>JAIVEN010000032.1:0-4800000 GCA_026686845.1 Adenanthera pavonina
AAATAAACTCAGTTATTCTTTACTGGCCCAAAAAAAAAACAGTCATTCTTTACAATACAATTAATACCAGATACAAATTCCCACGTTGTAATGGAAAGTACTTAGGTAGGTAATAGGAGTTTATGACAAAGATATGTCTCACTATGCCAAAATAAGACACTGATGTTTTTCCATAACAGGTGTATGAGACAATAAGGTAGCACAGTTATTTGCACTGAATTTTTACATAGATATCACTCATCAAATAGATAGATCAACAGAATAGGTCAAAGACAAACAATGACCAGAAGAATGAAAAAGTTTCTTATTATACATAGAGATGCATATTCTAGTTATTTTTCGCTGTCACACTAACAGCAGCACCTGCCACAGAAGAGGAAACTGTAATACATAGAGATAAGAAAAATGTCTTCTGATCAAAATGTAACCATGTTGCCATGTTTGTCATTTCATTTGTGTTATTATCACCAGCGAAAGAGAGTGAGTGAGAGGAGGGGGGAGGTGTGGGTTGTATGTTTTACTGATTAACAAAAACTTCCATTAATATACCTTACAATTTGCTCTGTTGGTGAAAAGGTTCCATGTGGAACGCCAACCAAGCAAGAGTGCTACACCTGCCAACCAAAATATCTGATTCCCAAATGCCAGAGTCATCAAGTTTTTTCTTTTATTTTTTCAATAATGTTAGTTTCCAAAGAAAATAAAATTAATATTTAGGTTCTAAAGGAAAGACTTACATTTCCCAGAGCCAGCAAGCCACGGTCAAAGAAAAGAAGTATGCCAAGAAATGAGAAAAAGATACCAAAGCCAACTAGGCCAATACCAGCCTCTGCATTGTAAGAAATTCAAGGTCAAAAAGACATCTAATGATGTCCAGATATGCCAGTAGTAATGTATATACTCACATAACAATAAAAGAATAAATCATGTATCCAACTAAAATTTTCATGTCCAGTTAAGAAAGCATAGGAAGTCTTTGAATCTTTAAAAATACTACAGGGAATAAAGCCCAATTTTTTTTTTTCAAAGATCAAACTCAATAAATCAAGAAGCATTCAGATCTATTAACATTAAAAGAAAATTAGGCTCCCGCCAAGTTATATGCTCTAGAAAATTAAGAAAAGGAATATTCTTAAAATATTGAAGAGAACTAGAACAATTAGTTCAGATATAGAAGAACACCAATTGATATTTCAAATAGTTTACAAATTGTAAATGTCAGAGATGAAGAACAACAGCTTACACAGCTGTTTAAATTAACATTTAGAGCAATTATTTCTATACAAATTATATTTATTGATAGTAAACTGAATACTGAGCATGCCTCCTAGTGCTGTGAACTGAACAACACTTACTCTTTATCTCACTTAACTCATAGGCCATATTGAAAGCTAAAACAGCACCAGATGAGGCAAGAGAAAGAAGGGACCTCCAAAGAAACTGTAAGAAATGGAGAACAATCAGATCAGATCATTGATACACATGCTCATAAACATATGAAAAATCATTACAGGCAAGTTAAGAAAATTGGATTATGGAAAACACTAGAAGACATATGCACAACAGGAAGGTAACTACTGTTACCCTGAATAGCACTTTCAGATCTCACGGCAGTCATTATAAGATTGCTTCAAATTAATTATATGCAAGCAGAGGAACTTCTTAATATTTAACAACTAATGTTTTAAATTGTGGTCACAGTGACTGGATAAGAATATAAAGAGATACAACCTATGCAGAAATCAATCACGGCCCATTGCAGTAGAGGAGCCTACCACAATAGCAATATTGCGACCATAATTGAGATCCAATATTTAAAACCATCGTCACACTTAAATTACAAGCTATGCACAAGCACAAAGATGCAACACTTCAGTTGATGACCAGTTTCTAGTACAATTACAATTGCTAACATTGGCAACGTGAGAGAATGGAACTTGAAGCAATGAAAGCATGATTGTGTGACAATGTTCCATCTATTTCAGCGGAAAACTACTCTTTGGGATCCATTCAAAAGTAATTAACATTCAAAATAATATTGATCGATAAGATGATTAATACCCTGTCCAGATTTCAATGTCATGATTTTACAAATAAAATAGAATGAAAAATGGGGATTCTCAAACAAAAGATAATTGAAAATTTACCTATGTGCTCCCAAGTGTGATGTGGGGTTAATGCTACAGTGTCCAGACGCTTGATGCTGCTAACCAGAATATCAGCTTAAACATGAAAGCCGAAAGCGCCCTTATGCTCCATGCGGGATTGAGGAAATGGAAAGCTGGTGGAGTATAACCCTGAGTGAGCTAAAGAATATGGCGAAAAATAAATGTTTGATACCAAAGAATCAGAATCGAGCCGCATTTGATTAAAAGCAGCACACAATCAAAATTCAGAATGCGACGAGAGAGAGAGAAAGGAGGTTCCACCTTGGAATGACAGAAAGAAAAGAGTGAGAGAGTCGCTGCGTTTATGATCTGAATGGACGTTATGACCATGGCCGAAAATAATGGGCTTAATTGCCCGATCCAATTGTGAAGTTCCGCCGAAGAAACGTCAAGTCAGCGTTGGCCCTTGGGCTAAACTTCTTCTTTCTTGTAACAAAAGAAAATCCATCTCCCTCTTTTTTTTTATCTCAAAAAAAGCCATCTCTCTTACCTCACAGGTGTTGTTATTTATGGAGAGAAAAAACTTCTACGCTTTCATTATTAGATTCTTTAATCTTTAACTAAAGTAAAATAAATTTATAATTTTTATAATCATATAATAAATATGTGATTTTTGTAAACAAGTGCGTGACCCTACAATTAGATGATATAGTTGTCTTGTTTTGATTGAAAAATTATATATTTTTTATTTTTAGTTGAAAAATATGACAGCAAAAATGCAAAAAGTTACATCTAAGCGTAATCCATATTTGGATGTAGAAGAATATAAGTGAATAATTTAGATTTGAATAAATACTTTTTCATCCATTATCATTCATGTTTTCAGTCGAGGTATATTTGGAAAAAAATAGATTTAAATTTAAATGAAAATGTCCAAAATAAAATTTTACTTTATTACTTTCATTCTCATTCTTATTTTAGATATTTAAAGGTACTTTTGACGTCAAATATCAATATGACAATATTAATATAAAATATAAAAGGTATAAAAAACTTCATAAGTTGCAAATGCATTTTTAACTGTATTGATCAGCATTGGATGACGTTGTCAAAATTCGTTTAGTAATTAATGATGGCGTCGATTTAAAAAATACATTTTGAATACCAAAGTATGTAATTATAGAAAAATAACTATTACTACAAATGAATACAACTTCATTAAAAATATATGGAAATATATGTTCTCTTGAAATAACAATAGATGCTCATTGATAAATAATATTTTGCACAATTTAATTATTGTACATCCTCTCTATTATAAATCATATTTTAAAAGAATTAGAACATATAAAATATAAATCATTTTATAAATATTAAATACTCATTTTTATGTTTGCCCCTCATTAAATTATTATGGTGGAGAGAGAATAAGAAAGAAATAATTAAGATAGACTATAATTTAATGAAAATAATATTAAAAAGTTATGATAAATTTTATAAAGTTTAAGAATTTAATTATTTTTAATCACTTTTTTTAGTATGTATAAATCGGTTAAAAGTGACTTTTAATAGGGAATAAATAAAGTATAAAAAGCCTAAATTGACTTGATGATAAGATTCATACGAATAACACACAGTATAACAATGTTAAAATCGAAACAATCATTGAATTGTCTACCAAAAATGAAAAAGACACAATCATTGAATTGATGGAGATATTAATATACAATTCACTGATCTAATTATAATTTAACAACAAAACAACTCATAACACACAAACACACATTTAATTTCGTTATCCCAATATAACACATAACAATGATGTTTGGAGAGAACTTAAGGTCCCATTTGGTACACAAATGATTTTTTATTAATAGAAATGGGAATAGAAATGAGATTGAGAATAAGAACAAATTTTAAATATATATTTGATATGTTAAGAAAAGATAATAAGAATAACAAAAAAAAAGAGACAAAAAATTGAAAAATGACTCAAATGCCCCATATTAAAAAAGAAAAAAAAACTTCTCTTTCCTCCTTTTTTCTTCCCTCTTATGGCAACACCTCCGACCACAACCACCACCCTCTCCCGACTACACCTCCCACCATAGCCATCACATACAAGCCAATTTTTTTTTAAAAAATTGACATCATCATCATCGTCCTCTACCATTAAACAGATTTGGTGAGAAATTTTCAGATTTGTGAATGTTCTATCGAAGCAAAGACCACCATCATCATCACTATGGTCATGAAGCATGCATACAACTATCACTGTCACCATCAGTGTGGAGCATGCATACAATGGTGGATTTGTTGAAGTTGGGGATACTGATGACATTGCTATTGGGGATGTCATCATCGTTGAACATGCGGGGCTAGGGATGCCGATGACGTTGCTATTGTCATCGTTGTTGCTGTTGAGGAGTCGACATTGTTGTTGTCACTAGGGAGGGCACATTGACATCGTGGAAGATGAAGGAAAGGTATTAGAGGAAGGCTTTGCGAGTTGAGGGGTAACGTTGTTCGAAAATTTTTATTTCAAGGTTTCATATATGAATCCCACCCCCTATGGATTTCATGATTCCCACAAACATAGGAATATCTTATTATCAGGAATGAGGTAGCCTATGTACCAAACATGCATGACAGTGAAATATATCTCCCATTCCCATTCCCTTAGAGCCATGGGAACGATTCAGTGCTCTTCCCCAAGAAAGGCTACATATCTGTTTTTATTATTTTTTTTTTGTACAATGAAGCACACAATTATTTTATAGCGAACATCATCTTTATATTTAAATGAGAAATTGATTAGAAAAACGTTAATAAGCTTATGGGTGGACTACGAAGCTCATATTTTTTACTTTTTATTTTTCTATTTTAAAGTACTAATCATATATTTATATATGAAATACAAAAATAAATAAATTTAATATTAATAATATCAATAACAAATTATATATTTTTTTACTGTGATGATTAATCATATTGTTAAACAATATATACTATTTTCTTTTGATTTATTATTATTTTTTATATAGGAACTAAATGAAGTATATCAATTTCTTATTATTATTAGCTTCATTTTATGTATCCATTGACGATAATAAGGATTAATCTCCCTTGAGATATTGAAAGTAAATAGTAAATTTCTTTTAACTAAGTTTGTTAAACATATTCTCTCTAGTTCTATTTATAAGAAACCTTCCAGAAGCTTTTTTTGATCCTTTTTATAAGGGACTTTATAATATTTTATAGGATTTTTTCTATTTTACCCTCATCATTTATTTTTTCTCCTAAATTGTTATTAAACTTTTTGGATAAAAGATGCATTCTCAATTGGTCAAATGATATTTAATGTGGATTGTATTATTATATTAAATAGAGGTAAAAAAGGAAGGTTTGGTTTTTTTTTTTTAGGATTTTAAGAAGATAACTAACTTTCTTAATCTACGTAAAGTAATTGAAAGTCCCTTATAAGAAGAACCAGAGGGAGTATAATATTAGATTAACTATGTTGACAATAAAATTTATGAAAATAGATACTCTATGCGTACTAGAAGTGTGAACTTCCAATATATATGTGAATCTTGACTTCTAATTAAGAACAATGTCAATTCCTAGGTTCCTTTATCACAATTTCCCTAAATGCAGATAATAGAAATAGAGATAAAAGGGAACTTTAAAGGTTTTAAGAAATATAAATGTAAAAAGGCTTCAATTACTAAAAGGAATAACAAAGATTATGTTTGGAATTGAAAAACAACGATGCTAGAAAATTAAAGAAAGTTTTGAAGAGTAATAGTGAAAGCTAAAAGAATGCATAAAAAATAAGAAAGTTTGATGTAGAATAAAATTGATGTTGGTATGCATTGAGCAATAGTTCTTGGTCACCCATAGTTATCTAAGTCTCTATTTATAAGCCACTTAATAGTAATTCTTCAGCTTCACTTTCAACATCTTGATCATGCTCCATATTCTGCGATCTCTTTACTATCATGTGGCATGTTCGCTTATTGTATCATCTTTAATTTCTTGCTTACTTGATTTAATCTTGCTTTTTAGGGCTTAAAGAAATATTTGGACTTGACTTACTACAAACTTAGACCAAACAATTCCCTCCCCCCCCCCCCCACATACAATTTGGCCGTATCCTAGCAAGTCAAAATTGTATGGATATATATTTCAAATATTATCAATAACCTAGATTTCAAATTCACTTTTTCCTTGGGAGTTCACCTTTCCTTTTCATTTTAGAACCCAACTTACTCATCTATAAATGCTCCTCAAATTACTATTCGAAGCTCCTTTTTCAAACTTTATAAATTACCATAAGTCACTCCATGACAAGTTCTCCAAGTTTGGTTTACACAGCTATGCTCCTCTCTTGACCTATGTAATTCAGAGAACTCTACTCCACTGAATGTGAATGTAGAAGCTAATTCCCTAGTCAAAAGGCCCTTGTATATTAATACCTTGAAATATTAATTTTGCCTTCCTTAGTCTCTGCATCCTTGGTTTCGAAGCCTCTTGCTATTCCTACAAAGCAAAATCTTACAATACATTCATGTCATTAATCTCATAAATCAAGTAGACTAAAATATTCTCTAACCAAATAGGTCATAGAGTTCAATTGTAATTGTTAACTCTTATTGTGTGATATTTATTAGGATACTTAATAGCTTTTTATAGCTTATTAAGGTTTCTTCTTCAGAATTTCCTAATCATTAATATCTCTTCAGTCAACATACAAGACATCAACATATATTATAAAAGAGATAATGATCATACCTATCTTTACTTTACTGCATTAAAGTGGCTAAAAGAAATCTATTAAAAACATAAACCTTAGGGTCTAAAAAGAAAAACAAAGCCATGAAATTGGCTCTAAAGTACAATGTGACCCCTAAACATGTACTGTATAAAAGAATATTTTAAGGACCTATATTGTTTGGCCGTATGCATGGCATTTTTTCTATTCTTACTTGTTTTCAGTCATTTCTCACATGGTAGAAATGTATCTCTTTTTGCCATTAATGAACTTGTTGGGTAGCTCTCCAGGTCTTATTTGATAGCTTACTGTCTCCCACAGGTCCAGTTTCTCTTTTTACATTTTTCTAGAATAGTTTTCCTGCAAAACTACAGGAAAGGTTAAGGAGTTATTGACATGCAATGGTATAAGAACACTACCTAAGAAATAGAAGTTTCTTTCTTTTGATCTGCTTTGATCTTTTCTCCAATGTAGTTCTCATGTTGTTGTAGCTCTAACTTTCTCCTTATAGCATCTCTTTTCCTTTGAAGCCTCCTTTCTGGGTTTTGGTAAGTAACTAGGGAAATTCTTCATGCCTTGCTACCTGCCACTATTTTGATGGTATGCTTTGAGGAGGCTTTATAAATCTAGGTTGTCTTTGGTTGTTATTGCCCCACTTGCTGTTTCTGGGGAGCCTGGTTCTTTTTTGGAGAACTAGAAGCTTCAACCCTCCTCCACACATATTTAGGATATGTGAGGTAGTATTTAGGCCTCTATTCTTTTCTACATCTCCTTCTGGGCTGAAGTAGAGATTGATTGAGAACTCTTTGCACTTTCTTCTCAGCATTAATGAGTGAACACAAGTCCACCGTTACCATGTTGATGGTAGTCACTAGTGAAGGCTTTAGCTGGAGAGTTGATTGCTCTTTGCTAGGAATCCCTTAGATTTTTCCCCTTAAATCATCTGCCAAGACGTTAGCCCCCTTATCCTTCCTCTGTGAAGGTTGGTTCTTCTCTTCAGCATGAAGATTGGCCTGGAGAATTGCATCCTCTTTTGGGGAACCATTAAAGGACTGCCCCTCGAGCTCCTTGGGAACAACTTGTTTCATGCTATAAGAGGAATGCTCCCCGAGTTTTTTAACAAATTTTACAGGCCTAGAATTGGCCTTTGATTCTTCTATCCTGAGGGCATTTATTTGTTGTAATAGTTGGCCTAAAAATTTTGATGCATTCTCGTGTAAAGCATGTAGAATAGCTTTCCATTCTTTATCTTCGAGCCTCTGTTGCTCTTCCGTCTGTTTTCTTGCTTCTTCTATTTTCTTTTGGTTCTCCTTTATCATTCTTTGAGTTACATCGACTAGTTTTTTGAAATAATCACTAAAGGCCCTCGATACTCTACAATTTTTATCAATTGTGAAACATGTCCTTTATGCGTTGCTGTTGCAAATGCATCATTTGGATCGTAAGATCCAACCACTTGATCTCTATAAAAACATCCGCTTCTTGATAGCATTGTACCTGCATGAGTCCCACTAAGCATGCCAAAAATATTACGTTGACAATAAAATTTATGAAAATATATGCTCTAGGCGTTCCAGAGGTGTGAACCTCAAAATATATGTGAATCTTGACTTCTAATAAAAAACAATATGAATTCCTAGGGTCCTTTATCACAATTTCCCCAAATGCATATAACAAAAATAGAAATGAAAGGAAACTTTTAGAAGTTTTAAGGAATGTAAATGTAAAAAGGATTCCATTAGTGAATAGAATAACAATGATCATGTCTGGAATTGAAAAACAATGATGCTAGAAAATTAAAGAAGGTTTTGAAGAGTAATGATGAAAGCTAAAAGAACACAAATGAAAAATAAGAAAGATTGATGCAGAATAAAATTGATGTTGGTATGTCTTGAGCGATAGTTCTTGGTCTCCTCTTGGTTGTCTGAGTCTTTATTTATAAGTCACTCAATAGTAATTCTCCAGCCTCAATCTCCATATTTTAATCATGCTCCATATTTTGCAATATCTTTGCTATCATGTGACTGATCGGGATCCTGCAAGCATATAGGGTCGATCGTAATAATAAAAAGTCCGGAGTATTCTGGAGTCAAACCCAAAGAAGGTTGTGAAATCTATCAGTTCACAATTTTTATTCCATGAGAACAATTAACAATTAGAATGAGAAAATTGGAAATTAAAAGGAAGCAAATAATTCAATCTGTAGATTAATTCAATCACTAGAAGTGTCAAATGATCGGGGTTTACCTATTGGAATAACTCAAATTACTTTCTTGATTAAACTCTATACAATTATAGTAACAATTGTTTTTTTTATGTTTTAATCACCTCTCAGTGTAATAATTCTTGTTTAATTACAATTGAATTCACTCTTATGCAACTTACTCATCTAACCAAACCATGAAATTACAATCAAGTCACCGCAGATTCATAGATCTATCTCTAGTATAATTATCTACGTTTGTCATCCTAAGTCTAGGCTTACTCTTATCCTTTCGATATTTAAAGTTTGCCCACAAATTAGATTCTATAGTGGCCAATCACAAAATCAGTATCCAAATAAAGAAGACAAATATAATTATGAACGATTCAATCAAATATACATAAAAAAAAAAACCTGAGTCATAATCAAAATCATCAGATGAGTTAATCCCAATAAGGCTACATCCGTACCCCTGACTAGAAATTTAACAATCCATAAATTTAATCATCTTAACAAAGTTCAATTCCCAAATCATAAACAAACAAAGCTAAAAATAAAAGTAGAAGAGAGGAAACTCGAAGATTGCCTCAGAACTTCCTTAATCTCTTGCTTTATTTGTCTCCTGTTCTCTTCTAATTACTCAAAAAGCGTCAGAATTGTGTTCTCTAACCTCCAGATACGCGACTGAACTCTCTCTTTCATTCCTACCGTGTTTTCTTTTATAAGAAAAGTCCAAAAGCCCAATAAATTACGAAAATGTGAAATAATTAACTCTACCTCTTGAACGAGCCAGCGCCGACTCCATTTAATTTTCCTTCACCTGGCGCCGGCTCTAAACTCGTCTTTGCCCAGGTTGCGAGACCAGCCAGCACCGGGTAGGTGCTTTCTTGGAGGATCCAGCACCCGGTCTTCCCGTGATTTTTTTGCTCCTTTGCCTCCTCACTCGTTTGCTAGTAAGGAAATTAGTGGGAACCAGGTGGCTTCGTAATTCAGCATTTTTCACCTTCTTTTTTTAGCTTTAAGTAGCTTAAAAATCCTCATAAATATTCCTGTGATGCAAATATACCCAAATTATGTAGAATTATGCCAAAAGTATCAAATTACAATATTTAAAGCTAAAAATATATACAAAATATGGGTGTTTTATAGGCATAAAATAGACACATTAGCGGCATGTTCACTTATTGCCTTATCTTTAATTGCCTGCTTACTTGATTTAATCTTACTTTTTAGGACTTAAAGATATATTTGGGCTTGACTCACTACAAATTTAGGCCAAACAAACTGATCACTCAAAAGGGGAGAATTGGATATCACAAAATTTTTACCTTTATGGATAATAACCCAATGATACAACAAGGACCATCAAAATAAAGATAAACACAGGATAGTAAGAAGATGAAACATGAGATAGAGAAGAATATCAAGACAATAAGATTTATCCTTATTTAACCAAATAACTTAATCTACGTCTAGTCCCCAAATAATTCACTTAAGATTTTTCACTATATCTCATAAATTCAATCTAGGCGCTTGTAAAAACTCAGTATATCCCAAACTCCTTTTATTAAGTTTGTACTCTCCCATACTTTCCCTAATGGGAATACATAAGAGTTGGTAAGAGTGGTAGAACTCCTATCCCTTAGCAAGTGTTTGAGAGTTCGACTTCCAACTCTAGTCAATTTACTTGGAAATGATTTACATTTTACTCTTAATACCTTGAGAAAGATTAGTCTTTATTACCATTAAGGGATGCATAAAATGAAATTAATAATAAAAAAGTGATATACTTCATTTAGTTATTGTATAAAAAAATAATAAATCAAAGGAAAATAATATATAATGTTTAACTATATGATTCATTATCTTGATAAAAATATATATATAATTCCTTATTGATATTATTAATATTAAATTTATTTTTTTTATTTAGGAGATAAATATATGATAAATACTTTAAGATAGAAATATAAAAAGTAAAAAAAAATGAGGTCCACATACCATACGCTTATTAACGGTTTTTTTAATCAATTTCTCATTTAAATATAAAGATTACGCTGGCTGCAAACAGACATGAGACAACTGTGTCCTTTATTGTACGAAAAAATACAAAAAAAAGATGTCACCCGTGCACTTCCTTGGAGAGGTGCACTCGATCCGTTCCCTAGATTCATTTTCTTGTATTAAACGGGCCTAAAAGACTTATTAATTATTTTTTTAATTTAAAATATAAATTTAATTTAACTAATTACATATGAATTAAGAAATATAATTTTTTTTATTAAATTTATAAAAAAAATTCATTATTTTTCAATATTACCTATATTTAATATATTACATTCAAAGTTTAAAAAATTTCTATATTATTTACTATCTCTCTCATATTTAATTGCTAACAAGAACATAATAAAAAATATTTTAAAAATTATTAAATGAGGCTTATATTTTAAATTTTAAAAATATTTTAAAATAAAATTTATATCTTAAATAGAGAGAAATAGAATCACCAAGGTTCATGGCTGTTGTTTTGAATGAATGCATGGTTGTCAATGGCAATGACATCAGGTGCTTGGAATTTGGATGACAGCTCGTGTGCCTAGAAATATATAATAAGTGTGCCATGGCTGAGAGCTAGTACAATAATGGCTAGTTTCAAAATAATTAATAAGATAGTGATTACATATAAATTTATTTGATAGGATATAAATAATAATGTAATGATATTAATTTTTTATATTAAAAAAATAAGAATAAAAGTAAAATAACTTTATTACCCTTAACTCTAAAAGTGAATTTGTCAACATTTATTTATAAGAATATTAATGTTTTTTTTATCTCATTACACATATGTAAAAACTTTCACATGTAAAATATTATATAATCTGAATCACCTCTACGGGATCACCTAAATAATTTGGATCACATGTAAAACATTTAATCAAACGCTCAAAACTCAGGTACATGGAACTGTAAACAAACTAAACAAGTCCTAAAACTCTATTTAGTGCACAGACAGATTTTTTAGAGAGTAAGAATTTTTAGAGAGTAAGAATAGTAATGGAAATAGGAAGAGGGATGAGAGTGAAAATAAGTTTAAATATATATTTAGTTTGTCAGAAAATTTGGAATGGCAATAACAAAAAAAAGGAGAGCAAAAAAAATTAGAAAATAACTCAAATGCTTCCGGACTTAAAAAAAAAAAAAAACCTCCGCCCTCCTCTTTTCTTCCTCGTCGGCCACTATTCCTTCCTTGGCGATATCATCATCCCATATCAGCATAACAAATAATCAGACCCACACAAATAAACATACAGCAGATCCAAGATGAACCTCCCGCCATTGTTGAAGCTCCTTGATGCCTGATGGGGAGCATTTATGGGTTTTGGGGTGTTAATAGATCTCACTGTCCGTCTTCCACAAAATGGATGAAGGAGGAGAGGTTGAACAAAACGGATAAAGAAGGAGAGCTCGCAAATCAAACAAAATCAGTAAGCTCAAATTAAACAATCCAAATCAAACAAAATGGTGGAGGCATTGAACCAGATCGAACAAAATGGTGGACCCGGAAAGGAAGAGAGGCAGAGAGCCATTGATGGTGGATTTGGACCTTCAAACCTCCATAGCCATGACGACAAAGCTAATGGACAAGTGAGAGTGAGCTGTCACCGAAGCATAAAGTCGCCATCCGTTGGTCGTCAGAGGAACAACGTTGGAAGATGCAATTCGTCGATTGTCAATTTTAGTAAGAGTGACAAGCATCTATGCAAAAAATAAGAGAGAGAGAGAGAAAGGAGGGAATGCTCCAATCCCATGTCCAACTAGGGATTGCCATTCCCATATTTAAGGGCTTCGGTGATTTCCATCAATAATTATTCCCATGTACCAAACTCACCCATTCCCATTCCCACATCCCCACTCCCTCCTACCAAATGGGATCTAAATATTTTTTACAAAAATTATATATTAATCATAAGAGTCATCCAATTTCAAAGAACCTTTTACATTGAATCGGACCATTTATTAGGGTCTGTACTTTTTTCGTCTTTTTTTTTTTTTGGGTTAACAGGGTCTGTACATTTAAATTACAGGTAATATATTCTTCATAGGAGAAACAATTTGTCAAAAACTCACAAGGCTCAATCATCCTCTAGATCTCACTCAGGCATCATCATCATGCAAAGAACGCTTGAAGCAAGAAATTTAAGTTGATGAGGCAGTAGTGGTGAGAGTGACCACTAGATTTGCTCTCATTATTTACTCAGACAATGAGATTACGTCACTTCACTTGGCATTTTGAGCTTCTAATAGTTTTTCCAAAGCATGATGACATCTGAAAGTCCAAAATATCACCAAAACAAATGTCATCAAACTAGCTAGTGTAAGAACGCAACAATCACATTTGATAACGAGAAAAAATACTTTCTTTGTGACTCGTCATACCTCCAAGGGAGATGGTCAAGGAACATAGATGGTGAAACAATAATATCTTTGAATTTCTCTCTCTCTGCTATATAAGCTTTGTAATGATTTTCCTTCCCCCGCAATCTAAAAGGTGTCCAAAGTGCAGTAAGCGACTTTTTTGGTTCTGGTACAATATGAATTACAAGCCCTGGCAGATAAATGTCAGGGTGCTCGCCAGCTAGCACATTTTCTGAAGTTTGAACATCATCGATCAAATGAGACATGGGATCATTGTTTGAATTTGCATCTGCAGCAAAAGGATTTGTGAATTCAGCATCATGAATTTCATCTACATGGTCTCCTGTTCTATCGCCAACCCAGAGTGAATATTCTCCATGCTCAATGTTGCCTGTAGTAAAAATAAATGCACTTGAAAGACAATTTGCAGGAATGGTGCATGATTTCCCTAAGTCATTTGATGGGTACCAAAGTGGGATGGAAAACTCTCCCCCAAAAGTTAGTTTTAGAAATGAGAGAACCAACCCACTTAAATACCCCATTAAATATCTTATACTACTCAATATGGGACTTAAACATCTCATACTACCCAAATCCCCGTTATCTAAAACAGGATTGAATATACAATATTGCCACGGAGTTATCAGCACTGTAGATGATTGCAACCTGCACTAGCAAAATAATTGGTAAATTCACTATTGTCCCTTTTAACATGAGGGCTTCTGTTAGCTTCAGTCCAGAGTGGAAATTCTTGAATATCTTCTTCCTTGTTGCCTGCAGCAATAGTTAAAATCTGTTAGTGAAGCACCTTCGACCAACAAACCTGATGTAAAAATCGTCTACAATTTCCATCATTCATAATAAAATCAACAAAACATATTCTCCTAAATGCCAACAACTGAATAATAAACGATAAGCAACCTTTAGTACTGGTCTCACACTGGCTTCTGCAAATTTGATGGTTTAAATCTTCCCCAGCGATGGCCCTTGAATAATAATCAGATTGATCCTGAGCTAAAGTAATCTCACTACACTCACATTTGCTCTTGTATAGAAACTGACGGGCAAGTTGGAAAATCGTGTCAACATCCACACTAGGATATTCAGACAGAGAAGTGATTGCAGCTGCCCTTAGCCGCAAAACTGATCCAATTGAAAGGTACGCTGAAAATTCATTGCCAAATATAATGCTGCATAAACAACGAATGAATGATTTGAAATAAACAAAACACAGTAAAACTAGAGTACAAACTCCCACTACAATTACCTTGTCACAAATTCTGAGCATGCATTTGCCACAACTGAATCCACACATGGGAGTGGCCCATATGCATAGACACGCAGATTAGGATAGCGTTGATAAAGCTGTGCAGAAGGTTACAAAAAAAATTGAACATAAAAATTAAATGGTGCAGAGAAAATGTAGCATGTCAAGCCAAATACGAAAGAAAATTAATACAGAAATAGACTTTATCAAACGAGTTATTATCTATCTTGAGTACTACAAATATACAAATGAAAAATAATTCATATTTCATTATCATGTCGAGTGGAACAACCTCTTTTCCCTCCAGATACTAATAAAGGGATCTTTGCATCCATGAAAGAAAAGGGCTCATAAAAATATACACCGCTACCTAGAACAGAATGAGGTAAACTCTTGTACTCAGTTTCCTAACTTTTAGACAAATAGTTCTTAAACATGAATTAAAACAGAAGGAATGGTTAACTTTTACGTACTCAGCAATCATTTTTATAAATAAGTTAATTGACTGACAGGTTTTGCTCCAGAATTTCAAATTCGAAGCTGTGCTAATAGAGTAATATGAACGCAATACATATAAGTCTACTATGTTCCTTTCTCACTAAAAGATTAGAAATAAATGGCTAGCATATTTGCATCAATGATCAGCATTGACTTACGAAGAAAGGACATGCAATGTTTCGTTCCGAATACCCTGCATTCATTGTATACTCAATGCAACCCTAGAAATGCAGTCATGTTAAATATTTGGTGGTAGAGCTTATCGCCCGAAAGAGTCATACCCGACTTCATTTGAATTAGTCTAAATCCCGATAAATCTTCCAGTTGAAATGGTATAGATTTAGGATACCGGATACACACATAAAAAAGAAAAGAAAAAGAGTTATTTAAGTGAAAAATGCCATACTCGTATTCCAAGCAATGCAGCAATAGCTCCTCCAAGAGAATGGCCAACTATGCGAACCTCATACCCAAAGCATTCACATCCAACTCCCAGTAAGGTAGAAAGAAGACCATTGGATTTAGATTCTGCATTCCCACTTCCATTAGCACAAGTTGTCCAATATGAGGATTGTATTAAGTAAGAATGTCAAGAGCATCTTCATATTGTAAAAAAGGAAATGACATGTTTGCTGTGGGAACCAATCATATAAAGCTATTTATATGATGACGAAATGAAAGTAGTAGAAAGTGGTAAGGAGGCAAAAGGGCTCAATGCCCTAACTTTCTAGATCAAACAACCAAGAGTTTGAAGAACCAGAAGGACTTCTCACCATGTTCTCCAGGATTTCCTTCAATCTGCATAAAAATCTCTCGGGCAGCCTTAACAATACCTGAGTGCCCATAATGGGGGAATGATGAGGTCACACTTTTCTTTACATCAGGTTGAATGTGGTTGCAGCTGCCAATAGGAACAATAAAACATTGGAGTGTACAACCAATTTATAATGGGCTGAAACAACTGAAAGATCTGAAAACTTCGGCGCACAAAATAAAAAACAGTAAACAAAATAGGAAGCTTCATATAAGAGATGATACAAAAGTAGAGCTTTATACAATGCTTCCTGCAAACGTCAAATCCTCAAATGGGTTGCCATTTGTCATTGCATAAGAACTAAAAATGTAGTAGCCATGACGGTCCGGTGAAGGAAGCGTTTATGTTATGCCTAGAATCCGGAGAAAGTCTCACGGCTGAAGTGTAGGCTTGCTTGATGGGATTAAAGAGAGCCTGGGAGGGAGGATATAGAAAGGTCATCTTGCGAACTGATTCTTGCGAGGTGACATCTTTGATAAAGCAGGAGGTTTCAGAGGTACATGGAGAGTGGTGATTGCTTACTGAATTACAAGCAGTCTTGCAGCAAGATTGGAGTGTTTGACTGGAATAGATCCATCAGGACGAGAATCAGAAAGCTGACTGCTTAGCCAAAGGAGCACTCACTGCGTTGCTGGGGTACCATTATGTTTCTGAAGAGTCATTGGCAAACATCCTTCGATTGGGAAGTATTACGTAGTCTCCTTTAATTTTGTTTTGCTTATTTTTCTGACTTATAAAAAAAAAGGAACGAAAAATGTACTTGATAGACCATCATACATCAGATTCCTAGGCATGTAGCCATCTGCTGGGTCATTTCAAAACCATAAACCTAATCTGACTACAATAGTAGAGAATAAGAATATGACCTAAATTCAATACCAGGAACTGGCTGACAGATTCTTAGATATTCCCTCATTAATGGGTTAAATTATAGTATTGCACACAAATCTTTTTAAAGCTAAATACTGCAAGCTTTAATTTTTAGTACAACATACATCTACAACCAATTTCCTGCCAACTCCATATTTGGTTACTTTGAATTAACTGAATAACTAATGGTTCAGAACTCAGAACTCAACTCAGGTCAAATTAACAAAGGAAATCATTAAAACATTACAGGATGGATAGGGATGTTGTTGAATAGTCAATACTAATAGATGAAGTTGATTAAGAAGATAATTAAGTGGAGAAAAGGATCGGGGGATTCCATCCATGGTAGGAACAAGACTTTTCTCTTGTACCCTATAGTTCTGCATTTGCAAACATATAAGTGCAGACAGAGAGAAAAAGGAAGAAAGGGAAATACTTTATTAAACCAGCCAAATCTTCCGCAGATAGGGGGCATTCATTGCATAACCCATCAGTTATTAGGTCTTCAGGGGTCTCAGTTCCACGAATAGTAATCACTACCCATCTTAGATTATGCAGAACCACTACAAAGTATGCAGCTTCACACTTGACCTGGCATGTACAACAGGCAAACAAATTTGAATGAATGTAACTTGAGCCAGTATAATCACAATATTATACACAGAAGAATGGAGATATGTGTGCATCCCAAGTTGGGCAGGGATGATTTCCCACATTTAAAACTGAATAAAATGGTAGAACTCTGAATACTGTAATACTTTATTTCTACATTCATTTGATATACAAGCTACAGTACTTATAGAGGAGATGGACGCTCCTCTCTAGGCCAGAAACAGAAACAAAATATCTCCTAATTATAACCTATTAAATCCCAACGTTCAAAAGAACCAAAGAAAGGAAGAGTATAAATCAATTAGCTGTTAGGAATCTCATATTAAATGAGAGATATGATTTTCTCTAAATAAGGCAATTCTAATCATCCTTTAATAGAGAGAGAGAGTATATCCTTAATTAATATATAATTTATTTGCTAATTTCTAACAAAAACTAAACCTAAAATTTAGGTTCCAAAACAAAGACAAATAAACTGATTAACCAATAATAACCAGAGAGCAGGAAATCAATTTCGTTCATTTCACCAACAAGAAAAGAAGAACAAAATATATTTTAGCAAGGCTCTATGACTGTAGTAGAACATTGACTTTCAAAACTCAAAAAATAAAGGCTAATATATACATATCGTTACTTTGCTGCGTTTTAATTTAAGCACCTATACTTCAACAAGAATTAAACTACCATAACCCATTAAAACCAATATTGTGAATACAAAATAAACCAAGCAACCCAAAAGGACTTCAGGCAAGAGCAGCCTTGAACAACAAGTTTTTCAATTTCAAATATATTGATGGCAGCATCCTCTCAGCCCCCTTTTCATCTCTTACACACTCTCCAGCTAAAATTAATTCATCCATAGCTAAAGGAGAGCCTCTGTCACTTAAGATCAAAAGATCTCATATAGAGCAGATTTGTAATTAATTGAATAATCTCACCTGGTTGATACGTCCATGTCTGAGCACTTCAGGTGGTAAATTGACATACTTTAGAAAGGCTGCTGCATGACCTCGCCACCAGTTATCACCAACTAATACAGGTTGTCTAAAGATATTGAAATCAAAATGATGCAGGAAAAAAATAGAGGCAAAAAGAATCAAGTTTTATGTATTTAAAACAATTGCAGAAGAAATATAAGATGAAGTGAAAGTAGGAAATATCAGTGCGAGTATGTAAGTATGTATGGCCTAAACACTAAATCTAACCAATTAATGGAGTTGATCACTCAGGCAAGAACTATCTGGCCTCTAGGCAGACAAATAAGTAACATGCACAAAATTTCAAATCATTTTAAATTTAAACGTGTGTGAGCTTTTTAACATGAATTTGAAAATCATGTTTTGCTAGTCTATTATGTTCACATTAATGCATTTTGTTCAAAAAGAAAAAAGATGTCATCAACGAGAGAGAAAAGTACAATGACCAAGAGCAAGGCATCTTACTAAAAACCAACAGAGGAAAGGACTGACCAAAAAGAGCTATACAGTAGAGCCCCTAGCCTTGTTCTTTGTATTCATTGTTTAATATTTAATTATTTTGAGATCATTTATAATGTTCAAGAAAGAATACCTAATCACATTGAAGCTAGGAACGGATAAAGTTAATAAGCATTGAGTTATAAATGCCCATAAAATAGGATATCCAATAAGATACCACCTGCTGCGTGCCCATGGGCATAAAACTCCCTGTCTGTAGAGCCATGCACAAGGAAATATGAAAGGATTTCGTCCGAAGTCAAGTAACGGACCCTGCATTATAGCATCAGACAAATGCTCAACTTGAGTTAATAAGCCACGAACATATTTTGATTTGCAAGATGTTTATAATCTTTGTACCGTGTAGGCAGCTTCAGCAAATTTATGCAGAGCCGCAGCCTCCTGAATATGCATTTCTGGCACTTCCAGGCATTCACCAATGGACTCTGAAGATTTTCTATTCTTTTGAAGTAAAACTAAACCTGAAGAACAAAGCTTCCATGTCATAAAACACATTGGTAGCATGAGGCTGAAGTTAAATTGGTAAAATGGGACCACAAGCAATCATATTTGAATTACACATCCAGCAAAATTTGAATCTCTCAACTTGATCAATTCAACCAGGGACATATATTTGTATGCATGGTCTTGACCAATGGATTACAGTAGCAGACATTGGATGCCGAGATAAATGAAAATGATCCACTTTCAAGAGTTCATTTAAAGATAACATACGATCAGTTGCAACAGGGGTATGATTATGATATATTGATATAGAAGAGAATTAGATATACTAATGTAGTTGTCACCAGATAGCCTTCCTGTCCTTCTGGCCTATTGATGTAAAAGAGATCCCAGGAGGAGCCCTTATAATATCTGGGTAGATATTGATTATTAAAAGGGAAGATGAACTACATTATCATAATTTGATCGAGCATTGATTTTGTAATTAGCATAGTCCAATAATTACAGAACTACCAAAATCCACTGGTGATAGCCAACAGGATGCAATGATTGTATTGTCATCAGAGGAGCACCAGGGAAAGAACTTTTTGAATTTTGTCTAAGAGATAAAGTCAAAACTGATTAAGAAGTGAGACTGAAGTTGTCGGTCAATAGGGTTTTATTGGCAAACACCTTTATTCATTACTAGGGTGTTTTTAAATAGAAAGACTAGGCAACAAGCCTGCCTAACAGTAGCTGAAATAATAGGAGATTTTGTCTCCTCAAAATCTGATGAAATAAAACGCAATCCTATCAAGTAATTAAATGGATAACAAAAAAACAAAAAAATAATAAAAAACAGCCTGAAACCCTAATAATAATAAAACTGCACACTCTAACACTCCCCCTCAATTTGGGGAGTAGATATTGATCATACCCAACTTGCAACATATCTCATCAAACTTGAGCCTGGGTAGTCCTTTTGTTAATAGATAAGCTACTTGAGACTTGGTAGGAATGTAGCAGACTTCAATCTGTCCTCCAACTTTTCTTTGATAAAATATCGACTTATTTCAACATGTTTGGTTTTGTCATGGTGTATGGGATTCTTGACAATCCCTATCGTTGTCATATTGTCACAAAAAAATCTCATAGGACCTTCAGTATTCATCTTGAGCTCCTTGTGCAATCTGTCTAGCCATATTCCTTCACATATAGCTAAGGCAAGAACTCTAAATTCTGCTTCTGCACTACTTGTAACAACCATTTGTTTTTTTGCTGCGCTAAATAACCAAATTTCCCATTACATTTGTACAGTATCTAGTAGTTGAGCATCTGTCGGCAGGAGAGGCAGCCCAATCAGCATCTAAGTAGATTTGTACCCCTCTTTCAATGCACTTTTTGAAATACAGTCCCTCAGCCGAAGTAAACTTCAACTATTTCAGTATTCGATAAACCCCTTCAAGATGTTCTTCACAAGAGTTCTTTATATGTTGGCTCCCTATACTCACTGGAAAAGCAATGTCAGGTCCAGTATGAGAGAGATAAATTAACCAACCAGCTAATTTCTGGTATTTTTCTTTATCAACTGGATTTCCGGGTTGTTTCAGCCTTTCCTTGTAATTCAACTCCATAGGTATATCTGAAGGTTAACACCCAAGAAAACTAGTCTCTTTTAGAAGATCTAGGGTGAATTTGCACTGTGATATGGATATTCCTCTCTTAGAACGAGCTACCTCTATGCCTAGAAAGGACCTGAGATTCCTCAAATCTTTTACTTCAAATTCAGATGCTAGAAGCTTCTTTAATCTCACAATATATTTAGTGTTATCACCTGTAATTATTATATCATCTACATAAACAATTAATATTGTTATTTTACTGTCAAAGCATCTTCACAAACAATATGTGGTCAGTTTGGCATTGATTATAACCAGCCACCTTCACCACCTGTGTAAATATTCCAAACCAAGCTCGTGAAGATGTTTCAAACCATATAAAGACTTATACAATCTACAAAACTTTCCTCTAGTTTCTTGTGAACTAAATCCAGGAGGGACATCCATGCAAAACTTCTTCCAAATCTCCATTCAAAAAGGCATTTTCCACATCTAACTGAAATAATGGCCAATCAAGATTAGAGGCAAGAGGTAATAATATCTTGATTGTATTAAACTTTGCCACTGGAGCAAATGTCCCTTGAAAGTCAATCCCTGGTGTTTACGTGAACCCCTTGGCCACAAGTCTTGCTTTGTACCTATTTATGCTACCATCAAAATTGTATTTAATGGTGAAAACCCACTTACATCCCATAGTGGATTTTCCTTTTGGTAGTTCAGTCATTTTCCAGGTATTATTTTTCTACAATGCCTTTATTTCCTCCATAATAGCAGCCTTCCACTAAGGTATTTCTAGGGCCTTAAACACATCTTCTTCTGAAACATTAGCAGCAAATGACTGCAATCTAGATGATAGACGCTCATAGGAGATATAGTTACCAATAGGATAATTTGTACAATTGCGTGTTCCTTTTCTCAATGCAATAGGCCAGCCCAATTCATCCTCCATAGGAACTGAGGTTGGCTGAGATGATTGGCATGGTGGTAAAGCTGCTGAAGGCTCACTTTCATCATGCTGTACCTGATTTTCTGGTGTAGCATCATTTGGAATAGTCTCAGCAACATGCTGAACAGAATCAGATGTAACAACAACACTTATATCATTGGTATTCTGGACGTTTTGGACAGATCCTAAATCTCTAACAGATAGGATATCAGTGTTAGTGGCAAGGATTGGTAATAAAGGTAGTGTAATAGTGGTTTGGTCCAAAACAGGTTCTGGTTCAATGAAAGGAGGTTCAGATTCACAAAACATTCATTCTGTCTCAGATCTCTCCCCCTGAAAGGAGGTTTTGGGATAGAAGGATTGATCCTCATAAAATTTCACATCCCTTGATGTGTAAAATTTTTTTGTGGTAGGATCATAGCATTTATAGCCCTTGTAAATTTTAGCATAACCCAGAAAAATACACTTAAAAGCACTAGGATCAAACTTTCCACCATGATAATTATGAACAAGAGCAGTGCACCCAAAGATCTTCAAGGGAAGGTTTAGCATAAGTGGGTGGTTGGGATAAGTTCCAAGAAGTGTTTGTTGTGGAGTCTTGAATTGAAGGTACGATTTATCAAATATGTTGCTGTTAGAACAGCTTCCCCCCAAATATAGGTTGGAACGTTGGCTATGAGCAATAGGGCTCTGGCTGTCTCAAGGATGTGTCGATTTTTTCTCTCAAGAATACCGTTCTATTGAGGTGTGTAAGGACAAGAACTTTGATGGACAATTCCATTTTGGGAGAGATAGTTTTCAAGGGTAAAGTTGAAATAATCTTTGGCATTATCTGAGTATAAGATCTAGATATTTGTTTGGAACAGTGTTGTCAAAGGCGCTCACCTTAGCGCCTAAGGCGCTCAAGCGAGGCGCAAAACTAACCCATTGCCTCGCACTAATAAAGAGGCGATGGGATCCCCCAAGCGCAAGAAAGTACATGCCTGTGGCGCCTTTTGCAAGTGAGAGGCGTGTGCCTCCAAGCGCCTGAAAGAATATAGAAGAAACATAACTGATAGGTGAGGCTTTTGGTGAACGACGACTGCTAATGACTAAACCCCACTGGTTGACTTTGGAGGGCCAGGTGTTTGGATGATGTCCGATGAAATTCTAGCTCTGCACAGTGTTGATTTTGGCTTTCTGATAGGACCGATACAGTGGAGTTTGCTATGAGATGGAGAAAAGAGAGTTCCAACCTTCATGATCACCGAACGTGTTACGGGTTTCTCCCACTGGCTTTAGATTTAGGATTTTTTTTTTAAATAAGTTAATTACTTAATTTGTATATAGGATAAAAATATAAAATAATAAAAAAGAACAAGAAAATAATAGGAAACATTAAAAATAATAGGAAAGTTAAAAATTTAAAATATTGGATAAGTGAATAAAATAAATTAATATAATGTAAATTGTAATCATTTCAAATCAAATATAAATGAAAAGATTATCTAATAAAAAGAATAGGAAAGTTTAAAATTTGAAAAATAGGAAACTTTAAAAATAATAGGAAAGTTTAAAACTTAAAATATTAGATAAGTGAATAAAATAAATTAATATAATGTAAATTGTAATCAAATCAAATCAAATATAAATGAAAAGATTATCCAATAAAAAGAATAGGAAAGTTTAAAATTTGAAAAATAGGAAACTTTAAAAATAATAGGAAAGTTTAAAACTTAAAATATTAGATAAGTGAATAAAATAAATTAATATAATGTAAATTGTAATCAAATCAAATCAAATATAAATGAAAAGATTATCTAATAAAAAGAATAAGAAAGTTTAAAATTTAAAAAATAGGAAACTTTAAAAATAATAGGAAAGTTTAAAATTTAAAATACTAGATAAGTGAATAAAATAAATTAATATAATGTAAATTGTAATAAAATCAAATCAAATATAAATGAAAAGATTATCTAATAAAAAGAATAGGAAAGTTTAAAATTTGAAAAATAGGAAAGTATATTAGATAAAATCACAAAATAAAAAGATTATCTACTAAACAGCATAGAAAAGTTTTAGATTTAAATTTTCAAATATTACATAAGGTAGATTATTGTATAAGTTAAGATTTTGTAATGCAAAATAGTAATCAAGTACAAATAAATCAAATCAAATATAAGGAGGAAACGGTAAACTAGTACACTGAAATAGACGCACAGCACAATTCCAAAGTCCAAACTCAATAGTCTTCAATACTCAAGGGTGACAACAGCAATTAGGAGGGAGCAAGAGTGCAAGAGCAGCAAGACAACAACATTCAAGTTTTAAAGTTTCAATTTTTTTTAGTTAATGTTAAAGATTGTAGAAAACGTGGTGTGAGTCTGTGAGATTCTTAGGCTTTCTTCTTTTTGTTTCCTTTCATTAGTATGGCAAAAACTAATGGAGGTAGAAATCAAGGTCAAGAGCAACAAGGGTCACAGAACAAGAGAAAAGATCTAGCCTAGAAGTACAACTTCTTAAGTGATCCTAAAGACACGAATGTTGTAACTTGTGTCTTTTGTAACAAAGTTACAAAAGGAGGCATTCATAGAGCCAAGTTGCACCAAGTTGGGGGTAATAGGAATGCTGTCAAATGTTTAAAGTGTCCTGAGCATGTGAGAAAATAGTTGAAAGACTAAATGGAGGGAAAACATCAACAAAAAGCAACCTATGGTAAACCAGAAAGTTGGGATGCTGCCATAATTTTGAATGAGGAGGCGGTGGAGAAGGAGTCCAGGGACTCTGGGCAAAAAGGCAAAAGTGTGATGATGCCACCATCAAAGAAGCCTAAACATAAAGGTCCCATGGATTCTTATATGAAGAAACCAGAACAAGTAGTTAAATTAAGAGAAAGGAGTCTACTGAATCAAAACATTATTGACAAGTTTGACCAGGAGAGAAGAGCTATGACATGCCAATACATTGCTAGGTTTTTCTACCAAGCTGGAATTCCATTCAATCTTGCTCGCATGGACTCCTTTAAATATATGATTGAAGCTATTGGACAATATGGTCCAATTTTAAAGCCCCCTAGTTACCATGAGTTGAGGGTGACAATGTTAAAGAAAGAAGTTGAATATACACAAGATATAATGAAAACCCACAAAGAGATTTGGAAAAAATATGGCTGTTCTATTATGTTAGATGGGTGGACTAGTCGAACCAATAGAAGTTTGATCAATTTTCTAGTGAATTGCCCTACATGTACAATGTTTATAAAGTCTGTTGATGCATCCTCTTATGTGAAAATAGCAGATAGGTTGTTTGAGTTGTTTGATGAGTTTGTTGATTATATTGGAGAAGAAAATATTGTTCAAATTGTGACTGACAATGGAAGCAACTTTAAGGCTGCTGGTCTGTTGTTGCAAGAGAAAAGGTGAAATCTTTACTAGACACCATGTGCAGCACATTGTTTGGATCTTATGTTAGAAGATATTGGAAAAATTCCAAGAGTGTCAAGGACTATAGCAAGGGCAATCAACTTGACAGGATATATATATAATCATGTAGGAGTTTTGAATATAATGAGAGAGTTCACCAAGCAGAAAGAGTTGGTGAGGCCTGGAAAAACTAGATTTTGTACCTCTTATCTTACTTTAAAATGCATCCATGAGCAAAAGGGACCATTGAGGACTATGTTCACTTCTTAGCAATGGGAGTCAAGTAAGTGGTCAAAAGAAACGAAGGGAAAGCATGTTGTTGAAACTGTGATTATGCCTACTTTCTAGACTTCAGTGGTTTATATACTAAACGTTATGAGACCTCTTGTTCAAGTACTTAGACTAGTGGATAATGAAAAGCAACCAGTTATGAGCTACATATATGAAGCAATGGATAGAGCAAAGGAGGCAATTGAAAAGTCATTTAATGATAACAAAGATAAGTGCCAAGATGTATTTAAAATCATTGATGATAGGTGGAATTGCCAACTTCATCTGTCTATACATGTTGCTGCTTATTACCTTAATCCTGCATATTTCTATGATAATCCAGGCATCAAGTATGATTCAGAAGTCACATCTGGACTTCTATCTTGCATCGGTTGACTTGAGAAAAATCTTCATACACAAGATAGGATCATGGCTGAGTTAACCTTATACAAAAGAGCAGAGGGACTTTTTGGCATTGATTTAGTTATCAGAGCAAGGAAAAATAGAGCTCCAAGTAGATTCTAGTCTTCTAGATATAATTATAATCATATAAACATAATCACATATTTGTTACCTAGCTTTCCATCCTATTTTAGTTAACTAGTTAGTCAAGTTTTTTCTATAACTATCCAGCTGAATGGTGGTCTACCTATGGAAGCTCTGCTCCTTCATTACAAAAATTAGCAATTAGAATCCTTAGTTTAACCTGTAGTGCATCAGGCTGTGAACGCAATTGGAGTGTTTGAGTAGGTTAGGACCTTGAGTTCAAAGTTTTAGTCTTCATTTGTATATTGTTTTAAAATTAATACTATATTTTATCACATTATGATAATTAAGTATGATATATGCTTTTGCCTGTCAGCTTCATACAAAAAGCAGGAATAGACTTAATCCAAAACAGCTTAATGACTTAGTATTTGTTAAGTACAATCAAGCTCTAAAAGCTCGATATGAGAGGAAAGACCTAGACCCTATTTCTCTCAATGACATTGATGAAAGCAATGAATGGTTACTTGGCAAAATGGGGGCTCGACAATACATTGATGAGGCTGCAGAAGATGAACCAGTTTTCAATGATGACAATGATGAATTAACATGGGGGATTGTAGCAAAGGCAGCAGGTGTTGGAGAAACTATCAAAAATACTAGAAGCCAAAGTAAAGGAAAGGGACTTAGCTCATCTAAATCAAAAGGAAAAAAGATAGCAAAAGGTTCTTCAAGTTCAACACTGGTTGCTCGCATTGAGGAAGTGGAGGATAATTCAGATGAGATAGAGAAAGATATTAACAGATATAAATCCAATGAAGGAGAACAAAGTGATGACATTCATGCATCTGAATCTGATTCAAATTCAAATAACTAATTAGATGATCCATAGGCTTCTAGATTATTTCTTTATGCTTTTAAACAATTTTTGAAACTTTTAGTAGTGCATTTTATTGTCTATTCTTTTTCAAAATACATATATGAAGGGTAATTCACTATATTCTGATCTTTTTTTTTCTATACCATATTTTGATATATGTTTTATTGTTGCGCCTTGCACTACCCGGGCACACACTTTTTTAACGCCTCTCGCCTTGGGTGTTTTATAGGCCTTGCACCTTGAGTGCGCCTCTCGCCTTTGACTACCTAGGTTTGGAATTGATTTTTTATGGTTAAATGAAATTTCTGAAAAATATTTGGTACTTCAGATTTTGCTTTCAGGAGATACACCCATGTCAACCTAATATGGTCATCTATGAAAGTGACAAACCAACATGGCCCATTAACATTTTTTACTCTCAATGGACCCCACATCACTATGCACAACTAAGAAAGGTTTTGTGAGTTTGTAATCACGAGAAGAATATGTATTTCTAGAGTGTTTAGCAAGGGGGCAGAATTCCCAACTAAAATCAGAAAAATCTTTATTAGAAAATTTAGGATAAATACTTCTTAAAAAATCAACATTTTGATGTCCAGAACGTAAATACACTAATTTAAATTCATCAATAACAGACTTGGCTGCTGCTGCTTGAGCAATTATTCCTTTGTCATTCTTCATCTTATCAGCATGAATATAGTAGAGCCCATCTAATTCTTCACACCTACCAATCATCCTCCCCATCCTTAAGTCTTGAAATACATAATAAGTCTCCACAAATTGAGTCATATAATGGTTATACTTAGTCAACTTATGCACAGAAATTAAATTACAAGCAAGAACAGGTACATATAAAACATTTGTTAACACTAGAGTAGCAGAAATAGTAACTGAGCCAACACAAGTAACTTTAACAAAGAACTCATCAGCTATTTTTACCACCAAATTTTCTGTGCAAGGAGAAATATTTTCAAGAGTAGAGATGTCACCAATCATATGATCTGATGCCCCTGAATCTGAGATCCAAGCATCAGGATCCATTTTCATAATACTTAGTGCTACTGAAAACTTACCTAATTGGACTATCAAATTAGTCCCTACTCTAGGTGCTTGTAATTTCTCTTGATAAGAGATCATTTTCTAAAGTTTCTCCAACTATTCCTTAATCTGACTCGTACTTGAATTAGCTACATCTTCATTGTTGGCCATATTTCCTTTGCTTTGCTAGCGTGGCTTATAATTGCTAGGCTTCCCATGAATTTTCCAGCAATTTTCCCTTGTGTGTCCAGTTCTATTGCAATGATCACACCAAGGTTTGCCACCTCGTTTCTGCTTATCATGAGAAGCTCGAACCATCATGGCTGAATTTTCTAGAAGAGGTGAGATCCGACTTGTATTAATAAGTCTCTTCCTGCTTTCCTCTCTTTTGGCTGTTGAAAAAGCCTCTCATAAGGTAGGCAATGTTTAACCTCCCAACAATTTGCTTCCGACTTCCTCAAATTCAGCATTTAGGCCAGTCAAGAGCTTGTAAACATGTTCATTCTCAACAAATTTCTGGGAGTACTTTGCATCTTCTGGACAACACCAGTGTGGACTTCATAAAGATCCACTTCCACAAATTGATCAGTGTATTGTAGTAGAAGGTAACGCTCATGTTACCTTGTTTTAGCTCATGAACTTGACCCTTAATTTAAGTCAATATGGCTATATTAGAGACCGAAAAGTAAAGTTCCCTTGCAGCCTCCCAAATATCCTTGGTTGTTTGGTATAGCATAAAACTACCACCAATCTCCAACATCACTAAATTGACAAGCCAAGACATAACTTGATTGTTCTCAGCCTTTCAGGTTAGATATTTAGGGTCTTTTTCGTCTAGAGGAGGAGCTTTGCCATTAATATAGTCTCTCTCACCTTTCCCACGAATAAACATGAGAAAGGTTTGGGACTATTGGAGGTAATTGTCTCCATCAAAACAGTACCCAATAATCAGAAAAGGAGAAAGGTCACTAGATGACGGCTATACCGTTTGTGGAGTAGGTGTGGAAGTTGAACTAGTTGAATCTTGTTTTTCAGTATCTAGGATCTGATATCGCCCAAACTGAACCAGAACTGGTGGGTTGAGACTCGTGGATCTAATACCATGAAATTTTTCTAAGAGATAAAGTCGAAACTAATTAAGAGGAAGTGAGACTGAAGTTGTCAGCCATTAGGGTTTTATTGGCACACACCTTTATTCAGTACTAGGGTATTTTTAAATAGAAAGAGTAGGCAACAAGCTTGCCTAACAGTAGCCAAAATAGTAGGAGATTTTATCTCCTCAGAATCTGTTCAAATAAAACACAATCCTATCAAGTAATTAAATGGATAACAGAAAAATAAAAAATAATAAAAAAAGTCTAAAACCCTAATAATAATAAAGCGGCGCACTCCAACACTTTCATATGAAAATAGACACCATAATCAAGTAGTTTGTTAAACTGATGCTGATTAGATGGAATCTCCCTCAATAGGCACCCAACGTCTAGGCATTCCGTTATCATTCAAGGTAACTTGGCAGCTTAGAAGAGTAAGAAGCAGGATGAAGCAGCTATGTCAAGCATCAAAGTTGACTATCAGGGCACGGCAGTAGCAATGTACAAACCTATATGGCTAAACTAATTACCCTAGGAATTACTGAATCAAGAAACACCACACATTGCCTCTAACAAACTCGGTGCAGACAACAATTAGGCCTCGACTGTTCAATGCCATACTTACCCTTAATTGCCCTATGCCAAAGATAATCAACTTCCAAAGGAACCAATTGACCACTAGAGCACGGAGCACCAAATTACTAACACCTCAAACTGACATATATTAGACATAAAACTAATCATATCATCTCTTGGTTAAAGTGAAAAGAGCCTTGAAGTAAAATCTTTCATTTGGTGAGCTATAACCAGTACAACTAAGGCTAATGCTATGGTATGATCACAAAGGCCTAAGAAAATGCATTGCTTCAAACATTTCATGGTGATAAATTTTAAAGATTTTTAAGCTTTATGGGAAAGAGGAAATTGTATTATCCCTTGGTTTCTTCAGTTGACAAGGGATTCTCAGACATAAAAGGGCACATCTTTATCCCTAGATTTGATAAGAGGGATAGGATAATGTTTGTTAGGCAACTCTTCAGTGTTCAGTACACTGATTCTTTCAGGAAATTTCTCCTTAAAGCGAAAGTTGTTATGATCATTTCTACTTCCTTTTGCTTCTATTTATAAGGAGGATATCTGATTATGATTATTAGTGATCCTTCTTTCCTTCTAATAAGTTTTCACCTTTTGTCCAAAAAAAAAAAAGCAGCTTTAGTTGCACTAGCAAGCCACAACAAATTCAATTGACAGGCAGTTAACCCAAGATCAGCTGACTCAGTGAAATCACCAGCATACTTGCTGGATTTTCTTGGTAAATATTTTTCATGCATAGCATAATCAATATAAAATATTATAAACCTGCCAAGAGCTCCAAATGCCCAGTGCCAGATGCACGATATGCAACAAGATCACCCAACAACTGAGCAACTGAATAGACTTCATCTTCTTCCACTGTACTCCTAGAGAATTGGGCAGAAAACAAGAGATCAGAGTTAAGATATATCCAAAAAATTTTTAGGAAAATCAAACTTCAAAGGAACATACATGTATCTGAACCGGCCTAGACAACACAAAGTCTCCCGTAGGCCATGATCAAACACCTCACTGTAGTGGTGCCTCCAAGCAATATCATGGGTTTCGTAAAAGGATCTCCATTTAAGAACATCAGACCCAGCAAAACACTGCACTAGGGCAACAAAACATATCATAATCATGAATAAAGCCAGCAACTTATGCTTCCACCACCTTGACTTTAAATCCAAATCTGCATTACAACAATGGCAGAACATGAAAATGAGAATCTTAGAGATATATGCTGATAGTTACAGTTAATGACACCAACAGAGGCTCTCAAGCAAAACAGGAAAATATAGCCATTTAACAGTATTATTTTTTCTAGTTGACTAGTCTTTTTTTCTTTTGGAGCACAAATGGTAGTTAATAGAATTTAAATGAATATTTTCAATTAAGGACCCAAGCTGGTTTACTGGTATCAATGGCTCCTATAAGGTTGAGTACATGCTTGTTTCTCAATTAGAAAGGGCCCAAAACTAATGCACATTCTACCACTAATCCAAACATAGCATAAACTATATATATCTTGCTTCTTCTTTCCCTTCTCTTCCACGTGATATGTATGCTTAAACTTTATATTGCACTTTATATATATAATATATATATTTTATGCCAAAGAAAGAAAAAACATAGCATAAACTAGTGAGCTTCGACAATAGGCTGCTATCTAGAGTATTCAAACCTTAAACCGACTGTGAATTGACCTAACTCTTCATGTGGACATAAACAAAGTAACACTAAAGTTGCATTGAATGGCAATCTAGATATCAGAACTGGAACTGTGCAGACTTAATTTTTAATCAGTCAGGAGAATAAAGTAGAGTTTAGAGAAATCTTGTATGAGTGAAGCATAAGGTGGCCATGAGTTGTGAAAATTAGGGATGATTTCTATGATCAAGACCAAGATCATCCACAAAGGATTTTGCAAAACTAAAATTTATAAGTTGCAGAGAGAAAAATTGTTAAGATGAAAAATATTGAAGATGTTATAACAAATTGAATATGATATAACAAACAGCAATCTGATATGAAGAAGAAACATTCTTTTCTCACAGCATCATATCAGATTACTCAAAGCATCAGACCCAGTGTCACAGATGTAATGCATCACATAATTATCAACAAGCCGTCCACAAATTTTCAAAAGAAGGCTATAATTAGCCTCTGAAACTGTAAGGATAACAATTTTATAGCCCAAAAAGAATGTGCGTGTGTATAACTTGCGCTCCCTTTCTCAAATAAGAAATCACCCCATGGATCTTTTTTGATAATCAAAAACTGAGTTCTAGTGAAAAACATTACCCAGCTGCAATATGAATTCAGCATAGTAAAACAAAAAAGCAGCCATGTTTCAATCAATAGTCGAGCTTCAAACACAATATAGTACCTATATAACTTGCAACTGAAAGATCCCTCACCTCCATGAATGTTCCTATTCAATATCTAAACCTGTTGGCACCTGTGGCCATGCCACCCTATTTCTTTCTCATTTCAAATATGGTCCTCTCTCTCTTCCATGATCCCTTCTCTTTCCAATATATATTCTAGGAATTTTCTCTTTATAAAATATTGGAGTTCATTGACCTTGATGAACATATGAAATTTCATTTGCTGTTTCTTTAACCACTTAGAATCCTGACTTATTTTTACTTGCAGAAGTCTAAAACTAAAACCAGATGGATTTTGTATGGGAAAATTGCCCACAACGCCACCAATATTTAATAATGAGTAATCGTGGCCACTGACAATATCTTATCAATGATCACAATTGTAGGAATTTATTCATTTTGATCATCCGTTGAGTTATGGTCAGGTTGGGTAGTGATTGGACATCTCTGAAGTTGCTCATATGACAGTTTCTATAATCAATTTACTCCAACACAATGTAGATGAAAAAGTTTTTTGGCTTTCTATTGGTAGATGAAAGAGGTAAGCTTTCTTAATGAAAGCATGTATTCTACGAAGACATGAATTAATGCAATACACACACATTCACTATCTAGATAACAAATGTTTGATGTTTATGCAGAATCAAAGCATTAGTTGAAAGCTTAAATTAAGACAAAGATGCACAAGGGAACTCACCTTACCTAAAACACAATCACTTGATGTTCTATCTTCTGAGAAATATTCAGTTGTCTTTAGTATAAGGTATGTTGCACTCACAACTTGCAGCACTAAAACGACCATTGATAATCGACTCCACCACAGCCATTTCTTATACCTTATCTATTTCTTGCAAATTATAAAATATATCATGTTAATTCTTACAATTACACAGATCAAATGGTTTAGAAATCATAATAATCAAGTTTAATGTCGCACATTTGAAACTAACGTGATTGAAATCAAAAGATGTTAATGACATAATCCAATAAAAGAAAGCAACAGGATAAAAATATGAAAAGGTTGGGTGATATTCTGGCCAAAAACATGAAAACTGGATTATCAGAAAAAAGTTTCCAACTGCAGGATTATATTTGTACGGTGCCACTTTACCTGCTCATGCTATAGCCTAATTACATATACAGTCACCTTAGCATTTTATGACTACCATAGCACATGACCAAGAATGTTCCAAGGTCAAAGGGCACACTCCGTGTACACAGGGATTTCAAACAACTTATTGCATAAAATGACAGCCATTAAATAATGTAGAAATAATTGTGGAGCTAATTCAGAATTAGACACACAACACATAATACAAATATTAGGACCCAGGAAATAGTTCTCAGCGAATAAACCTGCAACATGTCATTAGTATTGACTCTACTGAGTACCGTTATCTAAAACAAATTACGTGACTGAAGAAAGAGCATTAAGTTTCAAATTGAGCTTGTCAAGAAAAAATGCGTCCCAATTAGGAAAGCATGGAAATGGAAATAGCACTTGCCAGTAGAAGAACATCAAAAGGATTCTGAGAGAAGCAAAAGAGATAATAAAACCTGAATATTTCTCTCATAAGATTTCCACAAAATGAAAATTCCACAAAACGTTCAAAAATCTTTAAAAAATTATATACTTACTAAAATAAATTAAATTTATTAAAAAGAAACATAATAGCTTGATCTGTACCCTGTGATATTCTCATACTTATCATAGTTTGCTTAGCTTCCATGCAGGTAGAAATGATCTCGGTACGTGCTTAGTTAACTTTGTTCTCCTTGTAATTGGTGCACCAAGCAACCCAATAATAGATTATATTCTCCTTGCGGATTAGCATTAGCCACGATTAAAATGCAGGTATAGAACATATCCATATAGCCTAGAGTAAGACAACATCTGCCTCTTGTACATCTTTATATTAGAAACTACAGCACCGAAGATTCAAAGCTAACGGTTTTCCGCCACAGTGATCTGGATATCTTGTTAAATATATATACTTCCTTTGCGATAACAAATTGAATTCTTAAACAGCGTTAAAATCAATCAAAATATCGATGTTTATTATCCTCTCCACTTAGCTCAGTTATACCATTAGGCTACGCGAACAAGATTGAAACAACGAAATACAAATGGCATATTAAATTTTACTTCCTTATCTATCATCCAAAAAGACTGATATAAGACGAACAAGTTGCTCGATTACCCGTCTCTCCCGGCGAATTACTGGATCAACAGCGACGGTGCCATCGGATGGAGAGCCAAGGATGCACTTGGCAGTAGTTTCTTGAGCGATTCCAGTTTGGATCATGACCCCAATCCTCACAAGCGCCGCAGCAGATACAATAACGAACGGAAGCACATATTGGCGGTCGCAGAGCGGGTAAGCCTCAATGATGAAGAAGCCACCAATGATGACGACCAACAAATTGGAGACGGCCATGACAATGGCGGAGTGCCTCAATTTCGTCCTCCTCGTTACCCACATTGTCACTGCGATTAAGCAGTGCAATGGGGCGATTAGGGTAGGGCGGAGTAGGAAGGAGGAGGTTGGGTTAAATGATTATATGTGTTGTTTCGGGGGATTTGCGATTAGCAGAATACATGGGCGTATTGGCTGGAGAGGTCTGGGCATTGTTCAATCTGAGATTCCACCGTTGTCATTGGAAATTGAGGTTGCAACCTAAATTGTTCGGCTTCACGCGATTAAGGGCTGTTTGCTAACTGGTTTCAAAACTGTTTTTTTAAATAAAAGAACTTTTTTGATTAGCTGTTTTTTCAAAAATTATTTTAAAAAATAAAAAAACTCATATGTTTTATAATTTATATTCTACAAAATACAAGAAAATATCAAAAATATCTACTCATTAATCATAAATTATAAATTTTGAATAACTCATTTAATACTTACTAATTATAATTGTGAGAATAATTATTTAAATAAAATTTTTTATTTTATTATTTCTAAAAATTATTCACAAATAATTTTATAAAACTATTTTAAAAATAACAAAATAGAACAATCAAAGAGACTCTAATTAGACCTTTGCCGAGGGAGGCACTATAAAGTATTTGGAAAAAAAATTCGATAGTAATATCAATGAGGAGGAATATATATGAGAAAAAAAATTAAAATTGTAAACTCCTCCGTTACATTTTTTATTTAAATTTGTTTTCCAAATATCAACAAATTATGGGTTATATTAATTTTTTCTAAAAAATTAATTATAATATCCTTATAAATCAATTTGAAAGCTAAGTCCCATAATATGGATATCTAGCATGCAACTTAGTTTTCAAATTACTCCTATCGATCTTATATGTTAGTTATGTCTATATAATTTAATGGAGTATTTAATTATTTATTCCAAAATTGCCTTCCTACCATATTCTACTTAATGATGTGCAACAATTTCCACTTAATGATGTGCAGCAACGTTTAACATGAATTTAACATGAATGGGAATTGCAACAAACATAACCACCTAGTATCCAACGCTACTCTTTATGATTTCTCTCATCTCATTTTCCATAAATTGTCTTTTGCCAATGGCTCCCGTCAATTCCCAAATTTATTACGTACATTCCACCCTTTTATTTGAAGCATTTAATCCTAGCATTGGATAAGCCACCACATCTATGAAGAAAGATTTCAATTTTTTAAATTGGTGGTGTTTTTTAGGCGTAAAAATAAAAAATAATTCAAATTTAAAATAATATTATTATTTTAACTAGTATACCTTAATTTCGATAAGTTAGTTAGAAGAACTTAATAAAATTAAAAGAAGTGGCTCTAAATCAAATCCATCCAAGGAGTAGTCCAATTCATGTTTATGCACCCCTTGAATTCTAATTATTTAAGTTGGTAAAAAAAAAATCTTGTTGGATGAGTGTGTGGATGTGTATTTTAAAAGGGAAATGTTGGCTTGATTAAATAAAATAAAATTAATTATTTAACCTATTAATTAGGTGTTTAAGGGGATTAAGTTTATTAACCTCCCAAATTATTATTCGTTTAATTATAGTATTAAAATGATAAAAATAATATTGTTGGTTTGAATGGCAACATTAATATTTAAGAATATATACATATAAAGTGAAAAAAATCATAATATTGCAGTAGCACCAAAACCCGTGAAAAGCACATATATTCAAAGGGAAAAAAGCAACCAAACATGAACTCCAAAACAAGCAAAATATATTAAATTTAAATATTATTTATTTATAGGCCAAATTCAAAAAATGCTTCCTATAGGATCTAAAATTAGTAAATAGATTAGGCACACCATGATTAACATCTTCAATACAAGACTAATATATGAGTCATCCTCTCTTCTTGAAAACGTTAGAAAAACTCCTTGCCTTTTCAAAGTAGAGCTCGAGCCTCTTCCTCTATTTCCTTCCTGGGTCACTTTATAATTTATATTTTATTTCTGTAATTATGATATTTAATTAATATAAGAAGAGTCTATTTAATTTAGGGAGATGCCATTATATACATTATTAAGTGTATTGAAACAATCACTTATGACAATGTCATTGGAATTTATTACTAATTTTCTGTTCACCAACAATTCTAACTGAGCCCACAAGCTATCTCAAACAATGTGGATGATGGCTTAGCATTAATACGATTTTCTTCATTTAAAACTCTAATCACATAACAGTAGTTTGTTATCAGAGACTGCATCTTCGGCAATGCTTGCGCTTGGACTCCACTAATTCCTTTTATACACACACAATGGGGCCTAGGCCCAAAATGACACTACGAATTCTTTATTATTGACTTTTTGAGCGTCTTCCAAACCAAAATTGAGGGAAATTAATTAAATTAAATTTAAAATAAAAAAATCATTTTCTAAGCACACATGAAAATTGTAAACGTTCCATTATACAAAAATGGTATGGAATGTGGTATCAATGTATATGCATCTATGTATGTATAATATATTATCATTAATTAAATATATAATAAGTTACACTATTCCTAAGTATAATAATGATAATATGTAGAGCCCATCTCTAATTAATTTATATTTTATGTGTCAATTGTACATATATAATAATAAACAAATTTGAATCCTTTATTATGCAATTTTTATATTGTGCAGATTCTGCAGAAGAAAATACTTTATTAATAGAATGTATGATTGACAAGTTTGGCCTTTCCATGATATTATCTATCCATAAAAAGTTGTATACTTCAATCAGGTGGTATATATGTTGACCAAAAAAAGAGGTGGTATATATACGTCCATCTTGTAGTGCTTGCCAATAAATTCAACTCATATTTATGATAATTTTTGTACCTATTTTTAATTGATGATTACAATATTTTAGTGCTAAAAAAAACTATATATTTGTGTGATTACAAATTTTTTATTAATTAATACAATATTTTTTCTGCACATATATAAGGTTGGTTTGTTTTTCTATCAGAAATCACATTTTGGGACCCATGAAAACAACATAGAAGAGGATATAAACAAATAAAAAAAAAGGTGATTGCCATGACTTATTTCGACTGGCACAAAAAAACTCACAGTGAAATTTGACTCATTAGACTTGTTCAATATTTCTATTGGATTAAATAAAGTCAAATGAGTATTTGGAAAAAAAGTCAAATGACTGATAAAATAATCATAAAAAGTCGGTATTCCCACGTGAGAACGTGATTTGGGCCACGTGGGTTTCACTTTATCAAAGCTCATTTTGATTTGGTCGGTTTGTTGCTTATCAAACAAATTAAGCTACCTTTCTCAACAGTTTCTAATAATAAATATTAAGAAATGCATTCTAATTCCCTGTGTTAAAATAATAAAAATAAAAAAACAAATTTACAGTAAGAAATTTCAAAAGTATTTTAATTACGTATGAAATTTCTGTGAACTTTTATAGTAACTAGATTGCGAACCCATGTGTACACCCTTTTTTTTAAAGCATGGGACATATTAAAATTTTAGAAAATGTCATAAAATAAAATATATTTGTATATATTTTTTCCCTTGTATAAAAAAAATATATTTGTATATAACTTTAAAATATATAGTATCATATCAAACAGCTATATTAAAAAATATAATATAAATTACTATTACCAATCACTAATAAATTAGAAAACGATGCAATAAATTATATATTTAAATTTCAAATTAATGAAATATGGCTAACAATATTTGATTTAAGAATCCAAAAATAAAATACCATTTTAAAAATATAGTATCCCATCTCTTGAATAAAAATTGTAACTGGCAATTGATAAATGAGGATAAGAAGGAAAAAGAGGGAAATAATGATAGAAGAAGAAGAGAATCATGGGTTGTGAAGAACAAGTCATTACAAAAATGGATTACTTTAGAGCATAATTAAGAATTAATAGTAAGAAGTTAATAATTAATAATTAAGAAAGAATACAAAATTATACAAAAGAAGTTAAAATATTTAATAAATTCAAAACTTAAAATAAATTGAGAATGATGAAGGTAAATTTTAAAAATAAGAAGTTAAAAAAGGGAAATTAACAATAATAATAATATTAAAAAAATCATAAACTTATAATATTTAATTTGAAGAAATTAATAATCAATAATTAATAAATTAGAAAATTGCAAAAAACATAAAAATAATAATAATTAGAAAAAAAGCTAAAATATTATAAAATATAAAAATATGAAAATAATTTGTCAAAGAGTTAAATAAGAAATAAATCTAACACGTATGGAAATTTTCTAAGATAAAATACAGCAGGTACAGAAGAGGAAACTTAAAATAAAAAAAGGAAAGCGAGGAAGTATGAGAGAAAATGGATAAGATTTTAAAATAAAAATAAAAATTTTTTATCTGAAACAATTAAAAAAATAAAAAGAGTAATATTCATAAGACATTATTATGGACATTAACTTTCCTTAAGAAATATTATAATACAAAGGATATAAAATATAACATTTTTTTACTCATAATTCTAACTTTTGATCCGCTAGATTTAAATTACATTTAACAATTCTATTAAAACACTTGACCCGAATGCCATCGTTACCTTACCTTTTATAATAATATAAATAGAAATAGAAATTCCATCATAACCAAAATAAGAGAAACTATACTTTATCATGATATATAATTCCTAACTCCATTACTCCCTTTCCCTCGAGTAACGGTGTCTTTTTTGTTTATATTGGGATTTCACCCAAAACACTTTTTATATTTATATAAATGAAAAATACCACAATAAATTTAAATTAACATGTATAGCTTGCGGAAAAGAATATTAACGTAATCCCTCGTTTTATTCAAATGATTAGGAATATATTTTTTATTATAAAGAGAAATAAAATGTTTTCTTTTTGCCAATAAGAAATAAAATGTAATTTAAACTTTAAACATGTAAAAATGTAATTTACTAATCAAATGAAAGAAAGCATCGCAATTACACTGCATTTTTTCGGGGATATATATGCTACTGGGGACCGGGTCTTATTTTCACACAGGATTGTCTATTTTGACACGAGTTTTTTTTTCTAAAAAAAAAAGAAGAGGTTCAAAACATTTAATCAGACATCGTTGTCTATTTTTTTAAGGGGATGAATGAATTAACCTTTGGTATGGAAAAAGGTACTATTAACCATAATTAAAAGGAGATTAAGATTAAGTATTTAGATTAGTATGGTCATTGAAAAGTTAATGTATGCGCGCGTGAAGTCATAATTGAAGCGTCAAAAAGGTCAACAATATTAGCCCACAAGCTTCTGGCATTATCTTCCGGCCAAGGAACACACGAACCAAAAAACGACAAACCTTGTTGTGGAAATGACAACAGTGAGAGAGTGCTTTCGAACACAAATTGCTGATAATGTACTTTAATTTCCAACACGAGAAGAAGATTCCCACAAGCATATAGACAGGGATCAGATAGTAAATCACATCTCGGCTGGTTTTACATTGTGTGTTACATGAGGATTATGCCAGAGACTGTCCCTAAATTACCCAGCAAACCCATTAATGTTCCGACTAATCAATTGTACTCTCTTTTTTACTACTTTATAACAAAGTCGTCTTCAAAATGATTAACTTGTACCACATCAATCTAAACTAGGTAATTCCTTTTTAGACAACTTTAAATATGCACGTCTTATATCAACTTAATATGTTCAAGGCATTGAATAAATTTAAACTTAATTAATCATGCCAAATAAGGTTATTACACGCAGAACATGAGCATTAGATATACTATATTATTAATTCATTCACACTTTGTCCTCGAAGACCTGGCAAGTGCTCTTTCCTTGGATGAAAATTTGTTAACAACGTTGTAGTGGTAATTATTTTTGATGGATGACATATGTCACTGCTTACAACACAATTACCTATTTAATTGTGACATTTAACCAATATACGATATAAAATTTTTAATAAATTATACTATTTATAAGCCATAAATAATATAACTTATTTTTCAAGATTTAGACAATACATCCATGTGCTATAAAGGATTGTATGTGGCTGCCATTCCCAGTAGGCTTCCCCTAAAATGAATTTTGTAGGCCCAGTTTTTGGGACTACTGGATGCGTTGGGCCCCTGTTTCTGACAAAGCCCTAAAGAAAAAAACTAACTACTCGATCTCACAAACATATATTACATAGATGTTGTATATAAGATAAAAGCATTATATTAAATTATTAATATTAATCATCATGGAGTGGTCATTATAAAAACGATGATATCTTAACGTGGATGTCAATTTCTGATGTGAAAATATGCATATGTACATTAAGTACTATACAAATCTAGCTATGGCCAAAATATGAAAAGCAATCAAGGTGTGATCACCATGCAATGCGTATTATTGTTAGACACAACTTTATGTAATAGGTAAAGTTAATTCAGTACGTTAATCAATAATTAATTCTTGTTATAGCTATCCAAAAATATAAAAAGCAATTAAGGTTTGATCACCGTGCAATGCGTATTATAGTTGGACACAACTTTATGTAATAGGTAAAGTAAATTCAGTACGCTTATAAATAATTAAGGCTCGATATAGCAATGCGTGCCTTCTTAAAATTTGATATACTATTTTGTTATGGTTAATAATTCTGAACTATCAACAATAGACACGTTGTCTATTATAATAAGCGAATACATACAAAGCTATGCGTACCAAAGTACGAATAACAAAACATGATAACAAATATACACACATTAATTTGTTAATGTTACTTATAGTATAATTAAAGTAATAAAACTACTACGTTGAACATTAAATGATAATATGACAAGGATCATCAAGGGCTAATTCAGATGTTAAGGGTAATGTAGGTACATATATAGTAACAAGATTAAAACTCTCTTTATTTTTTTAATATGACATCAGTTAGATATTTTCTTATAAAGTTAAATCCTAATCCTAATTAATATTGTAGCAATTATTACATTATAATTTAGCCATGACTTAGATCCAATTTTTAAAAAGATGTCATTAGAATGCTTTAAAGACTAAAGTTGATAACAGTCACTTTCATGTACCCCAGTTAAATTGATGTCATGTCATTTGAATCTTTTCAGACTTAATTAATTTAATTCGTTATTTATAATTGATCATAAGCACTATGCATATTATTAATTAGATTACATCCTAATTCTTAATAGGTTGTTTGGAATCGGATGGTGCTATAGACCTACATAGAAAGCGCCTGCTAAACATAACATATATTAAAGGTTAATTAATTGGAATATCTCTGTGTCTCAAACGCCTCAATTATTAGTTGTGGATGGCCTAGAGAGATTAATATTTAAAAAAAACAATTTAGTAACATAATTAATGCCGATATTTGTTCAAGTTTCTGCTGTCATACATGATGGTGATGGTGGTAATATTGATTATCCATTGTTCATTTTTAATTACGACCCATAGAGAAAAAGAACTAATAGAATTCTATCTCTCGTGGGGCTGCTATACATATCGATCCTTGGCTTTGAATTTGACTATTTTTTCGTATTTGGTCTTTGATACTTTCGATGTAGCTTCCTATATGCATATATTAATTACTAAAATTAGTCTCATTAGTCTTATAAAGTTGATTTCCATGGAAGCCATCATGCATCTTTCAAAAGAAAGAACATGAATACAGTGCCACACGGAGAGAAAGTGGAGAACTTTGCATGCAAAGTAGAGGTGCCAACCCTCCCACTTAATTAGTACTGTTGGGTACGAAACCATTAAAAACATTCATACGTACCACCTTACATGTGAACCGCATTACTTTTCCACAAAATAAACGTACTTTAATTAGGAGAATAATCTAATCAAATCAATTCATCCTTTTTTTTATATATATGGCCTAATTAATTAGAAACTTTAAACTGGCAGCTTTTATTACTTTCAAAATTTTGAATAACAACAAGCAAGTCCTGGATTGAACTCCCAAGTCAGAGCATAAATATATTTTGGTGATCTTACCAGCTTGGATCAATGGGCTAGTATGAAAAATGGAGCTAGGCTTTGACCATTTGATAGTAATGTGTTTCCTTTTACCTTTAGTTTTCACTGCTAATATATCTAAACTTTAACTAGAATATAGTATACTTTATGAGAGATAGTGATCGATGGAAAATTGACTAGGTTCAGTTATTGAAGCAAAATAACATGCAAACTTGTATTTGTTTGAAAGTGATTAATGCAGCTTCCTCTCTTTATTCCTTGGTCTGCACCATGAGTAAAAGGAAAAGAAAAATCTAATCGTATATAGAATTAATTAAGAGATCATTAGGGTATGATTAAGTACTGTTCCCGTCAAAACACACATAATAATACATTGCGTTAATCAACTGGACGTGAGTTATAATTAATTATACACACACACACACACATGATTGTTTGAATTTTACATCGAATGAGAGATAAAGAGTTTGTTCTACAACAAAATTTGAATTCCTTTTGCTGGTCAGTTCTACAACAGACAGTATTGATATTATCAAGTCGATCTTCTTACTTAAACATGTGGTACACCATCTCTGAATTGAGTGTGTAGCTTAGTTCCTTTTGAGGCAGATAAAACCCCACTATGACGTTCTATAATAATCAGAACAACATGACTATACTGAAAATGGTCGTTGGAATAATTATAAACTAATATGTGAATATTGTGCATGCGTCATTAAGTGGATGTAGTTTTTAATAAGAATCACAGAGACCACTGAATAGAAATAGTTTCTGAGAATTGAAGTAGCTACAGAGGTTTGGTGAGGCTTAAGTTTATATATATATATATGTTGAAGCCTAGTGCAGTAGGTACAGTATACGTAGTGGTGGTTTATGGTCATGCTTTGGGAGACAAGGCTTTATGAAAGAAAAATAACATAGCAGACAGTGAGGAGTTAAAAAATGCCGCAGCCTTATTTTGATCATGAAAAGCTCAGAAGAATTTGCTACACTGATCATTAATTAACAATAATAATGGCGTGTTATCGTCAGCATCGACACATGATATAACCATATTGTATATAGGTTTAATTACACAATTGAGTGACAAAAAGCCATGCATGTGCCTATTATTATCTATTAATGTGGAAGGAGGTATTTAAAAGAATATTTAAATAAAAAATATCTTAATAAAAAAATATAAATAACCTGTAGTAAAATTTAAAATATTTTACTACAAAATAAGTTATATTTAATAATATAACTAGATCTTCTAGTAAAAAAAACTAAGATTTTAATTAAACGACTAAAAAAAACTAAGATTTTAATTAAACGATTGACACAAAGGCCATGCATGCCTAATTGCCCATTATTGCTACTACTATTATTTCAGCATCCATACATGATATAACTATATATATAGATTTAATTAAACAATAGAGTGACACAAAGGCATGCATGTGCCTATTGATACTCCATTTCGTTAGCATAAATTGTCACTTTGCAGTTTTTAAATTTTTTTAAATATTTGTTGCTTTAAGATTTAATGAAGCATAAAATTTACTATTTTACTCTCTTTTAATGTGGAATGAGGTATTTAAATGAATATTTAAGTATAATAAAAAAATATTTAAGTAAAAAATATTTTAATAAAATATCATTAAATAGCCTATAGTTACATTTAAAATATCAATATATATATAAGTTATTTAATGATATAACTAGGATTTAATTAAACGATTGACACAAAGGCCATGCATGCCTAATCGCCTATTATTACTACTATTATTTCATATAGTCTCTAGCTCTGTCCCTTTTGAGGGAATCTAAATGACCTGAGCAATAATAATGGCTGTATCAAGACCCACCATTCTGTACTTTGCGAATCCTTCAATGTATACTCATTTGTTTGTGTTTCATTTCTGGTGAATGATCAGTCAAACATGAAAACTAAGTTTGACTTTCAATATGTGGTGTATATTTATTCAATTAAACACAAAAATAAAATTCAAAGCACTATGAGTTGGCTTATACTTTTTGTTTTCTCCACAAAAAAAGAAAAAAGCAAAATTAAAAACATATATATCATTCTCAAATATTTCTTAAGAGTATATTCTCCGCATCACGCTCACTCACTACTTCATTGATATTGTTAATATTATTCATTATTGCCTCCAAAATTATTACCATGACTGCTTATATCATTTGGTTAATTCTCTCTAGAACTATTGTTCATAAATCAAAGGCTAGCTCCTATTCCCTCAATTCCATTTCATCTATCATTTTAGAAAAACCAATGAAAAATTAATTTTTTTTCAATTCTACCCTTAGGCAATTAAAGGATAACAAATAAAATGAGACAGAAAAAATATAATTTAATTAACTTTGAAGGGAGTTAATAAGAAAAAATTATTGTCTCGTTACTTTTAAATAGATAGCTGTAAAATCTTAATTATTCTAGCAACTAATATACTCCCTCCATTTTAAAACATTTGTTGCTTAAAATTTTAGTTTTATTTCAAAACAATTGTCCATTTACAATGAAATATTAATTATTTTTTAATTATTTTATCCTTCATTGATGAAGGGCAAGACTCCAAACAATATGCCTAGCTTTTCTTTTTGGGACAATAATATAGCTTTTTTAAGGCACCAAGAATACTCTTAACCGACAGTTGAAGACTAATTTTTTGAAATATAAAAATTAACAAAATAAATTTTATCACTCCCAAAAAAAATATTTTTCATATCTATAGCCAAAAATAGAATCATAGACATAATCTAGCTTATTTTGATATCAATATTTGTCATCTTCCATTGTTTGTGTGTGTGGATGATAAATGGAGTCTATCTACTCCAAAATGGATTTAAAGTTACATTAGGTACTGAAAGCTGCATGAGTTCTCATTTACTGAATTGATTGTGTTAGTTAAAAATAATATGAAAATATAAAATAATACAATTACATATGTATGAAAGTGGAAAATAATTCAACAGTTGAAACGGCTCTAACAGAACCTCCATGTGCCTTTTCTCATAACCAGGCTTATTAACTAATCTGTAGTGAGATAAGGAAAAAGAGAGACAGTGGAACATGTGAACACACGAAAAAACAAACGGGGAGAGAGAGGGACAGTAACATAAATGATATGGCAGTCAAAAGTTGACACCTCACGATAGAACGACAGCGTCGTCTGCTCGCCGCGTTGAAATTAGCCACGTGTCGTCACACGTGTGTCAAATACGACCCCCCGTTTCTCTCATTTTGGCACTCTTTTGCAATTTCCCAATAGTTTAAGGACGCCACTTTAAATTGTCGGCGTATCACGCACAAGCCAAAAAATAATTTTAAAATATTTTCTTTTATCATTATATAAGATAAAAAACAAATTATTGAACTCAGCTTTGCTATTAGTAAATAATTTTTAATAGATTCTGTTGTGTTTTGGCTTTGAAACGATGCCCGGAAGAGTTATCAATTTTAAAGATGTTGAATACGTGAGATGGCTTCTATTGTTTATAACTTATTAATAGTATAATTTTTTTTCGTAAAAAATAGTGTAGCTTTTTATATATTTTATATGATATATTGATATTACATTACGCTTGAAAGAGATAACAATTACACATTGTCGCTCAATTATATTAAGACTGTCTGTATTTTATTTCTAATTAAAGAGTTATCAAAATATTTTTAAAAAAATATAATGATTTGAAGTGATGATAAAATAAAGTTAAAATACCAATCAAAAATAAAATTGAAATATTAATTTTAATAACAAATTCAATTAAAAAGTACGATACATTATTTCAATAAAACATTTCATTTAAATAATTCATTAGACAATCCAAAAGAAATATATTTATTTTTTATAAAAATTTATATATAATATTTATGGCATCTATAATTTTTAAAAAACTGAATATAATTATTTTTAAAATGAAAAAAATATTTCACACTTATAAAATCATATTTTTCTTAACTTTTTTCCTCTTTAATTTCATCACACCGTATACACTGAGCCAGTTGTTTAGTTATTACATTTCATCAATTTATGTGTTTGATTAAGGGTGTGCAAAATCAAATTGAAATAAAAAAAAATCGAATTGAACCCAATTAAATTCGATCTATCAGCTTTGATTTTTTTTAGTTTCTGAATTCGGTTACTGTTATTTTATTATATTTCAGCCTTTTTTATTTGGTCGATTTTGAGGATAAAAAGTCCAAATAAACTGAAACCCAATATGAAGCAGTTTTTTCCTTAATTAACGATTTTTCAAACAATGTACTATATAAAAATATCTAAACTTAATAATAAATGCCATGGTTAATATGTATAGTACTAAATCTATAATTTGCGTAAGTATCTACTTGGTTGGATCCTTGTTATAATTTTTGAATAAATTTTAAGTTTCGATGGGTTTTTCAAATTAGATTTGTGTAAATTTTTTTCCTTTTAAAACTAGCTATCCAACAAGCCCAACGCAAATAAACAAAACCGAATGTAAATATTTTAATTAAATTCGGTTTCAATAGCTCGTTTGGTTTGTTTTGGTCTATCCTTATCTTCTAATAAGTTATGTCGGATTTATGTATTTTCCAACGAAACTGTTGGTTGCCCACCCCTGCATTTGGTTGTCCAATAAAGTTTATTATCACAAATTATAATGCAATTTCGTTTATCTCAAAAATCTTAATAAATACTGTACCTCATTTACATTGATGTAATTCGAGCAAAATGATACTATTGCCATCATCTCCTCCTCTGCTATGGTTATGACCTCCGCCAGCCACCGCCCTCCTCTGCGATCAGTCGCCGCCGCAGATACAATTGCATGGTGGGTGGGCTATTGTTCATAACGGGTTACTTTATGGCGATAGATCATTCACACAAACTTTGTTCTTGCAGTACAAATGTACAATTGGAAAGTGGGTGGGCTGTTTCTCTCATAATGGGTTACTTTATGGCGATAGATTCTTCACACAAATGTTTGCGTCAGTTGAGCCCACATTTGTCCTTTTATTATTAACCTTTTTTTAGGTATAATATTAGCAACTTTTTACATTTAACTAACTATTTAGTTTTTCTTTTACCTACCAGCAACAGATTACGATAAAGTGATAAACACCTATTTTTTGGAGAAAAATTAAGTTTAATGTGACAAATTTGAAAATATTCATTATAAAACAATTTAACTTTTAAATAAAAATAACAGAAAAATTAGTTGCTAATTGGCCAAAAGGAAAAAAAAGCAATTGAGTGAACATTAAAAAATTTTTTTAAGTTGTAAGAGATGAAGTTAAAAATTTTTCTTGACAATAAAACTTTCTAATCTTTTTAGTCTATAAAGTATTATTTTAAAATTAATTATGTTTAACATTCTTTATGATATATACTTTAATTAATTTAAAATATTGAAATTTAATTTTTTATATTTTCTCCGAACTATTATGAATTTTATATATATATATATATACACACCTCACTCAAGGGCAAACACAGCTTTTGAACCTTAGGGGGGCCAAATTTTATACATATGAGAAAATATATAAATATTTTCCATTGATATTTATATAATATTAAATAACAATATGTGTGTGAATAATATAGGAGAAATTTTATAACCTCCCTCTATTATTATGTAGCAAAGTTAAATAGATATATATATATATAACATTATATATATATTTATTTATTTATGTGTATATGTGTATATATGTAGATATAAGGGTGAGCTTGTTTACTGGGAAAAATACTATAAGGGTAGCATTTAGGGAGGAGTATGATATATCACATAATGTTTAAAATATTTATTTTATTTCTATTTATGTATAGTTTATGTGTATATATACACACACTTTACATATAAATATACATAATTCAGGGAGGGGACCAAATCATTTGAGAAGTTTTATATACGTATTATATATCAAGACTTGTATGGGAGGGGAGGGGTAAGGAGTTGGGAGGGATCATAGCCCCCTACGGTACATCTCTGTCTGCCATCACCGACCTCACTCTCACTCTCTCTCTTTCACTCATTTTCGTATTAAACTTATTTACTACATTTAGTTGCTAAATATTGTGATATATATCCATCTAATTTCATCACATATAGGATATAATAATATCATTTAAAAGAAAAATGAAAATTCTTACTTAAGAAGAAGACATATAATGACAAAATGAATATATGCCTCATACACTGATTTTTATCAATCTACTTCTTTGCATAGCAATGTTTAAGGTGATCTAAGGCTACGATTACCCAATGATCAGATTAAAAGAAATAAACTGCATGCATATTAATACAAGTTTTTAATTTTGAAATGATTTTCGAAAATTCTCTCATAAGAAATTATTGAGTGGAATTGTAAGGTTAAGTTCGATACATATAAATATGAACTGACACAACTCGTGTATATATATATAATCAAGACAGGCATTGCTTGCATGGCTTGATAATTAGTGATGTCAAACGTAGAAAATAAATTAAATTAATTAATGAATTTAATTTAACAGGTCAAAAATCAAACATATAGTATGAATGAGTTGAGAGTTCCAATTACTTGGACAATTGTAATCAGAATTCCTCGTATACGAGGGAGAGAATGATAGTGTGGATTATAAATTCATTGTGTCACTTTCTTTTTCTACAATAAAAAATTTATATTAGACTCATATATCACTTCGTCGCTCTCTATTTTTTACATAAAAATTCGTAGACATGAGAGAATATATAATTTTTCAGCTCGAGAGTCGTATGGCGCACAAATCACATTAGCCAGTTTTTCTATTTGTTCACTTTGTAAGCATAGAATTTAAGAAAAGAAAAAAATGTTTCTTTGAAGTCAACCTGAATGAAAAATATTAAAAAATCATGTGACGACCGCATGATCTTTTAATTACAAATTATTTAATTATTAATAATTATCTCTCATATCAACCAGCCGCAACTAATTATGACCCGACCCGACACCCGATTACCCAATAACCGACCACATAAACAAAAGTAGCCTTTGGAAATTTTGAAGATCTCGGTCAAACCACTCGCCAAACATGCCTTTCGCTCCCTTTCTCTCTCTCTCTCTTCCTTCCACACTTCATTTATAACTCCACTGCCTCTTTGCTTGCCCACAAAACCTAACTCTCTCCCTCCGCCCCTCTGTCTAATGGCGTCGTCATCATCTTCTGTCTTGAATCGCATTACATTCAAAGAGAGCTTAAACAACCTTCCAAAGTCTCATTCTTTTGGACAGGTTTCACTTCCCAAGAGATCAAAAACTGAATTCCTTCCTTCTATCTACTCAATTCAGTTAGCTTCTTCTGATAGAATAACACCTACGGTTAAAACCAGTACTAATACTAATATCACAACGCCTTCTGGCTTTCCCTCTGATGCTCTTACTTTATCAGATTTCTGGAGAGAGATTCAAGGGTGCAACAACTGGGAGCACCTTCTTGATCCTTTGCACCCTCTTCTTCGCCGGGAAATTATTCGGTACGGCCAGTTTGTCACCGCGTGTTACAAGGCCTTCGATCTCGACCCTGCCTCCAAGCGCTTCTTGAACTTCAAATATGGCAAGAAGCGAATGCTGAGTGAGGTAGGAATGGCGGATTCTGGTTATGAAGTCGTCAAGTACATCTACGCCACTCCTGACATCACCATCCAAAATTTCTCCTCTTGTGGACGTTGGATCGGCTTCGTCGCAGTGTCTTCCGATGATGCCACGCGGCGACTTGGCCGGCGAGACATCGTCATAACATTCCGGGGAACTGTCACCAGTCAGGAATGGGTCGCGAACTTCATGAGCTCGCTGATTCCGGCCCAGCTCGACCCACAAAACCCACGTCCCGACGTGAAGGTGGAATCTGGGTTTCTCTCCCTCTACACGTCCGATGAAGCGTCAACCTCAAAATTCGGCATCGCAAGTTGCCGGGAACAGCTTCTGTCGGAGATCTCAAAGCTGCTTAACAAATACAGAGGCGAAAATATTAGCCTAACGACGGCGGGTCATAGCATGGGAAGTGCACTGGCTCTCTTGCTCGCCTACGACGTGGCGGAGCTCGGGCTGAAAAAATTAGGTAACACTATTAACGGACAAAAAACTGAAATACCGCTCACTGTTTTCTCGTTCGGCGGGCCGCGAGTCGGAAACCTAGGTTTCAAAGATCGGTGCGAAGAGTTGGGCGTCAAAGTTCTGAGAATTGCGAATGTGAACGACCCCATCACGAAGCTGCCAGGGGTTGTCTTCAACAACGAGAATTTTAGGGTTTCGAGTTTGGGATTTTCATGTTATGCCCATGTGGGAGTTGAGCTGTTACTTGATTTCTTCAGCGTCCAAAACCCTTCTTGCGTTCATGACTTGGAGAGCTACATAGGATGCCTCCTAAAACACTCCAACTCAGATAATAAAGAGGAGGGGATTGGGCTTCAGATTCATGTGGACGAAGTGATGAGTAATTTGATGGAGAGGGGAAGAGAATTGCTCTTGAGCGCCCATCACAATATTAACTTACCGCCGGGGGTGTTCTCCGATGCCGGAAACCACCAAGGTGTTCTGGGTTGGATCTCAAGAGATTTGATAAGTTCTTGGGGCAATGAACTGCTCTTTGGCCTGGTTCTTTTGTTAATGTAGGTAGTACTAGTACATAATAATTATATTAATTAAAAGAGAGTACACAAACTAAGTCATTGTAAATTGAAGATATTGGAGAGGAGAGATACTATATAAATATGTATGTATGTATGTATACATCCTAGTAAAACAAGTATTTTTGTTATATATAGATCATTCGTGTTTATAATATGAAGTTTATAAATTCATCAAGTTATGGTGTAGGTATTAGTGATATGTGCGTGTGTGTAGCATCTTCCATGAATATGTATATAGATGGAAAGCTAAAGCATTCTTCTCACTCAGCTACTTTTTACTCATTAATATCATAGCACTTGAGGAGGAGGAAGTACTATAGTTCGTGTGAAGCATCCCCAGTGGTTTTCAGATTTGACACGTGAACTGGTGGTTCAAAGTCAGATGGAAGTTTTGTTCATGAATAGTTGGAGAGCCAGCTATACTTATAGACTTCTTCCTTCTCTAATTAAATTCATTTTCCTTTTAATCTGTTCACACGAGAGATTAATAATTAGTTCGGTATATATATAGAGTAGAAGCCCTAAATATGACGGAGCGATCGAAATCTGCACGACAAAGTGAGAGGGAGTTTTGGCATGCTTTAACGATATCAGATTAGTGTATAATCTCAATTATTGTGCATAAAACTGATAAGAGCTGAGTAAAATTACACACACATACACACGATCTAAATTATGTGTGTGTGAGTGATTATAGTTCATCTGTGAGCCTTGGAAGACATTTCTGTGATTTTTCTTGCCAAGTTCAAATCACCAAATTGGAAGATTAGTTAATTAATTTGAGATTAATCCACAGGAGTTGTCATGATATACAAGAGCCTTGTTATATACTCCCTCCGGTCCCTATTATAAGATGTTTTTAACTACCGCACGTGGATTAAGAAAAGTTAGTTACAGTCTAAAATTAATGAAAAAAATTTCTGACATTCCCATTTTGTCCTTAAGGAGAGAATAAAAATACATTAAATATGAGGAGAGAGAAATTAATTAAGACTTGTAATGAAAGCATTTAATAGGGGAAAAATTGAGACTAAAATTAAATTTATTACTTAACATTTTATATTTTGGACCAGATAAGTTTTCTAAATAACACCCTATAATAGGGACTGGAGGGAGTATATACTAATTCCTTTCTTTTTTTTTTTTCTCTTCAAACAACACACACGCATATAATTAATTTTTGTTGCCACAGTACAAGTTCAATATCATAATTGTAGGATTTCGGTTGAGATATTAATCATCATAATTTATAATATATGCACACATATTGGGAAAAGCTTCAATGAGAAGAACAACAATGTCATATTTTCTTTTTATAGCTAGGCTGCAAAACGTATATACAAAAAAATAATTGATTGTATGTAATGCTCCTCTAGCGCAGGTTCAACTGTGGTTTATATAAAAAAAAAAAAAAGCGTAGGTTCAACTGACTTCTGAAATTTGGAATTAATTAAGGACTTAAAGTCTGAGATTTTTTTTAAATATATACATTTATTAATTAATCTTCTAATAATAGTATATTAAATCCTTATATATAAATATAATATAACCCTTGAGATTATATGTACACAGACACATGTCAACGTACGTAATCTACCATGGATGACTGCAGGTATATACACAGCTACACGCGCGCGCACTAATTCCTGCCCAATTGAGGAACAGCAAACAGTTTTAAAAAGACAATTACGGATGCCAATCTTCCTTCTCAATTATCTGTTGGTTTGAATGATCCACCTGGGCAGGGCAATCAGAGTTAGAGCTGTTAAATTGGGTTGGGTCGAAAAGCCTGATTTAATAAATGGGTTTAAATTTTCAAACCCAAACCCACTGGATCAAGTTTACGGGCCGGCTTATTTTTTAATTTTTTTAAATAATATTTTTAATATTTTTTAATAAATTTTTTATATAATTATTTAAATTAATACAACTAATTATCATTATAATTCATAAAAAACTAATATAATATTTAAATTTTACAATTTATATATCACTAATTAATAAAATAATATATATTTTTTAATATTTTAAATAATAAAAAATAGAAGAAAAAAGAAACGGGCTTTTTAGGGTAGACCGTTACCTGCTCGAGCTGGCCCGCCACGTGGTGGGCTAAAAAACCCGGATTATATATTTGCTTCCAAAGTTGAGACTCGAGTCTGCTCATTATTTTAGGTTTGGCTCATTTTGATAGCTCTAATCATAGCGTCCTATATACTCCATCTTCTTTCAAAATATTGTCATTTACTGTGATTTTTTAAAACATTTATCATTTCAGAGTTTTTTTAATTTTTAAATATAAAATATTTTATTTTAATTTTAAATATTTTATTAATTTTTATAAGACTCTTTCTAAAATATGAGATAATTTTTATTATGTGTTATAAAAAATCCCTATTTAATTTATAAAATAAAGAAAAAAAGAATTACATAAAGGTAATTTTAAAAAAATAATATAATTTTTAAAAAAAAATTAAGATAATTAAATAATTTTAACTCACCTCCATAATTAGCATAATATAATTAAAATAATTTTATATTACAAATTATAAAGAGTATTAATTTTTTTTTTTTATGAAAAATTTGTAATAAGTAGAGTGTAAATTCCCCATTAAAGTATGAAGTCAATAATATTTTAACAGAGTACAGTAAAACTTTGCCTCAACTCTCATGGGGAGAGGCACAGAGATATGGGTGTGTGGGTCCACATTATTAGGTTTGTTTATTTATTCCCCTCTTCTCAGACAGTGCAGCCATAGGGGAGGATTCAAGTTGTTAAATTTAAGTTATTTAATACTCAATACGGCTCATACTATAGGATATAAAATTTATTATTTTTTGGTTCATATAAGGGCAAGGACTCAAATAGATAATTTTATCTTTACTATATTTAATTGATTATTTTTTCTCTCCTATAAATATAATTACTTATAAAAATTTAACCTATCATAGAAAATTATTTATTTTAATCATTGTAACATTCTCTCAATAAATAAGGACAAATTTAAAACTTTAGGTATATTTAAGAATATTTTTTAATTTTTTTAATAAATATAAAAGTGGGTCTGACACCCTATAATATGAACCAAAGAGGGTACTTTTTATCAGGATTTATGAAAAACTTTAAAGAAATGGTTTCAAAAGGAATGGGGTATCTTTTTTCTTTAGTGAAAAAGAATGGAGTATCTTCTTGGGCAACAAGAATGATTTTTTTTTTGGGTCCAGAAGCTTCTGGTGATTAATTATTAATTATTATGTCTGCTGAAGTTGGTTAATTAATTTGTGGTAGCCAGCAGGGTAATTAGCAGAAATTATATATTCATAAGTCATAAAACATTTTATCACGAAGACCTACCTCTAGTTTAATTTGGATCTATATACCCAATTTCCCAATATGAAATTAATGCCACCACATAGGAAATGGATAAAAAAATTTGATATAATTTGACTTTAACTCATGTAAAAACGAATTTTATTAACAAAAAAGGAAAATATAAAGCGTTGCTCTTAAAATTGTTTTTCATTAATCTACACTTTAATGCTTGTTTTTGCAAATTTCTCGTCTTTCAACTAATAAATGATTTTGTCCTGAATTTTAATTTTAGTTAAACAAGCATGGCTAATTAGTTATGAGACGGAAATTATATGTATAATAGGATTTTATCCCCTTCCAACATTGTCTTCAACCATCTTTCCATAAATAATATAAGGTATGTTTGGTTTACAATTTTATAAATCCAATCATAATTTTTAATTATTATTATTTTTTGATTATTTAAATAATTTTATGATAAATTTTTTTATTTTTATTTAAATTTTATTTTTATAAATTGTGATTATTATAACATACCATTTATAAAAATGGTAATTCAAATGGATAAGTGTTGTCCATCCTTTTCATTTAATGAAACGTTGTGCTTTGTTGTCTTTTTAATGATCAAAATTAGAATTTGTTTGTTCTGGCCTCTCAAGCTTCTATCAATTCATAATAACTCCCTTTCATCTGGTTATCTACTTAATTATGTTAATTTTCTTTGATTAAAGAATCCAAAATACATCGAGAATTTATGTTTAAGAGGTGTCCTTCGAAAAGTAAAAAAAAAAAAAAAAACCTATGAAATCCTTGTTGGATGACAATAGCTGCAAAATACTACATAGAAATAACAGAGTACGAAAACAGAGAATTAGTGTTTGGATTCAAATTTGAACAAAAAAATGGAAAAATCAGCTTCCAACAAGATTCCTAATTTTTTGAACTTAAGGGTGCTGTTCACCGGTAAACTGGAGGTTGCCGCTGACTAAGACGAGCATGCCGCCATTGACGCCGGAGGTCTGGCAATCGACGGTGGTGATGTTATGCTAGCACTGCCTTGGATCTTCTAACCTTCAAACATCAACATAGAGCCATCCTGATGGAGATTCACCAGACTCGCATGATTACGGTTCGTGGTTAAAGATAGAGATGGACGTGTTCGCCGTTCTGTGTGTGTCTCTTCCCTTCCCCCTCCTCAATGTCGCAGAAGGCAGATCTAGTCGTCTCACCGGCGCACAATTACTGTTTGCCTTTAATGAAGGAGATGGATGTGGTCGCCGGTCAAATCTGGGTTTGAATCTGTGCGCGTCTCTTGCGTTGCGTTTCCCCTCCTCATAGCCCTTTATTGATCTCATCCGCTCGATCATTTGAGAATTCTATGGACGGTTGATATCACGTATGAAGAGATAGGCTTGAGACAAATGTTAAGAGAGGATCCGAATCCATGTATAATAGCCAAATTATTATATTCATAACCATAAATTAGATGAAGCTCCTTCTTTTTATTTTAATAATAACTTTCTGCGATGCGCTTCTTCGATCCAACGCCCGTATACCATACTACATTCCTATGGCTGTTCCCATTTTAGGGTTACCATTTGACATAGTTTCACCTTTTAGTCTTTTCAATGGAAACAAATGTTGTACTGCCTCCTCCGGTGCCTTTTATGATTAAAAATAAGTATTTAAAATTAATTTAAGTTTTGATTTTATAAAAAAATTACTACAACATTCATAAAATACATTTAATAAAACCTATAACCCTTGTTCCACTTTAACATTTGGAGAGAAAAAAAAATTAAAACTATTGAGGGCATTTGAATGGAAATCACACATTAATAGTTGGTACTTTACTAATTTTTGCAAAGGCATTTGTATTAAGGACCATGAAAATCTCTTAGAAGAACCTTTACATTCTCTGAAAAAAAAAAGCTTAAATTGCATAATAACCATACCAATAATTATTTTATGAGAATGAATCTTCTTAATTTATTTAATTGATAATGACAAATTTTAAAAGAAGTACATATGAAATTGTAAGGGTTCGAGAGAACGTTATGCATCAAGAAGATCAATCAAAAAGAAATTTACATACAAATCTTCTTAATCACTGAATATTATGAAAATACATATACATACAAATATACAGTAGGCCCGACAGAGCGTCAGTAGAACTTTGTAAAAATGTGGTCTGTATTTTATGTCTGTTGTTATTTAGAATAAAATTGATATGATCAATTTGAAATGAAAATTGAGATAGTTCAAATAAATACGTTTTTTCTGAAATTAATAAGTGGATTTTAAAGAGAATTTAAGAGATTTGATTTTTCTTTTTCTAACTTTTAGCTTAATTAGATTTTTCTTTCCATACAATATGCGAGAATGTTATATTTAACTATAAAAATGAGACAATAAATTCAAACTATCCCAAACTCCCTGTTCATAATTTAAAGTAATTTGGAATATGTCACACACACACATATATATAGTCTCAGTAATAAATTGTGCATAAAAATGTTTAAGAAAATATTGAGAAAAAATACTATGACTAAAGATTGGGTGAAGAAAAGAATGAAATCCCTTGACCCCACCCATGAAAAGATTGGGGAAAAATCTCTATAAAGAAACAGGAAAAAAAAAAGGAGTGAGATAAGTGGATTCCAACGACTAAAAAGAAGTGTAGGTCCCATTTAAACGATGATACGAAGGCCGTTTGGATCCCCCTGGAAAAATAAAAAAACAGAGAGAGAGAGAGAGAGAGAGAGAGAGAGAGAGAGGCAGCACGAAGCCTATGGGTCCTTTTGGTTGGGAGAAAATGGAGGGAAGGGAAAGAAAAGAAAGGAGAAAGATTTTGCTATCCTCTCCTTGTTTGGCAATCAAATAATTGGAGGAGGGGAGGGAAAATATTATTAAAATTTTCCTCCCCTCCCCTTATATATTTTCCCCTCAAATTGGGGTAATTTAGGGGAAAAATGTGTTATTGTATTTATTATGACCAAAATACCCTTCACTTTTTCATAACTCAATCACACAATATAATATACTGGTCAGTCTTGTCACGTCTCTTTTTGGTCTCACTCATAAAATATGAAATACCTTAATAACATATATGCATGAAGTCACGAACACACATAGATACATTCGTATATTAACATATATAATCATGGTTAAAGTTGAGGAAAAAAAGAAAATACATACAATCATGTTTGATGTTGAGAAAAAAAAAATATTTCCTTCTTATTAAAAGTTTTGTCTAATATTCAAACAAAAAAATTCTCTTTTTTTAATATAGAAAAAAAATATTAACTTAGATAAACTAAAAGTATAATAGTCAAATTATAATTATTTTCCCTCATTTTCCCTCATAATCCAAACAAAGTAACATTAAAACCCCTCCATTAAAATCCCTCATTTTTTCTTTAAACGAGATAAAATTAAAATCTCTTCTTTTTCCTCCCCTTCCTTTCCCTCCATTAAAATCTCTTCCCTCATTTCTCCTCTTTTGAACCAAACATACCCTAAGCAAAGCTGGCATTGTGTGGCTCAAACCTACTTTGTATATACAATTGATAAATATCATCTGTCAATATAATTCTAGAGCTATTAAATCGGGCTGACTCACCTCGAACAGGGTCAAAAAGCCCGATTTGACATACGAGCTTGAATTTTCAAGCTTGAGCTCGTGAGATCGGGCTTACGAGTCGATCCGAGGGTTTTTTTTTTTAATATTTTAATATTTTTTTATAAAATTTTTTCATATAATTATTTAAATTCATATAACTAATTATAATCATAATTCATCAAAAATTAACATAATATTTAAATTTTACAATTTATATATCACTAATTAATAAAATAATATGTATTTTTTAATATTTAAAAAAAATGAAAGAAGAAAAAAGAAACAGGCTTTTTGGCCCAGTCTGCCACGGGTCGGGCCTAAAAAAGCCTGAATTATGTATTTACTCTCAAAGTTGAGACTCGAGTCTGCTTATTTTTTCAGGTTTTTCGGGTTAGCCCGTCGGATTTGGCCCATTTTGACATCTCTATATAGTTGGCCTAAAAAACATCTGTCACAGTAGAATCATGTTAATTACTCTCTGCCCCTTTTATAAAAGTCATATTCTATAAGAATTTTATAATCTTAAATATAAGTTGTTTTACAAAAATTTATGGAGTATTAATTCATTTATTTCAAAATTGTCTTTCTTAGAAATTATTTTATGAAACATTATTGCTTTAAAGAGTACTATACTCCCTCCAGTCCAAACATAAGTATTTGGCTAACTGCATACGGATTAAGAAAAAGAGTTAAACTAATTAAATTTGTCAAAAACTTACATTATTTTTCAATATTACCTTTAATAAAGACAATTTTTAAGATTTTCTTTGATTTCTAGTATTTATTAGGGTTAAAGATGGAAATTAATGTAATTTTTAGAAAATTTTATTGATACAACTAACTTTTTTTATTATGACATGGTAGTTAAAAATGATTTATATTAAATACTGGATGGAATACTTGTTATGGTAGATACTATGACATGAAATTAAAGTTGGTTTGCATTATGTATGGAAGGACTATCAAAATATTAATTACTTTTTCCAGTATATATCATAAGATGTTTTATATAACAAATTTTTTGTCCATAATATAAGGTATTAAGTATATTTCTTTTAATTTTAGCCTTCTCATTAATGATAATGGAGAATTTAATAAGAGTAAAATAGGAAGTTTTAGTACTTTTTTCATAAATTTCATATGAAAAAGTAATTTTTTTAGTATGTATATATTTAACATAAAATATTTTATAATATGAATTGGATGAATTGGAGAGAGTGATTGTTAAAGCACTAATTAAAATAACACAATCTCCGGCTATTAACCAATCCTAATATTATCTATAAGACATTTTTTTTTTAGGTGTGGAATGTTATCTGCAGGACTAAGTCAATGTACACAATGACATTGTATCGTTCTTAAGTTCTAATCAACAAATCTTATCTATAGGCACTAATTGAAATAACTCAATCTCTAGTTATTAATTTTTTACCTCCCATTGTTTTAAAATAACTATCATGTAAGGTTAATTATGCACACAATTTAAGAAAATTATTAAATAGCCTAAATGAATGTATGGTGCATAGGTTAAAAAATTTTAATTAATGTAAAATATACTGCTCCCCTTCATTTAATCCCCTCTTATATATTTCATTTAATATGAGAGAGAAGGAGAAATAAGGGTAGTAGAAAAGAAAGATGACATATAAAAAGAATAAGTTTAAGTGCATGTCTTGGATCAAATTCTAAAAGCCCAAAATATTTTATTTTGTACAAAATCAATTAGGTTGAGTTAGTCAAACATATACTGATATACCCAATCTAGAGAATAAATTATGTACAAAAAAATTGCTTATTCAGAAAAGCAACAATTTATTGTTTTTTCTTTTCAATAAATCGATTATACTAAAATCAATTATATACAATTCTCAAGATTAATTCTGTAAAATCTAATCTAAATACATCATAAATGTAGGATATTTTCCAAAATATAAGATAATATTTATTATATATTATCAAAAAATATTTCTTTTTAATTCATGAAAAAAAAATAAAGGGAAAAAAATTAATAAGGATAGTTTTTTAAAGGCACTATGATTTTTTAAAAAATTGAGATAATTAATTAATTTTAACTTCTATCTTTAACCCTTTTGATTCAGATAAAAAAACCTTATATTAGGTATTAGAGGAATTACTAAAATAATTATACTATGAAAGAAAATTCTAAAATAATTATCCATATAATTATCAAATGAAGGTATAGCTAGAAAAAATTGAGCCTTGGATTTCTAAAATGATAACAATTATTTTCAAAAGAATAGACTTTTTTTTTATAATACTAATAATATCCCTTATTGAGAGTAAGGACTAATCTCCCTCACCCCTTCCAATTATGCTTGCTTTATACTCAAAACATTATAGCAAAAATAGTTTTTCTTAGCGATTATATTTGGTGTTTCTTTTCGATTCCTAACCATAAAAGACTTGGGCTTTGAGAAAATTTCTTTTGTGGTTGATAACCGCAAACGGAAGTATAGTTTTCCATTGCGATTGTTGCAAACAACCGCAAAGAAAGTCATTCATTTAAAAAAAACAAAGAAAAAGAAAACAACAAAAAAGATGAGTTTGTCTGTTGTTCCATGCACACCTCCACCACCAAACTAATATTTAAAATAACACCAAGTAACCCAGAAAGCATCATATTTATTATTTGTAATCTATTAGCAAATTTTGAATACATAAAACCAATTCAAATCTATAGTGAATAAAGCCACAAGTCTACAAAATGAAATGAAATCTCCAACATCAACATAGTCAAAAATCCAAATAGAGAGGTACAAATGCATATTCAACTGAATTGAACACCTAAATCTTGACTTGATGGTGGTGTGGATAGGGAGCTTGGATTGGCGGTGTCCTAAATCTAATAACTCATGGTGACTTAACAGATTTGGCCTTGACTTGAAGCTTCGAGTTGTGTAGGGAATGGCAATGACAAAGGAATCTAAGCTCGAAACTCATCGTGGATGAAGAAAGACACCATAGTCGTCACTAGAGGAGGATGCAATCGTTGTTGTTCTAAGCATTGTATTAAAAACCGGACCGGACCGTCCGGTTCGACTGGTCCGACCCGGAACCGGCCCCTGATCCGGTCCGGAAATAGCTGAAAACCGGGAGAAATTGGAACCGGTGGGAACCGGTGAAGAACCGGTCAAACCGGTCAAAAACCGGTAGAAAACCGATACAAAACCGGGTTGAACCGGTCCGATTTTCTTTTTTTTTAAAAAAAATTTTTTTAAAAAAAATTTTTAAAAATAAAATAACATTATTTTTAGTATTAAATAGTATTATTTTTAGTGTAATTTTTTTTCTTTCTATATTATAATATGTTATAAGTATTATTATGATACATAATGATTAATAATGATAAATTTACCTAACAAATAATATGAAAATAGAATATCAATTGACTATATTATTAAAAATATATTAATTTATTCACAACCGGTCCGACCCCGGTCCGACCATTGAACCTTAAACCGTTGCCTCATCCGGTTCAATGATCGGTCCGGTTTTTAATACCTTGATTCTAAGTCCTATACTTGAGATGAGAGATAAGAGGAGAAAAAAATGAGAAGTATCAAGGATAATAATGAGAGATGAGAGAAAAAAGATATGAGAATGAAAGAAATAGAAAAGTAAGAAAATGGTTAAGGAGTCATAATGTTTGTTGATGTTCTTTTCATCAATTGCTAGGAATGATGATTCATGTAGTGTATTTCTTATAAAATAAAATATTGAAGTTTTTTTTACGATTCTTTAAATAACCGCAAAGGAAAGTGGGATTTCTTTTGTGATTATTTAAGGAACCACAAAGTAAAGTAAAGTTTTCTTTTTTTTTTAATTAAATCAATTTTTTTTTGCGGTTATTTAAAAGATCGCATAGAATTTTTTTTTTATAACTGGACTGACTTTCTTTTACGGTTATTTAAAAAACCATAAAGGAAAGCTTATTTTTGTTTTTTGGTAATTGGACTGACTTTTCTTTACCATTATTTAAATAACCGCAAAGGAAAATCTCAATTTTTGTTTGTGTTTTTTTAATAATCGCAAAGGAAATCTTACCTGCATCTCCACCTTATTTTTCTTACCATTTTCTTACATAACTGCCAAGGTTTATACATAAAGAAAAGCCATTTTTGGCATAATAAAATGTTAGGAATTAAGTCTTTAATCAATTGTTTAAGCAATAGGAGTTTCTACCTCTCATGTCAACAACTTAAGTCAGTTCAAAATAACAATTATTTTGAAACATGGATAATACAATGTGCTTTGCAGTTATTAAATTTAAATTGAAGAGAAGGCTTCTAGAACATTATGCATAAATATTAATGCATGCTTGCATATCTGATAGGCTTGATTGTCAGCAACGTTTTACAGAGAAAGCAAAATAAGTGCATTACGAACTTCCATGATCTAGTGGAAAGGCAAGTCAAGGAACAAAATTAAATTTTGAAGATACAGGCATAAATATTGAGCACTACAAGCTTTGTAATGAATTAATGGGTTGGTGAGGTGGCTACTAGCTAGGTAGTTCATTAATATTAGCTAAACATCATGGAGCCGTGTTGGACCCCAAAAATATGAGTATATGATTGTATATACATATCCCAAAACGTGCATAACCATTTTTGACATGTGTTCAATATATTTCAGTGTGTATTCGATGTCTGTTAATTTGCTCCTATCAAACTTAAAAATTTGTTAAGCGGTGGGAAGAAGTATGTATTATTACTAGTAGCGACGCATATTATTACAACCTAAATTGCAATTAATCTATCAATTCATTTATAATATGTAATCAAATAAACTCTTTGACATATACTCCCTCTGTTCCCTAATATAAAAGACATGAGACAAAATCACATAGGTAAAGAAAAATAATAAATTTGTCAGGAATATAAAATAGTTTCTAAAAAATACCCTCATTTAATGTTAATAACTCTTCCATTATGTAATTAATACAAATGAATTATATTGAAAACATATTATCTTAATTAGGGGTATTTTGAGAAAAAATTATTAAATACACTAGACAAACCCCATATGTCCCTTATATTTTGAAATACAGAAATTTCTCCAATTGTCCCTTATATTAAGGAACGGAGGGAGTACTATATTATGATTCATTAATAAAATACTTCTCTTGTCCTTTTTATAAAGTGATTTTAACTAACTTCATACATGTTAAGAAATTTAGTTAAAGGGAGTTAATCTTATTAAATTTGTATAAAATTTTAATTTTTTTCAAAATTACCATGAAATTCATTAATACTACTATTTCATTTTTTCAAGAGAATGATATTTAATATATCACCAACTATTAGTATAATTATCCACACTAATATTAATTACTAACTTCAAGCAAATGTTACTTAAGGTAAAAAAAAATGTAATAATTCAAACAATTCCAAAAGTATCTTATATCAAGGATAAAAAAAATTCAAAAAAGTATCTCATAAAAAAGAAATGAGGGAATAATAGATTTATTATGATGACAAGAGAATTGCCTATACAAATTTATAAATTTGAAAGGATTTATTATCAAGTTTTAAAAGTTGAAAAAAATTTATTGACATGTAATCCAAAACCTGAGATGATTAGGTAGAGTTTAACTTTAATATTATATGATAAATTACATGGTAGAAGATAAAAACGACCACAACTAGGCATTAAATTCTTATGATTGTACATGCTTAGACTTTAGTTGATTTATGTCTTTATATATCTATATCAAACATGGTGGATGGTTTAGTTTGAAATGTAAAATGCTTTTACTCAATAATTAATGTCGTAATGTTAGAAGAGGGGAATAAAATGCATATAAAAAGGACCAAGTAGCTAGAGAAGGTGGATGAAAAGAGAGTCTAAGCACCCGGAAGACTTTTTTGAGTTGAATGACGTTTCTGGGCAAAAGAATTTCGATGGTCGGTTTGTGTTAGTCTGGCTTCATCCTCATTTTTCCTTAGATTTTATTGTCAAGTCTAACTAGATTTGGACTCAGGGGGATGTTTTATTTTATTTTAAAAAAGATTGAATGAAAAAATAATCTCATCACTAACTCTTCCAACTCCAAAAAAATTGAAATAATATTAATTAAAATTAATATAGATTTGAAAAACAAAATCAAAATTAATTAATTGGTGAAATATGATTAAAAAATAATTTAGAATTAAAAAAGATTGAATTTGGCAAAAGAAAAAAAAGAACTCAGGTCCCACCTAAAAAAATGAAAAAAAATAGATTTCACCCATAAAAGAATGAATAAAAAAAATGGAACCTACAAAAAAAAAAAAGAAACAAAAGGAAATAAGAGTATGGAGCTTGAGATGGAACCACATTGTTTGTCTTATGAATAATATAACTCCATCCTACTTTATATTATATATTGGTTTATAGGTTCATGATTTAACAAAGACAAGAAAGGGGAAGAAATTTAAACAGAGAAAAAAAGAGAGAGTAGAGATTTTAATGTTCTATTATTGAGTTTGGTTGAAGGGGAATGAAGAGGAAGGATTTTAATGAACCCATGTATAGTATGGAAAGGAAGGAGAGGGAAAACTCCTAACAAAACTTTCACTTTATACTTATTACACACATCTCATATATTATCTATTTTAATTTTTCTAATTAATACATGTTTAAAAAAATTATTTGATTAATTTTACTTAGTAGTCTTAATGGTGAACATCAATTGATGCACAAAAGGCACGTTTATGAAGTAGTGTAGAGAAGGCACGCAACACATCAGTTTTTCAAAAGGATGATAAGGGCAATATTGGAATTAAATAAAATAATAAGGTCATCTTTAAATCAAAATGAAACTGAATTCCAACCTTCTCCTCCAAAACCCTCCACATGGAGTGGAGGGATAAAAGGGGAGAGAAGCCTCACTTCATTTTTCTTAGCCAATCAAAGAAAGGGGAGTAAAATTCTTCTTTTCCAAACCCCCTAACCAAACACTTAGAAAAAGTTGACTAATTAATTCCACTCTAAATTGTGCCAATTATAAAGTTTAATTAGGACATCAAGGTTATAATTCAATGATGAAGAGTTTTTATATTTAAAGTTTATAGCTATTTGGTTCAATTATCAAGAAGTTAGGTAATATAATGAAAATGATGTAAAAGGATGTGAATATGTGATAATTACATAAGAGTTTCTTTAGTATGATAGTGGAGATATGGGGATCAAATTTATTATGTGTGTTTAATTAAAATATAAATAAATATAAAATGACTAAAGTGCCCCTAAATTAAAAAAAAAAAACCTCCTTCTTGCTTTCTTCTTCCCTGTTAGCCACCACCAGCAGCACCATCTTCCTAAGCGCCCAACACCACCACCACCACCACCACTACCCTTCATCCATATCTCTCCTCTCACCAATAACAAACAATCCAATAAAAAAAGAAAATCGTTGTCTCTCACCAGAAATTGCAGTTTCATCATTCATCTCCTCATCACCAAATTGTTACCCCTAAAAAAAAAAGCCTCCCTCCCCACCATTGTTCCCGATGGTGAAGCCCAATGAAGCAGATTTAGTGATTGTAACATATCAAAACTTAGAACTAGAAAAATAGAAATCGAAACCCCAAATTTGAAAAGAAAAAGGGCTTTTGAACATGAAGGGAGTAATACAATGATGAAGGAGGATGCCGGTAAGGGTGTGATGAAATTGTTGTTGTTGACAAAGAATTGAGTAGAGGACAGTGTTACAAGCTTAAATCTAACGGAAGGGAAGGCCGTTCACGAGTCCAAGAGGAGATGAAGGAGGAAGCCAATGGAGGTGGAAGTTGACTCAAGCGAGGGTACTGGAGGTAGAGGTGGTTGACAGTAGAGGGAGGAAGGAAGGGTGACAATTGAATGTAGAGGGAGGAACGAATGGATGCCTATCGAAGGTGGAGGGACGAATTGGTGTCAGTGTCTACAAGGGTATCAAAGTCTTTTGACTTCCCTTCACAGCCTAGTGATCTTCTTCCTCTAACAAAATCAGAGTGAACATCATTATCTAAATTGAGGTAATACTCATTACTCATGTGATCATCTTTACCTAAATTTTGTCCAACCAAATGCTTTATGTCATGTGACGTAATATTCATTATCTCACATAGGGAGGGGTATGTGGATGAATCAATAGGGTGTTAAAGTATTTTCACATATCAAATGTCAATGACTTGATTGAAAAGGACTCGATTGTACTTAAATAAGGTTAAGGTTTAAACCTTGAAGATAGAAAAAATAAAATTGGAACCCAATAGCTTTAAATACCAGATAGTTATAGCATTTTCACTATTTTGCTCAGTTATTTTGTAATTTTTATAATTTTGATTCATAATAGTTATAAATTAAAATGTTGAAGGATTTTCTTGTTGGAAGTGTGTGTGTTTTTTATATTCAATATAAGTCTCTTAGCCTCGCACGAGTGCATCAATTTCGTTGATCAACACTGTAGACTCAGAGATGAAGTAAAGTTAATTAAAAAAATGGAGTAAAGTTTTATCGATGTATTTTTTTATTGACAAATTTTAAATCTTACTAACAAGCATTAAGCTGGAATTTTTTACGAATAATTTTTTATTAAACCACTTAATCTTTCAAGGTTACATAAACTCAACTAATTCAAGTTGAGTCACATTGACTTAATAATTAAAGAATATTGGAACAAAGTTCTGTCAATGAATATTTTTTTCCTTCATCGCAAGAATTTTAAATATCAATATATGATATAAAAGGCATAAGAAATTACATTATTTAAAAGACATTAATAATACAACTTATTTTTCATACTCTATGTAACATACAGAGGCTCACATCTATTGTTTAAAAAATATCCAGCTCCTTGCCACTCGATCTAATAAGCATTATGCTGATGTTTATGTTTAGAAATTGAACTTGTTTACATCTTGGCATGATAATGTTTCAAAACATAAGTATCATAGTAATTTTTTATTGCATAGTTATAAGATATCTATAGAAATTTTTTAGAAAACAACCATTTAGCAAGAAATAAAATTTCTCACTAATTTAGTCATTATAAATCGCATCACTAAATTTAGTGAGAAATTGATTAATTTTCTAATTAAATTAATGAGAAAAATTAGTGAGGAATATAATTCCTCTTTAAATTTAAAGAGGGACTTATTCATCGTCATACTACAAAAAATTTGCCACATCACCTAGGTTCAAACCCATGACATGTTATTTCCAATTGTCCAATATATTTGTATACATCCTTTTGCCAGTTGAATTTTGTAATAAATGAATTTTCAATTTTATCTGTTTGCCAACAATTGATATAAATTAATTTAACTATTTTTCTTAATTTAAAATAATCATTTGATAAAAATAATTTTATAACTTGATTATTTAAAAAATATAATTAATTAAAATTAAAATTTTAATATAATTATTTTAATCCATTTTAATTAATTTAAAAAAAAATTAGTGAGAGAAATAGACCTTGCTAAACTCTTCGTTATTCATAATAATTTAGTGAATAAAAAATACATCATTAATTACTCTCTATTTGTATTAATTTAGCGATCAACTAAAAATCTCTTGGTAATTCCTCATTAATTATATCTAATTTAGCAAGGTGTAGGATATTCCACACTAATTCCCTTGCTAAATTTAACATTGGCTAAGAACTTATAATCTCTCATTAATTTCCTCACTATTTAAATCATTTAGCGAGGGATGAGTGATTTCTGACTAAATTTGATTTTTCTAGTAGTGTATTATCAAGTTACATTAGAACATTTTTGGGTCTAATTGAGGATATCTATCCTAACATGATTTTTTCTAAAGTATTAAAATAAATTAAATTTCTATTTTTTAACTGACAGTAAATTTAATTTCATAAATTTTTTGTATTTTATGCATTTAGAGAAAGATTATGATGCACAGATACTTTAAATTACTTAATGTATCCGTATCGAATACTTGTCTGATTCCAATTTGTGGAGATACTCCTTCAATACATATTGATAAAGTATCCAATTTATTATTTTTATTAAAAATAAGAAATTAATTTTTTATATGTATCTAATATGTATTTGATTCGAATCGAAACGGTTCGATACTTTTTACATATTTCATGACTTATTTTTTAGAGATTAAAATAAATATTATATTCATTTATCAATTAAAAAATTATTTTTATCATAAAAACTATTCAAAAAATATTATTTTTTTATTTTTATCATAAAAATAGAATTTTTTAATCTAAAATCTAAATAAATTTCTTTTATTTTCTATCTACTTATAGTTTATGTATTACTATAGAGTTTAACCCGATTGCTTCCTACCTTGGTTATTTTCAATTTCGTATTGTGCTTTTAGTATTAAGTATTATTAGAAGACTATAAGTGTATTTATAATTAAGATTTTTTATTGTAATTATATTTCTTTTGTTTTATGAATTATTTTGTATTTTATACATATGCATCTTAGAAGTATTATATGTTATATCTTTAGATTTTACCGTATCAATATATCATATATGCATCGTATCCAATACTTATATTATATCTATGATATGAGAGAAAGAGAGTTCGTAAAAGATATATAAATAATATGACTATATGTGAAGTTAACATTAATATTTTGTATTCATTGTCGCACCCGGAAAAATGCGACGGAAGGAAAAAGAGAACAAATCTGATTTTCGAGTGAAAACCGACTTGTGAGGAGTCGCCACCAAAATTTTAGGGAAAAATCTTGGAAAACCGAATTGAAGAGGAAAGGATGGTCTGCGTAACCAGAGTTGGATTCGGGAGTCGATTGTGTGTGGGGAAGGTGTTAGGCACCCCACAACACCCGTTCCTAGGAACGGTTACCTTACATTGATTGTGTAAATTAATATGGCTTAAAAATATATTTTTTTTCCTTTTATAAATCACATGCGAGAAAATGGATAAAGGAAAAGAAAATTAAGAAAATTTGGAATACAAGATAAAGAAAATAAATTAAATTAAAGTTAAAAGATATTTAAGCAAAATGAGAAAAAAAGATTGGAAAAATTAATTGGGAAATATTTGTTAAATTAAGGGAAAAATACCAAATAAATCAGGAAATATTTATTTATTTACAAAGGCGGACTTGACCCAGGATCAGGGCCTGAGGCCTACGTACCCTGCGATGGGGATCAAAGTCCACGTAGTTCGGGGCTAAAAATGCGTGTCAGTTGGTTGATATTTTTTAATTTTTGTAATAAGAGAAAGTTAGTGAAAAATAATTTAACTTTTTGCAAACAAAATGATTTTCTGAGATTGAGTTGGTGTGTTTTAATTTGCAAAAAGACAATTTAATTCCGCTTACTTACTCTTATTTTATTTTGTTTTGAAAACATTTCTTTTATTTTTTGGATTTTTGAAAAATGCTTTTGTTTAATTTTTGACTTTTAAAATAACATATTTTTGTACATTTGAAAATTTCTCTTTTAAAAAGAAAATCGATCCATCTATTGCAGACTCGCAGTCATGCCCGATAGATCAATTCCTTAATTACCTACAGAAGTTCTAAACCTCGCGGCATAAAGGTTTTATTTTAATTTTAAGACGATAATTTAAAAATACTATTATCATTTAAAGTTTGAGGATTGATTAGAAAATTCAACTAGTACGTCTGCGTAGATTCACAATCTTACGTGACGACACAGTTAATCCGAATACCTGCGTGGGTTTTAGAAACCTCACGTGGTATGGTTACCCAATCGGTTATTTCTATTATTCATTTTATTATTATTTTATTTTATTTTATTTTTTTTATGAGAAAATAAAATTTAGAGGGAGGGGTCATTGGGACCAATTATGAATATATTTTTATAATACACTCGTATAGCCCCGTAGACTCATACGGTGTGATTATTTCAGGGGTCTGCGAAAGCTCGAAAACCTTCATGACCAATCTTTAAAAAAATACATTAAGACAAATATCTACAAACATCTTTAATTAATCCAAATTCCTAAGTGTACCTTAAAACATTTTAGCACTCAGACAAAATGTCAAGTTTATAGTGGGGTCAAGAATCGATTTTGAACATTACAAATCAACTCCTCAATAGAACTAAAGTATAATGATTAACTTCAAGCGTCCTCAACCCCGCCAAGTTCCTAAGGCCCAACTTTGATTTCAAGACACATGGTCCTCAGTCTGGCTTAAAGATCACAAAAAAACAATTATGTTTTCTTTAAGTAATGACATAATATGCCCGAAACATCAACGATCAGAAGCACATAGTAGAAAACCAATGCCATAAAAGGCACATGCATAATATAACAACGGGTGTATTAACCTATGAGGTTAACAAAGATGAAGAACAAACCCGAAACCCCTAAATATTCTGCATTCATGCATATGTCCATGACCACTACCACAACCTAAACAAACAAAACCCCCATTCAAACATTTTCTCAAACACCTAGTAGGCATGCAGATATGACATCAGAAAAGATGCAGAATCAACTTACCTCACCACACAAAGCATGTATATTCATCATCCCATGCAGAAATCCAAACAAAAAAAAAGGAATCAAAAATAAAAAATAAAAATAAAAACGAGCAGCAGCAGAAATACCAAGGCCAAAGCAGGTGCCCTGTCTCGTTACGTTATTCTTGCTCGGGCTCCCTTCGGTTGCTCCAATGGTGCCTCCCCTGATTTCTCGTGCCTCGGTTTCCGGTGCTCCCTCTTTACAGCTTCTTTGTCTCCTCTCTCTCGGCCTCTTCCGCGGGACCAGCTTAGAGCTCCGTCACCGGAGCTCCCTCCAGTTCCTCCTCTGTTTTTCCGAGCTCCCGATCCCTTCGGTCCAGACTCCCTCTGACTTTTCTTAGCTCCAGATCCTCTGCCCTACGTCCCTTCTCGGTCTTTCTCCAGGGTCTCCGTCGCGGCTCCCTACTCTCTTCGGCCTCAGCTTCAGCTTCTGGAGCTCCCTGGCTGAGTCCTAAAGCCTCATCTGTTTTTCGAGTGTCTCCCTCGTGTGCTTTCGGTTCAGCTCCCCCGGACTCCACCTCGGTTTTTTTCTCAATCTTTTCGGTCCCTCTCTGTTTTCCTCTTGATTCCTTTCTTGCCCCCCTCTGCTCTCGGTCTCTCTTCCCTTTTCAGCTCATTTTCGTGTCATGCACGCCTGGGCTCCGCCTCTGATCTTTTCGCTCGCCTGTTCTGCTCTTCCCCATGTCCAGCTTTTCTTTCAGTCTCGCGTTGCTTTCTGCCTTTTCTTTCGGTGCACGCCTCCTCTGTTTCTTTTTGCTCTGACTGACTACCTCTGTTCTTTCTTTTTCTTTTCTTCAGTCCTCGGCCCTCTCCTCTTTTCTTTCTTGCAGCTCGCATGCCTGAGCCCTAATTTAGGGCTCAGGCTACTTGGGGCTGAAATGCAGTGTTTCAGCCCCTCCTTCCCTTTTTCAATTTTTTTTTAATCAATACTTTTTTTTTAAATTTTATTATTTTCGTTAGGTATGAGGAGGTTTTTTTTTTTTAATCTTAAATAGGAATAAGGGGATGAGATTTTTCTTTTATTATTATTTTTTTTAGATAGGATTTCATTTTTGTTTTTTCTAGAAAGAAAATGATTTGATTGATTGATTTTATTTATTTATATATATATATTAATTTTATTTTATTTTTATCTTTTTTTGTTTTTGTTTTTTTTTTTTTTTAAAATGCCCGGACAAAATGGGGTGTTTACAGTTGCCCCTCTTTACTAGTTTCTTATGTGAGTATGAGGAAAGTGTAGTTTTTGAGGTTCTCACATAAGGAAGGAGTAAAGATTAGAACCCGAATTTTGTCCGTACAAAACAATCGAAGACGTACTTGCCCCTGACGCAACAAGATGCAATATAACATGAACTTAAAGCGGGCGAGACCCTTTTTTTTTGTATGAATGATTTAATTTGAAAAGAGAATGGTGAATGACGACATGCAACAATAAGGGTGAACTAAGGCATGACTAGATAAAGATTAGAGCACATCTCTAATAGATGCCCAAACGAATGGCCAACTCTGGCTGGGACTGAACTTGATGCAACATGCAATGATATGACACCACTAGGTCAACTAGACTAGTATGAATGCAGTGACGCAGTATGCGGTGATGTGACTAAAACAAATGTGAAGGCAAGATCCCGACAAAATACCACGTTGATGAGCTAAGCCCCTCTTCATTTATTTTCAAAGGGAAAAGACCATGAAATGATATTCACGCTTTAGCAACAAATGAGGAAGACAACATGTATTTGGTTTGGGGGACAAGATGCATGAATAACTACAACAACATGAAAAACCTAAAACATAAGAGTTAAGGCTACGTGGGAGTGAGGTGCCTATATTATAGGGCCTCGATGAGTGCCTGATGTTACAGGGCTTTGAATAATGCCAGCTTGGACTTCGCTTTGATGGTAGCGAAGTGCCTATATCATAGGGCTTTGGTGAGTGCCTGCCGTTACAGGGCTTTGAATGGTGCCAGCCGGAATTGGGCTTTGATGGTAGCGAAGTGCCTATATCATAGGGCTTTGATGGGTGCCTGCCGCTACAGGGCTTTGAATAATGTCAGCCAGATTTGGGCTGTGGTGGTAGTGAGGTGCCTACGTCATAGGGCTTTGGTGGGTGCCGATGTTACAGGGCTTTGAATAATGCCAGCCGGAACTGGGCTTTGATGGTATGCGAAGTGCCTATATCATAGGGTTTTGGTGAATGCCTGTTGTTACAGGGCTTTGAATGCTCGTCACGATGCGAGACTTGAGAAATACCTACATCTGACGCAAGATTTGAAAAGTACCTACACTAACGTAGGATTTGAAAAATACCTGCACTGATACAGGATTTGAAAAGTACCTACACTGACGCAGGATTTGAAAAATACCTGCACCGACGCAGGATTTGAAAGTACCTACACGGACGCAGGATTTGAAAGTACCTACACTAACGTAGGATTTGAAAAGTACTTACACTGACGTAGGATTTGAAAAATACCTACACTGACGTAGGATTTGAAAAATACCTGCACTGACGCAGGATTTGAAAGGTACCTGTACTGACGCAGGATTTTAAAAGTACCTACTTCTGACGTAGGATTTGAAAAGTACCTACACTGACATAGGATTTGAAAAATACCTGCACTGACGCAGGATTTGAAAGTACCTACATTGACGCAGGATTTGAAAAGTACCTACACTGACGTAGGATTTGAAAAATACCTACACTGACGTAGGATTTGAAAAATACCTACACTGACGTAGGATTTGAAAAATACCTGCACTGACGCAGGATTTGAAAGGTACCTGCACTGACGCAGGATTTTAAAAGTACCTACTTCTGACGTAGGATTTGAAAAGTACCTACTTCTGACGTAGGATTTGAAAAGTACCTGCACTGACGCAGGATTTTAAAAGTACCTACTTCTGCGTAGGATTTGAAAAGTACCTACTTCTGACGTAGGATTTGAAAAGTACCTGCACTGACGCAGGATTTGAAAGGTACCTACTTCTGACGTAGGATTTGAAAAGTACCTACACTGACGTAAGATTTGAAAAATACCTGCACTGACACAGGATTTGAAAGGTACCTGCACTGACGCAGGATTTGAAAGGTACCTACTTCTGACGTAGGATTTTAAAAGTACCTACTTCTGACGCAAGATTTGAAAAGTACCTACACTGACGTAGGATTTGAAAAATACCTGCACTGATACAGGATTTGAAAAGTACCTACACTGACGCAGGATTTGAAAAATACCTGCACCGACGCAGGATTTGAAAGTACCTACACGGACGCAGGATTTGAAAGTACCTACACTAACGTAGGATTTGAAAAGTACCTACACTGACGTAGGATTTGAAAAATACCTACACTGACGTAGGATTTGAAAAATACCTGCACTGACGCAGGATTTGAAAGGTACCTGTACTGACGCAGGATTTTAAAAGTACCTACTTCTGACGTAGGATTTGAAAAGTACCTACACTGACGTAGGATTTGAAAAATACCTGCACTGACGCAGGATTTGAAAGTACCTACATTGACACAGGATTTGAAAAGTACCTACACTGACGTAGGATTTGAAAAATACCTACACTGACGTAGGATTTGAAAAATACCTACACTGACGTAGGATTTGAAAAATACCTGCACTGACGCAGGATTTGAAAGGTACCTGCACTGACGCAGGATTTTAAAAGTACCTACTTCTGACGTAGGATTTGAAAAGTACCTACTTCTGACGTAGGATTTGAAAAGTACCTGCACTGACGCAGGATTTTAAAAGTACCTACTTCTGACGTAGGATTTGAAAAGTACCTACTTCTGACGTAGGATTTGAAAAGTACCTGCACTGACGCAGGATTTGAAAGGTACCTACTTCTGACGTAGGATTTGAAAAGTACCTACACTGACGTAAGATTTGAAAAATACCTGCACTGACACAGGATTTGAAAGGTACCTGCACTGACGCAGGATTTGAAAGGTACCTACTTCTGACGTAGGATTTTAAAAGTACCTACTTCTGACGTAGGATTTGAAAAGTACCTACTTCTGACGTAGGATTTTAAAAGTACCTGCACTGACGCAGGATTTGAAAGGTACCTACTTCTGACGTAGGATTTGAAAAGTACCTACACTGACGTAAGATTTGAAAAATACCTGCACTGACACAGGATTTGAAAGGTACCTGCACTGACACAGGATTTTAAAAGTACCTACTTCTGACGTAGGATTTGAAAAGTACCTACTTCTGACGTAGGATTTGAAAAGTACCTGCACTGACGCAGGATTTGAAAGGTACCTACTTCTGACGTAGGATTTTAAAAGTACCTACTTCTGACGTAGGATTTGAAAAGTACCTACTTCTGACGTAGAATTTGAAAAGTACCTGCACTGACGCAGGATTTGAAAGGTACCTACTTCTGACGTAGGATTTGAAAAGTACCTGCACTGACGCAGGATTTGAAAAGTACCTACTTCTGACGTAGGATTTGAAAATTACCTGCACTGACGCAGGATTTGAAAGGTACCTGCACTGACGCAGGATTTGAAAAGTACCTACTTCTGACGTAGGATTTGAAAAGTACCTACTTCTGACGTAGGATTTGAAAAGTACCTGCAGTGACGCATGATTTGAAAGGTACCTGCACTGACGCAGGATTTGAAAGGTACCTACTTCTGACATAGGATTTTAAAAGTACCTACTTCTGACGGAGGATTTGAAAAATACCTACTTCTGACGTAGGATTTGAAAAGTATCTGCACTGACGCAGGATTTGAAAGGTATCTACTTCTGACGTAGGATTTGAAAAGTACCTACACTGACGTAGGATTTGAAAAATACTTGCACTGACGCAGGATTTGAAAGGTACCTGCACTGACGCAGGATTTGAAAAGTACCTACTTCTGACGTAGGATTTGAAAAGTACCTACTTCTGACGTAGGATTTGAAAAGTACCTGCACTGACGCAGGATTTGAAAGGTACCTACTTCTGACGTAGGATTTTAAAAGTACCTACTTCTGACGTAGGATTTGAAAAGTACCTACTTCTGATGTAGGATTTGAAAAGTACCTGCACTGACGCAGGATTTGAAAGGTACCTACTTCTGACGTAGGATTTGAAAAGTACCTACTTCTGACGTAGGATTTGAAAAGTACCTGCACTGACGCAGGGTTTGAAAAGTACCTGCACTGACACAGGGTTTGAAAGGTACCTACTTCTGACGTAGGATTTGGTTTTATGCCTGTCACGCTGCAAGGCTTATTATGCCCATGACAATTGAGGACATTGTAATGTGTGTGGAATGCAAGAATAAGTGCAATTTTTCTCTTTTTTTTTTCTTAATAAGAATTTGTTTTGTTATGCTTGCAAAGAAAATGCATGTGGAATGTGAAATTCTTCATGTTTTATCCCAATTGGAGTGGGAATTTTTCATGGTATTGTGTGTGCAAATAAGATGCATGAAAGGTGAAAAAATTATTCATGTGTGCCCCAACCTGAGTGGGAATGATGCAACGCGTGCAGGGATAATGCATGCGAAATGCAAGATTTTCCATGTATGCTCCCAATGAGAATTTATTTATTTTATGCATACAAAGCAAATGCAAGTGAAATGAGATCCTTTTTTTTTTTTTATGTTTTATGTTTTTCTTTTTTGTTACCCTATTTGAGTGGGCCAATTTGTATGCAGAGAAAATGCATGTTGAATGCATGATTTGTCATGTATGTCCCAGTCTGACTAGGAGCTTATTTTGATGCGATGCAGAATACATTTTTTCCATGTTTGCCCCAATCTGAGTGGGAGCCAATCTTGATGCAATGCATGCATGTTAACTGAATTTTTGTTTTGTTTTTTTTTTTTTGCCCTAAGTTGAGGGGGAATTAATTGTGATGTTGTAAATGCTAGTAAAATGCAAAATTGCTCCAATCTGGGTGGGAGTTAATTTTAATGTAAGGTATGCAAAGAGGATGCATGTGAAAGGTGGAAAAAAAATCTTTTTTTTACCCCAATTTGAGTGGAAACTTTTTTGCTATGCCTGCAAAGGAAAATGCATGTGCAACATAAAGTTTCTTATATTTATCCCAGTTCAAACGAGAATTTATTTATGTAATGTCTGCGATAAAGATGTATGTGAAATGGAAATTTTTTTTTTTCCCAATTTGAATGAGAATTTATTAAGGAAAGTGTATGGGCAATGTGATTTGTTTGAAAAAAATTTTTGCCGTTTTTTTTTTTATGCATGCAAGGAAGATGAATCCAAAATGTGATGATTTTCCAATTTAAATAGGAACTTACTTATGTGATGCATGCAAGGAAAATGCATATGTGATTTTTTCAATTTGAACGAGAATTTTCTTATGTAATGCATGCAAGGAAAATGCATATGCAATGTGATTTTTCCAATTCGAATAAGAATTTACTTATGTAAAGCATGCAAGGAAAATGTATATGATTTTTTTTGAATTTGAATGGGAATCTATTTATGTAATGCATGTAAGGAAAATGCATATGCAATGTAATTTTTCAATTTGAATGAGGATTTTCTTATGTAATGCATTCAAAGGAAATTCATATGATTTTTTTTTTCAATTTGAATGAGGATTTTCTTATGTAATGCATTCAAAGGAAATTCATATGATTTTTTTTTCAATTTGAATGGGAATTTATTTAAGTGATGCATGTAAGGAAATGCATGTGATTTTTTTTGGTTTTTTTTTGTCCCAATTTGAATGGGAATCTATTTATGTAATGTATGCAGGGAAAACAAATGTGAAATGTGATGAATTTTTTTTTGTTTTGTTTTGTTTTGTTTTTTTTTTTCAAGGATCATCTTGATATTACATGCCGCATATGATGCAATGCTTGCAATGAAATGTCTATGTCATGGATGCAAAATTTTATTTTAACAAAAAGATATACACACGAATGAGAAACTGAATGCATGTGCAAAGGAAACTTTGTTTTATTGTGCATGTGATGTTTAATGCGAAATGCTCGAAATTCACAAAATGTAGGATTTTTGGTCCTCAGCAATTAGAAAAGTCTTCACTTGGTTCAATGGGAAACCTCACTTACACTGATGACCCTATAGCCTTTTCACTGAATGAATGAGTTCTAAGGGAGCACTTTTGAACTTCCAAGACTCTCTCTGGCCTATATAGGATATTTTAGGGGAATTTATTAGCCTTAATTTTGAAAGTTGGCTTGATATGATTGTCTCTTTTATCTATCTTCATTTGTAATGCTTGAAAAGCCAATGAGTAAAACTTGTACTTCCTTTACTTACTCTTATCAATGCAGTCAGACATTATGGACATAAGGCTATATTTGGGAAAAAGAAAGGAGCATTGAGGCAAGTGGAAAATATGGCACCGGTTAGGTGAAAGAGAAGGCCTAGAGCTTGAATAAGGAGTGATACAATGCGCAATTTTTAGAGGTAGCGAAGTGGGAAGTGATGAAGCGGAAAAAATGCCTAAATTTGATCTTGGAGCATCCTCAACTGAGGCCAAAATGACATGTGGTGAAATGGAAATGGGGATAGGTGAACAACACCTTCCAATTTTGGCATGACCCTTTTGAAAATAACGTCATTGATATGAGTAAAAGATTTTATTTGGCCCAGTGAATTTTGTCCCAGCGTGAGTTATCTTGGTCTCGAAACTTTCCTCTACCAAACAATTACCCCACTTGCCAAACAAGTCAAATCGCAATGAGGACTTTTAGGGTTTGTAATGTGGCTTGGGTAAATGGGCTCATGAAATGAAAGGATATTAGGCTCAAAATACCCCACCCCATGTAAGCTCTTCCCTCTACCTTCCTTAACCTTTTAAACATGTTATTATGCTGAAATTCACCTAACAAGAGAAGATCTTTTTTTTTTTTTGGTTATAATATGGTTATGAAGGGCGAGGATATGGATTGAGATGGAGGGCACAAGTCCGGAGATTCAAAGGAGTTCACCATGAGAATTTCACTTTAATTACTGTGCAAACTTGGAGAGCCTCATTACCTCTTTTCTTTTTCCTTTCTTTTTCTTCTTTTTTTTTTTTTCTCTTTTTCTCTTTTCCTTTTTTTTTCTCGGAGAATTTGGATTTGGACCTCTTCTAGCCAAAAGACTTTATTACATTGATCTTCCTTTCCTTTACTTTTCTTTTGTTCGCTTTTTCTTTTTCTCCTCCCTTTGGCTCACATGTCTAAGCGATTTTGCAAAATTGATTCTCCTTGTTTCTCAAGCTTAAACCATGTCAGGGGACATAAAGAATTTTCACAGGGTGAAAATGTGCTTGGAATAAGATCATATGGAGGCAGGCAAAAGAAAATTTTGATCCTCTCTTGTTATTCGAATTTTCAGCATAAAAACACATTAAAATTGCCCCATCCCAAGCGTTTATTGGTTTTAGGAGAATGAAATAAATGCTACTACTTCTGGCTCAATTAAGGTGACTAAGGTATCTCCTTCAAATTGGGGAGAGAAAGAATGCCTCATATCTTTAACTTGACTCGTTTGCAGGACAGGCAAATGCATCTCTCTTCTGTCTCCCTTTTTTATTTTTTTATTTTTTTTGCCTTTTTTCTTATTTTCCTTTTTTTCTTTTTTTTTTTTATTTTAACAAGCTGGGTGACATGAGTCGTCTCAGGCTTTACCTTTTACTCATACCAATTAAAGTATTTTCATTGGGGATAATGCACAAAATTTTTATTTCCCAAAGTATTGGGAGAGATATGTGGGGGATGTTCAAATGAATGATGGAATGAATGAACAAGTAAGGGTAAGAGAGAGATGTATGTCCTCGACATTGACATAGTTAAAGAAAGCAAATTTAAGTGATAAATCTTGGCTTTGGAAGCATTATCAAATGAAGATATACCATGTTAGAGGTCTCATGCTGTTCTTAATGGTGGATGATTTCCATGAGTGAATGTGTCACCTTGGTCTGGTTCTTTATTCTCTCATTTTTTTTTTATCCAAGAATAGCAAGCACTTAAGCCAGGTGTTATGAGCCATCCGCTGACTGTGTTAATTTCTTCTTGAGGGCAAGACAAAGGCATATGAATCATGTTTGATAATCACTGATGAGCTTTGAGTGGGATGGAGTCTGGCAACAAGTAAGCGATATGAATATGAAAGGCGTGGCGACATGAAAAGCAAAGGGTGGAAGCGAGATTATCAATTATTTCACTTGGCTTAACTTCTTTAATTGGATATTATCCCTTTTAGACCTGGGCATTGGCTTGACATGACTTGTTCACTACGAAGGACCAATAATCTTACATTTTATAAATTCCAAGTTTATTAAATGCTTGAATGTTCTATGAATATGCATGTATGCATTTTTATTACCCACTTATTGTTAGAGCCTTTGGATCAAGTACGGCAAACTCGAAAATTCATGTGGTGGGTTGGGATGGGATAACCGCCTTTATTTAGGAAGCACCATTTTATTTCACCTCTTGTAACAAGAGGATCAATTTATTCATTTACAGCATGATGCATGCTATGGATCGAGATGTGTTAGCATCACGGACTTATAGATAAGGTAATTCTGGGATTGAAAATACCAGATATATTACCTGTCCATAAAAAAATGAACAATCCATAAGGTCGCTTGATTTATTGGGTGTTAATTTTCCTCCGGTAACTCGCAGTTTTTGGGGAAATTTAACAAATATTGGCCTACATAAAACCCACAATTCTATGTGACCAATGTTGACAAAACTATGTGTGTTTTCTTGTTTTTGGTTTTTTCTTTGAGATTAATATTATTAGATTATTTATTAACTCATGGCTTAGGGTAAAATTCATGCTCTTATGTAGCAATGATGTATGGACTCAATGCTAAGCTAGGGTCGGAGACCCCGCAGCTTGAAGTTGGATTTTTAATGCAATCACCTTCATTACATTGTATCATCTCATAATGACATGTGATACTTGCTCTGGTGAAGGTAACAATTTGTCACCATTCTTATAATTGGTTATAATGATGACATGTCATGATGCATGATGAGAAAGGAATGTGCTCTCATGTGTCTTATTCGGGGTGAATCTTGGACTGGGTCTTTTTACCCTAAGTGGTCAGGCATTAATTAATAAGTTAGCCACTAAATTTACTTGCTAGCGTGCATGATTTCAAGGTGGTTCTATTACTCTCTAAAGGTCCCCAAGTTGCCCCCACCATATGGTGAGGATCTTATTTGACAAATTCAATTCTCCAAAGGCTCCGAAGCTCCTTAGGAACTAAACTTGCCGCATAGGGTACAACCTGAGTGAAGTCTTCATAGTAACCGTCATGAGTTCCAGAAACCCATGAGGAAACCATTACAAACTTCCGCTAGCCTAGGGTACTCACAGACCCGGGTGTATGGCCCAAAATGTGTGTGAGGAGAACTGTGTCTGTGCACGGTGTGTGAGGAGAGCATACAAACCTGTGGACCTGTACTTATGCATTACCCAATCCCCACCTGTCTGACAAATCATAATTGCAAGAAAGAAACCTAGTAGATAAAGTCTTCTACCCTAAGGTTCAATCCGCATGTTATCTACCCTAAGACATGTTATTCTAACAACAACTAAATAGGGAGGCATGTGAAAACAAAGTAAATCACTTTACCAACCCTATGGCATGTTATTCAAATAACAGACAAATAAGTAGCATGTGAAAAAAAGATATGTCATCATGCAAGGCAGACAACAATTAAAGAAAAACCTAAATAAATATAAAGTCATATTATAAACACAATCAGCGTATATAGGCTTGACTCTCAAATATCCCCAGTGGAGTCGCCAAGCTGTCGCACCCGAAAAAATGCGACGGAAGGAAAAAGAGAACAAATCTGATTTTCGAGTGAAAATCGACTTGTGAGGAGTCGCCACCAAAATTTTAGGGAAAAATCTTGAAAAACCGAATTGAAGAGGAAAGGATGGTCTGCGTAACCAAAGTTGGATTCGGGAGTCGATTGTGTGTGGGGAAGGTGTTAGGCACCCCACAACACCCGTTCCTAGGAACGGTTACCTTACATTGATTGTGTAAATTAATATGGCTTAAAAATATATTTTTTTTTCCTTTTATAAATCACATGCGAGAAAATGGATAAAGGAAAAGAAAATTAAGAAAATTTGGAATACAAGATAAAGAAAATAAATTAAATTAAAGTTAAAAGATATTTAAGCAAAATGAGAAAAAGAGATTGAGAAAATTAATTGGGAAATATTTGTTAAATTAAGGGAAAAACACCAAATAAATCAGGAAATATTTATTTATTTACAAAGGCGGACTTGACCCAGGATCAGGGCCTGGGGCCTACGTACCCTGCGATGGGGATCAAAGTCCACGTAGTTCGGGGCTAAAAATGCGTGTCAGTTGGTTGATATTTTTTTAATTTTTGTAATAAGAGAAAGTTAGTGAAAAATAATTTAACTTTTTGCAAACAAAACGATTTTCTGAGATTGAGTTGGTGTGTTTTAATTTGCAAAAAGACAATTTAATTCCGCTTACTTACTCTTATTTTATTTTGTTTTGAAAACATTTCTTTTATTTTTTGGATTTTTGAAAAATGCTTTTGTTTAATTTTTGACTTTTAAAATAACATATTTTTGTACATTTGAAAATTTCTCTTTTAAAAAGAAAATCGATCCATCTATTGCAGACACGCAGTCATGCCCGATAGATCAATTCCTTAATTACCTACAGAAGTTCTAAACCTCGCGGCATAAAGGTTTTATTGTAATTTTAAGACGATAATTTAAAAATACTATTATCATTTAAAGTTTGAGGATTGATTAGAAAATTCAACTAGTACGTCTGCGTAGATTCGCAATCTTACGTGACGACACAGTTAATCCGAATACCTGCGTGGGTTTTAGAAACCTCACGTGGTATGGTTACCCAATCGATTATTTCTATTATTCATTTTATTATTATTTTATTTTATTTTATTTTTTTTATGAGAAAATAAAATTTAGAGGGAGGGGTCATTGGGACCAATTATGAATATATTTTTATAATACACTCGCATAGCCCCGTAGGCTCATACGGTGTGATTATTTCAGGGGTCTGCGAAAACTCGAAAACCTTCATGACCAATCTTTAAAAAAATACATTAAGACAAATATCTACAAACATCTTTAATTAATCCAAATTCCTAAGTGTACCTTAAAACATTTTAGCACTCAGACAAAATGTCAAGTTTATAGTGGGGTCAAGAATCGATTTTGAACATTACAAATCAACTCCTCAATAGAACTAAAGTATAATGATTAACTTCAAGCGTCCTCAACCCCGCCAAGTTCCTAAGGCCCAACTTTGATTTCAAGACACATGGTTCTCAGTCTGGCTTAAAGCTCACAAAAAAACAATTATGTTTTCTTTAAGTAATGACATAATATGCCCGAAACATCAACGATCAAAGCACATAGTAGAAAACCAATGCCATAAAAGGCACATGCATAATATAACAACAGGTGTATTAACCTATGAGGTTAACAAAGATGAAGAACAAACCCGAAACCCCTAAATATTCTGCATTCATGCATATGTCCATGACCACTACCACAACCTAAACAAACAAAACCCCCATTCAAACATTTTCTCAAACACCTAGTAGGCATGCAGATATGACATCAGAAAAGATGTAGAATCAACTTACCTCACCACACAAAGCATGTATATTCATCATCCCATGCAGAAATCCAAACCGAAAAAAAAGGAATCAAAAATAAAAAATAAAAATAAAAACGAGCAGCAGCAGAAATACCAAGGCCAAAGTAGGTGCCCTGTCTCGTTACGTTATTCTTGCTCGGGCTCCCTTTGGTTGCTCCAATGGTGCCTCCCTTGATTTCTCGTGCCTCGGTTTCCGGTGCTCCCTCTTTACAGCTTCTCCGTCTCCTCTCTCTCGGCCTCTTCTGCGGGACCAGCTTAGAGCTCCGTCACCGGAGCTCCCTCCAGTTCCTCCTCTGTTTTTCCGAGCTCCCGATCCCTTCGGTCCAGACTCCCTCTGACTTTTCTTAGCTCCAGATCCTCTGCCCTACGTCCCTTCTCGGTCTTTCTCCAGGGTCTCCGTCGCGGCTCCCTGCTCTCTTCGGCCTCAACTTCAGCTTCTGGAGCTCCCTGGCTGAGTCCTAAAGCCTCATCTGTTTTTCGGGTGTCTCCCTCACGTGCTTTCGGTTCAGCTCCCCCGGACTCCACCTCGGTTTTTTTCTCAATCTTTTCGGTCCCTCTCTGTTTTCCTCTTGATTCCTTTCTTGCCCCCCTCTACTCTCGGTCTCTCTTCCCTTTTCAGCTCATTTTCGTGTCATGCACGCCTGGGCTCCGCCTCTGATCTTTTCGCTCGCCTGTTCTGCTCTTCCCCATGTCCAGCTTTTCTTTCAGTCTCGCGTTGCTTTCTGCCTTTTCTTTCGGTGCACGCCTCCTCTGTTTCTTTTTGCTCTGACTGACTCTCTCTGTTCTTTCTTTTTCTTTTCTTCAGTCCTCGGCCCTCTCCTCTTTTCTTTTTTGCAGCTCGCATGCCTGAGCCCTAATTTAGGGCTCAGGCTACTTGGGGCTGAAACGCAGTGTTTCAGCCCCTCCTTCCCTTTTTCTTTTTTTTTTTAATCAATACTTTTTTTTTAAATTTTATTATTTTCGTTAGGTATGAGGAGGTTTTTTTTTTTAATCTTAAATAGGAATAAGGGGATGAGATTTTTCTTTTATTATTATTTTTTTTAGATAGAATTTCATTTTTATTTTTTCTAGAAAGAAAATGATTTGATTGATTGATTTTTTTTATTTATATATATATATATTTTATTTTATTTTTATCTTTTTTTGTTTTTATTTTTTTTTTAATAAAATGTCCGGACAAAATGGGGTGTTCACATTCATATATTAATTTTTTTTTTAAATATAAGGAAATCATATTGATAAAATGAACGAGTAAAACTAAAAGGTAAAAACTAAACCACAGAAGAGTGGATCTCCATTGCATCCCATATAAATAGTTACTATATATATATGTTTGTTAAAAATTAAAATATACTTTAGGTGACAAATTTAATTTGATGAAATTATAAATTGGTTCATCCATGTACTTCTAGAAAAATAAGAAAAAACATTGATTTTTTTTATATTATAAAAGAAAAACAGCGTTTGGATTTGAAGTTTTAGGAGGAATGGAAGTATAGTGTTGACTGAATTAAACAGTAATTTTTCTTCTGGTCCTCAATGCTCACGTGTGAATGTGGTCCCATATTCAAACAATTCGTTCCCGTTAATATCATCCACTTCTTACAGAATTTAATAATAATAATAATAATACATCTTCCGAATCTGTTTATAAGATAAAAATTTATTTTTTTATCATCCTAAATATAGAGAAAAAATTAATAGTATATTAAATTTTTTTAAAAAAAGTAAAATTCATTAATTATGTGAAAGAGATTAAATGTATTAGTGATTCAAATTAGTATTAAATTAAGTAATGATAATTTAAAAAAAAATTTAAAATATGAAATAAATTAATTAATTTTAACTAACTAAAATAATTTTTTTTAATATCCATAAAGTAATATATAAATGGAATCATAGGGAGTAATAATAATAATAATTTTTTATAACTCACAAATTCAAACCTTCATTGAGAGTAATGAATGCGAGTTGTAATTAAAACTAGCATCAAATTCTTATCTATATATCATTTCATTTTATTTTAAAAAATATTGTATGCGTTTTGTTTACCAAAAAGAAAAACATTATATGCCTTCAAATGTGAGTCATAACCACCAGAATAAAGGTTGACCGAAAAAATCAAAACATGGGAATAAAGTCAGCTAGTTGGGCAAATTCAATTTTAACACTCTTTATTATTATTAAATTATATATGTATATATATTACCGCTAAAACTTTTTTTATTGTGTTCTTAATGTTCAAAAAACTTATTTGTTGATATTCACTATGATATTGTCACACCCGGATATGCGATGCGGATGACGCGGGAAAAGAAAAAAATGGGAGAAATCGGCCAGCACGACCGAAAGCTGATTTCGGAGGGAGTCGCCACCAAAATTTTAAGGAAAATTTTGAAAAATCGGAATAAAAACAAAAAGGGATCAGGATTGGTCTGCGAATCAGAGTTGGGTTCGGGAGTACGATTGTGAGTGGGGAAGGTGTTAGGCACCTCCACAACACCCGTTCCTAGGAACGGTTACCTTAAGCTGAGCATGCAATTTTTATGGCTTTTACAAATTATTTTAATTGCCCCTTTATCATTCACATGCAAAAATAAATATAAAAATAAGAAAAATGTAAAAATGTAAATAAATAATAAAAATGAAAATATGAGAGGTTGGAAAAAACAAAATAAGAGAAAAATATTATTTATTTACAAAAGTGGACTTGACCCAGAATGAGAGTCTGGGGCCTACGTACCCTGCGATAGGGATCAAAGTCGACGTAGTTCGGACTAGAAATGCGTGTCATTAGGTTGGTATTTTTTTATTATATATATTCTTTGAAAAGAGAGGTTTATAGAAAATAATTTATCTTTCCACAAAGAAAACAATTTTTAGAATTGATTTGTGTGTTTTAATTTGTAAAAGACAGATTAATTTCCATTACTTGCTTTTTTCATTTATTTATTTTTGGTTTAATCAATTTCTAAAAGAGAAGATATATTTTTCCTCAAATTTAAAAAAAATAGGATTAAAATTATTTGTGATTTTGAACATTTTATTTGATTTGAAAAGGAAATATTTGAAAACAGATTTATTTTTTACGTAATAAAATCAATTGACTTATGTGGCGACTTTATCACTCACAATAACCGATTGATACCTAAATGCCAACGGTGGTACCACTCGAGACAAAAAGGCACAAAAAAGTTCGAAAGGAAACAAATAAATGTTTTATTAAAATTATTATATATTTTATTTTCTTTAAAATAAATAAAATCCTTTTAATGCATATTTATTTGAAAGAATTAAAAAACGTGATTATTACATATATTTTGAAGAAAGATAATCAGCATATGTGGTGACTTTATCACTCGCAAGTTACTGATTTTTGCTTGTATGCTCACGGTGTTCCCACTCGGAGTAGAAAATATCATAAGAAAAATTTTAAAGGAAAATCAAACGGCATTTATGATGACTTGATTACTCATAATTTGCTGATTAATACTTAAATACTCATGATATTTCTCCATGGAGTAAAACCAGAAGAAAGATAGCTGATGTTTATTTTTAGTTATTATTATTATTTATTTATTATTATTATTATTATTTTCTCTTTTTTTTACTTAAAAATAAATAAATAAATAAATAAATAATAAAATAGTCGTTAGGACCCAAAATATTCAAGTCTGAACCAAACTTTATAAAACTCAAAGTAGCCAGATCATGCACGGAATCATAAAACAATGGAAATTTATGAAATATTCAATGGACAGCTTCCAAAAGGCTCCCTGAGGCATTTTGTGACTCTTTAACTCGAACATTAGAATCCTATTTAAGACTCACATTATGAGTTTTGTTCATAATGCAAAATCCATTATTTATAGTGTGAGCCTAAACCAGGTTGAACAGGAAACACATCTTACACGTATGCCAGTAATAGCACCACACGAAATTCACCCTCAAATTAGGCAAACAGGAATACAAAACCATTTGATAACGAAGATTTCAACCCAAAGCAGATACTTCTCAAACCACATATTCAAAGTCTAGATTGGAAATGAATGAACATCACTTAAACACTTAGCCAATATGCCATCAAAGGATAAAGAGACACAACAATGGTTCGAACACTCTACAACTGAACCAGTGGAGAGACTAAAGTATGCAGTACTATAACAAAATGCCAACAAACCAGAATATCAAAGCATACCAAATATAAACCTCTTCTGGGCTGGAAAATAATAATTTCCAATCATAGCAAACTATTTCAAAGTTTAAATCCACCACTTGATAGCTATCAGAGTTATTTCTATAAATTACAGCAAACCAGAATATCAGCAATCCATTCTCATTCATCTTTCATGTTCACAAAATAAGTTATCAGGATTCAAACAATAACTGTGGCAACTGTAAACAGAACTCCAATCAATAAGACAGCACAAAATTTCCAGAACTGAGCACGAAACAGAGCATTACAGAGTACCAAGGAGAGGCCAAAGTTCAGTGGAGGTGAACTGATCCTCCATTGGAATTTCAGCTAGCAATAAGGCTTCAAAATACAGAATGTTGCAAAAGAAACATTATGGAGCCCTACTGCGATTGAAGGAAAGAAAAGGAACAACTGACCCAAATGAAGCTAGGATGGAAATATGTTCTGGGTCCCTAAATCACTAACCTTCCTTCGCTTCTTTCTCTGCTTCACGGCGTGTTCACCTTGGCCTCTTAGTTTTTTCCAGCAATTCTCCACTCTCTCTCTGTCTCACAGGCTTGGCTTTCGGACTCAGAAATCTCCCAAAAAAAAAGTCCCTCTAAATTTCTTTGCTTCCTCCTTTTATAGAATTCTAGCGAGTGAAGAATCACTCAATCCTCCTCGCGTGGCTCGTTCCCAATTTCCCCTTCAATCCGTGCGTCCCTCTGCCAACTTCAACCTTGCTCGCCCTCGTCCTGAATGCTCTACCCTCCCACTATTCTGCTGTGATAGAGTACGGATGAGTGGAGGGATTTTCCTGGTCCATTTCATTGGCATACGAGACCCCAAGTAGTGGAGGCGTGCTTTTGTCGTTTCCAGTGCCTCTCGCCTGTGGCTCGTCCGAAGGCCTCCACTACTCTGCCGTACCTGGTACAGAGTAGTGGAGCAACTTTTGTCCTTACTCCCGCGGTTCTCTCCTCTCTGCTCCCTCTGATTTTCTGATGCTCGCGGTCCCTTCTGGTTTCGTTCCCCCCGAGCCCCAAAGGCTGCCTCTGCTCTTTCTGCAGCTTCGCGGCTCCCTCTGTCCCTTTTTTTTTTGTGTGGCCAGCTCCTTTTTCTCCCTCTGTTTTTCCTCGGCCTCCCTCTGTCCCCGTTTATCTCTCCCTCCCTCTCTTTTCATGCTCGCGGCCAGCTCCTTCTCTCGCGGCCGGCTACTCTGTTTTTCCTCTGCCTCTCACACATGGCCGAGTTCGGCCACCACACTGGGGCTTCTCCGAGGCTCCTTTGGTTCTTCCCTCCCCCCTTCGCGGCCAGCTCTCTCCTCTTTTCCCATTTCCCCTTTGAGCCCTAAAGGGCTCCCTCTGCACCGAGCCCTTTAGGGCTCGGTCTGGACTGGCTCACAAGCCCTCCACTGGCTCGTGAGTTTTTGTTTGCGCTAAAATGATTTCAGCCCAACAAGGCCCCACCCCCCCTTTTTTTTTACTTAGGTTTCAGCCCAAACTTTTTTTTTTATATTTCAGATTTTGGGCTGAATCTCGGCCCAAAATAATTTTAATTAATTTTTTTTAAAAAAAAATTTTTGTTTTAATTAATTTTAATGTTTTAGTATTTTTGTTTATTTATTTATTTATTTTATTTTATTTTTTTATTTATTTTATTTTTTACATATATATCTATATTTTTTTTTAGCTTTGGTTCATTTACATATTTATTTATTATCTATTTACTTATTATTTTTTGTTTCTTTCTCTTTTTCTTCTCTCTCTTCTTTATGTTGTCTATTATTTATTTATCCATCTATTATTATTTTTTATTATATTTTTCTTATTTTTATTTTTTATTATATTTATATATTTTTAAAATTACCCAGACAAAATACGGTGTTCACAGATATAAAAATATAAACTAATTATGGTTGAGTTAAGTGAAAATGACTTGATATTAGGAGTATATAAAAACTGGGATAGGATCAGATTAATAGTCAATCCGATGGACAATTTTAGTGATATCAGGCCAGAGATCAAGTTTGGCCCAGTCCTTGAAAATTATTTAAATAATAAATTAATTTTATTCATTAACAAAAATATAATTACATTCATTCAAAATATATTTTCTTAAAAACTAATATTAAAATAAAAATTAATATTTTTTAAAATTATAAATATTTTATAATCAAACATTAATTTTACATAATATTAAGAAATCAATTTAGAATTTTAAATAAAATTAAAAGATTGAAATAAATCTTTAAAATATTCATGATAATAATAAAATTAATTTATCATATATAATGTATTAAGAAAAATAATCATATGAAATTAATTAATATTTGTATATTTTTTAAACAAATAAAGCTATACTATAAACACTGGGTCAAGTAGGACCACATTTGACTTTAACTTAGTGTCCAACCAGGCCCAGTATGCTGCAGGATCAGGTTTATCGAGCTATAACAATTTAGTTGAACACGCCTACTTAATATACCTTAAATAATTGTTTTATAGCAAGATGAACCATATGGTTCATGATTTATGAACAATGTAGTTTCCTATATCTTTTATATTGTATATTAATATTGATCATAGTATTATTTGTTATAAAACTACCCTTTATTGTTTTGATTAACTAGTTCATGATATATTTTTATTCTCGGTCCTTTTTCAATTATGATGTGGTTGGAAATCAAGTGTTTAATATGAAAAAAAAAGGTCCCATATTAAATAGAGATTGGAGACTTATAAGTGAAAAAACACATAAATCTAATATAAATGCCCACTAACTTGGCGGAAAGAAAACTCATAAGTAAGGAGTTGCATCACAAGTTGTGCCTGCTTAGAGCAGAGAAAACCTCCCTGCTAGATGAAGGAATTAGTCTCTTTATAGTGTGCTGTTCACCCAATCTTAATTCAAAATTTGAATTAGAGAAAAATAGGGGGAAAGAAAAATTTGAAGAGAAAACAAGAGGATATCTATACACCTCCTGGTCTAGGGTCATATTTGGTAAAAAAAGTAAATTTAAAAAAATGGAGAGTGGAAGAAAAAATTCATCTCACTATATTTAGTAGCTAATTATAGTTCTTTTATTATAAATATCGATGTATTTATAGTAGCTAATAATGATCTTTCCTTTCAAAAATAAATATATTAAGATATATTTTCTTTCTCATTCTTCCTTTCTAGGAACTCATTTTCTTTATACCAAACATGATGTATGTTTCTATTTATTTTTCCTCATAATATTTCCCTTCCCCTATTTTCTCCTAATTCCAAATAAGGCCTAGCAATATTCCTCTAACATTCTCATTATGACTTAGAAATTTGTATTTATTATTATTTAGGATTCGAGTGGGGAAAATAGTAAGAAATGTGATGGAAATAAAATTTAAAAAACAAAATTGAGGATGTCTTTATCAAGGATTTTAACCTTCATAGTATCACTTCTTGTTTTTTTTGGCCAGATTCACAGTATCACTTTTTACATGTTAGCCTTTTTACATAAAATACATGGCCACTAACTTGGTAGATAATGCATAAAAAAATGGCAATATAAATATTCTCATAAAAAAATGGCAATATGAATAACCAGGTCATGAGTAGCAGATTGCTTAGTTCACCTAGGTGCTATTTCATTGTCGAATTCTTGTAGATTTGATGATATCCTTAGTAATCTTAGGATTCTTGTGAGTAATAATTATGTGGGATTCATTTCCTCGTGATGTAAATAGGGCTTTGTTCCTCAGTTAAAAAAAAAAAAAAAGCTAGAAACACAAAAAATAAAAAGCCAGAAACAAAGGCCCAGTGACACTAAACATTTTTTGTCATATGCTAACAAATAGGTGGATTAAATTTCTTGAAAAGTTCATATTTTTTTTATTTTTTACGTGAAAAAGAAAATTATAAATTCTCACGTTTATAATATTGAAGAGAAACCCTTTTGAAAGTAATCCCGTAATCTTGCGATGAACAAATTGAAGATATATTCTGTAGTGAAAAAGACTTTTTCCCACATTTAAAGTAATTCGATGTCAAAATTGAACACTTCACGAATTATATCCCTCGGTCAATATTCATACAGAAAATAAACGTTTCTTTTATCACAAAGCACTTCTTAAAAATAAAAATAACTGTACTTGTAATCCCAGAATATAAGCTTCATGAATTTTCAAATTTATTTTTGAAATGCAACACAAAATTACCCGATGGACGGTGGTTCTTTAATTTTTTCAAAAGACCTACATCTTTCTTTGGGCTAAGCCCTCCTTTTTACCAAAAAACAACAGCTGGGGTTTTGGACTGTCTATTATATTAGAAAGTTTTTTCCAGTCTTGTAAATCTATTTGCCGAAAAAAAGCCCTATTTTAAAAATAATGATTAATAATCAATAATCAATAACTAATATGAAACTAGATTCATTTTCTTGTATATTGTGTGACAAATGAACCGTCTAATGTTTATTGAATAGAGCAATTTGTTATTAATTTAATATTTAATACATTCACATTGATACTGGCAAAATAACTACGTCCTACTTTTCATAAATTTTATATTTTAAAATTTCATAATTTCCCTAGTGATCAACTTTCTTTGAAAATTTCCTAAATTTTTGGGTACAAAATTTCATTGTAGTCAAGTTACTACTCATTTACAAACTTGAATTGATATGTCGTAGCATTAATTAGATGAGTATTCTTTAATGCTACTCCCTCCGTTTTTTTATTTATTATTTAATGTTTTAAAAAGTATATATATTAAAAAGTATAATTAATAAGTTAGATTTTTTTTAATTTCTTAATTTATTCTTTGATAAATTGATGGATAAAAAAACTAATGTTAGTTTTTACTTATAAAAGAATAAATAAAAAATTTTAAGAAAATAGTAATTAATATTATTTTAGAATTTGAGAGCGACATGTAAATAGAAATAGTTTTTTTTTAAATGTAAGTTAAAAAAAATGAAGAAAGTAGTTCATTAATAACAAATACTCTCTCTGATCCTTAATATAATGGAAAGCTATGGTTAATCCATAAATTAAACTTCTCAACATTAATTAAGTTTTATCCTTGTAGGGTTATTTGGGTAAAACAAAATTAAATACACTATGTAATCTACAAAATACCTTATATTGTAAAACTTAAATTTTTTTAAAAGATACCTTATGTATTAAAACGGAGCGAGTATATTTTATTGAGTTGGCGATTACATTGAATGAAAATGATTTGATTTTTTTTTTAATGGAAAGCTATGGCAAAGTTATATAATAAAAGGAAACACTCATAAGCTACTAATTACAAAAATCATGAGCCATAAAAAGTCATGAGGTTCGTGAAGAATCACATAATCAGTTTCCATATAATGAACTTTCTTCACAAGTTAGTCAGCATAAGAATTAGCTTCTTTATGATTGTCTTCAATGGTTACCATCTAGTTTTGCATTAACTAATATTTCATTTCATTTACAATGCTAGCGTGCCCAATGTAACTTAAATTAGAACTAAATGATTATATTTAATATCAAATAATTCTAAAAAAAGTGATAAATTTGATCCCTTATAAATTAAAATCAATAAGGTTTTGTTAAGTGAAATGAATTTTCACTCTTCAAATCTCGACCTGCCGATATTGAGTTTTGATTAAATGGATCTGTTGAAAGGAATTTTTAGATTCAACTGAAACGATGATGGCGAATAGAAAATTTGAGTTGAAAATAAAATAAACACGTACGAAAATTTGTGGCACCACATAAAATCCTTTCGCCCCCTTCAATTATTGCGGCGGAATTAATTTTTGTCGCAGAAACTTATGGCCTTCCCGCGTTCTAGGAAGGGAAGCAATAGCAATGCCAGATTGTAGGTCACCAGCACTGCACTTGCCCTCCATCCGTCAACAAAGAATACCCCACTTTCTAATAATCAACTTTTCACATGTCACTTTCTTTTATTTTCCTTCCATTTTTGTTTTTCTCACGTATCAATATTCAATTCAATCCAAATAAATGGTTTTATAATCAAAATAATCATTTTATAGATTTTTTAAACAATTATATGACTATTTTCCTTATTTTTGTGAGTCCTGATCTCTCAACAGCAACTCAACTCTCCTTTAACCTTACAAATCCTTCTCTTATTCCTTTCTTCTTTCTTCACACCAGTCACATTATGAGTTGTGCTTTTCTCTTTCCTACAATTTTTCTTCATGCCGTGAATTTGAGGTCATTGTCGGTGAGCCTCAATCCGACTGTAGTAGTGTGATGTCTAAAATTAGTGACTAATATAAATTCGAGTAATGTCATATCTGAATAGGGATAGCTTTTTTAATATGATGTTTTTGTTCCACATGGTTTGAATCCTCATCTCACTTAAGAAAACAATGATTTGCTAAATACTTGGGTTTGTCTTTGGATTTAGGAAAGTTAAGAAGAGAAAGGAAGTTAAATTTTATTTTTATGTTTATATATTTTTAAATTAAATTAAAGTCAAATTAAAAGATCATTGTCAAATAAAAATTAAAAGGTTAAAAGTAAAATTTAACAAAGAATTAAGAGATCCATTAATATAAAATAAATTAAGATATAAAAAGCGACGCTTCACCAATATTTATTGACAGTGAAGCATATTATGTATTCACAAAGATGATTAAGGCTTTCTTTTTTTCCTTATTTGGCCATGGATTAAGGGGTATGAATACCTAACAACAAATGATTTTGGATATATATATATATAGAGAGAGAGAGAGAGAGAGAGAGTCTGGAGGCTTTGAAGTTTCTTGTACGAACTGTTTTCACCTTTCAAAGTTATCATGTTCATTAAGCAAAAAAACACGGGGAAAGTTGGACTTTCATTGAATAGTATCACATATATATATATCATAAAAAATTATATTGAACTATATATATAATTAATTAATTATATGACAGTTTGTATCAATAGTTCAATACCATGGAATTCCATAAATAATTAGCTGCAAGTTATAGTAGCCGCTATTTACATTGTGTTCATAATATATAAATATAAGTTACAACTATAAGTGGATTCGTGTTTTACACAGAATTTGACCTGAGCTATATTGCTTGTAACTAACACTATAAAAGCCAACAATCTTAACCTCTCATTGAATCAAAGATTCATTTGCTAATTCTTTTGTATTGTACATATGTGACAGCCTATTTTTTTATTTTTATTTTTTGGCTGCTTTGTAATCTGGCTCTTTGATGTTAATATATTCCTCCTTTATTAAAAAAAAAAAAAGCCTACTTCTTATAAATTTATATATATTGATAAATGTATTTTTTTTACAAGAGAGAAATATTTCCAATATTAAGTCAAATTTAAAGTATATTCATGAGGAACTCATCACGGCATTCGAAAAGAAATAACGGTATCGCTTGTGTTTATACTTTATGTGGATCCAAATATTTATAAATTCGTAAATAAAAATTAATTCTTAAATGACTACCTGTAGTTTGACACTTTTTTATTTTTAAACATTGCCTATAGTTTCTTTGGTAAAATTTAATTTCAATGAAAACAAAAATTACAAGAACTTGGAATTAAATCCTTATATAATCTAACATAAAAAAATTGGCAATCTCACCCAAAAAAAAATTGGCACTTTTAATTTCTGATGAGAAATTAGTGAGTATAGTCTTTGTTAAGTATTAAGTATGAAAATTGTCAAATTTTCCCTTCAAAATTTAATTAATTAATACGAAATGTAGAGAATTAATTTTTAATATATGTATGTATATATATTAAAAATTATAAAAAATCATACTATTCATAAGTTATTAATAATGCGACTTCTCTCACAAATACTTAATTTTAGACTCTATATAAAACATGAAATGTGTTTCTTTATTTCAATTTATATATACGAATAAGTTTGACATCATATATATGTGGTATAATAAAATTGATCTTATGAATTACTTCATTCAATTCTTAATTTAATACCCTTTTAATTAAATCACGCGAATTAAGGATATGAATTAACTACCTTGATTTTTCTAAAAATCAAGATATTTTTTTAAAATTATCCTTATTTAATCTCTTTCTCTTTCTTTATAATGAATTAAATATGATCATTTTTTTAAAATGTGTAATAAATATTACTTTATATTCTGAAAAATACCTTATATTTTGGATTAAAATAAAAGATATTATATTTAAAACTGGATGAAATATTCATTTAATGTTGCCGTGTAAACGCAACATTGGATTATAAGATTCCAGGAATGAAAATCAAATGGTTGATTTTATGGGAAACCAACATAATTTGTGTGTTAATTATTTTCTATGTGGTCAAAGTAGAGGATACAGAACTGTCCTGCCCACATTCATTCAATATTATAATGTCCCTCCTAATAAAACACCGAGCTAAGCATTATTATAAAACATTTTTGTCTTCAAATTTCAAACCATATATATTTTTTCATAATTTGTATGCTTTACAACTTTTGATTGACTTGACTTCCATTATTTCTTTTGTTGAGGGAATTAATGATGAGGATATTTGATTCATCATTGCTTAATTGAATATTTTCAACTCACTTACTGTTCCACTGGTGGCTGCAGACACTGATAATGATGCATGATGTCGTCCTCAGCAATTATTATTAATCTCTATTATTAATTAAAGCTTCAATAATAAGATTGATTATCTTTTGGTATCAAAGCACAGCACCCAGTATCTGTAAAGTATATTAGATTTCAAACAAATACGGATTAAACTAGATAGGATCATGAAGACAATAAAGCTTTATCAATATTTGATGCAAATATATATACACACCTAAGACTTAACGCCAAACAATTGGTTAAGCCGATACAACTTATATCAGTTGAGTTTTGCATTTATTGGCTGATATTAATTTATCAACATTTTCTCATGTTCCATCTGATTAACCATCGATCTCATTCATCCAAAAGAAAAGCGTATCATTTGGAATGCGATGTTTGTGATTTGTGTGTCTTGGACCAAGTCTCTGCAATATAAAAGCAAATTTCAAATCATAATTAAATAAATAAATAATCATGTTAGCTAGTTAAGCAAACATCTCTCCGCTCTAATATAATACTTATATTTGTCATATCAATGCATCATAATTGGGGGACCAAATCATGAACAAGATTGCTAGCTACTTTATCTTTTTTTTTTTGGGTTGGAAAAGACGCTATATATCAAACTATTATATGCACTTATCGTAGCATTTTTGTAAGACTCTGTTTAAATAGATACAGAGAGAACCAAAAGTTGTTTCGATGTTGTCAAGTATGCAGTTTAAAGTGAAACATACATGAAAGCGTAATGCTTGAGAAATTCCAAAAAATGTGTGAATGAAAATGTGACATAATTTTGTCTGAATTTTATAGGTAACCAACTTTTGGATTGGTGGAAGGGGAGTGAGGAAAAAAAAGAGGATGATCGATATATAGGAAGGAACGAGAGCAAGAATCACATGGCCATGTCATTTAATCCAAAGTCTTCGCTTTCAAAGCTTAGTGTTGTTTTTTTGGCTAATTTCAAGATTTCGCAGCAGCTATGTATGACTGATTCAAAGTGTGTGTGAGAGAGAGAGAGAATAATTATTGATCAATTTAATTGATTAAATCCTTTCGTTTTCGCTTATGCTAGTCCCAATCAGGGCCAAATCAAAGTGGACTTTAACCTGTGGTACTACTGTACATGATGATGATTTAGAGACCCATAGGTTAACTGAATCTGAGGACCCAGTAAATTAAACTTTTTTTCTTACTTAAGACATAATTGCGAGAGTTTTTATATTTTAAAACATAAAGAATATAGGAGATATATCTAGTGTATTTAATAATTTTTTTAAAAAAAATATTTAATTAAGATGATATTTTTTAAAAAAATTAGTAGTACAATTTATTTGTATTAATTGTATAATGTAAAAGTTATTAATATCAAATGAATGTATTTTTTAAAACTATTTTATATTTAAAAAAAAATTTATTATATGATTTTGCTATTTATTTTTCAGAATAAGAAACAGAAAAATTACGTATATAGTACAATTAATGACGCTAAATCCTCAAGACACGTAATGAATTCCAACCTTGGCAATGATTTGATTTATAGTATATTCATTCCGTAATCACAGGCAGAGTGGATTGGAGCCTACAAATGCAATTATGTTACCATCATTTTAATTAAAACCTAACGCTTAACTAATTTTCAAGCCCCACTAAACTCCTTACATTCATCTGCGTCTCTAAATTCAAGAAAACAACGAACTTATGTTACTGGATATCTTGTGATTGGTATGATATATATGCAGTTACTCATATATAGGAACTTGCTGGTTGGCAATTTACAGGTGCTTTTATAAGCACATTTTGGGCCATGAGATTTGTTTCTAACTCTAATAAGTCATTGAAATCCAACTTACTTCAATTTTATCGTATCATTAAGTGTGTTGTTATTTGATTAGAGTTGTATTGTTAAGTTTTTTTCCACTCTTTAGAAAAACATAAAGATCTAAATAAGAATGTTCAAAACCAATTCAAACCGATTAAATTGAATCAAATCAAAGCAACCTGACTTGAATCGATTTAAACTAAACTTAAATGAGGTATATTTTGATTTTTTCATTTTTGAAATCCATTCAGTTTGGTTTGGTTTTAAATATTTGAAATCCAAATCAAATCGAATCAAACCTATTAATATTTTTTTAATACAACTATAATATACTTCTTTAACAGATTTTACTTTTTTTATTTAATACATTTTATATTTATATTATACTCATTAACATATGCCTCTTAGACCTCAAACTCATAAATAAAATTATAATACATTTATTAGATAAGGACAAAGAATATAGATTAGTGTGTTCTTATAAATAATCATGTGAAAAAATATGCCCAAAATTTTGACATAAAAAATTAATATTTTAGTAAATTATTTAGATATAATTTGTGTTAATAAAATATTTGAATTTAATTTTTGGAAAATGATGTTACTTTTTTTAAAAAAAATTATTTTAGTATGATTCAAACCAAACCAACCAAGCCAATTAAAAACAAAATCGAATAGTTTAAACCTTTAAACACCTTAGATCTAAGATCTAAATAGTATGATTAAGTTAGCGTGCATTAGGATCTTTTGTAGGTAATTCTAACTGAGGATACATCAATCTTGGATTGTCGTCAGTGTATACTCAATTTTTAGATGCTTATCCATCCGTTAAAACTCAACTTTGATTTTTACAAAATTGACAATAACAAATATTAAAATGATGACAAGTTTTATTGTTGAAAAATATATTTTTTTTATACCCAAAATAATAAGGGTATTCACATTTCAGAGGTTGAGTTTATGTTCATTTTTTTGACATGGACTCAAGACAAATTAGGAAAAAATGGGCTTTGAAAAACTGGCTCCAACCCTCACTGAATTCGAGTAAGGCTTGGGCCCTTCAAGCCCAACTCATTTGAAAAATAAAATAAATGAAGAGCAATAATAAACATAATAACATGAAGAGCAATATTTCAAAAAATAAAAAATAAGAGCAATAATAACATAATAATCTTTAAACAAATTTGGCAGATAACTATATTCCATTTACATTCTTATATATATACACACACACACACACACGCAAATACATGTGTAATTCATATAATTCAATATTTATCTTTTAAACAAAATGCAGTAATTTTTTTTTTCATCACCTCCTAGGTCCTACGACATGCTAAAAGGATCGTGAGTTTTTTCAACGTATGAAAAATGCTTAAAAAATGATTGATTCAAAATTGAGACTCCTATGAAAGACTAACGAATATCACGCACCCTTCCCTTATAAATAAAGCTATATATAGGGCAAATTCTATTAATTAAATTAATATGTATTTGATGTCGATAATACTGCAAGTTTCAAACGTAAGCCATTTTTCAAATATTAACATTTGCTAGTTGGCCAAAAACAAATTTGCTCTTAACATACTGTTAAAACTTTTAAATATGTCCAGGTCAAATTTTTTTTTTTGAAGATGCCAATCGATTATGGATATGGTCTATAATTATATGAGGACCGAGAAACCTATATCAGTTATATTCTTTTCAGTTATTAATTTTTAAATATCTGAATAATGTAAATGATTCAATTTATTTATGCGAATAAGCATTTGCTTGAAGGTCTAGGATAACTTTAAAGGTCCAAATAAATTATTCTACACAGTTGGGCTCAACAAGGAGGATTACTAGATCAGGCCCAAACAAATCACCCCACACACCGTCTTGGCCCAACAATGAACATACCAGAAGCCCAAACAATGACTGACAAGAAGAGACTCCCTTGATTTTGGTTGGGACCATGTTGATGCTCTCACCCGTACATTACTCAAATACTTTGTAGGCCAAAATACATCACTAAACCTCCATGTTAAATATCCTTTTCAATTTGTCATTTAAAATAAAGTTTAATTTAAAAGTAAAATACATTAACAAACCTCCATGTTACTTTAATTACATAAACCTCCCATTTATTTTGAAACATAAATCTCCATTGAAATAAAAAAATCCTGTTACACAAATATTTTCTCTATTTTTAAGATTTAAATCCCATTCATCTAAGCGTTAAATCACATGTTTATTTGTTTGGACTTAAATATCCCTATGTGACATAAATATTATTGAAGAATTAGTTAAACAGCTATATTAGCAAAGAAAAATTCTAATACATATATTTTTAAACTTTTCTATCATTTTATAAAACTAATCAATGATTAATTTTATAATTTTAAAACTTTAAAACTTATTTATTTAATAATATTTTAAAGATAAACTATGGATAAGAAAATCTTCCAATCACATTTTTTCATTAGATTATAAAAATAATATAAATTTGATTATATTATAAAATTTATTAATTTTATATCTCATGAAAAATTAATCAGAAAATTAATTTAAATGTAAAAAGAACAACTTAATTAATTAGGGATTTATTAATATAATGAGGGATAAATTGATAACTATAATTTAAATTAATATGATTCTTAATTATTAAATAGTACTTTTGGAATCTTTTTAAAATATTCCTAACAGTATTAACATATTGAACTAAAATCTATGTTTTACAAAATATATGGGGGTCTTTGTAATTATGACAAAATAAAAGGGATTTAGAATATTTTACTCTTATTTTAATAAACATAACAAATTACGATAATTTCTTAAAATTTACTTCGATAATAAGCTAATTTTTCTTACAAATGATTTTATTATATTTTCTGAAAATGAATTAAAATGTTTAAATTCAAATCCTTTGATCCCACCTCGATTGAGACCACGTATTATTCCTTCCACATTTCAACTTCTTGATGATTGATTCCTTATTTTAGTCAAAGGTATGACATCAACACAAGAAAAGGAACTGGGGTTGGCTTATTTTTATTTCAAAATATTGATAATCTAAAAGTTTTATTAATAATTAGATAAACTATCACATACTATGTTAATTTTAGAAAATAAAACATATTATTCATAATAAATACTTCCACAGTCTCATTTTATTTGTGATTTTTATGATTTTTCACATAAACAAATAAAAGTATTAAATACAGCATTCATTATAGTTAAATTGAATTATACTTTGCTAAAATATCCCTCAATTAAATACTAAAAGATTATTTATGCTTTATCTACCAATGTTTTTAATGAATGACAAAACAATAAAAAAAAAAAACTTTATTGGTAATGTAAAATAATAAATAAATTGAGACATTTAAAATTTTTTAAAATGACAAATAAAATGGAATGAAGTACAGTCAAAACCAATTGCGATTTTATTAATTATTAAGTAATGTAGGATTTAATACCTCTTAAGTAAAATTTCAAGTTCAAACCCTATGAATAAAAAAAAATCACATTAAAAAAGTTACCTCTATTTAGACTCGATAATACTTGAATTTGACATTATTATATCTTTTAATAATTTAAATCTAAAGTAGAGTTTTATTTAAAAAAATGTTTTCTTTTATTTAAAGTCTTGAGAAATGTTAATTCTCGCCAACCTATCTTTACTTCTTCATTCTTTTTCTCGCTGTTTCTTGTTTGAGGTGTAGCGCAGTACTCAATCTGCTTTGCCAATTATGCTACATAATTTTCCTTCGACTCGATTTTTTTGGATATATATATATTATTTTCTGCCTGGTGAGGCTTCTTATTTCTTATCATTTTGGTTCATTTGCCTGGTCAAGTTTGCCTTTTTTTTATTTCTTATTTTCTTTTTTGACCTGGGAGGGGTAAGTTTGCAGAATGTTTAAGGATGTATAACACTGGAATTGATGGAGGAATAAGGTTGAAAGAGGGTATCATGATTTTTTTTTTGCCAAGTAAACTTTCAACATTCTACAAAATCACTTAATACGAGTGATAAGTAGTCTAAAATTTTTACCTCATAATACTATGAAATATGGTGGAGATGATGGTGGAGTTGGGAAAACGGTGGAGTGAGAATTTTTTTAATTTAAATGTGAGTTAACAATTTTGTTTTTTGGTAGCACCAAAATATCTTTTTTAAAACTAATTTTTTTAAGGTATAAAGATTATTGAAATAAATTTTACTAATTATAAGATTTTTTTCATACATATAGTCAATAATCGTACCCAAAACAATATAGTAATAGATTTAAAAGATGGCATTAGTTATTTGTAAAAGTAATAAAGATTTAACTAATTGGTAGAATATAAGAATTAAAAAATATAACGTTAATATATAAGTTTATACATTTTATATAAAACATTTTAAGATTGTTATTGAGAATAAAAATATATAAGCTTAATACATAAGTTTATACATTTTATATAAAACGTTTTATGATTTAAAATTTTATTGAGAATATAATGGTCAATCAGACATTTTTTTTTGTCCTTAAAAATAATTATAACTTTTATAATCCCTGAAGATAAATATTAATTTTCATAGGCCCTTTAACTTAATTTTCCTTTAGAAGTATAAACGAATAGAGACAAAAAGAAAAAAGTTGTGACGCAGTTTGACTAAAGTGCATGTGGAAAGAGTACTTTATAATGGTACATTTATGTGAAATTTGATTTTGAGGTAAACAACGAAAATAACAATAATAGTAAAAATGTGCAATAGAAACTAAAGTTGTGTTATGACCCAATACTTAAATATAGAAGGTTCAATCAACTTCAAATTTCTTTGCTAACTCCTCTATTTGGTATGAGAAAACAATAAAATTTTAGAAAACAATAATATGACTTGTTACTAATATAAGATATTCTCTATTATTTATTTTATGGTGGCACAATTAATTTGGATTGCCATGAGTTTCCTCTGGAAAAAATTGGGTTCCTTCCATGTTTGAGGAAGGAGGAAGCCCCAAAGACAGCAAAGTACAACATCTACATATATGGAAAGAGGAGGAAAATTACGGAAACAGTGCTTTCATGTTTTTCAAAACGCACACTCTTTGCCTTCCGAGGACTGGAGTAGAATTCTGCTCCTTTTCGCTCTCACCCTCTCTTCCAAGTCTTCCTTTCTTCAAATTTCTCTCTCTCTCTGCTCCTGCAATTAGTCCATGGCTCCCGTGATGAAGATCGTCTTTGGGCTTCTCACATTTGTCACTGTCGGAATGATTATAGGTGGTGCAAATTTCTCAACTCTGCTTTTACTTTCTTGCTCTGTATTTGAAATTTTGATGGTAGTTTGATAGTTGGCTCAAACGCTTGTACGTGATCCACCCCTGCAATATCGTTTTGTACTAACGTAAATAGAAATAGGACAGATTCCCCTTTTGTGTAACATTACAATCTTAGCACGATCTTGTGACATTTCAATACACTTGGTGCTTCCTCCGACCACATGCGGTTGCTTAAACCTGATTCGGCACTTTTATGATCGGGTAACTAATAGAAAGAAATAAAATTGATAAAAGAGCTTCATGGCCAAAAAAAAAAAAAAAGAAGGTCTTGTTGGTCATGATCCTTCTCAAAGAGGGATCTTAACTATTGTTTATCATTAATCTCCAATTGCGTTTTATTGATCAGAATATGGTACTCCATATTGGCACCCAGGAAACTCTGCATGCGTTATCTCCATAAAATGGGGGGCCTAGTATACCTCATCTTCTTCAAGTCCCTTATTATAAGGTTGACTATGGATGTTGGGAGTGTTTCTGCTGTCTTGCTGTAGTGTAGTTGACTAAGATTACTAGGCTGGGATTTCGAATTTGTGATTTTTTTTTAAGAATTGTGTTCTGGAAGGCCTTGATTTATCTATTATTAAAGAAATGGTAGATACAAAGGGTGTACGCTTCACACTGTAAACCCAATTTTTTCCCTGAATTCTGAGCAGATATTAAGCACTGACCTGTTTATAAATAGTTCAAATTTCTGTTTCAGAGGTTTTTTTAAGTACACTTCCCACAGTAGATCAAATTTTTCCTGAGGTCTGAGCAGATATAAAGTGCTGACCTGTTTCTTTCTCTGGCTTTGCAAGTGGTTCAGATTTATGATATAAAGATTGGTGCATTAGATGGAAGATTTGTGAAAATTTTCTTTGTCGGTTATGTTAGGACATGTAGCTGTATAGTCTGTTAACTTCATAAAAAATGGGAGGCATCTCTTTGTTTTCTGTGCACAGGTAAGCGAAATATCTATATGATGATTCGTTGTGAAAAAAATGGGGAAATAAGTTGTGAATTAAAAGGTGTTTTGATGATGGAAAAAAGGTTGAGCTTGTTGATTTAGGGTGGTAAATATGAGGGAAATGGAGGCTAAGATGAGAAGATTCCTTTTCCCTTTACGTTGTTGTCAGCCTTAGCTTTTAGAAGGGTTGCTTCTTTTTGAGCCTGAAATAGATATGGAAGTGGATTTGTCTTCACTTTTGATGCATATTTCTTACCAGTGGAGAAAACTAGAGATGATAAAAACTGGTTTAGTTTTTGAGCTCAATATTAAAATAGTAATAAAGAGATGATTTTGTGTGGCCTTTGAACGTTGATTGTTGTTTCTCTATGCATTTACCACATGTTAAATTTGAATTGTTAAAAATGATCATTTGAGGAGATTGAGCTATACAGTTACAATAAGCCATGTTGATTAAAATTTTGCTAAACTAGAGTGATGAATGTTGGTACCTTTTAATGATTGATGAATAGAGTTTTAAGAAAAAATGCCATGAAGTAATTATGAGTGGACTCCTTTCTCTATGATTACAGGTGCTCTGTCGCAATTGGCATTCATACGGAAGTTGGAGGATTCATATGGTATATATCTGAACTTAGTTCGTGTCATATTAAGGCTTGAGAATTTTAAAGTCGTTGAAATCTTTTCTAATTCTGTTACATAATTTCGTTTTTAGCTTTCTATTAATGTTTGACATGTATATGGCTAGTGTTACTGACGTTGTGTGTTAAACCTATTCTGTTTAAAGGGACCTCTTCAAGGTACCTGTTTTGTTAGTAGTTTTTTGGTTGGTGGTTATTTTAATTGATTTTGTTTAGGAATTCTGTCTTTAGATTTTTTGGGCTAGGATAATGTTTAGGAGCTTCTGTTTGCTGTTCATCTTAGGGTTTCTTCTAGGGCTCACCTTTTTTAGCTATGCAGAGGGATTGGGTAGATTTTCTCTTCATGTTTTGCCTCAGTTTTGGTCATATATTATAGGAGGATTCCTATGCTTCTATTCTGTATTTTCTTTCTTTCTTATTAGAATTTCTTCTTTTATCAAAGAAATTACTTGGTGATTGCTTGTGCAATGAGCATACCTTGTTGTTCTGTAAATTAGTATTTGTAAGTACTGTTGGGTTATTTGTAGATGTGTTGTTATTATCTCACTATTTTGTTTTCGTTTTCTGTGAGAAACTGCTATTCATCTTACTGAGGTAGACATGCCAAGACACGTTTTAGATTTGGATATGGCCCCAAATTATTTTTCAGAAACTATCATGCAATATATGTCTGTCCAAATAACTTCTAAAAATTAGGGGGAAAAATCTTTGGGGTGTGCTTTGGAACCATTAGATACTTTTTGCAAAATTAAACATGGTGTACGTGCCTGTTCAGCTGTGTCTTGACAAAAATACTCACTTCAATAAGAAATCACAAATATTCGATCAAACTTTAATAATATTCAAAGCCCTTGAGAAAGATTTGGTGAAATTATTTTAAAGTTATTTTTAAAATCGTTTTTTTAAGGAGAAATTCTCAGTGTGGCCAAACAGACCCTAAGGCATTGGTGCCATTTTAAATTTTTCTAACATATTTTGCAACCATGTTTATTAGTTTTGAAGAAATTCAAACCAACCTTGAAGGACAACTGGAACTAATATTCCATAATGTATTTCTGTCTTCTTCTTCTTCTTGTTTTTTTTTTTTGCCCAAAATGTATTTCTATCTTCAGAATTTTTCTGGTACGGATTGAAGTTCCTCTTAAAAACTTATATATTGTTTCTATATATGTCATAATCATGTGTTTTGTCTGCCTGGTCATCATGTTAAGTGGACCACATGCTTCTATCAATTATGAAATATGGACTTTCCATTTCCTAGACGAACTTTACATGGTTCATGAATATAATCTTATCTACCAACTAATTTCATAGATTCTGTAAGATGATTGCTTTTTGAATGTACCTCTAGTTGTATAACCTAGTTCATAGCTTTATATGACATATTTTGAGTCTTAGCTTTTGTCTTTAATAGCCCTCTATCTTTCATGCTTATACTTATTTTTGGATCGAAGAGTTGTTAGGCAGGAGTAGAACTTTTTGATATTGCATGTTAACTAATATTCCATCATAAAAGATTGTTTACTAGATATAATAATCTTCTCATGGCAATTACTAATCAGGCCAACTAGAATTTGATATATTTAATTGATGTTGTTTTCCTCTTTTGTGGCCTAACTCATTTTAGGCTCTGAATCTCTGGCATATAGAAGATTGAGTGGATTTCAGGGTGATGGTTACCTTAAGTTGCCCAGCGGTCAGTATCATTTTTAAATTTTGTTTGGAACACATGCTTCACTATTTTATTAAATTTCACTAATTAGTTTCTTTTTGATTTTGTGCCTTATATATTGCTGTTGAATATTGGTGGTATGGGTCACGTGACTTAACCTCTTGATGTTTTTGCATATTTTGGGCTGTCATTAGTCTACATTTTTAAATGTTGTACTTTTTATTTTGGCTATAGAAGTTTGGTTTTAGGCTAATTATATATCTTTTTCCCAAACAATGCATGGGAGAGGTTATAACTTTAAAGTTTCTTGAAGATCGTTCTCATTTTTCTAATATTTGAACCATATTGAAATATGTGGAGAAATATTGAAAGAATAAAAACAAAGTTACATGAAACCTAATGAAATGTGTAGATAAAGATTGAAATAATTAAAAAGTTGTTGAGAGGCAAAAAGGAGCGGTGCTGTTCAGGGCTTGTGAATTGTGTGGCTCCCTATAAATTTTATATTTTATATTGATGATTATGATTAGGATTGTTTTTGAATTTAGAGTCCTTATTTGTGTGGGAACAGACTTGCTGAAGCTTGTGGCCTGCTTTCCTTTTTGTACTCTTCCCCTTCATGAGTAGACAGAAAACAGAGAAAAAATTTTCTTTGACTTTATCCATGATTTTCTTAAATTGCTTTATACTATGCTTGGTTAGAGTTAAAATTGGATAGGTATAATAGTAATGTATCTGAAGACTATACATGAAAATGGATAGGTAGAATGGTAATGTATCTGAACACTGTAAGTCCCAAATAAGTGATATTGCTCTTTTCAACTTTTTGTTGCCTGCATGCTTGTTTCACTCCAACTAAGCACAGTCTTAGTATGAAGTTTTCCCTAATTAGTAGTCTTTCTATACATCCCTTTTCATTTATCTCTTCTTATTATCAGGTCTCCCTTTTTGGAATAATGACAAGGAAGCAGAAATCCTGCGTCTGGGATATGTGAGTCAGCCCCCCTCCCCCGGGTTTTTCTGTTTGTTGTTGTTATTGTTGTTTTGTGGTTTGATAAAGTATTTAGGGAAAAATATCATGTGATTGTAGGTATAGAAAGCTAAAGTAAGTAAAATTTTTGGAACTTAATCAGGAAAGATACTGAAGATAGAGGGCTTGGTTTGCCTCCAATTGAATACATACACTTCAATAAACCTTGATTTGTTGGCCTGCATTGACGCATATTTTTTCTTTTTGGTAAACTTTGTTATTTACCAGAGATACGTGCTTCCTTTCTGACAAATGGAATGCACTAACATTAACCAAAGTGTTTGCTCTGCATTTACTCTTTCATTCATGTTGTCTTTTGTTTTTGGATCTATTTTATCTTTCTGTAAAGCATTGTTCATGTCAAATCCTTTCACATGATTGAGAGAATAGAGTTAGTTTGCATGCTTAAAATTCGTTATTCAACTATTCTCCTGTGCTACATAATTCTTGATATAGGTGAAACCTGAAGTGCTTAGCTGGTCACCACGGATCATTTTACTTCATAACTTTCTGAGCATGGAGGTATGCCTTACTTCTGACTGCTGAACCTTTTTTTTGTTCATGTAGTTGTTTTTGTGCTTATTTTTTAAGTAGCGATACAACATTATGGACCCAAGTTTATAATCTTACTATCTTCTCTCTCACATGAACTGATTTCACTTAAACCACTTATCTCATGCTACTTTCTGTCTTAAGTAATTGTAGCATATGGATGTGTTTTCTTTAAAAAAATTGGGAGGCGGATTGAACCAAAGTTAATAATATTATTGCTGCACTGCAGCACAAGACAGAACCATCCATACAACTGTGAGAATCTCATGGTTGGCATCTTGTAAGTTGATGTGTTAAATTGAAAGAGACTTGCTTAGGGAACTTTGGCTATCTGGATTTAAAAGTCGCATCCTGTTGTTGGAATTGGAATCCCTTGGCAAGTATTTCATTTTGTGGAAAGATAAATGTTAATTGGCATGTTTTAGACTTTTAGTAGCTGGACCAAAATGGTTATATTTATGTCTGACTTGCATTTGCCTTGCCATATTATTCCCCTTTGCAAAATAGCCTACTGAACTGCAAAGTGCAATCCCTTGGATAAATCCGTTGATCTGGCTGTAAATATGTAGAATTAGGCTATGCTTGGTATAATGGAAAGTTAGGTATGGAAATGGAAAGGGAATGAGGTTGGGATGGGAAATGGCCCTTCTGCGCCCTGCCAGAAAAACTAATAAAAAGGAATTATAATTGTTGAGCAATCATGGGTATAATAAACATTGCATAAAACGTAGTCTTGTTTTTTGTGGTTACAGTCTCCTTTGTTCCCACGTAGCCTCATTGATTTGTTTGGTAGCCCAGAGGTCCCACGTAATATCTTCACGAGTGAAACAAAATTAAATCTTGATATGGATTTAAAAAGTATGATTAGTTTCTGATCTCAGAAGCAATTACACAAATCCGTGTTCTCAATAAAGTCATTCAATTGTACAACTTGTGGAAATGTTATTTAAATTATATTGCTTTCACAGGAATGTGATTATCTTAGGGCTATAGCCCTCCCTCGCCTTCACATTTCAACAGTGGTGGATGCAAAAACGGGAAAGGTATATTGACATTTTTCTCCCATTTTGATTGTTCCTCGTCATCTGATTTGTTTGACACTTGCTGCCCATAAATTTTGGTGTTTTTTGTTACTTTATTCAATAGACATCAGGGTTGAGATTAAATTTACCTTTTATCTGTTGAAAAAAAGAGAGTATAATTCGAAGCATATTTATAATTCAAAATTTTAGGGTATATTGTATTAAATAAAGGAGGGCACAAGGGCTGAAGCAAGTTTCTCCCTTGAGTCCCTATGTTTTGCATCATGTGGATATTTTACGTAGTCTTCAGTTACTGCCCATGCAAGGGAAGAAACCTTGAGAGGAACCCCTCTGTACCTTAAGGCTTTCCATGGACAGTGGATGTGGTGAATACCTGAAAACCTCCTCACCTTCAATATGTTTTCAATCATGACATCCTCTCATCTGTGTAAAATCCACCTTAATCTGTCTTTCATCTGGCATCAATTTAGCTGCCACCTCCAAGCCTTGAAGATCTTTGAGCATCCTTCCGCTAATCCTTTATGTGGAAACCCACGGTGTCATTCTTTTTCTCAATGTATCCTGGGATCACCATGTCTCATTCAAAGTTTAAGTTGTCTCCATACATTCATACTAGAGTCTTTCGCAGTTTTCCTATTCCAACACAACCAAACTCACTTCGAGAGAATGCATTCCCTTCAGAAATAATTTCAACAGTGGAAAGGATACTGATTGTAATATAATATTTTTACATCCTGTTGAAATAATTTGAGGTAATTGAATGCCTTCATTATAAATCATGATGTATCTACCTCTTCTATAGGGAATCAAGAGTGATGTCAGGACAAGCTCTGGTATGTTTCTGAGTGCTGAAGAGAGAAAATATCCCATGATAGAGGTAAGCTTCTTTTACCTAAATTATTTTTCAATTGTTTCGTGGAAGATTATGTGTTAATTTTAAATCCTGCTGGACATAAAAAAAGTGATTATTTTTAATGCTTGAAACACTGTAATAAACAAAAATTTAAAGAACGAAGAATCTTTATAAAAATGATGGAACTCTTATGAGATATATTTGACTTTTAAACGTTCATCTAGGTCTATTGTACGGTTGTACCACCTCAAACTCAACTCTATTTAGGAGTATAGATAAGAAAATTAAGGGGCAAAGGTTTTGCCAATTTAAAGCCATCAAAAGGCATTTTTGTTATAGGAATCAGATGTAAAATTTTGTTAGGTTTAATTAAACATTTTGCTTGTGTCTAAAACATCTTAACCTTGCATAACTAGGCAATTGAAAAGAGAATTTCTGTCTATTCTCAAGTACCAGTTGAAAATGGAGAGCTTATGCAAGTTCTAAGGTGATGATTACCTTAATTTCTGAACAAGAAAGATGTTTTATTTTAGTATCAAGCCTAACATCTGCAGCAGCACAGGTATGAGAAGAATCAGTATTACAGACCTCATCATGACTATTTTTCTGATACCGTGAGTGATATTGCTCCCTATGGAATTTTCACTGTCATATTGAGCGTAAGAATTGCCTTTAAGTGGTTTTACTTGAAACATTTTTGCCATCTTGTATTTTCTTTTTTGTTTTCCGGTGTAGTTTAACTTGAAGCGTGGGGGGCAGCGAATAGCAACGGTGCTTATGTATTTAAGTGACAATGTTGAGGGAGGAGAAACATATTTCCCAATGGTAAGGAAAACTTTTTTTGTATCAGAATTTGTAACCTTTTATGAAGTTTATTTCATTAGTCATTGTATATAATGTCCTGGAAGCATACTGCTTCAGGTCTTGTGTCTGGCCTGGGTAATAATTCTGGGTTCTAACTGAGATAAGAGAACGTGTTTTGTTAAGATGAATGCAATATATGTGGATGTTTGGCTTTTAATTTTTCAAGGTCCTGGAACTTTCAATTTTGTGTTCCATCCTTCTAGCATGTTTAAAAATCTTATTTGTTATTTATCCCGTCAATGATTAGTTAGTTTTAAACAAAGGATGACCCAGGGGTATTGAGCAAAATCTTATTTCCCTTGGACTTATCCTAAATGACTGCCTATGACGACATGGACAACTTAGAAGTCCTCAACTGTGCTGACCCCTTCAACATTCCTTTCAGAGCTCTCTGATTTCTTCAATTACTTTACAGCGTCTTTTGGCTGGTTACAGTCATCTCTTTGCTGCTCTAACAAATTCAATGATGAGGATCTTTGAAGTCTTAGACCTACTACTCTTCAGTAGCCCCTTGACTTTCTGGGAGCATGTCTTGGCTCTCTTATTACTCTGCACATAGTTAAACTTTTTCACTGCCCTGATGACTAAAATTAATTAATATGCAATAAATGCAGGCTGGTTCAGGTCAGTGTAGCTGTGGTGGGAAAATTGTCCAAGGACTTTCTGTTAAGCCAGTTAAAGGAAATGCAGTGCTGTTCTGGAGTATGGTTAGTACTCTTTAGTGTCTATTTGGATTACCTTTTTGTAAAAGATCTTTTAGAATAACCACAGTTTGCAAAAATGAAATTTGAATAAAGTAGAGAAGTTTACTATAAATCTGTTTGGATAAAAAAGGGAAAAAATGATGGTTAGAAATTATAGTTTGGTTTGCATTTTTGCAAACCAAATTGGCACTTAATTTCTTATTAGACGCAATTATCATGAGCAGTATGATACTGAGCTATTCTATTGCTTTCTTCTGTTTCATCTGTTATTTTCCAAGTTTGAATTCATTTTAAGCCAAAGGGCATAATTATGTGTCCCTTCTTTCTAAATCCAGTTTCTCAAAACTAAAAAGACTCTGGTAATGTTTAGAACTTACAATCTGCTGGAATTTTCATTTAAACTGAATCAGTCTAAGGTGGCGTGCATTAGAGTCTTAATAAACATTCATTATAGTTTTCATGCTGCCTGGTTCAACATGTAACTATTCTCCTGGTAGTTGAATTTTTGAGCCATAGTCTCTTGTGCTACGCATCTTTCAAAAGGAACTCTTATTATGGGTATGTTTATGTTTATCTGATCAAATAACCAACTTAGTATATGTTTGGCCTGGTGTCTTCAGGGATTGGATGGACAGTCAAGTCCGAATAGTGTACATGGAGGGTGTGAAGTCCTCTCTGGGGAGAAGTGGTCGGCCACCAAGTGGATGAGACAGGGAGCTCATCAGGGAATAGTATTTTAACAATCACCATCTCATGCAATTGACTTGAGCCACCACCCTCTGCTCCTCTCTTATCCGAGAAGCAGGTGCTTCTAAGAGAGAGACACACACAACCCCTGTGTGTGTGTGTGCGTATGTGTGTGTGTCTCTCTCTCTGAGAAGCACCTGCTTGTTGGAGCAGAGAATTCGTGCACCAATTTACATGGGGCTCCCCACTAATGGGTTTTTCCCCTGTTGTTATATGTCCTTATCCCAAGAATTAGTGATTGTGATAGTAAAACATAATTATTGTTAATACTAATAAATAATAAGTTAGGTTGCTGAACTTTATCTAGTTGATTGATACTTGTGGGAAGCGATTGGTGGTATTAATAGTTGATCCCTTCCAGTTTTGAAACTGGGAAAATGTCATCATTTGAGTAATTTTAATTTTAATTTTAATTACCGACATAACTACGCATGCGGAAGAAATCATGGTGGTTAGCCTTTCATGGACAGCCAAAGTCATTGGCTAATATAATAGAAAAGTTCACAAAACTTGTAGTGTTTACTAACCATTCACACTACAATAAAGTTGGGTTGGAACTGCTTTTACGTATATCTTGCATTTGGACCTTCATTCTTTTTCACTTGTAACTACAAGTTATTATTTTCACCAATTCATACACAAACATCAATGGCTGGCCCTTGGGCCTACTCGAGCAGAGGAGTGAGAAGTCTCCCAATCTCTATAAGAAATTATCCTTTGGATTTTCATTGTGGAGCTTCCTCTGTTTATCGAGAGAAAAATTGCTTATCTTATTATTGGTTTTTATTTATTTATGAATAAAATAAAACAATGAATGCAACTTAATTTTGTAATTTGTATAGCATTTTCTTCGCTCTTTTTACTCCGGAAAAGGAAATTTTTTTTATGTGTGAATAAAATATTTAGTAGTCTGGCCGAAAAGAATAAAATATTTAGTCGGCCACCGAATTGAGACTCGATACCTACAATAACTGTTGACTTCGTTTATTATTTAATAGGGAAAAACAGCATGCAAACAATTAAGAGATATTTTATATGAAAACAAATCAAGAGCCAAATTCATTTTTGTTTCCTCACCTGGCATCGGCGTCATATAGATATTATCCTTCATTCTTGATATATACAGAGATTATTATGAAAAGATTACTATTAACAAGTCATAATTAATTTGATTCATGCTAAAGGCTTCATAGAATCTCCATACAATGTACAGAAAATCAGATCTAGTTAAACAAAATATCTCGTTATTTTCAATCTTATCCAGATATTCAAAACTATTTTCCTTCCAATGATTCAATTATTATGATATTGAATCACTCCTGATAGATAGCATATATAGAAACTTATTAGCATAGAAAAACTATTATTGCTAGTATCATTTATAAATGTTTTTGTTTGGTCTTTTGTGATTAAGAAGAAGAATAATTAATCCCCAAGATGATGAAAATAAGGAAAGAAAATCCGGAAGGAAGCATAAAGTTGCAAGTGAGAATCCAAAAGAACAATGAGGCTCTCACAATTAGTCTAAGTACTCCACATATACGATGCAAAAATCTTGGTGCACCTTACCTTAAAGATTACATTTAATGATAGTGCAATGAGCTGACATTATTATTAATTATTAATTATTATATATTATGATTTTGTCCACATGAAATGAAAGTGCATTCCCATTTCCCACTCCAAGCCTCCCCATTAAACTATTTCCATATTCTCACCTCCCATTCTCCCCTTTTCACACTGTTACATCTCAGTCAATGGTGACTACATATCTTTATACACACACACACAATACATATGGAAATTTAAGTCGACGTCTCCACATAGAGGAAGGTGTTGAGAGAAGAACAAGGCCACCATGTTAGAATCAGACTTGACGACACCAAGATTGGTGGTGAAGAAGGTTTTAGCCAAATGTCTTCAGGAAGATAATGGAGCTCTTCTCAGAGGCTTTGGAAGGTTCCACCATCTTCTCTCTCCTTCAATTTTGATAATCTAGCTGTGACCGATATTAATTCATGGTTTACTTTTTCGGCCTTGTTTTTTTACTCGTGATCCTGAAAAGAGAGTTGGACTGTTTGGACCCATTTGTGATGTTGATTCACTTCTCAGGTAGTATTAATTTTGTAGCTTAATGCTAGTTTTGCTATATCGCATATCATTTTCTGGGTTTTTGTATTGATAATTGTTTTGCCATTGCAGTGACTCCACCTGGAGGATTTCCTGATCATCCACACAGAGGTACTCTAATTAACACCATAATGCCTCTTTCTTGATTAATTTCGTTTGATCTTAAATAATATATATGTATACATATTGCTGTTATGAATATGGTAATTTCTTTTTGCTGATATAAATTCTGATTTCAGGTTTTGAGACTGTCACCTACATACTGCAGGTATATATATACTTTTGGACGATTAGTGAGGGATTTTTTGAGTGTTTAATTAATTATTAAGTAAAATATTTTTGGGGCTGAGTAAATGGATATGTCTAGGGAGCCATAAGGTATGAAGATTTTGGTGGACACAAGGGTACGTTAAGAACCGGTGATGTTCAGGTAAGTGAATTAATATATTGTATATACATCAACTGCACTCTGTACCCAATAAATTATTTGCAAGAGTTGTTTACTACACTTGATGAAATTAATAAAATAAATAATGATACCTATAACATAATAATGAATTTACATTAAGTAAGGCAACAGTACGTAACTTTGACACACACACATATATATCAGTGGATGAGGGCAGGAAGAGGAATAGTTCACTCAGAAATGCCAGCAGAAGAAGGAACCCATACTGGACTTCAACTCTGGATCAATTTATCCTCCAAACATAAAATGTATCTACTGATCTTTTTCCCTTATTTTATATAACTCCATATATATAAATAAAGATGAACCACGTACTCATCATCATGCATTTCTATATATATATATACATTATCTCAGGATTAAACCAAGGTGCCAGGAAGTTGGGAGGAAGGAGATACCAAGTGTAAAGAAAGACGGAGCAGAAATTAGGGTTTTGGCAGGAGAAGCACTTGGTGTGAAATCACCATTTTACACCAAAACTCCAGTCATGTTACTGGACGTCACTCTCAAGCCCACTTCTGAACTGCATGTCAAGATCCCACAGTCTTCATGGAACTGCTTCGTTTATGTGATTGAAGGAGAAGGTGTGTTCGGCTCTCAGTCGGCAGCGCCAGTCACGGCGCACCACGTGGCGGTGCTGGGTGGTGGAGGAGATGGGGTGAGCGTGTGGAACAAGTCGTGGGAGGAGGGCTTGAGGTTCGTGGTGGTAGGTGGAGAGCCATTGAAGGAGGAAGTGGCACAGAGGGGACCATTTGTGATGAGGTCAGAGTCAGAGATTGAGCAAACTTTGGAGGATTATCGTCTGTTTAAGAATGGTTTTGAGATGGCTAAATCTTGGAAATCTCATCACTAGTTTGGTGGTAATCACTAATCAGAGACAGTCAGATGTTATTATCAACTTCATTTCTTTTTTTTTTTTTTTTATCATTTTCTTTTACGTGTTCTATATAGGCCAGAGCCTCACAGTCAAACCAAATCAATTTTATCTGAATCAAGCCTGTCTGTCTTTAATTTGTTTTCCCCGGACTTTCGTTCTAAGTTGTGGCCCAAAAAATCTATAGTTCTAAGATAATATAACATGCTCTTAATTTATCCCAGGCAAAAAACAAATCTTGAGGACCCTTTGATCCAAGAAAAAAGGGGCTCCTTTTTTAATTTTATTGTAATGTTTAGTTTAGGCTAGGATCTCCGTTGTGTCGGTATTTAAAAAAAAAGTCTCCTTTGTATTAAAAAACCCTTTGATTTTACACCTAAAAAAAGAAAAGAAGAAAAAAACCGTTTGATCACGGGTTGAGCCAGGAAGATTGTTGTAACTTGTAAGCTTGAGTTTGGTTATCGCTCCTGCGTGGCTACATGTTTTTTTTTACCCGGTTTAAAAGGACCCTTTCATTCTTAATCGTTTTTTTTTTTAAATAAATAAATTATCAATATTCAAAAGTCCCATTAGATTTTAAGAGTCAAGTATAACCATAAAAACAACAAAGCTTTCATAATGAATATTTAGAATAGCTATATACCCAAAGTTTGAACACAAAACTACTAATTAAGATGCATACTCAGATAGAATCCCAGTTAATTACTCATTCATTAAAAGAATTAAAAAGTTATAAGAATTCAAGCTAAAAATATTGAGAATTAAAAATTTTCATTGTGTAATGGAAGGATAACAGCAACAACTACTGCTACTACTACCAATTAAAAAAAAATAGCGAAGGTTTTCACTCTTACAATTTATTATTTTGTTAATATACTTTTTGTCTAAGCAACTGGTAAACTGAACATTAATTATCTCACAAAGAATGCCGCAAAAAATATGCAAGTATATCACCAAAGGCTTCTAAAAATTTCTTTTTATTTAACAATTAATTAAAGGCATCTAGAAGCTCTATTTAATTAGATGCCATTAAGCCCATTCTGGAAATAAGAAGTGTGAACCCAATTCTTTTGCGTGCTGCACCAAATATAGCAAATAATATAACAAATGCTTTCATTGGCATGTACTAGCATTTAAATTTAAATATTTATTATTCAAGCAAAATCGGAAGAATAATAATAACTTATGATCTCAATCCATTCCATTGTTAGACAAAATATGAAATCCCAATCCATCTGCGGGACCGCGGGGATCTAGAATCAGCAATTTAACGCCAAAGGGGCAAAAATTCTAGATAAATATTACTCTCTCTCTTGTCCTAAATATAAGATTTTTTATTCTGATCTTAAATATATGATATTTTACCATATGTGAGTTAGTATTTATTATATATTTTTAAAGTGTCCCTAAAAGAGAGAAAGAGATTAAATGAAGGTAATTTTAGAAAAAATATTGTGATTTTAAGAGAAATTAAGATAGTTAACTAACTTTAACTCTCATTCTTAATTCACGTACTCCCTCTGATCCTTAATGTAAGTTATTTCTAACTAACTCATCAAAGCTAAGAAAAGTTTGTTACATCATTAAAATTATCTTAAAATTAATATGTTTTCCATCTTTACCCGATTATAAATACTACAAATTCAAACAATCCACATTCTCTCTTAAAATTAAATAGGAATATTTTAAAAACAAAGTAATTAATACTCCAAAAATTTATAAAAAAGTACTTACGTTTAAAATTATAAAAAATTTTTAAAATATAACTAATAAAAAGTACTGAGACAGTAACTCGGTCGGTTAAGAGTGTGTAGTGAGAATATTCCTTTCCCTAATACCAATAAATCAATTTTTATAACAATGAAGGAAACAAAGTCAACGAATTCCTAAATACTTGGAAAGAGAATATATAAGTTGAATAACACCAAACCCACAAAAAAGTAACTTATTTATTTTTTTTAAAAAAAAATTGCGTGTTGTATTACTTTGACTGTTATATTGATCAGTATTTTTTTTGGCCAACTATATTGATCAGTAATAGTATTGATTCTAACATTTCCACAAATTTATCGTCTAGAGATTAAATTTTGGCAAATTGCTATCCCTTCTGAAGAAAGCATAAATTTATTTAAACGATTTAAAACTCCGGTTTTTGCTATAGCAAAATTACCAAATAGAAAAGTTGCTTCGGTTTTAAGATACGACGTGAAAACGCTTAATGATGATATAATTTGATCTTGTAAACTGAATCCAACTCCTTAATTTCTGACCATAATTGAAGAAACTTCTGAAACAGCTGTATCTGAGTTAATACTAAGAACCTAGAAAAAAGAACTTTCTCTTACAGCTCAATTCTCTGATGAATAGGTGATCGAAATCTTATAAGTATACAGGGTCGATTGCAGTAATAAAAAGTCTCTGGAGTATTTCAGAAATCGAACTCAAGGGAGGTAATAAATTTATCAGTCCAAATTTTTAATTTGAAAAGTAAGTAATAATCAAATTGAGAATTCAAATTAAAAAAGAAAGAATAGGAAACAAAATAATATATAAGTTTTGATTCAGTTCTACAAGCGTCAAGGGATCGGATTTCATCTGATGGGATAAATAGATCCTATTCCTTAGTTAGACTCTGCACAATTATAGTGACTGTTGTTTTTAAAACGTTATGTTTATCTCTCGGTCAATTAATCCTTATTTAATTAAGATTCAATTCGCTCTCGCGCAACTAAAATTCCTAATTAAATATTGAAAACTATAACTTATATCACTACAAATTCATAATTTTATCTTTAGATTACTTATTCATGTTTATCTCTCTAGATCTAGATTCATTTTTTACTTCTCAGTCCACAAAGTTTACCCGTTAATTAGATTCTATGGTAATTAAGTATAAAATCCACATAAACGAACAAAGGAGATAAATATAATAAAGAAACAAATTAAATATAACTTGAAGAACAAATCTATAGAGTCTAAACTAAAGAAAACAAATCTAATTAATCCTAGTTAGGCTGCATCCCTACTCCTGACTTGGAAAATTTAGCTACTCATAGAATTAGAAATCAAATCAAAACTAAAATCTCAAATCATAATGAAAATAATAAGAAAACAAAGTTATATTAGAGAAGAATGAATCTATTGCTAATACTCCCCAAATCTCTTAATTCTCTCTCTATAAGATACTCCTAATTGCTTCCGGATACATTTTGAACAATATTCTTTGGCTTCTAAGTGCGTTTCTGAATCTCCCTCATATCTCCATTGTGTCTCCTTATATAGAAAAAATTTAGAAGCCTATAAAAGCCCAAAATATCACAAAAACGTGTTAAAAATATGTTTTTATGGATCTTTGATGCTTGACCTGGTGCCGAGTGTCCATATACTCATTCAATACGGCTCCGGGTGCTTCTGAAAGCTTGAAAAATGTTCAAAATGCATTGACCCGGAGCCAGGTGCTTCTGTCTGTACGGACACATCTCCATTCAGCTTCACAAAGTCACCAGCTCATGTTGACACTTTGAGTTCAATTTTCACCATGATAACGTTAGAATTTGGGAAAACTCAAACATGAAAATTGTAGCTCTATGTATTAGCTTTCCAACGCACTTTAAATCACCTCAATTGAAATTCAGATGTGAGAGTTATGATCATAATACCAAAAAGTGTCGAAACTTTTCAACATGAACAATTTATAATATTTTTGCTCCTAATACTTCCAAATGACCCTATATAACGCCATAGAGTATCAAAATATGTAAAATCTTACTAAAATATATCAATATAAACATATTTAAATATAATTTAAAACTTAAATGTGTATATTTTATATGTATAAAATGGACACATCAGTATAATAAATGGATAATCATGAATTCAGCTTTTGATCCGCATCGTGACGATAAGAATGATCTGCCGTTTAGTTGGTACAAAGCAGGCCTTCGAGATATATATATATATATATAGTTATATTTATATCCAAACCCAAGGTATCAAAGGAACTTATAAATTCAGTTTATGAGAGCTATAAAGAATATTTTGGGGTTCAATTGGCATGGTTCTGTTTATTCTACTTCTACCCACTGGAGCACTAATAGCAGACAAGCTCTTTCTTTTGTCAGAAATATCGTGTCTCTGTTAGATGATCAATCACCTGCTTTTAACCAACCCAGATTGGTACTCAAGAAGGTGTTTGCCAGAAATGTAAATGAACGAAGTCGTATAATGGTTAATAGGAACATTGCAAGGTAGTCTTATACTGTTGTTGTGTTCTAATTAATGATATTCTGTGCTATTCATGTTGATTTTCCTTCTGGATCATTCGTTTTCCTTGTTTTTTTTTTTCCCTGTCTTGTATGCTTCGTGAAGTCTTCATTTGATTTTTCAATGTGGGTATTGATGGTTTTTTTATGATTTCCATTTGGGGGCATCTGATTCTTGCAGTGAGTTCAAGGGTTTGGATCCGTTTTTGAATCTGGATCACTTCTAAGAACAATGTCTTAGAATTGTAAGCCTTTGACTTATTTGAGTTTGCAGTGACTTATCCTGGAGGATTCACTGATCATCCGCACAGAGGTATTACATTGTTCTTCAATTTCTGTATCACTTTTTAGTATTTCATGGCTGGATTTGTATACTCCTCAGAGTTCATTTCTTAATATCTTGATCTGCTTATGATTTTCAGGGTTTGAGACAGTCACCTATATGCTAGAGGTATACACATTTGAAACTCATGATCTGTTTAATTGTTTGTTTGAGAGGAAGAAAGAATTGGACAGTTAGAGACTGATTCTTTATTTACCTGTATTGATTTTAGGGAGGAATAGTTCATCAAGATTTTGCTGGCAATAAAGGAACAATAAGAGCTGGAGATGTTCAAGCGAGTAGCATCAGCTGATCATTTCTGCCTTGTCTTTTCTCCAGACCAAAGGAGCTTCCGCAAGAAACAGTTAACCCAATATAACAACATAAGATCTTGAGACTTTTGACATTTTCTGTGTGATTCTTTTGTGCAGTGGATGACTGCAGGCAGAGGAATCATTCACTCTGAAATGCCTGCTGGTGTGGGTACACATACAGGAGTTCAGCTATGGATCAACCTTTCCAAGGAAGACAAAATGTAAAACCTTTTTCGTTTTGATGCATTGAGATAGCATTTTTAAGTTTCAATGTTTGAACTCTGTCATTTTTCACCTCTACCTAGGGATGAAGAACATCTACGACGGTCCATCTAGGATGAAAATTAAGTTCAGTTTTAAGACATGAATGAGTCTAAACTGATATTTTACAAACTAGACTGATTGAAATTTTGAAGTTATAAACAAGATCGGATCTAAATTCAAGGAGTTTTAAGTTGAACTAAGTCTGAACTTGAACCTTAAATAATAGGTTTCAAACACTCAAACAAAACATGGATATGATAATGGTCATTTCTGGGTGTACAACATGTGACAAACACAAGCATTGATTTTTTTTTTTTTAAATAGTAACCATGCTTTCTAGGGAGGAGCAAAGTAAAAATGGTGTTTGGAATTTACATTGCAGGATAGAAGCAAAGTATCAAGATCTGCTACAAGAGAACATCCCAAGAGCAGAGAAAGATGTTGTGGTAGAAGTAAAAGTGATAGCAGGTGAAGCAATGGGGTTTCGATCTGAGGTGTGCACAAGAACTCCAGCTATGTTTCTTGATTTCAAGCTCAACCCAGAAGCCCAAGTGCACCAGAGCATTCCAGAGCCATGGAATTGCTTTGTGCATGTGCTTGAAGGGCAAGAAGTGTTTGGGTCCCCAAGTTCATCCCCAATTGGATCCGTACAATGTGGTGTTCTTGGGGTCTGGAGATGGTCTGAGCGTGTGGAACAAATCTTCGGAGGTCCTGAGGTTTCTGGTGATAGCAGGGGAGCCACTGAAGGAGCCAGTGGCTCAGTATGGTCCTTTTGTGATGAACACACAAGCTGAGATTAAGCAAGCTATGGAGGACTTCCATTATTTCAAGAATGGTTTTGAGAAATGCAAGCATTGGAGGTCTCAGTAGTGTGTGAGTCTGAGTTATTTGTATTGGAAGTACAATATTAGAGAGGATATGAGAACTAATATGAATGATGAGAACAGTATTATTTATGTATATATTATATTTTGATTTGAATAAAATGATTGAAGACAATACGGTTACACTTAAATTTATGTTTGTTTGATGCAGAATTTTATGTGCGCTTCAATTTTTTGTGAATTGGCCAAGCTGAAAAATAATTGGACATCGATCGGCTCACATCCTTTTTTTGTTTTGTGAATAGCATACGTGATTTGGGAGTGAGTTTTGGCAACTGAGCCTGAAACATTTTGGGCTTAACAGTTTTCTGTAGACTCAACCTAAGCCCAATTTAAGTGGGCTTCACTACCATGGCCCATAGATACAACAGGTGGCATGCGGTAACAAGCTGTACTACGAGTCTAGGTTGAACGCGGCAACCTGGCGGCTGAGTTAAAACGACATAGGAAGGGAAGTGCTTTGTAAACTGCCTTTCTTTCTCTAGCTCCAAGTGATTGTATTAGTAATTATAATTATTAATGAGTATTACTCATTATTTCTTTGAAAAAATATTCTTCGTGCTGTTTAAAGTTATAAGGTGTTAATCAATAAAAAAATTATGATTTTAGTGGGTTTAAGTAATAATTAGAAAATACTTATGATAAGTTTTTTATTTTTAAAAAAATAATTTAATTTATAAGATTATTCAATATTACTTTTCCCGTTTAATTTAATTATTAAATAAGTGTTTTTAAATATATGGACGCGTTATGCTTATGCACATAAATTTATTCGTCGTCATCCTTAATTTGTCATTAGAACACGTGTCGCGCATATGGGGATGACACATAGGCAAATGGAAATTACGGATTCTGAAAAGGCTGGAAAGAAGCGCCAGCATCATGATGACCATAGCTTGACGTCATCACTATCATTGGTCCAAGGATAGGAAGTGGACCCCACATCCATATTACCCCCGCCCCCAATCCAACGTCCAAAATGTCAGACCCAACTAACCCCCTATTCCCTCTTTCCTGCGCATCCCTCCCATATCTCCCCATTCTCCCATTCCCTATATATATATATATATATATGTATGTAGCGATGTAGATATATATGTGTGCGTGTGTGTGTATCTCCATTTAGAAACACGCATATGCAATATTCCCCACGCGCGCAAATACAGTTTATGAGAGCCATCAGGCAAAGCTTTTCACTGTTCAATTGGAGACCTTCTTCTACGTCCACTTACGGCTCTGCACCTTCATCTCTGCCAACTATCATGTCACAATCGGATCAATCTTCGGTTTTTGAAACACCCAGGCTGGTTCTCAAGAAGGTCTTGGCCAAATCTCAGCATGAAGGCGACGGTGCTGTTGTTAGACGCGGCCTTGGAAGGTGTGCGTATATATATACATATGTTGTTGGGTTCTTCTTCGGTGACTCTGGACATTTCTTTTATCACCCATTTTTGTGTTTCGCTTGGTCATGTCTTAAACCTCCTGGGGTTCTGCCACTTCCCTCTTTTTCTTCCCATGGGTGTTGATGGTCTCTTGATTTCATTTTATGGGGGCATTTCTAGTGTCCCCCCATTTTTCCATTTCGCTTGAAGACGTCTAGAAAATTTTTCTCTTGGGTTTGTTCTGTTCTGTTTTTCTTCCTATGGGTATTGATGGTTCTCTCATTTCATTTTGTGGGGGCATCTGGTATTATCAGAAGCGAGTTGAAGAATCTGGATCCCTTTCTGATGATGGATCACTTCTCAGGTACATTTCTGACCTTAGCTGCTTGAAGCCCACTAAGGTTGACACATTTGATTTTTTTTTTTATTTTGTTTCTGTCGTTACCTGATATTCTGATTCTTAGTATTTTAAAACCGTGTGGCGTGTTTGACTTTGTTTTGCAGTGTCTCCACCTGGAGGCTTCCCTGACCATCCGCACAGAGGTCTTCACTCTTCTATAATATAGTTTTCATTGCCCTTCTATTTGTTCTCCTCATAGCTTCTATAATATGTTCCCTATTCTATTTGATTTATACATTGCTTGCAGGTTTTGAGACTGTCACATACATGCTGCAGGTATAGTTACATTCTTCCCATAACGTATTTGATTTTTTGCCTGTATGGGTAAAAAGTAAGAAACCACAGCTACATGACTCTTATCTTTTGCCTTTACTGATATCAGGGAGCCATAACTCATCAAGATTTTGCTGGCCATACGGGCACAATAAGAACAGGTGATGTTCAAGTAAGTGACATGCGTGCATGATACTTTCTCTTTTCCTATTTCTTTCCCCAGAAAATTCATATTTCAGTTAGAATGATGAACTACATTGTTGTCACAGCATATTTCATTTTGTAATTTCTGTGCAGTGGATGACCGCAGGCAGAGGAATAATTCACTCTGAGATGCCCGGAGGAGAAGGAACCCACAAGGGATTGCAGCTATGGATCAATTTATCTTCCAAAGACAAGATGTAATTAATTAATCTGACCCATTCATAGCAAAATTACCAAAATCTGATTCACCTGAACTGATATTGTCCTTGTTTTAACTCAGAATATGTGCCAAAAATAATAATGGGTTTGAACTTTTATCAGGATTGAACCAAATTATCAAGAACTCCCAAAAGAGGACATACCAGAGGCAGAGCAAGATGGGGTACAAGTGAGGGTGATAGCAGGAGAAGCAATGGGAGTTCATTCACCAGTTTACACCAGAACCCCAACCATGTTCCTAGATTTCTCTATCAGTCCAGGAGCTGAATGGCATCAGAACATTCCAGAATCATGGAACGCCCTTGTGTATGTGATTGAAGGAGAAGGGGTTTTTGGGAGTGTGAGTTCATCCCCAGTGGGGGCTTACCATGTGCTAGTTTTGAGCCTAGGAGGTGGCTTAAGCGTCTGGAATAGGTCTTCAAAGCTTCTGAAGTTTGTGGTGATTGCAGGGCAGCCATTAAATGAACCAGTGGTTCAGTATGGACCCTTTGTGATGAACTCACAGTCTGAGATTGAAAGGACTATAGAGGACTATCAGTATTGCAAGAATGGGTTTGAGATGGGCAGATATTGGAGATCTCAACAGTAATAAGGTAAAAGAAGGAAAATATCTGAAAATAATATATTTAAAAAAAAGGGATAGTAATAGTATCCTTCTCAATGTCATTATCTTCATCCTGTGGGAGCAATCAAAGTAGTAGGAGCTGAAAAGAAAGATTGATTGCTTATTCTTTCCAGCAAAAAAGCTTCTAGAAGATTAAAATTGCTTGCTGAGGTAATTATCTGCTGTTGCTAGAGTCATGATGGGCCAGCTTCCAGCTTATCTTTAGTTCATCTCCCTACCTCATATTTCAATAGATATCTTTATATATTTAAATCAAATATTTATGTGTGGGTACTTCATGATAGAAATGGATTTCTTTTTCAGCCTTCTTTTGAGGTTTTCTTTTTTTTCTTTTTGCCTTTTCAATTTCTGAGATGAAATTTTCTTTTTCTGGTGGTGGAATCTGTGGGACGGATGGTTCGGTTGGCTTTTGTTGTTGGGTTCACAATCATGTCTACACCCACAGTTGACCCTCCACCTAGAATTTAATTGCAGGAACCACTTAGTAGAAATAAATAAAAGATAAGAGGGGTTTGAATATCTTGTCCAAGTTACAATTTGATTATTAATTAAACACTTCTGTTAAAGCATTGTATAGAATTTTTTTTAAAAAAAAAAAAAGAATTGTACGACTTGCTCATTTTGTATTTTATATTGATATATTAATTAATTTAGGTCTTCCACTCGATGCCACCTTTGGCATGTCAATTGCTTTTGTTCCTCCATCTTGTGATGGATAGGAGATCATTATTTGAAGTTTTTTTGTTAGAACAGCAAATTTGATTTGAACCTCAGGCACTATTCCCACTATGTCAAATTTCAGGATTTAAATTTATAATTATTATATATAATCATCACAAAAACAAGAGAAATAAATACTATTAAAAATCTTATAAGAAAACCCTAAAAATTTATTATGCCAATCTTTCTTCGGATAACCATCATAAGTTCATAACATATAAGAAAACCGAAATCTTAAACTGAGTTTGATCTCTTTAAAATTGGACTCTTGCATTTTGTAATTTCAGATGCATATTCAACTAGTCTTGATTCATTATAATACATTGTAAAATTCCCAAAATAGATCCTATGCATTAAATAATTTATTGCGTTTAATACTGTAAGGAAGAGGAAGATGAAAAAAAAATTAAGACATATGTAAATAAATGAAAAGAATACCATATACCCACATTTTTTTTGCTTCACTTTCTTTTTTTATTACCTTAGAAAAGATACTGTTGTAACAGCCAAAAAGAACAAAGAATGAATAATGCCCTCTGGTACAAAAGCAGAGAGTTCAATGAATAATGCATAAAGAAGTAAGTAGAGTTGAATGGATGGAGCTAAATTTCAACACAAATAATTCTACTGGGAAAGTCTGTGGGCAAGATCGTGGCCATTCACTGGGTATGACTCATTTCTATACACTAATAATTCCAGAGGTTGAAGTCGTTTGGAAACAATAGGGTAATGGATTTGGCAACTCTTCACAACCTTCAAGGCCATTCTTGAAAAAATGAGATGGTCGGTCTATTGCTATCTGACATATCCCTGAAACTCAGCAAATGAGGATCTGGATATAAAATTTTCCAATTTCATCCTCTTCTGAACTCCCAGAAATTCTTTCAGAGAGACTAAAAAATTCTCTTGAAAGGAGGTGAGGAAAAGAAGAAAGATTATGTTTTGAAACTCAGAAGGCTCTTCTTTTAAAGTGAAACCAAAAGTTTGCTAACAACAAGTAGACGGTAGACATCATGTGAAATCTTCACTAGACATATTAAAAAATGACTGTCCTCTTTATTTGTTGAAAACTGCTATTACAATCTTCTTGTGTCTCAACTGTAAAATTATGCTTGTTTTCTTACAGCTGAAGATAACAATTTCATTTCTATATAATGTCTTGTGTTTGTAACCAAGAACCTTTCAAATTATATCATGTCCATTAAGCAATAAGCTAACCCATTTAATCAACCAACTAAAAAGGCACCAAATTGAATTAACAAACCAACTTGTATAGAAGTGAGAATGAAGCTCATCTTGAACAGCAAGAAAAATAGCCTTGGGATTGCTTTGATGCTTTGGTCCCATCACTAACAAGGCTCACCCCGTTGACTGACAACTCTGCCTTATAGGTATCTGAGTTGAGGACCTTCCTGCTGACGTTGTTGTATATCTCACGAATGACCATCTCAAAAGCTGTATCGACGTTTGTTGAGTCTAATGCTGATGTTTCCATGAAGAATAAACCTTCTGATTCTGCAAGGCTTTTGCCTTCCTCAACACTCACATTCCGGATATCCACCAAATCGCATTTGTTGCCCACAAGCATCATTGCCACAGTTGTATCACAATGAGCTGCATGACAGTTTTGGAAAGTTTAAACCATGAGAATTCCAGAAAACGCAAAATACATCAAACTTCCATTTAGAAGAAGAAAATGCTTGGAGAAAAGGACAGAAGGAGATTTTGTCATTTTGCATTCCCATAACAAACGGTCAGTTGCTAGCATTTTATTGTCACACATAACATTGCTCCTTGGTTAGCACGTCAAGATGGCAACTGCAGGCATGCATACAAGATACATGCCATAACTATATTTAGCATCATCCCTTGAAGAATAGATACTAGTGAAAACCATGTATTCGTGACTTTTGATTGCAAGACAAAAAATAACTAAATGCAGAAAGGGAAAAAAAAACGTTTCAAAGATGACTTCTAATGACAGAAGCGAGACTGCTTTCAAACTCTAAAACTGTAATAATTGAGGAAGAAATCCACTTTTTTTATCCAAAGTATTACATGAGATGACTTCTAATGCATTAGTTTTATTTCCTTTTTCAGATGAAAACTTCTAAAAGCATTAGTTAGTTTATAAAGGGTCCCACCTTAAAGAGCACAAAGTCCGCAAATACATTGACACTTGGGGATGCATGTGAGGAAATAGTAGAAAAACTTAGAAAAACAAAGACCTCATGACGGCAAAAGAACAAACAAAAAGGCTTACAATGTTGACAGCCAGAGAAAATTGGGTCAAGATTAACTGTTCTTCTTCTTCTTTATAGGGTTCTTTAGGGAGCAAGATATTGCTAGCTGGGGAGTGGGGGACCCAACCTGCTTCCTCATCTTTGGTGGAAAAGCAGGCAACCACAGAGGTAAAGCTCAAGTGGCAAGATTAACTGTAATTTAAGAATACAGGGCACTGAGCTCTTACATGCAGTCTGGACTGGAGACTTGTTCGTGTATAGTAAAGGTGTAAATACCCACAACTCGATCCTAAAAATACACATGTCCTGGTAAAGAGCACCTCTGTCAAACCCTTCTAATGCAAGGAACTTTACAGGGGGTCCTACAATTAAAGCAGGACCGTCCTACATGCTGCAGGGAATATTTTGTGGATGAAAATAAAACTCACTTGATAAACTGTGAAAGTGAAGGTGATGCTTTTATTACAATGCAATCCCATAAAGCCAGAGAAGAATCTAGAGGCTGCTTCTTATTTATTTATGCCTCATCTAATCGAAGGTAGTTGCTGTATATGAATTGAAATTTTGTCCTACTTGTATTCAATAGTAAGAGAAAGGAAACAATCGCAAGAACTGATAGTTGACAACCAGTGTCGTAAAGGGGAGAAGGACAAAGACAAAGAAAGTAATTTTCAACTAGAAGCATAAAAAGATTTAATCGAATAGAATACAATGTCAAGATGGAAACTCAAATTGAATAATGACATCGTCTCCAGATTAGCTCAACCTGTACACAGTTCCTTACATATTAGCCCTTTACCTACAGTTTTTAAGTATTGCCTCATCGAATCTTCTGTGTAAGTTCAAAATTTTAGAACTCAGTTATCTACGATTAGAACTACATCCAATCATATGTATCTGAAAATTTGTAGCAGCGACATTACAGGCGATTTCGCAACGTATCTGACAAAATCGATGCTGCTAAAGTCATCCAAAAACGTTTTGACAAAATGGGTTCCTGAATTTCGACGCAAAGAGCTTTTTCCTTTTCCCTTTCTCACGTATCTTTCTCAAACAGGGACAGTGCTGGCTCTCTTCCGAATGAAGTCAACTAAAACCATTATAAAGCTCAGATCTACTAGTACATACGATCACAATCATACAATCAACAAGAAAAGAACAAACACGAGACCCACAGGCCAAATCAGGCACTGCAACATAAAATGCTTACTTTTGAGCTCATCAAGCCAGCGACCGACACTCTCGAATGTGGTTCTCCGGGTGATGTCGTAGACAATGAGAGCCCCAACAGCGCCTCTGTAGTAAGCAGAGGTGACGGCACGGAACCGCTCTTGGCCAGCGGTGTCCCAAATCTGAGCCTTGACTTCCTTGCCGTCGATTTCCAAGCTCTGTGTCTGAAACTCGACGCCTATGGTGGCCTTAGAGTGAGGATTGAACTCATTGCGTGCATAGCGAGAGAGCAAGTTGGATTTGCCGACAGCAGAGTCACCGATTATGACGATCTTGAAGAGGTACTCTTCACCACCCTCGTCGTCCGAAGACATGTTCACCAATGACACAGTCACTCAATCTTACACACCCAGAGAGAGAGATGGTGGCTTTGGATTTTGTGCATACAAAGAGATGAGATGATGCACCAAGCTGGCAGGGACACTATGGGCGTGTTTGTTTCTGCTTTGGAAATAGTTTTTCTGATTTTAAAAATAAAAAATTTAAAAAACTTATCAGCTAAACATATTTTCCAAAAACTGTTTTGAAAAATAAAAAATTAGAAGAATAGAAAACTCAGAATATTTTAGGGTGTTTTGTAGTTTTTATTCTGTAAAATACAAAGAAAGGTAAAAAATATTTATTTAATTAATAGTAAAGTTATAAATTTTGAATAACTCATCTATTACTCACTAATTATTATTTTGAGAATAATTACTTAAATATATTTTTTTTCTTATTTTTAAAATTTATTCTCGAAAATAGTTTTACAAAACTATTTTTAAAATAAGAAAATAAAAAACACTATTAAATAAGCTCTATATGCGCGTGGAATGTGGATTCATCATGGATTTTGCATAATTTTTTTTCTTTCTTCTTTTCAAGTTTATCTGTTTTTTTTTTTTACCATTTTTAACCTAAATTCACAATAAAATTGAATTTGACTAAGGCTCTGTTCAACTAGGAAATTGGAGGAGAGAGAAGGGGTATTGGAGGATTGTAAGGACGGAAATTGAAGAATAATAGATTGGAGGGATTTTAAAATTTTTTTATTTGGTGGTATTGAAGGGAAAAAGATTTAAAGGATTTTAATAAAATCTTATTTGATTTAAGAGAAAATTAAGTTATAACTGCTAAAGTTCTTTTAAAAAATCTCAATTTGAAGTGTTTTAAAATTAGGATTGGGAACGGATTGACGGGAATTAAATTCTCCCTAATCTCCTCTAATATTTTAGTCAAATAAAGGGAGAAAATTCAATTCCATCAAGTCCCCTCCTATCCTCTTAAAAAACTCCATACTAGACAAAGTCTAAGGTCATGTTTGGTAAGATGAAATCATTTTTGAAGGAAATGGAAAGGGAGAGAGGTCTCCATAGAAAGTTTATTTTTTAGCCAAAAATATGTTTGGTAGAATAGAAAAAATCAAGGATTTTTGTTATCTTAAAAGTTTGATATGATATAATTAATTATGAAAAGAAAGAAATCAAAATAATCAAATGACATCAATACCCATTACTAAAATACCCAAATTGCGTCTTCAAAATTCTTAGCAATTTTTTAATAAAATGAAAAAACTTTTATGTCCCTCTTCCCGGCCAATATTATCTTTACATTTTATTATTGGAGGCTTTTATTTTATTTTTATAAATAAAAAATTATCTTTTTTTTTGGTAGAAAACGCCAATAATTTCTCTTATCATTGTTTTCTCCTAATAGCCTATTAGCCAATACAATAATAATTCTAATAAAAAATGATTTTTTTATAACTGCAAAATTAAAATAATATGGGTTTCTTCTTTTTTTGATTTTTCATTATTATATTTTTTTAAAAAAATTGAAAAATTTCCTTTGCACATGTTAATCTAAAGCTAATTTTCATTTTATACACTTGTAGAAGGATATAAATTTTTTAAAACATTAAAAATTTTAAAAAAGAATTAATTTATATTATTATTTTGAATTAAAATATATATATAATTAGCTATGGAAAATTAGTTTCCAAACTTTTGATGAAGGAAGTAAATTTCCTTTATTTGATGAAAACCCACATTCTTTTAAAAACTAAATATATTTTGCCAAACATATAAACAAGGGAATTTCTCTCTCCCATTCAATTTCTTGAAACCACTTTCCATTATATCAAATATGACCTAAAAGTCTAATATATGAATTTCCAAAAGACTTTTTTTTTTTCTTTTTGCATGAAGAATTTCCAAAGACTCATAGATTATTAATTCAACTCCGGTCAAAATGGATTTTGTTTGAGTACACAAATAATTCCATCATTAAATCAAGATAATTTAATTATCATTCTATCAATATATAAAATTGGATGTGGGTTCATGGAATTTGTAAGGAGTTTCAGAAACAATGAATTTCACATTATTAACATAGCAAAAAAAAATTTCACGTTAGTAAATTTAATAAAAATATAATAAGACACAAAAAATGGGAAAACGGTAAAAAGGAACCCAACACAAGTTATGTATGTCAAATTAAAATATTATTCATAAATGAAGGCTTCCTACAAAATTATTAAATATTAACTCCATTTCTATATTTAAGTTATAAATAAGGTTTTTTTTTCTAAATGAGATATATAAATGGGTTATTTAATGCATTTATTTCTTTTTTTCAATTTTACCATCACTAGATGAGTTGGTATACAAGTAATTTTTATTAATTGGGACATTTTAGAAATTTATTTTAAATTTTTAATAAATTTAATATTACCAACTACTTTTAAGTATATTTCTTAATTTATGTGAATTAATTTTTTGTGTCTTATACTATATGGGAATACAGGAGGTCTATGGATAGATTATAACAATTTCAATACTAAATTAAGAAATAAATCTAATATATTTCTTTTTTAATAAATTTAATATATTATATTTGAAAAGAGATTATACATATTTCTTTATCATTTAATAAGATTTTGGTTCTTCTGAAAAAATTCATGGGAAAGAAGAATTAGTCGAAGAATTTAATTTAAAATGTGAAAATTAACGGATTATTCTGCATTTCAAATATAATAGAATAAAAATTGAAATAATCTTATTAATAATATATCCACATTTTTTAACAAAATAATATTATTATCAAATAATAACAACATAATAAATATTATATTTTTTTATTGTTTTGGGAGATTTACAATTTAATACTTTCCATGGGACTATTTTACAGTTTGATGTATACTTATATTTTCTTTTTTTTCCTTTTTGTGATGATGTTCATTTGGGAAATTACCTTTAATTTAAAAAAAATAAAAAGATGGAGAAATTGCTGGAAAGTTCATTGAAGGTGTCACCGAAGGTTGGGGGTTTGTCGGAAAGCATGCCGGCATTAGAGGGTTCATTGGAGATGTCGCTGGGAAACTCATCGGCAACCGTGGTGTTCATCAAAAATCTCATCGGAAGTGTCAGCCCCCTTGTAAATTTCCGCTGACATATTATAATTTTTCAATTCAAGAAATCTAAAAAAAATTTTGTTCACCTTGTTAAATTTCTACTCTACCTTGTTAATTTTCACATATCACGGGAAAAAAAAATTCAGCTCCCCTTATAATTTTTTGCTGACATTTTGTAATTTTTTTAATTCAAGAAATCTCAAAACAAGTTCAAATCCACCTTATTAATTTAAGCTCTTTCTTGTTAATTTTCGTATCAAAATTGTAAATCACAAAATAAAAAAAATTTCAGCTTCCCCTTGTAAACTTTCATTGAGATATTATAATTTTTTGAACTCGAGATGAAAAAAAAGGTTCGGGGCTACTTTGCTAAATTTCAATTCTATTTTATTAATTTTCATATCAAGATTGTAAATTATAAAATAAAAAAAATTTAGCTTACTTTGCTAAATTTCAATTCCATTTTATTAATTTTCATATCAAGATTGTAAATTATAAAATAAAAAAATTTTAGCTTCCCTTATAAATTTTCACTGATATGTTAAAATTTTTTTAACTTATGAAATCTCAAAAAAAGTTTAGGTTCCCTTTGTTAAACTTTAGTTTTATCTTGTTGATTTTCATATACAAGTTGTAGATCATGAAATAAAAAAATTTCAGCTTCCTTTTATAAATTTTCACTCACATATTGTATTTTTTTAAACTTAAAGAGATCTAAGTTTAGATGCACCTTGTAGAATTTCAATTCCACCTTATTAATTTTTATATCAAGATTATTAATCATGAAACAAAAAATATTTCAACTCCTCCTTATAAATTTTTTATTGACATGTTGTAATTTTTTGGGAAAATTGATTTTTGGGACCAAAAACTAAACATATTTAGTTTTTAAGACAAAAGGTATTTTTTTTTAAAGATGGGAATCGAATATTTTGAATCTAGAATATATTTTTTTAAAAAAATCAATTTGATATAAAAAACCAAATAAGTTTATTTTTTTTGTCCCAAATCACAACTTTTCCTAATTTTTTCAATTCAAAAAATTTAAAACAAAGTTAAAAATGTAAAATAAAATTTAGGTTTACCTTATTAAATTTTAATTTTATCTTATTAATTTTATAAATGAAGGAACAAAAATTTTTAAGCTCCCGTCGTCGTAAATTTTTACTAACGTGTTGTAATTTTTTCAAATCCAAAAATCTAAAAGTTCAGTTTCATCTTATTAAATTTCAGCCCGATATTGTTCATTTTCACGACAGCATCGTAAATCACCTTTGCTCTGTTGTTATCACCTTCTCCGTTCCCCACCTCTCTCTCTCACTCTCTCTCTAGATGTCTCTGTCGGAAGCTATGGCCTCCGTTGAAATCTCATATTCTAAACTAATTAACTGCCATCAAAGAAAAAGAAAGAAATTCCAGATTCCAGCCGTGACCAACAAATTTAGGCTCAATTGAAAAACTTGAACCCCAAGGAGATCCAGAACATCATATTTAACAAGTCATCGTTTTATATAAACTGTACTTTACTCTTAAATTTTTTAAAGTATCTATAGTTTTTTACTTCCGCTAAAATTTTCGTCGTCATCATCATCATCTATGTAAAAACATGTTCTATCTATAGAAAAATATACAGTCACAAACCCCCAATCTATTGAGTATCAACGCGGTGGCCGAAATTGTGGCAGCTACTTCCCCGGTACAAGAATCGATAGCTCCTGTCAAATTGACCAGTATAGCAGCGCGCTTTTCCCGAACCGTAATGGACTCCAACCGGACGGACGAATCGATGTGCCGAGGAATACGGCAACGACTTGGTGGAGGAGTGAGTCGATCCACTCAGAGAGAGGTCAGCGCTCAACGGTGAAGACGGAGGAGGAGATACTTTTTCGAGAGACTTGGCGGAGAAAGAATGGCTTTGATCTTCAACGGATGAGCCATAGACGACGAAGACTCAACGGAGGTTGTCATCGATGGCACAGGGGCGAATTTTGCCGCCGTAGCTACAGAGGAATTCAAGTGTAGGAGCGTGCTTGGGATCCATGATTTGCTGAGTTCGCCGGGAGAAACAATGGAAAAAGAGAGACTCGAAAAAAGCACAGTGGGTTTTTGAGTGAGGGAGAAAACGGACAACGTAGGCTGGCTATGGGTTGAGATGGACGAATCCTGAACTTTTTTAACAACCGAAGCCCACCGATGACTTTCCCGCGAATTCCTGGCCGCCGCGACACCTCCGGCGAGCTTTGTAAAATTAAGGGCAATTCCATAAATACACACCACCAAAAAAATTAAAAAAAGAAGAAAAATATAGAGGCATGCATCATACTCTAAAAAAAACACCGTCAAGCTAAATAAATTGCAAATTTCTCTTTTATTGTTCATGCAGTCAAGACGAGAGGGACCAAAGTGACCAATATGTTTGGTCCATAATTCCATTGGATTTTCATGTGTTGTACAGAGAATTTGTAAATGAATATTCTGGCAAATGAATATTTTGAATCTATAATATATCTCTAAAAGTAAAATCAAGAAAATGTTACACAGATTATAAATAGTAAATAGCGTGATTTTATCTCGAATTAGGGGTAATACACAAGACCTAAAATCTAGTTATAATATGCAAGGGGTGCTTCTGCGTGTTTCCTTTACTATGTAATTTCACCAGTAGAATTGAGTCTCTTTAATCATTTTTTTTGCAGTGAAAAACCAATATATAATATCAAATGCATTCCAAATTCATAAATCATGAGTACCCCTCTAATCATTTCGAAAATAAACTTTTTAGGAAAAAATAATTTGTGACAGCTTTTAAAAAAGAATCACATCATTTTTCTTTCTTTTGTTAGTTAAAGATTCAAGAGGTCATCATCTCGCATTCAGCCATAGGCCCATAATCCATTTTTGTTTTGGAATACTGCCCTTAAATTTCTTCAAGCTTGTCTTAATGGTACTAGGGACTTTGATGGTCGGCCTAATCTTATAAAAATGGTAAAGATGGCCCAGTTTGCTTTTTTGGTAATTGCATGCTACTAGCAATTTAATTTAATTTAAATTTTGCATTAATGTTTCAAATATAATCCCACATTAATTAATTCAAAACAAAAATTGTATCACTCTATTACTTGAAAGTTTTATCTTTTTAAAGTCCGCACTTTTATTTAAATGATTTTATATGGTATTTTCAAATCAGATTAATATGATCTGAAAAATAATTAATATTAATATTCTTCATTATATAATTTGTGCCAAAAAGAGATTGGGAGAATTGGGAATAAATGTTAAAATGAATAAACATCTGGGAAATGGGACCAAAGTTCACTGCATTTCCAATGTGGGTTAGAATTTTTTCAACCAAACTTAGAAAATTTTAAAGTTATAAGAAAAAAAGTTTCTATTTTCACTTGATACTAAAAAATTTTATTATGACTTGAAAAATTTCTAAATTTATTTGAAAAAATTTCAACCTATCTTGGAAATGAGGTCAACTTTAATTCCACTTCCCAAATATTTTGATTTTTTTATATTTTTTCACAATCTTCCCAAAGAAAAAATGGTTGTGGCATTACGGGTTTATACTGCTTGGATATTGAAGAGATTAACAGCTAAATTTGTTTCTTTACAATGTATCCACAGTTAGTTTATGATTTAGATGAGTTCCGCATTTTCTCTTAATGTCTCTCTTCATAGTCTATACACAACTTCATCTATTAATTTGATTTAAATTATATGAGATCATTGATTATTACTTTAAACCAAATATATTATTTATTTTAATAATAATCATAAATAAATATTATACACTATTTTTAAGAAAATTCTACTTATAATAATAAATATAAATTATTAAATTAAATATATTATTTATTTATAATTTAATTTTCCAGTCATTTAATTACAATCAACAATAAAAATTGTATATAGAGAGGTATTAAAAACAGTATGGAGTGAATCTCAACTAAATTGGTTAGTTAGCAGTAATTGAGAACCTAATTTTACAGAGTGTCAGTGCCACAAAATAATAATATCCATATAAGAACACAACACGAGTCATCTTTTTATTGTTTTTCAATTAAACATGTTAATCGAATAAAGTTTTATTCGTTTTTATTTTATGTCAGACATAATTACTTTATTTAATAATACTGAGTCCAATATATTTCGTGTGATATTTGTTATTATTTTTTAAATATAAATATGACAATATAAATTGTATATTTGTTTTATGTATATTTTATTTTTCTAAGAAAAATCTCAGTTAAATTTCAAGGAAGTAAGATAATTTTAAAAGAACCCTCAATTATCTTGATTCCAAAAAATATCAAGATAGGTAATTAGAATTAAATTAAAAAAAAGGATGAAAATATCCTTTATATGTAAATGACCTATTTAAAAGTAATAATAATATATTTATAAATGATATATGTTTATTTGTAAGTGATACAAATTCATTTGAAAGTTATAATAATATTATTTATAAATAAGTCTATTTTACTTATAAATATATTATTATTAATTATAAATAAATTATTTCATAGTAAAAACTTTCATCATTTTTCTTTTAAATTTAATTTTAATTACTTATTTTAGTAGTTTTTAGAAATTATAATAAACTGAGATATTGTTTTGAAATTATCGTGTTTCCCTCTATTCAAGTATTTGACTGGAATTTTTCATTTTATTATTATTATTTGAAAGATGGATAAATTGTGTGGTATTATCCAGCAGCGGTTTGACGTGATAGAAATGATGTATAAAAGAAAAGAAAAGCATCAATCAGTTTTGGGGGTGGGGCCCACGACCTTTTGACTTTGGTCACGTAGGTGGCGGTGCACATGCCACTGTCTCCTCCGTCTTCCCATTTAGTCATTTTGTCTCTCTTTCATTTTTCAAAATTTGAATCCTTTCATTGTTTTCTTCTTTCAATTTCAATTTTGTTAGGGTCGTGATTTGCGTTCCACATTAAACTAATTTACCCTAAATGTGACCTTCATTTTGCCATACATGCCTCACATCCAAATCTTCAAATCGCATACAAATATTCAAATTACTGGCTATAGTTGCGTTGAGGGATTAATAATTTAATATACCATTTAATTAATATTTTGAATTCAGGCTTTATATATAAAAAAAAATTACATTGAGAAAATTATGCACATTTGATCCCAACTCAATAATGTTTAAATAAGTTTTATTAATATAAAAAATTATATTGGGAGAACTATTACCATTTGCTCAAATTTGACTCAATTAAATACATATATAAAAAAAAACTCAACAATGTTCAAATCTAATAAAGAGTACTAAATACCATATGATTATACCAAAATAAAAATCTTCACAAATCTTTTAAACTAGATTTTCCCTCTAAAATGCACAATATTTGATTGAATGATGTATTGATTTAAATAAAATTTTGAATGATTCAAAAAGTAGAAAGTAAGTGAAAAAAAAAAAGAATAAAAGAGGTATTAACTCAATACAAATTACACTGTTTATATGGTTTGTGAATAATAAATTTTAAAAAAGAAGATGACTTATAAATATAACTTATAAATAGTATAAATGAATATATAACTAACTTTTACTGGATGAATTTTTTTTTTTTAACTGGGATCGGATGTAATTCAACACGAGGATGGCAAACTTCAAATGTGACGTTAATTTTGTCATATATGTCTCACATGCAAGGTTGTCCAAAGTGTGGTTTGGTTCGATGTTATTCAAAATTAGACTAAATCAAATCAAATTGGTTTTTAGAAATCAGGATCTATTCATTTTTATAGATGTCTCACATGCAAATATTAAAATCTTTCGAAAACGTGACTGACTTTTTTGTAGAAAAAAAAACCTACACTATATTTAAAAATTACCCACTAATATGAATTTAAAACAGTATGAACTTTAAATGGGAAGAAGCTATCAATTATCAAATGTTGGTTGGAATGGAGTTTTGAAGTGTAGAAGAAGAGGATATTGGAGAGAAAGTGGATTAGTTGCAATTTGGGTTAATTTGCCTTTACCAATTTTCATTAGACTTAATTTGTTTTCACCAGTTCTGGTATATCCTTTTTTGGAAGTTCTTGACAATATCTTTAATATATAGGTAACACTTTCCTTTAGACTTAATTTATTTTTATCAATTTATAAATTTTGGATGCAATTTGAATTGATAGCAAATTTCCTACAAAATATAATAAAGATTTTTGAATAAATATTATAATTACAAAATTTAAACCTGGACAATAATGACTTTTACAACAATAATAACTTTTATAAAGTGATAATGTTTCTTTTATCTTTGTATACAAAAAATTAAAGGCAAGTGAGTTTGTGTTAATTAACAAAATTATAGAATGATGGCAAATTGTGAGCAATCTATAAAAAATCAGAAGATATCTTTTAAAGCAATATGACTATGTTAATAAAGAGATACATACATTAACTAATATATGTTCCAAATATATATATATATTATAATAATTCATAAATTTAAGTAATAAACTTTGTCAATTCATAAATTTAAGTAATAAACTTTGTCACGTTTACGTTAATCATTTCAAAAACTATATAATTAATTCATGAGTTCTTTAATAAATATTTTTTTTATTTTAAAATTTTTCTCACACCGAACATGAATATTATTTAAAAGATATTAAATTTATCACTATCAATCAAATCTAATTTTGGTTAGTAGTATATGACCGACTTTTGAATATTGGATATGATTCAACAATAATGATGGCGGAACTGGAATATCTCCAGTTGGGGTTACCGTTTTTTTTTTTTTCAAAATTTTTTATTTAATCTGAATATTTTTCATTTTATTCCAACATAAACAAATACACCATCATTTAACAGACACGACTCCACAAGGTAAAAAACCCGCCACCGGTCCGCCCGAGGAGATGCAGAGATCCAACAACGGAACAAAAGCGCGCAAAAAGACAAACAGAGCGGTATTATTTCAACCTTTTATTTTAATATATATAATAATATTTTTATTGCGCACAATTCGTGTCTCAATTTTTCTTACATTACATTTTTATTTAACTTGCAAATTTTGGTTAGATAGAGGATGGAATCAGGAAATATTGATTTTTTGAAGGGGGCAAAATAACAATTTTTATAAGAAAATAATTTTAATTACACATATAATATATACTAAATAGGCCAGTTTAACCAGTTAAATCGAAATAATGCTTTATCCAATCCAGATAATGGAAGAATTGGTTGATTTTATAATCAATAAGAACTACTCAAAAATTGATGGAATAAGTTGTGAACTAATAGATTTTTTTTAATTTTAATTTTTAATTTTAAGATAAAATAGTATTATTTTTAGTATTATTTAATATTATTTTCATATAAATTTTTTATCAATATTATAATGTTATATATGCATTATTATAATATGAAATTATTAATAATGATAAATTTAATTAATAAATAATACAATAATAGATAGTTAGCTAACCATTTTAAATTAAAAATATGAGTATATATTAATATTAACTTAATTAAATTTTAATATTAAATTATAAAATTTATTAATAATATTTTTTAATTTTTTAATATAATATATAACATATAAAATTAAAAAATATATATTATTTTGTATTACTTTCAATTTGATTATAGTTTAACCATAATTAAATTATTAAATACTCAACTAGTAACTTAATCGATTTAATAACTTAGTCAATTTTGATAACATTGCTTAAAATCTTGTTGACTTTTTATCATTTTAAAATCACCTTGGTAGTTGAATCTTGAATAGTGTGGTGGCCCCCAAATGATTATGAACTCCATTGTCATACTGCTATTTTTTCTTAGTCGGAAAGACTGCTCTGTGAATGAAAGATGAAGAAACAAATGAATTTGAGGGAAGTTTGAGGATTATGAATGCTTTATCATTTGGCATGAGTTATAATAAAAACTCTGTAAGGAAAAATTAGAATTCATGATTATAAATTTAAATTTGCAGTTTTCCAATCATTTGCAATCATTATAGAACATTTTAATATAATTCGTCACTTTCTTATTATGAGTTAAATTTTATGATGATTGAAATATGTAAAATATAAGTTATGTTGTAGGTATTAAATATTTTTTCATGTTTATCACTATTAAATAATTATGGTGGAAATAAATTAAGAAATCTATACTCCCTCTAGTCTTTAATACATTATTTGTTTCTTATTATAAATTATATTTATCTATATTACACGTACCTAAGAAATTACTTGAAATTCTTAATGTTTAAAGAAATTAATCTAACTTTTCAAAATTAACCTCATTAAATAATAACTCATCTTAAATGTATCCCTCTCCATTATACTTTTGAGTGTTCTCAAAAGGATAAAAATGACAAATAAATATTAAATGATACATAGATTTCATAAAATGACTTATATTTTAAAACCTTAATCCTTCAAAAATATATTTGACGATAGGGAATAGAGTACTCCCTTCGGTCCCATTTATAAGATGTTGTTTTGAAAATTTACTTGATCCTATTTATAAGGTGTTGTGTTATTTTTTCATTTAAATTTTCTTTTTTACCCTTCCTTTAATAAATTTTTTTTGTCTCATAAATTGTTCAAGTTTTTAATCAGTAGAGGTAAGATTGGAAATTTATACTATTTTTTCATAAATTTAAGAGTATAATTATGTCTCCTTAATACATGTGCAATGAAAAATAACACATTATAAAGAGGATCGGAGGAGTATTTAAGATCTTTTTAATCGAATCGCGTAGATTAAGAAAGGGAGTTAAAGTTGGTTAACTGTTTTGATTTCTTAAAAAATCACAACATTTTTTCAAAAATACCCTTATTTAATATATTTATCTCTCTTTGAGATGTATTAAATGGAGATATTTTTTAAATACATAATAAATATTATCTCATACTCCATCCGATCCACATTATAAGGCATTTTATACCAATTATACGCATATTAAGAAAATTATTTTTTTAATTGAAATTAATGCAAAAAGTATTCACATTTTTTATTTTACCCTTATTAAATATCACATTCTATTATTATTGTATGGTTATAAATGAGAAGAGAGGAATCATTAAAGATATGTGTAAAATAAGAAAAAAAATATCCAATACCCTATATTTTAAACAAAAAACTTGACATACAAAATGTTTTATAATACAGACCGAAAGGAGTATAGTGTAAATAGTCATATATTTAAAATTAAGATAAAAATCTCTATATTTAGAACTAGAAAAAATAGTTAAGATGAGTTATAATTTAATGAGAGTAATATTATAGAGTTATGATAAAATTTTACAAAGTTAAAAAATTTTAATTATTTTTAACTATTTTTCTTGATTTATGTAAAATAATTAAAATTGATATAGGATATAAAATTAATTATTAATAATTAATTTTAACTGTATGATATAAAAGAATGTGCAAATATCTTTGATCTAGGATACTAAGTAATTATGCTGGTAAAAAAAAAGGATAATAAGTACTCCCTTCGGTCCCTATTATAGGGTGTTATTTAAAAAATTTGTCTGGTCCAAAATATAAGATGTTAAATAATAAATTTAATTTTAGTATCAATTTTACCCCTATTAAATGTTTTCATTACAAATCTTAATTAACTTCTCTCTCTTCCTATTTAATGTATTTTTATTCTCTCCTTAAGGATAAAATAGGAACGTCAGAAATCTTTTTCATTAATTTTAGACTGTAACCAACTTTTCTTAATCCACGTGTGGTAGTTAAAAATATCTTATAATAGGGACCGGAGGGAGTAATTATTAATAATTTAATGATTTAAATTAAATAAAAGGTAACGGAGGAGGGTGGTCATTGATCAAGGAATGAAAAAAATATTACCGAATTTCTGGTGAGTGCTGTTCACTCACCAGACATTCCCACCGAATTCTGACCATTCCAACTTCCCAACACTGTTTCTCTGTTTGGCAGCCTGACATCCACTTTTAATGGATACAATAATACAAAAATACAAAATATACTCCTTTATTTTTGTATGTCTTTTTTTTTTTTAAGAAAAATATTATTATTATTTTCTCAATTCCACACTTATTTTCACTAATTATATTACGTACTTATCACAAAATTAGGAATTAATAAATTAAGGTCATATAAAAAATTTAAAATAAATTACCATAACATTTTAATTAAATTTTTTTTATCTCAGTATTAAAATCCTAAAAGACTTATATAGAGAGAGATGGAGTATAAATTACTAGAATAATACTCCTTTGATTTTTTTATTGTCATTGAGCAAAAAAAATTTTATTTCATTCTTACAGTTGTTTTATAATACTAATGCACAATTAAATGTTTTTCTCCCAATTCTATCCTTAACAAGTAATTAATATTATTATTTTTTATTATTAATCAATGAGAAAGAGGGAATATGCAATAAATATAATTTAGTAAAATTGTAGCATCATTTATTAAGTTATTCATTAATTTTTTAAATTAAAATCTTAAACAACAATTAAAAAAAGAAACAATGCAGTTACAACATTATTTATTATATATCTTTCCCGCAAGATATTGTAATATATTACTTTCTTTATTCCTTATTATAGGTCATATTTTAAAAAATTAAAATATACAAAATATAAATTATTTTGTAAGTATTAAATATTTATTTTTATATTTTTCCTTAATTAAATAATTATGTTGGAGAGAGATTAAAAAAATATAATTAAGATGCGTTATAATTTAATAAGAATTATATTAAAAAATTATGATAAATTTTATAAAATTTATGAATTTTAATAACTTTTAATCATTTTTCTTAGTATCTATAAATAGTTTAAAAGTGACTTAAAAATATTAAAAACTCCAAAAAGCCTTATGACATTATCTTTCGTAGGTTATAAACAGTGTAATTCATTTTGTAAACATTTTATTTTGAATTCTATGCATAACATGAGCTTACATCTAGTTGAAATTAAAAGATTTAACCAAATTACATTTTAATGAAAATGATTTTGAATGGGTGTGTATATAAATCTATACTTTTTACTGATTAATGTGTCATGTGTTTATCAATTCAAACAAAAAAAGTTTATTAGTTGAGTTCGTGTAAGAGTAGGACCTATTGTATTTTAACTAAGTATTTAATATTTAATTTTCAGCTTTTATGTATATAATAAACTTAATTGGAAGAATATATTCTTTATTTTTAGTATTTTGAGAGAGATTAGTCACTGTCATTAGTTTGGATATTTCTAGTCCATAATTAAAAAAAAAATCCAATGATCACATAATCATGTTCTAATTTTTAATAATTTTATTATGTCAGAAATGCAATATTACGGCAAAAACATATACGGGAAACAAAAGAAAGAAAGGACAAAAGGAAACACCCTTTTTTTTTTTAAAAGAAAGCACGTCGTCATTAGGGAAAATCACATAAAAATCCAAAAGTATAAAAGTAAATATTATAAAGTCTCAAAATCCTAAAAAATTATATTTAAATTTCATTGATATAAAATTAGTATAAAATCTTAAAAAATAAATATAAAAAATTTTATTATTAGTATAAAATTATATTTTAATATTAAATTATATCTAAGTTTTATTAGTATAAAATCCTAAAAAATTATGAAAAACTTCATTATTGAGTATAAAATCATGCTCCAATATCTTATACTAATATTTCACGATTTTATACTTAATAATAAAATTTTTTATATTTATTTTCCAAGACACCAATGAAATTTAGGTGTAATTTTGTAGAGTTTTGGGACTTTATAATAATTATTTTCATATTTTAGGATTTTTCTGTAATTTTTCTTGTTATTAATGCATTTGACTTTTTTTGTTGTTGGCTAGAGTAATGCATTTGATTAACCCTTATTACAAGTACCATATTTACATCCAATTACGCAGAGAGTCATCTTTGAAACATTTATAATTTTCTTTAATGTTGAGAACCATTTATAATTAATTAATATATTGGATGCATTAACAAGGCGGGAAATTACGCAGAAAATAATGTCACAAACATCTGCAATCCATGCAGACTACACAGAAATGATAAAAGGTAAAATAAAGTTAAAAAGAAAAAAGAAATTATGAGGGTGACTGGGTGATGATTTTTCTTTTTTTTCCTGACAAGTTGGAGATAATTTACGGATTTTATTTTTTTACGCTGAAAATACAATTTTCTTCATAATTGGCTTCAGATCCTCATACCCCGCAACCGATGGAATTAATTCCAGGCCATAATTATTATGTCCAAAGCTAACATTAATTCAAATTCATTGCATGCCAAACTATTACTGCTGTGAATTGTTGGCCAAAAAAAAAACTATGAATCAATACCAAGTTAATATATATATATATAAATTAAAATTGAACCAACGTGACAAAAACTGAATTTCTGTAGATTTTCTGTTCATTCTGATGTTCATGCAATTTTTTTTTTGTAAAATGTCACATAATTTAGTTATTATGTAAATGTTCAGATAAACTAAAATTGGATTAAAAATAACAACATCTTATGCAATTTCTTCTTACTCCCTCCGATCTCTAATGTAAGTCATTTCTATTTAACTCATCAAAATCAAGAAAAATTTGTTACATCATTAAAATTGTCTTAAAATTAATATGTTTTCCATATTTACTCTCTAATAAATACTATAAATTCAAATAATTTATATTCTCTCTTATAATTAAATAAAAATATTTTATAAATAAAGTAATTAATATTCTAAAAACTCATAAAATATGACTTACATTTAGGATCATAACAAATTTTTAAAATGTGACTAATAGAAATAATTGGAGGAAGTATGCAAGATCTTGAATTTAAATCTTATTTTCCTTTTTTAACAAATGACAAATTTGTTCAACGTTAGTCAAACAAACAAGTAAAAGATGGAATCGTTTGATTTAAAGAAAGATGTTGGAATTAATGGGAGGGAATATAATTACGTAGGTAGGAATATAATATACATATATAAAGTATATTTAATTTGGAAGGAAATGCCTTATTGGGCGCAATTAAGTGAGGAGCAATTAGCTACAGTGACGACGCGTGGACCGTAAAAGGCGGTTAGGGTTCATATTTGTAAGAGACTGTGTTTTGTCTTTTTGCGAAGCTTTTTCTGAGGGACCATTGCTGACCAGAGACATTCTTCCCCTTCCCCCTTCTCTGTGTTTATGTGTTTGTGAGAGAGAGAGAGAGAGAGAGAGCGCAGAAACTGATGGTGAACCTCATGGAATGGCAGAAGCAGCAGCAGCAGCAGAGTGGGAATAATGCTAACAATGGAAACGGAGGAATGATGTACGTGAAGGTGATGACCGATGACCAATTGGAGACTCTCCGGCAGCAAATCGCTGTCTATACCTCCATTTGTGAGCAGCTCGTTGAGATGCACAAGACTCTCACCGCTCAGCAGGATCTTGCAGGTCTTTTCACTTATTTTCCGTTCCTCTCAGCTTTTCTCAAAGAATTCTTGCTAATTGTGTTCTTGATGATTATATGCCCCTCTCTCTCTGTCTTTTACCATTTGTACGAAATTGTTTTCAGATTTCTTGATAATTTGGGGAATTCTATTATTTTACTTATTTTCGTACGTCCTTTATGTTTGTCTATATTGTGATCTGCATATTGGTTGATTTGGAAATTATCTGAGGTAAAATTCTTCTGATTATACCTCTGTTAAAGTTCGAGTAGTCAAAGTTTGGAAAGCTTAATCATTGGTCTTAAGTCCTTCATGAGAATCATTTTTAGAAATTGCGTGATGAATGGCCTTGGTGCCATCATACATAGACTTTTGAAAGCTGTTAACTCTCTATTCGATCCTTCATCTCAGCACTCTGTTCTATGTATATTTTATAAGTCTTCTCCTAAACTCAATAGCAGTTATTGCTGTAATTTATTCTGATTATATTATTAATATTCTATTGTTCTTGTTTGCCGTACCCAGAAGACTTAATGATTAGATTTTTGGGTGTTCAACTCAGTTTCTCTGCGATAGTTAGGGGCAGAGAAATGCATGGATCACGTTGAAATAGCTTTAATCACCATATCCAGAGCTATTACCTGCTAATCTGGTAACGCATCTGCGGCAAAATGATCAATGCCAAAGGAATTTGGATCCTCTCCATACTTCTCTCTATACATGATTTTTTTTATTGATTGTGTGGTATAATGATTAAAAAAATAATCTATAAATAAATAATATATTTTATTTAATAGTTTACATTTATTGTTATGAGTTGAAGTTTCTTAAAAGTAATTTATAATGCTTATTTAAGATTATTATTAAAATAAATGATATATTTTATTTAAAGTAACAATATCTTTACCATTCAAATCAAAATCAATGAATAAGATTACGTATGGAGAGAGAGGTATGGAGAGAAAGTATGGAGAGTATGTAAATCTATGCCCCCAAGGCTTTGTCCTTGGATTTTCTTTTTCACTTTTGCATATGAAAACGGCTTTACGTTGTGCAATAATGTTTCAGCTAGTTGCTATTTATTGGTAGCAATCAAGCAAACTTTTGAAATGCAATCTGGACTTTCTTGACTCAAATGCAATATCGAGGATGTATAAAACTTCATTTGTTAGTTTAGAACAAACATCTACCGGAACTCACCATTATCAGATCAGCCACCCCCAGAGCATAAAGTTTTTTTATTAAGACCCAGAATTCTCTAATTCTCTAAATAAAAATATTATGGTTTTCTTCATCAGGAGTTAGGCTGGGAAATATATACTGTGACCCGTTGATGACTTCTGCCGGCCACAAAATAACTTCCAGGCAGAGGTGGACTCCAACACCTGTGCAACTTCAAATTCTTGAGCGTATATTTGATCAGGGGAATGGAACTCCAAGCAAGCAGAAGATCAAGGAGATTACTGCTGAACTGAGCCAGCATGGCCAGATTTCTGAAACAAATGTCTATAATTGGTTCCAGAATAGGCGTGCTCGATCAAAAAGAAAGCAGCAAAATGTGGCACCGAATAACACTGAATCAGAAGTGGAGACTGAAGCTGAATCTTCCAAAGATAAGAAAACAAAACCCGAGGAGCTTCAGTCCCAACATAGTGCATCAACCAGGGCTGAAGATTTGTGCTTCCAGAATCATGAAGTATGCTCTGACTTGCACTACTTAAGTCCGGAGTCCTGTAAACCAGAATCCATGTTCCCATCAGATGGCAGTCTGAAAACTACTAGAAGTTTCGGCCAATTGTCTGTTTTTGATGGAATGCTATCAAACTCGAGTAAGTAATCATTATAATTTGTGGTTAACCGAGTAATATAATTGTCACACTTCGAAGCAATTAAGTTCCTTTTTTATGGCGCTTCTTACATAAATATTTTGATGGGTAAGCATTTCCTGATTTTTGAATTCCAACTTTTAAAGGTTATTTTTACCTTTTGAATGGAACTATTAATAATGAGTCTTTTATCATGACTGTCTGGTTCTAAAATAATACATGGATGACAGTCTAACAATGGGAGGTTTTAATAATCTTAGATGACATTATTTGGTTGCTTCTCTACAAGTCATTCTACTAACAAATTGGAAGTATACTCACATGTCATTGCCAGAGGAAATGATTATTTGCCTAGTGATTTGGGGCCTTGGGTCCTTTAATATTATGAAAATTATCTTTCCCTTCCAATTTAGAGCAAGGTATTATACCTCCATAGATAACCCTCCTTCTGTGTGTGTGTGTCCTGGAATTGACGATCAAAACTGCTATTACAATCCAAATATATTTTGCAGGGGATGGCTATATCACTGGAAAAATGCAAGTGCCAGGAAGCTACAATTTATACCAGCACGCTGGAGACTACAACATGACGGGTTGACATTCATTGTAAATTCTGACAACGATGACTAGACGCTGTAAAGAATTGAGAGTGGGGTTGTTGGGCCCGTCCTGAAGTGAAAGAAAATCCATCCAATGAAAACCGGGAAACTTTCAAACCATGATTCTGATTTGTGTAATAGAGGTTCTTAAACTTTGACTGCAGAATGGCATATAGGTTTGACATCATATTTCTGAAGTTGGTTTCTTCGTTACGCACTGATATATTGCGGGCATCATTTGCATTTGAAATGGTCCTTTGGGTATTTTGCTGAAAAAGATGTGCTTTAGAATGATAGTACTTGATTTTGTCAACTTGCCATGATCCTTTTTATACCTTTGTTTGCATAGCAAAGCTGTGATTTTTTCTTTCTTGGTGAACAACTGGCTGTGGATTTTTTTTTTCTGGTGGCATGCCACTTTTCCCCCCTTCCAGCACTACATTAAAAGGCCATATGAAGGTTGGACATCGTTATCAACGTAGATAAATACCCATTATTCCTTTGTTTTTTTAATGAAAAATCAAAGGTTAAAAAAAAAATACTTATTCATTTATCTATTCTACTAGGTTATGATATTAAGTGTTTATTGATGTGGAAAGCGAAACCTGAGAGATTGCCTCAAAAAGGTTACGTAAAATGGCGGATGCTTGAGTCAAACAAATGCCCATGTTGAACACAATTTCATATTGTTGGCTATACATTGATAGATTTACTAGTTAGGACGACAATGTGACATCGGGGTTTGTATGTGGTAGGAGTAATGCCTGCTTTTACAGTTCGTAGGCTGGCAACAGACCACATGTGCTTGAGTTTAATGGATCAGGATCCAAAACATCAATGTTGGGGCATTTGATAGAAATACTTGCGAGTCGCCATTTTTCAATAATACAACCCCTTTTTACTCATTTCTGTTTACAAGTATCCTCATTCATGACATCACCATCATTTAATGAAAGTTGAAATTTAGACAAAAATAAAAAGTTCTAATTCTGCGGGAAAAAACATTTGTACAACAAATGTTTGCTCATCCCAAACTCACAGCTCCAAAAGTAACGCCAAAATACTTGAAAAAAGGGTGAGAATAAAAAGAAAGAGCAAAAGCAATCTCAGCTAAAATGTCGATTCTCCATTCTTGAGGAAGATGATGAGACGTTTTCTAGACCAGGAGATAACGACATACATTATGTACAGTTGTGCGCACTGAATTTCCATATTAGCTACTACTGCATTATTAAATTTAAAGTTGATAAGGTACAAAATCAGTTGATTCTATGCCTTCAGAATCCTTCAAACTCCATCCACTTTCTTCTGCCACAGCATCTTGTCAAAACAAACACTACAACACTATGAGCTTTGTTTACATCCGCAGGTGCAATTCTCGACTTCTTTGTGGAGCTTCTGAGAGGGAGAACCCAAAAAAAAAAATAGTGGGGATGTAGAGGGAAGGTGAGCAGCAATATTAAATGTTCATGAATGCTTCAGTCAATACTCTGGGATTCTAATGTTTTTATCACTATTATATGCATGAGTATTCCATTATATGTAGAAAACATTCCCACTAGCTTTTCCGAAAGCTAAAATAACACGTACGATAAAAATACATGATCAGTCTCCTACAGTCCAATTTCATTTCACTAATATTCTTACCGATAAAGACATCAATTCTTTTCCGCAAAGAGGAAGTGTTTGACGGAGAAGCAAAATTAATGAAAATTATAAGAACCAAGGTGGCATACCCATATACAGCACACTGATGAATGAGAGGGTATCTGAATAATAAACATGAATTGCCTATTATGAAACATTACTGATCATATTTAGTTTTTATATACCAAGTTGAATAGTCTGCTCTCTAACCCTAGAATTAAAAAAAAAAAAAACCTGGGGGTTGCGGAGGAGGGAAAAATGCATGTGAACCAAACCATCGCGGAAGTTTTATCAAGAACATCATAGTGATTATAAATTAATTTGTTGACATGTATAAAATATTTAAAATATTGTACAGATTAATGCTATGGTATTTTCACACACCTGAACTTGAGTTTGCAGGCCTTTGATATGTTGAACAGCCAAATCCAGCATGTCTGCATAGCTTGTTTGCTGGAATGTCATTTTAAAATCAAGGTCAAGCCAATTAAAACATATTAATCCTGATTTGACACAACATTATATGATACTATGTTATGCTTTATTTGTTCAATGTGAAGCAACTCAGTTTTGCAAGAGGTTGGTATTCCTGAAATAATGTTTCTCATTGCATGACCAGTATACCAACAGTGGAGGATAAAAAATTGTGCTTGAAGAAATAATAATGTATGAATTAAATAAAACCTACTCTGAATTGTTTCAAACTACGCAGAATAAACAAATTGTGCTTGCTGTGAAACTCATTGCTGAGGAAAGAGTAGGGACTTTAATGATGAATAGCAAATGTTAGTGTGTAAACAATCATAATGTACTTTTGCAAGCTAGATGTCACCTCACTACTTACGTGAGAGGCTCAACCTCAATTCAAGATTCATTATTAATTTAATGAAAAAGCAAAAAGGAAAGTAGAATAATCTTATCTGTAATCTAAGGAGATCAAAAGTAGCTACTTTTCCCCTTAGATATATTATAAGCAACAATACTGAGAATGCAGTAAAAAGGTGAAAATTCCCAGCTGATGGCATGCATTAAGCATCAATAATAGCTAAAGAAAGATAGTAGGAACAGATGGCATGACCAAGAAAGAAACTAAAATTACCTTGTCCATATTAGGCACCAGCTCTTGTAACTTCTTCAGCTTCCCACTAATTCTAGTTCTTCTCTCCTGTACAGGTGAACATTCGTCAACAGAAGTAAATGGATTTTAATGAGTAAATATAATGTATGAAACAAAAGAAAACTTTTTTGTCCCATTAACTAGCCAACTTATAAAACATTTCATGGCCAAGGAAAAAAATTCAGTAGCCAGAAGCTAAAACTTCCACAAGCCATGACCTTCAGATACCTAATTAGCTCACTCCAGTTTACTCAAGAAGAATAAGCAGGGGGAAAGGGTCAGAAAAGAACTGTTACCAAGTAACATTACTTTTTATAGCACATTTGAATAGAATTCAGACCGCACCATAGCTGGGCCAGGGGGTTGCGTTTTCCCCTCCCATTGATCCCACCCCACCCACGTAAAGTTATATGAAACTAAAGTCTCCAGCCAAAAACACCAAGGCTGAGAGTTTCAATATAAATGGTACCCAAGAAAGGAAAAATAAGAATTAGTTTAAAGGCAAAAAATTATACAATGGCTGCAGCAAGGGATCGTAAAGAAAAATCCTATTTAGTATTCTAAGTAGTTTTGATAAGGTCACAGTGAAAGAACACAGCTGCAATCCAAATCAAACATTTTATTAAATAAATATCTTGAATTATCATGAATCCTTCCACATCAAGACAGGAATACATGTTAACTGACCTTTGCAAGCCAAATACGGAGAACAAATGGTTCTTGTACAAAACAAAAATGCAAAATTGCAAGGCATAACTTCTTAGAAAAACAGACAGGAGGAACATTTAATAGGACTAAGAAAAGCCTCAATTATGTTTTTCAAAGATAAAACAAGTTTACCATGCCAACAAAACTGAGAAATGAGGCAGGTCATTAAGCCCATAAAATGTCAAGGACCCTATTTCAAAGAAAATTTACTGACCCGTTCTGCAATGCTTCTTGGATGAGTAGCACAGCCTCGCTTAGCACGAATTTTACAGGGGACAGAATCTTCAGGAATATGAAGTAGCTTCTCCACTGCTGCCATTTCCAGGGTTGTTTGTGGCAGACTAAACTGAAGTGGACAATTCAGTCAATGTGACAAGTAGTGAAACAGCAAATTTAGTATAATTCAAAACTGTTAGAATAATTCGTTGGCCATTTTTTACTACAATTCAAAACTGTTAGTTGTAGTTGGCAACATCAACAAAAAAACGTTAGATTGTAGTATTGACTGCAAAATAAGTTTAATTAGTAAGTTCAAGGCCTATAAAATATTGAATGGAAGTTAAATTCTCCCCAACCCCTCAATTGCTTAACATGTTGTGAGCAAATTCAAATGTTCGAATTGAAATTAGCTCACTTTAGTGCAGAAAAACACAACCCTGCAGATGTACTTCCACCTCCTTCTTCTCCCTTCCACTTACTCTGGTCCTTTCTAATCTTCCCTTTTTTTTATGACAAAGGAAAATCATTTTCAATATTTTAGCAGAATTAAGACCATGTACAGTTCCAAATTGAATGCATATATAGTGCAGCCATATAGAAATAAAGAGGGAGGGGAAAAAGAAGAAAAGAATTAGTGTAAAGAGAGAAAGCGAGTCTAATATGCATTCCAATCCTTTGGGTTACTCTCTTTGACTTTATAAGTGTATCAGTACAGAGAATCCAGTTTCATTTTGGAAGAGTCCAGATTGTCTCAATTTGCGGAGGAAAAACGGATCATTTTGAACAAATTCTAATAATCAAAATCATTTGGAAACAAGGAAACAAACAACCAACATTCAAGAAAACACATTTTTTCCCAAATGATCTCAACAGTCAACATTTGCTCAAAATAATTCATTTGTCCTCTACAAATTGAGACAATCCATACACTTTTTTCAATGTCATGGTTTATTGATTCTTCTGTTAAAACCAGCAACATACTTTACATTAAGATTCATCCTCATTGAATCATTCAAAAGAAGCTTCTTACCTGAGATTCCAAGGCATTAATACAGTTCAGAATGTCTCCATCTATATTCTTAGCACGTTTACCAGTGGGAGCAGAAAACACAATGTTGTTTGAACTGTCCCAGGTGTCCATTCCAAAGCTGGTCGTAGCATAAGAATGAGTAGCTCTATGGTGGCCATTGTCAGAATTGATGCCATCAACAACATTTTCGCTCACCTCTGATATCTGAGAGAGAGATTCTTGCCCTGTGAAGCTCAATTGAGATTTCAACCTTGATACTCCATGGCCGCCATTGGAGACACCTTGTGTGCTGTAGCTTCCACTGCCCCTTGAAATAGAGAAACCTCCTGCTTTTTTAGACAAAATTAAAGTAAGTTTCAACATGGATTGCAATAACTGAGAAAAAGAACAATAATAATAAAGATATTAATGATTATTTTCTAGCCATTTACAATTTTCCAGTTTTAAACGGATGCATCATTTGCGGATGACACTTGGGTGGCGATGGACCTCTAGTGCTTATTTTGAGCTTTGATTATGCCCTGTGCCTATTTGTTTAAGATAAGTTGGATGGCCAGGACTAGACTGATATAAAGATAAGTAGTTGTTACCATTTATCAATTCCTGTCCTATATAGAGATGTTTTTTTGGTCAACTATATAAAGACTTGAAAAGAGTTAACCAGGAAGAGTTAATTTTTTTTTTTTTAAGTACAAGAGGTTGCCCAAAGGCAAAATCAAATAAGCCTAGTGATGCCTAAGCCCTGAGCAGAGTTATATATATTGTATTACTAATAGAAGCTTACGACCAATTTCCCTCAGTTGGTTAACCAGAATACCAACACTTACGTGGCTGCGTTTGTATGACATCCATCCATTCCTTTACTGTTTAAATATTTCTTGAAGTTGAATTATATTTATTAGGAAAAAAATATATTAACCATGGTTTAACTAGATATCAGAACTGAAATTGATTGTTTTAGTTACAAAGTCAACTATACCAAGAGTTCCCAGTTTGCCCAATCAGGAGAAGTAACTCAGGATTCAAAGGAGGATGCAGAAGCCCGATCTCAAAAAACTCTTCCCAGAAAGAAAATCACAGGGGACAATTGCCAATGACGTCAATATATGCAAAGGCTATTGAATTTCATTCAAATAGGTGACCCAGTAAGGGATTAGGAGGCTCAAAATATTGTAGTACTATCGTAGGAATAGATCCCCTCGCAAGTTTCCCCAAAATAAAAGGTGAGGACCACCCTAGAGGTAACATCGTAATGTAGGAATAAATCTTTTCAGAAGTGGACGGTGCAACTTGTTTCAGCATGTTAACTTCTGCTACAGCTCAGGAATACTTCACTCAATTTTCAAAAGGGAATCAAATCACGATCAAATCCTGTAGGTGGGGATAAGTCAGTATCTCCTTGAATGGGAATAGAGTTGATCTAGTATTCTGATTGGCTTATTCAGAAAAATGAAGCCAAGTTGAAGCCACACTTTTGTATGAACTATCTACGAATTGTTTGCTTTTTAATCAATGTACAAAAGCAACTCTCTAATGCTTCCTTCGGTAATTAAGTTGTACGTTGAAAACTAGTACATTAGATATTCTTCATTTGAAAAAAAAAAAAAAACAGTAACAACAACAATAACGACAACGAAGGAAAAGCCAGAGGCAAGAAGATACTGAAATTGCTTGCTTTTAAAAATCATGCGTTCATCGAATTGGGTCCTAACCTTACACCGTGATTGGCCGGGAAAAAAAAAAGAAAAAAAAAGACTTTACACCGTCATGATGACATTAATAATTAATTAATTAATAACCGGAAGAAGAAGGTCGTAAAGAAAAATATACAGTTATGCACTCGTTGACATACTAAATCATAATTGGACAACCGCTAAGAGTAAATTGAATAGGCTCTGCTGCACACCAAACAGAAAATTTTTCCAGTTGATATACATTAATAAAAAGAAACCTAGATCCATGTGCTACCCGTGAATGCTAAAACCCAGGTCTTGTCACCCACCAGTAAAAGGAAAGGGGATCTGTTTATGGCAAAAATAATGGTAGTTTTCTTTGCTTTTCTTTTTTTTTAAATGCTAGCAAGCTTTCTAATTCTAAACATAGTAAAATAAATGGTTTAATAATAAAATACTGCAACTTCTAAGAAAAAATTAATAAAAAATCACATCCACAATAAAATGAACTGACACACCAAAGTATAACAGTATAACAGTACAAAGGACTGATGGCTAAGATATAGTAAATAAATACCATTACTTTCAAGCAATGAAAAGAAAAGAAAAGAAAAAGCAAATTAAAGTAGCCACCCCTCTGGTAGGGGCATTTTCGTCATTTAAGGATTTCTGACTAAAGTCAACGATTTCCCGCTTGTCCAATGACCGAGACGTTATGGTGGGATGACTCACTCCCTAATCACCATGCCTTCCTTAACTTACCAGAAATCCAAGCATATAATCATAACATCACCAAAAAAAAATGAAAACTAGCACCTCCCAGTCGAAGAGACCCAAACCACCCTCATGCAAAGACACTGGCCATACGTAAAACGAAGGGTATAACCGCCATTTAGCCTGAATGGACCAATAAACCACCCTTGGATTCGCCCACAGAAAGGCGGAAAATAAAAGCAGGTGATAATATTTAATTGGAAAGGAAATGGTGGAAAGACAAAAGTATCCTTACCATTATCAGCTTGAGTAGTAGTGAGATGGCTGAGGAAGCCAGCTGGCGAGCTTCTCTGACGGAGCAAAGCCGAAGAAGAGCTGCCGAAACCGAGGGCGGCTCCGTCAGGGAGACCGTACGATCTTTGTAAGCCAAGGCTGGGAGGCTTGTCTTTTGGATCGGAGGAGGACGAGTTGACTTTACAGGAGGACTCGGAGGAATCGCCTGAGAAGAAATGGACCACCGGAGGGCGTGATCCGACAGCAGTTGTGGAGAATTCACGGTCGGCCCCTCCGGTAACGGCATCGACGGCGTTGGTCAGGAATGAGCCCGGGGCCGAACCGTAGCGGGTTAACCCGCTTTGGGATTGGGAGGATGAGGATGAGGAAGACGGGTACATGTGGAGAGGTGAGTCTTCTGTAGAAGCAAGATCAAATACAGAAAGAGAGAGAGGAGAAAACAGAAAAACAAAGCAGAATTACGAAAGGAAGAAGATGAAGATGAATGCCAATTGGGGAAAGGTCTAAGAGAGGTTATTACATCACTCGCTGGTGACGATATTGCTTCACGTGCCTTATAATTATATATATATATATTTTAAATTTATTTACATTTTCCGTACATCAAGAGAAAATTACAATTGAGACCTCTAGCCTTTTCTTTTCCTTTAGGTGGAATGAGGGGCATTTCAATAGTAAGAAAGAATGAAAGTAATGTTTTAAAAATCGAACCGGACCTTGAATCGGAAATATCATTGGGTCATGATTTATATGGTTCAACCGGTTGGACCGGCGGTCAAACCAGTGATGTAATAATTACGTAAAAAATGATGTTATATATATAATAAAATGGATATAAGAAATAAAAACACATATTCTAAAATAAAATGTCAACATAATAACACCAAAAGTAAACATTAATAACTAATAACACTATATGATCACACAAATATAAATCTCTAAATAATTAAAATGGAATTTTTCATTTCTGAGGATAACTTCATGACTTGTCAAATGCCGGTGGATCTTGATCAAACCAAGCATGGGTTTCCTGAAAAGGATATGCACTATAACTGTTAACATCTTCTTGGGGAAATGAATCCAAATCAAGCCCTCCAATATCTTCACCCTCGACGTCATTACCTCTTTCTTGATGTTCTTCACAAAGTAATAGTACAAACTAAATTAATAAGTAACATAGAATAAAAGTTAAAGAAAAAAGTAACATGACTAAAAACATCCAACCTGCATCTTGAGAAATAACTTTTGGTATTGTTGTCTCATCATAAAGCATGGCTTCTTCTATCTCATCATATTGAAGTGAAGGAGAGTCATCATCTTCCATAATCCAAGACTCAATATTATCAATGCTTTCATAATCAATAGGATCAAAAGATCTTTTCTTGTTAACAACTCTAAAACACATGACAATGCAAAAATATAAGAACTCATTTAATTAAACTTATGGTATATACAAATTTAAGTAAAGACTAAAGCTTAGGATAATATACCTATTCTTCAAACGAAAATTGTAGTGAACAAATACAAGATCATTTAACCTTTTATGCTCCAACCTATTCCTTTTCTTAGAGTGTATTCTTTCAAAAACACTCCAATTCCTTTCACAACCTGATGAAGAAGAAGTTTGGCTTAAAAGTCTTATAGCCAATTGTTTAACAGTTGGAGCACTATCCCCAAAATATTTCCACCATTCATCTGTCATATTAAACATAAAAATGAAGATAAATATTGGCAAGTAGGAACCATTATATATCCTAGAAGTTACATCATAGGAAATATTAAAGATAAAACTTTACCGGGCCGTATTGTTTTTGAAGATTAAAGAGCTAATGGACGACTGAAGCTTTCAAGTCTATCTTGGTAAAGCGTGCTTTCTTGCAAGAACTTGGTCTTATTAGAAGTCACTTTCTTCTCTAAAACATCAAGAAATCCTCCCATAACCTCTGGTTTTTGGAAAAGTTTTGCTTATCATAAAAAAATGCAGGATTTAAGAAATAAGCTGCTGCATGAATCTTTTGGCGAAGTTGACTATCCCACCTTCTCTTAATAATTCTTGTATAAGGCTTGTACAAAGATTTTTTGTTCATGAAAGTACTCTTTATAGCTTTCCTTGCCCTATACATGCCATCATAGACATACTCAAGTGAAGACCTCTCATCAGCATCAACAATTCTCAACATCCTTATAAGTGGTGCTACAATTTGAACCACAATTTTACAATCATTCCAAAATTTGTTGTCTAACACAATCACTGTCACATCCTTTGCCTTTTGATCTTTCGAATATCTAGACTCTATAAATGTCTTGCTAGTTACCAAGGCTTGTAAATCATGCTTGTGCTCATAAATGCTTTTCAAAGCAATAAAAGTAGTAGCAAACAGTGTTGGCCCTAGGCGGATGATTTCTATCCAACCTTCTCTTTTCCTTAACCAAGCAAGCAAAAATGCATGATTGTAAACAAATTTTGAAATCATAGATACACGGGTTGCTAAGCTAGTGACAATCTCCATTTTGCCAATGTCTCCTAAAATCAAATTTAAGCAATGTGCAGCACAAGGAGACCAAAAAATAGAAGGAAACTTCTCATTTAATAACCTTCCAGCAGCTTTATAATTAGATGCATTATCAGTTACTAAGTGAACAACATTACGTGCACCAGCAAAGTCAACCATGTCCATGAACAAGTTGCAAAGATTTTGGGCATCTTTAATAATGTCTGAGGCATCAACAGATTTAATAAAAACAATACCCCTAGGAGAGTAGACAAGAAAATTAATCAATTGCCTATTTGCTTGATCTTGCCAACCATCCGCCATGATTGTACAGCCAGTCTCTTCCCAAAAGCTTCTATATTGATCAACTACTAACTTAACTTCATTTTTTATGTCTTGCAATAGTTTGGTTCTTATGGCATGGTAAGTTGGTGCTTTATAACCAGGGCCAATAGCTGCAATAGCATCTATCATAGGTTGAAAGTAAACTGAATTCACAACATTTGTTGGGATACAACAATCATATAACCACGTAGCAATACATTTGTTAGCTCTAATCAAAGCTTCTTTACCTGCTAATGCACTTCTTATTCCTGGCTGTGCTCCTAGGGTTGTTCTTGGGGCGAAGAAGTTGCCTATATCTCCATCTACCTTTCTTTTTCCAAGTTTGGATGAATTTAGAGTTTGAATATTCAATTCCTGGCTTTCCATTGCTCGAGATTGCAGAGAGGAACTTCTTGCATATTTGGAGCATCACCTTCATTTGGTTGGACACCAGGGCCATATGGATTGTCCTCTTCCCATTTATCTTGTTTCTTATTTTTCTTTTCTTCAATCTCTCTAAGATTTTCTTCCAATTGGTAGCGAACATCATGAGGGACCTTTTTACAACTGATTGCATCTCCTTTTTTTCCAGCAAGGTGCTGTTTCATTCTATGTATTCCCCCACCAGCAAATTCCTTTGCACAATACAAACATTTTAAGCGAGGTTTGCCACCGGGGGCTTTGTTTGGTACTTCAAGACAATGCTCCCATGTAGGATCTGACTTTGATCTAACAGATTGTGTGGATGCAATAGTGGATCCTTGTTCAGATGACATTTTCTACAATACAAGAGTATCAATTTCAGCATTAGAATTAGACAAGATATAGCAAACACAAAGCATGTCGGGAACAGATGTTTGGACCTTATTGACTCTTTGGCCAGCAGCAATAAAAAAAATACTATATATCAACTCAAATGCTTTGGTTGATGCCATGGTTGGAATTACGTTTATGGAAAATAAAGCTGCATTTGGAAATTAAACTTTGTTACGGAATACCAACTTTGCACATTTTTCTAATTAACCTTTTGAAAATTAAGGCCAAGTTATTTAATACAGGTCACATTACATTAGATGACAACCTAATATTCAATCAACAACAAACCAGTCACCAAAGAATTAAAAGAAAAACAAATAAACCTTTCATTAGTTCAATTTTACATCCATATTGCTTTTTCTTATTCTTCTTCTAGTGCTGTGTACACTTGATTATGATATATATATATATATAGATTGATGCTAGAACCTTATTATTTAGTCACTATTATCAATCACATTAGTCTTTTACACAAAATTTTTAACCAGCCAAATATAAGTATATAAATTGAGAGCACTGAAACCTGTCAAAACCCAGTAATAAGAATCAAGGTGTGCCCAATTCAAATTGTCCCCTAACCAAATAATGATGTCTAAAATTTTTCAATAATTAAAACTCACCAGCTGATGCCTGATGGTGTGAGTTGAGATCCTCAGAGGCAGAGATACGAAGCTGAGGCCTTTTGGGGCTCGGGAGTTACAAAGCTTCAAAGTTCAAACAAGAAGCGATCATCCTCAATGCCGTGGAGGAAGAAGAAGAAGGGGAGGGGAGAACTGAAATTTGCTAAAGGAGAAGGGGACCGAGCTTGTGAAGGCCTGGAAGGAACTCAAGGAAGGGAAGACAATCACGAGTCACAGGCTCATGGTCACTGCAGAACTCACCAAGTTGCAATCGCAGAGGGAAAGGAAGACGAAGACAGAGTCACAGAGCTATGGCCACAGGCACAGTGGACAGTGGATCTGCGGTGGTGTGAGTGAGAGTACGAGGCCAAGCAGCTGCGAATCTGAGATGCGAGTACAAGACTGAGCTTGTGAATCAGTGAATGAATGCGATGATTAGGGTCTGTGCCGAGTGCGAGCTTGCAAGATTGTGAGTGCGAGACCGAGCTTCTGAACAATCAACGACGAGACTGGAAGAATGGAAGTGACTACTGCCGAGTGCGAGACGCGGAGACTGAGCTTCTGAAATCTGAATGAGTGTGAGACTGGAACTCTGGATTCTGGAAGTGGAAGAGAGGAAGTGATGAAGAGTGGAAGTGACGACTGCGGCCGAGTGCGACTGTGAAGCAAACTGAACTGAGAAGGCGAGAAGTGAGAATTAGGGATTTTTAGGAATTTTTTTTCTCTTATAAAATAATAATTTTTAATTAATTTATAAATAAAATATATATATTTATAGAGAACCGTCCGGTTCTATATGACCCGTTCCGGGTTCCGGTTTAATAACGGTTTCCGACTCAACATCCGGTTTAATCCGGTCCAATCCGGTTTAACCCCAAAAACGGCTCAACCTATCCGAACGAGCCGGAGAAGTGTCCCGGTGGCGGTCCGACCGGTCCAACCGTCCGGTCCGGTTCGGGTTTGAAAACATTGAATGAAAGTAAGGGCAAGAGATTTTGTGCAAATGTAAAGAAAAAATAGAGCAAGCTTTGTTCCTTCTCTTCATTGACTCCTCTAGGTAAAAAAAAGAAAACCTAGGTCACCTCTATTCCTTCTCTCCTTTGTTCTTATTCTTTATTCTTTCCTACCCTCCATTATGTGTTTTTCGCTCATGGGTTTCGGGTGCTTTGGGTTGGTCTTGGTGTTGAAATAAAAACTTTCTCCTCACTTGATCCTCCCTACTCTTCTGCCTCAATTTTTTAAAAGTAAAAATACATTTCTTACTAATAGTGCATTTCCCCGTATAACTTGGATAATGTTATTTTGTCCATTTAATGGATATGTAATGTGGTTTTAATGTAGAAATTTTGACAAGTTTAATATGGATTGTAACTTTTTAATAACTAAGGTAATTGTTGATTGAGAGGATGATTTTTTAAGTACAATGTTGCTATTGTGCAGGTGTATATAAGTAATGTCAACAAGACATTATTTCTTTCATATAGGGGGAGATGTTGTGAATAACACAGAAGGGAGGACTCATTATGAAGGGGGGATGGCTGTTGGAAGAAAGGTCAGAGAAGGAATTTCAGAAGATGAACTAAGGCACCTAATAGCATCAAGTATAGGATGTGAAATAGAAGGCGTTGGTTTATATTATATTGTGAAATTTGATCCAAGTGTTCTTATAGACCTTGTTGGTGATGAGGCTATTAGGAATCTGATGGAATTCAATGATAACTATACGCATAGTTATATTATTGCGAAAATAAATAATATTAGTGAAGGAAGTAAAGCATTGGTTGGATATGTGGAAGAGTAAGTGGTTATGAATACCTAATTGTTTAATATAGTGGTTATGAGATGGTACGGACTTGATAATGAAATTTCTTATCTTCATAATGCAGGGCATAGGCAAAGAAGGCACATCTAGAGGCTTTATTGGAGTTGTAGTTAGTAGAGCCCTTGCCACATGTTGTACAAAGTGTTCCTACAGTAAGGCCTCATATGACCGCCACAAAGTAGAAGGATTTATTTATGAGTACATGGCAGACTTTTGCAAATGCAAAGGAATTTAAAGTGGCATTATACAAGTTTAGCCTTGCAAACAAATTTGGTTTAAAATTCACTAACAATAGTACACAAAGGATTAGTGCAAAGTGCAAGGTTAATGGATGCAAGTGGAAGCTAACTACATATGGAATAAGAAGCTCATTAACAATCATTCGAATTAGAACCTTTAAAAACATACATACACACTCTGCCCAAGACAATCTAATTGTGGGGCAAAAGATAAGAGCTAACTTAATAGCCAGGTTAATCATCCATCATATAAGGTGGATACTCGACAAATCAATTCATGAAGTAAGGTGTGAGCTGTACAAGGAGTATGGGTTGGCTGTGAGTTACATGCAAGCCTGGAGGGCCAAAAAGAGAGCGATTGCAAACATTTATGGTAATCCAAAAGACTTGTACATGTTAATCCCTTGTGTGTGTGATCGTTTGGAGGAGGCTAATACTGGAACAATTGCAAAGTGGGAAGCTAGAGGTGAAGATCAATTTCAGCGGTTGTTCATTGCTTATGGTTGTTACATACATGGTTTCTTGATTGACTGCCATCCTATGCTTTATGTTGATGGTACACACTTGAGTAGACTGTACAAAGAGACTTTGCTTGCGGCTGCTACGTATGATGCTGATAACAATATGCACCCAATGTCATATGCAATTATTAGTACTGAGAATGTCCTCATGGACCTGGTTCATAGAGCAGTTGAAGGAGATAGTAAGGTCAGTTGAGATGATAATTGTGTCAGATCACCATAATGCAATTATCTTTGTCATCAGTATAATATTTGGAGGTGAGAGGCATATGTTATGCTATAGGCATATCAACGAGAATTTCAACTTTGAGTTTGGAAAGATATATCATGGGAGAGGAAAGGACATTGCAGATGCAAAGAAGGATACACTACATATGTTGGATGCTATAGCATATGCTAGGATTTGGTGTGACTTCGATAATATCATGACCAACTTGTGGGCATTCAGTCTGGAGCTAGCATAATGGCTTGATACTAATGGCAACATTGATAGATGAGTATTACCATGCTTTTCTTTTCTGAGGTGAGATAATATCACAATAAACTTGGTGAAGTCTTTCAATGCTTGGGTTGTTAAGGAGAGAAAGCATATTGTATGTGCTCTAGTAAATCAGCATAGAGATAAGCTTGCAAGAAAGCTATATGCTACAAAGATTGGCATGGCAAAGTGGAAGAATAGAGTGGATCCTAGGACAGAAGCAAAGCTGCAAGAACATGTAATGAGGGTGGAGACAATGGAAGCACAACATTATAAAGTAGATTTGATACTAGTGCGTACTGGTTCAATGGATGCGAGGGTGAATCTTTCATTGAGGCAATGCACCTGCCATGCTTGGCAACAAACGAGAATTCCATGGCCTCATGCATGTGCTACAATCAAACTTGTCAATGGCAATGTTTATAGCTATGCTGAGGACTGCTATCTATTGACAACCCAACAAAGGATATACAATACAATCATAGTTCCAATTGAGACACATGACATCCTGATAATAAATGAGTTGACAGATAATGAATTTATGTCCCAGACCTTTCTTATGCCTCCAACCACCAGGCAACGTCCTGGTAGACCCTGCATAGCTCGAAGGGAGTCCCAATTTCAGAACAAGATGCCATATAGATGTGATCGATGCCGGGAGCTTGGGTATAGTCGAAGATAATGTTGGAATCCAAACCCTGCATAACCATGCCTTCTTTGCCTATATCTTGTGGCTGGGACACTTACACCTTTTTGATATAAGCAGCCTATGTTATAGGTCTTATTGTATATAGTCCACATATATATTTTGATTCACACTATATATTTTTTTTTAGATAATGGGGTTGTATAGCTGCTATAGGTAGGAAGTGAAGCTTCGTAATGTCATTGTGTAGTTTCCAATGGAAATGATTAATTCTTTTTATGTATGTATGTAGAATGCAAGCATCTCATAGATGTATTCTTTTAGTATATGTATATAGAATGCAAGTATCTCATTGGTGTAATATTACAATGTCAATTATTTCATTGAAATATACAAATTCAGAACCTTGCATCCAAACAGACTATTTTATAATTAAACCTATTATGGCTATAGTGAATTGTGTCATGATTATGTAATTACCTTCCATTAAGTCTTCTAGTTGAACTCTGAACCTGTCAGCTCATTTCTTTATGGTACCTTGAACTTGTAGTGCACCTATCAAATCAATTCTCCATCAATCCTATGTGTAAAGAAATAGTCGACTGGTTGTGAGGATGCTTTCCTGTTGGTATAGGCTGTTGGTCGACCAATTTTTTAGTGATTCCTTGAACATGGGGGCCATGAAGAAGAAACATGAATTGCATGCATGAAAAACTGGTTGACTGACAGTGAGGATGATTTTCAATTCATAATAGTTGTTGGTCGACTAGTTTTTCAGTGATTCCTTGAATATGGGGGCCATGAAAAAGAAACATGAGTTCCATGCTGAAAAATAGGTCGACTGACGACGAGGTTGATTTTCAATTCATAATAGCTGTTGGTTGACTAGTTTTTCAGTGATTCCTTGAACATTAGGGCCAAGAAGAAGAAACATAAGTCCTATGCTTAAAAACTGGTTAACTGAAAGCGAGGGTGATTTTCAGTCCATAATAGCTGTTGGTCGACCAGTTTTTTAGTGATTCCTTGAACCTAGGGGCATGAAGAAGAAACATGAGTCCCATGTTGAAAAACTGGTCGACTGACAGCGAGGGTGATTTTTAGTTTATAATAGCTATTAGTCGACCAGTTGTTCAATGATTCCTTGAACATTAGGGCATGAAGAAGAAGCATAAGTTCCATGCGTGAAAAACTGGTCAACTAACAACAAGAGTATTTTCAGTTCATAATAACTATTGGTCAACCAGTTTTTCAGTGATTCCTTAACCCCATGGCATGAAGAAGAAACATGAGTCTCATGCATGAAAAACTGGTCGACTGACAATGACACTGATTTTCAATTGATAAAAACTGTTGGTCAACTAGTTTTGCAACACTTCCATCCATGAACTATATGCATGCTTGAAGTTTAACCATATTAGTCAAGCATAATGTAATGGGTGTTAACTTTAGCTGGATTGTTATATCACCATTTTCAAGGAAGTGCATGAAACTTAAGACAAAATAATTTCTAGGTTACTTGTAGTAGCAAGTTACATTACAATGAGTTCCAAGTAACAAATATTTAATACTAACGGATTACATCCAAAAACATGTAAATTGAGACAAAAAAACTAAGTTAAGCACTAATTGACACATCCAAAAACACTAAAGGATCATAACAAAAAATCTAGATATCCTAACTAACTTAAGCACTAATTGACACAACCCAAAAGATCAACATTAGGACTGACGACGAATCCACTTGAGGATCTCATGCACTTCAGCAACTATACTGTCAACTTTAGTTGCCATCCCATCAACTTGAGTCGTTATCTCGTAAACTTGAGTCTCCAACTGCCAAAGTTGATCTCCAAAAGATGATTCAAGTGGTTTACCAGTAGGGTCATTGTACTACTTCTCTGGAACCTTACCCCTGACTTTCCTCTTCCACCCTCTGTCATCCTTTTCGAATCCCATCCTGATCATACTATTAGCTGCAATGTATTCTGGCGGCACCCATTCATTATCCAATGGTTCCACATGAAAAATGATTTATAATGGTTTTAACGACAGAGGCATATAGGAGGGGAGCACTTTGCTTGTTAGCACATGCAACCATATGATTCAATATGAAGAATGATGGGTTGAACTCTATTCCCTTCTTCCAGTAGTATATCATCGCAATCTCTGCTTCTTTGCAAGTTGTGAAACTCCCAAACATATTAAAAAAAGAATGGGCAACAATGCACTACAAGACCTTTTCTTGAGGACAGAGATTGACAGGACAAAATTCATAGCCCTTAGCAATCTCACTCGCTCCCATCAGTGTAGCAATATACTTCCTACGGTCATATCCCTCTAGATTTCTCATGGATGATAGCTTCTCATTGAAATGTGGCTCATCAACATTTGATAGCTCAAGAATTTTGGCAAGTGTTTTGCAGTCAATGTCCATCGAAACCCCCCTAACTTGAGTTGTGATCTTTGTTTGTTCCTTATTGAATGTCAGGTTTAAATAAAATACCCGGACGACTTTGGGAGTATAATGCATTGTTAGGTCTAGGAATTTCTTGTATGGTGCCAACCTATGTCGAATGTGAAATCCCTCAGCTCGAATGAAAGGGAAATGGACATACTGAATAGGGAGTACACGCCTCCCAGCAAAATCCCCACGTATATTTCTTCCTTATCCTTGGACTCATATAAGAGAGGCAGGGACGACGAGGATGAAGAAGGTAGTGCATGCTTCATGCGAGCATGATATTTTCCCTTACCATTCACCATGAATTTGGATTTTTTGGAGCAACAACAATGGTTGATAAAATGAAAAGTAGTGGTGGCGGCGATGCAGGACATAGGGCAAGAAGATGAATGCGAATGCAAACCTCAACACAAGTTCAAAATCAAAGGTGATTTTTTGCTATGAAAAAAGTCAACCCTTTTTGCAATTAATCACAATGATTATGCAAAATTTTAAAAATGTAAAAATTCAATTTCCACTAAAACATTTTCAATCACAGGTTAGAAAAAATCATACTTGACTTCCTCAAATCCATGTCGACCTTTAAAATTAGACACTTGTAAAAATTCAACTCTTTCTTGAAAATAGTCATACCTAGCTTGTAAAATTTTGGAAAATAAAAATTTCAGCTTAGTATTGAAAAAAATTACATCGGACTTACTCAAATTCATGTCAACCTTGAAAATTATAAACTTGTAAAAATTTAACTCTCTCTTGAAAATATTCATGCTTAGCTTGTTAATGTTTGGAAAATAAAACTTTCAGCTTAACATTGAAAAAAACCAGACTTGCTCAAATTCATATCGACCTTGAAAATTAGAAATTTGTAAAAATTCAACTCTCTCTGAAAAATATTCATGCTTAGCTTGTAAATTGTTTGAAAATAAAAATTTTAGCTTAGCATTGGAAAAAATCACACCGGACTTGCTCAAATTTATGTCCACCTTGAAAATTAGAAAGTTATGAAAATTTAACTCTCTCTTGAAAATAGTTATACTTGGCTTGTAAATTTTTGGAGAATAAAAATTTTAGCTTGGCATTGAAAAAAATACATCGGACTTGCTCAAATTCATGTCGACCTTGAAAATTAGAAACTTGTAAAAATTCAACTCTCTCTTGAAAATATTCATGCTTAACTTGTAAATTTTTGGAAAATAAAAATTTCAGCTTAGCATTGAAAAAAATTACACTAGACTTGCTCAAATTCATGTCGACCGTAAAAATTATAGAAACTTGTAAAAATTCAACTCTCTCTTGAAAATATTCATGCTTAGCTTGTAAATTTTTGGAAAGTAAAAATTTCAGCTTAGTATTGAAAAAAGTTACACTGGACTTATTCAAATTCATGTCAACCTTGAAAATTATGAAATTCACATTTAGCTTGTAAAAATTCAACTTGTAAAAATATTTTAGCTTGATGTTGCATAAATTCATATTTAGCTTGTAAAAATTCATATAAGCTTTGGAAAATATTAACTTGCTAAAATTCAACTCCATCCTGAAAATTTTTAGGTTAGGGTTGCAAAATTATTGTAATTACAAATTTCAATTCTTCATAATATAAACTTGCAAAATTTGAGTGGGCATTGAAAAAATTCTTATATTGGTTGGAATTTAAAGATTCAACTTATTATTGGAAAAATTCATATATTGGTTGGAAAAATTCAGCTAGGGCATTGAAAAACATAACTTTCTAAAACTTCAGCTTAATATTGTATCAATTCATGTCTTTATTGCACAAATTTATACCCACATTGAAAACCAATGAACTTGTGAAAAATCACAATTAATCAGTCGACTCGTAGATCAAAGAAAAAATTGTTCAATTCATCTATTAGTTGATCAATTTTGCAAGTTGGGAGCAATTCCACCTATCATAGTGTATGTATGAAGTGCACAATAAATATTGGTCAACTATCAGATCAGACAAATGAGGTTCAAATCTTTCATTGGTCTACTGAATTTGCATGTTACGAATAATTCTGCATACTCATTGTACAGCTTGTGTGTACATTAAAAATTGGTCGACTATTAGATCATACAAATTATGTTTACTTTTTTCATTGGTCGATTGATTTTGCAAGTTCTTAGTAATCACCCCAACCCATTGTACATCTCTTGATTGCAATTAAAATTAGTCGACTATTAGATAAGACAAATTATGTTCAATTATTTCATTGGTTGACCGATTTTTCCACAGCTATAGTATCAATTGCAATAGTGATGTTTGTCTATTGACTTAAAAAATACACATGCTTGCAAAGTGCACTAATGTGTAATATATACATGTTTATAACTCAACCAAATAGGTTCACCCAACCAATACATACATATACTAGCTGCTTATTGGGACAAAAACTGTGCACATTGACAAATCTATAATTCTTAACCCCCTAGAATATAAGTACAACAAAACAAATAGTTATCATCTACACAAAACATGGCATACATCCACAGCATGCATGGTACTATGTCTTCTTTAGCCTTCTGCACTTTCTATGATTGTCCTCACTTGCCCATGCAATCTCTTGATCCCTCACTGCATTCTTCGTATGATTCACCAACCACCATACCACATCAACTCTCATCTGCCCCATCTCCTCCTGCATGAAATCCCAATAATAGCCACCATATTAACTATAACAGAAGATACACAACAACATTGAAACATTGATGAATACACTGCAATAGCAACACTCACTTGAGGATATGAAGGTATTGTCTTGTGCTCCCATCCCAACTTATTGGTGTTGTCCCATTCCTTTAGATATGTGATTACGTGTATGCCACAATCAAACAAGTTTTCTTGCTAAGGAACAACTCCCAATCTAACTGCCATTGGTTGGGATCCCGCATACACATTTGGCTTTATCTCTCCAAAGATTTTCACGAAATTGTCCCTCTTGAAACATTAATTATTACTAACAAATAATTAGGGATGTGCATGTTTGAAGAAAAAAGTAATTTAGTATGAAATTATACCACTTTAGCAGCCGTGATCATCTGTCCATTTTACACTACATTGTTAACTCGACCAATTCTTATCATGGAATCGAGAAGGTAAAACTCTATTCAGTCGGACTGAATTACATAACACCACCAATGGGAATTGTGAACACCCCATTTTGTCCGGGCATTTTACAAAAAATGACAAAAAAATATAAATAGTAAAATAAAATAAAATGAAAAAACAAACAAAAACAAAAAAAAAATACAATAAAATAAATTTAATAATAAATAATATAAATAAAAAAAATAAACAAACAAAAACAACAACAACAAACAAAAAGAAATAAATTATAAAAAAAAAATAATTAAAGAATTAAATAAAAAAAAGAAAAGAAAAAAAGGGGTTAATTTTGGCCCAGGGTGCCACGAGCCCAATTAAGGGCTCGTGGACCTGGGCCAACGAAGGAACTCCAACAACAAAAAAAAATAGAGGCAGTAGGGCCCGAAAGAAAAGACAGGAGCGCGAGGGGAGCAGCTGGCAAAGGGAGGCAGAGGAGTGACCCACGTGAGAACTGAAGAAAAGCAGAGGCAACCAGAAAAAGCTGAAAAGCCAGAGGGAGAGACACGCGAGGCAGCAGGACCGAAGGCAAAAGCTGCAGCAGACACCGAGCAACGGGAGACTGAAGACTGAAAAGAAAAGGAAAGCTGCAGGGAGACCAGAACCGGAGGCATACACGGCACGAAGACGAGTTGAAAAGCAAAGACAGGAGCACGAGGATGGGTGGTCAAGGAGAACCGAAAATCAAAAGGGAGCAACCGGAAAGAAGCGCGATGGAGAGGGAGTCCGAGCCGGGGAACGAGGACTTCAATCTGGACTGGAAAATAGCTAGCACCGGTGACCGAAAAGGAGGACCGAGGTGAGCAATTGAGAAAACCGGGAGAGCACGAGGTAAGAGGCCCTGAAGATTTTGAGGAAAACCCTGAGGCCGGGATTCTGAGAGCCGCCGGAGCAAGGGTGGAGGGGGAGCACAATGGAGACCGGACCGAAGGAAGAAAGGAGGTAGAGGACGATGGTGAGCAACTGGAGTCTAAACCGAAAATGAAGGAAGGAGTGGAGAACTGGAAGAAAATCGGAGAGCACCCACGAGAAAAGAGAGGGCTGCCAAGGAGGAGAAAAACAGAGGGACACGTGCATGAAGGAAGGGAAGACTGAAAAGATGGTCCGAGGGAGCCACAGAGAATCAGAGGGTGCATGAGAAAAACAGAGGGAGGCTGGGCACTAAGAGAAAAGAGAGAGAGAGAAGACATGGTCCAAGATTGAGTGAGAAACAGGGAGAAGAGAGCCGTGGAGACCGAGGGAGCACCGGAAAGTAACCGAGATGCCGAGCACAAAGAAGAAGCCAGAAAAAAAAAAGCAAAAGAAGTATAAGATAGCAGAGGGGAGGAAACAACCGAAGAGAAAACCAGAGGACCCGAGACCGAGAACCTGAAACCGTGAACCTTAAACCGAGAGCAAGAAAAACGGAGGAGGAACTAGAGAAGAAAGCCGAGGAAACCCGAGGAATACGCCGGAGAAGCAAAGAGGAAGAAACAGTTAGTGACAAGAAGGAAGCGAGACAGAGAAAGTGCCACAGGTATATATCCTCTTCGACTCCCTATTCTGCTTTCTCATATGCTTGTTAGGTTGGTCCATATCCTTCTGGTTCAAGTCCTGCTGAAATTTCGATAGATCAAGCATGCATGAAGTTTCTACGTTGTGGTTCTTGCTTTTTCTGATGGACCCGTTAGTATTTATGAATATTTTGGTTTTTTTTTTTTAGGCCGGACGGTTGTGGGTCAATTATTTTATGGTTTGAGCCTCGGGAGCCTTCTTATGAATATTTTGATTTTTTTGTGGGCCGGGCAGTGAGAATATGAGTTATTCTGATAAGCTTTCGTATGGACCTGACATTGTGAGCACACATGAGTGCATAAGCACATTATAAGTATATGCATATGGTAGGTCTCAATGTTTTTTTCCTTTTACTGAAATTCACTTTCCTACAACATGATAAAAAAAAAAATAATAAATAAATAAATAAATTAAAATAAATATATATATATCATTTGTAGTTATTCAAATTCTTTGTACTACAACCCAAATCATCATACCCTGTAGGTTTCAGAATTTTCACAAGTACTTTGATCGATTGTTATCACGTGAGACTGTGAGTCCACGCAGATACATCAATTGGTTGGATAGCTGATTTTTCAATAATAACTTTATATATACGTAGTTTTACTTTTAAAAGCAGAGTGTATTCCAAGATTTTTTTTTTGCTAGTTAAAAGTAACAATGATACAGTTGCAATGAAGGATTGGCTAAATAATTGTTTATAAAAGGAATATTTTCAAGACAAAATCTAATAATATGGTGTTTTCGAATGCTTCATACCAAGCAAAAATAATTTGTGATGGCGTGTTTTAAGAATAATTGTGTAATAATAAATAATTGGCTCAATAATTACATCACGTGAGTTTTTTCTGGGCCCACGCAGGCATTTGAGTTTACTGAGTTGTCACATAAAATTTTGAATTCACGTAGACATATCAGTCAAATAGATTAAAAATAATAATATTCCAAAAAAAATAAATTATAAGCTCTTACAATTTTCTTTAAAAAAAAATGTGTATAATAAGATTGTCATTTGAAAACCGAATAATAATAGCATTTCCCGAATTATCGCTTTAAAATAAAACCTTTAAACCACGAAGTTTAGAACTTCTGCAGGTAATTAAGGAATCGATCTATCAGGCATGACTGCGAGTCTGCAATAGATGGATTGGTTTTCTTTTTAAAAGAAAACTCTCAAAAATACAAAAATATGTTATTTCAAAAGCTAAAAAATCAAATAAAAACATTTAAAAAAAATCCAAAAGATAAAAGGAATATTTTCAAAACAAAATAAAATAAGAGTAAGTAAGCGGAATTAAATTATTTTTTGCAAATTAAAACACACCAACTCAATTCCAGAAAATTGTTTTGTTTGCAAAAAAGATAAATTATTTTCCATTAACTTTCTCTTATTACAAAAATAAAAAAAAATATATCAACCAACAGACACGAATTTCTAGTCCCGAACTACGTGAACTTTGATCCCCATCGCAGGGTACGTAGGCCCCAGGCTCTGATCCTGGGTCAAGTCTGCCTTTGTAAATAAATAAATAGTTTTTGATTTATTTGGTGTTTTTTTTCCTTAATTCAATAAATATTATCCAATTTATTTTCTTAAATCTCTTTTTCCACATTTTTTTAAATCTCCTTAATTTCTAAGTTAATTTATTTTCCTTATTCTATTTTTCAAACTTTCTTTTTTTTTCTACCTATTTTCTCGCATGTGAATTATAAAAGGAAAACCAAAATATATTTTAAAGCCATATTAAATTACGCAATCAACGTAAGGTAACCGTTCTTGGGAACAGGTGTCGTGAGGTGCCTAACACCTTCCCCACGCACAATCGACTCCCGAATCAAACTCTGGTTATGTGGACCATCCTTTCCTCTTTAATTCAGTTTCCCAAGATTTTCCTCAAAATTTTGGTGGCGACTCCTCACAAGTCGGTTTTCGCTCGAAGACTAGATTTGTTCTCTTTTTTCTTTCGTCGCATTTTTCTGGGTGCGACAGGAATTATCCACCACTTGCATAAAGATGAAGTCACTATTAGCAATGTCATATCCCACTTTCTCTTGGTCAAAGTAATATCTGCTCTCCCCATTTTGCCATTTTTCAAGGGCCTTAATCATTTTCTTCTTTGAAATTACAATGCAACACAAAAATCAATCACAATGCAAACCAAGAAATTAAATTAACCAAATATCCATTTAGTTACCATAAATTGTGCATCAAATATATGCCTTCGGATCTCACCATATGAGTCTAGTTGTTCAGAAGTAAGAGTTTTAGCAATAACTGACACAGCCTACAATAGCAAACATCAATAGTAAACTGAAGGTCAATATGCAATGGTTATCCTAAATACTATAGACACACTAACCTACACCATCATTGAGCTATTCTATATAACTAAGGGAGCGCATTTTAGCTTGCGTCACAAAATATCCATTGATGTCAACGAATGTCTTCTCTGCTTCCTCAGGGCATGCTCAACCTACACACTTTCTATACAAACTATCCCTCTTACCATCTCTCCATCTCCCAGTCCACTCATACACAAACGGTGACGACTTCGTGGATTTCCTTGCCCTCTTTGACTTTCTTAACATCACCACTTGTTTTCCTTCCTCCACATAAGTATGATCATGGCCACTACTGCCCACTTGGTTTGATCAATCATCTACTTGATCTTCACCGTCAACCTCTTGGATGTCATCAATGCGTTCTCCAATAAATTTAATTACAGACCTATTTTGCTATGGGAAAACCTCTTACACCGAAGGTGAGTACTCGTACCCCATCCTTCCTCTCTCCATTTCATCATGGTCATAATGCTACTTCTCTTCCTATTCATCTCCTTCTTCTTGAAGCTTGATCTCTCTCACAATGGCCTCACCATTCTTTTTCGCTTGAAACTTTATAAGCTCATCAATGAGGTCACACTTCAACTTGCTCAACAACTAACCATATAAAACTCTCACCTCTTACATCATGACATTACAGACTAAGTACAAAAGAAAAATTAGTAAACAAATAAAAATACAAATTACTCATTCACGTATCGGGTCATAGAATATATTATCATCAGTTCGTTCTTTCGATGTGCTATAATGAGATAACACGGGAGGTGCATATAGGATGCCATGGTCACTTTTCCTTTCCCGACGAACCTTATGCCTCACACGCTCATCATTCCAATGCCTCGATGCATCAAAAGGGAAGGGTATAGGATCAGGACCCAATGGGAAGTTGTGGAAGAAAAATATATGAACAAGTCCAACAAAATTCATATCAATCAAATTCAACCAAGGGGTTAATTTACATAAATACGATAGTGTGTTTGAAAATGATAAACAATAACCTACCCTTAGAAAGTAGAAGCATCCATCCACATTCTTCTTGGTTGCCCCTTCTTATAACGCCCACTTAGACCCTACAACCTCCTTTATGAGTTCTACTACCATAGAGGATGACCAATCAAACTAACTAGGGAATGTCCTTTTGTTACAGACAATCCTCAACAGGCGATCACTGTGAACGCCCTATTTTGTCCGGCCTTTATAAAAAAAAAATAATCATAGTAATAATAAATTTTTAGTCAATTAAAATTCCGGTAAATTAATTATGAATCCTTTAATGGGATCTTGGAAAAGAAGAAGAAGGAAAAATAACAAAAAAAAAGAGGATAAATAAATAAATAAATAATAATAAAAATAACAAAAATAAAATAAAAGAGAGAGAAGAAGAGAGAGAATGCTTTGGGGCCCAACCATACTGGGCCCAGCATTTCAAGCCCACAATCACAAATCCAAAAAAAAGGGAGGGGAGAAGTGTTTCGGGGCTCAGAGTATTGGGCCTGAAATGCTGAAGCCCAGCATTTCAGCCCACACTTCACCATGAGCCCTAATTAGGGCTCAATTACGTGAAGTTAGAGGGAAGCACAGAAAAGCTTTAGGAGACACGGCCGCGAGGGAGAAAAGCTGAAGGAGCCTAGGAACACAGAGAGCCACGAGAGGAAAAGGCAATTGCAGAGAGGCAGAACATGAGGGAGACCTACGGGAGCACGAAGAGAACAGATGGAGCCGCGAAAATGGAGGGAGTTAGGGAGAGAGTAGCATGCAAGCACGGAAAGGCAAGGGAGACGTGCATGAAAGAAAAGCCAGAGGGAGTCTGACATGGGTGACCAGGAAACAGAGGGAGCCGTGGGGTCTGAGCACGGAGGCAGACTGCAGATCAGAAGGAGTCTGGGTACGCGAGACTAAAAAGGAGAAGATCAGGAGGAGCCTGACACCAGAGAAAGTGAGAAACAGAGGGAGTGAAGAAGTCAGAGACCAAGCCAAAACGAGGTCACGCCCATTACTTTATACCTAGCATAGCTGGGCAAAGGGAGGCAAATGCTGCCCGCGGTCGCAAGCAACCGGAACAAGAGAGCAAGGTGACCGGTACACGGAAGCAGGGCCAAAAAGAGCAATCACGTGCTGGAGATTTCTCTTTTCTTCACTCGCGAAGCTGCTATAAAAGGAATTGGTGGGTGGAGTAACCGGGAGGACGGAGGCAGTGAGATTGAGATCGAGGGAGAGAAATTTCTAGAAGAGAAGGACACTATGAGCGATTGCAGAAAGGAGGCTCGGTTAAAATTGTAGAGATGTAGAGGGAAGGAGGATCTAAACAGAGCAGCAAAGGCAGTAGGGAACAATGAGAACGATTTCTCCTACTCCGGCAACGCTTGGGTCAGTTTAATTTTCTGGCTTCGGTTTGATTTTTCTGGGTATGTTTTCGGGAAGTGGCCTGTGAATCTAGGTGTTGGTGTTCTGTGGATTGAACTTGTGTTACTAATTGTTTGAGTTAATGCATTAACTGCCTATAGGATCATAGTTTCATCTGGAGTTATGTTAATTTTAAATTTTGTCCAAATTCTCAGTTGATTGATACTCTGTCATTGAGGCATTTTGGGTTGGCAATTAGAGGTTATGCTATGAAATTCTTACTCTGATATCACTGTTCGAGTTGCCCTGCGTCGAATGATATATTGATTCAAAATGGGGACGCCAGGTTGCTGTTTACTTCCCTTAATTTGACTTAATTGCTGATAAAGTTTGCTGAAAATTGTTACTAGTCATATAAGTTTTAATTCCTCTTGATTATTTGATGTGAATCTAGAGTTCCAGTGAGGAATTTAGGCTATTTGATGTCCTGGAATGACGGTGAGTTGCACAAATTGGTATTCCTTGTCATCAACTTCCTGTGTCTTTTGGGGTTTGCAAACACACTTTAACTCACGAGTTGATTTAAAGGATGGGTAGGCATTTGTTGTCTTAGGAAATTAGTCCCAGATTCGTGACGCTAGGTAGAGGAGTCAATGGAACACCACTAAAGCAATGTACCTCTTTGATGAATACAATGTGCTAAGCTTATATCGTTGATGCATGATGCCTTACAGATCTAAAAATTAATGAAGAGAACATCATTGGGCTTATAGGAAAGTGATATGACATGAGTTGTTTTAGTGTTCAGAAAGTGTCAAGCAGGCTTGCACAGTATCAAATCCTTTACAATTCAAAAGGGTAGTTCCTAGGTTCACTTCCACAAAGCATTGCAAGAGGGAGATAATTTGATACTTAACACATAGATTTATAGCCCTTGTTCTAATCCATGCTATTTTACTTTTCCTTCGTGATGTCTGAGCTTTGGTAATATTGGCATCAAATATTTATAAATGATCGAAATTGTGCTTAAGGGCACCCCTTTTCACTTTTATCTTATAACGACCGATAATGCATGAAGTGTTGTTGTTTCATTTTCATTTTTATATTTTAAAAAAAATGAGTGTCAAATATTTTGATATTGGGAATTGATAATTCCAAAACGAAATGATGGATCCAAACGCCAAATACAAAAAAAATCTATGGATGACTCCTGTAGAGATATTAATATGATCTTTTAAAAATAATAATGTCATTATAATTGACTTAATAATTACATCACGTGAATTTTTGGAACCCACCCAGGTATTTAGTTTATTGAGTTATCGCGTGAGATTGTGAATCCACGTAAATATATCAGTTAAGTAATGTTCTTTGAGAAAACAATTATAATAATAAATAAATTTTGATAATATGACAAGTTTCTCTCACATTTTTATTTTAAAGGTATAATAAAATCATTATCTCAAAATGAGAGAGAATAATAGTATCTTCTAATTTTTTACTTTACTTATGTAATAAAATCCTCGTACTGTGAAGTTTAGAACTCCTGCAAGTATTTGAGGAATCAGTCTATCAGGCACGAATACGAGTCTGCAACAGGTAGATTTACTTTTTTTTTTGGAAAATTTTTCAAAAGTATAAAAGAAAAAATAAAAAATAAAAATACGATGGTTTTTCAAAGGTTAAAAATCAAATAAATGAATTTTCAAAAATTAAAGAAAAATAAAGAAAAATGTTTTCAAAGTAAAATAAAATAAGAATAAGTAAATGGAATTAACTTAACTTTTGCAAATTAAAACGCACCAACTCAATCTCATAAAATTGTTTTATTTGCAAAAAGTAAAATTATTTTCAATTAACTTTCTCTTCTAAAAAATTTTATAATTGAAAAATATCAACTAACTGACACGCATCTTTAGTCCCGAACTACGTGGACTTTGATTCCTATTACAGGGTGCGTAGGCCCCAAGCTCTGATCATGGATCAAGTCCGCATTTGTAAATAAATAAATATTTTCTAATTTATTTTCTTAAATTCCTTTTTCCTCATTTTTTTCTAAATCCCCTTAATTTCTAAGTTAATTTATTTTCCTTGTTCTGTCTTCCAAATTTCTCAAATTTTCTTAAATTTTTCTCTACCCTTATTCTCGCATGTGAATGATAAAAGGAAAATCAAAATATTTTAAAGTCATATTAATTTGCACAATCAACGTAAGATAACCGTTCCTAGGAACGGGTGTTGTGGGGTGTCTAACACGTTCCTCACACACAATCGACTCCCAAATTCAACTCTGATTACGCAGACCATCCTTTCTTCTTTAATTCGGTTTCCCAAGGTTTTCCCTCAAAATTTTGATGGCGATTTCTCATAAGTCAGTTTTCATCAAGAAATCCGATTTGTTCTTTTTTTTTTTTCCTTTCGTTGCATTTTTTCGGGTACGACAATCACTAATACTTCCACTAGATGTAGGATTGAGTAATGTTCCTAGACTATACAATAAGAACAAAAACTCAAACCGCTCTTTGTGATTTGTAGATTCAATCATACTCTTCAGTTCAGAGTATCTCATTCCTAAAAACTCCCCCTTCAGTTTTGCTAGCGCATCAATATGCACGTCCATTTCTACAGGCTTTCCATGCTTGGGTATGCACATTAGTGCATTCACATCACACACCTCTATAGCTCTCTGCCTTCCTTTAATGTACATTATTGAAGTTGGAGGGTCAATAGCTCATATCAACTCCACATATAAATAATGATCAATATGTGTGCACTAATGTCTAATAGCCTCCCAAAGAATATCTTCTCTCTCTCAATGTGTCTATGTTTCTTACAAATTCCACGAGCTCAGCAAATTGGCTTGGAGAACATCGTGTTTGTAATGATACCTGCACATTAATAATTGGTATTTTTACTTGACATAAATCTAAGCCATACAAACACAATTTCTATAGAATCTACTTATATCACATCATACCTCATTTGATATTGAGCCACATGATCTTCCTTCTCCCTGATCTTGTTTGCATGATGCCATTTTCTTGTATTAGTCCCTCACATCCTCTGATAACTTATTCTATGCATCCAAAGTTACAGTATTGCACTTCCCAGTAGCCTTGTACCCTAAATCACCTTTATGCTTGACCCTATACTCTTTCATAAATACATTTAACATCGTGACATGTGATCTTTTCTCTCCCCCTCCTCCTTTCCCCTTCATTTTTTTTCTGCTTACAACTATAGTCGATTAGAATAGGAATATTACCTGATGCATCATTAAACTAATTCATGACATCCTAGGAGTTTTGTCAAAGAAACGGAATTCATGAAATAATGGAGATGGTTCTAATTCAACTGCAGTCATTAGAATATTACTTGATCTTATGCTCTACATTGTTCTAACATTATCTAAATGTTACATGCATGCTAAACTCCATGACCAATAACTACCATAGCTACTTTGAAAATAGTTCTAACTAACTAGTATCTCAAATGCTAAGTCAGATTACATAAGTGCTTTAACATTCAACCATAAACATGGGGGACCTCTCATGAACCAATGCTCTATATGGACATGAAGATAATATATACCATATAGGAGAACCCAACATTCTTTTCAACAATGTAACTGCCATTCGAATGGAATGAATGTATATACTTACTTATTCAAATTCAAACCCTAGATGAAGAACCCCCCAACAGTACTTCAGCTCACCAAGCTTCCGTTTCCAACACATGACATTACTGCCTACTGCAGAAATTCCACCGAGGAAGAGTCAATGAAGGGCTTACATCTCCATTATCACCGGTTTTGCTTTTGCTGTCCCCTCGTGTTTCTTCTTTCTTCTCTTCTTTTTGTTGCTCTCTTGGTCGGTCCTCTTTCTTCATAGTCACCGGTTTTCCTTCTCCTGTGGCCACGTGTTTCCTCTTTCTCCTCTTCTTTCAGTTACTTAGTTGATGTTCCTGTTTCTCTTTCTCCATCATCTTCCTTCCTCCTTTTCTTATTAAGGGAAAATTTGTAAATGGACATTAAAGTAACAAAAAAAAAATTTTAGTCCTCAGATGTCACATATGCATGGAATTGTAAATAGTTTAATGGCATGAATGAAAATGTAATTTTCCCTTTTATAAATGTACATATATACTATTATTTAATAACTATTTACACATACGAAAGTATCTTTTTAATAATAATAATAATCATAAAACTAATAATTGTAATTTGATACATTTTTAATTAAAATTAATTACAATAAATTTTTTTCTACAATATTTATTCATAAATTGACGTTAAATTATAATTAAAATTTATCATGATTATAAATATTTATAGATCTAAATTTACTTTTAATTTGATTCTTTTGTGCAAACTCATGTATATAAGAGTCATGAGACTTATAATACGGTGCGACCACTGCTTTTTCAAGCTTTTTGATAGTGTTTTTTCTCATTTCAATTGTATTGCAAAACCTTTTCGAAAGAAATTTAAAATCATCATTATTAGAAAATTGGACGCACGTGAGACCCTTGTATATATATAATAAAACCAATTAGGCGGCTTGACGATTGTTATGTCTACTCGCAAATATATTAAACACAGTACTCTAAATAAATTGTAAAATTCAAGTAAAAAAATTGTAAAATCATTTTGTGTTGTCTATATATATATGCTTCGTTAATGGATAACGACGCATATATATTGGACATAGTCAGTTGATTAACTATGATAGATAGTTATTTTTCATTGAATAGTTAAATAGACTAATAGAGTAAAATAATAATTTATTGAAAATGCAATAATATCAAGTCCTGTGTCCTTTTCTTTTTGGGTCAATAGTCTTGTGTCCATAATTTTTTGGCCACTGATCTTATGTTCATATTTAATCAGTGTAAATGTATTGATGATCTTCTGTGTATATTAAGTTGACCTTTCTCTATTTTAAGGAATTCCATATCGATCATCAAATTTCCACAATATTGTTTTGTATTTATACCTTAAAAAAAGAGTAATTATATACATCTAAAAGAACCAAGAAAAAAAACTCTCCATATTTAAGGAACATCAATCGTTCATTTAAAGATACAAAATTGATGAGAATTTCATTTATTATTTGTTCTTAATATAAAAAAAATTATTTAGACTTAGAAAAATAAATTATAATTTCATTATATCAAATTAAAAAAATTTGAATAACCAAATAAACTATATTAAGTGAATCTTAGATTTTAGTAGAAGTAGCAAAAAGTTGCATGGTAACCTAACATGTTAATTGTGCCACAATACATACATGATGAATTTAGTAAGAAGTGCTGTAATTTTTTTCCTAGTCATGGATTAAGAGTATTTTCACTGAGCAATAAGAACTAATCTCATTGGGATATTAAAGGCAAAAAATATATCGCTTTCAATTAAATTTACTCTATATATAAAGGTTAGCAATCAAATTTCTAATATTTTACTTTAAAAATGAGAGTCACTACCACTCACGTTAACTTAACTGACTTGATAGAAGCATTGTAATAAGTGGCGGAGCTACTTTATATTAAGGATGGACATATGAACTCCCTCACTTTGGAGTAAATTACAAGTAGGTATATTTATCTTTAATATTTTGCATTCTCTATCCCTCAAATTTTGTGCCCCTTTCCCTTAAGTGCTTCTCTTCACATGAATATTAATTCAAAACCACATACATTTAGTTCAAAAATATTCTAAATCTATGAAATCTTAACTCAAACCCAATAAATTTTAACTCAAAATTTTTAATTTAATATATCCAAACACTAAAATTTCTTTTATGGAAACGTACTCAACTAACTAATTTTTTTAATTATTAACATGTTAATTTTTCAATTATTAATTTTTTTAAATTAATTTGCATCCCCTAATACAGGGTCTTGGCTCCGCCAATGGCTGTAATCTTATTTATAATAATAATTGGGTTAGGGTTTATGAGGAGGTTAATTAAATAAAGTGCGAAGACTTGGTGCATTTAAAGTAATTACATTCAGTGTATGGTTCACAAAAGTACAAAAGGCAACGCAACTCAGATCACAATCCCCACTCTCCCCACTCACCCCGTGATGTTGATCTGATCTATGCTCTCTTCTTTCCTTGAACTTCGTCCTCTTGTTTTCTTCTTTCCTTTTTCTTTTCTCCAGTGTTACATAAATAAGTAAATTGCTTAAACTCCATGGCAAACGTACATTTTAATCATTAATTAATTAATTACTACTATTGAAAGATTGTCTGAAGAAATAAAACCAACAAGTTAAAACACGGGATTAGATTCCCTCTGAAATAACTATAATTATAAGATTGAGAGAATAGGGTGAATTAATTCCACTTTTACACTTGAGTTTTTATTGAAATAAGACATACTTCATGCTGCTCCTTCTTCTTCTTCCTTTTGATTTTTTCTCCTTTTCTTCTTTGAATTATTTTGGAGAACCTTCCTGTAACATTCTATAGTGAACATACTAGATAATATTGTGTTAACTAAATTAATTATAATTATCATAAATATTAGACATTAATAGTTTTTTTGTGAAATTATTCTTCATTTTTACGCCTACAATTACTTAAATCACTGCACAGTTGTACTCACATCTAATACTTTTACATAACAAGCAGAGTAATACCAAAAATAGTAAAGACCCACCAAAATCTAATATTGATTTTTATAAACTATTATTTTAAATATATACATTTTTGTATACTTAAGTTATATACAAATAATTTTTATCATTTTTCAAGATTTAACAATAATTTTGTTTGAAGTTTTAAATTTGTGTAAGTAATATCATCGTCAACAAATTCATCTTTTATCAGTAAAAGGCTGACATTTCACATTGGATGACTCGCTTAATTTTTTATTTCAAATAATTCTATTAAATTTTAAATTATAAATAAATTTTGTGCTTATACTACCAAAAAGTCTGTTTAAGTGTTGATTTATTATTATATTTTTTTGGTGGTTTACGCCCTCACAATAAGTTGATCGACAATTTTGAAAAATAGTGACTAAAGCATCCATCATGAAATTTTAGTGACCGATTAAATAAATCGCTGGTAAGGCATTAAAACCATCACGAGTGCAACAATTAATTATGATTCTTAGTGGCGATTAAGAACCGCGGCAATGTTGGCAAATTTATGTACATCGTCATGAAACTGAGTTTTAAAGATGGCTTTAAAAACCACCACCAAAGCGTGCTTTTCTTTTCTTTTTTTTTAATGAATAACTTGGTATTTAGTAGCTATAATTTGATATAATTGTTATTGCATGGTGCTTTTACATAAATAAAAATAATCAATAATAAATTAATAGTAACGAAAAGTTACTCACACATAATATCAAATTTAAACAGATTTATTATTAACTTTGGTTTGTTTTGATAAACAAGTAAGTATCATACAAATTATTTGTACAAGAGTTAATTGAAAATCAAATAATTGCGTCGATCTTAAGTTTGTTTAACGCCTCAATGTTCAAAGTTCAGACGCCAGACGCCTCATATTAAAGTAATCAGGTTTATAGCAGGAATAACTGCACTGCAGCAATTTTAAATTATTAGGATTAGCCCATGGTTTTATTCTATTATTAGTAAGATTCACAAATTACCTACTCCCTCTGTCTCTTTTTACCTATCACATTTTATAAAAAAAATTATTTATTTTTATCTATCATTTTAAAATTTCAAGATAATATTAGTTATTATTTTCCTACTTATATTTTCATGTGTCATCTTAAAAATAAAAAATAATATTAATTATTCTTATTTATTTATTTATTTATTTCTGTAAATACATATTAGTAAATTTGAAAAAAAATTCTAATTATATTTATTAATCTATATAATAAAACCTTAAATAATACTTAAAAAGAAATGGAGATAGTAATCATTTATCAATTTAATTAAATGAATAAGCATATTGAAGCTTGTGCTTGGTCCCCAAAAAATGAAACTTGGTGTAGATTCAACGCATAGGATTGAATATTCAACTTTGGCATATGTGCTCCGTTTAACTAATGTCTTTATAAGTTTGAACTTTAGTCTTTAAATTGTGGTGCCCGATGCTCCCCTATATTGCAACTTGCAGTGACTTTTTTGCGACTTTGGACTGCTCATTTCTAATTTCATTCAATCACAATGGCCCACAATGCGTGATGCTGCTCAAATTTTCAAAGAATAATAAAAAAAATACTGCTAGTATCATGTTTACTATATTCTCTCTCTTTTTTAATATTAAAAATAAAAGATAAAATTAAATAGATTAAGAAAAGTAATAACTTTATTTAAAATATAAAATAACTTTTAAAAATATCTTTATTTAATATTAATAATTTTTATATCATGCAATTAATACAAATAAATTATTTTAGAAACAAAGTCATATTAATTAGGAATATTTTTTTAAAAAATTATTAAATACACTAAACAAACTCTTATGTCTTTTATATTTTAAAATATGGAAACTCCCTTAAATGTCTTTTATATTAAGAAATGAATGACGTATTAATTAATTAGTTAGAAGCATTCAATAAATTTATTTAGTAAAGAATGTCAATTAAGAGATTAATTAATCGTTCAGATTGGAGTGTGAAACTCAACCATATACTAGTAGTATATTTTTTGATATAGAAATAAACTTACATATTGACTTTCAAATAAAATATATAAATATTTAACTGTTCAAATTTTGCATCCACTTCTCTGTAATTTCCTTTAACTTCCAAAAGTTGCCAATCGAAATATATATTATTTATTTGTATTATGTAAAGTACACTAAGTATGATAGTTTATTGTAGCATTAAAAAGAAAAAAAAGGCAAAGTTGGCTCATTTCAATTTCTAAGTATCGTGTTCAACTACCATTACCATATTAGAAATTGTACTCCAATCGGACCAATGATCTGTACAGAACTTCATAGATTAGTCTGGTTTTTTCATGAATCAATATCACTTGCTCACACACACACATTATTAATACTAAATTACTCTTCTCACAGATATGATACATTTTCATATTAGAAAAAATAAGAAGAGAAGGACATCTGTCCATAAATCAAAATCATCCAACCAATGGTGCATATGAGCTAGTTGAATGGATTTAGGTGCCTTTTTTGGCCAAAGTATTCAATTGCCCTTCAAAAAATGAACTTTGAAGACTCTTATTCATAGTAAGAACCAATATATATATATATATATATATGTTTTTGAAGATATTACTAAAAAAATCAATTTGCCAACTTGCTTACCTTGTTTGGAAATATTGTCAAAAGTGACCTTTCAACTTGCTTACAACCCTCATGTATAAATTTTAAATTATGACAAGCACGTGCACACATACATGCATGCGCAGTATTTTAATTTATTCTTTTAATTTACAGCTATGATCTGTTTTCTCATTTGACTTTTTCTTTTCTTGAACTTATCAATTAATATGATAATATGTCATATAAAATTTATAGCAAATTATATTATTTATGAGTTATCAACAACCTATTTTATTTCTAAATTTCCTAGCTACCATGCATGATGTGTCCATATAATCACTTTTCATAACTTGTAATTTTGCAATTGAGCTTAATACTCATTTTTCTTTTAACTGTGATGTTGCAAAAAATTGGAACATTTAAAAGAAACAATAAAGAAAGTACAACTTGTTTATTAGTACTACATAGATTTTAAGTACTATATAAATACTGCACAGATACTATGTTATACTATATAGGGTTTGCTGCAACCACATTTTGAGGTTCCCCAATGTGGCTCCAAACTAGCTCACAGATGCATGTTTATTTGTATTTTGTAAAATATATTGGATATGATATTTTAAGATGCATTTAGTGCATGGGAAAAAGATATGAGAAAAAAGAAAAGATGATGAAAAGTATAAAATTTGTGTTTAGTATTTGATAAAATGGCTTTATTTAAAAGAGAGTTTCTCATATTAAGTGAAAGTTTTTGCATTTCCATTTCTTTTTCCTTTTCCATTCTTAATTTATTCCCTTTAGTTAGCGTAGCATTCAAAGGGGGCCGGGGAGAAAAAAGCTCTTTCTTTCGCACAATGTAATTTTACAAACGAGTTCATATCCTTCTCAAGGTCTTCAGTGCTATGTGGTATTTATTTGTATCCTTGCTATGTTTTCAATTAACTTAATTAGAAAATGAGCTTTGAGGACTTGCGTCTACAGTAAAAGAACAAAGATATCTTTTATTAAAAAGCGTTCCATATCATGGATGGTATAAATCAACATAAGATTTGTGGAGGTATTACTTAAAATAGCCCTTCCTATCCATATTATAACGGATTTTCAACCATTCCAAATTTATTAAAAAAAGTTAGTTATATATCTTAAAATGCTTAAAAAAAGTTAATATTTCAATTTTATCCTAATTAATTATCCATAAAAGTTATTTTGAAAATGCATCGTTTCTTTTTCTCTTTCTCAACTTACGAGACAATAATCAATAAGGGTAAAATATATATATTTATACTAAAAATTACATAATTTCTTATATTTTGAATCAAATAAAATTCTAAAAGAACTCTTAAAATATGGACGGGAGGAAGTATATATTTTATTAAATTAAATATTATCAATTGGCCAACTTGCTTAACTTATGTACAAATATTGTCTAAACGCAACTTATCAACCTGCTTACAACCCTTATATATAAAATTTAAATTATTACACAACACATGCATAGATGCATGCGCAGTAATTAAATTTATTCTTTTTATAGATGTGAACTGTTTTCTCACTTGACTTTTTTCTCTTAGGCTTATCAATCAATAAATTAGTATATCATATTAAATTTATAGCCAGTTATGTCATTTATAAGTGATAAACAATGTATTTCTTTTTTCAAATTCTATACAACACGTGATGCGTCTAGCTATAATCACTTGTTATAAAAAATGATTTTGAAATGCTAGATACTATATAGATATTAATTCTCATCTAATTATTTGAATTGAATTGAATTTTTTGGTGGTGTAGCTAGGTACTACCATAATGGGAACGTTGATATGTCACTATAAAAAAAGAGGTATTTAGAGATGGTCAAAATCTGTCACTAAATAACTCAAAATCCGTCTCTAATATATTAGAGACAACATTTAAGTTATCTTTAAAAGTGACATCGCTAAATAATTAGAGAGGGATTAACTCATCCGTCTCTATTTGGAGACGGATTTATTCCGTCTCTAAATAAAACAAATTCATCTCTAATCTCAATCAAAATTTGTTACCAAAATTGTTAAAAATAATCAAATAAAATAATAAAAATAGAATATAATTATTAGCCACTTCACCCCCTAACCCAAAACCCACGCCACATCACCGGTATGTCATTTGTAGTGTCATATCATATTAATAGCTTCAAATGTGTCTCACCCAGATTCGAAATCATGACCTCTTACTTATAATACCTTTGTAGTCATCATGTTGCCAGTTGAACTGAAATATTTCTACAGTCTCTATATGTAATATTAAATATATATTATTTATTTACACACTAATATATAAACATATATATTTATAAGTCAATATATTCAATTATTAATATTATAAATATTTTATTTATATATATTTATATTTATATGAATATTTATATTATTTTGTTTAGATCTTAAATAATTTTCCTATAAATATATTTGTTTTTCTTTGGAAATAAAAAATTATTTTCCTAGCCAAATTTTAAATTTAATTTTTATTTGTAAATAAAAATAATTATATATATTATGTTTATGATCCATATGTTTTAATATTTTATTATGTTATTTTTTGCATAGTCATATCATATAATATATATATATCGTATTTTATATTGTTTAATAAATTATATTATATATATGCTTAATATATATTAGAGGTGGGAGGGAACCAGATATGATCAAGTTTTATGTCAGTCCATGATCTAACCCAAAGTCTTGGTTAAGTATTATATATATCCATTTTAAATTTAGAAAGGAACATATCTTTTTATTATTTACACCATAAATTTAATTATGGATTCATAATGAAAAAGGATTGAAATTTTATTTGATTTTGGTTTGATTTATTTTTTAGTATCATTATTACTTTTAACTTTGATTTTAAAATGTAGATGTAAATTCTCAAAAGAAGGTTGATTTAGAAAGAATTAATGATTAATAAGTTTATAATAAATTTATTGTTGTCACAATTTTTTGAAATTATTATCATGAAATAGAATTAAAAATTAACTTATTAATTCAAAGTAAAATAAATTAATAAAATTAAGATAATCTACTTAGATATTTTAAACTAAATGATATTATTAAAGATAAACTTTTTTTTTAAATCAATTCTACAAACATATCCAATATAAAAAATTTATCAACATATGGATTACTAATTAAATAAAAAATATTGTTTAATGTTAATTGATTCTAGATATTTGTTAATTACTAGGACAATTAAATGTCATCTATGATAAAATTGCTTACGTTTTCTTTTAGTATAAAATTTCTTAAAACTTCAACGCTTCCTTTAATTTCATTTTACTATTTTTAATCTTAAATGTCTCTATATATCTCCTCTCTCATTCATTTCTTATTTTTCATTCTCATCCTATATTCTTAATTTCTCGATCTTCTTCCATCAACTACCAAGCATGCTCCTAAAAAAATAAAAGAAACATTAGGTTTTAGGATTCTGGTGGTTTAGTTTAAGGTCGCTTGTTGAAATGTCTTTTAATATGATTAGAAATATAATTCACTTAACTTAAATTAGTTAACTCATGAGTTTTGTCCATTTAACATACTATAATATTTAAAAAATACCCAAAAATTGAAAATATCTCTCAAAATTTAAATTAACAATTACAATATTAAAAAATAATACTATATAAAATTGAAGTAATTTAAAAAAAATCCGTATCTAAATCCGTCTCTAAATGTGAATTAGAGACTAATTTAGAGATAGACAAGACACCCGTTGCTGCGTTCATTACAAATGCGTCTCTAAGTTCATCTCTAAATAGATATTAGAGACGAATTTAGGGTAAGACATTTATTATTGCATTCACTAAAAATACGTATCTAAATCCATCTCAAAAAAAAATTAGAGATAGGTTTAGTGACAAATTTTTATCCATCACAATAAATTAAAAACATCCGTCACAAAATTCATCTCTAAATGTTAAAGAATTTTCAAAAAATAATAGGATATTTTTAGAGACAAATATAGAGACGGACTTTTTTATTTTAGCGATAAAAAATTAGTTGTTACTAAGTCTGTCTCTATCATATTATTAGATACGGATTTAGAGACAGATTTTATTAGAAACTATATATACCCGTCTCAAACTCCGTCTCTAATACTTTTCCATTATTTTAATATGAAAGAAAGTTATTTTGCTAAAAAAATTCGTTATCCGTCTCTATTTTTGTCTCTAATAGTGACAGATTTTAATCCATCTCTAAAATTCGTAACTAAATGGGTATTTTTTTGTAGTGTGTATGATTGTTATATTTTTTTTTATTCACACATATCTTATTCCGTTTTTTCTTTCTTTTTTATTTTTCCTCTCCTGTTTTCTTTTAGTTTCTCATTTTATATATATTTATTATCATTATATATGAAAATTATAGATTTAAAAAGAAAAGATAGATTTAAATCTTCTTAGTTTTCTTTCATTCAATCTATTAGCTATAAAAATTTAAGTCTTTCACGCTAAGCTAATTTATAATTTAAATTTAAATCAATAATTAAAAATTTATTTGTTTGATTAATTAATAATTATTTTTTTAAATAAAAAAATTGGTATTGTTTTTGGATTTAATCAATATCATTAATATAAAATATAAAATATATAATAAATTATACTATTCATAAGTTATGAATAAAATACCTCATTCCTAAAATTTCATAAAATGCAGGCTCTGGTCTAATTAATTAAAAATGTTTTTGCATGGAAAAAATTATTGTAGGGAGAGTTTTATACCCATATAACCCAATTGCATCACAAATTTGTTAAAGTAGTTTAATACGATTATAGCTATTAAAAGAGAGAAATTGAAAAAAAAATTGATAACCATGTTTCTGAAAAATAAGCTCATTCTATATCCCTCAAATTTTTCTTTTCGAGAGACATAAAAAAAATATAGACAAAAGAGTTTTTTAATGAACATTTTTGTTGGAATTTTATGACTTTAACCATGAAAAATATCCAATTTTTTAGTGATCATAATGTAAAATTGCTAACTAACAAAGAATTAACATTTCAAACAATTAGATGAAAAGAGTATGACTTGTTCTTCAGATTTTATACAATGCACTAGTCTATCCATTTAGGTGCGCTAACAAGATAGGGTTTTATTCTTTTTATTGCAAGCTTTTTCCTTCTCTCTCGATCTTTATTTTTTTAAATCACAAACTTTCTTTTTGTTTTTGGTAATACAACGAAAAGAAAATATCATAAGCCAAAAGCTGTTAATCAATACATAATCTAATTTCTAGGATATAACAAACTCCTAAAATATCTTTCCAGAGACAATCCAATAAAACAACTTTAGGGCCCATTTGGTTTTCAGTTAGTGAAGAATGAGTTTTGATAGAATTGGTTTCATAACGTAGTTATGGTAAAAATTAGTTTTTGATTAACGTGTTTATGTTTGGATGATTTATTTGAAAATTAGTTTTGACAAAACTCATAATTTTTCTTTAAATTGAGTTTAAACTTTATCTCATGATTAATTTTATTTCTTTGGACTAAAATTTAATTTGTATTTATTTAATTGAGAACATAATATATCTGATATAATATTTTCTTACAGGTCATGATATATAAAAATTAAAATTTTGAAAGAAAATTTTGGTCAATAAATAGGAAATATTTTATGAAAATTTTATTTTCCTAAATTTTTTATTTTTTCTCATTTTTATTAGTTTATTTTTATCTGAGTTTAAAATAAATACAGACAAGAATAGAGAAGCAAAACGGAAAAACAGCCTTCATTCTCCTTCTGTGAAACCTCCGTTCTGCGTACAAACTCAGTGCCCGTTTGTTTTACCTTTTTGTAAAAGTACTTTTAGAATAACCACAGTTTACAAAAATGAAGTTTGGATAAAAGTAGAGAAGTTTACTGAAAAACTGTTTGGATGAAAAAGGAGAAAATGATGGTTAGAAAGTACAGTTTGATTTGTAAAAATGCAAACCAAACACCCCCTCATTCTCCAACTGAAACAGGAAAATCACCCAAACACACCCAAATTTGATCAAACATTGGTTTTGACCCCAAACCAAGGTTTCAAACTAGTTCCCAAACAGGACCTTAATAATAAAGTTTGCACAGTGATTCTCCTCTCTCTAAACATGAGTGATATTTATCTACCAATCTTGAACATATAGCTCTTGAATTTCGCAAGCTACTCTAAAAAAGGAATTAGGTATAATTTGAGCTTCAAAATTTTGTTTTGAATTTGTTAAATCATTAGTGTCAGCTATAATATATATTGAAAACCTATTGGCAAAGCCATATGAAGGCCATCCATAAGACACCACAATTCAGCCTCCAAAACATTACACTTGCCTATATATATTTCTACAAGCATCCCCATACAACTCACCTTCATGATTTCACAAAATAGCACTTGCAATTACAATTTTCTGATCATTTTTCAAAACATCATTGCTGCTTATTTTAACCCATCCTTGTGATTAGTCCAAGCAATTAATTAACCATATGTTCACTCCTAGAAAGCCCAGGAGAACTCATGCCAGCCAAAGAGCTAGTGGCGGAAATAGTAAGTTAGTTGAAAGTCTCACAGAAGAGAATCAATTTTACAGTACAAACTATACATTTTGGTAAAAAGCACTTTATTGCGCATAATTAAACTTTTTTTATTCTATGTAGTATTAATGTTAAATTAAACAGATTTGTTATGCAACAAGACCATTGCAAATAGTTCTTCATCTGTTAACTTAATTTGGACAAATTTGACATCTTACAGTTGATGTTTATAATAACGTAATAAGAGTGTATAAGGATATCTTAATCGGATGGTTCCTAAAATGAAATTCTCAGTTAAAAGGGGAGATTTCACTTAAATACCATGGTGGTAGGATATTTTCAAAAACACACAGTGAATTGTAAAATTTCTAATAGTTACTATTTATTAAGGTATTAAACTGGAATTAAAATGTGCCAAAAAATATCAATGTTGCTCCTACTCTGCTATTTTTAATTAATACTCATATTTTCACTTGATTCTCACATATTTCTAACTAATTCTCAGATATTCTCAGTTGATTCCATTTATTCCCAAGTTTGATCTAGGAACAAAAGCAACATTTTCCAATACATTTTAATTCCAACTTGATACCTTGGTAATTATTGGAAATTTTACAAATTTATGGTATGTTTTTTAAAAATATTTTACCTTTCTCCATGATATTTAAGTGGGATTTTCCCTAAAAAGTTAAAAAAAAAGGTCTCTGGATGAAGTAATGTTATCCAAGTTTTAGAATAGTAGGAATGGACATCGATAAGTTTAAAATTAGTTTGTCTTTGATTTATATATTGGTAAAGTGGCATTTCAATTTTTTTTCTTTTTTTAATTTGGTAGTTTTTACAGTTGATTGCCTGAGAACTCTGCAAGTTGTTAAGTAGATGATTTCTACTTTTTTCCCTTGACCTTTTTTTTCCCCTAATGTTTTGATCACATAACCCCTTTGTTCTCAGTATTATTTCACTGATATTTTGCTAGCAATTGGCTTTTTTCTTATTAGGTTAAAAAATCCTTTCATTTTTTTTAATTTTGGTTTATTAATGTTACAAAAAATTAGTTTTAAGAAAAGGAGAATGAGAAAAAAATACATTTTAATATATTTAGTAAATAGTTATAATTCTTCCATCAGAAACATTAATGCTTAAGGTCCAAATACAGATCTACGAGATTGATTTAGTCCCCATTCAAACACCAGCTACATTACACCACCCGATGGTGTATAGATTTCAAGATCATGCCATTAATCTTAATCTAGTTAGCTCAACTCATAACGCATTTTTCATAGATGCAACTAATTTTAATGATACACCTACCATCATCCAAATTCTCAGACAGATCCCTTGGGGATGATATGCTCCAATTGATGCCAATGGAATGGATTACCAACTTTGAAAATAAGTTCCATAACTCTTTCGCACCAACTCATAATCCTCCTCCTCTAGTGATAAAAATATTGCCTGATAGTACAATAAAGTCAGTCTTCACAAAGCTTGAAGAATCTACAGGAACTAATCACTCAACCTTAAAGCCAACAATCCCTCATGCTTTCATGATCACCCCCATTTAAAGTCTCTTCAGCAGTACACCATGTCACACCAATCCTTCCAATCACAAATTTGAGAGAAGACCCAATTCCAGTTGAATCTTTCAAATCCAATGGTGATCGTATCTACGTTGCCAAACTAAATGGTAATTTCCTCTGGGATTGTGATTCTTTTTTTTGTGATCCAGATTGCTGATGTTACTAAGAAGAATGGGAAGGCCCACATGACAATGAAATTAAGGTAGATAGGAAAGAATCTCTCTATAGCACAAGCTATTTATAGCTTTTATTCTTATCACTCGTAACAATCCTACTGTTTTGCACCTATTTAACTTCATGCCTATCCATCTTATCCATAAGAATATGATTATAACAAAATCTTTAGAATGACTCATCAAATTTTCCGTAACCCTCCAAAGCCCAATTCAAAACCTCCACCAAATAAAATTAAATTTGATAGTGCCTTGACTTCTATGTCTTGCCCTCCAGAACCCCTTAAAAAGCCTACATTTAAATCACTTACCATTAAAGAGCCTCAACAACTTCCAAAACAAACACTACCTGACAATCAAAAAAGCCCTGATAATGAAAAAAGACCCGTTCAGGAAGACTTTAAACCCATCGCCACCTTTTATTCTATTAAGAGGAATTATGCCTCCTCTGACTCAAATGATAGTTCCTCTTTTGATTCTGGAAACAAAAGAGACTTCTCGTCTTTTTTCATGGCAACTCCCCAACAACCAATTGGTGATAATTTATAAATTGAGAATGAAATTCATTTGGATGATATCCAATAGCCTTATGTTCAGGAGCCCCAACATGGACAGTTAAGGGCCACTACTGGCCCATAGTTCACTTTTGAAACAAACATTAAGATAAATTTTCTTTTTCTTTCTCCATTTTTTAAAGCTTATTTTATTTATACCAAATATGATATTAGAGTAAATATCGTACTCCTTTCATTTAAGTTTACTTCATATATAAAGAGTGAGAATTAAACTTCCAATCACTTGTTTAAGGGACGGACGAGAGCCTCTATTACTCATCTGAATCTAAATTGATTGCATGATTTTACTTTTATCTGTTGCCCTTTCCAGTAGTTCACATGATGAAAATAAATTGTTTCATAGACCAAGAAACATAATTTAAAATTAAATGGATAGAAAAAGCTGAATCATTGGATGATTTAAAAAAGAATTGCAACAATTTCATATAAATAATTTCAAGAACAATATACATGCATTCCACATAGATATAATCACTTATTGCCGTATGCCATTTTTTTCGGTCTCTTAAATTGTATTATTTTTTAATTTTTTATATACAAAAGTTTAGGTAAGTATAATATCATATGTAAATAATGTGATTTATCTTAAATAATATGTAAATATAATGAATGATCTAATTGTTTATAACCTGTAAATTTCTTTGTTAAAATTTTTATTAATTAAATAAACTAATATATTAATAATAAATATATAAAAATTTATGTGAATTGGGTTCTAAAAACTCATAAGAGCTAAACAGTATCAAAATTAGCACAAGCAAGCTTCATGATTTAAAGAGCATATATAAAAGTATTTAATTATTTCACAAATAAGCCCCTTACATCTACATGGCAACTCCTTATAAACTACATTAATCTTTGTTGGTATATATTATAGGGTGTCACACCCGAAAATGCGACGCAGATGGCGCGGGAAAATGAAAATAAAAGAAAAAGGGTGAAATCGGCCCACAAGGCGGAAGGCCGGTTTCGGAGGAGTCGCCACTAAAATTTTAAGAAAAATTTTGGAAAACTGAAATAAAAAAATAAAAAGGATAAGGATGGTCTGCGAATCAGAGTCAGGTTCGGGAGTACGATTGTGAGTGGGGAAGGTGTTAGGCACCCCCACAACACCCATTCCTAAGAACGGTTACCTTATGTTGATCATGTAATTTTTATGGCTTTTAAAAATTATTTTGATTGCTCTTTTACCATTCACATGTGAGAAAAATGGTAGAGAAGAAGGAAATTAAGAAAATTTGGAAAATTTGAAAAATAAAATAAAGAAAATAAATTAAATTAGAATTGAGGATATTTGAGTAAAATGAGGAAAAAGAATTGAGAAAATAAATTGAGAAACATTTATTAAATTAAGGGAAAAACACCAAATAAATCGGAAAATACTTATTTATTTATAAAGGCGGATTTGACCCAAAATTAGAGTTTCGGGCCTATGTACCCTACGATAGGGATCAAAGTCGACGTAGTTCGGACTAAAAATACGTATCACTGGGGTGATATTTTTATTATATATATTCTTTGAAAAGAGAGGTTTATAGAAAATAATTTGTCTTTCCACAAAGAAAACAATTTTTAGAATTGATTGGTGTGTTTTAATTTGTAAAAGATAGATTAATTCCCACTATTTACTCTTTTCATTTACTTATTTTTGGTTTAATCAACTTTTAAAAGAGAAGATATATCTTTCCTCAATTTAGAAAATACGATTAAAATTATGTGTGATTTTGAGTATTTTATTTTAATTTGAAAAGAAAATATTCAAAAATAATTTTATTTTTACAAAACCAATTGATATAATGTGGCGATTTTATCACTCACAGTACATCCATTGATGCCTAAATGTCTACGGTAGTGTTACTCGAGACAACAAGGCGTAAAAAGTTTGAAAGAAAACAAATAATTTTTATTTTTTGTACCGATTATTTTTTTTCTTTTATTTATAGAAATGAATAAAATCCTTTTTAACACATTTATTTAAAATGAAATAAAAAATATGATCATTACGTATGTTTTGAAAAATAATAATAAGCATATGTGGTGATTTTATCACTCACAAGTTACTGACCTGTATTTAAGATACTCTCGGTGTTACCACTCGAGACGGATAGATATTAAAGAATAAAAAAGAAACTAATAATTTTGAATAAATTTTTGCCCTCTCTTTTTTTTATTATGAAATAAAGAAGACCCTCTCAACACATCTAGTTATGGAAAATATGATTGTCACATGTATTTTCAATAATCAATATATGTGGCGATTTTATCACTCACAAGTTACTGATTAATATCTAATTGCCAACAATGTTGCCACTCGAGACAAGAGGCAAAAATAAAAGATCTTAAGGGATAAAATTGGTAAAAATAAATAGATTTTAAAAAAAGAAACTTTTTTATTTTTATTTTTACTTTTTTTTTTTAGAGTTTTCTTAAAAGACTTCATATGTTTATCATAATTGTTATTATTTATAAGGACCTTTTGAAAGCTGTAAAACTCAGACACTTTAATTCGTAAGCTTCAATCAACGATACATATCACACTAATGCCCACATGATCATTGGAGCAAATACTTCATGAGTTGTCCTACCTATGTCAAATCAGTCCTGGAAAAAAAAAGATGAAACTTTGTGCCCTTTGAAATTTGCCGAAAAATAAAGCACTGCATGGAAACAAGTGGATTATCGAATGATTCTTGCAACTCCGTTAGAACATCGTCAACATTTTTTTTTAGCATAAAAGCATCCTACGTGAATCTGAAAGGCATGCCATTTCAACTCCACGTCCTCATTTGAAAATAAGCAACAGAGAAGCAATATCTTCAATGTTTTTTTTTTTGGAAGGCTACAACTCATTCTTAACCATATTTGTTGGGACTTTTAAGCAGGACACATTCACAATAAGAGGATTAGTATGAAAGCCGATCAATATACTAGTCCTTCTGGCACCTAAGAACAGTATGCAAAGTTGAGATCCTACGAAAAAAGCTGACTATGAAGCATAATATGGTAAGCTTGCGGTTTCACCACCATCATAAACCAACGGGAAAGAATCAATCATATTATGAACTGTTTTCAATCCAAATCCCAAAACCATGCTCATACTAAAATCTAACGCTTTCAGTTTACTACGTTAACCCAGATTCTACAACCCACAGCATGGAACACATCACTGAGTTGGTAAAGCGAAAGTTGAAGAGAGAAATTTAAACCTATGGCTGATGAACGAAAGGGCTTCCTCCTTGCTTTCACCAAATCAACGTCCTCCTCAGAAAGTTTCCTTACCGTCCAGTCCCTTCTGCCTCCCTCGCGCTCTTCCTTGTCTCTCGTGCTTTGCTTCCCCTGCTTCCACTTCCTCCGTCCCTCTCTCTTTGTTTTTCTTATTTTTTTAACCGCGGCTCTCTCTGCTTCCTCCTCCTCTCACGCTCACTCCCACGGCCAACTCAAAGTCTCACCGTGGCTCACTCTGTTTGTTTTTTTTTCCTCACGGCCTCCTCTGTTCCTTGCCTCCGCACCGTGGCTCCCTCAGTCTCTCCTCTTCGTGATTTCCTCGCGGCACCCTCTTCGGTCTCAGCTTCCTCTCTCACCCGCGGACCGGCCTCCTCGGCCTCCAGGACACCCTCCTCTTCTCCTTTTCTTTTTTCCTCCCTCGGTTCTCACCCGTGGCTCCTTCTCAGCTCTCTCGGCTTTCTCTGTGCTCAGCCATGGCTCTCTCTTTTCTCTCGCGTGCTCTCCCGTTTCTCTCACCTCCCCCCCTGTTCATACTCCCTTGGTCTCCATTTAAACTCTCCTCCCTTTCCTTTTCACGCACACGGTCTCCCTCATTTTCGCAGCCCTTTTTTCCTTGTTTCAGTGCTCTGCCTGTCTTCCCTTTTCGTGCATGTCTCCTCGCACTGCTCTTCTATTTTCTGGTGCTTGCTCTGCCCTATGTTTCTTCTTCACTCTTCGGCCATCCCTCTGCTTCTTTTTCTCTTGGCCACACCTTGAGCCCTAACTAAGACTCAAGGTGATGATGCTTCAACACTTCAAGTCCAAGATTGCAAACCAACCCTCAACCTCTTTTTTTTTTTTTCCTTTTTTTTAATTTTTTTTATATTTTCTATTATTTTATTTATTATTATATTTTTACTATTATTTTTTTATTATTATCATTATATTTATATATTTTTAAAATTATCTGAACAAAATGTGATGTTCACACAGGGTGAATTACATACAGAGTCAATATATTAAATTAATTACAAAAAAAGATTTTAATTAAAAAAAATTAAAATCTAAAATATTAAATAATAAAATTAAGAAAATGATTAGAAATATATCGTATTTTAATTCTTAATATATTATATATCAATTGATATAGTGATATGTTGATTTTATATTTCATATATTAATAATTTGATAATGATATGACTGATTTAATCTAATGATGATTCATGTTAACCTGGTAGTAATAAAAATGATGATTGCGACAATAATATTCATAATAGAGTGTGGGTGGGTGGATTGAGGCAGCGACGCGTAATTTGGAAAGTAAGTGTCCGGTGAAATGAAATTATCCGATCCCTTAATCTTCGGATTTCGTCGCTGCACGAATTTTCCGTCGATGTAGGGAACACAAAATAAGAGCGAGCTCTTCTTCCTGGGGTCCAAACAACGCCATTCCGATCTCTAGAGACTCTAGAGAGAAGAGATTAACCCCAACGTCATTTCTCTCATCTCTCCCTCTTTCCACCTGAATTCCCATCTTAACCCTTCATCAGGTGGCAATCATGCCTTCCTCTTCTTCTCCACGTCCCTTCCTTCGTCCTTTCGCGGGGGCTCTCCTTCTTTTCTTCTTCGTCGTTGCCGGTGTCCCCTCCGCAGCGGCGGACGATGTCAAACATGATGACGACCGGGTCCCCAAGTCGGACTCTTGTCGTAACGACTTCCAATTGGTAATTTATCAAATCCCTCTTTTATGTTAATCAACGGACCCTTTTTGTTGCTTGCAATTGTTGTGTTTGGTTCGGATGGAGTGAAATTTACGTGAAGGAAATTGGAAACGGAATTAAGATTGGAATGGTGATCTTTTTCAGTTCCATATTGTTTTTGTTATGTATATATAAAAATCTATTGAGGAGTGGGGAAGAGCAATGCAAAACCGAGGGCAAGAAGTCCTCCAAAAATAATTTCGGACTTCTCAGCTCAAAAGATCTTTCCAGTTCCTTTCTAAATCCACAAAGGAAAAGACCATTAGCTGACAACCACATAGAGGCCAAGAAAGTAATTCGCTCCAAAATAAGATGTATACTGAATTTTTTTTTTTTTCATTGAACACTTGTGTGTGTTCCGTTCTAACAAGAAGCCCACAAACCAGCCAAGACTGCACACTTCTAAAGAGCTTTATGCTCTTTCTTCTGGTCAAAACCAGTACACTCTATGGCTAAGAGAGCCTGCAGATTAGCTGGGCACACCCAATGATCCTGATCGATTCCAAACAACCTATTCCAAATCTGCCAAACCGCTTTACAATGCAAAGATAGATGATTGTTTAAATCTGAATCCTGAAAACACATCACGTTACAATGCAAAAACTGAGCATTCAAGTTGTACTGCAATCCAAACTTAAACCTTCACCTTAAAAGGAACGTTACTGTTCAGACATAGAAGGAAAAGTTTAAAAAGAAGCTGAAGAATGTAAACTCCAAGTTCGTCTATCAAGCTAAGTAGAAAGACAAAAAGAAGCGAGGATTTCAAGTGACAAAGTAATATGGATATGAATAATTTAGATTTCTTTAGAATATTGGACTAGGAGTCAAGATAATATGGATATGAATCACAGTCGAGATTAATCTTGAATTCTTCTCAATTCAATCATTTAGATTTCTTTAGAATATTGGACTAGGAGTCCAGATAATATGGATGTGAATCACAGTCGAGATTAATCTTGAATTCTTCTCGATTCTATTTCCCATGGTCCAACTGGTTTTGTGTCATGGGCTTGTTAGCTTTCAATCATGCTGGCTGATAAATTGCAAACTCTGGCACACATACTCCTCTGGATGTTAGTGTCATCATATATCCTTTGCTATATAGATTACATTGCTGCTACTTGAATTTTGCAGAAATATACTGTTATATAAGTTGTAATACGGTAATTTAGACTAAATCTTTCCACTCTTATTTGAGCTTTCCCCCACCATTATCGCTGTTGTTCATGGCTGTTGTAGATGTTTCTTGCTGTTCCATTTACTAAATGGGGGGAACTAGAAGGTCGAATTTATTTTTATAAATTTTAGAAGTAATTTTTTAAATGACTAGGTTTATAGATTAAATAATAATTATAGATAAATGTAATATTAGATGATAACTAACTATTTGTTATAAATAAGTATTTATGACTAAATAAAATAATAATTGATTAATTAGTAGTGATTAATTTGTGATGATATAATTTTAAGGTTAGTTAAATGAATCATATGATTAAAGAAAAACACAAATTAAAAGGTATTGGGTGTTTTAACAGTTATATAAAAATTTAAAATCTTGTTGTCCAATTTTTTTCATTTTTCTTTTAATCACTGCTGCATTAGCCGCAATTTGCATCAAAGTGACTGCAACACCTGCAACTGCAGAAAAATCAGTAAATGCAGCACAATTACTCCACAACTGGAACCATAATCTAAAACTCTGTTAGGCTGGGTTTTATGATTTTTCCTATTTTTGCTGCATCTATGTAAAATGAATCTGGTGTATGCAAGGTGCCTACAGTGACTGCCTTGTATATACTAGAAAGGGGCCAAAGGCATTGCTGGACAGGTGCCTGGCCAGAGGGTTCTCGCTTCAACCTGCATGTTGAGACTAGGGCCTTTGAATACATTGCTTGTGAATCATTTTCCTTTACTGTTGCCATCTGCATCTTTACCTTCACTTTTCTCTATCAATGTTTGATACATTTTTTTACATTGGAATCTTTCAGGTTAAGGTCAAGAACTGGGTTGATGGCAAAGAAAGGGATATGTATAATGGGATGAGTGCAGGATTTGGGTCTATATTGCCTGAGCAGGATAAAGATAGTGTCAGATCACCTGCTGCTATTGCAAATCCTGAGGACTGCTGCTCCAATTCAACTTCTACAGTTTGGCTCCTTTTTATTTCTATAATTTTATCCTTTACATTGAGCTTCCTTGATTGATGCTCTTATGGTTGTAGACTAATTACAGAACCACATGCATGTAGAAGACTGCCCCAGTGATGTGGATATCTCTTCTGATGTGCCTTGTGAATTTGTGGTTTATCCTATTGCATTATGTTAGCATATGTATATAATTATGATAGACTCTGTATATTATTAGCATTGAGATTTTAAATATGCTATCAGAATTGTATACATATGCTGATGCAATATTCCTAAATTTTTTGGGAACCCATAATTTTTCTAACATAGTATAGTGGTCATTGTAGAATAGGGAATTTTTGTACAAGTTGTATGCTTAGTGTGTTAATGATTTCCCATTTGCAGTTATCTGGATCAGTTGTTCTGTGTGAGCGAGGTAATTGTGACTTCACAACTAAAGCAGCCATTGCACAGTTGGGAGGTGCTACTGGCGTGTTGATAATAAACAGTGATGAAGGTTCATTTTATTGCTTTACGTGTGGCTTTGCTTCCTTGTTTTTATTTTATAGAGGGTCCTTTTGCCATGATTTTAGCGAATATAACATTGTTCAACTTTAGTTTCACATGCTAGGCTTGTAAATTGTAATTTCCCAATCGTTGACGGCTGGTTATATAGTAGTTTGATAGACACATATTTAGATTGAAATGTATTTGTGTTTGCAACCTATTAGACCCAAAACCTGGACAATATGTTCAACCAACATTTTTATTACTCCATCTGTTTCAAAATATAGGGCGAATTTAGTAGAAAATAAGGTTTCGAATTATTAGTCATTTTGCGAAAGTTAGCAACCATTTAATGTTATTTTTCCATTTTTTTCCCTCATTTATGATAGGCCTCAATTAAAGTGGGTACTTGACTTTTTCTTATGGTGGAGAGAGATTAAAAGAGATAGTAATAATTAAGATGGGATAATTTAATTAGGGTAGTTTTAGAAAGTTATGGTAATTTTTGAAAAAAATTACAGCATGTAACTAACTTCAACTACTCTTTTTGGTGGGAGTAAGATAGTTAAATCTACTCTATATTTTGAAATGGAGGGAGTATTTTGATAGTAAAAGAATCTTTATTAGAAAGAAATATAATTACAAGAGAGGAGGATAAGACAGCCTCGTGAAAGGGAACAGGGCAAAAATTAAGCAAAGTAAAAAATGAACAAACTTGAACTTGAAAAAATAACAATGCCAGTTGATCCTTGTTCAAATAAGTCAAAGAGATTCCCTTTTGAAAAGAGCCACTAACAGCACATTCAGGGGAAGCAAGAGATAAGAGCCTTTCCATTAAGTCATTTAAAGTTGCTGAAGCTCCTTTAAAAATCCTGGCATTCCTTTCCAACCATATATGCCAAATCACAATGAAAACTCTTCACAAAATTTGCCATCTTTACCTTGTCCCAAACGAGTATACCAGATAAATACGAACTGATATGAATTTTCTGGCTGAGCCTAAAACTGGCCAGAGATACCAAGCAACTTATTTCAAAGCAAAGTAGCCGTACTATTTTGTATTTGTTTCTGAATTAGTCCTACCCATAAAACGAATGTTAGGGTAGAGTGCCCTATTTGGCCTTTGAACTCGCAGCATGTCACTGTATTAGTTTCATTGAGTACTACTGTCCATGCACATAAGATTTCACTTTTAAAGGAGTGGTTTCCAAAACACCGTGATCAATTTAGAGTCAAACTATCTCATCTAAAGAAGAAGAAAGACAAATGAGCTCTGCAAGAAGTAAAAGATTTCCTTAAGTTCATGAACTTATCAATTGGAGGGATTTCTACCAAAATAAAGATTCCAAGACACTGAATTGGAGAACTATGTAAAGTAGCGCAAATAACATGTTGCAGGACAATGGTCCTATATTGTTCTTTCTACTGATATGTTTGTAACGTGCAGATGTGAATTAGAAACTCTATCACACATAATTGTTCATTTTCCTGCGGTGAGTTGCCTTTGGAACAACTTATTTCATACTTTTTGGTGAGAGTTGAGTGTATCCTAGTACTTTGGGATGGTTTCTCCTTATTTGGTTCAAAGGTTCCAGTATCAGAGAGCAAAACATTATGGCAATGTACAGCTCTAAGGGGATATTCTGGGTCTTTTTTTTTTCTTTTTTCAGATGAAGGTACATGCGTGCATTTTTGAGCAAAGGGAGTAGTTTCCCTGGCAAGAACTCCTGTATCTCTAACATTATTACTATCCTCTAGATTGCAGACAAGTGTTGTGCAAAAAAAAAAAATGACAATAGGTTCATCCCTTAAATTTCTGGGAAGTTGAAAGATAATTGTGCAGAAGTTAACTTGTTATTTTAATTATTGAATGATTCCCTGTCATCAAACTATTATTTCCAATATTTTTAGAGGTCTTTGTGTTGGCCTCTCATTTTGCATAATGCAGTCATGTCCCTGCTTCATTGGTTGAAAATGTGAGAGGCAGGTGTGAGTCAATATAGTTTATGGAAAATCTAAAAGATATCATATATTTTTTGAAACTAAGGTGTTACCTGGCTGGTAAAGCAAATTTGAAGTGAAGTACTAGCAAGGAAAGGTCTAACAATGGAAGATTTTCTTGGACCTTGATCAGGCGTTAAAGTTTGTGTGAATTTTGTTTGGGTATGCTAAGATGCTAGTGAGGTTTGCTTTCAGGAAAAATATTATTATTCAGCAGTTATTTAGATGTGATATTACTGGCCATTCTTAATTTTGTACGTATGCTTTTATGCTTACTCTCCATATTATGTATCTAATGTTGTATGCAGAAATGTCATACGGACTGCAATTTTAATTATGAATTTGAGTGGGCAACTGATTGGACAACAAGACATTGTCATTTCATTTGTTTCTTGCTCTTGTCTTTGTTGATTTGGACATCTTTACACTCAGTCAAGAATTTCCACTAAAACTTTTAGCAAGATAGTTGACTTGTTGAATCTTAGCTTTCATTGCAATTATCGGGATGTTGTTTGTTCTTGTAAATGTGTAATAATTATATACAATGTATCTTATTATCAATTGTTGTCTGAAATGTATTGGTTTTATTTACTCAGATCTTATTGAGATGACTTGCTCCAATGGCAGTACGTCAAACATTTCAATTCCCGTTGTGATGATAGCAAATTCAGGAGGAGAAAATTTGAAGAAAATGATGTCTGCAAAGAAAGGTCTGGTCTTCAATCCTTAGAACTTTTACTTGTACTTCATTTCTTTTGCTTTTCAGATAGAGATTTAGGTGAGTATATTTGTTAGAATTTGTTAAATGTAGGACTGTGCATTGGCCTGAGAGACCTGGTGAAACAGGTTTAAACACAAGCAAACGGCCCAACCTGGAAATACATGACCCAAGAGTTACTGGGCCAGTCCTGTTCATCGACTGAGCCATGAGTGTATGCTGACCTGAATCAGCCTGTAGTCACTTTTTTTTTTTTTAAATAATTCATTTTGACTATTTTAGTGATTGAGATTCGGTCCATACTCAAACCTTTGTCCCTCTCACTGGCATCAGTTTAGAGTTTGTAATTTGTGATTCAGGTTACAAAAGAGTAATCCATCAAAATCAGACTACTAAAACTAAATCTTAACTAATCCTATCTTAAGGGAAATATAAGGAAACAAATATTAAGAGGAGTTGACTAAATATAAATAAGGAAATACAATTAACTATAAAATTATAATGGTGACAAACAGAATAATGAATATAAAGAATTCTTGTTAGCTGGAGACTGTGGATGGATCTTGTTCTTTCATTACGACATACTCCCTCCAGTCTCAAATATAAGAGAATTTTAGAGATGTTTGGTTTAAAATATAAGAAAAAAATGTATATTTTTGTGGCAATAAATGTGTTATTCCAAAAATATCCCTAAACCATTGTGGTTTTCAATGAACATTAATTAATTTAGTATAAAGGAAAAGATTATTAATTGAGAGCAAATTTGGAAAAAAAAAAAGCATGTTTAACTACAAATTAAATGGACCTAACTAACTTCATTGGTATGTGTCAAGTAGTTTTTTTTTTCTTCTTATATTTGAGACTGGAGGGAGTCTCTATTAATTCCATTGATTAGTTCAAATATGCACAATCACCCTGTAATACTATCTATTGGGCTATGATTTACAACATCCTGAATTTTTTTTAGTGTTGCCTCATTTTATTGACTAGCACAATTATTGGCACTGCTACATTTTTTTGGTATCGGAATTAACATTTCAATTGTCACACAAACCCCTACATGCTTGCTAGTTTGCATACTCATGCATAGTTTGGATAAATAAGGTAAAAGAGAAACATGCCTTTTGGGTGTCAATTTGATTACCAGGAGATTTATTTACAGATGGTTAATTCTGAGTTATCCATTGCAGTGGAAATTTTGTTATATGCTCCAGTTCGCCCTCTTATAGACTTCTCAGTGGCATTTTTGTGGTTGATGGCTGTCGGAACAGTTATATGCGCTTCACTATGGTCAGATTTGACTGCCCCTGAGCAGGCTGATGATTGCTATAATGAGGTTTTTTGATGCATCCCTATATCTGTCTTAAAGTTCATGGGGTGTGTGTGTGTGTGTGTGTTGAAGTGTTTTTTTGTGATGTCTCGGTGCTAATTGTCTTGTACATGTTTGGAATAAGTATAGTTTTGGTTGGGGGCATGCTTTCACCCAATTACAATCTTCTATTATTTTTGCAATACTTGAGTGTTGATTTTATATTTGCAGACTGCCTATGGTTCTTTTACTTTGGCCTACCTTCTGTGTAATTAACTATTCATTTTCATTAGTTACTCTCAAAAAGGGGCCAAGAAGGTTGTTTCCTTCTTCTTTTCCTCCTTTCTTAGAGATTTATTTCTCATTTTTAATTCATCTTCAAAAGTATTAATTTGAAAATCATGTTGCCTCATTTTTTCTAGGAACCTTCAAATGCCGCAACAGCAAAAGATGAGGAAGAAATTGTTAGCTTAGATGTGAAGGGTGCTGTCATCTTTGTCATAACAGCATCTACTTTTCTTGTGCTAATGTTCTTCTTCATGTCATCTTGGTTTGTCTGGGTGCTGATATTACTTTTCTGCATTGGTGGTATGCAGGTAATGTTGGTCATTCCTGTAGCTGAACTCTTACTCTCTCACTAAGTAAATATAACTTTTCATGATGTGCATTCCGAGCATATTAATTTGTTATTTCTTTCAATGGTCAAGGGGAAAATGGCATAGCCATTTACTTGCTTGAGAGACATTCTTAGACAACAAATTTCCAAGGTCTAAAGCTAATCAGTCTGTCTACAACAGATATCCTAACTAGCTAGGTGAAAAAAAATTAGGACTAAGGTGCATGGAAAGGCTTGCACACTTGTTGGGTACGCACACACACATGCATTGTGGGAGCTCCCTCCATTCTTTTATTTAATACCTTCAAATCAGAGATTGCTTACAAGTCAAACTAATGAAGACAATGATAAGAGAGAACTATTGTACTCTCAGACAACAAGAAATTCAATCCTTTGACACTCCCACTTAATTTGTAAGGCTTATCTTTGAATAATGCATGTGTTTTACCTATATAAAGGCTTTTTGTTTTATTGTCTATTCAGTCCCTTTAGTTATAAAAATCAATGATCAACCAGTCATATCTATTTCTAGGATTCTCAATTTGAATTACATGGAATTTTTTTTTTGGGAATTTACTCAGACGGAATTTTTTTTTCTATCTCTTCCAAATGCACTGGTTTCTTTCCAATTCTGAAGAAAGTCAAATAAAGGATTTTAGTTATGCAAGATTCATGTTCGTGAACATTCTAGTCATTTCTTGTTTGTGCCCTGCATTTATAATTATTTCCCTTTTGGTAATCAATTTTGAAAGCCAACTTTGATAATTTGATCTTCAATCTTATTCTCTTATTGAAGTGATAGAATATGAAAACCACTCTGTCACCCAGCACATTGATCTGCTTAAAATCATAATGTACCTACCTGCTGATTAAGTATTCTGGACTTGATTTCTCAAGCATATTGATTTCATACCAACATGCAGTTAATGTTCTTTGCTGCTTTCATCTTGCTAATTGAACAATGCTTTTGATATCAGGGAATGCACCATTGTATTGTGAGTGTGGTTTGTAGGTACAACCGATTCTCATGTTTTATTTTTCTTCCTGCCAAAAACAGAATAGCATTTCTTGTTCTTTCTGTATGTTGTTTGTTCTGATAATCTCTCTTTTTTATATTTTCAAATATGAGCAGAATATCTCCAAAATGTGGGAGGAATACTGTGAATATTCCTAAGGTTGGGGAGGTCTCTATTTTCTCACTCATAGTGATGCTCTTCTGTTTGGCATTTGCAATTTTCTGGGCTGCCACTCGGCGGGAATCATATTCTTGGATTGGGCAAGATATTCTTGTAAGTTTCACTTTCAGTAGCTAGGTAATGTTTTATTTTTTGGCATTCTTTAAAAGATTATCATTCTACTTCTTAAAAGATGAGGTGCTGCTTACTGACAAAAGATCAATTTCTATTGATACTTCATGAAGCATGTTACACTTGTGCGTGTAGCACACACATACACAGAGATATGGGTGCGCATGCACACGTGTACACAAGGATTGAATCAAAAGCTAATCACTGAAAATTAGTAATTACAATAACTATACTATTAACGACCCCCCCTTCCTAATCTAGAGAATGGATGCTATTCATTCCAAGCTTATCCTTTGACGATAGCATTGCAAAAAATTCATGTGTATCATGTGTGTGTATACGCACAAGGAATGAATCAAACGTTAATCCTAAAAAATCAGTCATTACAATAACTATACTGTTAATTATCCCCCCCCTTAATCTGGAGAATGGATATTATTCATTCAAAGCTTAACGTCTGAAGATAGCATTGCAAAAAATCCTGTGCATCATGACAGCAAAACATGTGAAAATTGACTGACACTTTAGCCCAACCCCAAGTGGCTGACGTTGTAACTTAAGCTATCTCAATAGTTAAATCCAAGGTGGCTATGTTCAACAAATACAACCTTAACTTGATGGGGAGTGTTGGAATTTGGTGATTTGCTACCTATCATCTCTCAATTCTGTCCAAATGGTGTGGATTGGAGCCAAATTTCAACGTGTTTCCTTCCTTTTTTGGTCCCTAGTATTATGTGACTTTATTATGCTATAGTTGGCTCTTAATCTCGTGTATTCTATTTCTGTTATTGGGATTGATTAGCTGACTTTGGATAATAGGAGTCCTAGATAACAGGAGTTTCTAAATGTTTTATCATTAGCTTTAATTTAAACTTTATTGTTGATGATTTGAGTGACAAGGTTTGTTGCGTCCTATTCCTATATCAACTATTTGCACTCAATAAAGTAAGTTCAGAGGACCATTAAAATCCCGAGTTTCTGCATATATGTACACACATGTATGTATATATATCTAATGCGGGAAGCTGTCCTAGGGATGAATTAAAGGTAATCCCCAAAAATCAGAAATTACAATAAGTCAATAACTGCACATCAATCAGTCCCTAGTGATAGGAATTATGACATCTATACAATAATTACATTGTTAATGATAGGGATTTTCTCACACTTTATGGATGTCATTCTCCTTTCTTTAATCTCACCAAGAGTACTGACTCTCATCAGTACGAGTGGAGAAGTAGATGGGCACTTTGGTTTAATAACAATGGTGGAATTTCAATTGTTTCGAGGCCTGCCTATTTTCAGTATTTGCATATTTCTAATGAAAATTTTGCATGCATATAGTCTAGTTACAATCACTCATATACATAAAGACGAAGTACTCACATTTCACGAATGTGTATATTTTTTCCTACTTTTCATGTTAGTTAATATGAAGTTGTTGTGATCAAATACGCTTCTAGGATGGGTAAACTGGCTTACTATCTTGATGTTCGTGGTTACTATTTACAGATGAAAATCTATAATGGACTTTTTATTTTTTGCTGTTCAGTTGTGAAATATGGTTTTAATCTTGACAGGGCATATGCTTGATGATAACGGTCTTGCAGTTGGCTCAATTACCTAATATCAAGGTAGATGAATGGTTTCCTTCTTGTTTCTGATAATTATTATTTCTTCACAGTTTGTTCTGTATAAATATTATAAAAATTCTGCAAACTCACCTTTGGCATTCAATACTTTAGGTTGCTACCGTACTCCTGTGTTGTGGATTCTTCTATGACATCTTTTGGGTGTTCATATCTCCAGTGTTTTTCAAACAGAGTGTTATGATCACGGTAAAATTATACTTTTTACTTGGTCAGCTTTTTTTTTTGTCTTGTCTAGTTGAAGTTTGCATCTTTAAAATTGAGAACATAGTTTATAATATATTAAAGTAAAATTCAGCATATCCAAGTCTGAAGTAGTTACTTTGTTGTATGCTCGGTGCACACCAAACTGGACATAAGCAATATGTTGCACAGATTGATTTACAAAAAGTTTCATTGTTGGAAGCCTAAAAGTCTACATTGAAGTAATCTTATTGGCCCAAAGGAAAGTTTTTCATGTAGTTACTATAACCTAAGAGTTCATTTTTGCTTCACTGTTGATAAAAGGAAGATTATTATGCGGAGGCTGAAAAAACTTCTGAACCGCATTACATATTCAAACATACTGCTGTTGTAAACTTGCTTTGGTATAAAATAATGCCAAAGCATGGGAAAAGCTTACTGATAAAGTTTTTGGAATCCCTAGTTTATGCATATGTTCATGCTTTATCAACAATAATAACAATAAGTTTTATCCCATTAAGTGAGATCGGTTACGTAGATCATACGATGGCATTGTGCTCTATCAAAAATCAAGTCTTTAGATACATTATTCACTATGAAATCCATTTTATTATTCCCTAAGTGTCCTTTTTTGTCCTCCTCTACTTTTTGTTAGGCTAAAAACTATATGATTAACTCTTTTTATTGGTGCCTTTAGCAATGTTCTTTGCCCAGGTACAAGCTACCTTAAATAATTTTCAACCATTTTCTCTTGAATAAGTGCCATGCAAACTTTTTCTCATATGCAATTATTTTGAATTTTATCTTTTCCTGTGTGTCCACATATCCATTTTAATATTCTCATTTCTGCTATCCCCATTCTTTGCTCTTATTGTTCCTTCAAAGTCCAACATTGGCTACCATCACTTATTTAGCGCTTATCATTCCTTGTACTTTAGGGAGCGTTATGAATACTGCCATATTGTCAACTGCACACACATATGGAGACAGATATATAAATAATGAATCATACTACATAAACATGTCTCAAATACACACTGATGAGTTTTCTTTCCTAGGTTGCTCGAGGAGACAAAGCTGGTGGGGAAGCAATTCCTATGCTTTTGAGAGTTCCTCGTATTAATGATCCTTGGAATGGTTATGACATGATTGGATTTGGAGATATTCTCTTTCCTGGTTTGCTTGTTTCTTTTACTCACAGGTACTAATTCGTTTATTTTTTAACTGATTGTATAGATGTAATATTTATAAAATTGAACATGCACACTCAGTTTTTTCTTTGGAAATTTCTTTAACAAAATTGAGGGAAGGAAGAATAAGGATCTTATTCATATTTGTTGATGTTTGTAGGGACTAGGGAGAGGAATGAGAGAGAGTGACAATCTTTTGGATGTACTGACATGTATCTTTCAGTCTCTTCTGTCGGAAATTATAAGGACTAAGGAGTGTAGTGCATGAAGTGCAATCGAGTACATGTATTATTACAAGAGGATTAGCCCAACCTATTATCATTGTCAAGCGTAGATTACTTAAACACTTCCTAGCAAGTTAGAACATATACACAGATTGAGCCTATCTTGTTCATATAAAGTTACATCTAACTTGATGGTGGGAGTTTCTAAGCTAATATGCTAACTGCATTCTCCTTTCTAAACATAGGAAGTAGAAATGAGATTTGTTGAACCAAATTCGACCTGAATAGCAATTACACCTTTATAAGCTCACACTTTTGAGGCATAGCACGGTACTTAGCTTGGATAAAAAGCTAGTTTGTGGGGTTGGAGAACTTGAGATTTTGGTAAACCTCGCACATGAATCTCATACCATAGACGAGGGATTCAAGTCTCATGCTTGCAATTGGGATCATAGCATTTCATCATACTCTATAGTCCCAGATCTCATGCAAGTTTGTTGGCCAAAAAAAATCTCATGCAAGTTGCATATTCTGGTCTCTAACAAATATTGGAATGTTGGCTTCATTCTTTGTGGTAAATGATTGCAACTAGGAGGGAGTGTATTTGATACCAATTGATATGAGCCTTCACAAGAGTGATATGTCAAAAGCTAGCTTATGGGTTTGAAGAACTTAGGTCCATTTAAACCTCACATCAAAATCTTATACTTCCAATGTGGGATTCAAGTTCTATACCTTCCAATTGGGATCATAACAATAGGCTTCCCCATTTAGGCTTCAAATCCACCTCCTCTGATTGCTGGTAGAATCATTCATACTTCTTTCTAGAGAGTTTTGTTGAAGCTTCAGCTAAGGTTACCAAAGAACAGGTGGCATTAGTACCTAGTGTCTTTTTTTTCGTTTTTTTTTTTGGGGGGGGGGGGGGTGGAGATTTTCTTGAAGTACTGACATCTCTTCTTTTCTTGATTCTGTTTATTTAGTTGTAAAGAGTACAGTACATGTAGTACAAAAGCATAAGCTAACCATGATTGTCACCAAGCCTATACCACTTTTAACTACCTAACAATGTTGTTGACTTCTATCAAACATCCTGTAAGAGTATTGCCCTTTGACTGAGATTAATCCAAACAACTTTATGATCTTGATTTGCTGTTCTTAGAGAACTGTTATCTTTTTTATTTATGTTTGGGGGCAGTTTTGGTTTATCTACCTATCAACGATGCTTTATCTTCATTGTTTTGATTTTGGATTTTGATTGTCTCAGATTTGACAAAGATCAAAAGAAGGGAGGACCAAAAGGATATTTTCTTTGGTTGATAGTTGGCTACGGAGTTGGTGAGTTCTTTTGCAACATGTTTCTGTTGAAACCTTGCTCTTTCTTACCCCCTTTGACAAGTATTGTTTCAGCTGAAAGTGATTGTATATTTTTCTCTTGCGTACATAATGCAAAGCTTTTTTTTGGACATCATTTAATCATTGATTGATGTGACGATGCTGACAATAACCTACTGCCCATAGTTATGGAGTCTATGCTCATTCTCTGTTTAAAATGAGTTAAAGGTCTCTTTAGGTGTCATGTTGCTCAGGTGGATGATTTCCAGGGCAGTGGACAGGGTTTTATAGAGGATGCACGCTGATTTGGAAAAAGTTTTGGTTTCTCACCAATTTGCAGACAACATGATTCTCTAGTTTGAAAAGGGATAGAGTAAATCTTGTTAATATTTTATCTGTCCTGTGAGTCTTTGAAATGAAAGATTGAAGATTAATTAGGCCAAGAGTGGCAGCGGGTGTGGATGATCAGATTCACCAATGGCTTGTAGTTTACTTGAGTGTTCTCTTAGGAGGAAACCAATAGCTTCTTTTGGATCCAGCGATCAAAATGTCAAGCATTTGGACAACTGCTATTTTGTATCCTGGTTGGTGCGGCAAATAGATTAGATAAGTGTGTGCATTTTTTGGCAAAATCAGGGATCACCTGTATGTTAGGAAGATTGTTTCAAGCCAGAGAAACATTGTGGAATAAACTGTTTGTATGTGTTTTTTTTTAGAGCATCAGATTCAGATGTACTGTCGGACCCTGGGGCATTTTAAAGTCCTTGGTAGGAATTTGGTTTAGGGATGGCTATAACTATTTGGCAATGTGCTGTTATTGTGGTGCCTTGGTGTATTTAGTTGGATAGAATGGTCGCAACTATGAAGGTGCCTCACTTTACACAGTTATGAAAACAGTAGCCTTTATAGCTTACCTCTTGTGTCAAGCTTATTGCCTCTTCCAAGAGATGTCTCTTTGAGATCTGCCAAGAGACTGAGTTGCTTTTTTGCATGTTTGTGTTTCTGTTTTTCAGACTTATTCCAATCTTTTCTTTCTGTTAGGAGGTCATTTTATCCTCTTCCTTTGTACCTTTCATTTCTTTCCTCCTATCCTTTTCTTTGCAAATAGTTGGAGAAGATTGCTTGAATTGTCGAGGGAGCCACTTTCTCCACTTGGTTGTCATTGGACAGAATGGGGACACTTTTGGCTTCCCTCTAGTATTTTTTTTATGGCCTCTTTAAAGGGTTGTCTATCTCTTTTCAATTTGTAGAAATAGGGCTCTTTACTGCTGTTTGATTTTTATCCATTTTTCTGTTATTTTCTGACCTTTTTGCTCTGGTGGTGGATATCTCGTCTTTTTCCTTTGTATTTTGCATTCTTATATTTTTCCTTCATAAAATAAGAGCCAAAAGAACTTGGAGAAAAACCAATCTTTAATCCTGGGGCTTTTGGACTTGGATAAGTCTACCAAGACCCTGCAAATCCATATAAATCTCCACGGGATAAGATGACTTTGTGAAGACTTGAAGTTTGAATTATTAAAAAATGAATCCAGTACTTTTTATTATCAATGTTACCATCTATATGCTCCTTCCTATACATGACTAACAGCACACAAGGATTTGTAAATTCAAGATATACGTTTCAGTGTCCTTATGAAATCATGATGGTAATTCTTGTAATTGATTAAATTGTTTTGATAGTGGTTTAGGTCTGGTAATCATGAAATTCTGTGGAAAACCAATATTCTTGATGCTATTTTTCTTTTATCAACCGATGAAGATTACTCTCTTCAGTCCATAAAAAGTGTCATTTTAGAGTTTTTTAGATTTTTCATAATATTTGTTGGCTTTTTACTATTTTATCCTTTATCAATACTTAATCTAATGTTAATTTTCTCTTGGTTTTTGTGAAATAAATTTAAGTTGACAGCATTTTAGTAAAATACTATTAAATTTTATAACAATATTGATCATTTATGAGTGGAGAAAAGCATCAGGAGTTATTTATGACTGCTAGGTACCTACTAAACTTAAAGGGAAATTTTATCAAACAGCTATAAGACCAGCAATACTATGTGGTAGTGAATGTTAGACTTTGAAAGGATAATAAAAGTATAAGATGGGAGTAGTAGAGATGAAAATGTTGAGATGGATGTTTGGTCATATAAAATTGGATAAGATACGAAATGATTTTATATGAAAGAAAGTTGGAGTAACACCTATTGAAGAGAAAATGGTGAAAAATCGTGTTTAAGGTGGTTTAGGCATGTATAAAGAAGAGGACAAGATGAGCAAATGAGGAGAGTTGATTAGATGATTTGAAGTCCTATCAAAAGGCGTGGAAAAAGATAAATAAGGACACTAAGGGAAGTTATAAGGAATGACTTCTTTGATAAATGATTTATCTAAGAAGATGATGTTTGATAAAGCCCATTGGTATTGTATAATCCATGTAACCGACTTCATTAGTGGGATAAGGCTAATGTTATTGTTGTATTTATCATTTATGACTTTCTTAGTTTGTGAAAAAAAATCATAAAACAACACTTTTTATGAACTGTAGAAAGTCTTTTTTTTTAAGAAGAGGTATAAGATCATTTCATCTCACACTTGTGTACAATCCAACTGTGTATGAGTACTCTATAAAACAATTGGCAAAGGAGACGATATTGTGATTTTCATGACTGTGTTAACAGCCACTGTTTATGGAAAGACGCCATATTCTTGACTTGGGACAGGAGAGAATTCCTTGGCAGCCTTTTGGTGGTACCAGTGTACAAAATGCTTATGCCTGTGGCTTTTCCTTCTTATGCATGTTTATCCACTTGTCTTGTTAGCTTGTTAATAAAAACCAGAGTCTCTATGATTCCCAGCTGGTTTTGCTGATGATACCTTGTGGCATGGCAGATGCCTCATGTTAATCTAACAGTTATTTCTAACTAGAGAAACCCGTGCAAATGCATTTGCATGGATATTAAGAAAAAATTTACATGAAAACCAAAATGTCCAGAGAAAATTAACAGTATCCTAAGGATTCTCTTTCTCTCTCTCTCTCTCTCTCTCTCTCTCTTTATATATATATATATTTATTTATTTTCGTTGATTGTACAATAAATTTAATGCTATTTAGCTTTTAGCCCCTGAAATCGGTTCTTGTCCTGTTTCAGGGCTGTGTTTGACATACATGGGGCTATATTTGATGAATGGTCATGGACAGCCTGCACTCCTCTACCTCGTTCCATGCACACTCGGTAACTAATTTAATGCTGTGCTTAGGTTGCATGTCCAGTAGGTCCTCATTTAGCTAGCAGGATTGCGAGAGCTCCTTTTCTGGTTGTTGCTCATGCACTGTTGTTAATTTTCCGATGAAATCAACAGGTACTACTATTGTTTTGGCATTGATAAGAGGTGATCTGAAGACCCTTTGGAATTATGGCTCAGACTCGTCTAGAGAGCCTTCTGGTGTTTAAATCATAGTTTTTATCTAATGACACTTGATGAAGTAATCGAACTTCTGCAAGTTGGGAAGCCAATTCAACCACGTTGACATCGGTTTAACGTGATGCAATGAGTATAATGGTGGGGAAAGATATCTGATTTATCGGCAACTCTTTACTGAGCCTCCTTGATGATCTTTTGTAATTATACACGAATGTTCTTACTGCTAATTAGCAGTCCTTGTCGATTGAAAAGCTAAGAGGGGAAGTTTCTGTTCTGAAACTTAACCATTATGTATTTGTAGTAGTTGTTCCATTCTTCTTCTTCTTCTTCGTCTTTTTTTTTTTTTTTCTATTTTGGTTGTTATCTTCCGGTGATGTTCCCCTAAAACAATTAATGCGGTTTCAGTGCTTTTTATTAGGACCAACAAAAGATTTGAAGTTGGCTGTGTTTTGCTCAGAAGAGTTTGACTTCTTGCGAGCTTGAGACCCTACTTGGATCATTTTGATATTTCTGTATATGTAACTACACATTTATTTGCAATACTCAATACATTGTTTTCAACATCATCAAGCATATGAATTCAAAGATTGCAACACCACCAAACGTAAATACACAGATAAGCGGAGTGATCACTCTGAATTCCCGAGAGAAGCATTCAAAGCCGACCACTTATTACTTCTATCTAGCATATCAAAGCATGATCAAGGACCTTAGATCATCATATTACAGAGAAATCTTTTAAGTAGATTCAAGTCAGAAACATTTTGGAAATTAAATCAATCATAAGCAGACAACTAAGTGTGTCAAGTTTATGGCTGATTTAATAGGGAAGGCTTAGCAATGAGGAGGGTGAGGAAGGTTGCACTTAGCAGGGAGCTGCATGGCAAGGTTTGGATTAATCCCAAGAGAAGGCAAGAGCTGAGAGTTCTTATAGGAGCAAAGGCAACGCAGGTCAGCATGAGAGAGTGCAGAGCAGCAATCCCCAGATGGAGCTGCCGGGTTTGGAAGTGTCACAGATGGCTTGCATGCCATCAGCCCACTGATTGAGACGTTGCATATGGTTTGGCCATTGATGGTTGAAGTTGAAGTTGCAATTATAAGCAGCACAGCTAGAGTCATAACTCTGACCCTCCTCTCTTCTGATCCCATCACTTCTCTTTGCAAAGTCTCAGGCTTCTCTTCTTCTTTGGTTTATGGATTTTGCATGGGAAAGGAGGGTTGGTGTCTCATGGATTTATAGTGGGCAGACGAATGAATGATCATGGGCATTTGCTTAATTGACATTGGCTAAGGAATGTTTTGTTGGTTCTCACCTAACTTTTTTTTAAAAAAATTTTTTCTTTTAAAGAACTTCTGAGACTTAGCACAATCATGTCAAAATTGTCTAAAGGATTTAAATATAAATTACAATTTGGAAAAAAAAAAAATCTATCACTTTGCCCGTGACTGTAAAAAGGCAACTACTGCACTATCACGGGCATGGGACATGTGGCGGAGGTGCTGTCCTGCAAAAAGTGGAGCCTTTAATCATTCTCTTGGTTCATCAAAGCGTCCTCTGGCAGCTGCAATGCATAATATTTTTATCAAGTTGATTTCTTAAGTCGTTTTAATACATCAATAAAAAATCTACAAGAAGCCATTTTCTCTCAAGTTTTGTGGAACATTTTCTCCCTTTTTCAACTTTTCTCACATATTTTGTTAGGCTGAATGCATCTTTTTTTTTTTTAAAATTTCAATGTCCCTTGACAAAAGTACAGATTTTTTTAAAAATTAAGTTATTATTTTTCTCATGCAATGCAAGGAAAATTTGTATTATTTTAAGTTGTTTTTTAGTGGTTTTAATTTATATAAAATAATTTAAAAAATTTGGCCCCTTTTTTGTTATCTTTTAATATAACCTACTTTTTACATCATGTGACTTTTTAGTTTTGGCTTTTTTTTTTTTTAGGGAAAGCTGAAGCTTTTTGGAATTTGTTTTCCATCATGGGATTGTTTGGATGATTTTTGGGCCTGATATTGTTTGGATCATTATTCTCTCAAAGTTTGCAGTAAATAGTACTCTTTTTTTACCAAGCAATAAATAGTACTTAAGTAAATTGAACTTTTTTTTTCTTCATTTCCATTCTCATCCACTTTCTCTCCACTTTTCGTCTAGACCATTGGAATAAATTTGTATTGTTGATATTTAATGTTTTGTAAAATTATTATTAAAATAGTAAATTATAAAAAAAAGAATAAATATAAACTGTTAAAATTTTATTTGAACAATTTAGAATTACAGTGGAGGAAACATGAAAAAAATTCACTTTATAAAATATTCAATCTAAACCATTCAAATTTAATCCTAGAGAAGGTGCAAATATATATATATATATATATTTCATTTTTACATACATTCTGCTTTTTCTCTGTCTTTTAGAATTTACTATAAGACTATACAACTACTTTTATAATTTAAGAGAATTTAAATTTAAATTTAATTATGATTTTAATTTTACAAGTAATTTTTGTTTTTTTTTTTTAAATATGATGCTTAAAGTAGTGATTTTGACCAAATATATATTAATTACACATGCGCGCCTGCACACATAAATCTTAAGGCACTCAATTTTTGCGATGTTAAACTTGAAGAAAAATCATGGTAATTTACTCGAAACATTTTTAACTGTATATAAAATCTCAAGGCATGATGAGCGGTGGAGTTAATTTGTAATTGAGGAGAAAATCTTCTATAGTTTTATACATAATATTAAAATTTGGCATTACGTCTTATAAAATTTTAAAAACATTTCTTAAATAAGAGAATATATCTTGAGGATAGAAAGTTAAATACCAACTCAATCTTTTTTTTTTGTTTGTGAGTACCAACTCAATCTATACCTATAATTTTTTTATAAAGATGTTTTTTTATAAAGATGCAATGTTCACAAATCATGAATATGAGGTTATTTGCAATATTTGAACGGCCCACAATCTCGTTTATGAAAAACTATAGAGCAAATATATCAAATTGGAAATAAATTATTTATAATTGAAGATGGGTAAACGCCTTTTATGTATAGTATTAAAGTATTAAAAATTGATGTTATGACATAAAAAATTTTAAAAATATTTTACAAATAAGACAATATGCCTTGAGGATGAATAGTATACTAACTCAATTGTAAGAAACTTTGCAGCAAAAATATAAAACCAGACATGTTTTTCTACGTTATATGAAATTTGAAGCAAGCTATATTTATAACTAATAAATAGTGTAACTAAATTATTTTTATTTTATTATACGTTAATCGGTCCACTTAAGGACCATGAGTTTCACGTGACCATGTCCACCATGATAACCAACTAATTCAAAATTAACCAACTAACCCGCCAAATTATGATACAACAGTCCTTACAAAATCATGCATTGCTCTTATGGAAGATCCCTTCTCTTCTTCCTTTGCTCTTCTGATCTGCACTGCAATCTCACTCGCTTTCTTCTTCAACTCCTCTCCTCTCTCCATCACCCTCTCTATCATCTTCTTCACTTCCACCCCAGAAACCACGCTCTCCACGGTGCGCGTAAGCTCCACGCCCGCCCCCATCACCTCCTCCACCATCTTCGAATTGTAAGCTTGCTCTGCCGCTAATGGCCACCCAATTATCGGTACTCCATGGCTCAGACTCTCCAACATGGAGTTCCACCCACAATGGCTCATGAACGCTCCTACTGATTTGTGCGACAGAATCTCCAATTGGGGAGCCCAATTTCGAATCAACAACCCCTTTTTGCTTTCTCTCGTTCGATTTTCAAATCCCTCCGGTAACCACTCTGTTCTGAAATCTACGTCCACGTCGAATCCGAAAGGTGGTCTGATAACCCAGATGAACGGTTTCCCGCTCTTTTCTAATCCCTCAGCCAACGACATCATCTGGGTCTCACTGATTGAGTTCTGAGATCCGAAAGAAATGTAAAGAACAGATCGCTCAGGATTCAGATTCAGCCACTCAATGCATTTTTCAAGAGGAATTCCAGGTTCTTTACCTGCGCGATGCTTCGAATCCCTGCCAGGTTTTGTTGGCAGAAGAGGGCCAATGGTCCAGACAGGGGATCCGATGAATTTTCTCAGAAGTTGTAACCCTAGCGGCTCGATTTCCTCGACGGTGTTGCAAATCCACCCATCGGAGTTCAAAGAAAGAGCGATTTGGGTTTGGAAGAATCGAGACCAAGCGTCGGTGCCATCGGCTTGTCTCAAGAATCGGTGAAGCTGAGAGCGGTGGAATCTGTAATTTTCTGGGAAACCCGGAACGTGAAACTCGTCGGAGTCGGTTTTCCGATGAGGGAGGTTCAACCAGATGGACATGTAAGCGATGGTTCCATAGGCACCACAAGTGGTGAACGTAATGCTCTTAGTGCCGCAACTCCTGGCAACGTTGGAAACCCAACCGACGAAGACATCGGAAATGATGCAGAGAGGAGGACGGCCTTCTTCTTCAGTGATTCTGGAGATTAGGGATCGAAGATGTGGTTCGAGGCTCAGAGCCGCAAGACCCAGATTTGGAAATAGAGGAGGCGGGATTTTCTCAGAGTTTTCTGTGTTGGGAGGAAGGCCGTGGCTGGTGGGGTTGAAGGGTAAGGAAGCAAGGTGAAGACGGGAAGAGGAAGAAGAGGAGGAGGAAATGGCGGATTGGAGGTATTGGATGTTTAGAGGAGTGTTGGCTATGGTGATGGTGAAGGAGGTTTGCTCATGGATTAGCCTAGCCAGAGCGAGAAATGGTATGAGATGGCCATGACCCATGAAAGGCACCATTACGATATGACCTTCCTTCTTCTCCGCCATTGGAGAGTGGTTTGAGCTCAAAATTGCAGTTTCAGAAGTGGAGGAGGCAGTTGCTTCATTCACTTCTTTTTTCCGTTGTTGAAGTGAAAAAATGAATATTATTTAAAAAAAAAGAGAAAATAACATACCTTAAACTTACATAATTAAAAATATCAAGGTATTTATTTAGAATTATTTTTTAACATGTGAAATTCTCATTATGTCCTGCCTCCCTTTCATCCCTCCTGCCTCCTCCCATTTTGTTGTTGTTGAATAAAATTTAGAAAAGAAATATAAGAGAAAATTTTGCAACTTAATTGTATATACTTATACCTTTTTAATTGGAACAAGTGAGTTTTAAATTTATAAATTTAAAAATAAAATACAAGTATTAATAACAAAATAAGTATTGCATAAAAATATTCACATGTTTTGATTTCATGAAAAAATATCTTAAATATTTAAGTTTAGATACTTAAGTATTTTGCCAAAGAAGAAAACTATTTTATAGTGAAAAATTAATATATTTATCAACATTTTTAAATTAAAAAATAGTATATAGAATTTGCATTAAATGATAAGTTATTGAAATTATTATATTGAAAAGTTATTATATAATTAACATTTAGAGCTAATCATTGAATATATATATATAGGGATCTAAGACACTACTAATAAGTTGATTTTGTCATGAAAATAAAGAAAATGTAAGAAAGATAAATCCAACAATAGAAAATTGGATGAGAGAAAACAAGTATTTATACATGATCTTTATTTATTTATAATAGCATAAATAAGAATATACACACACATATATATTATAATGGTACAATATGATATTTTTCAAAGTTATTATAGAGTATTAATCTCGAAAAAACTCTTGGAAAGTTATTTATTGAAAAGAATATGGAGGGTAGTTGGAAGTTAAGAAGAACTCTATCATATAATATAATTAAATTAATATTCACAATAGATTTCTCATTAACAGTTGTATGGACAAAGAGAGAACGTACAGGTAGAAAGTTGGTTGAGTGATTAGGATGGAAAAATAGTTAAGATGACAATGAATGTTATACATGCAATTCCCATCATTATATTAATATAAAATATAAAATTCAAAGGAATCATGTCATAAAAATACAATTTTTTTTAAATTATGCACAATGTATGAAAAGGCTATCTAATTTTTCTACTACCAAAAAAAATTATCTAATTATTAAATTAAATATATTATAATAAGTTATATTTATAAATTATAAATACTGTATGTGCCTGGAGACTGGACACTTGGTACCTTCCTCCGGTCCAAAAAACAAGTGTATGCGCACAAAAAATCAACGCACACTGTCCATTCCCGCCTAGCTGGTTGAAATTTCACAACACTAGCCCTAACCCATGTGTTGATTTTGATCCTTAGTATTTTTTGGCCATAAATACATTTATAATTTATGTATTTTGGTATATAATTAATTAAGAGTTGAGCGAGAGTCATACACTGATCTTGATTAATAAATTAAATAGTGTCATTTTCATAAATTTTATATTTTGTCCAATCCAAAATATATGTCTTATTTTAGATTATTTTTCTAATTCAAAATATAAGTCATATTTAAATAAAATTAAAAGTATTAATTATTTTTTTCCTAATTTACCATTATCTTTAATAAACTTATGAAAAAGAAAATTATCTTAGAAATTATCTTTATTGAAGGTAATGTTGAAAAATAATATAATTTTTTTATAAATTTAATTAGTTTAACTCATTTCTTTTGTCTCTATATAATTAGTTAAATATAACTTATATTTTGAATCGGATAAAGTATTTCATATTAATTGAAATTTTAACAGAGAGCCTTCAAGGTAGATGTTATAGAAGGATGTGGGTTTGAATCCCACGGTTAGATATAAGAACCTCCTTAGTAACTAATTTATAAATATTTTTGTGAATGCTTTGAACCCTAAACCTTTTCTAATTGTAGTAAAAACTCCAATCTAATTCATCTAAACTTTTTTTCTTCTAAACAAATTGAGAGGACGGCCTATCAAAATGTTGAGCAAGTTAGTCTATATGATTTAATTAACAGACATGATGTGTAAAAATTGTCTTGGCCAAAAAATGTAATGGGTAAAAAGATCAAAATATAATTAATTTTGTGGTAAGAAAAAAAATTTTAAATTAAAAAATTAACTAGTCCGCGGACACGTATTTATTGGACCGGCTAATTTGATAATGCACCTCTCATCATTTGGAGGCAGGGCCTCTGGCATGCGCAAAATTTATTTCAATATTTTTTGAAAATGTAAAATTTGAATATTAGATTTTTGTTGTCTAAGTGAACTGAAAAAATGTTATAGAAAACATTGTATTTCCAAAATGCAGCAGTCTCACATATATCTTATGAACTTGTTAAATATAGATGATTTTGTAGATATTATTAGAGATATTATTAGATTAGATTTGCTGTTATTATTTGGAGATATTTTACATTATTTTAGGATTCTCCTATTGTGTATATATTTTGTACATTCTATCAGAGTAATATGAAAGATATTCAGTTTTACCTTTCTACATGGTATCAGAGCCCTAGTTTTTAGTCAGAAATTTTTTCTCGTCTCTGCCATTCCCGTCTCTGCCGTCACTACCTTCCTCCGTTTTGCCACTTTGCCGTCATCCTTTGCCATCACGACTCCCTTCCCCGTCGTCGACTCCCTCTGACCGGCCCACCCCCAAAGTCCGGTCACCCAGCTCCGTCCAACACACCCTTACGCGCGAGTTCTCTCTTCTGCGCAGACCGTCTAGTTCCGTCCAGATCTCCACCATTCGTCATCTCCTCAGCCACCATGCGCCACTCCGCCGTGTTCCTCTCTTCCAATTCGGTCTGTCCCCAAAGTTTGATGCTCCCTCTCTCCACCACGCGCTCCCACACGCTTCTTCAGTGATCTGCGTCCTTTCTCCTTCATTTCAGCACGTGCTCCACGTTTTTTTTTTCTACTTGGTCTCCTTCTGCCCCATGGAGAAATCCGAAGTTGCACATCCCATTTCCGTTATTTTAAATGGGTCCAATTATCGCCTTTGATTGGAGAGTATGCGCGGTTTTTTGAAAGGCCGCAAGCTGTGGCGCTATGTTACTGGTGATATTTGGTATCCTGTTCGTGAGGCTGCAGAGACAGATTTAAAATTTACTGAGCGACTTGATGAATGGGACAGCAAAAACAATCAGATTATCACCTGGTTTCGCAACACTTCTGCTTCTAACATCCACCAACAGTTTAGGCGATTTGAAACTGCAAAAGAGGTATGGGATCATCTTGCTAGTCGATATACTTCATCTGACTTGTCCAATCAGTTTCAGCTGCAGAAAAATCTCAGTATTTTGAAGCAGGAAAAGGTTCAGCCTTTATATGATTTTTTGGCTAAAATCGAATCTATTTGGGATCAGTTAGCTTATTCAGAGCCTTCTTTTAAATGTGAGGACGATGCACGGGCTTTCTTTAAATACCGAGATCAACTTCGTCTCATTCAATTCCTGATGGCTCTCACGGATGATTTTGAGCCTGTTCGAGCTTCTTTGCTTCATCAAAGTCCTCTTCCGACTCTTGAAGATGCTCTTCCTTGCCTCCGCTCTGAAGAAACTCGACTGGGTCTTTTGCAGCGCACTCCTGAGATGGTCTTTGCTGCATTCGGACGTACTGTTAAGTTTTGTCGTCGTTGTCCCCAGTCTACTCATACTTTTGATCAGTGTCCCTATATTGAGTGTAGAACTTGTCAAAAGAAAGGACACATTGCTGCCAACTGTCCTACTCTATTTTGTCGCTATTGTAAGAAGACTGGGCATCTTATTGATCAATGTCCCATTCGCCCTCCCAAGCCTGATCAGGGAAGATCAACAAGGTCAAGTTTCTCCTCTAAGCCTGCATTATCTGTCACTGATGACGTTCCTACCACTGCTGCCAGTTCCATTTCAGGATCCTCCACTGCAGACCTCGAGGGTCTCCTCCGTAAGCTTATATCTGGTACTTCCAGCCCACCTGCTGCCTTAGCTACTCCCTCAGGTACCTCTTGGTTTTTTGACTCTGCCTGTTGCAACCATAAGACTGGTCAAGAAAATTATTTTTCTTCTCTGTCTCCCAACACTACTACCCATCCTATCCACACTGCTGATAACTCTCAAATGCTTGTTAGTCATATTGGTTCAGTTTCTTTACCCTCCTAACTATTCATGATACATATTTTGTACCTACTATTAGCTTTAATCTTATCTCTGTTGGACAACTTGTTGATGTGGGTTATGATGTATTATTTAACAAACGTGGTTGTGTTGTGATAGATTCTCAGACAGGACAGGTTATCGGGACTGGGCATAAAGTTGGTCGTATGTTTGAGCTCAACTCATTGCATCTTCCTGAAGTTACTTTTCTTAGATTGTGTGCTGCTACCACATCCTTGTCTCTTGATTTATGGCATCGCCGTCTTGCTCATCCTTCCTTGAATAAACTTCGCCCTTTACTTTCTAGTGGTCTCTTAGGTCATGTTGATGATGGGTCTTTTCATTGTATTTCATGTCAAACTGCCAAACAGCCTGCTTTATCATTTAATAAAAATGACTTTATTGCTGATTCCAATTTTGATTTGATTCATTCCGATATTTGGGGGCTTGCACCTACTCCCTCTATGGGAGGATCTCGTTATTTTGTGATTTTTGTTGATGATTATTCTCGTTTTACTTGGATATATCTGATGCAAAACTGATCTGAGTTGCCTGATATTTATATTAAATTTGCTACTATGATTCACACTCAGTTCTCTAAAGTTATCAAAGTTTTTTGTCGTAATAATGCCTTGGAATATCGTGATTCTAAATTACTCACATTTCTTGCTGCTCAAGGCACCATCTCTCAGTACTCTTGTCCTTACACCTCTCAGCAAAATGGTAGAGCTGAACGTAAACATCATCATATTCTTGATTCTGTCCGGGCCCTACTTATTTCTTCTTCTTGTCCTGAACGTTTTTAGGGTGAAGCTACTTTGACTGCTGTTTACTGCATTAATACAGTCCCTAGGCAAGTTCTTGGTAACATCTCTCCTTTTGAACGTCTTCATGGCACACCTCCTGACTACAGTCTTCTAAAAGTTTTTGCTTGTGTTTGTTTTGTTCTTCTTCCATCTCATGAGACCACCAAATTGGAAGCTCGTGCTCGTGTCTGTTGCTTTCTTGGTTATGATTCTGAACATAAGGGTTACCGTTGTTGGGACCCCATCTCTCACCGCATTCGAGTTTCTCGTCATGTTGTTTTCTGGGAACATATGCAGTTCTCATCTTTGACTGACCTTTCCTCCTTTTCTCTTCCCTCGCCTTCTATCTTTACAGATACTTCTGTTGATCTTTTTCCTAGTGACACAAGTGCTGACTCTTCAACTGAGCTCATTCACACGCCTGACGCAGAGCCCGCTCCAGATGAGCCTACTGTCTCTGATTCTCTAATACAAGTTACGTCTATGGAGCTCATGTCATCCGACAGTACTCGGCCCACTCGTGTAAGACATCTTCCTTCCTACCTTAATGATTACCATTGTTTTTACACCATCCTTCAGTTTCAGGAACCCCAATCCTATAAAGAAGCCTCTCGTGATCCTCTCTGGCAGCAAGGAATAGAAGAAGAATTGCAGGCTCTAGAGAAAATGCACACTTGGGATCTTATTGATCTTCCTCTTGGTAAGACTCTGGTTGGGTGTAGATGGGTTTATAAGAATAAGACTCACTCAGATGGTTCTCTTAAGCAGCGGAAGGCTCGTTTGGTGGCTCAAGGGTTCACTCAGGAGTACGGTATTGATTATGAAGAGACCTTTGCTCCCGTTGCTCGAATTACTTCTGTTCGCAGCCTCCTCGCTATTGCTGTTGTTAAGCATTGGATTCCTCATCAGATGGATGTCAAGAATGCCTTCTTGAATGGTGATTTGGAGGAAGAAGTTTATATGAAGCCTCCTCCCGGGTATTCACATTCGAAAGATAAAGTTTGTCGTCTTTGTCGAGCACTCTATGGGCTTAAACAGGCCCCTCAAGCTTGGTTTGCTAAGTTTAGTACTACCATGAGTTATCTTGGTTTCTCTTGTAGTCCTCATGATTCTGCTCTGTTTGTTCGAACTAGTGATCGAGGCATTGTCTTGCTTCTCTTGTATGTTGATGACATGATTATCACAGGTAATGATCTGACAGGCATTCAGGAGCTTAAAACTTACTTGGGGAACCAATTTGAGATGAAGGATCTTGGAAGGCTGAGTTACTTTCTTGGTCTCGAGGTACATCATGGGGAGAGTGGTATCTTTCTCTCACAGGTCAAGTATGCCTCTGATTTGATATCTCGGGCCTTTCTTATTGACGAGGAGGTTGAGAATACTCCCATTGAGCCTAATGCTCACTTTGTTTCTACTGATGGGACTTTGTTGGAGAATCCCACATGTTACCGGCAGCTAGTTGGAGGACTCATTTATCTTACGGTGACTCGTCCAGATATTGCTTATGCAGTTCATATTGTTAGTCAGTTCATGTCTGAGCCCCGGACTACTCATTATGCAGCTGTTCTTCCGATTCTTCGATACGTCAAATGAACTTTGTATCATAGCCTTCACTTTTCCGCTAGGTCCTCTCTTACTTTACGGGCCTACTCTGATGCTGATTGGGGAGGTGATCATGCTGATCATCGATCTACTACTGGGTTTTGTATTTTTCTTGGTGACTCTCTTATCTCTTGGAGAAGTAAGAAACTGACTCTAGCTTCTCGATCTAGTGCTGAATCAGAATATCGGGCATTAGTAGATACTACTGCTAAGATTCTTTGGCTCCATTGGCTGCTTGATGATTTGGGAGCTTCTCAGAAATCTTTTACTGACATATATTGTGATAGTCAAGCAGCTATTAAGATTGCTCACAATGATGTATTCCATGAGCGAACCAAACATATCGAGATCGACTGTCATTTTACTCGGCAACATATTATTCAAGGCAACATCAGACTTGTCTCCATTGGAACAAAGCATCAGCCGGCTGATTTGTTTACTAAATCTTTTAATCCTGGTCATTTCCAGTTTTTAGTAGACAAACTCAAGCTGCTTTCTATCAAACCATCTTGAGTTTGAGGGGAGGTGTTAAATATAGATGATTTTGTAGATATTATAGATGATTTTGTAGATATTATTAGAGATATTATTAGATTAGATTTGCTCTTATTATTTGGAGTTATTTTACATTATTTTAGGATTCTCCTATTGTGTATATATTTTGTATATTCTATCAGAGTAATATGAAAGATATTCAGTTTTACCTTTCTACAGAACTTTTCAATTCTCACACTTGACAGTGAAAAACTCGCATTTATCCTTGTAACGTGAAATTATTTTTGTCTAGATGAGGAGTGTTAAACCAATTATTTTTTGTTAGTTGGCAAAAAAAAACTACTTTTCGTCACTTTAATTCTGTCCAATATTTATTATTCAATATGACTTTTGCTAGAAATTAACAAGGGAATCAAACTGTGAGTCATACAAGTCTAATTTTTGGTTTAAAAAAATCAGTATAAAGCATAAACTTTTAAGGAGTTACTATCATATATTAAATGATGTATATTACTCCCTCTAGTTCTAAATATAGGATATTTTACCTTAATTTTAAATATAAGACATTTTTCAAAATACAAGTTACTATTTATTACACATTTAAAAAAAAATGCCCTTATTTAATTCATTTTAAAGAAAGAGAGAAAAATATTAAATAAAAGTAATTATAAAAAATTACTTTCATTTTCAGAAAATCAAAGTAGTTAAATAACTTTAATCCATATCATTAATTTATATGATTCAGTTAAAAGAATTTTATACTAAGGATTAGAGGAAGTATAATAAAAAAATGTACCCTCTTAATTAAGAATTTGGGATCAACATTTAACTCATCAGATAAATCACAACTTCATTAAATGAAACTAAGTTTTGAATAGCATTCTTTTCTGTTGGATCGTCAAATATTACATATTACTAATCTAACAGTCAAAAAGTTAAAATTGAGGCAAATCTAATGAAATTTAAGAGGATTTAAATTCATTAATTATGTGTTAAATAGAGATAGAGAGTGTGTGTGTGTGTGTGTGTTATAAACATACTTTAATTTCTTCAATGTACCCACAAGAACTACGATTCAAGTGCTTTTCTAATTCATGGGAATGCACAAAGTATTTTTTTTTAATTTAATTTTAATTACTTGTTTCCAACTTGCATAGTTTAATTATGCATCAATGTGAGATTCACGCGTCTAGTTTGCAATTTGGATCTTTTTTTTTTTAATTAACCACTGAGTTTGATCCTTGATGATCGATCACATATTTATCTATTAGCTTTCTATCTTCGATTATATGCATTTAATTAATGGAGGGAAGGGCTAAGGTTAACTTCAATCATAAAAAAAAGGAGTTAAGATTGAGTTTAAAGGTAAAGCACCTCATACATTTTCATGAGAGAGCATTGAATCGTAGTTATTTCTTTAATGTAATTGTGATAACAAAATCTATATATATTTAGATATAGTAGTTTAGAAACTGGCTTAGGAGCTATCATCATATGCTTACGTAATTATCATCCAACTTTGATTAATGTTTATCCTCTATTTACTATATCATTATATATATAGCACGAAAGCTTGTGTGTTGATTTTATTAATGATAAAACATTATTGAAAGACCATAAAGGGGAAACAAACTATTCTTTTGTACTAATTAAGAATTGTATGAAAACGTTAATTCTCCTAATTGATGCATCATTAATGAATTGAATTTACATCGCATGCATTTTCACTTACCCATGATATTTTCTCCTCAATAAAATTAACTGCAAACATGGCAAATCCATAAAACCCCTACTAATTAAGGAAAATGGAGATATACAGCTAACTACATATATATGTGTCTATGTGTGTATATATATATATATAGCTATATGTCCACTATAAGTACTGGCGTGTGTGATATATTAATTTCATATGCAACTACTGATTAATTATTATCAAAACATTTAATTTCTGGGAAAAGATATTTCTCAATGCATGTGATCAATGATATCATGTTAAACAACTTTGAATTATACATAAAATGATCAATTTTTATCTTTATCTTTCATTTTTATTCTTCGTTTTCAACTAATATATATGCTAGCACCAATATCTAATTAAGTCAGTTTTTTTTTTGCAAAAATATTTTGCTCGACACACTTACTATGAAAGTTTAGATATTACAGCTGATTTCATAATCAATGCCTTCTAAAACAGTCAGAGATAAAGAAATAAAGAGACTATTGAGTTGGAATTAACTTTGTCCATGAAGTTCATATATATATATAATGGTAATTGTGGACATATGTGCTTTGATAATTCTGATATATAGACATATATATATATATATATGATCATCAATATAAAATCTATAACAAAATCATACAATTCATAAGTCATGAACAATGTAACTTATTTCTCAAACTTCATAGGATTTGGATCATCTCAAGTCAATATTGTACAGCCATCTCTCCAACTGAATCTCAGTCATTAATATTTCAATCTAATGGCTGATAAGTATTTTATTGACAAAAATATGTGAATATTTAGATGAATCTGATGGTTTGAAGCTTAGATGAAAATTTTCCTATTTTATAGCCGTGAATTTCCTCGTAAAAACTGTGAAGGTCAATGATGAATCTCAGAAAAATATCATCACCACATTGTGCAATTCTCTTTGCAATTTAGTTTGGAATATGAATGGTTGGGATTTGGCTGAAGAGAAGAGATGGCTGAATAATATTGGCTGAGGAGGATCTAAATCCGATGGAGGTACATTTAGTTGATATATACATAGTGTTACATTAAAACCAACCCAGCAAGAAGTATAATAATTAGAAAAAAAGAATCTACTTTTTCCTTGGCATAGACATTTATCTTTCAAACATTAAACCTTATAAGATATCAATCATATCATTCTATTAATCATCTGCATTCTGAGTGTAAATAATTAAGTGCTTGTCGTTGACGCTGCAGCAGCAAGACGTACTAACAACTAAAGGATACACATCCATATATACGTGTATGTATCTGTATCTTCATACGCTTGTGTGAGTGTATATATGTACCACATCATCACACAAACGCACGCCAACACAATGTTCAGACAGAAGTAGTGTCAAATAAGACAAACATGCACATGATATATAATTAAACAACAATCTGCACATAACTGAGTAAGAGAGAATAATACAAAGGATCTGCATCATAGAAACAGTATATTCATGCATCTCTCTCTCACATTATCTCTGCGCAGACGCACAAATATTCAACACATCACCAAGTTCTAATTTTATATATATATTTAGCATTTACCTATATATGTTTGAAGAGGCATATATGTTACTACAGAAATTATAATGAAGTATATTCTTGTGCTCCTTGTGAGAGATGCAAGCAACAATATTGGCCTCTCCCTCCCTCCCTTTCATATTCATTCCAAAATCTTGCAGTTTCAATTCATCTGGGGTATATATGGATCATCATTGATTGATCACCTTTATATGAAAGATTAATGAAATCACTTGGAACAGTGATGAGCTATGGTTTGCATGACATTAACCTGCGTATTAAGGCATCTCACAAAATGGGCTGTTTCCTCCAACAAGCTGCAGATATCCATCAACTTCCCTCCTGGCACCAGTTCTCTTAGCTTTTTTGTTTGCCTTTTCATAACCCCATCATCATCTTCTTCTTCTTCTTCATCTGCTGGTATTTCATTAGAATGAGGAGAAAAAGGAGAAGCTTTCTTCTTCTTCTTCATATTCTTTCTGATCTTCTTACCTAACCACGTCGATCTACTTCTCCTCATCGTCAAGGAGAAATGGTGGTGATCTCGTCTGGCTGATCGGCTTAGCTTCATGAGAATGGCTCGGCTCCAAGCCCTCCTCGACCCAACTGCACGAGCCATACACCAATAAGACGCCCTCTTTATTCTCTCACTTCGGTTTCGCATACAAATTGAAGATGATGATGATGATGGTCTGGCCTTCCTCATCTTGGACAGAGATCTCAGAAATCTACGGGCGAATCTCATCTTAGTACAAGAATTAAAGGCGACAGTGGCATCGTTTGGTGTCATGTTTGTGTCGTGGGAACGTGAAATGAAAGTATATATATGCACAAGGAAGAACAAGTAAAGATCCTAGCTAAATCATAAATCCTAAAGAAGAAAAGAAAAACCAGACAGCAGAGAGAAAGAGAGGTTATATCTGTGGTGGGGATTCTTATCCTAGTACAACAAACTCTGACACAAATCACTTTTTATCAGTTCGCAAAGAGAGAGAGAGAGAGAGAGCGAGAAAGACATATGTGACACTTGGGGATTGGAAGTTGGGATATGCTTCTGACACAAAAGGGTCCTCCTCTTGCTTCAAAGTACAAAAGCCCCAATCGAGAAGCAATATATGAACTCAATTCCCTCACAATACACAAATTAACGCAGGCATGCCACACACAGAGAGAGGGAGAGAAGAAGAAGAAGGGGGAGGACCTGGGAAAGAAAATTATATAGGAGTAATAAGAGAAAATGGACGGGTAAAGAGGTGCGGATGAAGAATAAGAATCAAGATAATGGAGAGAATAAAGGAATATGAGGAAACTTGAAGGAAAAGATATAAAGGTAACTAAACTAGTAGTACGTCAAAAAAAATTTTGAAAAAAAAGGGAATGAAATGCAAAATGTGAAATATCTACATATATACATGCGTATGATATAAAAAGAATATATTATTAAATTTGTTTGTTGTTTAATTAATTAAAGTGAAATGCATATATATATATATATAAATGAATTGTGGAGAGAGATTAATGGAAGATAAAGTGAGGATATAGATGCAGAAGCATTAGAAGAGAGCTTGAAGGTGACGGTATATGGGAGTGTGAATGGAGGAGGAGGTTGCTTTTGAGTTGGGAAAGAATGTTTAGGCCACATGGTAGTGAGAGAAAGAGAAGGTTTTAACTGTATAACATTGGGCGCGTTTGTGTGGCTATCACTGAATGGCGTGCTCTTAATAAGATGCTGGACGGTGAGAGGAAAAAGAATATAAAGATATGACTTATATAATTATATTTTATTATCAATTTGAGAATTTTTTTGTTAGATAATCTGTAAATGTTTCTATAAGCATTCTTTGAATTGTGATATCTGCTCCGATTCTGATAAGTTTTTAAGATTCAATTCCCCAAAATTTAAATAAAAAAGAAAAGAAGAAGAAGAAACAGAAATTTGAGGGAGAAAGATGAAGATTGTAGCGCATATGATACATATCATTTTCAAAAAGGAATAGAAGGTTGGAGAAGTGGGTTTGGGGGCCCACCAGAGGCCCAACAACCACATGGTCGCACATGGTTTAGTCCCCCCCAACCCCTTTCCCACTTGCTTTCTCTGTCTTTCAAATGAGGGAACCTTTTCTATTGGGATATAATGTGTGACTAATTGGTGTTTATTATCATCAGCTTATGCTTTCTCTCTCTACTTTTGGGTTAGGTTTGGATCTTTTCTTTTTTATTTGTGATGCTTAAGCTATCCACTTCCCCTCTCCTTTCCCATCACGTGTCAGTGTTGTCTTACAACACTATTACGTACTCACTCATCACACATTACTAATTATTATTATTAATTCCCCCCCCCCTTCATATTCCTTAGTTATTTGGTCTCCTCTTCCGTTTTTATTAATACTCCTTTCGGTCATGTATATAGGATTTTTTCTCCCGATCTTAAATATAAAACTCTTTACAATATATGAAATAGTATTTATTATACATTTTCAAAAAATACTCATATTTAATATATCCAAAGAGAAAAAAAAAGATTAAATAAGGATAGTTTTGAAAAAATATTAAAATTTTCAGAAAAATTGAAGTAGTTAATTAGTTTTAATTCTAATTCTTAATCTGCGTGATTCAGGTAAAAGAGTCTTATATATTAAGGATAAGAGAGAGTACTAAGTTATCTTTGGAAATTACATTAGTCACACCTAATTTGAATGGAATCGAATCAAATTGGACCACATGGGCCACATATATGTAAAGTTCTTCCAATAATAATTTTTTCCCATTTATAAGAAAAGAACTCAAAAATTTATTTAAGAAAAACAATGGAAGTGCCAAATCACTTGAATAAAGTGTAGTTGTTTTTGGTTTCTTTTGTTTTTTAATGTATAGATTTGATTTATTTATTGACAGTTAAGCAGAATAAAAAATGTATATCTATATTCGAAAATAGAATTTGATTTATTAATTATTTTTCATAATTATTTTCATTTAATTTTACATAAGGATGTATATTCATCAATTTGAAAATTCCTTTTATCGAACCAAAAAAAGGGGGGGAAATTCTTACCTTCTGATGGACTCCGTGACCGTTATTGTGTTTTTTGAAAGGAGGTGTCGGCACTCAGCATTTGGCTGTGTGGACTCATTTCATTTGTTGAAGAAAAAGAAAAAGAAAAAGAAAACGACATTTTTCTAGTGACAAAAAAAGAGACTCCAAAAAGGAGTTTTCAATTAATTAAGAGTTCAGGCCAAAAAAAAAAACGTAGAGTTCTTGAGTCTTTCCTAGGGGGTTTATATATGTACTATAATTTTCTTAATATTAACAATTGAAAAATTTTTGAGTAATGACTAATATGATGCTATTCATATTTTGAGAAATATAATTATTTTTTAGAATTTAAATCAATAACATTTCTCTAGATATAAAATAAAGAAATCTATGACGTAGGATCTTTACGCACTCAGCTCTCCTCACCGGACCGGACGACATGCACGGCTAGAGTACAAGTATTGTATAATACGGTATTTTAGATACAAAAAATTTAAAAATTTTATGATATAGATATAAGAGACATACATATAATATATTTAAAAAATTAACACATCAAAAATTAAAAATAAAAAAAATTAATTTGAGAATTGAACAAGTATTTGAAAAGTAATATAATAATATTTAGAATAAGAAATCAAAAAATAAGATTTTTTTAATAAACTCTTAAGTCATTTTATAACTTTTTAGAAAGAAAAAACTAATGATACATATGATGTCGGATGTGAGTGCATTTTTTTATCCTTGTATAAAAAATAATTGAATTATCTGAGAATTGATGAATGACGGTTGTAGGAAAATGCTTAAAAACGAGCTCTTTGGAAATAGAGAGAAAAATATACACTAATTAAGACAAATCGGTCGAGCTGTGTAATAGTTTCATGAATAGTCAATCATAATATTATGGACATCTTCAATATATATAATAAGGTTATATTATTTATAAGTGATGAATATGATTCATTTTTTACATCATGCATAATGTATGAAAAATGTGTCTAATTGGTTATAGGGGGGAAAAACCTTAACTATCTAAATTTATTTACTTGAGGTATCGTTTTCCAATCAAATTAAAATAATTTATTCGGTCCATGGTTGAAGTTTGTTAGTTTAGTATACATATATCTTTACTTTTGTAAGTATTTAAGAACTCATGAATAAATGTTTAAACGTTATAAAATATATTTATGTAAAACTATCCTCCTTATATTATTTAGGACACATAAAACATATTATATTTTAATTTTTTTCTCTTTTATATCATAATTAACTAGATATGATCAGTCTATCTGCACCAAACTGATGAAAAATGTGAACTCAATTAGATTTTGTATTTTTTTTTTTAGTATCAATGGTATTCTCAGCTGATAATTAAAGATTAATCCTTTCAAGGTATAGATTAAAGTGGGTTTCACATTTTCCAACAAAGTTTTTTATATACACATGGTTATAAATTACCTAAAACAATATTTTATAAGTAATATTCAAGCTCTTAAAATTTTAAGTTTGGGAAAATCACTATTAAATCCCAAGACCTTAAAATAATTATTATCAGCTCCCACATCCCTAAAATACTACGATGAAGTCCCATTGGGACTTATTTGAAAAGGAAATTATGATAAAGTTACTTGAATACCATTTACTAAGTTGACATAAAGTGGCAATGAGTCATTCTGAAAACACAGAAGCAAATCATTTTTTCTCTCCTCCCTTTGAGTTTACCGATTTCAGCATGGAAGTAGAGAATAGAAATTAAAGCACTCATCTACATTCTCTCAACTTTAGTAAGATAAATGTGTAAGTTTGAGCTATCTTCATACTTTGCTCTATCATTCTTTACTAGCTATTCTTTCTCTCACTATCTCTCTGTGAACCACGATACAAAAATTGTTGTTTTTCTATCAATAACATTGGAAAATCATATTGGGTGTTGGGATATTTTGTATTAGATAATAGGTAAAACTATTAACAGTGGAAAAAGAGATTGGATAATGGGTATTGAATATGTTTGGGCAATATTATTGTCCAACATTGTTCGAATATTCGATTGTAAATTCATGGTCTACATATTTAATGTTTGATAGCACTACATGATGTGACAAATTGGAAAATTATTGTTAAATTTTGGAAGAGTTATTATTAAATGGTAGAATATTAGCTAAAAATTCTGGAAGGAGTTCGAGTGTTAAAAAAGTGGAAATTGTGGTAGTAAATAGCAAAATATCGTTTGAGAATTGTGAAAAAAGTTTGAATGTTAAAACTCGGAAACTATAGTAGTAAATAACGAAATTATAATTGCAAAATCGTAATTGACTATTATTTGAGAATGATTTGATTATAAGTATTGAAATTTTAATATATTTCACCCTATTTGATGTCTATAGGATGACAAGTAATTAATTTAAAGAAATTTTGTTACTTTCATTATGGTGGAGAAATTGTTAAGGACATAAATGGAATGATGCATTATGATTGTTCATTGCATATGAGTGTTGTGTGAAAGGATTCTTGCTTGGTGCCAGCCGTATACTCTATGTGGATAGATGCCACCACAAAGATCCTTATAAAGGAATATTGTTGGCAGCTTCAACATTTGATGCGAACAATAACTTGTTCCCAGTGGCTTATGCTATAGTTGGGGGGGGGAAACACTTGATGATTGGAAATAGTTTTTTCACAATATTAAAGAAATTATTGATTCTGAAATAACTCTAGTTTCTGATATAAATAATGTCATTATTGGTGTTAGTAGAGAAATCTTTGGGGGAGGGGGGCAAATACATGCATATTGTTATTGTCATGTCAAAGAGAATTTTAACTTGGAGGTCAACAAAGTCTGCAAAAGAATGGGAATGAATGCTAAGAAAGACACATTGAAGCTACTTGGTGTCATTGCCTATGCATGACTTGAGTATGATTTTTTAAGAGCCGTGGGAAATTTAAAGAAATTCTCTCTAGCCTTGGTAAGATGGGTTGAAAATGATGGTGATGTTGATAGGTGGCATTTGCATGATTCCTATTCATGTGATGGGATAATTTAACAACTAATTTGGTTAAATCATATAATTCATGGATACTTATGAGAGGAGGCACCATGTTTTTTTGTTGATCAATGAATATAGGGACAAGTTAATAAAGAAGTTTGTTGCATGCAAACAAGCAATGAGTAATCGAGAAATGGAGTTGGTCTGGATGTGGAGGAAAAACAAGAGAATGTTTTGAGGGTAGAAATTTTGCTAGCTAGGTATTGTGGAGGAAATGAGATACTAGTGCGAGTTGGTTCTGTGAATTTAGTTATAAACCTAGTATCATGGGAATGCACATGCAAAGCTTGGTAAATGACTGGAATTCCTTGTCCACATGCTTGTGCAGCTATTAGAAAAGTTCATGGCAGTGTATAATTTTGTACATGAATGCTACCTCCTTAGTTCACAAGAGAAGATTTACAATGGTGCCATGCATCCTATTGAGACCCACGACATGCCAAACTTGAATGACTTAACATTTATAGATTATTTGACCCAAACATCTTTGCTGCCACCTACAACATCTCGTCCTTCTAGTAGACCACATAAAAATAGAGTTGAATCTCAGTTTCAGAATAAGAAATCTTATCACTATACTCATTGTCAACAAGCTAGTCGTAATCGAAAGTTATGTAGAAATCCAAATCCAAGTTGATATTGTTCTAATTGAATACTACATCAACTTGGATTTGGTGGATATTTACAGTGGGCATGTGTAACTACTTTGCTCCCAGGGCTTTATTATGATTTTTTTTGTATATGTAGCTATCATTGGTAGTGGGTTATTTTGTATTGGTGTAAGAATCTTTTTGTATATGTTGTATAATTGGTATGTGTAGCTGCTATACTCCTAATCTTTTTTTGGAATAGAGGACTCATGAATGAATATGCAAGTATATTTACAAGTAGAGTGATTTCAATGTTAGATATACATAAAATATGCAGCGTCAATAGTTTATAGTATCATGTTCATTTCAATACAAAATCTTAGAAGACGAGTATAAAAGTATTAACCACTCAGTGTAAAAAATTCGAAAAAGGGCTATAAAATGTGGCAGGTGACATGAAAATGCTCCAGTTAAGGTTGTTGCTATAAAATACTGGAGAACCAGTATAAAATCCTTTAGAATTAATTGGAAAATCATGGAGCAAGGGTATAAAAAACTAGAGCTAACACATGAATTCCATACTTACGCAAGTGGTTTTTGTCTAATCCCTTATGGATGTAAAATAATTCATGTTCATAACAGTATAAAATCCCAGAAGACGAATGTAAAACTATTAGCCACTCAGTGTAAAATATCTGAGAATGGGTATAAAACGTCATAGATAACATGAAAAATGCTCATTAGAGTTGTCAGTGTAAAATCATGGAGAACCAGTATAAAATCCTTCACAATTAACTGGAAAATCATGAAGCTAGAGTACAAAAAACTGGAGCTCACACATGAATTTCATACTTGTGCATATAGTTCATGTCTAATCCCTGATGGGTGTAAAATAATTCATATTTATAACAGTATAAAATCCTGGAATATGAGTGTAAAACTATTAGTCACTCAGTATAAAATATCTACGAATGGGTATTAAACGTCATAGGTGATATGAAAATGCTCGTTAGGTTGTCGGTGTAAAATCATTGAGAACCAGTATAAAATCCTTCACAATTAACTGAAAAATCATGGAGCTAGGGTACAAAAAATTGGAGTTTCCACATGAATTTCATACTTGTGCATGTGGTTCTTGTCTAATACCTGATAGGTCTAAAATAATTCATGTTCATAACAATATAAAATCCCAAAAAATGAGTGTAAGTATTAACTATTCAGTGTAAAAAATTCAAGAAGGGGTATAAAACGTGGCAAGTGACATAAAAATATCCATTAAGGTTGTCATTGTAAAATCCTGGAGAACCAGTATAAAATCCTTTAAAATTAACTGAAAAATCATGGAGCGAGGTATTGTATCATAAACTGAAATGAGGGAGGATAAATTAGTAACATCAACCTATTTTTCTTTTCAAATAAGTCACAATGGGACTTCATTGTAGTATTTTAGAGATGTGGGAGTTAATAATAATTATTTTAAGGTTTTGAGATTTAATAATGATTTTCCCTTTAAATTTTGGATATATCAATGGGAACATGTAGTTAAATATCACTATAAATATGAATTTTCTATTTTCTTTTGAGCAGGAGAAATTGACGAAAGGACAAATTAATGTCAATCTAGTGATTAATGTTTGACTTTAGCTCTTTCAAAGTGTGCCATCATTCATCAAATTTAAACTTAAATCAGAAGGGATTAAATAGATTAATAAGCAATTGGAAAGGATCCAACAAAGGGGGTGTGATAAAAGTCCTCTGATTATTAACACCTATCTAAATAATGTAATTATTTATTCTAATTTTTTAATTTTAAAAATATATAATTAAAAAATATTGATCTAAAATGTCAAAATTAAAATATGAAACTGAATTTTTTTATAATTTAAACCGTTTAAATTAAATTAAAAGAAATTGAGCACATTGGACTTATTTTCTTCATATGATCCGAATTGCAACACGTAATTTAATTTTCCAACATAACGAAGATGGAGAAGTGGCCATTAATTTATTTATATATCCTGAAATTAGAGGAGTGTTCCTGAAAAAATGGTACTAATGTACTATTATTAAACTTGTTATTTACTACTCATTCTCAATCACTTTACATTTTTTCGGGTTTGAACTTGAACGCCAACAACTATGTTATTTTTATACACAACGTAAATAAAAAGCAAAATATAACAAGAAAAATAAAGAATCAATAAATATCAATATAAAATTTATTATAAGTCATATTATTCAGAAATAGTGAACATCATAACTTATTTATAAGGTAATGCATGGTTCTTCATAGTTAATAGTCAATATATCAATATAAAATTTATAAGATGTCGCAGTATTTATTAATTTATGTTTGTATAATATATACATACATTAAGCCAAAGAAGATGTGATTTTCAGTGGATTTCAAGATGAAAAGCATAAAAATGATTCTTGATTTCTTGTATTGTGTTTGGCAATCTGGAGATTCAAAGACCATGCCTCATTACCTATATCCAGGTTTGATTATTTTTTATTATCTTTCTTACAATTTTGTTTAGTACATTGATTATAAAAATGTACATTTCTTGATAATTTTAGTGTGTAATATTAGCAGACAGAATATGGGAACATTGTTGATTGTATAGATATCAATCAAGCAATTAGCTTTTGACCAAAGAATCGTGAGGTTCAGGTATTGCATCATCAAGTAGCAATTAAATTTCATTGTTTGTTTCTATAATAATAATAATAATAATATTGTTGCTTTATTTAATCAATACTATTATTTTTCATTATTGTTGGTGCAGGTGAAACCTAGGTTTCTACATAAAAGTTAAAACAACCAAAGTTTTTTTGTTTCCTGTAAACAAAACAACCAAAGTTAATGGCCACGATGGCTCACCATTTAGAACCTAAAAAATTGGGCTGCCGGAGATTTGTGTCCAGATGGAACAGTTTCTTTTTGAAGAACAATTAAACAATATCTCATTGGTGCCAAATTCCTCTCTAGATAGATTCACATTATATTTACTTGGACAGTCATAAATACGGAAGTATAAATAATATATTATTCAATCAAAATAAATAATAATAATAATAATAATAATAACAATAATAAGCACGAATCACCTTAGCCTTTTGTATTCATACCCCTAGCTGTTACTTTATATATCAAAATCTGTACTTAATAATATGGCATTGGCTGATGAAAAAAAAATCTCCATTCCAACTTATGTATTTGATAATACCAGTAAAAAAGAATAATACTGATACCAAAAAAATTGGCTTATGCTATGAAGACACACACATTAAGCCTCACTTGATGGAAACAAATGACAGCTAGAATCGTCATCGATTGGCAATAATTCTTGAATAGAAATAGTAACCAATTTTTGTGGCACTAACCTAATCCAAAAAAAGTGTTTGGTGATCAAGCCTTTGACTGTCATTTTGGTTCAAGTTTTATATTTGTGTGTGTTAAATTGTCATTACTTGATTATAATTTGGCAGTTATATACTTAATACCACAGAAGGAATAGATAAGTGAAAGGGGGACCGAGAAAGCAACTGTTTAGCTAATTAAGCTTCCCTTTTCTTCACTTTGAAAAGCTTATACTGTTATGGTGGTTGGAAATGGACATTGCCCATACCCTAACATGCGCATTTAATTCCACCGATAAAGATCCATTAACAGCTGGATGAAGCATTCCCTATTTAATAATAAATTTTAGTTCTGTGTTAAATGGCTTCATACTCACTCATCTTAATCCAAAACAAGCTCTTCTTTGCCTTAATTACTATCCATTTACATAATGTTTTAGTGGGTTATCAGTTAGCAATATAACATTCACTTATATTAATCTAGATTCAATTTAGAATCATTTTCTTTTTCTAATGTTTGATTTAAGCTATGAATATTGTGACACATGCCTTGGATTTCATATAATGCACAGGACCCACATCTAATATTTTAATAAAAAGCAGCTTTGAGTTTGTGCATCCACGAATACTATATATTTACCAAGTAATTTAACTATCAATATTCATTAGAATGAATCCTTTATTCACTGGCAGTATTATACAGAGTGGTTTTAGAGGAAGAATGAAAACTCTCAACATTAGAAACTGCTTACATGTTAGTCTGTCCCACCCTCAATCTGTCTATCCAACTTGAGTCAATTTCTCATACAAATGCAAAGAATCCAGACGTTAAGTTCATCTCATCACCATGACTTTGTTATCCATTGACTCTTGCATATCTATCATCATCATCATATCCCACCTACCAGCCAGCCACGTAAAATAGTAGTTCATACATAACTAATAGTCACTTTCGAACCAATTCCATAACAGAAAACTTGTATCAGGAAAAGAACATTTATTACAAGGAGGACAAGATATCCTAAAAGGAATGAAAGGACACAGCGGAGTCAAGAGAACAAGGATGCTTAATCTCTAAATATGCACATTTAAGGCAAACCTGTTAAGAGGAAAACCAAAATTACTGTAATACAGTAGCTGAGAAAGATGCAAGCATTCTGCAATACCAAATATCCCAATCCAATCAATGCAAAGATTGTACAATTCCTGAGTGTTAGCCTCCTTTCTATTGCCAAAAGCTTTGTAGTTTTGTTGAGACTCTAGAGAAATGGCTCCGAAGTCATGAGACACACCTATGGATCTCCACGGATTCCTAACAGCTTATTTATCAGAAAGGTTGCCACCCAACAAATGTAATAACAGATGAGCTCATATTTGGTGTTAGCCATACAAATTATACAAAGGAGGGAGAGCAGTATATGGTATAAAATCTGCAACATGTCAAATAGTATTAATACTATTCAGGCAGGATAAAATGCGAGTATAATCTCAAGGTCTGCTAGAATGCAAGAAATGTTGCATCGTTGGTTGTTAAGTTATCAAATTGCCTTACCTAGACAATAGACTCATCACAAGTTTTGCAAAAAGAAAATTGACACACCATCGGCCATTTAATTTCATTTGGATTCTAAATTTTTTTTCCTCTTGTTTTGATGGAGATTTAATGTGGGGCCAAACTTATTTTCTTACCCTCATATACTTTGACATCCAATTCTCCAATCATATAATGACAATGACAACAAAAGCAACAACATAAAAAACATTAGTCCTGTCCATTAAATGAGGTTAGTTACATGGGTTACATGACTTCATTGGCTCTATCAAAAACCATTTTTTTCAAATATATCATTTATCAAGAGATTTTGCCTCATAACCTCTCTAAGTGTTCTTCTTAGTCTCCCGCTACGCCTTGCTACAAGCTAAAAACTATCTGATTAACTCTCCTCATTGGCTCCTCTAGTGATTTTCTTTGTGCATATCCAAATCACCCTAATCAATTTTTCACAATTTTCTTCTTAATAAGTGTTATTCCAATTTTTTCTCATATATAATCATTTTATTTTTTTCCTTTCTTGTATAATCATACATTATCTTGACATTCTCATCTATATTACCCCTATCTTATATTCTCATTGTCCCTTCAAAGGCTAACATTCATCACCATCTAATATCATTGGTCTTATAGCAGTTTAATAACACTTTTTCTTTAAACTTAATAAGTACCTTGCGATTACAAATAACTTCTAATGTTTTTCTTCACTTTAATCACTCATCTTATATTTTATGTATTAATCCCAGATATCTAAACTTTAACGCTTGTGATATGGTCTATTCTCCAATTTTTACTTCCAAACCATTTCTAACTTACCTTTTGTTAAATTTATAATGCATATATTCTGTCTTACTCCCATGTAAAAAGAAATTCTTCCATTCCAATGTTCATTCCCATAGTTCAAATTTAAAGTGACCTCTTTTCTTAACTCTTCAATTAAGAGTATATCATCTACAAAGAACATGCATTTAGAAATCTCCTCTTGTAAATGCTTAGTTAAAACATCCAAAACTAAGTCAAATAAGCATGGACTTAAGAATGATCTTTGATATAAACTTATCCTTATAGGAAAGTCCTTTGTCTCACATTTAGGAATTTTGACATTTACTTTTTACCCCCCCATACATATCCTTTATAGCTCAAATACAAGCCATATGACCACCTTTCTTTTCTAAGACTTCCCACAATACATCTCTCGAAACTCTACCATAAGTTTTTTTCAAATCAATGAAAACCATAAGTAAATCTCTTTCTTTACTCTAGTATCTTTGCATCAAACCACTTAAAAGATAAGTAAACTATGTCATAGACTATTCTGGCATAAATCGAAATTGGTTCTCCAAAATACGAGTCTCATTTCTGAATCTATGTTCAATCATTTTTCCCCATCATTTCATGATATAACTCATAAGTTTTATCCTTTGATAATTTGCATATTTCTAAATATCCTAATTGTTCTTGTATATGAGCACTAAAGTACTCTTTCTCCATTCCTTCGACATTTTCTCGGACCTCAAAATCCCGTTAAATAGCTTACTGAGTCACAAAATATTATTCCCCACTTAATACTACTAAACTTTAATAGGAATACCACCAAGACTAATGGCTTTATCATTATCAATTCCCTTAAGAGTTTATTTTACCTCTCTAACCCAAATCCTACAATGAAAAGTCATATTATGTCCGTCTTCTTGAGTCGCTAATCCCTCCAACATGACCATTTAAATCCTCATCAATGAAAATCTTTTTTCCTTGTGAGATGTCTTGAACCAATCCCTCTATATCTTCCTAAAATTTTTCCTAAGATATGTTTCTAACCGTATTTGAGGTGCATAAGCACTTATGTTGCTAGTATTGCAACCAACAGTTATTCTTAAAGATAAAATCCTATCTCCAATCCTTCTAACTTCTACCACATTCTTCATCCAATTTTTGTTCATAATAATGCTAGCCCTATTCCTAGCTTTGATTTTCACTGTGTACCAAAGTTTAAATCCTATAGTGTTTAGCTCCATAGCCTTTTCTCCAAGCCATTTAGTTTCTTGAAGATATATAATGTTAATTCTTCTCCAAATCATAGTTTCCACAACTTTCATTGATTTACATGTTAACATCCCAATATTCTAAGTGCCAAACTTAATCTTGCCCTCTTGAATTAATTTCTTTACCCACATCCATCCAAGATGATATATGGACCCTAATTTATTTAACACTATACTCAGGCACTAATATAATGGTTCTAGCTCATTTGACACCATATTCAAGTTATACAACATGTTACTTCTAGGTAATGGCCTAGCATTGGCACAATAACATCATTGATCCATGCCATAAAAATTTGACGGTTTTATATTGGTCGCCAAAGGCCTAATACAACCCTCTTCCTTTACCCAGAATTGGGACCGGTTATGCCTCATATGATGAGTTTCCAATCACATAATGACATGAGTATTATTTTTTACACCTCACTAATCTAGCCATTAGCTCACTTAACACAACTAATTTAATATAAACTAAAAAATCTTAAAATTATCTAATTTCCATCCAAAAATCCCTAATTCCAATTTCATTTCAATTTGTGGAAAATCTCATCTCAATCAATCATGTATTCAGAGCCACTAAATGGCTTTCATAAAAAATGAATAAAGCCCAATGCTATTGGATCACACCACACTGATGCTATGAAGAACATCATGCATTCAGAGCCACTAAATGGCTTTCATTTTGTAAATGTTCCAGATGGAATATAGTTCAGGAAAGATGTTACTGTAGTCAACAACTTTGGGGTTATTGAACCCTTGAAACATTGTGTTCATGTTCAATGAAGTGCTTCTAAACAAAGTAGTTATGGAAAACTTGTATATCCCTTGATGTACATATGCAGAATTGTCATGGGTACACTGCATTGACTTAAATAAATCCACGGTGAGATAGGAATTAAGGATTTTTCGGAAGGAAATTAGGGATTTTTGAGATTTTAAGTTCAAAAAAAATTAACATTATCAGTGTTAAGTTAGAGTTAATGACCAGATTAATAAGGTGAAAAAACGACACACATATCATTTACAATTGGAGAACTGGATGTTAGTATCTTTCATCCTTTAATATGAACATATATTTTTGACCATCAACTTAAAACATAAGGCAGGTCAATTGTTAGTCAAAGTACCTCAACTTTGCATTTAAATTGAAATATATATTACATTTGTAAGGAGTTTGGCAACACTTTCCAATTACTATAACCCGAAAAAGGAAACCAACTTGAGCAAACAAATATTAACTGCTCAGTTGAAGTTATAAAAACAATGGAAGAATAGGATGAGGAATGTACAAGGCTGTCCATCCAGAGAAATCGCAAGAACTGTGACAAAACTTGTAGGAAAAGACCTTTCATCTTCAGATGTATATCATAAATCACAACTTAAGAAGGAAAAATCTGTAAAAAAAAAATAAAAATAAAAAGGAGACTGATCAGTCCAATGAGAGCACAAATTATATGAAACCAATACATTTTCCAGATAAAATTTAGGAATGAAAAAAATCATAAACTCATGGATTCGTCAAATGATATGAAGAACATCAAGGCTTTGACAAACAATAAAAGAGATCACAAGGGTTTCTTGCAGTTAACAGACAAGGATTGCAGCAATATAGAGGCCTAAGTTACTAGACAAATCTGACCACATTCGCATGGATATGTGTTGTTCACTCCCAAAAAACTACCAGAAGGCTGTCAATGCAAAGGCAAATAGAAATGCAATCGCTGTTGAAAGAAGACTCACCATGTCAGTGGAAGTGAGACAAGACTACTTAAGATTCTTTGGGTACAACGGTGCGAGGGGTTAGCAGTGAGTAACAATTTACAAGGACAGACTTTCATTATTGCACACTTGTATTATAATTAACAATCATTCTCACAAAGGGGCAGATCAGAAAAAACAGCGATCTGAGCACTGTGGAAACAAGAAAATAACAAAACCACAGAAAACAGAAGAACCCAAACAAGGCCTTAAAGAGGTGAATGATGAATTTAAAACCTCCCGAAAAGAAGCTGCCAACTAGAAGACGAGCAAAACAACACAATTATCAAGTTCAGAGAACTGAGACGGGCATGAACCATCTTCAATCATTTATAATAGTACAATGTAAAATAAATTCTTAACTTACAAACCAAGCATGATTTACATTTATGTACTTTGTGCAAGTTACTTATGCCATACTCATACAGGGTAACAAGTTTTACATAATGGAAAAATCATATTTAGTACTATGATGTAGTCCCACATCAAGATGCCACAAGTAATCCAGATAGTTCTTAAGGGGTGTGGTACTGCCTCTTAAAGCTTGTTTTACAGGTGGAATCCCCATGTTTGGTAAAGTTTCTGTCAATTGGTATCAAAGTTGGACCAACCTCCACGAAATTAACTACATGCGAAGGGCACAAACTAGTGATCCAGACTGTGCACCACAGAGTGCAACCGTTGGAGATGCCAACTCTTCAAGGGCCGAGTCATGGTAGAGTCCCACATCGGGGAGCCCCAAATCTAATGGGAGGTTCCCATGTTTGCCTAGGTTTCCATCATACTACTATGACTAAAACAGATCCTAACGTTTGCTTTTATGTCATCTGCAATCTTAACTCATGTCAAATATTATAAAGTTGCTCACCTCATTCTCCTCTCCAATCTATTAATTCACTTCGAGGTACATATAGCTTTGCAGCTCGCTCTTCTGCCTCAGTATCATTTACCACACCCCGGCATCTTGGGAAGCCACAATAACAGGCTAATCGTTCATCGATTGAAAAAAACCTGTTACATGAATTAAAGATAGTCAGAAAAATAGCATGACAAGAAAATTATATTATCTTTGGAAAGATGGTAAACCTATAATCGTATGTGAGCTCCTCCCATTGTTTAATGTCCCTCTTTGCAAATATTATTATATGCTCATCACCATTAACACTGATAACTCTTGAGTAGCAATTTGGCTGCATGTGACAAAAAAAAATTAGGTAAGCAATTACTGAGACCCTGAACTTGTTTATGTCTTAAGGCCTGCAGGTGCCGTTGAAAAAATAAGGCTGCACAGATTCTTTGGAAAACAAATAACTTGAAGCATTTTAAAACCAAAATTAATAATCATACTTTAATATTCAAATCAGGCCAATATATACCAAGATCATTATGCTCTGAAATATACTTGCATTCTATGGGCACTTATTTATACTTGCTGCTCTCATTCAAACTTTTCCCAGCAAAAGACAATCTATCTTATTCAAAGACATTATTGGCAACAAGAAATCTTATCCGAAGACATTTAAGAGTACAGCAAATGATACAAAGTAACCACAATATTCTCAGACCATAAATCCCCAATTGAATTATAAACTTAACAGTCTGCTTGTAATTAACAAACAATTGAAAATTTTGTACCAAAAAAAAAATTGAAAATTGCAAGAACAATTAAACTTCAAACCAAAGATTGACAAAATTACAAGTACTTCAGAAGCAGTAAAAGGGAAACGTCAAATCTGGGGGCCTTGTACGTACTGCACAAGAATGGTTAATTAAATGAGCAATGCTTCCTGCTCTGGTAGCATCAATAACTCGTTCATCATCAATCCGAAACATGTACGTTCCAGCACCCTGCATAAGAAAGTCAAGTTACTGCATCCTGCATAGGCTTGTACTAAACATTCCAATTCTATAGATATTACTCCAATGTTATGCCAGTTTCCATGCATTGCCAGCTAGAAAAATTATGAAATGTTATTGATGTTTGTATCAGAAGTAATGCTTCAAACCTAAAAGCAATGCAAAGTGAACGGCAAGTACCATTTGTTCTGCAAGTCTATCACCCAGGCTAAGCTAGTATCGTTAGATTAACCATCACATGTGTTAAATATCCTCATTGTCAAGGGGCGCAGCAGATGGGGAATGCACTAGTGTGCATCTCTAATGAGCAATAGGTTTATCCAGTGAAATCAGATTATTTTTTTATCTATTAAGTTTATAGGCCTTGGAAGGAATACCGAGCACAATTCCCTTGGCAGAGTGTTTTATTCAAAGGCTTGTGGTGTCTATGATGTAAACACAAGGAAAAAAGTTCTAATCAGAAGTTTCTTCCAGCAAACATTCATTGGGAAAGAATAGTTTTCTTTCCATTCCCATTCATTTCAACAAAATATTTTAGGTGCCTCTTGTGGATATACAGGGATTGCAAAGCTCTTCAAAGACGAAGTCTTTGTAGTGTTTATAGTTTTTCTTTCTTAATTATGCTTCAGAAAGACTCCTTTTCCTCTGTTGATGCATTGCTTTTTTCCATCTCATCAATTTAATTTTCATTTAAAAAACAATGCAAGTACAAAAGATAATTAAAAAGCACTTACCACCAAAGAATTATATATAAAGTGCTCTCTCCGGTCAGCTATGGAAGGTCTAACAAGTTCACCAGTGTATTCAATCACCTGAAGGAAGACAATCAACAGCCCAATGTGAGAGGCTCAATCACTAACAAGTCTCATTTAATTTTGAGAATTTCTTTACCATGTCCCCTCCTTTATATGGATGCTTTGCAAAGATACCAAATCCATGAATTCTTGATTTCCCTAATAAATACCATAGATCAAATCAGTTAAAACACAAATTTGAGATTGTCAAACTCATGAATCATTCAAGAAATAAGAAATAATGAAGGGTAATAATATCTGTAAGAAATTCCCAAAACAATCCAGAAAATCAAGTTCACCATAAAATCTCAAAGCAAAATCCATTATACCAGTAACAGTCCACTTTTCACAAAATAGACAAACTTTTTTCCCCTTGATTTTATAGAAAAAAACAGACAAATATGCCTACCAAAAGCTAGCCGTTTCCGAAAAGTGTCCTTCATGTACTTATATTTCTCAGCAATAGAAAGTATGCCATCTGAAGCATCAACCAGAGAGGTCTTCAGCCTTTGCTGGCTACAAAAGAATTTAGAGCAAACCCCTCTTCCAGATGGCTCTACATTGTTTGACACTACATGCTGGCAATATCCACCAACCAAATAAGATTGATTTTCAACAAACAAGCGCTTTAAGGATGCTGCTGCAAGTGCTTCAGGTTCTTTTCGCCCTCTCCTGCCAAAGTTATTGTATGGTTCTGCCAAAGAAGAATAAATAGAGACATTATGAAGCATATTACATTTTTATTTCACTTGATGAGTAGATAGAGGGTACACACCAAAAGAATGTAATCAAAATTCCTTTCAATGATAGAAGAGCAATAATTCAGGGTTTAACCATCATGCAAAATCAATCTCAGAGATGTGCAAAAATGTAAACTGGAAATCACAGAGAACAAAAGGTTAACACGCATTAACAATCCCCCCCCTCCAAAAGAGAACAACAGAAAGAGAAAAAGTTTTCGTTTCTGTGTACACGTGTAAGATACTTTTTTTTGTGTAATTTTATACTTGTACTTTTAATCCAATATTCATCTGTAATCAAATAATACTTGATGCATGCTGCTTTCAACTCGAAATCAATAAAACAATCTGGAATACTAATTTGAGCAAGAAATAGAAAAGAATGATGCAAGCAGCAGCAAAATAAGACTTCCGCTTAAAAGCAAAAAAAAAAATTCCACTATTTCGGCTTCTGTTTTTGGGGTTTTTTTTTTTGGGGGGGGGGGGGTGGGTGTTGGTCTTAGAAAAAGACAATTAGAAAGAAAGAAATTGCATATTCAACAGACTCTTTTGAAGACACCATGAGAAAAACATCAAAGAGAGGCCATAGAAATTATCCAATCCCCCAGTAAATGGAGAACAGTAAAACAGCATTTTATAGGCCAAATTATTGCTCGTCAAAGATACCAAACATTCAAAGGCTTTTCTTGGAAAGAAAAATGTTTTGCAACATAAGAGGATTTGTAAACTCTTTACTTCCTTGATAGCACATTTTCAAGGCTTTTCCTTTGCTTGAATTATTTTCACTTTCATTCATGTTTATTACTGCAACTGACTTGATGTGCACTGTAAGATACAGACTTCAAGGCCCCAAGTTACTACTAGATACTGGTCCTGTAAAATTTATGTTTCCAGCTATGAAAAAGGAACACAAACATTGATCAGCTTATAAATTACTATAGCAAATTGCTCTGTCGATTGTGTGATCCCTAGGTTAATTTTTGTTCTACAACCCCAATTGATCAAGTTGCCAAATTTGATTTCTTGGGCAGGCAGTGCTGCAATTTATTTCTTTTAAACTTAGTTGATTCTTGCTTGAATCTATCATAGAAGCCATCAAACTATCCAAAAATTTAGTTTCAGAGGTATTGTTCACTGCCACAAGACACCTAAAAGAAAATAAAGCAGAACACTAACTAAAAATACCTCCACAACTAATACTATTAATAGAAGAAGAAGAAGGTTCAAACAAGAACAAGGTTCAGCCTAGTTGCCTACACCCAAATGCGAGAGAGATCATATACTGACACCTCAAAATTTAACAGATAACTTTTTCAAAATACACATCCAAATAACAAATTCCCAAAAAGGAAGAATTGATGTACAACAGCATAATAATTACTAATTAGTGACACAAAATAGTGGAAGAGAAAATGAACTAAGGCCACAATTAGAATAAGTGGCCCCTTACTTAAGAAAGCCAACTGTCAATATCATACCACTGCGAGCACAACCGGATGGGTTTTGTGGTGGTTTATATTCCGAACATTGGCTGGCAACTCGCCCAACGCGTTCATCAGCAACAGCATGATCATTTGATGGATGCCTATGTTTCTTGCAGAATGAGAGTAAGCGAATGCACTGATCTTCATCATCATCAACAGAAAGTAGATAGAGCCTGTCCTCATTCTCAAGCTACAGAATATAAAATAAAATAACAGAGTAAATGTCCTTTGATGGAAAAGTATTTCCCCTATTAATTATAGTGGAGCCCATGGCATGTAGTCAAGGTTAAAATAAAATGATATAAAATTTTCAAAAAGATAAACAGGAGCAATACCTCAACACAGAGACCAGCAGCACGTGCACAAAGTGGATGATATGCCACTCGACAAGAATTATTTGAACACTGCACAACATAGACATTTGGAAAAAAATCAAAATTAAAAGAGGAAAAAGAAAAAAGAAAATTACTATCTGTGCTAATCTTTCTAAATATTTTTTTCAAAGTGTAAAATATATTGAATAATAAGGTTTCAATAGTGGGAAAATTCTTATGCGCCCTGGATAAAAATGACTATAAGGACAGATTACACATCTTTTTACTCATCAAAAGCTTGCAGAATAGACCTAAGAATAACAGAAGTTACATAAGTGAAACCAACCATATTATCAGAGTATCTGGAGAAATCTAAGAAGTATCTATTGATCTCAATCTGACAAAAGTCATGAGTACAGCTATTTATAGACCTGTAGAGAGACGCTTCCAGACTACTCCTAGATTTACTGACAAAACAACTTACTAACAGACTCTAATCAAGTGGGCTTGGGCTTGGCCCAATATACTAAACTAATAACAACTAATACAATATTCTAACACATATCAATTCAAAATTTGCGCTTCTGGTAGGTTAGATGAACAAATTCAGTGTATGAGACATTATAGTTTATGCAACAAAGTTTGTCTCTGATATTTTGCCATACTTTTACAATTCTATGAATCATTTTTACATGAGAGGAAGGAGAAGAGATGGGAAAATCCTTCATGAATAGATGCAAAGCAGTTGTTTGTAGTAGTTTGGTGCCCCAAGGTGCTTTAGTCAGTTTAAACTCATCTTCAACTTGACCAAAACTCAATTGGTGCTCAGAACTATTGTAGAATCCGCTAAAAGCAGATATCACAAATATTTTGATCTTATGGTAGAGAAACTCTTTCACCACTGGCGCCACCTCTTCCCCCCCCCCCCCAAAAAAAATAAATAAATAAAAATGAAAAAGAAGGAAAGAAAGAAGAAAAAGCCGTAGTCACCGAAGCCAAGCATTCAATAGCTTTCATGATTAACTCCAACAAATTTAAGCTATAAAATATTAATAGCTTTTGCTTCAAAAAATCATTGATAACTCAAAGCAAGCCTATGCAAACAAAAAGCATAACAAACTGGTTCCAGGAGAAACAAAGTGAGACCTGAAATTCATAGTATCTAAGAAGGGTGAAAAACATAAATTTATTCAAATTGACCTTCACTATTAGAAAATTCATAGAATACTAACCTGGATGCAAGCACCATAAGGGACGCCACAAATGCTACATAACAACTTCCAGCGGTCCTGGTCATACAGAATTTAGGGTATTAAAAAGGAATACAGATACAAATACTGTTAGTGCGCACTAATTCCTTATATAAATAATCAAGAGGCTTAAACCTCACAACAATACAAGTGTAAAATATTTATGAAACAAAGAAGCAGCAGCAATTTTGGGGAAAAAAATAATTGATGTTTATGGTACCAAAACAGACATAAATACAACGCACAAAGGCCTACCTTGCTGATTCTACTTATCCCATCAATAGGCTCCATCCGCTTGACATCAGCTAAGCAAGTTTCTGGCAAGAATTGTAACGCTTAGCATAAATAAGCAAACATAAGAGTACTGAGATCACTTAATGAACTAACAAACCAGGTATCCACATGGCACATGCCAAATGAGCCCATCGACCATCTGTTGTAGGCTTCATTGCACCTCCTAGAAGAAACTCAATTGTTATACTCAATTCTATTTAGTTATATTTTTATCATAGCATAAACACAAAAAGGCCTAATCGGATACCAAATAATTATACCAAAGAAACAATACAAAAAGGCCTCTCCATACCTATAAGTGGACACAGACAGCAAGGTGGTGGGGGGGAGGGAGCTCCTGAACGACATAAGTTGCACAACCATAGCACTTCATTAGAAGGTTCTAGTTCACCATAACATCTAGCATGGACCTAATAGAACATTGCAATTTATGGCTCAGAAATCAATAAACTGGTAGAGTAGCAGGGTTTAATAGTTGATCAAGCATTACTAGACAGATATTAACCCACTTATCAATTAGCCACAAATCTGCAATAATTCCAAGAAAAAGCTTCTTAAAAATCGTAAGGAGATCATACCATCATTCTGCATTTGTCACACTGCAGAAACAGATTATTCTCGTATTCCTACAAAACTCACATTTAGTAAGCAATAAATAATATTAGATTATGACTTAAAGATCAAGAAAATAAAAAGTCTACTTCCCTTCAGCAAATTGAAGAAGGGGAGGGGGGGGGCATAAGAGAAATAAGAAATGCACGTTGTAAAAATCACACAGGAATTAAAAAACAGGAAGATGCTCTACAACATGCTAAAGATAAGAACTGTACCTCATCCATGTGACACACATTGCACTTATCAAGGTCAAACCAATCAATATGAACCTGCCTATAACCAACAGGCAGATCACTATATCTTCCAGAACCTATCTTGCACATTACATTTCTAGGAGAGGAGCTGCATTTATTTAATCGCTGGAAGTGACAGTGCATCTCAGTTAAAGTCTTTTAGAAGCCCAAAAAAAGAAGAAGAAGAAGAAAAAAAGGGTTGTCATATAGCATACCTTTATAAGTTTAGCAACTTTTGGATTGGAAAACCCAAACATATCAGATCCTGATTTATGGTCCCTTTCATGCCCACCATCTGCAATGGAAACTTCAGAAACACTCCTTTCCATTTTTTTTATCCTTTTGTATATTTTATTCCAGCAAGCAGATGCTGTAGGACCATTAAACTGCAACAGAACATTTGTAAGGAAATGAAAAGAGTTACAGGCATATCAAAGGTTCTTTATTCCATATTCTAAAATGCCAACAAGAAACACATCAAAATGACATCAGGAATGTTAGTTTACATCATAAACAAACACATAATGCCAATATAAGAGGATCATCAGCATGCACCACCATACCTCATCATAGCATTGCTACTAATGATCCTTGCCATAGGTTAAATTGGCATAAAGGTCAAGAAATTAAGTCCTCACCATGGCACACCCAACATTTTAAAGAATTGTTGGAACAATTAAGTCATGCTGAGCCCATTTCCCACGCAAATCCTTAATACTTTGTTTCTTACTTAAATATAAATTAGATCATAGAAGAAACGAAAACCAGAACATTCTTGAAACATGTGAACAGGAGAGAGTAAGACAGGAAAAGTTGCACTTCCTAGGAAAGGTGAAATTAAGACGCTAGATCTTCATAATGGATTTGGTTAAAAAAATGCCAATAAAAAAACATAAAAATTAGATGCTTCAATAGAAAACTATCAGAGAAATATGTCTACAGGAGCAAAATCACTTCATCATGTACGAACTAACCTGCTCTCCACCATCCAGTGTCACCCTAAAAAGTGGTCGAACCTTTGACTCTGGATCTCTCAATACCTCCATCTTATATGATGTACAAACTTTTGGGTCTGAATATCCCAAAAACAGACAAGGGAAAAATTAAGATGGTCTCCAAAAGACTATGCATATATGCAAACATCCCAAATAAAACATATAAAAATGTTTTACCAGTAATTGAAGTAAACTTCCTCACTGCCATGTAGCCCTCTGGCCAGATTACACTTCCATCTTGAAAATTTGCAGAATCATGAACAATTCTTCCTGAAAGGAAGTTTAATTTGTGAGTACCAACACTCTCACTGACACATAAATAAAACGTCTTTATTTTAGCAGAAGTACTGCAAGAACACAAGAAACAAATAAGGCCCAAGCTTTAAGCAAAAATATAATAAATAAGGGGCCATAAAAAGTGGGGTCTGTGATTGTAAAAGTCATTGCGTAACCAGAAATAAAGGACACCTAGACTTTCAAAAAAATAAACACAGAAGGATTTGTTGATTATTTATTGGCTACAAGATATAATATGAAAAGGTTAAACTGGCATGATTTAGGACACCGGAAAAAGGGGGGAGGGTGAAGAAGAAAGAGGGAGAAAAAGAGCGAAGATAAAAGATAAATCTTAATTCAAAATAAACTAACTCCTTAAAATTTAAAATAAAGATAACAAAAAATAAACTAAGTTAATTCTAGATTTTCCTATGCCTAACATAGGTCTTCCATCCTCCATCACATGGTCATTATCCCATGACACACTAGAGATTAAGATTCCTAACAAGTCACAATTATTGCCAGAAAATAAAAAGGTTATCAGTTATTAACAAAAAATCATTTTGATAGTTAAAATAATATTTTATTAATAAAGGAATACTTAGAGGTAAACATAGTCAATTAAAAAATTAAAAGATTTTGTTGAGATGGTCCATTTGGGAATCAACGAGGGCAGTTAGGAAAGAAAATCATTTCCTGAAAGGGAACCATAAAATGGCTTATAACAAGTATGAATAGAATTAGAAAATGTGAAATCATAAGAAAATAAAGTTTATTCCTGCAAAAAGTGAACTAAAACAACTGATGACCAGCATCAATAGAATAAGAATATGTAAAGTCATAAACAAGCAAGTTGCAATCTTGAGAGTTTACCAAGGCTTAAAATTTTCAAGTCTCCTACTACATAAGGAGAAGTTTCAATGTTTTTCAATGCTGTCAGGGCCCATCTGTCATCTAAACAATCTGAATCTGAATCTGCACATCCTTCATCCTCTCCATGTACATTTTTGCAGTCATCAGCCTTACATCTTTTCTGTGATCGCAGCATTTCAGAAGGAAGCTTCTGTTTGCTTAAATAGCTATTCAAAATTCAATAATTGCAATAAGCAACAAATTTGAGCTACTAATTGAAATTCTTTCCGAAGGTCAAGTCACATACAAAAGAATGAAGGATAAGTTGCTAAAATAAGCAGCCTTGAGAATTTCACATATGAGCAAGTGGGCTGCAGACTAAATTGAAACTGATTTCAGAAATTAAAATTTATCGATTAGTGAATTTTAATAGAAGGCAATAAGTCACTAAACAATGATAATACCATAAAATTACTCATATCAATAGAAGGTCAAATCACATACAAGGGATGTTGATGTGCAGAGCTATTGTTCATATTTTTTTTCATGAAGCAGAGCTATTGTTCATTAAAAAGAAAACCAGCTTATCCAAGTTGCTTACTCGTATTAAAGCACTTATTCAAAACTCAAAATGCATTTTTTTACACTGAACTCTCTCACATGATAATGACATGAGATAACCAATAATAACCTAAAACAAGAAAACATGCAAATTGACAATCACCATGCCCAAAAAATTACAATAGCCACAAGTTCTGGTACAGCACATCGTCAAAAAAATTGTGAACCCAAGGTGAGGAAAGAAGTATAAATAACATTACATTTTTGCCTCTTCCAAACCTTCAAAGAAATGAGGTTTCTTGCACTTCAAGTGTAGACGAGAAAGGAGTCCAGTGAGAAATGATTTCACCTGCTGCAGTCTAACCCTAGAAAACAAGATTAAAGAGGGGTAAAAGCTTCAGCTTCAAAGGAGAAATAGGTCTAATGAAGCCAACAGTTTCTCACTGATAAATGAAAATAACAATTTTCCTTAATTTTCAAGATATTGAAAACCTTGCAAAGTCATGAGTGCCAAAAAATTGCACAGGAACAGATCTTCCCCCTGAAAACTTTAAACCTTTGCAGTTCCCAGCAAGTGATTCGTCCATCACAAGAGCTGGCCACATTGCATGACCTGCAATCAAAATAAGCAAACTGTTAATAAAAACATAATCACAGCAACAATTGAAGATATTCATGCCATGCACTATCAACTAAAATTGCAAGGAAAAGCAACCTAGGTGATAAGAAGTACATATAGTTGATCTCCCCAACATAGAATTTAAGGAAAGATTCCAAATGCGTAAAACCGTAAATTTTTTTTAAAAAAATGGCAAGCTTAGAAATTTAGAAGCTTGATGGTGCTTTGATATTATAAAATAAGCAAAAACGCTACCACCAAATGCCACAAGCATTATCAACAGAAAACACGATCATATGCCAATCAAAATGGAAAAGAAGTTAATTGACTGACCAAACAAAAAACTTCACATCCAGCAAAGGCTTCACTTTACCATTATCAGTGCATAGAGATTGTATAACGATTGATATCAATCAATCTGGGCATCCAACAAATTTATAAAAAGTTATAGCGTATGTTAATTCTTCAATAAAATTAATCAGATATAATCATTATTAAAAAATGATAATAATTATAATAATAAAGTTGTGTATCTTGTGTGTTCAATGCTTCACTCTCCAACCAAAATTTCTTAAGTCAACTAAAATATCCATAGCTTTGCACAACAAAATCTTTCCTTTAAAATTGATAACTATCATAAGGTGTCCTCAGATGTCAAGGAAGAGAAAATAGAGATGCTATCGTATGCATAATTCCCTAAACTTATATCCAAAGCAATAAACTAAAGATGTAACAGTTTAATTTTGCATACAAACTTGTGGCATGAATTAAACCACATTTGACCAGTAAGCTTTAGTACATGCAGATATCAGATTTCAAGCTTGAATTTGAGAATTATAGTATAGACTGCATATCAAGAACATTTAACGCAACACCAAATATAAGTTGATAATTTAGTATATATGAAATCAGAGAAACAAAATTTCAAGAAACCAAACAAATTACTTATCAACAGATTGTGCTAAAAATTAGGATCAACCAATTGAATTAAGTATCAAGCTCCAGCAATATGCAAATGGAACAGTTCAATTAGATTGAGCAGAAACCTGTTAGCTTGGCCCATACAACTTCCTCGGGCTCAAACTCTTGACAGTTATCTAAACTTGCAGCCAAGGCAAGCAGCTCTTCCGCATCATAATCAGATATGTTACAACTGCTCAAGTTTAATTGCTTCAATTCCTCACGAGAAACATGGAATCTTATTTTCTCATTTGAAAGAATTAAGTTTTCCTCATCACCATCCTCATATTTAACCTGCATATTTATACCAACAAATCATCGAGTCCAAAATTATCATTTTTACATAGACACATAATTAGCAGTTCCATGTTATTTAAACCAACGATCTAATCATTTAAATAAGAGGGACATACATGATGTATCTTAGTTTCTGAATCATAACCTGTGACACAACCAATGTACCATTTCAAATCCATGGGCCAATAAACCTGCAGAGAATAATGTCATAATTGACAAATTATAATTATATGAACAATCAGGGGAATCAGTTTCACAATTAATAACCGAAAGAACATCAAAATATTGCCTTGCACCGTAGTCCAACCAATGTCTCAGGATTATCAAAAGTCAACCTGCAGCGAGTTCAGTTAATACTTATGTAAGATTTTCTCCTTCGTTTCAAGAAGAATTTACAGATTCAAAACAAATATCGAATGACGATAATCACTGTTAAACACCATATCCTGCGCGAGTTCAATTTCACGCAACTTTTTTTTCTTCAGTACAAAGGAACAATGATTATCAATGCCAGATAAGTAAATGCAAATGTTGTACATGAATTTACACACCCATGACAGAGAAATTTTTGTTAGAGCACTCGAAATGAAAGGGGGAAAGAATCACCTGACCCATCTCTTTACAGTGCGGGATGCAGGCAATAGCTTTGGAAAATTCTCTAAGGAAGCATGATTTCTCTTCATACTAGAGTCACAATCACTAATATTAGTAGCATTATGACCACGACAGTCCCTCAACCGAGGCCCGTCAAGAGTACCCAATGCGCTCAAATCCACCCCCAAATTCACCAATTCAGCGCTCCCAGCTTTTCTCTTCTTCTTCAATGTCCCAGCCTCTGAATTGCCATTCTCACGGTGCTCCTCAGAATCATCAATTTTACCAATATCTGATGTGGGTCCACCCCGGCGCATCAAAGAATCAAAAAAGGAAAAGCTCTCCGAGGAATGTCGGGGCCTCTTATTGCGGCGAGAGTAGACATGAACTAGAGGGGGCTTTGAAAATGAGTTCTTGTGATCAGGATCGACCTCCAAGTGGGTAAGATTGAGCTTGCGGGCCTTGACCTTCTTCGACATAACGTTGGATGAACCACTCGCGCTGACACGACAGGGGGATGTAGCAGAATAAAGATGATCGAGAGGAAGATAGCGAATGGGAGTGCCGCGGGTGGCGTGAATGTCGACGTTGGTGTCTTCTTCGGCTTCTTGGGGTTGGGGAAGAAACGCCATGGATAATGATGGCGGAGAGCGAGGAGAGAGAGAGCAAGAGTCTTGGCCCTTTGCTCTCTCGCACTCTCTGTGAGACCAGCGTGCTGAAAATGGAAATTAAGAGTGTTTTAGGGTTTTGCAATGTGCCAAGAGAAACAGATTGGAAGATAGTTTTCGGGGGAGGGAAAACTTATTTTTGGGCCTAAAAATCTGTTTCCCGCCGTGTACAAACACGGATTGAAGCAGGGGTGCTTTTAAGGCTAAGGTATGAACCTTGTAAGCCAGCTGAATGTGTATTTTGTATTTAGATATACGCACAAAAAGAATCCAAAAAGAGACTTCTGCGAGTAAACTTTTGGACTTTTTTTTTTTGGGGGGCATGGAATACCGATTATTTTCTTTTGCCGGATATTCTCCCTGTTCACAGTCCAACCAATTACAGGAAGTAACATAACAAAGAAGATGTTTTATTTCTTTCTTTGCCATCAAGAAAGGTGCGAGTTGCTGTATATATTACTTGAGCCTCGTTTTCCAGCTTGGGTCTCCTGAGCTCAATTTGAAATAATAAAGTAATTTATGATTGTTGAAGATACGACAAAATAGTTCCTTCAAAATCTGATGAAGTCAAAATTATGAATGCCAATTTTATGGGGAAGATCTAGCCCTTTCATCCACCGAGATGAAGTTTCATCGCAAGATTCAAGGATGGAAAGATAAGATTATCTCTTGCTAGAAAGAAACTCGTGAAGAAAGCTGTAACAAGTGCTACATCTATATGCCTGTGACATGTTTCAAATTTTCTCTAACAGTTATGTGAGGAGCTCAATAATAAATCCTGTGCAAAATTTTGACAGCGCATAAACTTGGATCCTTTCTTTTTTTTTTTAACGGGGTATCATCCTGTAAGAGAGAAGAATACACGGTGATTGCGGGCCTCACATGCCTTATATCCCCATCTCTCTTGCAGGGTGGTGCGGTGGCATGAGAGAATCTGGAGTCAGGGTGAGGCATGTGTGTTTGGGATTTCTAGTGCTTCAACCTTGATTTACTGGCTAACAATGCATGGAGGATCATTAACAACCCTGATGAGCTTTGGGCAAAAGTGTTAAAGGGAATCTATTTCAATATGATTTGGGTAGAGGCATACTACATCCTAAGGTCTGGTAAGAGTGCAATGAGTGTTTGGAGGAGTTATGTTTGCAACCGAGGATGGTTTGGAAGTGCTATCATCCATTACTGCAAATTTTCTAGCCTTGATTGACAGAAGGATAATAGTATTGTTGACTGGATTGCAGAAGGAGGATATTGGCTGGCTATGATCAATTTCTTTTCTCTTCATATAATAATCATTTTAAGGAATAACTACTGATTTAAGATGAAGAGGGCTAGACAATTGATCAATAGGAGAGAAATGAAAGGATTTCATTTTATGCAAAAATAGTTTATTCAAATAATTGAATTGATTTATTGAATTAAACTCTTAGAACTATATTCCGAATGATAGGAGGCCACCCCAGACCGTATTTTGTAGGAGCAAAATGTGTGAGCTCATGGCGAAACATGATTTGGGGTAGCCCATCATTACCTTAAACACGCGTTAAATGTGCATTTATTATGTCATGAGCTATCCCAACTTTTAGCTTCCACAAAGATGCCAATGGCCATGAATCTTGTTAAATAGTCCCTTCGTTCACTGTCAACGTGGTTGGGGAATCAATATTGAGGCTAAAAAGAGATACTTGGATTTAATATCGCATTAGTTGGTATTTTTTAATACCACTTCGAAGTCTTTAAATTATATGACAATTCCTGACATTTGAAATTTGCACCCGCTTCATTACTTATGATTAATCTATTACATTCGACTTTCATTATTTTTAGAATTTGCTGCAATGTTTTTATAAAAAGATTGGAAATTGAATAAGTCAAAATATTGATTAAAAAGTTTAATAATTTAATCTTAGTATAGAACCCGTTTGTTTTAGTTTTTTTTCACGTAAAAATTATTTTTTTCATATAAAAAAACACTTTTATAATTTGTTAAGGTGTTTGTTTAAATTTTTAAAAATAATCAGAATTTAAAAAAAGTAATTTTCTACTTATTTTGAAAAGTGACCTCTGAAAAAAAAAAACGGTTGGTTGCAGAAGATAAGAAAGAAAAATGTATAAGAGGCGCGGTGCAATTAAATAGTTTTAAAAATTACAAAAATAATAATATTTGACTCCATAAAAATATTATAATATAACTCTATATTTTTTTTATTTGCTAAACAATTTAAAAAGTATTTCTCTTTATTCTAACCAATCACAAAATAATTTATATTTTAAAAAAAAATTAAAATAGTTAATCACTTTTTAAAATAATCTCAAAATCATTTTTTTGATAAGCTTGAACAAACATGCCCTTAATTATAATTGGATGAACAGTGATTAAAAGAATATATATTTTAAATAATATTTAAAAACTAAAAGAAACTTAGATCACCAGGCTCCCCTATTTTTTTCTATTAAAGTTTATAATGCGAACATCACATGAAATAAAACTGTATATTAAAAATAATAAATACGGGATAAATTTGAGATAAACATATCCACAATATATATATATTAACAATACTTGTTTAAGGAAATTGCTTAAATATAACATTATCAACATATTAATAAAACAAATTTAAATAAATTTTATAACTTAATTAAAGTCTTAAATTAAATAATGTTGAATTATTAATCTATTTTTATCATAAATAAATTATTAATAAGTTTTATAATATAATATTTAAATTTAAATAAGTTAATATTCACCTATAACCACATTTTGAATTTAAAATAATTAACTAATAATTTATAATTATATAATTTGTTAAGTAAATTTATAATGATTAATAATCATATATCATAATAATGTTTATATAATATTATAATATTAAAAAATATTTTATACTAAAAATAATATTATCTTATCTTAAAAAATTTTAAAAAATGACCGGTTCAAACTGTTTCTTAGCTAGCTCACAATTAGTTTCATTTGTTCAAGTTCAATTTCACCAATTTTAAAAATTCTCTAGTTTTACCTTCTTCCGAACCAATTTGGTTTGATCCAATTTCAACAATCATAATTTTATGAGTTATAAACTGTTAATATGTATATAATTTTATTATTAAGTAAGTGATTATATGAATTATGATACTATCGTAATCAAGTCCTCCTTTCCCTCCTCTCAAAAAAGAAAAAGCACTACCAATTGAATTAGTTCAGAAATTGGGTGTTGAACTTCAATCTCAATAAACACCACTGTATTTTGTTAAAGTACAACACACATTTTCTCATGTGTTGTATATAATATGAGAAATGAGCTATATTATTTACAATTTGAGACTAATGCAATTTGATATATTAATTGTTGAGTCTTGATATAATGATGCTCGGTTACAGTAATTTCATAATATATTGTTTAAGTAAAATACTAAAAACTGACATTGGAAACATTCGATTTTTTTGGGCCTCCAAACATATTCAATTTTACTTTTATATTAGTATTTAGTAATCATCACTAATATATTTAAATTGCAATGCAATCCATTAATATGTAGAATAGGTGAAATGGAAAGTGAAATAAAATAAAAAAAAAGGACTTTCAGATGCGAAATGTCATATTTGTTCTCAAATAAAAATTAATAATAATAAATAATTGTTACTAAGTAATAATTATACGAATACAACAGATATTTCACAACTCAATTTTTGCGAACAGAGTGTTGTGATCGAATGGAGCCCTTATTTGGTTTGGACTTTGGGTTGGAGGTATTGAAAGTGTGGAATTTGACTCCTATTCATTTCTCTTTCCGTCAATTCTCTCTTAAAAAACTCAAAATGTCAGAGACAATGGAATATAAGATTACAGACATCGACAAGCTTCGCTTCTCTCCACTTTTCTTCTCATTCACTTCCTCTCCACTTTGTAAAATATTCAATCTAAAGTGTTCAAGAATTCACACTTAGCCACGTGTGCATCATGAAGCTGACAGATCGGCTGACCTCTTAGCCCCCGCGAGTATTAAGTCGAGAGGGAAAATATTGAAATATTCATTGGTGCACTCCGTGGATTGATTATTGATGATAGATTGGAACTTATCCCTCTTTATATATATTGTTATAACTAGATTTTTGATATGCTCAATACATGAGTTATTTTCTCATAATGCTAGACGTACATTTTTATTATGAAATTTAATGCATATTTATTATAAAATTCAAATTTAAATTAGCTCAGACCAATATTTACTCATTCAAATTCAAAACTAATCAAAACCACTAAATTAATAAGACAAGAAATAGAGCACAAGAAAGCCAAATCTTTTATAGGTAAAAGGACATTTTTTATCCTTAAACTTTACACTAGATTTTATCTTGATCCCTTAACTTTATTTTATTTTTTTAATTATTTAATTTTCAAAATATAATCAAAAGTTTTTCTATTGTTAACACCATTAACTATATTAACAGAAAATGCTAATAAAATATTATTTAATATTAACATGTTAATCTTTACTGCTAAGTTGTTAATATTTTTCATTAATCTTGGGTTAAAAATATTTTTAATTAAATAGAAAGATTAAAAATAAATAATTACAAATAATAAATTTATAAACAAAACATTAATCTTAGATATTTTTTCTAATAAAAAATGAGTTAGATAAATATGTAAATATTTAGAAAAAGCCCTATCAGCATTTGAAAATAATTTGTTAGTATTTTCTACTAATATAGTTAACTATGTCAGAAGTAGGAAAAATTTTAATTATATTTTGAAAGTTAGAGGATTAAAAAAAACAAAATAAAGTTAAAAGATAAAAATGAAATCTGGTATAAAGTTAAGGAATAAAAAATACAGTTTTGCCTATGTTATATTAAGACAGTATTCTTAATCCATGGGCTTCACTCTTTTTTTCATGTAATTATCTAATTGAGTCAAATTCAAGTATTGTCAAATCTAGATGAATCTTCATATAATTTTTTATTATAATATACATTTAGTGCAATTTGTTCATAAAAAATAGAAAAAATTACAGTTAGAGACCAAAGTAATAAATTAATTATAAAGAAATACTTTAACTAAAAAAAGTATTAAAATATAAAATATTGAGCAATAAAATTAGAAGAATAAGTAGTAACAAATCTTATTTTATAATAAATTTATTATTTCAGTTACTAACTATAATTCCCTAAAAAAAAACTATGTGGTAGATTAAAGAAACTTTTTTGTCACAAGAAAAAAAAAGAAACATCTTGTGATTTGGTTTGTTATAACATATAAATAAAGCCTGTGATAGAGAATGGATATGAAGACTTAGATATGCACTGCTAACCCTAAAATGAATATATATATATATATAATAAAAGGAAGTGGATAATTTTTTTTAGAAAAGAAGAATCAATTTAGTTATTAGTAAATTAAATAAATAAAAATGAAATTAACATTTTATTATTATTTTATTATGCTAGATACTGATGTGCATTTTTCAAGATTCTAAGACCATGTGAAGATTTTAAGATTATTATGTATTCAACTTTACAAATTGAATGTTTGATTGACATAGTCCCTTAGTCATAAATATAATATATTTTCAATAACCTCACATATTTTAAGGCAAATTTATTACTCTATGCTTGACTAAGGAGAAAAAATAAGAGGGAGACAAAATTGGGGAAAAGAAAATAGAAAGAAGAGAAAAGTGGGAAGAAGTGATTTTCTTTCCATATACTTGGTTAAATAGAAGGAAATAAGGATGAGAGAAAAATGACTAATTTTAAATTAATAATAATACTTTTATTATTTTTAGAAAAAATATTCATATATAACAAAACTTGTTATTCTACTATATTATTTATATAATTTTCATATTATATTAATAAATGAAATTAAAATATAATTTTAATTTTATTCTTAATTAAAAATTATTTTATCCAATCTGTTTTTTGAAATTATTTTTTTATGCATTGGCTTCAAAAAATTTAAAATAATGCTAAAATTGAAAAAAAAAAGGCAGGAAAGTGAAAAAAAAAATCTTTCCATCTCGAGAGAGAAAAGCTTAAGGGAAAAATGTGGGGCTCACACATTTTTGTTTCGTTAGCTTTATTTCTGTCTCACCTTTCTCTCCATAACCAAATAAGGGAAAACACAGTTTCATCCCCATTTTTCTTTCCCCCTTCTTTTCTCCCTGCCAGTCAAAGGGTAGAGTTAGAATTATATTAATTTTTAATGTGAAAATATAATTTTAATTAAATAAATACAATCATCGTATGTGTGTGATTTGAATATAATCTAAATAGATTTTTTACAAAAAATTCAATTATAAATAGGGAAAATTGGTTTTCGATAATAGAAAATAAAATATTTGGCTTTTAGGAGTTGAGAGCAAGTTAATTGGGTATTAGGACCAGGGGCATAAAGGGTATATGAGGAAAGGGTCGAAATGACCAAATTGTCCTTATGTCCTAATGAGAGGAGAAAGAAAAAATAAGGGAGCTTGATTAAAATGTTTGGGAAATTTTGAACAAGAAAGAATGTGCATGACCACAGAGAACAATAGTGATAATGACGGAGGTGACAGTGATGAAGGTGACAGCGAAGGAAGCAACATCACGACCAGTTGTCCATTGAAGGGAGTATCATCGACAGTCATCTTTCTTGGTTAGAGTTCGAAGCAATCTCTTAGGTGCCGATCATCACTTTGATCAGTTTTTTAGGGAATCTCTCTAATCTTAGCATCACATCAAGATTTGGATTAGTTAACTCCAGATCCGCTGCAATCATAGCGTGATTATGCTTGAAGAACACTAGAGTAAGACATACATGTTGAAAAGCAAATTCTTCTTGTTCCCTAGTGATCCAGAGCAATATATTTCTCAGTTCCTGAAGTAAAATAAGCAATTTAGAATTGTGATCACTTTTCCCAACCTGCACATTAAGAACTTGAGCCCCAGGAATTAAAAAGTATTTGATCAATTCTTAATTTCATCCATCCAACTTGATTTTCATGCTCTCAAAAATGAACAAAACATCTTGAAATCAAATTCTTCTCTTTTCCTCCCCTTCCTAATTAACTTATCTTTGTAATTTTTCTAGTTTTTACATGATTAAATCCAATTTTGTTTTTGTGATTATATGATTGAACAAAACATCTAAAATTAAATTTTTTGGTTTTGAAATCTCGTCCATAATTTTGATTGAACAAAGCATCAAGGAACTAAATTTTTTGGTTTGAAATCAAAGCATGTTGTAAGTTTGTCCAATCCAAGAATTAGAGTGGGAACCTCTCTTTTTTCTGGTATGATGGAATTTGATACATGATATGTCGAAGGAACGAGTTTGAATGCTAGAATGATTGCTTTGTTATGATTATATCAAATACACGTGAAATGTTTGTGAAAAATCCAAAGTAGTTTTAGGCCTCAACTATAATGAATCTTTTGATATAGGATGAAATATCTGTATTTTTTTAGTTAGGTTGCAATGTATTTTGATTGTATTATTTTTTTGGTAAATTTATGTGTTGGTCCTTGATTCAGGATGATTTGATCCTAGTTTAAAATTGAACAATTATTTTGACACTAAAAAACATTTATTTATTCTTCCAAAACTGTAGAAAATTAAAGAATGTATTAGCCAAACACACCCTAGATAGATGTAGCTTGGGCCGAACTAAAAAGTTGAAGGAGAAAGCCTATACTATGACCATTTTGTTGTTGTTTTGGATGGTTCGAAATATGCAATCAAGAGGTATGATTTGGTTTCATTTTGACATGGTGTTTTGTGTATTATAATCATTTTGTGTTGATATAATAGGCTCTAAAAGATTGTCCAAAACATAAGTAGCCAAGTGTTAGGAAAATTTGTTCTATTATTGTTATTGTACTGTATCAAAGCATTTGTAGTGACATTTGTTTTTTATTTATGAAATGCAATGCCAAGTATAAACTCTAGTTTGCTTGTATTGTTATGTTAGTATAAAACAGACTTAAAAAATATGGTCAATCAACCCACTATCTTTTTTCAGTTGAAATTTGGGTTTGATTGATTGTTTTTGAAAACCTCTCGCTAAGTGTGCATAGCTCTTCTGATCCATTGTTCAAAAAATTTGGTCAACCAACAGAATGACTTTTTTTAGTTGAAATTATGGTCTGGTCAACTGTTTTTGAAAACCACTAGTAGGTATGCACAACAATCTTGATCCATTGTTCTAAAAATCTGGTCAACTAATATAATGCATTTTTTAATTGAAATTAGGGTTTGGTCGATTATTTTTTAAAACTGCTGGCTAAGTATGCATAACACTATTGATCCATTATTCAAAATATCTAGTTGACCAATAGAAAACATTTTCTTAGTTGAAATTCGAGTCGAGTCGACTATTTTTTCCAATCTAACTTGGAGATTATGGAGTTTCACTTGCATATTATGGAGTCTCTTTTACACATAGTAAAGTTTTATTTGGAAATTATTTCAAGTGTGAGTTTTTCCAATTTAACTTAGAGATTATGAAGTCTAACTTACATATTGTGGATTCTTTCTTACATATAGTGAAGTCCCATCCAGAAATAATTTGAACTATTACTCTATTGCAGATAGTAGAGTTTTCCTTGTATATTTTGAAGTCATTCTTCCATATAGTGGAGTCTCCCTTGCATATCATGGAGTTCCTCTTAGAAATTATGGATTCTCACTTGCATATTGTGAAGTCTTTCTTGCAAGTGGGAATTCAATATTTGCAGGGTAAAATCCATGGCTAACAGGTTAAACTCCACAATTAACAAATTGAATCTAAAAGTTAGCAAATAGAATCTATAATATATAAGTTAGATTTCACAATTAACAAGTTGAATTCAATAGTTAACAAGTTGAACAGTATTTACAAGTGGGAATCCAATATATACAAGGTAGAATCCACAATTAACAAATTAAACTTTACAATTAATAAGTTGAATAATGTTTCTAAGTGGAGCTCCAATATATGCAAGGTAGAATCCATAATATGTAAGTTATACTCCATAGTTAACAAATTAAACAATGTTTCCAAGTGGAATTCCAACATGTGCATGACAAAATCCATGGTTAACAAGTTAGATTTCATACTTAATAAATTGAATCCGATAATCAACATGTTCACTAGTATTTTCAATTAGGAATCCAATATATGTAAGGGAGAATCCATAGTTAATAAGTTAGACTCTATTATTAACAAGTTGAATCCAATAGTTAACAAGTTAAACATTATTTCTAAGTGAAAATTTAATACGTGCAAGGTTGAATTCATTATATGCAAATTAGACTCCATAAATAACAAATTAAATTCAAAAATTAACATGGTTTAGGTTTCAACATGAGTATACACGTTTGGACGAAGGTTTTGAAAAAATGGTCAACCATTTAAAAAATACAGCTAGAAAATTCCATTATAGTGGTTGTGCACTTTTTAAAAATATAGTTCAGGTTTCATCATGAGTATGCATGCTCAGATAGATGTTCTAAAAAAATGGTTAATCATATAAAAAATATAACTAGAAAATTCCATTATAGTTGACAATTTTTTAATGATTGACCACTTTTTAAGAACATCGTTCAGGTTTCTTCATGAGCATACATGCTTGGATAGAGGTTCTGAAAAAATGGTCAACTAGATAAAAAAATGTAACTTAAAAATCCCCTTCTAAAGGTTGACCATGTTTTAATGAACATGGTTTAAGTTATTATGTATATTGATAGCATGTCTTTTAAATAACTAGAATTGGATGTTTTTGAAAAACAATTGATCACCTGAATTGATTTTTCCAGTTATAATTTTGATGTGGTCAAACATTTTTCTGTCACCTCACCCATACCCGTAAAAAATCGCTAACCACCTAAATTGATTTTTCTAATTATAATTTTGATATAAACGATAATTTTTTGTCACCTCACTATACCCATGAAAAAAGGGTCAACCACTCAAATTGATTTTTTTAGCTATAATTTTAATATGGTCGATTATTTTTTCTGTCACCTCAAAGGCCATGTGTGCACACTAACTGAAACCTCATCTATGCCCATGAGAAGCGGTTGACCATCTGAATTGATTTTTTTATATATAATTTTGATGTGGTAGACCTTTTTTTTGTCACCTCACCCATACCCATGAAAAATGGTCAATTACTTAAATTGATTTTTTTAGTTATAATTTTAATATGATCGACCATTTTTTTTTTCACTTCAAAGGCCATATGTGCACATTAGCTTAAACTTTATCATACCTATGAAAAATGGTTAACTACTTAAATTAATTTTTTCAGTTATAATTTTGATGTAGTCGATCATTTTTCTATTATCTCACCTATACCCATGAAAAATGGTTAATCACCTGAATTGATTTTTCTAGTTATAATTTTGATGTGGTCGACTATTTTTCTGTCACCTCACCTATGCCTATAAAAAACGGTTGACCACATGAATTGAATTTTCTAGTTATAATTTCAACGTGGTCGATCATTTTTCAGTCATCTCAGAAGCCAAGTGTGCAGAATTTCCTTATAATATTTTTCAAAATTCCATTAATACCAATCTATCTCAAGATTGCAAGCAAGCTCCTACAAGACATCATCAAGAGTCAAATAAGCATTGTGTCATATTGATAATCTGGAACCTTAACAATAGGTTTTGCAATACAAATTAATTACCAATAAAACAACAAAGCAACGATTCATTACATCAAAATCACAATACATCATCAAGAGTTCATATAACAAAACAACAATTCATTATACTAATAGGACCAAAACACCTAAAAAGAGCAAAACACCTACAAAACATATGACTAAATTAGTGACCTATGATTAAACACTACACTTGATGACAATGGAATATGTAGTAAGGGAGGTTGAAATCAATTCCCTCATACAAGCAATACATCATACAAACTTTAGCCTATGTGCATTTTGTGAAATTCCTAGACTTATAGACCAATACATGACCAACAATGGACTCTAGTGCCTTTATTTGAGCCGGAAGATTAATAGGGTGAGATTCATACCCATTGAGTAGCTCATCCTTTCCTATGAGGGTGGCAACATATTTCTTATAATTATATTTTAGAAGTCACTTAACAGATGCAACCTTATCATTAAAGCAGTGTCTATCAATAGACACTTTCAAAATATCACCAAGTTTGTTATTGTCAATCTCTATCCTTGTGCCCCTTACCCCAGCAGTCAAGATGGTAACGATGAAGAAGATGAAGAAGATGAAGAAAGATTACTTATAACCCTAATAAAAAAAGACCACCAACGATGCTCCCTCAAATGGATAATCCCTCGTTTCATCATGCTTGTCGTTCTCACCGTCATTCTCTTCTTTATTCTCAACATTCAACCCACATTTGTTCTAGGTTTGAAAACTTCCTTTTTAGCATTCGTTTTAACAGGGTTTCTTGTTTTTTTTTTTTAAATTTTTTTCTCATTAGACATAGTGCATGTTTGGTTCATTGTTTTGCAAACATAACCATGGTTTTCTAAAAGATGTGTTTGGGGAAACACAGATGAAACACAAACTGACTTTTTGAAAAATAAAAAGTGGGTTAAACTGTGGTTTTGGAAAATGAGGGGAAAAGTTACTTTTCCTTTAACAAAACATGAGTTTTGAAAAAGGAGAAACAAATTTACTCTATATTATACATCTAAAAGTACTTTTAACCCCTATCATTCAAACAGATTTAAAAACTTAATTTGGTCATTGAATACTTTTTTAATATCCCCATCATAACCTTAATTCAAATAACCAATTAACTTTTTCTTATCTCCCAAAAACTAATTATTTCTATATTATATTCCCAAAAACCAATTTTCCCTTATAAATATTTAATTAGTCATCATTATATTATGTACATTATTATATTATTACATGAAATTAGAATATGTTATACTGCAATGATTTCTCCAAATTTTTGTTCTGATCTTCCTTTATTTTTTGTTTACATTATTTTCTTGAAAAAAAATTTAGATTATCCCTGCAATGGAGGGGGTTGATCTAGTTTAATTAAATTTCATTAATACTTTAATAATTAATTAAAAATTCAGAAAATATAAATTTTTTTTATACTAAAAACTAAAGACACAGAAAATATAATTTTATGCGCCGCGTATTGGGGAGAATTTGGGCGCGCAAGGAAATGCAGTAAACGAGGCTTCTTGTGAACGCTTTGAGACACTTCTATTCATTGTTACCCCCTCACTCTCGGTCCCTTCGTCTGTGCATTTCCGTTCATTTTGTCACTGCAATATTCTCTTCTGGCAATGGATTTGGACCCTGATGATGTTTTCAGAGACGATGAAGATGACCTAGATAATGGGTTTTTTCAGGTTTGGCATACATGATAGTTGCTTTGCTGCTTCTTAGACGTTTTGTACTAGGTTTTACGACTTTTTTCTTCCCCTACTTTTTTATTTTCTGCATTGGACAAATCTCGATTCAATGTTCATCAGGAAAAGGAGTCGACCAAAGAATATGTGGTTTACCTGGTCGATGCTTCACCTAAAATGTTCAATACCACCTGTCCAGCGGTAAATTCTCTTCACTATAGTTATTCTTGCCAAGCTGTTTCATACTGCAGAATAAGAAAGTAAGATTTTCATCTAGGGCCTGTTGAAGGGAGCGTAACGCACATCATTGTTTGTTTACATCGCAGTTGGGTCTAGTTGCCAATCAATATGATTATGCTTCCAACTCTGCTGTATTTTTTTTTTCCTTTTAATGCTTTCTTGCTGTGATTTAATGCTTGCATAAATTACCTGTTGTGTGGCTGTAGAAGGTACGCTGTACTCTCTCACATCTTCTCTGTCACATCCTAATCATATGCTTTCATGTGAAAGGAAGGTGAACTTATTCTGGGTCTTCCTATACTTGTTTCACTCTGTCCCATCATGAGTCATGACCTGTTGTCATTGCTGTTATTAACATGCGCAACACCTATAAATTATTAGCTAGCCCGATGTCAGTTGATGCTTCTTGCATGCAACTCTTTAGATTTCTGAATAAACTAATTGGATGCTCAAAAGTCACTTCTTACCATTTTTTTTTTTTGGTTTTCTTCTAAATGTTGGCAGGAAGACCATAAGGATGAAACTCATTTCCACATTGCAGTGAGCTGTATCTCACAGTCATTAAAGACTCAGATCATTAACAGATCGTATGATGAAGTTGCTATATGCTTTTTTAACACAGTAAGATGTTAAATAAATGTAAATAATGTTTTATGAAATAATTTAGAATGCCTTACTTGTTATTCAACTTCCAATTTGTATTTTTATACTACTCTTTCTAAAAGAAGTGATTAGGATGGCGCTTTTGAATTTTATATGGTTTAGTGGAAGAATATTTTTTTCTCTATTTGATATGATTCATGAAGTTTTTTGGTCATTAGGAATGAAAATTTTAAAGACAATACAATACTGCTGCAACTGCAGCCCTTTTTTGTACTGTTATTTTAAAAGGTAACAGCAGATTAGACTATTTCTTTAGCCCAACACTAACAATTAGAAATTTTAGGTGTTTTTGCAAACTTAGTTTTAACCAGGAGTACAACATTTTTTATATTTTTGTTCAAACATTTCAGTATTTTTTTTTTTTAAATATCAAGAGAATAAGAAACTTTCTTGTCCCCTTAAATTTATAAAAGTGAATTTGAAGAGCTAGTAAAGCTTTCTAAAACACTAAAATTTTCTGTTGAAAGATTTTGCACCATTGGAAGACAGGGAAGGTGGGGAAAGGAACTCAATATAATCTAAACTGAGCTTCTTGTCTTGAACCCTTTCAAAATTTAAAGGAGCAAGCTTATTTTAATGGAGTATATTTAGATGTGATGGACTCTTTGAACTCTATTGTACTTTCTTATCCATTTGGGCTTTATGGTTTGTTATTTGGAACTCTGTACTTGAATCAACTGCTTCATGAATGCCCTTGCAATAACTTATAGGAAGTAACTTCCAGATCAAGAGATAGGGAGGTTCTTGAAGCTAAAAATGCTATTAGCCTACCATTTCGTGGGTTTAAAATTCACCCTTGTTGAACTATTATGGTAACCTTTTATAATATATAATGGAGATTTGCATAGAATAGGGAGAGTAGTAATGAGATGAAAGAGGTGTGGTAAGGGGGCAAGGGGCTGGAAATGGTGGCTCATAAAAGATTGTGGTTCTTTGAGTTGGATAACAAAAACAGGATTTGTGCATGGCTTTACACTTGTCTGTTTGGTAGCAAGTCAGGTTTCAATTATGCATGCTTTTTCCCATCCAATTCATTATCCTTTTTTTTTTTTTTGCAGAGGGAGAAGAAAAATTTGCAAGACTTAAATGGTGTTTATGTATTTAATGTTACTGAAAGAGAGTTTCTAGACAGGCCAACAGCAAGGCTAATAAAAGAATTTGATAGCATAGAGGGTAAGTTTTTGGGTTTGTTGGGGTGGAAGTGTCATATTGAGAATCAAATTTGCCCTTGTCAAATATGTGGCTTGAGGCTGATGTCTTGATTGATATGTGGATTCTCATTCTTCTGTAGAATCATTTTTGAAAGATATTGGAAGCCAGTATGGGATTGTTTCTGGGAATCGGGAAAATTCTGTCTACAATGCTCTCTGGGTGGCACAGGCACTTCTTCGCAAAGGGTAATATGCTGCTCATACAGCTGTAGACTGCTCATAGTTTTTGTGAACAATTGTAACTTATGGACCTCAGTGACAATAAGCAAAAATTAATCACAGGTCGGCAAAGACGGTTGACAAACGCATACTTCTGTTCACGAATGAAGATGATCCTTTTGGAACCATCAAAGGTGCTATAAAGCATGATATGACAAGAACCACACTGCAGAGAGCTAAAGTACCTATTTGTATATTCTTATAGGTTTCTAGCAAATATAGGTTGCGTGAAGTGAGGTTTAACTATTTTATTAGGCCATCAGTTTTCTTTTGTTTTCTCTTTTTGAAGGATGCACGGGATCTTGGCATCTCTATTGAACTTCTTCCCTTGAGTTGCCCTGATGGAGAGTTCAACATATCTCAATTCTATGCAGTATGCATACATTTTAACATATATGAATTATATATATATTTTTCCCATATTGTCTCATTACTTGTTAGATATACAGTCTTTCTTACTTGATCAATCTTGTGCCTTACAGGATTTGATTGGGCTGGAAGGAGATGATCTTGCCAAGTTTATGCCATCTGTAGCAAACCAGTATGACTTTCTTTCTATCTTATCATCAGGCTTATTTCTTACTTGCATTTGTATGTTCACCACATATCACTGTTGCTGAAATGTGAACATAGCTATATCCTTGAACGCTGGCTTGATGAAGTTAGAGATTATGGGTTTCTGTTGTTTCATGATTTCATCATTATCTTGTATTTTATTTGTGAATTGATTTGAGAATTAAGTGCATATCCTACTGAAAGTCTGAAACGTGTGAGATTCAAGGTGGAGAATTGGTTGTCTTCTATGATAAGCTTAAACTATTTATATTGTTTGGCTGTGTAAGTATTTGGATTCCAGGTTAGATATAGTAAAGAAAGAGCTATTTACATGAATCGAAGTTACAAAAGCAATGTTTGATATTGGTTTATATAATTTTTATGACAATAAGTGTAGGATAGGAACAAAAGAAATAGAAAACAATGAAACACATTCAAGGTCAATATATCAATTTATCACTAACAACCAGGGTGATATTTTAAATTAACTAGAGAACTGGCAACCAAAATAAGAATACAAAATACAAGGATGCTATACATGTGCTAACTTATCCCCGGGCGCTAATGTCTCTATTCAAGTCCTAGATTGTCCCAACTATCTAATTTCAAACCTTGATCTCCAAATAATGTTTACATTATTACCTAATATAATATTACATATTACATAATATATAATTATATAATAGTTTCATCGTGTCATTCCATAACAAAAAAATAAAAAATCATTCCTTTAATTAGTAAATGACTGTGGCATTTTCCCCTAGTGACAACTTTTGTCTGGTACTGGGTAATTTATGCTAAACATGATTTACACCATAGTAGGTGGGATGCCAATTTGATGTTTCTTGGACTTACCACTTTTATACAAGGTTTGACAACTCATATGGGTTCTCCTAGATTGTATACATCTTCCTACCAATCCAAATGGGGAAGTTTAGATACTTCTGTCTCTAAAGTATGTTAAGGAACCGGCAAGTGTGAGGTTGTTCCAAGACATTTCTTCATTTTTGAGATAAAGAAAGGCTGAAATCAGTATAACAATACAATATGCAATTGTTCTTGTCTTATTTTATCTCAATGAGGATTTTGATGGTAAATAACTTCAACTAATAGCTCTAAGCCAGTACTTGGCAATCTATATTGATTTAAAGGTTATAAATTTTTATTTATTGGCTGGAATTTGTATTTAAGGTGTCATATTATATTTAGTTACTTTGTTTCTGTTTTAAGATTGGAGGATATGAAGGATCAGCTAAGAAAGCGCATGTTTAAGAAGCGCATTGTCAAAAGGATTAAATTTACGATAGTGAATGGGTTATCGATTGAAGTGAATTCATATGCTTTAATTCGTCCCACTGTTCCAGGTAAACATTCCCCAACACTCTGTGGCTAAAGTAGTTATTATCTAGTGTAAATTATTGTTTTTCTTTACTTCAATTCCTCTACAGCATGGTTCCTCCTGGATCTTTTTTAGCTTGTTATCACAAAAGAAATAATAGTTTCAGCTTTTTGTGACATTCATGCTTTTTCTGTATAGGAAAAATTACATGGCTTGATTCTGTCACCAATCGTCCTTTAAAGGTGATGAATGTTATCATCTTATCTTGAAAATTATTTGCATGTCACAATTGATATTTATTAGTTCAATCAATCATCATGGTCTTGGTTGTCTATAGTATGCCTATTGCATGATTTGCATCTTAAAATATATGATAGTTGAGATAATCTTAAATGCATTTGAATTTAGAAATAATTCCTATACCAGTTGTGTTATAATCTCAAACATTAAAATATTGGCAGACACTTGCTGGGAAATTGATTTGTTTTATAATTTGAGGTTTTCTACTCTTGAAATCATAGAAATATCCATCAAACAGGAATTTGAACATTCATACTGGAATTAAGGCAGAGTACAAGTATAATTACAGACGAGAGAGAGAGAGAGAAAGAACATGCAATTTGTTTCTTCAATTTTTTCCTATGTTGTTAAATCTGTATGGACTAGCTTGCTGAAAATTCCTAACAGCTAACGTTTGTGTTACTGTCATCTTAGCTGGATCATAAAGCTGTCAGGATTTGATCAGGGAAGTGTTTAATTTGTTTGATGGTGCAGACTGAAAGAACTTTCATTTGTGCTGATACTGGTGCTTTGCTGGATGAACCTACTAAAAGATTTCTTCCTTATAAGAAGTATGCATTTTATGCTCCTCACTATCTTATTTGAATGTTATGAATAAGTATTTTTTTTCTCTTTATTCTTGTCTAACACCAGTGCGAAATTTGATAAATAATAGCATTGTACAACATAGCACATCATTTAGCAAGAAATTTCTGGAGGATAACTTGTTCATTGTTCTTGGAGAAATCCATCTTTCAAGGAAGATTTGGGATTATTGCATTTGTTTATATGCTTTATACTGAAAATGGCTTGAGAGTAAATTAAGTGGTTCCAAATGTTTGAATGTTTTTGACTGTCCAATTTGACTCTAGGATAGTCAATTGGTAAAACTTAATGTGTTGTATGTGATGGTGATAGGTGTGATCAAAGTGGGTGCAGATAAAGGACCAAAAAGTAAAGACAATCTAGGATTTGAGGATTCTCTGCTATACCTGAAATTATGCTTCTAACATCAAAGTCTGGTTCTATACAAAAATAGAATTCTTAATAGATGTTGCTGATGACATCTCTTATAATGTGTCGCAAATCAAGAAGATACCTTACTAGCACCCTTTTTGCTGTGCAGATAATAACTGAGCTGGCCATTAATGTCAGTTGGGATGAATCCTAGTTCTGTTTGTTGGAAAAGTTGTGACAGAAACTTAAAGGAGAACTAAATTTATGGTTTACCTGAAGCTATATTGGTTGCAACTTGTAAAAACAAAAAAATTATGCTTCTTTATAGAAATGTACTTTGGTTTGCCATTGTGATGTTCTTTCAAAAATTGTGGCTAGTTGAGACTAATTCCAAAAGGGCAAATGAATTTGCTGGTTGAAAAGCATTATACCTATGAAAGAAAACGTCGACTAACAACACTGACCATGACCAAGCATTATATTTGTTGCCTGATTGAACACGCGTTTGTTGAAGCTGATGGCTTTGTTGGATAGTATGAATAATTTAACTAATTTCATGCCTATGCTAATACAGAATTGTCTTTATTGTAATTATTGAAGTTTTGTTCTTTTCTTTTGTTCTGTAATTTTATTATGACAGTTCTTTCTTTTTCCAGCAAGAATATAATATTTTCGTTGGAGGAGCTATCTGAGATTAAAAGTGTTTCTCCTGGACATCTACAGCTTCTGGGATTCAAGCCATTAACTTGCTTGAGAGATTATTACAACTTAAAGCCATCTACTTTTCTTTATCCAACTGATGAGGTTATTGTTCAAATCATTACCTAAACTGTGAATTCGATCTTTGCTCAATAGATGTGATTGAGGGAAAAATCAGGCTCAAGATGTCTCACCCATGGCCTCTAAACCTTTTATACGGATAGATGGCGCATTGCTCACCAAGGACTCCAAACAGCCTAGCCATAAAAAGTAGCCGCCTGGGACATGACAATGTCAGAATAAACGTGTAGCTGATTCATAATGAGATCTTCACATAAGACATATCTAAGAAAAGAGCTGTATTTGGCCATCAAATCTGCACCATATCATTGGTTTTAGTCTGTTGAATAATGCTATCCGCGCAAGTGACTTGACCTTGGAAGCATTATTAGATTCTCAATTGACTTGTCAAGGAGAAAAATATCCCTAGTAAGAGAATGATTATGATATTGGAAATAAGACTTTCAAAAGCTAACACCATAAGGGTCAAGAGTTCGAACATCTCATTATTTTTCTAATGCTAATTATTCTAAGCTTTGGACTATTTTGAATCCTTTGAGCCTTTGAACTTGGAATTACAGACATTAACAAGTGAAAAACATTTAGATCTCTTATTATTTGGTCTGTCAGTATTTGCAATATGCCTTGAACCCAAGTGATTTTATATGTTTCTGTATTTTATGTTATTCTTTAGGTAACACCTCCTCTTTCTGTCAGGATGTGTTTGGTAGCATGCGCATCTTCATTGCACTACATAATTCCATGATACGGCTCAAGTGGTTAGTTCTTTAGACACAAATGTCTATGTACTTGCGGTATTCTTTGCAGTTAAATATTCCATGTTTTTAAAGTTGTTTTAGGTATAAATATATCTTATTATTCGTCTATTTACGAGCACACAATGCTTTTCTCGTTATGGTGGTCTTCTGCTATAGGAATTTTATGATGCTTGTTCAAGTTGCCTTGCCTTTGATGAATGATTTTTATATTTTTTAAAGGCTCTTGAAGTGGGGTTGGGGCTCTCTGAGTTTCTATTTAGGGAATGTAGATGGATCATCTTTTTATTTTGGCATAATATAGGATGGAAACATTAGATGCTTTAATAATATGTATGGCGATTCTCTTCTTGTTGTATGGAGAGGGCATGTTTTACTGGATGAAGTCTCATTTTTCATTCTGGTCAATTATTGCCCTCTGTTATGTTAGTTTCCTTTTCTTTGGGGATGGAGAAGTTCAGCTGAATGATTTCAAAGGCATTTTATGCTTATTACTGTGCAAACTTTACCTTATTCTAGTTAATGGCATTTCCTTTTTCAATGAATTTTGGTTATCTTTAACTTCTCAATTACTATAAGTTTCTGGAGAAGGTTCCAAAGGGTGATGGAGGGTGCCACAAAGCTGAGAAGTGAAGACTACTAGCCTCAACTTCAAAATGTGATATTGATTCTAGAAAAGTGCATGGTAGTCATTTTTTTCACCTTTTTCAGGGCGTTGAGAGCATGGTTGTTAAAGTCACGGGTTATCTTGTAAATTCTGACCAGTCTAACTCTTTTATGTTAGCAAAACTTGGTAACTCGCACTTAATCTCAGTGTTTGGTATACCCGTGATAAACTTATAACGGCCTTTTTAAAAAATTTTTTTTTTCAATCTCAGATCATTAAGGTCACCTTGTTTTGATTACTATGTTCTATGGCATGTTGGTGTGTGATAATATTTTCTTGTTCATGTGATATCTTGGTGTGTTGTCTCAGTTTTGCAATTGCATTCTGTGGAAGTACTTCTCGACCTCAATTGGTTGCTCTTATTGCGCAGGTATTGTTTGTTAAGTGCTTCTATGACAGTTATTTGAATGGATTCAAGAATGATACAGCCTGATGCATGTGGCGTTCTAGTTTGATTTTAAGAATCTTAGTGATTATCGAATGAACTACTTTATTGTCATCGTTTCCCTGCATACAGTTGCAATTTTTTCTTTCTTCCTGTTTACCGGTCTTTCTTGTTATTTTACTGCCCTATTAAATGAGAACATTTGATGTAGGACACTGGAAAAAGTGAGCGAGGGAGAAGGAGAAGGAAAGAGAAGATAGAGAAAGGAGGGAGAAGAGAAAAAAAATGGGAGAGGATGATTGAAAATTCTCAAATATTCTTCGAATGCCAAAAAGAAGTATCCAGTCAAATACTCTAGGGCTATTTATAGAGCCTTAGTCCTAATCCTAGTTGAACGAAGCTTCTTCAATCGTAAAAGATAAAACTCTAGTCAAACTATTTTAAATCTAATCTAAAAAAAATTCTAATTTAAAATAAAGAAATCCTAGAAGTATTCAAATAAATTTAAAATATACTAAATTAAACACTAATTCTTTTTACGCCTAGCATAGGCTTTCAATTTCCCATCAACATTTTACCCAGCGTTCTCTTGTAGCAGCAGCACTACTTGACAGTGATTTGAGTATAATATACTTACTGGTATTTAGATAGCTCAAAGAGTTGGTGTATTTCCAGATTGCTTATATGAAAGCATTTTTTCCCCATGAAAGTTTCAGAGTTTGAAGGCCAGAATGAAATTTGAGTTTCTTTTAGGCTTTATGGAATACGATGTAGGAAAGGGGTTCGGTGGTTGTGATTTAAATTATTACGATTTGTTATTTGTTACAACCTAAGTTTACCGTGTCATTATTCCTATGTATGAATTTAATAGTGAATAACTGTGTTTTTAGGTTTGGTTCTTTGTCAACTGATGCAAAATACAAATTCTATTCAAATTACAAGTCTATCGAATCTAGTTGACGATTTCGATAAATTATTGTTTTATTTTCCTTTCTTGACTGCTCACAATTGTAGGATGAGGTTATCCGATCTGGCGGTCAGATTGAGCCACCAGGAATGCACATGATATATCTTCCATATTCGGAGGACATCAGACTTGTGGAAGAGGTATACAATTACCTTACTTTGGATTTCTGTGAAGTTGACCCTTAAAAAAAATGTTGTTAGTAAATTGTGTAGAATTATTGCAGCATTTTTCAGACAAGCACAAGGCAGTGCCTAAAGCAACTGATGATCAAATTGAAAAGGCTGCTGCTTTGATTAAGCGTGTTTACTTGAAAGATTTTTCTAAATGCCAGTTTGCTAACCCTGGTAAGCTTCCCCCTCCCCGCACCCAAAATAACAAAAAACACGTGCACACAAACACATGTACAATTTGCGTATGTTTGCTAACCCTGGTAAGCTATTTTGAAATGGTATATGTAACCAGATTTTACTTTATAGCATCACAGAATCTGTGGTTACCTTTGACAGAATCATGTTTGATGCTTCCTTATATGGATATGGTTCCCCTTTTAAGGTGGCATCATTGAATAGTATTTTTACCCAGTATTAGTAACTCAAGCTGTTTCAGCCTTGCAGAGACACTATGCGGTGTTGCAGGCCTTAGCTTTGGAAGAGGATGAGATACCAGAAATCAAAGATGAAACAGTACCTGATGAGGAAGGCATGTCTAGGTGAGAACAAGGTTTTCATTTTGGGTTGGATATTATTGCGGGTCTGACCCACAAAGCTAAAAGTGAAAGAAGAAAGAAATTCTACCTTTTTTTTCTAACTTTATGATCAAAACTTTTGGATATGAAATGATAACCTGCAGACCTGGTGTGTTGAGAGCATTAGAAGAATTCAAGACCACTGTTTATGGGGAGAATTATGACGAGGAAACTGAACGTGGTGGTGGAAAGCCCACTGAGGCCGCCAAGAAACGAAAAGCAATAGCTGAGCATGCATCACAAGAGTGTGGGAACTATAACTGGGGCGAGCTTGCTGATACTGGAAAGGTAAACTTGCAAGTTCCTTTGTCATAGTGCATTAACGTCATTCATACTGGGATAGGAAATGGCTTGATTTATACTTTGATCACATCCGTAATAACATACTTATTTCCGTTGGAGGGCTAGTTATTCGATCTTGATATTATTTCATTCACTACCTGTAGGTGAAGCTTGAATTTGAAAAACTGTAGTTCAAGTTATGTATCCCTCTTTTCTAAGGCATCATGCTTTATAGTTGCAAGAATGTTGACATGGAGTCTATTGATGTTGTTTCGCAGTTGAAGGATTTAACGGTAGTGGAATTAAAGTACTATCTCACAGCTCATAATCTTCCAGTCTCCGGGAAGAAGGAAGCTTTAATTAGCCGGATATTAACACACCTGGGGAAGTGATCAGATGACGTAGGGGCGAAGATGTTCGTGAAAGATTTTGAAGAACTTGGAGGCTGGAAGAGCCGCTGAAGTTGGCTTTGAGTTTTTGAACATTACATTTTATAGAGATTGGCGGCTATTCATCGATCAACACTACAGTACGATGGCCAGTGGGAAGAGGGAGCTTAGCATGTGATGTATGTAACTGAATCAGTTAACTTGCGACTCTTTCCAACTTGTTCGGTACCAATAACAAATATGGGGTATGGTAAAATGTAGGAGATGCGATGGTGGACATTTTGGGGTTGAGGGATTTTAGAGGGCAGGGAAAACTTTTTTATTTTTTTAAACTAAACAAGAAAAAATGAGTGAAAAAGTATTTTCACTCATGTCCCTTTTGCTCCTTTCTTTCTAAGGATCGGGGAAGGAGTGTTTCTTTTTTTTATTTGGTTTGAGGAAAAAATAGGATAAAATTTTTTTTTTCTTTTCTCTCCTCCAAAATTCCTCGTACGAACTAGGTAAATCATAATGTAATATAATATGCTGGTGTGGTACACGTAATTAGTGAGTTAGTAAATTATTAAAATTGTCTGTGTCTTGCTAGAAATAATTTTATTGAAAAGTTATTACAGCATTTAAGGCACTTGAAAGAAAATTTCCAAGTAATTTTTCGTAACAAAAGAGTAATTGTCTTTGTCTATTGCTGCCGTTAATAGTAGTGTTTTAACCAATGAGGTATAACATTTTTATATTTAAAATAATAGAAAAATTCTAGACAATACGAACAAAAGCAAACTCAAAGTAAATTGATCTGTGACAATGATTTCTATACCATGCTTATATTTTTCAATAAGCTTGTTTATAATTTTATTTTGAGCCAATAAGAACAACTTATATTTTGGTTAATATCAAACTATCAAAATCCAACTCAAAAAATAATTCTTGATCAGGGGTGAGTAGGAGCAAGTCATCTCATCTGTACAAAATCGTCAAAGCATAACAAAAGAAATTGAGAAAGGTCGGATTAAATAAACAAGTCTGAATGTGTGGTTGCGTTTTTGGCCCATTTATCTTGCGAGTTCAACGATGAGAAAGTGGGGTTTTGCTGGTCAGATGATATGGCTTTTAATTGAGTTATTTAAGAAAATGTTGGATGAAATAACTTACTTTTTCGGGGATACTTAACTATAGGTTTTTTTTTCTATTACACAAATATTTATAAATACATAAGTAGTGCCACGGGAATACCTAAAATTACAGGTTTTCTCTTTTTTACCAAAATATACCTTACGTACGCCTAATCCCGTCTTGATCAAGACGTTTTTAAAGATAATATATTTTTTATTAAACATATAGATTGTTAAAACTATAATTTTTTAAATAGGTTGTTTGCTTTCAATAATTTTTTATTTTTATTTAATGATATTAAATTGCACTAAATTTAAAAAATTGGTTATTTTATAAATTTAGATGTACCTTTAAAAAGATTTAGTTGTACAATTTTTTTAACTTTTAAAAGAAAGATTGAATAATTTTTTATGATATAAAAAATGCAATTATTATTGTTATTATTAAGAAAAAAAGTAGTAAATCCAAAATGAAATGTATATGTTAAGTTTGTTTCAGTTTCGTCCTCACGACGAGACTGTTTTGGATTAGTAATTAGGATTAAAGTACGAAATTAAGATGTTGACCCCATGATGTGCTGCCATACTTTTTAAGGCACTAAGGTCCTGACATTCAGCTCTCATTGGTCCCAATAAAAGGAAGCCTTCCATGGCTTGGAAACCACTGTCTCCATTCTGGAATGAATATTTAAAATAGCAACTTTTTTACTTATTTGTTATATCGTGTGGAGGATGATCTTGATCACATTTGGGCTTGATTCCTGAAACTGTTTTTGTTTTGCAATAAAAAAATATGGCAAAAAAAGAAACGAAGATTTGACAATAGCCCAAAAATTAAAAAAAGCCAACAGCCCTTCACAATTTGACCTATAGCTTAATTTTGAGTACGATTCTAAGACTTTGAAGTAACACTTTCGGGCTTATCCCAAAAGATAAATTATTTCTTATTTCTTTTTTTTTATGAGAGATGATTTACAAGATCCCTTTTTTACATTAAAAGTATACTATTTTTTTAAATTAAAAATAATTAAAATATTCATACAAGTGATATTATTTTTGCCTCAGACATATAACTTATCAATTCTTAAATTTTTATTTTGATAATATTTATTTGGCATTAAAATTATAAATTTTGAAAATAAAAATAATTATATTTTTTTATGACAAAAAATAAATATAATATATCTTAATTTTAAGAAATTATCCATATCAATATAAAATTTAAAATCTATAGAAAATTTTGCTTTTCATAAACCATACATTTTGTGATTTCTCTTGTGTACCCTTTTTTTAGTTTCATGCAACTTTATTTTTATTCTTTTAAGATTTTTTTATATATTTGAATAACATTTAAATGTTAGAGAGATGAATACAATCTTTTTTTTAAATATCATTTCTATGATGTGGGAAAAGATATCGAGTTACAATAAATTATAAAAAAACCTAATCATCAATATACATGCATGTATAAGTAATTATCAATATATCAATATAAAATTTATAAAAAATCACGCTATTTATTATTGGTTATAAATAATGTGACTCATTTCAGATTCAATAGAATGAAAAGTGCACTTTTAGTGACTTCTATATTTTTTATATTTTATATTAGTATTATCAATTATATTATATTCACTAAAATATGTCACATGTATTTATATCAAGCCTAAAATAAGCCACATTGTTGCTTTTTAATCCCTTGACTAGGTCAAATGAAATGTTAGATGAGGTGAGAATAGTATGATACAACAAAAGAAAAGAAAAAGTATGGTGTATTACCATTAATATTAATTTCTTTAATAACAATTACCATTAATGTTAATATACTTATAAAAGTTATCCCATTATTTACTAGCTGTCAATAATGCAGTTCTCTCATTCAGCTATGTACTGAGTCTATTTTGAATTTTTCTCACAATTATTGCAAGGCGTGCATTTTTTTATTTTATATATTATTTTTTAATAAATATATTCTTTATATCTTTATAACTTATATTGGTATATTGTTTTTTTTTCTTTTGCTATATTTATGTTGATAATATATTGATTGGTGCAGCCAAGCGGCCCACGCGCTCAAAATGCGAATCAGCGATTGCAACCAACTATGTGGAGCCAACACTAGAATTCATACGCATACGCTACTGGAAGACTGGGCACGGCAGGAAGTAGCAGTACCACCCCCAACCTCACCACAGTTGGCTTTGCTTTGCATACTACGCAACAAAGAATCAATTTTGGTTTTCCACAGCTGACTACTCTGATCAGTATCTTCTTCTTCACCGTCATGCCCTTTTACAGGCCCACTTTACCCTTCTCTCTCGTTATTGCTTTCTTCTTCTCTCTTTTGATTTCCTCTGCTTCCATCAACCATGGCTTCTTCAGCATCAAGAGCAAGTTCGCAGGCCAAGAACACACTCTCGCCGTCCTAAAAGCTCACGACACTCGCCGTCAGCTTCGTTTTCTCGCCGGTGTCGACCTCCCTTTAGGCGGCAGTGGCCGCCCTGATGGTGTCGGGTCTGGTCTCCACCTCCCGTTTTGCTTCCGTTTTTCTTTTTGTGTTTTACACAGTGCCTGTGTCTTTAGTTCTCCCGCGTATGTCTTCAATTTGATCATTTCTTTGCTCCTTGAAAGAAATTAGGAACTTAATTCTAATGGTTCATAGTCTGAATCTTGAATTGGTGAAATGGGTGATTGGTCCATTTCCCGTTGCTATAGTTAAAAATTCAATTTTTTCATTGATATATTAGTTGCTATCCTGAATTAGGTGTTATGTATTTGTGGATATGTTGTAGGCTTTATTATGCTAAAATTGGGATTGGAACACCTTCAAAGGATTATTATTTACAGGTAGATACTGGAAGTGATATTATGTGGGTTAACTGCATCCAGTGCAGAGAATGTCCCAGCAGAAGTAGCCTCGGTGTATGCTTCTTCTCTGCCATGCTAGTTTCTCTGTCATCTTTCATCGTCGTTATTTCCTCTTTTTTTTTTTTTTTTTATAGAGCTTACTGTTATCCCTTTGCATATCTGGACCCTGAAACGTATACTGCGACAAGATGTTCTAATTCCATTCCTTTTTGTTTTTTGAAATTTTCTTTGGGTATAACAGATCGATCTTACACTCTATAACATAAAGGACTCCTCCACTGGTAAATTTGTTCCCTGTGATCAAGAGTTTTGCAAGGAGGTAAATGGTGGTCTTCTGTCAGGATGCGTGTCTAATATGACCTGTCCATATCTAGAGATATATGGTGATGGGAGCTCCACTGCGGGTTACTTCGTAAAAGATGTTGTACTCTATGATCAAGTGTCTGGCGACCTTGAAACTGCTTCTACTAATGGAAGTGTTATATTCGGGTGAGCTTCTTATGGCAGCAATGCTTGTTATTAGCAAAATCTTGGGTTGTATGTGTGTGAATGTTTAATTATTGTGGACCCGTTAGTGAACATTCAATTTGCATGAACACCAAAACATGGGCTGAAATAATTTTTCACATACCAATTATTTCTTGTACACGATTGTTTAACTATGTGAATTCAAGTATGGCCTGCTCTTGTTTGCATCCCTTTTGTATTTCACATGAGTTTTTTTTTTTCCCCAGGTGTGGCGCTAGACAATCTGGAGATCTAAGTTCTTCAAACGAGGAAGCACTTGATGGAATACTTGGTTTTGGAAAAGCTAATTCCTCAATGATTTCACAACTTGCTTCTTCTGGCAAAGTGAAAAAAATGTTTGCTCATTGCTTAAATGGAGTAAATGGAGGTGGTATATTTGCTATTGGTCATGTTGTGCAGCCTAAAGTGAATGTGACTCCATTATTGATAGACCAGTATTACTCTTTCCCTTTTAAATTAAGTTTAGTTTTGTTATCGCTCTTTCTTAATTTCACATTATGCTTTGTGTAAATATGGTTTTAATTTAATAACATGTGCTATCTGATCCAGAAAAGAACTTGTAGCTTACAGAAATCAGTGTCATATGTGAACACTTTCAAATTTACAATTGTGCTTTGGATGAATACCATAAGGGTGTTATGGATCACCCAAGTCAATGGAAGCCTTAAAGGAAGTGAGTCATTATTAATGCTTTTAAATGCTGGAAGTGGGTTATAATATAAACTTAAATAACTTGAGGCTAGAAATGAAGAAAATTAATAACACAGCACTAATTTCATCTGCTTGTAATGGAATTTTTCTCTAAAACTAACTGGGATCCTTCACATGAATGCTTTCCATAAAACTCTTTATGGAGCTGCATTGTTTTTTGGCAGCTGTTGCATTTTTGGTTTCCACTTTATCACTCTCAAATTAATTTTTTTCTGGCTTGCTGCCTAATTGTCATTTGCCTTGTTTGATTCTCTTGATTAGTAATGTAAGTGATTTATCTATCTCTAACCCAGTTTTTCTTTGATTTGCTGCATGCCATCTTTAATATCGCTACTTCCATCCATTAGAGTTACTATTTCCATGCTATTCTTCAACATCTAAACTCTATCATGTAGGATAGCTGATTTTATAGCAGCCCTTTATATTGTCTTTCCAACTCCGGATATTAATTTATCATCATAAACAAAACTGTAGCATTTTCACTGTCTCAAAAGTTAGAGAATATGCCATTGAAGTTCAGTTGGTTGCCACTAAGATGTATCTTCTGCTAAATAACATGTAAATTGGTTTTATTTTCCTCTTGGGGGTTTGGGATGGTATTATTGCATAATGATTCGTTTATGATAATCTTTTACTCAAACTCATAATATAGAATCTAGTTACAATTTAAAAACTAAGAGCTAGTACACCGTCAAATCTTCGTGTTCATACTTCAATATATTCTAAGTGTTGGCAAATTTTTGTTATGCAGGGATGATTTTATTTGCATTGACATTAAAACTCTCTCTTTTTATTCAAGATAGATATTAGCCTACAGAACTCAATCTGGTGGGACAAATCTCATTCTCGAATTTGTTTTAGGCCGCATTACAGTGTCAACATGACGGGAGTTCAAGTTGGTCATACTTTACTCAGTCTACCCACAGATGTTTCTGAGGCAGGGCACAGTAAAGGGACAATAATAGACAGTGGCACAACTTTGGCCTATCTACCTGATTGGATCTATGAACCATTAGTAGATAAGGTATGTAAATATGAAGATTCAAAGCTTACATTTCAATTTCACATACAGGAGTTTGAGTTATGTTCTTTTGTTAGATAATTTCTGAGCAACCCGGCTTAAAGGTTCAAACACTTCACGATGAGTATACATGCTTTCAGTACCTTGAAAGGTATGATGCATACTATACCTTCATAAGTCTTTTTGCATTGTTATGTTTGATTTTTGTGGCAGAAAGGAGATAATATAAGCAGGGATTCGTAAATACACACACACACATGAAATAAAATAGATACTAAGGTTGTTACCCAAAAAAAAAAAAAAGATACTAAGGTTCAATGTTTGATGTATATTTCTGTGCTCCCTTGTTTTTGCAACTAATATAGGGTTTTTGGGATCATTGAACACTGGCTTAACAAAACCTTCTTTCAGAAAATCTTTTTATTTGTGAAGGTTTTGTGAGAAAGGTGGTGATTTATGGAGATGTGTGATTTTAATGGTGGTCAGGTGAGTGTTTATGAGTGTATCCTGGGACCTAAAAACAGTTCTTCCTTTTCTTGGAGAGAATATTTGTCTTCTTAATTGTACATTTTTCTCTTCCTTTTTCTAAAATTTCTTCTTTTAGAAAAGGGGAAAGGGGAACACTAGAGGATATTAATGAAGATTTAGTCTAAAATCAGTGCTATTTCCTGTATTAGGTTTGAAATATATTCTTGTCTTCTGGAGTACATTAACAGGTTTATTTTAGTATGCTTCTATGAAGGATCTGCGGTCTTTTCTATTATTTATTGGGCAAGACAGCAGTATTTCTAGCACTAAAATATCTGCTATAAATTTAAGAAAATTAAGTAGTGTTGTCTCCTTATCTAAAGTCAAAGTAATAATCTTTTCAAATAAGTAACTCTTGTCACATGCTTTTCACAAATAACATTCTTACATTTATGGGAATTCTTGATAATGTAACTGATGCCTTTCATGATATTTAGGTAGTTGCATATTTTGTTGGTTGAGTTTTATGAACTTCTCACTGAGTATGTGCCTGATTAAATAAGGGAAAAAGCACTTTCAGAGAAATAAAAATTGTGACTTTTGAAAAGAACCGAAAAGAAACCTGTTCTAAGAAATTTTTTTTTCCCAAATATGAAAAGCACTTTTGGGTTTTGCAAGAAAAGTTCATTTAGATGAGTGCTGTGCATTTTGGATTTCTTCCACAAATGTTTTTAGCATGCTGGCCTTGATTTCTGGTTTTTGTCTCGTTCTGTTTTCTGAACAGTTGGCCAAAATAACCAAGTTCTTTGCTTACTTAATACATTTTTTCTTAATTTCAATATCAGTTCCATTCAGCTGCGTAATGACTTTCATTTTATGTTATAATTGTAGTGTTGATGATGGATTTCCAGCTGTCACTTTTTATTTTGAAAATGGACTCCCTTTGAAGGTTTACCCACATGATTATCTATTTTCCTCTGTAAGTATATGGAAATGGAATATCATTTTTTGGTTCTAATTATTAATGGTTTACTGAACTTTGGTTCTTTTTGTGGGGAATTAGACCTAGAACATGTAACAATGTTTTCACTCTTAGTTTGGTGGTATCTCAGACTTGTTAATGCGGCCATACTTGGGCTTGTGGCTTATGATTATTGTGCTCTTTCACAGCGAATGTCATATTAAATTTAAAAGAGGATGCTTCTTCTGCTGCATTTTAAAAATTATATGTTCTCTATTGAGACATTTCTTTTTTTCTTTTTGTTGGGGGGGGGGGTGTTTAGCTTTAATGTTAAAATTCCCTCACCTTCGATGGAATTCTAATCACTGTCCTTTCATATTCATATTGGCTTAAACTTATAATGCTTGTCTTGTAATTATAGGTATATATTATATAGTTTTTTTGCGATAAATTTTCAAACTCTTAAGAGTATTTTTGGTATGGTGGTGATGTGGGATACCAGACGGGCAACTAAGATCTATTTCATTCTTGGGACTTGCACAATTTGTGTCTTGCTTAACATTAGAGGGGGGTCGGTGGTGGCTTACTCCTGTCTATGGCCCTACACCTTGGTACTGGCATCTTTTGTGGGAGGAGCTGAGATTTATGTGCTCCTTGTTGGTGTTTGCTGGGGATGTTAATGGGGCTAAATTTCTTTATGAAAATCTAATGGGTGGTACGGTTAGATCTACTGTGGACTGTATTGCTTTTCTAAATAGCAAAGTACTTGTAAGCTTTTCAAAAATTTAGTTAACATGCTGCCCATTCTTGTAGTTCTGTGGGCCTTTCTAGTTGATTTGGTGCCTATCACTGTTCAGTGACCAATTTGGCTTTCTAGAAAAAACATGTCTCAAATTATCCAAAGCCTTATAACCTTTTCAACATGAATAGTCTTCTCAATTGCAGCTTGAACATTCTTGTAAAGCATAGCAGACATCTCTTTTTGAGTTTTGTTTATTGGTATGCACATAATCAAATAACTTTTCAGAGCTCCATAACTACTAGATTTTTTTTCCTTTGTGTGTGTGTGATAGGGAAATCACTTTTTTTTTTTTTTTAAAAAAAAGCATTTTAAAGAAATTTTAAGATGTTTGTTTAAGCTGTTGAAAATAATCAGAATCTATTAAAAAAAAACAGATTTCTAATTATTTCAAATAGCTATTCTAAATATCTTCTAAATAACTAAAAGCACTTTTCAAGTAAAAATTGTTTTTTATGATTGTAACCATATGTAAAATAACTTCTACTTTTCATAAAATCTCTAAGCAATAAATCACTTTTTAAGCAATCTGAAAATTATTTTTTTTCAAAGCTTAAACAAACTAGCCTCAAGTTAGTTATTAGCAACCACTCAGCTGGGAAAGGAATTAGCTGAAGGATCCAATTATAAAAGGGTCTCGTATTGGAGGGAGAAGTAGTTTTTGTTGTTCAGTGAAAGTTCTTCTTGAATCTCTTCATTCTTGCCCTCTTTCCTCTCTTCTTCTTCTTCTTCTTATTCTTTCATAATTGTCTGTGTGTGTGTTTGTGTTTTTTTTTTCTTTTTTTTTTTGAGGGGGGAGGGGTGGGGTTTGTTTAAAGTTTTATATAAAAAAAAATGAGCTTCAAGACATTTGAAGTTGTGAGATCTTTAACATCTCCCATAGTTTTAGTCCACTGTTTCTAGATCCATTCCATGTCAAAACATTCTGGGGGCTAAATTTTATGCTATTTGCATATTTTGTATGTCAAGATTTCTCCTATTTACATTCACATGTACCAAACTTAATTATAGGGAATATCTTCTTTACAGGAAGGTTATTGGTGTATTGGTTGGCAAAATAGTGGAATGCAATCGAGAGATAATAAGAACATGACCTTATTGGGAGGTATTCTCTTGAGAATTTTCTCTGCATGAATGTACACGTTAGCACTAGTTTGCTGAGTAATGCTTCTGATGTCCAATTTTTTGTCTTGCTGTTTAGTCAGTGGCTAGATACGGAATGCTACACATCATGCATCATATTTTGAATGATCCAGTCAACCTAGTTATAAAGTCTAAAACAGAATTTCTGAAGATACATAAGCTGTCATAGCTTAGTAAATGACCACCAAATGGAGAGAGAGTTTCACTGGTTGAACCTGCAAGTAAGCCAATCATTGTCAGATAGGTCAACCTAAAATTGAGTCAGACTCAACTATAATAAACTGAAAATTTAAGTTGGATCTCAATAACCACCTTTTCTAAGGATTATAAGTGAAATACTAATGTAACATGAGGCCCTCTTCCGTGTAGTGTAATTCAGGGAAGTGGACCATTGGAGATGTGCCTCAACTTTAATCCCATATGGGTAGTTTTTCTTTATTTTGTGTAATTTAGTAAGATGTTGTTTGTCACACATAAATTTTCTTTGGCTAGTGGGAGATATTTTCTGATTGCCTATTTTTTTTATTAATTTGTTATTCAGATATTAATGGAGATTATCGATAATCTTTTTTATTTGTGCAAAGTTTGCTCTTTATGACTTTGTTTTGTGGCTTCAACCATATCTTTATTCATTGCAGATCTAGTGCTTTCGAATAAACTAGTCTTGTATGACCTTGAAAAGCAAGTCATTGGATGGACTGAGTATAACTGTGAGTATTGTTTATATTTCCTTTTTAGTTTCTTCTCTTTTTGGTGTTTTTAATCTTTTTTTTATTTTACCTTTGATTGAAAAACTTTTCAAGGTTTAGTTGTTGATGAATGATGATGCACAAGTCATAGCAATTATAGAAGGAATTAAAGTTCGCATTTCCCTTATCTTTGTTTGTCAAGCTAGCCTTTTATGCTCCCTTGAATTCCTCTACTTAATGGTTTCACCAATTTCATGCTAAGTTCTGAATAACACCATACCCAATTTTTAAACTATACACTAAATTTTTGTTAATATTCTTGCATGGCAACGTTATGTGGATTCACATTTTGAATATATTATTTGCTACATAAGAACCTGAACACGTCTAATCACAAAGCTATTTGGGCAAATCTCCTCATTTTAACAAAACATACCTGCAAGTGGTACACTAGTGAGGCTTTTGGTGTGGACATACTAGCATGTGCCTGTGGCCACTGGTGGAAAATCTTGTACCTGTGCAGTCTATGCAGGACTTTAAACATGTCAATATCTTCAGGCCGTTTGCCATCTGATTTAGTTAAAATTAAAGAATTTGTCATATTGAGCTTGGGTGATTATTTTAGGGTCAGATATCCTGCAAATCATTGAAAATCTGAAGAATGAATCACTTTCTCAACATCTGACTGGTTCATTGAATAGAATAGGTGTGAAGGACAGGATAGAGAAAATTTCCAAATAAAAATTATTTTTTATTGATAAAACAATAGTTCATTGAGGGAGAAAAATTAAAACAATGAAAATTTTCCCAGACCATGAGCTGAAACCCACAAGCACTTGATGGCATTGAATCCTGCTCTTTTGAATGGGCACTGGGAATATTTGACTTCTCCAAGAGTAGCTTCTTGTTTTGATGTGTAAATTTTGTGTGTTCAGCAATTTTTTTAAATATTTCAAGAGAGGAGTATTTACATTTTCCTTGGTGATGATTGAATAATTCACATGGCATCAGAAGTTACATCATGACAGATAGCTCCATTATACCAGAATGTTGATTTTAGACTCTTTATCACAGTACATCACATATTAAAAATTGAAATCAATTTTTTCTTTTATTTTTACTTATGCTTCTGTATGACTGGCTCACTGACATGTGGTCTAAAGAAAGTTGGATGTAATAGCTAAGAAAATTACAAGAAATCAATTATGAATAACTTGCATTATTTTCTGTTAGCGAACCTCATTTAGTGGGATAAGGTTAATATTGTTATTATTGTTGCATTATTTTCTGTTGCTCAACTTTCCATTCTGTGCCCTATCTTTTTATGTTAGGTTCTTCAAGCATCGAAGTGAAGGATGAGCAGACTGGTACAGTTCACTTAGTAGGTTCCCACTATATTTCTTCGTCTGCCTGCACTTTACATAGCCATCGTGTGATAATCATTTTGTTTCTAATTGCACTGCTCAGCTCATTGAAATGCAGCAGCTAATACATATGTCATAGTCAACTCAAAATTACAGTACAAAGAATTGAGATTAGAATGGAAGTCTTGAAATTGTGGGAGAAACTTCCATGATTTGTAAATGTTATAATTTAAGGGAAAAAGCAGGACACTACCTTGGTAAAGCACAACTGTGGGTAAAATTTTTCTGCCCATGGTGAATTTGTAAATTTGCAGGAAGCTTACTACTGAGCAGTAAGCACCAACTGTATATGATCTTAGAATCTACCTGATTGTTACTTAGCTTGGGTCCTCATGGCAAACTGGCGGTGTATAATTAGATGCTTCAGGGCAAAACTTGAATTCTATTTTATAACTACCTTTTTTCGAGATAGCCATTTGTATACTGAAGCATCATGGTTTCTTCATACCTGCTTGGGGAGGTAATGTTTTGGACCCTTGAATTATAGCTGCCTTCTTTCCAGTGACAGTGATCCTACTTCGTTCTAAGTATTCTCTTGCTCTTCTTGCTGAGAAGTTTCATGTGATCTTTCAAAAACACTAAGCCATGGCATTAGATTTTGCCCATGCTAGAGGTCTAGTACGGTTATGACAGATTTACAGCTTCACAATAGACAAATGTTGTTGTACAACCGTTTGATGAGAAAATCTTTTGATAGATTGATTGAGAACAAATGAAGAAAAAGTAAAAGGAAAAACTGCATTCCATGATCCCAAACTGGCAAATTTGCAATGAGCAATCTTATAAAACTTTCTGGCAAAAAAAAAGTATTATAAACTTACTGTTTTTAAGGATTAAAGGACTATAATATGGTATTATTTATAGTATCGCACTTAAATATGATGTACCAAAAGGTTCTGAAAGGACAGTAATATGATGCATCGCACTTACTATTTTAGAAGGAAAGGGACGGATTGCAGTCGAAAGCAGGGGAAAAAAACATAATGAATGTGATTCTAGAATAATCGCTAGTTTCCCCAAAATGAAAAATAAAAATTACCTGACGAATCAAAATTTGTGGTTGATTAATCATCCTTCGTCTTATAACTACGTTAATCTTGGACAAGGCTTTTCGGCAGATCTACGTTTACATATTATTTATATATCATACTAAAAATCCGGCATTTAAATTTATATTTAAAATTAAAATATTACATTCTCTCTTCTAATATATATATAGAAATAGAAATAGAAAATTATAAATGCAGATCTGCAAAATGATCAGATATGATAAAAAAGCACAACATAAAATCTTAGCGCAAAATGTTTGTATTTAGATCAAACGGGTTGCTCCTAGCTTCCTTCTGACATGAAATTTATGAGCACAATTAGTTTATTTTTTACGATTTTTTTTATGAAGATGTGCACAATTAATATTAGTAAAGAAGAAACTTAAATTTTTTTTATGAAAGTTGGCAAAAGAAACGTGTTTTATGAACAAAAAGATACGTAATTCTCCTTCCTTCTAGTTCCAATTCCCATAGGAGTGGGCCTCTTTTGACAGAATCAAATATAGACAAATCAATCAAACTAGAAATTTCGAGTTCTGAAACTTTATGGTTTGTCAATCTGCTTATTTGCTTTTCGACAATGCCAGACGGATCAGACGTGGTTGGTAGAATCTTTCTCGGCTTTGTTTACCAATAAACATGACGCTTAGCCTGTTTCAAATTTGGCCATCATATTTTAGTCTTCCATTCCAGATTCCGAAGCAATTCGAGTACCTTATTCATTATGTCTTCAAAAGTCTAAGCCGGACAACAACGGTCAAAATCAGCAGTTGTATACAATTCATGTCGAAAATTGTGTATATAACGTTATCAAATAAATAATTACTAGATATCATATTAAATGGTTGAAGCAACTAATGCAATGCAAGGTTTTTCAATACTGTCATTCTAATGGATGGATGCCCATATTTTCCAACAATTACAATGTTTTTATAATAACAAACAAATTATACGTTTAGGTCATCTCTCAAAACATTATAATAAAGGTCTACTTCGGCCTGATATAATAAAGGATAATGCTATATTATTGATAGAAATAGATTATTCTACTTCTATATATTATTAAAAATATATAATATCAAACTCGATAGTGTTTAATTTTTAAATATGACATTCATTATCAACATTTTTCGCACATCCATGTTTTCAGAGTTATCATAACACCGGCCTACGGAAACACCAAGTGTGACTTTACACGACTTTCTGTTGTCAAATTTGGAGACTGTATGACAGCAGCCCATGTGCAGGAAACAAAACAAGAAACCTTTATTCCTTTTCATTTCTGCTGTTCTTTGTTGACTAAGTTGGCAACACAAATCTACAATTGAAGAACAGTCCAAATAACGAGTTTTTCCAAAACCATTAATTTATTGAAAAGACAAACAGGACAAGGCAGAGCAAACCCAACAACGCGACTAACACGCTACATGTTATGTTCATAGACTTGGATTTACAAAAACTCCAAATCTAAACAAATATACAGGGTGGGAAGGAAGATCTCCGGCGAAAAAATAAGGCCGGTGCTCCCTTTTCCCTCCAAATAAACAGGGAAGAAAATTAAAAAAAAAAAAAAAGAAAAGCCCCTCTCCTTCCTATCATATGCTAGTAAAGGAAGTGACAGTTGAATAATGAAAAGAATATTGGTAGTAAAATGGACCAAAAAAATACCAAAAGAATGAGCACTTTCCTTTCCAGTGTTGGAACTTTGTTCTTCCAACCTTTTCAACAAAATCAGCAGGGCTTGGGCAGAGACAAGAAGAGCCTTGTTACTACTGCTGTGCAGCTTCCACTCCATCTGCTTTCTTCCCATGTATAGGCAAATTTTCAGGGGAAGCTCCAGAGAATTCTGAACTGTCAACTACAGTTTCAGGAGCAGATCCCTCAGATCGGTGGTTAACTGACGCTTCTGGTTTCTCCTTGTCTGTGGAGTAATCTGACTTCAGGTCTGAATCTGAATCAAAAAATAGACAAACTACGGCACAATCATCGATTTTGGAAGTAGGGTACTTTGTCCTCCACGCTCTAACAGCTGTCTCAACAAGTGTTCGAGCTGCAGAAGAGCGTGAAACAGATGCCACAATGTCTACAACTTCTTGGTTTGACAAAACATCCCAAATCTGCCACAAAGCAACAAAGTCAGTGAGGGCAAAAAAATAAAATAAAATCTATAATAATCAATGACTTCTTCAAGAATCTTCCTCATGCACAATTGAAACAATTCAATTGGAATCACTTTATTTTGGCTATAAATGGATTTCAGCAGAAGGAAGGGAAATTTTAAAGGCAGGATGCCACTTAGCGAATTCGCGTGTGTTTTTATATAAGACTAAGTTCTACTTTGCTTTACATAGAACTTCTCAACTATAGCTCAGGTACAAACAAACTCTTCACTTTCAAAATTTGAAAATGAATCTTTTAAACTTCTGAATTTGAACAAATAACCTTCTATTGCTTATTAAGTTGCTATTTTATAGCATGACACATCAATGACAATGAACAGTTTAGATTTTGCCTTTCTAATGCAGATCACTTAAACTCCAAGTCATGCGCAAATAACTTTAAGTCATACGCAAATAACCACAAAACGTGTCATACTTCTGTTACTGAAATAATATAGTAATGTAAGGAAGGTTATTTGCACAAATTTAAAAGTTTAGAAGTATTCATTATCAAATTATGAAAGTAAAAATTTATATGCAGATGGTCCAAATTCAATGAAGTTGTGTGCAACTCAGCCTATATAGATATCTCCTAGAACAATGCATTTTCAACAAAATATGCAAGTTACGTATGGAAGATAATAGATCATAATGACAGAACTCGTTACCCCATCTGTGGCTAATACAACAAACTCATCCTTCTCAGTAATGCGGTGATGTGAGACATCAGGAACAGATATCAGACCAAAGTCTTTCAGAATGCAATCTCCAAAAGCTCGTGCCATAGCAAGGCCTGGGGAGTCAGCATTGGGCAACCAAACTCGAGCAACCTCAGGCTCATTACGAAGAGCAAATACCCTTCCTCTACAGCGCTTGATTCTCTCCGCCTCCCCTAAATGGAAGGAATGCAGATATTACATCAATATATTGGAATTACATTTCTACCTTATTTGATGTATGAAAATAAATCCCACGTCAAAGTAGTTATAAATCATTAAACAATGCCATCATAAATCCTCAATGCGCTCTCAACAAAAGTCAAGTTTTTCTAGCTTGGGAGAAGGGAATCACAGAAAACCAATGGGAAAAAGCTAAATCATGCATTGGAAAAAAAGTGGATTCAACGAGTTAAACAATCCTGAAATAAATATACTAGCTATATAAACCTGAATGTTATAAACCTTTGGATGGTTGAGAAAGTTTTGCACAGTTTGACCAATTTGGGTGGTCAATGTGTTATTAATGGAGCTGTGTAACAGATGTTAAACTTGTCAGACCACCTTTTAACCAGAGATGCCAAAGTTAATGATTAAACTTGTGAAGAAGGTTAATAAAGGTTACAGTTGTCTTATTGGTATGGTATTGTTGAACAATGAGACGGGAGTTGGAAGGATGATATACTTGTATATCAAGAATATCTGGTAGATGGTCAAAAGCTTTTCCATTTGTTGATGATGGGCAATCACATGCAGAGATGGAATTCTTAAAGATAAACGCGCGTGTGCGCACACGGGGGAAGAGAGAGAGAGAGAGAGAGAGATACTTGGAAGATTTGGCTTCAGATCAATGGTCAACTGAACAGCAATAAGGGAATTATCATGATCCCTGGTGCCCAATATGGCTCTTGAATCCCCAACATTTCCAATAACAAGATCCTCCCCCTACAAGAACATAAGGCACAAGAAAAAAAGGTGAAAAAAACAACAGTAAATGATTAAAAAAAATCATTAGTAATTTAAATCTCTTACCTGCTTGACCAAGGTGACTGCTGTAGTCCCACTGCAAAAGCAATCAATATCAGGATGCAGTTTCAGTTCCTTGTCCATAACCTTGGAAGCCTTCAGAAAAGATTCCTTCAGGGCCTTCAAAGTATTCACGCAGCTTTGCTCATGATCAGGGAGACAGAGTTTCTCATCAACCACTCTAAATCCAATTTCCTCAGACTTATGATTTCCCATGGCATTTCTGATATCACTTAGTCCATCTTTATTGTTATGATGCAATTCCCATTGAGCAGTAAGCCTTAAAGGGAAAGAATCCCTGACTCTCTTTGCTACCCTATGGCCACTAGGACCATGACCATCAAAAACTCCACAAAAAATGGTGCCCTTTGAACAGAAGTTCTGAAAATGAAAAGGATAGTTTTGGGGATCGTTAATAATATCTATATGATGAGTTATAATTCAGAGCTCAGAATGAATAGGGATAGCCGATGACAGAATAACATAGTGTTGGATTATCAATTTAGTTTCACCAACAAGTCCAGTACAACAAAAGTCTACTTCTCACCAAAGAAACTAAAAGAAATTTAAAGGAAAGAAAAAGAGGCATCCAAATATAATATAAAATTTATAGCAAACCATAAATTATGACCAAATGAAGCTCAATGCACTGGGAGACATGTCTAGTTCATAAGATTATTGGATAAAATTGCCGCAAAAAGCAAATTTTCTCAAGAAAATAAAATTTTTTATTGAACAGAGATGTTTGCAATTACAAAAGGGAATTGAAGACAAGAAAGCAATTTTGAATTATTCTGAATGACCAAATTTTGAAAGAAAATTATCAAAATCATGAAAATGTTTATACATGTACATGCCTCGCCCCCCTGAGTGGAGATTTTGAAAAACAGTTTTGCGTGTCGCAAGCAAAAATTATGTATCCCATGAAAAGCAACCTTTAAGGTGAGGAAGAGACAGATCATAATCGTGAGAGGAGAGAAGGGAGGCTCATACCATTTTAGCTAAGTAATGCCAATAACAAGAGAGCTTTAACGGAAATCAGATCATATAACGTTTAAAAGCCGAATGGAGTCAAGTAGAAACCCGCAACAGACCATTCATTATACTTTAACTACCTCTCAAATAAACATAGATCCTTTTCTCCCGTCGATAGACCAAAATATGACAACAACAATAACTTATTATGTGTTAAAAATAGCACAGGATTAAGACGTGGTGGATATAGAAAGCATATCCTACAATATATAAGAGATTGGCTAACCTCCCAAACAAGCATAGCATCCTGGTTGATCCCTTTTTTCCCTTGCTTACAAAACAAGGACGCAACCTCACTGGATCCATTTACGAACATTCTCCCAGGGACTCTATGGAGGCCCAATTCCGTCCTAGAATCAAAAGAAGAGCTGCTCTTTAATCTCCTCTTTCGCTTCGCACTGTCTGAAGCGGAATCTGGCGAATAAGGGAGGGGATGGGCCACGGCGAGGCATGATCCCATTCCCAGTGCCCTGACAATGTTCAGCAAGCATTCTAGACCCACCAAACAGTCAGGGCCCCTAACGTCCACCACTGAATCGGCAGCCGCTAACCGGTTTGCTGCATCCGGCTCCTCTTCCTTCTCTTTCAGCAGCAGAGTAGTGTCCAAAGCCTACCATAAATAATGATAACCAGCGAAATCAACAACAATTTCAAAAAGAAAATACCACATAACCTAGAGTCAGAAACCAAATAATAACAACCTGCGTCATGTTCGAATAAAATTGAATTCACTCCAATTCCACGATTCACCAAAAGCTTTTGTGGGCCCGAAAAAACCAAAACTACTCACTCCAATCCAACCGAAACTCTACTGCATTTGACAGAGACGACAAAGAGATGATGAATACCAGTGCAACGGTCTCCGTGTTGACGACCTTGAGTCCCAAAATAAACGCGTGAATAGAAGAAATCCAACACGCTGCTTCTTGAGTGCGATCCAAAACTCAAACAATACAAAATAAAAAAAATCCAATAACAATCCTTGACAGTTGATTCACTCCTGCAGTTTCCTTATGGATATTCTTCCTTTACAATCTTACCATATGAATCATGTCGCAATCACAACAAATAAAGCAATGAACAATGATCAGAACCGCTGAATCAAGAAAATCTGAGAAGCAAATCAATCAGTCGATGGATCAATCGATGAATCTTTTCCTTTGGACCAATTTTAAGGTTAAGGTTGAAACAGCAAGTTTCCCTCTTCTTCTGACCCAATCCTGCAAACTTCCGCTCTTTCTTTTTTCACTTGCCTGAACGTGATCCTCTCTGCCACAAATAGCTATAACTTTCAGGAGACGGAAAAAAATAATCTTTTAAAAAAATAGTTATTTTAGCGTCACACGTAGGTCTTCACCGACCCCCGATCACTTCGATTTAAGTGGCGATGATGATCAATACCGTTGAGATTCACTGTCACTCTAGATTTTCGATGTCCACAAAATTAGACTCATTCAAAATGAATTAAGTGGATGAAAAATAAATAATACTGAAAAGGAATAATGATTACGATGTATTTTTTATTGCAATGATGGATAATGGATTAGGATTTCTATAAATAAAAGGGAGGTTTTATCAATGGTAATTTGATCGAGTAGAATTGAATCCAATTTCCTAAAGTAAGATTTTTTTGCCACACATTTTCTCCAAATAATATTGAGAATTTAAATTTTGATTAAAAAAAACTTGTGAAGACTAGTCTCAATTTAAGACCGATAATGCTTCAATTTAATTTAGTAATATTAAATACCAAATAATTGTATTAAAAATAGATTTTTAATTTATTTGACAAAAATGTTTAATTTACATAAATATGATATTTATAAATTATATTTTCTTATCTGAAATTGAAATAAACAACACCTTAAGATTTAGTGCTATCAAAATAAATCATTATTATTTTAATTTAAATATGTTGATATTTTTATTTTTTATATGATGTAATAATTATTGAATATATCTTAGATTAATATAAAATAAGCCTTAAATTTGAAATAAATTGAATTTATGATTTCAAATATAATATAAGAAACATTTAAATATGAAAAATAATATTATTTTAAAAAATGCTGTGAGTATTTTTTGTTTGATTAGATTTCTGTATTTTCTTAATTTTTTAAATAATAAAAATGTAAATTAGATACTCTTTAGGAGAAAATAAAATAATACTTCAAATAAAAACAAAAAAAATAATATTTTACCATTAAACATTAATTTCAATATAAAATATAAATTACGTATGAAAGCTTTAGACGTACCCTAATTAAGGTTAATAGTGGCCGGAATGCTTATTATTTTTATATCATCAATACATCAATGTATAGTGCATAATTTTTTAGGTAACAGTAGAATATAAAATTTATAACAATCCTCTTCCTCTCCAATAATATATCTTATTTCTCAATTTATTTATTATTGTTGTTGTTGTTATATTATAAAGTAGAGGTGGAGAAGATAATCTATTGTGATTTCAGGACTACACATTATCATATTTATTATGAAAAAAATCTACTCAATATATTCTGAATAATGTTTATTTTCTTATACATAATTTCATTTTTTTAAAATTTAATATGATGATAAATATTAAAATGACAATTAGATATATATATATATATATTTGTGAAAAAAATCACAATTCGATTTGAAAATCGTATATATATATTTACAAAAAAATCACATTTATGAAAAAATCATAATTTGATTATCTAGGATAAAATTTGAAAAAGATAGAAGTAAAACATACGATGTGTTGCGATTTTAGAATTATAAATGATTATGAAAAATTTGCCCGACATATTAAAAATAATGTTTATTTTCTTATACATGATTTCTTTTCTTTTTTTTAATTTAATATGATGATAAATATTAAAATGAAAATTAGAGATATATATATTTGTGAAAAAATTCATAATTCATTTTGAAAATCATATATATATATTTATGCAAAAAATCACTTTATAAAAAAAATTACGATTCAATTATCTAGGTTTACGATAAGATTTATATAAAATAAGCATGGAAATAAAAATCATATATATATTTATGAAAAAATTATAATTTAATTGTCTAAATCTATAATAAAATTTATATAAATTCATATTATATGAGTCTTTTTGCACCGATATCATCTTTAGTTTTGAATGTATGCTTGAAGGTAAGATTTTATGGCACATTCTAAATAATATTTATTTTCTTAATATTCTTTTATTTTCAAAATTTGATATAATATGATAAATATATAAAAATTGGATATATATATATATATATACACTTGTGGAAAATCCCATAATTTGATTTGAAAATCATATATATTTATAAAAAATATGATTTGATTGTCTAAATTTACCATAAGATCTATATAAAATATATATAGAAATAAAAATCATATATATAATTGTGAAGAAATTACGATTTGATTTTCAAGATCAATAGTAAAATCCATATAAATTTATATTATAAAGTTTTTTGCACCATTGAAGCACTTTCAAAGCTGTTAAGCAATCCTCAAAATTTTCCCATCATAAGAAAAATTCAAGCCAGGATGATTCAAAAGTGGAGCTAGCTATTTTCTCTTTCATTATACTGATATCTTTTTATTCCACTTCTTCATATGTTGTTTTTATTTTCTACTTATATATATAACTTATAATAATTAGAAAATAATATAATAGAATCATGCACCAAAAATATATAATTTTAGATTATATATTTTATTGTATAAATATATTCATATAATCATAAAATTATAGTTCATGTAACTTTTTTTATGATAAATCCATTTAATTGTATAATATAACTTCTAATTTTTTTTATATTTCGTGCATCCTTTTTCATTGTATATTAAATTTTATATTGATTATATTTTTTGTGTTGTGAGATTTTTAAATTATTTTTTGTTAGTGACTCATTATAGCTTTTTAGATTTAAATATTGGTAAAGGTGAGTTATTCTTATGAAAAATTACCATTTAATTATCTTAGCCTATGATAAGATTTATATAAGATAAATAAGAAAATAAAAATCACATATATATTTGTAAAAAAATTACAATTGAATTGTCTAGATCTACGACAAGATGTATATAAATTCATATTATATGAGTCTTTTTACACCGATATCATTTGCAGTTCTGGAGGCATGCCCGAAGATAAGATTTTATTGCATATTCCAAATAATATTTATTTTTTTATATATTCTTTTATTTTTCAAAATTTGATATAATATGATAAATATATAAATGACAATTAGATATATATATATATATATATACACTTGTGGAAAAACCCATAATTTGATTTGAAAATCATATATATATTTATAAAAAATATGATTTGATTATTTAGATTTACCATAAGATTTATATAAAACATATATAAAAATGAAAATCATATATATAATTGTGAAAAAAATTATATTTGATTTTCAAAATCAACAATAAGATCCATATAAATTCATATTATGCAAGTTTCTTGCACCATTGTAAATTGTTTTTAATTATGGAGGCACTATTGAAGCAATTTCAAAGTTGTTACGCAATCCTCAAAATTTTCCCAGCATAAGAAAAATTCAAGCCAGGATGATTCAAAAATGGAACTAACTACTTTCTCTTTCATTCTTCTGGTATCTTCTTATTCCACTTCTTCATATGCTGTCTTTATTTTTTACTTATATATATAACTTATAATAATCAGAAAATAATATAATAGAATCATGCACCAAAAATATATAATTTTAGATTATATATTTTATTGTATAAATATATTCATATAATAATAAAATTATATTTTGTGTAACTTTTTTATGATAAATCCATTTAATTGTATAATATAACTTCTAATTTTTTTTATATTTCATGCATCCTTTTTCATTGTATATTAAATTTTATATTGATTATATTTTTTGTGTTGTGAGATTTTTAAATTATTTTTTGTTAGTGACTCATTATAGCTTTTTAGGTTTGAATGTTAGTAAAGGTGAGTTATTCTTATGAAAAATTACCATTTGATTATCTTAGCCTATGATAAGATTTATATGAGATAAATAAGGAAATAAAAATTACATATATATTTGTAAAAAAATTACAATTGAATTGTCTAGATTTACGATAAAATGTATATAAATTCATATTATATGAGTCTTTTTACACCGATATCTTTTGCAGTTCTGGAGGCACACCCGAAGATAAGATTTTATCGCATATTCCAAATAATATTTATTTTTTTATATATTATTTTATTTTTCAAAATTTGATATAATATGAGAAATATATAAATGAAAATTAGATATATATATATATATATATATACACTTGTGGAAAAACTCATGATTTAATTTGAAAATCATATATATATATATATATTTATAAAAAAATATGATTTAATTGTCTAAGTTTAGAGTAAAATTTATATAAAATAGATATGAAAATGAAAATCATATATATAATTATGAAAAAATTACGATTTGATTTTCAAGGTTTATGGTGAGATCCATATAAATTTATATTATATAAGTTTTTTACACCATTATAAAATCATTTTTAATTATGCAGGCATCATTGAAGCACTATCAAAATTGTTACGCAATTGTCAAAATTTTCCCATCATAAGAAAAATTCAAGCCAGGATGATTGAAATATTGAGGTAACCATCTGTTTGGTTTGCTTTTTTATAAAAGTACTTTTAAAATAATCACAGTTTATAAAAATGAAGTTTGGATAAAAGTAGAGAAGTTTACTGAAAAGCTGTTTGGATGAAAAAAGAGAAAATGATGGTTAGAAAATACAATTTCGTTTTGAAAAATGAGAACTAAACAGACAAGGGCCTGTTTGATAGTGTTTCCTGTTCTCAAAAACAGTTTTGTAAAACTGTTTTCAAGAAACTGTTTTGAAAACAAGAAAACAAAAAAATCTGTTTGAATAATTGTTCTCAAAATCATAACTAGTGAGTAATAGATGAGTTATTCAAAATTTATAACTTTACCATTAATGAGGTGGATATTTCTCATATTTCCTTATGTTTTCCAGAACAAAAACTACAAAACACCTAAAAGGTATTCTGAGTTTTCTGTACAAAACTGTTTTCTGTTTTTCAAAACAGTTTTTAAAAAACAGGTTTACCAAACAAGTTTTCTGAGTTTTCTGTTTCTGAAAACAAAAAAACTGTTTTACAGAACAGTATCAAACAGGGCCAAAGTAGTTTTTATTCTGAAAAACATAAGGAAAGATGAGAAATATCTACCTCATTAATGGTAAAGTTATAAATTTTAAATAACTCATCTATTACTCACTAGTTATGATTTTGAGAACAATTATTCAAACAGATTTTTTTGTTTTCTTGTTTTCAAAACAGTTTCTTGAAAACAGTTTTACAAAACTGTTTTTGAGAACAGAAAACAGGAAACACTATCAAACAGGCCCTTTATCTCTCATTCTACTGTCATCTTTTTGTTCCACTTCTTTATATACTGTTTTTATTTTTTGGTTATGTATATAACTTATAATAATTAGAAAATAATATAATAGAATCATGTACCAAAAATATATAATTTTATATTATATATTTTATTGTATAATTATATTCATATAATCATAAAATTATATTTTGTGTAACTTATCTTATGATAAATCCATTTAATTGTATATATAATTTTTAATCGTATAATCACGTAATTTATATTCCGTGCATCCCTTTTTCATTGTATATTGAATTTTATATTGATTATATTTTTTTGTGTTGTGAGATTTTTAAATAAGTTTTTATTAGTGACACATTCTCACTTTTTGAATTTGAAAGTTCCATTCTTACTATAATTTATCTTTGATTTTTTTCTAATTTATTAGTTGATAACATATTCAATTATTTGATTCTAATTTTAAGTAATTTGATATTTTTAATTAAAAATTTGTTAGCAATAATTTTGGAAGTAACATGCGGTTTACTAATTATAATGATTGGAGGTTGATATTTTTTAATTTATTACAAAAAGATAACTTTTAAAAGATTTTTTTGTTACACCTTAAGAGTTTAAATTATTGATCACTGTACACCCTTTCAAAAATTTTAATTTTTATACAAATATTCCCATATACATATATGGTGTGTGTATGTGTGTGCTTATTTGTGTATCTTACAAATACTACCATATAATTTATTTTATATATTACTCATGCTCTATCCATATTTTTCTTATAAAATCAATTTGATAAAGAGGTTAGTAGATGTAAAAGTAAAAATTGTTAAAATTAAGTGGTTGCAATGTCAAGTATACTGCCTATTAATATGGACTTGATATATCATATTCATCAATTTTTTGGTAATTTTTCACCGTTAAAAATATTAATTAATCATGTTTCTTAAATTTAATAATTATAATTCAAATACATATCCCTGTATTAAAATGAATCATTATATTACCAATTTGAATCAATATATATTAATTATCATTTTAATTTATTTGTTTAATTTTAAACTTGACACAAATTTGTAAAGAGAAATTTTTAATAACTTAGTATAATAATTTTTCTATTGTACATTATATATATATGTTATAATATTAACAATTTGTTATTTTTTTATATCACAATTTATCATTTTTTTTATCATGTTGAAGGAATTAGCGCTAGAGTGATAATAATTTTTTATGATAATCATATAATTATAAAATGTCAAAAATATTTCTTATTCATACTTAGTTTGTTATCTTCATACATCAAATTTTTGGTAATGGATGAAGATGAAGAAAGCCAGCTGATGGAGGAAAGGAGAGGTCGGCGTTTTGTTACAGACATGTGTAGTTGTATGTAATATAATAATAATAATTATTTTATTTTTCATTAGATAGCTTTGTATATTTTGAATAAGGGTGTTCATTGGTTGGATTGTGCCAGCTTGACCACCCCTCGAGGCTACGATTTACCCGACTCAATTAAAACTCAAGCCACATCGGACTAAATACTGGACTAGGATGGATTAGCTTGGTGCTAAATAATTCTTTTAAAATATTAAAAAATATAAAATTATCTTTATTTATTTGAACAATAGTTTTTAAAGTTATAAATATTCAACAATTATACATTATTTTTACATAATATTAAATTAAGAAATCAATTTAAAATTTAAAAAATTGATACATTAAAATCCTAAATAATTTTCATGATAATCATATAATAAATATATTACATAATATACAAAGGAAAAAATATATAAAATCAATCCATATACATAAAATAATAAAAAAGAAATAATAAAATAAAAAAAACTTATATACATATAACTTGAGTCAAGTTGGGTTAACAACACTTGACTTGAAGCTTAGCACAAGTTAAAAACAGATTGAACCGGGTTGATTGGGCCACAAATATTGTTACACATCCCTAATTTTAAATGCAAATAATAATTAAGTTTATTTAAAAATTAATTTGATATTTTAAAGAAATGATTAATTTAATTTTTAAAACCTTAATATTATTTATACTGATTTTAGAAATAGTCAATTCAGCTTGCAAATATTTTTCAAAAAACAAGTCTTTCAAAAAAAGTACTCCTAAGCTGTTTTATTTTTGTCCATAAAAAGCTCTTTTATTTAAAGGTCGTATAGCTTTAGGTCACGTTTGTTTTCATGGAAAAGGGTGCAACAGAAATAGCATAGATAATGGAATCATGCTATATGCAGTTTGGTACACTAGATTTGGAATGCTATACCCATCCTCAAGGGACAAAAATGAAGTTAAAATGATTCCATGATTGGATTGATGGAATGGTTATATATACTATGAAATGAAAGGCAATTCCTCAAAAATACACTCCAATGTCCTGACCAAGCTCAAATACATTTTTCTTAATTTTTAATTTTAATTTTAAGGATATTTTGGTCTCTTTAATTTTATTTATTTCTAATCATTTCTTATTTTCATCATACCAAACGTTATTTGGAGAAGCATTTTATTTCCTTTTCTATGCATACCAAACATATTTTTTCTATTCATATCTTCATTCCATTCTCACTTCGATTCCCATATTCATTCCATTAAAAACTTTCCATTCAACCAAATGGGGCCTTCCTGTTAAAGCCCCATCATGGTATTAATTAATCAATATTCAATATTCAATATAAAATATAAATATTATGGTAAGTTGCACTATTTATATTTTACAAATAGCATTGTTTGTTCAAAAGATTCAATATGAATATAAAATCTGGCAAAAAATATAAATATTAAATACTCACTCTGATCCCATGGCCACATATAAGTTATATTATAGAAATAATTGTTAGTACTAAGCTATTCTAAAGAATCAATAAAAGTATTAAAGACTTTTTTCATAATTTTCCCCTCATAAAAACCTCTTTCCCATTATGGTGGAAAGAGGGATTAAGAGAGATGATTGAGATGAGTTTAAAATATAATGAGTTCTAATAAGGATGGTGTGAACACCCAATTTTGTCCGGCCTTTATACAAGAAAAAGAAAACATGTTTAATTTAAAATTGATGCAAGTTTTCTAAAAAAAATATATATATACAATAAAAAAATTAAAAAAAAAATTTGGGAAAAGTACTAATTAATAAAATAAAAAAGGAAAAATGAAAAAATGAACTAAAAAAAATAAAAAAACAAAAAACACAAAAAAGAAAATCTAAAACAAAAAAAATAAAAGGGAGAGGGGCCTTTGGGCCCAAGATGCCACGAGCCCAATTGAGGGCTCGTGGACTTGGACCCCAAAGGGCCAAGCCCTAAGCAGCTAGGGCAGAGGAGACCGAGGGGAGGAGGCGTGAACCGAAGGGAAAAGCTGCAGCAGACACCGAGCAAAGGCAGGCACGCGTGAAAAGCCAGACGAGTCAGAAAAAGAAAGGAGAAGCAGACACCAGAGAGGATGAGACTAGAGGAAGCATGCGTGAGGCCAGGAGGAGACGTGCACGGTGGAAAAAGCTTCAGGACGTACGCGTGAAGGAAGAGGGAAGCAGGCAGAACTGGCAGGGAGGCACCCGAGAAAAATAAAAGGAGGAGAGCTCGGAAAAAGAGTGGAGGACGGGAGTCTGGACCGAGAAAGGGAACCACGGTGGGGAGCTAAGAAAGAAGCTTAGAGAGAGCTTGGGAAGGCAGCCGGGAGCTTGAGCAGAGTCACCGCGAAGCCTCGGAAGCACGAGAGACGGAAGAGGCCGCGGGGGAGAAAATCAGATGGAACCACAGCGATGAACCAAGAGTGAAAACAGAGGGGCCGAGGGAGAAATCAAGACCATCATCGTCAAGGCAGGAGGCAACTGAGAAAGACTAAGAGCAGAGGAGAGAAACCGGGAGCCGCGAAGAAGCAGACGGAGGCTGAGAGAGAAAAACCAGAAGCTCAAGGTGGAGGGAAGGAGCTCCAATCAGAACCAAAAAACAGATGGGGCCGCGGCGGAGCTGAAAAAGCAGAGGGAGACCAGAAAAGAAGAAACCGAGCAACAAAGGCCATTGTTGGGTATCATTTCATATCTATTTAGTGTTATGTTTCTTGACTAAATTGTGATCCATTCCCCTCTGCGTTTTGGTTCTTTGTTCCGCGGTCGTGAGGGTCTGATTGCATCCATTGATGCCCTATTTGGGGACTTTGTTTTTTGGTCTTGGTACGATTGTTAGAGTGTGTTTAGTATCAGTTTTTTCCCAGGTGAATGGTAATACTCCTGTCGTGCAGGCGGTTTGCTTAATCAATTTGTTGTTGGAAATTTGTGGTTATGCTGTCATATATATGATTTTGATGTGCCCAGGGAATATGTAAGGTGCGGGTTGTTTTAGTTTTGAACTGGTGTTGTTCTCCTAGCAATTGCCATCAAGGGAATCTTCGTAACGAGTCTGGAACTGGGCCATAGGGGACGTTATTTTCGTTGTGGCCTATGACATAAAACTGGGTTTACTGGTTATAAGATGAAGCTGGGGAATCCCAAATTACAGAGTTGTGTTTCTTTTCTCTTGAGTATGGTACGCAGAGTTTTCTGGCATAAGGAAATAAGGAAATAGGATCTGGTGTGAGGATTAAGCTTCCAAGTACCCTTTGTTTGTTTTGATTATGAATTTTATGCTGTTAGAAAAGGGCCTGAGCTCTGGGAAATTGTCTTAATATTTGGACTTGTTTCTTAAGGGCCTAAGTTAGGAAGTGGCATCTTTGACTCGTTGTTTTGGGGCCTCTCCTGGGAATTGGCTTTAATAATTTTTGACTTGTTTTCTCATAGGCCCGGGCTGGGAATTTGCTTTAATATTTCAACCTGTTTACTTATGGGCTTGGGTTTGGGAAATTGTCTCAATATTTGGTCTGTTTTCTTATAGATTTGGGCTTGGGAAGTTGTTAAAAGTATTTGGGGCTGTTTTTTTTTATGAGCCTAACATTACGAAATTTGTTGGCCCAAACATGAAGCCTGTATGTGGGTTGTTCCATCTTGGTTTATTCGTGGTTAAATTTGCAGCTTCACTATCCACTACACGCTTTATTGTTCGTAGAGCAAGTTTAAGTACTCTTATCCAGTTGTCCTCTGGGTTATAATTTTTCGTATGTTATTGTTTTCTAAAAAATAAATGAAATAATAAAAGAAAATACTTATAAGGGGGAATACTTAGGGTTGTTCACGAAGGTTTCCAGGGCTTTCGCAGACTCCTAAAATAATCACACCGTATGAGCCTACGGAGCTACGCGAGTGTATCATAAAAGTATATTTATAATTGGTCCCAATGACCTTTCCTTTCAAAATATCATTTTCTCATAAAAAGTAAATAAGATAATAAAATAATAAAATAAATAAATAAATGATTGGCTCATATAACTAGACCACGTGAGTTCTCGGAACCCACGCAGGTATTTAAGTTTACTGAGTTATCGCGTGAGATTTGCGAATTCACGTAGATATATAAGCTAAATGACTCTTTTTAAGAAAATAATTATATTTCATAAAAAATAAATTATGATATCTTAACAAGTTTTTCTCATTTTTTATCTAAAAATATATAATAAAATTTTCATTTGAAAAAAATATAGTAGTATTTCCTAAAGTTTGCTTTAAAGGTACAATAAAACCTTCATACTGCGAGGTTTAGAACTTCTGCAGGTAATTAAGGAATCGATTTGTAGGGCATGGCTGTGAGTCTGCAATAGATAAATTGGTTTTCTTTTTTAAAAGAAAATTTTCAAAAGTACAAAAATATCTTATTTCAAAAATAAAAAAAAAATCAAATAAAAACATTTTCAAAATTCAAAAAATAAAAGAAATGTTTTCAAACCAAAATAAAATAAGAGTAAGTAAGCGGAATTAAATGGTCTTTTACAAATTAAAACACACCAACTCAATCTCAGAAAATTGTTTTGTTTGCAAAAGTTAAATTATTTTCCATTAACTTTCTCTTATTATAAAATTAAAAAATACATATCAACCAACAGACACGAATTTCTAGTCCCGAACTACGTGGACTTTGATCCCCATCGCAGGGTACGTAGGCCCCGGGTTCTGATCCTGGGTCAAGTCCGCCTTTGTAAATAAATAAATATTTCCTGATTTATTTGGTGTTTTTTCTCTTAATTTAATAAATGTTTTTCCCAATTTATTTTCTCAATTCATTTTCCTCATTTTGCTTAAATATCCTTAACTTTAATTTAATTTATTTTCTTTATTTTGTTTTCCAAACTTTCTTAATTTCTTTTTTCTCTACCCATTTTTTCGCATGTGATTTATAAAAGGAAAACCAAAATATATTTTTAAGCCATATTAATTTACATAATCAATGTAAGGTAACCGTTCCTAGGAACGGGTGTTGTGGGGTGCCTAACACCTTCTCCACACACAATCGACTCCCGAATCCAACTCTGGTTACGCAGACCATCCTTTCCTCTTTAATGCGGTTTCCCAAGATTTTCCTCAAAATTTTGGTGGCGACTCCTCGCAAGTCGGTTTTCACTCGAAAACCAGATTTGTTCTCTTTTTTTCTTTCCGTTGCATTTTTCCGGGTGCGATAGATGGGTTTGAAAAGTTACTAATAAAGCTTGGCACATTTAGCAAATAACTGAGACATTTAAACCTGCTGTTCATGATTAGATTTTTTTATCATATATATGAAAAAAATTTATTGGAAGAGGTAAAATCCATTTTGATAATTTCTATACTTCAAAGGGATTAGTCTTCAATAATTAATTGAAAATACTTTTGATGCTAAAACAAAAAAAGATAATTTTAAAAGATTTAAAATCATTAATTAATTTTAACAAACTTAATATATGTGAATTAGTTAAAAGTATTATATATATATATATATATGAAACCAAAGGGGTATAAGTTTTGAAACTCATTCTTAATACTCCACGCAATGTGTAGAATTTAAGTCTCCAAACTAGTTATATTCGAGCATTGGATCGTATTTTCACCTAACTTAAAAAGATTATTTTGACTACAAATATTTAGTAAAATATTTTATCAATAAATTATGGAAATGATTTTTAATCATTACCCCTACTATATTTTAATAATTTTTTATCAGACACAAAATTTAAATTTTGTTGCAAGATGTTGAATTAATTTTGAGCTCAATCCTAATTTTTGTTTTTTGTTTTCAATACAAAGTCTTGGAGAGATATTAATATATCACAATATTTTTTAAAAAATTTAATATATCGCAATAATTTTTTTAAATAAAAATTATTGAAGTTAGTTTTCGAAATACTAGCTTGCATTTTTGTCAAGTTAATTTTTTAAAAAAGAGAAAACAAATTATTAAATTTTTAATGCATTAACAAATGTATCGTGAATTATCCTGTAAGGTATATTGATGAGTAGATACCCGCAAATTGAATTAGTCATCTCACTATTCAGTTCAATTACTAAAATTAGGAAACAAAAACAGCCGAATGACTTTGGTTAAAGTAAAATGCAGTAAATCCTTGACGTTTAATTTTGGAGTTTATATATATTTTTTATTTGTATATTCAAAATACGGAACAAATTTTTTACCTGAACAAAAGGAAGATGTTGTTATAAAAATATATAGATATATATATATCTTAGGACAAGAAGCAAACTCTTGAGTACGAACAATTATTTTTATGCTTGTCAATATTTTATTATAGAGTTTATATATATATATATGGTAAATAAAATTTAAAACTGGATATACTGTGGTAGTGAAAATTATTATGGATTTAGTTTGTGAATATGCATCTGAGTATAAATTTTTATAAATTTGTTAGATTACACGTAACCGTATTGATCATGTTAAGGATCAATAATGGTGGTCTGACGCGTCATCTGGTGTTGTTCTTATCCTCTTGGCTCAGATCTGTTTGTTAGCATATCATATTCAGTTAAATAAATTATGTGGGACGGAACAAACAAAATTATTGAGCTAATATTAAACAAATAAATAATAATTCATCGCCATTCAAATGAGTACTTTAAGCTATATAATTTTCTGAAGGTTTTTGTTTTTGCCAAAATTTTCTGACGGTTTTGATCCTAGTATATAATTTCCTGCAGTATGAAAATTATTAAAAAGTTTGATGTAAGAGTCTAATACAAATTAAAAATAAAAAAATTCAAAAAAAATGAAAAGGCTAATTTTGTTAACATAATCAAAATTTTCCCTCCCCCAATCAATCTGAAGTATATATATATATTTATTAATTTATTAATATTTTTGTTTATCTCTCCTTTTGAAATAGACAAAGTAACATTAAAATTTCTTCTCCTCCCTTTTCTTCCCTTCAATTAAATCAAACGAGATAATATTACAATGTAGTACATTCCTTTTAATTGTACCAAAAGTGATTTTTCAGTAGTTGAACCAAACAGTGATTAAAACTTAAAAATCATTCTCACATGTGTGTGAACTGTTAAGAAGTTTGAAGTTGAAGGCCGTGGCAGCTGTCAGACAAAACGAGAAAAACGTGAGCGTAGGATTTGTCACATGGACCATCACCGTCAGGACGAAATTAGCTGAGGATCCAATGAAGAGGGAAGCTGAACTTTTGGAAAGATACATATTGATCACTACTATTATAGTATTTGGTTAAAAATAAAATATAAGTTTTGAAGGAGCTGGGCTGAATTTAAGGACATTATACTGTTTGAAATAAAACCCATGTAAGTTTCACTTTGTTTAGTGTTTTATAATATTTTTAAAAATATATTTAACTGTTTAATCTTCTTCAGAAAGAAAAAGAAGGAAGAGTATTAATATATTTATTGAAAAAAGATGATTTAATCTTTAAAAAAAAATAAAAAGAAAAAACAAGTAAATTATACGTCAACTTTTTGAGGAGTTAACTTTATGCAAATCAAGCATGTCTGGGATTCATAAGATTATTATGAATATATATGTATATAAAGTTATAAATTGAAATAAAATATATGATATAAGCCCAGAACAAGCTTTTGTCTGTTGGGTAAAAAGAAGTGAATGATTGTGGGGGTCATGTCATGCGAATGAAAATGATAATGGATGGATAAGTGGCGGTGGCTATATCGGGTAAGGGAGAAGCAGACAATGACGATGAGAGAGAAGGAGGCGGCAATTTGTTTAAAAATAAAAGAGGAGGGGGGAAAAGTGAGATAACTTTTTTTTTTTTAATAGAGGAGATGGAAATGATGAAGAAGGAAAAAAAGGATTGGGGGAGGGAGGTGTAAGGTAAAGTAGGTGTACGAGTAGCCACATATGGTCGGATATATATATATATATGTATGTATGTAGCAGAATACAAGAATCAAACTGTGAAAAAAAGAAAGAAAGAGAAGACGCCGAAAATATCGGGTAAGGGAGAAGCAGACAATGACGATGAGAGAGAAGGAGGCGGCAATTTGTTTAAAAATAAAAGAGGAGGGGGGAAAAGTGAGATAACTTTTTTTTTTTTTAATAGAGGAGATGGAAATGATGAAGAAGGAAAAAAAGGATTGGGGGAGGGAGGTGTAAGGTAAAGTAGGTGTACGAGTAGCCACATATGGTCGGATATATATATATATGTATGTATGTATGTAGCAGAATACAAGAATCAAACTGTGAAAAAAAGAAAGAAAGAGAAGACGCCTTTCGGCGCAACTGCTGAATGGATTAATTGTATTGTATGGATCATATTGTTTTGGAGCGTTAAAGTTCGTTTGGCTAGTAGCGCCACCCCTACGCTCATACTACTATATTACATCAGCTTCATAAGCTTGTAGGAGGCCGACATTAGTTTGGCCTCTACAATGAGTAATAAAAGTTTTTGGTTTGATTATTACAATATTATTTTAATAATAAGAAGGTGAGGGAATGAATGAATATGATACGGAGAAATGGGGGGGGGGGCGGAGGAAAGTAAACGAAACTAAAATTATGGGAGAGAGAGACTATGAAGTGAAGATGGGTGTCCCTAACTATTTACACTGCTTTTTAAATAAAATTGCAAGTCTTATTATTTTGTTGCTTCCCTCATAAATGGCACACATCATTTCCGGTGCATCCAAATACCCCTCCAAAGAGAAGGCCATAGAAAACCACATTCCGCATATTTTTTTTAACCTGCTAATTTTATATGAAAATTAAGGGGGTTTACGGGTAATTAGGGTATTAGGGTCAGGGGTGATTAGGAGGTTTGGCACATCTATTGTCTAAATTGGGGAGCACCTCATGGAATCAGCGTCCATGAAACAGCATTTTGTGTCATTCTGAGGAGGCTTGCCTTATATCAAAAATAAATAAAATGATCTTCTATTGGGGTCTTGCGTTTTCCTATTTCTCTTTCGCTTACTCTCTTAACTATTTTTATCTTGAATTTATTGTTATTATTATTGTAATTTGAAACTTTCGCAACAGACAACGACACCCAACCATATTTGCATTCATATCAATCACTACGCTACTTTCAAGTGATTATTAGTCTAGTAGCAAAACAAGTTCACTTCCTCCCTCGTCAGTTCAAATTATCTGGTTTACTTATTCTATGAAACTCTATTTAAAACAAACAAATAAATAAATAAATAAATGTAAGAGTGCATCTTTCAAACCCGCAAAAAATTCTCACCCCCAATGAATGCACAAGTTCATCTAAGACTACCCTTAACATATAACCACAAACAGATTATTGTCATTACCATATGAGAATTCACTTTTTTTTTTTTCTGGTAAAAAGAATTCACTTTTAAATACACACACATGCATTACTCTAGTCTTTTTTAGTTATTATTACAAACGGAGCATAGCTCCAAAAACCAAAACTAAAGATATTCAACGACCCCGTTCATGTCTCTTGCATTGTCTCCAAGAGACATGCAGATGTGCGCGCACACGTGTGCCTGTGCATGTGTGTGTGTGTGTACATATACATATATAAATACACACACATGTGTATATTATTACAGGGGTTTCTATACATAACAAAAAGAATATGGCAAGAAAAAAAAAAAGCTTTTGCAGTAGTTGGGCCGCAAGCCCAACAATACATCCTGCAGTTCCCCTTTGCTGAACTCAATCGCAAAATCATATACTAGACCCCTTGAAAAACACAAACGCGCGTACACGCGTATAAAATGATAGGAGAGGCACCGGAACCAATCTAGCCCAGTACAGCTACCAAACCAAAGAACAGCTTGTTTGAAATAAACAAGCTCGAATTTTCAAAGCCCGCAACCACTGAATGTGTGTGTGTATATATATATTTAACAAAATAGTACATCACGTATATACCAGATCCAGAATTTTCACGTATAATGCAATGATACAAAGTTTTATACTTATACACAACAACAAAGAGAAGCTACAAAAGAATCCACACACAGAATACAGTAGAAAATTATTGTATACTGGCAACTTAAGAATTTCTTTTTTTATTGACCCTCCACTTTCGTGGGACTGGCACAACACCACCATATGCTACTTACTCGTAGTCCAAACAGACACGACTTCAAGAAGATGCAGAAGCGGTAGGAGAGGATGGGTTGAAAGGAATCTGCTCAGCGCACGTAAGCAATTCGTGGGGCCCTGCCTCCTCTCGGCCGACGCCCAGCAGGTCAAGATAATACAGGTAATGGGACACGATGTTGTTCATGGAGTCAATGTCACCTTGCCCACATACACTATCACCGTAGAGAATGTTCATTGTAGTGCCAAAACCAGGAACCCGTTTCTCCATTGTGTCGTTTTTGGTAGGCTTCCAGTTGCCGACAAAGGCGTCGTGGGCTGAAGGTTGTGCCTTCTTGATTGGGCTCATCCACCTCCAAATTGCAGCCTGGAAGGCTAGGGTTGCATTCTGTTCTATGTATTCTGGATGACCTAGCAGATCTACCTTCAAAGCTTCTCCAGTAGCACCATAATTGTAGTTCCTATAACAAAAACACCAAAAAGAAGTACAACCTCCATATTCAACGAACAAAGGGATATGAATTCATATTTAGATTTGTAACTCTGCGCAACAATAAAACTTTATTTAAGTTTCTCTTGCTGCCCACTCTACACTTAAAGTTAGAATGGATTCTTTCAATTCTTTTCATTTAAACAAGCAGCTGCCATTGACCAGACAAAAAAGTTTCACCTAGTTTCCACCAATCATGAATGTCTAAGTGACAACGATAATGGAAATTACATTATATCAATTAAAGCAGTGGCATATCTGAGTAAACCCTTCTCAAGCAGCATGTTTCTTGCAAAGGATTTCCATTTTGCTCATAGAATCAGATTTTCTGCCAATTTCAAACCCAATATGATTCGCCTGATTAATTTCCCCACAAATCTTGGTCTACCCTCTACTTTGCATTTCCACTCTCACCGACCCCATCATTTTTCGTTTTACAAAAATTTACCTATCCTCCCTTTTTTCTCTCTCTCCTGTATCTTCTTGCACCGGGGCTTCGAACTATCTTTTTCTTTTCAAACCCTTGCAGTGCTCAACTAAATTGCAGAAATTTACGAAGGTTCAGGTATGATTTGTTTTTATATTGGTAAAAGCACTGAAGCCAAATTCTTCCAGTTTTTTTTTTTTTTGAATAAATTTTTACCTGGGGAGAGAAAAAAGGGAGGAGAGATGGGAATTGGATTGAGGACAAAAATGGGAGAAAAAATAATCAGACAATTCAATAATGAGATTTTTTTTTTTGGCAGGGACTAACTTTTGTGATCCATTTATCTGCCATACAGGCATTTGAACTCCAAACCTCAAGGTTAAGTCTATCAACACTTAACATGAAACCAAAACTTGCCAGTGGGATCCATTTATCGAATAAAGGATCTTAGACAAATAGTAAAAAAAAAACAGGGGATACTCAATAATGAAGAAGCAAAGATTCTTATATCATTCAGGATAAAATATAAACATACCAGTAAATAGGCAGGGCACCACGTCCATAATATTGAGCACCAGGAGCACAAGGGTAGGTGTACTTGAAATAGTCATCACAGTATGACTGACTAGGACTCATTTCGTGATTGTAACAAAGACCCCAGGCCAAAGGTCCTCCAGTGGCCACCCCATAACCACCTGGAATTAGCATTAGCAGAACAATAATCAATAACAGAATTTTATAACTTCAAGTGAAATTGAATCAAACACAAAACTATTTGTATGTACCAGTCCTTCTGCATAAAGCTTAACCCATAAGAATGAACTCTACTTGATTGGTTTCCATCATATGATTGTGGATGAAGATGCTAAACAACAGAATATTCAAACCCAATGTTTTCTCCTATTGGTTCATTCATAAGCAACTATACAGCTATAAATAAACAGCTAATGCATAATCTCTTTACATACTTTCAACCCAGCTACAGAAGAAGAAAGCAAATCAAGTTTTACACTAGACAAATTAAATCAGGAACCAATAATCAAATTCATGAAAAATAATGAAGAGACTAGATCTTCTCCAGCACCCACAATACCACTTTAAACATAAATGAAACACTCCAACCTGCTCATCCTTGCTGGGCAAATCTAAAGACAAAAATCTCCCACCTGAACCCCACAAAAACTTGTTCATCTAAGTGGTGACTTTAGTGTCGGCACCCAGATAAAAAATACGATTTCTTATGAACCAAACAGTAAATGACTAAATTTTTATGCCTCAAAACCGATTTATGTTGAATCACGTAACCTGAACCCGATAAAGATAAACAATAGCACAATGAAATCCAAATGATAATAATAGTTAAGAAGAAGAACAGTATAGAAATAAGATTGACACTCACAGGTAGTTTTACAGCCGACGTGACCCAGGAAAGCAGCAATCTCCATCATCTGCATGGTCTTGTTGCCGGTGGTGCCGAAACCCAATGGCTCATAAAGTGCAGCAGCAGTGATGAAAGAATGATAGTCCCAGAAACCTACTGCGTGTGCCACAGGCGAATTACGCTTGGAAAAGAGATTCTCAAACTGGTAGGTCTGGAAGTAATCAGTGATTGTCAGATTACAACAGTATTTGGACCATCCCCTGCATTCCCACCCTTTGTCACAAACCTTCTTCCCCTTCACATACTTCACCAGAGTCTTGGTATTAGACTCATCCCCATTCACAACCAGCTGGTTCAGCAATACCAGGGCAAGAAAAAGGAGAACCCCGCTTCTAATTAGCCCCATTCTCAACACTCACAAGCTCTACCACCGCAGGCGATCTGGGTGGGTCTTGATCTCAGCTCTCGAGCTCAATAAATCGGGGATTTTTTGTTTGAATGTGAAAATGGGGATGATGGAAGGGAATGCAAGAGAGGGGGGAAACTAAAGAGAATCAAATAGAAAAAGGGAAGCGTTAGATGGAAGGTCGTTCTCTGTGGGGGAAGATACCAATGGTGCTGCATGGGATTAAATGTCGAACATGTTTCAATAGGATGGACGGTAGTTAGGTGGGTCAGGACAAGGGAAAATGTTCGATGTTTAAGCGAGAACAGACTGGCAGTGCGGCAAAGAACCTACTGTAGGGGATGGCCCATGGTGTTTCTCCACCGACAGCTAAGGAAATCATGAAATGTCAATATCGCCCCTCATGTTGTCTTTAATCTTTATAACGGTGGTGAATTGGGCCTCTTCGGTTTCTAGATTAGATCTACAAGTCTCTTAACACTCACAGGTGATCTTGCTTGCACAATAATCTAAATTTTCATGCACAATAATCTAAATTTTCATGTATTCCCTCCCATCAATGTATAAATCATCACAAAAAATATATATTGATCAATATCAATATTATTAATATAAAAATAAGATATTTATTACAAGTCTCAAAAGTTATTAATTCAATGATTTACCTTAAATTCATTTAAAAAAAAAATGATTCACCTCAAATTCCATGAAATACATGAAAAATCATATTTATTATTATATATTGTACAATCATTTGAATTTCATTTACAATTATTATTTGATCAAATAAACAAATTTATGATTTTCTAGAGTCAAAATGGTTGAGTGAGCAATGAATAACTAATATTGGACCAATATATGTGTTATATTTTATTGAATAATAATGTATCCATTTGTTTCATTGATTAGTTAAAGTCAATTGGCTCCCAAAATGGTTACCTTACATTATTTTTTTTGGGGGTATTTTTGTTGTCTTCATTTCTGACTTTATTGGTTGTCCACTTTGTTCCCACATGGATTCCTACAGATCATTTTGTGTCCCGTGTTATGTATAATCTCTTCATTTAAACATGTCTAAATCGTTGGGCCAAAGCAGCTGTAAAATCCAAATCCCTTTTAATCGTGGCCTAAGAGTCCCATTAAATATAATGAGGATATATACGGCATTAGGAAATTGAAGAGGGATGTTATAGTAAAGATAGCACCACAAAATAGGAGAAAGTGAAACCTAGGAATAAGAATGCGGCCATGGAGAAAATAGATGATTTTAGCTTTTTGAAAAAAAAAACCAATGTTTTGGAAAACATAATTATCTCTTAGAGTAAATGAGTAATCCAAATCTTTATCTCAGTTCTTGTAATCTCCAAATCAAACTAAAGTTATGTTTGGTACAAATGAAAGATATTTTTTAAAAAAGAGAATAGGAGAGAAATTATTGTAAAATTTATTTAGTATATATTATTCAAACTTTCTATAAATAAAGTATATCATTTTCATAAAATCATTCTCTCCATTCTCTCTTTTTTTTCATTTTTTTCAAAATATTTCTTTCTTACCAAACATGCCCTAAATATACTTCATGCAAATATAAGTTATATTCTTCATAACTTGTGGATAATACAATTCACTATAACTTTTTATTAATATATTGAATATCCACATTAAAATTGATATAAAGGATATAAATAACAGGATGAGAAAAAATATTAGAATTATAGTGATTCAACAAGTTTAACCTACATTCACATTGATGACGATTTAATAGTTAAAAAAATAATAAAATTCGGCAGCGAAAAATCAAGACTTATGGTCCATTTTTATTATTTTAATATTTTTTGAACATATCAACCGATTTTTAGGAGTTACCTTAGATTTTGTCTAATCCAAAATAAGTCGAATAGTACCACATGGGTGTAAAAGTCTTCCAACATCAATTTTTATACAGATCTCAAATTTAGAACTTTGTTTAAGGGTATTAGGAATACAATTTTTCAGGTTATGTGTTAAATGACAACGAGGACATGGAAAATGGGCTTCGAGTTTATTGGGCCTTAATTTCATGGACCTGGTAGACTCAAAAGCTTAAGCCTGATCTTAGCCAAAAAAAAGGGCTGAAGCCCAAGATGAAATGAAATGAAACCTAGCGATGCATCCACTATATATATGGGAAGGGCATGCAACTGAAGATTCTCCAAGCGGATCCTTCGAAAGGCTTAGACCGCCCCGCGATGAGGTGCTCGGAAGGTCATCGCCCACTGGTTGATGGATCTGACAGTGAACCTATTGGCATCTCAGAAAGCCATTGTTCTGTTTTCCTTCAGCTCTCGGCTCGCTATGATGCCTACATTTTACATCCCTTTTGCTTTCATCCTTCTTCTGACATTTTTCTATTTGGATTTTTTTCATTTGGTAGATTCTAGCTTAAACAAACACTTAAACTTTTTTGGATTTTTCATTTCTCTGAACCCTAGAACAGACACGTTTCATTCTTTTTGCTCCTTTTGCTTCCTCCATCCTTCTATAGGAGCAATGAAGTATGGTCTAATTCTCCGTTGATTTAAAATGTGAATTCTTCTTATGGGTTTGGAGCTCTTTCTGTGGATGTTTGTTTTAGGGTATTGATGCCGGATTGGGTGTTTGGTGATTTTCTTTTTTGTCAAACAATGTTTATTTCTTAAAAACTAATTATCCAAATATTGTCATCAAACAATCTATTTAGTCCTTGTCTAGGTGCTAGAGTTTGAAGTTCATGTTTAATGATTTATATCACCAGATAGGTTGCCCTTTTCAATTTTTTCTGTGATAAAATAAATGCATCGGCAGAAAATATCCAATGATAATATTAAATCCAAGATTTCATTGAGAAGAATGTGAATGATGTTTAGAGGCAAAAACTCCAATTCTGACTTTTAAAGATATTACAAACATAGAATTCCATTTTGTGTAACTTGTAGGTGAACCCTTCAGGCACATGGCCATCAAACACCAACTTGGATCATCAATAATCTACATCTACAATTAGAAGAAAAGAAGAAAATGATGGAAAGCCCATGAGTGCCACATGGATTTTAACTAGATTTTGAGGAGGGATCATTTGTGAGAGGTTGGTGAGCTTGGGTAGCCATGGCAATCTCAAACTGCTTGAAAGAAATGGAAGAGAAAGACAAAAGTTCAGGAGGAGGCTTGAGATTGTCCCAGCCCACAACATTGGTTGTGGTGGTAGACCCATCGAGTCCTATGTGTGTCAAGTGCTTCACATCTGTGGGATATCCAATTTCCATCTCAGGTTCCATCTTCTCTGTTTCTTCTTTGTAGACTGACATTCAACAGAAGAAAACCTAAGTCATGAAACAGAGTACATTTCCATTTGCAACAAAGCAAATAATCATTATCTGTACCATTAAGGTATTTGAGTAAGATTCACGTTATTTGGATAACACTTGCATTAATTGATTCATTCTTTAGTGATTGGTTCAAAAGAAGAAATGTATATTATTATTTTATGAACTTATCAAGTAACAAATATTCCATAAAAATGGTCGCGACTCATAAGTAGAACCCTAAAGTTTATACAAAGTATCATGAAGATCCATACTGCTTTTAAGATTTAATTGATTACCTATTGAAGTAATCTAATCAGTGTTCACTTTGTAATACCCTTGGCAACTGGCTTTCATTGCCAATATCCATACAACAACAATGGGGACAAGAAAATGATGCTTTATGTACTTATTTTTTAAGATTTTAAAGCTATCATATTATATTTTTTTTCAATTATTCAAAAAATTTAAACCTTGACAACTACCTTCACTCCACCCCACTTTTATTATCCTAGCTAGATCAGGTGGCTATTAAATAATATATCATTTAGAAAAGCTTTATATTTAGTATTATTCTGCTATAATTTTGTAGATAGTCTCAAATGTCTACTTAAATTTACCTATTGGTTCAGTAAATGGTGGATTTTAGACGTATCAATCAATGATTGAACACGTTTAATGGACTGTACTTGAAAAACCAGAAAAATATCTTGACCCCCAACATGTGAGAATGTGCCAGATCAATAATAGTTGTACATAAGCACTCACTTTGATACTACTATCATAGATGATCATACGTCAATCAAACATATTTTAAAATTTAATTTCATAATACACCACCAGTGGATTGACATATTAATTAATTCCAAATTTCCAGTAAGCCAAGGCTTTTAAAATTTAGCCAATCTTCTCAGAAGAAGAAAGAAATGCCCCTACCACGTGTATGAGTCCTATTATCTGACGAGATCATTGTAAAAACATAATTTCAGCAAATAAATGGAAACATCAGAAATCAACTCACAAAAGAATTGAGATAAACTCTTAATGCCTTTGATCAGGTGCTGTATGCCACCAACAATGTTAGGCTTTGGTAGAGCCTGCAGAAATCCAGACGAAGGCTTGCTGGTCTTTATGATCATTTTGGCCGATTTTGATGAACTCTCTTCTGCTCCTCCTTCTTCTCTTCCTTACACATCAAACATCTCAAAATTACAGATTGATAGATAGATTGCAGAAAGGGAGAGAATACAGAAAGAGTGAGAGAGACTACTGGAAACAGTTGAGTTTGAGGCTTTTGAATCTGCTTTAGGTGCGCCTAACTCAACACTTGAATGAGAAGCACACCCAAAAGAGAATGGCAGAACCATAAATCTTTCCATTCTTTCTCTCATTTTCCTCACAGCCAAATTATAGGTATAGCTGCTTCTGATTGTTGAGGGCATATAATCAAGCAAGCATCATAATCTCCTAGCTTACCTATACAAGGGAAGGCTAGCAGGGGTCTATTATATCAGGCACTGTTTGTCTTTATGAGCAAGCTAGAATGATTTACATGAAGAATTAAAGAAATATATGTGAAGTCAAGTTTGGTATGTGAGAGAAATAGTATTATATATATATATATATCATAATGGAGTGGGTGTTAGAGTTGTTAGTTGGTTAAACTGTGCAACTCATAACTGCTTTAAGTATGGATTAGTACTTAGCTCTCTAAATAAACCTACTTTTATTCCTCTAAATGGGTCCCAAAACAATCATTCTTTATTCTCACGTGGGCTCCTCCTAACTTCGCATCACTTCTGTACCAAGGCATCATTTTGTAGAGATGCTAGCTATTATGTTTAGTTCTTCTGGAAAATACATTTTAAAAGCAGTTCTTTAAAGGTTTATTTTCAATTTTTTGTACTTAAATTATCATATATGGAAAGGAAAAAAAAAACTTAAAAGATACTCTTTTTTTTGCGTGATTTCATTTAACTTTTGGTGTTTAAGTTATAGCGGTTTTGAAGTTCATTAATTAGGTAATCTTAATTGAATGCAAGCCCATGAATGACGCTGACTTTAACTTGCATCCATCAACATCATAGAGTAAATCACAAGGGAGCACCGCAAATGAAATTCAAAAGGAGACTCAAGTATTTCTTGGTATCCAAGTTGGGTAGCGCAAGTAACTTTCATGGGTCATAGCAAGCATAGTTTGATGCTTTTGACTATCCTTATGGCTGTGTATGGTACATGGAAAATGAATTTGAAGAAAGGGAAAAGATGAGAAAATGTATAAAAATTGTGTTTGATAGATGATAAAATAATTCCATTAAATGAGTTTTTCTTCATTGATTTACCCAAAAAAAAGTGATTTTATTAAGAAAAAAACTTCATATATCTATGGAAGAAAGTTTTCCCATTCCCATTTCTTTTTTTATTCTCATTTTATACCAAATATCTTCGTGTAAATATAGTTGATTCATGAATAAGATAAGGCATCAAACATTCATATTTTTCTTCAACAGTAATTAATGCTACGCAGAAGTGTTATCATGCTGCATTAAGTAATCAGAGATTGGAAATTAAACTTTTCATCTAAAGAACAGAGTGGCAAGCATGCATTAGCTGCCATTAAAAGAAAATTAATAATGATAACAGAGTGCGAGGAAGGAAATAAAAATATTCTCTAAAAATGAAGAATTAAAAAAGTTGCCTGATAACATACATCCAGGTATAGAGTTAATTGCATAGTTGGATGAAAAGATCCATTTCCCTCTTTAACCAAGATATAGTCAACTTATTTAATCAATTAAAACTTGACATTTGATTAGAGACAACATATTTGATGACCAAATTACTAGCCAGGATTTTTCGATTACGCATGTCAATCTTTGAAGAGCGCATGGACCTAGAGCTAGAAACAATACATGGAACAGAATAAGATTGAGAAAATCAATCTTTATCAAGAAATCTGTGCTCTACTTGTCCAAACTCTTCTCATGACAATCTGATTCACTCTACTCAGAAGCACCCCGCACCCGTAGTTGGCTTCCCTTTGCTTTATTTCCAACTCCTTTTTGTCATAGTTCACTATTATTTCTGAACCCTGTTAGACAAATATTAGTATTACTATACACCACTAGTACAGTAGATCAACCATGGTCTCACCTGAAGATCCTAACACATCTCATTACCAAATGTATAATCAGCTTGTCCAACACCCTCCAGCTTCCTTCAAAGTGATCTCATTCGATCACATTCTGCTATATTAGTATGTGCTTCCTCTCGTGTGTCTGATCTTCGAACTTATAGAACCAAAGGGTGCAACAGCTGGTCCATATGCCCTAAATCAACTGAAGCAAATATCCAAAGTTCCAAACTAACAACAAATGCTTATATATCTCATGACATTTAGAGGCGGCTAGTCAAAGAGAGAGATGTTTTACTGGGGTTGTGGCCGAGTTTGGACAATATATATATCTTTTCCGACAAGACATCCTTCCACATCTTGTGGGCAACCAAACTTCCTTTCAAGGAAAAACCCAACTGCACAAAGACGTTGACCTAGTTGTCTGCGGAAAACTGGGTCAACCGATAATGGTTTCTTGCTATAATCCACTGTCAAATGGATAACCTCCCCATCTGCAGGTCCTGCACCACGTACCAGCAATTCCTCGCTGAAGTTTGCAAATGCTAGTGTTTGCACTAGCCCATCAAATTTCCCAGATGAGATACGCCACGGGGTTCCCCGGGTCCCAGAAGCCAGAGTTTCACCAAGGCCAGAAGCAATCTCTGCCTCTACATAATTATGATCCTGGTTTGTTGGGCTGAAAGTATGTAACACAAAAGATAAATCTGGTGAGAGCATTTCTTGGACCAGAACTGCCATTGCAGCTTCTTTTTGAGGCACGCCAGCAGCACGGCGGCTCAAAACTGCCCTTCGAGTGTATAATGAAGCCCAAACTTGGCTAACTGCAGCTCCAAAAACTGTTGGATTGGAAGGACTGACATTAGGTATTGATTCATAGAGTCCAGCAGCTGACATTCCGGCCAAGTCCTCAACATTGGCACTAGAACGAACAATTAACCGTGCACTGTCTGGAAATATCCTCCCAATGCTTTCAATAATATCTTTTGGGGGCTGCAGAGAAGAGATCAATTCCTGGAGTTGATGGCATAACGCATCAACTTCACCACCATCCAATTTTGCTGTCTCTATCTTTTCCAGCACAGATCTGAATGTTTCCATGGATTTGCTCTGCCCCAGTGCCAATTCCATGGAGCCAAAAGGTATAACTGCCCCAGAAGGGACTCGAAAAGAAGCTGGCACTCCTTGATCACTGTAAACTGTGACACCAGAATCAGAATTTCAGAAATTTAAGCACATTAAGGAGGAGTTGACAAATAATATAATTTGTGAAAAGACATGATGGGTAATTAATTGAGTGTGCACATAGTTGATCACGGGTGAAAATGAGATCACTAGTAACCAATTTTGCATGTAAATTCTATATTGAACACTATCAGCCACCATCTTTCAAATTTTCCTAAGCTTAAGACTAAATAGAAAGAGCAAAATATGGTTCGTTTACCAGTGGGTTTAACATGAATATACAAAAACTATCAAAACAAATGAAAACTTATTGGAGGAGGTAAAAAGATTAAGAAAAAAGATATTTATGAAAAGTTGTAGCTAAGATGACTTCAGCGACAAAAAAGTGCAATAATTTCCATTATACACAGGTGAAGTCAACAGCAACTTTAAAATAGATGGCAAACATGAAAGGGAGCCTTGTGCTTGAGAAATAGCAATAATTAAGACTGGGGACTTGTTCATAGTTATTTTAATATTTAATTATTACTTGAATTAGTTTGAGTAAATTTGAATTAGTTTGTTATTAGATATTATTTTGACCGGTTGAGATATGATATTATCTCTTCCGATTTTGATGTAACAAACTGCCTTCTCTTGATTATTATATAATAACATATTGCCTAGGGTTGAGGTGCAAGGCGAACTCACCCTATTCTCTCAAAAAACACAACATGGTATTAGAGCTTATGATCCAAGACGCTTCAAGTCAGCTCTGTGGCTTTGAACACTAAAGGCCAGGAGGACAGCAGCAATTCATCTCAGGTAATCGACACTACCCAGATGGAAAATCAAACTGTAAGTTGTCAGGCACCAGAATCAAGTCCGGTTGTGATTACTGCTCACCATTTAAATGGGCAAAATTACCTTCACTGGAGTGCAAGTGTGCAGCTCTTCATCACCGGAAAAGGTAAACTGGAATATCTCACTGGGGAAGCAGCGAAACCAAGAGAAGAGGATCCTAAATGCCAAGAATGGTGTGCAAACAATAGCATGGTTCAAGCGTGGCTGATCAATTCAATGATGCCTGATGTGGGAACAAATTTTATGCTCTAAAAAACTGCTCATGAAGTCTGGGAAGCAGCAAGAGAAACCCACTCGTCTGTGAAAAACAAGGCAGCAGTACTGAACATAGAAGCTTTTCTTCATGACTTCCACCAAAACTCATTAGGGGTTACTGAATACTACAACACCCTAATGAAGTATTGGCAACAATTGGACTTGTACGAAGACATTACATGGACACGTGCCAAAGATTTGTTGCAGTAACAAGAAGTTAAAGAGGAGAGAAGACTCTTCAAGTTTATATTGGGCGTGAATTCAAACTTTGATGATTACAAAGGGAGAATCATGAACCTAGACAAATTACCTACTCTAAAGGAGGAATTCTTTGCTGCCAAACGTGAGGAAAACACGAAAAAATTGATCAACGAGAGTCAACCTCATTCTGAATTCAGAATCCACAGCGTTGGCTGTGAAAGGAGGAACTGGAAATTTCCAACAAAAGAAGGGAAACAAACCCACCTGTCAACATTGTGGAAAAATAGGACACTCTAAAGATAAATGTTGGTTCATACATGGCAAACCAGCACACATCAAGAGTCGAGGAACTAGTGGAGGCAGCGGATTGATTGCTCAAAACAACAATAACTCTATGCCATTTACTCCTGAACAAGTACAGATGCTTCAAAAGCTGTTTGGTAATCAAATTCAGGTACAAGAAAAAGGTACTGGACTTATTGCAAGTACTAATGGACAAACTACAGCTCTTACAACTACTTCTAATCAAGGTAATATATGGGTAGTGGACTCAGAAGCGAATAAGCATATGACAGGTGACCGTTCTACTTTTGCTGATTTTAAGCCCTATAATAAAGACTACTTTGTTACAATGGCTGATGGAAATCAATCAAGCCAGAGTTGAGGGAATCGGGACAGTAAAAATTTCAAAAAAATTAATTTTGCATGATGTTCTATTTGTCCTATAGTTTGTTATCTGTCAGCAAACTAACTCAAGACTATGATTATATGGTGGTATTCACTAAACGTCAATGTGTGATCATCTTTCAGGACTTGGAGACATGGGTGACGATTGGCAGGGCTGAGGAGCAAGCTGGCTTTATCAACTGAAGGGTGATAGCAGAATTGAAAGTCAGAATAAAGGAAGAAATAAAGTTGGTTTGACAGCAACAGATGGTTTGAAGTTATGGCACTATAGGTTTAGGCATCCAAATTTAGAATATATGAGCAAAATGTATCCTCAACTTTTCCATAATAAAACTGAATTTGATTGTGAGATTTGTCAGTTTTCAAAGTATGTTCGGTCAGTTTATCCTCAACATTCTCACATTTCTTCCAAATCTTTCCATTTAATCCATTTAATACATAGTGATGTTTGGGGTCCATATAAGATTATGAGTTTGTGTGGTGCCAAGTGGTTTTAAATTTTTGTAGATTATCACACACAGATGACTTGGACTTATCTTCTTAAGGAGAAAACTGAAGTCCCCCCTTTATTTAAAAATTTTTATCAGCTTATCCAAAACCAATTTCAAACCACTATTCAGATCTTACGAACAGATAGTGACACAGTTTTGCAATAATGCTATGAGTGAATTTTTGTATTAAAAAGGGATTATTCATCAAAACTCATGTGTATACTCTCCACAGCAAAATGGTGTTTTTGAAAGGAAAAATAGACACCTGGTTTCTGTTGCTTGCTCATTGCTACTAAGATCAAATATTCCTAAAATTTACTAGGGAGAAGCTATCTTAACAGCTACTTTATTAATCAACTGCATGCCATCAAGAGTTCTTAATTTCCAGTAACCATATTAATGCTTATTGCAGATTTTTCCTAATGCTCAGTCATTTATTCAGACTTTGCCCTACCGAGTATTTGAGTGTACTGCATTTGTGCATATTTATAAAGGTGACAAACTTGACAAACAATCTGAAAAATGCATTTTTGTGGGATACTCGTCTAACAAGAAAAGGGTATAAATGTTACTCTCTCACTCTTACAAAACTGCTTATATCCCTAGATGTGTCCTTCTTTGAAACTACCCCCTTCTATTCTAAATTACCCATTCAGGGGGAGAGTTGTATGGAATGGGAATTGGGATGGGAATCTAAATTAGATTGTGATTCTAAGCATTTTTCTGTGCCTTCGGCGCCTATGGAAGTTGGTTCAATATCTGAAACAGTGACTGGAAATAAAGAAGCTGAACAGAAAGCTGATGTCGAAGAGACTACACAGACTGAAACAGAAGCAGAATTACCAACTGCTACCGAAAATTCTGATAGTGCTAAAACAGAAGCAAACCAAGAAAGGAAACTATTGTCTTACTCGAGAAGGATGAAGGTGAATGAGCTAGCTGCAAATGCTCCCACTGCTGAGCACACTCCAAGTCCAGAGGTGGTTGATGATGATCTTCCTATAGCCTTAAGGAAAGGGGTAAGGCAATGTACTATGCATCCTGTTGGCAATTTTTTATCTTATGATAGATTATCTCCTCCATATAAATGTTTGTCACTAATCTTTCCAATGAGAAAGTACCAAAACATATAGGTGAAGCTTTGAAGCATCAAGAATGAAGGAAAGCTGTCCAAGAGGAATTGGATGCACTCAATAAAAATCAAACCTGGAAAATTACTGAGCTTCCCAAGGGCAAGAAACCAGTCGGGTGCAAGTGGATTTTTACCATCAAATACAATGCAGATGGCAGCATTAGTAGACAGTAAGCGGGCCTAGTAGCTAAGGGATTCACTCAGACATATGGTGTAAACTATCAAGAAACCTTTGCACCAATTGCCAAGCTCAACACCATCAAGGTATTGTTGTCCATTGTTGCAAATCTTGACTGGCCTCTCCATCAGTTTGATGTCAAGAATGCGTTCTTAAATGATCTCACTGAAGAAGTATACATGGAGATTCCTCCAAGTGTGCATGCAGAACCTAATAAGGTATGCAAGCTGGAAAAGTCTCTCTATGGTCTCAAACAGTCACCTAGGGCACGGTTTGACAGGTTTGCATCAGTCTTGATAGTATATGGATACACTCAAGGGCAGGCTGACCATACTCTTTTCATTAATTCCTCCCCAACTGGATTTATCGCTATATTAATCATATATGAAGATGATACAGTGGTCACCGGAAATGATGCAGCAGAAGTTGAGAAACTCAAGATTGATCTAGCACGGGAATTTGAAATCAAAACCCTAGGAGAGCTGAAATATTTCCTAGGAATGGAGGTGGCAAGATCTAGGAATGTTTGGTTGTAAACCTGCAAATACACCAATGGATACTAATTATAAAAATGAGTTGATGGAAGAAAGTGCACCAGTAGATACCACACAGTACTAGAAGCTAGTTGGTAAACTTATTTATCTCTCTCATACACAGCCAAACATATGCTTCCCAGTAAGTATTTTAAGCCAGTTCATGAATAATCCTACTGCGAAACACGTGGTTGCAGTATACTGAATTCTGAGGTATCTTAAAATGACACCTGGAAATGGCATTTTTTTCGAGAGGAACGGCTCCAGAAATGTAGTAGTATATACTGATGCAGACTAGGCAGGATCAATCACAAACAGGAGGTCAACTACTGGATACTGTACTTATTTATAGGGAAACTTGGTAACATGGAGAAGTAAGAAGTAATCCATAGTTGCTCGTAGTAGTGCAAAAGCTGAATAAAGAGCCCTATGCATGGGAATTTGTGAAGGATTGAGGTTGAAGTGATTATTAGATGAGGGATGTGAACGGCGGCCGTAACTATAACGGTCCTAAGGTAGTGAAATTCCTTGTCGGGTAAGTTCCGACCCGCACAAAAGGCGTAACGATCTGGGCACTGGCTCGGAGAGAGGCTCGGTGAAATAGACATGTCTGTGAAGATGCGGACTACCTGCACCTGGATAGAAAGACCCTATGAAGCTTCATTGTTCCCTGGGATTGGCTTTGGGCCTTTCCTGCGCAGCTTAGGTGGAAGACAAAGAAGGCCCCCTTCCGGGGGGGTCCGAGCCATCAATGAGATACCACTCTGAAAAAGCTAGAATTCTAACCTTGTGCCAGGACCTACGGGCCAAGGGACAATCTTAGGTAGACAGTTTCTATGGGGTGTAGGCCTCCCAAAAGGTAACGGAGGCGTGCAAAGGTTTCCTCGGGCCAGACGGAGATTGGCCCTCGAGAGCAAAGGCAGAAGGGAGCTTGACTGCAAGACCCACCCATCGAGTAGGGATGAAAGTCGGCCTTAGTGATCTGATGGTGCCAAGTGGAAGGGTCGTGCTCAAGTTTCCATTGCAGAATCCTATGGATGTGTTATGTGACAATAAGGCAACCATAAGTATTGTCAATAACCCAGTCCATCATGATAGAATCAAACATGTAAAATTGGATAGAAATTTTATCAAAGAGAAGATTGAATCTAACATTGTTGACTTGAAGTATATATTCTCTGCAGGACAGACAGCTGATATCCTTACAAAGGCAATGTCAAGAGTCAAGTTTGAAGACCTAAGGTACAAGCTGGGAATGTTAAATATATATTCACCAGCTTGAGGGGGAGTGTTGATAGTTATTTTAATATTTAATTATTATTTGAATTAGTTTGTTATTAGATATTATTTGACCAGTTGAGATATGATATTATCTCTTCCGATTTTGATGTAACAAACTGCTTTCTCTTGATTATTATATAATAACAAATTACCTAGGGTCGAGGTGCAAGAGGGACTCACCCTATTCTCTCAAACACTACAGGACTAATAGAGACTTCAAACACTGTCAAATTTTTAGTTGATATAAAATTATTTAAGTGGAGGATAAGATAAGGTACCACAGGTGAAGATGAATCCAACAAACGTCGTTTGCCATACTCTAAACTTCACAAAGTCAATCGAAATTTTCACCACTGACATGTATAGATATATAATATACTTGATGCGTCATTTTCTATATTGCAAAATGGTTTTACCATTTTTGTTTGAAAAATTCAGCAGGTCGTACTAGATGATTCATTTTTGCTTACTAGTTCTATCTCGTTGTTCAATGTCTACTCATCTTCCATCAACTTCAACAGCCCTGCCCATTTGAACTTGCAGCCAATTTATAAGTTTTTAATTAAGTTGTGAAATTCAGTTTAAAACAAAAGAATTGTTATGCAAAGTAAAATGAAAGGGTTAGGATTTAAGCAGTCAAAATCAAGGTTCTCTTGAATGAATTAAAGTTTAGCATTTAACAGAATTAAAGGGCTTTTATTGTATTGATGTGCATTTCTTCCTCTATCAGTTTCCAATTTCCTGTTAATTCTTCAAGGAGAGTAGAAGTTTCTTGCCTTATCCTCCTTCTCTATTATTCTATTTTTCCCCTCAAGTAAAAGTTTCAAATTTTATAGAAATGAAAAGCAATAAAATATTAATAATAAAAGGGTAGTCGATAGGTGAATTCCTTTATTTCAAAACTTCTCAATATAAGAAGCTTGGTCGTCAGGCCCAGCACTCTTGTAAGTTCACTAATTATTAAAAAAAGAAAAAACAAATGAAAGGAAGATAGCCAAGTAGCATCAGCTCACTACATTTACATGTAAGTTCCCCAAGAGCTAAAAATTATGCTGTATTTTTTTTTTTTCATGAAATGAGTGTAAAATGTTTAATTATTAAATAGATTCCTGTTACCTTTACCAGAAACTGTTGACAAAGAAGCCAAGCGACCACAAGCAGTAGCTTTTGCACCAGAAGTCTGTGTCTTTGCATCTGGAAGCAAGATAACTCCAGCAGAAACGCCCTGGATATGTGTACAATTATTTGACAGGGAGCTCTAAAAAACTAATTAAAAAGTAATGATAGTTACGGAAATATGAAAAAAGTTCTATAAATAAATATTCTAGATGTAATAATCAAAACAAGGAAATTAAAAAACGAAGACAAGCAAATTGAGAACATGTTTATAGCCAAATATAGTAAGTTTGTACATTTCTAAGGAACTGGTCAACCAAAAGGCCAAAGCTTTTAGGTGAATGCCTATGAATGGTTGTAACATGCTCCCTTGCACAAAGGCACTACCTTGTTCTAATATTTATTTTAATTATGAAAATTAGTTTTTTTTCCTACCATGAGCAACCAAATCCACCATAAGAAACAATGATTGTAAATCAATTATCCACGCCAAATCCAGAGCATTTGGCCTATAGAAGGCCCATAAGACAGTTAGATTATGTGGGAAGAAAGAATAAAGTCAACTCAGAATATATCAGGGCAAGCAAATATATTCTCTACCTGATTGGAATAGGAGATTCTACCAGCAGACAATGAAGGGATTTCAGTTCTGGAAACAATGTCATCAGAAGCACTTTTAGTAAAAGAACTTCCATCTTCAACAACTGTTGATGATGGCTTCAGATTGACACCTGCAGTGGATGCTTCCAACCTAACAAGTTCAATTAAAGCAATAAAAAAAGAAACATTAAACCATCATAGAATCAAATGAGTAATATTGTGAGCAAGAGATAATATGAGCTTTGAAAATGAGTTCACATCTCAGTAATATAACCTCACACATGTGCCGAGGAGTTTTTTTATATCAGCAACTTTTTCCTCATCTTCACACGTGACAAAAACAACCTTTTCCTGTAGCAAGAATTTATGGACGTCAAAGGCATAAATATAATGTAAACCTGATTAAGTGAACGCTTTGAAAGAAACTTGCCTGCCTAGCCCTAACACCAAGATGAGATAAGTGAGGCAGCTCTTGCTTAAGTATAACTCCCACTATATTCCTCCCTGCTGCTGTTACCTGTCAGAATCAGAATAGTCAAACCTATAAATACAAAAGTTTTAGTTATGTTGTGTACAGTCAATATAAATCTAACAAACCTCTTCATCTCCATCAGCTTCATCAACTACAAGGATAACAGGTCCTTCTGTTGATGATGGTAGTGAGCCAGGGACAATTCTTTCAACCTAAGTCAAAGAAATTCATGTAATTCAGCTATGTCTTTTGCTATGAACATGAGATACAAGACAATCAAGAGCAAAAAGTTATAGCAATTTCCGGACTTTCTTGATATTTCCATGATGTAGGAATAGCAGATGGTAAGCAGAGGAATGGGCATCATGAGAATTTTAGGCAGCAAACCAATCTAGGATTCTCTTGGCTATTTTCCGCTTTCAAGGCATCAAAACAAGAAGGAATGGCTCCTAATTTCCAAATCTTTGGTGGGAGGAAGAAGGGGGACCAATTGAAATGACTAGAGGACGAGCAAGGTTGAATCATGAGAAGTAGAGGAAAGATAGAGAAACAAGTAGAGCCCACTAACTTAAAACCCAAATCACTCTAAAGAAAATCTTTTATGATCCATTTCCATTATCAAATAGTTTTTGGCCGTTATTATCAAATAGGTTTCATAAAAAATCTTCTGTGAATAGGCAAATAAGCTACTAAGAAGAATATGCAGAAAACAGATCTTATTACAACAAATCTAAACTATGAAGACAAAAATCAAGAGTTATCTACCATATTGGTTCCTGAAAGATTTCAGGGCCATCAATTTAGTCCTTAAAAATTTATTGCATCAATTTATCCTGACTTAGAAGTTTTTTGTCATCAATTTGGTCCAAAATGAGACAGGGCAAGGTTAAAATAAAATGATGTACTTCAAAAGCAGTAGGACTAGATTAATGGCAACAATATCCTTTAAAAATCATTATGGTAGTTTATTCTTGAAATCAATAATAACAATTTGGCAAAAAATAAAAAATAAAAACTTTAGAAAGTAATGACCTAATTGGGTCAGACAATTTCCAAATTTGAGGAAAGTTTTGTAAATTTAACAAAATATACACTTTTTACAGATTATTTAATCACTGTTTACAAATTATTTTTACAGAAAGTTCTCTCCACCAAGCCCACCATTAATTTACCAATGGACACTGTTAGCATATAACAATAGATTCAAAGTTTTCATATTATTTGAATTTTTTAAAAGCAACACTTATCTATGCTTTATTCAATAAAATACAATTTTCTTGAGCTAAGAATATGACTATACTGTAGAACATAATACATTCCAAAAAGCAGTCCATAATCAAGTGGTTCAAGGCTGGATGGAGGGGCTAACACCTGGAATGTATCATGTCTTGCAATTCAATTGCATGAACTCCAAATATCAAAACTCACATGAATATTGATAGAAACAACAATAAAAGAAAATTAGAAGCAACCTTACTTGATACAACTTATAGTACCTGAATTAATGTTCCCAAAGTATCTCCAGGGACAAGAACATCCCAACCTTGAGAACCAAGAGTGCTTCTCACAGCTTTTAGAAGAAGTGTACACAATTTTGAAACCTGAAAAATAACACTAGGATTTTCCAGGAAAAAAAAAAGTTAGACAATCTACTGGCTTCTCAATTTTTAATGAAATTTACAGTCTAGGAAGAAAAAGATATAAAAGGAAACCACAGATACCGCTGAAAACCATAATAGCTTATAATTCTTTATTTTTTTGGCCAATTATAATTCATGTGAATTTTCTCTTTACAAAAATATGAAGTAAAAAAATTACCATACCTAGCACGAATCTCAGCTTCAGTATATGTTCTTACACTGTTTTCAGGGATTCCTAGAGCTTTTCCTAGCATCTGGAACAGTTAAAGTGACAAGTCAGTACACTCCAAGATATATGCATCAGAAGAAGAACAATTTTGTTTTGGAAAGAAGTTCAAATAGTCAAGATAAACTATTACCTACTTACTGGGAAAACAGCATAATGTATATTAATAGTGTAAACGTTAAATATTCTAGAGAGAAAGGACTCCAAAAATGGCAGAAAACCATCAAAAGACTTTATTACCTTGGAACAAGAAAATGAAGTACAATACTCATACAAAAACTTTAATTAATTCAATTTTAGCACTGGACATTACGAGGCCTTTAAGAGAAGAATGTACCTGGACTTTTTCAGGGAATATCTTCAGAAGTTCTTCAGTATATTCATTAGTGAGCCGCCTTGATCTATCAAGAGTAGCTTTCAGTCTCAATGCCCAAATTGTCTTTCCATCTTCATTTCCTTCAAAAATCAATGGGCAAACAGAAAGCACAATCCGAATGAAGAAATGGCCAAAGATTATATAAACTAATATTAATAAACCCCAACTTCGAGGCTTCAAGCAAAGACATAAGAAAGCTACCTTCCATTTCAGAAAAGCCTCTTTTCTTCCAAGCAAGGAGCTCATTTTCGATAGCAGCACATTCTTCCGACTTCCAACCAGATAACTTCAGCTGATGTACTCCAATAATAAGGGTTCCAAGTGGATCATTCCAAGCATTTATATTTTTTGATTGCACATTTGCTGCCAGCCAACCAGTACCTCCCATAACATCAAGCACATTGAGAAACCTAACAAAGCAGAAAAATGTATTACCATAATTAATATATATCCGCCAAACCTCTACACTTCCACAGGAAAAGCTTGATAAGTAGTAAGATATTCTTTTCACAACTTTCAAAAACACTATGCTATGGAACTATATCCTACATCATGATTCACTTTTTCCTTTTCTGGCAAAATATGATGCACAGTGCTCTAAATCGTTTAGGAGCACTGTGCATCATATTTAATCACTAAATATTGATTAATATTTATTAACTAAAATTTTTTTTACAATGTTTCTGGTCAACCAAGGATGAGCTATATCAAGTGTCTTAATGTATTTGAGCTAGATTGTTGCCATTTAGGAGTTTTCATGTTAGATTATGTTAAAGGAAGAATCGTAAAATCAAGAAATTCAATCATGACAAGATATTAAAGACTTTTATAAAAGAGATAAAGAAGGGGTGTCTGAAAAGCAGATGACAAGATATAAAAGAGATAAAAAAGGGGTGTCTGAAAAGCAGATGACAAGATATTGCTCCTAAACAAAATCACATGAAAGATATGCATCAATAACAAAATGGACATTACTGCAATCAGCAATAGGTGTTTCCATCCATAAGCATATCTAACAAGAAGATCCCTAAACAAACCATGGGCATGACGCCAAAGTGAATTCAAAAAACTATTCTATCCCACAGCAGATGAAAAGACTACGGTTGAATTAATAAAAATAGGAACATTTAGCTCCAACGAGATGCACAGAATAATGGCATAAACTGCACATTGTATTAAAGTTTTCCAAGCTTCCTCCTGCCGGAAACTCTGGAAATTGATCAGTGGGAACAGCTCCAAACTGAATGGACATGCCCAGCGTTTCCCAAAGACTCCAAACAACTATCTAGTGTTAGAGTAGTTGAAAAGAATTCTTCACTTTAGCAGAATGCTGTGCACTTCACATGTATTGTGAAACAATTTTAATATCTACCCAGAGTTGGACTTCTCTATTAAGAAAAGAGACGCCAAGAACCTACTAACCTGCTTAAAAGAACAAATGAATAGTCCTCAAGCCCAATCTCACAGAGGCGCCACTGTACAAATAAGATGTAGAATCAAAAGGTATTGAAAAGGCAAGTTCAAGCATGCACAAAATAACTATCCATACAAAAACCTTATACTGAATAATCGGATAAAATCAGTATCACCTTTTGACGCATAGCTATTGCAGTATCAGGAGCATCATTCCTAAGGCCACTTTCAAGGCCTTTGACAATTATTTCTCTTAAAGCATTCAAAGATTCCATGGTTTTAAATAGCAGACTAATTCCTTGGTCTCCCTTGACTTCATCTGCGTTGGCATCCATATTCTGGAAATGTACAACAGATGGTCAATTACCAGTAGATGCAACAATAAGAACTACCTTGGATGCCAAATCAAATGAGAAGGATCAACAGTACTTATACCTCCTAACAGAGCAAAGCTAAGAAAGTTTCTATGCACACGAGTTTGAAAAACAACCACCAGATTTCATCTTATTTCCCCAATTCTACAGGAACAATTACAACTCAGAAATTTTTCTCATAATTTTATTCCATTTCTACATATTGTGAAAAAGTATTAAGAGAGAAAACAAAAAGGGAGAGCGGGAGACAAACAGGTGAGAGAAATATCACCCAAGATAGTGATTAGGCATCCTATATAAATTGCAAATTCACATTGACATATTGCTCAAACAGTGTTTTTGTTCTTTTTCCGTAATCAGCCTGTACATTGGACCGGCAAAGAGAAACAGAGAAACAGCAGAGTGGTTTAGACTATAGAAACTAGGTTTCAGAACCAATTCATGGTTAACAATCATTACTCTCTTTCTGTCATCCTTTAAATTTACGTCGATAGGCACATCTAACCACATTTAAGAGTTTAATTCAGAACAAATGGTCACACAAATCAGACTAGATGAAAATGTTTGAATGTTTATATGCCCATCACTGGTTAATACGTGGTTCTGAACAAAGGATTCAGAAAAGAGCCTCTGAATTTCTTAATTATATTTGAAAATAAAAGGACCTTATATAGGGAAGAGGAAGTAACAATTCTACCACTCAAATCCCTTAATCACCACAACATAGAAAGGTGAAATAAATGCCCAGACCACTAGCGAGGTACTAGGCAACCAGAAAAGGAAAGAAAACAACTCGAAATGACCTTCTACAATTAAGAAAATAACGGTAATCTAATTCTTCCAGAAACAAAAGAGCACATGCATTTTAACAGCTTTAAACAATCGTAGCAGAAAGGCAATAACAAAGACAAAGATATTAATTAACTGAATGCTTTAAGGATAATAATTCAAACCAAAATCACATCTTGAAGTAAACGTGCATTGTCATAGACATATCACGGCACTTCTGACAGCAATTAATATAAAAACCTTCATATTATTCCAAAAATTGCCTATGCCAGCCTCAAACTGGAGATAAAAATACAAGTACATCATATTAAGCAAATTACCTTTTTGCACTCCAAGAACAAATTAAGAGATAAAATGTCATTTTCACCCATAGAATCCCTGATGGAGTCTAGCTGTTCTGCAAGACTGCAAAATGACAAAATTAAATTTATAAGCCAATACTTAATTAGTAAACTTATGATTCACCAGCCACCAATAAGTTACATGCCAAGAGAATTATAATATCTACATAGGAGTTATTGCACAATTTGGTCACTGAAAATTGTACTGTTTGAGCTTTATATAATTGAACCAATACAAAGATCAAGTTGACTCAACATTATATTTTATTTATAATTATGGGGACGATAGCAATATTTAAAATATTATCTTCGGATTATGGTTATTAGGATTGTAAAACTGCTTCTTCAGTTAAATTTCTATTTTCACTCGCAGGTGTATTTTAGTAATTTCATAGTTCCTGGTATGGTTTGTATTTTAAAGATTTCATCTCCCTCCTTTCTTCCTCCGAAGTCTTGTAGCATATCAATAAAAAAATTCTCCAAATTACCAGAACAAACCCAAGGAAAATAAAGAAATACAAAAACCTATTTAAATACATCAGAGTTAAAGAAAATTGACATATAAATGGTTGCCAGTTTCAAAATTGTCATAACTCACAATGCAAATAATAGTAGATCGTAGATAGTGCTTTATAGGGCCTTCAAAAAAATGCAACGTGTTAGCATTAGTCTATTTGAGCACGATAGGCCAAATGAAAGATTTGACCATTTGGGGTGCATAAGCTTTTACATAAACAGTTATCAAGAAGTCATCCTACTGATTTGGGGAAGCGGTGATGATTTGAAAATTGATGTTTACCATTAATAAGAGGGGCCCCTGATAACCAGCAGCGGACACAGGACAAGAAGGAGAGCGGTGAGCTGAGTCAATTGGCATGTGACAATAAAGGGGAGTGCACAACAGCCACTAACACCCATGTTTTACCACCTCCCTTGATTTGTGCACGTTTTATTTAATAATTGTTACTTCATTCTTAGCATTATAAATAGGCGTCCATAGGAATTGCTAAGGGCAGTTCAGAATTTGATTTGATTTCCTGTATTGAAGGAGATTCTCCTTGGCTATTAGGATTAGAGAAAGTGAGATTCTTAATTCTCTACAGCTAGTGGATTGTTCTTTCAATAAAATATATACACTCAACAACAACATTAACCTTATCCCACTACTGTGAGGTAGGAATAAAATATATATATATATATTTGTCTTCAAGCCAACCTTTATCAACCAATTTAAAAACCAAAGGAATCTGAGGCCCAGACCCTTCTATCCATATCTATAAAAAAAAATTAACTGAATAGCAGACATCTCAATTCAGGTGCCTCACTATTAAAATTTCCAAGAGAAATTGTTCCATAATAGGTTAAACCCTTAGTCAATATTCGATTTTCACAGGAAATAAAAGCTAATCCTCTTTCGCCAGTGTAACCTTTAAATGAAATAATCAAATATAATTCAAGCACATGTAATGCCACTTATTGCTTGACAGGGTTGAGAAAATACTTTTTCTATAGTTTAGTTTTATAACTTTGAGCAAATCAGATCCCTATATTTTGCTTTATCAGCAAAATTTCATTTCTAAGTTTATTTCGCATTATAATTAAAATAGTTGGAAATTTCATTACTAAGTCATGAACACTTGACTACACTGAATGAAACAACTCAATCTTCATGAGATGACAATATTGTCTCCTCTAATGTTAAGGGTAAACAGTTGATAGCATTTTTTACTTGGCATTTCTTACTATAAATAGATATAAATACAGAAACATGCAATTGAAGCTTATGCAAGTCCTACTCATAAACACTTTCTAATCTTTTACAGAAACAATGGAACCAAAAATTTCTTAGCATAGAGTAAACTTATCATTTGATGATAGTATATTCTGTTAAAAGTTAAAACATTTCAATATTAAGGTTTAAATTTAAAGTAGTGATGATCTCCACAACAAAATAAAAATAAACCTAACTTTACAAAAGGAATGGAAAAATCCTCATGGCTAAAGTTAAGAACTTTTGAGTCAGACCTGCCGGCATTAAAGAAATCTTTGAGTTCACGATAAAATATCTTGAACTGTTCAACAAATGCTTCACTATACTCTCCAGGGTTCTTCGTAACTATAGCAAGCATTGCCTCAGCAGCAACCAAATCTTCAGGGCCAGCATTTCTGTGAAGCTTGTTTTGTATTGTATGCTTAATTTTAAGCTGGAATGTAAACAAATCATAAAACAGTAAAAACTGTTATTAACTATTATACTATTATAGAATTGATATGCCAAGTACTTCAGGAAGGAATACCTTGATATCTTTAGGGATATCATTTCGATGAGCAATATCTCTAATTCGAGTCAGAGGAACAGAAGCAGTGAATTCTGCCTTGAAAGATGGCAAACATGGATGAATCTTCTGAATGACAAGAACTTCCTGCACGCCAATCACAGGTTAATGTGAAATTTTATTAGCATGACATCCATGATTAAAACTATTAATCCAATAGTGAATTTTTTTAGATCATCATATATAAGACATTGAGTTTCAACTATACTGGAGAAAATGGATCTGACTCATATATATAAATACACACAACAGTTTAGCCAAAAAAAAAATGCACACCCAAATTAAAAAAGTGATATCCTGTTGATGAATTTGAAATAACTACAAAGATTAATCTTGCTCATTGAGTTTTAAAAGAAGTAGAAAATTATAAGTATGTGATCAACTAGTTGATCTTTTCTTTTCTTTGCAAAATATATGCTTTATGTTAGTTTTAAGAAACATCAAGGGAGTACCAAATCGTCTTAAATTAATATGAAATTTTAAAATCATGGCATGCATGATGCCAAATTTCAATCCATGATGAATTTTTGTGCAATATGCATCTCACAAAAAAGTTATTCAGCGAAGTAAAGTTTTATTTTACTTCATAAGGGACATATGAATCCTACCAACATCAGTTTCAGTTGTTAGAATATGCTGAGTAAAGGCAACCAGAAAGAACATTAACTTCTAAGCCCACGTTAAACAAATTGATAGACTACCTGTGGTGAGACATCTTTCCTACTAGAATGTCGCTCTAATTCACGGAATATAAGCCTTGAAATCTCAGCATGTCTATTTGGCCGGTGGTGGCCTCCATCTTCAAAACAAGCAATTTGCCCTGTGTTTATCCACTGCATAAGATGATCATATAGGGGCTAAGAAGGGAATGTATGAATCGATATCAAGAAAAAAAACAACAGATAAGAGATCGTAGAAAACCTTCAAATAGATAGCAGAGTATATAAGAGCCTCCAATCGATCTTCACCTTGCAAACTTTCAACAATAATATCACGTACAACATCAAGCTTCAAAACAAAAATTGTAGATAAGTTTAGTAATCTGTTAGTGATTTATTTAAAAAATGAAAAAAAGGTATCTCATGAAAATTGTTTGCACAAAGTACCCACCCCTCCTAGAGCCAAAATCATAAAACATACTGCTATAGAAGATTCATGTATGCATGGATACTTTTAAAAAGAAGACATGTCCATAAGCATTAAACACTTTGTATTGGAAAAACACAGCATTTCAAACAGCACCTGGGCACTTTAGATTTGGTCATGTTATTGTATCCATGTCAGCATCCGTGCTTCTTGGAGGTTCTTAAAATCATGAATGCAATTCTACCAATAAGATAATACTACAATAAAGTAGTCCTGTAAATGAAAAATCCAGCAGAGAAAATTATCAATTGCATTACCTTTCTCCACCAATTCCTCGCTTTCTGATCACCCTCAACCAACTTGAGAGCCAAGCCTTCAAGACCAGCAAAGTCCCATTTCCTTTCTGTTCCTCGGTTACGGAGCTCATTGGATTGCACGAAAGAGGCAGCTTTACCCTGCCACTGTCCTACAAAAGGACTTGGCTCCGCTTCCAAAAGAGAAGCATCATCAATCACCTCAGACTTGTCATCCACCAAATTCTTCTCGTCTTCTTCATCTTCATTATGAACCAGAGGAAGCAGCTCCAGATTCTCCTTTGTCGAATTCCATTTAGCCACGGTACTAAATTTCCCTCCTTTTGGCAGTTTCAAGACTCTGTTTTCTCCATTTTCCCATACTAAACTTTCGTCCTCCGTCACAATCACAAATTTAAACTCAATACGTTCACTTTTCCGTAACTCCAAGTCACATACCCATCCATTCTCCTTCCAGGACATTGGAACACTTTTCTTCCATGATCCCAATTCCTTGGTAGATCCTAGAATCACAACATGCTCACCAAATTTAACTTGGTGATCCAATCTAATATGCAGCTTCACTTTCCCACGTCCTGAAGTTTTCATCTTATCCTCCTTTTCTATCGCTTCCTCTTCCCTGTGAAAAGCATTACAGCATTAAAAGTAGAATAAGATACAAATGACAGTCAATACGTTAAAGAAGAATTGACTTTTTTATTTAGGCAAAAAAAAGAGTGGCGGGGGAACCGCTACAAAATGGGTTTCCAAATAAATCATTAGCAATTCGTCTGTACTTTAGCCTCCCAGTATGTAATAAAGCTTTGTCACCGCAAGTTGTTGATAAAACAAACCAGCCCCATTAAGGAAAAGCTACAAAGTTTTTTCCCCCTTTTCCTGAAAAGTTTCCACAAACTTCAACTCCTACATATTCCCATAATCACGATTACTCTCGAATGCAAGTTCAAGAACAATGCAACCAAATGGAGAAAGCAAAAAGAAGGGGAGAAAAAAGCAAAATCGAGTAAGAGTACCTAGTTTCGGTGGAGACAGCAGAAATGGCTGTATGAAAGGGAGGTTTTGAAACGTGAAAGTGAATAGAAATGGGGTGGTGCCTGAAGAATAAGGAAGCATTGGGAAGTGGAGGTTTAAGACATTGATAAAGGAATCGGAATGGTTTCCGAGAAAGGTGGATCTGGGAGGAAGAAGAGCAGTGGAAGACACGGAGAGAATCCATTATTGTTCAGCGAGGGGAACGAAGGTTAAGTCTCGGAGGGAGTATGTGAGTGAAGATGAAGAGAGTAGAATGAAGAAAGCGGTGGCTTTCATTTCATGACTACCAAGGAGCGTAAACAAAAAGGCTGACCTTATAGACACGTGGATCAGAATTTAACGGCTGAAAGAAATGCTATAATGGGTCTTAGAAGATTTCTTCACTGCGTGTTTGCTTCAATTACCGAGCAGCTCGGTAATATAACAGGAAGGCTACGAGAGAATAATGTCTATATATGAATTTTAAATGAGTTTATTTAATATGTTATTAAAAAAAAAAATAGATTTATTTTTTATATTTAATTATATACAAATAAATGAGAAAATAATAAAATGCCCCAAATTAGAAAAATAAAAAAACTCTCATGTCTTCTTCCATTCTCACCAACAACACTCATTTCCCATTGGCAACATCTCAACCCCCACCACAACTATCGATGACATCTATCTTTTCTTTCACCCACCCTTACAAACATACAAATCTCAACATAAAATGCTCAAAATCAAAGAAAAGGAACAAGAGAGATATGCTGAGTGTCAAATAGATGCCGCAAAGGAGAAGGAAGATGCCAAAGACAAAGGACGAGGATGGCGAGACAAGGATTGGCAAGATCTAGAGGTAAGGTTCCATATCTATGAACATGCAAAGAGATCTCCCTCTCTGTGAAGAACAATTGTCAACTTATCTGACCTCTAAAGAAGGAATGACAACTTCCCTTGCCTCCAGCAATGAAGATTTCTTTGACCTCTGTCATCCATCGTACACATTCCCCTTCCCCTCATTGTTGCTTAGGTTTGCCAAAGAGAGTTAGATTAGAAGAGGCAATTTTATTTGATTGAAGAAAGTTAGAAGGGTAAAAGCATCATTTTAATCCCATTGATCACCTCATTGTAAACCCCTTTACATTGCAAAATGACACCCCATTTGGTTCGTTTACAGGCCATATGAAGCAATGTAAATAGGTTTACATCACAGAGGTTACTGTGTTTAGTTCACCAAAACACATGTAATCCAGATCACATGTATGAAGCTGATTAGAAGCTAACATGTAAATGATTTTTCATCTAAAAACCCATATCATCCATATCACATGCCTGTAAATAAAATAAAAAGACCATAATGCCTAAACAAAATTACAAGTAGTTTCTTTGGCACTTCCCTCATCTGCCTCCACACCTTCAACCTTATCTCCGGCGTTCGACCCTCTCTCCAGCAACCATTGTTGGTTTAGCTGACTTCTCAAGATGGGGGTGAGTTAAGAAGTCTGGATTTTTTTTGTAAGAAGTGAAATACAGTAGTAGTAATAGAAGTTCCTGAAAAATAGAGTATAAGATATAAAGAGTACTTGCAAAGTAAATGAGAAGGAGACACAGAATTTACCCTAATTCGATCTACTCCACTTAACTTACGCCCAATCCCCAAGCAACTACTTGATATTTCTCTACTATTTTTTGCAATATTTGAATGGATTCTTGCAAAAATCGCAGTACAACCCAGCTTAAATTTTAAGCTGAACAAATTTCTCTCACTCTTCTCACTCAAGAGTAAGAACAACTCTCTTAATGTATTCTTACACTAAGCTCTATCAAGAAGTGTATAGGAATACATAGAATAAAAAATTCTCTCTCAAAATAGTAGATATAAAAATTTAAGTACAATGAATGAGTTAAACAAAAGGTAAGTAAGCTTTGAAAGAATCAATAATTAATTCTGCAGTGTTTTGGTGTTTTTATGTTTTTCCTCATAACCTAATAACTTAAATGATATCCTATTTATAGTTTTTTAGTAAAACTATTCGTTGGAAACAAAGATTAGCCGTTACTCTTGGAAAAATAGCCGTTCACCTACCACATTAAATACATCTAACAGTCGCATAACCTGAAATATGTGAATAATGTGTGACTATTTGCTTTTGTTTCCAACGTAATCTTTTTGTTATGCGAATAACCTTGTTAAGTTATGCGGATAACATGTTTCCCAAAATGACTAAGTTTTAGCTCAAAAATATTTTTATGAAAACCTACTCAATTGTTAGGATAACGTTCAATTTTTCCCAAACTGAGTTTTTGTAGAACTTAGGTTATCAGGATAACCTGCCAAGGTTATGTGAATAACATGTTTAATCGATGAAAGTCCAACTACTCTGAAATATAGGTTATGCAAATAACCTCCCTAGGTTATGTAGATAACCTATTTAACCAAGGAAAATCCAAATACTCTAAAACATAGGTTATGCGGATAACCTCCCTAAGTTATATAAATAACCTTTCAACAAAGAAGAGTCCAACAAAGAAAAGTCTAAGTGCTATGTGATACACGTTATGCAGATAACCTCCCTAGGTTATGTGAATAACAAGCTGTACAATACAATTTGCCTTCACTGTTCACTCCCTTATGTGAATAAGGTGCTTACTTTGTCAGGATAACTACTTGGACAGACTTGAGAACATGGTCCCCAAGCCGTGTTATACGGATAACCTCAATCCCTTTTTATGAAATTGGAGAATGGACTTTGAAAAAGTTTTGAGATTAAGTCTTTATCCTCATAACTTTTAATACTTATACGCATAAGGTAAAACAATTTTATGAAAACTAGGTAAATACTTAGAAATATCTTGAACTTAAGACTTTATCCTCATAAACTAAAACATTTTTTAAATTAAAACTTTATCCTCATGAGGTAGCTCTTTTTATGAAAATCATTTTGAAATTATGAGTTAATCATTAATCATTTATTTAGACATCTCATTTAATGTTAGGTGAATTGAAATTCAAAATTTAACTACCTTCTTTTATAAATAGCTTCCTAAAGTATGTGAAATAATTCTTTAATCTTTAGGAAACTCCAACTTTGTTCTTCATTTGCTTGAGTTTTTTCAATGTGGGATTTCCAAGCTCATATATTTAAAATCATCAAAACTATCTGAATTAACAACCATAACAATCACCTCCGATCTCCCACCTTCATACCAGATTTGCAATCTTCACCTTCAGTGAACCTTACCTTTCCTTCCACCTTCTTCCTCCATCACCACCATAGGTGATGCGAACGACGTTAGAAAGGCATCAATCCAAAGGCATCACAGACATCGTAGCCTATGAAGTCCCATATTGCTTACTCAATGAGGTTCATCTGGTTCGATTTCTTACTCAACAAGGTCCCAGATTGCATCATTTCGAGATTCTTAGATTTTTTTTTTCTAGCGTCTTCTTTCCTACTTCTCTATTTGCTTGCAACCAGATTTTCGAACCAAATCCAGTTGCTTACAATCCAGATCTAGATTTTTGAATCTCCATTTACTTGCAATCCATACCTAGTTGCTGTTCAAATCACAAATTTTTGAACCAGTCTTGACCTTTATCATAATGCAACCGAGCACCAGCATCCTCATTTTTTTTTTGGTGTTGAGGGAGGAGAATGGTGGTGGGTAACTGATAGGAGGGAAGAAGAAAGGAGTTTTTATTTTAATCTAGGGTTCTATGAAGAGTTTTTTTAAGGACATTTTAGTATTTTCCTATTTAGTATATTTAATTAAATATAAAAAATAAATTCATTATCCACATATTTTAATATCATACCAAACAAACTCAAATATATTTTATTTACATTTCTTCTCTTTACATTCCTTTACATTACATCCCCTAACCATCAGGTAATCAAACCAAATGAGTTATGAGTGTGTTTTAGATCATCTTAATTTGGGTAGTCTTGATTATCCATGTGACCTTTATCACCTAACATATTGCACAGCCAAATACATACACTCAGACAATGTGATCAGTATCACCTTCACACACTCCCTGGGTGAGTAAACCAAACGGGCTATGAGAGTACTGTCTCATCTATACCCTATTCAATAACAATACTCCACCGCAACTAATTTTAATTCTATGTGTCCAACTTAATTTATATTATTTTAATAATGTTAATAATATAATCTCCTTTTACCCTTGTGACTTCTCAATTCTTAATCTCTCCCACACCTGTCACCATCTCTCTTCATCCTCATATTTCTTTCCCTTTCTTCAATAACCAGGCTAGACGCGACAATGGGAGAATTGAAAATCAAATTTGGCACCAATATTCATAGTCGCAAGGGTTTGGCAATGAAAAGAACCACCAAGGATTACCCAAATCCAAATTATTATAGGCACATCAATTCTTCACTAACAAAATTACCCAAATCCAAATTTAGCAAGGATTTCTTCAATATGTCCTTCACTAACTAGCTCCTCATAAGCTTCGAAGGGTATTGACAATATATAATTCTTTTGTTGTTTCCCCCTTTTTTTGTCTGTATACATATATATATATATATGTACATGCTTTTTGAACTTCTCTATGTAAATATGTTATTTTCGAACGAAAGTTCCCACTCACCAAAATCCTCCAACAAACCGCTCTAATTCAAAATAGGTCTTTCATAGTGCTTCCTTTTGAGGTGCCTTTGTAATCGCTCCACCATTATCGCTGGCATATTAGAAGACATTGGTTGCTAATGATGAGGAAAGATGATGCGAGGAGGGGGTTGAGAGAGTTGGGCGAAGGAAAGAATGGTAAATGAAAGATGTTAGTGCAAAAGAAGATATTAAAAATTTAAAATTGTTAAAATGATATATAAATTAAATTTGACACATTTGCTGAGATGGAACATTATTATTGGAGAGAGTATAGACGATATGGTACTTTCTTAGTACCAAAGAATTTCTCTAGATTGTTAATCATCGTGAAGTGAGAAATTCTTAGGTACTCCTAGAGTATCATCTTATTTATACTTTCTCCAATAAAAACACACCATATAAGTTAATTTTAATTCCACCTGTCAGTGATGTAAATGAGGTATTATATTTATTTAAACTTTTTAATTTTAATACTTTGTTTTTAATTTTAATTCCACCTGTCAGTGATGTAAATGAGGTATTATATTTATTTAAACTTTTTAATTTTAATACTTTGTTTTTAAGAAAATGACTTTTCACTACTCTTTCTCTCTCCCCTCTTACCCTTCCTTCTGTGTCAAATTTTCAAACTCTCTCTCCCTTTCTTATTCTTCTTCCTCTTCACGAAGTCTCCCTCCGGAGGCGGATCCAGCGTATTTCATTGAGGAAGTGCATCACTTACATTTCTTTTTTTATTGATTTCTGGCCATGCCATGCGTTTCTTTTTTTTATGTCTTATTTTCCTTTTATTCAGTAAGTAACTGTAGGAAGCGCACCACTTTTCTACCAATATATATATATATATATATATATATATTTTTTTTTGCACCCAACCTAAAAAAAATTATTAACACTTTAAATAACCATTAATTATATAAACAAAAAATTGTTAGGAAAAAGTTAAAAATAAACTATTTTTCATACAATTATTTAATATCTAATATTATTTGATCATATTCAAGTATTAATGGACTTAATTGGGATAACTTTCTCAATGTAGTTCAAATTCTTAATCTTATTTTAAAAGAATTGAGTTCTTTTCACTTAATTCAATCAAGTTGATATAAAAAACCAAGTATATCATTACTTATATATATTTTTTCCATAACATACATGAGGAATCAATTGGAAAATCAATTGAAAAAAAATCAAGTTTCTCTTTTTTAGAGAAATAAAAACATGCTTTTTGAGTATAATAAACAAAATGTATTTAAATTTTGTATATTAATATAATCAGTAATAATTTTTTTTATTTTATATCAATATAGTCTGTTTAAATGAAAGAACTCAATTCTTTTGAAATAAGATTAGGAGTTTGAATCACATGATGGGCAGAGTTATCCCAATTAAGTTTAATAATACTTAAATATAATTCAATAATATTAGAGACTAGATAGATGTAAAAAAAATAAGGAAGGAGACCAAAAAAAATATATTTATTATTAGTAAAAAGGAACGCATGGCATGTCAAGAAATCAATCAAAAAAGAAATATAAATGGTGCACTTCATTGATCCGCTCCCCGCTCCCGCCTCTCCTTATTCTTCCTCCTTTTCTTCCCAAGAAATGAAGAAGCTCTTGGCTCCAATATTTTCACCACTCTTTGTCATTAATTGCATTTTGTTCTACCCCTGCCCACTGATTAATGAGAGCAGATGCTGCATCTCTTGATGGAAACTGCAAATTTTCTTTCTGTTCCTTGTTGATTTTTCTAGTAACATTTTCGGTTGATGTTTAATTCAATATTCACGATTGAACATTAACAGAATTAAGGATTTTTGAAATCTTCAACTCTGCATCTTGTGACCGTGAAGAAGAGGGTGAAGGAAGAGAAAGAGAGAAAAAATTGATGGTGAAGGATAAAACTTAAAATAAAATCTTTATGGGGTAAAATATTAGGAAAACTTGATCATTGCATCAAGAGATCCCATGGCAATCTTGGTGTTCGAGGTATAGCTGTTGATGGAGGACTAAGGAAAAGTGGTGGTGGAAGGACGACCGGTGAGAGGGGACAGGGATGGTGGTGGTGATGAAACCAACAGTTGCAATGGAGCGTCGGCAGTGGGCTCTCCGATGGAACTGAACTAGACAGAAGATACGGTGGCGGATAGGAAGGGAGTGGTGATGATGTAGACAGACAAGATGACGGTGGTTTAAGATTATGAGTTTCGCACTAAATGATTTAATGGAGGAAGATTAGAGAGAGCCTGAGAAATCGGCTTAGGAATATTAAGAGAGAACAGGAAAAGCTGATAGAGAAGGCTGAAGAGTCGCACTTTTTTACGAGACTAATTATTAAATTATTAAAATCATTAATTTAATTAAAGGGATAATATGGTGAGGAAAGAGAGTATGATGAGTAGGATTAAATTAATGTGATTTGGCATCTTTGCACTGGTTAGAGTGTAGATGAGGTGCTACAGTAGGAGTACTCAACCATTTCTCTCATGAAGATGACGATGCAGACGTGGTAATGCGAATTGCAATGCCGATTCTGGAAAACTGAAATGCAAAGGCAACTAGAAAAGTGTCCTTATACTGAAACATAAAAAAAATGGCTTCGCCCAAAAATATACTATGTATAATGAGATATTTTGTAATTATGGTTTTATGAATTATTTTAAAAGATATAAATGACTTACAGAAATACGATATTGCTCATAATGATTCCCTTTCTATGCCTAGTTGCCTACTATATCAAAATATCAAATATAACCTGTTATACTTTATAAACTAAACTAAACTAGACTAGAATATTGGGTGTGATTAATTGTGACTTGTGAGTTATTTTGGCCACAACCTTATTAGGGTGGTATTGTTTATGATTTATAAATAATATATATATTTTTTATAAATTTTACATTGTGCATAGATTTCAAATTAAAATTAAAAGGTTAAATCTCAATTACTTTTTAAAACTAGTTGAATTTAAGTCAAATGTTATTGTGATAGTCAAAATCATGACTTCTTATCATTATTTTTAATGGATATCTATTAATTAGACAGGGTTTTAAAATATAGAGCGCCTTCCCAAATTGTATCTTATTTAAATTTGTATATTTTTATTTAAAAAATAAACTATCAATATTCACTACAAAATATAAAATTTGCAGTAAATCATGCTATTCACAATGATCAGTCAGACTAATTCTTCAAATTCCTAAAATGTACCCATCTTATTTCATAAATCATTTAAATTTTTATTATAAAATTAAATTTTAAAAATTAAGAAAAAAAGAGAGAAAATTAATAATTTTTTATTACATTAAAAGGTTTCAAACTTTTTTCCAAGTTTTGGTAAAAAAAACTTTTTTTTATGTACAAAATGAGCAAATTAAATCAAAGAAAAAACAACAAAATTATAATGGGGCGACAACATGAAGATTGACGAGATGGGCCAGACACAGTGGTGCACTCGAAGGTTTTATACTTTTTAGTTTTTACTACATGCAGTATGGGGAAAAAATCAAAAAACCGTTTTACTTACACTAGACAGCAAAGCACCGTACTTCTTTTAATTTGCCTTCGCTGTGTTTCGTGGATTCTCATACGCTTCATGTTGCCAACCCACTCTTTTTGATCCGTCAATCTCTCCCTCAGCGTCGCCATTGACGTGACTCGTCGTTATCGCCATACTATCTTCGTTTCTTGTTTCTTTTTTCATTTCTTTCTCTGCAACACCGTTCATGCTGCTTCTCGCGGATATGCCTTGCTTAGAAGCTTCACTTCTCTACTCTAAGAGGTATATCCCCTCCCTCATATTGCCTTGTCTTCTTTCCTCTTTTTGTCGTCAATAGGTTCGTTCGGCAAATCAAAATTACGACGTTTTCGTCTTTTTTTATTTTTTCCCCTCCTGAAATCGTTTTCCTCTTTCTTAATTGATGCTACTATGTCCTAACTTCTATGGAATTTATCTGGCCATAGTAGTTTCGTCATTTGATCTAAATTCCAGATTTCGTCACTATCTGTGGTAAGTTGCTTACTTTGCTATTGTTCAGACTTCAGAGTGATTTGATTTGGGATGGGTCAAATTTACAAGTAAAAAGGATGCTATGTTCATTCGTATTATATTAGATAAGGCCCTTTATATGAAATTTGCTTACTTTGCTTTAATAGAAGGGATTCATCATTCCATATCTCATCTCATTTTTCCCTTATGTCCAGTAAATTCAACTTACATATTGATAGACCTCTGGTTCTATTTCCGGCGCGTTATTTATTTCCTCGATGCATGAAATTGAGTTGTTTTACTATTCTGAACAGAGTCTATAAATCGAGGATTTGACCATGCAGATAGCATCTTATAGTCATCGTGTACTCTATTTCTCTCACAGGTTCTCTAGTCTCACTCTATGGTTTTATTTTATGCAGTATGTGATCTTGCCTATTTTCTATAATATATCATATGAATTGACTTTCAAACGAGCCATATTCATATTGCAGAACAAATGCAAAGGCCAGTTCAGTGAAATTTCATGAGCTAAATCCCTCTTGTCTTGATGGGAAAAGTGCATTCAACAGGAGACCTCAGATTTATAGAGTTCTTAGCTCCAGAGAGGGAAGCAGACTATCTGTGATTCCCAAGACACATGAAGATCTTCCCACTGCATCTGTAACAGAAGATGCAATGAGCACAAACTATTCTCATAACAATGGATCTGAAACGTTTCTTAGCAATTGGTCTCCTCCAAGATTCCTGTGGAGGGGATTATCAGTTCTTGTCCTGGCAGGACAGGTAATCATGAGGACTTCAAAGGGAAAGGTTCATTGGAGGAATACTCTGCAACAACTGGGGAGAGTTGGCCCAGAATCACTTGGGGTATGCCTTTTGACTTCAGCCTGTGTAGGAATGGCCTTCACAATACAATTTGTGAGAGAATTCATCAGGTTAGGATTGAAAAGATCCATTGGTGGGGTCTTAGCTCTGGCTTTCTCAAGAGAGCTAAGTCCTGTGGCTACATCCATTGTCATCGCTGGACGCATTGGAAGTGCATTTGCTGCAGAATTAGGAACTATGCAGGTTTCTGAGCAAACTGACACATTGAGAGTTCTGGGTTCAGACCCTCTGCATTATCTTGTGACACCAAGAGTGATTGCCACTTGTATAGCCCTACCCTTCTTGACTCTGTTATGTTTCACATTGGGGTTGGCTTCTAGTGCCTACCTTGTTGATAGTGTCTATGGGGTGAGCATAAACATTACCTTGGATTCTGCTAAGAGAGCTCTCAGAACATGCGACATCATCAGTGCAATGATGAAGTCACAGGTTTTTGGTGCTATCATATCTGTGGTTAGCTGTGGATGGGGAGTTACAACCTTAGAGGGTGCTAAAGGTGTGGGAGAATCAACAACATCAGCTGTGGTTATCGCTCTGGTTGGCGTCTTTGTAGCTGATTTTGCTCTATCATATTGTTTCTTCCAAGGAGCTGGAGATCGATTGAAGAATTGCCTATGAGCAGTTAATTTTGGCTGCGATTTTTCTCATGTATATGAATACGATGCACACGTTCCATTCAGTTCATATGCATCAATATACTGGCTCCTGTCTTCTTAAGCTTCAATCAGATCATTATAATTTATTAATTTGCCTTAGTTGCACAAGTCTTGTTACATTATTTAGCCAAGGAAGAAATTTTCACCTTTTAGGACACCTACTTAAAATGGGACTGGACTCTGCTGTTAAAAGAGTATGTCATTTGATTACCTTATAATTTTTTTTTATGATTTTTTTTAAATTTATAGTTGAAAAATATCTAATTCTTGTTTATGTTTATTTAAAGAAATAAAATATTAATTAAATGACTAAAATAAATTTAAATTGTTCAAATTAAATTTAAACAATTGAAAAATTACTTTGAAACAGTATTATAAGCATGTTATTTCAACACAAGAAGTTAAATGGTAAAAAAAAAAAAGACGACAAGTTACGTTAGAGATAATTTTAAACTAATTAAAAATTTGCTATAAAAAATCTAATTAAAAATTCTCAAATTTTAAATGTAAATACGAATACTTTGGCATTCTATTTACTTATTATGTCACAATTAAAATTTTATTGAAATTTTCCCCAATAAAAATTAATTTTATTGACTTAATCAATTAAAAATGGTGGAAAAAGAAAAGTGATATAGAAACATATCACTTTAAAAAAAAACAATCTTAAAAAAAGTATATGTAAAATGAAATGACAACGTATCACTGTGTCGAAATGGACAAAACTGCCGATGCTGAAAGGTCAAATTCATTAAAAAGAATATGGCCAGCTGATTAGTGAGAGGTTATGAGAAATTAAAATCTCATTCATGCATTTACATTAAAAATCTCTCTTCTCATCTTCTCAATTCTCGCTAGAATTCCCTTAACTGCTATATCAAATGCATCTTCAATGGTCTCAAATCTAGACCTTGGATCACCATATATGATTCTGGGAATAAGCCTTATAACCTCTTCTCTCAAAGCCATCACTTCCCTCTTTGAAACTCCAAACAAAACGTCACTGATCTTCACTCTTTTCTCTATCACATCATCTTCTGGCATAAACACAGAGTAAGTAGGCCCATCCTTAGGCAAATGCCATAAATATTGGTCATAAGCTGAACCTGGATGAAAGAACACCGGAATACACCCTCCTAAAATGGAGTCAAAAGTTGATCTTCTTGTGAATGAATCTCCAGGAGGCTGCAAGCAGAAATGTGAACTCTGAAACACCTTAATAATATTCACGGGGTCGTCACACGGGTTACTTATTCCATCATGGCAGCTGAGAAACTTGCAGGTTCTTGAAGATGAGAGGCATTGTTTGATGAGCTCCTTTCTGATAAGTTGTGTCGAGTTAGGCCTGGGGGCGCCTACAAATGAAAACAGGTAAGGTCTTTTCACCTTCCTCATTCTCTTCTGCCATTTCAGAACCTCATGGTCCTTTGAAGGGTGAAAGTAAGTTGGGTATGGAATGGGAAAATCATTGGGATATGAGCCAGATTCTATGGGCAAAAAGGACATATTGGAAAATTCTGGAAGAAACATGAGCTTTGTTCCCCAATCAGAATCTTCTTCTGTTCTTCTTCTGAAATCCCATCCAATTCTTCCTCCAACCAGGAAGTGATCCCTACCCCACATTCTCTTCCATTCAGGCTTTTTTGAGAGCCAGTTTGAGAGTTCTATAGGAGAAGCATCTCTCACTGAAACATTGGAATGCCATAGATACTGACCCACATCAAGTCCAGCATAGTAAGGTACAAATACAGCAGAAGCCAGTGAGGAATTCTTGGTCAAGCATCTATAATGCTTCATTTTGTTATGAAAAATGATTTCTAGTGAGAATTGGTTAGTGTTATACCAGCAATTCTTCAGCAACAAAACTTTGGCTTTTGATTTATCTGTTAGCTTGATCCTGGGTCCAAGGCCTAAATTGGCCATGTAAGGACACATGTCCTCCCATTTCATGAGTGTCTGACATCTTTCGAGTAAATCCTTGTTGAATCTGCTAGCAAGATCATACATATAGACGTATTTTCCCGAACAAGGATCCAAGTATTGTTTCTGACTCTCTATGGGATTTTCATTTTCTATGGTGGGATTTGTTCGTGTATTAGAGACCCCATTGGTTGAGACAGACATGGCAGAAAAAGTAGTATTTTTTTCTGAGAAATTAATGGTTTCAACAGGATTGCTCGCAGAAGTGATAGAGTGTTTAGGCTCTTGAGGTTGGTTGGATATAAGTAAAAAAGTGATCCCACTTCGACCATGAAGAACAGCTATGTAATCCAAAACGAACAACGAGAAACATATGATGAAGGATGTGAGAAACACAAACCTCAGTTGATCGAAGAACTTGTCCATCTTCTTCATTGGTCGGTATGGCTACTGGCTAGTGAGAGAAAGCTAGCTAGAGAGAGAGAGATTGTGTTCTGGTAATATAGGAATTGACCTTGTCTTTTGTTTGAAAGGGAGAATGCACTGGGGGAAAATATGACGACTGGCTGAGGAAGCCATTAAAGACAAAGGAGGAATAACCATAATGCTGTTCCAAACACGCACTATTCATCGAATCTGGTAAGTCAATAAAAATAAGGAATTTATGTTGTGTCATTATTAAGTCATTTATGTTGACAATTTACAGTAAGAATTGTGATTTGATTTTATTGCATTTATTGATTTTCTTATAAACACATCTTTGTATATATATATATATATATGTTTTGAGCATATAGCGGGGCTCTAAATCTTATTAACCAGGATACTTAAATTTACGGGAAGGTGACACGACTCGTCAATGACACTCCATGTCCATGTAATCAACGGCTTTTAGTGTTTTTAAATAATAACATTTTATTTGAGGTGTGACTTTTGTTTTTGGGCACAAGTATATAATAATTTCCCACGTTATGCTTTATAGCTATTATAATTTTTTATATCATAATTTTTTTTAAACTCTCTTGCATTTGGTTGTTATTTTAAATTTCGACTAATTGAAATTGAGCCGCATTGATCCCAGGCAGGAGAAAGCTTTTTCAAAAGTGTTTTCTATATTTATACTATCTCGAACCTAAAACATTATGTTTAAATGATCATAACCCCTACTATCATAACCAATACCTATTGATATATTAGAAACATTTTTTATGGGATATCAAAATAATTTACTAATGTGTATATTTTTATTAGTTACTAAGAAAGATTTTCTATTTATCGTGCTGCCATAAATGTGTGAGATACCTTCATGTACAACTTATACATGCAAAAAAACACATACATGGACAATAATATCAAGGTTGATGGGTGGATCACATTAATTTGATTCCTTTCCTAAAAATCTGTATTTTTTCTTTTTTATCACTTTTATAAAATTAATTTTTTCATTTACATGATTTAAACAGATGCCTTTCTTCCAATTGACTCAATTGTTGTTATTCACTATTTTACAAGGATATAGATTTAAATCCCACTACTAATGTGTGAATTTTATTAATAAATAATTTATAAACATCTCTATAAATAGTTTTTGAGTCATAATGTTTTGCTATGTCATTGAAATACAACTCATTCAAATTTTTTGACAAAAAAAAAATCAATTATCAACTATTAAAGCTCCCGCTGGAAAAAAATTATTGAAATTCCCAGTTGCAACTTTTTTTTTCTAAATAGATTTATTGTTTGCAAAATTTCTAATATTGTTTTTTTGGAATGACCATAATTAGGCTATTAGTGCGAACAAGTAAACGCTTTCAAGCATGGACACCACAACATGTATCATATGTGAAGGGGTAGAAAATGAAGCAACAGAGCCCCTACTAGAAATAAAACCACACAAATTAAATACTTTCTCCCGTCTCTTTTATTAATCATGTTTTAAAAAATTTTTATGGTCTTATATATAAATTACATATTATAGGTTTTTGAAGTATTAATTATTTTATTTAAAAAATATATTTATTTAATTATAAGAGAAAAAATGAATTATTTAAATTTGTGGTATTCATTAGGAGGTAAAAATAGAAATTATATTATTTTTAAGATAATTTTAATGATGTAATAATTTTTTCTTAATTCTAATAAGGTAGTTGAGAGTGACTTATATTAAAAATCGGATGAAGTAGTTATAGTGCGAACAATTACAAAGTCACAGCTTTTATAATATTGATCTAAATCTAATTATCTAATATTAATAGTGACGGAAAAAAAAGCCTATATAATAAAAATTAATAAGAGATTAATATATTAATTAATACTACATTTACATTACGAGGTGAAAAGGAGATAACGTGATATTCAAATGGGATGTCCAAGCAAAACTATATTATAATGGAGTAGTGTTTGGGTAACCCATTTGCAAGCAGAATATTAAGTTTGCAGACAGTGCATTTAAAACCAGACTGGACCGATTGCTCCGGCCAGAAAATTGGATCGCAGAAAAACCCAGCATCTTATGCGCGCGACTAGTCTCAAACCCCCAACCTCAGACCCCCTGCAACAATGGTTGACCACCGAATTACAAGTTGCTAATAGTATGTGCGGTCAATTTTTAATATATCTATATATATAGTAAATTAAACTCTTGAAAATAAATCTCCAACGCACACTTGCATATCTTGAACTCAAGACTCCTTGATAAGGGTTGCGCCACTCCACTGACTCCTTGATAAGGGCTGCGTCACTTTATCATCTGGTCTACAAGTAGTTATTGTTATATATTTACAATATTTAATATATATACACACATTAAATTAATTTTTTTCTAATTAACATAATCACATAAACTTTTATAGTTTATACTTTATACAACTCATTTTCATAGAAATTATTCAAAAAATGTTAATAAATGATGCGATTTATATATGTTATCCTTTTTTTATTTTTATTTTCATTACATGATAATATAAATTTTTACTTTCTTTTTCCAGGTTTTTGTTAATTTAAAAAAATATAAAATTTGGAGACCTATAATATTTAATTATTTATGATAAATATTAGTTAATTATTGTACCAAACTATTATTTTTATTTTAGTTTGAATATTAATTTTATTATTATTAATAAATATCTTTTATATTTTTTATTTATATTATTTTAAATATATAAATTTATTTATAACCGGTCTTATATTAGTTCAACTATTGAACTTTTAATCATTATCTTAACTAATTTAATGGTTGATTTATTTTTTAATTTCTTGTTTGCAAATAAAAATTGTTGATTTGATTTTTATTTAAATCAATGTCAAAAGCATCAGATCCTACTATTACTTGTCTTGTCTGTGTCGTTGAACCCACACCAGCGGCAGGTCAACAAGTATTGGACGGATACGATTTTTATGGGGAAGGTAGGTGCTACGCCCACCACTACTCTACATTGCAGTATTGATGGCTGTCTTTTAAGATTTAAAGCTTTGTTGGGATAACAGGCTCCCAGAGATTAATGGAAGCTACCATTGTTCATGAGAATGTGATGGAATATCTACTAGGGACAACTATGGAGGGCATTAGACAACGATTAATGAGGGAATAAATATTTAATACTATTTTAAAAATAGATATATTTGTTAAGTTATTATTAAAAATTGTAAATTCATTATATATTCACTTAAAACTTTTATAAACAATATAAAAATATAATTTAATTTTTTGTAAATTCATTATATGTTGACTTAAAACTTTTATAAATAATATAAAAATATAATTTAATTTTTTTAAAAAATTAGTTCCTTAGTTTTATATAGTTAAGTTAAGATGCTATTTTTTATTTTTTTTATCGTATTCTACCATTAAGTCTTGTTATTTTTTTTAAATTATAACTCACTTATTTTAATTCAATTGAAAATATTTTAAATATATAAGTTTAAGTCTTTAATTTTTTATTATTTTTCCTGTCATAAAAAACAAATAAAAAAAAGGTACTTGCGGGATGTAACTCATCATCTTTTTCGTGGACTAAAAGTATTGTTTGCTTTCTTGCTGATAGGAAAGATTAATCCTTATTGGAATTTTTTTTTTTTTTTTGCTGATTATGAATCGTGACACCTTTACCTTATCAGGGAGATTGGTAGAAGACGTGGTTAAATAATTAGTTTGGATTGTTTTTTATGTATCATTATGTCAAAGAAAAAATATAACTATAATAATTTTTATTTTTTATAAAATACATATAATTGTTTAATACTCTCTCTAATCCTTAATATAAGACTCTTTTAACCGAATCATGTGGATTAAGAATTGAAATTAAAACTAATTAACTACCTTGATTTCTTCAAAAATTTCAATATTTTTCTAAAACTATCCTTATTTAATCTCATTTTCTTTCTTTTTGGATATATTAAATAGTGACATTTTTTAGAAATGTATAATAAATACTACCTTGTATATTGTAAAGAGTCTTATATTTAGAATTAAGACAAAAGATCCTATATATAGGACCGAAAGGAGTACATATAAAATTGATTTTTTAAAAAAAAATAATTTATTCAAATTTTAATTTTGAGACATTTATTAATTTTTAATATGAAGGGTTTGAATTTAAATTGTTGGCAGCAGCGTACAATAACCAGTTCGAGTAGTCCAAGGACACTGTCCTTAAGAGCTATTTCACCACACCTTGTTAAATGCAGCAGCTTCCCGGGATTAAACGAACCCTTTCTACTCGGTGAAGGAACAAGGCAACAGAACAGTAGTAACCAAATAGAAGAAGATGAAAGAAGCTCGGGAGAGTAGAGGAGGAGAAGAGAGAGCTCCGAAGGTTGTCCGTGATCTCGGTGTGTCTTCTTCAGTTCTGGAGCTTAATACTTATAGGCTCCGAAACCACTTGAACGTTGAACACACCATAATCATAATTAAACATTGGATTCGAACGTTGGGAGATAATGGATTTAACGGAAATCATTTCTGGACGTTAAGGAGATAAAACCGTAAGGTAAAAAATGATTTCTAAACATTGGAGGGATAATGTTTTAATGGTTAATAAAATCTATTAACAACAAAACAAAACCAAAAACTTAAACGCTATAACATTTTAGAATTCAAAGGTCCCAAGTTTGAAGTTGTAAAAAATTGAAGCTTTTCTAGTAAGCAATTTCATAAAAATTATTTTGTATTTTTCAAAATAATTTTTGCAAAAAAATGCCCAGTGTCCAATTCACGCACAAGAGGGGAAATCGACAGATTTCAACTGTTTTCAACTACATTGGCCCGTTGTTGTGCGCGTGAGCCTACTTCTTCTCTTGGCCCATTTACTAGCCCAATATTACATCTTAACTTATATATACTAAGGCTTCTATTAGTTCAAGCAATATAGGACTTCCTTATTAACACACATACACATAAACTCTAACAATCCCCCACATGTGTTAAAAAGATCTCTATCATCTGGTCATCTATCTAGTTTACAATATGAGTATAAACATTTTGAATCTGGTGTCTTTTGGACTATGAACCAGACCTAGACCAATAACACATAGTATACAGAATTGTCAGTGAATCTACTTCTATGAACCAACAACTCTTGAGTGCATACTAGAGGTATTATTAGTCAGATTATACTCCCACAGTTTCTGCTATTAACAATGGTTTTGTGCATTAGACGACCGTGCCCACACTTGGTTTTAATGAATGCTCTAGAGATTTCACCATAATCTCATAGGAGCGGCCCAACTCCACATTCATATAGGTGATTTCATCAAGTGTATCTGCAATGAATACACTATCCATAAAAGGACTATGAAACCATTATGAGCTTTGCTCAATCTCACAAATAATGCATTCTAGCACTTTCTCAAACCATAGGAAGAGACTAGAGGATTTTAGTACTAGCAGAACTAACAAGTGACTTGTTTTTACCCATATGAACCTTCTTCATGGGATCTCCAATCACAAAGGTTGGGTTACCATTATCGTTAATTTCAAATTGGCTTAAGTCCCATTCCCCTCGATGTTTCAATAATTTCTTTCTTCCCCAGGGGCTTTGTTAACGGATTCGCTAGTTTTATCTCTGATCTCACATAATCGATTGAGATAACTCCACCTTTTAGCAGCTGCTTTATAATATTATGTCTCAATCGAATGTGTTTACTTTTGCCATTAAAGGTCTTATTTTTAGCTGTAACTATCGTAGATTGATTATCACAATGTAAAGACACCGATGGTGTTAGCTTTTCATCTACCGGAATGTTTGCGAAGAAGTTTTTCAACCACTCAACCTTAATACCAGACAGCTTCATAGCAACAAACTCAGAATCCCTTAAGGATTTTGTTATAATACTTTGCTTAGTTGATTTCTAGGTTATTGCACCACCACCAAGAGTAAAAATATAACCACTAATAAATTTTGTCTCATCTGAATCTAAAATCCAGTTAGCATCACTGTATCCTTCTAATACAACAGGAAATCCACTATAAAATATACCATAATTCATGGTACCTCTCAGATATCTCATTATTCTTACCAAGGCCACCCAATGGTCACTACCTGGGCAGTGGGTGTATCTGCTCAACCTACATACAACATATGCTATCAGGCCTGGTAAAATTCATTAAATGCAACAAACTTCCAATGATCTGTTCATACTTAGATTGAGCCACAGGAACACCTCTGTGTTTTGTTAGTTGTACACTAGAATCATAAGGAGTACTTAAAGGAAAATTATCAAAATGCCTAAATTTTCTAAGAATTTTTTCAATGTAATGTTCTTGAGATAATAAAATACCATTTTCATTCCTTATGATTTTAACACCTAAAATCACTTTAGTTTCACCCATATCTTTCATATTAAAACTTGATGCAAGAAAACATTTAGTCTCAATGACAATATTAATGCTTGTGCCAAAAATAAGCATGTTATCAACATACAAACAAATAATCACACAATTACTATCTACAAGTTTTGTATAAACACATGTTTCCACTTCAACAGTAGAAAACTCATCATTTGTCAAAACTTGATCTAATTTTTCATGCCATTGTTTTGGTACTTGTTTCAAACCATACAAAGACTTGACAAGTTTACAAACTTTGTTTTCTTGCCTAGAAATTACATACCCTTTAACTTGTGTCATATAAATCTTTTCTTCAAAAACACCATTTAGAAAAGCTGTTTTAACATTCATTTGATGAATATAAAGGTTATAAACTAAAGCCAAAACAATAAGAATTCTTATAGAAGAAATTCTAGTCACAGGAGAAAATGTGTCAAAATAATCAACATTTTCTTTTTGAGTAAAACCTTTGGCTACCAGTCTAACTTTATATTTATCAATAGAACCATCTAGAAAATATTTTTTCTTGAAAATCCGTTTGCAACCAATAGACTTTGGTCCTGGAGATAAATCCACTAAAATCCAGGTTTTGTTTTGAATAAGAGAATCAATTTCAGTTTTAATAGCCTCTTTCCAAAACTGAGCATCAAAAGAAGAAATAGCTTCATAAAAATTTGATGGTTCATCTTGTACTAAATAAGTATAAAAATCATCTCCAAAAGTTATTTCTTTTCTTTGTCTTTTACTTCTCCTTAAATTTTGAACCATATTTTCATTTGAATTTGGTTCAAAAGAAGGAGAGAAGTTTTCTACTTTTTGAGGAATTTGCTCAACCTTTAGAGGAAAAATATGTTCAAAAAATTTAGTATCTTTAGTTTCAATAATCATGTTGTGATCCAAAACATCACTTTTTAAAACTAAAAATCTATAAGCAGCACTATGTTCAACATAACCAATAAACATGCAATCAAAAGTTTTTGTACCTAATTTTCTCTTTTTAGGATCAGGAAGTAAAACTTTTACAAGATACCCCCACACTTTCAAATATTTCAGATTGGGTATAAAACCTTTCCATAATTCATAAGATGTTTTATTTGTTTTCTTATAAGGTATTCTATTTTATAGAAAACAAGTAGACAATAAAGCTTTTCCCCATAAATTATCTGGTGCAGAAGAGCTTACAAGCAAAGCATTCATCATTTCTTTTAAAGTTATATTTTTCCTTTTTGCAACACCATTGGACTCAGGCGAATATAGAGGAGTTACTTCATGAATAATACCCTCCTTTTCACAAAAATCATTTAATAAAACATATTCTCCTCCTCTATCTGACCTTACTCTTTTAATCTTTTTATTAAGTTGATTTTCAACCTCCGCTTTATATAAAAGAAATTTTTCAATAGCTTCATCTTTATTTCTCAATAAATATACTTTAGTAAATCTTGAAAAATCATCAATAAAAGTAATATAATACTTTTTGCCACCTCTAGTTATAGTTTGTTTCAAATCACCCAAATCAGTGTGAATTAAATAAAGTAATTCAGTTTCTTTTCAAGCAGAAAAATGAGATTTTTTAGTTAATTTTACTTCTAAACGAATTTCACATTTATTTAAAAAATCATTTTTAATTCCAGAAATTAGACCAAGGTGTTGCATTCTCTTTAAAGAACCTTTACTAATGTGTCCTAATCTAGCATGCCACACATCAATAGAATCAATCATATAGACAGGAAAGTAAGCAGAAGAAGATGCATTTTCATTCATTTCAACAATATTCAGTATAAAGAGTCCTTGGTTACAATAACCCTTTCCCACAAAAACATTGTTCTTTGTCATTACAATCTTGTCAGATTCAAATGACACTTTAACCCAAGCCTTGCCCAGTAAGCCACAAAAATTAGATTTGTTCTAACATCAGGCACATGCAAAACATCATTCAGAGCTAAGGTCTTTTCAGATGTGAGTTTGAGAACAACCTTTCCCTTCCCTTAAACCTTTGCAGTTCGAGAATCAACAAGATAAATGCGGTCTTCTCCTTTCTTGATAGGATCATAGGAGGTGAACATCTCTTTATTAGCACATATGTGCCTGGTAGCCCCAGAGTCTACCACTCACTTTCTCACATCGGAGATAATGAGGGCTTGAGAAACAACTACAGCAATGATCTCATCATCATCACTAACATTTCCTTGAACCAAATTTGCACTTGGTTTTTGAGGATTATGACCTCTAGCCCTCTTTCTGCATTTACCTACATAATAACTTGGCTTTCCACAAACATAGCAATTGCCTTTCTTTTTTAAGGTGGGGTTAGCATTCTTGGCCTTGTAATTAGGTTTCTTAGAATCATACCTCTTGTTGCGTTGCTTTGTCTCCACCAGGTTTGCCTTGGATGCCACCTCTTTGCCTTATGCTGCTCGGATTGCCTTTCGGTTGGTGTCTTCAATGATGATATGAGTGATAAGGTCTGACTGTGACAATTACTTTTGCTTGTATTTGAGCTATTGCTTGTAGTCATTCCATGAATCTGGTAGCTTTTTGATCAAGACTCCAGCAACGAACTCATCAGGAAGGTTGATCTTCTCAGCATGTAATTCCTCCAGCAATTTGTGATACTCATTAATCTGCAACCTGATGTTTTTGTCCTAGGTCATGTCCCACCTATAGTAATTCCCAACAACGAACTTTTGTTTTCCAACATCCTCAGCAGTATACTTGGTAACTAGTGACTCCCATGTCTTGTTTGCTTCCTTATAGACACAGTATACATCGAAGAGATCATTAGATAATGTACTAATGATAGTGTGTCGGCATACCTTGTTTGCATGAATCCAAACATCTCTTTGGGTTTGGTTAACATCCGAAGGAGGCTTGGATATCGTGAGTGCAGCCGCAACACCATGCATATCTAGGACAAAGAAAATACACTTCTGCCATCGTTTGAAATTGTTGCCATCGAACACCTGAATTTTTTAGATGTCTAGGAATGGCTTGGGCAACGTCATTGCAGGCAAGGCAATTGGAATGAAACCGGAAGCATTAACACCACCAGAATTACCAAAGCCATTCGTAGCAACGTTAACATTGTCAAAATCAAGACCACCTTGGTGTGACTCCATATTAGCTCTTAAGATTGTTGGCAGCAACGTACAATAATTGATTCGAGTCGTGCAAGGACACAATCCTTAAGAGCTATTCTGTCACACCCTGTTAAATGCAGCAGCTCCCCAGGATTAAAAGAACCCTTCATACTCAGTGAAGGAACAAGGCAATAGAACAGCAGTAACCAAACAGAAGAAGATGAAAGAAGCTCGGGAGAGCAGAGGAGGAGAAGAGAGAGCTCCGAAGGTTGTCCATGAGCTCAGTGTGTCTTCTTCAGTTCTAGAGCTCAATATTTATAGGCTTCGAAACCACTTGAACATTGGACACACCAAAATTATAATTAAACACTAGATTCGAACGTTGGGAGACAATGGATTTAAGGGAAATCATTTCTTGACGTTGAGGAGATAAAACCGTAAGGTAAAAATGATTTCTAAACATTGGAGGGATAATGTTTTAATGGTTAATAAAATCTATTAACAACAAAACAAAACCGAAAACTTAAACGCTATAACATTTTAGAATTCAAAGGTCCCAAGTTTGAAGTTGTCAAAAATTAAAGCTTTTCTAGTAAGCAATTTCTTGAAAATTATTTTGTATTTTTCAAAATAATTTTTGCAAAAAATGCCCAGTGTCTTGTTCAATTCATGCACAGGGGGGAAATCGACATATTTCAACTGTTTTCAACTACGTTGGCCTGTTGTTGTACCCGTGAGTTCACTTCTCCTTTGGGCCCATTTACTAGCCCAATATTACATCTTAACTTATATAGACTAAGGCTTCCATTGGTTCAAGTAATGTGAGACTTCCTTGTTAACACACATACACATAAACTCTAACATAAATTTGTAAAGAGTTTTAAAAATTTGCAATTTTGATTCCCCGAATTGCAACTTATTCATATCAAATGTGCACTTCACTTTCTCAATTTTTAATATGAAATGTTTGAATTTAAATTTATAAGAAATTAAGGAATTTGCAACTTATATTTCTCAATTTGCAATTGGATTCTTTGAAATCTATAACTCAATTTTACTAATTTAAATTCTAACATTTCATATTAAAAACCTAAGAGAGTGAATGACATATAGAAGTGCACAAAGATTTGGTAATATTGGATTGATAGTCAACCTGATATTTGATATTTGTGAGGTTGATTGAGATTGGATCGACCCAGCATATGAATCTAAGGGTGGCCAATTTTAAAAAGTATTTAAAAATATAAAACAAGTTAATTTTATTTATTAATAAAAATATAATTACATTCATTCAAAATATATTTTTAAAAAAATAATATTATAATTAAAAATAATATTTGTTAAAATTATAAATATTTAATAATAATGCATTATTTTTATATAATATAAAAAAATAATTTAAAATTTTAAATAAAATTAAAATATTAAATTCTTAAAAACATTCACAATAATAATATAACTAATTTGTTTTAGGAAAATACTTATATATTTTTTTTATATGTTTTTCGTGTTGTTTTCCCAATTAAAAGTTAATATATAAATTGTTTTTTGATACATTATAGATCATTAATTATATATTAAAAGTATTAACTTCTTAAACTTAAACAAATTTAAAAGATTTACATATTAAATTTTAATTGGAGAATAACATGAATAATGTATAAGAAAAAATATATAAGTTTAGTCTTTTATTTTATATGTTGTATTAAGAAAAATATCATATAAATTTTTTTTTAAAAATATAAAAATATATATATTTATATATATTGGGACCATGCAATATCAGGTTTATCCTCATGCTCAATCCAACTCAATCTTTGAGACCAACTTAATATGTCGAGTAAAACTGAATCTATAGGACTATCAGGTTAATTAAACACAAAGAATTAAATAAAGAAGTTGTGAATTGGATAGCCCAAATTTTATAAACATTTACTAATTTAAATTTAGACTTTCTATAATACAAATATGAAAATATGATTTGATCTGTAAATTTTCAATAAACAAGTTATAAATTTGGAGATAAAGGTTGTCAATTCTTGAAACTTAGAGCATTAACCCCTGTTTGGTAGGGGATTTCAAAGGGGAGTTCCCTCCCGCTAGTTGGATTGAAAAGTTTTTATGGTGGGGAGGGAAGTTCCCCTGTTTGAATAGAATAATTGTAGTCTGTTTGGATTGAAAAGTTTTTATAGAGGATAGGGACTCCCTTGTTTGGATAGAATAATTATAGAGAGGGACCCCTCCTCTCTCCCTCCAATGCTCCCCTCTGAAATTGGGGGGCAGATGGGAACATTAATATTTTTTAGTTGCTATTGTTTTTTATTTAAAAATGGAAACTATCTTTAAAATAGAGTGTAAAAATTTTTTTAAGTAGAAAATAAGATTTTGAAATTCTTATAGGAAGAAAAAAATTATTAAAATAAAAATAATAGAAAATTTTTTTAATTTTAAGAATAAAATAATTAAATTATTATTAACTTCCCTCTCTTCTTATCTTGAACCAGATAGCAACTCATTAAAATTTTTTCCCTCCTCTCTTGTCAATCCCCTTCTCTCTATAACTTATCTCTCCTTTCCTTTTCTTCTCTTCCATCTATAAAAATCCCCCCCTATACCAAACACAAGCTTAATGTTATTGGAAAGAGGGGCAGCGATGATGGGAGTGAAGAGAGGATGATATTTTAGTGATTTCGGGCCTGTTTGATAGTGTTTCCTGTTTTCTGTTCTCAAAAACAGTTTTGTAAAACTGTTCTCAAAAACAGTTTTGTAAAACAAAAAAACAAAAAAATCTGTTTGAATAATTGTTCTCAAAATCATAACTAGTGAGTAATAGATGAGTTATTCAAAATTTATAACTTTATCATTAATGAGGTGGATGTTTCTCATCTTTTCTTGTGTTTTCCAGAATAAAAACTACAAAACACCTAAAAGGTGTTCTGAGTTTTCTGTATAAAACTGTTTTCTGTTTTCCAAAACAGTTTTTAGAAAATAGGTTTACCAAACAAGTTTTCTGAGTTTTCTGTTTCTGAAAATAAGAAAACTGTTTTGCAGAACTCCACCAAACAGGGCCTTCATCATTTTTTTTTTATTTAAGACCTTTGGTTTTTTATTACAATTTTTTGAAAGGATGGCCTCAATTTATAATAAATTTGTCATTTGGGTCACAAAGTGTGATTTCCCCTTATTTTACGAGATGCAATAGCCAGTTAGCCACTAGGTTGAAGTTGGCGGGGGTGATGGTATTGGTTGCAGCCTTTGTGGCCGGCGACTGAGAGTGTCGGCGGAGAAGAGAGAATCGTTGACGGCGGAGACAGGCGGTACCGCAGGTAAGAGGAAATCGGTGGCTTGGGCCAATATTTGGGCGATTAAAGCCAGGGGTGAGCGAGTTCGGTGCAGCATCGTTGCCGTCGGCTGAGACCTGACAGAGAAGTGGGAATCGGCGCTAGAGGTTACAGCGTTGACAGAGGCGATAGAAAACTGGTGGGTTAGAGTGTGTCGGCGGGCGGCGAAATTTTTGGCTTCAAGGTTCGGATTCCATACACCTACATCACTCTTTTCATCTAACCTTTCAATGATGCGATTTTAGTTGTTCTCTTAGGTTATTACTTTGGTGTGGAGCAAATATTTTCGTTTGAGTTAGAGTGGACAATTTGCTGATGTTGGGGTGTTCAAATCTGCTATGCTTCTTTGCAAATAATTTTTCACTCTTTGAAAATGCTGAGAATATTTAAGCTCTCTTAATCGATCTATACATATTTTTTAATGTTCAATGTATGCAAATAACTTTTGATTCTGTTCCCCTTCTTCTGGGCAAATCCGCTATAAATGCGTCCTGCTTCTTCATGGGTAGTTCAGTAAATTTATCTCCCTCTCCCTTCCTGGACCCAACTCTCCCCCTACCACTGGCAAGAAACATCTCTCCTCCGTTTGAAGGAAGCGTTCTTTCCTAGTTGCTGCACTGTTCTCTCCCTTTGTGCAACCAAATGCGCGAGCAGGTGGAAAGGAGGCTGGTTTCCATTTCTTAGTGCTGAAATTTCACCCAACTAAACGGGTCCTAAGTAATTTGCAATTGAAAGTACTGAGGTAGAAGAAACCGTGTTGATTTTTTCTCTTGGATCAAAAGGAAAGAACCTCTTCCTTATTAAACATCTATATTGGTCTAAGCCTCTGAGTTGAACCCTGTGATTTATAATAGTCATATTAGTATATCACAGATTTGTTACAAATATGAAAACGTATAAATAATTATCCTTTGGTGTTTGATGTTGTGAAACAGAACATATGGAGTGCGTGGTGCAGGGCATTATAGAAACACAGGTGAGTTTTTAATTCAACTTTCTTCTTTGGTTCCGTTGATTTCTCTGAATATAATTAGGGAGGTTTTCTGATGATAATTTGGTTTGGATTAGATTGATGACTTTTTGTCCGTCTCTTGCTGTGTTGCAGTAACTTAATCCTGTTTTTATGTTAAAGATATTGATTCTTAACCCTTTTATGCTATTCTTACAGGCAATGCAATCTTTGATTATTCAATTATTGTTTGTGTTTTATATTTGGACTTTACCCATGAAATGCATCTTAAGCTGCCAGGACTAGCAAGCACCCTAGGCACTAAATCACAGGCCAAACAATGTTTCAAGTCAATGTTTATGGTTGAGATATTGTTATCTTTTGCAGCATGTTGAGGCCCTTGAGATTCTCCTACAAGGTCTATGTGGTGTTCATAAAGAGAGGTTAAGGATCCATGAAATATGCCTCAAGAGTGGTCCTAACCTTGGTGAGTGTCTTTACTTTGCTAATGTGATGCTAAGGTGTCACTAACAACATTTGCATTTCTTTTTACCTGTAAAAGAATAAATTTTGTTGTTAAGGAAGAAGAAAGAATATCATTTTCCTGGAACAAACAACAATAACGTAGAACAAACTATAATTCATTGTTGAAACAAAGCTCTCCGATCCCTCTGTATATCTTACAAAGTGGATCCTGAAAATACTTATGAATAGCACGCTGAAGAAATGACAGATAAACAACTCTGAAGGACTTGTTCTTCAAGATATGAGCATGATCCTCTACCCAAATGCATCAAATAGCAGCAAAGAGCTTGTTTGCAACAGGCCTTGCACCGTTTCCCATCTGACTGTAAATTTTGAAAATTGTTTCAAATATTGCGGGCCAACTTGGGGTTTCTTGAAAACTTCTAAATGTCAATTCTTGATATGACTGCAACAGACCAATCACCAATGTAAGAATAAAGAGCAATAATTTCTGAATATTTATGTGGAAAAAGTGCTTTACAAGGCCTCTGAAACCATGACTATATTTTTACATAATCGTGTGCCATGGACAATGCCACCTAATTGGGGTTATTGTTGCTCCTTTTTCTTGTTGTACGATTAGAAGATTCAGGATCTTGTAGTGTTTAGACCAGGGTTGGGTGTTGAATGATTCCATGTCTTTTGATAGTCCTCTCATCATTCCATCTGGGGTGTCAGAAATGTTTGGCCATTAACACATGTAAATAACATTGAGAAATATTAGTTTCGGGCATTTGTGAGGTCAATCATGATTCTGTGGTTTTCCTTTTTCAGGAGCTGTAGCTTCAGAGGTTCGACTCTTGTGTGATCTTGAGCAGGCTGAACCATCATGGTATTAAATTATGTATTTTATAGCTAGTTACTGTTGTTAGATCTCTGTTTCATACCTGTGGATGCTTGTCTTATATGCATGATGACTTGTGCAGGACTGTTAGACATATAGGGGGTGCAATGAGGGGTGCTGGTGCTGAGCAAATTTCAGTTCTGGTGAGGACAATGGTGGAAAGCAAGGCTAGCAAGAATGTGCTCCGCTTGTTTTATGCACTAGGGTACAAGTTAGACCATGAGTTGTTGAGGGTGGGCTTTGCTTTCCATTTCAACAGGGGTGCACAAATCACTGTAACTGTGTCATCAATCAATAAAATGCTGAAGCTGCATGCAACTGATGAGGCTGTGCCAGTAACACCTGGTATACAGCTGGTGGAAGTAACAGCCCCTGCTACTTCTGAAACCTATACTGAAATTGTTTCTGCTGTGTCATCCTTTTGCGAATACCTTGCACCGTAAGAATCCCTTTACTGTCTTCTGAATTGCACATTTTTGTACACTCACCTATGTATAGCTGTGGTTGGTACCACGGATTGTGCTAGAGTTCTAACCAACTCATTTCATTTATTCTTGTCATAGCTTGTCCTAGCTTGCTGATTTTATTTGCATAAATTGTTGCTGAAACTAAAGGATGTTTGGATGGGGGGATAATTGAGGAAAAGGGAGCAAGAAGAGGTTAAATTGAAACTTTTTACTTGCTTGAGAGTTATTAAGAGAAAAATATTGGATATTGCCGGAGTTCCTAAAAAGTAATTCCTCCCTTGTAACTTTATGTTCCTTCCATTTTTTAGATTTTGCAAGAAATGAGAGTGGGCAAGGGATCCATTTTTGTCCCATCTATTCTTTTATTTCCCCGCTCTTTCTATCTCTCTTGTTTCTGAGGTATTTTACAAACTTTTAATTTCAGAGAATCCGGATTAAAAAAAAAAAAGATTGTCTGATCTTCCTATAAGTCATTTTGTCCTATCAATCCGAGAGGACTAGCAACTCAAATTAAGTTGGCAATAGCATCATCAAAGTTTAATTCATGGTTCCTTTCATTTGATCACTGACACGTCCAACTATTGGATATGAAAATTTGCAGGCTTCTCCATCTATCAAAACCGGGCATTTCAACTGGAGTTGTTCCTACTGCGGCTGCAGCTGCTGCATCTCTTATGTCTGATGGTGGGGGTACCACCTTATAGATTCCTCCTCCTTTTGTAATATCCTCGAATACTTTTTTCATTGTATAGAAGAATAGGATTCTGTGTTCGTCTGCTAAGTACGAATGTGATTCATTGCAGTATTCATTTATAATCAATTGGTGTAGCCTTGAATTGACTCACCCCAACACTAGCTCTATCTCTAATGGACCATCCCAACTAGAGTAGCTGGCCCGTTCCAGCTTGAACTGGACCGACGGGACCATTTGGATGGGCTTGTGTTGGCCTGACTAATTTGATCCGAAATTGGGCTGGTGATGATTGAGCCGTCTGGGATGAAAAATGTCCAATATGCATTTAAAATGTACTTCGAAATAAAAAAAGTAAAAAACTCTTGTGAGGTTTAAAACATGCAAATATTTAACTTTCACGAATTTTGATTTTAGAATTTATCATCCAGAATTCTCATAGCCTCATTAAATCAAATTGTACTGGGACATGATAAAAATATCTTCCCGAGGCAAATGAGATTTTGCCAATTGGTAGTGGTTCTATTTGCATTAATAAGAACTGTTAGGATCCAATAATCTATCATGGATTATTAAATTAAATTATCAGAACTAATTTTAAAAATAAATCAACAAAGGAGTAATGCTATAAAATTTTATTGTACAATTCTTCCACATCAGAGTACTTTGAAGGGGACTAATCGATAAAAGAAAAGAGAAATTTGAGTGTAGCATAAATTTTGAGTGAGTTGCTCTAAAACTTCTTATAAATTTTGCTAAAAAAACGTAGTGGAAAAAAATTAAAATTGATTGTACGTTGGAAAGTCCCATCAAACTGATAGATTTGGCTTAAAAAACTGCTATTTTGGGAATAAAACAAGTGGCTTTTTTTTGGGAAAATTGGGAAAGAAAAAAAAGATAAAAAAATAAAAATATTTGAAAAATGAAATTAAAGTTTACCCTATTTTCAAATTAGATTAGAATTTTTTCAAGTAAAAATAGAAAATTTCTAAGTTAGAATTTTTTTTGTACTAATATACTGATTTAAAAATTTTTTACTCTCACTTAGAAAAATTACATCTTAGACTTGGAAATATGTTAACTTTGTTCTCATTTTTCAAATATTTTACTTTTTGTACTAAAACCCAATTTTCCACTTTTTTTAAATTTAAAAAACCTTGAATATAAAATAACCTAGGTTTTTATTTTTAAAACTTGAATGAAACCTTTTTTTTTTTTATTTCGGGTTGGGGTTGTCAAGGATCCTAAAATAAAAGAAAAAAATAAAAAATCAATATATAATTAAAAATATGATGGAGTCACACGGTACACTAACTAAATATTGTGGCTCCATCCTTAGGCTCCATGTCCCTCTTTTTTATTTTTATTTTTTTCTGTTTTTTTTTATTTTAGTGGGTCCCCTTTTTCCTTGGTCATTTTTTCTTTTTTTATATGTGGTCCATCTTTTTCCCTATTTTTTAAATGGGCCTACCTTCTTTTTTTTTTCTGAGCTAAATTCAATTTAATTTTAAACTATTTTTTATTATTTTTCACTAACTAATTAACTTTGATTTTATTTTCTAAACCTATATTAATTTTAATTAATATTATTTTATATCAATTTTTTTAGAAATAGAGGAAGTTAGTGATTATATTCTTTTTTAATTTAATATACTTTATAACAAAATAAAATGTTTCCTCCGTCCTCCCACACTTTCGCCTTCCTCACGCAAGGGAGAGAAAAATGTAATTTTTCTAATAGTAGAATTTTGTTGTATCTATCATCGTAATCCCATGGCCAAAGACCCGTTCTTTGCTTTGTAAATATTCAATCTTTATAAGAAATAGTTACAGCAAAAATTATGTATAATAATTGTTATATTTTCCATACATGTGTAAGGGTTGGTGCATAGTGATCAAGGGTTCAGACTCTTATCACTATTCTTATTTCTTAATGCATTGCAGCTTGTTCCACTAATCTAATTTGATTATAAGGTATTCATACGTACAAAATTATATTAATAATATTTATTATTAACCCATTTTCATAATTTTTGTGGTGAAAGGAAATTATGTAGTTAATATATATGAGGAAATTGCAAGCAACTACGTGGGATGGGGGAGTAGTATACCCAAGTCAAGGCTTCTATAGGAAAATTATTTTAGTTGTGGTATAATATGAATTGAGATGTAGATGATGGACGATCCAAGAGATGTTGAATTTGACAAGAAAGAAAAACAGGAAATCAGGAGATGATCTCCAACTTTTTCAAATTATGGTAAGAGGCTGTGAAATTCTATTTCATGAAATCTAGGGAACATGGTTTAATTTGACAAGTTTTGTAGTTTGAAAATAGACAGATAAATTTAATTAGTTGATAATTCACATCACACCAAATTAAACCATCTTCATTTCTTTTCTTTTCTTTTTTTTTTCTTTTTTAATGAAAGTTTATGGAGTTCCTTAATTATCATCGCATCTCGTGGCAACAGACAAATGCAAAAGAGAATTACATTGCAGCATTTTCAACAACTCTTGAGACACCAAAGGAGGGCCAAATAAAACTATTGCTATTTTGTTAATATGAGTTGATTTAATTGATCACTATATATATTTCAACTTTCTTAGAATTGTCAGAAATAACGGCTACTTTTACCAAAAAAAAAAGGTCTGAAGGAGAAGCAAATGAAAGTCATGCAGTTCTGATTATTGCTTAAAGTTTTTCTGAGTGACGATAACTGTAGTATGGCCGTCGAACGTGACCCCAAGGCATGCAAAACCTTCAATACTTACTTTCACTTCACCTCCATATCCATTACGTAATTCCTTCTAACAAACTATATATATCCTTTTTTTTCTCCCATTACTTATATATCATCCTCATTTATACCTCTCAAATTATAATCCTCACAATATTATGAACACCTCCACTTCCAGCCATGGCTCTTCTCAAACCCAACCTTCCTCTGATTCCATCCAAATCCTCCATTCATCAACCCAAGCTCTGATAAACTCATGGCGGAGGAGGCAGAAATGGCTTCACCTTCTCTTCATCACCAAACCCAGAACCCAACCAATCCAAGATCAAAACTTCCGCCCAAATTGGCGAACCCATTTGGCGAGTCTCCAAGAGTCAACTTGGGTTCACACGTTTTCAATCTTCCTCCTCGTACTAGACCTCTTCATCACCATCCTCGAACTCTCCTCCTCCTTGCTTTCCTGCGATGAGCAACATTACCAGAACAGAACAGAAGAGAAAGCAGAACTTGGATTCATTTTCCACTGGGTTGGAATTGGAATCCTGGGCTTGCTTTCTTCAAAGACCGTGGCTTTATTGGTGGGGTTGGGGTGGTCCTTCTTCAGGCATGTTGGGTATGTGATGGATGGGAGTGTGGTGATTGGGGCTTTGGTTCTGGAAGGATTCTTGGAGAAGAAAGGAGGGGGTCTGGTTGTGGTGGTGATGCTGTGGAGGGTAATTAGAGTGGTGGAAAGTGCCTTTGAGTTGAGCGATGAAGCCATTGAAGCTCAGATTGAAGGTATAGTTTGGCAGTTTGAGGCCATTAGAGAGGAGAATAGGAGGCTCTTAGAGACAATTCAAAAGCTCAAGGACGAAATAGATCGATGTTGCTGCCAATCCAAGCCAATATTCTCAGTTTCATAACTAGTTTTTCTTCCCTAGTTATTATTTAGCCAAGCTGGTATATCCTTGGGTTGGTGCAGCAAATATAAATATATTTAATTTTGAATTATATTTAATTTCTTGCATATAATTTTTATGTTTCTAGCTTGCAAATTGCAAAATGAACTTAAATTATTTTTATTAGCCCTCAAACTTTATCCAGGATCAGAAGAGGATGAGGCATTTGTTAATTAACTTGAACTCTTCTTTTACATAGCAATGCAGCATAAAATTATAATCCAAATATTATTCCTCATGTCTGCAGACCTTCATAGATAATGTTTTTTAGGCCTAATTAACTGTGCTTTGTTAATTGCGAGAAGCTGGCCAAACTTTAAATATATTGTGAGCAAAAACGCATTGTATAGGCACAAATCTTAATATTTTTTTAATTATATCATGAGGATTTGAATTTGACCATCACCCCACCATAATTTACCACAACCATCTAACCTAGTCTCAAGTGGCATCTTAATATTTTTGAAGATGAGAATTGTAATTAATTTTTTTTAATTCATACAATTATTAATTAACCACAACTGCCTGATATATACCGTTCTCTGCATTCTTATTCTTAAATGCTTTCCCTTCTGCTATTCTATGTATATAGCTGGATACTGGGTTCTCATTTTCATAACGATTGCAATTACCTTCATCGTCAATATGGGATCTTTATGGATTTAATGGTTCGTTAACCTTCAAACCCATGAATCTCCTTTGTGTTAATTTATTCAGATAGTTAGGTACAAAGTTTCTTAGTTTACATTTCTTGTGATGCAGTATTTATTTGCCATGTAGATGTCAGTCTTCCTGGTCTCTCTAAAATCCTTTTCCCTCAGTGGGAATCCTATATATCGATAATACTGATCATCGCTTGCGTGAAGTTATTGGACGACGTCGATCGCTTTATATATTTCTCTGGTCCTATTGTTGATTAATTTGTTTATAGTGGATGAAATCTCCAAGAAAATGTAGAGAAATAAACTTCCAGACGTGTCAGAAAGAAAAATTTATCTGCAAATCGTATCATAAATATTGCTCTAGTTTTACAATTGGATGAAAAGTCACTGCCATGTGTCCTGGTGGCAATGATAATATATGCATGCACACACAAACACACACATATTCTCTGGTTTTTTCAAGCATTTCTACTCCAAATTATAATGCTCATATTTATACTGAACGATGCACCGTGATTGTTTGTAGAATCTGCATAACTATGAAGAATTAATTAATGAGAAAACAATAGACCTCCACAAGTACCCAAAAGAAAAAAATTGGTCTGCATGCAACAGGCGTGTGTGTGTGTTCATTCGTGTCAGGTCTTTTTCTCAAGTATCATTTCTATATACTCATCTCATGTTGTACTGAATGATGCATTGTGATTTTTTGTGACATATATACTGTCCCATGCTGTATGAGTCACCAGTCATGGGAATCATTTTAAATATTCATAATTCCTTAATTACGATCTAGCATTAATTAATTGGGATTATTCAAACATCTTTGCTAATTGCTAAGCGTGCATGACAGAGGAAACAAAATAAGTGATATAAAGGAATCATCATTTTTCGGGAGTTAAGTTACCCAAAACCTGTTTCAACAGAAATTATCATTCATTGCTCCATCATTTGACTCACAAGTACAACCTCTATAAGATATAGCGGAAAAAAGTAGCTACCTATATGTTCACGCATGCGATATATATGCTGCAACCATTATTCTGTTCAAAAGTCAAATCCAAATCAAGGAGAATTATATACCCAAGGGAGTTTAAATTCTGCTTCACGCCATATAATCTTTTATCAAGGATCAAAATGTTAAACACCACCCGAAATCAAAGCACCAACTCGTCATAAATCATATTTCTAGTGCAGAGAAAGGGATGCATAGTGATCAAAATACTCGATGTTTTGCAAGATTAATTAAAGAATCAACACCTTAATTCTCCACACATGCATGCATGTATAACAACATATATATACTCACGTCTATTATGAACTAATATTAAGAAATCAAAGCATCACGCAAGTCTCGATAAAATCCGCACTAGTGTAAGAATAGTTCTGATTTCTGATAACCCGTAACTGAGAAGAAACGCTTATTTTATGTACTAAAGCTCGTTTACGCGATACAGATGTGCTTGCTCTTTATAAGTAGTTTTTGCTAAAAAAATAATCAGTCCAATGAATATATAGACAAATAAATCACTTGTATGTGGTAATTAAGCACCCCTGACGAAGATCTGAAGGAGTGAATTGGTTGTGATGAGAAGAACTTCTTAGGTCTTGGATGATCAATAATCATGGTCTTAGAGATGATAATACCAATTTTATAGTCCACTTTCACTATTGCTTTATCTTTGGCCCTTCTTATCAGAACTTCCGTCTACGATCCATTCGTTTAATAAGCATTTTCTGCAGAAATTAACTGTGAAGATATAAATAATTACCTGCATAATCATGGTATCATGATAAAATTAAATGCCTACTTGCTGATGCTAAATGTCTTTTATTCTAAAAACTGGAAAAGCCAAAATGACTTATAGTTCTACTTTAGATTCAACATCCCCATCCTGATGAGCCTCCTTCTGGTACGTTTGCTTAGGTACACGCCTGCCAAAAATGAAACTCAATGGTACAACGAAACAATGAAAAAGAAGTTTGCTCCGGATCCTGACAGATACTATAGTACAAGCAGTTGTTACCTGTGCTTTATTATGAAATGGAATACTGGAATCTGACACGCCCATGTCCTCAGCTTCACCTTATTGTACCTCTTTTCCTGCACAGAATCCCTTCATCATTTGGATTTGCTCTGCATATTACATCCATATATACCACGGTTAGGTAAAAGAAAAACAAAAGGTGAGATCTTGATGAGTAATTAGGTTAACCCCCAGATTGTCCGTTGATTTGATTCAAAAATGTATTCTTTACCCACTTCGAGCTCTGCAAGATCTTCACTTTTTCTTCTATTGGTGTCAAATCGCTTGTGTTGTCTAGGCGTAATAAAAAAAAGATCAAATTGTGCGTTTTCATATTTGGAAAAGGCATCGTGAAATGCCCTGTTTTTCGATATTGACCATAGACTATAGAAACAAAACCAACCCAGTAAAAGTTAATAATTTTAACAACATTAAATTCGGAAGTCAGTTCCAACGTTAACAATGGTTAAAGCAAGTCAACCAAAACACGAACCCAAAAAAAGACATCAAAAAAGAAAATAAAACGCCCTCTTAGTCCTTGCACTTGCGCTTTCTCGCTCATTTCATTCTACCTTATTAGGATCTCTCCCTCCCCCTACTTTTTCTCCTTTTTTCCTTCAATGGCTTCCTCACCCATTTCCTCCTAAACCTACCCATGACCCGTTTTACTTGACTCTTCCCTTCCTCTGCAATTTTAAATCCTATTTCTTCTTGTTATCTCTCTCTCTCTCTGTCTGTTTGTCTGGGTGAAGAGCCTTGTTTTCTTTCGTTCGAAAACTCATCAGCTGTTTCACTTTCGTTCTTTTCTTTATATTATTTTGATGGGTTTTTCTTGTTCTGGGTACTCACTTCGAGATTTTGTGCCTACATGTCTCTGATTTTGCTCGTGTGTGTTCTAGGGTATCAATTTTGCTGCCATGAGTTCGTAATTTTATGAGCCTTTTGGTCTCTCCTGCATTTGTAGTGTTCCAAAGGCTTCAATTAAAACTGGTTTTGTTGCACTTTTGGTTAAAAATTTAACCTTTACTGATTATATCGAAATTAGATTTCAATCTCAGTGGAAAAATGTTGTCTCAGCCACCAAACCCACATGCGGTCTCGTACTCTCTGGACCATCAACAAATGGGTTCGAAAGAAATGAACAGTGAAGGTGAAGCAGATGTTAAAACATTCTCAATAAGGTACAACCTACGCCTGCAAATTTTTTGGTTTAAACGATTTTATCTATGCTTGTCTATTTTTTTTTGCGAATCATTATTGCATGTTCTATTTCCCCTAATTTGATCTCTCGAATTATATGCTTTTGACTTCACTGATTAGAAGTGCCTTTTGGGTATAATGTCATTGTAATCTTTCAAAGCCTTACAAGTTCCATAACTTTATCAGTTCATTACCGCGTGTTAGCTGGTGTCTTCTTATAGACATCTTTGCACTTCTGTCCCTTTTGGATATATATAATTTGTTCATAACCTTTCAACCCCTTGCAATTTTGACGATTTCAGCTCAGTGTAATGCTTATTTACAAATGAACTTTGAATTTGTTACTAATAAAGGAAGGATCGTGTGTTATTTATATATTTTGTCGCAGACAGTATGTTCTTGCTTCCCGTCAGAACAGTCTCCTTCAAAGCTGGCCATTCCCAGAGAAATACCTTCAAATGTGTCTTGATCGTGGTCTGAGAAATGTGTTGCCTCCTTTTGGCCTGCGTCATAACTCAGTTTCTGAATCATCACATAATGTTTTATCAAACTTGAACACTACTTCTGATCCAGATTATGATGATAAGAATGTTAGAGTTTTGAAATCTGAATCACCAGACCATCCCCTTGAACAGAAGAAGCAGAATATCATGAAACACAGTGATTCTGCTTTGTTCTCCAATGAAGAAAGATCAAAAGCCATGATGATGAGCAGCCTGCAGGAAGAAGGTTTGATGGTTTCATCTTCAGTCAGTGTCAAAAAGACAGGCAAGTTAGATGGAAGGAGGAGGAGAAAAGGAAGATGCAAGAAAAGGTCAATGGTGGACATTTTAGCAGAAGCAAAGCATTGTAGTTTAGAGGAGATCTATCGGATAAACCAATTCTCGTACGCTGCAACTGGGAATATTATTGAAGGGTATTGTCATGAAACAGCTTCTGATCTTGAGAATGATTCTGAAAGGAATGAAAGAGATGGTCATGAGGTAGCTTATAATAATGTTGATGTTAATGTGACTTGTCTTAGATAATAATTTGATTCCTTTCAACAATGTACAAGGTACAATATTAATCAGTGCAGTACATTTCTTCTGTATCTTGTATTGGAGATCAATATCCATTGAGCCTTCTGATTATCGATCAGTGTTGGTTTTATTGATGCAATGAACTGGAATTAAGATCCGCGTGAAACATTTTAGCAATCCGATCTTCTACAATCACAAAAGTAACATTTAATATATTTAGATAGAGACAGAAAAAATGATAAATGAGTGTAAAAATAGAAAGTTAACTTTTAATAAATTTTCATATTATTATTTTCTGTGAATGTATAACTGAATAACTATAAAAGATTACATTTGATATTTAAACATCTGAACGTGTGTGTGTGTGTGTATATATATATATATATATATTTTTTTTTTTTTGGTTAAGAAAAATTTAGGTGAGTTGCATTCGATTGACTCATCAAGATTATGACAGACATCATGGCTTAACATGCATGGATGTGTATTGATTTGGCACACCATAAACATATGCACAAACAGCACAGACAGCAATATTGTTTGATGTCAGCTTGGAAGAACATAAGAAAAACAACCAGAAGGATGTGCATACACGTACACGCATCAGATATCTAATTATGGTATAAACAAGTATAATGTTTTCATACGTTCCTGAAAAGCTTCTTGGGAATTTTTATGGGGGCAGCTTCATTTCTGTTTATGAGATTCGATATGCTTAAAGTTCACAGCAAATGAAGCATCAATCAATACAGCTAGTTTTACACGCAGAATGGTTAAACTCAGAACTTTGATGTCTTAGGGAAGAGGAAGTGATATGAAGCTTAGAGGACTCAAAAGCAGGGATGGAATCGAATATAGAGGGCATAAAACTCTCTGTCCACTTGGCCAAAAAAAAAAAAAAAAAAACGCTCTGTCCACGTGCGTGCACGTGAATATATGTGTGTTATCCATAAATATTGGTCTATCTGTAATCATTTGATCAATGAGTTTAAAAAGTTGTTTATCTGCAATCAATATTGAAAAATCTTTATTGTTCTTAACTTTTATTAACTGTGATGATATAGAAAAATAACTTACCATCAACGATTACTTAAATTACAACTAACTTCTTCAACATAATTCGTACGTCTATCGAATGTAACCAATTGTCTCATTGCAATAGTTGAAGTACTTTTTTTTAGTAATTATATTATTATTAATTATATGTATAATGAAATTATTATTAGTAGTATCTAAATTTATAGAACATCAAGTCATGATATGTATATAATAAATAAATGACACAGTGACATGAAAAATTTCACATAATTTGATTTTTAAATTCAATGTTAAAATGAACTAACCTTAATTCAATGGTTCAATTAATAATTATTTTAAAATATATATAAATGGAATAAATATGATATGATAAATGGGGGATGGCTAGTACTTAGCACTGATTGCGACTCATATCGAGGGGCATGCTCAAGAAGGGTATTCATGTGATGCAAGTGAGCTGAGCTACACAACCTCAACCTGAGTGAGAAGGTAAGGACGGCGTCTTCCATGGTGATGGAGGTTTCATTTGTCTCTTCCGACGCAATGGAAGAGAAGAAGCACGTCTGAGTCTGAAGGGAGCTAATTTTTGCCATATTTCTTAATGGACGGTGCAGGTTCATCAACAATGAACGGTGTGATGCTTTTTAGTAGAATATTTAAACGCTAGCTGCGTGATAGCACCATCGTCTTAATTGCTACCCCACAGGCACAGGTGCAGACAAACCAACCAAACCCCAAAAAATAAGCAGGAGCAAATCTCTCTCTCTCGCTCTCTGGGGCTTGTGGCGTCGGAAATGCAGACACCCATTATGGTTCAGGTGGGCATATATGCATTATTTTATGATGTTTAAGCCTAAACATGGGGTTTGGTCAATGATTGATTTTTACGACAATGATTCTGGGTTCAGATTTTCGGTGAAATCCAAATCTTCATACCAATTAAACCTTTGGGTAATATTCATAATCAGTCACTTTTTTCATTTGGCTTTCCGTTATTTGACCTCGCTTATTTTTTTAGAGATAATAAAGCCGAGATGATTTTTTTACATGCATTTTTTTTTCTCGTTTTGCTGGCTATAGGTTTGTCTTTCTTTCTTTTGCCCATGATGCCTACTTGTACAATATTACTAATTAAGATCTTATGGGCTTTAGAATTTTATAATCAAGTCTAAAATTATGCAACTTTATCATTTCGATTTTTAAATGAATAGAATTTCTTATCCTTCACGTTCCATCTCGTAAGATTAGAATGCTATATATATATATATATATATATAGATGTATGTGTGTATGCATGACCACTGAACTCTATCCACCCTTTCGAGTCAAGTTTCTCATGCTCAGATTTTTCTTCATGCTTGGCCACTCAAGCAGAAGACGACCTCGTCTTGCAACTGTCAGCAGATCTAGGTTAAGCAAATGGTTTTCAACTATTTTACTATATTTTAGGTATATTAAAAAAAATTAGTTATACTCTTAATTTTTTATCAAAAAAAAAACTCAACATCTTTTTTTTTATTAATTATTAATAATTAAAGTTATTTTTATTATTTTTTATTATAAATTATAAGACTAGTCATTAATAAATATAGGTAAAAAAAGGTAAATTACTAGTAAATATTACATAACACTTTATATTATAGATTAAAGAAAAATTTTAAAAAATTTCTTATATTTTGGACGGGAGAGAATATTTCATTAAACAAAACGATATTGTTTTGTATAACCAATCTCAGCCGTCGATGATAACAAAAGATTCTGGCCGTCGATTGCTTTAACTAAAATTTCATCCTCTTCATCCCATCGTCTATATTTCTGTTGGTCAGAGCGATCGGGCAAAGGTTACCGGCGGAGGAGGCAGTTCATCGGCAACTGAGGGAAATGGTGATCGCACCTTCGCTTTCAACGACGGAGGCAAGTTGGGTTGCATAATTTGACGGAGGTAGGATAATCTTTGCTAATTTTTGTTCTTGATCCGGATTGGGACTTTGTAATTTCTAATCTGTTTTCTTTCTTCTTGGTATGTTGTTGATTTGGAGCGTAACTCTATGATTTTGACTGGGAATTTTTTTTCCCACTCTGTTTGCTTATACAGTGGGACGCAATAATTTTTTTCATCCATCTTTGTACTTGTTTGCTTTTTGATTTTTTTAATATCATCATTTTCACACTCAATAAAATCATAAAACCCATTAAAATCATGCCTGACGTCCTTCCACGCTTTCCTGACTTTTCCCGCCCAAAGTCCCTCTTCCCTGTCGAAGAAACGGGGTCTGAACGAAGAAGAAGATGAATATAATACGTCAATTTAATTGCTGATAAATTGAGTAACGTCATTGCCAATAACCTTATGTTTTCTGTGTGAGAATTTCAGAATTCAGACTATGTCGTATGAAATCTCAGTTTGATCTGATCTTTGTACTCTATCCCATCACAAGGTTTCAAAATATCCACTTTTTTTTTTGGCTAAATTTTTTCACAGGTTTCGAGTGTGTGATTACTTGAAGAGCTTAAAGATGGCATTGTGCCTTCATTCCTCCCTCAGCAATGACAGGCTAGTTACTTCCTTAAATTCCAACTTCCTTTCTGGTAAAATTCCGATGTCCTTCCACATTAGCAAAAGCCAAAGAAATAGCAACTGCCACGGCAATGTTTCTGTTTCAGTTTCTTGTTCCTCTCTCAAACTTGTACGGGACAGGTCACTTGACAGGCATGTTGCTAATAAGAATAAAATTCGGTTTGTTCAAAAGCTGATGACTTTACTTCTTTCTAAGCCAAAACACTACCTACCACTGCACATTCTCACAAAATGTCGGTCTTATCTAAATCTTTATTCACCTCGTTCACTACTTGCTATGATCCATCGCTATCCATCCATCTTTGAATGCTTCACTATCCCATATCCACCTGTGCCACTCAATGCTACAAAGCCATATCCTCAACTCTGTGTTCGTCTAACTCCAGCTGCAGCAGCTCTTGCTGCTGAGGAATTGAGTCTCAAAAATGCCACTTCAACCACCTTGGCAACCAAACTCCAGAAAATTCTTATGCTATCTTCTCATCATCGGCTCCTTCTGTCAAAGTTGGTTCACCTTGCTCCAGATCTTGGCCTTCCTCCAAATTTTCGCTCCCGGCTGTGCAATGACCACCCAGATAGATTCAAAACTGTTGACACTTCCTATGGTCGTGCACTTGAGCTTGTATCCTGGGACTCCAGCTTAGCACAGCCTTTGCCCTCTCCTACATTCCATTCTAATGATTTAATTGTTGACAGACCTTTGAAGTTTAAGCAACTGCGACTTCGAAAAGGGCTTAATTTAAAGAGACGCCATCAGGATTTCTTGATAAAATTTGAAGAAATGCCTGAAATGTGTCCTTATAGGACCCCTATTGAAAGTCTGGAAAAGGAATCAGTTGAGGCAGAGAAGAGATCTTGTGCTGTAGTTAGAGAAGTTCTTGGAATGATGGTTGAAAAGAGAACTTTGATAGACCACTTGACCCACTTCAGAAAGGAGTTTGGACTCGCAAACAAGTTGAGAGGGATGATCCTGAGGCACCCAGAGTTATTTTATGTTAGCTTGAAAGGGCAAAGGGACTCAGTTTTCCTTGTTGAGAAGTTTGATGAGAAGGGTGATCTGTTGGAGAAGGATAAGCTGTTGGTCTTACAAGATCAATGGATAGAGTTGGCTAGGGAATCCAAAAGAATGAGACGGGAGAGAAGAAAGTCTAGGATCGACAAGTATGTTGGTGGTGTCCATGCTAGTAATGATGTTGATATTGATGACGACGACAATGAAGATGATAAATATGAGATTGATAACTTCAAAGATGGTTATGATGATGGTTTTGAGGATTTATTTGAGGATTTGGATTTTGACAATGATGAAGATGATGATAGAAGCAAGTTATTTGCCCAAAACAAGAATGGGGAGTTTTGGACTGCTGGATCTTCTAGTCAAAGTGGTTTGGAAGGAGCACAACAAGTGCAACCTTGGTAGTACTGAATATGAGAAACGCCGCTCTCCATACACAACCATGGGATGGCGTATGGAATTGCTTGCTTCCACATTCATATATAGGTCAATTGGCTCCTAAAATTTGAGATGGTTTAAATATGATGATATGGCTTGCTGATTGATCATTGGCCAGGGTACCTTGAAGGTAATTCAAAGAAATGGAAGTAAGAGTATGTTTCAAAATTTTAGAAAATACAGCTTAAAAAGGTTCTGATTGGGATGTTGAAGTTTCCTTTAGATGTTTCTTGTAATTGTAATGTTTTTAAATGTAAATATTAGTTGTTGTGATATTTGTCCCTTATAGCGGTCAAATGTAGAGAACAAATGTCAGCACTGTATTATTATTATTATTTAACAAATTCCATCCGTGTAGTATAATTGTAAGTTTGTTAAACAAAATTAATAATAATATCTCATCTTTAGCAAACTAGTCTTCAATACCAGACCAAATTCGCCTTGGGAAAGGGCAGAATTCAGAAATATTATGTAAGCATTGAAAATTGAAAAATATATTGTAATTTTCATGTTAATTTTTAAAAATGTTAATATAGTCAATGAAAAATATTTGTGAGCATCCCACATAATCTAACTAGATGCCTGGGGATAAACTTCCTCACTACTGCTCTGGCAGACCTTTTTGTTTTTGGGTTGACATCAGGGGACTCTCGCAGCTATAATATTACAGGGGAGGAGTATGAATTTTCCTCTTAGAGATCACGCTCACCTAAAATTGAAAACTTCGATTTCTTATTTGTCTTTTCTGTGGAATAGACCGAGGGAGAAGAACTTGTCACGGGTAGATATCTTTGAGGAGATACCTGTAAGCTTTCCTAAACTCAATTGTTCTTCCTTTGAATAAATAGTATTGTGTATTTCTTGCATTAGAACATGTAATTTTTCCGATAAAAAATTGTTTCTTCTAACTCTGTGGTGCTCCCTTTTCATCTGCATGTCATATGCTTGCTGCATTTCATCTATAGTGAATGCAATTTAGTCAAAGGACAAAGGTCTCTTCAAGGTGATTATGGTAGAACTATACAAGCTACTTATGGGCTATGAATAGAAGCAAAATATCAATATTCTGAATACTAGACCCATAATTGAACTAGAAAGGGTTATCATTTATGGTTTATTGGTCTAAATGTGGCTGAACCATGACAGTGATTATTAAACTAGTTGGTCAACTTTAAAACATTGCCTAAATAAGGACCCATAGGTTTAGGATAAATAACCACAGATCATGGTTATTCAATTCAAAATGAGGTCCAGATTGAAATAATCAAACAGGTTAAGTCTGCTGCTAATTTTACAATTCAGAAAGATCTTTTAATGCTCCTGGTACTAGGATAAAATTTTGTATGGTATGTCTTTTACTGTAATGAATGTGTATGATTTAGTTTCTTAATTGATATTCTGAGCTTGTTGATGCTCTTTCATGGTGATCACTCTTATAAATTCCTCAGATCGAAGTTTCAAATTCTGCCCTTATCAGTGCCTTTATGACCGAGCTGGAACCTGATACACCAGTAACCCAGGTGAATTAAGATCTGTAACATGGATTGTTTTAGTTCGTTTTTTTTTTTTGGTGACAAGTTCCTTGAAAAGTAAGCTATGTTCTCATATATTGTTGCGCCATTTTAGTGTGATTATGATCGTCTCCAACTGTCAACTAGTTCATTAATGGAGAGGAAGTTTTATTGAATGCATGGATGATTTGTTAATAGAACAGCAGAAGGTTTTGACATAATTTCCTTATAGTCTTCATTTATTTATTTATTTTTTGGGCCTCAGTTTTCATTTAAAAATTGACTCTTTGATTTTTCTTTTATAAATATATTTGACTGAAGTTTCTTAAATTTTTGTTCCAATTTTACTTCATGTGCTTGTCCCCGAGCATGGCTTCAGAAGAGAAGGTATTCTTTAGCAAGCATCTGCAGTGGTGCTTAAACCAATTGGTTGATGCTTTCTGCTTTTGTTGTATGGGGATTCCGTGGGTTTGCACTTTGGCAGCTAACCTTCTGAGATTCGATATTATGATGTAGCATATTAGAATAAAAACTTATGCTAACTGATAATTACGTTCTGGTTTTCAGATTTCATTTTTTTGACAATCATTTTTCTGCATGTGGTTACTTTAATTGTTTTAAGAATATTTTTAATTCCCCGGCTACTGGTACTGCTGGGTCATTTCCTTCTGTGTATTTCACTGGTACCTGTTGTTTCAAATGCTGGATAAATGCATTAGGCTCATCAGTTCATCCTTGGTCAAGAGATGATTATGGTATAGGATGTAGTCATAATTGGCTGCCTTTTTTTTTTTTCCCTTTTTTCTCTTTTTTGGGATGGCCAGAACTTTTGCAATTTGCTGGTTCAAAATTCAAATAATTGTTTGACATCGAAGTGGTCTCTGTGTGGACTCATTTGAGACACAGTGCCAGGGACAAAATGCATATTTAATAAATAGAGACCATATGTTTTATCAATCATCAATAAATAAAAGAGGGAACCATTGAAGTAAGAATGCAAGGATCATTGTGAGTCTAGTTGAGAATGAGGATTAAGGTGTAACTGAGCCATCATGGTTGGACAGCTTCCTCATAATAAATCAAATTGCCAACTGCTGCAACCAAATTAATGGGTATAATGAAATTTTGATGCCAACCTGGTTTATCATTTTACCATGTGAGAGGCAAGGTCTGGATGTCTAGATCCCGAAATTACATCTGCTAGCATTGGCCTGTTCTTATGGTATGTCATTAGTTACTCTTCTGGTTGCATGTTTCGCAGGGTATCAGGGCAGAGCTTTAACAGACTCTACTTGATGAAAGCTTTGCATGAAGATTGATAAACCAATTGTGTGAAACTGTTCCGATGTCCACCGATTGATTTCCATTCATAGGATGGAGAATTTTGAGGCTTTGATTGAATATTAGAACATTTTGATCTTAAGACGCTATACTATTCCAGAGTATAATTATTTTCTTAACATATCAAATGTATAAACAAAATATCGGTCTATACATTCAACGTTAGTTCTTCAATTTTTTTTTCCCTTTTGGAAGCGTATTTGTATCTCACTTGTAAATGCTGTTTTAGCGTGCATGATATTTAATACCTATTCTTAGCCCAAACAAATATCTACTTTTGTTAAGGATTTGAAGATTTCAATTATTGAATCAAAAAAAGGCTGAGGAACGGTTTTTCATTCTTTTAAATTTACTTTCCGTAGTCTTCAAATTAAAGCGTAGTGTATTTGTATCAAAGTAGAAAGAAAACTCATTGATCAAACTTGAAATAAAATACATTGCTTTGTTAAACAATATGATTTCTTGTAGTATTTTTATTAGGAGTGCTGAAATAATCCTATAGGTTTGATCCTATCTAGCAAACCAAGCCACAGTGTTGCCGGCTCCACCTGATATCAATATTTTAAAAATTGGACCGGACGTCAAACCAAAAATATCACAGGGTCACGGTTTGTATGGTTTAACTAGTTAGATCGGTGGTCAAACCGGTGACGTAATAACTAAGTAAAAATAATATTATATATAATAATATATATATATATAAATAAAATATTAACTTGTTAAGAGAATAAATTTAAGTAGTTTAAGCTTATAATAAGTTAATAAACTCACATAACAATAATATATGTTAAATTATTGAAAATAATATTAAAACATTTTAACATAATAACACTACATGATCATAATATTATAAAATAATTATACTCCCTCCGTCCCCAATTATAAAAAATAAATAATTACATCATCTGTATCAAGATAAAATTAGTTTTGGTAGTTAAACTCATTAATTGTATTATAATTTCAATTTTTTTTCAAAATTGCCCACATTAAAAATTTGGAGTAAGTCTAATTAATTATTAGTAATTATCAATACAACCTTAATTACTCAAGGGTATAAAAGAAAAATGATATTAATTACTTCACAAATTTTATCCATGTCTCTTATATTTTGGGATAAATAATGAATCTCAAAATTCTCTTATAATTTGAAACGGAAGGAGTATAATACAATGAAAATTTTCATTTTTATAATTAGTAATTTAAAAAAAAGTGAAATAGTGTTTTACTCTCTAATAATTTTTATAATTAATAATTTTGGTAAAAAAAATTAAATTTAAGTTAAATTTGACCCAATTTAAAAAACCATCCGGTTATCTAAAAACCACTCCATTTCCGGCTCAATTCCAGTTTCTGACTAAAAAACCGGTTCAAAGCAATCAAATCCTGTCCAACCCCTAAAACGGTTAAAAACTGAAAACTGAGCCGTTCTTCAGTCTGGGTGATGGTTCAACCAATCCAACCGTCCGATCTGGTCTGATTCTCAAAACATTGCCTGATACCCTTTGCATATATTATATTTTTCATCAATTTCTTTTATGAATGCTGATTGATTTTATATAATTTTTTTACATATTTTATGTAATAAAATGATTTTATGATTATAATGAAGACTTTTTAAGATATCAATCTTTCAATTCTATTTAAATTTTAAATTAATTTTTTACTTTCATATTATATAAAAAATATAATTATTGTGTACTTACAATGTTAGAAAGTGCTGCTTTTGATTCTAACATTCATTTTCTTTACATAATTATCTGATTTTCAGTACAGCCTAATCAAATTTGAGCATTATTAATCGCAATTGAAAATAACTGTCTCAACATTTTTTAAAGCATAAGGTCCGATTGTCCACCATCACTAGAGGGAAAATGAAAGTAATCATATTTTTATTAATAGATTAAATTATTTAACTTTTAAAAAAAATTAATGTTTTAACGAGTTTCTTGGTTACAGGTCAAACCTGACCTTGAATCTCAGCCCTCCCGACCCAGTGTTTATCGGGTCGGCCAAGGGCCCAGTTTAATACTAAACATTAACATTGATTCATATAAAGTAAACAACTAACAGATGGAGCCAGTCAGAAAAATTCCACAATGCATCATCAGATTCATTAATCGTAAGCAACTTACCAAACTAGATTTGAAGGAAGCAAATTTATTATTTTGTTTTTTTACCACTGGAAACGAAGTTATCACATGGAAATCCTAAGCAAATTGATCGCAGTAAAACGATAACTAAGAAACAGTTTGTTTGTATGAGTTTAAGAATTATGCAGAGACCAAAGCAGAACACTCCAGTCGATATCAAATCACCTGTAAATATTTCAAAAATGGGCCTCCATCTGATCTTGCCAAGAAAGTCAACCATTTGCAGCAAAGAAAATAAGGCCGTAATTTTCATTACAGATAAAGAAAGCAGTTACAAAGCAACGACTGAACACACAGCAATTTCCTGATTCCTGCTGTTGGCATTCACATCAATAGAAGGAAACAGAGGTTTGATCCCTGTAACTATCACTAATGAACTATACAAATGTGGTCTGCTATAAACCAAAAATAACTTATGCTGTCGTCGTCTCCAGTACTAAAGACAGACAGGCTTCAAAACGAAGAAGAAAAAAGGGACAGGCTCTAAAACAGTGCTCTATAAATTAACATTAATAATGATGTTGATAATCCTTCGGATGAATCTTGCTCACAAGCAGGAATCAAGGTATCCATACCAATGCCTCCTATTATATTGGAGCAAGCTGGCATAAGTACGATCCCAGATTCCAATATACATACACTCGTCATCAGGACTCAGGGAAACCCCAGAAATCTCCCCAAAGAAATCAATCTCTTGACGCTTTTGGTAATTAGCCTTTGTACTATACACATGCACAAAATCTGCAGGTTCAGCAACCACCATAAATTGACCATCTGAAGAAAAGCGAATAGATCGAGCAGCCCCAAGGTTACCCTTGAGAATGGCAACCGGATGTGACAAGTGTCTAACATCCCATACTCTGCAAGTCTTATCCTGATTCCCCGTAGCAAAGATATGTCCATCAGGGTGCCATGCAGATGCAAAAGAGTAATCTCGATGACCAACCACAGTGGCAACAGTCTAAAATTCAAACAAATCCGAAACAAGTTAGTGGAGGTTACCCCATTGCAACTCTCAGCAGTGGGTTCAGTTTGTTAAGACATAAAACATCACAATGTTTGCAGAGACAATGTGATAATAATGATGTTCACTTTCCCCATACCGATACCCCAATTTTGTCTCCTTGGCTCTTAGAATCCAATATCACACTGACTACCCTTTGACTTCTTCAAGGTGAACATCCATGTCATAATATCATAGGTATTAAAAAATATATATATATGATCAATATAAAATAATCACTATTATAAATTTAGGGAAAAAAAAATAAGTTTATGTTTTCCAACACAATAGACCACATTGAAATAAAAATTCAAGAAATACAATATACAATAAGTCATATTTAACAAAGGAAATCAATTATCCTCGAGAGTATTTTGGTAATCTTCTAAGGGAGGTTTTGTATATGTTTTCATGACGGAGATAATGGGTTGTACAATTGATCCTTTCATTTCTCAGTAAAGATGGAAATGTCAGCAACATGTGCATACACTGACAATCAACTGGTTTAAGGTATTATTTTAATACCGAACAGAATAATTCAAACAAGGACATGACAGAGGACTAGAAAACATCCTAAACAATTGATTCTCCTGAATTGAAAGGCAACAACTCCTGGAATAACAAAGAGGTTACACTAGCTCAATTTAATGGTTGAGAACAATATGTATTAGGGCTGAATTCTACCGATCTTCTATTAATGAAGTCAACATATGGATGACACCAAATCCTTCAATGAATATTAATACTCTAGTTGAATTGCCAAAAACCCCTGTTTTCCAATTCAGTTTTTTACTTCTTAGAATAATGAACGACAAGTTAAAGAGGAAACCTAGACACGGCCTAACACTCATCTGTGACTGTGCACCATAAAAACCATAAGCACAAATTTAGGACATAATTAATGCAGGGGGGAAGAATTTAATAGCAAACACATGGAAAATTAAAAAGTCTTGACCGCAAATTGCAATACGAAACACAATTAGAAGAATTATATACCTTGCCATTCTGGGGATCCACTAGTAGTCCATCTAGGTTATCTCCAACAACAGTCATAAGCTTACAATCTGGGCTGATTGATGTGTGCTGCAACAAGAGCATCAAGTTAGGCATCAAAGCTGTGTACACGGAATGCAACTCACACCCTTTGAAGAAACAAAACCTTTCAACTTTGAAGTTTACATTATTTGTCTCGTCAACATCAACTCTTAATTCATGTTGATTACCAGCATAAGAATTTATTGATTACTTAATTCATGCTCAAACTTCTAAAAAATTAAAAACAGAACACACAAAAATAAAATTTAATATTAAAAATTGAAGTAAACAGATCTTTAATATGGAAAAAAAAGTCACAAATATAGCAAAAAAAGTCACAAATATGGCTTTGATATTAATTGTAGCAATTGTGATTCTGTAAGAGATAAAAATAAAATATCAGAAGATCAAAGTGAATACAGGACTTGCATATTTCTGAAAACAAAAAGGAGAAGATCTGGGTAAAATAGTTGAGATGCATAATGCAATGATGTGATTAGTATTTAATATTAAAATAAGCTGATTCAAAAGGATGTACGAATAAAAGGAAAAATGAAATTAACCTGTATGGAATGACGTCATGTATAGATAAGAAAGGCAAGAATAAGAAAATTAACTCCATGACTCAGAAAGCATAAAGAGAAGTAAGAACTCACATTCACTGGCCAAGGGAACTGGAAGTGATTCAAGAGCTGAAACTTCTCCATGTCGTACTCTCGTACACCACAATCATTATTGGATGCCATGAAATGAGTTCCACCCCTACAAGAATTTCCTTGTCAAAAACTGATCCAGAATTAAAGACAAATAAATGCCAGTTATTTTCTTTCCCAATCCCGTATCAGTTTTGGTCCTTGATCTAAAAGTTATTTGCTATCCTCCTCTTTTGTACCTTTTTTCCTTCTTAATACAATTTCTTATTTATTAAAAATATAAACAATTATTCAACACTTTGCAAGAGAAATACCTCAAACTGTCATATATTTCAATTGCATTTGTGATCGCATTGTCATCATATGTGGTCCGTGTACAAAAGCTTAGTCCTTTCTTGTCCAAACGCTGCATTGAATGAACAGACAATAAAATTTACATCAAAGCACGAAAACGAAAATGCTCAAAGTACTCCCTCCAATCCCATTTATAAAGGAAAGAAAACTACTTCACAAATATTAAGAAAAATAATTTTAGTTAATTAAAACTAATTAATTTGTCTCACATTTTAAGTTTTTTCCAAAATAACCCCTACTTAATTTAATGCTAATTTGAATTACTGATGTATTTAATCTCTCTCTCACACAATTCTCACACAATTAATGAAGGGTAGCTTTTGGAAATAAAAAATTTAATGCACCATTAACTCTTTTTTTTCCTTTATACTTAGGACCACCAAAAGGAAGAAATTTTCTCTTATAAATAGGATCGAAGGGAGTACATATTAACTAATGGAGCCATTTCAAACATGGGAAGGACAAGCCTTCAATATCAATAAGACTCCTGGATTTATGTCCAACAGAATAAATTGGTTTATTTTCATGGCATTTATTGATAAATAAATAAATCATAATAACAACAACAACAACCAGAATACTGAAGACAATGGAGGAGCAAGTGATACATCATTGCAGAAGAGGGCCTAAACAAAATAGAGGTGAAGAAAAGGAAAATGGATAATAATAATAAATTGCAAACAATGCTCTAGACATCCTAAGACAGCAACTTTATTCCAGTTCACTAAACTTCAAAACCAAAACCACCATTTTTAGTGTAACTTTTGCAGCATTCCAACTTAGCCAAGACATCAAGCTGACTAACAAGCACCCTAAAAATAAGAATTACATATTTTTTAGTAAATTATACACCTTTATTATCTTATGGGAATCAGTAATCAGTGGGAAGCATAGAACCTGTGGCTGAATGCTGCACTGAACAGATTAATTAAATGGATGCTTCCAGAAACAAGATGTGTTAGCTTCCAAATTTGATCTTACACATGCATATTATCAATTAAAGATTGAAAATCTGTAAAGGAAAGTCCACAATAACCTATAATCTAACAGAAAGCTGTCACTCTTTACAACTAGTAAGGAATACAATTGATATTTCATAAATCAAAGCTTTCCTTAAGCATCGACCCCAACTTGCAATAATAATGCAAAGCTGAAAGCACACATAAAAAAAATCACTGGTCTCCAATTTCGAACTGATCAGTCCACCATCTTTTCAAAGATATATCATATGAGTAGCTACTCTTACAAATCCACATACAAGAACAGACATTTTTCCAAAGCCAAAAGCACTGTCCATCATTTACATCAAGAAAAGAAAGCACCCAAAAATAAAGGTAATCTTCCACCAATATACATGAGCCTCATCCTTAAATGCACTATCAGCAGCCTTGAAAACCTATCTACGTGATAAGCGGTCAATCATGGGGACTTACCTTACAAGTAAGCTCTCCTTGGAAGCCACCAGCAACAAGGAAATTTCCCTTGACAGCCAACGTGCTAATCTGGGTTTGTGAGAAGCCTTCCAACAAACTTCCTGCATATCTCTAAAAGAAAAAAAAATGGATTTAACAGACAAATTATAAATGTTTAGTGTATTAAAGTAAACCATAAATGTTTAAAAAAAATTTCGTTGCAGAAGTTTTCCCCCTCACAGAATAAGGCACCAAACACCAATTATATAATGTTTTATTGGGTTCTAGTAAGAAAAATATATATATAAATACATTAATCATGTTAACTTTTATAGTTTCATAAATATCATATGAAAATTTTCGTTGCAGAAGTTTTCCCCCACAGGATAAGGCACCAAATACCAATTATATAATGTTTTATTGGGTTCTAGTAAGAAATATATATATATAAATACATTAATCATGTTAACTTTTATAGTTTCATAAATATCATATGAAAATTACTCATTCTAAATTTAAAGAAAATTCTCATTACTGAGCATTTAGGAGTTCCAAGTTCTAATAAATTCCAAAGCCTGAGCATAATTTGTAATCACATTTGTATTTTTACTCAAGGGTCAATACGGGAGTTTCACATATAAATGTCCTCATCAAAGTGATACCACATACTATTAAGTTAAAAATAATATACGGGCCTGTAGATATATCTAATTGTCAGCAGGCACATCAGGATTATGTGTGTCACCAGAATATTTCTGAGAAAAAAGTTTCCTAGTATCTAAACTATAAATTCTCTTCTTTCGAACACTTTATTTTTAATAGCTTTTCATAATTTGCAGCTCACAGCACCCTACTGGATGTATCTATTTGTACCTACTTCACACTCCTATACAGCAAACTGTATAATATACCCAAGGCTTAACCCCATTGAACACCCGATTAATCCTTCCAAACAGACAATTGAAAGAGATCATTTTAGTGCCACTAAAATAATTCTTGGGTTCAGTAAATTATTATCCAGTAACTACCCTCACTTTTCACCACTCAACCTAGCCTTTTCAAACTCCAAATGGCCTAGCCCAGCCAAAGGCTGAAACCGTAATACAACCCCCACCCCCTCAGTAAGGGTGGGCTTGTGACAAACGAAAATAATCAGACTAGTCTTACATAAATAAGGCATGAAGAAATTTTTTTTTCTTGCTCAACAGATAAACAGGGTTTCCCAGACGTTTTTACCTCAGTAGGTGCTACATGTCCTGCAAAATTGATGATCTCTGACAAACTGCCGGTTAATGATGACCAGTGCATAACAGAGTAGTTTGAAATAAGATAGACATCATGTTTTGAAGTAGCCCAAACTAAATTCCTCAGCTGTAAAGTCAATAGGCACCAAAAAAATAAAATTAATAAACTACACAAGTCTTTTTGTAACACCATATGCAATTAATAAAAATAGTGATCTGGAAGACAAAATGGTAAAATTGTCATTATTTTAATTTATATTAAGCAAAACTTGAATTCAACGTCCATAGGTAAACGGAAAGTAATAATGATAGCTCCTCACTTTAAACTAAAAGAATCATGGTATTCAAAGGCACTTGCCTTAGCACCTATGACAAAAAAGTGAGGACTACCATCTCTCACAAAATGAGAGGAGCCGCTGAGCATGCACCTCGGGTTTTTCTTTTTATTTATTAAAAGAGGGTAAGATTTAGCTTATGAAAACCCAATCGAAAAGTTTACAACTATAAACTAAATCTTATAAGCCCAAACCAGCCTTAGAGATTTAAGAATGAGGTAAACTTTTTATCTTAAAACATTATTTAGACTATCAGGTTTTTTATGGGTTTGTAAACAGACACAGAAAAACAAAGCCACCCTCGAGGGACCACAGCCACTTGGATTTCTTGAGTTGTAAAGTTAATTATTTAACTTTATTATTTGACACATGGCTTCAATAATGATTTTATAGTGTACTTAATATTATTATGAGTTATGATTAATAATATTATGCTTGAATAGTAATATTACTAAATTAGTGCTATGAAGATTATCACGCCTTGTGACTTGATGATTACCATGTTTGATTAGTTAATTTATATTTCAAATGTCATTCCAAATTTGCATTTACATATTTTTTGTTTATATAGCATATTTTTTCTTACTTTAGCTCCTCACTTCACTCGGACATGCATCTTTCGAGCTGCTCTCACATTAGGTGCTTAAGAGTTATAACACCTTATGGGCACCTTTTGCTGTTAACTTCCTTTGAAATAATATCCGCTGATGAAATTTATACAGCAGTTGAAGAATCACAAACCCCAAATCCGGTCAATCAAATTCAAAGCTAACATATATTATCATCCACGCTGCATGCATTAAGCAAAAGCCCATGCCTTCAATAATTGATGTAAAAGAGAATAACAAGCAGTTGTGACTGACGAAAGGTGTGCTTCTAATCATAAACTTTCATGAAGCCATCATTCAAAAAACACACAGGAATATCATGATAAGGTGGAACACATGAAAATAATCGAACCTGAAAATGAAGAATAGTAGGTTTGACCAATCTTGTATTATGGAAGAATTCGTAGTAGTGTCCACCCTTCTCAATTTGTTTGCACTCCTGAGACAAAAGAATTTGAAAATTACAATATTTGTCTTACTTCTTATGATGTTGTGTAGACGTCTCATCACCCTCTAAAAATACACTACACTCTCAATGAAGTAAAAAGGAAAAAGTTTGAGAAAGTAAGACCTTGTCTACAGCTTCGCCAGATGATGGTATATTCTCATAGTTTCGATACTGTTCAAGCCTTGTCAATCTGTACCTTTTTCTCGTTATATTCAGCCTCTCCCACTGAATACCCTGAATGTCCTTCCCCTTTCTTGCTTGTGCAGCGGATGTATCGGTCACCTTTGTGAGCTGCTCAAGTTAAGCACCAAAAAAGAAAAAATAAGATCTCTTATTAAACTAAATAAATGAAATAGCGCAAGAATTGCAGTCCTAAACAAAGAAAAGAAAACGAACCATTTCATATTCATCAACACCCATATCTCCGCCACATCCACCGTAGTTTTCATCTTCTATCTCGTCAATGAAATCTTCCATTTCACCAGCTCCAGCCATATAACCAAATTCATACAGGTTATGGTAGGACATAATCTACCTGCATCCAGGTAAAATTTCAATTTTTGTAAAGCTTCATGAATATAAATTTAAAACTAAAGGAGTGCTTTATGAGAAACAAGCAATAGCCCTCGGGTTTATGAGAAACAAGCAATAGCCCTTGGAAGGAGAAAAAGAAAAAATAAAGGGAAAGATCATGCCAGAGAAGAACTGCACTGAACTACAGAACTATTATTCTAAAATTAATGGTGGAAGCACGAAGAAAAAGAGAGCATAGTGTGGGCAAAAGCTAACATTCCCTTCCACGCACAACGATTATGCCCAACTTTTTTCTTCTTAAAGAATGCTCGATAGCAGAATATATCCACAACAAACACAAAAACCAGAATTAAAAATTCATAATTCACTAAAGCGAGTGTATTTTAGCGGGTAACAACTAATCCCAAATCAGGATAGATGAAACAAACTGGAAGAGGAGGCGATTCTTCAGAAAGATCAAAAGGAAAAAAATGAACTATTTAGCTTTTTTTATTTTATCGATCAGATATAAAATGAATTGGGAAAAACCGAAGACGAAGTGAGACATATTCCAAAAGAAGAACAGAGAAATCTACGGAAAAAGGGAAAGCAACCAAAAAAGCCATGGCGTTCTCAAGTCATCCCCTAAAATTTTCTTTTTTCGTGCATATTTATCAGAACAGGAGGAGAAGGAACAAGAAAGCCATATAAAGGAATTCTAAATAAGAAAAAAAAAACAAAAAGCAGAGCAGAGCGTAAGTTAGCTGGAACAGAAAGGTGAGTTATGGGGAAGATGAGAGAAAGATATGAAGTGAAACTAACTTACCAGGGGAATCGGAGAGTGAGGTTGAGAAAGAAGGCGAATGAGATGAACATTTGTTTCTCTCTCAAATAATGTGTTGGAGTGGGGAGGGGGTTTTTGGTTGGAAGTAAAAGGAGTATGTGAAACAGATTGAGATGATTGGGGATCAGGGTCAGAGGGTAAAATGGGAACCGAATTTATTGTGAATCGGGTAAAAGCAGGAGATTGGTACATGGTAAGGCAGAGGCACGCTCTAACTATTATTATAGCTTCGCGAATCGCGATGGGGAAGATTGCCCCAATCCCATCCCATGCACGCTTCTTCCATCTTCGAATTCTCAGTGCCGAATGGACAGAAATGGAACGGAATGGTGTGGTAACTGTGCCACACATTGCCAGGGATGGTGACATATTGTTGTCCCACTCATTCTCTATGGTCCCCACCTTCGCACTATCATAATTCGTGTTGCTCCTCTGGATGCACGTAGTCCCCACTTTTCTCTCGCCCTTTTTCTTCCATCCCACTTTTCTATTCTTCACCTCAAATAAAATTCACATTTTTATTTCACCAAAAAAAACATTTAATATAATAAGTATCACTATAAATTACTAGTATTATCATATTATTAATAAATTATAAATATTATATTTTTCTCGTACTTTGTACACTATTTTTTTTATCTTTTACCCATTTTATTGGACTCCATATACTCTTATTTTTATATTTTTAATGTTTTTCAAATATTTCAATGCAAATAGTAAATATTAGAAAAATGAATATAATCTTTGAGAAAATTTGAAGTTATTAAGATCTCTTCTATGTATCACATGAAGAAGAAATGTCTAATTTTATAAATTTTACATTAATTATATTTTTTTTATAACAAATCAAATATCAAACACTATGCTATCAATTGATTGAATTCAACTTGGATTAGGTCTAATTGAAAGAAGTCATTATATTATACATTCTTATAATGTAAAATTAAGTATAAAGATAATTATATTTATATTCTATATATATATCTATAAAATTTACATAGAGCTACAATATTTATAAGTTATAAACAATGCAATTTACTTCATTAATGTTATAAATTATAACAAATCATTAAATATCAAATACTAAATTGAAGTCCGGTTAAGTCTAATTGAAAAAACCCATTATATTATACTTTTTTATAATGCAAATTTAAGCATAAAAGTAAACTATGATACACTGATACTTTAAATTTCTTTACATATTCATATCGAATACATTCATACTCATTCGATACATATTTATAAAATATCTAATTTATTATTCTTATTAAAAATAAAAAATTAATTTTTGATACTTATCTCATGCATATTGGATTTGAATCAATACGGTTCGATACTTTTTACATATTTCATAACTTTTTTTTAGAAATTAAAATAAATATTATATTTATTTATCAATTAGAAAAAATATTTTATACCATAAAAACTATTCAAAAAATATTATGTTATGTTTTCTATCATAAAAATAGATTTTTAATCTAAAATCTAACTTGATTTTTTTTATCTTTTATTTATTTATACTCAATGTATTTCCATAAGATTTATTGCGATTGCTTCCTTCTTCGGCTATTTGCAACTTTGTACTATACTTTTGATATTTAATATTATTAAAAATCTATAAGTGTGTATATAGTTTAGACTTTTTATTATAATTATATTTATTGTATTTTATTAATTATTGTATATTTTATACATATATATTTTAGAAGTATTGTATCTTATATTTTTAGATTTAACTATATCGATATATTGGATATTTATATAGTATCCTTACATCATAGGAGATAAATAAAAATAGTAAATGAATGGCTATCAATGTTTTTACAATAAACTCAATTTTAAAATTATGTAATAACAAGAAATTACAGCATAATTGATCTACACCTATATTTATGTCCAATGTATCTATAAATTTTACATTTAACTACAATATTTATAAGTTATAAACACCCTGGTTTACTTTAGAATCGGAGCAATAATCAATGGATCGTTTGAATTATTTTATATCTAATAGAATTATAAATGAAGGGGGAAAATATTTATTTTGGGAAAAATAAAATAACGGCTTGTAGTATTGATTTATAACTCTGGTCAGCAATCTTTTTCGTTTTTTTTCTGTGGGTTTTTCCAATTGAATGATATGTCGACTGGTGTACTTAATATACATCGAATTTGGTGACCATATAAAGTTATCAACCATTCAAATATTAATGAATTAAAAAAAAAGTTGATATTAAAAATGTTGACCCAAAAAAAAAAAGGATTTGATTAAAAATAAAAAGAAGAAGAAAATGAGATGAGATATAAAAGTGACAACGACACCTTGTTGTGCCATCCTGTCATGACTCAAACCCTAAAACTTATCCGATCGACTTGGCTTTTTAAGAATTAATTAAATTATTAAAATTAAGAAAAATCATCTCTAGCCAATTTTGTCGTTTTAGAGTGCTTCCCCTTTCTTTTAATCTATTATCTTTGTGCCATGTTTGCTTTGTTGAAAATATTTTTGAGAGAATTGAAATACAAAGGGGAATAAGAATAGGGATAGGAAAAAAAATAGAATTAAATTTTAAAAATATATTTGATGTGTTAATAGAATCATGGATCATTTATATTTAATATGTGTATTTAAAATATAAAAAGGCCTGAATGTCTTTCCTTGGGAAAAAAAACTTCCAATGATAAAAAAAATTCTTCTGCTCAAATAGCCACGGCACCATCGGCAACAACCATATCACCAGCAACCAGAAATGACCACCATTGAAGAACAAAAATTGAACAACCCATAAAATTAAAAAAAAAAACATCAAAGAATCAAGAACCAATACAAGCAAAAATGGTGTTCATTCAGGGAGAATGGAAATCGCAAGCTTCAAATCAAAAGTGAAAGATGTCGTCGAATCTATTGCTCTTGCCTTCACAGATTTGGTTCGAATTTGCCATCGTGAGTTTGCCTTGCTCTTTGCCTTCAGATCTAGTTTGAATCTGAGTTCACTGTCATCAATCAATGTCATGCTTTGTCGCAAGTTTGCTATTTGATGCCTTTAGATCTGGTTTGAGTTCGTTGTCAATGAAAGCCCACCATCAGACCGATGTTGACGCCACCTCACAATGGCCATACTAGATAAGGGATGCCGTCGGAGATGAGAGGGGAAGAGACGGAGGTGACAATGAAGAGTTGGAGAAGACCCCACAAAAGAGGTAGAGGAAATGAAGGCCAACGAAGCTACAATGGGAAGGAGAAAGTCCAACTATGAGGCAAACGCACGATGGGGAAAGGTCTACAGAGCTTGAGGGCAGAGTGGTCTCAGGTTGTGGATTCCATGGAATTACTTCGATTCCACCATGGTTTAGAAGGAATAAGATTCAAGCTAAATTGCTTGAATTTGATTCCTTGGGAATAAAAAATCAGGGCTGCCAAACCAGCTTAAGTGAAGAATCCCTTTTTATTTCTATTTCCACACTAAGCATTCTTGCATAGCAAACATGACCTAATTTCTAAAATGTATATTTCTGTTGGCCAAATAATTAAAAAAAAATTGTCCAACGCAGATATAGACAAATACCAGAATAATTCGTGCTGTTTTAAATAATTTTCTCCAATCTTCATTCTATTTTTTTGCTAGAACATTAAAGAAATTGGTAAAAAAAAAGATAATAAAGAAATATTATCACTATATTTTGAGAAAAGGATCTTTTGAGTTTTACCCAGTTAAATATTCAATAACGTTATTTTATAGATGAAAAAATTTAGTTTCCAAAAAATTAAGATATTTTTAATAATACAGAAATTGAAAAAAAGAAAACTATATATGGAGATAGAGATCACTTATTTTCTAAGTTAATTTATTTTATGACAAAGACACTTCGTAGACCTTTAAACTATTTGATATTATATGCTAGTTTTTCCATTAAAAACTACGGATGAAAACTATTTAGTGGGCTCACTACCTCGATTTTTTAAATTTTTATTTGAACTTCTTTCTTTCTCTCGATTATATCCTCCTTCCCTGTTACTTCATTCTTCTCAAACTGTGACATGCCCCAACATCTCACACGGTGCAAGGCAATTTTTGTGCTTCTCAATTTAACGTGTGAATATTTTTTAAGGGAAAAAAAAAGCTGCTCCGTTTGATCCTTAACTTAATTTAATGATGGAAATTAATAATGAAAGATAAATTTAATTAATTATCTTAATTTCTCAAAAAATCACAATATTTTTTTAAAATTATTTTTATTTAATTTTTTTCTTTTTTTTAAATATAATATTAAATAGAAACTTTTTTAGAAATATATATCTTGTAAACCATACAGGGTTTTATATTTAGAATTAACACAAAAAATCATATACTCTCTCTGATTCTTAATCTAAGATCTTTTTAATCAAATTATATGAATTAAAAATAAAAATTAAAACTAATTAACTATCTTGATTTTTTTTAAAATCTCACTATTTTTCTAAAATTATTCTTATTTAATCTCTCTTACTTTCTCTTTAAATACAGGGATATTTTTTAAAATATATAATAAATGCTAATTTTATATTAAGAGTAAAAGTAAAAGTTCCTAGGATTGAAGGAGAACTTAGAATCGGGGGTAGGATATCGTTTTTAAAACAATATCCATCAGTGTTATCGAAAATGATTAGTATACTGCATGACAAAATCTGCGGAATGATGAAAGCAAGAGGATTCGAAAGACCTGCATGCTTCATAATTAAAATTACAGCGCGTGATGATATTACTATAAAAACAACCCTAGTTGATTTTCTTCCTCAACACTAGATAAACACGCATATATTTAAATTTAAATTATATACAGAGGAAAGCTATATGTAGGCTGATCAGTGATCAACTTGAAGATTTTGGAGGAGTGACTTAAAGGAAGAAAAGGTGCCCATAACTCCAAGGAGAAGTCCAAAACTGATGAGACAGAAGTTGAAGACGACGAGAGGCTCTGGTATTTGACCCCAAAAGATCTTAGTGTAGAAAGCACAAGGGAAAATGAAGCATATCGCCACACTCACAAGCGAGCCAGTGAGACTGAGCACATTCTCAAAATAAGGCAGAGACAGAGCAAGGGCTAGAATGATCATGAGCAGAACCGAACCCACCGTGCCTCTTATTATCATCTTGCTTCTGCTGCTCATTGAGCTGGGAAGCCTGCGCTGAAGCTGAATGGCAAAGGGTGCGAACTCAAGAGCATACTTGGTCATTGGTGTTATTACTGTTGCCCCCACTGCAATTTTCGTCACTATGAAATTCTGTGGCATGCTCAGAGTGATCTGCGAGTTTACTTGCGGCCCAAACATCTTTGCACCCATGAATCCCAGTGCTGTATATAGCACTGATACTATTGAGAAGCTCACCATTATAACCTGAGATTATTTCTGGGGTTGGTTATTACATCCTCTTAATTATGTAGCCATTTTGTTTTAAAAACCTGAAATTATGTACGTACGTACCTTGTTAAACTTGGAGGGGTCCTTCATGGATTTATAGAGATCAGGGAACACGACGTGGCCGGCATAGCTGTAGATGAAAATGCCAGAAATAGAAGGGACATTATGGACCTGAAGAACTGGAATGTAGTGGTTAACCTTAACGCCTCCGAAAATGGGAGTGGCAGCCACAGATGAGAAAATAACGACAGACATGAGAACACCGGCAGATGAAAGGAAGGAAATGGAGGAGAGGTCTCTGAGCCACAAACTAGGCATGGTAATGAAGACAGCCAGCACGGTCAGAATCTGAGAAGAAGACAGAAAGTGAGGCACCTGCAAGTGCTTGAGATAATGGGTTCCCATGAAGAGTCTGAACAAGTTGTCGTGTAGGGAGATGGTGTAGGAGACAAGGTCCATGAAGATTTCTGTGCAGATGAAGGTTGATGCCACTATCCTTCCTTTTCTTCCAAAGGCTTGCTCACCTATGTCTACGTAGCTTCTAAGCTTAGGGTTCTTGTCCATGCATTTCCCAAGTAGGTGACAGCTATACGCACAGATCATTGCAAGCCCTATCAGGAACATTAATGCACACGCCCACCCTCCCTTTTCTACAGCATATGAGGTTGATAATTGCCCCAAACCTATACATATAAAACATGTTATCATTATCAGAGATATACACAGAATATTTTAGCATCATGATGATAAGAGGTACTCTGAGTTCTCTGCTATTTCATTTAGTGGCTATAATTATGACCTTATATCATGACTGCTATTATATTTATAGATAAATTTCCCATTATCATGATCACTATAGAATGATTCCACTTGAAAATCAAAAGTCAATACCTTTAATTTTTCTAGACAAAAAAGGTTTGATAAGTGATCATTAATTATTAATCTAAATTTTAACTATTTTAAGGTGACTTAATAAATAATATGATTTTAGATATATCAAAAGAATCATCCACATTAAATGGTTCTTCTATTTAATGTTGGTTCAAAAGCATTATACATGCATATAAAGTTTTCAAAATTAAACTAGTCAGAGAGTGCTAGTGCCTGGCTAGGCCACACCTTCTCAAGGGTGGGGTTAGTCCCCATAACGATGAGAATTTGTGTGTATCATTGTATGTGGTATGTAAGTAATACATTTTACTATTTCGGTCCCACTCACATTAGGTGATTTTTCTATTTGGTGTTAATAAAAAAAAATCAAAAGGATATATTTTTCGATATGTTATATAGGACATACAAAATAAGAAACACAAAACATAGCGTGTACCTAGGAGCATCCCAACCATATTGATGACAGCATGAACAAAAGAACAGTTGGGTTTAGAATCAGCTGTGGTTTGATCCTCACTAATGGTGTGGCCACAGTTACAGTATTGGTTGATTTCCATTTCCTCTACGCATACGTTGCACTTTGTCCACTGAACACCATTCACTGACTCATGACCATCTGACTGATTCTTCTTCTTCTTCTTCTGCACACACTTTGATTGAAGGCTTGTAAGGCTCTTCTTAATAGACTTCAACATCATATGTATGTGATTTGGAATGAAACTGAACAAGACAGAAGCAGGGGAAGCACAAGCCAGCTTGCAGGGTATGGCTAATGTTGAATTGAAAAACCAAGTGACATGCATGATGCGTATTTATAGTTGAATTGAATATATGTAATAATATCTTACCAAAAGAATATATGTAATAATAAGGCTTAAGAATGGCGTCAGCCATACTGGAGAGAGAATCTTGAATAGGACTTTGTTGTGGAAGAATCATATTGCCAATCGTAAATGCCTCCTTTAGTTACAGGAAAAATATTCCAAGTATCTGACAAGTGGTGACCCATACGTGTCAATATGAGATGGGCTATTAACAAGACTGTGGTGCTATAATTTTATGTAATTATGAATATGTACACAAACACCAACTCAAATTGGCGTGAGTAGCAAGGAATCAAGTTTTACTCTTTTTTTAATCACAAGGGCTTATTTACTTAGCTTGCTCTTTATTTTTGAAAGTGAAAGGTAAATTTAAGGGAATCAAATTAGTATGAAAGATGGATCTAATCATAGCATCATGTGTGTGGCTGCTGAGAGCAAAGAAATACTATTCATTCTGATTCCCATGATGTATGATATTCTGTATGGGGGAAATTCCACTTAAGTACATTCTGTTGATGCCAAACGCACCACAAAGGCAAATGGGTAAGATCACCTTGCTTGACTTTATCCATTTCAAAAATACTGGCTGCAATTAAAAACTTTTTTTGGAAAGATTTTGAAAATGGGACATGACATGTTCATTCCCACAGTAACACTGGTATATAATCCAATGAACTGATGAGTTAAAGTGAAGCCAAATATTTAATAAAGATTCCGCGATGAAGTTTGATTTCTGACTTGTTAAACTGTTAATATTTTTCTGTTATTTGGAAAAAGTTCATGTTTGGAAAACAGTTCGTACTCATACTTGAGGGGATTTGGAGTTTGATTTTTGCTTATTCGGCAGCTTATGCTTTGATTCCCACTTATCTGAAAGTGATGAAATGATCCATGAATGGAATATTTTCTAATGACATATCTGAACAAGATTTGTTGTTCCCCAATATTCTATAGAACACAAAAGCAAGTTTATGGATATGAGTTCCAGAATCTGCCAAACCTAGAGCACATTAGTATAGTTTAGAGAATCGTTCTTTTTTTCTTTTAATATCCTTTATGAAACAGAGAACATTTCAGTTCTGTTTCTTCACTGATTCTACCATGAGTATTGTTCATTATTTTTTTTTTCCTTCCAACCTAAAAAAAAAGTAAAGATATCCAATTTGTTTCTCTCTTATAGATGCGATTCTTTAACCACTCTGCAATTGCATGCACACTGTGCAAACCAACGATTCCATTCCATTCATCTACTGTTGCCAGTCATTTTCTCTCTGTAAACATTTCTGTCTTATAATTGTAAAAGTTCTCATATTCTGAATTGTCATGGACGGAGATGCATGAGTTGCCCTTATAATGTTGTGGAATATAACATGTGAAATGAATATGCAGAAGTGTTTCCTCTTATAGATGCCATTCTCAGATTCTGCACTCTGCATATAATACAAATTTCAGAAGCCACCACTGCCTTTTGCTCTCTGGCATCCACAATAGGTTGACCTTTGGTGTTCTTGAGCATATATTCATATATTTATACATTAGGGAAGAGAGAGCTACAACAAAACAATAACAACTCCAATTCTACTACGTGAGGTTGGCTGCATAGATCATATGACGCTATTAGACGCTATTAAAAATTAATTCTTTAAATATATTATTCACTACAAGATTCTATTTTATAATCTCTTTAAATGTCTTTTTTGATTTTCCTCTTTATATTTTTATAGAGCTAAAAACCATCCGATAACCTTCTTACTGGCGCCTCCAGTGACCATCTAATTTGGCAAGGGAGTGACGAAAAAATATTATAATTATATATGAGGCTCATATTTCAGTTTTATATTCATTACATATTTTCTTTCTATCTCTCTTCTAATATACTATATACATTCAGTTCTGTATTGCGTATGATTTCTACTGAACTACTCCAAGAAATTAATATTCTTGCATCTTTATAATTTGATCCTGTTGTAAATATAAATCATGTGAGGTACTCCTTTTTGGTGGAAGAGGAATGAATTGATGTTGGCAAACACACGAATCTCGCAAAACTGTTAATGATTATCTATGTTACAGATGATTTGTTGTCGTGTGCCATTTTTCTTTATTTTCCAATAACATTCTCCTTTCATTTCATTTCGTTTTCCAATTATGATGGGGGAACACACGGCGGATAAATATATTAGAACAAATTGATCGGCAGAATCTTATATTTTAGACATTTTCTACTTTATTTTTATTTTATTTATAGCGATTAATTACAGTTTCTTATAAGTTTCATATAAGATTCAAAGAAACCCAAATAATATCATTTTCCCAGTATCCCACTTAGCGTTTGTGGTTTGGTTCTGAGCCTTTGCTTAAGTAACACATTCACTGTTTTTTCAGGCCACATATTTTTTATATATATAAAAAAAGGTAATGTGTGAATGTACAGAGTCAATATCAAATTTTTAATTAATTTCTTTCACTACTTTTTTCTTTGTTGATCCGTATACACCTCGAGTTGCAGGGGTACATAGTTTGCACTATTGTTATGCTTCTAAACAGCATATTTCACTGAAGGAGACAGAATGTTGATGTACCTACCAATGAAGGTTGAAACTAGCAGACTGCATAAGGGGATGAGCAAAGTAAGCTCCCAATGTTAATGCAGTGATTGTCAAGTACGGCAACCTGATAAACTCCCTGTAGTAATCTTTCGGTAACCTTTGGCGGCCATCGAGGATTGCTGCAAATGGGACTATGCTTGTTCGAGCTTTGACGGTCTCAAAATCCTTACAGTATCTTCTAGCGAGTCGCCTATCTCCATTCCAAACACCAAATAGATGATGTGCAATTAAGCCAACAGAAGCAGCAACAGCCACAGAATTCCCAATCCAAACTGTGTGAGCTAGACACCATATAACCTGCCCAACCATCTTAGGACAAAACAAATCCTTCATTTAGAGAATGCCAAGCACATGGGTTTCACATTGTTTAGACCTCAAAATGCTCAAAATAAGAATTTCTGCAGGCATCATGTGAGATGACATAGTTGCAGTTATTTCATGGCTACAAATCATTTGTCAGAAATGGCATTTCTCAGAAATGACATCTTGGAGGTTGTCTATACTTTCGATTCAAAAATTAAAGGGGGAATCATAATTAAGGACCTGGAGGGAATTAGCTACAAAGAAAGACTTTTGACTAATAAAAAGTGGTAAAAATTGAAAGACTTGATAGTAAAGTTGGAAAAAGAAGTAGTAAAAAATTCTGTTTTGTAATAAATTTGTTATTTTAGCTACAAAATGTGATTCTCCTAAAATTAAAACATTGGCCTACGAGATATTATTGTTTCAGCTATGTTTGCTTATGAATCAACAAAAGTAGGAGACACTTGTACTATAAACAGATTCAATGGAATCCAAAGCCACCAATGTAATTACAAGCAAATTCATCAAATATGTCATGCAAAAGTTACATGCTCTGCAGACAAATTCGAATCTGATGTAAAATCGAGATTCATACCTGTGGGTGTCTGGTTATTCTCATGATGCCAGTTTCCCAGAGATGTAACTTAGGCTTGTCTACTGCTGCAACCTCTAGAAGATTAAAGGTCGAAGGATATAGGAAAAAGAAGGAGATGAAATTAGCAAGCCACACAAGTTGATGAACCCCAGGAACATTCTGGACTTGCCAAAGTTGAAGTCCATCATATCGGTGGTTAATGAAATATACCTGTTTCACAGAAATGCATGTTTGAATTAACTTCCTTTTATCAATGAGAGGCGATCTACTGTTTACAAATGAAGCAATGCATGTATAGAGGTTAATGAAGATATAGACATAAGTCATCTTGGACCAAAAAAAGCAGCTCTGCAGCTTAGAAGTACTTACAACTGTACTGACAACCAAGGGTAGTGATATCCCTGCAAAAAGAACACGATAAGCTCTTTCTCCAATGAGTTTCTCAGCAGTTTCTCGAAAGCTAGCCATGCCACTGTGTACAGTAGCAAATATGAGTATCAGGAGCAACATTACCACCTGCAGTGTACCAATACCAAGTCCAGAGTCAATTCTGGTTGAACAACTGTTATAATCACCATAGTCAGGCAGCATATGATTCTCATACTCTTGACCAATGATCTTGAATGATACAGGGATGAAAAACAGATATTGCTAAAAGAAATTATCATCCTCCCCCCCCTCCCCCCCCCCCCCCAACACAACAAAAAAAGCCAACAACTTGTGACGAAGGCTTTATCTGTCCACAAGATAAACACCTTTATGATGATCCATAAGAGTTTGTTCAGCAAAACTGGTGTCTTTTTATCTTGAATAAGGTCAAGCTTGCATTCCAAAGTTTGTCATTTGTCAAGGGCTTACTATGTCCATTTCAGAAAGTTGTCAAGCTTGTATTCCAAAGTTTGTCATTTGTCGAGGACTTACTATTTCCATTCCAAAAAGTTGTAGATTTTCTGTAAGCAATTGACACGGGAGAGTGAAACTCCTCCTCTCACAGACACTATCAGAAAGAACTATTTCCACATTTGTTAAGGATGAACAAATCCTGGATTTTCAAATCTAAACTATCCAAGTCCAACTATGAAATTACTGACACTCTTCTCCTTCCAAGCGACAAAAAATGTCCAAATTCAAGTTCAATTTAAATTTAGGAAGGCAGAAAACATTGCAACTTTTATTATATATTTTGTTCCCCAGATAGTCAGCTTTGGAAATTTTCTCTCAAATTCTTTTCTTTCTTTTTCTCCCTCAAATCCAGCATGTAAACCATTTCACGTTATTGAGAGTATGGCTAATAAGAAATTATTTACTACTTTCTTCATTTGCATATACAAAAACCGTAGTTAAGATTTCTGCAGAGTGCGTCGAAGAAAATCGTCACATCTAAATATCAAGAAACACCAAATTAACCGTATTCATTTATCTAAATTTTAAGCATACTCATTCTTACAAGCCAAAATCATTCTCCAGATTCAGATACAATTCCTATCTTACTGCATTTACTTTCCTTCTGTTAAAATGTCTATCAGATAAAAGTTTTAGAGCCCACCATTTTCAGTCTCCTTAAATTTTCTACTCTAGTCCCTTATAAAAGGGCTTTTTGAGAATTTTTTTTTTGTTCTTAATATAAGGGACTTTAGAAATTGTCTAAATCACTAATGTGTTTTTATCCAAAATATCCTTTGTTTGGAACAATTATCATTGTATAAAGGCATTTAATGAACGTCATTGAATATGCGCAATTTTAGAAAGTAATTGAAATTTTAGACAACTGTAATAGTATTAACTACTTTTAACCATTAACCATATTTCTTAATAAGTGTGAAGGTGGCTACGAAGGGTAGTATTCAACAAATGAAAGCATACTAGAGAAATTGGTTAGTAGGCAAAGACTTTTATAAATAAAAAACCATTGAAGGAGGAATAGTTTAATCAATAGCTTCCATAAACTTCTCCAACTAGTGAAAGGTGAAAGAAATCACCTCATGACTCTCTGAAAGTCCTGAGACTGCCTCAATAAATGCTTTACCATACCCAGTGGAATTGTCAATCCAAACTACATTGAGTACAAACAGGACAACTCCCAAAATCACAGTGAAATAAATCCACGAAAATATCTTCTGCTCCTCAAAATCAAACGCCGCAGAGTCCTCACCCACCAAGCCGGAATCTTTAGTGTCAGTGTCTCCAATAGAAGTACAAGCAATGAATTTCCGAGAAATTAGCACTGCTTTTGAAGGTTGCTTAAAGAAAAAGAGGGAATTTTTATTTGGTTTCGATATGGGGTTCAGTAGAATGGCGGTGGAGACTGAAGAAGAGGGCAGAGAAAGTGATCGGTGACGGGTTTTGTGTGGTATACAAGAGAAGTGGGCTGAAAGCACAAGAGGAGTAGCCATGGTCAGATAAATTGAAAGCAGAGAGAGTCCAAGAATTATATGCACTTTCTGAAATTTTTTGGTATCCGCAGAAGGTTATGCTTGGTCTTGGGTCTTTTGGAATTTTGCGCAATTCTGGGCAGCCCGGCTAGATATGTGTGACACGTGGAATGAACCTAAGCAAATACAAATTTTGATATATTCTGTGGCATGGCCATTTTATGCGTTGAAAATTGAAACGTACCCATATTGCAAATGCGTCATCATCTGGTGACTCTTTTATGAATGCATGAAAATATTTAATTTATAGGATCGATATGAGACTAACCAAGTTCGGTAGGGATGAGTATTTTTGAGGTAAAATGCAAAGGATAAGAAGAAGGAAAATAAGAAGGCTAGTTTTAGTTTTAGGAATGTTGGATAATACTCCTTCCGTTACGCAATATAGTGCACTGTTTTGAAAAATTCATGTTTCAAAATATACTGCATTGCATGGATTACATTATGTTTTTTTATTATCTTTCCAGTATTATCCCTAATAAGTAAGCATATATATTATATGATTATTAATACATTTAATGAAAATCTTTAATGGTTTAGTCAAATCATAAATGAATGAAAGAGAATTTCCCCAAAAACTTCACTTTTCATAAGTATCAATGACTCATGGCAACTCGGAAAATAGAATGAAAGAGAGGATTGATGCAATTTATTAATGTATGAAGTATTATTAAATGAGGGTAATTTGGAAAATAATGAAAAAAAATTTCGGTTATTAATCATTGTCTTGGCATGTGTGTGGTAGTTAAAAGTGCACTATAAACTGAAATAGGGGGAGTATTAAACATCTCATATAAAGTCCTCCTTTTATAAAACTCCTTCCATGCCCATTCAACCTTGCCTAACTTTTAGTTGTAACTGCATCTTAGGCAAAACTGGAAGGAAAATGAATGAATTTGCTGTGTGGGCTGGGTGGATTAGTTATTTGAAAAAGATCTTAGCATTTCATTTTGTAATTTGCAATATGTCAATTATCCATGTGTAAGTTGGTGTATTAATTCATGGACCTCATGTCACGAATCCCCTGAAGCATGGATTGCATACAAATTTAGTCAAAAATCACATTGAAATTTATTGAAAGCCAATGATCTCTTAGAAATTGCATTTCATTCTTTTAATTGTGAGATGTAACACGTTGGCAACACGGCGAAAAGCACTGAAAAAGAATTCCCATCTTCTTCAAATTAAATTCAAGGGATGCAGCTATCTGTATCCCATTTAAGAAAAATAATAATAACAATAATAAATTCACTCACATCTCGTGATCTATGTTTAAAAGGGAAAAGAAGAGTAATTGACGTACAAGTGGGTAAAGATAAATGAAGGGCACATGAGATTTTTATTTCTTCGTCCAAATCACCTTCTCCACCATTAGCGGTTTCTTGCTGCCAACTTTGCATCCATCACTTTTATTCCAACTGTTTTTCATTTCCCATTTCATTTTCATTTGCTGGCCCACCCCATCTTCTCAAATCCAACCTTTTTAACTGATTTGCATACATAATAGACCTATCACTCAAGAAGATCCATCCTCCATTTTTAGCAAACAAGAGCTCCACATTTGGCACCCAGTTGAAAGAAAGAAAGGCGTCACATTATTTTGTTTTCATTCAGGAATCACACATTCTGTTGTAGTTTCTGATTGTAAGGGAAGATGTCTGCAGCAGTGGGAGCTGTCTCTGCAACCAAAGACGTTCCCTTTAATCCCCATTTGGAGGAGGAGCTTAACAAGAATGAACCTCAAGACACCGAGACTGAGACTGAAGCAGAGGAAGAAGACGACTCCAAGTTGGAATCTGACAAAGAATTGGATCTTGGCCCTCAATATTCACTCAAGGAACAGCTTGAGAAAGACAAAGTAACATTCCCTTTTCTTTCTTTCTGGATGTTTCTCTAGTGCCCTGAGTTTGCAGTTTGCCCTTCTGATGAAACAAATCCATTCAATTTGTTTCTACCTTTGCTTCACAGGATGACGAAAGTTTGCGAAAATGGAAGGAGCAACTTCTTGGCAGTGTTGATATCTCTGCCATTGGAGGTACTTTCGAAGTTTTCTCTTTTCAGTTTCTTAAGTTTTCTTGATTATAGTGCATTTCAAACCAAGCCCATTATTCTCTCAAGGAATATGTCACTTCAGAGTAAACTAACCCTCTTGAATTTTCTTATTTTGAGTATGAGATTTCCTTTCAAATCTAGAAAAGAACTTAACTAGCATGTTAATAGTAAAATTCTTCTGTGAAGTAGTTAAGGAACAAAATCCCAAATGCATCAAGTTAATGTGTTAAAATGTGTCATTAAAACTGCTCAAACAAAAATTAGTTTTGAGCAAAACTTGAGGAGAAGATCCTGATCTAATACATAAAATATAGTATGACTCTACGTCTTGTGTCATCAAGTTTCATGTCAGCTCTTACTGGATTTTTGCAAGCCATGAAAAGCTAAAACCGCAGTTGTTGAAAACCAGAGAGCAAAGAACCAGAAGTGAAAATAGTGAGCCTCACTATAATATGCCCTGGAAGGCCTGACCTTATCCTGCCAATTCCATTTACTACTGCTTCCAAGAAGTGCCTCTTCACCATCAAGGAAGGAAGCCGATACCGCTTGAAATTCACCTTCATTGTCTGCAACAACATCGTCTCTGGCCTCAAATACACCAACGTTGTCTGGAAAACTGGTCTTAGAGGTGAGACAGAAGCTTCCTTTCGTGTTTTCCTAGAATGATTTAGGTAACACTGTCCTGGTCATATATTGATTGTCTTTGTCAAATGACTTTCGTGAATTGCTTTATCCAGTGGACAATTCAAAAAGAATGTTGGGAACTTTTAGCCCACAGCAGGAGCCGTATACATATGTATTGGAAGAAGAAACCACCCCTTCTGGTTTGTTCGCTAGAGGAAGCTATTCAGCAACAACCAAGGTAAGAAAACTAATCTAGATAAGTCTTGTAATCTTCTCCAGAAAATTGATTCGCTTATTGTTTGATTCAAAGTAGCTAGACACAGAGCGAAAGGGAGGGTTTTTGCTAATTATATTACAGTAACTTATCTTTATTATCGTCTAATGCACAAAAATGAGAACAACTAGCTCAGTTTTGTTGCTTCAGTTTGTAGATGACGATGGAAAATGTTACTTGGATGTCAATTACCACTTCGAAATTCAGAAGAATTGGCCAGCAAACCGCTGAGATTCAATCGAAGTTGTGTTATTGGTAGATTTGCTTCCTCTGGCATCGTGTATCCATTTGAAACAGATTGAAATCCAACATGTTGTTTCATCCTGTCCAGTTATTGTCTGTGCACATGCATGCTTGTACTCATGTTTCTTCTCCCTTCTATGTTTCCTTTTCCTTTTTTGATAAGTACTCAGAAAAAGAGATGTTTCCTCTTTACTTTGACATTAACAGCATTCTACCTAAGATGCCTCTAGATCTAATTGCTAATGTTAATCTTCTAGAGGATAGAAAGGGACCCCATGTGGATAAAGCAATGGAAATCAGCAAGCATCTTCAACTGTTGCCTTTGCTTTCAGAAGCAAATGGCCAAAAGGTCCATCAATTCTTTGGTGGTCCAAATGCTGCTTTTTTCATATCATGACCACATGCCTTTTGGTACCGATGGAATAAACAAATCGGGGTGGAAAAAAGAGAAAGCAAAACTTCAAATGAAACCAATCTTTGACCCCATCCATTGTCATGATTCAAATTTTAAACATTCTGTAAGTGATCAGGGGTTTGTATTTACTTATCATCTTAAGTCCTTGAGTAATTTGTGATTATTCTATAATTATGAAATTGAATCTGAAACCTCCATTTTAACACTACTCTCTTATAATTTTAAACTGATTGTGCCAATAACATTTTCTATATTTTATTTCAAAATCTAGCTCCGGGAAGGATATTTGCTTCCATAATTATTTGCGTGTTAAGTGGACGGTTCAGTTAAGAAAATAATAATAATAATAAGTTAGTTCAGCGTGCCCTCATAATTGTTCTTTGAAACTGATAACCTGAAAGATAATAATGAAGCTGATATAAAGTATTTGGTGAACTCAGTCTCACCATGCGCCAATCTAACACACTGTCGTTAGTGCTCCATTAAGTAGTTGGTCAATTCATACTAAACCAACAAAGGTGGTGCTTAAGAGCATCATTATACATTTCTGGTATGGGGAAAGAACTGGAAGCTAAGATGCAAATTATCATGGGGTCATCTCGCTGTTTGGTTTTCATGTGTTAAACTAAAATTTCTCTGCAATTTCAAGGATTACTTTTTAACGTATTCACCTCATTTTTTTAGCGGTTTAGTGTTATGTTTCCTTGGTTTTATTTAAAACATGCCAAAACAACACAACACTAATTAAAGCCATTTCTTAAAGTATTATTTTAATATTAATTATAAAAGTAAAAGCGCTTTATAAACCTCATTTTTTAATTGGTAAAGTTCATAAAATTACTCTCATATTCTCCTAATCCATGCAAGACAAATAGATGAGATTAACCGTAGCTGAAATATACATGTTACCCTGCATACATCGCCACTATCATTGGAGCTCTGCATGCCTCTCTCTCTCTCTCTCTCTCTCTCTCTCTCAATTGTCAATACTATTACTATCATTTTTATTTCATTGATTTATTTAGATAAGTTCCTCTTTTTCTATAGTTTTTGGTACATCGCCAATTGGGGTTATTATTATTATTGTTATGGTAGATATAACTGATTCTTAGCAGATTTTCTTTTTCAAATAATCATTATAGCAGTGGTTTAATAGAATGATGAAGTTTGAAGATTTTGTTGTGAATTAATTGAGTGGTGTTTTCAAGTCCAAATAAGAGGACAGATATCTGGCTATCCTTTTTCGGATTATAATTTCTGTTAGGCATCAAAGAATTTGACCCAATAAACTTGCTTTTATTTCAAGAAAAGTTTAATTATTACAATCATCACCACAAGCAGCGGAAGAAAGCAGCCAAGCCATGTAAAAATGACAGCGAGCCACCCTTTACTACATACATTTTTCTTTTTTTGTCTTTACCGTACATGTCAAATAATTTAATAGATTTTGCTTATAAAATAAAAAGAAAAAGAAACGAAAACAAAATATTAAATACCAGTATGATAGAGTGCACTCAAAATATTGTATAACAAACTTATTGGTGTTTATAGTCTTCAAATTAAAAATGGCCCAAAATATATGAATTCCGCTTGTAACGAGGTTAAACTGCTTCCTTCACTCCTTTAGTTGCTTCAATTTTCAGGAAGCAGATATTAAGTCATGCAAGGAATCTAGCTCTGGTTCATTCTCTTCTCTTGAGGGGGGAAAAACCGACTTAGACCTTGGTAATTATGTGCAGATAAATTTCCTAACCTTTCAAATCTTTTTTTTTTTGGGGGCCAATCCTAACCTTTTAAACTTGATAGTGGTTTTTCCTAAATTTTTAAATTTATACTAATAATTCTCCAATATAACATGACAAAAAGTTTATCTTAACATGGGGTCAAATTTAGGAGGATTTATTTGATATATCCTAAAAGTTTAAGGTTATTTAACCCAAAAAAAAACATATGAAAGTATATGGTCAATGATATATGCTCCATTTGTAAAATAATGGGTTGATGAACAACAAAGAGGTTATCTATTCAGATTTAACGTCCGTTTGATTTGCCTTTTTAGAAAAATACTTTTAGAATAACCACAATTTATAAAAATAAATTTTGAATAAAAGTAAAAAATTTACTGAAAACTTATTTAAATGAAAAATGAAAAAATAATAGTTAGAAATCATGGTTTGATTTGTAAAAATACAAATCAAATAGGCCCGAGCTCAGAAAAATTCTTTAAGTCTTAAAGGTTAGGATGATTATTTATAGATACCTCAAAATTCATGTGAGTTTTATGTAATTAAACCTCTTCAAATTGATCAAACAAGAAGTCAGCAACTCCAGAATTGGCAGAATAGCCATAATTTAATTTTCTATTACCCTATCTCATCAGCCACTCCTTTGTGTATTGCCCTATACAAAGACATCTTGAAGCCTATGTACATGTGTACTGTATTTTTAAAAAGGAAAATTTAGACAACAAAATAAACCAAGGAAAAGGGACAACTTCCAACATTTTTCTGTACACACAGTGCAGCACCCTGGCATCACCAATAGTCCAACAAAGCAAACTTTACCTGCAATCCAATCTTACCACCCTCAACCACAAGCTTAGCAGCTGTTACCAGCCAATGTCCTGGAGCATCATGTGGACCTCTCACAACCTCAGATGTCTCCACATATTTAAGCAGTTTACCAGAGCGAACGGGCACAGGTGGACCTTCGGGATAAACACCGGAGTTGAGTACAGTTGGAGCCTGCTTCCGAGGACCTGTAACACTCTGCTGTGTGAAAGTGAAAGTCGTGCTGAGATTTGTGAGGAAGGATGATTTCCTTGAAGCCTCTGGTGCTGTCGTCCACTCTGACTTCCGAATACTGCAGTTTGGTATATGAGTAAAGAGAAGTCGCATATGAAGCACATTCCTCGGCCAACTCCCTTTGCTAAAGAGTTGTGCACCGGTTACAACATAAACACCACTAGAACCATGCAACCAGTTAGGATCATGCTTCACCACAGATGTGCACACATTTGAGAATCTCTTCCATCTGACTGGCTCCAGGAAGTGGTCACTGGATTCATGATCATCAGAACCTCGCCACATAGATGGCCTGCTCATGTTTGGGTTACTTGAGGAGAGGATCATAGTGTTAGGGGAGCTTGAGAGATGCTGTACATGTAATGCCAGCCTATCACATTTCCTACCCTCTAAGTACAAGCGGAGACCAACAACAGGTTTGTCTTCACTTAATACCTGGCATTTGGTGGAATATAACAAGGTTAACAAGTGAAACATAATATCATGGCTAAGAATAAATGAAGCAACATAGAAAGGAAGGCATGAGTCCCCAGAAGGTTATGCAACTCATCATGGAGTGAGTTGGCGTGACCAATAAAAGATTTAAGTATCAAGTCTAGTATAACTGTTAAAAAACTCAAGACTTATAAACTCATTTATCAAAATCTAAGACATGTGACCCCAAAAAATAAATAAATAAATAAGAGTCCAGAGAACCCTTAGACTGTTCAAAAGAGAATTACAGCAGAATGAAATAAAAACATCCAATATAAAAGTGAAACCCACCAAATGCAATGCCTGCCCACTCAAACGGAGGGCTTTATGTTTTACCTGCGCAGGGCTGATATGAAGTTTTGGACCCATGAAACTAAATTGCAGGGAAGGAGAAGAGCTCTTTCTCCATTGATGCCTCAGAGGCAGCTCACAAAACATGGGTGCCCATTGCCTGGGAATTTGAAACTCTAAGAAGTACTGCAAATCTTCAGGAGCAGGCTTATCTGCAAATATTAAGTGAATCAATGTTGTGTTGTGTGCCTTAAACAGGGAAAATTTGAAGAAACAATGCACTGCAACAAATGATAACATTGGGAGCTTCATCTTTTTTTTTTTGGGGAGGGGGGTGTTGTGGAGGAAAAAAAACATGTATGACACTAGTAACTACATTTATTCATTGAATAGTCAAAGCTGAAAAATACATAGAAGAAAGTAGAAGATATTAGACTTATTTGGATCTGAGAACAAGAGCATACATCGCAAATACAAATTGATTGCATGACTGAGATAGCCACTTCCAGGAATCCCTGCCAGAAGTGAGGAAATAGGAACAAACTTGAAGAGAATTGCTTCAGGATTAGAAGGCACTGTCTGGAGCCAATTGGAGTGACTGGGCTTGAAAATATCTCCTCCTCTTTTGGAACAGATAATAGTAAGGCCCTGATACAAAAGAAATCAAGATATGCATACCCTAGAATATTTTATCCAGTACAAAAGGTAAGAATTTCCGTTTTTTGGCTTACATCTTTGCTTGATGTTTCAGAAATACTGGTGAACTGCCTTGAGTTTGATTGCATCACACGATTGAAGACTTCAGGAACCTACATGAATATAGAATTCGCATCAATAGGCAAGTCATTTACATATTAGAATTAGAGAAGATTAAGCGTTATACTTTATGTTTTCCATCTGCCGTCTTCCTCTGTAGTAGAGAAGGGCTTCTTGTATCTGAAAACATAAAATCTCCAAGATCCTCTAAACATCTTCTGAGATCACCAGGAGGAAACTTCGAAGAGTGTTTTTGTTTAACAAGGATTACATCTTGCCCTCCAACAGCCATACCTACTATTATGTGAGTTCCATATGTCTGGATGAACCTGCCTAACAAAATTGATCAGCACCATCATACTTATCACCCAAAAACTAGAATCCACAACTGATCCCAACATCTGTTTATTATATCCAACTAGACAGTTTCACTCTTAAACTAGTCACAGTTCACTCATATTGAAACCATTTCACACCAACTGGATGCTCGCAAGGACTTTGCCTAAAAGATACTGTTAAATTTTATGCTTAAAGTATAATATATGATGCTTTATATCGGTTCCTCATTAAAATAATCACTGTGCAGTTCTAAGCTCTCATAAAAGAATAACGCTAAATAGCACTAAACTCCTAAACTTTGGGTCATGGTCATGTGCTGTGTAGACAACTCCCTAATGTCCAGAATCTGATAATGAACCCCTTAAACTTTCAAATTTATATAAATAATCTCCCTACCATTATTTAGTCCATTATTTCACTAATAAAAACATGACCTACAGGGAGGGTATACGCAATGATCTAAAGTTCAATGGATAATCTACACCTAACCGAGAGTCTAAGGAGTGATCTGCATAGAAAAATGAAGTTTAGGTTGGGAAAGCTCACTGTTACTGACATGCCACGCTTTCATTATTAAAATACTAGATTAACTTACAGCAAGAAGATTATCTACACAAAATTGGATGTTTAGGGATTTCATTGTTAAGTTTTAAAAGTTGAGTGGGTAATTAGCACATGATCCAAAGTTCATGAAAGTTCAATGCAATTTAGCCAAATAATAATGGTGAGAAGTTAAAACCAAAAAATAGAAACTTATTTCATGAGAAGCTAGAAAAAGTACAAAAAAGTTAACTTCCACAATATATGCAAAAATCCCTTCATCTGTCCATTAGAAAAAGATTGAAATAGTGTTGGGTTTACCTTGACAATGAAGCTGGATCCCAATTAGACGGAACAGACTTCTTTACTTCCTCTTGCAGAACAAGTGGAGAAGCTATTAAGTGTAAATAGTACAGTGAAATGAAATAACCATCAAAAGCAAGATATTTGGTGTCAGCAGCATCACGAAACCAATCGCCACTTAAATCAAAGAGAGCATTAAAATAACCAGAAGGAATTTTTCCTTGTATTGCTGATTTCTGATTAAGCAACTCTGACATCTGCAAGGAAGAAAGCAATATGCAATATTTTTTCAGAAACAAGAGAAAATTTATTTGATAGAGAATAGGGATTTACAACAAGGGAGGAAGATATGAGACATTGCATAGAAATTTATTTGATTTTTGGTGATATGCACACTGTTGTTTTACAGGAAGTCACTTTTATCCCACGACCAATGCATTTCAAATAATGTAGTTCTAAATTCTTTTCAAGGGAGGATGTACATAAGGTTATTGCAGATTATTTGATTAGAGCTTCAAATTAGAGATTTTTAAATGTCACCAATCTTAGCTTATTATATATATATATATATATAACCAGAAATCCACTGTTCTTTTTCTGTCTACTCAGGATCCACCTTGTCTAATTTTTAATCTCTGTGTATACTCTCATACAAACTACTTACAAATTTACTAGGCATCTACTTTTGAGTTGTGACCATTGCTTCCAGAACCCGGATAGCAATTTATTGAATTTTGAGTGGATACACTTCTTTTATACAGCACTTAAAACGATAGAGGCTGTTTCTCATGTTGTAATAAAATATGTTAAGTGGCAAATAACTTTTCTATCCACAAATGATGGTTCCACTAGCAAAGCATATTCATGAGAATCAAGATTTCAACAAATAAAAACCTAACCCATGCGACGATGAGACGCATATGATTAGATCCTTAAAACTGAAAAAAAGAAACCACGCTGGGGGAGGGTGGCGGTGCCAACAGAATCCAAAAAGACCCACAAAAGACAACAGTGCAAACTTGCGCCAACACAGAAGGACGAAGAAGCCTTCGTCAATTTCCTCCAGAAAAAGCTAGTAAAAAAAATAGTAATAATAAAATATAAGAATTAAGAAGTAAAGTCGTTCAATTTGCCCTCTAAACTAAACATTTCTGAATAAGTATAGGATGTACTAAACGACTAAAGTGCAACTGCAGAACTTGAGAGTAACTTCAAAACCTGGGAAATATAATACCTTATGCTTTCAAACATATTTCATCAATAGCATCGTCTTCTTATGATATTTTAGAATCAAATTGCAGTTTATACTATCATGCTTCGATTCGGAATCTGAACACTAAAAACATGAATTACTTGACAGAAAGAAACAGAAAAGAGAGAAGCCCACCTGGTTAAATTCAAGTACATCGGATTTGAAGCGGATTCGATCCCCTTTATCACACCGGATATCCTCAGAAACTCCTTTAATAGTAGTTCCCCCAGGAATCAAAATGTCCCTTTCGTTCACTTCGTCCAGCTCCACCAACCTCCTGCCTCCGATTCCCTTTGAGAATTTCAATCGGAAATCACTGGTCAGATCAAACCCTTTGCCAAGACACTCCAATGTTCTCATCTCAATAGGTAATTGCGCACTCTCCTCCATCACAAACAACAAACCACGAACAAAATCGAAAATATAGATAAATAAACAAAGTCGGAGAGGAGGCAGACAGGCCAGGCAATAAGCCAAAGCTTTAAATTTTAGGGCTGAAAACGATGGTCTCAGCGTGTACCGAGTCGTCTGACCAAACAGGTAGCCCCCAAAGACTGCAATTATAAAGCAACATTTAGCGTCCTTGATTGAGGGTGGGCGAGCTTGTACTCAAAAGGTGAGGATTCGGGAAGAAGACAAAGAGAGTTGTAGCGAAGCGTAAGCTGTAGAATATTTATCCAAATAATAGTGAGGAAGAGGGGGGCGAATCCTATGAAGTTTCGAGGAAGTAGAAGATTTAGGGATGAAAAGAGGACCCCGCCGCAAGCTGTTGACTGTGAGACGGTGGGAACAGTATATGAATTTGAAACGGGCATTTCAGTCAACTTCTTTTGCCCTCGGCTTACCTACTCCTTTGCATCCTTTACAGGTTATCAAACAGCCCATTAATATGGTTAGGAAAATGGATGGAGCTTCTTCGAGTCCAAAACCCATACGGTCCCTTGGGTAGCATAGAAAATTTTATATAAGTTCTACAAAATTAAGATATTTTTAAAAGGATTGGATTCCTGAAATTTGCTAAATTTCCAATATACGGATTTGGGGAAAAAAAAAGGGGAGAAAATCCTTTTGCTCTTACGGAATTAGTTGAAAATTGTGTGGATCTTTTAAAAATTTCAATGGATCAATTATGAATTTTTGTAAATCAATTGCAAATGAATTATTATTAGTTGTTTAAGGGATATTATCCTTAATCCAGAGTTTATAATTGATCCACACATATTTGGTAAAGTACAATTGTGTACTTTAAAAGCTACAAGGAGTATGCCATTTTGCTTATGTGCCTCTCCTATTGATAAGTTGAAATTGAATGGTAGTAGGGACGGCGGATATTAGGTTAGATTGAGGTATAGAAAAGCTAGGGATCTTAAACATAGAACTCAATGTTATGAAGAGGTTGGCAGATTAATTGAGATTTTGTTATGAAGAAGGTTCCTATTTGTCATCAGTGGCAACCAGCTGAGCTGAATTCTCTACAGATTAATGTTGATGGAGCTATTCATGAGATAGCGGTGCTGCTAGTATTGGTATACCAATTTGTAGGGAAGCTAATGGAAAGTGCTTAGAAATGTTTTGGTGGCAGAGTTAAAGCTGCTTCCTCACAAATGGCTAAAGCTCTAGCTCTTAAGCATGTTACCATGGACTGGCATTTATCTAATCTTGTGATTGACACTGAGTGTTAAGTTGATTTTTTATTATAGCTATAGGAGGGATTCAAATGCCTGTGGATGGAACTGTATATCCTTTTGCTGTTTTGAGGATCTTTGAAATATTTCTTTTTCTTTGAGGAGAAGGGATGGCAATAGAGTTATTGATTGGCTCAAAAGGGTTGGGCTCTATTGAGCTGGTGGATAAACTACACCCACTTCTCTTGCAAATTACTACATCTGTATGTGGATAGTATACGTAGGGTCTTACTTTTGAGGGTAGGACTTAGGAAGGCATTGGTTAGTATTTTGCTTTAGGGTTGTTCAATTTTGTTTTTAAAATAGTTTTTTTGTTTTTAAAAATAAAAAAATAAAAAAACTTATTTGATAAATCTGTTTTTTTAAACTGTTTTAAAAAATAGAAAAATAAAAGAATAGAAAATTCAGAATAATTTTAAAGTGAAAATATAAGAAAATGTGAAAAACATCTACTTTATTAATGATAAAGTTATAAATTTTAAATAACTCATCTATCACTCGCTAGTTATGATTTTAAGAACAACTATTCAAACAGATTTTTTTATTTTTTTATTTTCAAAACTTATTCTCGAAATCAATTTTATAAAACTATTTTGAGAACAAGAAAATAAAAAATACTATCAAACAAGCTCTTAATTTTTCTTCCTTTTGTTTTCTATTTTGGTTGTTTTGTCACTTTTTCTTTGTTGTGGTCATTGACTAGTTTTGTTTGCTGATTTTCTTTTTTTTGAAATTTTCTTTTATGTCAAAATTTTTTAAAAAAGTATAGTTTAAATGTTTAAACAGATTACACACATGAATAAAATGTTTATAATAATTCATAAATAAAATATTTGTTCTCTCTTTTTAACACAGAAACATCATTTTATAAAAAAAATTCAAAAACATCACGTTTTTAGAAATATCCATGTGACATTTTTCATCTCTTCTTAAAATCCCAAAATGCTAATGTCATAATTTGATACGATTCTGATGCTAATGTCAACATTTTTTATCTAATAATATGAATATGTTTGCTTCTTTTTAAATAACTTTGGTTGGTGCTTTATAGTTTATGCAGTTTTATTTTTTGGGAGTAGAAAAATAGGTCTGCTCCTTGCGTTGTTGGTACTTTTAAGCATCGGTGGTTGGTGCTTTGTAGCTGAACCGATACGTCACTTACTACGCGCTTAGCAGACCAGGTTGAGTAGAACACGAGTATCAAACAGGATGTCCTAGACGTTTTAATTTATTAGTTTACTATTTATAAATTATGTAAATTAATTTACCATTTATTATGAATATAAATTTCATATTTTATGTTATTTTTATATCATATTTATTTATGATTGTCATTATATAAATTTAAATTTAAGAAAAATTATATTATTTATAACTTATGAAAAAGGTTGATTTTCAACAAATCTTATATGAATATGTTGATATATTGATTATTTTTATAAAATCACATTTTTTATCTTAAATGGTCAACAGTAGAAAACTAATTATTTCGAGAAATAGAAATTACAAAAATAAATTTTATTTTTTTTAATAATATTTTTTCTATACAAATAGTTATAAATCAAACTCTAAATAACATGTTTAGGAGATTCAATCATTTATAAATTATGGCAAACCTTATTAGTATTATCCTAAAGATTTGGACTGACCATAACTTTGTTTGTTTAGTGAATGGGTTATGGGGGAAAAAAATCCTTTGACTATCGAGTTGAAAATAAACGCCATGTTGATCATCCTTTAAATTAGATGCGAATATTTTATATTAAAATTTAAACAGACCAAATTAATTCTAAATATTTATTAATATATATTATAAAGTCTATAAGTCATTACCATATTGTTAGAATATTATTCCTCAATGGCTCAATCAATTTTTAATTTGCATGTTCCCTTTTTAGAGAAATCATCTGAGTATCCCATCCCGTGTGATGCGGAATGGGAACAATGCCGTTTAAAAGTTTAATAAATAAATAAAGGAGAGACATGGAAAAGCTGAGATTGAGAGTACAAATCTAATCCATGTTCCCTCAAGACCCGTGTGATTTGACCCTATTGATTGCCTTTACTTTGACGTCCCCACGCTTTTTCTTCCTCGTTCAGTTCAGTTCAGGGTACCCGTACCCCGTGATTTCTTCTTTATAATATTCAAATTCAAACTCAAACTCAAACTCAAACTGGTCCCAAATATACTAATTAGATGGTCGGCTGCTTTATTACGCGGCGTCTCGCATAACAAGTTATACTACTAATTACATTAACACAGTTTCCTATCAGCTAAGCTAAAGAATTGTTTATTAGTAATGTTACGTGTATAAAAATGAGTAACATGTTATTAAAAAAGCCCAAAACCACTTATCCTTCATATGATAAGGCATAACTACAATTTACTTAAGCAAATTAATTGAATAATTTAAACATGAAATCAACTAAGCAGGTGATTGGAACATAGGCATGGTTCGTAATCAAAATGAACAAAGCCAAAAATCAAAATGTGAGTGTAGGTGTGAGATGTGAGTGGTTTGTTTTGTGGGGTGAGAGATGTGAGTGCGCATCAAATGAAGGTCACATCTTTGATCTTTCGCATTTGCTCATATTTTATTTGTGGCAAGTTAGCCTCCATGTGTACAAAAATCATGATCTGCCTCCCCCACTCGCCATATGTGTGTGTGTGTATATATATATATATATGTGTGTGTGTGTGTGCTCCCATTGTCTAAGTTTTTTTTTAGAATTTTTTTATTTATAATATGAGTTTCATTTGGTAATTTCTCATGTATTAAATATTTTTTTCTATTTTACATTTATCTATAATTAAATATAAAATAGGTAGTAAACTTTAAATGTAATATATTAAATAAGGGTACTATAAAAAATAATATATTTTTTAATAGATTTAATGAATAAAATTACCTCTCTTGATTCATATATAATTAGTCAAATATGATTTATATTTTAAATTGAAAAAAATATATGTTACATATACCTGTTTTCAATTGAGGTGTAACTAATCATATAGTTTAATTGTTTTATTGTGAAATCTTTATAATTACGAAAAGACACTGATTGTTGCATATCACTGTGGGAAAAAGACATATATTAAGATGCGTAAGAAAAATATTTACCAAAAAAATTTCAATTTTTAATCCTAGGAAGGACTTAAGTCCTTGGCAAAGGAAAATGAAAAAAAAGAATGATTCTTATAATCTTTTCCAAATAAAATAAATTAAATTTTTAAGTGAACTAATTTAATTTTTTAAGTAAAATGAATTTGATTTTCAAGTTGATTGAACCAAATTTTTAAATAGACTAGGCTAAATTTTCAAGTGGAATAAATTAATGAACTAAATTTTTAAATGAACTAAACTAAATTTCTAAATGGAATAAACTAATTTTTCAAGTAGAATAAATTAAATTTCTAAATAGAATGAATTAAATTTTTAAGTGAAAAGAACTAATTTTTCAAGCGGAATAAACTTAATTTCTAAGTGGATTGAACTAAATTTCTGATTTTTATTAGCTAAATTACATATTTTAAAGCCACACTTAATAGTTTTATGTTTAATTAATACTTTCTCTGATTCTTAATACTCCATTCGGTCTCATTTATAAGAAAAAAAATTATTTTATAAATATTAAGGAAGGAAGGTGAAGTTAGTTAAAGATAATTAATGTGTCTAACATTTTCAATTTCTTTCTAAATTACCCCTACTTAATTAATCTTTTTTCCAATTCCTTTTAAAAATGCACCTCATGACTTTTAGTAGTGTTAATGAAGGAAGGTAGTTTTAATAAAAAGAAATTAATATAACATTAACTCTCTATTTTTTCTTTATAAATAAGATCATCAAAAAGAAAAAACTTTCCCTTATGAATAGGATCGGATGAAGTATATAATAGTCTTTTAAAAATATTTTTTTGTTCTTAATAAAAGAGTTTTTTCAAAATTTAATGAATCATTAATGTGTGATTTTCTTAAATGCCCTTGATAGTTTTAAATTTTCTCTCTAAGTATTAATATAGAATAGAGATTAGTGACTTTTATTAAGGATATTTTAAAAATGTTATAATAATTTCTGACAAGTTAAATACTTTTAATTAATTTTAACTAATTATCTTAATTTATGTAATTTCAGTTAAAAGACTCTTAAAAAAAATCAGAAGAAATATGATATAGTATCATGCCGTCTCACCCTTGTTTGACGTAAATTATGGAGGCCCTCTAGCAATTTTTGCAAACACATGAAAGAAAATTGGAAGTATATGTATAAGCTGATCAATGTCATTATTAATAAAAAAAAGTACAAAATATTTAACAAGTTATCACATTGACAAGTTATAAAACTTCATTATACCCAAGCGTCCAACTTATATTAACGTCTAATTGCTTAATTTAGAACACAATATTACAACAATAGAAAAGTCAAATTCGTACACATTCGTGTCCATTATTTAAGTGAGATTTCATTTTACAATTTTACAATATGTTATTTGGTTAAAATCAAACTCATCAAAATTATTTATTACTAACTTTGAAAAACTTGACTTCATATTCTACTTAAAACACATATAAATTAAATCACATATAATTCTTAATAGACAATTCTACAAGAGAAAACTCCTCCACGGGAAGAAAATTCTTGTTATACCAATATATATTCCTTTAATACCTAATTTTAAGGCTGAATATTTTCTTTGACCCTTCAAAACTTGCTGCATTCAAAGTTGAAAACATTTCAGAGTCCGGCCAAAAAAAATTCAAAGTACCTCTTAATTTATATATTTAAGATTTGACCTTATACTTAATTTTTTTAAGAAAACTTCTCTTTTATATTTAATACATATGACCCATTTGGTATCAAATAACGAAAGTGATCTTTAAAACAACATCTATTATATTTTTATAATCATCATTTAACAAGTTATTAATTTTATACATGGTGTCTTTGGTATAGAAAATAAAAAGAAATATAATTTAAAAAGTGAATTTATAAAAATAGTATTATTATTTTACTTAAAAATAATAATAAAATGGAAAACGTACCCAATCACTTATCTGTGGACACATGCATATTTCTTATTAAAATGAGGACTAAATCTCACCTTGGGTGACGGCGAAATTTAGCCATGCAACAAACGCTCCTACAACAGTTTAACTTAAAAACACACATACCTTGCAAATAACTCTCTTTTCAAACTAACACTAGGTGAAAAAACTTAGGGCCTGTTTGGTTCTCTTTCTTAAAATAGTTTTTTTATTTTTGGAAATAAAAAACTCAAAAAACTTGTTTAGTAAATTTATTTTTTATAAACTGTCATGGAAAAAAGAAAAATAAAATAACAGAAAATTCAGAACACCTTTAAGGTGTTTTGTAGTTTTTGTTCTGGAAAATACAAGAAAATGTGAAAAACATTCACCTCATTAATGGTAAAGTTATAAATTTTGAATAATTCATCTATCACTTACTAGTTATGATTTTGAGAACAACTATTCAAATAGATTTTTTTGTTTTCTTGTTTTCAAAACTTATTCTCGAAAATAATTTTACAAAACTGTTCTCAAAATAATAAAACAAAAAACACTGTCAAACAAGCCTTTAGTGCCTATTTGAAAACACTTTCTGTTTTATTGTTCTTAAAACAATTTTGTAAAACTGTCTTCGAGAATAAGTTTTATAAACAAGAAAATAAAAAATATATTTAAAAAATTATTATTAAAATCATAACTAGTAACTATTAAATAATTTATTCATAATTTATAATTTTACTATTAATGATGTGGGTATTTTTCACATTTTCTTATATTGTTAAAAAAAAACTACGAAATATCTTAAAAATATTTTGAGTTTTTTATTATTTTTTTTTCTGTTTTTCAGAATATTTTATAAAAAACATGTTTAACAAATAAATTTTTTTATCTTTTTATTTAAAAAAAAATATTTTAAAAACAGTAGTAAAATATGCCCTTGGAAATATGAGTCATTATTAAGTAAGGGAATGTTAAGATAGAAGTCTAAAACCTCATATTCTGCATTTGTTAGGGCGTAGGGAAACATAATTATATATAATTTACTTAAAGCCTATAAAGAGATCCAATCCTAACATGAATGGGTTAAACATGTTAATGTCACATGAGGCATCACGATCAAACTCAAATATTAAAAGCCTCCAAAACCCACAATAATTGATCGATCATGCATTTACACACGACAAATTAAAATATCAATTTAGTTAGTGACTTTGTGAGTGATTTGTTTTGTGGGGCGAGATGTATCAGTGCACGTCACATGGAGTCCTATATAAATCCTTCACATTTGTACGTATGTTATTTGTGGGCACCTACGTGTGGAAAATTCAAAATCTGTCACCACCACAATTTTTTTAATGTCTATTACGTGTCTTGAATTTGAATTTGAATTTGAAAGTGATGTATAATTGACTATGTAGATAGACTTCAAACATTTCATGTTGCTCAAAGCAAAAGTTGATTGGCCTTTTTTTAAAAAAAATAATAATAAGATTGAATTTGAAGATCATGGAGAATTTTTTGTTATATAGTTTTTGTAAAGAAAATGATTGTTATATGTATGTATATGAATTTTACAGCTTAATATAATATAATTAATTTTTTAAAAAAATACTTAAATTATAATTTTATTAAAAAATATAATATCAAGATATAATACATTATACCCAATTATAGTTCAAAATTTTTTAAACACTAAATAAAATTACATCTAAATTTTGTTACAAAATAAGGTCACGCATGGGTTCTTTTTTTTTTGGACGAGTGTATGTTGTCTGAATAGTGAAAACTGAGAAGCATGACTTTTCAATTTTGGAATTTTTTCTTTCTCATAAATTCATTCACCATAATAATTTATTTAATGTTTACTAATTAAAAATTATGCATGATTGTGTTTATTGAAAAAAATTATGCATGATTGTTTTCGTCTACACAGACCAAAAATTTTATGCATCCAACGATGTAACATTTTCTTTGACAATTATATAAGAATTTATAAGATTTTTGGGTCATGGTCCGCTGACTTATCATAAATTAAAAATAAAATAACCGCTTTCTTATCTGTTAGAGTTTTTTTTTTTTTAAATATCATTATATGGATAAATTTTCAAGTTTAGCTCTATTCACCAAAAAAAGGGGAAACCATGCCAAAGCAGGAAAGAACTTTATATTTATTTGGTCTAATATATGTGCATGTGTAAGGAATGATTTTTTTTTTTTCCTAAAAATTTTTACGCAATGTAAGGAAGGAATGATCATTGCAAAGAAGTGCAGAACACCAAAAAATGTTTGAACAGTCTGAAGTAAGTTGGACTTTCTGAAGTTCAACATGTTTGTGGATTGTGGTGTGGAATTTCAATTCATTAGCTAAATTTTAAAGTCATAGAGTATAACTTTGGGCTTACTAGATATTTTATAGTATTGTTGGTCAAAAGAAAAAAAATAATTCATGGAATCAGGCCATCCTCACCTTAAATCACCTTGATTTTTTTTTCCACATGTTTTGGTACATCATGAATTATTTAATACACAAGATATTACATATATGAAAAGTAAAATCTGATTATTACGTGTTTCAAAAAATTTAATGAAAATAAAATATAAGAATATAATAAATATGATATAAATTTTCTTTTTTGACTAAATAGCAAAGCGCCTCTTAGATTAGTAGACTACTAGCTATTAACTAAACGCACTTTCTAGACCCAAAAAGAAAATTAACTCACCAATGTGAAGTCAATATTGTCAAGAAAGCTGGAATGCAAGTGTTATTTTCTTCATGATAACATATATAGTTGCCGTGCCCGTGAGAAAGATTTCCGATGCAGAGAAAACAAATTATGAGTAAAACTGTGAAGTCTAACATGTGAACCACAATGAACCAAATCATGTTCCTCGAAATTGAAGATGCATCATGCATTTCGTCAGAAGATGACTAACAAAGTGAAACTATCCATTAAATGCATCGAAGAATATTCCTAGTTTACAAAGTAGATAAAACGCTAATCAACATATCCATAATTAAAGGCTCAAAGCTGAAAGTGATGTGTGTCTGTCTTGATGAGCATATAGATAGACGAAGATACATATGGTGTTTCCTTTTAGGCCCCATCTGGCTGCATAAAGGGGCTGGCAATCTCATCTGTGCCATCAGTTGGAGACACGAGCATAACAGCAGTTCCTCTGCAAACCTGAGGTAGTAAAATATTAGAAAAATGACACTTGAGGACCAAAACTTTGAATTAAATATAGTAAGGGATCTTACAGTTTTTTTTACTATTGAATATCATAAATTTACTACTGCTTTATTCTATATTTACTACTAAAAAAACTACAAGATCCCTTACTATATTTAATTCAAAGTTTTGGTCCTCAACTGTCATTTCTCCTAAAATATTCCCTTCAGTTCCGTAAGGAAAGGCTGAAAAGATTCACATCATAAAATGGAAAGAGAAGGAATTTGCCAGCAGAAAATTTCCAATCTTTGAATTCAAAACTTGGTTCACTTTATAAGCAGAATAACTGGTTTTCAACTTCTTTTTATCCTTCATACCATACCCCACCAGCCCCATTTCATTCTTCTCATATCCATCAAAATGGGTAGAAAAGTACACAACAATCAGCTCTATCCCACTAAATGAGGTTAGCTACATGAATTATATGACGCCATTAAACTTTATAAAAGAACAACTCTTCAAATATACTATTCAACAAAAGATCACACTTTATAACTATAAAAACGACAGAGGCTGTGTATATTTACCATGCGATTGAGCCATCCGATGCTTGCACAGTGCAAATCTAAATTGTATATTTACTTCCGGAATTATATTTAAGCTAAAATTATCAGATTCCAATCCAATAATAAAACCAGGGAGAATAAGTTAATATGCAGGATTTCCTGAAAGCAAGGCATTCACAGCCTTCAAGAAGCTAGCCTCAGGGCTTTATCAGGAACTGTAAGTAAAAATTTTGGCATTGATAGCTTCCCAGGGGTGTTGCGGAAAAGAAATGAAGTTTGAGAATTTTGAGAATGATGAGACTACTTACTTACCTACTCTATTTTTTCATTGTCAATCATTTGGTCAGATATTCACACACTACGTTTTAGTCAATCAAATTCAAAACCGTATCAGAATTAATTTTTCAACCCGATGAACAATAATGTTCCATACAGAGTTAAGCCTTCTCCATCAGCTTTTATATTTCTCTTTTCATAGGCTTACCTGCACCATCTTTTTTATTGGCTAGTCTATGACTTTATCTAGTCACAGATGACAAAAGATCCAGCAGGTTCCAGATGTCGGTCACATGTCCACATGGGAAGCATGTAATTTCCAGCATACACAAGCAAATAATATGTGCAAGAAGGTCTAACTTTGAGGCTCAAATAAGGATACTTTATGTTGGACTCTGCAAAAATATAGATGACGTAGAAGAAAACCTAATATTAAGCCAAGACGTCTAGTCTGATCAGTGGTTTTAAGTGGATCATCAGAATCTGCAGCATAAGAGACAAATGCCTTTATAATGTAATGAAATGGCAGATATTTTTTAATTCTAAGCAAATATTTATTTTCACCCATATTAGACGAGCCATTTTGATTCTTTTGAAAGAACTGAAAATTTTCTAGTACAAAGTTCACCATCTGGAAGTAGGGCAAGGCAACTCAAGAAAATCTTTGCAGTTTTGTGCAGATAAAAATAATATGTACTCTGAAAATTTGACAGCTTTTTAGATATATTTTGGAAATTGTTGGACTCCTTCACCAGATAATACATAGTACGACACCAAATAAAAAACTGCTGAAGTTTATTATATTTATGCTCTAAGTGCACATTTGGTTCATTTAACAACTAAAAAGCAAAATAAGATATCGATACCGTATTTACCTCTTAGAAACTCCAAAGCTTCATCTAGGACAAGGTTAAGTAACTGGTCATACCCTTTCAGAGTCCCTGTCACTGTCATCCAACAAAGAAATAGATAATGAAAAAATTAGAGGAGCTTGCTAACATTTTGAAGCATGAAAGATACACTAAATCTTAACAGTCTGACTGTTCAAATTTGTCAGTTGAACTGCAATTTAAATTCAAATCAATTTCAACATTCAGCTCTCCCTGTTAACATCTAAATCAATTAAGATAATAATGGAAAAAATAGATGAAAAATTAATAATGATGAAATCAGTAAATGGAAGACCCTGAATTTATGTACATGTCATTCCAGAAAAAACCTACGCATAGGCTGTCCATTATTATAATTTTCTATTCACATAAAGCCAGTGTTGATTTTAGACCATTTGAGGTCTCAAAGAAAGAGAAGTGTAAAAACCGAAACTGAAAGAAGTTAGAAGGGCGAGTTTTTCTTTCTTTCTGGTAAAATAACAGGGTAAGTTTATACTTAATGCACGTGGACAGAGTATTCCTTCAAATAGTTAGGCCTAATTGAAACCTGGATTTCAGAACTACAAGACATTTTCCTTGCAGAGTTCATATTCACGAGCATCGATGTTTCCCAGGACAAATAAATCTAGATCCTATGTCTCCGCATTATTCCATTAAGTAAAACTTCACTGTCAACTACATTCACTCACTCACTGCTGCGAGATTAAAAGATTCAAGAACAACCTTGTCTGCCCCCAGTAGACCTGAACGTCTTTGTCCACAAACTTTGCGAGGTCCAGAACAGTCTCTTTACATGACAATTAGGCCAAAATGTGAAATTTAAATTTCTAGCATTGTCACTAAATTTCTTCATATTTTTCTTTCCTCGCACGAGTAGCTAATCAAAATGTGAACAAAAGCAGAGAAATTTACCATGTCTCAATCGGACTCGATCACTGAGCTGCTTCTTCAAAATTCTTCCGGGTCACACAGAAAATTTTCAATGAATCAGAAACATAGGGATAGAATTAAACTTTCGTACGCTGCACATGCAGAGATTGGATTGGATTTACCTTTTGACGAAACTGGATTTGTCCCCAGTTTTGAGCAGCGAGAGACAGAGAGGACCAAAAGCGGCAGTGGGATCTAAACTATGAATACGTTATACGAGAGTGAGGTTTTTCACTTCCCCAATATCTTTGGATTTTTTTAAGCGGAAAAAATCAATCAAAATAAATAAAATAAATAAATATATTAATAAGTCAATATAAAATATAAAAAGGTGAAAAGAATTGTTTTCGGTCTTGATACATGATACAAATTCGAATTCACTCGAGCCCAACAAATTTCAATTTTCGAATAGCAGCTTCACCGTATATTTTTTGATTTACAAACTTGAGTCTATTTACCTTTTTTTTTTTTTAATTTTTGCCAACAAATTAAGCCTATTTACTGATAACTAGAGTCCAAAATCTGTCATTAATTATCTCAATTGATCGTTGAGTGCAACTTAAAAATCTTTCTTTGTCATTTAATGATAAAAGAAAAATTAAAAGTTAAATTCAGTGGAATACATCTTAAAATTAAGTAGAGTTGGGACACAGGTCATTCCACCCTTAAACGGGTTAGCCTGCTGTGAACTGCCAAAAAATGGATTGAGGGCGCGCTAGTTTGTTTTCTGGCAGGTTGGGATTTACCTAGTTTAAGACTATCAAGGTGGGTTAGCACTTGCTGGTACAAAAATCAGATTATTAACACTCAATTAAGTAAAATGATTTCTTATTCATCACTGTGTCTAGTAGGAATGGCCTATTTATATTATTCATGAGTGAACAATATATTTAAAACTCACAGAGGAGTTACAGTGGTTACAACCAAGCATTAATGGTGTTTATTACTTATTATTATGTAACGGTTGTTAACTCATCATTGTAGGGTAACGAGTGGTAGCTATGCTATTTTTTCCATTTCAACCCGCCATATATTTTTATATATATATATTTTTTCAATTTTTTTATATTTAAATAATTATTTAAATCACCAATATAAATAATAAAAATAATAATATGATTGATACATAATTAAATTAGAAAAAGAAATCACATAAACTATCAATTTATCAAAATATATTAATACATACTAATCATCATTTATGTAAGTATCATAAGTTAGCAACATTAAATATGAAATATAAGGAAATTTCAAATTCAAGTATAAAGCAATTCTAATTTTAAAATTTAATATTAAACAAAAAATATATAAAGAAATAAAAAATTATAATTTGAAGGAAAAAAAATTAAAAAAAAAGCGGGCTAACTCGCGTGCTTGGCGGGTTAGCCCGCTTAACCGGTGGGTTAAACGGTTCAGATTGAAAAAAGATCATCTTAATATGGACTCTGTTTTTCTAGTTTAAAATCATCATAAAATGGACCAAAACGGGTTAACCCATTAGTTGAAGTCTGTTTTCCCGACTCTAAAATTAAGTACTACCTTTATTGAGAGAACTATAACTAAATTATCCAAACAAAAAAGTAGTCAAATATATTAAATATGTTATAAAGGATTTTTTTAATAAATTCCCTTAATTTAATATTTACACATAATCTTATTTTAATTTATATCTTGTGATAATACGTCAAGAATAAAATTGAAAAATATATTAATTTATCAGATAAAAGTTATTTATCTCTTGTATTTTAAAATAAAATATATGTTAAAAATATTCTATATTTTGAAATGAAAAAAGTATTAATTGTGTGTAGAAAAAATTTATTTGAAAAAAACAAAATCTACTTGGATAACATTTAATTACTTTCTAGAGATAATTTTGTTAGTGGGAATATAATATTTTGTATTTATAATTTTTTATTTCGTTTTAAATCTCCCTATATCGCACAAATATAATTAATATATAATCAATTGTATAAAAAGAATATATATATATATATAATCAACAAATTCATATAGAGAGAATAAAATTTATACTAGAATAGAACGACTGATTCTTCATAGTCGACGTGTGAGGCGCAGGTCCCATTTAATTTCATAAATCGGTGATTTCCGTGGGGAAAATGGCACGTAAAGCAGAGGCCACTGCCACGCGTTAAAGTGCATGCGATGCCGATGTCATCACCTACAGCGAACATAACACCTAGCATCGGCATGCAATTTATAAAATCTGACTTTGTATTGCTCTCTTTCTCATGCATAATATCTCATTACTTGCACTCGGTGCTCCCACGCATGGCCACCTCCACTTCCCCACCAGTCCCCGGCGACCCTACCACCACCTGCATCTACCTCCTTGAGACCGTCACTTCTGCCATCCAATCCTTCGCCCCCATCAACAAAATTCACCAACACCTTTGCGCGTACGTATATATACTTATATTGAATACTTTTTCCTATCACTACTGCCTGTGTTAATTTGGATCGATCGTTATATATATATATATATGTACAATAACGTAACGATATCCATTGATTGCTTTGCTGGTAGGTTCCATTTTTACTCGTATGACATGACCCGGCAAGTGGAGGCGCACCACTATTGCGGCCACCAGAACGAGGAGATGAGGCAGTGCCTGATCTACGATAGCCCCAATGAAAATGCCCGCGTGATCGGCCTCGAGTATATAATATCACCCAATCTGTACTTGACGCTGCCGGACGACGAGAAGAAGCTGTGGCACTCTCACCTCTACGAGGTCAAGAGTGGCATTCTCTTCATGCCCGGAATGCCTGGCCCCATCGACCGCCGAGACATGGAAACTGTGTGCAAGACTTATGGCAAAGTCTTCCATTTCTGGCAAGTCGACAAGGGTGACTCTCTCCCGCTTGGCCTGCCTCAGCTCATGATGGCTTTCACTAGAGATGGCCAAATTTATGAACACCAACTTCAAAGTACAACATTGTTATATATATATATATTCTGCTTAATTTGTCATTGTTTATAATTCGTAATTCACATGAATAATGCAGATGTTGGGCAGCGTTTTGGGGTTGACTACAAGAAGGAGAGAGAGAACAGAGCGTATATGTCAGGGCCTGACCATGGAATCCATCCTCTGGCAAATGCAGGAGGGAAGGGCCTTAAGACTGTGTTGAGGGAGGTCCAATGCAGCCCTGATCCTGTTCCTCCCGCTGACGCCAAGGTCTTTGTATAAATCCCTTAATGACTTGTTCTGATATATATATATATATATATATATGAGACATTGGGGGCTTGTGGACGTTCATGCCAAATTAGATGTACCTGCTCTGCTCTGAAACTGAAAATAGGTTAGTGTATGTTTCTGTTTCAAGCCTTATCTCTAGATCAAGAATGTTTCGACATTTACATACTGCCCAGAATAATGTATACAAATATATCAGGTTTTGATGTCCATTACGGGTATAGTCACTCTTCTCTTTCTACAAATTGAGAGTCAGAAAGAGTCTTCAAGTATCACAAGAAACGAATTGCTTTTTGGTTTTATCCAGTCTTTGATGTAACTCATTTTTGAGGGAGCTAACTTCAAATTATTGTTATGTGAAATACAACATATAATAATGAGAAAACAAGGAGACATTAGTTCAAATGAACTTATTTATTTATAGCATCTATTCATCATAATGATCTGTTGATGTGATTTTTAATTTAAGCTTCAAGCTTATAAGGTGGAGGTGGCCTCCTGATCTCACTTGGTTGTTCAAATGAATAAGCAATTTCGATCAGTTTTGGTTCTGAACCTCTCAAACCTCCAAAGCAAACACCAACTGGCTGGTCCTTGTTGTAGCCTGCAGACACAGTAATTCTTGGATACCCTCCAATGGCAAGTATAGTACTAAAATTTGGACCACCTGGGGTCACCACTGCAGGCATCTAGTTTATTTCGCTTTAATAAGTTTCTCGAACCCTTGTTGGGACAACCATGCCATGATTGATAATGCTTCTCGTTCCATTCTTTCTTTCCAATTCCGTTAGACTTTTGAGCTCGCAACATCAAGGCTTGGCCATACTCTTCAACCTTCTCCTGCAATATGCTTAACACTTAAATGCTCTACCCCTACTTCTATTTTAACCATATATCCATGCAACCACTTTAAATTAGACTCAAGCGGCTACTATCATATATATTAATTAAATATATATAATTTTCTTGAATTATTGTCTAAGTATATAATTTTAGTCTAATACCTTCAAAAGCAATATTTTAAACACAACATCCTTACCTCTGCGTGTTTGATGTTGAGGTCAATCACCTGTGCTAAGGTTCTCACTGGAGAAGCAATCAAATCTTCCGGGTATGAGTTCAAGGCTAGTTTGAATTCAGCTAAATCAGCAATTCTTTCATATGGGTCAGCAACGAGTATGTCAATGTTATCTATCTTCAAATTGTCAACCAGAACTGCACCCTGTTGCCTAAATGTGATTCCAAGCGTAACCAACCTGTTGCAGCAATTCACTAGCATGATTTAAGCCATGCAGAATGGTAAGCAACTTGTTCCAAGCGTAATATTTCAACGGTATATACCATGGCAATATATATAATGAAAATATTTAGCTACTCGAATTTATTCATTTACTTTTTTAACAATTTTTTAAATTTTAATTAATTAGTGATTGAGAAAATTACAATTATATATTTTAGGAATAAATAATTATTAACAATAAAAGTTACATGTGTAAAAGAAATTCAGAAATTCTAACTTTATTAAGTAACTAAATTATTTTTCATTATATATATATATAATTTATACATAATTATGATTTATAATAATATAAATTTATAGTATTATATATTGTCAATAAATAAATTATTAAAATGTTTAATTAGTTGGTCAAGAAGCTAGTCGACTCCCCTCTTAAAAAAAAAATAATAACAGAAGGGTTTGGAGTTAATGCAGGATAAATTGACTTATTTTATTTTACTTAAGTCGCATTTTAATTATTCAATTTTATTTGTTATATATTAATAAATACTTTTTGACATGTTATATTTTGATAAATTTTTTATTTTTATCGTTATATTTTACCCAAATGTCCGTGCAATGGGAAGACCTCCCATTGGGTGTATCTAAATAAATCAAATATAACAATATAATTTGATAATTTTCTTATCATTGGGTTGTAACAGCTCATGAAAGAATAAATTTTAGCAATGATTCGTTCCCGCGTTGAGCAGCTCTCGCTAATGTTATAGACGGTACTGAAGGGAATCATAGTGTACTTGTATATTTGTTATAAATTTTAGGTGCGTTATATTTGATTTAGAGAAAGTGACGGCACAAAGATTGATTTTGTAAGAAACATTATTAATTATTTGAATGGAGTGGCATTTGGTTTTTTCAAAAGGGTGGCCGTATGTTTATTATATATTTTTTCTATTTTTAATATAAATTACTTATATCTAACTCATCAAAATTAAAAAAAAAAAAGTTAGTTATAACATTAAAATTGTTTTAAAATTGGTGTGATTTTTATCTTTATCTATAATAAATATTATAACTTTAAACAATTCATATTCTCTCTCTTATTCATCAATTAAATTTTTTAAAAAATAGTATAATTAATATTTATGACCACAATAAACTTTTAAAACAATGACTAATAGTAAAAAGGAGGGGAAGGAATAGATCTACTTTAGGAAGTATATGTATATTAAATGGAGTTTGATGATCGTTTATTACCATCTTGATTTCTTGATATTTGGTTAATCTACCGATAATTAATTACTATTACTAGTAATAATAATAAGATACAACCATTAAAATGGTTTTATTAGAGAAAATTTCTTCTCAAGAAAAAATGGTTCTATTTTGCAAATAAAAAACTGTCAATTACTGACAGCAACTTTTCCGAAAAATCCATCGTAAATCCCTTTTTTATAACAAAAATTTCCTAAATTTGTCATAAAATTTATTGTAAAAATTTCATGATGCTTTCGCAAAACCAAAAATCTGTCGCGAATTTTTCTAATTTCGTTTTAAATTTCTGTGTCAAATTTTGTGTATTGTTGTAGGAGAATATACCTAATTACAGCAAATCAATTCCAGAAAAAGACATGCGACAATTGCTAAATATTTGTCTTCGCTCTAATTAATTATAAACAATTATTCATCCCTCTAAATGTAATAGTGGATATGATGTGTGTGGGAATCGAATGTTTAGACTTCCTTTAAGGTTGATGAGTGGGGGCTTGGCTTTATTAGCTCTTTGTTTTGTTTTTTCCTTTTTCTTTCTGAATTTGGCGTTATGTTATGTCCTTTATAATGAAATACAACTAAGAATTGAAAGAGCATTTTTAAAGTTTCTTTTTTCTTTTTTGAGCTTTGATCGTCATTGTTTTTTTTTTCCTTCCCAAGATTCGAGTTTGAAATTTTATTTGAGGAAAATTCATTTTTTCAATTGACTCAATCACATTTGATATTTCAAAATGTCTTTAATTTAAAGCACTAGTTTAAAATAATAAATAAAATTTTAATAAATTAAATAATCATCCATATATATATATATATTAATATCTGCTTTATATGTGATGATCACTAGAATGGTGTTCATTTCTGTTCAAAGGTCTATCTCTAGATCAAGAATGTTTCGACACACATGCATATATACTATATTGCCGAGAATAAGGTATACAAATATATCAGGATTTGATGTCCATTATGGGCAAAGTCATTCCTCTATGTCTACAAATTTCTTCAAGTATCAGAAGTAAAGAATTGGTTTTTGGTTTTATCCATTCTTTGATGTATTTAATCGTTGATCAACTTTTAATATAGTTAATTCCAAAACATTATGCGATAACCGCAACATATAATAATGAGAAAAGGAAGAGATCATAGTCGGAATGAATTAATTTATTGATCACATATTATCAGAATCATCTGTTCATCAGAATGATCCGTTGATTTTTAATCTAAGCTTTTAGCTTATGAAGTGGAGGGGGCCTCCTGATCTTAGTTGCTTGCTCAAATGAATAAGCAATTTCAATCAGTTTTGGTTCTGAACCTCTCAAACCTCCAAAGCAAATTCCAACTGGCTGGTCCTTGTTGAACCCTGCGGGCACTGTGATTCCTGGATACCCTCCAATGGCGAGTATAGTACTAAAATCAGGACTAGGGGTCACCACTGCATCTAGTTTATTCACTTTCATAAGTTTCTCGAATCCATGCCGGGACAACCATGCCATGATTGATAATGCTTCTCGTTCTTTCTTTCCAATTCCATTAGTCTTTTGAGCTGCCAACATCAAGGCTTGGCCATACTCATCAACTTTCTCCTGCAATTTGCTTAACACGTAAATTTCTCTACTCCAACTTCTATTTTAACTACATATCCAGCCACTTTAAATTAGACTCCAGCGGCCACTATCATATATATTAAATAGCTATAATTTTCTTGGCTTATTGTTTAATTATAATTAAACAAGACATCCTTACCTCTGCGTGTTTGATGTTGAAGTCAATCACCTGTGCCAAGTTTCTCACTGGAGAAGTAACCAAGTCTTTAAGGTATGAGTTCAAGGCTAGTTTGAATTCAGCTAACATTGCAGTATTTTCATACGGGTTAGGAACGAGTATGTCAATGTTATCTATCTTCAAATTGTCAACCAGAACTGCACCTTGTTGCCTAAATGTGATTCCAAGCGTGAGCAACTTGTTGCAGCAATTCAATGGTATAATTTAAGCCACGCATAATAGTTTCTATTACCTTAGTGTCCCCAGGTGTCGCTCATAAGTTTTCTGCAGTGAAGTACCACTGTTAAATTTGTAGAAATATCTCACTATCCCTAGCCTCTTTCCTCTTAGCCCATCTTTTCTCAGAAACTGAGCATATCCACCTTTTGGGACATATTTTGATGCTTCAATTGTTGCCTTGTCCCTAATGTCCTTGCCTGCAATCGCTTCTAGAACATATGCAGCATCTGATACAGTCCTGCAAATTGGTCTGCAACATTCCACACCATTGTACACATCTGTTAAGGTATCCTTACTGTAAAATCTCTTCTGTATGAAAACATCTAGTTGCAGATGAAAATTCACCATTTGCCCCTCCATGATACTACTTCTATTAATGGAATTCTTTTTAACATTTGAATGTTGACATGATTCAAGTTGTTCAAATTTGAATGCGATCAATTCTATACACTTACAGAATTGCGCTGATCAACATGTTTAGGAAGATTACATGAAAGACATCAACCATCTGAAATTGACTGACCCTACTGTGTCTTGTCTTGGGGTGATTGGAACGACTCCATCTCTACTAGTGAGACCAACGGTAGGTTTGATGCCCACTACAGAGTTAGAAGCAGAAGGGCATAAAATGGAGCCATCAGTCTCTGTACCAAGAGACACTGCCGCAAGATTTGCTGCTACTGATATTGCAGATCCGCTACTAGATCCGCAAGGATCACCCATTGTATATGGATTCTGGAGTAAACTCCAGACATGCAGATATCAATTGACTGAAAAACTATCAGCTACACAAAAAGTACTGTGATCTTACAGCACTTGTATATAAATGCTTCAACCATTTGCCCTTCAGTTATTGTATGATTCCTTTCAAGCACATTGTAAATCAGTTAGTTTATGTTCAAACCTAACAGTTTTTAATATTTTGACATATATGTCCATAGACTTGTGCGCCCTATATCAGTACAGCTTAAGAATCATTATTTGTATCCTACTGTTGTGGAGTGTTTGTTTTAGGTACTTTGTCTTCTAATTTTTTGAAAATGAAAGGAAGAGAAACTGCGATAGAGTTGACTAGGGACCTAAACCTGGATTAAAATATACTTACCAATATCAAACTTATTTTATAATTTATAATTATAATACCTCCATGGAGCAATAAAACGGCAGAAAAGTTTAATATGATAGGCAGATTCTTAGGTAGATGTTAAAGGCATATAGAGATGTCAGGCATACTTTTTAATGGACTATCCTCTAGCATATTTCCCTACTTTTGTAGGATGAGGTTCCTAACAGAGAACCTTTTAATACAATAATAATTCTTTGTAGCTGCATCTCTGAAGAAATTCAAATAATATGAGAAACCAAATTATCCCTTATCAATATAAAATATAAAATATAAAATCTATCCACATTGTGGAGAACCAAACACACACAGAATAAGGGAAAATAGAAAAGTAACTTGCCTTGCCTTGTCCACCTCTAGCATTCCAACCAGAGGGTATTAAGCCTCCCCTGAAATGGGACCACTCGCTCAAGGTAGCCTTCCCTAATATGATAGCCCCAGCTTTCCTCAACTTGGTGACTACCCCTGCATCTCTGGGCACCACAGAGCCCAGAAGTGCATATGAGCCAGCCGTAGTGTTCATCTTATCCTTGGTTGCAATGTTGTCCTTCAGCAGAATTGGGATTCCATGCAAGCCTGGCAAAGAACGACCTGCAGCTCTTGCACGACGTCGTTCTAGATCAGCCCTATCAGCTTGGGCTAGCGCATCTGGGTTCAGCTCCAGCACCCCCTTAAGAATCGGGTTGAGCCTGCGGATTTCTCGAAGGTAGAACTGAACAAGCTGCCTGGAGGTTAGTTGGTTTTTGTGGAAAGCAAGTTGGAGATCGCTCACTGTGGCTTCTCTTATTGAGAATGAGAGAGGCTTGCCTTGTGTGGTTTCGGAGAGAAGGAGGAGGAGGAGGAACGGGAACATCAAAGAGAAGCTAAGTTCTGAATGGGAAGCCATGAGAGAGTGAATGAATGAGAGTAGCAGTAGCATGATATATATATATATATATATAACATATGTAATTACAAATTATCCACCGACAAATTTTTCAGAATGGCTGAGGATTCAAATTAACGCCCTTATGAGTTATGAGCTATATGCTTATCAATTCAATCAGTCCATATAATTAATTGTAAACAACTATTCAGTGTAGTAGTGGACATGGTGTGTGACTGTGAGGGGATTGAATGTGTGGATTTCCTTTAGCCCCTGTTTGGTACAGGAGCCTCCACTGTTCAACCTCATACCAAACAGGGGGAGGGGAGTTTGGTATGAAATTTTGAGTGAGGGGGAGTCCCCACCCCTCAAAACGTGCCCCCCAAATTTGGAGGGACACAAAGGCGAGCTGTCCCCCCCCTCCTCCCCCATCTTTTTTTTTTAATAAAAAAATAATAAAAAATATAAAAATATTTATTTAAATATCTTAATATCAAAATATATTTTTTATATTTATATAATGATAAAAAACTTCTTTAATTTTAAAGATTAAATAATCAAATTATTATTAATTTTCTTTCTCTCCCCTCCCCTCCTAAATCAAATAACAAATAATTAAAATTCCTCCCCTTCCCTTCCTTTCCCTCCATATCTCATCTCTCCTCCCTCCCCTTCCCTCCATTAAAATTCTTCCCTTCCCTTCCCTCCCCTCTTAAAGCTGGTAAGTGGGGGGCTTGACTTTATTTGCTCTTTGTTTTTTTGTCTTGTTCCTGGCATCATGTTACGTCCTTTTTTATGAGATGCAACTAAAAATTGAAAATCATTTTTAATTTCTTTTCTCTTTTCGAACGTTATTTTTTTATTGCCATTATTATCACCTGTATTATATTAAGTAATTTTGTTCAGTCTCATAAATCTATTTGGTAGAAGAATATTTTTTTTTATTCTCAAGATTTGAGTTTGAAATTTTATTTGAGGAATATTCATTTTTTTTAAAATTGACTTAATTGCATTTGATATTACCGCATTATTTTAAAATAAAAAATAATTTTTTAAAAAAATAAATAGTCATATATTAATAGAAAGGTGGAAATATTTTATAATTGAATAATTTACCTTAATTACTCTTCTCTATTTTAGAAGTCTACATTTTTTTATGAAATTGTTTGGTAGTGAGTACTCTACAAATAATTTATTAATGATAATATCGTTAGGAATGTTTTTAAAAATTCCAAAAATATCAATATTCAGTTCAAATATTTCCTCTCTTCCTATAACAGGAAGTGCTCTGCCTTTCTTGATCTATTTGGAGACGGTGTTGTTCCTGTCCAGCATCAACTTATGGCATATTATGTGATGTACACACGCTCTCTCTCTCTCTCTCCTCTCATTACATTCACAGCAAGATTCAAAATAATGGCTTTGTGAAATATAAGGCATACCTTATTAATTGAACCAGCCTATTGAATATGCTTTAGTTGTGGCGTTGTGGGGGCTTCATTGTATTGCCACGGGACCACATCCGCCTTACGCCATATCTTTAGGTCATGATGCATCATCATCATGAATTTGCACGCTTAAGAAAAAGACCTCCCATTGTGTGTATTAGCAAAAAAAATAAATAAATAAAACCATATAATTAAATTATTTTCTTATTATTGTAATACCTCATGAAAGAATACATGTTAGTAATATTATGAGAAGCTCTCGCTCATGCAATGAGAATCAATTCTCAATATTAATGATAGTAATATGTAGTTAGCAGCACATTGAGAAATCGCTTATATCCTGGGAACCAACCCCTATTGATCGGTAAAAAAAAAACCCCTATTTTGATTACAAAATTGCACCATACACACTAAACGCAAAGTCAAATCAACCAATTTATTATTGTTTGATTCTTATTCACTAGAGTATTTATAGTTAACTGGCTGATTGCTTATATGGTTTATCCATTCATTGATGTATTTAACTGTTTACTGGTCCCTAAACAAACTAATTCACGACAAGTCAATTACCAGAATCATCTCTTCATTTTAATTTAAGCTTTTAGGTTATGAAGCGGAGGTGGCCTCCTGATCTTAGTAGCTTGCTCAAATGAATAAGCAATTTCAATAAGTTTTGGTTCTGAGCCTCTCAACCCTCCAAAGCAAATCCCAAATGGCCCGTCCTTGTGGTACCCCGCAGGCACAATGATTCCGGGAGAACCTCCAATGGCAAGTATAGAACTGAAAGCTGAACCAGGGATCGCCACTGCGTCTAGTTTATTCACTTTCATAAGCTTCTCAAATCCATTCTGGGACAACCTTGCCATGTTTGATAATGCTGCTTTTCCTGTTTTTCCAAAGCCATTAGTCTTTTGAGCTTCCAACATCAAGTCTTGGTCATACTCATCAAGTTTCTCCTGCAATTTTCTAAAAACTGTCAAATGTCTTACCCTAACTTTTAATTTCACCATTAAACCACTTTTAAATTTAGACTCGGGTGTCTGGTATCTTAAATATTAAGAGAAACTGTATATAACCCTCCTAAACCTTTGGCTAATTAAGTTTTAGTTCACAGACTGTAAAATGCAATACTTCACTACTCCTACTATCACAGATGTGAAAATGTTACTCCTTCCATTCCATTTCTGTTATAGTTTTAGAGTTTTGATTTTACTCCAAATCTATTGTTGTTTTAGAATTCGGTGCATTATTAATGTTTTTTTCCAACTATGACTTCTCTCATTTAATTCTTTTTTTTTGCCAACACTCTCATTCAATTCAATGTAGGTTATTAGACCCTAGGTATTTTAGTCATTTAATTCGAATAGGTTATGTTTAAAAGCTTATGTATCAAGTTGTAACTAAGCTTATATATTAAACATGAATGGATATACAAAGTGGCATTCTGCACAACATGCTTACCAACTCTGCATGTTTCTTGTTGAAGGCAATTACATCTGCCAAGTTTCTCACTGGGGAAGCAACCAGGTTTTTAAGGTATGAATTCAAGGAGAGTTTGAAGTCAATAGACATCACGATGCTTTCACTCGAGTCAGTGAGGAATTCAGCAATGTTATCTATCTCCAAATCGTCAACCAAAACTGCACCTTGTTGCCTAAATACGAATTTAAGTATTAGTTAGTTTATCACAACAATTTGCCAGAACTGATTTGAACCAATCATAATAGTTTTCAATACCTTAACGTCTGCAGGTGTTGCTCAAATGTTTCCTGCAGGAAAGTATCATCGCCAAAATTGTAGAAATGTCTCACTATTCCAACTCTCTTTCCTCTTAGCCCATCCTTCCTCAGAAACTGAGAATATCCACCTTTTGGGACATACTTTGATGCGTCAATTGTTGCCTTATCCCTAATGTCCTTGCCTGCAATGGCTTCCAGAACATATGCAGCATCTGATACAGTCCTGCAAATTGGTCTGCAACATTGCGCCCCATTGTATACATTTGTTACGGTATCCGTACTGCAAAATCTCTTCAATATAACAAAATCCAGTTGCAGATGAAAATTTACCATTTGTCCCTCCATGATACTACACACTTCTAATACTGGAATTCTTAAACATTATAATATTCACATGATTAAACTTGTTCAAATTTGAAAGAAAAATATCAGTCTGATCAAGAATGAACAGAAAAAATCATGAAATTAGATTAAATATTTTGAACCATAGGAGATAGGCTCACTTTGAACCACAACCCATAAAAAATGTTGTAGTTTGTGTCAAAACTTTGAGACGTGTTTAGGAAGATCAGATGAAATGCATCCAACGAATCATTCGAAATTGGCTTACCCTACTGTGTCTTGTCTTGGGGTGATTGGAACTACTCCATCTCTACTAGTGAGACCAACGGTTGGTTTGATGCCCACTACAGAGTTAGAAGCACAAGGGCTTAAAATGGAGCCATCAGTCTCTGTACCAAGAGCCACTGTTACAAGATTTGCTGCCACTGATATTGCAGATCCACTGCTAGACCCAGAAGGATCACCCATTGTGTATGGATTCTGCAATAAACACGAGACAGAGGTATCAACTGACTGAAAAAGTATGCATCTCTTCCCACACACGTCCAAATATACATACCAAGACAAACTGTCAACTGTAAAAAATTACTTGATTTTATAATATCATATTTATACACAGATAATTCAATTGTTTGTCCTAAAGTTCCTTCTATGATTCCTATGAAACATGCTATAAATCAGTTAGTCTTGAAACCTAAAAATTTAACATTTTGACATGAATATATACTTGTGCACTGTATATCAGTTCCTATGAATTATATTTTTTATGTCATCGTCATTAGAGAAGCAGAGAACGAGTTGACTAGGAAACAAAAACCAAATCCAAATCAAAATATAATTACTAGGATTAAAGTTGTTTTATAATACTCCCCTAGGACAACGAAGACTAGAAAATTTTAATATTATGGGTTGATTTTTAGGTAGATGTGAAAGACATGTAAAGATGTCAGTTACCCTTAAGTAGATTCTGCTCTAACACATTTACCTGACTTTAGTAGAATGTAGTTACCTAATAAAGAATTTTTCGATACAAGAATTCTTTGAAGATGCATTTTCTGATCAAATTAAGTCATGGGAGAAAAAAAAAATTATATTTTGCTTTTAAACTACGGTTTGATTACAAAATTAGTACTTGAACTTTAAAACCAAACAAAAACTTGAGTCTGTAGCAACACAATCCAAGAGCGCAGTGCTCGGTTCTTTAAAAGTATATTTTGTTACGTTTCAAAGTTCAGCTACCAATTTTCGAATTAAACAAGGGATAAAAACTTAGTTTCCCTAAGTAAAAATATGTGCATATAATATGAAGGACACTGGTATTAAGCAGAGTGTAAGCAGAGAAAAAAGAAAATCCCACACATCTAGAGAACCAAACGCAAATGGAAGAAGTAGAAAAGACAAACAAGAAAATCACCTTGCCTTGTCCACCTCTAGCACTCCAACCAGAGGGTATTTTATTTCCTCTGTAATAGGACCACTCGCTCAAGCTAGCCTTCCCTAATATGATAGCCCCGGCTTTCCTCAACTTGGTGACCACTCCTGCATCTCTTGGTACCACAGAGTCCAGAAGCGCATACGAGCCAGCTGTAGTGTTCATCTTATCTTTGGTTGCAATGTTATCCTTCACCAGAATTGGGACCCCATGCAAGCCTGGCAAAGAACGTCCTGCAGCTCTTGCACGACGTCGTTCTAGATCAGCCCGATCAGCTTGGGCTAGCGCATCTGGATTCAGCTCCAACACCGCATTGAGAATAAGGTTGAGCCTGTCGATTTCTTGAAGGTAGAACTGAACGAGCTGCCTGGAGGTTAGTTGGTTTCTGTGGAAAGCAAGTTGGAGATCGCTCACTGTGGCTTCTCTTACTGATAATGAGAGAGGCTTGCCTTTAATGGTTCTATAAAGAAGAAGAAGAAGAAGGAATGGAAAGATCAAATATAGGCCAAGTTCTGAATGGGAAGCCATTAGAGAGTGAGTGCAAAGGGAGCTAGCTGTAGCGGTTGACCTTGAAGACGCAAGTAGTCCGGATTCTCTCCTCTTCACTCTAGTCCCGTTTGCCTCCACTTTGAAAATTTTGAACCGTTAGATTGATTCTACGTAGATGCCCTATGGCACGTTGGCTTATCCTGCACCAGCACCAGGCTGGCTTCTTCGATCAGGGTCTGGATCAATGGCTCATTACCAACCTGAGGGATAGCAATGACAGCACGGATCAAGAGATGTGGAAGATCTGTTTTGGTCTCACATGTTGAAAACTATGGGAGATCCCGTTTGCCTCCTCTTCACTCTTGCTGTTCTCTTTTCTTTGCCTCCTGTAGTCATTGCTTTTTCCGTTGACTAATAAGATTACCACCCCTCACCGGTGCTGTACTGTAAAGCAGCAAACAAACTTGTCCCAGTTGAGAGAAGCCTAAGGCGGCGCGAATGTGCGGGGAAAAAGGAAGCATCGGGTTCAAGAGTGCCCATAAAGACCCCGACGGCGGCTCCTTGGGCGGCGCTGGTGGCGATAATGATGGCAGCGTCGACGGGCAAAGATTGCTTGGAAAGCCAAGGGCTAAACAAGGGAGGAAGCCGCCGAGTTAATGGAAGAAAATTTAGCAATGAGTCAAACAATTACGAATAAAGTTATAAAGACAAATGATTTTGGTATGTTGAAGAATTGGAGCAGAGGAACAAAAGGCAATGGATAAGAAGACGCGGACAGGGCAATTCTGGGTTTTAAAAGCATGCAACAAGTCATGGTGGATGAGCTTTGTACAACTACATTAACATGACCGCATATCTCTCTGTGTCCCATTTTGCACAATAAACTAATGCAACGTCAAATCCACTAATTTATTATTGTTTAATTCTATTCACGAGAGTGTTAACAGTTAACTTAGTACAAAATACCTACCTGACAAAATCCATGGATCAATGGTGTGTCTTCTGTACCACGGGATGATTACTAGATTCAGGTTTGTTCATGTTTAAAGCTTTAAAGCGTTATCTCTAGATGAAGAATGCGTCCGCACCTAGCTAGCTATTGCAAAGAATAGTGTACACAAATATATCAGGCTTTGATGTCTATTATGGAAAAAGCCTTTCCCCTATTTCATTCCGCAAATTAAAAACACACAAAAAGTCAAGTATTAGAAGAAAATAATTTCTTTAATGTTTTATCCATTCAATGTCATTGATGTATTTAACTGTTCATTGGTCGTTAACTTTTATAGAATTAACTCAACCATTGGATTCAGATTCTTGGTAAGTGATGACTGCAACATACAAGTCTAAGAGAATTCAAATGAACTCACTTGCGATAAAAAAGTTGGGAGAAAACCTCGTTGTTTAGACAAAAGAAGCAGTCAATTACCAGAATCATCTGTTCATTTTAATTTAAGCTTTTAGGTTATGAAGCGGAGGTGGCCTCCTGATCTTAGTAGCCTGCTCAAATGAATAAGCAATTTCAATAAGTTTTGGCTCTGAGCCTCTCAACCCTCCAAAGCAAATCCCAAATGGCCCGTCCTTGTGGTACCCCGCAGGCACAATGATTCCGGGAGAACCTCCAATGGCAAGTATAGAACTGAACGCTGGACCAGGGATCGCCACTGCGTCTAGTTTATTCACTTTCATAAGTTTCTCAAATCCATTCTGGGACAACCTTGTCATGTTTGATAATGCTGCCTTTTCTGTTTCTCCAAAGCCCCTGGTCTTTTGAGCTTCCAACATCACGTCTTGGTCATACTCATCAAGCTTCTCCTGCAATTTTCTAAACACTGTCAAATGCTTTACCCCAACTTTCATTTTCACCATGAAACCACTTTAAATTAGATTCTGGTGTCTAGTAACATATATATTGAGAGAAACTATATATAACTCTCCCAAACTATAGCCTTAAAAGATTTTAGTACAGACTGTAAAATGCAGTACTTTACTCCTTCAACCATCACAGATGAGAAAAACTTACATCACAGTTAAAACTAACATCTAAAAATCATATGATTGTCACATGGTATCTCATAATTTTGGGGAAGCAGAAGTTTACAATCACACATGGGGTAAAATTGGGAAACATGATGGAGACATTTGGTATCATGTGACAATCATGAGGCATTTAGATGCTAGGTTTTACTGAGCTGTAACATTCTTAAATTTTGTAATAGTTCAGGGCAATAAAATGTGGTGTTTAAAAGCTTGTTTATCAACTTGTAACTGAGCTATAGTTCAAAGAGGTTATATAAAGTTTCCCATACATATCAAACATGAATAGAGATATACAAAGAGGTATTATGCACCACATGCTTACCAACTTTGCATGTTTCTTGTTGAAGGCAATTACGTCTGCCAAGGTTCTCACTGGGGAAGCAACCAGGTTTTAAGGTATGAGTTCAAGGAGAGTTTGAATTCAATTGACATTGCAATGCTTTCACTCGAGTCAGTAAGGAGTTCGACAATGTTATCTATCACCAAATTGTCAACCAAAACAGCACCTCTATGCCTAAATATGAATCAAAGTATTAATAGCTTACCACAACAATTTGCCAGAACTGATCTGAGCCATGCATAATAGTTTTCAATACCTTAGTGTCTTCAGGTGTTGCTCAAAAGTTTTCTGCAGGAAAGTATCATTGCCAAAATCATAGTAATCTCTCACTATTCCAACCCTCTTTCCTCTTAGCCCATCCTTCCTCAGAAACTGAGCATATCCACCTTTTGGTACATACTTTGATGCTTCAATTGTTGCCTTATCCCTAATGTCCTTGCCTGCAATGGCTTCCAGAACATATGCAGCATCTGATACAGTCCTGCAAATTGGTCTGCAACATTCCACACCATTGCACACATTTGTTACGGTATTCATACTGAAAATCTCTTCTATTTCAAAAAATCCAGTTACATATGAAACTTTACTATTTGCTCTTCCATGATATACTTCACACTTCTAATAATGGAATTCTTTAATATTTTAATATTCACATGATTAAACTTGTTCAAATTTAAATGAAAAGTATGAGTCTAATTTTTAATTCGTACAAGAACATCATCGAGAGATAGTTAGGAAGATCAGACGAAAGGCATCCAACGAATGATTCGAAATTGGCTTACCCTACTGTGTCTTGTCTTGGGGTGATTGGAACTACTCCATCTCTACTAGTGAGACCAACGGTTGGTTTGATGCCGACTACAGAGTTAGAAGCAGAAGGGCATAAAATGGAACCATCAGTCTCTGTACCAAGAGACACTGTTACAAGATTTGCTGCTACCGATATTGCAGATCCGCTACTAGACCCGCAAGGATCACCCATTGTGTATGGATTCTGCAGTAAACATAAGACACAGGTATTAATTAACTGAAAAGGCTTGCATCTCTTCCCATACATGTCCAAACATACAAGAATGTCAACTGTCAAAAAATTACTTGATTTTACGATATTTTTATACAGATACTTGAACCGTTGTGCTAAAGTTCCTTCTATGATTCCTATCAAACACACAATATAAATAAATTAGTAACCTAATATTTTTTAACATTTTGACTTGAATATAAACTAGTGCACCGTATATCAGTCATTATGAAATATTATTTGTGTCTTCATCGTGCTTTATGTCTTGTTGAGGTACATATTTACTCTCTCAAAAACTGTCTTCTAATTTTCTGAAATGATAAAGAAGAGAAGCCGAGATAGAGTTGACGAGGGAACAAAAACCAAATCCAAATCAAAATATAGTCTCCAGAATTAAACTTGTTTGATAATACTGCCCTAGAGCAACAAAGACTAGAAAATTTTAATATGATAGGGTGATTTGTAGGTAGTTGTAAAGGACATGTAAAGATGTCAGTTATTCTAAAGTGGATTCTGCTCTAACATATTTACCCGACTTTTGTAGAATGAAGTTACCTAATAAAGAACTTCTCGATACAACAATCCCTTGAAGTTGCATTTTCTGAATAAACTAAATCATGGAATAAATTATATTTTGCTTTTAAGCTATGGTTTAAATACAAAATTAGTACTTGAACTTTAAAATTAAACAAAATCTTAAACTTTAGACTGTAGCAGCACAATCCAAGAACAGAGTGTTCGGTTCTTAAAAAGTACTTCCTGCGGTCCTTAATAAGGGCCCTTTGAAAGATCTTTGCCTCCTTTAATATAAGAGACTTTGCTTAAAGAATTAACGTGGGATAGATGATAATGGATTTTATTAAAAATATTTTAGAAATGTTATAGGAATTTTTGAAAAAAACAAAAACTTTTGACTAATTTTAACTATATAACTTAGTTATTGTAGCCTTAGTGCCTCTTTGGATAAGGAAAAAAAGTGATTATGGGATTCATAAGTGATTATGTGTTGGAGTTGTCAAATGAAAATAACTTTTCAATGAACACTTATGTTTTAAATAAGTGTTTTTAGAAAAAACTGATTTTTTCTACTTATAATAATCATTTATCCTCCCATAAATACTTATTTCATTTTTCCTTCTCATTATCTTCCCAATAATTACTTAAATCCCAATATTTAAATACATTTTTTTTCTCAAAATCACTTATGAGGTAAAAATATTTAAATACAAATCACTTTTGACATAATTATTTATTTTCAAAATCACTTATAAATAAATATTTATTATCATAATTACTCATATATAATCTAATCCAAACTCACTGGAGGTGAGTATATTTTGACGTTTTAAAATTCAGCTACCAATTTTATAGTAATTAAACAGCGGATAAAAAACGTAGCTTCCCTAAGCAGACTGTAACGAGAGAAAAAGAAAATCCCACACATTCTTGGGAGCCAAACACGAATGGAAGCAGGAAAAAAAAGGAAAAGTAAATCACCTTGCCTTGTCCACCTCTAGCACTCCAACCAGAGGGTATATTATTTCCCCTGTAATAGGACCACTCGCTCAAGGTAGCCTTCCCTAATATGATAGCCCCAGCTTTCCTCAACTTGGTGACCACCCCTGCATCTCCTGGCACCACAGAGCCCAGAAGCGCATATGAGCCAGCCGTTGTGTTCATCTTATCCTTGGTTGCAATGTTATCCTTCACCAGAATTGGGATTCCATGCAAGCCTGACAGAGAACGTCCCTCAGCTCTTACACGAGTTCGTTCTCGATCAGCTCGATCAGCTTGGGCTAGCGCATCTGGATTCAGCTCCAACACCCCCTTGAGAATAGGGTTGAGCCTGTGGATTTCTCGAAGGTAGAACTGAACGAGCTGCCTGGAGGTTAGTTGGTTTCTGTGGAAAGCAAGTTGGAGATGGCTCACGGTGGCTTCTCTTATTGAGAAAGAGAGAGGCTTGCCTTGTATGGTATGAGAGAGAAGGAGGAGGAGGAGGAATGGGAGGATCAAAGAGAGGCTAAGTTCTGAATGGGATTGGGAGGCCATTAGAGAAGGGGTGAAGGAGAGCTAGCAGTTGGCAATACAAAGCAAGAAGCAATCAAGTAATTCGTTGACTTAAGCAAGAGGTCTTGCATTTGAGGAGTGTGTTTGGCAATAGCAAATGGCTGCCCATAAAGTTCTTTTCTACCACTAGCAACAGGACCCACGGGGTCATTAATGGGCGTGAAATGAATGATTATGGTGCATAACTGTGTGCTTATTAATTTCAAAGTTTATAAAAAATAATATTTTAAGATAATGTAACAGTTAAAGGTGATAATATTTTACAACCAGATACGTGCTTCTTTATATAAAATGAAATCACTCGTTTGGTTTTCAGTTTCTAGTTTAAAAATTTTTGAATAAAATTATGCTTATAAAAATAAATTAGTTATAATATGATTTATGTTTAGATATTTTTATTATAAAAATAAATTTGACAAAATAATTATTAAATAAAATATATTTTTAAATTAAAAAGTTACTTCTTTAATATGTTAGTTAGAACGAACATAAAATTAGTAAAAAATATGTTTGTAGATGTATAGCTCAAGAATTTTCCAAATATGGATTAAGTAGTGGAACTTGTTTTTAATTTTTTTTTATGAGTACCAAATATCCTGAATTTATCTCACTAGTGCAGTGAAAACTTTAATGAAATTTAGACTAATTCAAATCAAAACATGACAAATACAATAAGGATTGATATCTCTGACCACTTATACTGATATATTTTCACCACTCAAATTTGAGAACTCTAACCTAAAAGACCTCCTAACTCCTGTGGTTAACTTATTTTTATTGATTGAAGGGAAAGGGGCACATGACCAAAAGGACGAAGAAAAAGCATAACTGAGGACCACGTGATTAAGGGACAGTGCAGCGCCATAAGAGACATATTATTACTGCGAAGGCTTGATTTATATTTTTTCCCCCAAAATGGTAGGCCATGTATACCATGTGGATTTACTTTGTGTAGCACTGGGATATTATTAAATGGAGTTTGATTAATTTTTTTTTATTACCATGTTCATCAAGACTCAACATGTATTCTTGATATTTCTGATAATTAATTACCATAACTAATGATAATAATACAATATAACTAAACTAGTAATACTTTACCGAGAATCAGTGCCCAGAAAGACGATGGACAATTGCTAAATAATTGTGAGCTGTGTGTTACGTCCCACGTCGGATGGACCTGGGGGATGTCCTGGGCATATAAGCGGGTGCACTCCACACTCCTTTGAGCGCGCGCTTTTAGAGGAGAGAGTAATGGCTCTATAATAAGTGGTATCAGAGCCTGTCTCGAGTTTGCCCAGTTGGTGAGCCCTCCGGTGGGCCACCCGTGATGAGGGCGTCACGGATTGGCCGTGGGAGTTGTTACGTCCCACATCGGATGGACCTGGGGGATGTCCTGGGCAAATAAGCGAGTGCGCTGCACACCCCTTTGAATACACTTTTGGGCGAGAGAGTAATGGCCCCGTGACATGCGGCTCTAATTATAAACAACTATTCATCACAGTAGATGTGAGTGTGATTGTATCTAACTAATGTCCATGGTGTGTGCGGGAATTCAATGTGTAAATTTGCTTATTATGAGCTCTTTTGTTTCTCTTTTGTCCCTCTTCTTTCTGAGTTGGATGGTTTGTTCTGTCCTGATCTAATAGGATACAACTAAACATTGAATGATATTTTTAAAAGTTTTCTTTTTGAACTTTGATACGATTTTTTTTAATTTAGAAGTTGACATTTTATTTTGAGAATATTGAGTACTTTTTAGTCGAGTCAAGTATTACTGGCATTTTAAATAAAGGATTGTTTAACAACAATAAATAAAATTAAAAGATCAAATAATCTCATCTTAATAGAAAAGTGGATATATTTTCTAACTTAACGTGGCAATCTCAGGCGACACAACCATAAGACAAACAGGAAGAAGACAATGTGATTGAAGGAAAGTGACAGCACCAAGATGAATTGATCAATAGGCACTACGATTGCTGGGAAGGGCAGGTCAGGTTCTGCTTACCACGTTGATTTTACTTTGCAAATATTATAAATTGAGTGATAATAACAAAGAAAAAGTAAATATTAATGACAATAAATAAATAAAATTACAAGAGAATTATACGGAGAATAAAACAAAATTATATACTTCTATGATGCCCTTACATGTATGAAACAAACCGTTTGAGCTTCGAGAGGTTAATATCAGCAACAGGATCAGGTTCTTTCTTGATAACCTTATAAATCAGGTGAATGAATGCTCAAAACAGAGCTTCCCGCGTATACTTTTGCTGCTATATGTGATAATCTTCTAAAACCGGCTCTTCCTCATATATTATTGTACACATTGTCTACAAGCTACATATTTGCCACTGGTGAATCTCCCCATGAAAATGCTCCATACTTTCAGAAGCTGAACCTTTAATGGTATGATATGATTAATGGTTGATTTGATGGAAATTTTAAAATGATGCTAGTCCAAAATGTAGAGTCCATCTTCAATTCCAGATTTTGTCAAAGAACACTTGCTTGAACCATCCTTCTCTGCCCACGACCAGCAAGCAGCTCAGAATCCTGCACATTTCAGGAAAGGAATTCATGATATTAACACCTTAGTCTTTCCTTTTATATAAGTGTCTCAGCATTTATAATTCAAGTGCTTTATTCATCTAATGGCCTTGTAAAACAGAAAATGTATGATTTTCCCCAACCCAAAATGGTAGCGAACTGGAATGATCAAAAAATTCGACCACCCAGCCAATGCCAGAATTCTACCAAAGCACGTACAGATGACAGAATTTCCGGGTAACGATTATTATATCATATTGTTGATGCGAGCTATGGAGACTTTTCAGTGCCGGGTTTTACCTGGACAATCGCCTGTGCACAAAGCTTTCCGGAAAGAACAGCACCTTCCATTGAAGCTAAATATTTTTGTTTAGTGTAATCACCAGCTAAATAGAAACCCTCTATGGGAGATCTCTGTACAGGACGGCAAGGCTCACAATTTGGAACAGTTTTGTAAACAGACCTGAAAAGTATATTTAGTATAACTTCAGAAGTCAACCAAATGTGATAGCTTCCTGTCAATAGTTGACTAGTTCGGTGACGAATCTGTATATATCTAACAAAGAATCTGAAAGAGAAAAGTTCCAGCAAAACCCAATTTTATACTAATATTTTATATTTTCCATCATTTAGTTAACAGTCAGTATTGAAAAAACTTTGGAGGGAATGATCCATCTCCATGGTAAATCAATCAAACCTCGGTGTTTTAACAACATGGTACTTGACAATCTTTGCTTTGCTTTGGTCTGCAGAAATTTCATCTGGAAAGAGTTTGGAAAGTTCCTTCATTGTGGCATCAATAATATCTTCATCACTGCGTGAAATCCATTCTTCAGCTGGCGCAAAAACCAACTCCAGCATAGACTGGTTTGGGCTATAGTATTCCTACGTAAGATAATGAAACACAAAAAAGGTACTTTTCATATATAACTTAGTAACAACGAATTCATCTCCTTAACCCAACTACATCTTAGGATGCAATTGTAACTATACATGGGGCTATATGCGGATGAAATTGAGCCATTTGATAAAAACATACACAAATAGCTGAAAACTAAATTTGTACAAAGAGAAAAATGACAGGAGTGAAGAGATTGTATGGGAATAAACGCAACTCGGTGGCTTGAAGAAATACATAATAGACAAATCGATTAAAAATGAAAAGTGGCTTTTACCTTACAAGTTACAGACATGTCAGCATATACACTCAGAAGGGGACTTCTGCAAGAAGGAAAACAAAATATGTAAAACTGTTGAGGGTGAGGTCCATAAATCTTTGGTAACATTAATATAATCAATAAATACCTGGAAGCAAAAGGATTACTTTCAAGCAATAATAATGAAATCCTCAACCGAGAAACTTGTCGCAAATAGTCAGATGGTATTGTCCGCAAATTGCAAGACCCTACCACATTCTCCTATCCCAAGATCAACCCACTCTATAGACCCCTCTCATTTCCGAGAACCAGAATCAAGTCCTCATCAAAACCTCAGCTACCGAGGTAATAAACAAGGGAGCAAAATGACCTCCATGAGTTTTATTGACAATTCTATAGCACTAGGCAAAAGAAATCAATGTTCCAATTTGAAGGGAAGTGCTAAAGAGTAAAGAGTGTTCTAGAAAGAATATGATTGTCATCATGGTAGTTATGCTTTATTCAGTACAATAAGATACTACGATTTGCACATAAAATTGATTTCTTATAATGGTGGATATCAAAATATAATAAAGATTGCGCAATAAACAAATACAAGACATGGCCAAGTGTTAAGCCTTTCCGTTTTATACATCAATTACTCGTTTAGACTGCCAGCAATAGTACTTTTCCACCCAGCGTGCACTAACAATGCACAGAAGAGGGAAAGCAGCCTACCCCACAGAGAAATTGAACCAATTAACTTGGACTTTAGAGCAGTTCCCTGACACTCCAGTTCACAGGGCTTGACCAGACCGGAAAGCTGGCCATCCAGTCAATGGTTTTCCCTTTGAACTGGTTAGTCCAACCTGGTTTTCTCAACACAGGAAATTATAAGGCACAAACCAAATGAGACATCAAGCATACAGAATTCCTATCCCTTTTAGAAATTGCAATTTATCCAAAGTGTGAGAAAGACCTGCTAAAGAGTAGGTGATCATATGTGTTCTTCAGTTTTCTATCAAACCTGCACATGAGACATAATGTATGTTACCAAACCAGTGGGAAAGTACTTCACTAAGATCACAAAATACTTTTGTTCTTCATGTAGGAAGAAAGATCAATATATAAAAAGAGAAAATGAAAAATAATATGGTGCACATTGCAAGGGATGTCCCCAACAGCCTGATCATCTTATGTTTCTCCTTAATAGCAAGAAAAATGGGTAACATTTTGTTAATAATATTACTCTTATTCCAAGGATGCAGATGCGCAATTCATGCTTTCTCAGTGACTAAATTGGGACTCCTAAACTCTACGCACATTTGCCAGCAACAATAAATAACAATGACTGTAACTGTAACAATTAAATGAAAATAAATTTGGACAGCACAATGACAGACGGTTTTCAACAACAGAAGTCATCACTGACCATATGTGAACATTTAAGACTGGAACTCCAACCAGTTTTTCCAATTTCTTGAAATATGGAATTTCTTTCCACTCGTCAGGCAGAAGAAGCTTCAGGATATCAACTAATTGAATAAAAGCAAATCCATTAACAATGTGAAGAAACAGAAAGTAAGAGTGCCAAAAAATTAATTAATTATAAGGAAATGAAATAAGAAAACCTGGAGTTGCGATCACATAAGCATCCCCTTCAATCACCTTCCCATTATTTAATATCAAGTTCTTTACTGTCCCTTCATCATTTAGCTCAATTTTTTGAATGCGAGAATTGAGATGAACTTCACCACCCAAGGACTGAATATGATCAACAATTGGCATACAAAGTCTTTCTGGGGGATTGCCATCCAAAAAGGCCATCTTTGAACCGTGCTTCTCCTATTAGAATATTTAATAATACACAAACCATTAAGCTTCGCATCACACGAGTAGTGCTTTAGAGAAATAACTATCCTCCATTCCTTCTATTCACTATTCCAAGCAAAATCAAAGAACAGGAAATGTGAATGGAATGGGCTAAGGGGGTGGCAGAAAGATTAATTCATCATGGCACCAGGTAAAACTAAGTATGGCATAGAACAGAAATGTGGGATGCCATCCCAGTGATCATTGCAACTCATTTGAGTCACTAGAAGCTGAAGGCTGAAGCAGAAGCATGAACACGAGCTCCACATTGGCTGGGTGTCATACATGGAACTCCTATTTTTAAGAGTGAAAACTCTTCCTTCTAACTTTTAGAAGTAGGTTATCCTTTGATCGGGTTCCTCAATCACACAAGTAATTCTCCTAATGTATATCTGATATGGCTTTGAAATTCCGAGAGTAGTAATTACCTTTACATTGCCTGATTGTTATATTTCTATGGAATATGACATTTGGTATTTTTTATATGTATCCAGTTTGAGTTCTTCATGTTGTGTCATTTTGGAAGTTTTAGGAAGAGTTAAGAAGATAAGGCTGTAATGTCTACATTTGTTTAAAAATTTTACAGTTTGGAAGCATGCCCCATTTATCCATTAAAAACCCCATTTATCCATTAAAAATTTGTGTGTGACCTGTTTATGGTCTTCGGCTAATGGTTGTGTGCATAATTAAAAATTTGTCAAGAATCTACTATTCTTATAAACCAAATCATGTCAATTACCACTGAAATGGTTTCTAGTTATTAATCTGCATCCATTAAAATATGATACAGGGCATGAACTGATCTTATGAAACACAATATTATTCAAGAAAAGGAAATGATTGCACCTGAAGAAATCGGTTTAAAGCTATCAAAATACACTGCATTGAAAGTTCATCAGGGTTGATGAAGTTTAGTGCTTTTGACATTGCTATGAACACCTCATCAGTTACTCGATCAGGTATACCCTGCAACAAGCAGAAAACATGTTACGCTTGCTTTCTCATGATCTTGGCTTGTGAAGTAGACAAGCAACTTATATCCACTGAAGGTTTGCTAAAAACCAACAATTAAGAAAATTGCCATGCCTGCTTTCTCATCCACTCCTGAACAGATAAACCATCTTGAGCCTCGACATAAGCCTGCCCACCAAGAATAGCTGGCAGCAGTCCAATAGCAAACTTGACTTTCTCTGGCCAAGTCAACATCTCATTGTTCCTCAATATTGCCCATATTCCTATTAATCACAATCAAAAAATGCAGACTAGTAAGCACTATATAATAATCAGGGAAAGAAAAACTAGAGAAAAATGTAACAGAAATCCAGCAGAGGAATGCAAGAAATGTTAAAATAAAAAATGCAGAACCCAACCATCTGTCGGTTCTGTTTAAAGAATAAAATATCTTCCGTTCCAGAAAATTAGAATGCAAAAAATACACACGTACACACACATATAAGGAATTGAGTACCACAGAAATTTTTGTACTTTATTTCTGTTTTCAGTTTTAGGACAACTGAAAAATTAAACAATTTCAAAACATGTTTCTTTTTTTAATTTAGAGAAAAAATCCATCAATTAACAGAAAGTTCACAGATAGACTGGACAAACCAGATAGCCTTTCTGAAATTAGGATATGTTCAAAATTCAACTGGCATGGACTTGATAAAACTTCGAAGGAAACCAAGTTACTTCATCTGAATTCTGGTCTTGAAGTCATTACCCATATCATAGACAGGAAGAGCACAAGCAAAAGCATACACTTTGCAGCAGACAAATGCAAGGTTCTAGCATTGTAGGTTTTCTAGTAGTAAAAGATAACATTCCATATCAAACCTACAAATCGATTCTTCACCCATTTTAAAGACATACAACTTCAAGTAGGTATATGAAAGATATAACATAATTCAAGTTTTACAAGGGTTTTACAAGGGTAAATACAAACTTCTAACCATTTAAAGGAGCAGGCAGGACTTCAGGAAAATCAAATCGACTGAACTGTCCAGGCTTATTTGGCATAGCAAAAATCATAGAATGCTCCTTCCACTGTAACCGATCATTGATACCCAGTTCTGCAAATATGTTCTGAACGTTGGGGTATGCCCCAACTTTGGCAACATGAAAAAAAAAAATCAATGTAATAACAACTACAACAGGATTCAGATAATCACAATAATAGAATTTACTAAATTTTAGAATAGATCGCTTATAAACAGATCAATTTAGAAAGAAACATCAAGAGAGAGACATAAAAATAGCTTATAGCATGTGTGCAATTTACACCAAGATATTAACAAAATACAATGATACTCCAAAAGGCCAGATAAAGATTAAGATATATGGTAAACCTTCAAGGGGTACAATTAATTAAACACAGACCAATTGAGCATGATCCTTAATGTGTAATTTGTTGCCCATAAGCATTGTGATCCTCCTTCATGACATAGGGTCAAATTCTTGAGAAAAAACTATCAATTTTGATTTGGATAGGATATTAATTGTTTTCTTAGTTTAATAGTATTTTTTGCAATTATTATATTATTATTAAATTTGATTTAGTTAGGAGTTTTTTCTTTGTTTAGGCAGGAGACTTATTAGGGTTGGGTTTCTTCCTTATATAAATAAGGGCTTTTTGTTTCCACTGATAGGTGATCAAATAATAATTCATAAATTTTTTGCTTAGTTTGAGCACAAGTTTCATTTCATGAGGCTTCTTTTCTGGGACTGATTTCATGAAACTAGTTTAGTTCTTTACACCTAACCCCACTGCATCACTTCATGATCAAACCAATCACATAACGAAAGCAACAAGAGCATTTCAAATGTTAGCTGCAGCTGCTCTAAGTTCTACAAAAATTGATACGGGAATAACTCAACAGGTCAACTACTGACTTGCACTGCAATTAGTATTTGGAACTATTGGTTTGAAGAGCAACACTCTTCAATACATCCAAATAACTTTTAGCAATGAACAAAACATAAAGAATAACTTTATGGGGGGAAAAGGCCCAATCCATTTCCCTAAGTAAGGTGGCTTTATAGGTAACCATTTTCAGTAGTGATCAATTCGATTGTAAGAAGAACCACCGTAAAGAATTAAAAAAAAAAAAAGCAATAAAAAGAACAAGAAACAGAGATTATGTCTGACGTACAACATTGAAAAGAACAAATACGAACATAATTGTTAAAAAATCTCTAAAAGAATTATGCTATTTTAAGTAAAAGTTGCAGAAGAGCTTACAAAAACAATTTAAGGAAACAAAGAAAATAGATATATTAGTAGTTTCTAAAGTAAACACACACACATATATATATCAATAAACTTTTACATAATTATACGACAAAAAACTTGAGGCCACAAGTTTAATTAACTTACAGAATATGTGTAGACCAGTCTCATACCAATCTCCATCTTCATCTTTCCAAGCAGCAACCTTAGGAAATGAGACAAAAAGTATATCCACACAATGCATTTAAAATTGCAATATCATAAATAAGCTTCACGTAATGTGATTTATCATTAATGAGCCTTCCAATGCAGTTCAGACCATTCAATCCAAACTCTCAGACAAGCACAAAAATAAAGAAATTACAGCACATGTGAAGATGACATATAGGATAATGGTAGTGAAAGAACTAGCAAATAACTTGATTGAAAATATTACTGAACAACTTGGTGAGAAAATTTGATTACTACTCAGCTCGTCCTAGACCATAATTGTACTTCTGGATTGTACACCAACCCATTCCTGTCAAGTTGTCATTCAATTCTTCTAGGCTATACACGGACTAATTTACTAGCAGCATCCACCTCTCATTAAATTTTTTCAAGTATACACAAACATTTAGACCAAAGTTATCTCCTCCACCTTTATTAAGGAAAAATTATTTGTCATTTTTCACTAGAATTACTCTTACATCCTTATATGGACACTCATTTACGAATGTTTAAAAATTGCAGTTCTATAAAACAGTGTGGTCATGAAGAATGTGGATTTATTTGATCCCATTTACCACTGTCAAACAGTATTAAAAAGGTTGATGACCTAACTGGCAAATTAAAAAAAACAAAGCTTTCAGAATATCAGGTAATTTCACTACTCCTAAAAAAATTAAGAAGTTTAAGTAACATTAGATTCAGGGCATAGGAAGTTAAGCTCATTCCTGTTTTCTTCCAAAAATTTTCGATATCATTTTTGCTTCAAAAGGAGATTTCATAACTACAAAGTACATTTCAATATTGAAAAACACAGAAAACTCAGAGCTTGATATCAAGCACCAAAAAAAAAAAAAACAAAAAAACAAAAAAACAAAACTTGTTTTAGTAGAATTTAAACATATCAAAATCAAAGATAGCTCAATAACACTACAACCTACTTGACACTGTTTATATAGAGAAATGTCTTACATAGGTAAAGAATTAAGTGCCAAGATTTATTATTCTATTTCCTTCTGAAACCTTCACACCCATACATCTCCCTTTCCCTCTCTTATACTACTCAAGAGGCAGTTGATCATTGGTGGAAATTCAATTCAACTCCCTAACAGCTGCTAACAAACTCAATGACTCTAACAGACTCCACGGCTCTGGCTAACTGCCCAGCACTTTTTCCTACTATTGAGTTACAATTATTTCATTAACACCCCTTTCTACCCTCCTAACTACCTTTTAGTCATATCATACAGAACTAAACAGCAAGCAAAAATAAATATATGTTGTCTAGTTTAAAGACTAGTCAGTAGGATAAAATTAGTAGGAAAACCTTTCCACCTAGAACATCTCTTGACTCCAGTAGTATAGGTTTATGGCCAGCATCTGCTAAATATTTTGCAGTTGACAAACCAGCTAACCCTGTGACAAACAGAATGGTATGATTCGTAGGTATTAGAGATTTGACATAAGAAATTCTCCTAAACTAAGGATCAATCTGACTAATATAAGTTTGGACTATTGGCAGACACAAACAAGAAATAAATAGCAAACTATTCCACACTCCAAATGACATCTGCATGTGTGAATGTCTCACTTTGTCCATGTCACCATAGAAATGCAAACCAGCTTAATATAATTCATGCATATTACACCAAACAAAAACCACCTTTTTTTGCCAAAAGCACATTTTGGGTTGCTGTTTTGCTATTAGTAGAAGGAAGGATGAGCCTTCCTTGATGATGTCATCACACCCTCAGCACAAAATAGAAAAGGAAGAAAGAAATCATGATATTAGAAGACAATGCTCAACTAAATGCAACAGATAATATGAAAACACCCTGATAATGAAATCCAGTTTAAGAGAAAGTTCTTTAATAAAAAATAAAATCAGATAAATCATATGGTTGAAGCAAAGAAGACAATGAATTAGCCACAAAAAATTACGAGTTTGATATTTTAAATGGGTATAAACATTACTGTCAGTTAACATAGCCTGCTTTTACCTGCACCCGCAATAATAACTTCTAATGGTTTGGTTGGACGTGATGAGGTGCGAAAGGTTGAAGACATGTAAGCAGCTTCTAAGAAATTAACTGTATTTTCAAGCTCTGGCCTAGGATAGTCAAGGCAAACTACCTGTGTTGCAACTCAGCCATTGATATTTACTGAATTAGACAACTCAGTGAAGAACGGTCTTAATAATACCCACTGAAACATACTAACCTGCAAGGGAAAGTCATTCTTCCTCAACCTGCTTTTAGCAAAGCGTGTATAAGGAAGTCTCAATCTTAGACCCATGGACTCGCTTCCTCCAAACGCTAACGAAATTGTTTGGCTTGATGTATTGGGAGAACCAAATCCCCGGGTCGGTCCTATATTTCTTGCGCCCATTATATTACTCTGCCAACTCATGTTCATCGTAGATATACAGCCACATACAGCCATTATGGCGCACCCAAATTCTAACTCCGTATTGGAACTTAGAATTCAGCTTTTAAAGCCTGAAAGACAAGCATACTGCGGAATTCAAACACTACATATATTTTCATGGACATGGTACAATCTGATAAAAATTTGGGTTTTTTTAAGATGAAAATTTCCAGCAAGAAAAAAGCTCAAACAATTAAAACGCTGCATGACTCGAGAAAATCTAAAAAGGAAGTTAAAGATTACTCACCTTAGAGAAAGCGGGAATTCAAGCAAAAATAGGAAGCTACAAGAACTTTATCCTCTGACAATTCAGTAAGAGTGAATAGAGATAGGGAAAGTTTGAGAAAGCGAGAAAGCTGGTGGAAATTAGGGGGATAGCACCAAACGCACCATCAGTTTTCTGGGGTGGTTTGGCCTTTTAGAATATTCTTGTGCGGATAGTGAGCAAGGTTACGACAAACTGCCAAACTCATCAACTACATATGCGGCCATTTTCCAAGGGATACATTCCTTCGCCTTTTGCTTAGTTACTAATGTGGCGTTTGGTTGGTTCACCAAATCCCTCCTGGAAAGCAATGTTTTAAAAATCAGGCCGGACTTTGAACTAAAAATATTATCAGGTTATGATTTTCATGGTTTAACCGGTTGGACCGGCGGTCGAACCGGTGATATAATAATTACAAAAAAAATGATATTATATATCTAATAAGATGGATATAAAAAATAAAAACACATCTTCTAAAATAAAATATTAAAATGTCAACATAATACCACCAAAAGTAAACATTAATAACTAATAACACCATATGATCACACAATTATAAATGTCTACATAATTCAAATGGAATTTTTCATTTTTTAGGATAACTTCATGACTTGTCAAATGCCGGTGGATCTTAATCAAACCAAGCATGGGTTTCTTGAAAAGGATCTGCACTATAACTGTTAACATCTTCTTGGGGAAATGAATCCAAATCAAGCCCTCCAACACCTTCACCCTCAACGTCATTACCTCTTTCTTGATGTTCTTCATAAAGTAGTAGTACAAACCAAATTAATAAGTAACATAGTATAAAAGTTAAAGAAAAAAGTAACATGACTAAACACATCTAACCTGCATCTTGAGAAATAACTTTTGGTATTGTTGTCTCATCATAAAGCATGGCCTCTTCTATCTCATCATATTGAAGTGAAGGAGACTCATCATCTTCCATAATCCAAGACTCAATGTTATCAATGCTTTCATAATCAATAGGATCAAAAGATCTTTTCTTGTTAACAACTCTAAAACACATGATAATGCAAAAGTATAAGAACTCATTTAATTAAACTTATGGTATATACAAATTTAAGTAAAGGTTAAAACTTAGGATAATAACCTATTCTTCAAATGAAAATTGTAGTGAACAAATACAAGATCATTTAACCTTTTATGCTGCAACCTATTCCTTTTCTTAGAGTGTATTCTTTCAAAAACACTCCAATTCCTTTCACAACCTGATGAAGAAGAAGTTTGGCTTAAAAGTCTTATAGCCAATTGTTTAACAGTTGGAGCACTATCCCCAAAATATTTCCACCATTCATATGTCATATTAAACATAAAAATTAAGATAAATATTGGCAAGTAAGAACCATTATATATCCTAGAAGTTACATCATAGGAAATATTAAAGATAAAAACTTTATCGGGCAGCATTGTTTTTGAAGATTGAAGAGCTAATGGACGATTGAAACTTTCAAGTCTATCTTGGTAATGTGTGCTTTCTTGCAAGAACTTGGTCTTATTTGAAGTCACTTTCTTCTCTAAAACATCAAGAAATCCTCCCATAACCTCTGGTTTTTTGGAAAAGTTTTGCTTATCATAAAAAAATGCAGGATTTAAGAAATAAGCTGCTGCATGAATCTTTTGACGAAGTTGACTATCCTACCTTCTCTTGATAATTCTTGTATAAAGCTTATACAAAGATTTTTTGTTCATGAAAGTACTCTTTATAGCTTTCCTTGCCTTATACATGCCATCATAAACATACTCAAGTGAATGCCTCTCATCAACATCAACAATTCTCAATATCCTTATAAGTGGCGCTACAATTTGGACCACAGTTTTACAATCATTCCAAAATTTGTTATTTAACACAATCACTATCACATCCTTCGCCTTTTAATCTTTAGAATATCTAGACTCTATAAATGTCTTGCTAGTTACCAAGGCTTGTAAATCATGCTTGTGCTCATAAATGCTTTTCAAAGCAATAAAAGTAGTAGCAAACCGTGTTGGCCCTGGACGGATGATTTCTATCCAACCTTCTCTTTTCCTTAACCAAGCAAGTAAAAATGCATGATTGTAAACAAATTTTGAAATCATTGATGCACGGGTTGCTAAGCTAGTGACAATCTCCATTTTGCCAATGTCTCCTAAAATCAAATTTAAGCAATGTGAAGCACAAGGAGACCAAAAAATAGAAGGAAACTTCTCATTTAATAACCTCTCAGCAGCTTTATAATTAGATGCATTATCAGTTACTAAGTGAACAACATTACGTGCACCAGCAAAGTCAACCATATCCATGAACAAGCTGCATAGATTTTGGGCATCTTTAACAATGTCTGAGGCATCAACAGATTTAATAAAAACAATGCCCCTAGGAGAGTAGACAAGAAAATTAATCAATTGCCTATTTGCTTGATCTTGCCAACCATCTGCCATGATTGTACAACCAGTCTCTTCCCAAAAGCTTTTATATTAATCAACTACTAACTTAACTTCATTTTTTATGTCTTGCAATAGTTTGGTTCTTATGGCATGGTAAGTTGGTGCTTTATAACCAGGGCCAATAGCTATAATAGCATCTATCATAGGTTGAAAGTAAACTAAATTCACAGTATTTGTTGGGATACAACAATCATATAACCACCTAGCAATACATTTGTCAGCTCTAATCAAAGCTTCTTTACCAGTTAATGCACTTCTTATTCTTGGCTGTGCTCCTGGGGTTGTTCTTGGGGCGAAGAAGTTGCCTATATATCCATCTATCTTTCTTTTTCCAAGTTTAGATGAATTTGAAGTTTGAACATTCAATTCTTAGCTTTCCATTGCTCGAGATTGCAGAGGAGGAACTTCTTGCATATTTGGAGCATCACCTTTATTTGGTTGGATACCAGGGCCATATGGATTGTCCTCTTCCCATGTATCTTGTTTCTTATTTTTCTTTTCTTCAATCTGTTTAAGATTTTCTTCCAATTGGTAGCGAACATCATGAGGGACCTTTTTACAACTAATTGCATCTCCTTTTTTTCCAGCAAGATGCTGTTTCATTCTATGTATTCCCCCACCAGCAAATTCTTTTGCACAATACAAACATTTTAAGCGAGGTTTGCCACCAGGAGCTTTCTTTGGTACTTCAAGACAATGCTCCCATGTAGTATCTGACTTTGATCTAACAGATTATGTGGATGCAGCAGTGGATCCTTGTTCAGATGACATTTTGAAAATAAAGCTGCATTTGGAAATTAAACTTTGTTACTAAATACCAACTTTGCACATTTTTCTAATTAACCTTTTGAAAATGAAGGCCAAGTTATTAAAGACAAATCACATTACATTAGATGGCAACCTAATATTCAATCAACAACAAACCAATCACCAAAGAATTAAAGGAAAAATAAATATACCTTTCATTAGTTCAGTTTTACATGCATATTGCTTTTTCTTATTCTTCTTCTAGTGTTATCTGTACACTTGATTATGATACATATATATATAGATTGATGCTAGAACCTTATTACTTAGTCACTATTATCAATCACATTAATCTTTTTGTATACAAAATTCTTAGCTAGCCAAATATAAGTACATAAACTAAGAGCACTAAAAGTCTAAAACTTGTCAAAACCCAGTTATCAGAATCAAGGTGTGCCCAATTCAAATTATTCCCTAAGCAAATAATGATGTCTAAAATTTTTCAATAAAACTCACCAGCTGATGCCTGATGGTGTGACCGTGTGAGCTGAGATCCTCAGAGGCTGAGACATGAAGCTAGGGCCTTTTGGGGCTCGGGAGTTACAAAGCTTCAAACAAGAAGAAGTGATTGTCCTCAATGCCGTGGAGGAAGCAGAAGAAGGGGAGGGGAGAACTGAAATTTGCTAAAGGAGAAGGGGACCAAGCTTGTGAAGGCCTAGAAGGAAAGGAAGATGGTCACGAGTCACAATCACAAGCTCACAGTCACTACACGAACTCACCACGTTGCAATCACAGAGGGAAAGGAAGACGAAGACAGAGTCACAGTGGCCACAGAGGAAGGTAGAGAGGACAACAGATCCACGGTGGTGCGAGTGAGAGTATACGTGGCCAAGCAGCTGCAAATCTGTGATGCAAGTATAAGACTAAGCTTGTGATTCTGTGAATGAAAAATGAATGCGATGATTGGGGTCTGTGACTCTGTGCCGTACGAGCTTGCGCGACTGCGAGTGCGAGACCGAGGCCGAGCTTGTGAACGAGATTGGATAAGTGGAAGTGCCGAATGCGAGACGTCGAGATTGAGCTTGTGAACGAGACTGGATCAGTAGAAGTGCCGAGTGCAAGACGTCGAGATCGAGCTTCTGAGTTCTGAAATCTGAATGAGTGTGAGATGGAACTCCAGATTTTGGAACTGGAAGAGAGGAAGTGATGAATGCCGAGACCGAGACCGAGTGCGACTGTGTGCAAAGCAAAAGGATCTGAGATCTGATCTGAGAGTGAGAAATGAGAATTAGGGACTTTTGGGAATTTTTTTTTATCATATAAAATAATAAAATAATAATTTTTAATTAATTTATGAATAAAATATATATTTATAGAGAATTGTCCGGTTTTATATGACTCATTCTGGGTTCTGGTTTAATGACGGTTTCCGGCTCAACCTCCGGTTCAATCCGGTCTAACCCGGTTCAACCCCAAAAATGATTCAACTTATCAGAACGAGCCGGAGAAGTATCCGGGTGGCGGTCCGACCGTCCGATCCGGTCCGGGTCTGAAAACATTGATGTGAAGTGACATGCTTCATATTTCACCTGTGATGATGATTACATAAGTGATTCTGATTACCTCTATAGATCTAATCTTGATTACATAGCATTTTGTATGTGAAGGCCTTCACAGGTATGTAATAAGATGTAAAAGATATTAATACCCCTATTAAAGCCTTCGACCCTCTCTTGTCGTCCCCCATCCCTAGCCTCTTGCGATTGTCTCCCACCCCAAGCCCCGCCATCGTCACCCAGCCCTAGCCCTGCCTTCGTCTCCCACCCCCAACCCTTCGTTGTCGTCTCCCACCCCAAGCCCCGCTGTCGTGGCTCAGCCCCAACCCCACCTTCGTCTCCCACCCCTAACCCTTCGCTGTCGTCTCCCACCCCCAGCCCCTCTATCGTTTCCCAGCCCCAGCCCCGTTGTTGTCTCCCACCCCTAAACCTTCGCTGTCATCTCCCATCCCCAGCCCTACCGTCATCTCCCTCCCCCAACCCTCCGCCTTTATCTCCCACCCTAGCTTCCCTGCCATCATCTCCCATTATCTTTGTCCTCCTGAATTGCTATATCATCTTTAGGCTTCATCTCCGGCAGCGAGGATGTAACATGATGCATTGTTAAAGGTCGTCATAGATCTGGGTTAGCTGAAATCTCCACCTTCTTCGTTAGCAGCTCGTTCTCCCAGTTCGCTGAAATCACCATCGTTCTTTGCAACCTTCAATCTTTTTTTTTCACTTTTAATGGCTTGTCTGTTTTTGAGAGAAGAGATGTTGATGGAAGGAATGGTGGCCGGAAAATGATAGTGCTGGCCAGCAGGGATGGAAGAAGAAAGAAGGGGAGGATTTTTTTTTAATTCAAGGGCATTTTAGTCATTTTTCATTTATTTGAATTTAAGTAAATATAAAAAATAAATATATTTTTCACATCTCCATTACTGTACCAAACAAACCTACATGTAATCATAATCCCATCATTTCCCTTCACACCTTTCACATCACATTACCTAACACCCATTGTAATTAAATCAAACGGGCTATAATAGTACCTAATAATTCAAACATCGCTGCTTCTTATTTTGAGGATTGCAGTTTGCATTCACAATCACCCACATAATGTGCCAAAATTTCCATGTTAATACTTTTGGAAGTCTCTCCCTGCTGAATACTGTACTTTTTTTTTTTCCTGACAGTTCGTAGTGAAAATATGACTTTTTTTTTTCCAAGGGTAGTGGAAATATGACTTAAGAAACAAAATTTCAACGAAAAAAAAAAGAAAAGAAATATGAAATTTATCTGGAACATTACAGTTAAATTATGGCCCGTCATCAGTAGTCCACGAATTCTTGGCGGCAGCGTCCCATTTCATGCCGAATAAGTATAATAATTAAAATCCTTTAAAAGACCTAGGTTTTCATAGGTTAAAAAAATTGTTATTTAATCAGAATATTTCTTTTCTTTTACCCTTTCCTTCCTATCTCATTAGTGTCGATAATATAGACATTGCTGGAGTTTTTATCACCGATGACATCATCAAAGATCTAGTTATTGGTGATATCATCATAGCTCTTGTTGTCCGAGCTCCAACGATGAACACCAATGTCGAAATAGTGAAATATTTTTATTTGAAATAATAGTTATAATCAATTGAAAAAATAGTTATTTTTACTTAGAAAATTAGTTATTTTCACTTGAAAATTTAGTTACTTCCACCTGAAAAATTAGTTATTTCCACTTAAAAATTTAGTTACTTCCGCATGAAAAATCAGTTATCTCCACTTGAAAATTTAATTATTTTTATTGAGAAATTATTCATTTTCACTTGGTAAATTAGTTATACCTACTTAGAAAATTAGTTATCTCCATTTAGGAAATTAATTATGTCCACTTGAAAATTTAATTATTTTTACTTGGAAAATTAGTTATTCCCATTTGGAAAATTAGTTATTTCCACTTGAAAATTTAGTTATTCTTACTTGAAAATTTATTTATCCCCACTTGAAAATTTAGTTATCTTCATTTAAGAAATTAGTTATTCCTGCTTGAAAATTTAGTTATCTCCACTTAGAAAATCAGTTATACCCACTTAGGGATAATTAAATTTTTAAGTAAAAATAACTAATTTTTTAAGTGGGGGTAACTAATTTTCTAAGTAAAGATAATTAAATTTTTAAATGGAAATAACTAATTTTCTAAATAAGAATAACTGATTTCTCATATAAGAATAATAAAATTTTTAAGAAAAATTAATTAATTTTCTAGATAAAAATAACTATTTTTTTAATTGATAATAACTATTTTACCAATTAAAAATATTTCACTATTTTAACATTGGTGTTTGTCATCGAAGCTCTGACAACATCACAACATCGCTGCTAAACTAGCCGCGAGGTAGAGAGGAAAGGATAAAAGAAAAAGAGATATTTTAATCAAATAATTGTTTTTTTTTTCTATAATTACCTGGGTTCTTTTTTACTATTTCAATTATTATTAGTCCTTTTTAGTCAGTCGCCCCAATTTTTTTTGGGGTAAGAATTCGTCACAATAATTACTAATTTAATCGACAACTGTACCAGCAAAATGCAATGCTTCTGGTGTCTCGGCTACGGCTAGATTTTTTTTCCCCACCCGGTGACGGCTAGATTCACATGACAAAAGTCCATGTAATAATAGTTATACTATTTCTGTCACAAAAAAAATAGTTATACTATTTATGATTGATATAATTTATTATTTCTTTGAATAATATAATTTTCTAATTGATATTTAATGCTTTTTAATTTATTTTTATTATTTTTTAAAAATATAAAAAATGTTTCATCTTAAAAATTATTTCGTTTAAATTTTTTTATTGCAAGTATCATGTGTTCTGCTTGCACGTACGTGGCCAAACACATCGCCACATTGGGTTTTACATTGTCAAATTAATTTGTTTGTTTGCTAGCTGGGGGTAGGGGCCCTGGTTTTGGGGGTGGGACCATATTGAATTAATTAAAAGGAAGAATTTTAGGTAGTAAAAAATGTTAAAATTTAAAAAAATTTAATTATAAAATTGAGAAAATAAATAGTAACAGGTAACTATTTTATAATAAATTTATTATTTTTATCTCAAAATATAATTCTTCTAAAAAAATTAAGGGAATATTCTACAAAATAACTCATAAATTTAATATTTTAAAAAATATACCAAAAACTTACCTAATTATCACAAAATACTTCATACTTAATTGGAAATTATTTTTCTCATATGAAATTTCTCTTTCACTCATGAAATTAGGATAAAAATATATGAGTATTAGTTGCAAATATATGATGATCACTTGAAAATCTATAAGAAGTTATTGTAAATCAACTTGGAGTAGATAAGTATAGTCAAATAGCATAACCTTCGAATATTTGTAACTAGTCCTTGTATATATGTAAGTAATACCTTAGTAAGTTTAATCAAGGGCAAAATAGGGATTTCACGCTGAAAAATATTTCCAATTAGGTATCTTGGTATCTTGTGATAATTAGGTAAATTTCACATGTGTTTTTGAAAATATTAATTTTTTTAGGTATTTAAGTGGTATTTTCCCAAAAATCAATTTGTTAGAAATAAAACAAACAAATATACCCTTTGTAGCACCTATATGGGTATGTATATTGGATACGACATGTCATAATACAAAAGATATAGCAATTTTTAAAATTTTAGAATACGCGTGCGAGAGATATTTATACATATATAATATTATTTATATAATTATTTATATATATAATTAATAAATTCACCTTAAGATAAAAATGGATATTAAATATTCTAAAAAATATAATATAAACATTAAAATAAATCATAAAATATTTATCATAAAATATACTCGTGTATCAGATACGAGTGCATATACTTTTTTTGAGTATTGGTGCTTCATAGAATATATCATAAGCCTTTCACTCGATCAAGTCCTAAAAACATCATACAAATATTAAATTTTAGTAGACAATTCATCAATTATTTTATCAGTTTTTTACTATTTATTGATTTATATATGTGATTGTTATTATTTTTATGGATATTTGATTTATTTTTTTTAAACTTTGTGATTTGAAAAAATTATACCTTACCATACAAATACATAGGGTTGAACTGGATTAATAAAATGTCTAAAATGATGCAGTCGAAGTGGCCCCATTTATTACCTAAAAAAATATAGTTTATAGAAGTCACACTATTCATTAATAATAAATATCCTGATTCATCTTAAATTCCATAAAACGTATAGAATCATAAATATTTTGATTCATCTTAAACACTAGAAGCCACATGTAATTTAATGGTAAAAATATGCTTTTAGTCCGTTAAATTTATATTAGATTTCATTTTAATCTCTTAACTTTATTTTATTTCTTTTTAATTTTTTAATTTCTAAAATATTATAAAAAATTTTCCTGTTACTATTACCATTAACTATTTTTTTTTATAGACGCACCATTAACTATATTAGCCTCAAATACTGACAAAATATTATTATATGCTAAGAAAATATTATTTAATATTAATATATGTTAATTTTTATTGTCAAGTCATTAATACAATTATATATTTGTTAATCTTAAGTTTAAATTTTTTTTAAATTAAATTAAAAAATTAAAAAAAAATAATTACAAATAACCGATTTCTAAAGAAAACCTTAATTTTAGAATTTTTTTTACATAAAAAATGAGCTGGATAAATATGTAAGTATTTAAAAATATTTTATCAGCATTTTTTTGTTAATGTAGTTAACGATATTAGTAATAGGAAAACTTTGATTGTATTTTGTAAGTTAAATGATTAAAAGAAAATAAAATAAAGTTAATGGATTAAAATGAAACCTAATATAAAATTAAGGGACAATAAATTTACTTTTACCTAGTTTAATACTAGTTTTAAGCACAAGAAATATATGTTTTTTATCAAAATTTTATAAATAAACATATTGGTTGTATCAACAACTTGTTCTCATTAAACTACACCAACATTTGACCAAACAAAATTAATTCACACTAATATGACAAACAAGCAAATGACAAAAAGGGGAATTAAAGGCGTGCATATTAGCATTTGCATTTGTAATCTATGCGTATCCGATCCATTGCAAACAAGCAATCAATCAATACTTGTACAACTATTTAGGCCTAAAGAGTGCTCATCGAGTGGGCTACCAAATGGCTGAAAATTCAAATTGAGATTTTGTATATAAAGTAAACCTAATTAGAAAAGATCTATTTTTTCTTGTGCGCCTTTAAAAAAATTAATCATTGTTGCTGGCAAAAAAAACTTTTAGTCCACGACCTAAAAAAAAAAAGAGGCCAAAGTTTTTATGGTTTTCATGGGTCATTTGGCTTTTAATTATTTCATGTGAGGTCCAATTTTGAGTAGATTTGGTATCGGAACAAGTTTCAGTTTATTGATTTTCTCCAATTTTTTTTATTAATGGTCTGTTCACTTCATTTCTCTTTTTATTTTATTTTATTCCATGTACTAAACAAGGGAAAATTCCAGATAAATACTATGGAAATAAAATATTTCCAAAAATAAATTCCAATTCACCCGAATTCTAATTAATTACCAAGGTACCAAATTAGAATTAAAGTTTAAAGCAAAAATACCAAACTAGCCCTGCCTTCGTTTCCTTACTCCATTCTCCTCCCTTTTCCCTCTGGTGACTTTTCTGGTGGTGGCTTCTGGTGGTAGCGACTATTCCTATGGTGGTAGTGACTTTTCCTACAATTGTTGTAATACTATCAAAGATCAGTTACAAATGAATAAAAATCAGTTTCAAATAAGCGAAAATCAACTACGAATAAGTATCAATTACAAATAATTGTTTGAAGTTGCAAATAAGCAAAAGTCAGTTCAAAATAAATATTAGTTGCAAATAATCGATAGGAGTTGTAAATGAGTGAAAATCAATTGCAAATAAACATTAGTTACAAATAATCGGAAAGAGTTACAAATTAGCAAAATTTAGTTACAAATAAGAAAAAATTAATTGCAAATAAGAATTAGTTACAAATGACTGGTAGTTGCAAATAAGCAAAATTCAGTTGCAAATATAAGAAATCATGCAAGATGATTGATACATAAAGAAACCCAGAAAGGAAGAAAGATTGCTAGAGTGGAATAGAAAAGTCAAAGAATGAAGCTGACCATTTCACCATTCCATACAACAATTATACATTAGAAAAAATTATCACAATCTTAAGAAGTTTTTGCTCCAATCTTAAGAAGTTAAAGTAATTTTACATATAAAAAAGATCAAATGTATCAGGAATTTTCCTATATGTATAAGGAAAGACGAAGAGTTGGGTATGGGTCAATAGAGATGGCAGAAGGAAAGAAGAAGAGGGAGGGAGAAGCATCGATGAAATTCAGATCCAAAGGTTTGTTGGAAGCAAATCCAGATTTGTTGGGTGTGTGCGTGGGTCTTCTACCCATTTTCTGGCGAGGGCAAAGTAGAAGATTAAGAAAGATCAAGCAGTTCCTCCTCCATAGCAGAAGATTTTGCGGCCATTAAAGGCCTTCAGTGAGGAAGTTCATGGGGTAGAGTAGAGGAAGATGAAGGCAATGATGTGGTGTATGGAGGATGAAGGTGACGGTGTGGAGTACGGAAGATGAAGTTGACAGTGGGATGGGGGGGAGTAGATGATAGGCTTTGCGGGTTGAAGGAGAAGAATTAAGGGAGAGAAGCAGAGATAAAGATGACGGATGAGAAGATGAGAGTTTTAGGTTTTTAGTTTAATAGACATAAGGGGCATATTAGACATTTATCATCAAAACTTATTTCTAATTTGGTACCATTGGTGGTTAATTGGGATTTAGCAAATTGGAGTATATTTTTGGAAATATTTTCTTTCCTCATTATTTATCTAGAATTTTCCCGCTAAACAATATGTGGAAATATGAAATTCATTATACTCAATGATATGATTACAAGGGTTTACAAACATGGTATATATACACAAAAAAAGAATCTCTCTAATAAATACCTAATTACCATATTAATGAGATATGATTTGGTTTTATGATTCAACACATCTTAATTAAAGATTTACAATCAATACAAAATATTTCTACACTCCCCCTTATGTTGAATCATAGATACCAATCATGTCTAACTTGTTAATGAGTCCTTCAAAGGTGTGATACAATAGACCCTTTGTAAGAATATTTGTTGTTTGTTCTCTAGTAGGGATATAAGACATACAAATGATGCATTCTTCTACCTTCTCTTTAATAAAATGTCTATCAACCTCCACATGTTTTGTTTGATCATGTTGCACCGAGTTGAGAGAAAAATTAATAGTGGCCTTATTATCACAATATAACCGGATGGGAATCTTGACATCAACATACAACTCTTCTAACAACTTTTGGAGCCATAACCTTTCACAAATGCCTTGAGCAAAAACTTTAAGCTCTGCTTCTTCAGCACTGCTTCTAGCTATAACATTTTGTTTTTTCCTTCTCCATGTTACCAAATTTCCTAGACAAATGTGTAGTATCCACTGGTTGATCTCCTATCATCAGTTGAACCAACCTAGTCAGCATCAGCAAAGACTTCTATTTGAGCCTATTGTCCCTTTTTGAACAAAAAACCCTTCCCTGGTGACCCCTTCAAGTACCTTAGAATCCTATATGTAGCTTCTAAATGAGCCATTTTGGAAGACTGCATTTATTAAATGACTACACTAACTACAAAAGCAATATCTGGCCTTGTATGAGATAGATATATTAATTTTCCCACTAGATTCTGATAGCCTTCTTTATTAACTGGCCCTTTAACATTCAAAAATTTCCCTCTAGGATCTATCAAAGTGTCACTAAGCTTGCATCCAAGCATTCCAACTTTAGCAAGAAGATCAAGAGTATACTTTCTTTGAGATACACTGATCCCTTTTTTGATCTGGCAATCTCCATCCCCAAAAAGTATCTCATTTGCCCCAGATCTTTCACTTCAAATTCTGTGGCAAAGAATGTTCTTTAATTACTTCATTTCTACAACATCATCTCCTGTAAGAACAATGTCGTCTACATACACAATGAGAATAGTTCTTCTACCTTTTTGATGTTAGACGAACATTGTGTGATCTGAGTGCCTTTGTTTATATCCTTCTTTAATATTTTTATAAATCTCTCAAACCAAGCCCTTGGAGATTGCTTTAGGCCATACAAACATTTTATAAGTAGACAAACTCGTTTATCATTTTCATGAAATCCTGGAGGAGGAGACATATAAACTTCTTCTACTAGTTCAGCATTCAAAAATGCATTTTTTATGTCAAGCTGTTGTAGGGGCCAATTGAGATTCATAGCCAATGATAAGAGCACCTGAATTGTATGCAACTTTGCTACAGGAACAAATGTCTCTGTGAAATCTATTCCATATCTTTGTTTTGCAACGAGCCGAGCTTTGTATTTTTCAATTGATCCATCAGTTTTGTAGTTCATCGTAAACACCCATTTGTAGCCTATTGGTTGTTTTCTAGGTTGTAGATGCACCAATTCCCATGTGTCATGTTTTTTTAGAGCTTCTATTTCCTCCATAACTGTGGCTTTCCAGTTTGGATCCTTTAGAGCTTTCATGGATATCCTTCGGTATTTTTACCTTATTTAGGTTAGTTACAAAGGCGTGATATGTAGGAGAAAAAGCATTATCAGAGACAAATCTTTCAATAAGATGCAAGGTGCAAGAACGAACAAGTTTTCTTAAAGTAATGGGTAATCTAAATCAGATGTCTCATCATTGATTACTTGTTTGATATTGGACTAAGGTTCAGGATCTATCACCGATTCGAACTCAGGCAGTGCCTTAGAGACCATTTGTTCAATCCTCCCTTTTTCCTTCATGAGTAAACTAAGAGTTCTCTATCAGCTTGTTTTTCTGATTCTCCTTCTGTTTCTAAATCTCCTACTTCTGGCTCAACACTAGTAGGGAATGGGGAATCAGAAGGAATGGATGAATTACCTTAGGGTTCATTAGGAGTGATGATAGTGGATTCATCTATATGCCAAGTTTGAGATTCTCTAAAATGCTCCCTTGAATTGAAGGCTGGGGGAAAAAGGTGAGTCTTCTCAAAAAGTAACATCCATACTCACAAAAGATTTCTTAGTAATGGGATCATAATATTTGTATCCTTTCTAATTATATGCATATCCCAAGAAAATACACTTAATAGCTATAGGATCAAACTTTTCCCACTAATAAGAATGAATATGGACAAAAATAGTATAACTGAATACTTTAAGAGGGATGTCACAAAACAAACGGATGAAAGGATAGGTTTCCTTGAGTTTTTGGAGTGTTGTGGTAAACAAAAACACACGACTAGGCATTTTGTTTATGAGATAGGTAGCTGTAAGAATAGCATCACCCCAGTAATAAGTCTCTAGAATCAATCATATGATCATAAGTCCAGAGTCAATGACCAATGGGTCACAGGAGTCAGAGGATTTAGGAGCATGAATGATTTTACCTTTATGAGCCAAAGTAGCAGTAGGACTATGCCTTTATAACTTACCAGAGGATTGTAAATTGGACAATATTTCCATAATTTTGCTCAATTGATCATTATTCGAGGTAGCAGCTTCTTGATAACTTTGTTCAACTTGATATCCTTGACCTCGAAAGTCTTTCCTTGGCTTCCAATATGCCAATTTGCCATGTAACTCCCACCGTATGTCTTTGGTATGTCCTTGTTTTTTGCAGTGATCACACCAGGAATGATTTCTCTGAGGTCTTCCTTGATGTTCAAATGATAAATTTTTTGCTAACATAGTAGAGACTTCATAGCTACTAGTATTGACTTTTACTTTTATCATGACTTTTCTTCTTGCTTCTTCACACCTTACTTCAAAAAAGGCTTCCTCTATAGATGGAATGGGACTTCGAGCTAGAATTATGCTTCTAATATCATCAAGATCTTTATTCAAACCTACAAGAAATTCGAACAATCTTTCTTTCTCAATCCTTCACTTAAACAATACACAATCTTTAATGCATTTATATTCTTCCTTACTGTAAGAATCTAATTCTTGCCAAATGGTTGCATTTCAACATAATATTCATTTGAATCCTTGTTTCCTTGCTTTGTCTGCCACAAATGAGTCTTTATCTCAAATAATTGTGCTATATTCTCATCATCCTGATATGCGTCACAAACTGCTTCCCAAATTTCTTTTGCAATGCTTACAAAGAGAAAAGTGAACCGAATTGAGGGAACCGTGAAACTGGTCAACCAAGAAATTACCATTCAGTTGCCATTTTTCCATCGTAAATATGCTACTGCATCACTGGACAAAGAAGCTTTGATCTCACCAGTGAGATAACCTCTCCTTCCCCATCCTTCAATTGCCAGCTAGATAAAACCTAGCCTATTCACGATAATTTTGCCTAGAGAATTTTTCAACAGCAAAGATGAAGGAGGATAAGGTTAATGATGTTATTATAAAAATGAAAGAGGATCCATCGGTACTACTTCCAGGAGTAGACTAAGTGACAATGATCTCCTATTCTAGGTTCTTGGATGACTTGTCTTATGGCATGGGTAGGCTGGAAATGAGATTTCGTCGCTAGAGGAAGAGTCGCTAAACAAACCATTGTTGCATGTGCTCTCACATACCAACAAGTGTGGCACGCATGGCTCACTTGCCAGTCAAACAACGATTGGACTTTGGAAACTAGCTTGTCGGACTAATTTGACAACCCTAAGGTGGGTAGTGTCATGGGAAAATAATGTCACAACACCCTCACACTCACTTCTTTTTTAAAAAGAAGGAATGAAAATGGGAAAAAATAAAATATTGGAATCCTAGGGTAACAGAACCATCGTAGCTCTAATACCATGTGGAAATATGAAATTCATTATACTCAATGATGTGATTACATGAGCTTACAGACATGGTATATATACACAAAAAAAGAATCTCTCTAATAAATACCTAATCACCCTATTAATGAAATATAATTTGATCCTATGATTCAACACACCCTAATCCTAATCAAATGTTTACAATTAATACAAGATATTTCTACACAATTCCATATCTATATAAGTAAAAAAAATATTAATAAAGATGAATAAAAAAAAAACTATTGAGGCCCAAGAAAATACAAGCATACAACTATGTATCTCGTGGCGGGGATAACATCGAAAATTGAATTAAAATTTAAAATATAATACTAAAGTTTGCGAGAACAAAATTATAATTATAAAATCCAAACAAACGAAGCAAGGGATCAATCCAAAACAAAGTGCAAGCTCATGCTATATAAAATTTAGAAGTCTCGGAAACTCATTTTTGGATCAATCATTTTTCCTCTACCACGACCAACCCTTCCCCTTCCTCTGCCTCTTCCTCTTCCCCTTGAGCTGAAACTCTTGCCATGTTTCATCTCCACAAGGGAATGAAGCAACTCGTCACAAAGAACACAACCGCGGTGCAAGGTGGCTCCGTCTTCCAGAGGAGTTGTTTTCTTGTTGAAGTCCACTTCTATGATTGTAGAGTCACATTCCGGGCATTGTTCCCGAGTTGTGGAGATTCTGTGAGCACCTTGAGGAAGAAGAAGGAGGCAATTGCACATATTGCAATGGAGTCGCCACTTGGGAGCGCTTACTGGGTCTAGGACAAGCGTCCCACTACACTCAGGACAAGCACAGACCCCTTGTGCAACAAGAGAGTTTGGGCATGTGGGATGGGGACAGAGGATGCATGGCATGCCAGCTCCCTTCCCTAGCTTACCAGAAGCACCAATTTTAGCTGTACTGACGAGTGTTTCAATACCTTCAAACGGGGGATTGCTGTAGCAGTATGGGCAGAGTGGGAATGATTTGCCCTCTGGACCAGGCATGGAGCAGATCAAAAGCTCAAAGTTGTCCAAAGGGCAAGTCAGTTCCTTGTACAGCTGTAGAAGGTCAATTGCTTTGTTAAAAATCATTAGTCAATTCAGCATATCAGTAGACAAATATTGGACACAGCACAATACAGCAAAAAAGACAATCTCAAATAAATGTAAATAGTGAATCATAGAAACGCAGATACAATTATTCGCACAAGAATTACTTTTGGCCTTTAATAAGAAACTCATCAAGTGATGTGGAAAAAGAAGAAAAGCAAGGAGAATAGAGAAAAATAAGGAAGTTTTACAGGGACAAAGAGGGAGAGAAGGAGATGAAAAGGAGAATAGAGATAATCAATCAATAATAAGTTATTAAAAGCTGAGAACAGAAGTACATGATCTCCACTATGTATAAAAAGATTGAAGGGGTACTTATTCCATTTTTCACTAACTTGAGAGCAGATTTGGGTCCATATAATTTGATAGGTAAAATACACTGTCTTCTTTTTTTGGCCAGAAAAATACACTACCTTAATTGTCCCCTTTTGTGGAAGATAATAAACCTCCTCGCATGTATTACAATACAATCGTGGTGGCTGAGAAGAAATGTACTTCATATATCGCAAGCATTTACCACATTTACTAAGAGTACGCCCTGACTCACTAAGTGCAGAGAATTGTGCTTCAAATAATGCATCCATATTTTCAATCTGAGCCAGATAGAAGGAAAGCAAACATAATTAGAACAATGTAACCATATATCCATGAACTCCGCAACTTATTGGCAAATACTATGCCGGACTAGATTTTAAGATAAAGATAAATATCAGAAAAAATTTTGAATCTTTAATCACACACTTCAATGTGACATGGTGTTCAAATAGAGGGGAAAAGGAAGATATGACTGCAAAGTGCAGACCTTGGGCTGAACCACTGAAGTTGTTAAGTCAACAGAAAGATAAAGAAATGAAAATCTATCAAGTTCTGAAAATTAAAAAAATTCATATCAAACAATATGGTGACCAAGATCATAAAATAGATAGTTAGGTTACCCAACCTTCTTAACAAAATAACTAAACTTCTGCTTGAATTGTTGTAATACATGCTGCACAACACGAGAGTGATCTATCTGACCCCTAGCAACAAGAGTAATTTGCTGCTCAATGAAGCTACGAATATCAGGTAGGCAGAGGTCTGGATCAATTGACTGATAACCTCTTATCAAACTTATACCTAACGGAGTTGGGTAAAGCTTCCTGCCTGCTTGTACCTGCAATTTTGATATTGAAGTGAATGACTGTATATTATAGAACGTTCTACATAGACATAACTATATCCACAACCTGCACATAATTCCGCTCACAGATGTTGTTGATATGTACGGGAATTGATGCATCTGTTCCAATCCCATTCTTCTCCATAAGGGAAATCAGCTCACTTTCACTAAGATAATCTGGAGGTGCGGTGGTCCCCTATGGCATTTATTATCTTGGATGTCAGATACATGTTTGAAATAACAGGCTGTCAAATTAACATGATTTTCATCATTTTCCATTTCTTTTTTTTTTTCGTATATGCTTATTCACTGAACATTTATCCTAATTGAAACCAAGCTAAAACCTACTATTGTTGCAAAGTAAGGGTAATAGTATGGATGCAATAAAGAGGTACAGGACACAGTAATTTTTCTAAAATATAAGGACCAAATGATTAATTTCCCCGGGTACTTAATTTTGAAACTTCACTTACAGTTTATCTAATATGTATCCAAAGCAAACTTTTCCTTAAAAAAAAAAAAAAAACCACACGATGCTTATTTTAGGGTACCCAACGAAGTGCACATACAGATCCAACTTGAATTCAGAAGACCCCATACTTCATATTCAACAGCAGAATAGAAAAGACTAGACAGGACAAAAAGAATCCAAGTCAGAATTAAAATCCCAACTTTGTACAGACACTGAATTTGGGTAAAGGAAATTCAAATTACCTCATATAGCTCCACGTTTGACACTTCAATTTTCTGCCCTTTCGAGAAGGATGGAATATTTTTATCATTTACTGCTAACCAAGGCATAATAGATGTAAATCCTTTGACAGTAACATGTATCCCGATACAATGGAAGGACTCTCCACCAATTGAAAATTCTACCTTTCTCCTGGAATGGATGACAGAAAAGGCATATTATTTCTGATTCTGAATTAGGATCTCTCAAGTTAAGAATGCTTGTTCTAGTTGAATGAGCGTATGGGTTGCCTATAAAAGGTTCACCATATATTTTAGGGATTCAACCCTTTATCAATAGGTTTGAAAAAATAATCAAATGCCACAAAGAATTATTCATTGATTTGGGATATTGCTCAAAGTCAATTGGTATCAGAGTAGAATTCAATTCACTTAAGAAACCATTAGCCTAAAAAATGAGATTTCACAACTTTTGCCATTTACCAGTATCATCAGTGCTGTTGCATAACTACTTTCCAAAAAAACAATCTGAATTAGGAAAATCGAGATTTCACAACTTTTGCCATTTACCAGCGTCATTAGTGTTGTTGCATAACTACTTTCCCAAAAAAACAATCAGAACTAGGAAAATCCTCATGCATCAATCAGCATCGTTTTTCTGATCTCTAGTACCTAAAGGTTCTATAATGAAACAGATCCCACTATCAGAATTGAAAGTTGTTGGCCTACTAGAAGACAACAATCACCAGCAAAAACTGCAGCATGCACCACCGGTTGACCCATAAAACCTATATGCTGGTGCATGTCACCAGCATGGAGTTGTCCCCTAGCCAATTTGGAGGTACTTTAGTTAAGGGTGCTTTTGATCCACTTCCAAAGCGTAAACTTCAATTTTGAGTGCTTCTTGTGTTCCAGACAAGATTCTAGGGGTTTGAAATATTTGTTTTTGTTACTACCATTCATATCTTAATCCCTAAACAAAGTCTAAATCACTAGTTCTCTACCAAAAAATGACCATATATAGATTTAAACGAAGATCAATGTGGACTACCATGACAGCTGGTTAACAATTAAACCAGCTGAACCAGCCAATCAGTAAGATATAGAACATTACACAAGTAAAGATTTATCTGTTGCAATTACTGTCTGCATAAATATGGGTGCATAACTTTTGTGTATAAGGGATTAGTATTGTCTTTGTAATACCTCAAATGTTATTTTTCAATTCATCATCAGTAACTTTCTTAATTTATAAAATTTTACAAATAAATCCCCCCTCTCTCCTTTCCTTGAACTCCCTTTTAATTGCATTTGTACTTCTATCTATACCCAATACATCAATTTATCAATCAACTTATTCAACAATCACACAAGCAGCATCCTCAAATTTCCCTCAACCAATCTTATTGTTTCTGTACATGTTAACATAGGTTGTTAATATAGGAAGGATTATAACTTTACCTTAACAACAGAAAATCCTGATGCTTACAAATCTAGATCTATGACTTCATCTTGTAGTTTGTAAACCTTGAGTTGGACCCGAAGTGTCACCTTTCTACATTTAATACAACTGTGTTTTGTTCATTACTTCAATTAGTTGAGTACATTATACAGAGTTTGGGTCAATAAGATTTCAACATTTCACTGAAATATAATAAATACATAACTGAACAAGACTGCAACAGTTTAATTTGATCACATCATCTCCAATCATATTGCAGATTTAAAAAAGGAAAAAAGAGCATTTGTTGTATGAATTCATGAATCAAAATTATAACAGGAAAAAGAAGACAAAGGGTGAAAGAGTACAGCTTTTACCTTATATATTTGCAATCAGGGGACACTGTTCCCATGAAGTGTTGACAGACATATTGGTACAACTTCCAAGCATCACTGCCCACCATATCTTCAGAAGCTGACAGCATTGGAGTTATAGGAGGGTGGTCACCTGCATCTGTTCCTAATCGAGGTTTCTGACAATCATTGATGAGTAGCCACTGTACATAATGACCCCATATTGGATTATTTACTTGTGCAGAGAGTACACCCTGAAAGTCAAATGAAGGAGGGTATGCTGTGCTTTCTGTGCGCGGATAGCTTGAGAAGCAGCATGCAGAAACCAATCAAATGTTCACTATCTACATAAGGCACAATTGCGACATTATAATATAAAATACTAAACATATTATGAAAAAAAACCTGATGAAACCTTGAGTATACAAGCGCTCAGCTAGTTGCATAGCCATCTGAGGTCCAAATCCTAAAGCACTTGAAGCAACCTGGATAGAACAATCATGGTGCTCAAGCCACATTTTATATTTATCGAACAAGTTCACAAATAAAAATCATAGATATTCAACAAATTTAACCTTAAAAGTAAAGTTTCAATCTTTACATACATAAATTTAAACTAACTCAATGGCACCAAAAAAAAAAATCCTGTTATATTTGGAGTGTCACATCTCAGATGGGAGAAAAGAAAATTGACTTTCAGCACATTCATTATTCCGCAGCATGTTCCACCAGAACTAAGTTCTGCTTGAACTTAACGTTAAACATTTTGTTTTTAAATTTATTAGATATATCCTTTGGATGACACTTTGCATCTTGTCACCATCAATGTAACTTGAGCTTCATTCATGTACTGAGTTAGGTCAATGTCAACTATTCCATAAGTCTAACCCCAAAAAGAAGATGGTCAAAAAAGAAAAAAGAAAAAACCCAACTAGACCTAAAATAAATAATCTGGAGATTAGTGAAACCCCCACTGTCTCCTTCTCTATAAAACAAAAGATATTGGTTTTTAATTAAAGAAAAGAAAATATTACGGACAAGCAGGTCAATGCTACACACTATCTGAAGAAAAATATCTCTCAAGGGTAATATTCCTTCCTTTTTTTTGGTAAAGGGTATTATTCCTTCTTTGCTAACTCCAAAACCTCTAATAGCCTAATACCCGTTCCCTTGCCAGGGACAAATGTCATGAAAGAAATGCATCCAGCATTAGGAGCTATTACCATTCCAGTGGCGCGTTATTGTGGTCTTACTGTTTTGTTTAGCCTTAATCAAGTAATTGAACAGGAATAAAAGGAGTTAAATTGCATTATAATAAATTGATAATATCAAAGTTAAATATCAAAATAATAATCTTTACTTCCATTTAGTGCCAAGATGAAATACATGACTTTCGTGATCATTAAAAAATGTTAATTTCACATTATTTTTGCAATGAAATAGAGATATTCAGCCAGTCCATAATAATAAACTCTTCATTCTTCAGCCAGCTGACCTAGAAATTTTGTATCAAACACACTTGGCAATAAAGCAAACAATTCACAATTATACCCATGACTTATTGCATCTAGACAGGCCCTACAAATGTTTTACTAGAGGGAAAAATAAACCTATCTTCCCAAGTTTTTTTTCTAACCTTCAGAAGATTGACTGTATTTAGACCAACAGGGCGACTTTTGGTTTTATGTTCTTCAAATATATCAGTAACTTCCAAAAGTCCATCTTCAGTTACTAGCTTTTGAAACATAACAGCAACCTGCAAAGATATTTTAAGTATCAAAAGGATGTCTTCCAGTTTCACCGAAAAAAAAGAAAAAGGATGACTCCCAGGATAAAAATGCTCAACAATGCAAAAGAATAGAGACTTTTACATTTATGTCAAATAATCTCCCACGGTCCCATTCTAGCTGAATTTCATAGCCATTGTGTAATATGTAAGGGTGCAAAGTCCAAAACTTTTCTGGTTTGAAGGTATTTATTTGCAGATACCGCTGCACACAAAAGCCTAAGGTAGGAGTTTGACATGGTCCATAACTGAAATACGCAAGCAATTGACAGAATCAATCATTCTAGCAATGCTAAAATTTGAAATGAAATATTAACACAAGAAAGCTACTAAATAGAAGTTTTTTTTAAAAAAAACAGCAAATTAGTGGTATTTGTGTAAGTTTTAATAATAACAAATGTAAAGTAATAAGGAACTAATGCATCATATGTGTCTAACATATATATTGTTACTTAAAAAACTAAAATGTGCATTAGTATAAATTTAACTGTGTTTATAATGCATATATCATGCTATGTACTAATATGTCCACTGTGCTCTTATGTTTCATAATACAAGTTGAATATATAGATTGGACTAACTACTTGATTTGTAACTGTAATACATTAAATATAGGATTGTCCAAATAGGAAGAGTGAACATTGGAATAAAGAAATAAAAATCAACACCATGTCTCACTTAAAGAAGAAGAGGAGAAAGGATGCTCCAAGAATTGAAAATCAGAAGGGAGCATGCCAAGAAATGAATGACCAAGTGAAAGTGGAGGTCAACTTTTGAAAATCTAGTTATTAGGTATATTTTTTTCCCCTAAGGTTTTGAGGTGGTTTAATCTTTGAAATTCACTTAATCTTGTTACCATATGTTTTGAACGAGTTAGATTAAATAAATCTGATGTTAGCATGTGTTAAAATTGAGAAATATTAGCTAACAAACGAATTTTGCATTTGACTCATATTTATTATATCCAAAATTCGAACTTTACTTGGTGAAATTTGAAGTTACAGAGTTTTTATCTCTGCAAGACGAATTTCAGTTCTGAAATTTGAATTTCGAGTTAAACATTGTTAGTGAAAGTGCGCAAAATTTGCATGTAACTTAGTCAAAATTCGAATGTTGGTGAAATTGAAAGAGAGTTCAGAGTTACCTCCTCTGACAGATGAACTTTGGATTTTAAAGTGCGAATTTCAAAATAAGAACTTGTGAGTCACATTAGAGCAAGCCTTTGATAGACGAACTTTATAGTTCAATAGTCGAATTTCAAAGAGGGAGAACTTTTGTATCATGTTGAATGTGCCTGTGATAGACGAATTTTAGCTTCTAAAATTCGAATTTTGAAATACACTGAGAAAACTTGAGACAACTGTTTCAACTCAACAGATGCACTTTTAATATGAAAATTCGCATGAACTAACATGTGTTAATTTTAGCAAACTTGAAATTCGAATTTCGCTTTATGATAGACGAATTTCTGAAGTTCAACGTTAAATACATAACTATGCTAACTTTGCAAAATTCATCTATTAAGCCTTAAAATTCGAATTTTGGAATAATAGACACATTTAATGCAGTTGGTGAACTGCTCTTTTTGCAAAATAATGGCTAGAACTTGTGTCTAACGAAAAAACCTTATGTCTAATATTTAGTTAAACCACAAATCTATAAATAAAACCTCATTTGAACTTATGGATAACGAATTTAAGTGAGTTTGTGCCAAAATGCTACAACAATTCATAAAATTTTTCTGTATCAGCATTCATAGTTAAACTCATCTCAATAGAGTGAGCTTTCAATATATTATCTACTCTATAAGAAAGTTTCAATTTTGTAATCATTCTTTTCTACAATTCTGAGTAGAATCTAAAGTGTGGAGAAAACATTAAGGGAAATTATACATCTTGTAAGGGTGTGGAGACAGTGATTTCACACGTGTCTACTGAAATTTGTAAGATATATTGAAACTTCACAAGTGTCCAAATCAAACTTGTGGGATATAGTGAAAATCTCAAGTAGAGGATTGGACGTAAGCCAAGTGATTTGCGTTGAACCTGAATAAATTCTTGTGTTTGATTCTTCATTTCATTATTTCATCTATATCTTTCATCACACCCTGTTCATTTCTCTTTTACTACTTCTCTCGGTGAAATTGAGCTATGTTTCAGAAAAGGCGAAAATATTGTATCACCCAATTTGTCCCCCTCTTGGGTGACCAGCCAAACCTTACAATTGATAACAGAACTTGGACTCCCTGCAAAAGATCTAATCATCCGGGAGCAAGATGAATGGCTTTGGAGAGAATACACTACCGCGGGGTAACAACAACAACAAACCTCCAGGCTTTAATGGTGAGCACCATGGATGTTGGAAGATGAGGATGCAAATATTTCTTCAATCCATAGACCTAGAAACATAATTTTTCATAAAGAAGGGTGATTTTGTGCCAAAGAAAATATAGGTTGACAGCACATTCAAAGAGAAGCCAGAAGCAAAGTGAAATAATGAAGATAAGCAAAGAGTTTTGCTAAACTTCAAGACAAAACACTCCTTGGTCAGTGCTCTTTCACAAAATGAATTCTTCAGAGTGTCAAATTGCAACATAGCAAAGAAAATGTGGGATACTCTGAAGATTGCTCATGAAGAAACTAAGGAAGTGAAGGAAAACATGTTCAACTCTCTCATAGCTAAATATGAAGCCTTCAAGATGAACAATGGTGAGCCTATTAAAAAAATGCAAATTCATTTTACTCACATTACCAATCATCTAGTAGCTATGGAAAAAAGCTACACACAGAGAATAAGTATGCAAAATACTCAAAGCTCTACGCAAAGAATAACAACCAAAAGTGACAGCTATTGATGAGACAAGAGGAGCATCATATCAGTCTATCACTGCACTGTTTGGGAGCCTTACTGAACACGAAGGAAAACTATACCTTCTATTGCAAAATAAAGAAAAGGCACTGATGTTCAAAGCTATTACATCACAGAACTCAAAAGATGACGACACTGATGATGAAAGTGATGATAGTAGCAATAGTGATGATGGGGAGGACGAGTTGAAACAGTTGACCATTAAATTTGATAGATTCCTTAACATAAAAAAGAAGGAGCTTCAGAAACAAAAGCACTATTGCCATCAAATAAACTAAAGTACCATTCAAAAAGGCAAGGAGGAAGATATGTAGAGAAAAAAAGTAAAAAAGCTAAAGTGACATACACCTTTGCAATCTGGGGCAACAGTTTAGATGAAGATGATGAGAATACCTATCCATACTTGATGGCTAATACCAATGATGAGGTATCAAAATCTGAATCTGATTCTGATTGCTCTTTTAATGAATTATAAAATGCTAATAATGAAACGCATGATGAACTAATTAAATTAGCAAAAACACTTGCACATAGTAAGGAGAAAGTGATTTCGTTCAAAAATGAATTACAACTGAAAAGGAATCGCTTAAAAAGAAAATAAATGAGTTAGAAAATATAAACCCACTCACACACTTCCTCTTGTGATTCATGTGATAGATTAAGTAAAGAAAAAGAGAAATTAACTAAAGTCATAGTCAATTTCACTCAAAAAAAAGCATAAGTTGAATATTCTACTTGGCAAACAAAAATATGTCAAACATGTTGTGTGTTGGTTATATGAGTGAGTTCAAGGAGAAAAATAAAAGCTGTTTGAAATTCTTTGTGCCCACTATAATACCTCGCTCACCATCATGCATATATTACGGTAAAAAGGGGCATATAGCTCATCTGTACAATATTAGGAAAAAATGGTTTAAGCAAACGTATGAAATGAATTCCAAAGAATACCACTAACTTTCCTGAACCCAAAAATAAGTAGGTACCAAAATATTCTTCTAGTGTTTCATGTGTGCAGAACAAATCCAAAAGGAAAGAACATATTGGTGCAAGAAAGAGAATGCCGAAAAGGAAAGCTTCTAAAAAAATCTAAAGCTGCGATTGCACACATGAAAGCAATCCTCTTTGCATTCATAGTTAAACTCACCTCAATAGAGTGAATTTTCAATGTATTATTTACTCTATAAAGAGTTTCAATTTTGCAATCATTCTTTTCTACGATTCTAGCTAGAATCTTAGTGTAGGAAAAACATTAAGGAAAATTACGCACCTTGTAAGGATGCGGAAAGAGTGATTTCACAAGTATTTACTGAAACTTGCGAGATGTACTGAGACTTCACAAGTGCTCAGATCAAACTTGTGGAATATAATGAAAATCTCAAGTGGTAGCTTGAAGACTGAATGTAAGTCAAGTAGTTTATGCTGAACCACGATATATTCTTATGTCTGATACTTCATTTGATTATTTTATCTATATCCTTCATCATCCTCTGTTCATCTCTCTTTTACTACTTCTCTCGGTGAAATTGAGCTATGCTTAAAAAAGGATGAAAATTTTGTATTACCCAATTTACCCCCCTATTGAGTGACCAGCCAAACCTTACAATTTGTGGTTTGTGTCACCAATTTGCAATGGATACGCAGCCTAAACAGAACGCATAGTTGGACATGAACCATAGAAAATAGCACAATGAAGGCATAATACTAATATAAATATAACAGCTATATTCATATGGATTCTTGTTGTGAACAAACAAAACCCAAGGAACAAACTCAACTAATTGCCTCCAATGTGATTTGCAGTTCAGTGATACTCAAATCAGAATTGCTTGATTATTTCAGTGATTCGGCTTTCAGCCCATTTTAAACTGAGAAAAAGCGAACCCTCACTTCAGCTTTTACCTTGGGGCATGGTTCATTTTCAAGCACCATAGAAAGGAATAACTATAAGCCTCTATTCTATGAAGCCATTATTACTATGCCAATGAGAAAAGCATGATTTGATAAGTGCAAAAGTTGCGTAATTCTGCATTCTGACAGTTCTTAAGAAGAAAATGAGACTACCATTATTCATCAATTAAAAAAATAAAGGGGAAAAATGGCATAACAGCAAATAAAAGATAAGTCACAAGCAAAAAAGAGGAGTGAGCAGGAAACCAACGATATAACTCGAGCATCTAGGTTCCCATATTTTCCCTGGAAATAACTTGTCTGAAATCGAGTGAAGGCAACTCCAACTTTTAAATCAATCTCCTGCCTAGCTTCCACAGCCAGTGCCTCGTCCCTGTTAGGTTCCACAAGGTTATCCAGAGCCTTCAGAATATCCTTCTCAGTAACAGAAGAAAAACGTGCACGAAAAATCCTCTTCCGAGCTCCATTTACATTGAAGCTAGTTGACTCTATAACTGCAAAATCATATTATATTCAAATGCTTCAAATTTTGAAGTTTCTAACATGATTCAAACTATAAAGAAAATGAAATAAAAACTATGAGCTTAATTCCAGGAAAAATAAATTCATTCAATATACAAGTGTAGGATTAAGTACAGAAGAGGGAAAACTAAAATTTAGGAAGGACAACCTCTAGCTATATAAACCATATACAACATAAGACAAAGTGTATCTTTATGTTCCCTGTGAATGCATTTATATTTACAACACTACATGAGGCATCCAGTACAGCTGTATAATGAAGCACTAGTGCATATACAACAGTGTAAGCCCAGGCCCCCATCTTTTAAGCACTATTTTATTCTTAACATCTCCAACCCCAGTTATTAAGATTCAAACTCTCAATTTTTCTAATAATGTCTCACTAGAGAATGATTACTCCTAGCCACCCCTATTAGGAAATCCAAAGAACTTTCAGAGGTCTTCCTATTTAAGCAGTAGAAATTGATGGACTTAACAATGATAACTTGCGGCAAATTCATAGGTCAACACCAAACAAAGCTTTATCTCGAACTATGTAGGTTGGGTTCTAACAAATCAGAAATCAAGTCCAAGCACTTTGATGTTGCTCAGCAGCTAATTACATCTGGAATAGGTTTAAACCAAGGTTTGTTTGAAGAATCAGGAATAATTTCTGTTGACTACGTTAGCAGTTTAGGTTGAAGTAAAGAAGGCAAGGTTCTGTAGAGATATGCTATTTACACTGTTATTTGATGCTTTTCGTTAAAGCAAAATGCTCATATTTTTAGTAGAAATTTTTGTGATAATTTTTCTAATAGAATAGGATTGTCTACTTCTACAGTTTTGGTATTCAGCTCATGTATTTCTTTGCTAGACATGCAGAGAGATTGGAGGGCATTGTTGTACTAATGACGTAATTCAAGCCTAAATCATCATGTTCGAGATTATAATATAACTATTCATGGATCTCATTTGAGATTTTGAGTTGAATGGTTATTGTGTTATTGAAAAGGTATTAGAGCCTTTATGACCCAGGTCCAGAGTTTGATTACTGCCACTCTTCACTAAATTTTAGTTACAGCTCGAGGTATGGCGGCCTTGTGTTTTGTCCACGCTTCAAGTCCAATAGTCAAATCATCAGCAGGGCACGTTAAAGGTTATAACATAACTGTTTATAAACCTTCCTTCGGCAGCAAACACTTTCGAGTTGAAATAGTCATTAGCAAATAATGAAGTCAATTTGATTCCAAAATATTCTAGCCAAACAATTACAGACTCAGAAAGTAGTTGTTAAATAGTTCAATATATTCTAGAGCTACTCTTATTTTCAACAGGTATTGATATTGATTGAATTATAATTCCATTTCACTTCCAAGAAATATATAGCAAGACATCTAGGAATTGGTTTCAGATTAATGAAAGCACGGGTTGATGACATTTGAAGGACTAAGAACAAAAGACCAGAGAAAAGAAGTTAGCAACAAACAATGGCCAGTATTCTCCTACTTTTAACCATGTCACCAAAATAATACCTTTGCTTTGCAGTGACAAGGCTCATATGCATTACACCTAAATATCAAGAAATGAAGAAAATACAGAATAGCAATGATAGTCACATATGTTAATACAAATAAGCATACAATTACCTTCAAAACATATATTTTCTCCTTCACGATCACAATCTAACCACAATACCAAATAACAACATCCGCGAGCTTCTTGATTTAGATGTCTACAAATATGTGCCTTAATGGAAAGAACATTAGATGTTAATAACAAACGTAGGTACATAAACAAGATCAGATGCATATAACACTCCTGGAGCATTCTCTGGAACTAATACTTGACAAAGATTAAAAGAGGGAAAAGCAGATAGCTAGAAAAGCAGTCCCAGTGGGCTATCCAACAGAAAAGGTGAGGAAGAGAACTAAGAGTTAAAATCCTAGTATTTCTCTTTATCAAAATGCAACAAACAACCCCTAAAGATTGCAATTCCAAAGCACCTCACTCTCCATTTTCCCCATAAACCTCAAAAGCGTGTAGAAAAGAGATGGCTTTTCATTTCAGAGAATAACAAAGTCAAAGGCAAAAGCCGCTGTGATATCTATACGCCAGTAAGTCCGTAACAAATCATTCATGTTAATCCTATCAAGTATCACATTCCAAACAAAAGTAAACCTTATATCAATATGAAGCCTTAGACTTCCAAACTGGAGCTGTAATAATAACTTGGCAGTTATTTAAAAGAAAAAAAATCTTAAAGCCTTGCTAATGAAAAGGCCAAGGGAGGTTAAAAAAAACACCCAGCTAACAGCTTAAGCATTTAGGTGTTATAACTTCTTGACATGATATTGGAGCTTCTTTGATCAAGTAACCTAAAGTTGAATCCTTTGACGAAAGCTTTTTTGAATATCTATTTTCAGAAGCACATAAGGAATGATCAAGTTGGCTCTCACTTTGGGTAAAAAAGACAAAAGAAAATAAACCTATTTTTCTCCAAATACACGCATAGGAAAGAATAAATTATGAGAACATATAAATGAGATAATACTGGAACTGTATATATATAAAAAATTACCTTTGGGTTTGATTCAGTCTTTATAACTGGAGCTTGAAAAAGATCTGATGGATCTGTAGCTGTCCAATCCTGATATTTAGCGGGAAAATCTACACTAGAATGATAAGAGAGGCAGAAAGACTGCGTTAAATATTGAATCTACAAAGGCATGGGCTTGTGCAGTATGTGAAGAGTAGCATGGTCAACACCATAAAATAATGCTTGATCATTGAAAATGAGTGGAAAACCAGGGAAGTTGTTACTTGCCACTAGCTGCACTTCCAGTAACTATGAAGTTACACCATATAACAGAAGTTATTCATAATAAACAACTCAAGCCACTTAATTATCATTGGATACACAATTTTTTTTCTTTCTTTACCAGATAGAACATCATCATCAGACAAATTTTCATTATCATGTCTGCTTGCATACCTCAAAACTGCAACTTCTTTTCATTCCAAGTTTCTACAATTTCCATTAACATTTAATCCCATGACAACACCCCCTGAAGGACAACGAGGGGGCATGAGTGAGATCATGGGTTCTAATCCACCATAATATGTGCCAGTGCCGATTGCCAATGAAGATGATAGTAATGCATGTAAAACGTTATCTCTCTGTCTCTCTCAATTAACCCTCAAAAACTGTAACCTAACCATTAAAAGAATTAGAAAATCACAAAAAAGACACAATCAGAAATAGTTTTCTTTCATGCAAATAAGATTAGTTACAAGTTGTATGTTGCCAGAAAAGACAGTACATTAAAACATAATCAAAATCTCAGTCCATTTTTCCAAGAATCAAGATAAAAGAATTTTAGCCTATGTTCTTGTAAGGTAACTTATAAATTTCATTTTATTTTATTTTATGCCCCTCAGTCTCTACAGCCTAATTCCAGCAAGGTGATCAAAATTAAAATCTGGTAACAGAAGCAATTCATGGAATTCACATAAGAAAAGATAACACCGATATATGCAAGCATGATCAACTCCATAAAAATCTTTATCTTTATAAATATTCAATTCAGAAGTATAGTTCAATAAATATGACATGACACATCTCAAGATACCTAATATAGTTTTTCAAATTTTCCAGCATGAAAAGTTAAGTTGGGTTAGCAACCTTCGAAAAGTTAAGTCTTTGGTCTTTGTGGAAGAGTACAAAATCAAAATACCTTAGCATAATGCCACAAAGTATCCAGTACCAGAATTCTATAATGAAAGAAAGAGAGAAGAGTCTGCCATGAATTATACAATATGGATGCAATTTTATTCTTATTGAGTCACAGACGAATAATGATGAAGCAAGTACCAATAGATCATACAATATTTGTAACAGTTCTAATAATTAAGTGTTTAGTTTCCACAGTTGATAAGAAAAGGACCTAAATATATGCCCAATAACTGATGTTACTTTAAAGTGTGCATGCGATCCAAGAAATTTCCCCTCAAATTCGTGAATTTCTGTGCTTCCTCTTCTTGTAGACATCTGTATACACACATATGTGCTTCAAAAGTCAATGACACTGTCAAGAATAAGGTGCAAAAAAATGACGTTCTAAGCCAAGAAACAAAACTGTGTCGACAGTTAAGAACATAAGAGCACAACGACAGACTAGGATGAATTGGTTCAAACATGGAAACAAAAGGACAAAAGTCAAGAGACCGATGAATGAACTTTATTTCATAGACTACTGAAAGCTTCCGCATCTTACTAAAATATTTCTTGTTTCATAGTCTATCAAAGTTATGCATGCCACTAAGTTCCAGAAGAAAGAGAACTAGAAAACAAATAATTATTACCAAGTTTCAATGTATCATAAATATTGCCAATACAATGCTAAAACGGATTAAAAGTAAATTAAAGGTAGCAGCCTTCCTTTCCCAGTTCCCACAACCAGCCCCTCCCCAGACCCCATTTTCTTTAAGACAAAAACTTTTACACTAAAGTTAAATACAACAGAGATGAAGCTCTCATCAATTAGACTCCAATTCCCAATTCTCCAGTGCTCAAAATCCCAAACAGGTTAGACTCATGCAGGCCCTCTTTTGGTCTTATTATTGTAGTAATAGGCAACCCGCAATCGACTAAACCGAAGCTTAAGGTTTCAACCTTGAAAGCAGGCAAGTAGAAGAATAGCACAGGCCAAAGAGTACCTGACTGCGGGAGAGAACAGATGCAATAGAAAGAGCAATACTAGGCTTCTCTGCGACCTGTAAGTCACGAAAGCCAATAAGCGCCAAAACACCCAAAGCCCTTCGTGAAAAATACACACAAAATTCAAAATTTTCGTTTATAACCATGAGAACTTTGGGAGGAGCCATCTCGATTATTGAATAGATTAGCTTTTCTACTTCACTGTATGTCTGTATCTACTTCTATTTGCCTATATTGAAGTCGTTATTGCCAGTCGAGGCACTATTCACTTAATCAGCTTTGAAACTCTGGAGTCTATAATCGGAAGCATATCTCCGGAAGCCCACGGGTGCGAATCACGGAACTTCGCAAGCCCTGCGGCGCGCAACCTGGAGACTTGTTTGAGAATTGAGAGGAAAACTTTTTACCAAAATACTATTTTGATAAAATAAGATAGCATTAAAAGTTAAAAAAATTTATTGCACAGGCATCTAAATTTTAAATTTTTAAAAAAGTTAAGAAAAACAAAAAATTTTAGTAATTATGAAGAATCATGAGTGACAAGAAAAAAATTATGTGGTGTTATCAAAAAAAGAAATGAGGAATTTAATTTTGTTGGGCCAAGAAGTGAGGTATTTATATTATAGTGTGTAACTTTATTTATTTATAGTTAAAATGAGGCGTTTATGGTGTATTTTTTATTATTTAGCTCTTGAAAATAATTTTAAATTTAAAAATTTGTATAATTGATATTTTTGGCTTACAGTCTTAAAGTACATTTTTTAAAAAATAGTGCAGCTTTGACCTCATGTGACTCATCTACCTATTTGAATTTTAGCAAAACAAAAAAGTTAATTCATTCATATATTAATTTCATTATATATTCATAACTATATATTGATATATTCATCAACATCATTGATTATTTCACACTATCTATTTTCTTGCTATTTTCGTTTAATTTTCTTTTTTAATACTTTTCATAAGATTTACCACTTCTAATTTAAAGTCATCACTCCCAATTTAATTTTTTCCACTTGCACATATATGTTTTTTTAATCAAGTAAACTTACGAAATTAGATAAAACCAATTGATACGGATGGCAATTCAAAACTGCTTATAACTTACATACTTTCCTATACAATTATTTCTTACCGAGCTCAAGAGCCCTTTTCTAATTCTTAATAATGATTAAATAAGTAAAAGTAAATAAATCTTAGGATGCTCCTACCAAGAAAATAATAAATAAATCTTAGAATGCATTCATGGAATTCTTCAAATAAAATTTTATGTACTTTATGATCTCAAAAAAATATTTATTTTAATTACGCAGAACAAGATATTTTGTCAAAAAAAAAATTCATATGTCAGTAAAAAAATAAAATCATATCATATGTCAAAAATGGGTGTTCTAATGGACAAAGTGAAAAATCATCATGTTCTTACCCAAGATATAAAAGAGGGTAAACTATATCTAAACATCTGAACTGGACAAAAATTACATTAATTAAATAATCTCAACAACTGTAATTATCATCATAGAGGACCAATGAAGCAAATAAACCCAAGTTTCTTTATATTTTATCCATACGTATGATTTATCTTTTGATGAATCAAATCGTAATTTTTAATTATTATTTTTTTATTTAAAACAATTTATAATAAACTTCATGGTTTTTATTTAAATTTAATTTTTTTGTAAATTATGATTATCCTAACCCACATTTTACAAAAGGATAATGCAGTGACATGCTAACTAAAACGCGTTGCTATAAATATCGACATGTACGAATCTTGTCCAGTACCAGTTTCGCACATATTCGTTTTATGCTGACACACATAATAAACGAATAGTGATGCATTGAAAACGAATGTCGTAAGTGGATTTCCTTCTCAAAAAGCTAAAGTTGATTCTTCGCAATTCATATTCTAAGACACATAGTATGCGTATAGTGAGATACATTAAAAACGAATCAATGCTTGCAAATCCTTTTCAAAATTTTCAACTAAAATTGATTCATCGCAATTTATATTGAGACAGACTTCCTTGATACAATTGGTATACGAACCCGAAGATCTTTGAATCCTATAAACAAACCGATGCAGAACTTGGCTAGACTTTGGTGTAAGGAATCAGAGATGTGGGGGACTAACTTATGCTGCTCACAAAGATTAAGAATACAATCATTTCTTCACAATCACATCATATGAACAAAATGAACACAAATTAAAGGCAGTATTCATTCTTTTACCAAGTGTGATGATCTATATATTGCATTTGTCGTAACCAGAAAACCATGATGATCCTGCTAATTTTGAAAGCTCGCCATCATCTGCATTATCATAGGGCTCAAACTGACCATTAAAACTATGTGGCCCCACTGCCTCATCATAATTGGGCATGACAAAATTATCATCATCATAAGTTGGTTGTGCTGCTTCCTTATGTGAACGTGCTTCTGCAAGGAACTCATTAAGTGTGCTAATTTCCTTCTCATGTTTCTTCTTCAGTTTATCAATTTGTTTGGAGGCCTTTGCAGCTTCCTGCTCCGCATCCATAGCTCGTTTCTACAGATTATATCTTAAAGTCAGACTAGGATAGTTAAACTAAACTAACCCACAATTCTACAAGTTCACCACTGATATGGAAACAATCAATATTAGTTGCAGAAAATTAAAATTTACCCCACTGATGATGTGTTTACTCCGCTAAGAAATATTACAAAGAGCTAGCAATTTTATAGAACGGGAGAAGAGAGTTCAACATTACAATCAACAACAGACAAGTAATACAAGAACTTTTAGTGATTGATAACGCAAGATATGAGTAATGAAAGCAACAAAATCACAGCCAAACTGCTAGCTTAAGTTTAAGACAATGCATGGATATAGAAAATGGTTTGGAAAACCATGACTGAGATAATGGGAAATAGTTAATCAAAACATTAATGATGCATAAAGTAGTTAAACTCTTGAGTGTTGTGCGTTAGGCCTACATATTAATTTCTTTCGTTGAAAGAGTAAAATGAAGCCAACCAACAAAGCTGAAGCCAAACTGCTGAATTTAAGACTAATTAGAACATGAACAGTAAGTATTTGAAGACTGTTCAGCGTTATTCTAATTATAACATTATTGTCAATGAATCTAAAAATCAAAGATCAAAACTAAATATCTCATATTTGTCTTTCTTTTCCTTTATAGATAAACAGCCACTTGAAAATAGGATTTGGCCAAAGCTGCAATTCTCAACAGATTGTCTCAGCTTAATTCCCATACGGGTTTAGTTGCTATGCAGACCAGCACCTTCAGTTTTGTCTCTGCTAGCTAAAAAATTTTAAGGCCCAGTAATATTTCTTTCTGATAGAGAATAAAATTAGGATTTAAAATAAAGTATTTTATTAGAATATTTAGAATATCTTTTAAATTTAATTAAGTTTTATCATATCTTTTAGAAATTATTAGAATTTATATTATCTTTACTTATTTCCTATGTTATGATTTCTTTTTAACTCCATTTATGTAGTGTCATAGCTGGTCTCAAGACCGAGTAAAGGAGGAGGGTTGTGTTAGACCCTCAACAGGCAACGTAAAAATATATCGAATTTTTATAACATGGATCAGAGACATATTTGTGCTAAACTTAAGTCGTTGCCCAGAAGTAACACACTGTATGGCTCGAATGCAGTTTCAAATGAGCTAAAACCCCTACATTGACACCTAGGAGTTGTGTTAAATGTGCAACGGTTCCCACAACATTCTGGACAGATATGGGTAAAGAAGTCAGCCCAAGAGAACAAGATTCAATTTGGTTCTTGGAATATTGGTACTTTAATAGGTAAATCTATAGAGGTAGTGGATACTATGATTTGAAAGAGAATTAATATCTTATGTCTTCGAGAAACTAAATGGGCAGGAGAAAAGGTTAAGAAGTTAGATACTACTGGTTTTAAACTTTGGTATGTAGAGAAGGTTAGAGCAATGAATTGAGTTAGTGTTATTGTGAACAAAGATTGAAAAAGAATGTGGTGGGAGTCAAAAAGATTGGAGATAGGATCTTATCCTTAAAATTGACTATTGGGCACAATACTCTCAATGTTATTAGTACTTATACACCTCAAGTAGAGTCAAAAGCACATATTAAGAAAAAGTTTTGAGAAGATTTAAAAGGTTTGGTTCAAAATATCACACAACAGGAAAAGATCTTCATTGGGTGGACCTTAATAGCTACGTGGGAAAAGAGACAAGGCAATATATGGAAGCTTATGGTGGTTATAGTTTTGGAGAAGTAAACGAAGAGGGGCATTCCATTTTTTATTTTTCAATGACTTACAATCATGAAATTGTAAATACTTGTTTTAAGAAATGGGAGGAACATTTAATCACATGTAAGAGTGGAGTCTAAAGGTTACAAATTGACTTCTTTTTAGTAAGAAACTCAGATAGAAGAGCTTATAAAGACTGCAAAATAATCCTTGGTGAGAACTTAACTTCACAACATAGGATTTTGGTCCTTGATGTGCTGGTTAAGAACCATAGACTGAAAAGTCGAAAAGCCTTATCCTAGGATTAAGTGGTGGCAAGTAAAAGGTGAGAAACAATTGACCTTTATGATAAAAGTTATGGAGGAAGGTAATTGGGATTTGCCAAAAAGTGTTAACATCTTGTAGGATAAGATGGTTAAAAGGATTAGGGATACCGCTAAAGCAGTCTTGGGTGAATCTAAAGGTTTTGGACCTAAAGATAAATAATTTTAGTGGTGGAATGAGAGTGTGCAGGAGAAAGTTAAACATAAGAAAGAGAGTTTTAAAGCCTTACATTTGTACAATAATGATGAAAATTGGAAATGTTATCAGTTGGCTAAAAAGGAAATTAAGAAAACAGCAAGCGAGGCTAGATTTAAAGCTTTTAAGGAATTTTGCCAGGATTTAAGGAACGAAGAATGATGAACGTAAGATTTATAAAATTGTCAAGAGAATGAAAAGAAAGTCAAGAGATTTGGACCAAATAAGATGTATCAAAGATGAGGAAAGAAAAATTTTGGTTACAGATGATGATATTAAAGAAAGATGGGAGAGTTAATTTTATAAGTTTTTCAATGATAGATTGGGTATAACTATTGATACCGAAGGATTAATAACTCATAAAGATGATCTCAATTTGAACTTCTATCGTATGATTCGGGTTGGAGAGGCAAAAGAAGCTCTTAAAAGAATGAATAATGGTAAAGCTATTGGTCCCAATGGTATTCCTATCGAAATTTAGAATTGCTTATAAGAGAAGGGGGTTTTGTAGCTCACTAAGTTATTTAACGAGCTTTTAAGATCTAAGAAAATAACAGAGGAATGGAGAAAGAGCACTCTAGTGCCTATATACAAGAACAAGGGAGATATTTCAGAATTGTGCAAATTATTGGGAGATAAAACTCATGAATCACACCATGAAACTTGGGAAAGAATAATTGAGTATAAACTCTGAAAATAAGTCTCGTATTTCGAAAAACCAATTTGGATTTATGCTATGACGGTATACAACAAAGGCATTTATTTATTTGATTGAAAGATACCAGAGTAAAGAGAGAGACATGCATATGGTTTTCATTGATTTGGGAAAAGCCTGTGATAGAGTACCGAGAGATGTGTTGTGGAAAGCAATGGAGAAGAAAGGTGTTCGTGTGGCTTATATTTGAGCCATAAAGGATATGTATGATAGGGTAACAACAAGTGTGAGAAATCCTGGAGGTGAGACAAAGGACTTTCCTATAAGGATAGACTCACATCAAGGATCTTCCTTGAGTTAATACCTGTTTGATTTGGTTTTGAATGTTCTAACAGAACATATACATGAAGAAATTCCAAAGTGTATACTCTTTACGGATGATATAGTTTTAATTGAAAACTCAAGAAAAAAGGTCAACTCTAAACTTGAGTTATGGAGACACACTTTGAAATCAAAAGATTTCCGCTTAAGTAGAAATAAGACAGAATATATGTATTAAAAATTTAATAAGAGACTAATTAGAAATGATTTAGAGGTAAAAATTGGAGAGTAAATAATTTCATAAGTGTCAAAGTTCAGATATTTATGGTCGATTTTAGAGAGTAATGGTGAAATTGACGAGGATGTTATGCATAGGATACAAGTTAGGTGGTTAAAGTAGAGAAAAGTATCTTGAGTTATTTGTAACCGCAAGGTACCTACTAAACTTAAAGGAAAATTTTATCGAACAGCTATAAGGTCAATGATGCTATATAGTAGTGAATGTTGGGTTTTGAAAAGATAATAAGAGTATAAAATGGAATAGTAAAGATGAGAATGTTGAGATGGATGTGTGGTTATACAAAATTAGATAAGATACAAAATGACTGTATACGAAGGAAAGTTGAAGTAGCACCAATCAGGAAGAAAATGATGAAAATCGTTTAAGATGGTTTGGGCATGTACAAAGAAGAAGGCAAGAGGAATCAGTAAGGAGAGTTGATCAAATAACTTGGAGCCCTATCAAAAGGCGTAGAAAAAGGATACTAAGGGAAGTTATAAGGAATGACCTTTTGAAAAATGATTTATATGAGGAAATGGTGTTTGATAGAGCTCATTGGCGTCATATGATCCATATAACTAACCTCACATAGTAGGATAAGGTTAATGTTGTTGTTGTTATAATTTCTTTTTCTTTAAGTTTATGTTAAATTATTCTACATAAGTTAAAGTTGTTTCCATTTTAATGAGGGTCCTAAGGTCTATAAATAATTTTAAAATTATTTTTCTTAATATGTCTTGATTATTAAATAAATATTGAGTATTTTCATAGATATCTCTCCCTTGAACTCTTCTATTTCTCCCTATTTTCTGCCCACCCCTCCCTTCCTCTTCTCCTCTTATATCATTTGGTATCAAAGCAAAATTTCTTATGTTCCTTGCACACTCCTATCATTGGAAAGTTCAAAAAATTTCATCAAAACTCTGACAATAACGTAGTCGGAGTGAGAACCCTCACTTCTCGCTGTCCATTCGCAACAAGCCACAAAGCTCCTTTAATTAAAATCACCATTATGGCTTCCTTTAAATGTCATGAGTATTCGTTTGATCACCTTGAGCGTTTGTTTAATCACATGAATCGTAGCTTAAATGAGTTAAGAAGTATGCATATGGGAAAACCATGGGCCTCATCAAGTTTTTGGATAGGTAAATGGATATAGAGATTACTCCTAAATGGTTCGAAGAATGGCGCACAAGCTTCAGATTGAAGAAAAAAAGGCATACATACCATCAGGTGATGTCTAACCCAACAAATAATTCCTTTGAACTCGAAAAAGACCCTCATCAAATGCCTCTCTCCCATATCAAGTATGCCAAATGAAGTTCCTATAAACATAATCCTAAAAGAAGTTAAGCTTGTAGATGAAGGTTCCCATGCTACCAGGAAGTGCCAGAGGAAGATAAAAACTTAAAGAACAGACAAATTCAAAAATAATTTTCACCAATGGAAGTTATGCCATCTAAGATTGTTGACTATGGCTTTTAGGCTCATCTTGTCCTTGTGCCACCTCGTTTATGTGTCACACTACCATTACTGTCTATTGAAAGGGTTTTCCAAATTCAATTGTCATGTGAAGTTTTGATGGGAAGTCTCTTTGTTTAAATCCCATTCATCATTATCTTATTTGGTGGTAATGATTTTCTAAGTTGAATAATACTCTTTAAAGTAAAGGTCCTTCACTTAGATCCCATTCTTCACCATCTTGTCCACTGCAAAGGTTTTATAGATATAGATGCTACACAGAGTTTAATTTTCACCTTACATTATTAAATTAACTCTACAGATAAGAGTTCTTTTAAATGAGAAAAAATGATAGAAAATAAAATTAAAATTTAAAATAAAGCATTTTATTAGAATATCTTTTAGATTTAATTATGTTTTATCATATCTTATAGGAATTATTAGGATTTATACTGTATTTTTTTAGTTTAGATTATATTATTTTAAATTTCCTTTTTACTTTAAATTTAAGTTGATTCCATTTAGTGAAGATCTCTGGATCTATAAATAGTTTTAAAATTATTTTTTTTTTATATGTCTTGATTATTAAATAAATATTAAGTATTTTCAATGATATTTCTCCTTGAATTCTTTTATTTCTCCCCCTTTTCTATCTATCCTCTCCATCTCCCCTTCCTGTTATATCACTTTCTCCTCAAATTAAATAGGAGTTTTGAGTGATGCTTTAGAAATAGTGGCATGAACAAAGTAATCATTAATCAACAAAGTTTCTCTTATCATTATCATTTACCTTCATTCTCATGTTTGACCTTTGAATGACTATTAACGTTTTCTCACTTTCTATGGCATGAGAACGGAAATAGAAAGGTTTGTTATAGCATAGAGAATCAATAGAGTTTTTCTAGGAATAGACAAGAAAAATGCTGGGGGAAGCATCAAATCCTACTAAAACCTTGAGATCCCAATCCGCACAACAACAGCAGTGAAAATCAATATTTTTAGCTATTCACTGATATTATAAAAAAACCATGGAAATACAAGAATGAATTTTTACTTACCTGTGCCGAACCGACAGCTTCTTCTGCTTCTTTGAGTCGCACAAGCAGTTCACCTGCAGCTTGCACTGCTTCAGCAGTATCCTTCAATTGGGCCTGAAGCCCTCTATTCTCATCTCTTAGGAGTCGCCGTTCTTTTTCTCTTTCTTCTTTTAAAGATGATATTTCTGCAGCAAGGGCATTAATGAACTTAGACTCTGCACCTCTCAATCCTGCTCTGGAAGCTGCTTTTTTGACATCGTCAATTCCATCCATGATCTTTCTATGCCTGACAAGTAGTTGGATATGTTTCTCTTCCAAATCTGCATACTGTTCTAGAAGTCGTGCATGACCTTCTAGGGCCATTTGCAAGGCTTCCTTGAGTTCCTCAGCACACTTTTTCTCAGCGTCTAGTTCCTGCTTCCTCTTTTCAGCTAGTGCTCTATTAGCTTCAAGCTCAACTTTCAGTTCTTCACAAATCGAAATCCACCTGCTTTCTGCCTCAGCCCATTGAATTCTTTCCTGCTCAAGTTGTATTTCAGAATTGTCCTTATTTGATTCTGGAATCGCACATGGCTGAGGACTCTCCACTGCTGATTGAGGAATGGTAACAAGGTTAGATGGCAAACTGGGTTCAGATGAATAAGTCAATTGCAATAATGGATATTGCTTCCTTGCTGATGTGGATGAAGAGTCTATATAAAATTGAAGCTGGCTTCTTAAACTTTGAATCTCTTCCATCAACACTTCCCTCTCCCCTAATTTGTAGAAATTCCGATATTCTTCTAGCTCGTCTTGTACTCTTTTTAACTCTAACTTTGTCCTCAAGACTTCTGGGTGGTTCTCATAGTTCTCCTTTAAAAGCTGTTGATAGTAGTAAGTATAAGCATATAATATAGCAATATGATTAAATTTTCTTTTTAAAAAAACTTTTAAATAACTTAATTCCACCTCATGCTCATGTGTGAGAGACACCAGCTCTTCTTCCATAAACTCCTCAGTAGGTAAAGCACCATCCATAAGGCTCTCTAGGCGAAGAATTTTATCTTCCCTTTTCTGTGCTATTATGGCATTGCATTTCCTCTCATGCTTGTACTGTTGCACCTACAGACATGATTGAAAATAGTCATGCTAACGGATGAAGAATCTAATGCGCTTGAGATAGCTGTTGATATAAACAAAGGCACCTACCAAACGATTGAGCTGCATTATCTCAAAAGTCTGCTTTGCACAAAACTCTTCAAGTGCCAATTCTCTCCTGATAGACCCTGCCAAAACCTTCTCTACTGCCTTTAAGGAAAAAGAAAGTTTACCAATCAATAGTCAATGTCAATTTATGTAAATAATTTAAGATATACTGGAAATACAGCCAATACTCTTCTACTTACTTTAAGAAGTTGCTTTTTTGGCTTATCAGCTGACTCTGGGCAATCTATAGGTATTAACTGCAGGTTCGAGTTGTTGTCAATCTCATTGACATCGTTTGAGTTGTTCTCAATCTCATTGACATCAAGTTGCATTGTTCTTTTACAGTAATTACAGATAAATGCAAAGGAGTCTTTTTCTGTGACGTAATCCTCAAGAAAAGCCTGCACACCCACATCGACTTTATCAACTGGAATAAGTCGCCGACATTCTGTGGGCCTCAATGAAAACCTAAATGATGAACGCTTCAAAGCTGCACTACGACGGTGATTTTCAATGATCTCAAGACCATGATGAATACTTGCTGCCAGATGTTCAGTTCTAGTAAGAGAATTTGGAGCTGTCTGACTGGACAAAGCAATAGCTAAGCTTTTCTGATGCATGGTTTTTGTGCCCAAGTTATCCTCAGCATGAAGATTCTCAGAAGCAGACAGCATTGTCGAGGTCTTGAGACTTTTCCTGCTGCTGCTGATAAAACACTGGGTGTTGGGGATTTGAGAACTGGGGATGTATCACATTGACCTATGTTGAGGCTATCAGGGGAGACACAATTCATCATTGCACCAGGAGAATCACGAGACGCATCTGAGGCTGAGATAGCAGTAAAAATACCGTTGTTAGATTCACCAACAGGGGAAGAGAAACTGCTGCTTAGCATTACATCGGATGATTCTTCATTCCGCAATTTACTTCCAGAGCAACTAGGATTACTTTTGTCCTCAGCTGCTTCAGCCATATCCTGGTTACCTGTGTTGACTTCTTCGTCATTTCCCTCTAAATTATTGCAATTATTCAGCATATTAGCATTGTGGAAAACTACAGCATGGTCATCAACACCTTCCTCATCAATCTCCATCTCCTCATCACCATCATCATCAAAACAAGGCAGTGGTGATGGTCGATTGAGGCTAGCCTGTAATAGATTCAAACTTCTCTTGATCCAAGCCGCTGAATGACCTCCGCTTGAGTCAATTGGATTACAACCATTTGCCTTTATTCGATGCAGCTCATCCTGTTGAATTCTTCCACTTTGGATCATTAAAAAGATTGTATAATGGCAAAACAATATATTAATAAATCACTTTAAGAAAATATACCCTTAGTTGGCGTATCACTTCCCTCAAGTGGTTCACATCATCCTCCATAACTTCATTAACAACTGCCTTGTTCTTGATAGCCTTGGCACGTTGTGCAAATCTCAGTGTACTGAAAGTTTCACTCCTACAGCTGCAGTACAGAGTTATGTCAAAATGGACCAGAAAAGAATCAAAAGAAAAAAGTTTTAAATCACCACTGGTCAATGTGCTTACCTTTGTGCTGGAGATATAGCACAAACCATTGCTAATTTTGCATTTCCTCCAAGAGATTCCTGCAACAAAAATGTTAACCTAGAGTCTCTATAGGGTATATGTCGTTGCTTTCCTGTTTGAGAAATTTCAGCAAGAATGTTTATCAAATTCCTGCAGTCCAATTTAGCCTCAGTAAGCACAAGAACTAACATAAAAGAAACTGTATAATATGACTGTTAAGCAGGTTTAGTAAGTTGAGAGAGCACAAGTTCCCAAATCATTCTTCTCTCATCAATTAAATTCTTGATTCAGAAAGATAATAATCACAATTGTGCAAAAAGATGCATGCTATTATTTCATTTATCTTCCTGTTTTTCTCTTTTCCACATATTCTTACAATTGCAACAGCAGTAGCCAATATGATGCTAAACTTTATTATGTTACGTTAGAAAAATTATAACATTTCATCCGTACGATTTACACAAACATTTGCTAGGGGTAAATTGGATGACATGGAAACAACTCAATCAGCTAATAAATAACTCTGCTTAATCACAGGCAGCCATTTTGATTCTTTCTCATAATTGTAAATTCTTAAGATGTAAGAGTTATAGTAAGCAATTCCAGTTACAGCTATACACTAAACAACATCAACTGGTTAATTTTTTATAAGTCTTTCCAGAATGAACTCTTTATGCTTCTTCCTAGTTCATGTTTTAGGAAGCTGTAATACATGGGTGATTTCACGGACTCAATGTAATATATGGGTAATTGGCCAAATAAAATGTTATAGATTCTACACTGCGTTGAAAGATGTTATAGATGAGCATAGGTTTCCACAAGCCTCAGTGCATGAAGCAGTATACATCTACGGCCACTACTTCCATGTTCATGATTCCCTTTATCTCATCAGTTTCTGCATATAGACAAGCCTTAAAAAATATTTTCCATTTCTAGTAGCAAGAAATTTTTTTTTTTAATTTATGATAATGATACCTAAACGGTTTGGTATTAAGAAAACTTCACCATCTCTAATATCTAAAATAAATATTGATATACGCAAAAATTAAACCTTACCCAAGCTGAGAGAGCGATCGATTTATATTGCCAGCTTCCTTCAAGCGCTCTCCTGCAGCGCCTGTTAATTTTTGTCGTTCTGACCCAGCCAAATCAACAAGGTTCATTCTACTAGATTTAAATCTGCTTATACCATCTGCTGGGCTCTGCAAACACGAAGTTACTTCAAAACCGTTTCCAGTAATATGTGCCAAAAGTAAGAGGGTAACATTTTGTTTAAACAGTTTTTATCGCCAGGCAGAGAAATATCTTCCCTACATAAGTTCATTTGGCAAAAAAAAAATCATAATGGCTAGATTTTTCCCACATTCCAAAGTTTAAACCATCTGGACTTGAACCCCATCAACATGAACTCTCCCCCATAATACAAGAAGAGAAGTTCACTGCTATTCGAAAGTCAACATTCTCACGAATTGAGAGGAGTGTTTATTACCTTGCATCGAGATTCAACAACACAAGTAAAAACAGTATGTGAGCGGGAACTCTCAGAATTTATACTGGTTGCACCTATTCTCCTGTTGGACAATCCCTGCATTACTTATTCAGTTAATTATTGAAGAACATATAAAATAGAAAAAGTTGAGTTCATGGAAAAAGTCAACAATTTCAGACATTATGAGAGGTAGACGATGGTTAAAAACACTCAAATATGAAACAAGGAAACCATTAAAATTATGAAACTAGGAGCCAAAACAGTACATAGACAAAAAATAAAAGAATAAAGAATATATATATATGTTTGAGATCAATGGAAATCTAAAAAATCACTGGTATACAAAGTCAAGCTAAAGAAGTTATTCATAATGAAGCACAACTACTAACAAGATTATTTGTCAACAGTGAGAATTATTTTTTTCCTACTGAAGCAATCACACAGCCCTACTAAAAATAGGATATTTAAGTGATACATGCACTTTCTATGAAGCGACGCTTCATCCTATTTCTATAAGGTGATAAAATAATGAAGTTTTGACCATCTAAATGTTAGAAAAAGATATCTTTGTTCCACAAGAATTCCACTCACAATGGATGATGCCATCTTGTAGAATGAAACTACTGAAAAGGCACACTGGGTATTCAACATAGAATTGTTGATGACTTACTAAAATTCTAGGTTTAACGACGAAGGAATCCATAATTGCAGAAAAATATGAGAAAACGTAGAGAACACAATCACTGTAGACCAAAATAGCAGGTCCGATGCCATTGCGGACCCAACTACAACAGCAATGTTGATGCTTTCCTGTTACCTTCGTTAACCTCTTGTTTCTAAGGAAAAAGGATAATGGCAATCTAATTCTTAAAACTACTGACGCAGTCAAAATAAAGTAGTCTTATGATTCATTTGAAAATAGAGGTTGCCTTTTTTGTTGCTCTTTCTTGAAATGTGGAACAGTTGAATAGATAAATAAGAAAACATTTACGGAAGAGGGAAATGGCTACTGTCTAAGAAAATTAATCAAATGTAATCACAATGCAGTTGCACGCTAAAACAAACAACAGAAATAGAACATGAGCACTTCCTACATTGAAGGATAAGCTTATCCAGATAATTAAATTGCTTTGTTAGCGGGGATACAGTGTTATCCCGGCATTCCCATATAAATCTGTTTTTGAGATTTCTTTCTTTTTCAGAAACTATGAGCCACCTAAATTTTAAATGCTAAAGATATAATTGCATTACTTCAAACAAAATCATTTCATTTGTCTCATAACAATAAATAAACATGAACCTTGGTATATTATGTTACTCATAATCAACATTAGAGCGTCAAATGATAGCCTATTGCAAAACTCTAAATATATTGTCTTACATTTCATCATATGAGGATACTCATGTTGAAGTCATGAAGCAATAACACATTGGTGTTAAAACGTTATATGTGATATGATAAATATAATGAAGCAAACCTTTAGTAAAAGTCGAATTACATCCTTCATTGTACACACTTGCTCCTCTGTTAGATTTTCTACATAGATGCCAGATTTGACATCTTCTCGAATCTGGAAAGATCAACACAATCTGAAAAGGCCAGATCTGGTTTAAAGTATTAAGAAACATGAAAATCTATGATAAGTTAGACTTTACCTGAAGATTTCTTTGATTTGGATCTAACAAATCTGTGATTTGCTCATTATATATCTACAAAAACAAATGTTGTATCAATTGAAGCAAAACATTAAGGTTAAGCAGGTCAGGAACATGGAAAGAAATATTATAGTCACTGAACCTCAAGAAAAGAGCAGTGGCACTGATAATTGAGTTGTTTGTCAGAATGCTTAATTTGCTCCTGTGAAGGAAATGTAAGAATAAATTTCATGATACAGTGCAAATATCCTTCAAATTACTTCATAGGTGCGGAATTTTAAGCTCACTTCATTCATGCGGGAAAAGAGGCGCTCAAAAACGCGTGGGGTAAGGCCTTGTTGATCATTTGTTAAATTGTCCTCCGACAAGGCATTGGCAGGACCCCACATCGTATAAGTCTTTCCACTTCCCGTCTGATCACATTTGAAAAAATGATGCAAAATCATAATTAGTTTCAGAATGTAGAAAATAACAGAGGTATGCTGAAATAACAAATGGCAAGGGTAAGTCCGGGAGCACCTGTCCGTAAGCAAATACTGAACTATTAAATCCAGCCAAACAATTTTCTACCAGAGGTACCCCAACAAGCTCGAAAATATCTTGCTGGAAGATGAAATGAGAAAGAACATTAACCACCAAAAAACAAGTAAATACGACGCGATTAAGTATCACTTCATCAGAAAACGTACCTGTGTAGCCTCTGTATCGGCAACGGAATCAAATGTGAAAGTCTGACCATTAATTGATAAGGAATCACTGGAAGTCTTCTGTACTATAGGATCTCCTTCATTCTTGTCTTGGCACTGTGGCCTCATCCTTACAACAACCTGACAAATAAAAAGTGTATCTTGAATTCCATATCGTCCATATTTTTTCTCAAGCATGGATAAACCTTGTCCGTCATACCGAAGAGATAGAATGTAAAATTGGACAAAGTAAAGATACCTTAACACCGGAATCAGAGGGTCCCAGAACTGAATTCTCATGGTGGCCATCCATGTTGAGCTTCCGCTTAAGAGGGTTCGAAGAGGGCGGCCTTGGGGGCAGTGGACTCTTCAATTTGGTGGTTGCCGGTGAGGGCTTTGAATCTGACTGCATAACATTGAGATCTGAGGGAGGATCGTTCTCCTTGGATGACTTCTGCTTCCGAGATGGCCTCGGCTTAGCATATGAACTAGGGCTTGATGAAGAAGGGAGCTCTTGGAAGGGAGTGTCCCTCAAGATAGCATTTCTTGGCAACATGAAGTGCTTCATTGCAGAGATTCTAGAGAGAGAGAAAGAGGGGAGGATAGGGCTCGAGGAAGACAACGAAGCGAGAGAGATGGAGGAAAGAGATAGAGAGGGACAGGGAAATATAGCCGTTGGGGAAGATGGAATTTGAATGTACATGAGAGAAGGGGGAGAAACGACGACTTTTGAATTTGTGTTGGACCTGGAGCGGCCCGATGTGCAATTTTTTTTTTAACCAAAGTGAGCGTGTTTTCAAAAGCCTAGTTTTTTTTTTATAATAAGCAATAAATCACATAATATAAGTTGCTACCTATTAAGGGATTTGATCCACTTTGTTTAAAAAATTTTATTTTAATTTTAAAAATAAAAGTTATCTTATTATTATTATTATTATTTAAAAATAAGAAGAACATTGATGATTTATATATTTGTTATTTTTTATAAATAAAAATACAAAGATCAATTAACAGCTCTAGTTTCAGTACACCATATTAAATATTTTTACATCAACGACTAAATATTTATTTTCATACAATGTTTTTGGTAGTACGGATTTATTTTCATGCATTTATATGATGATATTGATTGTGTAATCAGAAATGGTTCAAACTTCATAAGTCCATAAATTTTTATATGTTTTTTTCAGTTTGTTTACATCTTTGTCATCAATCAACCAATTCGCCTTCTTGAGGGGTTGATTTTTTTTTTTGTTGGGGGGGGGGCTGTTTTGTTTTCGAGGCATGAATGTGTTGAAATTGACTGTAGTCCAAATTGACTTGCACCAAGAGTATGGACCAAGTATTGCAGTCATAGACCAAATGGCCCAAAGACTGAGCCTATGAAAGATATCACAAGTTACGGGTTGTTAAGCGTAGTTAGAATTTATTTCGTTAGCAAAAAAAAAAGTTATAATTTATTTCCACCAAAAGATGTAGTTATGTAGGGGAAAAAAGGGCAGTTAGAATTATGTTTTTATTTCTTCGTACTTCTTCATTTTGTTATTTTACTGAGTGGTAATTGTTAATTTTGTTTCCAAGAAAATAGGATAATAAAATCATGCTTTTGCCTTTTGGATACTCTAGTTGTTTAAGCCAAAAGTTGGGAATTAGATTTTTAACTTTTGTATATAAAATAAATGTAAATAATTTGAAATTTGATTTGAAACAAATCTAGTTGAGATGAATTAGCTTTTATCCTCAGTACCAAAGACAACCGTGAATGTTCCTAGAGATTTAGGCTCCCTCTAGTGCCAAGATTTGTTAACTGCCCAAGTGCAATATATTATATAAATAAAATGAAAACATAGAAGTGACATGAATATTTTAATTTTATAACTGCATTGCAAATTACATGAACTTTGACATTGCAAGAAATCCAAATTTATATTCCTGATCCAAGACAAGAAAAAATCAAGTAGGATATTCTCTCTGATCTTAAATATAAAGTATTATTAACTAATTCATGCATCTTAAGAAAATTTAGTAATATCCGTATGATCTGTTTAATTCAACAGAATAGAGGGAATAAGATGGAAGGGATTTTAATGAAAAAGGGGGAGGGGAGGGGAGGGGAGGGGAGGGGAGGGTGGGGGAGCGATTCTAGTATTTTCTTGTTTAAGTTTGTTAGGAGAGAAAAGAGAAATAATTTTAATATTATCTTGTTTGATTCAGGTTGAGATGTAGGAAAAAATAAACAAATATAAATTAAAATGGTCATTTTCTTTCCAAATTTCTGTATTCCTAGACGAGAAAGGAGGAAAATTAAAGTTTTTTTCTATCATCTTATTTTATTTATTGAATTAAATAAGAAAAATTTTTAATTTATTCTCTCTCCTCCTCCTAACAAGGTTTATAAGGAGTTGCAAACTAAAGAGGTATTATTGATTTGATTTTTCGCATGATGAAATCCATTTCTAAGAACTTACTTTACCTCTCGAAAGGAACTTTACTACCGTATATAAGACGTGACTCTAACAACCCGTTTAGTTCAAATTCATGGAAGTAATGTAATGTAAATATGATTACATTAAATCAGTGACTGCGTTTGGTTCGTCGAATTATATGATTATAGGATTACGCGCATAAACCCAAATACACCTCTAAATATAAATGACAAACATACCTAAAAGTTATGTATTTGAGATTACATAATTGTAAATAAGAGTAAAAATATGATATTACTTTAATAGAAATGAGATAATGGAGTAAAGGCATTTTAGTACTTTACTATTTATTTATATTTATTTAAATATAAAAAATAATTTATTTTTCATATATCTTAGTGTCCTTAGTGTCATACCAAACAAAAACAAACTATTTTATTTACAACTCATCTTATTACATTCCTTCCCATTATATCTTTCGACATATCTGCAAATAAACCAAATGGGCTATAAGTGTCCGGAAGAATTGGATGTCGCAGAGGATTCATTTCTCAACTGCATTTCCAACATTCACCATCAAAAGAAGGATATGACACTAGGATCTTTCTAAGCTTGGAATGACTGGACGAGCATCCGCTTTTCGGCATATTGATACTTCATACTCTCCTCCCCTCCCCTCCAAATCTCCAACCACATAGAGAGTTAGGGCCTGTTTGACAGTGTTTTCTGTTTTCTTGTTCTCAAAACAGTTTTGTAAAACTATTTTCGAGAATAAGTTTTGAAAACAAGAAAACAAAAAAATCTGTTTGAATAGTTGTTCTCAAAATCATAACTAGTGAGTGATAGATAAGTTATTTAAAATTTATAACTTTACCATTAGTGAGGTGGATATTTTTCACCTTTTTTCGTGTTTTCCAGAACAAAAACTACAAAACATCTTAAAGTTGTTCTGCGTTTTTTATTTTTTTATTTTTTAATTTTCCAGAACAATTTATAAAAAACAGGTTTACTAAACAAGTTTTCTGTTTCCGAAAAAAGAAAAACTGTTTCGGAAACACGAATCAAACAGGCCCTTAATTTTCTGAAAAAAAAAAATCAATTATTTGTTATTTTATTGCTTTACTCCATTAACATGTCTCCTTTTATTCGATGAAGATTCCAACCACATTGAGAGTTAATTTTCTAAAAAAAAAATCAATTGTTTTTTATTTTATTTATTTACTCTATTAACACATTGCCTTTTATTAAATGAAAAACAAGTTTGCATGACACATTACGTGACTTTAAAAAAATAAAAAAATAGAATCAGGAAAAAAGGTAATTAAAATTACATGATATTCTTTTTGTTTTGATAAAAAATTACATGACATTCTATATTTAAACTTCTAAAAGATGTTGTACAGAACCGAAGAAATTATTTAATTCAGACCAAAATCCCAGGTTATGACTTATGAGTTCAGAATATTGTTAATTTTTTAACTATGTTAAATGAGAAAATTACCTAATGCTAGTGGCACCCAAATTATAAAATATTTTATTTATTTAAATTTACACACTTCTCATCTCAGTACTTAATAACCCTCACTCTCAGTGGGGGTAAGGAGATTTCCACATCGGTTTAACAACCGAATCAGGTAAGCGATGAGTTCAGAATCTTAATAATTAATGAGTAATTATCAAGATCAACTTGTACTTATTTCGTGGAATATACGAAATTAACCTATTTACCAAAGAACCAGAAATTACGATTACAAAAACAGGAGAAAAAACTCTGGCAATTACAAAGACTGCGTTAACCGAACCAAAACCCCAAGTTATTAGATTTAAATTTAAAATGATCGTGGTGGGCCCAAATTCTTGTATTCATAAATGGAACAGATTTCTACTGGTACGAAGGAGCAAAGTGAAGAAGGTGCTTGGAATGAAGCCAAGGCTTCACCACCACCTCCGAGTCGAACATTCTCTCTCTCCCGTTCTGTGTGGCCGAGATCTTCAGGTAGTATTTTATCCCCGACACCACTTGCCTCTGCGCCTCCACCACTTCCCTAAATTGCACTCGCTCTCCGGCACCGTCAAAATCGGCCGGATTGCGCCACAGTCTCAAGCTCCGGTTGTATTCCTCCACAGAGAACTTCCCAAGCTCCTGTACCTCCGTGTGGGACTTAACGTCGGGGATCTCCGTCTTCCCTCCCACTAGTCTTCCTCTGTACCCATAAGACGCCGTAAACAGAAGGGAGAGCCAGGTCAAAGAGAAGGCCAGTGACTTGATCAACGCCATGATCACGTGTAAGCCGCTTCTGCTGCTACCGAGTGTAATAAAAAATAAGCGACGATGTCGTTGATATATATAGTGGTAGGGATGGTGAATAATGCGGGTGAGGAAAGGGGACAGGTGGCAGGGGACGACGCAGACGACGTGCCGCGTATTGGAGAGAGAAAGGAAGTAAACGACAGAGAGAGGATGAGAGAAAGGTAGAGTTTTGAGATATATGAGTTGGGTTAGGTGTATGTATGGGTGTGCGTTGGATTTATGGGAAGGGGGTGATGGAGGGACGAAGGAGGAAGATGGCTGGGTGAGAGCCACGTCGGAGTTTGCATGCTGCCAATGCAATGCCAAGCTGCCACGTTGTTGTTGCATGTCTTGGCGTGCCTCATGTCATGCTTCATGCCATTGGCTTTTTCACAAAACTTGTTATTCTAACAAAAAGCCACGGTAATTACTGCAGGCACTTAGTTTAATTGGTTAGAAATTATGCCAACTTAATTAAAAGTTTCAAATTTAAGTCTTAGAAATACAATAACATTAAATAATTTGTAGTAAAACTTGCTACCCTAAAAGATTCATGGTAGCAATATTATGCATATACTAGCCTCCTCTCACTAATTACATAATTGAGTTTGGTTTGGTGGTAAAATTTGTCATATGAAAGAAGGTAAAGTTGCTAGGCTTGTTCTGAATTCTCAAAATTATACAATTGGCAATATTTATGTTATAGAGAACCGTCAAACATGCAGCTAGCCACCCAATTTGATAGCCTACGCAGCTAAACTAATTAAGGACCATAATTAGTTCTATCTCTTGCAGTTATACAGAGTCATATCTTATCGTCAAAGTTTATTCCACTTGATGAAATTTCAGATGCATCTGTGCAAAGCACAGCATGACAAAATTCTAACAACTTTCAAAAAGTGAAAAATGTCATTGTGCTGCAACCAACGATTATCGTTTATCTTAGAAAAGTTTCTAGATTATATTTCCCTTATTATATATATATATATATGATGTACAGAATAGATATTGTGCCTATTTTTTTAAAGGGAAAATGACATTTGAGAACTGCTTGAGAGAGATAATTACTAATAAGGATTACGAAATTTGTAAATTTCCTAAAAGAACTAAAGCCCTTGGCTGAGAAAAAGTTTCACAGTTAAAAAAATAAAAGATCCCTACTGAAAACTATTATTAAGGGGTTGGAAATTTTGTAAATGTGTAAGTTGAAAATTATGCTTCTCCCATGCATGCCACTTGGAATTTAACTTGTTTAAAACTCAGAAATTTTTAACCAATAAGTTGTGAGGACTCTAATATTGAATTTGTCTTGAGTTTTAAACAAGTTAAATTTTAAGTGAGAGAGGTATAATTTCCAATTTATTTGCAAAATTTCAAACCCTTAATAACAGTTTTTAGTACTCTAATATTGAGTTCAAAAAAATTTTGAGCTTTAAAAACAAGTTAGATTCCAAGTGGGAGAAGTATAATTTTCAACTTACATTTGAAAAATTTCTTACCATAATAACAGTTTTCAGTACTCCAATATTGAGTTTAAAAAAATGAGCTTTAAATAAATTAATTTACAAGTGGGAGAAGCAAAAATTCCAAATATTGAGTTTAGAAAAATCAGTTTTAAATAAGTAAATTTAAAATGAGTTTACTGTTAGGGGAAAGATAGTAAGTTTTTAGCACTTTAATATTGAGTTTAGAAAAATATGAGTTTAAACAAGTTAATTAAATTACAAGTGGGAGAAACAGAATTTTCAACCTACGTTTTGAAACATTTCCAACCACATATTAATAACAATTTCAGCATTTCAATATTGAGTTTCTTAAAAAAATTAGTTTTAAACAAGTTAGAATTGGGAAAACCATAATTTCCAACTTACCTATGAAAAATTTCCAACCTCTAACAATAATTTTCAGCACTCCAATATTGAATTTAGAAAAATTGAGTTTTAATCAAATTGAAAAGCAAAATTTTCAGCACTACAAAGTGCATGTTAGGGATCTTTTATTTTTGAACTTGAGGTTAGTTTCGTCCACTGCCAATCCTTTTTCTCTCAACCAAGGACCTCGGTCCTAGCTTCTTGGAAATTCACAAATTTCGTGGTCTCTATTAGAACTTATCTCTCTTTGACGGTCCTCAAATGTTATTTCGGCTTTTTTAAACTATGCTGAAATATGCAGAAAAATATTAAATTGATAAAAAAATTACATAGAACCCTATAGAATGCATGAGAAGAGATTGTGAGAACAAAAAAATTATACAGATCAGCTCAAGAAAAGTCGCACCTTCTTATAAATTTAATATTTTATATTAATGCATTTTAATCCGTACGCGCACCTTATATAAGAATGCCTACATGTCATATGGTGGAATTACAATTTTTCAGTGAAACGTTATAATTTAAATACCTGCAAAATAGTTTCTCCCATTCTCAATATATATAACTGAACGTTAAAATTATGAATTAACATCTTATTAGATAAGAGCGTTTTTAAAAATTCATTTTTAGTTTATATGATGAGAAAGAACATGGTCTTTTCGCGAATGTATATATGTTTATTCATTTAATCTATTCAATTCGTCCTATAACTCCTAATAGATAAGAATATTAATCATTCTGTTTCATTATTGTATACTATAAATTCATCACAAAGTTATAATTTCAAATTATAATTTTTTTCTAAAATCATTAATTATACATGAGTGTTTATTTATCTCTATGGAGCTAATTAATCGAAAGCATTAATTAGGGCTGGATGGCCAAGAAGAAGCAAGAAAGATGAAATATCAATAAGAGCAAGCTTTCATTTCTAAATACACAGATCACATGTCTATATAGTATGTCTTTTTTTTTTAGTCTGTCTTATTTATTGTCTCTCTCACACACATATATACATATATATATATATGTACGGATATATATCTGTGTATATATATAAATGCCTATATATATATATATAGAAAAGTGTTTTCTCTGATTTATGTTATAAGACATTTTATATAAGATTTTTTTGTGCAAAATATAAGATATTAAATATTTTTCTTTTCATTTTACCTATATTTTTAATATTTTCTCTCTCCTCATTTATAAGCTTATAATAATAATAGAATAAGATATTAAATAAAGATAAAATATGAAATATAAATATTTTTTGCATTGATTTTAGTTGAAAAAATAATTTTTTTAATATACATGTAATTAATATAAAATATCTTATAATATAAATAGGAGGGAGTATATATTTTACAGCCCCCAAGTCTAACTATATATCGGCTTTTATTTCCAGACAATACATTTATTTATTATTTATGAAGTTGGAACCTCCTAGCCAGTTAAGCCGAATATGTATGTATATACGGTTACATACACAACACACACCTTATACTTCCTTCGTTTTTTAATATAAGGGATAATTGGAGGAGTTTCTGTGTTTTAAAATATAAAAAATATATGGAGTTTATCTGGTGTATTTAATAATTTTTTCTCAAAATACCCCTTATTAAGATAGTATGTTTTTAATATAATTTATTTATATTAATTGCAGGAAGAAAGAGTTATTAACATTAAATAAAAATATTTTTTAAAATTACTTTATATTTCTAATAAATTTATTATTTTTCTTGATCAGACGGCAGAGGGAGCATTTCGTAATAAACTAGCTAGCTATGTATAGGTACAGGATACACACATATACTCCCACTTATTACCTTATACCGGGGGAAATGGAAAGTGGCTGGAGTACCTTTATTCATCCTCGCTATCGCTGCTGCCGCCTTCCTTTTTCTCGTCAATCTTTTTCTTCACTTCTTTAGCAACCTCCTTTCCTGCTTCCTTTGTGGCCTTTTTCGCCGCTTTTTTCGCTGCTTTTTTTGCTAATTCTTTCATTTTTTCGGGATCAAGGCCGCTGGGTGGAGGGGGAGGAAGGGCCGGAGAAGCGGTCACCAAAACGGGTGTGGGACGTGGTTGATAATCGATGCTAGGTCCGCGCCGTTCCAGTTGCGACAGTCCGCCAACGACGGTTGTTGCTGCTGCTCCTGCGGCCGCAAGCCCTAGAGCTGCAGCTAGACCCTGTGATGCCCCCAAAAATGGCAGCAAAAGGAAAGCCATTGGTCACTCTCACTTACTTAATAATAGTTACAAGATGGCAACAAATGTGGAAGCATATATATATCGAGATAAGAAAATGCTTTACATGCCTTTTAAATGGGAATATGATTCTTCACAATAGTCATAGGTTCCATTGACATTGCCATTATTTATGTTCTCATTCGAATAATAGCATTTCTGCTTTTGTTTTATTTTTCCCGTTGTCTTTTGACGTATCTGTACTCATCATAAGTCTTAGGAATTGGATTCCTTATAGATAGCCATTATATTTATTTCTCTTATAGTAATTGGCTTGAAGGGTTTTGATTTTCAAATTGCATAGTAGAAGCTGAGAAAACTTATTTTCATTGTTATTTTGGGCCTGTTTGATTTGTTTTTTCGAAACAGTTTTTTTATTTTCGAAAATAGAGAACTCAGAAAACTTGTTTGGTAAACCTGTTTTTTATAAACTATTCTAGAAAATAGAAAAATAAAAAAATAGAAAATGCAGAACAACTTTAAGATGTTTTGTAGTTTTTGTTCTGAAAAACACGAGAAAAGGTGAAAAACATCCACCTCACTAATGATAAAGTTATAAATTTTGAGTAACTCATCTATCACTCACTAATTATGATTTTGAGAACAACTATTCAAACAGATTTTTTTGTAAAACTGTTTTGAGAACAAAAAAACAGAAAATATTGTCAAACAGGCCATTTATCTCTCCACAGCTTACTCGCAAGTTCTGCGCAACAACAAATCAACCAAATTAAAAATACAAATGCACCAAAAGTAGCTGATGAAGAATTACAACTAAATACCCCGCCAAGAAATTAATTCAGAGGATGGAGAAGCTTTTGAAGTACCAAACTAGATAGATAACAGCAAAATGTTCTTTACTAGGATTTGAGTACACATGACTCGGAGGTAGTCCTTTCAAATATTATAAGACCTTAAACATATCATATCAGCTCAAACCACACACAAGACATGACCAAAGCTACCGACGGAGCAAATATGAATTAAACCATCACTATACAGGGACCGTGGTCATTTAGACACCACTTGACAACTCATAGTTGCTTACTCTTGATTGCCTTTTTTGCTTTACTAACAATAGTCATTGGCACGTGCTCCAGTTTTGCTGCTGCATTCTGCATTGAGGGTTACATCACATTAGAAAGATGGTACGGAACAGTAAGAGATAATTTTTCATCAAACAAGTCAAAATTAAGCTTAAAAATAGTTATTGCCAACTTACTGCTCTTCTAGTTTGTTCAAGCTTGTTCATTTTCGCAAATATGCTGCCATAGAACTGTGCATCCTTCTTGTTGTATTCTCTCACTTTCTCCTTCACAATTTTATACTCCACTTTCAAGTCCCTAATAACAGCCATCCAGTGAAGGTTAATGCATGGTACCGAAAGAGATTAAGGATGTAACTGCACATGCAAGTTCAGGATTACACGAAAGGCTGAGAACATACCTATTGCCTGGCTCAATTTCAAGGGCCTTCTTAATGTCCATTTCAGCAAGATCCAAATCCACAAGTTGGATGTATGCTTGTGCCCTTCTGTACAGAGCTTTCACATTCCCACCATCAAGTTCCAATACCTTCGTGGTAAAATAATTCTCTCAGCACGTCAGGAATTTCCACTCCATTCTTATACGAAAATAATAATATCCATCAAAGGAGCGAGGAGAAACAACGATGATATGAGAGGATATGGTAATGCCAAAAACAAAACTTAGTGCACAACTTCACTGCCTCCTTGTAGTCTTTAAGCTTTTAACATACAGGCAACATTATTGAGGTTGATTGAAATTTTCAGTACCTTGGCCTGCTGCTTCTCCTCATCACTAAATTTGGAGTCATACTTAAGATACCCCATTGCCTGTCACCGATAGACAAGGGCAGCTCTTTTAAGCTCTCCTTATCACTCATAGATACAGCCTTCAGTTGCAAACCAATTTGTTTGAGCTTCAGACAATTTTGTAAATATGCCTTTTTATATCTCTTCGATGCTCTATCATATTTAACAGCTTTGAAATATACATTCCTTTCTTCCTTTTTCTTTCCAGCTGCCTCAGTCTTTTCCGGTGTGTCCAATTCCCATGCCTCCCTTTCCTATATCCCCATAAACAGATTAGTATAACTATTGAATTAACGTTAGCCCCATCAAGTATTTCCTCCTCGGCATTAGAACCAATAGACAAATATATATGTCACTCACCTTTTCAAATGAAAGCAGCTCAACTTCATAGTACAGAGGTGAATTAGGAGGAACAGCAGCCAATTCTTGGGGTGACCCAGAGGCACCAAAGGCATACTCATGTTGTATGGGCACCAGTGCAATTTCCCCTTTCTTCATGTTCTTCACAGCTTTATGGAGTCCCTCAATTACTTGCTCTGTATAGCAGTTCCATTCAGATATGCCTTAGTATTTCAATTAATACATACATCCTCAAAGAAACACTTCAAAATGCTCAACAATTAATTATACCTTCGTCGACTTTGAACTCAAGTGGCTGCTCGTCATCGCCCTTTTTAGTGAAAACAGTCCCATCTTGCAGCTTGCCAAGAAGTTTGACTGCATTAACAAAAAAGCAAGTTCATTTAATAAGCCGCACCCAAATTAACAAAGAAAAGGAAGAATGAGAAACATTGATTTGAAAAGTATTTATCAGAATCTGTGTTATAGCAAAGCTTTACCTTGCACAACTGATCCATCATTTGGTCAATCATATTTCTCACCCTCCTTCAAAGTCCTTTTGAGAACCTTTTTATCCTTGGTAATGTCAGACAGTCTTCCAGGAGACCAACTCGAGACTTATTTGGAGTGAAGCATTAGGAGGAACAGCACCTTCGTCCCCAGACTCTGGCCTTCCATTCTCGCGAAATTCATCTACAAAACTCAAAAGTCCAATAGCTAGCACAAATCAAAATTTCTATTTAGTTCCATAGACAAAAATCTAACTTACATTGTGGCTTCACGGTTAAGAGGACTTTCTCTCCTTTCTTCATTGTTTTCACAGCCTTAGCCAAAGCATGACAGAGATAACCTGTGCATGAAGAAATGACGCAATTTAGAAATATAATTATGGAGAAATATGGATACATAAGTGCAATTTAGAAAAATACCAAGGTCAAATTATAATTAATAAAATGTAAGGGCCAAAATATAATTATAGAAATATATAGATACAGAAGCGTAATTTGCCCCGAAAAGAAACTTAATCCCGCCAGACGGGGATTGCCGCCGGTTTTGAATTTCTTCTGATGATGTCATCATGACGTCAGCCCCTCTTTTTAAAAGTGCGAAAATGAAATATTTAATTACTAAAATAAAGTCCTTCTAAATTTACAAAAAGATAAGAACAGTGGCGGCGAAAACACTCCCTCTTGCCGCGGAAGTGGTGACAGCAACAAGCAAGGGCTATGATCTGGCCAATGACAACGCCTGCCATTGGCCAAATCTGGACGGTGCAACACTGTTCATGTCGTTAGATCTGTGGAGCGTGACAAACGTGGCATTACTTTATACTGTCACCGGCTACGGTAAGAACAGCTATCGTCGCTGATGATATTGAAAATTTTATTTCTTCTTAAATAAATCAGGAATTAAAATACCCAAACCCGACACATTCAAAATACATATATGTATAACGTATATAATGAGGCTCTGATACCATATCTAAGTTTTAAAGATTTAAAACAATAATCAGATCCATGTATATGCATAAAAATAAATAAAATAAATAAATATATGCATACATATGTATAAAAGTAAATCAAATAAATAAATATATGTGTAACTTTTGATAATATTTTTTGAAAAATAATACATTAAGATTTTTCTTTTTAAATCTCTAAGTTTTTTAGCAACTTTTAGTGGAGAAATTCAATAGGATAGAATTAAAAGAGGAACCTACTTTTTTTAAATAAATGACTTTACTAGGCCACCCACTAGGGGCTTTAGTAAAATATAATAGCTCCTATCTTTTGTTGCTTTTCATACTTAAAATTAAATCAGGTGTATTTAGTTGTTAATGCTCATTATCACAACATAATGTTGAGTTTTAATATCTTAATGGACTACTGTTAACCCATTTTAAAAAACATAAAATAATTAGTAAGAGTTTACAAATAAAATATTATAAATTTTTCTAAAACATCCTCCATAGTTCTTTAAAAAATAAAAGGTAAAAGTACACTTTTAGTCCCATAACTTTATACTAGGTTTCATCTTGGTCCCTTAATTTTATTTTATTTCTTTTAATTCTTTAATTTTCAAAATATAATCAAATGTTTCCTCATTACTAACATAGTTAATTATATTAATAGAAATGCTAACAAAACATTATTCAATATTGACATGTCAATTTTTACGGCCAAGTCATCAATATTTCTCATTAATCTTGGGTTTAAAATATTTATTAATTAAATTAAAAGATTAAAAATAAATAATTACAAATAAAAACTTCTAGACAAAACTTTAGTCTTAGTTTTTTTTTTCATGAAAAATGAGTTGGATAAATATGTAAACATTTAGAAAATACTTTCTTAGTATCTAGAAATGATTTATCAGTATTTTCTACTAATACAGTTAATCATGTTAATTATTGGAAAAAATTTGATTATATTTTAAAAATTAGAGGATTAAAAATAAATAAAATTAAATTAAATAATCACAATGAAACTTAGTATAAAGTTAAGGGATTAAAAATATAGTTTTGCCAAAATAAAATAAAGCCCCCTTTGGTCCGAGATGAAAACGGGAATGAAATAAAAATGAATATTAAAAAAATAATATTTAGTATAAATGTGGAAAAAATAGTTTATTAAATAATATTTGGTATGATAAAATTAAGGAAGAAATGGAAATAAATAAATATAAATGCCCATAATTGTAGAAAAAATAAAAATGATTTGAGTGCAATTTTGCTTTTTATATACAAATATTAAGAACTTATTTTCTTATGATTAAACTTTTTTTAATTTTGTCCAAAGGAAATGAAAAGTTTACGTTTGTTTGAATTGCAAGGAATATATATGAAAATAAAAATAAGGGAAACAAGAGAAAATCTAAATATGCTATACATATTTTTTTGGTAAAAATACATTTTTAGTCTTTTAACTTTATATTAGGATCCATTTAGTGCTTAACTTTATTTACATCCTTTTTAATCATTCATCTTTTAAGATGAGACCAAAATTTTCCCAGCACATCAATTTATTTTCTTGTATGCTAGCTCATTTTCTTTTATTTTATTTGCCAACTCATTTTTCATTGTCTTTTGGCTTTTCCCATCGCATTTTATCTGAAAGAAACTCCTCTTTTCCCTCAACATTGCCTTCGCTCACAATGCTCATCTCGACTACGCCCGACATGTTGATCTTTGAAGGGCTTTCACACAAAATGAAGTAGGGAAATCAACACCATTGACGCGAAGCTATCATCTTGATGGAGGAAGGGGGTTGCCAGAGAGGAGCAAGATGCACCGATTGCCATCAACAAGACTTCAAAGCTTGTGATTTAGGTAAGTATCACAACCAACAATACTTTGAAACTTTTGATTTGTGTAATCCAAAACTTGTGTAACATTTGCTGGGGGCTGCCGGAGGAGTAGATCTGCAGTTGACATTCCCCTACATCCATCTCATTCTCTCTTCTTCCATCTTTGACTGGCTAAAACACCATGTCGTCGTACCCTATTACTAACGACGGTGTCAAAGGCGTTGGCCCTATGTTTGACATTGACTGCTTACCCGAGGACAAGTCTAATGCTCATACTCTTGCAACCCCTGTTTCATTTCCTTATGAATCTGACAAGAAGGGGAACAGATCTAATGCACATCGGGGGGGAAAGTGCATGCTGTGCACTTCCCACAAAATCCACCCGTTCATTTCTTCAATGATTTAGATCTTACCACATCATTTAGTAAAAAGAAAAGCTATTCTAGACCGTCCATTTTGAGAGATCTTGGCCATCCTTTTTTTCTCATATTATTTCAACCCCTTCATTTGTCGTTTTCTTTTCTCCGCCGTATCCCTTTTTCATTAACTGCTCGGTGCTCTCTGTTTCTTGCTTTGCTGTTCACTGCGTTTCATGGCGGGGTTCTCTCCCACTCTTTCTCCATTCTTCATTCTCCATACTTCTTTTGTCGTCTCATCATGCAAGTCTGTCTCTAGTTCTTCCCTTGGTGGGTGGGTCGAGAAGCAGAAATGAGGAACCCATTAATGAAGACAATGACGGAACCACCGGCTCAAGGAAAGGTCTTCAGGCATGGTGAAACTGGACCCACCTATTCTTCTTATACTCGTTCTTTAATTAGTCTCCTACACATGAACATTTCTAAAATATTAATTATTAGATTTGTTTTGAGATATTATGTAACATATACTATGTGGTTATAAAAACTTTCAAAATAGTTCAAAAACTTAATATCATCTTTATCTATCATCTACAATACGTTTTATATATATACTTGAGTCATAATTGCTTCTTAGATGGATTTGAATTCGTTGTGTTGTAGATGTGACCTAATTTGATTCAAAAGGCAAAAGAAGGAGGATTGAATATGATTGAAACATATGTGTTCTAAAATGCTCATGAACCCCTTCATTGTCATTATGATTTTTATGGGAATAATGATCTCATCAGATTCCTCAAGACTATTCAAGAAGCTAGACTTTTTTCAATTCTTCTTATCGGTCCTTATGTTTGAGCTGAATGGAATTATGGGTATGTTTAATTGATTAATTAATGCATTCCCCCTTTTTTTATTCTTATCCTTATTAGTTTGAATTATGTAATTCTCAATTTCTTTTATTGTTTTTTTTTATGGTTACAGAGGGTTCCTAGTGTGGTTACATAATTTGCCTAGCATTGAGATAAGGACAGCAAATAATGTTTATATGGTAAGTTATTTAATTTTTTTTTTTGGTTTATATTAGTTTTAATATATTAGTGGACATCTTTTTCTACTTCAATGAGGCAAGTTTTCTACTTATTTCTTTTATCTCTTACTTTCTCCTTCCAAGAAATATTAATGGGGTGTAATGCTCTTTGGACCACAAAATTTGCCTACAATTGGGAATATAATGTGAACGGGTGTTTTGGAAGAACTTAATCATTTTATGAGCATGATTGTTTTCTTTCTTTAGTAATCATCGGTGCATATTATAGTAAGCACTGCACTGTCAAAATAGGAAAATAGTATTATCTACAATATAAGTATTTATATAAGTTTATTTTTCTTTAACATAAATGAGTTAGAGAGTTTTAATGTTTGTAAATTTAATTTCGCCCAAGTCCCTTTCTCCATTCCTACTTTCAATATTGTGCTTTCTTCCCAACAACAAACATTATTTGAAATGTGGTAACTCTCTTTGGAAGGTTCCTTCTACTTTAATCTATTAGTTGATGCTCACTATAAGCTTACATCCATTAAAATTGTGGTGCTCTTCATTGAATGGACATGATTGCTTTTTTTTTTTGCCATAGAATAGACTTAATTGATGAGAATGATATTAATAGGTTTGATTCTTGTCTGTTGAAGTGGTTAGCAGAGGAAAATCAAGTTAGAACTTCATTAAACATGAAGTAACATGAAACATGTAGATTGGTTTTGTTATTTGAAACAAATGCCTTTTATAGTGTCAATAGAAACCCCATTCAGCCATCAGTTGGTATTACGTTGTTGAAATTACCTTCTTTAGGATTTTAATGGCTACGCATGACTAAAACTATACTAAATTTGTATTGCTGCTTTGATTTGTTTTTGATACAAAAATTGTATATTCTAAACAGATTTGATGTTGCCTATACAGGTTAGCATAATATGCACAAAAAGGGGACCAAATGAATAGTCTACTTGGAACAAAAAACATATGCAGATTGTAGTTGTGGTAGCAACCAAAAAAGAATCATAGGTAGAGTAGCCAAAAAAGAAAAAAGAGGCCATCGATTCTTCAATTCTTCTAATGGTAGTTGGTGAAGACATTGGGTGGCTGAATGTTGTAACCAGTAAAAGAACTTGAAGCTGTTATATTTGAAGAACTTGTTACTTCTACATATGAAGAACACATTGACAAGAGATTAAAATCATATGTAAACAATTGAGTTATTTGAGATATTAGTTTAAATACATTGAAATACTCAATCTTGTACAAAAAAGTTATGAGTTGAATCAAAATTATTACTTGAGAGAAGCACATTGTGTCATTGTGTATTGATTGTTTTTCAATGTACCTTGTGTTATATCTGAGCAAAATTCTATTGCTTCCAATGATGGCAGGGAACAATCTAATGGAGCCTACATGAGAAATAAACAATAGTATTTAGTTGAATGTTAAAGATATTTTCTATAATATATTCCATCTTACCATTAACATGCCAGTAAATGTAAGTGTAGTGCCTTGTGATGGATTTGAATATGTATTATGCAATTGGTCTTCTTGTGGAACAAAAGTTTGTTGGGTTTGTGTTAATGGAGGTTGTTGGGTTTCTGTGGATAGAGGTTGTGATGTTTTTTTCCTTTTTCTTTTCCTTTGAGATTCCTACAAGAGAAAGACATGAGTTAACTATAGTATATAGTAATCAATACATGCAAATAGACACATACCACAGGTTGTTGGGTTTGTGTGGATGGAGGTTGTGATGTTTTTTTCCTTCTTTTCCTTTGAAATTCCTACAAGAGAGATAATGAGTTAACTATAGCATATAGTAATCAATACATGTAAATAGACACATACCATAGGTTGTTGGGATTGTTCAGATGAAGGTTGTGATGGTGTTCTCTTTTTAAGACGCAATTTCTCAACCCAATTTCTTGGTCGAGTACTTCTCTTGACACCATCCTTCTTTTTAAACCCTTTTGGTTGTGCAACTGGCTCAGATAGTGTTGTATTAGTGTCTCCATCTTTTCTTTCACTTACAAGAATCTCTCCTACTTGTTTTTCTGCCTCTAACATAATGTTATTCAATACTGCAAATGCTTGTGAACTAGTAGAAGCTTCAGAAACTAATCGATTCATCCTCGGAGACATTTGCATATACCGATGAGTTGCTTCAAGATTAGGGTCTATTTGGATCTCCTTCCCCCTAATATCATGTACCACACCACTTTGAGCTTGCTTAGTCCATCTCTTTAAAATGTATTTTTCAGGAAGAAATTTCACATTATTCATGTCATATACATGTATGGCATGACCACACAGTATCCCAACTATTTCAAACATCCTACAACTACATGATATTGACAAATCGGTGGGATTGAAAGTTACTATCCATTCACCATTCTCTTCAATCATGGTAACAATGAATTCATGAGTTGCTCTTAAAATCCTATCTGATGACTCATTGACTTTTCTTTCTATCGCACAAGCTGCTCCATGTAAATCAAACTGTTCTTGAAACATAGCAAATGTAGGGGCTGTGTAAATTTGTACAAGTTGTTGCAACATGGGAGAACTTTGCATGATCAATATAGGATTCTTATCACGAGCATTGAATTCATGTTCATACTCATGGTATCTCTTCTTCTCCAAAACCCATTCAAAATGAATAAAAAATTGGTTGATATCCAAGCCCAGTCTAGTACAACGCTTAATATCAGAATTAGCACTTTCACTCAATTATGTACTTCACACCCTAAGTGTGAATGCATGCTTCATATAACACCAAGCCCACTTTTCCTTTACTTTATATATTGACAAAACCCAATTATTTTTCTCCACACCATAAGTGGATATCAAGTGCCTCCATTCTTCCTCAAATTGCATCTCATCCTTATACTTGTACACACACTTCCTAAAACCTGTTAAAAATCAAGTCCCATCATCATTCATCGAATTACTGAGATGCTTGATCCCATTTTCCATGAGGTGCCAAGTACATAATTCGTGTTTTGTATCCGGCATCATCACACGCAATGCTCTTGCCATGGCTGCATCTTGGTCAGAAAACACTGTATATGGCCTTCTTTGTTTATGAGCTTCTAAAAAGGTTTCCAATAGCCACTTAAAAGACTCAATAGTCTCATCGTACAACAATGCAGCACCAAAAATTACTAATCCTTTGTAGTGATTGAATCCTGAGAAAATAGCAAGTGGTCTGTTATTACGATTTGTGCTATAAGTGGTATCCATTGAAATCACATCACCAAAGTATGCATAGTCAATTAGCATCCCTGCATCAGCCCAAAAAACATTAGTAATCTACTCTTCTGTGTCTATTTGATAATCATAGAAGAATGATGGGTTTTTACGTGTTTGTTCTCGAAAGTATCTCAACAAACAACCAGCTTCACCATATTTCATACTTTTTTGCCTTCTAGTTCTCAAATAATTCTTTACATCTAATCGTGTATATCCAAGACTAGCTCTTCCTCCCGCATGCCTTACCATCAGTTCAAATGAGTCTTTTTGTTGCAATCCAGAATCTTCTGCCAACTCAAGCTCTCGAGCTTGCATTTCCGTTATTTTATGCTAGGAGGCAAGCATGTGAACTGTTTCCGGAAGATGTAATGGGTGATTATGATCCTCAATGAATAGATAAACTTTATATTTAGGACCATTATCAACTCGTTCAACCCCCATTCTTGCTTTACAATTAGTTCGAGTTTCAAGTCTAAAAGTACTACAGCCCACTTTCTTATTATTTTGTCTACATAACCCCTCTTTGCAACAAACATATCTGTATGACAATATGGAGCCATCTTTCTTACTCTTCGTAAAATTATATTTTCTCACTCCAAATCCAACTCTCCCTCCATATTCACAAATGAAGACAGCACAGTGCATGGAGACAAAGAAAACACTGAACAACATGATTATAATAGAACCAAGAAGATGATGTTTAATGTCGCTTCAAAACTTTCATTTTTTATTCTCTCCAATCAATTGTATATATTTCAATTTATTAGAATTAAAAAAAACTCCACAAAACTCACCTCCATTAACAGATGGTGAAAGAACATTTTCCCACCAAGTTATCGAGTTGAGGTAGTCACTGAAATGAAGAAGATGACATTGTGGAGGGAGCTAAATATTAAGAATTGAATTCATTTAAAAAAGTGACAATTATTTTAGATGATTATACATATATTAAAAATAAAAAATATTAAAAAATATATATATGAATGAAATAAAATTAAAGTTGGAATGTCCAATTTTAATATCAGCCCATGTAAAAAATGAGCATCCCAACATTAAATTCATTTTCCAATCGATTCTTTACAGTATGTTATGAAAAAAAAGAAATCAAGCGCACATTTGATTCATATTTTCAGAATAATATTTTTATTTTTAAAAACAGAAAAATAAAAAAATGTGTTTGATAAACATATTTTTTATAAAATATTCTGAAAAATAAAAAAACAAAATAAAAGAAAACTTATAACATTTTTTAGGTGTTCTGGATTTTTTGTTCTACAAAACACAGAAAAATATGAAAAATACCTATTTCATTAATGACAAAGTTATAAATTTTGAATAACATATTTAACATTTGCCAGTTATGATTTTGAAAACAATTATTTAAACAGATTTTTTTATTTTTTTGTTTTCAAAACTTATTCTGAAAAACAATTCTACAAAACTATTTTGAGAATATAAAAGCAATATACACATTCAAAAAATCCCAAATTTCTCTTTTTAAGGAAAATAAAAACATATTTTTTGAGAATAATAAACATAATGTGTCTAAATTTTGTATATTAATATAGTTAGTAATAATTTTTTTATTGTATATCAATATAGTTGAGTTAAGTGAAAATGGCTCAATTCTTTTGAAATAAAGTTAAGAGTTTGAACCAACTACCCTAATTAAACCCAATAATACTAAAATATAATCCAATAATATTAGATATGAGATAGTTATATAAAAAATAATTTACTTTTATTTTTTACCAACAAATTTTTATTTTTATAATTAATGGTTATTTAAAGTGTTAATAATTTTTTTTAGGTAGAGGTAAAAATACATATATTTATTGATAGAAAAGTGGTGTGCTTCATGATACTGATTTACTGTGTAAAAAGAAAATAAAGAAAAAAAAAAAGAACGCATGGCATGGCATGGCAAAGAAATCAATAAAAAAAGAAATGTAAGCGGTGCACTTCTTTGAAGAAGAGCCCCGGATCCGTTCCCGACAAGAAGCCTATCGTTTTGAAAAAGAAGTAAGAATTTGAACAGAAAATTAAAAACAAAATGGTAGCTAATCCAACCGAACAGTCTCTCCTCCTAACTCTATATGGTGTGAATGCAGGTTTTGTATATCACCATATCCTATATGTGATTGCGCGTCTTTCTAAATCAAATTTCATATTATATAAATTTAACCTTTTGCTCAGACACAAAATTCTACAGCAATATATGCATTCAAATTAAACATGCATTTCGATCGAATATATGTGATGGCCAATAAAGTCTATACAAAGGCATCAATTAATCAAGCAATAGAAGAAATATATACCTGAAAAAAGCATGGAAAAAACAATGATACCAAGTTAAAAAAAGCGACGCTTGTTGAGACTAAGTGGCAATTTTTTTTTATTGGTGCACAAGAAATTTAGGTTTTATTTAGCAAGTTATATTAATTTATTCTAAATATTTAAATATTTAATTAAAAAAATTTTTAAGACTAATGAGTAGATAATAACTACAACGAGTTGGTTTTAAAATTTACATGTCATCATTTTCCATTTAAGTAAATTAATGATGTAAAAAATGGGAAAGCATTTTTATATTTCAAAAAATAAAGAATTAAAAAGGGTCTTACTAAAATTAAAGGACTAAATAAAAACCTAATATAAAGTTAAAGAACTAAAAGGACATTTTTACCTTTTTTTGGTGCATTACATAGAGAGTATATGGTAGAAAATAACAATTACTCTTGAGCACAAAAGTATGACTTGTTTTAAATGTTATTATTTATATTGATCAACCAATATATTGATGTTGATGATATATTAATAATTTATATGAGTTTATAACCCTGCCTAATCATTTGGCATGATAGAGTTTTTTTTAAAAAAAACAAAGTTTTGCTAGAGCTTTTATTTGTGAAAAAAATTTTCTGTTACAAAATAATAACTGCTTTTTTTCTATTTTTTATTAAATAACAACTGCTTTTGAGCAGAAGAATGCATGCACAATTACATACTACTTAATTAATTTAATTTATACCAATTTAAAAATTTATAATTATTAAGTCCGAATTTAAGCTAAGTATAAATTATGAACATATAATATTTTGTGTTATTAAATATTTTTACTCCTTATCTTACCTGATCAATGATTTTCAGTTTTTTTTTTCAAGGTGTTTATTTGCTTGGGCTCCTTGTTGCTATTAGTATTTGAAATGAGTAAAGCTTTGAAGTGAACAATATTATGGCCCATTTGATTCAATTACAGGTTGATTAGGTGATATGATGTAATGTAATAAGATGTGATAGGATGATAATTACATATGTGTTTGTTTGGTTTAATATTGGAGATGTGGAAAATAAATTTATTGTTTATATTTAATTAAATAAAAACAAACGTGAAAAGATAAAAATGTCCTCATCAACTTTTTTTTTTCTCCTTCCATGTTCCTCCTCCCTCTTCCTCGTTAGTAACACATCACCTCACCGCTGACGTAAAATAGATCCAAAACAATATTAACTCCACAACAATCACACAAATGAATCAATTAAACCCAAAATGAAGATAAGCTTGAACCCAGAAAGAAGAGAAGTTTAAACCCAAACATCTGCAAAATCTCCTTCCTCAAAGCATTCTTCCTTTATTACAGATTTGGATGCAACCAAAGAATGCAAGCTTTAAGCATCGTCCGTTGTAGATTTGAGGTTGGGGATTGACGAAATGGGAAGAGAGGACAAGGAGACAGGGCTTGATGATAAAAAAACATGGTAGCATCCAAATCCCAAGGCAGTGAAAGTGACCAAACAAGGTTTGACTCTATTGAGTTGGTAGCCATCGTCTTCATTGGAAGAAGAAGCTTCCAATCAACTAGAAAAGGTTCATGCGTCTCAAAGGAGTAGTCATCATTGTCTTCATCGTCTCACAGACCATCGGCGGAGCTACTAGTGGTCCTAATTTAGAAAAGGCAGATTAGTGGAGCTACTATTATAGCGTTATCGGCGATGATGGTCCAAGTTGTCAGTGGAGATAAAGTAGTGTCCGTGGAGATAGAGATGGAGATGTGGGAAGGATGTCATTTTTATTTGTACTGGGGACAATTTGGACTTTTTATCAGGATTACATACATGTAATGGGGATTACATAGAAAAATGAGAGTAAAGAGGATTATCTGTCCAGCATCACATATGTAATCATCATCATAAGTAATATGACCAACTAAACACAACAAGTCAAGTGATGTGAAATTGATTACTTTTACATGGGGGGTCAGTAAATGAACCAAACGGGCCCTAATAGTAATTTGGAACTTAGAAGACTGTGATGTTGCTCATTGTTCATAGGAATTTTGGTGGAGCCAACTATGTGGTAGTTAGTATTTGCATTTGTACTGAGACTGAGGTTGGTGTAAACTTTTTAATTATTAATCTTTTCTTAAAGAGATGGAAATTTCTATGGGAACTTGGACCAAAATAAAGAATTAATTATAAATTGATATCTATTACAATTTTAATTATGCTAAGAGACCAAATAATTTTAATTAAAAAATGTTAAGAATACTAAAATATTTTCAAAGCTTCCCTCCTCCTTCCCTACCATCATTGGAATCAGCACATGCCGTCAGCCAACAATTGGTAGTAGTTAGTTAATTCTAGTCAATGGACATTGACTATCGATCAATGTCGATTAAACAACCTGTCAATAGTCATCAACGACAGATGATTTACAACTTCTTTTATATAATTTCAACTTATATATTCTAAATTTATAACTTAGTTTTCAAATTTTTAAGATAAATTGTTCCAATGTCGTTTGCAACTTATTTTCTAAAATTTGCAACTTAGTTATTCAAAATTTGTGATTTGATTTCCAAATTTTTACTATAAATTATTCCAGTGCTTTGCAACTTATTTTCTAGAATTTACACCTTGGTTATTCTGACTTTATAACTTAGTTTCCAAATTTTTACTATGAAATAGTCTAGAAGTTTGCAATTTTTTAAAAAAATTTGCAACTTATTTACTATAAAATTACAACTTAGTCTTCAAAATTTATTCTAGTGTGTCTTGTAATTTGTTTATTTTGAATTTACAACTATTAATTCAGATTCTTTTATAATAAAAATTTGAAAACAAAGTTACAAATTCTAGAAAAGAAATTACAAATCACACCGTAAAATTTATAGTAAAAATTTGAAAAATGAGTTACAAATTTAAAATGAGCAAGTTGTTAGTTTTGAAAAAAAAAAAAAAAGGTTGCCAACCATTTGCTGCTAGCAGCTATTGACCTACAATTGGTTATTGTTGACTGTGGCCGGAGATCATTATAAGCAGTGCTAGTGGGAGAGGAGGAGGGAAACTTTAATGGCATTTTGTTAATTTCACCTTTTTTTGTTTTATTTAAAAATATTTGGTCTCTTATTATGATTAAATGTATAATAACTCTCAATTTATAATTAATTTTTTATTTTGATCTCAGTTCATAATTCCCCCAACTTCTATTGTGAAATTTTCGTATTGTGTTATGGTAAATAATGAGAGACCCTTTTTAATTTTTTTTCCAAAAAGAGGAATAAAATACCAATAATGAATTTTTTTTTCAGTGAACAGACTAATAATGAAGCTGACAAAGCAGCAAACATCCTTGAATTATTAGCCATAAGCCATGGTCGAAGTCCAAACTCGTTTGCAACTCCAAATAACCCAATAGTGATAGTAGAGAATTTAATTCACTGTCTTGCATAGTTACAAAGTTAACTAATTATATGAATGTAATTAAATTAAATTAAATAAAGATGAAAATAATATATACACATAAAATAAATAAATTTTAAGGAAAATTAATCCTTTAGTCCCTATAGTTTCACCTAATTTTGAAATCAGTCCTCACACTTCAAAAATTTTTAAACCTCTCCTCATTCTTTTCATAGTTACCTCTATTAGTCCCTCTCTTTAAGAAAATAGTGTTCATCCTTAAATGGTGTTAAAATTTGCTAAGTTAGCTAACTGATGCTAATGTGGCAAGTGATAAAGCTAACATGGCTGCCTAATAATCTAGGCTAGATCGAGTTGGATGGTGAGTAGGACTTGGAGCTCTTAAAAGCCTAACTTCTCGCATGGTCGAAGTTATCGGTACTTGTGTTTGTCACTCGCATCCACGATGAGCTCCAATTCTTTGTTAGCATTACTTCTGTAGATTTTACCATTGATATATGAGAGTACTACTTGCAGTTGCAGCTTTAATTGTCTCAATATGAATAGGAATCAAACACACACCTTTCCTGAAATATTATGAGGTAACAAATCCTGTGAAGCTTGCTAGAGGGTGCTCACGTACATTTACAATGGATTATGATATGTTGTTCTATTTGTTGGCAAAATATACAGGAAAAACAAAACCCAATAACAACTTGATGACTAGTAAATAAATGAATGATTTTTGGTTTCAAGCAAGCATTGATCACATCAACTCCAAGTGCTGCTTCTAGAGAAACGTGTTGGGGCTACATGCTATCCTTCTCTAATGCTCTTTCTTCATTGTGTTTGTTCTTCCTATACTTGTATTCAAATTTTGCTTACCTTATTGTGGCAAAAGAGTTTCACCTTGTCATTAGTTTCTTAATATATGTGATTACAAAGATAGAACCACACAGACACATGTGTGTATCATCATCTTGTACCTACATATAGTAGTTTTTTTTTGTCGATTTGCCTCTGTTTTCTGTTATATTATTCATATAGACCTAAAATATAGACATATCTCAAATTGTGGAACTAATTACATATTTTCAGCCATTGATTCTCATAATTTTCTATATGAGACTATAAGAGATTTCATGAATATCAAATCATGTTGATGGGTATATGTATCTGCCTTTTAATTTTGCTTTTGGATACCAAAATGTAGTTCAATAAATAATTAATAACATTTCTCTTAATTAGAATATTAACATTGTAGATATAAAACTATACATTGAATTTTTATATCTATATAATATTGAAGAAAAAATCAAGCCACAAATATAAGCATGGTAGACTTCACTTTAAATTGAACTTTAATTTCTATTTCTATATTCATGTTTTCATTTTTCAAACCTAATTATTTTTATTTATTTCTATTTTTTATTTATAGGCATAAAACATTTTCAAACTATAAAATTATTATTTTATTATCAAACTCCATTTTACCTATAAAACATCTAATAACAAGGGGAATATAGAAAGATCTTTCTTTCATAGAAGTATACCTTATACGTAGTGCTACCTCCACAATCATATTGAGACAATCAAAGTTGTAGCAGCAAGTGGGTCTCTTATAGAAGTTAGCAACGATAAAGATTGAACTTTGGATGAGTGATGAGTTGTTCATTATGAAGGAGGTCATTCAGTAAGTGATGAACTCTCTAGAGAGTGCCTAACTTGTTTATGTGTTAACTTCTTTCAAACTTTTAGCTTGCCGCTTATATTCTAAAGAAACATAAGTTACCAATGGCAAAATTTGCAAAATCAAAGTTCATTGTTGGTGTGAGTGACAAACACAAGATAACACGTTCGACCATGTGAGGAGTCGGGTTTCTAAGAGCTCTATGACCTAGTCATCTTCCAACTCAATCCAGCCAACTTAGATTCTTAAGCTGACATGTGAGGTTCATCATTTGCCACATCAATATTTGTTAACCAAGTTAGCAATTTTTAACATCGTTAGGGATGAATACTCTATTTTCTAAAATGTAGGGATTGACAGAGCTAACTGAAGAAAGAATGAGGAGTAGTCTAAAAAATTTTAAAATGCGAGACTGATTTTAAAATCACGTGAAACTACATGGACCGAAAGGATTATTTTTCCCTAAATTTTATATGGAATGTTATTTTATTGCATGTGTTTTTCTCTTCTCAAATATGTGATTTTTTGCCAAATCAAATGCGATTGTATTTAAATGATTGCATAATGTTTATCTCATTAAAAAATATATGCCTGATTTAAAGATGTGATTTAATGGTCAACTGTTTAAATTGATAGAAATGATATTTTAAAAACAGTTGTTAGGATTGTGTAGCATAATTGTTAATTTTTATGGGAAAATAAATCAATCAGCCCCTATAATTTACATTTATTTTCAAGTGAGTCTCTATACTTTAAAAGTTTTTATTGAGCTCCTTAAAATTTCTACTGTTAGTAGTGTTTACCCTGAAGTTAAATCTATTTACAAAATTGCCCCTACAATGCACATATGGCACTAATAGTGTCAAGTTAGTGATGATGTGGCAATAAAATTGTTATGCAGGGAGTCATGTGGCAAAAATATTTATGAACTCATCGTGTCTCTCCCGCCTCTTTCTTCTTCTCTTTCATTCTCTTGTCTCCACCACCATCACTTTCTTCGCCTTTTCTTGCTTTCTCACTTGGCCTCAGCCTTATCACCACCACTCTTCGATGAAGACATATGCACTGTGTGACAATATCTGTAGCCTTGAATTTTATAGATTGGCATCTTCCACTGATAATCTAGCCAGGCATTGAGAGCTCTAGTGAGAGTCGTTTAATGAACCAATATGAGAATCATCATGATAAGGAAAGATAGCATGCCTGGACTCCCCATGACGGATGCCTCACATTGCATCTTCATTTTGTAAACCAGAAAAAGAAAAACAGAGGGTTTGTTTGAAAGTTTACTTGGGAAGCAATAAAAAGTTAATGATTACTTCACATTTTATCACATAAATCTATATGGTTCAATGTACCCACTGTTTGATGAACCAATTTTCAGGGTTTTAATATGGTTGTGTGTTTTTTGGGCCTTCAAATTTCTGGAAATAATTTTATAAATGTCGAATATATATTTCTAGAGAAGGATGGCCAATGACAAAGGAAAAAGACGAAGACGGTGGTTGGCCAATGAAGGAAGAAAAAGTGGATAGTTGGCTAATGATGAAGGAAGAAGATAAAGTGGTTACATTTAACAGGGGTACCACAAAATTATATTCTTTACAATTATATATTCATCAAAGAGTTTTTTTTTACCACCTATATTCATCAAAGAGTTAATGATTAAAAATTAAGATGTTCATAAAATTGACTTTTTAATATTTGTTTATAATATGCTAATATTAGAAGAAGAAGAGTCAGGATTTGAGAAATAAAATGGAAAATAATTGCCAAATCTTGATTCATACTACCATTAGCGTAGATCCAGTGATCAAGAACTATCTTTCGTGTAGATCAAATCCATCACACACAAAACTTCTTTTTCTACTTCTAGTTGACTATTTATATGAACAAGTTAAGAACGGTTATGGAACCTTACGAATGAAACATGGTACTCAAGAAATAGAGCACCAATTTTCTATTCAAACAAGCAAGGTTCCTAGCACTTTTTCTGTTCTATTAGCCAACACAACCTTTTTTGGGGAAATTGTCATGTATTTTTGCCTAACTATGATGGTGAACTACTATTAAACTTGAAACTGGGTAATTGAATCTAACTCTCCATAACATTTTTTTTTAGTGTTCTTATGCTTTTCTGGAGAGAAAAGTGTTTAATACTTTTTTAGGGTTTCAAATGCATAAGTGGGATGGTTCTTAACCATTCTAATGCTTCGTTGAGTCCCAATAAACCATAACACAAACCTTTTGCATTTCTGGTTTATAGGGTGGAGATGTAATGTGAGGCATCCATTGCATGCCCAATCATGGAGAACCAAGGCTCCATGTATTCTATTTGGTGAGCTATGTTCCATTGTCATTTCTCACTTGTCATCTTTCCTTATTGTGACGATTCTCAAATTGGTTCATCAAATGGCTCTTGTCGAAGCTCTCAAGGCCCAACTAGATTACCGGTGGAAGAAACTAATGTCTCAAGTATGAGGCTGCAAATGTCATCATGTGGGGCGTTTGTCTTCATCGAAGGGTTATGATGAGTTGGTGATGATAAGGTTAAGGCCTATTGAGGAGGCAAGGAAAGAGCGAAGAAGGTGCTGGTAGTAGAGATGGAAGAATGAAAGAGAAGAAGAAAGAGAAAGAAAGCGGATGAGAGAGCCGTGGTGAGGTCATAAATTCTTTTGCCACGTGACTATCCACATGTCAATTCTTTTGCCATATCATCACTAACTTAACACTGTTAGCACCACATGTGCAGTATAGGGGTAGTTTTATTAATAGATTTAACTTTAAGGATTAACTTTGCTAATAGAAAAAATTATAAGGAGCTAAAAACTTTTGAAGCATAGGGACTTGCTTGAAAATGAGTGCAAAGTACAGAGACTAAATAATTAGTTGTTCCATAATTTTAGGAAAGATCTATGTAGGCTTTTAAAATAAAAGAGAAAGTATGTATAATTAATATAAAATGGAAGGAAGCTCATTGCATTTTATTCTATATCTATATGATTGTATATCATTTATTTAATTAAAACAACATATATCCAGTTTGCCAGATATATTTATATTCATAGCCCATTATTGAGGGAAAAAAGTATCCTCTCCTCTCCTATGGATTTTCATTTACAAACTATTATTGTGCAGTGATCCATGACTATAGATTGAATCCACTGCATATCGAGTTAATAGGTGCAAAGGTACTAGAACTGCATTTGGATTATGCACTGATCTTTGAAGTGCAACACATGATCCATAGGGAGTGGAGAACAAAGTTGCTAATGCTTGATAGAAATAAAAACATGGCTACTGATTTCTTTACCATGAGAGCTCTTGCACAAGCTATGAAATTGCAAATGCTACCTAGAGAAGTTGTGACTAAGCTTCTTTTTTATTCTAGCATTACTTAGTCTTTTTGTTTGTTTTATTTGCTTTCTGACTTATGAAAAAAAAACACATCGTATACATATCAGTTCAAATTGAAATCATCAATATTAGCATTATTAATATAAAATATAAATCTGCAAAAAAAAAAAAAACTTATCCTTCATAACATAAGTAATGAATAATATAGAAACATATATTTAATTTTTTTTATCTATTTTCAGTTTTTCACACATTCAATAGCTACATTTATTGCACTTGTTCACAAATTCAATAGCTCCATTTATTCTACTTGGTGCACTGTCCCGGTGGCAAGACTATTCCCCCATTAGTGGCCTGGCCACAAAACTATGAGTTCCTTTGCAAATAAGCAAAAACAATTCTTTTATCAATTATTCCCTCTGATCCTTAATATAAGACCCTTTTAACCGAATTACACAGATTAAGAATTAGAATTAAAACTAATTAACTACCTTGATTTCTCCGAAAATCCCAACATCTTTTCAAAACTACCCTTATTTAATCTCTTTCTCTTTCTCTTTTGATACATTAAATAGGGGTATTTTTTTGGAGATATATAATAACTACTAACTCGTATATTGTAAAAAGTCTTATATTTAAGATCAGGATAAAATGTCCTATATATAGGACTGGAGACAGTATAATATTGTGCAAATAATTAACTATTCATGTCTTTTAAAACTTTATTTTTAATATAGCCGATTGATACGGATTCGGATAACCAACGTCCCTTAATTGCTCAAATAAAGTGTAAAAGTAAAAATATTTATGCTATTTTCATACTCTTATTTTGGGAAAAAGATATTTTAGGATCTTTATAGCAAAATATTGACAAATGAACAGTACTAGTTGGAAATTCAGTTAACTCGAGTCGGGAATTCAGTTTATAGGAGTACTGAATTTTTAAACTGGGTCCTTACAAGGAAATATTTCCATATGGGGGTCCTAAAATGTCTTTTTCCCTCTTATTTTATTCATGACAAATTTATCCATCTCTAATTCTTGACACTTAAACAATCGAGAAATGTAGGCATCTCATTGGTAACTATCATTTCTTTCTTTCTAATTTTCGTAGGACAATGTGTTTTGTTTAATATAAATAGCTAGTTTTGTGGGGTTTCAGATTTTATAGTTCAATTATATTAAAATTTGAAAATAGAATTTCATATGATTTACAACTGAATTTTTGTGATTTACAATGGCATTATTTATCATTTTCAAATAAGTTTTTAGATTTAACAGCTTAAAATGAGATTTTAGATCAATTTATAACTAAGATTTCGTGATTTATAACTGTATTGTTCATTATTTTTATTATACTTCTCAACCTTCAAGACTGGAGTCAATCATTATTAATTTTTGAATCAAGGGTCCTTTGAGTTTATTTGTTTGGATTCCATCTATGTCTAGTTTAATAAAATGTCGGAGTGCAGTGTACTAAAGAGGAATAAATTAATAAATAAAATAAAATATTAAAATAACATAAATATTTTAATTTTAGGATTTTTTTTTGCCAGAAAACAAGAACATATATTACTAAAAAAACACAACAAACAGAAAGGAAGCCCAAATCAAAAGGCAAAACAACATGACCCGAACCACAAAAACCCTACCCAATCCCATCAACCAAACACACCACCATACAGCCATCGAACCACCCAAGACTCCCGACCCTCCGACCACCACAAAGAAACAAAAGAAAGGGCAACGCAAAAAGAAATAGCAAAGAAGAAAAAACCCATAAGGACACCACCGACCAAAACAAATACAAACAAGAACAAGTCGCTGCTTCGACGGAAAACCAACAAATCATCATCAAATCTAGGGATGTTGGCTTCAAGAGCCATCTTTGTTGATCTATCCCCTCTAAACTCAAATTTGCTAGCACATAGGTAAACTTTGTAAAAGCTCCACGTGAAAATCTCACGGAGTGACTTCTGTCAAGGCAAGTGAACCACAGAGTCTCAGAAACTGCCATCTCATCGAGCTACCAGATCTAGCCTTCATCGGAGGGAGACAACCGCAAAAAACATTCTTTCAACTCCGCTCTAAACGCCAAACCATCCAATCTAGAAGGTAGAAGGCAGCGTTGAAAGTAACCATCTATCCCACAAGCCCTAACAACTGAAACGACACCCACTAAAGACACAAAATACACACACACCATGGCGGTCCCTTCCCTCGCCGGAGGCTGAGGAGAGAGGAGCTGTGAAACTCGCTGCTTGTCTGTAAGCTGAGGATTTAGACTCTCAATAGAGAGGGTTTAATACTCTTAGGGAGAGAGCATTTTAAGAATAACTAAAGTTAATTTTAGGATATTTTTTACCATCAATATTTTAGCTTTAGGACGACACTAACGCATTTTATCAATTTAGGCATTACAAAAGCTACAAATCCTTATTTTATAAAAAAAAAGGTTACAAATCCTTATAAAAATAGAAAAAAAAAACAAGAAAATAATTTTATTCCTCAGCTTGCCGTGTTGCTACTACTCTCTTATTGTTTTTTGTTTTTTTGTCACCACTACTACCGTCTTCAATGGACACGAAATTTTGCTGTTAACATTGACAATGGTGGCTGATCCCAATTGGGATTCAGTGTTGACGTTACAAATTCAGCTTTCCAGTGGCGATTCTGCAATTCGGCATAGAAGCTCGTAGATTTGAAACCTTTTGAGAGCTCCCTCTCTCCCTCGCCTTCCGGTGACCCCTTTCGCTCTCAATTCTCAAGGGGTCGCCTCTCTATCTCTCTCAAAACCCTACTACACTCTAACGCTATCACTTGGGATTTTCCCAATTCGATCCTTTCAACTTCGTTGCAGAACCAGACTGCAATGTCGGAATTGGCGAACACGGATCCCGAAGGTGTCGACGGAGTCCGCATGACATGGAACGCGTGGCCCCGCACCAAGGTCGAAGCTAGCAAGTGCGTTGTCCCATTTGCTGCCAACATCTCCTTGATCCGTTTTCAACCTGACATTCCACGCCTCCCCTACGCCCCTCTCCGCTGTAAGACCTGCTCCTCCGTTCTCAATCCCTTCTCTCGCGTCGATTTCACTGCTAAGATCTGGATCTGCCCCTTTTGCTATCAGCGCAATCATTTTCCCCCTCATTATAACGCGATCTCTGAGACCAATGTCCCCGGGGAGCTCTACCCCCAGTACACCACTGTTGAATATGCACTTCCTCTTCCCTCCAACCCCAATTCATTCGGGAGCCCCAATCTCGATCCTGCCCATCAATTGCGGCCTTCCCCTGTTTTTGTTTTTGTGCTTGATACATGCATGATCGAGGAGGAGACGGAGTTTGTGAAATCTGCCCTTAGACAGGCGATCGGTCTGCTACCTGACAATGCTCTCGTGGGTTTCATTTCTTTTGGTACCCAGGTTCAAGTTCATGAATTGGGGTTCTCGGACATGACTAAGGTTTATGTGTTCCGGGGTAGTAAGGAGATTGCGAAAGAACAGATTTTGGAGCAACTGGGTCTGGGGGCCTCTGGGAGGAGACAGGCCGGCGCATATCAAAAGGGGTTGATGGGTGGATTACCTTCTTCTGGTGTCACGCGGTTTTTACTGCCCGCGTCTGATTGTGAATACACTCTTAATTCGGTGGGTTTGATAGCAAATTTGCGTGAGTTCACTAAACACTTTTTCCATATGGATGCTTGTGGCATTGATTCTTGACAAGTAGGTTGCAACTGTTGTGATTTCCAGCTACTAGACGAATTGCAAACCGATCAATGGCCTGTTCCACTTGGCAGTCGTTCATCTCGGTGCACTGGAGTGGCTTTAAGCGTCGCAGCAGGATTGCTTGGTGCTTGTGTTCCTGGTACTGGGGCTAGAATCATAGCTTTGGTCGGGGGTCCATGCACTGAAGGACCAGGCTCGGTATGGATCTTCATTTTTATTTCTTCCTGCATCATTTGGTTGATTCCTACAAATATTTCCTGATCCTGTTCTCAAATCATAATCTTTTTTATTGGGACAAAGTATACTAATAGCCCTTGAGCAATATTAATTAAACTTTAGTTCTAGGAGTAAGTGGCTAAAGGAAACGATCATTTCTTAGCAAAGGATTGAGCATTTGGGGATTCATGCTAAGTTCTTTAGTCTCTATTTTGATAATTAAACCAGCTGCCTTCCCTACATGCCTGTGCTCCCTGACTTTGTTAACATCTACTGTTCTTCAAGACACTTGTTCTAATCTAGTCATTAACTAGATACGGCTATGAATGTAAATTCATTAGACTCAGCTTCTTCTGTGCTATGGTTTTAGACTTTTTGGAGACATACTAGAATCAGGGCAACTCTCATCGGTCATCTCATTGTATTGTTTTAATCAAAATTTAAAAAAGACCCAGTAAGCTTAGAACTATTGGACGTGAAGAGAGGAGTGGACATTGCTGACATAAAACGTGTGTGTGAGTGTGTTTAAGTTGTAGTTGGGATGGTTGTAACCGTTGGTGGGACAACAGCTATAAAGGGGTGTGTAAAGGAATGTTTAGGCAGCTTGAGACTTGCCCTTTGAGTAATAAGATTTCGTTTCTGTTCTCTCTCTCTCTCTTTCTCCTTCCTCTCTTCTCCTCTGGTCTTCCCTTCTCGTCTCTCTTCTGTCTTTTCCCTGCCTTCCTCTCTTTCTCTTTCTATTATCTATTCTATACTTATCATCTGCTTTTCTATTTTTGCTTTTTTTTTTTTTTTGACAAATGCTGAAGATTAGATCTTAAATTTTTGGTGTTGAGAGTGATGATATTGATTTTTAAAGTTGTTTTCAGATTGTGTCCAAAGATCTATCTGACCCAGTGCGTTCTCATAAAGATCTTGATAAAGACGCAGCGCCCTACTTCAAAAAAGCTGTCAAATTCTATGAAGGTCTTGCAAAGCAGCTAGTTAGCCAGGGTCATGTTTTGGATCTTTTTGCATCAGCACTTGATCAGGTCTGTATCAGCATCTCAATTTTTTTGGACTTCAATTTTTCTCTGTTTTGATCTTTGTGGGCATTCTGGAACTAGCCTCAGAATTTCTGGAATTGTTAGTATTGTGAATTCTGGCAATCCTGCCTCTTGAGATGTAATGATTGGGTTCCAAGAGACCAGGGTCAAGTCTGGCTCAATGCTTCTAATTCTGTGTCTTCAAGGCTTGAATTAATTGACTTTTATTATGATATGATTTGATCTCTTACGTTGAAGATCCCATTCTTGAGTATATGATGGGTCATATGACCTTGCATGTTATTAAACATATCCTGTAATGTTTCATACTGTTATATGTTATAATGCTTAATTATGTAAAATAAGTGAACTATTTTATTTTTACATTTTATATTTATGATTAGATTGGTTCATGATTCAAAGAAAAATCAGACTTCCAATCTGCATTTAGTTCACTAACCAGAGAACTGTGGTTTTTGGCATGGGCAGTAATAGTGATGTGGCTTTATGATTGAGAAGCTTGTTTTATCTGCTCTAGACAAAAGGTCATGGCCTGTCAATCTTGAATTCTTTCTTCGGCCTATATTCTACTGGAAATATTTTGCCTATTATTCAGAAGGCACATATGAATTGGAATTGATATTGTTGTCATTTATTTGAATGTAAATTGAAGGAATTTAGTATCTGTATGTGCTCATTCTTCATGTGCTGACTCTTGGATATTTTGAATATGTAGGTTGGAGTTGCAGAAATGAAAGTTGCAGTTGAAAGAACAGGTGGCCTCGTTGTTTTGGCTGAAAGTTTTGGTCATTCAGTATTCAAGGACTCATTTAAGCGTGTTTTTGAGGATGGGGAGCAATCACTTGGTCTCAGTTTTAAGTGGGTTTTTGTTATTCCAAAATATTTGCAGATACGTTGTTTTATATTCAAGTCCAGTCCCCTATGAAATAATTTGTTACACTCTTTATCATTCTCATTTATTCTATATTACCTCCTGTCTCCATATTTGGCAATAGTAAATTTTGGGTTTCTAGGGTTTAAGCTGCAGCTTATGCTGTAAGGTTTGATCAATTTATTTGATGTAATTTTGAGTTTGGAACGGCTTGGGATCTTATTTCAAACAGTTGCCTGAGGCTGGGAGATGGAATTTTGTAATCCTAGAATTAAAGTTGTTTTGGAGTTATGCAGCACTGAGCAAGGGTTATTATTGACTTCATCTTTCAGTTGTTGTTAAGAGCTGATAAAGGATTTTCTGCTTTTTTTTACTTTTTTTTTTAATTAATTTCTGTCATTCGTTCTTTCTTCATCTTGCTCTTTTCCTATATCAGACAAAAACTCACTGGCTAACTAATATTTGTTTCAGTGGAACCCTTGAGATCAATTGCTCCAAGGAAATAAAAATTCAAGGAATTATTGGACCTTGTACATCATTGGAAAAGGTTGGATCACTTGATGCTTCAAACCGTTTATTTCCTGTGCTTAATGAGAGTCTAGATTTGGAGTTTGTGTTGGATCTTTAAAAACATGAGCAAATTCAATTAAAACTTATGTTTCTGGAGTTTGATGATGTCAACTGCATACTGCAGAAGGGGCCTTCTGTTGCTGATACTGTGATAGGAGAGGGAAATACAACAGCATGGAAGATGTGCGGCCTTGACAAGAGCACTTGCTTGACAGTGATGTTTGATCTTTCAACAAATGATCGTTCAAATAATTCAGGAACCATCAACCCACAGTTTTACCTACAGTTCCTTACAAGGTAAGCTGGATAACCTTTTCTTCAAAAATTAGTAAAAAAGGGGATTCATAACAAAATAATCCAGTGCCTCTTTTATCTTTCTTTCTAGGCATCTAATATTTTTAGTTAATGTTCTTATTGCAGTTATCAAGCCCCTGGTGGTCAATTAGTTCTTCGTGTTACAACAGTTACTAGAAGATGGGTGGATAGTGCTGTTAACTCTGAGGTAGTTGTAGTTTCTTTATCTTTGTAGGGGGATAGCTGTTTATCTTTCAACACTTGTAAAATTGATTGAGCTTATATGTTTCTAGTTATTATTTTGTTTTTTACAGTGCATTTTCTTGCTGCAAAGTGTTATTCTCAATTTGTATTCAATTGGATATCTTAATGCCTTTACATTGGGCACATTCATGATGCAAGACAAACTGGACGGATTTAATCCAATGACGATGTTAGATGAATCCTTACATTATTAGGACTATCTTCTGTTTCAGAGTATTTTATAAATTGATTAGTTCTGCTCTAATTACTCTTAATTTATAAGAGATGACCTGTTTTGGTTCCTGTAATTGATCTGACTAATGCCATGTGTCCGTTTATGATGAATTTCAGAAGACCAAAAGTTTGCTGGAACTTAGCTATGTCAGGAAAGGTTATGTTGTAATTTAATTAAAATTTCTGCAAGCTGTATTCGACATGCTTGGACTCTTTCATTTTGGGTAGATTGTAGATCCAATAGTCCTTGTATAAACTAATTTACTGTAACAAAAAGAAAAAAAAATTACTTGTGTCTGAAGTACATAACATGGTGAGAAGCCTACAAGATTGCTGTTTAGGATTGAGGAGTAGGTTTGCACGTGTTGTTGTCAGATGAGATGTCATTATCTTCTATCTTGAGTGCTTCAAAGAAGGATTTCTTTCCATGGTTTACTTTTTTACTTTAGCTATTCATAATTCAGAACACTATTGCTAAAAATGAAGTATTTAAATTCAGGAATTGGTACAAGGATTTGATCAAGAAACAGCTGCGGTGGTAATGGCTAGATTTGCATCTTTGAAAATGGAGACAGAGGTACATCTCAAGTTATGTTGTCATGTTAATCTCCTTGGTATTCCTAAAATATATCATACTATTTATTGCTTTTTGGTGGAGGATTTTTTGCGTGAGTTGCAGTGATGTTATGTTCTTTCAATCAGATGAGACCAAAAAATTTGGGAGCAAGGTTTGATATTTTTGTGTAAATTTCATTTTGGGACCACTGATTATGTCATCTGGGACTCTAGTCTTAACTTGTCCTTTTTTATTTATAAATTTGAGTGAACAATGTTTGAGCTACTTTTGCTGCTGTTGTCATTACTTCTCTGTATTCAAAGGCAGATTATGTCATTTTGGTTTTATGTTCCTTATTCTGTGCTACAAATAACCATTTCCAAACATGCCTCTGTTGGACATATATTACTGATGGCTTCTTTTTTTTTTGGGGGGGGGGGGGGGGAGAAGAGAATGGGGGGTTTAAGTAAAGTTTTGACATCTTTAGCTGAGTTGCTTTACTGAGTATCTGATTTTGTTTTTCAGGAAGCATTTGATGCCACACGGTGGTTAGATCGATACCTCATTCGTCTTTGTTCTAAATTTGGGGACTACCGCAAGGATGATCCATCATCATTTACATTAAACCCATCATTTACATTGTTCCCTCAGTTTATGTTCAACCTGCGACGGTCGCAGTTTGTACAGGTGCCATGTGCAGTGATTTTCCTTCCTGTCTTGCTTTTCAGACTATTTTGTTTAACGTTGGGATATGTGGATGGTGAACTGTATTGACAGGTTTTTAACAATAGTCCAGATGAGACTGCCTATTTCCGCATGTTGTTAAATAGGGAAAACATCAGTAATGCTGCTGTCATGATTCAGCCAGCTTTAATATCATATTCATTCAATTCACTGCCTACACCAGCATTGTTGGATGTGTCTTCCATTGCTGCCGACCGGATTCTGTTGCTAGATTCATATTTTAGTATCGTTATTTTTCATGGGATGACAATAGCTCAGTGGCGCAATTTGGGATACCAGAATCAACCAGAACACCAGGTATGTGCTCAGACATGCCTAACAAACTAAATGATTGTAACACGCCAACTCTGCTGTCAATTGGTTGTGAAAAAATAATTTAGAATATTGGGATTGGACGCATTATTAACTTACGGTCTCGTTATGATGGAAATTGGTGTTCGAGGGTTTCATTTGCCTTTGTTGTTTTTCTTCTTCCCTAATAGTTTTAAAATATATTGCAGGCATTTGCTCAACTATTACAAGCTCCACGTGATGATGCTCAAATCATCATCAGAGAGCGTTTTCCTGTTCCTAGATTGGTAGTTTGTGATCAACATGGTTCTCAGGTCAGTATTTGTAGCAGGATTGGTTTCAGTGTTATTCTTCACCTTGAATGTAATGACTCTGTTGGGGAATGTTATGAAGTTATTATGTTATTGGTCCATTCGGATTGGGTAACAAGAGCCTTACTGGGGTTTTATTGATACGGAACAGGCTAGATTTTTATTAGCCAAGCTGAACCCCTCGGCAACATACAACAACACACAGGAAATGGCGGCTGGTTCAGATGTGATCTTCACTGATGATGTGAGCCTTCAAGTCTTCTTTGAGCATCTTCAAAAGCTGGCTGTCCAGTCTTGAAGAGGGATGATAGAGACTGACATTGTTTATAAAGTCTTGGACTTTGGTTGGAAATTCACCCAGGATGTGTCCTGTCGCATTGTGTATTGTGATATTACATTCAGTTATATTCATCCTTTCTTTGTTCCGAGGGGAAATTTGAGGCCTTTACCAGTCGAAGAATAAGGAAAGTAAATCTGAAACGTATGATTCTTTGGGGGTTCTGATCGGATTGTTTGAGACAATAAGGGTCCAAAAAGGTATGTTGAGTTTTGGATAAAAATGTGGAAAGGAAGGAAAATGGGAATGCAAGAGATGGTTCTGCATATGATCAGCAACTAGGTAGATGAGGGAGACATTTTTGGTCTATTGGTTTTGACCCAGATATGAATTTTGGGTTTTTACCCCATATGGATTTAATTTATAGTTTGTGTTTACATGCTCCCCAGGTGACACAGGAAAGAAATCATTGCCTTATTATTGGATTTTTTTTTTTGGCCTTTGATTATTGGAGTTTGATATCACGTCATCTCTTCCCTACTAGTTTATCTTTCTTTCAGTTATGTATCTGTTGAATTGAGCATACAAGTCATCATCCATTAAACATTATTTATTAAATTTTATTTCTTCCATTATCATCCTTCTCAACTCTGCAAGCAGCATCATTGGTACAGTCTTTGCAGAGAGTTGGTTACCTGTTGTGTATTGCTCATGCAGCCCTGTTCCTCAATGTTAAACCATCATCTAATCTCAAAGCAATCACAATAATCTTTGTCTTATATTCTCATGATATATAATAATAGTACAAGAAGTAAAAGAAACAAAAATTGAATAGAGGAGATGATGTTAGCTCCAAAGTCAGTTTCTCCAAACAAGTACAGACCATGAATTGTTAACTACATTCATAAACAAAGCAAACAATACGACATTAAATAAGATCATTAAGGTTGAACAAATGGCAGTGCTGTAGCACTATCTCCTATAGGAAGTAAAGCAAATTATATCGTGGTCTTCAAACCCGTGTTCATAAATTTCTTCGATCATTCTATAATTTTCTTGACTCAATCCATAGCCATAAACCTTCTTCGTGGCAAATATCAATCCAGCTGAATCCTGTCACAGTAATAGGCTCTTATTCTTCATACCCATATCTTTCACCCTTACTTTCAAAATCATTCTCCATGTGTTAAACTAATAATTGGTGAAAACCCAAATGGTATAAACATTCTTTCTGAATCTTACCAACGAAACTGATTGATCCAAACTAGTCGACTTTCCACATTTATATATATCCATTTGGCAAGTCAAGTCACGAGAGCCAATTTTACCCTCCCTTCCCTTGTAAGCCTAAGCATTCTTGATCTTCCATCTTCAATGTTGTAAGCCATTATATATGGCATGAAATAAAGACTCTTCTTGTTAATCTGGATCAAGCTAGATATTTTAAATTTATCTTAACTAATCCTTTTTCTTTAAACTAAATTTCTTTTATTTTAAAAATCTTTCTAGTAATTTTCATCATCCATCTCTCTCAAATTATCATATTGAGATTCATACAAATTTTTTTAATTCCTCTTATGAATTGAAAAAAAAAACTTGCATTGTTTGCAAAAGAAAATAACACTTGTATTAATTTTGAAAAGTTTCAAAGTTTTAGTGAATATTTTAACATTTATATTTAAGACTTAAATGTATTGAGAGAAATGTTTATAGAAAAAATCAATACTCCAATTGAAAAATCAAATTATATATCAGATTCATTTGCCAAAAAAAAACTTTTATAGAATAATAATTATAATTATAATCACGTAATAATATATATAATAGTACAAGAAATAAAAGAAGCAAATATTAAAATATAAAAGATGGTATATATTTAAGACAAAAATTAATTTATTCAAACAAGTACAGACCATGTTGTTAACTACATTCAGTTAAAAATTACATTCATAAACAAAACAAATTACAAAATGTGACATTAAAAAAATATCAATATGGTTGCAGCAGCATTGACAACGTGGAAGCACCATCTCCACACTCACGAAGCGTATCTGAGTAGGAAGTAAAGCAAACTGTATCATCGTCTTCAAACCCATGTTCACAAATTTCCTTGAGCATCATATAATTTTCCTGACTTAATCCATAGCTGTAAACCTTCTTCTTCGTGGCCAATATCAATTGATCACCATTCATAACAGTGAATCCTGTCACAGTAATAGGCTCTTTTTCCTTCATACCCATTGCTTTCACCCGTATTTTCAAAATTCTTCTCCATATGTTAAACTCATAATCAGTTAAAACCCATATGGTAAAAACATTCTTCTTTAGCCTTACCAAACAAATTGACTGATCCAAACTTTTCGGTTTCCCCCATTTATATATACCCATTTGGCAAGTGAAGTCATGAGAGCCAATTCTAGCTTCTTTTGGAAGCCTAAGCATTCTTGATCTGCCATCTTCAATGTTGTAAGCCATTATATATGGCATGAAATAAGGGCTCTCCTTGCTAAGAAAAGGAGAGCAATCTGATATAAAGTGGAGGGCTTTTCTATGATAAACGTGCCTGTCAAATCTCAAAGGCCTAGCACCAGTGAAGAAGCTTGTTTCAATTGCTTCCCACGTACCCTCCTTCTTAGAGTAGAATTTTACATCACAATATTGAGAAGCCCACTCATCTTGAACCTCAAATACAAATAGCATAAAGTCATTTGAGTCCTCAGGGCTTTCATAGTTGCACTCAAATACAATTTTAAGATCAACATCTGGGTATTCTTTCAGACTATCTGGAGTGGGAATAGAAAGCCATGATTGTGTCACCGGGTTGCAAATGAATAACTCTGCATTATTGCTACGACCAAGAATCAAACCATTGCTTGAAGCCACGATTCTGCAAGCCGGGTAAATTTCTAAAATTTGTAGGAATTTATGAGAGACACCAGAGGTTTGCTTCTCCGAAGGCAGGTGATGGAACTCAGTTTTTGCACTATATCTCTGAACTGTGTTTGGTTGTAGAAAGAAACATGAATCATCCCTTAGCAAGGAATTATGAGATTGCTTCCGGATAAAATAAGCTTCCTCTGAAGATGTAGTGTTGAAGAACTTGTTAGAGCATTTGAACTTGTATATAGATTTTGCAGGCAGCCATGAGAAAATCTCAAGCATCATGTCACTAGGCAAGTCCATGGCTAAATGAACAAAGGTAAAGTTAATGATTTTGCGAAGGAATGGAGGATGAGAGAATTAAAATGTGATGAACTGGGAGAGAATCTAATTTGAGTTTGATTTGGTACTGTGGTTTCCGAATGTGTGTAGGAGTGTATATATATTTACATTAGTCCGAATCCTAATAGGAAATTAATTTTGGGATAGATTAAGATTAGGAAACAATGGGAGATATTGATAAAAATATAAAATTTAAAAGACTTCAAAGTGTTTGTTAATTTATGTGTTAATTTAATTGTTTAAAATTAAAATATGTTAATTTATGTGTTTGCATTTGTTCAAATCGATATATATGAGGTAAGAAAATATATTACACGTCACACTATTATAAGTCTTGCCAAAAGTTTTTCCCACAAAATTTAAACGCCTTGGTAATCACGAGCCACAACTTTGATTTATCAATCTTTTATTATTCTGATAATGATTAAATACTCTTTTATCAGATCATTACTGAATATTTAAATTTAAACTAATAAATATGGAATATATTAATCTTTATATTTATTCAAAATGTTTCAAAAATAATACAATTCAATTTAAAATATTCTAACCAAAAAATACTTGGTCTGACTCTGACTACTAATCTAGACTTGTTGCTTTTCCTCATTCGATTTTTAATTTACTCTTCATAATTTAGAATTTTATAATTAAGTCATAATTGATATATTGTTTTAGTATAAATCTTATCATTATATTATCGTCAATAGTTTATCAAATTTGTAATCAATTTTATTTTATCATCTGTATCTTTATAAACAATGACTGTATAGTTTTGTGCTTAGAAAAAAATTAATAATTTTATTATTAAATATTTGTTTTTACGTTTTTCTCAAACTATTCGCTATAATTAAATAGACTTATTCAAATTTAAAAGATCAGTAAAAACAATATATTATTATGATTACAATTATAAAATCATCAGATTTTAAGCTTTACGCTACTTTTAGGTTAAAGAGAGACATTTTACCCAAAAAAAAAGAAAAGAAAAGAAAAGAGAAGAGAAAGTTATAGAGAGAAAGCTTTCATGCATAAATCTCACTAAATTACTACAGTGACAATATCCATTTATTTATTTCTTTGTAAATTTATTATCTCTCTTTATAACCAAAAAATTAAGTTATACAACAAATCAAAGTTTAAAATTTTAAAAATTATAATTATTTAAATTTAAATAATTAAAAAAGTACTATTAATTTCCAAAAATCTTATAATCAACATCAAATATAAAATTCATAAAAATAAACTGTTCATAATTCAAAAATAGTAATACAGATTCTTTTAAATTGTGGGCAATTATTTTTGCTTTTGAAAGTGCACATATTTTATTAAGGTTTAAATATTAAAGAGGTAAGTACAACGGTAAACAAATTATTTTATTTTGTGAATGAAAAAAAGTTTAATTGCCTGTTTGAATTTGAGTTGGAAAAAATCGATTTTAAATTAAAATGATTTTGAAAATTGATTTGTGTGAAAACATTTTTCTAAAAAGTGATTTTGAGAAAATTGATTTCTAAACAAACACAAAATATTATCTAGGTTTTCAAAAAAGTGATTTTTATATTGTTTAATTAATTTTTAATTGTTTTATATTTGGTTAGAATAAGAAGATACTTTTTAAATTGTTTAACAATTAAAGAGAGAAGTGTGAATTTATATTATAATATTTCTTAGGGAAATAAAGTTAGTAAAAATAATATATTATTATTTTTACAATTTATAAATTTAGTTGATGTTCCTTTCTTTCCCCTTTTTCTTTTTCATTTAAATTTACTGTAACTATTTTTTCTCATACACTATTTAAAATAATTTTTTAAAATATACAAAAAAAACTGATTTTTTAGATTCTTATTATTTTTAAAAGTTTAAATAAATATTTAAAAAAATTTTGAAAGTATTTTTTATATAAAAATTTTTATTAAAAAAATAAAACAAATTGGCTCTAGAATAGCTAATTATTCCACAGTCCACCCCAGAAGCTACAAAAGTTGAAAATAACAAAGGTGGACGGGAGGGAATATAACTGGACGTAATGTCCGAGACATATTCTTATTGCGGGCAGCGTGGCGCCAATCGTTCAAAAATACAAAATTCTGCTCTATCTCTCGCGCACTTCAGAAAACCATGTATTCACGAGACCTGGACCTGGATCCTGACCTCGACGACAATGGCTACTCCTATTCATCATCTTCGTGCTCTCAACGTCACCGATCTTCCCTCAACCTCCCCACCCAACAAGGCGGCTCCATCTGCCTTCTCTGCTTCTCCAACCTCCTTTCTAATCCTCTTTCCCCCACCATCCATGTCTCCTACGCTCTCTCTCAGCTCTCCCGTGCCCTCTCCCAACCTCTTTTCCTCCATTCCCTCCTCACCTTTCACCCTCACTTCCTTGTCTCCCCTCTCGTCACTGCCCTTTCCTCTTTCGACGATGAACCCATCGCCTCCCACCTCATCCACCTCATTCTCTCTCTTTCTTCCTCCGATCATCCTGCTCTCTACGCTGATTTCCTCACTAGGGTTTCCGATCGCCTCTCTTCTGGTTCCTTGGCTTGGAGTTGCCGCCAATTGCATATGGTAATCCTTTGATTTCATCGGTTCCTCCTTCAATTGGTTCTCATTGTTGTTTTAGTCCACCCGTAATTGCCACAATATATTACAATTGGCGTACGTGTTGTGTTCTGATCAACTTCTCTGTGACAATTGACGCACTTATAGTCACTGAAATTTCATGCATTATTCTGCGGAATAGAAGACCATAAATAATTATCAAAGTAGTTTCTTAGCAAGTAACGGAAGGGATTTTACTCTTTTTTATGCCTAGTAGTACATTTTGAGAAGTTATATGACCGTAAATTCTTATCTGATCCGGCCATTATCAAACTAACATGACAGTCCAATATGTAATGTTTCCAACATTGGACTTTTGTATAGCTGGTGTGTCCATCATCGAGTTGTAGGATTTTAAGTAGCTAAAGAGTAAATACTGCTAATCAAGAGAAGTTGTGCCTCTCTGACATTGCTGAAGCAGCTAGGAAAGAGCGTGTCATATTACATTGCCTCCACTTCGAAGTAAAATGTCGGGGATTAGGGAGGGATGTTTAATTAAAGTTCAGTTGTGGATTTCTTGAAATGATTAGTCTTTCACTTGCGGATGCCTCTTTGTTTTACTATTATTTGAAAAGTCTCTTTACTTATTCATAGCTTATGAATCTATAAATAATTGAATAAATGTGTAAAGGTTAAAAGAGTTCACTGAATATAAATATATTTATTACAAGATTCTCTGCTCATTGCAAAAGTAAAACATTTGTTCCTTTTTCCTTTGCTAATTAATTTGAGATTACATAAACAATATTTATGGACTATTTTATAGTTCTAAATGTACAGCTCCACTGCCTAGGGGCTCTTCTGAATTGTCAGAAGGATGATCCCTTTGCTCACATCAAAGATATACATAGCCTCATTTCCAATCTTGTGGCAGGCCTTCAGTTGCCGAGGTAAAAAATATTCAGTGCTGTCAACTTTTTGTTGCCTCTCATTTATTTCGCATATTTTAAGCCTTCTGCTTTATCAGTACAGTGAGGACATCCGCGGGGAAATCCTTTTTGTCCTTTACAGATTATCCATTCTTCAGAGTGCATCCGCAGAGGGAGATGGAATTGATACTTTAATTTCCTTTTGTCCTAAGCTCTTGTACTTGTTGGGAGATGCCCTCATGAAGACTCAAAATGATGATGTGCGCTTGAATTGTGTTGGTCTGTTGTCGATTTCTGTTTCTTTTCTTTGTTGAGTTCTTGACATTTCATTTTTGGTGGCTCGTTATACCATTTTGGAAGCCAATTTGGAAGGGTAGTAACCAGTAAGATGTGGCACAAAGAGGTTTTCTCGAAAATAAATTTCTTATTCGCCTCCTAGGTACAAAGTTGATTTAGTATAATAGGCCGGTTATTTGGAATACTTGGCGCAGCATGTTGATAGCATCACTTTTTTTAGGCCATTATAACCCCCCTTGTATCCATTGAACGGTCAATGTTCTGCTGCATCTCCAATAATTGTTAACAGTGTTCCTCTACAACCCGTTTGCTAAGCACCTAGCTTATTGGCCTAAAATGTTAAATATGTTATAACCTCTTACAGAGGGAGGAAAACCTTAGATAACAACTTAACCCCCTGCTCCCGGCATATTATTTCCATCACTTTCGACTTTGTCTTTTTTTCCTGACTAACAGTTTGATTTACTTTTCCTTAGCACTTTTGACTGTGTTGGCTCGAAGACATTTGTTCACAGAAGCGCATGCATATGATCCTAGCAGCATGAATTTCTCTGGAGGAGATCACTACTCAGAAACAGGGAGTGGAACCAAGGGGTCAACCCTCTGTACTCTGTTTGCCGAAGCGATCAAAGGCCCACTGCTTTCATCAAACAGTCAAGTCCAAATCAACACGCTTGATTTACTGTTTCATTATTTGTCTTCAGTGGGCACTTCAGGCGAACATATTCAAGTCTTGGTGGAAGAAAATATTGCAGATTATGTTTTTGAAATATTAAGATTGTCCGGTAAGAACTATCTCCGAAATTGTGGAATACAGTTGCTTTTCCTTTCTGAATGACAAGATGTTGATATAACTTTTCTGAAAACTTTGCCTACTTATCAGCATCATTATTTAGACATATCACAAATTGAAAACTTTGGCTTCTTTGTTTGGATTCACCGTTGATTGATTGAGATTGTTGGTCTCTTATCTGGAAAAGTTAGCACTACTCTGATTAGCTTGCCTCGTATATTATTCTTGTAAGTTTGAAAATGTTAAACTTAATTTTAATCTTCCTGCTGGCTCAAGTTCTAACGTCATTTTATGGCACCATGACGGTGAATTCACTCAAAAAAGACCGTAGGCATTGCAGTTACCCATTAAGTATGTTTATATTCTATCCAAATCCTGAAAATATGGCTCCTTTGATGCATACTGGCCTGGGCTAATTTTTCTCCCGTATTGAACAGAATATAAGGATCCAGCAGTCAAGACTTGTCTTCAAGTGCTAGATCTATTATCAACTGCAGAGGAAGTCTTTAAACTAAGGCTTGTTGTTGGGTTTTCAACTCTGATTCCAGTACTACAATACGTAGCTGAAGTTCCATTTCATGCAGTTCAATTTGAGACACTGAAACTCATCTTCAAATGCGTTTCCGAGTGCCCTGGAACAGTGTCATCTTCTCAACTAGAGGAACTAGTTCTCGTCTTGACGAGGATGCTTAAAAAACATTCTGATGGGGAGATGGGGGTGCTTCCTGAGACGTTTATAATGGTCTGCTCAGTTTTTGTAGCTCTTATAAGATCTCCGTCTGGTGAAGGTGTTCTAGATCTGTCAAAATCAATTGAAGAAGCAGTAAAACATTCCACATTAACTTGCATTTACGTATCTGACAGGAATACTGAACAAATTTTGCATTTTTTGTACCTACTTAAAGAGGCATATGCATACAGTCATGAAGGAAACTCCACCAACTCAACTAAACTGGAACTTAGAAGCTGTATTCTAGATATATGCAAAACACATTTACTTCCGTGGCTTTTAACAGGTATTAACGAAATGGAAGGGGAAACAGTCCTGGGATTGCTGGAAACTTTTCATTCTATATTGCTTCACAAAAATGCCAATGCCTTGGAATTTGCGGACACCATGATATCATCTTGTTGGTTCAGCTTCTCGTATGGATGTCTGGGCTTATTTACAGGGCGTAAGATGAAATACTGGATATATTTACTGCTTAGCTCCCTTGTGGATGTTCTTCTAGGTGATGATTCTGGGCACACGATTAATGATGCTGCTGTACATCTGCCTTCTGATCCTATTGATTTATTGTTTCTACTTGGGCAAAGGAGTACCAGCAGTTCAGAATTAGCATCTTGTCAATCTGCTGTTTTGCTGATTTTATACACCAGTTCATTATATGATGAAAGGTAGTTAAGCCTCCTTTACTCCTGCTCCCCTGGTTGACTGTTCATTAGCATATTTTTCATTCCTAACGGCTTTTATATTTGAATTGCCAGATTAGCAGATGAAAAGTTGGTGTTAGCTTCTCTTGAACAATACGTTCATGTTAATAGCAGTGATATTTTAGACGGGACTACTGATAATTTGACAGTGATGCGACTGGTAAATCTTTACACTTTCTTCAGAGGCCTCTGCAGGATGAGCTACCATGTTTCCTACAGTCGAGAAGCTCAGGAGATTTTATTCCAACTCATAAATGAAGGTGGATGGAATTTACTTTCTGGAAGAATTCACTCAGAATCATTGAAGTGGTTGTTCCAACAAGAAAATTTAATCAAATCATTGTGTTGTCAGATTTTGAAATTCTGCAGAAGCTATAGCTCAGAAGGGGCTCACATAATGATCAATGGAACTCATAATCAAACCGTAAACGTACAGACACTAGCTGAGTTAGTATCCTCTGGAGATAACTTCGGAGGGAGACTCTTTGTTTGCTTATTGGCACAACTCGTTGAGGAAGAAGGCCATGAGCATGACATAATTTCTGTTCTAAATCTCATGACAACTGTTGTTGGCATCTGTCCAGTTGCTTCTGATCAATTATGTTTGCATGGATTAGGGACAGCAATCAGGACTCTTTGTTATTCAAGTCATACCTTCTCGACGACAATTTTCATGCCTCTCTTGGTTCTGGTTTTCAACATTTTGAGTTCAGTGCACTCTGAAACAATTTCTACCGATCAGTGTTGGGTTGCTGTGATCATGAAGGTTAGTGGCAAAACTTATAATCGCACACATTACATGCAGTTTTGAAAAACAGAATGTCTTGAGTATATTTTGGTCATAGCGTTCAATTCAGTCACTTTGATTATTTATTTGTCCGTAGTGACCATGAGGGTATAATCACACAGATGGCGTCCGGTTGTGAAAAGTAAAATGTATGCATTATTTAGGCAGCATTCAATTTAGACAATCATTAGTTATGCCAGTTCAATCTCTAGTCTTTCTTTTTTGTTTTCTTTTAATCAGATTTGATGTGCTCAGTAACCCTTCAGCAAGATGCCATTTGTTATCTCTCTGCAAATTGATATGGTACTTTTACTAATGCTTTCCTTCCGAACATTGTACAAATCATATTTTATTTGTTTGGGTGTCATTTTGCCCAATTTTTGCATTTTACGATCCTGCTTGTGAAACATAATTGATAAGGGTGTTAGTTTTAGCTTTCAGAGATTAGGAAAAATGGATTCATTAGTGGCAAAACATAACTGATATGTACGTGTTACAAGTTTGGAAAAGCATGAACAATTGATGTCATTATGAATACAGGCAAGAGATTAGAAAAAATAATAAGGGTTACGTATCCGATTTAAAAATATTAGGAATAATCTGACTAACGAAAATGTAGGGACCAAATTGAAGTCAGATAAGCTGGAACACAAATCTTGAACTCTAATCCTTCGATAGTTCAGTAACTACCAACTGCTCCAAAACTCAAGTTATTGGAGAACACGGGATTTTTTGTCGGTGATTGGTTAACAGTACGTTACCACTTTTGCAGGTCACGGATTACTGTATTCCACTAGAAACTGGTGATATCTTAACACGTGAAAGTCTCTTCGTATTTGGCATTCTTTCCTTAATTTTGCATCACTCCACTAACAAAACACTTGCAGAAGCTTCGAAGTTCATTCTTTTAAATACTTGTATAGTTTCTATGGTGAACACTGTAGTCCATGCAGCTTCTTCAAAGGGACCCGCTTTACTTGACCATGATGAGGGAACAAGCGCTGGAGAAACTCTAACATCTGTGCTTTTACTTAATTACTTCGCTCTTAGAAGGTACGTTGGTTTCCTTCAGTGGTGCATCAATACAAATTGAAGTTATTAAGCTAATTACTCTGTTACCCAAAAAAAAAAAAAAAGGCTAAATATTCTGTTGTTCTAGTTTGCATGCTGTCCTGCCAGGAGTCGTGGATTGGCAAAACTTCCTTTGTACAATGAATCCAACAGAGTCTCTCGCCTTTGTTAGCATCCGTTGCCATGACCTGTGCAGACTCTTACATTTTGGTTCTTCTCTGGTCAAGATTGTTGCTTCCCATAGCCTGTTAGAGTTGTTTGCCAGAATTTCAGATCAGATAAACAGTAAACACGAAGGGTTAAAATGTTCTATTGGGTATCTCATGTCTCTAAGGAGTATTCTGGAAAGCCTAGTTTTTTACAATGACCTGAGAGTGGCAACCAATTGTGCCCTCTGCCTGATAATGGTTATGGAATGGGAAAGGAAGGCAAAGGAAAAAACACTACTTGGAAAGAGCAGCTGGTGTAGGTTTATTGTGGAAGAGATGACGGTATCTTTGGTAGCTCCTTCTTTAACATCTCAATCATTCACTAACAGTCAAAGGCCTGCTGTACTTGTAGCTATTGCATTGCTAAAACTGCATAAACTTCCTGAGTGGATGAGATCTGTATTCAATGGTTCATGCATATCCGGCATACTGGAGAACCTTGCTGTTAGTAACTTGAGCTCAGAGACACTGGTTTTTTTCCGAGAACTTTTTAAATCTGACTTCTTGAATTCGGATCAAATCACTACCATAAATCAAATGCTCCAGGTACTTCTCGTGCCCCTACTGCCTCATCAAATAAATTTGTTGATACTTTGGGTACTTTGGTATTTGAAATCTGATTAATAATAATAAACGGTAATTCATTACTAAGAAAAATGCTGTCCATGTGGGCATGTGAACACATTTATATGATATATGGATTCCGTAGTTATGTTATTTCTGATATTTGCAGGCATGCAGAAAGCGTTTGTACACTATAGATGATCAAGATGGTCTCCCACTTGAACCAGTAAAGGTGCGGACAGCGTCATATGACGTGGGAGAAGTTTGTGGATATCTCGTTGACTTAATGTCATCAGAAACATATCTAGACACGGATTCTTGGGGATTTCATTTGGGCAATAAGAAACTCCTGGAAGAAATTGAGCTGTTTTTCAGGACATCCATTGTAGATAATAGATCATAGATAAACGTAGAAAACAGCGAAGGGGTTTAATAATTTGACTTAATTTTAAAGGAGGTACATGTTTGACTACATATAATAGGAGGTACATGTATATCGCCAGATGAAGACGGAAAAAAGCAATTGTCTAGGCAATCATTTATTATTGGCATTTCAAGGCATATATTTGACTTGTTAGTTCAGAGTATGGCAAGAACTTGAGGAAATGCTAGAGATCTTTATCTTTTATAGATTCAGTTCTCTCTCTCTTTTTTTTAATTTTCTTTCTTTGAGATTTAAACAAATTGTGAATATGTACAAAGATTATGAACAAAGATAATTCTATTTTTCTTTTTTTTTTTTTAATTTATTCAATCTTCTTAAGCCGAGAATTCTCGGCTCATTAAAAGAAATTTTCAATATCCCAAAGCTGCAAGATTTTCTGCACCCTGCCATTACAACAATGATTAAACTTTTATGTGGGAAGTAACATCAAATATTCACACTTTCGCTTTTACAAAAACAAAAAATGGTTCCTTATTTAGGTATCCTACAGTTGATACCACCTTCAATATGTTCAGATACTAAATCAATGAGGCCATCATAAGTCCATGTTTTTCTTTCTCTATCCTCAGGGTGCAGAGAAGAGTAAACTTCTTCACAGTATTTTAGAAAATGACCTTTCCCGAACGCAGTAAGGACAAGAGAATCTGTTTCCATTTCTACAACTCTATGAAGATAGCCCATCCTTCTCCATTTTTCTAAAGTACCACTGCCATCAAAACCCATTCTAGTCGCATCAAAAATAACTCCAATAGTGATTATGTCAGGCTTCACCCCTTGGGTTGACAATTGAGAAAGAAAAATTCTCAAGTGCTTGAAATCATTCATCTTCACATAAGCCAGCATGATAATATTTGCAAATGTAACATTCCATTGAACATTGGCTTCTTGCATTTCTCCAATAATGATATCCATACCTTTTCGACTCAAAAGACAAGCATAAGAAAGGAGGCACAGACACCAAACAAGTTCATTCGCACCAAAAGTGGAACGTAAGTCTAGCCCCAAATCCTCTAATCTAGAATACATATAGTTCTCAATATAAACTTCAGCAAGTTTTCTAATCAAATCATCCTCTAGAGGGGTGCCTGAGTTCAAAAGTTTTTGATAAATTTTTTCCATCTTCCTAACTATCCCAAATCTGGCATAAGCCTCAAGCATTGCAACAAAAGTAGAAGACTGCAAACGCATTCCAAGGGAATGCATTCTTTGATACACTGATTCCATCCTCTGAAGTAGCCCACCTTTTGAATATTCTCTTATAAGTATGTTATAAGTACTATGACTACGAGAACATCCATCCAACTCCATCTTTTTCACACACTTGCCCATCTCATCATACATCTTAAACTTCCCATAGCCTTGGATCAAACTATCATAGGTTTCAGTGTCTGGCACTACACTGGATGATTTCATCTCACGAAGAAAAAACAAAGCATCACTGAATTTACCTTCCATGGAGAAACCATGGATTATTGGATTGTATGTGTCCAATGAAGGCTCGAGTCCATGATTTTTCATCTCCTGCAGTGCAGACACTGCCTCTTCCATCATTCCCTCTTCACTCAACACACATATTAGTTTGTTGTAGTTGAACTCATTAATCCGTGACTCCTCAATTTTCTTCCACATATCAAATACCTATTCAAATACGCCAAGTAGTCAATCACGGCAAGATGCAATGACAACATCTAAAACAAAACAGAAGAGAAAAGAAAGAAAGAGAACCCTCATCAGTTTCCCACTTTAATGTTTAATACTGAAAGAATGTCCAAAAATTTCACCCAAATCTTTCAGTTTCTGATAGGATAATAGCACCACCATGCGAATTAAATGTAACCATTTTAGCCTAATAGAATCAAAAGCCATTTGTGTATAATAACCAAACATAAAATGAACAAAGGAAAGTTCATGCTGTATTAACACTACATAAATAATTGACAGATACAAAAGCCATACCCAAATTCCCCAAGAATCAGAATTTGTTAGGAGAAATGCATGCCCCCTTCAACTCAGTCATTTTGAAACACCCCCTCAATTTTATAAAACGTGGAAAAATCCCTTAAACTATCAACTTTCAGGATTTAAATCCTTTGGTTTCCTGTTAACACCGTTGACTAAGATGCCTCTTTAGACTCTTCCAATCCTCAAGCAGAACACTCCCACTATCAGCAACTTTATTCCTACACACCTCACAATGCTGGATTATTGGGTTTTTCCAACACTGTTAGAATGATTTGAACTGCAGATTAGAATGTGAATTTGTTCTGAAGTGACAATTTCTGATAGGAATTGGATAGAATGCTAAACCAGAAGTGTTATAGTTTAGGGATTTTAAAAGTTGAAGGGATATTTGCGAATAAAAATAATACTCAAAGGGTAATTTGTACCTTTTCCCCTTTATTGTGTATTGTGTCCAAACATAAAGTATCCTAAACATGAATCTGAAGGCTTTTTGCCGTACCCTGAATCCCAAAGTATCAGCATTCTAATTGTCCAGAACCAGTTAAAAGGAGAGAGAACCTGAAGGATTTCTTTAGATCTGGAGGCATGTTTAAGGAACTTGAGGACGGCCCAGAACTGGTCTTTGGACCAATCTCCATCTTCTTGGAGCATCTTGAGAGGGCTTGAATCTGTCTTCTGCAGCTTTCGCAGTAAGGATTTGAGGAAGCGATGTTCATGGTAAGTCTCAACGAGAAGGGTTTTGTGCTGCACGGAAGCACTATCAGAAAATGTATTAGTTGGTGAGATATGGAGAGAGGACAGACGGATTTGAGTGCAGAGATAAGATAATTTGGGGACGGGTTTTCTGAATTGCAATTCGAGGAAAAACGAGTTCCAAGGTTTCGCTATTCTGCCGCATTTGAAGCAGAAATGGTGAATGTGACTCGGACTCACCACATTCTCCATTTTGCTCTCTCCAATGTCATTCCTTCTCCAACAATAGGAGGTTCTTGTCCCTGGCGCACACAGTTCCAGACCTATGAAGTGAGGAGTGACCACGAAGAAGGGTGGTGGCTTGGATGCAAGCCAGGACGGAGGTTGGGGGCTTCGATTTGGCAATCAAGTTCTTTGAGGCTGTCCCGCCGACTTCGACGTCCAAAAGTCAACGAAGGGGATGAGCGGGCTTCCTTCGGTGACCCAATTCGTTCTCTTCTTCATCAGTGGAGAAGAGATGGTTCAGTCATCGACGACCTAGATAAATCGGTTGGACCGAGAATCTCCAACGGAGGAGCTGGTTCCGGTTCTATCTTTTGGCGACTGACTTGGGTTAGATGGGGATTCAAATCCTCTGCAGTGTGCGGGGGCTGCATCTCCTAACTTTTAATCTCAGTCGTTGACGCATCAATATTCCAAATCATACCACGTGGCAACCAAGGTCAAGAAACCCATCTTTCCTCCAATTTCTGTTTTTGTTTTTTCCTGTTCTTTGAATCCTCACCCACAATCAGAAACGCCATACCACACCTCTGTTCGACTTGCATAGAGATTACTGATAAACTCTTGGAAAAATTGTAAAATTGAAGGAATTTTAGTCTTCTGAAAATCTACGAAGTTAATCTTTAACCATTTTAAAAAGCGCCGTACCTCACGCAGCTGATCATCGAGAAAAGAATTAGAAAAAGGGGAACCGTGCTGATGGAAGGTTTAAATTCAAACTCCACAAGAGGATTGGGTAGGACCATTGGCAGGTAGAAGACGACGACCAACTAGGACAACAGAGAGGAGGAGACATAGCGTTGTAGAGGTACGGTAATTTGGGAAAAATTAGACTGATAGGATTAAATGGAATTAGGGCTAAGATTTGTTCATGAACGGCTCAGATTCAATTTTAGGAAAAATTCCTCAATGTTGCAGAGGATTTGAATCTCTTGTTATCTGGACGCGGACCTCCAGAGAGCACCTTTAGAAACTACTGCTCCTAGGCGGCTAGCCTGCTTAACTGCTAAAGAGTTTGACAAGCATTTTTTTAAGATTGAGGTTCGTCGTCACTTGTAATTTTTCTTAATGTTTTTTTGGTTTTTATCCACCTTTTGATAACTCTATAACCCATTTGATCAATTTTTTTTATTATTATTTTTATATATATCTAAATTATTTTAAATAATTTAAAAAATAATAATAATTGGACACCAAGAGTTTAAATTAAATATAATAAAAAATTTTACAATTTTTTTAGTAATAAATATAGAATAAAATAATAATAAATTCATGATATTCAATAATAAAAAAAATTATAAAATTCTTTACTATATTTAATTTAAATTTTTACTCCTCAACTGTTATTTTTCCATAATTTTTTATCATTTTTTTCAATAAGTAGTACTTTAACTTTTTTTTATACAATCATTTCATATTAAAAAACTAAAAGTAAAATTATATTCATAATTAGAGAACAAAATTATTATTAGATTTTATAAAACTTCTGCTATTTTTTTTTTTAAATTTATAAAATTATTTAAGATTATAACTTTTTAGAATCTAAACCTTCCGTATAAATTAATAATACCTTTGGTTTTTAAAAATAATTAATTATAATTTTTGAAAATTTTCAACCTCTATATTTCTATATCCAAATTATTTTTAACATTATTTTTCCCATATGTTTATCCAGACACTGTAATCTTTCTTCTCCTGGTACTTTACTTAATACAGATGGGCCGCGTCAATATGTATTAATTATTAAAGAAAGGTTCAAATCCAGAGAAAGACCCACTACTTTTATAGTCATTTCTTGACTTCATCCGCTTTTTATTCATTAAATTAAACTACACAGCTTAGACATTATTCGCAAGCCTACCTTGCTCGTGTCACCAGCCTACCTTGCTCTTGTGTCACCAGCATCTCTCTCATTTTTCTCCTCTTCCATATCCAGAAACCCATCCAGCATGGGATTCAATTGGCCAACCCTTAAAATTGCAGAGCTTATGAGTATCAAATTCCTCGCAGGCTTGTTAATACACCAAATAAAGTTCATTATTCTGATGGTACTCCATCATCTGGGTCCATCACAACAAGCTCCTCCTCCTCCTGATTCTGAAACCTCCACTACTTCAACAAGCAACTTTGTCCCAATATTTGATGGTTCATCCCCAATTCTGGTCCCAGTTCATACACTAACATCACTGATCAAAGAGAGGCTCCCCATCATAGAGTACAGCAAGTTCTTGGAGAGATCAGCTGGTGAGGAAGGATTTCAAGTACAGAAGGAGGAAACGGTATGTGCTGTGTGCTTGAACACAATTGAGGGTATCCACATGATCAGGGAGACCTCAAATTGTTGTCACATATTTCACAGAGATTGCTTGGATGGATGGGTGGACCAGAACCAGGTGGCCTGCCCTTTGTGCAGGAGCCTGCTATTTCCAGGTAATCAGGGACAAAAAACTCTTCATCACCATCACTGATCAACCACATCTCACACAAAATGGAGATCTTATCATCTGCACACAAAATCAACCTGGTTATAGCTTGAGCATATGTTCTCTGGTTTTCTTTGATCTCTTCTCTTATCATTTCCTTCTGTGTATGAAAAGAAAGAGCACTGGTGGGGTTGAAGGAACCGCCTCTCCTTCCTCTAGAGCCCCCTGCACTGGTTTCAATTTTTTTCCTCAGTTTTTTTTTTAATAACCTCAATGACGTAAAATTTATCATACTTTATATATTTATGCCTGTCTTCATGGTTAGCTTAACTTATTGACAAGGTTTCCCTTAGAATTTTTTTTCTGTCACATTCAGGTACTATTTCTGCATAGTAAATTCAGAAAGCATCAATATATCAATTAATATCAATATATATATTCTGAGCATATTCTCTCTTAGCTAAAATAACTCTCTTATTTACGGTAACATAAAAAAGTGATATTAATGTGTTATCTTCCATTCTATACAATGTCTAAGAAAGATGACTAGTTCAGTCAATATAAAATATAAAAAATGCCAGGAGTTCCACTATTTATAAATAGTGAATAATATGGATATCATTCTAAATTCCGTGCAGATATATGAAACTCCGTTTAGTTTAAGTCATGAAAATAAGTAAGTGTTTGTTTAATTTATTTTTTTAAAAAATACTTTTAGAATAGCCACAATTTATAAAAATGATATTTAGATAAAAATAAAAAAATTTATTAAAAAACTATTTAAGTGAAAAAAAAAATTGATTGATAAAAATTAGAGTATGATTTATAAAATGATAAACCAAACAAGTTCTAAGCTACGTCCAAAAACCCAAATGATATTGCCAAACAGGTACGCAATGACGTGTGGACACATACTAAAAGTGGGACTCCCATCTGTACTATCCTTCGTATAACTGTCACCATCACAAGAGCATTTATTTATTTTAAGCATAATGACTAATGATTAGCAATGTCAAACAATAGCCCGTGCTTCAGTTTTCCTTTTCAACGCTTGATGGCAAACACTTCATTAGTTCATTGAAGAAATGCCGAAACGTGGATCCCCAAATATACTATGCAACCAATCACCGTATATCTTGATCTTTTTTTTTATAAAATCCATATCTCTTGATTTTATTTATTGACCATTATGTCTATATCAAACTGTTCCTAATTGAGCTAAAAGAAATTGAAACCACCGAAAGCATCTTCATGAGTGGTAATTTGATTATGTATTTGTACCCAATACTTATTATTTTGGATGAATTTAGACTATTTAATTTTAATTTAGATGTTTCAGATTTATAATTTTTATTTTTATTTTTTTCTATAATAATAGTGTTATTTTAAAATGTGATAGTTATAAAATTATATATATTTTAAATTTTGTATTTAATAAAATAAAAATATATTAATAAAATATAATTAAATCTGAACCATACATATTAAGATTTACTCCCTCCGATTCTTTATATAAATTACTTTCTAGAAAAATTCTATAATTCCAAATATAAGTCATTTTATAAAAATTTGTGAAATATTAATTACTTTATTTTAAGAATACCCTTCTTAAAAATTATTTTATAAAATATTAATTACTTTAAAAAGTTCAAATATATGGTATTAATTAGATGTAAGAATGAAAATCAAAATAAATGTAAGATAATTATATTAATGTAACTAATCTTTCCTAATTCTTATAAGATAATTGAAAGTAATTTACATTAAAAATAAAAAAAATAATCTAGACAATCTAAATGCCAGATGAGGCACCAAATGTGATTTTATGATAATTTCACTTTGATCCCGGTAAGTTCTGTCAATTCATCAAATAAATACTAACTGAAAGTCATAAATTTGAAAGTTAGTTGCGACAGTGGCTGTCATCTCTCCATTATTACTCGAGAAAATAAATGCAAACAGTTCACTGTCTTCATATTCTATGTATAGATACATTTAAATCTTTTTTTTTTCTCTTTCTTCCTAGTTTTTCTCACACTTTACTGTCTCTCTTTATAAAAATACAATCCGTGTTCTACAACCATAAAACTTGTGACTTTGCTCCTCATGGAAGCCTTGAAACTTCAAGGAACCAATCAGCATACAAGTAGAAGCAAAATCATTTTCAACAGTCCCAATAGCTAATAGTCTTTGGCCAAATAGTGTTCTTTCTTTTCCATGGCAGAAACTGCAAGTCGTAATCCTACACATAAATCTCATCATATTCTTACATTTTCTGAACTGTACACAAATAATAAGCCAGAGTTTAGATAAGAAGCTTTTGAAAGGCAAAGCGGATCATCTATATTAAGGCAGCTAACAAAGTGAACAGAGCCATAATATGACATGTTCAAGTTTCGTAGCAGAAAAATAATATAAACGTAGATCCACAAAATATACAACCATATTCCAAGGAGGCTAGGAAGATCAAGATATATGGACCGAAATATGTACCAAAAATCTATGGTGGACCTTAAAACCGACTATAAGACCATAAACAGCGTATGAATGACCAGTACTAATAACAAGATCATCAGAGTGAAGAGAGTTGAGATATTATCCCCCACCTACAGCAATCTTCCACCTCACATTCACTGAGGATCCACAGAAGTGCAACATACAAACTGTACCCAGTATGGTCTGCTCTTGACTTTCCTCTTTTCTCTCTTGATGTCTGCAGGATATCTTGCTGGTGAGTTCCATTCTTTTCCAGCGTCTTCTCTCACAGGCTGTGCAGCAGGGGATTCAGGACCCAGAATGGAGTTAACAGTTGTCAATCCAGAACCATTATCTGTTCCAACTCTGCCATTTTTAGGAGATGCTTGATTTTCTTCCAACTTTGGAGACTTTGGTTTGTTGCTATTGGCCGCCTCCCCCAGGAGGCTCTTCAGAGGTGTGTGTTGTTTACTGGTGCTCCAGTTTGTTACCTTGGCTATAATTTCTTCGTTCTTCTTTCTCCCTTGAGACTCATTAACAACTTGAGTTAGGGTGGGAAACCAACCAGCCTGCGAAGTGTTGGGATTTGGTTGTTGTGGGTTAAGTCCCTTCTGGCCTTCTGAATCGGCGGCTTTTGGACCAACCACATCTACAGATTCAACCAAAGTCATGAAAGATGGTGGTTCAAACATATCTGATTTTTCAGATCGCAGTCCCTCAGGTGCAGCTTTTGAACTATTCGAGTTGGATTTCCCCACTTCTGTCAATGCCAAACCTTCACCATCAGCAATAGCCGGTGCATCAGATTGAACAGAGAGAACTGATTTACATGCCATGAAGAAAAAGTAAATCAATTGGAATATCATTCCAAAAGGTGCAAGAAATTATTCAAGCTTTATATAAACAATGCAAATCACCATGGAGAAATAAGATTTTTCCTATTCCCCATTCTACATTGCCAAATGAGAAAAAAACCTACCAACTAACCCATCCCACCAAGATTTTAAGCAAGCAAACTTAGAATAAAGAAACTTCTTATAGGCATCCAATTAAACCAAATAGTCGAGACAATTGATGGTCAATATGTAAGATATGACAAATGAAGAGACAAATTCATAAACATGGAAATTGTACAAGTGTGTTATGTAATCTATAGATCTACCTCATTCTAAACAAATATCGAATTCGCAATAATAGTTGATTAATTATCCAGATATCATATATATGAATAATACTCAGTGTCATGCAAACTGTGATGCCGATAAAGTACTTATCATACAGGAGACTGATCACTTGTTTCCTCTGATTCTAATAAACATTGGACTAAGAACCACCAGATGAGGCTTAAAATTCTATACCAAAAATATGACTGATACAACTAAACTATGTTTGTATGTGCCGAGCAAAAATTACCATTATAATATTGATGGAGACTTGGTATAAAGCTGAAAACAACTGGATAATTACACTGATTAAGCGGAACTTAGTAAACTCTCCCTAACATACGAGAGGTTAGGGACCTCTCCTTACTCAAAACAGCTACACACTCTGCGATGATTTCCCAAAGGAAGCACACAACCCTAGACAATCACTGTAGCACTAAACCCAACCCAGGATCCAGCAACAAATTACCCGTACCCAAAACACATCAGCCAGACCTGTTCTCTCCCCCCCCACCCCCAAAAAAAAACCTGGGCCTCCCTCCTGTCAATGTAGTTTGGGCCTGGACCTCTTATCAACATGGACATAAGGCTTTATGGACTCATCATTTCCTGCCCCAGCGAGATCCACCTTGTCCTCAAGGTGAAATTGAGGAAATTGCTGTAAAATGACATTATAATCTTCCCAACTGCAATCACAGTCAGGCAGCCCCTTCCATTTAAGCAGCACCTGGATTGCACCATGTGTCATCCTTCTAATCTTTTTAACCTCTTTCAGTTCAGTGAGCATTTCATAATCTTCAGTTAGAAAGCTTGGCAATGGCTAAACCTGTATATAAGGGGAAACAGATTTTTTTAGCTGAGATACATGAAACACCGGATGAATTCGTGCAGTTTCCGGTAATTGCAGACAGTAAGCCACTTTGCCAATTCATTCCAACACCTTATAGGGTCCACAAAACCTTGGAGACAGCTTCTCATTAGTTTTCTTCACAAGGTTCTTTAGTTTGTAAGGGTGAACCTTTAAATATACCATGTTTCCACCCTCAAATGTCACTTCCCTTTGGTGTTTGTCAGCTTGCTCCTTCATTTGGCTTTGAGCCAATGCTAAATGGCCCTTTAATTGGTCTAGTAGGTCATTTCTCTCTCTAAGTTGTACATTAACTTCTTCCACCAAGGAGCTATCTTCTGTCCACTTAAAGAGAGTAGGGGGATCCCTTCCATACAAAGCCTTGAATGGAGTCATCCCTATAGAACAATTGAATGTAGTGTTATACCAGAATTCAGAATTCAGCCCATGGTAGCATTTTTACCCACCTTTTTGGTGACTCTCCTACAAAACAACGTAGGTAGGTTTCCAAACTTCTATTCACCACTTCCGTTTGCCAGTCCGTTTGAGGGTGGTACCCCGAGCTGTACTTAAGAGTGGTCCCGGACTGCATAAACAGCTCCCTCCAAAATTGACTTGCAAAAATCCGATCTCGGTCAAATATAATGGACTTAAGAAATCCGTGTAAATTAACTATTACTTTTACAAATACTTCAGCAACTTCCTTTGCTGTAAAAGGGTGAGAGTGGAACAAAGTGACTATATTTAGTCAATCGGTCTACAACTACCATAATAGTATCAAACCTAAGGGACCATGGCAACCCAATAACAAAATCCATGCAAATATCCTCCCATACAGCAGTTGGAATTGGTAAAGGCTGAAGTAAACCAGATGGGCTGAGAGCTTCATACTTGTTTTTTTGACATGTAACACGTTGAGCGACAAATTTCTGCACATTATTCTTCATCCCTTCCCAATAAACAACCTCAGCCAGTCGCCTATAAGTTCTACAGTAACCTGAATGTCCCCCTAAGGGCGAGTTGTGATACTCACAAATAAGGTCTTGAGTCTTTGGAGAATTTCTAGGCAACACCAACTTATTTTTGTACATTAGGCATCCATTTTTGAGGCTGTAATCTGTGGAGACAGAATTTCCAAAGATAATCTGCTGCCATATTTGTTTCAGTTTCTCATCCTTGTTAACTTCAGCTTCAAACTCCTCTATGCCATTATATTTCCATACGGAAAAAGCGTTCATCTCCCCTTCTGAAGCTTCAATTCGAGAAAGGGCATCTCCAGCTCTGTTTTCCTTCCTTGGCTTGTAATGAATACTAAATCTATATCCCATCAACTTAGCTACCCATTTCTTTTGATTGGGATCTATCACCCTTTGCTCTAGTAGCTACTTCAAAACCTTCTGGTCTGTTCTAATAATAAAAGTGTGTCCCGCTAGATAATGCTGCCACTTCTTAATAGCCAACACAATAGCCATGAGTTCTTTTTCATAAACAGAACCTTGCTTGGCCTTGGTAGAAAGTTGCTGGCTGAAATAAGCAAGAGGCTTGCCTTGCTACATTAAAATTACACCCACAGCATTTCCTGATGCATCAGCTTCAATTTCAAAGGGTAGCTGAAAATTTGGCATAGCCAAAACCGGTGCTTGCATCATGCCTCCTTAAGTTGTGCAAAGACCTTTTGAGCTTTCTCTCCCCACTTAAAAGCATCTTTCTTGAGCAAATCAATCAGAGGAGCAGCCAATTTACCATAATCCTTAATGAATTTTCTGTAGAAGCCAGTAAGCCCCAAAAATCCTCTTAAAGCCTTCAAATTCTTGGGTGTTAGCCACTTGACCATTGCTTCTATCTTAGATTGGTCTGCTTGCACACCTTCTACAGATATAATACGGCCAAGATACTCCAAATTCCTTTGGGCAAAAGCACACTTCTTGGGGTTAATAACAAGACTATGTTCCCTCAACAGTTGCAAGGCTTCTTTCAAGTGCTGGAAGTGTGAATTAATACAAGGGCTGTATACAAGGATGTCATCAAAAAACGCCAATATGAATTTCCTCAAATGATGCCTGAATATGTCGTTCTGGAGTGACTAAAAAGTCGAGGGGGCATTGGTGGGCCCAAAAGGCATAACTAGGAACTCATTGTGACCATCATGAGTCCTAAATGCCGTTTTGTGTTCATCACCAGCACCGAAGAAACTCAAATAGCGAAAAGAAGGGGGTTTAAGATTACTCCATTTGGAACCTCCACTGCTCTTGCTCCCTTTGCTCTTCCTCTCCTTTTTCACTTTCTGCAAGGTCAAATTCTTTCCCTCTATTTGAAAGGTCACATTCATGAGTTTCTTGCAAGCTTCTCGGCTGCATCAATCTCACTTCCGCCTTCAACTCCTCCACCAATCTGTTCTTAAAAATGCCCATGAGTACTTCCTCTAGAATGTCAATCAATGGAGCCGAGAGGAGTTTAAACTTGTCCCTAAATTCAGACACAGAGCCCTCTTGTTTGAGTCCCACTAGTCATTCATAATTATCACCCCACTGGTTGTAGTGGAACCTTTTTGTCATGGCCTTCTTAAATTCTCTCCAATTTCTGATGGGTTGCCAAGTCTCGACCCATTGGAACCAGTTTAGTGCTCGGCCCTGCATTCCCAGAGCAGCGGCATCCAGTCTCATCCTCTAGAACTCCATTCACTGAGAAGTATCACTCCATCCTAAAGAGCCATCCGATTGGATCATCACTGTCAAAGGTTAGAAGCTCCAACCTTCGAAACTTTTGTCCATCCTTTTCCCCACCTTTATCGGCGATTTCTGGAACAAAATCCTGGTCGGCCATGATTGGAACTTCACCTCCACCCTCAGGTTGCACCGTTTGGTTTGTCATTGCCATTTGAGGGTCAAGCGTTTGATTTTGGACAAGTTACCTCAAAGTATTATGCACCTCTGTCATTTGGTCTTGCAGTCGAGTTATAAGTGTCTTCACTCCTGCTACATCCCAGTGCGTTTTCTCCAACTCCTCCTCTATCAATTCCATTCATCCCTCCATTCTAGTATTCACCATGCCCCAACAATCGTACCGCTCTGACACCAAGTTGATGGAGACTTGGTATTAAGCTGAAAACAGCAAGATAATTACACTGCTTAAGCGGAAATTAGTAAACTCTCCCTAACATTCAAGGGGTTAGGGACCTCTCCTTACTCAAAACAGCAACACACTCTACAATGATTTCCCAACGGAGGCACACAACCCTAGACAATCACAGCACTAAACCCAACCCAGGATCCAGCAACAAATTACCCATACCCAAAACACATTACCCAGACCCATTACCCCCCCCCCCCCAACCTGGGCCTCCCTCCTGTCACAATGTCGTTTGGGCCTGGACCTCTTATAAACATGCACAAAAGGCTTTATGGACTCATCAAATATTTGACTTCTTATCAAAATTGAAGTCCATTACAAGTTATGTACTTTTTGTCCTTTAACTTAGAAAGAAGTTTCCTTTAGTCACTCAAATTTTATTGGTTCAAAATGTGTCCTTTAATTGAAAACAATACAAAATTAGAGACCAAAGTAAAACTGATACAAACTTAAAGGACGAAATGTGCATTTAGGTTTAGCCCGGTTTGTTCAGCAAATAGTAACTGTAACCAGCAAGTTATGGTGCTTTCTTTCTCTTTTATCTTCTCACCTAAAATCTGTTGCAAGATACTATCTGATGTTAAATTGAGTACAAAATATACCTTCTTACTGATACTTTGTAAATGTAAAACGATTTATTCAATTCATCAGACACATCTTACATTCACATATCCCCTATTTATAGTAATCCCCTAGCTAACTAACGTCCTTAACCCCCTCTAGTTTTAAAGATACTACACTAACTGCCATCATTTTACGTTTTTATAGGCAACTTGGCTTTTTGATGATTTGAGCTGCATTGAATTAGGTTTTTGGAAGTTTTCTAGGTATAGAAGTGCATAAATTTTTGGATCCTGCCATCACAGGCCTACTGAAACAGCCAAATCAATACAGAATACACCAGATTTAGACCTATAACTCAAAAACTACAAAGGGCTGGAATGAATTTAAACTTTAATTTCATAAGCACCACAAAGTATTAGGAGGTTTCATTGACCATTCAAGCATGTTGCACAATCTGCCAACAGTTAACTTTTCTATAGTGCAGAAGGCATTCTATTATAAAGCAACAAACTTATATACCTGAAACAGAGCCCCAGTTTCCTTCCAAACTATCACAGCGGCTGCTGGAGTAAACTGAAGCATCAATTCCTAAACCAAATTTAGCCAAGTTATTAGCATTTTCATCTGGAGGGGTCACAATACTAGTTCCAGAAGCTTCCTCACTAGGTTCAACAGCTCTATTATCTTCAACAGCAGAAATGGATTGAGCCGATTGGTCAGTATTCAAATAAGAATGCGGGGGAAGTTCCCTAGCAGATTTTTCTAAAGCCTTTAATGACTCTGTATCCTCTGCTTGAGGTGAAATGGAATAAGTACCAACAACTGTATCACATTCTTCCTGTACTTTGCTGTTGTTAATGATTTCATCTCCTTTTATGTCTTCCTTAATACCTGATACTGCATCAATATCTGTGCTGTCAATACCTGTTGGCTTCCTTGCATCCCCCTCCATTACATCCTCTGAAGCAATTTGGGATTCAAAAGGGATGCTACGAGAAGTGGGTGACAAAGCATCTTTCACAAGGGGGCTTTCCACACCCTGAGTATCATTTTCATCACATTTCTCTGCTTTACCCCTCTCACTAGCATCATCACTCTTAAATACATCACTTGACGCCTTTGCTCCCAATTGCAAGAGGTCACTAGGTTGAGGAGTTTCCAACTTTATTCCAATATAACTTTCCTTGTCACCTTCTTTGCATTTGCTGTCTACGGCTAAATCGTCTAAATCATTTCTATTTTCCTCACAATGACTTATTTCACCTCTGTTAATTACACTAGTTTGACTGGTTGAGGAGTCAATTGATACATCTCTGGGATTCTCATTAGATGAGGCCAGAACACTATCTTCTGGAAAACTCTTCTCTTGTGAAGTTTTATGAACATCATGGAACTCCTGTTCTACCGAGAAGTAAGCAACATGGCTCTCATTCTTCTCAGTGTTCACATTATTCATAGAGGCCCCAATTTCATCTGATCTTTGATAACTTTCAGCTGTCAGTGTGACTGGATGATCTACAGCTTGCTTTTCAGCAAGTGTGTCTACATGGCTCTCATTCGTCTCAGTGTTCACAGTATTTATAGAGGCTCCAATCTCATCTGATCTTTGATTACTTTCAGCTATTGGTGTGACTGGATAAACTATAGCTTGCTCTTCAGCAAGAGTGTCTTCACCCTTAGACCCATAGTGGACAGGCTCATGCTTAATGCTATCATCCAAAACATGCACATCTGGAGAAATAACCTCACTTTCTTCACTCAATTGGCTTAACTTGAAATTGGAATGATTTTCCACATTAATGGCCTCCTTCAAGTCATCTTTCTTAACCTTAATTGCTTCAAATGATCGTACATTGTTCAAAGAACTTTGTGAAACTTCCTCACAATCTTTAAAATCTTCAAAATCATCAGCCAAGACGATGACACTACCTTCCAGTAAATTTCTATGCTTTAAAGTTTTACCAACATCATCAGACCCCTGTTCTTCAGAAGAGTCAATGGTACAAGTCTTACTAATCCCAGACTCCATAGAATCCTCAGAGGCTCCAAGTTCTATTGATCTTTGATGACCATCAACGGTGTCCTCGACAGGAGAAACTTCAGCCTTCTCTTCAGCAGTCACTTGAACAATGGGTTCACAGTTAATACTGCCCTGCTTGATGCTATCATCCAAAACATGCATAGCAGGAGAAAGAACCTCTTTTTCTTCAGTCAGTTCGTTTGAGTCGAAATTGGAATGGTACTTCCCAGTCACAGACACAGTTTCCTTTAAGTCATCCCTTGCATGCTTCAATGCTTCAGATGTGGGAAGGATTAAAGGATTCTGTATTACCACTCCTTCACGTTCAGGATCCTTACAATTTTCAAGCTCACTCTGAGAATGAGCTAAATCAGGATTAGAAAGTGTAAAGACATCAATGCCTCCTTCTCCCTTTACCAGAGAAGCCTTCACTGGATCGGTAGAAGTAGACATATGTTTTGACTCTAGCTGAACAACATTAGTAGGAGCATTTGTGTCAATAACAGAATCAGCATCAAAAGGAAGAGCATTGTCTTGAGGCACCACAGAAGATAAATCAACATTGTTTTTTCCCTCAGGCGTAGCAGCTCCATCAGTCATTTCACCACTTGAGGTAACTTCATCACCAACTTTTATTTTAGAAGACCTCTCACTTATTTCACCTACAACATTATTGGAAGATATCACAATCTCAACCATGTCTCTGTCAGAATCAATCTCATCTATTCCTTTCAAATTAGTCTCTGCAACAGATGTCAAACCGCAATCTGTAACTTGTTCACCAGTTTCTGGAATTATATCTGACATGGGTTCTGCTTTGCTAGCTTTGCTGTGATGGGAGTTACTTGGAAAACCTAAGGAATCATCACTGTGTACAACAGTTGCTGCTTCAGTCCTCAAATCTGAATCAGAAAACGATGGTGGTTCCACAATAAAGTTTGATGGTTGACCCTGCAATTCTCGTGTTTTTCCCCCCTCAACTTCTTCACTTTGCGAAGCTTCAGGACTTTGCATTTGGAAGTCCTCACTCGACTTGACAATTAACTGGCTCACACCTGCAGCTGTGAAAGCAATTATTAGCACATGATAGTGCCACAAGGAAGAAACAAATCTAGCATTGGAAAAAGATAAACAGATTATACACCCAAAAAGAAATTTGCCTAATTCAATATTAGTGGACATAATCTTCTTTAAAAATTTTACTTTCATAGATTTTTAACAATGGAAGGTTTTCCTTCTATAAGCTAGAAATAGTAAACACGTGGGTCTATAAAGAGCAATGCTACAGCTTCAACAGATCACACCTGCTAACACAAGATGCATGTATACCATGCAATACACAGAGGCAAATAATTCAATCACATATCAGATAGGTAGGCACAGCACTTTACCTAAAAAGGCTATACGACTGCAATTGACTACAACATTCATAAGAAAAATTTGAGACAGACAGAAGAAACAAGAGGAAAAAAAAATGAAGACAAAACACAAAATCACCTATTAAGCAGATAAAAAATCAAATAAAAGATATGTCTGCCTCAACAAATGCGACACTAGATCCTAAATACAGATTAAACAGACAGTTAAATAATCATTACTTAATATGAATCAATAAATTCAATGGAATTATCGAATTCATAATCTTAAAAACAGAGTAAGCACATAAACTTTTGTCCCTGTTTGAAGAAAGTTGAGAACCCTATAAATTTTAAATATAATTTGGTGCATCACGTTGAGGATAACATTGTCATCCAGCCTTTAGTTTTATGAAGAATGATCATCAGAACACAATTAATTGGTGGAGATCAAATTTGATTTTCTGCTATTAACAAAGTACATAATAGAATTTAATTTCATAGACTCCAGGACGGTAATATCTGAATTCTACAAAAAAGTTTTATTTTGCCATTAAAACAATTGTAAATATAAAGGTGAACTCGAGTAGATGAAAAAGACAAAAAAAGCTGCATGAACAGCTATATCCACGCCCTTTTTAGTCCTTCTGCATTGGACAGCTGATCATCTCGATGCCATGGGAAAAAATGCAGAATCCTACATAAATGTGCTTACTAGAATTGAGTAGAGGAATAGAATTCACAAGCAAAAATGAAGTCAAGAAACTTCTCTACGGAAATTCTGAAATAGTCGTTCTTGATTACTATGCATCAAGCAAATTTATTTTCCATGATTTTTTCAGGCACGGGTATAATACCCTTTGGCTGGTCTTGACTCTTGACCCACCAAGTACGGTTTCCAATTAATGATAATTTATCATAACAACATATATAAAAAAAATGGTAAGAAAATACCTGCAAGTGTGTTGAATTCCTTATTGTGAGTATTTTTTAAAAAAATTAAAAGCAGTTTGTAGTATTCCGCACAAAAAAGAATCAGTATACCACAATAAACATGAATCTTAACATAAAAAAGCCCCAACCCAACTTAACATTGTTACTTAAGAACGTGATACTATAATATTAAGAGGAAACAGAAAAGTACAAATGTAAAATGCTAATTTAAAATCCCCTTGCAAAGTAATAGGTACATACTTATCAAAATGAGAAATCTTGAAAAACATATACCAAGTTCTTAATTGAACTGGCAACTCCGCTAAATCATGAATAACTTATCTGTTGATTAAACCATAAAAATAAACAGCAGATACATCAATCAAGCACTCCAATTCATTACTTTCAATATTGAAGCTTACCATCAAAAACTTTATTTTCCGATAGCTCTGAAGATTTTGGATCTTTTCTGTCAAATCTTTCCACACTAATTGCTGAATCCGAACTTAATCCGCCATCTGAAAAGTCTGCAACGGCATCTGAAAACACCTCATCTTCTGATCTATTTATTTTTTCTCCGATCCCACCACCACCCTTCTCATTTTTACTCATTTCAGGGGCGGGTTTTGGACCTGACACATCAAAACATTACTAAACTTGTTTTAGCAGAAGATACAAAGTTAAACAGATATTAACAGAAGATTAATTTATTTCGCGAGAGGGAGTCAAGCTCACTTAAGAATAAAAATTAGTTCAGTGAGTCACAGGTGTATTTCTTAGTAAAAACGTAAAATATATTATTTGACTGACTTGGTGTCTGGTGATCATCATCAGAATCATCTGAAGCGTTGGAATGGGTATGTCCCTCTGAGTCCAACAGTTTGTAACCTTCAATGGTTCCACAGATCCTCTTGTGAGCACGCCGGTGTTTGGCACTCGGATGTGGATTTGGGAAGGGCCATCCACATTTGTGGCATAACTGGACTCCATGACCCTCGTGCCCTTCAAAATCAACGAAGTACCATCAAAATTTTACATTCCAGAAATTCATAAAACCCCAGATACAATTTTTTCAAAAAGAAAGAAGCGAAAGACAGAGACTTTCCCAAAAGAAAAACCAGAAAGACAGACTTTTCCATAAAAGAAACCACATAAGGATATAATATAAAAAGAGAGGAAGAAACAGCAAGACTGAGAGAAACAAGACAGACTCAAACCCGTTAAGAAAAAAATGGAAGAGCTTAAGGCACCTGGAATGTGAACTCGTCTGTGATCCTGGTTGTCCATGTGCAAGAAGACTGAACCAATGGATCAGATAAAAGAAACCCAACAAGCAAAAGCAGAGGTAGAATGAGAGAGGAAATGGAGCAGACTGTGATGAAACAGAGGGAATCAGCGGAGGAAGACTTGTTGGTGGAAGAACAGACACCGAAGAAGGAGAGACCAGACCAGCGGGAGTAGAAAGGTACACTGATACGGTACAGCTTCAGACTAATCGGGGGGCCGCCCATGTGGACTCTCTTGTCATTAACATGCCCCAAAGGAACATAATTGACCTACCCCTTCTTCAATCTTGTCCGTTTACAAGGGCATCGAAGTCTTTCTAGCCACATCGAAGGGTAAAATCCATGTGAGCACAACAGTTAATGTGCAAAACACGATAAGCTATTTGGAGTGGATCGCAGATGATAGACACTTCGCGGAGCACGTGGCTGGTGCCCGTGACAACCTTTCCACCGCTTCTGCGGATATCAAATCTCTTTCCAGGTTTGATCCGTCCCATGACAAATGTTAAAGTCACGGGCTGTGACATTTGATATGATGACGGTCAATGAAGTAAATGCTTGAGGCCTTGAAATACACGTAGGATGCTTAGCGAAATGCATGTAGGATAAATAATATGGATTATGCTGACAAAAAAAAGAAAATAAATAGTGGGGATTATAAATTTATAACCATGTTTTGTCCTTAGCAGTGAGCTTCCTAACGATAGTACTACTCTCAGGGAATAGCATGTCAATGTCCCTACATACAACATACATTTTCTGAGCAAAGTATCCAAACCGATATTTAAAAAGTATAAACACTTGAATTTATATTATATTATCAGTTATCCATGGTTTTATCATTTTACTAGATATGTTTTTTTAAATAAAGTCTGAACTGAATCATAATATTTATAATTTATGAATAACATATTTTATTACAAATTTTATATTATGTTGAAAGTGTCCATTTATTTCTTTTAAATGCAATTAATTTGATATTTAAAATAATGTTTTATCCCCAATGTTTTTATTTTGTTTGAATGTTTCCTTTTTAAAAACATTCATTTTTTTTATATTGTTCACTGACTCCCTTGCAATATACTCTCTCTGGTCTCATTTATAAGATGTTGTTTTTTATTATACGGGTATTAAGAAGACATAATTATGCTTTTAAATTTATAAAAAAAATAGTATAAACTTCCAATCTTACCCCTACTAATTAAATACTAGAATAATTTACGAGATAAAAAAAATTATTAAATGAAGAGTAAAAAAGGAAATTTAAATAAAAAAATAAAACAACACTTTATAAATATGATCAAATAAATTTTTAAAATAACATCTTATAAATGGGACCAGAGAGAGTACTATATTACGTATTTTTGTCAGTAATTAATATTGCTTCTTTTTTTAATAGAATGTTGCTTCTTTTTGTTTTAGTTAAGATGACCATCTTAGGAAGCAAAATGTTTCTTAAAGATATTGTTATATGAACTACCTATTGCTAAATACATTTTTCTATGTATTGTATGAAGGTTAAAGAATGAATGTAATAATTCAAGGCTCTTAGGTCTTAAGTCAATAGCTCATGGATGCATGTAGACTATGAATATTGATAGTGGAAGTAGACTAAGTGGTTTTTTTATTTTCAAAAATAGAAAAATAAAAAAAATTTATTTAATAAACCTATTTTTTATAAAATGTTATGAAAAATAGAAAAATAAAATAATATAAAATTGAGAATATCTTTAAGATATTTTGTAATTTTTGTTATAAAAAATACAAAAAAGTGAAAAATACCCACCTTATAATGGTAAAGTTATAAATTTTAAATAACTCATTTAATATTTACTAATTATGATTTTGATAACAATTATCCAAACAGATTTTTTTATTATCTTATTTTCATAACTTGTTTTCAAAAACAGTTTTACAAAACTATTTTAAAAATAATAATGTAAAACTATTTTAAAAATAATGAAATAAAAAATACTGTCAAACTGGTCTTTATTCTCTAATCCACTAAATAAAATTCTTGTAGGATCTATCCCTAGCCTTTCTTTATTAGAAAAAAGGGTAAAATATTTAAACAAATACATGGATATTGTTGCACACATGAGCATCATAGAGCAATAGAAAATTCATAAAACACCAACAAGATTCTTAGGGCATGTTCAACAATTGTCCTGAAAACAATTTTTTTGTTTAAAAAAAATTATTATTTAATAAACTGTTTTTTTATAAAATGTTTTAGAAAATAAAAAAATAAAAAAATAAAAAATTTAGAACATTTTTAAAGTAATTTCTAGTTTTTATTCTAAAAAATAAAAAAAAAAGTGAAAAATATCTATCTTATTAATAGTAAAATTATAGATTTTGAATAACTCATATAATATTTACTAATTATAATTTTGATAATAATTATTTAAATAAAATTTTTTATTTTTAAAATTTGTTGTCCGAAACAGTTTTAAACAGAAAATACTATTGAACAGTGGCTTGCTTTCTGGGCGTGTTTAGACTTTGGATTCCGTCTTGTATTAGTTATTATCGCCGACGCCGAAGAGTTGTCCAGCTTGCCGTACGAAAGTACTTCATTAGCAAGCTGTGACCAATATTTATCAGAAACAGGGACCAGTCAGGTACCTTGGTCACGTATTAGAGCTACATTTTTATCAATTTTTTTAATTGCTTAATTACACCTCATTTGAATGACTCTGCCAACACTCCACTTCCTGTTTAACTATTATAATTTATAATTATAAAAATTTGAATATAACATAACAAAATCAAACTCAACGGGCATAAGAACATGGACCAATCTAATACATTTACATCTGAGTAATATATATATATATATGATTGTTATAAAAAAAAGTAATATATATATGATTTTATGCAAAAAAAAAAGGGCATAGGTTAATATTTTGATTGTCTGACTTATTTAATTAATTAAATGTCATTCGATATCATTTAATTTTCAATTTCTATCACATACTTGTGTAGATTTCCTTATTCGTCGAATATTACTTAACAAACTTACTCGTCTTCTGTACCGATCTTGTACTAACTTGGGTGAACTTCCATAACAATAAGAAGAAGAAGAAGCAAGATTGTTTTGACTCTTCTTCACTGTTATACAAATACTATAATATACTTCCTTCATTGTTAAATATTGGACATTTTGTCCTAATTATAAATATAAGGCTAATTACAAAAAATATTTTTTATTTTACATTTTTAAGAAATGTCCATATTTAATGTATTCCAATGAAAAAAAATTAAATAAAAATAATTTTAAAAAAATATTATGATTTTTTAAAAAAATCGAGATAATTAACTTATTTTAACTTCTATTTTTAATTCACATAATTTAGTTAAAATATTTTTATATCAAGCAAAGAAGGTAGTAATATATATATTAAAGCTTTGTCGGTCAACTATACCCCTCATCTCATTTTATTTGTCATTTTATAAAATTTTAAATATTCAATTTATGTGATATTTTACACTTATAATGAAGTATTGATTTTTTTTTATTTTTTTATTCTTAACTAAAAATAATAATAATTTGAATATGAGTTTTTTTTAGTATTTAATTTAAAGATATTTTGATAAAATATTATTAAATATTATTATAATTTAGATCATTTAATAATTTTATTAATTTATGTAAAAAATTTTAAAATCTCAAATAAAATGGGATGAAAGAAATATTAAACAAGTAGACAAAATATATGTCACGAACTAAAACAAACGAAGAGGAATTAAGGTTCAGAAATATATTTTTTAAAAAAATACTGGTGCCTTGATCATGAGACACAAAGTCGAAGAATGAAAAGGGGTGCAATAATAAGAGGGGGCCATGAACCGGCACAGTGGTTGTGATCCACGTGGTCAGAAAAAATAAAAAAAGAGTAATAAATAATAATCAAATCCCAATTTATTTTAGTTGAGGTGGTATGGGAGTCGAGCGTGGCTTAAAGAAAATATACTACTACTGTTAAATTATTTCTTTTTATTTATATTATAAAATATTTTATATAATAAGTTTTAAATTTAAAATATAAGATATTAGATTTTTTTATATTTTATCTGTATTTAATTTTTTCTTACTCATCATTTTAGATAAAAAAATAATACAACAATAACAATATTAGGCTTATCAAACTAATGTGATGTTAGTTACATGGATCATACGATACTGATAGACTCTATCAAACATCATCTTCTTAAATAAATCATTTATTAATAGGTCATTTCTTATAATTTCCTTTAATATCTTTTTTTATCTTTCTATACGCTTTTTAATAGAATTTCAAATCATTTGATTAACTCTACTCACTAACTTTTCTTACCCTTTTCTTTGTACATGTTTAAACCACCTTAAATGATTTTTCATTATTTTCTTCTCAATAGGTGCTACTCTGACATTATTTCATATACAATTATTTCGTATCTTATCTAATTTTGTGTGACCACACATCTATCTCAACATTCTCATCTCTGTTACCCCATCTTATACTCTTATTGTCTTTTCAAAGTCTAACATTCACTACCATATAGTATCGCTGATTTTATAATTGTTTAATAAAATTTCCTTTTAAACTTAGTAGATATCTTGCAGTCACAAATAACTTTTGATATTTTTCTCCACTTTAACCATCCAATTTGTATCATATGTATTACATTCTCATCAATTTCACCATCACTCAGTAAAATCAACCCCAGATATCTGAGTTTTTACACTTCTATAATGATTTGCACTCTAATTTTCACATCTAAATCATTTTTAACTAACTTATTGTTAAATTTGTAATACATATATTGTCTTACTTCTACTCAAGTGAAAATATTTTAATTTTGAAGTGTGTTTCTATAACTCAAGTTTAGAATTGACCTCCTCTCTTAAATTTTCAATTAAGACTATAAATGTGAGATGAAAAAGTGATAATGAAATATATTTAGTAAAGGTAAAATAAAAAATATTTATATTTTTTTATGAACTTTAGATAAAAAAATAATTTGTTTAATATGAATATATTTGATATAAAATATTTTAAAATATAAATAGGAGATAGTAATTTAATTAATTTAGTTAAATGTGGTTGGTTAGTTAAACTTAAACCGAATCACAAGTCATTCCACGAAATGATTGGACCATGTTTGTCTCATTCCCACGCCAACTGGATTGTACCAATCACTTCCACTAGACCAACTTGTACCCCTCCATTTCCAGTCCATTATTATTTAATTAATCAATAAAGTTAAAACCAAAAAGCCTTTTCATTTTTTAGTCGGGTTTCCCACTGATTTTACTCATTTGCTTCCCCTCAACTCTTTAACTCGTACGTCCAAGTGCCATTGGATTGAATGCTTTTTCTTATAAAATTATAATTTGATAAAAAATCTATTTAGATGATAAAGTTAAAAGTATTTTTAGATATATAATATAAAGTTAATATTTCCTCATTTTCTAAATCTATGATTTTGATAATAGAAAAGTAACAATTTTTCTCTTTTTCTAAAATCATAGTTTAACTTATTTTTTATTTTTTAAAGAGATAATTTTTGATTGGTCAAACACTTTTTCTTGAAAAATCATGGTTTGGTTTTGGAAAAAGTAAACCAAATATACCATTGACTATTACAAATTACATATTTTTTATTCAGCAGCAAAGTATCATCCGACTAGTTGAAGACTAATTTATTTTAGGTGTAAAAACTATTAAAGTGGATTTTATCTCTTTTAATAAGATATTTTCTATATATATTGTTAGAGATTAAATCAGGATAACAAATTTTTGAAATCCAACTATCTACCAATACCAATTGTATCATAATTTTGTTAATTCTTACAATATATATTAAAATAGTAAATGCTAGTGTTAAATATATATAGAGAGTATATATAGTATACACACACTCCCTTCCTTTTTTTCATGATCTATTTTTTTAAAAAAAAGAAGAAGATATTTTTATTTATTTCTTTCTTTTAAAGTTTAAGACAATATATTAATTATTATTATTATTATTTTAATTGCATTTTATTTATTATTTTTTAAAATTAAATATATTATTAATCAGCTTTTTTTTTTCAAGGACAAGATAGAACATTTTAAATAAATTTTTTTTATGGATGCCATGGAGTACCCAGGTCCCAGACCTAAACAGAGTAGGAGTATATGCCATTCTTTGATGTATGCCAAATCAGTTTACCTCCAAAAATATTAAATTCAGGTGTGTGTGTATATATATATATATATATAGGGAATTTTTCCTCTCAAGCAAGCTTTTGATGGATTCCACGTCCCGTCTCCCACTGGATCAGCTTCGTGGAGTTATTCACTTTGTTTTTCTTTTTTCCCCGAACTAAAACACCTTTCCACTATGAAACAACATAGAAGCACAAAGCACCCAATAACAGTAAATCACAATAAAAATAGTGAGAACCCAGCAAACACTAAATCAGATCTTTATAACTACTACACGAACACGAACCAACAATACAACAAATAGGTATCCACACACACACGTGTATATATATATATATATATGTTATAAAAAAGAAACACATAAAATGAATCTACATGTCAGTGTCAATAATCAACAGACAACAACAAAGGTGAGAGAAAAGAAGTCCATATATATATATATATATATATCTCCCATGGTAGTAGTACAAGATCCAACTCTTTTATTGACTTGCAGTTTAATCTAGCTTGCAAACTGTTACGAGAGAAAATGACTCTCAGTCTCACGTAGGAGAGAAAGAACTACTGCTAAAAAAGAAACAAAGAAGAGACTTATTTATTCTCTTTGTTCAAACAAATTAGTATTATTATTTTGACAAAGAAAAGTTCCTGATACTCTGCTTGTCCCAGCCCATTCAACCTTAAATGGGTCTTTTCAGCCCAACACATTGGCCCAAAATACATGCTTTTCGGTGCCTTATATTATTATTTACATCTTATTTTATTCCATCAAAATATTTTCTTTTAACCTAACCACCGACGGTATTTCATATTTGTTAGTAATAATACATTAGCTTTTGTAGAAATTGTGCGGATAGAGATTTGATGAAGGAAAGACTCATTATTCTTCTTCTCTTACTTCCTATTCTTATAAACTTTAAAAAGTAACGGCACGAAACTTGGGCAAACGGTCACTAAATATTTTGATTTAGTTAGTAAAAATTATATGAATTTAATTAGAGATTTTGAATTAAAATTTTTGGATTGTAATTGTGTTAAAACTTAATAATAAAACTTATTATCCTTTCAACCTTATTCAACTTAATTTAAACTAATATAAATTTTAACAAATTCTACAATTAAGGTGAACAACTCTAAATATAAGTGCATATATAAAAAAAAAATCAGACAAACTAATAAAAAAAAGATAAAACAAGTTAACATGATTATCAAATCTTTCGCTTGCATTTTCCGTCCTAATCTATCAGTCCTTCCATATTAGTATAAGGTTTTTTTCTATATCCATCCTCATCATTCGGCTTATCCTTTTTTTCAATGTATAATTATTTGTTTGATTATCATTTACAACATTCTGTTAGAAGAAGTTTTTGAGGTTATCAGAAAAATAAATAACGTTACGGGTTGATTTAAAAAATTTAAAGGGTGAAAATGAATATTCGATTTTTGTCTCAACATTTTTCACTAAAGGACGCGTGTCGCCACTTGAATTTTCCATTACTTACACAATCTCCCGAGTCGCGACCAGAATTTCTATTTCGGGACCTCTTTGCCTTCGTCCTCCCCAACTCGACCTTTTCCTCTGCTTCAAGGCACCTCTCGCTGTCTCTCACACTCCACTTGGCAGTTGGCACACTTCGCTTCTCCTTCGACCATAATTCTCCCTCTTTTCCCACGCTATGAATTTCGGCGACTCCGATAGACCCAAGGTTTTCTCACTATCGGAGCAACCCCAGCGCCAGCTTCGCAATGTTTTCGCCGACCTTCAATGGCGCTGCTCTGCTCTTGCCCACGACCTCACCCATCTCCCTTTCCTCGACCTCCGAAACACTCTTTCCAACCTTCAATGTCGTGCAAAGCATGCCTTGGATGCTGGGATGACCAACTTTTTTCTCACTTCTTGTTCTTCCGAGAGAAGACCAGCTTGGGCGTCCCTTGCCCAAAACAACAGTGAGCTTCGCCGCCCTGTAAGGGCCTTGTCCACCGAAGCCATCGAAGAGCGTTTGGCGGGCGTGCCTGTTTATGCCCTCAGCAATGCTGCCGAGGAATTCGTGCTGGTTTCGGGCACTTCATCCGGCAAAAATCTTGGGTTGTTTTGCTTTAAAAAAGAGGATGCTGAGGCTCTTCTTGAGCAGGTTAAGAGTATTGACCCCGAAATGCGAAGTGGGTCCAAAGTGGTGCTTGTTGCTTTAAATAAGGTTGACACTCACTGCTGTTTTTTGACATTTTGGGGAATTTTGTTTGTTTAATGTGGAATCTGTGAGTCACTCTGGGGTCTTGTGCAGGTCTTTCAGCTCAAGGTGGATGGAGTAGCCTTCAGACTGATTCCAGAATCTTCTCAAGTACAGAATGCCCTGAGAGTGAGTGGTTCATAACTTTCTCTTGTTATCCTTTCTAGTGCATTGTTATGTATGGGATAGGACTTTGCTCTGAATGACTGGAATTTATTTATTCCGATGCAAGAATTGAGATGACTATGATTTATATTTCATTTTTATATCAATTGTGAAAAATGATGTAATAGTTATTCGTTTCTCATCCTATAATGCATTTATATAATTATACTGTTCTTGTTGTTGTTGTATGGTCGGCGTTAAATAAAATTGAATTTGCTAAAAGCTATGCTTCTCCAGATACATACTGCAATTTTCAAAAGGTTAATTACTTTTTAAGCATTCGAATTAGACTCTATATAAACATATGCATTTACACGCCTGTGGCATTCTAGTGGTTGGAAATTTAAATTAAGCCATATGGTACCTACTTGAAAATCTAACAGTTAGAAGTTAACTTTGCTGGGGTTCCTTCCAAGAAACTTATCTGCAATCCGTTCTAGTACTTGGAAAAAATATCTGTAATCTACCAAACTGAAGGACAAACCAATTATAGTGATGAATATGTCTTTGGAAGAATACTTGTTTGGTAATCAGTTTATAGTTTTGCTGTGAAAATTACATAGGTCATAGATATGGGCTTTCATAATAGTTACAGACCATTATCTGGTTTCTTGCTTTTTATCTACTGCAAGGCTTCAATTTCTTAATTATGTGCACATTGTGTGAGCTGTGATCACTGTGTGATGTGAATTTTCCTCTATTACTTATTTCTTTGTTTCTTGTTTTTTTAAACTCCATTGCAACTTTTTTACTTCTTTGATTGTGTTTAATTGTTGGAATGGGGTCGAATCCAAGGACGGATCTAGGGGGGCCAGGCACCCTTGCTCGGCCCCCCTCCTTCTTTTTCATATTTTTCTTTCAGTTTAGCCCCCCCAATGACAAAGTCTTAGATCTGTCCCTGGTCAAATCATTAGATGATGTATCGTGTTTGGCTGAATCTACATAATGCAAATGTGCATAGTTTCTATTTCCCCTTGTGTGAATTGGTGGAAGCAAGTTCAATAAAAACTTTGGGTTTTCACCAATTCCAGTAACTACGGGTTGACTGAATGGGTGGACTGGTCGTATCCCCATTATTTTAGTCAAACTGGCTGGGTTGTTCCATTTTTCACCACACTGGTCATGCATGCTGAAAATTTGATGGTTGTAAACTCGTAAGGTTAGCTGTATAACCTGTTTAGCTTATTACTTGATACTTGAGCTATAATGTGATAATTAATGATTATGTATGCTTCGTGATTTGCAGGAGAGGGAGAAGTCTGGCTTTTCTTCCAACATTTTTGCTGGAGTTCCAGTTTTCCAGGTTTTGTTTTCAATCTGGGCTTGTCATTTGCAGCTTACTTTCTATGCTGCAATCTGTTGATAGGATTCATGAATGTTTTGAAATAGGTTTTCTGTTGTGGATCAAAATGCTTTGCAGCATTTTAATGTTAAATAATTGATTAAAAGACATATGTACTTTTGAGGATGTAAATTTTAGTTGAAGGTCTAAAGAAGGGTGTTAAGTGGTTGAGAGAGAGAAGATAGGAAGTAGGGAAGAAGAGACAAAGAGCGTAGAAAGGAAAGAGAATTAGAGAAACAAGAGAGGGACGAGAGAGAGATCTGAACTGAAATTTCATTAATCACAAAATGCCACCTAAAACATTCCTTAGACTCCCTTATATAGCTGCTACCCCTCCAACGGCTATATTCCTCCAACCAACATTTAAATCATAACTTACTCATATAACTAACTGACTAACTAGACACCTAATTAACATATTATATAGCTTTATAACAAAAGGAGCCAAAAAAATGAGAAGAAAGAGTCCATGTTTGAAGTTCAGGTTCTTGTTGCAGCCATAGCAGTCTCAAATTCTGGATAATTCTTTTATAGCACAACTTCTATTATTCTTGTCCCTTAATAGGCAGAAATTGGGAATGTTGTCCAAAATCGACTGAATGATTGTCGATATGTGTAAAGACATATATGCATACAAGAATGACTGACAACAAGTTATTAAGATATAATATATATTTGTTGATTTGGTTTTATGATTAATCTTTGAGTTCACTAGTTAGGTTTCGAAGTCTCTAGTCTCACTCATTGACACTGTTCTTATTTTCCCTTCTTTTGCTTTTATTTGGGAGAGATGGGAGGTGGAATTGTGGATTTGGTTGGGTGCCTTTGGGCTCCAGTTATTGGTTCTGCTGATTGTTGAATTTGACCTTTTTTTTCTAAATTGACTACCATAGAAAATAATATATAACTCATATTTTGTCTAAAAGTGAAAGATTAACACTAAAGTTCTTGATATCAAACAGAATAACCTAGCTAGCCTTACTAGTTTGTCCATGCCTGAAATCTTCATATATATATATATATATGTATATTTTTTTTTTCGGTGACAAACTATCCAATATTTGATACTATCAACTAATCTAGCATTGAATTGGATTAGCCCTCAATTGGGGGAAGTTTTCCCAAAGTGATTTTTTTTTCATTTACAAAACTCAAATTCGAGATCTTGCTTAAGTGGCATTGAGTTCCTTTTTACTCAATCCGACCACTATTGGTTGAAATCTTCATAATTACTTTACTCAAAGTGGTTAACTGCACACTGGAATTTGAGGAATTCTGAATTTGTCACAATTTTGATATATTCATGAAACTTGCTAGTCATCCCATTATCTGGCATATTTTGTATGTCACAGTATATCATGCTCTCAGTAGTTGCAATTTGCCATTGCTGTTGATGTAAGCATATATGAACTGATTAAACAAATTTGGCCTTCTTGGAAACTGAAGGATATATCCAAGTTCTCTAGGTGCCACGGGAATTTTCCAAGCCCTGTTAGTTTTATCTTGCTGGTTCATTCATATATTTGATTTACTATGTATCTGGGAATTTTATCTTGTTAGTTTTTTTGAGTCTTATTCCTGAACTAAGTCTCATTTAATTAGGATTAGGAAGTCATAAGCTCAGCTATTAAAGTAAGTAGAGTTGTGAACTGCGACTACATGATTTAATTTGAGATGATGAGAATGCCATTGGAAGACTTGTAAGCCAAGTTTTCCTACTTTCCTCCGTCATCTCCCTAGCTATTGTTTCATGCTGTCATTTCTGATAGACACATGACATCCCGGAATTCTTTTTGTTATTGCTTGCTGACAGCCTAAACAATACACATTCTCTCTCAGTATGAAATCATAAAAATTTTCATGTGTTTTGTCCAGAAACCCCTAAATCTAGACCATCCAAAATTCTATTAATTTAGTGCTGCCCAGAAGAACCAGCGAGAGCATGTCTGGAATCTTGTCACTCTGAATTCCACTAAATCATGATCCCTGTCTTCCACAATTACGGTTATGACTCTTCTAAGTAGCTGAAAACCTTAGGCACATTTTCAATCCACAATAGGCAGATTCTCTGTTTCTGTCCTGTATCTTTGCTCTCTTTTATGAGGTGTGAACAGTGAAGTTAAAGTAGCTAAGTCTCTTAAAAATACCACACGTGCATTTGCAACAAGTGTTGCAAGCTGAGATATGGTGGCCTAAAAATACCCTTGTTGAATCCTTGCATATACTGTATGTTTAATTAGTTTATGATGTTTGGTGATATATGGTCCATAACGGCACTGTGAATCTGATTTGTTCTACATTTAAACCCTAGTAGTCATGATAATGATAATTGTTATCATAATTTATGATTATGTTTCATTTCTGTGAATGTCTCTGAGTTATAATCTCACTAGAAATTCTGAATTTGGTGTTTTGAATTGTAACCTTGATTGGTTTTCAGTCCAAAAGTCTGATATTGAAGAATGAAAAGAAGAGATATCGTCCATTTTTCTTTAGGAAGGTGTAGTTGAAGGACCTTTCTTGAATTAGCTTCTGTAAGGCATTAGTATTCCAGCTGAAGAATATTTGCTTCTCATCTTTTGGAATTTTCGCAGGAGGATTTGGAAAATTCACTTCAAAGGGCTTCCCGTCAGCAGAATCAATTAAATCCTATATTCAGACCAGGAGAAATCCAGGTACAGTCTACATGAATTGAAACAATGCTCGTTAAGAGTCTCCATTGAATCCAAGAAAATATAGGCCTGTCTTCCATCTATACTAGAATAATGAAGTTTTTCCAAAAGACCTGCTGCTAGTGGAGGAAAGCCTCAGGATGAGAGAATCCCCTCAATGGCTGCCTTGCTGATTTATTGGATTAATCTGTGATTTATATTTTTCAGGTTGCTGTTCTTGAGGATGTAATTAAGGGAATGAAGGTGAGCTTGAAGGCTACATAAGAAGATAGTATAAAAGAAAAGATCACAATCTGTAATGTGATATTATCTATTCTAAATTTGCTGGCAATAACAATTAAATGATTTTGCAGGAAAGTTCTACATGGGAGGATGTTGTTTTTATACCTCCTGGATTCGACATCTCAACTGATTCCAACCAACAATGAGGCAGGATGATCTGGGAATGAAATTGATGATTCTTACCTTCCCCTTTTTCATACTTATATACCAAAGGATTGCTTGGAGTAGGATTTGCCCATATAACTTTTTCTTACTTCAAAGTTCCAACTCTTAAATACCGTAAGCAATGAAATATGTCAGTGCATTATATGAGAGATGATTGGATTTTTCACTCTTAATTGGTTCTGAACGGACTTCTTATGTGGAAACTCTCATGTTGTTGTGCAAATGCACACCCGCTGAAAGTTGAGGTGTAATTGCTAACTGATTGAATTTGGGAACGTGTTTGGCTGATGCACTATTGTTTTGATTCTAATTTTCTTGCACATAGGGTTTATCTAAGATACTATACCAGTATGACTGAAAGATGTTATGATGCATAAGATGTCACCATTTTGGATCTCTCGTTATCGAGAAATCATAAAGATCTCACTCGGCATCCTTTTTTGCCATGTTAATTTCAAAGTTGGAATTTTTTTCTTCTTTTGGGTTTCAGTTTCATAGAAGACGTAAGGGGGTTTGTGAATTGGAAGTGAAAAGATGTCTGTAGCTAGTTTATGAGGAAAGAAAATACATGAATAGTGGGGTTGATTTTGTTTTGAAGAGGCTTCACCTCTCTAAGAGAAGAAGAAAAAGAAAAGTGGGAGGGAATAGCGTAGATGAGAGGGCAAGGGAAAGCAGGTCACAGTAGCATCAATATGGAAATTTGGTGGTATGCTTTGCTTGCTTTTGCATGGACAGCTCTCTAAATTGACATTTCGGGAACAGGAAGACATACATACAAACATACACGGCAGGGATGTAGATTGGTTCTTCAGTTTTGAAGCGTTTGAGGTGAGAGGGAAAGTGGGAATCTGATGTGGTGTAGCCTTTGATTGGTGGACCCACTGACCCCACGTCAACCCCTTATTTATTTATGCCTTCATCTTCTTGCACCGCCTCCTCTTCCTTCCTTTTGGTTTCGGTTATTGTCATTGTGCCATTCTCCCATTGAATCAATTTCTTTGAATTTGTCCACATCCATTGATTTATGCCCATCATGTTACAACTCACTCTTTGTTTTTTGATAACTTTTTTTTTCTTTACCAAAAAAAAAAACTTTATCCTTGCATTAGTTTTATATGCTTGATTGAGTTTGAACGAATTGGCAAATTATGTATGTAGGCCCTAATCTCATTTTCCATGCTTCACAAACAACTACTTGAACTAGAGAGTAGACACCTATTTTTTTTTTTAAGAAAAGTAAAATTTATGTATGTATGAAAAAATAATGGTGTAGATGTATTTATTTATAATTAAGTTACTTTTTTTTTTTCATTAAATCGATTTATTAATGTTGATTGAAACCTACCTTTAATATATCAACCAATTTAATTATGTTTTGATCGATGTACTGCACCGAATAGGCATTAAAATCTTTGTTTCAACTATTATATGTTCAATGCACTCTCAACAACTCAATAATAAATATAACATAATGCATACCCACCTCCTCGTCTCCTCTTCCTTGTGATCTTTTAATTGCTTTCCTTTCTTTGACTTCATTGTCCTTATTTTTTTAAAATTCTGAAATATCTTGTCTTTAATAACTACCATTTATATTGGCCAAATAAAAATAACTACCATTTTTAAAAATAGGCTTGCCTATTTCAAACTAAAATACAATTGGAAAAGAAAAAAAGAAATTGATGGATACTATATATATTGGTACATAAACAGAAAAAGTAATTATTTTTGTTGGGTGTAGTTCTGCAGTTCAAATTAAAATTTTCTGAAGAAAAAGAAATATTAAGTTTCCTTTGGTATGAACGCTTAATAGTGCCTAATAGCTGTTATGAACCCCTATAATTAGACAAGTATTATCCACAGTGATTCCAAATCACATTCTAATTGTTCTACCATGTTGGCTTAAATTTTGGAACTAAAAGTGATCTTTAATTTATCTAACCTCTTGTCTTATCATTATATTCAAATTAAATTTCATTTTCTATTATGGTGATAGTGACTTCAAAATGCAGCAATATTACCTGGTTCTGTTTGGAGATATCTGCCATTGATGAAAAGCCATGTCCAAGTTCAAGAAAACTACAATTCTTGCTAATTAAACAGTGGTGCTTCTCTGAAATATGATTGCACCATTATTCCAATTAATTATTATCACTAATTAATAGCAGATACCCACTTTGATTTTCATTAATTAAAGCATATTTGCCATGAGTCTCATCATTGAGCTTTGGGCTTGAAATTACACATTTTTTATGATGCCTTCCTCACTTTTCATACAAAGCTGTGATTTGGTGAATTTTAAATAATTAAATTAATTAATACAACAACGAGGCCATCTCATTCCTCAACCATCCATATCATCATTGCCAATTTAGTTGTATCCAGCAATTTCACTACCTATTTCTATATTCACATTCATCTTGTTCCTTTGTCTTTCCATTATTTAAAATTCCAATCCATCCCTACAAGACTTAGAAAGAAATATGAACATATAACAAGAGTCGGTATGTGAATACAACTATTGTAATATAATAAAAAATATATGTCTATAAGACTTCATTAATTTTAGTTAAAATTATTTGTACATTGTCTTTATTTTTAAAATTTACATAATTTTTTTCTAAAAAATAAATTATACATACTAGTCTAGAATTTTACTAAATTACACAAACTTCACTCTTTTATTTTTTTAAAAAATTATTTAGTATTCAATATTATTGATTAATTCATATTCAAATCAAGTTGAACCTTAATTAGGCAAGTTCTCTTAACAGATTTTTTTTCTATTTACAAGACTCAAACTCATGACATTATTTAAGGAATGGTGCTCTATCACTTACCTAACCAACTTCATTGTCATTTTTTAAAACTCATACGAACCTCACACATTAATATTGGTTTCACTCTATAAGCATAAAATAGCCTCAACCCCACAAAGCTTCTTTAAATGAAAGAGAAAAGAGAGCAAATATAATGGCCGAAAGCATCAATCATATGAAGTGGCTTGGTACTACCATCACCACCATGCTTCTTGTTTTCTTTGCAAAAGGAATCATGAGAAAACAAAATAAAGAAAGAAAGCACGCTTCCTGTTTCATGGATGTCAAATATTTTTTAGGGAAAAAAATTCCCAATAACCATAAATTCATAAAAATCTGGTCCAATGCCTTAAAAGTGCTCTCAATGCTAACACTCACATAGTTTTATTAAATAAGGCATCATCATTTCATTTGAGATGCCTTTTGCAGCAAAGGTTGGAGATTCTGTCTAATTTTGCTAGCTGGTGATTCCCACTCACTTGTACTATGACTATGAATCTCTCAATTCTCTTCAAATAAATAATCTCTTAAACTTTGCATATAACTAGGTGAGAAACCACTCTCCATGGTAGTCTTTTAATGCAAATATCTTTAGTATCAAAATACTGATATTTGGAAATCATATCAAATTTTAACTAATTTAAGTTAAGTCAGGTAAAATAGCAAAAATAATAAAATTCTCCCAACAAGTATTTAATGCAGTTACGTATCTAAAATTCGAACATGAGACCACTAGTTAAACCAATACAACTCCTTACAAACTAGGCTACATGTTTGTTATCTTAATGCAAGTATCTTTCATGAAGCTGTTTCAAGCATAAATCAACAGAAACCCACATACATTTAATAAAGCTTCATGTTACAATATACTAGGGCGAAAGTTTTTTACGATAAATTCAGCCTAGAAAAAAGTTATACCCTTGTCATTGTTAGTTTCTGACATAACCCTCATTCCAAGGCCATGCTTTTTGAGAATTTCCCTATCCAATGTTTGGACCATCTACGTGAAGAATATCCCTTGGCTACAGTAAAATTCAATTGGTGCAGCAGTGAGATATAGTTTCAGCTTTCTGGGGTTTTGTTTGCTGTAATGTTTCTTCTCAAAAAAGAAAGCTAGTTCATGCTGATATATATACATATATATAATACAACTGTGATTTTTTCTGGTTCAGAGCTGGATAGATCTCTCATACACTAATCGCAGAAGAAGATTCATATCCACTCTGCTCTGAGAAGTTGTGTATTAATTAACTGATTCTGTAATTCAAATCAAGGAGGCTTTGTCGTCATTCAAAAAGACAACGAGAAGATGATGTAACAGCCAGAGACAAAGCGAGCAGAAAGAGTTATCAGTATCACACAACTCAACTGGATAAGTATGCCACCCATATATATCTCAGGACTCTGGTTGTCTCGTGACACTGTAGTTTTAAACCTGAACATTATAATTTATAACCAGCATTTTCAAATTTCTCACTAGGGGTGTGCATGGCCGGTTTCACCCCTACCCGATACCCGGCCCGTGCATATCTTGGGTTGGTCTGGGTTAGGTATCAGGTCAGACCAGGTCGGGTCAGTGTCATATGATTTTTTAAAATATTAAAAATAAAATAAAAGTTAACTTTATGTATTAATAAAAAAATTTTAATTATTAATATAAAAGTAGATTTTTTTAAAAATATAATGTTAGGATAAAAATTAATTTTCTTAAAAATTATACATTTTTACAACTATACATTATTTTCATATAATATTAAATTAAGAAATCAATTTAAAATTTTAAATAAAATTAAAATATCAAAACCTTACAAAGTTTTTCATAGTAATCAAATAATAAATGTATTATATAAGATATATAGAAAAAATCTTATAAAATCAATTAATATATATAAAATAATATATTTTTAAAAAAATATATATATCTATATATAGTTCGGGTTGGACCGGACCAAATGACCGAACTCGAAGCCCAGCCCAACCCGAAATAAAACCCGTCCCAATTGGCCCAATAGGACCGGGTTAGACCGGACCAACCGGATCACGGGTTTTTTGCACACCCCTAATTCTCACGGTTGAAGAAATTGGAGAAGGATGCTGACTAAGAATTCACCCCCTCCACGTGGCATTATCTTAGTGGATCCATGATCCATGATTGGTGGTCCCCGTGAACTAGTAATACATCATATGCCCTGGTGGCTTTATTCTCCTTCCATAATCCATACTTCACCCAGTTGGCATCCACCACCTATTCAAATTCCCCTTCTTTTTTTATCAAATTTTAACAATTCATTGCAAAATGGGATTTTTTAGACAAAAAGTATGTAGATTCGTTAATAAAATTATGATAGGTTAAGAAACCTTTCCTAATATGATATTCGATTGCAAATTATCATATTCTCTTTGAAAAGCCTCATGATAAATACTTCGAAATTATACATTAGTTCATCTTTTTTTAAGTTTCATCTCCGAGATAATTTTGTGCATATCTTAACTAATTTGCTTTCTCAGTACTAGGCGAGTTCAATTATGCATATGGAAAATTAAAAATGTTCAAGAAAGATTTCTGTAGCCTAAATCTGAAAGATAGACACAACTAGGAATATTTACATTAATATGCTTAACTACACATCCTGTGTTTATCTCAAATCACCACATTTAACTTCCTGGGTTATTCTAAACGATTAGACTTCGGTAAAGTTTTTCTTTTTACTTGACTTAAGTAAAGTTTTTAATTAAGTGTTTATTGTCACATTTTCTAAAGAGGACATCATATGGTAATAAACTCTTATAAACAGCCAAAACATTTTATGTTCAATTCTTAAAATTAAAAGAACCAAACAACAAAAACCGACAGCTAAATTTTCACTTATGGAGAATGATATTAGAAAGAAAGAGCTCAACTATTTGAGAAGTCAAACTCTTGTACAGTTGTGTTATTGGATCTCTTCAGAAATCTATAAAATCCACTAAGGCCTCAAAATAAGCTAACGATAAGAAATTTTAAATTTTTGAGAGGGTCTAATTCTTGACAGCAAAATGGGGTCTACCTGTTTAATAAGGGCCTTAAGAACAGAATCATTGTGCATGGCATAGCATAGCATCCTCTGAATGAACCCAAAGGAACCTAATAAAAGTGTGTAACCAATGATATGCCCAAACAAAAGCTTCCAGCTTTCAAAGCTTTGCTTCGCTGGCACCAGCTTCCTCCTCTCTCTCTCTATGTTATTGCTCCCTCACGCGTCCCAACCCCACCCATTCCCCTTCTTCCCTATATATACCCACCTCTCTCACACACTCTTCTTCACATCACAACTCACAATCTTCTTCTTATCTTAAAAAATGGAGTCTTCTGTAAAAGGGTTCTTCATGCCAGTACTTGTTGGCATAGTAGTCAGTTCAATGGTGGTTGCCTGTGCTGGTAACTTGAACCAAGACTTTGATCTAACATGGGGTGGTAACAGAGCTAAGATCTTCAATGGAGGTCAGCTTCTATCTCTGTCTCTAGACAGAGTCTCTGGCTCTGGCTTTCAGTCCAAGAAAGAATACCTCTTTGGGAGGATTGATATGCAGCTCAAGCTCGTTGCTGGCAATTCTGCCGGAACTGTCACTGCTTACTACGTATGTTCTTACTTATTATTATAATAGACTTCACATTACAAACTAAACTTCTTTCACTCCGATTAGGCCATTATACATATTCCTTTCTTCACGTTTCATTATACTTTTTTGTTTCAAATTAAAGCAGCTTTATTCTTCTTCATTATTGGTTTGCTTTATCAAGGCACGTCAACCTTTTTAAAGTTACTGTACATTCACGAGAACTTCTGTATTACTGTAGCCATTACACTTAAACAAGTCATGCTACAGAATTTTTATTGTATTTTTTTTCTCGTTGCTGTTAAACATGAGAATTTGTCAACTCGTGCTCGTGCCTGTTCATGCTGCGTCTGTGACTTCAATCTTATTGACAGTGACAGTTTTTAATATTATATACTGATACATACAAATTAGGCTGAGCAATTTAATGACCAAAATAGCGAATGGAAAGAAAAGAAAAAAAGGACTTGTGCTTTAATGGGTGTCTGTGTCTCTGAATTCATTTCTTGTTGCCGAAGTTATATATTAAACTAATGCACACTTCACAAGAAAGTTTCTATTTTTGTGATCCCTGTCTCATGGTGTGACAAGAAGAACAATCAAATTAAAATAATTTTTGCATGTTTTGGTGCAGATGTCATCCCAAGGGCCAACCCACGATGAGATTGATTTTGAATTCTTGGGAAACTTAAGCGGTGATCCTTATATTCTTCACACCAATGTCTACACTCAAGGCAAAGGCAACAGGGAGCAACAGTTCTACCTCTGGTTCAACCCCACCAGAAATTTCCACACTTACTCCATCATCTGGAAGCCCCAACACATCATGTAGGACCAAAAAAAATTATTTCTTTTTCTGATCATTATGTGTCACACGTCTCTAATACATGTCATAAAGAATCATTATAGTTCTACGCTAGGCATTACATAACCCTCTTTCTTTGCTCAAGCTTAGGACCGGCTATAAAGAAAGATAGGCCGAGTTGTTCTTGTTGTATTATGGTTCAAACCACTCATGAATACTACTAATTTTGTGATTTTGGGTTTTGTAGATTCTTGGTGGATAACATCCCCATTAGGGTTTTCAGAAATGCAGAGTCTCTGGGGGTTCCTTTCCCGAAGAACCAACCGATGAGGATCTATTCAAGCCTGTGGAATGCTGATGACTGGGCCACAAGAGGAGGGTTGGTGAAGACTGATTGGTCCAAGGCACCTTTCACAGCTTACTATCGCAACTTCAAGGCCGCAGAGTTCTCATCCAAGTCTTCAAGTTCAGTCTCTGATGCAGCATGGAAAAGCAGTGAGCTTGATGCTTATGGAAGGAGAAGACTGAGATGGGTTCAGAAGTACTTCATGATCTATGACTACTGCAATGATCTTAATCGATTCCCTCAAGGCCTCCCCACTGAGTGTGGGCGTTCAAGGTTCTAAGAGATGAAGAATGTGTTTATGGTTTAGAGTTGGGCTTTGTAAAATAATATATGGCTGTCTTTTTGTTATTCTTTTATTACAGCTTCCTCTGCTTTCTTTTTCTTGTTCCTGTAAGTTTCGGTAATTATATAGTTATTTACATATTCAGGGGTTCTGAATAAATCGAATTCTTTGTACCACCTTCTCTGTTTCAAGTCGTTCATGTTGGAATGAGTCTGTGCGTTCATATAACAATAAATTTCGTTGAGCTTAATTTAGTCTTATACCATGTTGGCATTAATCGTTAGATGCATAGAGACTTCTTCAATATTAAAACTAATTATTATATAAAAATAGGAAGATGAAAATCAGATATGATTGCCTTTAGAAAGTCAAACTTCTGATTCTTCAAATTGAAATTTGTGTATAAACTTTGTTCGATTTGGCCCAAATACTTTTTGGACTTCAGTTTCACACACAGCTCGTGGAAAGAGTAATATATACAATCTTCACACTCACAAGTGGATAAGTGAATCAAATTTCAAGCTATCCTAAGCCTTTTAAGTATGATACAAATTATTGCTTGAAGAAAAAAAAGTACGATCGTGAGAAATTTTGGTGAGAGTCTTGAGTTGTACAAAAATAAGCGAAGGGTATATATTTTCTAATGCTCCTTTGATATCAACCCCTACCCAGAATCACTGTAACTTCAACTCGTCAAATTTGCTTGTTTTTAATGGAGACCACTTTAACGTAAGTCATTAGGTCTTGTCTAGTAGAAACAACTTGGATAGTTTACAGGATATTTGAGTTCTGATTCGCCTTGCAGGTCATGCATGTTTTAAGTTCCTTAAACTCGTAATATTCTAGAGCCAATTAATTAATAGAGCAATATTCTAGAGACTCGAGAAGCAATGTGATACGCTATATTTTTTTCTTGCCTCTCTGTCAACATAAATAGTTTCTTGACTTTCTTCAGATAACTTCGGACGCTAATCAACAGTTTCTAATTCCTCCATTTGATCCTCAAAGAACAAAAAAATGTTTCTATTTTATATCATCCTAAAGAAGACAAAGGAAAGTGAGGCTTAGCACCTTCAGGTTCCCCTCTAAGCCCAGCAAAATTTCTTCCAAACTAATATTTTCAATAGTTCCTTTGTTTCACTACATCAAAAACTAAGAAAATACACAAATTCCAGAGGGTCGGATCGTGCTTGATTAAATGGTGGACACTCATGTCACCCTGTAATTTTTTTTGGGGTGAATATGGTTCATAGCTAATAACAGTGCTCTTTGATATTTCGATTTTCCCGGACACCATTCTTACTTCACTCCCACGAGTAAGGCATTTCCGTGTAACTTGGAAACGATAAAATACGCTATTTATAAGTTATTACAAGGAATTCAAAGTCACCACTACTCTTGTCTGAACAACCTGCCTGGGGAAATGATTTTTTCTTCAATGTGATTTGCGAATTTAACCCTTGGCTGCTGCGAGCACTATTAAAAAACAAAAAACTCAGGAGGCCTTTTTACTCAATCAATTGGAAAAAGCTACTTAGGCACAAGTACTAAGAATGGCATACCGGGATTCTACAATGGATGTTGAGGTCATCATTCATCTGGCTAAGGCGGTCCTTGGCTAATTGTTCTGCTGCAAATGCTTTTCTGCAAGCTTCCTTCACCTGAATCATGTAGCAGCGAAAACTGAGCCAATATTTCCAGTGCACAAATTCTATTTCCAGAGAACAAGTCATTCTGAACTTGAACAGGAGAGTAAACATTCATAGAAGAAAAGGGGGGCAAAACGCACTCTACTGTGAAAAAGTTTTCTTCAAAAACTCTGAAAGTGAGACACTACAAACATGGCCGGTGATAAAATTAGAAAAATTGAAAAGCCTCAAACAATCACAGAAAAACAAGCATTGCTTGCTGGGGGAAAAAATGAACTCTGTAAACATATTCAAGAATGAAATAGGCACACAGGTTTAAGATTTAGAGGTCATGCCATCATTCCCGTCCAATAATCTATATCAGTTTCTACAAGCTTTAAACCCCGAGGATTATTTAAGGCCTTTGCCATTTCTTTTTTTTGGCCGAAACGCCTTTGCCATTTCAAATTCGAGATTTTAGATAATATTTGAACAAGAATTGAGCTTTTTACTTCCTTTTCCAAAATATTCATGTTCCTGTACAGGAGGTACTATTGCCTCCTGGAGTATTAACATATCTGTGTCTCAGCGTATTCTAGATCTACAGCTTATTTTATAAAGGCTATCAACATGGGCTGACAGAAAAAGGGTGATCTTAATCCATTAGTCATGTCCAACTCAACAAAAACAGAAATAAGGTACCGTTTTCAGATCTTTTAGAACTTACCTGATTTTCATCAGGAATAGAATGCTTCTTGGCACTATCAGTACGTCTTTCTAACATGCTTCTTAGATGAGATAGTTCCTTCATAAGGTCAAGGGCAACCTCTTCTGCATCTAAGAACTGATTCCTCGAGAATTCAAATGCTCTCTCAGCATGAAGACGAAAAGAAGCACAGTTCAAACATGTGCAGAGTCCTCTGCATCCTCTCGGATTTCTTTTAAGAATCCCCTTTTTGAAACCAACAGTAGCGATTGTGTGTTCCTCTGAAGCTTTCATTCGCAACTTCTGACAACATCCATTTATATTGAGTGGCGTCTCCCCATTAGAACTGTCCCCTTTCGTTACAGTGCAAACTGACAACTGAAGTGAGGCAGATGTGGCATTTTCTACGGGAATAACTTCATTGATTATTGGACTTGAAAGCATAAATGGAGAATCTATTCTGGAAACAGAACCTGGTAAGTCAGGAGAGCTCTCCAAATTGCTGTCTCCATTGAATAGAGTAGCTACTGGTGTAGTATCTTCGATTACTTTTACTTCATCAACAGTATCAGACACTGGGCAACTGTCCGTTTTAAGTTCATCTACAGTAGACTCTTGACTTTGAAACAGCATAGGAAGTTGGGATCCCGTACCCCTCTCATCTTTCTGGTGAAGACCTGATTTCAGTGCACCTATAAAATTATTAGGCCAATTAGCTTCATAATTCTTATCCAGTTAACCCATCGCATGAAGCTTATCTTTTACGAGGGCTGACAACAAAGATTAGTTACCATAATCATCTTTGCCAATATCCTTTAGAAATGGAAGCAACCTTTTGTAGCTGACTGAACCTGGTGTTTTGAAGAGTTTCCTCTGCAAACATGGTTTGAGCACCTGCAAAAGAACTCAAACCAAATCTATATTGGCATAGACTGTAAAGGCATATTGGCAAAATCACAAAAAGTATAAACCAAAAGGGTACCCAAAACTTACAGGTTACCATTACAAAATTTTAAGGTCAACATAGCACAATCAGACCATTTTTCATGAGCTATGGTTTTAAGCTAATTTAACTATACAACGCAATTATAATTTAGCTAAAGACCAGTAAATAAATGTCTAATCCCTAATTGATGAGAAACTTAGATTCGAAAGGTTGACAGATTCTTACAGATTTACTCCTTAAAACATTATCTTTTCCCTTCATAGCATTTGGGTAAGATCGCTCTCCAGCATTTGCCAAAGCATTTTGAGTCAAATCCATAGTTTTGACAAGATCTGAGCTGCCGGGAGTATTCTTATTTTCACCGCATATATCAGCATCAATTGGACCTAAACATTCTTGGTTCACAACACAAATTTGCCCTGAAGTATCTCCACCATCAATAGCCTTTGCGTTACCACCATGAGCATTTCTTTGCACAGCATTTGCAACATCACTGTTACAATGAACATCTACAGCTCCATCAGCCATTCTGTTGCTCGAGCATTTAAGACTAATGTCAACATTCTCATTGTGTTTATTCACAGAAGGCACAAATGAACAATCATGAGCCACTTCTTTAGAATTCAACTGCATTGGTGATTCAGGTAAGACTTGGTAAGACATCAGTTCCGGCTCAGTACCACCAGATAAGTCATTGCTGCCTGACAAAACCCTGAAATCATCAGGATCATTTGGAGGGCGATTGTCTGTCAGAAATTGATCTTTTGAAGCTTCTTGGCTTGGGGATGACAGAGGAAATTGGAATTTCTTAGCATCAATAACCTTTTCATCATTTTGGCGGTGACCCATTATTGAAGTACCTATCAAATTATTAGGAAGTTAGCTTCTTTATTATACACATCTACGTATACATATAGCATCAACTAATGCAATTGACATTTTACAAGGATCTGGTGGCTCGAAATAGTTACCAGAATCATCTTTGATTATATTCATAATAAATGGAAGCATCCTTCCGTAGCTGAGTGAACCTGGACTTTTGAATAGTTTCCTCTGCAAACGTGGTCTCAGCACCTGCATAATGCCTCACATCAAAACTGGATTGACACTGGTTGTAGAATTTTATCAATAAGATAACAAAACAAGGGGAAAATAATAATACTACAAAGCTGACAACTGTAAACAATTTAAGGTTGTCAATATATATCTCAACCATAAAATTGTTCGTCAGCTAGAGTTTCCACATAATTAAGTAATTCATCATAAAGACTAGTGAATGGATGCCTCGTCCATAAATGATTGGAAACTAAGATTTTAAAGCGTGAGAAATTCTTACACATTTGCTCTTACGTACAGAATCGTTTTTGTTGTCGGCGTTTGGGCAAAAAGGCTCCTCTGCATTATCGTTAGTATTTCCGGCCAACTGTGCATCTTTGATATGAATACCCTCAACTTGTTTTCCACCACTTTCATCAACCTTTACACTACCACACGTCTCAATATCAGGGGGAGTCGTAAGTTTAGGTACTCCGTTCAAATTGTCGATTCTCTCAAAATCACCTCTACCATCATGACAATCGTTGAAATATTGTAACCGTTTGCCCTTACCCACTGATTCATGATTTGACTGATCCAGGTTCTGAGCTTCGTAGGGAACCCCCACAACAGGACTTCCGGCTTCTTCGTTCTTCGTATCCAATTCACCATCAAAATGGACAACATCATCTTTCTCAGATCGATATTCCTTCACTATTGAAGACAAAATTGAATTTGGCTTGTCCTTACATCGAGCTTCAGAAGGCAATCTTTCGCCTAAGCTATCAATCTCGCCATCCCTCTTCGAAACTTCTCCCACGCGACCATTATTTTCCGCACTGGAAGCTGACTCAGAACCAGAATTAACTATTTCCAGATCTGTGCAAATAGATCCGACCCTTGTATCCTTAGGATCCACATTTTGTCTCGAGTTAGAAAAAGTGCCACCCACCGATTGCGGGGAATAAACTCGTCTCGCACGAAGGTCCTTAATCAGAATGGGAGACGGCTTACCATCGCCTCTGACGGAACTTTCTTGACTCAGCTTCGCTTTCTTGCAAAGATCACTGAGAAGCATGTGGTCGTCGTCGTCATCCGAAGAGTAGTTGACCGATTCGCTTCTAGAACCTTCGCTAGACGACTGAATATGGCCGGTGGGGTTACGGTGGAGGAGATTATATTTGCATCGAGTGATGACTCCAGAGAGGGGACGAGATGGCGACGAAGACGGCTGCATCAGTTCCGCGGATTTTCTCATCGCATCCATGGCGGCCGCGATGCGCTCTGTCAAGGAAGTGGGAGTAATCAGGATGACTTGGCGGGAAGATTGTGATCGGTGGCGGGAACGATCGGCTTTTCTTGGCGGGAAATAAGGTCAAGTGCCTTCCTCCCCTCGAAGGTCACGTGGCTTTTGTTGGCGTCGCATTGTTGGGCCAGAAAGTACAAATCGTATCTAGGAAGTTCAAGGGCTTGGTTTTTTTGGGCCCAAACTGAACTTCATTATGCTGATAAAACAAGGTAGACAGAACGACCACTGAAGCAGAAACGACAAACAAAAAACTTGTGGCACTGATAATCTTTATTCGGACCTGATTCTCAGCGTCGGACAATTTATCCCTCGTTTGGTTCGCTGGAAGTGGGAAGTATGGAAATGGAATTGGAACTGGAATCCTTGGAGGAGCTCATTTGGTGTGCAAGCACCAGACTTCTATGGAAGTGGATTCCATCATACCCATGATGGAAGTCTGATCAATGTTAGGAAAGTGTTGTTTTTGGTCCATTATACCCTCACAATCGTGTCTTTTGTGTCTGATGTTTTTCCCTTCACTTGTTACATGGTGTGATCCCAATGAACGACAATGACAGCAATGGCGTTCCTCTCCAATGACGGTGACAGTGACGGTGTTCCACTCCAACAATGGCGACGGTGTTCCTCTCGTCGACGATTATTCACAAGCGAACAATGGTTCAAATCTGTTGCAGATCTCGAAATCAGCGATGTCGACACTGCTAGTGATAGCAACGCCCATCCAGCAACAGTGATGGCTCTCCCCCAGTGATAATGAAGGTTCTTCCTTCTCATGACGCTAGTCCAATGACAGTGACGCCAGTCCAGCAACAGCGATGGCTTTCCTCTTCCCCTCAGCGATGTTGACACCATTAGCAGTGATTAAGTGTAAAGGCTGAACGCTGCTCTGAAAAAATGGAGGATGCATGTTGTTTATGATGAGGTGGGATGATAGTGATGGGGAGGTTTTCTTGTAATCTACTAAGGACATTTCGTTCTTTTCACAATATAAATATAATTATTAAATAAAAATTATACAATATTTTTATTAGCATACTAAACATATTTTTTAATTTTATTTTTATCTCTATTTCCACTCCCACTTTCATTTTCAGTTTTACTTTTACTTTTTTAAAAAACACTTTTGCGAACCAAACACGTCATTAGTCTCCCATGTCTTTGTCCATGGCAGTAGTCTCCCATGGACACACAAACAGCTAGTGGGTTGTCGCGTTATCTTAGTTTTACATGTTCGATGGAAGACAAGTTCCAATATTTATAAATTACTGAGAAATTAATAAATTAATATCAATAAATATTTATCATCATCAGTATTAATATATAATTTAAATGATTTCGAGGCAGAAAACAAAATTATATTTCAGTTTTATTTTATATATACCAGTATTATCTTACTCACTCTCTGAAACTCTATTAAATGTGGACCAGAATTTTAATTGGATATAGTAAAATCGATATCTTTTTTTTTAACCAAAAAAAATTGATATCTTTTAAACTTTACAGGATATGAAACACACTACCTCTGAGATGAAATTTTTAGGATGATGCTTCCCCATAAATTTTCTTTTTCGTAAAAAAAAATATTCCCAGAACCACAATATATACATCATTGAAAGTTCCAAAAATAAAGACTGGAATGCGATTTGAATTACAAATACTATAATTAAAATACAAAGAAACAATAGAGTCGAGTTATATGTACATATATGATTATTCAATATTATAAGTAAGTAAGGATATGCATATATATATATATATATATGGATCCGGTTGGATATAGTATAATTTAGGAACAAGCAATCTGGGAGGAGAAAGTAGCCAGGGGGAAGGAATCGTCCCAAGCACATTTGACGATGAGGGGATGATCTCTGGAGATGGACTAACCGTTATTCAGAAGAGAATCATTCCCCGACACCCTTAAGACCCAAAGGATCAATGTCCTCCAGAGTCTGAAAACCTGGGCAAGACAACGTTACATTCAACTGCACACATGCACAGTCGTTGGTAAGTTGGTTACTGTCACTCCCCACTCCGGCTTCGCCTCTACTGTTTCTCCTGTTCTTGACTGCTTCACTGACACATCACTCAACGAGCACTGTCCATCAATCCCTGCAAATTAAAAAAAATTATGTATTACATATATAATGTAAATTCATTATTCTGCTCTGTTATATATATTAAGATTATGAACACCAATGTTTTACTCACCTTGAGCTGTGAAGCCGAGGAGCAGAATAATACCAACAACGTTACTGACGGCCGCCATTTCGTGCAAAGTGCTGCAGTTCAATTTGCTGAGGATATGATATATGTATATATATATATATATATATGCTTTAGTACTTATAAGGCAATTGGGGGAATATGAGTACGAGTTTTATTTCAGATATTTGAGACCTATTTGACAGTGTTTTTTATTTTTTTATTCTCAAAACAGTTTTGTAAAACTGTTTTCGAGAATAAATTTTGAAAATAAGAAAACAAAAAAATCTGTTTAAATAGTTGTTCTCAAAATCATAACTAGTGAGTGATAAATGACTTATTCAAAATTTATAACTTTACTATTAATGAGGTGTGTATTTTTCACATTTTCTTGTGTTTTCCAGAACAAAAACTATAAAACACCTTAAAGTTGTTCTAAGTTTTCTGTTATTTTATTTTTCTATTTCTCAAAATAGTTTATAAAAAACAGGTTTACTAAACAAATATTTTTGTTTTTCTGTTTTTAAAAACAGAAATCAAACATGCCCTTAATTCTTATTATACATTATGTAGTTACTCACGCAAACGGAAGGAGTTGTGATAATCTAGACATGTTTATAAAGTATGAGGGATGAATCAAACTATTTTATGTTTTGCATCGATGGTTGATTACAGCATACATGAGTGCAATAATTAATTTTTATATTTTAGGTATTTTGATAATTGAATGTAGCAGTTGCATGTGGGGGTGCAATAAATATAGCCAATAATTTTTGTTGTCAATAAATATTCTAATAAACTTTATTTTACAAAATATTTTCAAATGTAAAAATGAAATGACATAATTATGGTAAGTAATGAATAATTTATATTACTCATGTTAGCAAAAGTGGTATAAGGACTTTCATCCTTTGAATAAATAGCTGAGAGTTTAATTTTCAACCTTTATGTATGTAGTCAATTTAAGTGGGAGAGATTTACTCTTTACCTTTAATATTCTGAGAAAAATTAATTATTGTAAGGCAATTTCAATAACTTAATTAAATGTTACTTTTTTACTTATAAATATTAGCTAGACACGGCTTTCATGCATTACATGAAATTCCATCAATAATAAAATAACTATTTATATGTAGTAAATAATGCAATTTTTATAAATTTTATTACCATATTTGACAAATTTTCATGTGTACTACATGAAGTTAAAAATAAATCACTATTTATAAGTTGTAACTTAAAAATAAATTAATAATGTAGTTTCTTATAAATTTAGGATTTATAAGTTTTATATCACTGTGTTAATAATATACTAGTTCTCAAATTCTTTTTATAAGATATTTTTAATCAAATTACTTAAATTAAGAAAAGTGGTAAGGAATCAGTTAATATTTATAAATATTAATATATATATATATATAACATTTCAAAAAATCATAAGTATATGACAGACATTTTTTTTTGCCTGAAAATATAAAATAGACATTAAATGCCCATATAAGTTGCCATAACTTATAGAAGGTGTACTGGAGGGAAGTAATATTTTTTTTACATTGATTATTCTCAGGTATTGGAAAAAAGAAGCAGTTGAAATAGAAAGAAAGGTGTTACCAAATCAGATTTAAATTATATATATATATTTGGCCGAAGATTTAAATTATAATCTTGAAAGGTAACTGTTCGGGCAACCTTACAACTCCTTGTCTTGTCTGATGATTTGCACACAATTTCCCCTTTATTCGTCACCTTAAACACCGCCCACCCAGACGAAAACACCCATCCCTCCGATTTATACGTAGGTGCATATGTGATTTATCCTCTCCCAATTAATCCTCATATTCCTCAATTTTACTCTGCTATTCCTTCAAAATCCTATATTCTTTCTTTATTCTTCCCATCTCATACTCATTCTTAAGCAGTGATTACTTCAATTACTTCCTTCACACGCGCCGCTCATATCATGGTGGTTCAACACCACTTTCTTCTCTTCACATACCCGGCGCATGGCCACCTCAATCCTGCGCTCCAGCTCGCCAGGAGACTCACTCGCATGGGCGTCCTTGTCACTTACGCCACTACCGTCTTCATGCACCGTCGCATGGCCAACACATTAACCATCCATGGCCTGTCCCTCGCCACCTTCTCCGACGGATTCGACGATGGTTTTGACGTCAACGGAGCCAGCATCGAAACCTACTTATCGGAGCTCCGACGTCGCGGCTCAGAGTTTCTAGCCAATCTCATTCCCTCTGCCGGACAGAATGGTGGCCACCCTTTCACTTGTATGGTGCACACTCTGCTTCTTCCCTGGGCATCAGGGGTGGCGCGTCGGTTTCATCTTCCAACGGCCATTCTGTGGGTCCAGCCCGCCGCCGTATTCGACATCTACTATTATTACTTCAAGGACGACAACCACATCAAGAACAAACTGAAGGAAAACTCATTGGCTTCAATAGAATTGCCGGGGATTCCACCACTGGAACCGCGGGAGCTCCCGTAGTTCATGACATGCCCGACCGGCATTTATGCTTTCGACCTACCGTCGTTCAGAGAGGATCTCCAAATCCTCCGACAACAACCCAACCTAACAGTACTGGTGAACACATTCGGGGAGCTAGAAGCCGAAGCCCTGAGAGCCATCGATGACAGGATAAGAATGATCCCCATCGGCCCGTTGGTCCCGACGTCGGACGGGAGAGACCCTTCGGAAGCCGGTAACAACTACATGGAATGGTTAGATTCAAACCTGAGTGTTCGGTGATTTACGTGTCGTTTGGGACGCTGTGCGTGCTATCGAAGAAACAGATGGAGGAAATTGCCCGTGGGTTGTTAGAGAGTGGGCGAACATTCTTGTGGGTGATTAAGGAAGAAAAGGAGCAAGAGCAGGTGAAGGAGTATATGGAGGAGATGGAGGTGAAGGGGAAGATAGTGAGGTGGTGTAAACAGGTGGAGGTGCTTTCACATTGGTCGTTGGGGTGCTTCGTGTCGCACTGTGGGTGGAATTCGAGCATAGAGAGCTTGGTGGCGGGGGTGCCGGTGGTGGCGGTTCCACAGTGGTCAGATCAGTACCCGAATGCGAAACTGATAGAACAAGTGTGGAAGACGGGGGTGAGGATGAAGGTGAAGGAGGATGAGGAGGAAGGGATAGCAGGAGGGGATGAAATAAGGAAGTGTTTGGAAGACGTGATGGGAGATGGAGAGAAAGGAGAAGTGAGGAAGAACGCTACCAGATGGAGGGATTTAGCCTGGAAGGCTGTGAAGGAAGGTGGTTCTTCAGATAACAATCTCAAGGCTTTTCTGGATCAGCTAGGAGCGGCGTCCAATTAATTAATTGATTAAAGGAAGAGGTTTTTTTTTTTAATAATTTCTGATATTTTGTTATTGAGCTCAACGAATTTAAATTGAGTTTATATCCAGCACTATTTACGAAGAGAGCTGGTATTTTCTCACTCACGCGGTGCACATAAGTCATAAATTGAACTCTTATTATATACTATATATATATATATATATATATAACCCTCCTCATGATTGTGTATATGTGAATTTTCGATATAGATAGTTGGATTCACTTTTTTATATACTATTTTTTACTCTGCTTCAGTTTAAATTAATCATACATTTTTATTACAATTTAAAAGTAAATAATATTATTTATGAGTTACAAATAATATAATATTTTTAAATTTTATTTTATAAATATATATTGAATGAACAGATCCTGATGTAAAACATAGAAAATCCAAAAAAAAAAATTTCCTTCATTTTGGAATAAATACATTAAGTTCTAAAATAAAAAAAAATCTTATTTGCAACCTCAATTCCTTTAAACATAGTATAATTAAATTTAAAAAGAATAAACACATTTGAGAAATTAAGTTAAATGCAGTGTTTGTTAGAATTGGATTGGACCAGTCGGTTTGACCGAGAACCGATGTCAGATCCAATGCAGTTATAAAGTTCAACCGCCGGTTTAGGAACTAGTAAGAACCGGTGGAATCGACCTTGAATTTGCTAAATCGATGCTAAACTAGTTTGAACCGATCCCAATGTTATATATATATTTTAATTTTGTTTTTACTTTTTAACACAAAATAACATAATTTTTAATAGAAAATATTTTTTATTTTTATATTATAATATTATATAAGCATTATTATTACATATAATTATTGAAAATTATAAATTTATTTAATAAATAATATAACAATGAATTATTAGTTAATTATTTTGAACCCAAAATATGATTATGAATGAATATTAATTTATTTAGATTTAAATATTAAGTTATAAAACCTATTAATGATTTGTTCATGATGATAATAGATTATAATTAAGTATTATTTAGTTTTAGATATTGATCAAATCATAAAATTTGTTTAAATTTATATTTTTTATTTAAAATCTACCTCAATTAGATAACAGTGGAATATTTAAACTTTAATTTAGAACCCTATTTAGTTTAATATCCGATCTGGTTATAATAATATTGATTAAATATCAACATCACATACACACACAGCATACAAACACGATTGAAATGAAGAGCATGGATCATGTGCTGCCAGAAGACAAGAGCATTGCAAGTCTAATGTATATGTATTTTTATATCCACACAATGATATAATCAACAACTACCAATACTCAAGGAAGGGATTAGAGTTTTCATTTCAAAAACTTCAAAAAAAAAATCAAGAGAGAGAAGAGGAGCAGCAATCGGTTCGTTTTAATTTGAACAAACAGCTCATCCAAGTTTTCAATGGGTTAAATGTGTTGGTCCAAAGGGCCCAACCCATATTCCGACTATTGCAGAGAATAGCTTGGTTATAGGAGATGATAACACTTTCATGGTTGCTACATGTTGAAGCTTAGGTTATGTTTGGTTGGTTGAGATACATTCTTACAAAAGTCTAATAGAAATAATTTTCCATTTTTCACTGTATCATACCAAAAAAAACATATTAATGAGTTACAGGATTTTGTTGTGGCTAGTCCCTTCTGTCTATATCACTTTATCTACAACCACACACACCCCCTCGTGTCTTTCATTGCATCTGTGCCACGCGTGCACGGATATTTGTACGGAAATACACATCTTGAGAGAATTTTATTATCTATCTAGAGTTGAGCGTTTTTGTTTGTATATGAGTGCGTGTTGGAAATTTGTATCCCGCAATGTACCCCGCGAAACTGCACAATAACGGGCAAATTGGATTGATCTGGGGTTAACTAAATGGCTTAATACCTTTTAAAGTGATGTGTGCTATAACACTGACACAGGTCTGAATACTCCCTCTGTTACCTTTTTCCATTTTCTTTTTTTCAAATGTCAAATTTTATTAAGGATTTATAATTTAATTACCTACATTTAATTAAATGAAAAGATAGTATAGTTGAAAAAAAATAATAATACATTAAAATTTTAAAATAACAATAGATTTGGGAACAAAAATCAAAACTCTAAAAAAACTACTATATCTGATCTTAAATATAAGGGATAAGTAACTAATTTTTGCAAAAAAATGATAGTTAAAAATAGTTAATCTTTTTAAATATGTCACAAACTGAAAAAAATTTTCTAAAACACCTCTAAATTAATATACACATCATTAAATTTCTCTCTCATGTGAAAATATTAACTTACATTTAATAAGGGATATAATTGAAAAAAAAATATAAATGCATAGGACAAAACATATTTTATGTCTCGTTTAGTTTATAAAAGTGATTTTAAAGAAAGCGGGAATGGAAATGGAAGTAAAAGTGAAGAAGAAAATGGAAGTGAAATTAAAAATAGAGGTAATCACATTTTGGGACTCATATTTCACATTAATTATAAAGCAAAACTTTTTACTATTTCTTTTTCTAATTTTGCAACTCAGTCTTCCAATTTTTAACATTGTTCTTTAATTAAAAGTCCTTTTTTGTGATTAATTCTATATATTGGTCCCAAAATGTGATTCCCCTTAAAAATATTTTTGGCATAACAATAGAAGTCATATTTAATTTTTATTTGATATATATATATATTTATAATGTTAAATTACTATAATAGCCTTATAAAAAATTTAAAACAAAAAAAAAACTTGACATATATCTTGAACATTTGGGAGGGTCACCGTAGAGCAAGATGAACACCTCCATGGACCACAACGAAGAACGTCATGAAACTTTACCGGCCACCATGAAAACCACTATGAACTACCATTAATTATCACAAGGCAAATCGATCAACAATCAAGAAGAACTAACAATCAATCTCTCTCCCTCATTCTAGAAATCATAAAGCATAAAACTAATCGACAGATTTGTGACCCAAAAATCTGTTCACCAGTTTCACATTCATTATCAGTTTCGTGAACCTAACAGCTACATCAATCACCGTGTCGTTTGTTTCCATCTTCGTCGTGCCCATCGTTGCTCTCAGATCTGTGGATTACTTGAACTAAACCCAGATCTTACAATCTTAGTTGCTTAGGCTTCAAACACAGTCCCTGCTGTCGGTGTTCTCTTATCAACCATTATCGCTAGAAACTTTAGACTCAGTTGTTGTTAATGACAGTGAGGGACATCAGAGGTTGTAAATGACATTGATGTCGGCGTTAATCTTCACTGCTGGGTTCCGTCGAAGTGGTCACTCCCGTTAGGTTCCATTGTTCATCTGTGCTGAGGCTTGAATGAAGAGAGTGACAATGGTTGGAGAGGGTGACGGAGGTTGGAGAGGGAGATGGAGGTTGGAGATAGCTGCTGCCACTGCTGATGGATGGTTATGAAAGTTGTGGACAGTCACTGTGGCTGAAGATTTGGAGGTCATATTGATAAAAAATATTTCAACCTAAGGGCATAAATATCACAAAGTCTTACTTCCATGAAAGACCCTAGAGTTCCACTGTACCACTCGTGGAAGCCAATTCCAGCTATTTTGGAGGAAGTGGGATCCCTAGTGAAGCCACTTCCAACACACCAAACATTCATCAACGTGGAACTTAGTTCCATTTCCACTTCTATGCTCTTACTTCCTACTTACCAAACATGGTATATTGTTTTAGATTTTTCAATTTGTTTCAAAACTAATGTAAACTATTGTTGTTTTAGACATCCAAACATATAATTAATTTTTAATTTACAACTATACTCTCATTTATTAATCACATCTTTTATCTCTTTATTATCTACAAACTTGTTTTTAAATTTAGTCCATTCGAAATCAAATTCTAAGGATCTTTAAATGATGGTATTTTAGTCATTGTCTAGTAATCCCTCCATTACACTATATCAGTCACCTTTCAGCGAAATCTATGTTTCACAATATAAAATATTTTACAGATTACAAAGTGTAATTAATTTTTTGTTTCTAAAATTGCCCATGACAAAGTACTTAGAGATTGATTATCAGGAAAAATAATTAATGCAAAGGAGTATTAAATATTGATAAATGAGGTTAATTTAGGAAATGGTGAACAAATTTTTAATTATTAATTATCACCCTTGATCTATGCATGGTAGTTAAAAATGTTTTATAAATTGAAATGGATGGAGTATTACTTTACATTAATTAAAATTTTCTTAATTTATATGTTATAACCTTAAATAAATAGATACTGCCTCTTGTCCTTTTTATATGATGCTTTCAACCCTTGCATGGGTATTAAGGAAAGTTAGTTATACTCCTAAAATTATAAAAAAAATAGTATAACATGCCAATTTTACTCTCATAATTAAATTATCAATTATTATACAAAAAGAGAAAAAATGTTCACAAAAAGACAATTTGTTAGGTTTGTTGATTTCCCAAGAGGGGGTGAATTGGAAAGATTAAAAATTTTCTACAAAAGTGTAAGAAAGTAGTGAAAGTAAGAGTGATAGAAAAACAGAGTATAAAATATAACAAAGTGGAAAGCAAAGTAAGGGAATAGAAGACACAAATATTTATCCTGATTCAATCTCTTTCTCTTGATCTACGTCCAGTCCTCAAGCTACCACTTGAGATTTTTCACTATCTTGCAAAAATTTGGTGGGCTCCTTGCAATGCTACAGTATAACTCCATGCTCTGTTCCAAGAGCTTATAGTTTCTCTTTACACTCTATCTTAGTGCTTCCTAAATCTCTTATGAAATCCCCTAACAAGAATATCTATCTTCTAGAAGAAGATAAAATTATTTACAGCAAATGAACTCTCTAATTTAAAGTATATATAATAGTTGAAATACAAAGTAAGAAATATGTGAAAGCATAAGGTTTTGACTAAAGAATTTGCAGAGTTTTAGTATATACAATGTAACATCGTTACCCACATTTTCAAATGAAGTTCTATTTATAGATTTAAGTCTTAACTACACGTTAGAGACAAGATCTAGTCGTTAGAGACGTTACCCAATGGTTACTCTGTAAAACTATTTGTTCACCAATCGCATTTAAAGCGTTTACCATCCAAAGTTTGAACTTTGAGGTGTCAACAGACGAATTTCGTAAAAACCGTAAGTTAAAGACTTTAATATTGAACCTCGAAGTTCGTCTGTTCTAAAGCAAAATTTGAATTTTTATCTTTGACAAATGTACAAACGAATTTTCGAGGTTAAAGTTCTTTTGAAGAGCGTGAACAGTTGTTCCATATTGCTACAGTGCATTCAAAATTCGAATTTTAGTGCCCAAAATTCGTCTATCAGTGAGCAACTCATTAAGGTACAAAAGTTATTCTTTTTGAAATTTAAATTTTCAGAAATCAAAGTTCGTCTATCATAGAGTAATTTTTAATAAACTTATACCAAAGTTCGAATTTTAGAAGACCAAAGTTCGTCTGTTCAGGTGTCCCTCTGACAGACAAATTACACATTATTCTTTTAAAGTTTAAATTTTCAAAATTAAAGTTCGTTTGTCAAAGGACTAACTTAACACTCTTTTTGAACTTCACTTTCAGATGAATTTCTACATATCTTCAGACGAATTTTTCATTTTTCACAAGTTGTGTTTTACTTGAAATTCAAATTTTAACAATTTCAGATTCATCTGTCAGAGGCAACAACTTTGTAAGTTCAAATTTCAGCCTTTAAAGTTCAAATTTTCAAGGTAACATATGAAATTTAATACTTTAAAATTCGTCTATTAGTAGGTATTTTTTAAATATATCATAAGTTAACATAGGATTGTTTGAAAAACACATTTTAAAAGCATTTGCATAAAAGATCAAAGCATTTTACTCATGTGAATATAATGAGAAATTCTACAACTAATCTTGTATTCATTTTTCTTAGATTTCTTCACTTGAGATCTTTTATACACCTTTGATATTTTCCTTCCAAGCTCCAGTTTGTTTGGAATCATCAAAAGCACTTAATTCAACACAATTAACCATTGAAAATGAATTAAGGATAACAATTTATGATGTGGATAATAAACTAATTAAGGGTGAAAAAGAAAAAGAAATATCAAAATATGACACAACACCTTATAAAAGAGACCAAACAAACCTTCTAAATAACACACTATAAAAAGAACCAGAAGGAGTATGGAATAGAGGGAATATTACAGAAAAAATAGAACAGAGAGAGTAGTATTTATGAAATGAAATTCAACTATTCCAAGTATGAACAATGAATAAGGGAAAAGGACAGTGAAATGTTTGGAGACAAAATACTTAGAAAAATGCCTCGAACTTAAATAATTACAAAAATATACCAAAATATCAAATTGTAAATATTTTTATCGCGCCAAAAAATCAAACTACCTCTACCTCAATTAAAACTCCCCTAACTCTAAATCTCACCCCCATCATGCGGTTGCCTTTCACCCTCCTCCCTCCCTTTCCCCCCTCATTCCTCCATTCCGGCACCCGAGGTAGCAACGGTATATCTTTCCTCCTCCTCCCCCTTCTATTTAACTTTCTTCCCTTTCCTTTTTTCTCCTCCTCTTTCCTTCACCAGCCTACCCAAGGATCGTACAAAATTGGATTCACCTTTGGGTACCTCAATGTCACACAAAACGGGATCCGCTGGAGAAGAACACGGACACAAAGGGTGGGAGCTTGGTTTCAGTGAGGAGTGACAGTGCTTCTACCTCCCTCTTATTCTTTCTCTTCTACCATCTTTGGCCTACACCTATCTTCATCTTCTCTCTCTCTCTCTCTCTTTTTGTTTGCTACTGTTGCATTTTTTTCAATTCCGATTTGTTGGTTTGAGTGGTGGTTTGCAACTTTCACAAAATGGAAATATATGTAGATCAATTGTAATAATAAGTGTATCAGTTATAAATTTACATGGATAAATTGCATATGTATTTGGGTTCAATTTGTTGGTATACTCGTACATGAATCAATTGCAAATATTGGTATATAAGGTACAAATACATGTGTATTAATTGCAAATATATATGTTTTTACTTTGTTAACTCAACTTATAAAATATACGTGAATCGGTTGCAAATATAGGTAGAATAATTATAAATTTACATGCATTAGCTGCAAATATGTGTGTAATTTTTTTTGGATGATATTACTTATGATATTATATTGTTTTCAGTTGTATATCACCGTGTAATAGTTACAAATATAGAATTGTTAATTACAAATGTATCATAATCAATTACAATTTCCATAGCTTCAGTTACAAATTATCCATTTTAAGTTGCAAATTGTCAATTATCATATGTAAATAGGCAATAGTTAACCATCATAAGAACCCCTTCTAATAGTCAACCATCGTCTCAGTTGCAAATTTATCAGCACCAATTATTATTTCATTGTAAATAAATATATTCAATTAATTAGTAATTGTGGCATAAAAGAAAGAGGGCAAAATTATTATTTCATACGTAAAAAATAATTCCTTTCGGTCTCATTTATAAGATGTTATTTTAAAAATTTACTTAATCCAATTTATAAGGTGTTGTGCTATTTTTTTTTTGAATTTTCTTTTTTATCCTTATTTTAATGACTTATTTTTGTCTCATAAATTATTTTAATTTTTAATTAGTAAAGATAAAATAAAAAATTTATACTAATATTTTATAAACTTAAAAATATAGTTATACTTCTTTAATATCTTTACAATAAATAACAATATATTATAAATAAGACTCGAGGGAGCATTTTACTACTTCATAGTAATTTCATAAAATTGTCATTTTCCCAAATGAATAAAAGGGGGTGGACATTAATTGGAGCTTTTAATTAATTAATAATTGAAACACTGCTATTGTCCCCCATTTAGGAAACCAACCCTGTGATTACAGATAATCATTGAAATCATTGGGGACTTAAATTTGGGCATAGCTTTGCACATGGAACACGGTTACTTACATGCTGTGTCTGTGGCCACCCCCTTTCCGTTTTTTATTTCAACCCCCTGCTTTCTTCATTGTAAACCGTGAAAAGTAAAAGTACATTCATTGTTTAATCCCAAAATAAATCATGCCTCAGCCTCACTTGTCAGTTCATTAAAATAATGCTAATTAAGTCGCCATAGACTGATTTTTTTTTTTAAAAACACACAATTGGTTAATTCTATAAGGACATTTGGAGTTAGAAATAATCATTCATAATTAATATTTTCCTCCTGTTCAATTATAAAAAATAAATAATTATTTTATTAATATATAAAAATAATTTTAATTCTTAGACTTATTAATTATATTATAATTTTAATTTTTTCTAAAATTATCTATATTAAAAATCTGAAATAAAACTAATTAATTATTAATAATTATTAACATAACTTTAATTACTTAAGATATAAAAGGAAAATGATATTAATTGTTTCACAAATTTTATTCATGTCTCTTATATTTTATAACAAATTAAGAGTTTCAAAATTTTCTTATGATTAAAAATGAAGAGAATACTATATAGGATTGCATGACACCAAGTCACCAATGGACATAGCAGGACCTGAATGAAAGCTTTCCCTTGACCTCTATTTTTGAAATCTCAACAAAGGCAAAAAAAATTAAAATTAAAATTAAAGTAAAGCAAAGCATTGCCAAATTAAAATTAAAGTAGAGCAAGGCATTGCCTCTGTTGCGATTTTTTATAGGGATGGGAATAAAATAAAAGATGCAAAAGGTAGATCATTTGTAATTTTATATTAATCAGACATGATTTCCTTTCTATACTCCTCCGGCTTTTATATATATTACATTCTAAAATAATTTTATGATCCTAACTATAAATAATTTTATACAAATTTGTAAAGTATTAATTATTTTAGAGAATATAATATTCTTTTAAATATATAATATTTATTAGAGATAAATATGAAAACCAAAGCAATTTGTAAACAATTTTATTAATGTAATTAATTTTTTTTTGTTTCAAAGAAATAGTTAAAAGTGATTTATATTAAAAATAAGAAAGAGTATATATAATATTTGATAAATGAGTTGTACTTGTACTATTCACTCTTAAGTTATAATGAGGCATGGGGTCACTAATCTAGTTTCATTGTACATGTTAATTGATATTTTTGTGGCAAAAATGTAGTTCTATGACCCTATCTTATTTTTAAAATATAAAAAAAATTGAATGGTAATAATTTATACCATCTTGATTAGTACTTATACTATGCGCCTTTTTTTTAATTACATTTAACACAATCCTCTTGAAGGTTCTGTTTACTTCAGGACAAAATACAACCTTTTACGTTATGAAATTTCAATGAATTTAATGGCAATAATTTATACCAATATATTTGACATGCTTAAAATTATAAAAAATAAATCAAACAGAGAACCAAGAGTTGAAACAAGTGGTCTCTTACACTGGTTACAAATTTCAAATTTTTGCATCCAAGCTATATTTAATGAAAAATATGTTTGAAAATCACAAATGAATGGAGGCAAACACAATAAAAAAATAAAAAATGACATCAATGCATTCACTTGTTTTATTTTGTCGTTAATTTTGCTCTTTGAAATAAAGAAAGAATGAAAGAAAGAAAGGCAAAGGATGACTTGGCCAATTATATGTCTCCAGCTTTAATGACCAAAATGAAGATTTGCAACGCGCAACTTATATTTTTCTAATAAGATTCTTTTTTGTTTTATGTGTAATTAAAATGTGCCACCTAATTAATCTATAAGAAATAAGAGAAATATTAAAAAGTAAATAATTTAATAAGGATAATGTTAAAAGCAATTAAAATATAGACAAATTTATTACTGTAAGTGATTTTTTATAATATATATAATAATTAAAAATGATTTGTAATATTAAAATTTAGAAGGGGTGGTGGGATAGGGACATTGCCCTTAAGACCTCAATTTGCCCCCTTGTTTACAGTCATATGTTAGACTTCTCTTGACCCAACTCCCAATGACTATTTGGTAAATTGGCGCTATCCACTGCTCCCACTTATTTTACAAATAGAAAACGTATTAAAATCTGATTCAAAGACTTTATAATTAAATATGGAGATGCATTGTTACTTATTTGTTGGAGGTTTTTTTTTACAATGTACAGCTGATCTAGTAGTTAAGATTTTATATTTATCTTTTTAATATTTAAATTCCATTAAAAAATATGAAAAAAATATTTAAAAATAAAAACGAAGTTGCTTCCAACTCCATAAATTATGTGGAAAATATTGAAAAAATAAAATAAACTGGATAAGATAAAAAATTGTATTATTAAATATTAATGTTGGCTGTATTTTTTTTATTTGCGGGAGTGCGAGAGGAATTAATCCTCAATTAAATGAATAATCTAACTTCAATCAATCAATATGAGAGCTTGGGGTCATTTACTACCATTTTTGTAAATATAAATATAAAAATATGAAATAAAATGAATTTAAAATGAAAAAAGATAGACTTGAATTATGGCAACAAAGAGAACATGAATTTAAGACTGCTGAAATTAACCAAAAGCGTCATCAATAGAGATGGGGTTCCAAGAATGAACCCATCAGTCCCATCCCTTTAACCAACTCAAGGGTAACCCAACTAACTGTTTGAAGAACACCGTGCGATATCTACATGAAGAGAACTAATGTTGTAGACTCCATCAAAGGTTATGTGAGCTGAGTTAACATTTTTAAAAAATTAGATTAATCTGTGTTTAAAAAAATAAAAAAAAAAAAGATATATTGATAAGATGATGGATATAGCCTACCATTCTATTTTTCACGGGTTGGGTTGGGAAAATCTTAATTTATTAAAAAAATTGGCTGACCCAACCCAACTTATTTTTTATACATTCCATTATCAGCTAGCCGGGTTAATCTGTATTATTAACTTTATAAAATACATATTTGATTCTCATAATTACACATATTTAATCCCAAAAAAAATATAATTATCCCTAGCAAAATAAAATAAAGTAAAAAAAATTCATTGATGGGTGATTTGTCTTAATGTTTAAATGTATTTATTTTAGGCGTGAAATTGGTCAATAAAGAAGCATGTATTTTCTTAGCCATGAGAATAAGTTGCCAATACAAAGACTTGGAATTGTCAAGTTTAATGAAAGTGACTTAAGCATGGAAATTTCAATGATATTGACATAATATCTCATTCATATAATTATTGACAGTTGATACCAAGTATGTGGCTTTGATTTTTGTTATTTATTTATCTATTGACGGTTTAAATTTAAGACAAACTTGTGGCAACAAAAAAAAAGGACAGAGTTTTTTTTTTTCTTTTTTTAACCAACGAGGACAGATTTAATATATTTATTATTAATATAGAAGGAAAGCAACTGGTGATAACTGATAACAAAATTCCTCTACTCGCAAATTTATTATTATTAAATTTTAAAAATATTATTATTATTTTTAAGAACCAAGTGCATCTCCACCATCAATCAAACACTAAAACTTTTATAGTTCATAAGAGGGAATTAGATTTTGAGACTAACATGATTAATTAATTATAAAATATAACTTGGTACTACTAATTCTCCCAATATTACTACTTAGTATTCCAAATTTTAACACTTTTTTTAGTTAAAATTTTTTTTTGTAATTAATTTACTCTACTAGTCCCTATATGTAATTTCTACTACTTCATAACACTTATATTCTAAGTAGAGTGGTTGGCTGTTCTCTAGCATTATTAAAGAAATGATTGTAAATTCCTTAAAAAAAAAAAAGAAATGATTGTAATTGTAATTTTATTGGGGGAACACAAAAGGCATAAGGTTTTAATTTTACTCGGAAAGACAATTTTTTATTTTAAATTTTAGGAAATTTTTTTCATGAAAAACATACAACAAACTTATTGATAGAGAGCCTCTATATTACAAACTAAGAAAGCAAATGATATCTTTTGAAGGCTTCTACAAAGTAACATCTTCTTTTTCTTCTCATTATTTATTACAGGAAGAATACAATATTATAAAGATTGATTCCTATATCTACCAGTCAAAATAATGTTTTCAAAGCTTCTATTATGAAACTAATTAGGGTGTTATCAAATAATGTTAAATAAAGGGGATTGATATTTTATTTTATATAATAAGAGTATATACAACCAACAGCTAAAAACTAATCCTTTTAAAATATAAAAATCACCAAAATAAATTATATTTCTCCTAATAAGGCCTTCTCTATATATATTATTAAGAATCAAATCCTAAATAGCATGTGTTAAGACTGAGGGTGGGAATAGGTCAAACTTGTAATAGGGGCTTATAGTCTAGCCTATATAAGGCCTGATCTGACATAACCTATTTAACTAAATAGGTCAGACTCAAGTCTATAATCAGGCCTATTAAGTAAAGCTTAGCATAAAGCCTATCAGACTAGGCATATTTAAATTATTATTATTATTATTAAAAATATATGTACATAATATAATTAATATAAATTAGTTTTTATCAATGTCTTTGTTTATGTAATAGATTGAAATAGGTGTAGGGATATGCATTGTATGTGCTAAGACATCCTTCCTCATTACTTTTAGTATTACCACATTTTTGTGGGTAAAAATAAGTGAGTTAATATGTAAGAAGTCTCACATCGACAAAATCACAAAAGAAAAGAGGTAAGTGAGATTTATAAAAGTAAAGAGGTTAGAGTAGATATGGTTGAGCACCTAAGAAGGGAGTGAATTTGGTGATTTGAAATTTTTCGCTTAAACTAAAGAAATAAATTAAATAGTAAAATAGACAGAAAAATAGGGATAAACAAAGTATATTTAATGTAGAGAAGAGAATAATGTAAACAGAGAAGGAACAAGAGATTTATCTTGGCTCGACCTACATCATTTGGCTTACATTTAGTCTCCAAGTCATCATTTTAGATTCTACACAATTTCCAGAAGTTTTGAATGGGTACTTGTGAATCTCAGTACAATATTTTATTCTTCCACGAATAATTTCTCTCTTTATATAAGGAGTAAGGTATTAAAAATTGGAACAGCCATTGAACTAGTTGAGGCACCAGTTCAAGATTCAATAGTCAGATTGGGGTTGCACCAATTGTGAATAAATTGATATATTTTAAATAATGTATATAAAAGATATTTATTCATGATCATAAAATTAACATTTAATCTAGGATGAAAATTAAATTTAATAATTTTTTATTTTAATATCATACAGAAAATTAAAAAATATTATTAATAAGTTTTATAACCTAATATTAATTTATAATTATATTTTGAATTCAAAATAGTTAATTGATATTCTATTTTTTTTATTATTTATTAAGTAAATTTATCATTATTAATAATTATAGATAATAATAATACTTATACAATATTATAATATAAAAAAATTATATAAAAAATAATGCTACTTGATACTAAAAGTAATGTTATTTTATCTTAAAAATAAAAAAAAAATTTAAAAACTAAAAAAGAAGAAAAAGAAGAAGTCAGATCGGTTTAAATCGGTTTTGTACTGATTCTTGACCGATTTGACCAGTTTTGTACTAATTCACATTGGTTTTAAAATTACCCAATTTTCAGCTATGATCGGATCGAACTAGGTACCGATTGAACTAGTCAGTCCAGTTTTTAAAGCACTAACAAGGAGTGATTTCAAAGCTCACTCAAGATACTCACTATTTTGAGTGTACTCAGAATTATTAGAGATTAAAGTTAAAAGCTTTATAGCAATATATCCTCACTTAAAGAGGTAGATATGATACAATGAAATTCTAAGGTGGTTGAATGTATTTATGAGTAAAAAACAGTGAATATTAATGCAAATGATTTTAGAATGCTCTTTTTGTTCTTTTTTGCATAAATGAACCACTATTTACAAGTGAAACTCATTAATTAGCCGTTAGATACAATTAATTTGTCGTTATTTGGAGATTAATTTACTGTTAAAGGAACATTTAATGCTTACCTACCTAGATTAAGTAATTACAAGAGAGAAATAATCAATTATACTGAGTACGAGTTCTCTTAGTAAAGTGCTTCACCATAAATCAAAATGAATATTTAAGTTAGAAGAAAAACATATTTAATATAGAAGAAAAGGTTAAGTACATTTTTTAGCTTGCCCAGATAGACAAAATGAATGAGAGAAACGTATCTGGAGCACTGGAAAATATAATTGATTGTTGTGACAATGTTAATTGATTATCGTAGGAGAATATAAGAAGAGAGACTAGGATAATTGATTTTATCTCAAAATAACAGATTAAGTTGGGGAAATTTTTTAATAAATAAATGAGGTAACCGATTATGTGCTCAAAAGTAACATGTTAGATTTTAGGTAGAACGCTTGTATACTCATTGAGAAAAGATTATCAAAGTTTGTTTTACTCATAATTTCAACCACTTACAAAATTTAACTAAAGGTCTTGTTTTGAGTTATCTTTGACTTGTTAACTTTTTTAAATTATGCATGAGAGCCAAATACTTCTCACAAAACAATTTCTCTCTAGTTTTGTTATCATCAAAACATGAGAATGCTTTCAATCTCCCCCTTTTTTATGATGACAAAACCTATATGCATTGAATTAGGTCAAATAAGGATTGCTCCCACGGAATATATGCACAAATAAAAGATTAAGGAATTTTAAAAAGATTAACACAATACATAAAGCAATTAACTTAAGTCAAGTTCAAAGAAACATAACATAAACAGTTATAATAGTAAATCAATAAGACAAGACAAAAAATTTAAAAATATTAAAGTCTCACTCCACAAGGCCTAAGAGCTCAGTCAGAATCTGTGTCCTCTTACTCTATGAGAACTCATTTTCCTTTCCCTTGAGCTTGTGATGCATGTTGCTTCTCTTTCTCCCCCTTTTTTATCATCATCAATAACAACTCCTAGAAGAGCTTTTGGGCAAGGTGGAGGAGAAATCATGACACCTATAGTTATAGCCTGTTAAAGGAGATATGCAGCCATAGATATATCAACCACAGGGGTTGGGAGTACCAGGTTCATTTCTAAGACCTTGAATGAGAGGAATGTGTGGCCTAGGAGTGAATGCTTAAGGAAGATACATTTTCCTAAGCACAGGCGAATGACTTCTCTCAACAAGTATTTCTTCAAAGGCAAAAGTAGGAATCATGGGAATGAGCTGTAGAATGTCAGCAGGAGGATCATCTGTGACTAATGTGTTGAATCAAGAAGTTTTGATGATTCCAAATCAACTCTCAAGAGCTTGGAGTAAAAGATATCAAAGGTGCACAAAGAGTTCAAACGAAGAAATCCTGGAGAAATCTGTGCAAAATTTGTTGTTGGATGCTTAATTATGTTTAAATATGGGTAAAAGACTTTGATTTAATGAAAAGATGTTTTAAAAACTTGATTTTATGTTAAATCATGAAATATTTGAAAAACACCCACGAACAGATGAAGTTTGAAAAGTTTATATTGAACCGTCATATTGGAAATTCGAACTTTGGCTTTGTAAATTCGAATTTCAAGTTAAAACTGAATAAATCTGAAGAGATGTCTCTCTGACAGATGAATTTTGATATTCCAAAATTCGAATTTTCATAAGTATCTGAAAGAAGTTGTTGAGTAACAGACGAACTTTGAGTTTTCAAAATTCAAATTTCGGACAAAATGCAACTTATGAAAACCAAAGAAATTCGTCTGAAACAATGTCAAAGTTCATCTGAAATCAAGATTATGTTGAGTTTCAAAATTGCTCACTGACAGACAAACTTTGAACATGAAAATTCGAATTTCAAAAGTTAAGGTTGTGAGTCTATTACAATGACATGTTGACATACGAATGACAGTGTTTATAAATTCGAATGATAAAGTAAGTCTGAAAAGAGGTCTCTCTGATAGACGAATTTCACTCTCTTAAAATTTGAATTTTGAAGTAAATGAACTACTGTGCTGTTTGAGCTTGCTACGGACAGACGAATTTTGGAGTTCCAAAATTCGAATTTTGAGGGCACTGTAGCAAATTAAAAACACTGTTCACATTTAACAGAAAAACTTTCTTCTTGAAAATTCGTATGTCACAACATAGAAACACTTTCTAAGTTTCAAAATTCGAATTTCACTTCATGAACAGATGAACTTCAGTATTTCAGCGTTGGAAGCTTTAACCTTCGGTTCCTTCGAAATTCGTCTGTTGACCAACCAAAATTCGAATTTCATTATGTCAAAAGCATTAAATGCGGTTGGTTCACAGATAGTTTTTCAGAGTAACCATTGGATAACTTCTCCAACGGATAGATTTTGTCTCTAACGGACATTTGAGACCTAAATCTATAAATATAACATCATTTGAAGTTGTGGGTAACAAATCAAACTTTATATATACTGAAACTCTGCCAAATTTTCTACTCAAAGACTTTTATTCTCTTATTTCAATACTTGTACTTTAACTGTCATATTCACTCTATTCAAGAGAGTTTTATCTTTGTAAATAATCTAATCTTCATCTGGAAGATAGATGTTCTTGTGAGGAGATATCACAAGGGATTGTAAAGCACTTTGTGAAAGTGCAGAAAGTGATTGAGTGAGCTTTAGAAAACAGAGCATTGACGTTGTACTGTAGCATTCGCAAGAAGCCCGTTGAATTCTTGCTGAATAGTGGAAAATCTCAAGAGGTGTCTTGGGGACTGGACGTAAGTCAAGAGGAGAGACTGAACCAGGATAAATATCAGAGTTTTTCTTTTCTTTATCACTACTCTTTTATCTTACTGCTTTATACTATGTTTTTCTGTCATACCTTACTTTCTTCATTGTTTTCATTTTGTGCAGAAAATTTTTTAATTTTTCCAATTCACCCCCTCTTAAGAAGTCAGCCTAACTAACATAATGAAGGTGGTTGTGGTGAAAAAGGCTCGAATGGTTGTGGTGTTGGAGATGGCTGAGGTGATAGAGGTGCCTAAGGTAAGGGAATATGCTCTTATTCTTGTTCTACATAAATCTTGGCAAGCTCTGGACGAAGTGTAGAAGCAGTGGCTTGTTAATTTCCATCATATTTTCTATTGTATATATTTCAATTCATTTTTCTCTCTTCTAATCTCATCTAGTGCCATCTCAACTCGATTAAATCTATCATCTAAGGCTATTAAGAGATCAAATATATTTGAGTGATCACCTATCAGTTTCTTTTTCATAACATCAAGCTCTTTCAAATATCTTTGAGTGATCATCTATCAATTCCTTTTTCATAGCATCAAGCTCTTTAAAGACTACTCCGGTGATGGTTGTTATGATTCAAAATTTTTGAGGCATTGTCTGAATCTTCTTCCGAAACTTGCTGAATAAATTTTTGAGATTTCTAAGGTTGAGAAGGAATAGATTGGTTGACTGGGGCCTGAGAGTGAACTGGTGAGGATGACCTCTTTCTTTTTGCAATTCTTCCCACAATCCATTCTCTATTTTCAAACTTTAAGCCCATTTTTGCAGGTTCTGAGAACTGAACTCTACATGAACATCTCTTTCCTTGCCTTCCAAATGCTAAATATTGTTGTTTTTTAAGATAAGTGAGACTAGGGTGGCATTAGGCAAGGCCTTCGTAGCAAACTTAGCAACATCAATGAATCTCTTGATAACTAATCCAGCAATGTTAATGGAGGCCTTCTTTTATCAAACTAGTCATGATCTTCAACTTGTTAGGTATCATTTTGATAATGTCAAATAATGGAGCAAAAAGTTTGCATGATATATGTATTTAATATTCACTATATCATTTATATCATACTTATCATTGAAGTGAAATTGAATTAACTACTTAGTTTCTAAGTTAAATATTCTTAATGTAAGTTTGTCTAAGAAAATAATAGTGAGCATTAAAGTGAAAAAATGGGTTATCAACATGATGCTTAACTCAAAAAGATAACAATAAAGAAAAGATGCTCCAAAAATTGAAGAATGTGAAGATATTGAAGATTGAAAATTTGAATGCATCAAGATAGACTTTCGACTTCAAATTTGTATATTTATTATAAGTTAATAATCTTTATGTGAGACTTAATGATTTAAATTTTCAATCATTGACTCAAGAAGTTTTGGATATTTAAATGCACACCTTGGTTTAAAAAAAGTGAAAATTTATTATTTCAAATTCTTAGTTTGACCCTTATTTAGTTTTTTTTGAAATATTGCTCAAACTGGATATGATTTTGATGTGAAAATTATTTCATATGAAAATAGACTCAAACCTCTTTTCAAAGATAGTTATTTCACATAAATTGGATTTTACATGAAATTTTATGATTATTTGAATTTGAGTAGTGAGATATCTAGTTTTGACTTGTTATCACTCTTTTGAGAATATCTCACAAAATATGTTGAATTTCTAATTGAAACTAACTGCATTTGAAACTAGATATTCATAAATTTCCAACGATAGGTCATTTTCATGATTTTGACTTAAAATGAGGAAGTTATGCCATCTGGAAATTTTCCTGCAATAGGTTAGCGACCATCCAAGCTCCAGAGGCTAATGACACTCACTGGACACCTCTTAGTCAACAAAGATGGTGGTACCTTAGTCAACTATCATTGTCCAGAACTCAAGAATACCCTCTAGAATGTCTCTTAGTCAGCAAAGTTACCCTAGTTAGTCGATTAACACAATATTGGAGTGCTTCCAACATCTAGTTTTTGCATCTAGCTACTATATTTCACATTTGTTTATAAATATGACCTTCCAAACTCATTTCTACATGGTTATGAACATATTTGATCAATAATGTGAGTCACAAACTTGTTTTTGATTATTTCAAAGAGAAAAACACAATCCTTGAGCCATATCTTGCAGTATCTCTATCTTTTGAGTTATTAGAGCTTCATTGTATCATTCTACTCTTTGTGAGAGATTTTATCATCTATAAATTATTCTTTTTTACTTGGATCGATTGTTTAGAGTGAGAAAACTCTAAGGGAAAATTGTAATCACATCTTAAAGAGGTATGAGGAGAGATTCAAGAGTGTGATATCCCTTGGGATGTAATGTAGCTTCACAAGTACCTGTATCAAACTGGTGAGATTTAGTGAAAATTTTCAAGAGGGTTGCTTGTGGGCTGGATGTAGGTCAAGTAGTTGGGTTAAACCAAGATAAATCTTGCTGTGTTGATCTTCTCCTCTACCTTAAGCTTCATCTTCTCACTATACTTTGTTTGCTCCTATTTTGCTGCATTTTATTGTAACATTGGGTTGTTTTCCACAAAGGTAAAAATTTAGTGACGCCCAATTCACCTCCCTCTTGGGTGACAAGCCAATATAATATAACTCAGTTTCAATGAAGCACCCAAAACTAAAACTCTTGTTTGCGAAGATTATAATGAGCAGGTAGTGAAAGACTTTGAATTTGATGGGCATGCCAGCATGTTTAAGCTTATAGTTCTCTAGACTAGTCGTTGCTTCCATAATTGCCTTATACAAGTCGGACTTGGTGAATGATTTTGCAGGCTCTAATTCATTCTTAGACCAATTCAACTAGTCACATAAAGCTTCAGGGTTTACTATAACTGTTTGACCTCTAACAATGGTAGAGAACTCAGTTTCCTTTTTACTAAAACTCATATTGCAAAAGAATGTGTGCACTACTGATTTAGAATATGAAATTCTTAGTTTAAGTCATGAAGCAAATCTATCTAGTATCTCAACTATATCAAACTTATTTTTGTGCATAAACTAAAGTTTAACCCAGTAGTGATTACAGATGGCCCTCTTAGCAAACTTTTCATCAAACTTCTTTTTATTTGTTCCAAAGGACAAGCTTTCAATAATTGTACCTTCAGGTGGCAGTTCTATGACACCAGTAAGTAATGAAGCATGAGAAGTTGTGGCAAAGAAAGTGGGTTTTGATGTACTAGTATGAGTGAAGGATGGATCCGTGGTCTTCACTTTCTTCTTAGGATTCTTGCTACTTTCCTCCTTTTTCTTCCTCACAAGTTTCTCTATGAGTTTATCATCATTTTGCTTTTGCATTTTGGTTCCACTCATGAATGCCAAACGAACTTTTCTTTTTGGACACTGCTTTGCTACCTCTTATTCTCTGGCTTTGAGAAGTTCTTCTTTAGGTACTCCTGCTTTCTCCAATTTCTTGGCCATCGTCTTCATTCATGCCATTATTAATGAACTTGAGAGATTTTTAGTAGGATGGATTTGAAAGGTTTCAGTTGAAGAAATGATGTTTGAATCATTGAGTTCGATTTGTAATGATTGAACTTTGAAGCAGAGGAAGAAATGGTTTTGAGCTTGGATTTAGAGATAATCGATTGAAATCCTTAGAAAAGACACGTTGCTTCATTTAGATCTGAACTGTTCTTAGATAATTGGTTGTTTTGACCAAAATAATCAATTGTCCAGCTTTGAAGCCATGGAATTGAGAACGACAAGACCAAAGTAATCGATTAGAGGTACCAATTCTAATTAATTAAGTTGGAAAAATGAAAATGCAGGTATAACCAAGATAATCGACTTTTGAGAGCAGTATAACTGATTGTGCTAAAAGGCTCAGTTATAAATCCACTTCAAGAAACAATTACAATAGGCAAGTAATGGATAGAAGATATGTGAGGCATAACAAATAATATGATAATCAATTAAGCAAGGTGAAATAATCGATTAGTGACATATTGGAGAATTAATTATATGATACCAAGTGATTTGTTACCTCAATAGGCGAACTAGACAGTGATCACTAATCAGGAGCATCTCGATAATCAATTATGTTTCACTGAATAATTGATTATAATTGAATAAAATTGTTTTCCTTTCCAATGTAATCGATATTTGAGAATTCCTATGAAACAAATCTTAAGGATAATCCAATGCTTAAGTTAGTGACTTATTTATTTGAAATAATCATCAAAATATGAAATTTAAAAGAAATTGAGAAATTTCTTATAGTTCACTCAGATTTACCATTCCCAGTTCTCTTCGAATAAGCAAAAATTGATGCTCTGGTAGTGGCTTAGTGAAAATACATACTAATTGTTACCGAGTTGGAATAAACTCCAGAACAATATCTTTCTTTTGCACATGACCTCCTAGGAAATGATGTTTGATTTCACTGTGCTTGGTCCTTAAATACATTATAAGATTCTTTGACAAATTAATAGCACTTAAATTGTCACATTTGATTGGAACTTCTTGAAGATTGAATCTCAAGTCTTCTAATTGTTGTTTAATCCAAAGCACTTAGGCACAACAACGCCCAGCTGCTATATACTCAACTTTAGCTGTTGAAAGAGCACCGCTATTTTATTTCTTACTGAACCATGAAACAAGTGATCCACCAAGAAGTTGACTGGTTTCACTGGTGCTCTTTCTATTAGTTTTGCTTCTAGCAAAATCAACATCTGAGTATGCAATGAGAGCTTCTCCACCACCTCTGGGATACCAAAGACCCATTTAGATTATACCAACCAAGTATATGAAAATTCTCTTAACTGCAATGTAGTGTGATTCTTTTGGTAGGGATTGAAATCTTGCATACATATAGACACTAAACATGATATCAAGTCTATTAGTAATAAGATATATTAGAAAGCCAATCATTGCTCTGTACTTAGTGTTGTCAAATGGTTTTCTTCCTTTATCTGCATCAAGCTTAGTGGTGGTGCTCATAGGAATTCCAAAAGATTTTGCTTTGTCCATTTCGAATTTTTTTAGAAGTTCCTTCAAGTATTTTGTTTGACAGGTAAAGATCTTTTCTTTGTGTTGCTTAATTTGTAGACTAAGAAAGAAATTAAGTTCTTTCATCACAGACATTTTAAATTCTCCCTGCATAACCTCAGCAAACTCCTTGTACAAGGATTCATTAGAAGCTCTAAAGATAATATTATCAGCATAAATTTGCACTTTAAGTAGATATTTATTTTTTCTTTTAATAAATAGAGTTGTATCCACTCTGTCACGAGTAAATTCTGTATCAATTAAAAAGTTACTTAGTCTTTTATACCATACTCTAGATGCTTATTTTAATCCATATAATGCTTTCTTAAGTTTATACATATGATTTAATTTAGTTAAGTCCTCAAAACTTGGAGGTTGATCAATATCTACCTTTTCCATAATGTAGCTGTTAAGAAAACTACTCTTTACATTCATTTAATATAACTTAAAGTCTTTTTTGCATGCAAAGGTTCAAAGTATTTTTATGGCTTCCAATCTTGTAGCTGGAGTATAAGTCTCATAATAGTCTATGCATTCTTCTTGATTATAGCTTTAGCAACAAGCCTTGCTTTGTTTTGCATGATCATTCTAGATTCATCAAGCTTATTTCTGAATATCCATTTTGTGCCAATAATTGGTCTATCTGTTGGCCTAGATACCAAATCTCAAACTTGATTGCTCTCAAATTGATTGAGCTCTTCTTGCATAACCATCAACCAATATTCATCCTTTAATTCTAAGTTATTAGGTTTAATTTGAGATATAAATGCATAATGATTAATTTGATATCTTAATTGATTTCTTGTTCCTAGTTGATCATGAATGTCACCAATCACTTGATTAATGAGATGACTCCTAAAATATTTCAAGGATCTAGATAGTTCATGATCTTCTTCTTTATTATCTTGCACTTGGACATTTTCTTTTACTTGTATAGAATCTGATGTTTTTGGAAGTTCCTTTTTATTTAAATTCAGATTGTTCAAGTTAATTATTAGATCACCTTCCTCTTTATTAGTAGATTCAACCAAAGTTTCATATTCCACAAACACTATATGCATTGACTTTTCGATTACTTGAGTTCTTTTATTATAACTTTTATATGCTTTACTTCTATTAAAATAGTCAAGAAAAATACCTTTATTAGATTTAGAATCAAATTTACCTAGATTGTCCTTACTATTGTTGTGAATGTAGCATTCACAGTAAAAAATATGAAGATGTGAAAGGTTGGGTTTCTTTTCCTTGTATAGTTCATAGGGTGTCTTGTTGAGAATATTTATTACATAAGCTCAATTTATGATGTAGTAGGATGTGCTGACTACATCTACCCAAAAGTATTTTGACAATTTCTTCTCATTGAGCATTGCACAAGCCATCTCATCAAGTGTTCTGTTCTTTCCTTCAATGACACAATTTTGTTGTGAAGTTCTTGGAGCTGAAAAGTTGTGTTCTATTCCATTTTTTCATAAAACTCTAAGAAATTTGAATTCTCAAATTCTCCTTCATTATTTGACATAATAGCTACAATAGAATAACCTTTTTCATTTTGCACTTTCTTTGCTAAGATAATACATGCAACAAACACCTCTCTTTAGATGGAAGAAATATAGTTCATATAAACCTTGAATAATCATCAACTATTATAAGAACACATAGATTTCCACCAAAGCTCTTAACATGAGATGGACTAATCAAGTCCATGTGGAGAAAGTATAGTGGTCTTGAAGTAGAGATTGTATTCTTAGGCTTAAATGATTACTTGATTTGCTTCCCTTGAAGACAAGCATCACATTCTCTATCTTTTTCAAAAGAAATGTTAGGCAGACCAAAAAATAACTCATTCTTAATCAACTTATTAAATTGATTCATGTTAACATAAGCTAATTTTTTATGCTATAGCCAAGATTCATCATTTTTACTAATTAAACAGATAGAGTCTAAAGGAGGAAGCTCATCTAAGTCAACAGTATAGCAATTATCATCCCTTTAAGCTTTGAGAATGATCTTCTTGTCACTTTTTTCTAATAACTAAGCATTCATTTGAGCTAAACAGCACCCAATTGCCTTTGTCAAAAGTTTGGCTCACACTTAGGAGATTTTGGTTAAGTCCAATTATGAACAACACTTCTTCTATTGAAGTTTTTAGATTCTTTCCCATAATGCCTAAGCCAACAATTTTTCGTTTTCGATCTCCTCTAAAAGTGACTGATCCTTCTTTCTTGTCTTTAAGGATGATGAACTTTTCTTTGTCTCCAGTCATATATCTAGAGCAAACACTATCCATATACCATTTGTTGCTCTTCTTTGCTTTAAGGCATTCTTGCAAAATGTGAGATCAATTCTTGTTTTTAGATGCCCATACTTTCTTGGTCCTTTTCTGTTAGTCCGAACTCCCTTTGGCATTGAAGTACCTTTAGGAACCTACTTTATCTCATTGTCAACTCCTTTCTTCTTGTAAAGACAAGAGCTAGAATTGTAACCCTTCTTGTTGCAGAAGTTGCAAGTTGAGAATGGGCTACTAGGTAATACAGATGGAATGAAGTACTACATATAATATCTTTCACCATTTTTTGGTTTTCAAATTTGTGAGGTAGATTTATCATTGCTAGCATCGTAGCCAATACCAGCCTTATTGTGAACATACGTTTGTTTACCTAACAAAATGCTCAAAATCTCTTTACCTCTAGTGAATTTAGCAAGTGTGTTACATAAATAATCATTTTTCGATTCTAATGCAGCACATGACACGCAATAATTCAATTTCTCATTTTCAAAATCTTTGATTTTAACTTGTGCTTTATTTTTCAAACTCTTTTCTTCTTTGAACATTTGTTCTAAAAACAAAGCTTTCTTTTTAGTTTTAAAAAGATTTTTGGCAATTTTAATGCACTCATAATGCAAATCATGAAATGCAACTTGCAATTCACTATAGGAGGGGTCAAAACAATTTCCCTCAGTTTCTTCTTGTTCAGTCTCCTTCTCTTCTCCCATTGCCTCAAGTATGAGACATAGATTTGCTATTTATTCTCATACAGCTTCCTCATATGAGCTATCTACCAATATAGAGGAGATATGGGCTTTCTTTTTCTTACCTTTATCTTTCTTCTGCTTCTTTTCTTGCTTTTTCAAGTACTGATGATACTCTCATTTGATGTGTCCACCTTTCTTACACTCAAAGCACATGAGAGGCTCCTTTAAATCTTTCTTGTTAGAGGAACTTCTATCTTTCTTTTGAAATCTTCTATTAAACTTCTTTTTCTTGTAGAATTTTCCAAACTTCTTAACAAACATAGTCATTGCCTTCTCATTTACTTCATCATCATCTTCTAAATCAACATAATCTTCAACAGCTTTTAAAGCAATTTCTTTCTTTTTCTTGTCTTGAGCAGCTTCTTTGAGATCGTTGAGCTTGCCTTCATACTTAGTTGGTGCTCCAAATAGAGCTATAAGTGAACTAATGGATTATCCTCTAGTTTCTTTTATGGCAGTTATCTTTGGTTGCTACTCAATAGGAAGAGCATGAAGGGCTTTTCTCACCAATTCAGTTTCTTGGTATGTTTTTTCAAGAGCTTTGAGGTAATTTAGAATATGAGTAAATCTTTTCTATATGTCCTTTCCAATTTCTCCTTCTTGCATTATGAAGCTCTTATAGTACCTATTGAGTGTGTTGATTCGATTTTCTCTGACTCACATTGGTTCATTCTTGTACAGTCTCAAGAGTATCCCACATCTCTTTGGCAATATTGGAATTGGAGACTCTAAAGAACTCATCTTGACCTAGAGCACTTACTATCACCATCTTTACTTTGTGATTGAGAAGCATCTTTCTTTTGTCTTCATCATCCCATTCTTCCTTAGGCTTGGCAACTTCTCTACCATGATCCGTTTTCTTTGGTTCATAGTTTTCGTCAGTTACTATATCCTATATGTCTAGATCCAAAGCTTCAAAGAATATCTTTATTTTCATCTTCTAATAGGTATAGTTTTCTCCATTAAACTTTGGTAGTTTGTTGAAGTTGGACCGTTCAGGTAAGATGTTATCACCAAACCCAACCATTTGTAACTCTTAGATTGTTAGATCTTCAATGAGAGCCTAGAGTTTTGATACCAATTGTTGATATGGCTGAGCACCGAAGAGGGGTGAATTGAGTGATTTGAAAATTTTCACCTAACCTAAAGAAATAAATGAAATAGTAAAATGGACAAAAAACAATGATAAACAGAGTATATTTAATGCAGAGAAAAGAAAAATGTAAATAGAGAAGGCACAAAAGATTTATCTTGGTTTGGTCTTTACTTACGTCAAGTCCCCAAGTTATTATTTGAGATTTTGCACTATCTCCACAAGTTTTGAATGAGCACTTGTGAGTCTCAGTACAATACTCTGCTCTTCCCCAAGCAATTTATCTCTCTATATAAGGAGTGATTTCAAAGTCCACTCAATATGCCCACTATCTTGAGTCTACTTAGAATGATTAGAGATTAAAGCTAAAAGCTTTACAGCAATATATCCTCACTTAAATAGGTAGGTATGATACAATGAAACTCTAGGGTGTTTAAGCGTATTTATGAGCAAAGAACAGCAAATATTAATGCAAGTGATTTCAAAATGCTCTTTTTGTTCTTTTTTGCATAAATGAACCACTATTTACAAGTGAAACTCATTAATTAGCAGTTAGACACAATTAATTTGTCGTCACTTGGAGATTAATTTACCGTTGAAGGAATATTTAATGCTTACCTACCTGGATTACGTAATTACAAGAGAGAAGTAATCGATTATACTAAGTACGTGATCTCTTAACAACGTGTTTCACCATAAATAAAAATGATTATTTAAGCTAGAAGAAAAACATCATTAATATAGAAGAAGAGGTTAAGTCCATTTTCTAACTTGCCCAGATAGGAAGAAGGAATGAGAGAAACGTATTTGGAGTATTGGGAAATATAGTCGATTGTTGTGACAATGATAATCGATTATCGTGAAAGAAGATAAGAAGAGAGACTAGGATAAGTGATTTTATCTCAAAATAACAAATTAGTTGGGGGAATTTTTGAATAAAGAAAGGAGGCAACCGATTATGTGCTGAGTAACAAGTTAGATTTCAGACACAAAGTTTGCATACTTGTTGAGAAAAGTAACCAATTATATTTAAGGATATAACATATTATATGAAGCAATATAATCGATTAGGAGTGAGAATAATCGATTGGAAAGTGAAGTTGAAGTGTATTAGGAATGACCAGTGCTCAATAATTGATTACTTTGAGCAAGATAATCAATGATATTAGATGAAAGAAAAACTGAATAGGTGAGGCTACTGATATAATTGATTATATAGAGATATAATTGATTAGGGCGCATAATAGAAGCATATTGAATAACTAGAAGAGACGATAATTGATTATTTTAATGAAGGTAATTGACTATGTAGCAAAAAATCACCAAAGATATTTGAGTGACTAAGATAACATGTTATGCGGCCAAAATAATCGATGATTTTGAAGTAATGTTATGAAACTTGAAGATATAAGGCACGAGGCTATTTCTAGACTTAAAACCTTCTAAAATATTAAACTTTGAGTTTAGAAATCATATGAAAAAATTATTCAAAGTTTATTTTGCTCATGATTTTAACCACTTACAGAATTTAACTAAAGGTCTTGTTTTGAGTTATCTTTGACTTGTTAACTTATTTAAATTATGCCTAAGAGCCAAATATTTTCTACAAAATAATTCTTCTCAAGTTTTGTCATCATCAAAACATGAGAATGTTAAAAGCTAGTTACTTTTCTATTGTGTTGTTTAAACATATAAGTTATAAGATGTATAGACAATACTGTTGGTGATTAGAAGTTTAAAGTTTAAAGTTTTTTTTTTCAAATTAAAGTTAATAGTTTTTTTCACTTTACTATTTAATAAGTCTTTAAATAGACTTCAAGTTAAGACAGATTTTTAGACGACTCAGATTTTAGTTTAAAATGAAATCTTATATAGGCTAATAAGTAAGGCTCAGACTTTATATTTATTATATCTAACTAACCTATTTTCACCCTAGGACCTAGTTACTGTGTGGGACATTGTTGGTGGATTGATAATTGAAATAGAGAAATAGGTAGTAGTTAACAATTCAATAGTTGAATTGTTCTTAATTAAATTAATTAATTAAACACGTGTCATTATTTCAAAGAAATTATATTATTAAAATGATAAGATTGGCAAATCACATTTAATTCCAAACTTATACCAATTAAACATATTTTTCTTTATATTACATCAACTTTGAGAAATAAATACTTGTACAGTTTGTTATTATTGATATTATCAATATATAAATATATATAAAAGTCTCTGAAAGCCATACTATGCATCAACAAGTGAGAAGCAAATAGACTTTCAATGACTTTAGGCTATGTGATTTGCTTCCTTTCATTTTTTTATTTATATCGTAAAAAATTAATTTTATTATATATATATGTTTTTTTAAGGGGTATATATATATATATATATATGTTGATAATAGGATAACAAACTAAAAGGCAGGCAGCAATATCCTAAAGGGTAGATATGGTAAAGTATGTTGTGGAGAAAACAAGGAGAAGTCGCTTCTACAGGAATCTTCCAGATTGTATGCCTATCAACATTCTTGGCTATGGCATCATCAACTATATAAAATATCATTTGGACATTTCTCCCAAATAGTAATAATTTTTCCCCTGCCCCTTAATTAATTATTAATTAACAAACCGATCGGAACAAAAAGTTTGAAGTATTCGAAAACATTTTCTGAGGACTCTTTTAATTACTTTGGCATAACGAACATTTTAATTTAAGATTTTTGTCCTAATATCGTATCTTGATGTTATGTTTGTTTGCATAATGTTGTTTTCCTTTGACTGTTGATGTTTCTTAATTATAGAAAAAAAAATCAGCCTGAGTTGTCAGGGTCGTAAAAGCTATCTTTGAGAGTGAAATAGTACTTACCCATATATTATTTAGAAAAACTTCAAACTATTAGATCTTCCAAATTCGATTTTTGTATTAATTGACTATTAGTTTTAACATGAGGTGTTATTTCATATCTGAAATTATTGCAGCAGCTGCTTTGCTGGAAGATTAATTGACAAATTTAACATGTATGCGTGTGTTGCAATTCTTTAAAAGAGTTATTCATCCCTTTAGATTTTTTTAAAATTTCGATTCAATGCTAAAGAAGTCGTTCAAAAGTTGTTGTTATCAGTCTTAGATAATGTTTTGAATAATATATGTATTTAAATGTCCACCCCCAGTTATAATTGGACTCATCACAGCTTTTAAGGTCTGAATTTTAAAAAGATAACAATACTATCTTTCGAAAGCTAAAATGACAGTTTTATTATTATTCTTAGATAATAACTTACCATTATTATTATTATTATTATAACAAAAGACATTATATTCACAAACTATAAACAATATATTTTACCTCAAATTCTATATAACATACTAGAAAATATGTTTAAATGGTTTAGATCAAATTCAAGTATTATTAGATCTAAATAGGGGTAACTTCCATAATATAATCATTTTCAAGTTTTTCAATCATGCCATTTAAACCTTTGACCTTAGTTAAGAGAGTTGACTTTCTTCCACTAAACTAAGCTAACATTAGTAACAATTAACCAACAGGATTTGGTTATAATGGGAAGGTTTAGGTTTTATTCAAGCATAATGTCTTAAATTAAAGACCATGTGTATGTAGAATATATCCTTGAAATACCTACCATGTTTGAAGCCTAACTCAACAATTTAATTCAAATAAGTCAAAATACAATGTGGCCAGTGGTTTGTTAGGAAAAAATGATGGACCTCATGTTAAATTTAGTGATATATATATACACATGTGAAGGTGTTTAGTTTAATAAAAATGATGTTAATTTTGAGTTATTTTTATTAACATAATCTACTTATTTTAATAAATTAAATATCATACATTTATAAATGTTGTGTCAAGTATGCGAACAAGTAAGAGTCTATTTAAATAAAGAAAATAAAGGATTATGGGACCATAATTACTTATTTTTAAAATTTGTCAAACACACCACTCCTTTCAATAATCAATTATACATTAAATAAGTGATTATACTTATGATAATTTCTTTTTCTCCCATAATTACTTATTTCACTTTTTCTTTTTATTATCCACCCAATAATAATTACTTAAATTCATAAAATTCAAATATTTTTTTTCAAAATTACTTCTCAGATAAAAAGTATTAAAATATAAATCACTTTTTAATATAATCACTTGTTTTTATAATCAATAATAAAAAAATTATTTACTTTTATAATTAATTATAAAAAAAATAATACAAGGATGCACGTAGTGATGATAGAGGATATTATGGATGGGTCCGAAGGAAATGTGGGATGATGAAGGAGCCAGGTGTCGCCATGAGAAATGTGGAGAAGTGATGCTTCCGATCTGATCTCACTATAATAAAAATATGATGATTAGATTAGGTTAGATTAGATACGAGAACATCTTCCCCCACAGTGTTTGTTTGTATCCAATTATAACACATTCATCATATTTTTCTTAATTAAAAAAATCGAATTTTTTCTAAGATAATAACACTTCCATCGCATTGCATATTCAATTATTCATTCATTATAGAATACTGCTAAATAAATATTAAACTACGCCCCACCCCCTTCCCCACACACACTTACTCGACCCTCCGAGCGTGACTGTCAAATCTACATATTCTCTTCTCTCTCTCGCTCTTTTCCTTCCTCCTTCTCTCTCTCCCTCCTTTCTCAGAATTCCACGGACCTCTCTGTGTTCTCCGGAGATTCGCTTCAATCGCCGATCTCTATCACTCCTCCTCGGGAATCCCTCATCTCCCTCCCATACTATCATGTTCCAGATTTTCAAGGTACGAAATTTCCATATTTTTATTATACTACTATCTCTCATAACCACGCTCCAATATTAAAAAAAAAAAGGGCCACTGAAATCATTTATATAATTATAAAGACCCAGTTTTGTTCTCTTCCCTCCTTCTTCCCTTTTGTTTCCGTACTTTTTTCTTAGTGGGGTTGGGATTTTTCTTCTCTTTCATTCGTTTGAATCATCAAATGTTTTTCGCTCCAGCTAATTTCTGCTCGCTGCTTTAAGGAATTTTTGCTCCTGCGAGTGCGAGTTTTCCAGTACGGTTTGATTGTTCGAAATCGTGATACAGTCCTTTTGCTTTGGGCAAGGGTAATTTCTGAGTTTTTAAAGTAATTGCCAATTTCAGATTATTAAACGCCTTTTGGGTCTATTCAATGTCTGTTCTCAGAATTTGGGCAATGCTATTTAATATTTCGCGTCTGGACAGTTATTATTATCATTTCCGTAATTTTGGTCGAAAAGGGTTAATAATGCTGTCTCTGAGCCCAAACAGTACACCTTCGTGGCCTCATCTTCTCTGCATCATTTTTTTTGGAGGGTCTATGAGATTCTTCATTGGAACTCTGCTTTAGTTTAGGTAGGTATTTCCTGAGTACATTAAAAAAGGTTCCCTTTTATGGAAATGGGATCTGCTTTTTCCCATCTCATCATAAATTATAATAATATGATCAATAACTGTGACAATAATAATAGCAGCAGCAACAACAGTAATACTTGTATATTAATAACCCAATAATAATAAAGCTAAAAAAGAAAAAGTAGAATTTATATGCTTCTGATATATATTATCTGATCCCCTCTGGAAAAGGAACTCATGGAGGTCATGATTTCTACTGCTACATACCTTGTCTCATCTGCCCAAATGCCCTAAACAATTCCAATACTGCTCATGTTTTGTCTTTCTGTTTTCGTTAGTGCAGGCATGTACAGATAAGAGGATATGATTATGGCCGAATTAAAAATTCAGAAAAGCTACTAAAGTATATAGATTTTTTACACACTGTTTCTTATCCTTTGTTCTTTCTTCCTTTGTTTTCTTCTTTCTTTCTCATCGCCTTCTGATGCAGGACTGGTTCTGACTTGATCGATTAAGCTTTTGACTCTGAAAAATAGAATGGAGGGTGACACATTCTCTGGTCTCAACAATGGTACAACCCAAGTTGATAGCAAGATCTTGCAGACATTCAAAAACAGCTTCGTTCAAGTGCAGAACATCTTGGATCAGAACAGGCTTCTCATCAACGAGATAAACCAGAATCACGAGTCCAAGATCCCCGACAACCTTAGCAGAAACGTGGGTCTTATTAGGGAGCTCAACAACAACATCAGAAGAGTGGTTGATCTTTATGCTGATCTCTCAAGCTCCTTCACCAAGTCCATGGATGTTTCATCTGAGGGAGATTCTAGTGGCGCTCTAAAATCTGATGGGAAAGCAGGACTCAAGCGACACAGGCCTGCATAGGAGTTTCCTTCTTTTTCTTGATTCTTTTGCTTGGTGACTCAAGATGCAGAACAAGCAAGCATGCAAGCAACAACACAATTGTGTTGAGCTGAGGGTAGAACTAAGATTAGATTCTGTAGCAGAAGCTCTGATCTCTTGTCGTCAAATAAAAAAAGAAAAAAAAATGATGATTTTCCAGAATCCCTCCCTCTTTCTCTCTCATTGTAACCTTGTAACTGTGGATCTAATAGAAATTCCAGCAATGTTTGTGGTACTACTAATTTAGTTATGCTTCTACTGTCCCAGAAGGATAATAAGAATGTCTTTTCTGCTCCATTTAAGGTTGATCATGTGATGGGATCTAATTTCACTGTTGTGCTTTTGTTCATTTGTCCATCTCTTCTCTGCACACAACTTGATAGCATGAGATAAGGCTTTTTTAGCTTCCATAAGCTTTTTCTTAGTGTCAAAAGGGCCTTGACAAACTTTTGATGGGAACTAGTTTTGATCAAAAAGCATTTATTCCCTTTTCAACTTAAGCTCTCAAGCTTTTGTTGTTACTTCTTATATCTCACTTTAACTGAGAACTGAAAGTGAGAGTGAAGGGATTGCAGATACTGTTTTAGTCTCTTTTCTCATGTAAACAGTGCCTTCTTTTTCTTTTTCTTGCCTAGAAGGAACTGTGCCGGATTTTTGTTTCTGTTCCTGTGTGTCCTTGTGCTTGTGGGAAAGAGAAGTGCATAGTTTCTTACATAATATGGGTGAAGATGCTCTGAAACAATTGGAAGAAAGCAGCTTTAGATAAATCTTTTTGGTTCCCAATCACACACCACCACAAAAACAGAATCTCAGATAAGAGATGATGACCTTTTTGACCAAATAAATCATACATATATATGTATATAATTATATATAATATATATGTAGATACAGTAAAAGGCAATGACAAGGTTTGGTTTGGATGGTATTACTATTGGGGAATGGGAAAATAAAGAAGTAATGATAATGGGGTTAAAACAAAACACGAGAGTGAAGAGACAGAATTGAATGAACAGTGATTCCCAGCAACAGGACAGGGACCCAGAGGTTCTCTTTTGTGAAGGAACTCAACTTCTCCATGCTTATCCCTTTCTTTTACTCCTGAGGTTCCTTTTTTCTTTTACTTTTCAATATTTTTTTTTGGGTTGATATATATATATATATATACACCATAAATGTGCTGGGTGACAACCTTGATGATTCCCTCGTTTCAAAAAAGTTTCTCTCTCTGTGTGATTGAGCAGATGTCGTTGTTGGTGGGGCCAGGTATATGGCAGCCAAATTTCCTGATCTCAGTAGAGAAGGGCCCACGTGAGTGATTGCTCAAAATGGACTCTATCTGCTTCTGATTTTTCCTTATTATGTGACAAATCACCTTTTTATTTCGTCTTTCATAAATCATAGTTATATTTTAATCAACTTTCATATAAATATTCGTAGTTTTCTTCAACAAAAAATTATAAAATAGGATGGAACTTGGAAGTATAATATTGCAAATATGTTTATAATTAACTAATTAAATAATAAATAAAAAGAGTGCATCTTCAATTTTTCTGGTCAACTCTCATGTGATTCTTATATCCAAGGATTCTATACTCTAAACACAATCAACTTACTGATTTCTACAGTTCTACCTATAATTTTTCGAACATCATTTGTCCATGACCTTTTCAAATTGAAAACTTTTATAATATATAAATAAGCAAATGTAAAACGTACAGTTTTTCTTTGGTGTCCAATTGTCTCTTAAGCACATTATATATTACTGTATATGATCTCAATCTTACAAATCTATTGCATCTAATTGATTTCAATTGAAATAAATAAAAAATAATAAATGTTAAAAAAAGGTTATATGCATTTTTTTGGTATTATACTCTTTTTTTAATTGTATGAATATAGGAATGAAAATAATTCAATTTCAAATTTCTGTAACAAAATATTATAGCAAAACATAAGATGAAGCTTATCCAGGAAGAAAAAGGCAGTTGGTGAAGGAAAAACAAGGTTGGAAGTGAAATTAATGGCTTAAATTGACGGGCAAAAAAGAAAGAGAGAAGGAAAAATATAAGGAAGAGGGAATTTTTTCTTTGGGGTGGGGGGGACCAAAAATAAAGTCACTTTCATTCGAAGACGCATGAAAGATGTGGGAAGGCGGTGAGAGTGGAGATGATATATATATATATATATATAGACGACTTATATTAAACATAACATTATTATTATTCACGCCATTACAAAAGATATGATGCTGATGTATATTAACACTAACAAACTGTCCCCTTTTCCTTATATATAATATATTAAATTTAGTTAAATTAACGTTATCAGCCGCCAGTAAGACCAGATAAGTATACATATATATAAATAAACTTAAATATACATACACGTACGTAGATATAGATATTATAATAATACAGGCTAGCTAGCAGTTATAGGGAACACTGGTTTGAAATAGCAAAGCATGCTTTGCTTGGGGCAATCATAAAGAGGTTAGAAAATATTAATAAATATAATAAAATAAAATAAAATAAAAGAAGGGGGGTTGGTCCAGGGCAAGCAAAGACAAAATAAAAATTGGGAAGGAACACAACATGTGGGAGAGGGAATCTCCTTTAGAGGTTTGTTTCACTTTGTTCCTTGCATTTCCAGCAAACTAGCCCAAAACTCCAGTTTTCCCCCTTCAAAAGCTATTTCTTTTCTTTTTTCCCCTATAATAAAAATAATAATGCAAATCATAGATGTCTATCTGCATCATTGCTTGGACGGACCCAATCACTCATTCTAAAAATAATATTAATAATAATCCCCCAACCGTGAACCCAATTTTTAATTATCCTCAAATCACAATTTATAATATTTCCTCATCATTATTAGATTGATTCTATTTCCTACGATGAAAAAATAACACAATTTTATCAATGAGCATTGATTTTAGTCAAAAATATTAGAATTATTTAAATACAGTATTTCAGATTTGAGATCATGTAAATGTAGAAAAACGCTTTGGGGAGAACTTCCTTCTATTTAAAATTTGATGCAACTTAATTTGAATTAATTAGAACACAAAGTGGTGACTAGATATTAAACAATTTTTTTTTTAAAAAAAAACAGTTTTATGATCTTCTGTTTTATTAGGGCAGTATTTTTTTTATAAAAATATTTATTTACTAATACTTGTATTTCATTATTAACATTATTACTTTATGTGAAGGATGATAAATATGATTTATTTATCACCTGTATTATAGTTGAAATTAAATTTTCATTATTTAATTGAATTGTTTAAAAATTTACAACATAATTATATTCAATTTCAATATATATGTAATATTATCAGCCGATATATCAATATTATTATATATCAATACAAGCATAAAATATAAAATTGATACATAGTTATATTATTCACAAGTCTGAGTAATACAACTCATTAATTTTTAGACTATGTACAATCCCAAAAACAAATGTGTCCAATATATAATAAAATATATAACGGATCATAATGTATATGAGCTATAAGTGTGGCTCATTCATTAAATTTGGTGCAATAATGAGAAACACATCTAGTTACTTAATTTGCTGAATGGAAACTCAATCTCTAAACAAACAAGTTTAATGAAATAGTGCTTTTTATTATTTTTGTTAAAAATAAAATTTTAACATTTTGCGATAGAAATTTGTATCTTTATGAACTTTATTCTGTCTGTTGCACATAAATTTTATTGTCAAATATGAAACAGGTTAAATTTTTTTTTTATTTTAAAACACTTCTACTCTTTTTGTTTTAAGGACTATCTGATAATATATGTGTTAATTTAATTATAAAATATTGTATATATTTATGCTTTTTATGATTAAAATAAAAAATCTAACTTCAATTTTATTGTTAAATTGTGAATCGTTATTTCATAGATTGGATATGATTGTTGAAATATTGAAATCAATGGTTGTAAAAAAAATTAAAAAATGGATATTAATGGAATGGAAGGTGTGATGATAGAGGGCGAAGGTGACCTCACCTGAGATTTTTAGGAGAAGCGTAAACGTTGGAGGGGTTGCGTCGTTTAGGGTTGGTACGAAGATCATGTCTCTGATGTTTCACCTTCCAACGCCTAACGAAACTCTTCTTGTGTCGTTTGTTCTTTGTTCTAATTCTATCGCATCATCTTCCTTCACCTGCCTTCTTCCATGTGATGTGGACTGGTGAGTGTTTCATTATAATATCTGATCAACTCGAATGGACTTATTCTTGTGGGCTTTTCAAAATTCTCGTTAACTCTCTAAACATTTCATAAATGTGAAACCCATTATCTGCCTGGGTTACTAAGTGATGCATCATAGTCTTTTGGGCTTACCAAGTCAAACCCATAAAAGACTTTGTACTTTCTGCGTTCACACATGGTTACTTTAACCGAAGCTAATAACAAATCAACCAAAATATAAGCACATATTTCACAGCTGTTTTCAAAATAGTTTGTTTTTATTTTAAAAATAAAAAAATAAAAAACCTTGTTTAGTCAACTTATTTTTTATAAAATGTTCTAGAAAATAGAAAAATAAAAAAACAGAAAACTCAGAACATCTTTAAGGCGTTTTAAAGTTTTTTATTTTGGAAAACATAAGAAAAAATAAAAAATACCCACTTCATTAATGGTAAAATTATAAATTTTAAATAGTTTATTTAACACTTACTAATTATGATTTTGGTAATAATCATTCAAATAGATTTTTGTATTTTCTTGTTTCTAAATTTTATTCTCAAAAACAGTTTTACAACACTGTTTTGAGAATACAAAAACAAAAGATGCTGTCAAACAGACCCTAAATATTAGCTCCCTAATTATTAATAGGTAAAAAGATGAACTTGAATTCTCTTCACTGAGTTACTGTCTTCATTTATCGCTCATAAAATTTTGACCCTTGATAAATCTCATGACAAATGGCAGTGACATTTGAGTAACTAAATAATATGAAGGTCCCATTTAGCAATCCCAGTTGAATTATAAATAGGAAACTAATGTGGACTCTCTGGGATTAATGCCTTAAGAACCCAGAAAGTCGAGTTGTTTGTAAAGTAGAAGCACGAACCCAAAGAGAATGATGATCAAAACTCTGAAACCCAATAGAATATAAGGATTCTAAGAACTCCAGAGGGGGACGCCACAAGAGAGAGATCAATTTTCTTGATAAGTCGAAATATGTATTTTAAGAAGAACACAAAGAACTAGTGAAATTCACTAATTATATAAACTCTGAATAATATTGATCTCTCCAAAAAGTAGCACCACAAAGGTCTATAAATAGGAAAAGAAAACTAAATCCTAATGAATCTCTAAAAGATATCAGATAAAGATAAACTTTATCTAATAAAGTTTAAACTAAATTAAATTAAATCTAACTCTATGATTGATCCCTTTGAATACAAATAGGAAACAACAAAATAATCATAATCTTAATTTAAATAAAATCAAATCAATTAAAATGAAAATAAAATAAATTTGAAAAGTTATCCTAATAATTGAAATACCCCATTAAGTAAACTCTTATATTATTGAGTCTTGATTCGAGAATTAAGCCTCACTTGAAACTTGGGTTTGAATCAAAATTATTATTCTTTTTTCAACAATAGGCTTAGAAGCCTCTTGTTCATCAAATATGGGCTCATTCTTCTGCAATTTTTGAATCAAACCTTGTAATACTTCCTTCATAACTTTAATTCGGCCTCGAGTCATTGGACCTCCAATAGCTTGTAATGGATCTTTTGAGATATTAGATCTCCATTGTTAGACTTGTAGCATATGGCTTGGATGATCTCCATCATTCCCTCCGTCCTGGAAAAGATTCGTCCTCGAATCTACAGCATTCTATAAAGATAGATCTGCAATATTGAAGGTAGCACTAACATTCCTCTAAGAGCCTGGCAGATCAAGTTTATAAGCATTGTCGCTGATTCGCTCTAAGACTTGAAAAGGTACATCTCCATGTTGCTGTAACTTTGATTTTCTTTGTTTATGAAATCTTTCCTTTCTCAAGTGTACCCAAACCCAATCACCGGGTTCAAATACAACTTTTCTACAACCTTTGTTAGCTTGTTTGACACATTCTGCATTCTTCTTTTCAATGTTAGCTTTTACTTTAGCATGAAGATCTCGCACAAACTCAGCTTTCTTCTTACCATCAAGGTTAGCTTTTTCATTACAAGGTAAAGGCAAAATATCAAGAGGAGTCATAGGATTGAAACCATATATAATTTCAAAAGGAGAATATGACGTATTTAAATGCACAACCCTATTATATGCAAATTCTATATGAGGTAAACAAAATTCCCAATTATTCAATTTTTTTTTCAATTATGGTACATAACAATGTGATGAATGTTATAGTTACTAATTCAATTTTACCATTAGTTTGTGGATGTGCAATAGTGGAAAACAAAAGTTTAGTTCCTAATTTACTCCATAAAGTGCACAAAAAATGACTTAAAAACTTAATATCTCTATCACTCATAATTGTTCTAAGAATACCATTCAATCTCACAACTTCTTTGAAAAACAAATTAGCAATATGTATGGCATCATGAGTTTTTGAACATGCGATAAAGTGTGCCATCTTGCTGAATTTATCAACCACAACAAAAATACTATCCTTACCACTAGGATAACGTGGTAATCCCAACACAAAATCTATAGAAATATCAATCCAAAGTTGATTAGGAACGGGTAAAGGGGTATATAATCCATATGCATTAACTCTAGATTTCGCCTGCTTGCAAGTAACACATCTATCACACACCAAAGCAACATCTTGCTTCATAGAAGGCCAATAAAAATGTTCACGCAAAATTTCTAAAGTCTAATGAATTCCAAAATGTCTCATTAACCCACTACCATAAGTTTCTTTGACAAGTAACTCACGCAAAGAACAATGAAGAATACATAACTTGTCTTTCTTAAAGAGAAATCCATCAAATATATAGAAATCTTGGAACCTATAGTTTTCACATGACTCCTAAATTCCTGCAAATTTTGAATCAGAAGAATACAATCCCTTAATCAATTCAAAACCAAACAATTTAGCATGAAAAGAAGTTAAAAGAGAATACCTTAGTGAAAGTGCATCAGCCACAACATTATCTTTACCTTGCTTATGCTTAAGGATGTATGGGAATGTATCAATGAATTCCATCCACCTGGCATGTTTCTTGTTCAACTTACCTTATGACTTCAAGTACTTTAAACTCTCATGATCTGAGTGAATGATGAACTCATTTGGCCATAGATAGTGTTGCCATGTCTCTAAGGCTCTTTTCAATGCATAGAGTTCTTTTTCATAGGTAGAATAATTTAAAGTTGAGCCATTAAGTTTCTCACTAAAGTAAGTTATAGGTTTGTTGTCTTGCATAAGAACAGCCCATATTCCTATCCCAGATGCATTACATTCAATTTCAAACAATTTATTAAAATCTAAAAGTACAAGAAGTGGTGCATTGGTGAGTTTGTGTTTCAAAGTATTGAATGCTTTCTTATATACCTCACCCTACCTAAAGGTTACATTCTTCTTAACTAGATCATTGAGAGGTGCAGTTATGGAAGAAAAATCTTTAACAAACCTCAGATAAAAGTTAGCTAAGCCATGAAAAATTCCTCAGGGTTGGTCATTCTTGGATCGCTTTTGCCTTGTCTTTATCTACTCGGATTCCTTGAGCTCCTACAATAAAACCAAGGAAGACAATCGAATCCAAGCAAAATGAGCATTTTTCTAGATTTGCAAAGAGCCTATTTTCCCTAAGAACAATGGGAACTTCACGCAAATGAATGACATGATCATCTAGACTATTGCTATACACTAGGATATCATCAAAATAAAATACAAGGAATTTTCAAATGAATGAACGGAAAATATAATTCATGAGACTCATGAAGGTATTAGGAGTATTAGTTAAACCAAAAGGCATAACTAATCATTCATAAAGTCTAAACTTAGTTTTAAAAGCAGTTTTTCATTTATCACCTTCTTTCATTCTAATTTGGTGATATCTATTCCTAAGATCAATTTTAGAAAATAATGATGCACCACACAATTCATCTAACATATCATCTAACTTAGGAATAAAATAGCAATATTTTACCGTTATTTTGTTGATGGCTCTACAATCCACACACATTCATCACCTGCCATCTTTCTTTGGTACTAGAATCACCGGTACTGTACAATGATTCAAACTTTCTCTCACAAATCCCTTTCTCATGAGTTATTCAACTTGGTGTTGAATTTCTTTCATTTCCTCTGGATTTGCTCTATATGCTGGACGGTTGGGAATGGTAACTCTAGGCATGAAATTAATGCGATGTTCTATACCTCTTATAGGAGGTAGGCCATAGGTATTTCTTCTGAAAATAGATCTCCAAATTCCTGCAATAGAGAAGAAATACAAGAAAGCATAGAGAAATCAAGTTGGCTAGTGGATAAACAAATATCCTTGTACAGAAGTACAAAGATTTCTTGCCTCGCACACAATGCTTCTTTTACCTCTCCTTCTTGTGCTAACAAGCTCACTTTATTATTTTTCTCACTCTCTTTCTTATTTTCTTCTCTCTTTTTCCACACTTGTTCACTTTTCTCTCTTTTCTCATTTTTCTGTAATTTTTCTGATTTTTTTGGATTTTTCATCTTACTCTTTTCTTTTTCTCTCTTATTTAGATTTTTTGATTTGCACTCATTCTGAGTTTTCAATTGGTCTCTCTACGCTTCAAAAGGAGGTAGAGGAGTAAGTGTGACTTGCTTTCCATGGCACTTGAAGTAGTAGAAGTTCTTGCGCCCATCGTGATTGACATATCTATCATATTCCCATTGACAACCAAGTAACAAATGCCCAGCAAACATAGGTGCAACATCACATAACACCTTATCTGTATACTTTCCAACAGTGAAAGTAACAAGAACTTGCTTGCAAACTTTAATTTCACCACAATCAATCAACCATTGCAACTTTTATGGTTTATGATGCTTAATGAGAGGTAAAATCAATTTTTCAACAAGTAAGGTACTAATCACATTAGTACAACTACCACTATCAATAACTAGACTACATACCTTATCTTGGATAAAGCACATAGAATGGAAGAGCAGTTCCCTTTGTTCATCATTATACTCTTTTTTTGGTTGAATGCTAAGAGCTCACCTTGTCACACAAATGTCTCGGCTAATAGGATGATCATATTCATCTTCAAAGACATCAGATAGATGAAGGGTTTTAAGACCATCATTTTCTTCTTCTTCTTTATCACTGGAGCTTGCATATTTCATATCTCTACTATCAAGTAGTTAGACTTTCGTCTTATTTGGATATTGGGCAGCAATGTGTCCAAATCCTTGGCACCTAAAGCAGTGAGTGTCTCGGGGTTTAAAAGGTGTGGAAGTGTCAGTGTTGCTCTTTGAAGGAGCAAATTTGATTTTGTAATCATCTCTAGACTTCATAGCAGATTTGAACTTTTGAGGCTCTTCTTTTATTCTAGCTTCTTTTGCTTTGTAGATAGGATTATTTCTCCAGTAGGTGGATGAGCTACACTTCCTATTCTTTAATTGCCTCTCAATATGAATTGCCTTGTAGAGTAATTCTTTCATGGTAACATAGTTTTCAAGCTCAATTCTATCTCTTATTTCAGATCTTAACCCATTAATAAAACGGGCCATGATTTGCTCAATATTTTCTTGTACATCAGCTCGAATCACGAATAACTCCATTTCTTTGTAATACTCATCAACAGACATCCACAAACTGATGGTCAAATTGAAATAGTAAATAGAACACTCATCACATTGTTGCGCACCATAATTTAGAAAATTGGAAGAATTGGAAATTTTGTTTGCCTCATATAGAATTTGCATATAATGGGGCTGTGCATTCAACTACATCATATTCTTCTTTTGAAATTGTATATGGTTTCAACCCTATGACTCCTCTTGATATTTTGCTTTTACCTTATAATGAGAAAGCTAACCTTGATGGTAAGAAGAAAGCTGAGTTTGTGTAGTATCTTCATGCTAAAGTAAAAGCTAACATTGAAAAGAAGAATGCAGAATATGCCAAACAAGCTAACAAGGGTCGTAGAAAAGCTGTATTTGAACCCGATGATTGGGTTTGGGTATATTTGAGAAAAGAAAGATTTCTTGAACAAAGAAAATCAAAGCTGTAGCGAATCAACGACAATGCTTACAAACTTGATCTGTCAGGCTCTTATTGGAATATTAGTGCTATCTTCAATGTTATAGATCTATCTTTATATAATGTTGTAGATTCGAAGATGAATCTTTTCTAGGAGAGAGGGAATGATGAAGATCATCCAAGCTATAGGCTACAAGTTCAACAATGGAGATCCAATGTTCCAAATATTTGTAGACATATCAAACATAATTATTTCATTTCATTAAATCTTATTGCCATTTTTATTCTTATTAACATTCCTATTATCACAAAATATTTCCACCAAGGAAACATGGTACTAGAAAGAGGAAGAAACAAAGTATATAGAGTAAGAAATTAGGTCTTGTTAATTAAATTGCAGCACTTTACTAATTTAGACAAGACCATATGCTTATATAGGTTTTTTTGCTTTTCTATTTCATCCAATATACTCCATCCGGTTCATATTATAGGGGATTTTCAACTGATTTATACTATTAATAAAAGTTGGTTGCACACATCAAAATTCTAAAAAAATCTTAATATCCCAATTTCATATTTATTAATTACTAATAAAAGTTGTTTTGAAAATTCATCATATTTTTGTCTTCTTTATTTTCCAATTTACGAGATAATAATCAATAAAAATAAAAAAGATAAACTCTCATTAAAAATTATATATTTCCTTATATTTTGTACTAAATAAGAACCTACCCTCTTTGTATGAGAGTTTGCACATGTAGGTTTGGCGAATGGAACTATGAGGACAGGGCCTTTTTTGAGATGGTGGCAATGATTCCACCGAATGGGACAATGGGCCCGAAGAAGCCGAGTACTAGGCCTGTTCTTATAGCATTCTCTTCCAATCCAATTCAACACAATTAAATATTAAATAATTAAATAGTTGTATAAAAAAACAATTAAATAGTTACCTCTCAGTTCACCAAAAAAAAAAATTCTAACATAAAATAATGGTATATATATATTATTAAAAAATAAAAATAAAAATAAAATTTTATCATAAATGTCTACTAATTATTAAAGTTTCTTTCAAATTTTTAAAAAATGATTATTTGAATTTAACCATTTTAAAAAATAATTAATGATGATTACATTTACAAAATTACTACAATCCAAAAATTCAATTAAAAATATAGGGAAAATTGGGTTCTGGGATAAAAAAAAAGATATTTGGTTTTTAATACCAAATTAATTTTTTTAGAAAAAAAATCTGTTCTAAGTTCAAAATATTTTATTCCCACCCAAAAAAAATTAACTTTGATTCTATTTTTTAAATAAGTTAATTTATTTGTCTCATTTGCACGTAGACAAGAAAAAAAGGGGAGAACTAGTGGGTAATATGTTGGGATAGAAAAATATGTAATTCTCACTCGGGACTAAAATTAATCATTAGTCAAAGTATACATCTAAAGAAAAATATAATAGTAAACTTATATTTTATAATTTAATTTAATTTTAAATTTTTTATAATTTAATTATTATGATATAAATATTTTTTAATTTTGTTGTACTTGTCCAACGAAGTTTAAGCAAAAAGAAAAGTTTACTCTAATCGTACAGCCACCGTTGGATTGATCATCGCTTATATAATCCCCTTCTCCCGCCAAACCCCAACTCCGTCATTAGGGTTTGTAGACCAACGGCCACGGCGACCGCAGCGGCAACCTTCGGTGTTTAGATCCTTCGTCTCTGCATCTTATCTCTGCTACTCATTTGCAACAATGGCGACCCAGATGAGCAAGAAGAGAAAGGTCAGCACTGTATCAATGTTCTGCTTAATGAGAATCAGCAGGGAAGCTGATCCCTCTATTTTTTTCATTTGATATCTAGTTTAAATCTTAAGCTAGTTCTCCTGTGGCCTTATTCTTGGAAAATAATTGCTCTTGTTCCTATGCAGTTCGTAGCCGACGGAGTTTTCTTCGCTGAGCTGAATGAGGTTCTGACCAGAGAGCTTGCTGAAGATGGGTACTCCGGTGTCGAGGTTAGAGTTACCCCAATGCGTACTGAGATCATTATCCGAGCCACTCGAACTCAGAACGTTCTTGGTACGTGGCTTCATTCGTTCATAATAGAGTTATCTGTGATATCCATAAACTTCATCAATGCAATTTTTTCTTGAGTTAATTGTATCTTTTTTATCTCTTGAGAATATAGGTGAGAAGGGAAGGAGAATTAGGGAGCTAACCTCAGTTGTACAGAAGAGATTTAAGTTTCCTGAAAATAGTGTGGAACTTTATGCTGAGAAGGTCAACAACAGAGGTCTTTGCGCAATTGCCCAGGCAGAGTCTCTTCGCTACAAGCTTCTTGGGGGTCTCGCTGTACGAAGGTACATACTTCAAAGTTGAAAAATAGTGATATATATGTTTGATATGTTTTTTATGCCGTATTATCATGTTGATTTGTTTGCCTGGTGTTGTTTATCAAATGCTTGTCTGGATTATCACGGTTGATAATTTTGTTATTTACTAAGTCATTACTTCCATTAGTACTTTAATGTAATGCTAATGCTTGATTACTGTGCTCAAAAGTGGCTTGTTCTAGTGAGAAAAGAATCATTTATGTACTATCATTCCATTGATATGTTATTTTGTATGCATTGCACTGGTTTTATGACCATTTGAATCTATTATCGTTTGTTACTGTCTTCTGTGGTCATCTATAAAGCAGATTGGTGTTTCTGTGCCAAGTTTGTGTCGGAAGATGACCAGATTAATTCATGTCCACCATGCCATAAAGACTCTTGAAACTTTATTCTGTTCATGTAGTAACATTGGGGGATACATGTTGTATTTTATTATATATTTCCTGCTACTGCCTTGAGTTCCTTGAATATCATTTTCTTAATACAATTTTATGCTTTAATGAGGCTTTTGCTCTTTCCAGTCTTTTGAGATTCACTATACGTGCCTTTTTCCAGATGCTTAAATGGTTATTAGTATTGGATCATAGGGATTTGTGGTTGAAGGTGACTAATGTTACACTCAGACTTTGATACCTAACATATTGAATATTTTGCATAGCTTCACTCGGTTAAGAATGCCATAGCTTAGCTATTCTTTTGTTATGCTACATGATTATCATTTGAATTTCCTCTGTAATTACAACAACTTATGTTGGCTGGGAATGAAAATTGATAGTTTTTCTGATTATTCATTGCTATAATAGGATTCTTCTGCATATATATATATATACACTAAATATATAAAAAAATGTCTGTTTCAGGGCTTGCTATGGTGTTCTGAGATTTGTTATGGAAAGTGGTGCCAAGGGATGTGAGGTTTGTTATGAAGCACCCAGCTTTGAGCTTCCCGCTAGATGTATTGCTTTAGATAGGTGGTAATTGCCGTTTGAATTTGTGAGTAGGTTATTGTTAGTGGGAAATTGAGGGCTCAGCGAGCCAAGTCAATGAAGTTCAAGGATGGGTACATGATTTCTTCTGGGCAGCCAGTCAGGGATTACATTGACTCTGCAGTAAGACATGTACTTCTGAGACAGGTAAGTCCCCTGATAGAAATTCCTTTCTTTTATAATTTTTTGTGTTGGGTTATTCTATTTGATACATTCCAATATATCATGGACTGACTCCCCCCCCCCCTTCTCTGTATTTTAGGGTGTTCTTGGCATCAAGGTCAAGATCATGCTCGATTGGGATCCTAAAGGAAAGCAGGGTCCCAAAACTCCTCTCCCTGATGCTGTCACCATTCACCCTCCAAAGGATGAGGAAGAATACAGCCGGCCTGCTCCTATTTTGGCAACTGATATTGAACTCCCTGTTGCTTGAAGCATTTTGACCTGCCTTGCCAAATTTTTGGTATCTGAGTGCTTAGATTATCATGTAAGCAATGTTGGTTACAAAAGGTACATGAGTTCAAAGTTCTATAATTTTTCCCAACTGTCTCAGAAGTTTTGATGTACTCTTGCCACAAGTTTTGTTAATTCATTGACTGTTTAATATTGTTGGACTCTAGTTGCAAGTTTCAATCATCATCAATAGTCCTATTCCTTGTTTCTTTAGCAGCATGCATTCTGTGTTCTTGTGGGGCATTTTCCTTGACGCATGGAGGTTTGCAAGTTTCAATCAAGGCATTGTAGTATGTTTATTGGGGTGGCTCGAATAGCTTGCTTCTAGTAAAGTAACGGATGTAGTATGTTTATTGGGGTTGAATAATCAGCCGAATTTCATTCCAACCAGGACAATTAATTGGATTGAGTTGTGCTTCGGCCATAAACTGGGTTGGGATGTTGAGTTTCACTTGTAATCCAACACTAGCAGGTTTATAGCATGTTAAAAAAAATTCTACTTACCAACTTAACACAATCTGCCCACCGTCTTCGCTCTCCTTTTAATAGGTGGCCTTTATCCGCTTATTCATGCCGTGCATTTTGATACTGTGCATTTTGATGAAGGGTTTCCAGCCTTCAGCTTCCAGCGTGTAATCCCACCCGAACTCCCAAATTAGGCGGTTGAGTTGATGATAGTTTTTGCAGAAAGCTAAACTTGAAACCTGGGGGAAAAATGGTTTCTAAAGAATTTTAATAGGAAAATCTAGGAGATATCCTCTTACTGTCTAGATTTGAGTGCTCCAAAATTGTGAATAACTGTGTTGTACTTGGAAAAATGGGAAAGGAGAGTCTATGGAATTGAAACATGTAAAACTTGAGAAATATACATATTATTTTGACAGTTAAGAAGTGGAAGATTGTCTGCAATGTATTCGTTTTCAAAAGAACCCCTATTGTTTTTAGTTTTTCATGTAGTGGAAGTCATTGTTTCTTTACATTTTTCGCTAATACCAATCGTTGAGTTTTAATCCACCGTGTGCAAAATACAAGCACGAGTTGGATTGGTTTGGTTTAAATCCGAAAAAGTTTTTAAAACTCCTCTCGCCAGTCGCCACCAGATTATTAGTTTGGTTTAGATAACTAATCTCTAAAGTTGTAGAGCAAATTCTTATGGTGCTAATGAAGTACTAAGGGCTTTAACAAGAATTTTGTTTGTATTGGCTATAAAATTATCCGTTCATAGCTATAAATGTTTGTAGAGTTGTTAAATTGACATTTATATATGTAAATATATATTGCTACTGAATTGACATTTATATTTGGTGCCTCCAGAATGTGATATTTGATAAACTGCGTTTAGCCTAACTGAAATTTGAAAGATTTTAATCTAGTTATTTAAGGAATATTGTAGTACCATGTTTATTTTTCTCTCCTAATTGTTCTTGAAAGAAGGATCATGTTGCGTTTTAAAATCATATTAGTAAGACTTTTAGAATTAATATCTGTAATTTTATTAAAAACCGCTCTACTTCTAATGTCACATCCGGATACTGAGTAGTTTAATCTAAAAATTGCTCCACTAACTAAAGGTTTAAAATTTATGATAATTCTAAAAATGAACCATGAACATGGGTGTTTTAGGATGGTTGATCTTTTTGATTAGTGAAAGTTTCACGTATTTTCATGTTTATGAGATGATTCTGTGGATATTACTTGAATGTTCTATTAGGGCCTGTTTGGTTCATGGAATGTTCCATTAAATGGATGAAGGTGGAGGTTGCCAGAGCACAGCAGCAATTCTGGCATTAAGATGTGATAGACGAAGGTGAAAGGGAAAGAACAGGGTTACAGGGAAGGGCCAAAGGGTCAAAAGTAGAAGGATGATGAGGGCAGGATGGTCCAAATCATGATTCTGGGATGTGGGAATGGTCATTGCATAGCCTTTTGGGGGGGTTCTTCCCATTCCCATGTTTTAGGTTCTAAGCATTCTCCTGATAATCACATATTCCACGTTTTTTTTTCCAATCAGACGTAGCTATCTTGGAAATGTAATCATTATTAGTATTCCCTGCTCTCTTTTGTAATAAAACAAAACTGGCTGTTACATCTTTGATTAGGTTTGCTTTTGCATGGCCTTGATAAATTGTGTTGTCCCACTGATTTGATATGTTTCATATGTGATTAATATTATATATTAATATTATTGCTGGTAAGCAGAACATGATCTTGACATGCATGAACATAAAAGTATGTCTTAAAAATGACATTTATATTAGATATTTGTTAGTCCTATGCATTATTGAGTTGGGATTTTTTTTTTTTGGAGATATACAAGATTATTTTGAACTTTGAAGCCACATGAATTCGAGCATTAGGAACATGAGAAGTCATGCTATACTGAAGATTTTTTTTTTTTGCCACTATGCTATACTGAAGCTTAATAAAAGGAAATAGTGCATTATTAATAACTCTTGAGAAATATTACTGGACTAGTGATCCATGCTCGTATAATTACTAATACGTGTAACTATCAATTTAATAATTTATGTTAATAAACAACATAATCCTCCTTATGGATGTGTAAGATAAAGGAGATTACGTTGTTGATGGGAAGTCTTGCTTGCAATTCTTATTATACTTAATTAATGAACAATAATTATTGTGTTCTTTTTGTGGTTGGTTTATAAGTTATACAACATAAAATTAATAAATATTTATTAAGAGTTGGAGAACGGTTCGAACTTTCACGAAAGCCACCACACTTGATATAAATGTTATAAATTTTAGTTTGCCATGACATTGACTTGAACTCTACAATTAATATTTTGCTATAATTGTTTATTATAGCAATCTATGGTGGGTGAAATAAAGTAAATCTTAAGAAAAAGGGAAAGAAAGAAAAAAAAACATTGCTAAAAACTAAACTTATTCTTAAAAGGCTTGTAAACAAAGTTTGAAAGAAAGGTGTATTTTGGTGAAAGGTAAAGAAGTAAAGATGTTAAGGAAGCTTTGATTTAAGACAGGTATCCTAACACTTTATGAAATAGAAATTCAAAATATTTTGTGTTGATGTACCAATCTCATTATTAGAAAACAAATCCACCTTTTCTTCATTTCAGCTGTCTCTATAATTTTGAGAAGGAAAAAACAGGAAGTTCCCTTTTTTTTTTAAAAAATTTTAAAGTGATTATTTGGTTTCTAAAATGTAAAGCAAACCTTTTAAAAATATTAAAATAAAAAATAATATAAAAAAATTGTGTATAAAAGATTGAAAATCTATTTATATATATATATATATATTTCATACTTCCAAAGTTGTTTAGATAGATATCCTTATCCAAATTGTAAAAGTGGAGACATACTAAATTATGGTGGCCCCACTTAAGTTTTTTTTTTTTAAGTGGGTTTGAGATTGAGATGCAGTATGTTTAATTAATATTTCTAAAACCTGTTTTGAAAAACGAATTGCAAATAATAAAAATTAAATTAAGTGTCCTCACCCAAAAATATAGAAATTGAGTGCCACTCTTACCATTTGTCACAAGGAATCTTCTATTTTAAGAGTCAATTTTCTACAACCCAGTGAACGAGTTGCCAATTCACCATTATAAATAAAATTTAAAAAAATTAAGAAATTCTGGTATGTGTATAACCGAACGGCACATTTCACTTGGAAAGAGACAGAAAATTATATTTAATCATGTCATGTTTACTTGTGTATTAGCCAATTCTTCCTAATAATACATACAAAAATTGCTGTTAATTAGTGAGGATTACCAAATCCACAAGCAAAGAATTTGCCACACAGACAAAACACTCATCTTTAATCCTTCTTTCTTAATTCACTTTACATTTTTGGTTCCTCTTCTCTTCTCATAATTCTCTCGTCTCATTACTCTATTAATTCTTTTCTTCTTCTTTCTTAAAAATAGTAAATTCACTTTTTAGTCCTAAAAAAAATCTATACTCCCTTCATGTCTCATCTTCATCTCTCAAGAATAAAATGTCTCAATTTAGTTCTTCAAAGACTTTCTATTTAAAAATGGTCTTCATGCTAAATTCCCTAAGGAATAACAATTCCTTTTTATTATGTTTTTCTTTACATGCGTTATTTTTCAACTAAAAGTTAATGTGTATATTTTTTTAGCACATCATATTTTTAGTTGTTAACTTTTTATTTAAAAAAAAATTATTTGTTAAATTTTAATTGAAAAATAACATAAAAAGCATATAACAAAAATATATATAAGTTTTTTTTTCTTAATTTTTAAATACTTTGTAAACACTTTTTTGAATTATAAAATTTCTCTCGACTCTTTAGAATTCAACTCTTATAAACTTTTATTTATAAATAAAAAAAAAGATGATAACACTGAAGATATGTCTTTATAAATGTGTGATATATAAAATTAAATCAAAGATGATTGCATAAGCATACAAAATTAAATCCTCGTTACCAAGTCAAGATGCTTTTTTTTTTATGAAGTTTTTTTTTTAATTTGTTACATTCAATTGTACTTAACCCAAATGTCACGTTTCACCGATGGTTGAATTTCTCTCTTCTATGAATCGATTTGGACTTCAATTCTCTCTTCTATCGATCGATTTGGATTCAATGTTACGTGTTTGACTCTCAATGTAACAATTGCTGAGAGTGAGATTGTTGGCTAATTTATGTGAATGTGATAACAATTATAAATGTGGTGCTTTGACTAAGTATAGTTAAATACTATTAAAAACTAATAAATGTATACTTAAAAAATAATAGTTATTATTGGATTAAACAAAGTGTGAATTCATTCAAATATCTTTTATAAAATCAGACAATGTTTTGGTGAGCACATAATCATTTACTGATCACCTCTCAATTGTTCTGTTAACTACATTAATTGTATTAACAAGATTTAAAGGACTAAAACGAAAGATATATTAAATATTTGGGAGACTAATAAGGCAAGGTATATTTTGAAAGGGGAAAAAAAGCCATTAAAAAAGTTATATTCTTTTCATCAACCAAAGGACTGCATAACCACCACGGCTTTTAGATTAACAACTGAATATTAATTAATATAAAGAATAATAAAAACGACTTGTGCAATTCCATAATGGAACTCATGGCCAGGATTTGCTTTCACGTCCACCCACAATATATTCTCCATCTTCTCCTTCTAATTAAAACCCTCTTCCAAGTTCCAACAATGGCTGATGTCTTGAGCCCCCTGACACTCTCTCCCCGTCCTCCTCCACCTTCCTCTAATTCTTCCCCAAACTCCGGCATGTCCATGCTGTACTACGGCCTGGCGGTGGTCGCAACTGCCGCCATAGTGTTAGCCATGTACAACCTCGTCATCATCAGACGGTGCAGCCGCCGCCACATGCAAGGTGCAGCGAACGATCGGATGGTGGAGGTGGTGATCGCGGCGGCAAGTAGTAGTAGGAGTTTTGAATGCTCGAACAGGAACTTGCTTTCGAGCTTCAAGTATAAGAGGGAAGCAGAAGAGGGGGAAGAGGAAGAAGGAGGAGGAGGAGGTGAGGAGTATGAGTGCCCAGTTTGCTTATCGGTGTTTGAAGAAGGTGAAGAGGTGAGGACGCTTCCTCGGTGTAATCACTCGTTCCATGCGGTTTGTATAGACATGTGGCTTTACTCTCACTTGGATTGCCCAATTTGTCGAACACCTGTTGGGCAACAGAGTGAGGTTGAATCTGCAGGGACCGTGTCAGCTTGAGGGGTTTGGGGCGTCGGATGAACAGACTATGCATGAAATTCAATTGACTGTTGAATTTATCTTTGGTGAGAGAGAAGATGAATTTGTTGGAAAAAGAAGTGAAGGAATCCAGAGGATGACGACAAAGAAATGGAGGAGAAGAAGGCAAGTGCATCATTGGGTGAGATTGATTGAGAGCTGGGCTACGTTCAACATTTAGGGTATTTTTAGGGGTTTCCCAATTATTTGGTTGAATATCGGCCGTTCATTTTTTGGTTTATTATTCTATATGTGATATGTCTGCAACATCTTCTCACTTTTTTCACTTTTCCCAGCAAAGGAAAAGAGGAACATATTGAACTGTATATTCCTCTAGGGAAGCAGAAAAGTCAATAGTGGAAACTCCAGTCATTATGATGGTCCAGCTGGAAGAGATATGGAGGGAAAGGAATAGGGGAGGGAAAAAGAAAAAAGGGGAATATTTTGGATATTGTTTCAGGGTTATGCTTCCGTGTGGTATCGACTTAGGCTTAATTAAAATGAAAGAAAGTATTCCCATAAAACAAAATGAGAGAGAGAGAGAGAGAGAGAGAGAAAGTAGGATTTGTTTGGTTCAATGCAAACAGAAGACGAGACATGCTGTGCCTGCCAAGTGCCAACTTTAGCACAAATTATTATTTGTTTGGTGTAATGAATATAGAGTTCAAGTTGTTCGCTTATAGTTCATGACCCGGGGATAAAAACTGATAAAAAAAAATTGCCCGTTATTTGGAGGTTTAGGTTTTATTTGAAAATTTTGAAAACAAGAAAATAATATGAAAAGGGAATAAGTAAAGGAATTACCTTCTCATGTGGAAGACTAATATTTAGGTCAAAATTTTGATACAGTCCTTGCAACCATTTTATGATTATTGAATTTTTGACGTCACAATCTTTTAAAATTAACATGGAGGCACCCCGCTTCTTGTAATTTGGAGGATAATAATGGATGGAATTTTGTGCAGAAAGCAGCTTCAACTGTAATCATAGGATGCATATAAAACATCCGTTCTTTAAACTGTTGTCCCCGGAAATTGGCCGGACCTCTTTTTCTCATCCTAAGAAATAAGAAGTTACATATATCTCTGATACTTAAAGAATATAAAACCACAAGTCTCAACTTTAAAGGATCAAATCCATCACGTTATCTTATATAACTAAATTTATAGATCCTAACATGGATGGAGCTGTCAACACTATCAAATTTATTATACCCTTTACGCATTATTGTGACAGCTTGCAATGTACTGCCGCACAAAATCAAGGCACAAGAAGCTGACATCAAACAAAGATATGCTACACACAAAATCTAAATTGTTCAAAGGATGCACCAATTGGCTAATCAAAACTGACAAGTGGAAATTTTATTAAGGAAAATATCAGTTTTGTTCATAATCCAGTTCATCAAAGTCAACTTATCAATTATATAACATGGTACAAATAAGCTCCACTGCTCCAAATGGAAGTGGAGTGCACATAATACAGGATGAAGATTACATTCTTCTTAAATTGTCCAACCTTGCCTGCAAATCACTATCTATCCCGCTGTCATCATTCCCAGTAGTTTCAACTTGAGGCACCTTTGTCTTCGCCGCTGGGGCAGCCACAGCTGCTGATGGTGCATTCACAAGCTGTGCATCAAAACAAAGTTGTTAGGCACTGCTATATGATTAAATAGTTCACTTTAAGCTAAAGAAAGAAGTTGAATGGGCAGTCAGTGTTTGATATACCTCTTGGTTTACATCAATTCCAATCTCATCAAGAACCTGGTTCACTAGTTCTTCTGTTTCTTCCTCTTCCTCATCTCCTTCCAAAGCATCATCTATTGCATCTCCCATCACCTCAGTCGTCAGTTCCATCCTCTCATTCTGTCTCTCAAATTCTTGCATGATTTTCTGTAGAGATGGCAAGTTCATCTGTCCCATTGCCTTTGTCACACCTTTCATGGCCTCACCCATTGCTTGTGTTGATTTCAAAGTCTGACAATTTGTATTACAAAATACTTCAACTTTTAGCACCCAAACATTAGCTAAAGCACAGATTTTATTCACTAGTGCAGGGCTTATTGAAAATTATCCATAGAAATAGAATTAGCCAGCCCACTGGCTCGCCAGGATCTTTAAAACAGAAATTCCTCATTTGATGACCGTGTATGCAAGCTAGTAAAAACCAACAGTTACAATTACATCAACTACAGCATACCTGAATTCTGAGTGCTACACCCTGGAGCTGTGATTTAAGCTTATAAAACTTTTCAATCTGATGCCTTGTTCTAACAAGATCCTTTGCCATCACCCTAACAGCTCCCTGGAAAGTAGAAAACATTTACATTAAATCAAAATTGACATTGGCAAGACAAATGTCACCCTCCTTCTAAGGTAAAACGTGTGTGAACAATTATTAAAAAAAAAAGCTGACAGACACAAATTCAGCATTATTGGGCAATTGATCCACATATCAAAACTAAATTAGAATATGCAGGGCCGCAGACTGCTTATTCAAACAAGAAAAGAAAATACCTTCAACATGTGCAAGTTTTTCATGCTTTATAATGATACCAATTTTCAAACTTTCAAAGTAGGCAGAAGTAGAGTACCAATGTAACAAATGACTGCATTATTTTCTTACTTACTAAGTTGTTCCAATTACAGAAAATCAAACAACAAAATCCCATTACACATGGTAGTCATTGAGATGGAATCAGTAGTTCTATTTAGTTTCACTAATATATTAATGAAAATCAAGTATTTTTCTTCTCCAACTAGAAAAGCTTGCATGACACAAAAGAAATGACGACTGTCAGATATAATAATGCAATTGAAGTGTCAAATACAGGAAATACATCCATAATTTCATGGCAGCTCTACACTAACGTAAACTTAACCTCTTTGATGCATGATCTCAACATATTTCAAAAGGAAAAAAGAAGCCTTTCTTTCATTTCAGTAGGATTGGATTCAGAAATTCACTAGGTCTACAATGTTTATTTGCCGTGACCATGTAGAAACAGTTAAACCTGCTATAATTCCAGGAGTGTTTAATTTTTATCAAGGGTGGACTGGTCACTTCAAAGAATGTGAAATAAGTACAAACATAATGGCCAAAACTGACAAACCAACAGCTGCTAATCCCATGCTGCAAATGAAAAATATGAATACAGAGATAACTACATGAGCCAAAACTTGTTAAGCTAGCATATTCAACATGCCACAATAAAAAACTAAAGTAGAATAAGAAACCAAAATTATAAAAGAAAAACACCATACCATCTGGCCTTGTTTCGCACTTTTCTTTATCTCTAAAATCAGTTTCTTCTCCTGTGATTGTAAGCCTTGTCTCTCCCGCTCTATTTCTCTAATTGATTTGTCCAACATTCTCTTATTTTCCCGCAGAAGCTCTGAAAATCACAGTTTACATTCACAAATAATCAATAGATAGTGATTGCATTTGTAAGTTCAAAGTGAATACTTACGGATGGTATGCATACATGAAACTAGCAAACAATCTCACTAGAGTATCAGTTTTCATCCAGCAAACAAAATTTATGCGCTAGTATGTGCTCCCTTATAATTTGATTCTCAAAACTAGAAAAGTTGCAAAACAAATTCAACCCTACACCAACACCACCATACAGCACTGCTATAGATTACACAATGAATTATAACTGCAGTTGGCAAGCAAGCGATTACAGTTATTGTAATTTTTGCTCAGAACAAACTAAGATTAAGCTCGTAACATACGTTATACAAAATTAAGGTACTCTCAAAACCACCAACCAAAAATAAACAAGGGCAATCATAACGAATTTTATGATTTGAATCACAAGATAAAATCAACAATCCGTACTGAGCACCGCGATTCCCAATTTAAATCCTCAATAGTATAATCCAATTCAAAGCGCAGCCAATTCTCCGATATTCTTTCCCCAAGATATATCAACAACAGATACTTTAATTCCATTCAGTAGTCACTATTAGAGAAGATAAATATATAAATGAAAAGAAGAAAAATGATGTAAGGCACATGAACAAACCTGCGGGAGTTTTTCTCTTTCCGAAGATAAAACTCATGGCGATCGAATTTGTAATCACAACTAGAAAGCGAAAACCCAGACACTCAATCAAATTTCTATGATCAGAAAACCGAGGCTAATCTACTGTGTGATCCGATCGGAAGGTAGTGGGTAAGGATTTAGAGGGCGATAATCGTGTTGATCGGGTAGTCTGCTTACGCTGTAAGCGTTAAACGAAGGAATCATCAACGAACGAACCATCCAATCTTTTTCCCTCCGCGGTGCACCTGCTCTGTGGGGACCCCACTTCGAATCGTTACCTCGTTCTTTTTTTGGTGTAAGTTACCTCGTATGCTATCGTCCTGGTTTGGGTCTTGGGCCGAATGCATATATGGGCTTTAGAAATAAATCAATACCCTAATAAAAATGGGCCACACTTGGGTCTATTACGTGCCATTTTTCCTTATTCATTTAGTCTATATCTCTCTTTCCATCATGTATTATTAGGTGAATCCCACCAACTTTTCCAAATCTTAGGTGTCTTTTCTTTTAAATTAGACAGCAATTTTTTTTTGCATTTGCATAAAATTTGAAAAATAAATTATACAATTTATAATTTGTAAATAGTATTTTGGTTTGTTATATGTTTATATTAGTGATATTGATATTGATTAGTATCGATAAGCTATGGATAAGAAAAATAAAAAAGTTATGTTTGCGAATATAATTAGCTAGAATTAGAAAAACCATTGACTGTAGATAATTTTCTTACTAATATTATTTAAAAGGTTTGAACTAGCGCCTATTTGGTAAAAGTGAGACATTTTGACAGTCAGTTGGGAGATATTGTTAGTACTCACAATAAAAAAAATTTATCATTATGTTGAACTTTCATTTGTTTATTTATTCATACATGATTTTAATCATTATGCATTACATTCTTTCTAAAATCACTCATTAGTAGGTTTCATCTTTCAGTACGTACAGAAAATCTTTTATTTGGAAATTAATAAATAACAAGTCACTTAAATAGTTTCACGAATTATACCCAACAGCTGAATATAAAGAATTCTAGAATATGTCGATTTGGTTCTAGAGAGTTATATATGTAGTAAGTTTTGAGTTTTTTAGGCGGTTTATTCCAATCAAATCAGGAAAAGTAATTTTTTCACATATTATTTATTTTATAACTAATTTTTGTTGTTAACATTATTAACTTATTTTTAAATTTAAAATTCAGTATTTTAAAGTAATTTGACACAAATATCTTAAATATATAAATTAACTTAAGTATTTATGTCTTCTCCTATTATTAATTCTTTATATAAATCGTTACTTATTTTTATCTTATCTAATTTTTTTCAATATATTGTCATGATAGTTCAAAATGCTGCAGTGAAATCATTTAATTCCATGATTCAATTTTGTTTCAAAATTTTTAATTACTATAGATTTGGGGCCCGGGGGGGGGGGGGAGAGTAATATAGCATAAAAATATAAATGAAATTCTTTCTTTTTCACCATTATTTTTTCTTTTTCTTACTAGCTGCATAATAAAAATTTTGGATCTAAATTTTCTTGAGTTAGACAATTGTGAAGTATCATTAAAATGAGAGAAATACAAGGGAAAAAAAAGAATGAATGAATCTTATACATATTATCATTATTTGTATTTAGTGTGTCCTATGATAAATATTTTTTTGTTACATTAGGAGAATTTGAACTCTTAACTTCTACTAACATCTTACTTTATTTTTACAATCTAAGCTAGTTTTAAGTGGCCTTGATATAGAGATTTTAATAATATAATAGATTTTCTTTTACTTTTTTAGTCATTATAGCTTTTAATGAATTAGAAGAAGAAGAAACACTAGAAAATGAAACCGAGGCAGTCCATGTATAAATAGGGAGACCATGGGACATTCCTTGTTGCGGCAAAATGCCAAGGAAATCATACATGAGGATATATAGCTAAGCTTATATTATTATTTTTATTATTAATGATATTATTACTATTATAGATATATTGCTGAAATATAATGTTATCTGTCAAAGTCTCCCAAATAATTTGCTTGATAATTGGCCCCAAAAAAATTAATTAGCTTGATATATATATATATATATATATGTAGTAATGAGATAAATAATATTATAATAATAGTGCGATATTGGCATGTGTGTAGTGTTTGGTTGGTAAGAAACATCCCCCACTGATGCTCACTGGCAATGTTATTGACTTTTTGGTTCCTTTCAATGTTCAAAACCCCATCAGTATTTATGTAATTAAGCTTCAAATCCTCTCGCGCGTATACATTCTTTTGCCTCCTACGTTGCACTCTACCTTGCTCTCTTCATTATATACGATCTTGCGTGTCTTTTGGATTCTTTCTCCCATATTTTCGTTTAATTTTTCTTGGTTACATTATTGTTTTATTAAAGTAAGATTTATGTTATCAATCAATATAATTTTCAAACTTATACTAAGCTACATAATTTATAAGATATGAATAATGCATCTTCTTTTCTTATTTAACAGTGTCACTAAAGGATATAGATTTCTTTATATTTTCTTTTAATACCTTTGTCCATACATAATTTACTCTATTGATTATGATTGAGTAATTGAGAAAATAGTATATAAATAGATAATATATTAGATTTAATAATCCACATTTATCATTATGAGTGAAATACTCTTAAAAACAAAATCATAATACTTATTTATAGTATTAATTAAATAAATAACAAATTTGATTTAATGTCACAATTAGTTATTTTTCACCATTAAATTCAAATGAATGAAAGAGGTTGTATAAAGAGAGAAGTATGGAAAGAATTCAAATCCTTTCTTAATTGTTAACTTGCTTTAATTTATCATTGAAGGCTCTACTTTTAGCAATGCATGTATGTAACTAACCATGCTACTTCGGTGTGTATGCTACTTCGGAGTGTATGATAGAGGAAATTCAATTTAAAAATCCAACCATCCTATGATACAAAACTTAAAAGCTAACACATGATATAAAATATTCTTAGAGGCTAGACAAGATGGTAAAAAGTTTACAACTTAACATTAATAATCTTAATATATATATATATATCTCAGTGTGTTGTACTAATAAAGTCTTAACATAATTGGCAAATAGTTGGATCTCTTAAGTATGTTGTGCTAAATTTGATCCCTGATCATGTGTATAAAAAAAAATCTTGTTGAGATAAACAAAGACCACTTCAGTGATTTCTTTACCTTGAATGAATTAGTTTTCAACTATTGGCTACAGATACCCTTACAGCTCGTTTGATTCATTCACACAAGGGATGTGTGAAGTGATGATGATCAAATTACTTGACTTGCTACATTTGGTTTGGTTTTTATTATGTAATCTTCATTACATAATGTAAACCTAATCACCTTAATTCATGTAATGGACTCCACTCTCATTTTAGTGAGTGAATGGGTTCACACTGATGTGAAAATGATTGAAAAGACGGCATTGCCCTTGTGAAAACAAAAATGACAAGATCACAAAACTTATCCTCTTCCTCCTCGTGACCTTCAGCCACCATGACCTTCCTCTTACTCCTTCAATCCAGCTGCTGACCCTCCTATGTTCACATCACTGTCACGCCGCCATCACAACCCTTCCTCCATCTATTGTCCTCCTTCGCACCTCAACCTTCGTCCTCCATATCTCGCCAAACCTCAACCCATCGTCTTCATCAGCATTGTAAGTCGCATCTACAGAACTCGTAGATCTTGCAACCTTCTTTCCACCAATGGTGCTTGGCCCCAATCTCATAGATCTGGTAATTGACTACATCAATTCCATGGATCTATAGGTTCCTTGTACAATCTCGCTAGAGAAATCATGGGCCGATATATTTGAGGAGGAATAATGGATCACCAGAGAAATTGTTCTTAAGATCCAAAAGGAAGACGAAGGGGATTTGGAGGTGGGAGACATCTTTGAGGAGGAAGAATGCAATGCTAGAGAAATTGTTGGTTGGCATCGACATTGGAGGTGGGAGCAGGAAGAAGGAAGACGAAGGGAATTTTTTTTTTTGTTGATGGTATTTTTGTCTTTTTACATTATTTATATTCAATCAAATATAAAACATAAATATCATTCCATCATACTTCTATGTAATACCAAATAAATTCCACATGTAATTATCATCCCATAATATATTTTCATACATTTCTTATCACATTATCTAATTTCTCTTGTAATTGAACCAAACAGGTTTTGCTCACCAAGAAAAATATGTATGTGTGGCTGTGTTTTGTAAAGTGGAGAAACTTATTTGGTAATTTTCTAATGATTAGAATTAGGAAGGAAAGTAATAATTTTCCAACGGTCTTAATGTTGATTGAGTAACACGAAAATTTCTATCTCCTAAAAAGTTGAACCATCTCATTATTAGATATGATTTGAAGTTCTTACCTGTTGTTTTAATAAAGCAATAAACACACACACACACACACCTAAGGCTGTGATTGAAAATCAGTTTGTAAAATATTAGTTTGGCTCAAATATTGAATAAAAAAGTAAACTGATGGTGGCGTTGGTTCAAATGTTCGTTTAAGCGTAAATTTACTTTATTTCAAAGGTGGGTTTAGAAAAACCAAACAAGCAAATTAATTATTATATTGGCTCAAATGTGAATTTGGGCAATGTAAGCAAAAACCAAACACACGCACATCTAATAATACAAAACTATCAACTTTTTTGTAAAAAAAATAAAGTTATCCGTACAGCTTAACCATTGATGTAATTATTTTGCAGTCATTCTAATCTCTCGTTTTTGGCAATATATCATCACTTTTTAATTACTTGGATTTTAATCTTTGAACTTTAGCAATGTTTACGGGGAGAGATGGTGCTTAGGTCAACCAATTAACACTGGTGTCTCTCACTAATCACTATTATCAATCCAATCAATCTCCTCCAATCTAAATACTTTTTTTCTAACGAAAAAAGTTAGCTTTGTATATATCCAAAAAAAAAAAAGTTAACTTTGGCTTTGAGGCATTGTGCCTTTTCCCTAAAGTTGACCTCTTCATGACCGCAAGAAAGTGACCCTACTTTGTCTGCTATCTATTACTCGCTTGCATTTATTTGAACTAGATTGTTTTTAGTAATATTGTATTTGATATAGTTATGTATTATCGTGTCCAATTAAAAGTAGTTCTTCTTTCAAGATGATTTTTTATCCACAAAATTTGAATCCTAAATCTTATTTAAATAAATTGTTTTTTTTTTCATTCAACCCAACTACAACTATTCTATGTGGATTATTTTCACTGTTTTCTATTTTTGAAAAAATTTTATCAAATCTTTTTATTTGTTTTATAAAAATGATGTTGGGTTTTGTCCAAATAAGAGAGGATGTTGTGATCAATAATGAGCATCAATTATGGCTTTAGTTACAACCAAAAAGAAAATGAGATCAAATTTGACACTGTACTTGGTACTATTAAAGAAAGCACCAAAAAAGTGGTAAGTTGCAATCATTAATTAGATCTTTAAGGTGAGACCCATTTTACTGTGTTCTTCCTCATCCCATCCATGTGCAAAAGCTTCACTTTTTTTCGCCTAAGCTTTTCTTTTCTTCGTTTGGTAGATAATATTAATATAAGTCTATGCTTTTTTTCTTTTTCTCCTCATAGTTAATCTGCTTTGACAAATTTTGCAGATTGCATACAAAATCTAGATTTTTCTTTTTCACACAAAACTTTTCCTTTTTATGTATAATAGGGATACATTTTTTACTTCTCTCACTCACTATTTTCTTTCATCTCTTTTCAAAGTCTCCACAAGCTTTATAACACTCTTCGTACTTTCTTTTTATACATCTCTTTATATGTAATTTGCTCCATTAATTGTGATTGAATGTCAAAGAAAATGCTTTATAAATGGACAATTAATTTGATTTAACAGTATATATTTATTATTGTAAGTGGAATGCATTTAAAAATAAGACACAATATTTATTCATAATAATAATTTCATGAATGATATATTTGGTTTCATATCACAATTAGTGATTTTTCACTCTTCAAATCAAATGAATGGCAAAGATTGCATATGGAGAGGGATGTTGAGAGAATCCAAATCTACGTTACAATAAAAAAGTTGGGAAAATCTAAATTCAATTTGTTTTTTAGTTATTAATTAGCAACACAACCTCTTTTTGTTTTTTAAAAGCTTATTCTTCTAAAGTGCCATTCCATATCAAAATTCCTATCATTATTCATCTCATATGCGATCTAAACAAGTATACTATTTTTCAACACCAACTGGATGCATATAAACTTCTTATTTTAATCTTAAGAGGAATCAAATTTAAGATATTAATAAAGAAATTAATTAATTCCTGGCATGCTTAGAACCTGCGATGCGAGTAACATGTATGAAACAAAAGATTTAACCAAAAGTAGTGTCTTGTGAATCTTTTGAAGAGAGGATTAATTAACTAAAGACTAATGCCGAATTGAATTCCACAGTACATTACATTTTTTTTTGCCAATCATTGCATTACATTAATTACAAATGAATTTTACTAGGACTAGAAACGCAGGCCACTAGCAATGGCCTTGTTCGTTTCCAGATGAGTAGTTTCATAAACAGGAAGCTCTTCTTGGTACCTCCTTCCTGGTCCAATCAGGTGATCCAACTCGAATAGATCCGAACTTGAATAGCTCAAAGCATCATCTTCATCATCATCCTCATCTTTATGATTATAGAAAACTCTAAAATCAAACTTACCCTTTCTTGACCCGTTTTCCTTTGCCATAGCAGAGTTCTTCTTCTTCTTCTTCTTCTGCTCTTTTGTTGAAGGGCTTCTTGTGATTTTCCCAACACCGCTAGGCAATGGCATTATATCTGGATCATTCTCATACACATATTTGTATTTGGATTCTTCACCCAGAATTACGTTTACTGGGTAGAATCTCACGCACCTCTTGACGCCATTGTCGCCGGACTTGTTCCCTTTAGCTGAAGAGGGCGTTTTGCTCATACAAGATCTCCTAGAAAACGATGAAGCAGAGGAAGAAACGTATGGAGACTGAGATTTCTGCTCGAAACTAACATCTTCGGCAGCCCCAACGTAGCACATTTTTGCCTTCTTCACGTTCCCATAGTTGAAGATGGAGCTCAGAAAGCTAGCTATTCGACTTCCCGGCGACATCGGCTGCTTCGCTTTCTGCTGCTTTTGCTTCTCTGAATTCATACTCTTCTCAGATTTACGCCTCGATCTCTGTTTACAGCTCGTCTCTGTCTCCGACGACGAAAAGAATCCTCCTGAGCTGCACTCTGAGGAGCTATGGGAGCTCTGCTTCTCCATCCAATCTTCAACCATAACTGCTCGGCGAAGAGGATTCATATTCCTCACCTTGCCATGTTGTTTATCGACAAAGACCCAATTTGCTTCTCCATGGTTGTGGCTGAGAATGCTGTGTTTTGAGTAGTGGGGTTCCTTGAAGGGACCCAATTTTGAATCTTCATCAAGATCTGATTTTGATTGGTCAGTGGAACGGTAAATGGCGTCAAGGAGAGAGGAGGAGAAAGATGGGGTTCTTCTGCTTCGTGGGTATGAGTTATCTCGCATGGGTCTCTCCCTCCCGTTCATGTTTGAGGCATGCAGATTCCACAGAGAAAAACAAGATTTGTAGAGAAAATGAAAGAAGGAAGAGAAGGATGATGAGGATTTAGTTTAAGGGAGGTAAAGAGCGATAGTCAAAAGCTGCGAGAGACATCACCACACACACACACGTGTATATATATATGTATATAAAGCAGGAATAGATGGAACGTCCGTGTGAAACAGAAAAAACAGAGAAACATTGCGTGCGGGGTTGGAAAGAGAAGATGGGTCTTTTGCTGAACGTGTGAGGAATGGGATAGAGTTATTATGTGTTGGTGTGCAAAAGCAAGCATGTTTGGGTTTTACAGTAATGTACAGCTTTAGGTGAACATAAATGGGAAATGGCACAGCACACACTTTGTGAGTCTGTGAAAGGAGTTAAAAGTGAAGAGCGCGCGTGCGGGCAATCTTTTGAGGAGACCACACCCACAAGTGGAAGATTGAAAATATCATTTGTGCTTTGCTTCTTTAACCAAATTATAATCAAAATTAAATTAAGTTGTAGCAGTAGTATCATTTGATCACTCCTCTGTTTCTTTCTCTCTTTTCAAGTTTCCACGTGAGTTCAATTGTGTCCATTGGCTACATAACAAACAATACATAGGATTCTGATGATGATGGGCAGGCAGGCATTTTACCTGCTAAATGCATCAAGTGCATTGTATTTAGTTTAATTCTGATCGTCCATCAGATCCAAGGCGACAATTAGGCCTCTACCATGCTGCACTCACTCATCCAAAACAGTGCCTTTTTAGGATGCCATGTGTTGATTTAATCACTTCCAATTCCGAACGTTCCTCGATTCTTTTAAGGAGGAGGGTATCGTTATTCGTCCCTTCTAGTCACAACCTCTTCACTCCCAAAAAGCCAGAAGCTTTGGCCCCTTCTAGGCGTCACTGCCGCATGATGCTCTTTAGTTGTAGATTTAGAAATAGCTAGGCTACTAATTTCTTGAGCAACTTCTTTCGTAGATTACGAAATAATGTCTACCGTATTTCTTGTTAGTTTCGAATGTGAGTTCAGTTCATCTATCCCAGGGAATTAAGAATGTGAGAAATCATGCGAGCCTATGACAGACCACTTCACAAATTTTTAGTTTAAAATTGAAAATGTAAAACTCAAAACCTGATGTAATGTTCAAATAAGGGAAGCTTTCCTTGCCATAGACTTTTAGACAAATCATGCCAAGGCAATTGCTCTTTACATTACTGGTTTCGAAAATGGTAGTTCTGCAGAGTTGCAGACATATATAACCTTATTGACCATATCAAACTTTACTACCTGCATATGCTGATAATGCGTGCTTCCTCTTTACTTACAGCCCTTGTGATTGTAACTCTTATTGCCATAACCTTTGCTTACGACTTATTTTGCAAAAGGTGATTCCATTATTGTGAAGTTTACGTTAGAATAATTTTATTATAATGTGTGAATTAACATTAATTCATAGTCAAATTAATTACCAAGGTATGGTCATTAATATTAAGTAATTGTTCTTGCATTTTATTTAAATGAATTGGATCATTCAGGTATGCTTAGCTCCCCCTACACTGATTTATTTTCAGCTGTTGATTATCAAATATTTATTCTTTCATGCTTCCAAAAGTTGAAAGTAATTTGTTATCTATGCCATGCTTTCAGTTAGGTCTTGTGTGTAATTTACTTTTCATTTTCTAGGTAGAGAATTTTTTCTGCTGTTAATATTGAATCTTTTATAGTATGTTTGTTTAAGGGATGTTTGTCTCTATCGGATTGACATGTTTCAACAACATCATATATTTATAGTGTCAGAGTAACATTCCTAAGTAGAAATGGAGAATAGAAGATTAGTAAACCCAAAATGATAGCCTTGTGCCCAGAGTTTTAAACTAAAAGAAAATGAAATTGTATCAACAGAATGAAAAGCAAGTTGAAGCAAATGGACATTGCTGGGTTAGATGGAACAAAGTTTAAGAAATTTTAATCATAATGAAAATTTTTTAATACAAATATAAGGTCAACGACATAATGTCGACTTGTTGAAATAGAAAGTCATATATAATATCTTTATTGGTGGCCAATAAAAATATCTCTATTAAATTCTCTTACAATAAATATTTTAGAAAGTTCATACAGATTTTGTTGTCCGAACTTTTCGGTTAAATTGTAAGTAACCCAATTTTGGGTGGGTCAAAACCTAATCCAGAATCCGGGATGAGTTGCCTAATCCTTTTTTTTAGCCTTCGTTCAACAGGGTCCATGACACACAATTTGGGCTTTCACTTTTTGTGTAGGAGATTGGAGGTGGAAATAGGTTATGGTAAGTATTAGGTCAATAGATAAGGCTTATATTATAAATTAAAAGATTGAGTCTTATCTATTAGCCTATATAAGATTTATAAGAACCTGTTTGATTTAGTTTGAAGTCTATTTAAATGCTTATTAAAAAGTAAATAAAAAAATTATCAACTTTAATTTTAAAAAAAAATTTCAAATTTTAAATTTCTAGCCACTAAATACATGATCTATGTATATTTATTTTATGTCACATATGTTTGAGTAACACAGTGGAAAAGTAATTATCCTCTTTACTTTTATAAATTTCATCCACCCCCTTTTCATGTGATCTTGTCAATACGTGACTTTTTACATATTAACTCACTTGCTTTCATCTACAAAAATGTGGTAATACAAAAAGTAGCAAGGAAAAATATTTGAGCACATACAATAACTGTACCTACACCTATTTTAATCCATCAAAGAAATAAGAACATTCATAAAACTAATTTATATTAATTATATTATATATATTAAATAATAATAAAAATCATTTAAATAGGGTTAGTCTAATAGATTTTAGGTTAAATCTTACTTAAATATGTTAGGCTTATTCAACTAAATAGTTTTATCATAGGCATGAGTTTAGCCTATTTAGTTAAATAGGTTAAGTCATGTTATGGCTTATATAGACCAACCTGTAGGTTCCTGTTAAGGCCCTAATCTATTCTCATCCCTAGTTTGAGATATGGGCAAATCAATAGTTGGTCCTGCGCTTGCTTTAGGTGAGGCTTGAAATAAATTAAATTATAGTATCTACATTTGACTGATAGTTTCTTCAACTGATTATTTTGGGCCAATATGCATTGTGTAGTCAATTCCAAATTGATTTCATTCCTCCAATTCTTGGGAAAGCTATTATTGAAATTGTGGTTTGAATTTTTTTCCTAAGAATCATGAATCATAAATGGATGTACAGTTTGTTTCATAACTTAGGGTGCTTATAAGTGCATGGAAGTAGATGCAGTATGCATGGTATATTTTTCTATATATTGGTGGCTGGGATTTATGGTTCCTCTGATCATAAAATGGGAAGAAGTGAGATATAATGTAAAACTCCTTGTATAGTGAAAGTTTTGGAATTTCACACGAGGGAATTTTTGAATTCAAAACTTTTTAAATGTAGACATTCAAATTTTTCTTATGCGGACAAATAGAAGTTATGGAGATTGAAGTTGATATGCTATGGCTCCATGAGTCAGTTTTGTTCGGTTTAGTGGGTAAGACTACTAATATCAGTTACACCTTTGCTGACAATGACAACCAACCTGAAATATACTGAACTACTAAGTTAAATATTAAATTTTACACCATTAATTCCAATTATAAAAATAAAATGCTAACAACCTTTATTGTTGACTAACTACTACAAGTGAATGATGAGAAAGGAAAAGAGAAGAAAAATATTGATTAGATAGCTGAAATGTTAGGATGTCACTGGATAATGAGATTTTATGTAGGTATATTTTGTATATAAATATGCATTGGAACATGTAGGGGTCCTAGTGGAAACTTCATGTTGACTAATATCATGGCTTGATCTCTCTTGTCCTTTCTTTCTTTCTTGTGTTTCTTCAACTATACAAGTCGGACAATGTCATTAGAGTGGAGCCTTCACAAATTCACATCCACGTTAGCTACATATTCCCCGACTACATCCCAGAATCAAAAGACAAGATGTCTTCATGGCTCATGTGTAGATTCTGGGTTAAAGACCAACTACTTTCAAATTTTTTAGGCTTGGGTCAGTTTCATGATCAAGTACCGGAAAAGGAGTTATATGATGTAAACAATATTTTCAACTTCCTGGTGGTTGTTGTGTTAATTGGAACATGCAAGTTCTACATTTTATTGTCTTTCTAGTGTAAAATCCATATTTTAAATTGTGTTCATTATCTGGCTTCTACTTGCTATTTTATTGTAGTATGATTTTTCTTGTAATAATAATATTATACAACTTAATATTTCATGTAATTACATCCCTTGTTTTGTGGGAGTGGGAGGATGAAATTATGTCAAACAAGTGCGGGAATGAATAAGTTACTACATGATAATTGAAGAGCAGAAATCATATCTTATACTACATCAATTATTTATTGGCATAGAAGAAAATGTATGAGTGAATTATTAGAAAAAAATTATATGCTTTATTTGAAATTTTAATATATTTATGTAAATTTCATTTATAAAAAGGTGCAAAAGAGATACTACTTATTTTAATTGTAATGTAATTACAAATTTACAATATTAACTTATTTTAATTGTAAAACAATCTCATAAAAAGAAGAAATACTACTTTAAAGAAATTTAGTATTTGTCACTTGGCAACCCAAATTTACTATTCTTATTCTAAAATTTTGCATTAAACTCCCCCAAATTTGCACTCTTGTACTTGTGTTTATTAAACTTTTTATGTGATCATATCTACTATTTAACACTCAGCACCATAAATTTATTACTCATGTTCAAATGATTTTCACTCAACAGCCCCCGTTGTACACTGAAGAAATTGTGCACTAAATTTATCGGATTTTCACATCATCAGATTTTCATGTGGTTAGATCTAGTATTTAACACTTGAAACCTTGTAGTTACTATTTCTACTCATAGATTTGACACTGAATTCTTTCAATTTCACACTGCTGAAATTATGTTCATCAAATTGTAATTAGATCCAGTATTTGACACTCGAAACCCAGGATTTACTACTCATGTTCAAATATTTGATACTAAACTTTCCCAATTTCACAATGATAAAATTGTGTTCATTAAGTTTTTCATGTGGTCAGATTCAATATTTTACACTAGCAACCATGTATTTACTACTTTTATTTGAAGATTTTATACTGAATTCCCTCAATTTCATACTGCTGAAATTATGAAGATCAATAATTGTGATTAGATCTCGTATTTAACACTTGGAACTTAGAATTTACTATTTGTGTTCAAATATTTAACATTGAATTTTCCCAGTTTCACATTGATGAAATTGTATTTAGTAAATTTTTTCGTGTGGTCAAATTCAATATTTGACACTTTGAACCCTGTATTTACTATTTTTGTTCGAAGATTTGACACTGAATTCCCTCAATTTCATACTGCTGAAATTATATTAATCAAATTCCACTCGGAACACAGGATTTACTATTCATGATCAAATATTTGACACTGAACTTCCCCAATTTTATAATAATGAAATTGTGTTCATTAAATTTGTGTTCATTAAATTTTTCATTTGGTCATATCCAATATTTTATACTATGAACCCTATATGTACTACTTTTATTTGAAAATTTGACACTAAACTCCCTCATTTTCACACTGCTGAAATTATGAAGATCCATATTTGTAATCAAACCCAATATTTGACACTCGGAACCCAGGATTTACTACTTGTGTTCAAATATTTAACACTAAACTTTCCCAATTTCACAGTGATGAAATTGTATTCATTAAATTTTTCATGTGGTCAGATCCAGTATTTTATATTAGGAACCTTGTATTTACTACTTTTATTCAAAGATTTGACACTGAATTTCCTCATTTTCACATTGCTGAAATTATGAAGATCCATAATTGTGATCAGATCCAATATTTGATACTTGGAACCCAAGATTTACTACTCTGTTCAAATATTTGACACTGACCTTATCCAATTTTATACTGATGAAATTGTATTCATTAAATTTTTTATGTGATTAGATCCAGTATTTTACACTTGAAACCCTATTTTTACTACTTCTATTTGAAGATTTGACACTAAACTCCCTCATTTTCACACTACTGAAATTATGAAGATTCATAATTATGATTAGATCCAGTATTTAACACTTGGAATCCATGATTTACTACTCGTGTTCAAATATTTGGCACTGAACTTTCCCAATTTCACATTGATGAAATTATGTTCATTAAATTTTTCACGTGGTCAAATCTAGTATTTTACACTAGCAACCATGTATTTACAACTTTTATTTGAAGATTTTACATTGAACTCTCTCATTTTCACACTGAACTTCACCATTTTCATAGTGATGAAATTGACTTCTTGCCACTTATCCATTACTAAAACCGACAACTTTATATTATTGTTTGCATTTACCAAGCTTCACCCTAAGTAGAGGAGATGTAACAGAAAGACCATTGCTCACCTATACAGTATTCAAGTAATAGGTGCAGGACCGATGAAGAAGGGAAGAAGGAATTCGATGGAGGAAAAGATTGATTGTGGAGGGAAGACAGCATTCACGCAACACACAATCACTAAATGGAGATGGAGAGAACAAATCTCATGAAGAAAATGAAAGGGAAGAAGAAATGCTTTGGAAGAGGAAAATAAGCGGCAAGACTACACGAGGCCAAGAATGCATACCAGAATGCCTAAGAACTTAAAAAGGGTAGTGTAGTCATTTTAGCTCAATCTTTTGGTTTAGTTTTAGACCTTCATCTAATTTTGGAATTTTGGAATGTTTGAATCCATAATTGGCATTAATTAAAACTTTTGGTCTTCAAATGTCATTTCCCCATTAAAATTTGAAGTTTTGTTATTTTGATGTTTATTTTAAATTTTTCATTGGAGCATATTTATCTTATTATCTATACTATATCTTTTGAGTTTGTATGAATATATCTAAATTATAAACATTTATCAAATTTGTTAAATTAAATTATCATACATTTATTATAAATTTACAGAAGATTTAAATATGATTAAAAAAAAAAAACACTCGCCAAGCGTATTGTTCCGCCTGGTAGCCACAACTCTTAATTTTTTCTTCCAGTTCAATTTGCATTCTTAGTCATCGTTGCTATCATTTGCTGTCATTTTCTCTCAAAGCAAATCAAACACAACAAGAGTCTTCAACGGTTGAAATTATATCCAGAATCATATGTGAGGTTTATACTCTATACTTGCTTCATCTGAAATTACCCCAGCACCCTACAAGAAGTTTTCCTCAATTTTGTAACTTGTAATTATTCTACCCTACTGAGTTACACTTTATGAATTTAATATAATCACATTATATATATATTTTTAATGCTCTTTCCATATATGTAGGATTTACTTTTGTTGAAGGTAAATACTTTCTTATTCATATGTAGACTGTTGTTTGAAGTTCTAGAAATTTTGACATAAATAAGGAATATATGTTTGCATATTTACTCTATATCCATCTGATTGACCAATTGATGGATGAATATATTAAAAAGATGTTCGATTTTTGCTCCAATGCCTCACAGAGCAGTCCTATGCAACATTTGGCAGAAAGTGAATAATCAGAAACTGTAACAGCAACGAGAGTTATTAGCACGGCTTACATAAAGGATATCATGATGAACAGAGCAAAAAATAAGGAAATATTATCAGCAGTACAATGTCTGAATGATAGATGCAGTGTTGTTCAATGGCTTGATTCACGATCTTTGATTAGAAGAATTGGCAATATTAATCTGAAGGATGACTTGAGGAATGCCATGAATTGAAGTATGAAATGTAAAAATGCGAAGCTTTAGATTTGATGAATAGGATGAAATAGTCACGCTAGATGACAACTGAAATAGTGATGATGATGATGATGATAATGATATTGCTCCTTGAGAGGGATAATTACATATAAATTTAATGTTATTTTGCATCCTAACAGCAAAAATCACTAATGAATCTTTCACTTAAAAGCTCATTCAAGTACTTTTTTTTTTTTTAGTATTTTGATCAGGAAAAATTTACATAACTTTCTGAGTTATTTATCAATTTTTCATTGTATTTAATGATATAATTAACAAGTCAAAATCAACCTTTCACTTTGCTGTATGTATATCAACTTGACAACAGGTCTAGAACACAAGTACTAAGAAGAACCACAAACACCCTGAGTGAATGAAAGTACAAATATGGAATACAAGGACATTAAGCTTTAAGATCACTTGTGGTGAATTAATTTGAGTAAGAGAGAAATAATTTTTTCAAAATATTTGAATAACTTCATTAGAAATTTTTTTGTTCAGACTAGGCAGGTTTGGATTTAAAATTACTAAAGTAATTTAACCCCAAAAATTTGAAAAAAAAAAATTGAAACTCTACCAAGATAGGTGGAATTTGAAAATTTTCAAAAGCCTTTACCTGAAATATAATCAAGCGTATAGTCCTTCGTTACACTCCCATTCACCATTGCACCCCACCTGAAAATACAGGAATCAATCACAATGATTGAAACTCAAATATCACATTTGAACATAGAGTTTCTGCCACATTAATTAAATTGGAACATACCACGTGTACAGGACTAACAGCATCACTCAAGACTGACACATAATCCTCTATGTCAACTAGCTTTTCTGAAGTATAAGAGAGACCTGCATTTCACAACAAGCTCACATCAAAATCACCGGCTGGCCAAAATAAAAAGATAACAAAAAACCTTAAAGAACCAAACAGTAATATAACCCACCTACTATGTGAGAATTGATTGGTAAATGACGAGTCACAGGTTGTTCAAGGACACGAAGGAGCATTTCATTTGTAGCTTTGGCATGTACTTTGGATTTTTGAAGCAATTCCACTACAGTATTGTATAAGACCAAAGTTTCATTATTCATAAAAGAATATAAGAACAACAACAATGCTTCACCCAAAAAAACAAAAGCCCCTCTAACAGAAAACAGAATAAAGGAAGAAGGGAAGCATGGGGATACTTACTAATGACACCACAGAATCGCTTACATGTTCGTGGAATACGAACATGTGATTTGACTTCAAAAAGAAGTCCTTTATCAATTTTGACATGTATAGCTGCTACCATGCGAGCTTTATTAAGTGGGCTATCTAAAATGGAGCGGAGAGCCTGCAGAATTCCAAGTAAAGTGTTGATTTTGAGCAATTTTTACATAGGTAATGAATAATACTAATACACCAAACCTATCTCATAAAATGTGACCAATTAAGAGTGGAATATGTGAACTGATACAAATACTGTGAAAGTAACCCACAATCTTAGGTTCTTCAATGGTGTGCATATTCTTTAATGACAAAAGATTTTGCGTCAATAGCAATACTCATCATCTATTCATATTCATTCTAGTTAAAGAAATTTGATTAATTCACCATAAAGATAATGGAAGATTCCGTTTAGGACATAAGTACCAACCCCGTGAACTATGTCAGGCCGATAATCATTGAGATTCTTCTTTTGATTCAGTAAATATTGGGCATCTTCATCTGAATTCAGAATTTTCCACTCCTAAACCATACATAAGAAAAAGCACCAAATGAATAAAAAGGTACTCAAACTAAGGTCAACAAATTTTAACAATTTCCCTCATGAGTATGGAAAATTCACAAAGTTAACCACCAAATAATCAAGCCCCATAAACAGGGCTCGAACTTAATGATTATTAATTTGTCCGTAAGTACCTTTCTAACGAGGCCCTTTTGCAGAGAAGCGTTGTCAAGGATGAATATGGCTCGAGACCTCACATGCTGTGGAGAATGGACTAAACGGGTATCTGGCAGCTCATTGTCAGTAGAAACTTCCTCCCCTTCTGATACCATTGCAGCCGATGGCTGGTTCACTTGTTGCTCTTTTTTTCTTATGGTCACTTCATTAGTTTGTTTATCCACCCTCTTACGCTTCGGCCTACGGTTTCTACAAGGACTAAGCATGACTGTTGACCCCACTGGAACTGATATTGCTCCTTTGAATTATGCTTTCGAGTTTGACAATTGATTTTACTTTGATCTGAGAATACACAAAGACAGAAAAATTACTGGCTCTTGACATCAGAAATAATCATAGGTGTTGTGTGTTGTATGAGGAGAACAAATTGAAAGGAAAAGATACCAGTAAAGTCAACATGAAAGAACCAAGAAATTACAACGAGATGTAACTACTTCATTCTACGTGAATGTATAAGGAAAAAATACATCTTACCTTCCTGAGTTAAAGACTAATTACAAGTTTACAACTTTAAAATGTAATGGAAACAACCTTATTTTTAGAAAAAGAAGGGAGTGTTCTGTGTTCTGTTCAATGAAAAGAAAATATAATACTTTGTTATTTTTTAACATGGACATATAAGTTATTGTTAGATATTAGTTGAGGAGGTAAAATGTAATTTTTACAATTCAAATTAATGAGAAAGAGACTGGTGTAAGGTAAAGATATGGTAGAGTAGTGAAACTACAAACTCCAATTTAAATCCCCAACCATGCAATTGAAACTGAACAAAAATATACATAGACAATAGAATAAGTACAATATAAATTACTTGATGAATGCAGCACCTCAGAAAATCATAGTACAAGACAGCAGACGAAGTAAAACCCCATTCAAACCCAATCATGCAATGATCAACAGAATTGAGGAAATATTTATCAAAGGGGAAAAACAATGTTTTCAAAACCAAACCAATTGTTGAATTGATCGATAGTTCAAGGTTCACTACTCAGATCTGGTTGTATTGAACATAATTAAATTGATATATTTCTAATTTTATAATAAAATATTATATAAAAAATAAAGCAATTAAATAAAAAGTATATATTCTTAGCCTCTTAGGTAATGCAAGGCAAGGATGGGTTAATTATTCCCCCAGTAAGGTGGCTAAGGATCACCAGGAATTCAACAATGCTTCTGAAATAGAAATCTGAGCAGAATTACTTCACCCAACATAAATAATAGAGTAACACAGTACATTGTTCATCACACAATACATAATAAACAGAAATAAGATAACGAAAGGAGGAGGAAGGCAGAATTACATCATTAGTTCATGTTCATTCTAACCAACCCCTCTCACTCATCCAGCATGAAATACCCTTTTCTCTCCGCCTCGACACTCCGTCAAACCCCATGCCTCTCTTCGCTTTCTTCGTTTCCCTCTCACTTATACCATCGACATTAGCAACAGAAATTAGAGAAATAAAGAGCTACATGGAAATATGAAAAAAATGAGAAGGCATGTAGTGTAATATTCTAAGTAGTACCAATCAAATCAAAGGAAAAGGGAAATTATGTGAAGAAGTATGCGGAAGTTACAAGGGAAGAAAGAGAAAGAGTAGAAGAGAAGAACCTGAGTAGAACTGCAGCGATGGAACGCGGCAAAGCCTGTCCCGCATAATGGGTCTGGCGTTGGTGTTCATGCGCGGGGAATATGACGTGGGCGGGGGATGTTTCACAATTTTCCGTTGGTTGTGCGTGTTAAGTGAGATTTTATAGATAAAATAATAATTTGAAGATAATAATACTCTTTCTTGATTTAATGGTTTCTTTATTTATTATTTGTTTTTATTTGAATATTTTAATTTTTTATTTTCATTGTTATCAATTTGTATAATCTTTTAAAAAAACATATCTAATTATTAAATGATTTTTATTGAAAATATAAAATAAAATTAAAAATCGATTTTAATTGTAGAAATAATTGTTCATCTTGTAGTTTTGACTTAACTAACCATCCACCCATGTAAATAATATTTATAGCACTTTTGACACATATATTAAAATTTTAAATTAGCAGTATATGTTTATATATGAATCATTTTCAATTTTATTTATAGAATAGATAATGTTGTTATGATGTTACAAGTAACGTTCTAAGCTAACAAATAAAGTTATAAATTAATTACAAGTGACAATATATAGCAAAATGTATATCCATCAAATCATATTGTTGGGTAGAAATCATGGCAACAAATATTTTGGTTGACGTTATTATCAAAATTATTTCAAATAAATGCACGATAATAAGAATATTTGGAATTATCAACAAAATTTTAAATAAATGATAGATTATAGGAAGATTTAGATCCACAATTAAGAACTAATTAAAAAAGTAAAGATTCTGGAATAATATTAGAACATCTAATTCAATGTTTTATTAATTAAAAAAAGCAACGTAACTTAATATTGTAACAACAAACTGCATATATACAAAAAGTAAAATATTTAATTACAATCATATATAATAATATGATTGGTTATCAAACAATTTTGGAGTTGTTTTTATAAATTATAAAATCAAAATATAAGTCTCACATACAAATTTAACTCCAAATATTATATCCGAACCTATCTTTAAAGTAAAGAATTGCATGAGGATTCTAAATATCCATATAATTACTTACTTTTATATTTTCGACATGATTTTGGTGTTTTAATTGATATTTTCCACAATTTCATGTTTTGGAATCTCTACATTGGAGTTAGTTTAAAGTTGACACCTTTTATTTCATTTCATACTTTGAAATTAAAAAAATAAATATAATAAAATTATTTTAATGCTAACTAATATTATTTAATTATATAATTTAAAATTATAAGGACTAAATCATATGAATTGCTATTAATTATAACTGTTTATATTAACCATATAGATAATTCATATATATTATTTATATTTTTAGCCTATTTATATCTCCTGATTTCGTGCAAAAAAAAATCTTCTAATTTAAAATTTGAAGTTGTTTGTTATCTTGATGTTTATTATAATTTTTTCATTGAAGCATATATATCTATACCATACCTTTTGAGTTTGTATGAATATATCTAACATCATTAGAATTTTAAACATTTATCAAATCTATTAAATTAAATTATCATACATTCATTATAAATTTACGGAAGATTTAAATATGATAACAAACTTAACGGAGTATCATTCAAAATTTGAAAGATCACAGATTTAAAATAACTAAACGTCATGTCATGATTTTATTTTATATCAATATCATATATTTTTGTATTTTTTATTTTTCTAACAAATTCTTAATGAGCAATGCTTTTTTATTCAACACTTTCCAAGCGTACTGTTCCGCCACAATAGCCACACCTGACATCTCTTCCTCAATGTTTTTCTTCCAATTCAATTTGCATTCTTTTGGTCATCGTTGCTATCATTTACGGTCATTTTCTCTTAAAGCAAGTCAAACACGGCAAAAGGCTTAGGTGGTTGAAATTATATCTTAAATGAATCATATGTAAGATTTGTGCTCGATGCTTGCTTCATATGAAATTAGTAACTACTACATGAATACCCATTTTGTCCAGGTATTTTTATAAAAAATAATAATAATAAATAAAATAATAATAAATTTTTTTTAAAAAAATCAAAATAAAAAATAATTAAAAAAAATTTTCTCTGAAACCAAAGTCCTAAAAAAAATTTTAAAATTAAATTAATTAAATTTTTTTTAAAGTCTAAAGAAAAAAGAGGTTTTGGGCTAAACTTTGATCCAAAACCTGAAATATTAAAAAACAAAAACAGAGAGAGAGGGAGGGCCACATTGGGCTGAAAATTTCAGCCCAATGTGTCATGAGCCCAGTTGAGGGCTCGTGACCTGAGCCGTTAGGGCTCGGTGGGCATAAGAAAATTGAGAAGAGAGTGGCCATGGAGGGAGCCTGAACCGAGAGAGGCCGGCACTTGAGCACAAAGAGAGAGGCCGGAGGACTCAACCGCGAGAGGGAGCCACTAAGAGGAAGGAGAAAGCACAGAGGGAGCTTGGCCGAAGAAAAAATAGAGGGGGCTCAGACCAGAGAGCAGCCATGGCCGAGGAAAGAAGGTGGGGGACAGAAGAGGAGCAGAGGACCGCGGGCAGAGGACCAAGGGAGCCTGAACCACCGAAGGAAACCAAAGGGAGCTCGGGCACGAGATAAAAGGAGAGAAGAAGGATGACAGAGGGGAGCCGTGAGGGAAGACGAACGAGGGACAATACGGGCCATGATCCCAATTTGAGCATGCGAGAGTGAGAGAGAAGGAGAGGGGCAACCAATAGCCCGTACGTGTGTCAGAGAAGGAGTGAGCATAGGCTATGTTCCGGACTGCGGGTCGAGAGGCACAGATGAGAGAGGACTACAGAGGGAAGAGGAGAGAGCACGAGGTTGTGAGAGAAAGACAGCTCGAAGGTGCAGAAACGACAAATCGCCCCTTCCACTACTCCGTACTCGGTACAGCAGAATAGTGGGAGGGTGGAGCAATCGGGATGAACATGAATTGGGTGAGGAAGGACATTCAGAGACGCACGAAATCAGAAATGAAGAGAGGTAGCAGTTACTCATTTGGGCAAAAGGGATTCCTTCACTTGCGAGGGTCTATAAAAGGAGTCGAAAAGGAACCATAGGGGGGTCTTTGGGGGAGATTTCTGGAGCCCGAAAGAAAAAACAGAGTCTGAAAAACCGAAGGGGGGAGACAGAGAGAGAGTGGAGAAAGGAACACCGAAAAAAAATCCTCAAGACCGAGACAGAAGGGGCCGCAGGTGAAAGGCAGAGGCAAGGGGAGGCCGGAGTTTCAGGGACCGAGAGCAAGATTCGCGAAGGAGAGTTGAGTTGCAAAGTCCAAAAGGAATCAACATTGGTAATTTTTGCTGCGAAATTCCAGTATTGAGTTGAAGTTCCCTTGTACATTTTCTTCACTGCTTCATCTTTTTTCTGCCAATTAAATTCTCCATGTTCATTTGGTTGGGTCATGATAGAGCCTCTTCAGTGTTGGGGAATTCTGTTCTCAAATGTAGTTAGATCAGAGTTATGTTCCTCAAATTGTTATCTTGAGTTGCTAGTTTCATTCTGGATTGTGATGTTATAGTTGCTGTGATCATGAGAATTATCTTTCTAGTTTGTTTAAACCCTAATAATGATTTCATAAACAAGAAAAGTGAAAGGGATCCTGTTTAGTATGATTGGGTAATGACGGAGCTTCTCCAGTATTTAGGAGTTCTGTTTTAGCATGTTGATTTCTGTTGACCTGTATGTTTTACGTGAGATGAGGAGGGTCCAGAGTCTCTGTATACGAGGGGATGATGTTGGGTGTAAGCTATTTACGATGTTTTGAAGTATTAGTGGCTGTAATTTGTAGCACTGGTTCATCATGCATGCTAGAAAGTAATTTCAGTTTCCATTGGTGACTGTCTCATCTTTTTATCTGATCGGAATTTTTGTGAAAATGGTGTTTATCTTCTTTTTTGTTCGCACTATGTCAACCCCGGTTCTGCTTTTCCTTACAAAAGAAGGATGTATGGGTGCAGAATTTTACATACACATTTTGAAAGATTTCTGAGTTATTTTCCATCAGACATGGTATCCTGTTTTGGTCCCTATCAAATATGCTTGAATGGCACTCGGTGAAATGTCTCAAAGGAGGTCGGTTTAGTTGTGATTTGGATGCTGTTTGGTTTAGAAATGTAGTATAGAATCCTCATTTTAAGTGCCCACATGACTTTGTTTGATTAGCCTTTGGTTGATTCTCTCTTTTGTGAACTTGTGAGGCTTTTATTGAAAACTGGACCAGAGCAACTGAAATTAGATTCATGGGCTTTACTTGATGAACACAACATCTTCGAAATTGCATTTAGTTTTGTCAAAAAAATAAATAAATAAATATAAAAATAAAAAATAGACACACTGCGGATTCTGCTGACCCCTTCCTTAAGCTAGTCTTGTTTTTGGTACTTTTTAACATGAGTGAATTAACATAGAGTTATCACATGATCCACTTTCTTCAACTAGTCCAGTTTGTTCAAGTAATTTTAGTAAAGCATGCGACTGTTGGAATGGGTAGCAATAGTTTCTGATGGTAGAATTGAAACATGACTGAAAAAAAAAAAAGAAAGAAGAAAGGAAAAGGATTTTTAATTGTTTTGTTTCCTATTTTTCACAATTTTAAATAATGTATATAAATAATTTATAATAAAAAATAATAATAAAGTATAAATAGAAATGAATAAATAAATAAATGATATTTACACATACTTACCTATATATATATAAGTCACTTTTTTAAAAAAAATTACTTTTTATCATTCTCCTTTTATAAAAATGTGTCACCATGGTCATATTTATTTTTATAATTTAATATAGAAAAATAAAAATGATTTATGTAAATTTTATTTTTTTTAATTTTATCTCCTAAGCCGGTTACTTTTCTACCCCGAGTGGTGCCACTGAGGACGTTTAAGTATTAATCAGCAATTTGTTAGTGATAAAATCGCCATATATATTGATTATTTATAGACGCTTTCCTCTTAATAATCTCATAAAATTATTCATATCAAAATTATTTATTTTCCTTCAATTTTTATCTCTAATTTCCTTTTTATTTCATAAAAATAAAAGATTATTATTAATTTTTGTTTTCATTGAGACTTTTTATCCCTTCTTTGCCACGAGTGACATCGTTGTAAGCATATACGCATAAATCAGTAAATTATGAGTGATTAAATCACCATATATGCTGTTTGATTTTCATTTTCCTTTTGGTATATTTGTCTCGAGTGGTAACAATGAGAGTATTTTAAATACAGATCAATAACTTATGAGTGATGAAGTCACCACATATGCTGATTATTATTTTTCAAAATATACGTAATGATTACATTTTTTTAATTTCTTTTTTTTTAAATAAATAGGTGTTAAAATGATTTTTATAATAAAAATAAAATAAAAAATCATTTGTACAAAAATTTTTTTTTTTTCGAACTTTTTGTGCATTTTTGTCTCGAGTAATACTACCATGGACACTTAGGTATTAATGGGTAAATGTGAGTGATAAAGTCACCACATGAGCCAATTGACTTTAGTTTGTAAATATAAAATTGTTTTCAAATATTTCCTTTTCAAATCAAAATAAAATATTCAAAATCACACATAATTTTAATCATATTTTCTAAATTGAGAAAAAACATATCTTCTCTTTTAAAAGTTGATTAAACCAAAAATAAATAAATAAAAAGAGAAAATAATGAGAATTAATCTGTCTTTTATAAATTAAAACACACAAATCAATTCTAAGATTGTTTTCTTTGTGGAAAAATAAATTATTTTCTATAAACCTCTCTTTTCAAAGAATGTATATAATAAAATATCAACCTAGTGACACGTATTTCTAGCTCGAACTACGTCGACTTTGATTTTTATCGCAGGGTACGTAGGCCCCAGACTCTCATTATGGGTCAAGTCCACTTTTGTAAATAAATAACATTTTTCTCTCATTTTATTTTTCCAACCTCCCATATTTTCATTTATTTCTGTATTTTCATTTTTATATTTTTCTCATTTTTTATATTTATCTTTGCATGTGAATAGTTAAAGGGCAGTCAAAATTGTCACACCCGGAAATGCGACGCGGATGGCGCGGGAAATAGAAAAAAGAGAGAAATCGGCCCGCCTGGCGGAAGGCCGATTTCTGAGGGAGTCGCCACCAAAATTTTAAGGGAAATTTTGGAAAACCGGAAAAAAAAAAAATAAAAAGGGATAAGGACTGGTCTGCGAATCAGAGTTGGGTTCGGGAGTACGATTGTGAGTGGGGAAGGTGTTAGGCACCCCCACAACACCTGTTCCAAAAAACGGTTACCTTAGGTTGATCATGCAATTTTTATGGCTTTTTACAAATTTGTTTTAGTTGCCCTTTTACCATTCACATGTAAAAATAAATAAATATAAAAATAAGAAAAATGAAAATAAAAAATGAAAATATGAAAAGTCCTTGAAAAATAAAATAAGAGGAAAAATATTATTTATTTACAAAAGAAGACTTGGAAAAATAAATTGGTAAATATTTATTAAATTAAGAGAAAAAACACCAAATAAATCAGAAAAATACTTATTTATTTGCAAAGGTGGACTTGACCCAGAATGAGAGTCTGGGGCCTACGTACCCTGCGATAGGGATCAAAGTCGACGTAGTTTGGACTAGAAATTCGTGTCACTCCGTTGGTATTTTTTATTATATATTTTCTTTGAAAAGAGAAATTTATAGAAAATAATTTTGTCTTTCCACGAAGAAAACAATTTTCGGAATTGGTTGGTATGTTTTAATTTGTAAAAGACAGATTAATTTCCATTATTTGTCATTTTCATTTTTTATTATATATTTTTTTGTTTAATCAATTTCTAAAAGAGAAAATATGTTTTTACTCAATTTAGAAAATATGATTAAAATTATATGCAATTTTAAATATTTTATTTTGATTTGGAAAGGAAATATTTAGAAACATTTTTATTTTTATATAATAAGATCAATTGGTTTATGTGGTGACTTTATCACTCACACTTACCCATTGATACCTAAGTGTCCACGGTAGTGTTACTCGAGACAAAAAGGCATGAAAAAAATCGAAAGAAGACAATTTGTTAATTGCAATTTTTCAATTTTTTTTATTACAAACTATTTTTTCTTTTATTATAAAAATCATTTTAACACCTATTTATTCATAAAAAAAATGAAATTAAAAAAATGTGATCATTACGTGTTGAAAAATAATAATCAGCATATGTGGTGACTTTATCACTCACAAGTTACTGATTTACGTTTACATACTCACGGTGTTACCACTCGGAGTAGAAAATACCAAAAGAAAAATTTTAAATGAAAATCAAACCGCACATATGGTGACTTGATCACTCGTGGGGAAGGCAAAAAGACTTAAAAGATAAAATTGAAAGAAAAAGAAATCATTTTATATATAAAAATAAATATGATTATGCTTATTTTATAAAAAGAAAAGTGATAAAAGCAATTTAAAAATATGACTTATATATATATATATATATTCATATATTATTTTATTTTATTTATCTTTTTTTTTTTTAGAAAAAGAGTTAATTAGGATCTGTGGTGATTTTATCACTCATAGCTCGCTAATTAACACCTAAATGCCCACGGTGTTACAACTCGGAACATAAAGGCCAAAACAAAAATTTGAAATAAAGAGCTCTCATTGAATTATTTGTTTTTACTTTTAATAAATAAATAAAAATATTGGTACTCATAAATCAAAATGAAATATAATATAATAAAATAAAATAAAATAAAATAAAATTTAGCCAATGTTTATACCATGGCAACTCCTCACTCATGGTACAATTGACTGACGTTCTATATGCACACGGAGAATTGGTCCCTCGTGACAAACTCTAAAGGTGAAAAGAAGAAACATTCATGATCAAATAAAACCCAAAATCAGAAATAAAAACAACAAAACATAAAAGCCAAATACAATCTATCAGGGTGTGTGCTAGTGCAAATTCAAATAATCTGCACCCAACCATGAGATGAAAAGATGCAAACTTTAGTCTCTTCATTTTCTTTTCCTTTGCCTCAAAATTGATAGCTTCCACTTCCCCTGCTTTGCTTGGTGACAATGGCCTCAATTTCTCCCAAACTTGGTATATGCTCCCATATGGTTCGAAAAAATAAAATAAAATAAAACAGGATTATTCATCTTAAATTTTGGGGCAGAAGGAAACAAGGTAATTGCTTCTAAGGAACAAATATCACATGCTAATAAGAAGCAATCCGTTATGCAAACATATGAACACACAATATACTTTTAATCCGTTATGTGAGATCAAGCTTTCAAGTGAGAAATCCTTAATATGCAAGCTTTTCTTAAAAACAAATAACTCCATATCAAGTTACAAAAATCATATTTGCCAAGCCTAAACTCATTACAAAAACCAGAATCTTGTGACCATTGAGAAGTGAATGGGCTTAGTGAAAAGAAAGGCGTGAGCTATACAATTCTCCTATTAGCCTAATCACATTGGATGATAAAATAAGAGAAATCACAAGAACCCCAAACTTGATTTAATCTTTCCATTTGTTATATTCGTGTCATACTTCCCCTTGAACTCTGATGTATTATTCCATGGATCACAACCAGCAAGAGGAATAAGAAAGCATTCACTTATAAAATCAAGTCATGATCATTCTTAAAAGATATATGCATGGTCAAAAACTTTGGAAACTTTTATATATCTATGCAAGATAAAACTTATCAAGAATTGAACCTGATTCATGGTAAGATAAACCCAACACCTATTTTCCTTAACGCATCTGGGTCTACAATATAGCATGTTATCCAATAAGGTATGCACATATTTGACACCAGAATACAAACTATGGTACTTACGATATCTGAGTCACAACAATTATTCGAAGTGGATTTGACCAATTCATACTCAGATGGTAATCTAAATCAAATACAACGCATCATTACAACTCATAGTAACCACCTCAAGCTAACACAGGACTCAGCATCACAAACATATTCCAAACTTAAACTCCAATCAAACACAAACGAAAACAACCCCACAATGCCAAACCCAAGAACAGAGAGCAAGGTATAATCTCACCAAACTCAATAATATCGAGAAATAACACGACAAACCCTAGGATGACTACTGGCAATAAAACAGAGCTCCAATATACCAACCAAACTAGTGAATTCATCCCATCTCAGATGCAGCAACCAGAAACAAGGCACCCATAATGGCATATATCAGAAGAACACTTAACACAAATTAGCTTTCTGAAGGCAGATCACTAATCAATGACAGTATAATCAAGATGTAAAAGCTAACCGGCAACCAAACTGATCAAAATGAAACAGAGAACCAGCAAGAGAATAATAGACAAGCCAAATCTACCTAAGGATTCGTATGGAAAGGAATCTCAGAATCAGGAAATTACCTCCGGGGTTTCAAGATGCCTCTTTTCCTCAAACTTGACTCCCAGCTTTGTTCTGCTCATCCTCTCCTTTGTTCATACTCCCTTAACCTCACGGCTGCCTCTCCCCTGGCTCACTCTGTTTTAGCTTCATCACGGGCATCCACGGCTCCCTGTTTCTAATCTCAGTTTCTGAGTCTCGTCCAGTCTCCGCGGCCTCTTCTAGCTCAGGCTTCCTCACCTTCGCGTCTTCATCTTCCTTAGGATCCCTCTGTTTGGCCTCCTTCCGTCTTTCCTCTTTTTTTTTCTCTTTTTTTTTTTTTTTGTTTTTCACCTCCTCTACTCCGCCGTAACTCCCTCTCTCTCTCGGCCCTTCCCTCTGCTCTCGGTCGCCTTCCTCTTGGTGGTCTCCCCTCAGCTCCACCATAGTTCCCACGGCTCTCGGTCTCAGCTTCACCGGACACCAACTCGCGGCCAGCTCTCCCCTCCTTTCTCGGTCCCTCCTTCTTTTCTCTTCGCGGCGGCCTTCCCTCTTTCTATTTCACTCAGCTTCTACAGTTCCTCGGTGGCTCTCCCGAGCTCACTCTCGGTCTCCACGGTCCCTCCTGGTCTCCACGGTGGTTCTCCCGAGCTCACTCTCGGTCTCCACGGTGACTCTCCCGAGCTCCCTCTCGGTCTCCACGGTCCTTCCTGGTCTCCACGGTGGCTCTCCCGAGCTCACTCTCGATCTCCACGGTGACTCTCCCGAGCTCCCTCTCGGTCTCGCCGCCCTCACTCCTTCACCCGCGCCTCACCTTTTTTCTTTTCGTGGCCCGCCCCTTGCCTCCAGCCGCGGTTCCTCCTTTATGCTGCAAGCTCCCCCCTGCCCTAAGGGCTCTTTCCGTGGACCTTAGGGCAACACCCCTAGGTCCAGCCCACGAGCCCTTCATTGGGCTCGTGACACATTGGGCTAAAACGATTTCAGCCCAATGTGATCTTTCCCCTTTTTTTTTTTTCAGTTTTGGGCCTGATTTGGCTCCAAGTTTTTTCTTCTTTTTTTTTTTTTAAATTTTTTTTTATTTTGTTTGTTTTGTTTGTTTTTTTTTATTTTTATATTTTTAAGAAGAAAGAATTGTCTTAATTTTAATTTAATTAAATTTTTTTTCATTTTATTTATTTATTTGTTATTATATATATTTTCCATTTATTATATATATTTTTTATGTTTTTTTATATTTATTATTATGATTATTACTTTATAAAAATGCCCGGACAAAATGGGGTGTTCACAAAAATAAATTTTTAAAAGTCATAAAAATTGCATGATCAACCTAAGGTAATCGTTCTTAAAAACGGGTGTTGTGAGGGTATCTAACACCTTCCCCACTCACAATCGTACTCCCGAACCCAACTCTGATTCGCAGACTATCCTTATCCTTTTTTTGTTTTTATATTCGGTTTTCCAAAATTTCCCTTAAAATTTTGGTGGCGACTCCCTCGAAACCGGCCTTTCGTCGTGTGGGACAATTTCTCTCTTTTTCTTATCATTTCCTGCGCCATCCGCGTCGCATCTCCGGGTGTGACATACTCCGTCACCTTGCAAAAAGTTTTCTTCAAGTTTGTAATTTGTAATTATATTCTATTCTACTTATTTAAACTTTATGAGTTTAATATAATCACATTATAGATATATTTTTTAATGCTCTTTTCATGTATGTAGGATTTACTTTTGTTGGAGGTAAATACTTTCTTATTCATATATAGACTATCTAGATATATAATTAAAAGTATAATAGAGCCGCAGTGTGCAGCTCTATTCATTGGGCTCCGTGCCCTTTTTTGTTATTCCTTTTTTTCTTGTTTTCTTTTTTTAAGTAAATTTAATTTTTTCCTTATGTATATATTTTTCTTTTACAGATAGGATTTATCTTTTCCTATTATTTTAAGTAGAATCCACTATCTTTTTTTTTTTATTTTCTCAATCTGTATTAATTTTAATTAATGTCATTTGATATTATTTTTTCTTTTTGCATAGAGAGAGTTAATGATGAGATTTTTCTTGTTAATGATGAGAAAAATCTAGTTGTTTGAAATTCTAGATTATTAAGGATGTTTATTTAAATAAATGCATGATGATATTGACTAAATATATTGAAATTCATTTAGCAAGTTATTTTATAGGTGCTAATTTCAACTACCAATCTGATAAATGAAGGTATGTATTTATGCTATTATTTTAACTAGCCAATTGATTAAATTAACAATCTATTTATTTATTTTTTGGATCGATAGCTCTTCATCTACCATCTACTCGATCACCATTTTCGAGGGTCACGAGGATGCTCCAAAAGTTGAGAATTATTTTGATCAAATTCAAATAAAGTGAAGGAAGCAGGGATTCAGGGCGATTGTTGTCTCTTCTGTTGAATGCCGAGAATGTAAATTTCCACAAGCCATTATATTAAAAAAAACAAAAAAAAAACAAAAACAGCCTTTTTTAATTAAAAAAATTACAAAATCCAAAGTATATTAATCTTTTTTTAATAATTATCCAATATATAATCACTACTTTGGACTTTGAAACTATTCCAAAGATGTAGTAACATATCTCTTATATCTATGTTTATTCAAATAAATCGTGCATGGATACAAATATAGTTTTATAAATAATACAAGTTATTATAATTTTATATTGAAATTAATATTAAGTATTGTTATTAATTGATGATATTGATATTAATTATATTAATAATACAAAAGCCAAAGTATATTAATATTTTTTTTAATAATCATCCGATAACTAATTGCTATTTTGAGCTTCAAAACTCTCCAAAGGTGTAATAGTATCTTTTTTATATGTAGGTTTATTCAAATTGGTGCAGATAGAGTTTTATAAATAGTACAAGTTTATATTGAAATTAATATTAAGTATTGTTATTAATTAATGATATTGGTATTAATAATACATTGATGGATGATTATTCCTTTATTAGATATTTCCAAGTTGTACAGTCTAATCTAACTGTACCCATCATTGTTTAGACGAGAGCCTTAGGCCCGAAATTTTAAATGCTCTATTTGGATCAACTGAGAGAATTAGAAGGGAGGGATTTGAAGGATTTTAATAAAAAGAATTGGAGAGGAGGAAATTTGAGGAATATTAAAATCCCTTTATTTGGTGGGATTGGAGGAGAGGGAATTGAGGGGATTTTAATGAAATCTTGTTTGGTTTAGAAAAATATTAGAAAGAGTTGAAGAGAATTGAGTAATAAATACTTTCTTCCCTCCAAAAAATCCCAATTTGAGGGAAATTTATAAAGGGGTGAGGGAGGGGATTAGAGAGGATTAATCCCCTACAATTTTTTCGGTTAAACATGGGGAAGGGGATTTAATCCCTTCTAATTTCCTCCCCTCTTAAAAACCCCCGAACCAAACACATCCTACGGTTAGGCAAATAAATTATATGCTAAGAATTGACATGTATTTACAAGTTACTATACTAAGCAATTGAAAATAATCAATTGAGGTAGCAGTTTCCTGGACGATGCTTTACATTTCATGTTAACATTAGAAACAAACAATTTCATCTAACGGATTCAGAAGATGCACTTCCCCCAAGTTAATAAGGCTACAGTTATAATTATCATCACCATCACCTCTTCGTCATGTGCAGCACCAATATCAACAACTCTCAGCAAGCAGTAGGACCAGGCAGGATTCAAGCTGGTACTGAAATAATGACAAGACATAAATTTAGTCAGAATAGAAGCTGAATGAAACATACACAGCAATTTCGTATGAAGGCAGAGTATCATTAAATGTCCTTTTATGTAACTGGAAAGCCAAAGGTTTTCTCCTGATAGATCAGGGGATAAAAATTTCAATGTCGAATAAAGGGTTGCTTAGTTTAAAGTAGCTCCTAGCTATAGAGCTGCATGAAATACCAGTTTCCTAGAACCATCATGCATTATCCTCATTTTAATATTTATAAGATCTATAAACCATCTCACTTAAGATGGAACTTAGGTAAGACCGGAGATGAAGAAGTTCTGACATAACCAGGAGGAAGACTTACCATGCCAGCAAGAACTTCAGGTTTATCTTTTCAGACCATTTGAAATTATCAGAGCACACTCTATCTCCACCTAAGTCCTTGCCGGTGGCTCCTGCTGCTTCTCTAATAATATCTTCAATCAACATTAAAATTCCCCAAAATATCAACATGTGCACCACTCTGGGTTCCTCTACCCTCTAAAAGATTGCCTGGGGGCATGCTTATCTCCCTTGTGCAAGTAGGGCTTCCCGAAGGATTGAAACGGGTTCGTCCCCTCCATCCTTTTGGGCACATGAAACCAGCACTTAAAACAGGAGCAGTTTCATCTCCATCGACAGAATGAACTCCACTCACCAGACAAGTCTTCATCATTCTCACCATTTGTTGATGAGTCTATCTGAAAAGGAATGTAACACTCGGATGGAGGAGTTAACTTGTAAACATATGCTCTTTCTGTAGGTATCCCAACACCGTACATCGAATAGATTTCCACATCTGGGGCATTTGGTAATCTGTCATATCAGGAAAGAAAATTAAGAATAATACCCATCACTAATGGAAATAATTGAAATAATGAATTTTCAGAGACAGCAGTAAAGAAACTCACGTTGTTTCCAAGGGATTGGACCAATATTTGTAATGTTTGTATTTAGGATCCCCCAAATTGTCAGCAACCCCATGTGAAAAATGAGCATCTCCACGCTTCATCATCTTGGTTGCAACATAATGAAGTAGATCTAAAATTGAACTAGCTGTGTAAGCTTTGTAATCAGCTACAGCATTGATCCCCTCCACTCCCATTTCATGGTATTCTGTCCAGATATCACACTTGGATTTATTTGCAAGGTTCCTACCCTTAGGTTTAACCTGTCAATTGCAGCCAAGGATAGAAAATATGAAAAGCAACGTTATTTATGAAAGTAATTAATCCAAGTGCTTGCAGTAGCAGGTGGCATCTATCCACAGTTTAAAAATATCAGGAGACAGATAGAAAAGGAATTTGAGAAAATATTGAGGTCAATGATCGGTCAACATTTGGCATGCATGACTGAGATGATGTGAACTTAGAAAATGGTAGGCGATGGAAAGTTTGTATATACTTGAATTCTTATATACAAACATAAAGCTCTATTGTTTTACACAACGTAAAAAAGACAGAAATTATAAAAAGCATTAGCAAATAGCAATGTGATTGTCACCATGAAACATGTGAGCATGTTTACCTGTCTAAAGTTATTCACGAAAAACAAAATATATATATGTCTCTAAAGTTACATTATACAATAACTGTCATTATTAAAAGGGGCAGAGTAGGGAAGTTATTGGTTTATGTGCAAACTGACCTTGAATACTATATTAATCAAATATTGAAAACATTGTGTAGTAAAAAAATAATAAATAAGAAAAGAGAAGAAAACAATGTTGTTATAGAGAATCTAAACAAATTCTAACTTTTTTATATATATTTGCAATATTACCCTAAAATCCAACCTCTCAAGCCTGGAGGAATGTACCTTAGCTGCGTCTTTCCCAAATGATATAAGTCTCCCACAATTCACATTTTTCATGAGCTTAAAACTCTCTTTTCCATTTTGAAACACATGATGAGTATGATTATTCTTCTGCTTCTTTGCTTTGCAATTATAGAGTCCTTCAGGTGACCAATCAAGGCAAACCTTCTGGTGTCGCCGCCTTCTGGTACCATTGACATGGTTGAATCCCATGTCCGAGTCATTTGCATTATATGTTGTAACATTTGAAGACCACAAACATCCTTATCTAGAAGACTAGAACACCAGGTGCAAATGTCCTGTACATGGAATAGTAGCTCATTATTTGCGCAAAACACGATGGAAAATAGCAAATGAGTCATTTGACAGAGAAGTGTATTATAGGGATTCTAGCAAATGAGTCATTTGACAGAGTTTATGGGTTTACAATGCTTTCAATATTATTCAATGTCTAATGACAATGCTTGTTACAATGATGTTGATGAAACCTTGAAACAATGCAAGGGGCTTCAGACACTCAGTTAAGGATGTAGCCATAATTATGTATTTAACAACTTATTTCATCAAAACAGATGGCATAAAGAACGGAACCACCTCCAATATTTTGGTCTAGAGACAGTTTGAGGTTGTTGACTTTTTTCAAGTCTTTGTTTTATTTAAGATAGAAACACAACTTATTGCAAATAAGTTTTCGTCATCAGTAGGATTTCTGCCATTTAAAGAATCCTATTGAGTTCAAATAAAGGATATAACAATGTGATAATCAAGAGTTGAGACAAGAACCTGGCTACAGCAACATCCCTGGCTTCTATAGAGAAGAGTCCGGCGACTGATTTTGGAACACCAAAATAATCAGCTGCTACAAGTCCAGATACAGGCCTAACTCTGATGCCAGGACGATCTAGTCTTGTTTCATTATCTAAGGTCATGTGCTCAACCCAGCATAATGGTCTGTCAAAAAACAAAAATGGAAATAAAGAAAAAAGTATAGCATTATAGATAAGTTTCATGCGTGTCATTAAACAATGATGAAACAGAAGAAACCAATGCAACTATTGTTCACGAAAGAAAACAGCACAGTTAAACACACAGTGACGCTTATGTTGGAGGAACTAAGTATTACTGAACATTCAATATACTCCCCAAGGCTTTCGGACAACGGAAATTCTGAAGAAACAACTTGGCTTCTCAATCAGTTATATGAAGTCCAGCATATCAAATAACTTTACCAAATGATGAAAATATCAATACGAAAATGTAACTGTAAGAGTTCTTTTTTAGTTGATTTGGCTCTAACTTAGATTGAAAGTCGGATGCTAGAATGATGACTTCAGTACTGCTAAGCGAAACCTCATTGGTATAGGTATATATTCCTGACATGTATAGTCAAGGAAATGCCTAGTATTGTCATTCAAAATATGACTGACAGGTAACAATAAGTTCTTTTAGGAAGGAAAATGGAAAATGCTCTTTAAAGAGCTTTCAAACCATTAGATCCAAAATTTTTGACAAGTAGACTGTATTTTTTCAAACGAATGGGTTGAAAATTTTGCAGCCACTGGACAGGAAGCTCAAAGCCCAGCATTTTCCAAAACAAATCAGTCCTCACTTCCTATCATCTCTTCCTTGCTTACTGACAGCTTACCAGCATCTATTTGGCAGATTGACTCAACACGCCATCCAGTAATAGTAAAGGAAGCTTCATTCGTGAATGATTCAATGGAGCGCTTCAAGCCATCAACCTTTTAGAACGTTGAGTCTTTTGGCTACTAAATTCAGTTTGTGATTTTCAGTTCTGAAAGTAGATGCCAAGACTCGACATAGGCTCTCCATAGAACAATGGTTGCAGCCCTGCAGGATCACTTCTCTTTCTAAAAGCGAGAAAACTCATGTAGTTAATAATACTCGCTCCGCTCCCGAATATAGAAAATTGGAGATGTTTCCATTTTCCTTTATTTAAAAATATAAGAAATAAATGAGTTTTTTCTAATTAATTAATATATTTTTTTTTAATTTTATCTATAATTAAAATAAAGTTAGTTTTATGATGAGAGTTAAATAAGAAAAAGATTTATTTATAATTTTAATTTATCATAAAAATTAAATGAGTATATTTGTAAAAAAAAAAATGATATATATATATATATATATATATATATGATATGGGGTTGATTCTTATATTCTATTCTGGAACAGAGTATCTGCTAGCATCATTTAAGCCTCTAGAAGTTACTTCATAAATGCACTTCTCAATCTGGCTCATGTATACAAGTTGTAACTGAGAATTTAATATTGCCCAAAAAAAAAAACTGAGAATTTAATCTGCGGCACACATATAATGATTAAAGATCTTGTGTAAACGGCTCCTTTTTACTCTCAATCAAGAAATACGAATTAGATTAAGCTTTTCGTATTTGGACGCCACCCCTGGAAGTAAGATGAGAAATCAGAAAAGTGCAGTACCTCTTATACAGTCCTCCAAAAGAGCTGCCCCACATCCTCTTCCTGAACAATCCTTCCACACACTGACGGCCCTCCCAGAGTTCGAGTCCACTGGTCACAATGCCGGGCACAAATACCACCGGGTGCTTCGCCGTCAAGCCCTGCTTCCTCAGTTTCACACCCGGTGGGTCCGGCAGTGGCCCTCCAACTCCAATTGCCTCCGCCACATACTGAGGAAATGACGCCGGCATTGCATTGTACAAGAGCAGCAAAAACCACCACGTTGAACATATGCACCCAATTACCCAACAACAGCGATCTATACACGACCACTTTCTTATCTTCTCGTCTTTTCGCTTCCTCTTCATCGGCTTTATCTCTTTCTCCTCCTTCATCTTACCATCAGGTTTTGTCAACCTTGCGCTCTGATTCAGGAGGCGTGTAATTAACGGAGGCCTTCCTGCGTCTTGGAAACGACATAGTATTCCAAAATGCTCTAGAATAACCAGAAGATGACCCAAAAAAGAAAAACAGTGATGTGGAAGAAAGAAGTTTGGACTGCTCTGCTAGTAAATATTGCTCGCTAATAAAGCGTGAATCGGGAGAAAGTAAGCTTGAAATGCTCTGGCAGCTCCGCGTAGTTAGATCGAAACTGGTCGTTATTGGAGCCTTAGGCTCCAGGCAGTCGTGGTAGTTCAAATTATATATATGATTGTGAAGCTTTAGCTTAGAGCCATGAAACACTCATCGTCGGAATCTGAACTGACGTACTGAACGGAGAGGATTGTTTGCCGGCGACGACAGATGGGAGCAAGGAAGGCAAGCATTCCTAGGCGCCTTTGACCGGTCCAATCCTATTTATCGAGGCTCCGATGCAGATATGCTCCTGCGGGTCCCACAGTGAGGCATTGTAAGGAACTTTAATTTGGATACGTGGCAGAACAGATATGCAGATATGCCACTGCTAATTCAGACTTTCTACAATGTTCTGAGCCGACACGTGGAATTTAGAAAATTTCAGCTGGCGAAAATGACATATAAATAGCTCTGATTAAAAAATCTCAAAAAATATACTATAAACTTCCATAATAAAAATTGAAGAATGAAGATATCAAATTATAAATATTATTGTTATGCTAAAAGATCATTTTGTTTTTCCCTCTTTTTCTCCCCCCCCTTCATTCCTCATCCCAACCCCCCCTCCAAAATTCTCTATTCTTCTCCTCTTTCCTCTTCCCTCATTGAGAAATCTAGCAAAAAGCATGTATAAGGTACTTTCTCTTCTCCTTTCCTCCTTTGTGGTCTCTTCTCCTTTCCTCTTTTATGGTCCATATACCAAAATAAAGGCTCAGATCGATCACTTATCATGTCTACCTCCATATGTCTTCTTTGTCTATTGCCTTCATCTTCCTCATCTTTGTCTTCATTTTCATCTTCATCTTTATTTTTGTTTTCTTCTTCTTCCTACATGTCTTTGTACCCGTTTAATTTGTCTTTTTGTGAAAGTATTTTTAGAATAACCATAGTTTACAAAAATGAAGTTTGAATAAAAATAGATAAGTTTACTGAAAACTTGTTTAAATAAAAAAGAAAAAAATAATGGTTAGAAACCATGATTTGATTTGTAAAAATACAAATCAAATAGACCCTTCATCTATTGGGTTTATTGGTTTGAAATAATGGAGATTTGTATCACTTGGAGGACCCCACAGTCCTACCTCTTATACTTTGAAATAAAATAAATTCTATAAATATCCATTATATTAACAAATTAAGGAATATAAATAAAGATGGTTCAGACCCCATCTTTGTGTGAATATTAGCTTTGAGCTGCATAATGAGGTTAATAGGTGTTTAATGTATTGTTTGGTTGGGGGAAAATTAGGGAAAGAGAAAGGAAGGGGAGGAATTTTGCTTCCCTCCACTTCTTTGACAATCAAAAAATTAGAGGAGGGGAGGGAAATATTACTAAAATTTTCCCTCCCTCTCTCATCCAATCTGATCAAAATATCCTTCACTTTTTCATAACTCAATTACGCAATATACTGGACAGTCCTGTCGTGCCTCTCCTCTGTCTCACTCTTGAAATATAAAATACTTTAATATATACATAGTAATATACATGTATAAAGTTATGAACACACACAGACATATTCATATATTAACATATACAATTAAGTAGGGCTGCGCAAAAAACTCGTGACCTGGTTGACCCGGTTCAACCTGGTCCTATTGGGCCAACCGAGCCGGGTTTCATTTCGGGTTGGGCAAGTTTTTGGGTTCAGTCATTTTGTCCGGCCCAACCCAAACTATATATATATATATTTTTTAAATATATTATTTTATATATATTAATTAATTTTATAAGATTTTTTCTATATATCTTATATAATACATTTATTATTTGATTACTATGAGAAACTTTTGTAAGATTTTGATATTTTAATTTTATTTAAAATTTTAAATTGATTTCTTAATTTAATATTATATGAAAATAATGTATAGTTGTAAAAATTTATAATTTTTAAGAAAATTAATTTCTATCATAACATTATATTTTAAAAAAAATCTACTTTTACATTAATAATTAAAATTTTTTCATTAATACATAAAGTTAGCTTTTAATTTATTTTTAATGTTTTAAAAAATCATGTGATGCCGGGTCGGCCCGGGTGTGCACGGGCTGGGTATCGGGCGGGGGTGAAACCCGGCCCAACCCGACCCATGCACACCCCTACAATTAAGGTTGATGTTGAGAAAATAAAAAGAGCATTTCCTTCTGATTAGGAACTCTTTGTAATATTCAAGTAAAAAAAAAACTCTCTTTTTAATATAGAAAGGCAATATTAATTTAAATAAACCAAGGATATAATGGTTAATTTATAATTATTTTCCCTTCTCTCCCCTCTTGATCCAAACAAGGTAACATTAAAATTCCTCCAATAAAATTCATCATTTTTTCTCAAAATGAAGTAAAATTAAATTTTTTTTTTCCCTTTCATTTCTTTCTCTTTATTAAAATTCATTCCCTTTTTTTTCCTCCATTAAACTAAACATAGCCTAAATTACGTAGTGGTTCACCACCACATTCCCCAACTCTCTTCACAACATGTGAGTGCGCGCGCCCACACACACACACACGTACATGTACACTTAAATAAAATGAAGTATGGATGTGTGATAAAGTTGGAAATTTAATTCTTGACTTTTGTATATGAATCAAACTTAGAAGAGATTTATCATTTGTCCTCCATATTTTGAAAATGATTAATCCTTATAGTTAGTGAGAGATAATTTTTGTCCATATAAAAAATATGCTTTATTAATTAAGTAAAATAAATTATCTTATTAATTAATATTAATTGCTCAACAATGAAAAAGTGATACCTAATATTTATAACATACATGTTATCTTATTCTTTTTACTAAATTGCTAGATAAAACATTCATATGAAGTTATAAATTATCATAAAAATTAAGCAATGGCATGAATATAAATTTATTTTTAGCTATTTAATTTGCCCACAATATTAATTAATATTAGTTTATGTATGTAAACATATAACTTTTGAAGAATCATCATATATCTTTTATTCAAATTATCTATATATGCAATGACATATTAAAATATATTGAAAATATGAACCCTTTATATAAACACAGTGAGACACACATTGATTTTTTTTAAAATTATTTTTAGTAACTTTAAATTTTTATTTAATTATTTGTATTAATATGTTTAGAAATAAAAGTATTTTTCAAAGGTTATTTATGATAAATATTAATGATAAAAACTTAAATTATTATATTATATTAATTATTTTTTTTAAAAAATTGTCCCATAATTTCCATTCTGATCTGTCCCTGCGTATAAACATATTATTGCATTCTATAAAATTCTTTTGTTATTATGTTTCTTTGTCCCCATAGCACAGCCTAATCAGAGTCTTAAGTGCTAATAACATTGCCGACTAAATATGTTTTTTTTTTAAGGATATTTACGTATTTTTATCCTCATTTTTTAAATCTGAATCAATTCTTTTAGATGAAATGGCCATCACTAAATCTATAGCAACTTTGACATTCCAAAATAATGAGAATATAAATAATAATAATAAACTAATAAAAAATCTATAAATTTTTTTTACTCATTCATTTCCTTAAACCAATCAGGGCCTTAGGTGTAAGCATCGCGAATATTTGTTGGCTAAGTATATGCTTGACTCGCCAACCAAAAAAAACAAAAGTGAACCGTTAGATTGAGTCAGGTGTTATATTTAAGAAGATATATTATTTGGTTGAAATCTGGAACTGTGAGTATATGAGGAAAAAAAAAAGCGATATTTTTCAAAATAAAATCAAAAGACAAGTGGATCACGTTATTTAGTAGATTGATACCAATGTGACTTGGCTAAGTATATGGACTCACGTCCTAAGCTAATATATTTTATTCAATAAAAAAACGTATTTTACTTTCATGTGTCATGTATCTGTGGTTTTTAAGTTAAACGAAATGAGCATTATTCTGGCAACAAAGTAGTATTTTGGTTAAAGTTTGGCAGCTGCGTCCAAATGACAAACAAAGCCTTTTTAAAAAAAAGAAAAACTTGCGTAAGGTTTAGTTGGGCTCAGACCGGCCCTCTCAATACCAGGCCGTGGTAGCTGAGACCCGAGACAGCCTTGCCTTATTAATTGTTGTTCATGACGACCTGCATCTTAGAAAACAAGTATCCGAACTTAAAAAACAGATGAAGCGCCAAGGGAAAATTACCGGTTAACATCCGGTAACAGGTAAGAGAATCAAGCATGAGGTACAGTCCCAGACATTGAAATGAAACTGTCACTCCTTCCGGGTTCCATTATAGCCATTACCAAGCAGAGCAGAGCACGCTTGCACCTACCAATTCACACAATCACGTATAGATACTTCCTCGATTCTCGCGCTTCAAGATCCCAGCACCTTCACTCTCCTATCCTCTTTCCTCTACCTCTCAATCTCCCTCAGCAGATTTCAGAAATCCAGGTACTTGTTCTCTCTAACTTAAAAATTTTGCAATGCCGATTCTCAGTCCCAGGTAAAGAATCGAATCTGAATTAATTATCAGTTCTTCTATCTTCTGGTAGTGGTTCATTTTGCAGAGATTCACGAATTGGCTGAGGAGTTCAGAACCGGAAAATGCTTACATGCATAGCTCGTCCCAAGAAACCCGGGAATGACTCGCTGAGTCCGCCCGATGATTCTGATTCTAAAAACCAAGCCATCAAATCCCTCACCACCCAAGTACGAACTGTTAGCCATAACAGTGCGCAAGCACTAAATTTCAAATCAATTTGTCTTATTCATTAAATATCTGCTTCAATTTAACTGTTCATGTATGAATATATTTTAGCTTAAGGATATGGCGCTGAAGGCATCGGGAGCGTACAAGCATTGTAGTCCCTGCACGGGGCCTCCCACGCAGACTCGGCTCCGGAGCAATATCGAGTCAGACACGGATTCGGATCGTTTCCGATGGTCGTACCGGCGAACAGGGAGCTCAAGCTCGACGACGACGAGGACATGGGGGAAGGAGATGGAAGCGAGGCTGAAGGGGATTTCGAGTGGAGAAGGGACGCCGAATTCGGCAAGCGGACGGCGAGTGGAGCCGGTGGTGTTGTTCGTGGAAGAGAACGAACCTAAAGAGTGGGTGGCGCAGGTGGAGCCTGGCGTTCTGATCACTTTTGTTTCGCTTCCGCGTGGCGGGAATGATCTGAAGCGAATACGGTTCAGGTACGTACGCCTCCAATTCTTCTTTTCTCTTTTGCTGTTTGGGATCAGGCAGGCATGAACCGTCATATGGTGGTTCCCTTCGATGTCCTTCGGTTCTGATCAGATGGGACTGTGCGTTCACAGTCCTGGTCAAGATGGGACCCTGCTCCATCTGGGTCGTGATAATGACAATAAGTGCCTAACGCCATAGTGGACTGTCAATTTGTCCCCCGTCATTTATTTGGCACTAGCAAAGTGCATAGGTTTTTACGTTGGGATGTCAGGTATCTGAAATTTTTGGTGATTTGTGTTATTAACATTTGAATTTTTTAAGGACATGTAATTCTTCTTAAAAAATAATCATATAGTAATATATTAAACTATACAAAAAAAAAGGCCATTAATCCATACCAAAAAAATCATATAAAAAGTTTACTCATCATATTTTAGATAAAATATATCATAATAAATACGTAAAAGTTGTATTTAAATATTCTTTACACATCATACCTTAGATATATCAAATTCACACATTTAAAAAATTAATAGAAAAACTGGTTTTTTTTTTCTCAATAGAAGTGGTAAAAGTGCACATTACATTAAGCCAAAATTAACAGGCGATATGTGACCATATTATAGAATAGACATAATATATTTAGGATTATTTTGCAATTAATAGCCTTTAATTTTGGATATACTAAACTATAAAATCTCTAAAATTGTCGTAGTAAAAGAGATTTTGAAATTCAAGTCTTGGTGCAAATTAATCATTTGTTATTAAAGCATGTCTTTGTGATGTGGTGACAGAGTAATAATCATCCAGCAAATAAATCTCAAAATTCTTAAAGTATCATTTTAGGGGTTTTCACCGAAATTAAGAAAATTATTAAATAATTTAAAATATTATAAAATTTAATAATATTTTACTAAAATATCCTTAATTTAAATGTTCTTATACATGGTAGTTTGATATTAATGAAGGTAAAATAATAAAATAAATAATTAATACTTCATTGAGATTATAAAGTGATAAATATTATAAAAAATTTTAAAAATTTATATAGAGGAGAAATTATTCCAAATTAACAGAACTTGGCTTTTAAGTGTTTGCTCATTTTTTATTACTATGATAAGATGCTCATTACTCCCCACGCCTAATTTGATGAGGTAAATACATAGTCCAGACCCATCAATGATGGCCCTCCTCCGGAAATATGAAATTGAAAGAGTTTAGCTGGGGGCCCCACATTCCCTAGTAATTTCACGCCATTGCTAAAAGCAATAAAAAAGAGGTCCCCAAAGGAGAACTTATTGGAGCTTGTTAGTGGAGGTGGGTCAGTGGTGATTGTGTTGGCAACCTTTTAACCAGGCATTGTCGTTTGGTCGGATGAAACTTCTACTCCTAATTTTTTTTAAAATTTTTTTCATGCCTGATTCTAACTGATTTGTCTTCCTCTGATAGCAATTTTGTCTTTTAATCTGCAATGTGCTGGGGAATGCTCTCATTTTCTCCAAAAACTATATACAGGACAAAAAATGAAACTCCACAAGATGGCCACTAGAAATAGAGATAATATAAGTTAAAGAGACCCTTTGATGTCTTTTATTTTATTTTGTTACTATATAGAATATTAAAAGCACAAAGGAATTTTGAGCATGTTGTTGTGTTGGTCCTACTTAGTGACTTGTGGTGCAATCTCAACACATATGATTCTAGTGGAGTCTGCACATAGTAGTTTCTTTTTTTTTTTTTTCCTGAATTAAGTTTGGAAATTTAAGGCGTGGAATGATAGCTTGAGGATAAAATTAGAATTAATTCAACCAGCCATATCATTTCACGTTTAGGTGCGTTTAGTTGACACTAATTAAGCTTGGACCCACCTGTTTTCAATCGCGGAAACAAACCCCAATGTAAGGTCAATGTTGGCGTTGGATCACTTTATTCCGTCCATCGAATGACCCATTTAACCTTTAATTATTCGTTGAGTTTTCTTTGTCAAAAAGTATCGATTGAGTGACCCTGCATAATTGAAAACGGTGTCATAAACCATTAGAAATTAACTATTTGGTCAAGCCTAATAAAAAACATCATACTAGTAGTAATAATGATAGTGGCATTGGCGAGAAGGTTTCAAGCCCTGGTCACGCTAGAATGCTTGATTAACTTTGACATGAAAGAATTATTGTTCCACCACCCTACCCAACATCCCACACATCAGAGAGAAACAGGGATATAGGGGTAGGACGAGAAGGAAACCACTCAATTCTCATAAAATACTTGATTGCCTATTGTGTTTGAGACTTTATAAAGTTTTGTTCAACTTTGGATTCATGCCTTGAAAAAAATTAGCAAAAATCAAATATGCAGTTCTACATCTACTCATGAGCCATGATGAACTGTACTCGTCACTGTTTTATATTACGGTGGCGTTGTTTTCCAAACCGCAAGTTGTTATGCGCAATGGTGAAGCATTCTCATGTGGTATATATGATTTATATTCTATAGAGTCGTGAGGAGTAAGGAACTGGAACTGAGTTTTGGTTTTATGTTCAATGTATAGTCGCGAGCTTTTTAACAAATGGCAAGCTCAAAGATGGTGGGCAGAGAACTATGACAAGGTCATGGAACTTTACAATGTTCAAAGGTTTAACCGCCAAGCTTTCCCTCTTCCAACGCCTCCAAGATCCGAAGATGAGGTAAACTCTGTATTTCAATAGCAGCTCTTAGGCATTAAATCATGGACAACTTTGTATTAGCTCCATACCATTTTATCCGTCATTTTAAAGAATTTTAAATATCTTAATTTATCTATCATTTTAAATTATCAATTAAGTATCAATTATTCTTTTTACTATTTTACTCTTTATTAAAAATAGTGGTGGGTAGAATACAAGTTATCTTTTAGTATTTAATGTAAGAATATTTTGATAAAATATTATTAAATTTTACTATAATTTAGGTCATTTAATAATTTTATTTGTCCATGTAAAAATTCTTAAAATGACAAATAAAATGGGAGGGAGTGAGTAATGGACAAGAAAATGGAAAGTTATGCGGTTATATAAAAGGGATTAACTGTTCAATAATATATGTACAAATATGATGATAAATTTATATTCTAAAAATTTTATTCAATTTGATTTTTGTTATTCATTCTTTATAGAAAATATTATTTTTAATTGAAGAATATTTAAGAAATAAAAAATTTACTTAAAATTTTTTTAACAATTTATTATATTTATTTTTAATGAGAACTTAACTGAATTTTTAAAACCGGAGTTTTTTTTTTCTTCTGAGATGATACGTAATATTTGTTCTAGTGCCATGTAGCGATGCTGATTTTAGTCATTGCCAGTCAAATGTCAATAGTTTTACCTGTGTCATCATTTTGTCACAATTAGTATTAATCATCGCCTCGTCTTTACGAGAAAAAGGTAATAAATTTATAAACTCCTCATGTTACTTTTTTAATATGCTCTTTTTTGGGCTGGGGCTAAAAGCAGAGCTCAAAGATTGAATCAGCGGAAGACAGCCCAGTCACACCTCCACTAACTAGGGAACGGTTACCTCGTAATTTGCACCGTCCTATAGGGATGGGAATGGGATACTCATCCTCTGACTCCTTCGATCATCAATCAATGCAATCCCGGCATCACTATGACTCTAATGGTATGAACTCAACTCCTAAAGTTTCCACCATTAGCGCAGCCAAGACAGAAATATCATCCATGGACGCGTCCATCAGAAGTAGCTCATCCAGGGAGGCTGACCGTTCCGGGGATCTTTCATTCAGCAATGCCAGTGATCTCGAGACTGAATGGGTTGAGCAGGATGAGCCTGGGGTTTATATTACCATCAGAGCATTGCCTGGAGGCAAGAGGGAGCTCAGAAGAGTCAGATTCAGGTAAGCTTACGCTCAATTTTTTGGCCAGACACATTCCTTTCGTGGCTATGCTGTTGCTTTTAACAATCAGGCTATGCTGTCAGATAAATAGTTGCCCTTTGATAGGTCATAATAATTACATCCATGCTAGCAGCAACTGCTCTTGTTGTGGTTGAGTTTGATACTAAGAAGCACTAACAGGATACAGGACATATTTGTTTAAAGTACGACGAAACCAAAGATATAGTGTTAAATGTATCTTGGATAGTCGTGTGTCTCATATTTGATGATTGCAGGGGAAAGCTTATAACCATTTCTAAATTTTAGAAGTGCATTGAGGTCGTTGACTTTCTGCATTATTAAAATCCCAGCAATCATAGCTGCTTAAGAGAGAGTCGAGAAGGAAGATCATCCTGGTCATTAATTATACCTCAGGATTTTCTGGTTATGGGATTTTCAAATATAACTATCTCACATGCGGTTCAGGGCTTACTTTCTGTACCAAGTGAGCCCAGTGACACGGGCCTGAATACCGCTCAGCAAAACGCAACAGGCTCAACCTACGGCCCAAAGTGACTTCGAAGCTCAAAATTCTAATTTCAAACTGCTACTCTGATCTGTTTTTGTATACATTCTGATTCTGATTTGTCCATCATAATGGCGCTTCCCCTAATTATTATTGTCTTAAGCTTTGTAAGCATGCGCTTAATGTAGGCATTGAGATGTACATTTGTGCTCATTATTTGTGGTTTCATTTTGATATAGAACTGTATCGAAATTAATACTTGTGGTTGTTTTTCCATGTGATGTGCAGCCGAGAAAAATTTGGGGAGATGCATGCTAGATTATGGTGGGAAGAGAACCGCGCCAGAATACATGAACAATACTTGTAAGATTGAGCGAAGTGGGTGGCTGCTGATGCTATACAGGATGTGGAGGTGGTGTTGCATATTAAATTGTTTCATATCTGTTTTGCTATGCTACTAAGTCTCACTATAGGTAATCAGATATCAGAAAGAGGTCCTACTAGCACCTCTCTCCCTGTTTTGGGCTCTCTCTCTCTCTCTCTCTCTCTATATATATATATATATATATATAAATCCAAAAGATCACACTTTTCATTGTGTGATCGGTTCGGGTTATTCTCTTGGATGCGGGTGGTAAAGTTAACTTATATTAGTTACTTTCAGATATTGGAGATCAAGAAGAGCATACTTAAAAAAGAAGTGTGGTGGGTGTAAATTCTATTCCTATTCAAATTGGGATACAAAGAATGAATGAATCTACTGTCATTATCTTTTGTCTCCTGCACTCTCGCATCTTCTAGAATCCGCATGCATCTTTGTTTTCATTAAGTAAACAAATAAACGTACATGTTCCAAGTACCATATCTGCATAACATACGCAAATAAACGTACATGTTCCAAGTACCATATCTGCATAACATACGCATAGTCATTGTTTCATTGATGATAATTCATGTTAAACTTAAGAACTGATTCTCACATATTCACAACTTTTCTGCTTTCTCAATTACATTGTCTCTCACGTCTTTAATATTACCACATCTTTTCTCCCTAACATTTGAAAATTTATCTTCTCTCTTCTATACTCACCATTTTTTCCCACATACCTAGATCATGGGTGTCTTTCTTGCCCAGGCAGAAGGATGTAAATTGGTGTGTTACTATCCCGCGTATTTTAATTTCTATCATCTCGGAAGGTCCTGCGTATATTCATAATAGACGAAAAGGGCATGCAATTGGAACATTTCTCAACAAAAAAAAGGGTATTTTAATTAAAAGGGTACCATTTTTAATGTGCTAATTATGGGTAAATGAGATGGGAATGGGTCAGAAAAGGAAACGAATTGCATGAGTAATAAAGCAATAATAACTTCAATTTAAAAAGTAGAGAGGGAGAGGAAAACCAGGCCGCTAGCAACCTGAATTTCATATCATTAGCTGAGTTTTATCCCAGAAAAAAATAAGGAAATTTCATCGATTTTACTCAATTTTAGCTGGCTAAATTACACTTAGTTGTTTAGAAAAAAAATCAATTTATTTGATATGTTAATACATATTGAAAAAATTGATTTTTTTGTTTAAGAAGTTATTTTTTACACAATATTATATTGTAATAATGTCAGTTTCCAAATGCCACAAAAATCCAATGGTCAACAGATTCTTATCAGATACGCAGGCAAAGTTCATTCCGCTGGAAACGAATGGAAAATTTACCGAGAAATAAGAAAAAGTTCGCCAGCAGTATATGGTTTGAACAGGAAGGCTCAGATTCGCCATTTCTCAGACAAGAAAAAGAGCCTGCGTATGGCCGCGAGATCATGATCTCGTCGAGGAGACCGGAACGGTCATTTCAGACAGATGCAGCATCGCCTCGCCAAGACGCCGGATCTTCATTTAATGTCTGGTCCAACAGCTATAAACATCATCACAGCCTCAATAAACAGAAGAAGAAGAAGATGATGATGAAGACAAAGGTTGTGTGAACCGAAAACGAAGTCAGGAGAGCTGTTTGATGATGGATTTGGACTGAATCATCGGAATCAGCAGCAGATCAGGGAGAAACAATAGCTCTCAAAACACCCTCTTCTCCCTGAGACTGCCATCCTCATACAACCCTAATTTGCTTTCTAGTCTCCGTTATTATAGCGAATCATAAAGGCTTAGAGGTTATATTCGTCATTTCATTTCCAGTTAGCTAGTAGTGATCTTGTTGCTGGGGATTAATTATTAATTTAACTATCAGTAAAGCCCATCACGTGAACGAGATGATGCACATTTGGAATAATGCACAGAATTAAAAAAATGTTTTTCGAAAAATAACAGTATACAGGATTCAGTTTACACACACATATATTAATTATTATTTATCAATATTAAGTATGTGACAAAATTGATAATTTACGACATCGTTTTCATAGGGCAACTTTTTTATTTAGCCCCAAAGGGCCATGAAATTTTCCTAGTAAAAGTATGATAGGAAGGAATTTTTTTTTGGGTAAAATTACTATTAACTTGTTTATATTTTTTAAGTTACTTGTTTCATATAATTTTAGAGTATTTTTTTTAAAAAAGAAAAACACAAACCACTCATCTCTCATGTAACTTGTTTTTTGTTTTTTTTTTTTTGGAATTGATTATGACAATTACTAATTATGTTATTGAAAAAAAAAATCCTATATACATTATATGTAAATATACCAATAGTCAAAATTAATTTATATATTTAATATATATATATATATAATGGAGGTTAGTTCTGTTCATAGGTAACATTTTCTTTAGTTTAAAATTTTATACTTCCTGTTCATATGTAACATTTTTTTAGTTTAAAATTTTATATAATTATATTTAATGCTATTAACAAGGTAAGAGATATTGATTTTAAATTGCAACGTTGGGTGATTTTAACCAATCTTATAAATCTAATTAGTAAAAAAAATAGTGCTATTAATGAGATTATGTGGCATTTTATCCAAATAGTACATTATTTAAGATATTATGTTGTAAATATTTGTGCATTCATTTATAAATTATAAAATTGCAATTTAATCATTATCCCTAAATAATTGTTACAGTTTTCATATTTACAATTTTATAAGTTAGATGCATCTCATTAATTTGAAGGTGTTATTTAATAGTAATTAAATATAAAAAAAAAAGATTTCACAATTTTAATTATCAATTAATCAATTAATAATAAGATATATATTCATTATCAATTAAAAATTTGCTTAGAATTATAATTTTCCTGAAATTCGTGAGCAACAATTCTTTTTTTGTGAAACAATGAAGGCTCAAAGTCCAAAGGAAAAACCAAAAAGTACGGAGAAACAAAAACACCTCAAACAGAATAGGAAACTAAAACTAAATATTAGCCTTGTTGTTTTAAATCTCTAAAAATCCATGGTAGCAATTTCTCAGGGAAGACTTCAAATAGCCTGTTACAACAATTGATAGGATTCCTTTGCTATAAAAGGAAAATAGAACTTATCATCCTAAAAAATTAGTTACCTCAAATCATTGTTGTGGTTCAGAGAGACTAATATTGGCCTACACACCCATTTTTCCTTTAAGCTAAGAGAAAAATTAACCATAAAGTAAAAGACCACACTCAATTTATCATCCCGCAAAATTAGTTACCTCAAATCATTTTGTGGATTGTAGAGACAACAAACTAGCCCACACACATTTTTCCTCTATGCTAAGAGAAAAATTCCTAGATTTCGCTACCACTAAGCAACACAATACATCCTAGTAAACAGGTAGGCAATCCCTATGTTAAAAATATAGATAATAAATGCCAGATCCAATCAACGCCACGCAGAATGTTGTAGTTAAAAAATTAGTTAAATAATTGAAGATGAAAGTCAATCTTTTTTTTTTCTTTTTTTTGGTGAAAATGGTGAAGCTCAATCTTCTGATTTCATCTGAAGATGGATTAGTAAGAAGGCCCAGTAGCAATTTACCGAAAAAACAAAAGGGCACAGCAGCCTCAATTTGGTCAGTGTCCAGACAGGCTTACCAGAAATTTCACCAACATAAATTCTGTTATAAAACAGTAAGTTCGAAGGCAATGATAAAAATGACCAGTTTCCAGAAAAGAAATAAACTGTAACCAATTGAAAGTAGCATTCACAATGGATCCCCAAAGAGAAGCCACATATTACATATCTATGACTGTCAGGCAGAGTTTATTAAATGAAAGAAAGAAAAATTAAGAAAAAATATAAGGTAACTGACAATGTATAAGCAAAGACCATACTGCACTCATGATTGTGGTGATCTTGACTTGCAATTATAAGCTCTTAATCTTCTGCTTATAATGCTGCATTTGGTATATGGAAAGTAAATTAGAGGATAGGGAAAATGTGAGGGAATGTATAAAGGTTACATTTAGTATATATTAAAGAGACTTTGTTGGAAAGAGTTTCTCCATGTCTATGGAAGAAAGCTTTCCCTTTCTCATTCCTTTGCACATTCCTATTTTGAATTTCTTTGTTGGAATTTCTTTTGCAAAGAGCATTGACATTCATGAATTTAGAACTTAGAAATAAATGAAATTAGGCATCCAAGTTTATTATACTAACAGAACATGATTGAAAGGGGAAATACACCATACTGCACATACTATCATTCTAACTCCTACTTGTATTCAAAGACATTCAATTCCATGACTTTGCTTCCAATCAAATGCCTGCCTAGCTAACACGCCACATCACTTAATTTCAGGGCATTTGATTATATAGTATGCTCCTAAATTGCCAATTTAGTGACTCCTATATTTGACAAATTAAAACATTGGGGGAACAGGGAATGAATCTACTCATTTTAGAGAGGAGAGCATCTGAAATTTATTGTTCGCTTAAGCTGCAACTTTGAGCAAAAGCATATTATTCCAGCTCTTGTTACCACAGCTTTACATTGCATTAGCTACAAAGTTGCTGTATTCATAGAATGCCCACGTTCCTACACATTTACAGTTGAAAATGACTGGTAAGACACTACAAAGAAATACCTTGTTTACCACCAGATCTAAAAATGCAGCAAATGTTGATTTTAGTTTCATCTGCATGGCAAAAACATTGAAAAATACAAAAGGATCAACGTCATAAACATTTGAAATCCTTTGAAAATGTCCCCTATGGCATTTGTAAGAAATATAATTAGTACCTTCCAAAAAATATACCCGTCAAGCCTATCAGTAACTGCTGCAGCGATGGATATACTTATGGTAGCATTATAATTTAATAACATGTCTCTCTAAAACTAAATATTATCTTTGTTCCTTAAAATCTCTGAAATTCAATGGCAACAATTTCTCAAGGAAGACTTCATATAACCTCTTAGACAACAATTAATAGGATTCCTTTGCTACAAAGCAAAATAAACCCTAAACTAAAAAACCAGTTGATTTATCATCCTTCAAAATTAGTTACCTCAAATCATTGTTGTGAGTCAAAAGAGACTTTTCCTCCAAGCTAATAGAAAAATTCTTAAATTTCGCTTTCACTTTGCAATGCAACATATCCTAATTAACAAGCAGGCAATCAATGTGTAAATAATTTTGAACCAAAAAAAAGTGTACATAATGTTAGTTTCTAAAACTAAATATTAGCTTTGTTCCTTAAAATCTCTAATACTCAATAGTCACAATTTCTTAACTAAGACATCATATAACCTCATAGACAACAATATATAAGATTCCTTTTGCTGTATAAAAGCAAAAGAAACCCTAAATTAAATAGCCCAAAGAAAAAAGCCCAAGCTAAAGACCAGTTGATTCATCATCCTTCAAAATTGGTTACCTACCTCGTTGTCAATCAGAGACGCTACAGATAAGCTAAGAGAAAATTCTTAAGTTTCACTTTCATTATGCAATACGATACATTCTAATTAACAAGTAGGCAATTAATGTGCATATAATTTTGGACAAAAAAGGTGTAAATATTGTTAGATTAAAAATTTTATATCCAATCAGCTACACAGGTAAAGTTCATTTCATTCGAAGCAAAAGGAAAATTCATCGAGAAATTAGAAAAATTTAGCCAAAAGTGGAAGGGTAGAATAGGAAGGCTCAGATTCGCCTTTTCTTAGACAAGAAAAAGAGCCTACATATCGTTGCGAAAGCATAGGCCGTCGAAAAGACCAGAACGGTTATTACAGACAAACAAAGCATCGCCTCGCCAATACGCCGGATCTTCATTTAATATCTTATCCAACAACTATAAACATCATCACAGCCTCAATAAGCAGAATAAGAGAGAGAGAAAGAGAGAAGGAGGAGGAGGAGAAGCAGAAGTTGGTGTGTGTGTGGAGTATAGACAATGAAGTCGGAAGAGATGTTTGACAACGAAGATTAGCGATATCATCGGAATTAGCAGCAGATCAGAGAGGGGCAACAGCTCTCAAAACAACCTCCTCCCCCTGAGGCCGCCATCGTCAATTTTAAGGTAATGAGATTGAAAAAAAGCCCGTTTGATGCATAAAAAGAATGAGAAATGATTTTGCCCTTCTGGCTTCTTTTATATTTATAGCGAGCCCCAATAAGACGAGGACCTATTCGACATCCACTACCGGACAGGCTATTAATTATTCCCTGGGAAAATTACGACATCAACTTTTGGGGAATTTTTTCTTTTTCCGTTAGCAGCGAGGCCATCAAATCAAAGTATATATAACATGAGAGAAGTTTTTTTTAATTAAGATTTTGATGTTATAAGTTTGATAATTTTTTTAACATTCAAAGGCTACACACGATCAACATATAACTAAATTCCCCCACTAATCCTATATTTTTTTAAATATTTGTCTTTGTTTCAAGCATGTACAGCCAAACAACAATTACACTTCTATCTTTTACAGGGGCAAAAGAAGATGTTCATTGGTGGAATGAGTTTGATTTCTCAAATTGCACATGTAAGTCATGTTCTGTTTCACCAAAAAAAAATCCCAATGCTTATCCGGTTTTTTATTTTATATAAAAAAAAATAGAGATAAAGCCAAAAAGATGAAACTACTTCAACATCCTAATTGAAATGCAGTAAATTATAAATTAATCATTTCATGATGGTTTAACTTCTCAAGTGTTCACAAATTCACATGTACATAAATAATATTCATTGCATGAGTCCCGTGTCCTTTACACACACAAAAATTTATACAAAAGAAGCTTTTTCCTTATCTCCATTCAACTTTCCCCTTCTCTATAGATTATTGGGAGCATTTCTGCCTTCATTTCGTGGAAGCATGTTTGTGAGTGTCTATATAAATGTTTAATTTTATTTAATAAAAATCATACCCTGCATATCCCCTTTTTGAACTTCTTACATTGATGTGAATGTTATTTAAAAAAAAAAAAACCAGTAAGCCATCCTCCTAGGAAATATCAGCACAATCAAGCATATCTACTAAAGTTATCCTCCTAGGAAATCTTGGAGGCTGCCTCAAGAACATGCTATCTTGAATCTTAATTGGTAAATGAGTTGCCACAATCACAATCCCACCCTTTTTTTGCATTCGGCCATTATGTACTCAAGTAACTTCACCCCTCCATCATCTAATGCAACTGAAGGCTCATCGAGCAACCAAATTGGATGATCAATTGCCAACAATCTGGCAAGCTGCAGTCTTTTTCGCTGGCCCATTGACAGTACCTTTGGCTTCTCATTAACCAATCTTCCAAGACCCATAAGCTCAAGAACAGGCCTAGACCTCCTTTGCTTGCCTTCAAGAACTTCAAACCATTGAACATTGTCAAGAACTGTGAAATGGTCTTTAATGGCATCCTTGAGGGAAAGCCAGTTGAGCTGAAGCTTATATTGCTGAAATATTCTAGATTGAGTGATGTCATGGCCATTCCAAAGGATTTCACCATCAGAAGGGCGGGAAAGTCCAGCTAACATGGGCAGGAAAGTTGTTTTACTTGAGCCATTTCAGCCCGTTAACACAAGCACATTACCATCAATTTGGGAGACATTCACGTGATGAAGAATTTGTTGAGCATTTCTCATGCAAGAAATGTTATTAAGGAGAAGACGTGGAAGTGGAGGTTTTCTAACAGACATCAGTTAAATAATTGAAAATGTAGGTCAATCTTTTAGTTTCAGCTGATGATAGATTAGTACGAAGGCATGGTAGCCTAAATTTAGTCAGACAGGCTTGCACGAAATTTCACCTGCATAAATCCTGTCATAAATCAGCAATGATAAAAATTACCACAGTTTTCAGAAAAGCAATAAACTGCATATAATTGAAAGAAGATAAAAGGAAAAAAAAAGATATTCCTGTATTGCATTGAAATGATAAAAAAGTTCAATCAGAAAATGTTGCAGTTTGCTGAATCTTTTGGCTAAAAAGCATTTACTTCAATGAAGTAAAAGATAAATCTTCTTTACCCTCAAATTGCTGGATTTCTTTCCCCAATGTCCATGTAGAGGAAGATCCCAAGTTAAAATAAACTGTAATCAAGCTAAGCAAAAACCACAAATAAAAATTTGTTTTGCAATTTAATTTAAGGAAACAAACTAGCATTCAGAATGGGTTCTCCAAGAAGATGCCACATATCATATATCTAAGCATGCCAAACAGATTTTACTAAATAAAAGAAATAGAAAAATTATGAAAAATATAGGTAGGTAATTGACACTCCACAAGCACAGATGATACTGAATCTCATGATGATGGTGATCTTACTTGCAAATAATAAGTTTTTGATCTTCTACTTGTACATGTGTCCTAAGCCACTAAGCAAATAAAATTGACATTCATGCATTTAGAATTTAGAAATAAATGAAATCAGGTATCCAAATTCATTATACTAACAAAACACCATGATTGAAAGGGGAAATAAACCATGTTGTACGTATAGTTGTCATCTAATTCCTACTTGTATTCAAAGACATTCAATTCCATGACTTTGCCACCAATCAAATGCCTACCTAGCTACATGCCAAATCACTTAATTTCAAGGCATTTGGTTATATGGTATAAAAACATTCCTCAATACTTTTTGTCAGTAATTAAATTAAATAATCAACATAGACCAAACTTGAATGACCTAAGTTGCTTGAAATTTTGGGATAGAAAGAGCAGCTTGTTATTTAAGTAATAGATTAACAAAATATGGCTGTACACTCCTAATTTGCCAATTTTGTGGCTCTTATATTGGGAATGGACAGGAGTCTGCTCACTTTAGAAAGGAGGAGAGCATCTGATATTTGTTGTCTGCTTGAGCTGCAACTTTGAGCAAAATACTATTTTAGCCGTTGTTACCATAACTCTACATCACATTAGCTATTTATTTGCATTTGCTGTATTTCATAGAATGCCCACATTCCTACATATTGACAATTGACAATGGTTGAAAATTATGAATTATGATGGTGCTTGTAGTTCTGCGTCAAGATTTACCATTAAGAAAACATCTCAATTGCTACTGAAAAGTCTATCAAACAGGCTGAATATATAATTTAACTCATCAATTTTTGGAGGAAAAGAAAAACTCAGAGAGGTATATGCTAGTAAAACATAAATTTAACCCTCCATTTGGATGAGGAAAAATAAGAGGAAAAGGAAAATTTAAGGAGAAAACAAAAAGGAATGCACTCCCTTATCTAGCTTTCTCCTTATCTTTTCTTAGTATTTTCATCCCCATATTTTTTCCTCAATCCAAACAAAGCCTTATAGCTGTTAACAAAGATTTGACAAGGAAGAAAGAGCATTGGATGTTCCCTCCACACAAAAGCCACATTGCAAAAGAATCACAGAAAGTCATGCCAAACAAAACCTAAATTCAAAGTACATGGAAGAAGGTAACAGGAGGAAAGTAGACATATTGTTACAACCTTGGAGATGAAAAGTTTGCTTGTTGCTGCCAGAATGAAGATACAACTGCAGTTAAATTTTAAACTATTTCAGGAAATAATCGTATATAATTTGTAGGTATTCAAATAGAGACAACCATGTCAAACCAAATTGAATCTAAACACAATATCTTGCATGTGAAACCCCTTACCATCAGAATTGTTGATATTTGAACTTCAATATCTCAAAGTTTAAGTATAGTAATATAGCTGATTAAAAAAAATGTAGTGATATAAGAGTCACTTCAATTTATAAAATCATTTTTTATTCTCTTTATTTTATTTCATTCTATATAACACAATTTTATTTCTATTAATACTACTTGAACTTGATAAAAGACACTGACAATTTTCTTTAATCACAACATATCATCACCTCCATCCCAAAGAAAAATCATCACTAATGCTATGTTTGGTAGAAATAAGTTGTTTTGAGGGAAATGGAAAGGGAGAAGGAGAAGAAAAAGGAGAGAAGAGTTCCATAAAATAACTATTTTATACTTATAGAAAGTTTGAATGATGTGTACCAAACAAATTTCGTAGAAATTTCTTTCTCATTCTCCTTTTCATGAAACATCTTTCATGTGTACCAAACCTAACATAAAATACTTTGTATGTTACATTATTCACAACACATCATTATATATATATATATATATTTACTAGCAACAACACATCTTAGTTTTTGAATTTCATGCAATGTAGAATCCAAAAGTTAATAGTACCCAACAAACTAAAATCTTCTGTCTACTAATATACCAATTGGACTTATGAAATTGGATGGAAGTCTAAAACCCTCTACTTTCTAACTTATATACCCACATACACTCACTCCTCACATATGTGATGTAAAATTTAAGAACCTCCACCTGTTATTGGGAACCCCCCAAACACGTGAGGCTCAACTAAAATTTACTACCTACCGCTTAACTACTGCAAAGTAAATTATAACAAAATCACACGCTTTATAAACACAGTATTTTATCCAGGCATTTTAAATAAGAAAAAATAAAAAGCTAAAACAATCCTTTACTATTTCCTATTATTCAATTATTTTTGTTATCTCATCTAAAAGTCTAAAAAAAATTTTAAAAAATAATAATTTTCATTACCAGGTCAATCTATCTTTAGTTATAAATTAACTAGAATTAATCATCCATCACTTTTTACAAGGAGTATGTCCAAAAATTATGAAAAAAATCTAATTTATGTGAATTATTTAAAAAAGGAAAATAAATAAAACATGATTTAAAGAAGAAGAAAAAGAATAGATGAAACGCTGAAGCAATTTCGCGTTTTCATAGCCCTGAAACCCCAACCCCCAAGTCACTATCTCACGAATTGGTCTTGATGAAGAATGTGAATTAAGAGCGCTTTATGCTAGGTTTCTACTTCAGATTAAATTTTTGTCTATTTTGTTTCCTTTCCTTTTTTTTTTCTATGTATTCAACTTTACTTAATGAGATAAAGTTGTTATTTTTATTGTTATTGTTTTGATTGCGCTTGTTTTCTATTCCTTTGTGCTTTTGTTGTGAGAAAATGTTGGATAATCATAAGCCGGTTTCTTCCCAGTATGGGGTGTATTTTTCTTTATACTCAATAATATTTTGTGCGCTAAGAACAACTTTAATGAAGACCATAGTTGTGACCAAATTTTTGAAGTTACAATAATCTCAAGTGACATAGTTTGTCCTTAAAAAAAGAAGTAAATCTCATAAAAATGTAATTCTTCCTCGAAGAGCAAAAGAACAAACAATGTATTCTATTACTCCTCCTTTCCCTCTGGCCAAAAAGAAAATTTATTATTGCTCCTTTCCCTATTATCCAGACCTGACTTACAAGCCAAACAAAGCGCCGCAATGTTCCTCTAGCATGGATGCATTAAAGTAGGATTTAAGTTTCACAAAAACACAACTTGTAAGCAAACTATCTAGGCCAGCTTGTTGGGCTGGCCCAACTCTCCTCAGCTTCAAAAGCCCAGCAACATGATCCAGCCAACCATGCAAATTGTTGGTCAATCTTTACCGAGTACCTCACATCATAACAGACAAGGAAGAAATTAAACCTTAAGAATGTCGAAGAAGTCTTCTTTCCTCTCCTTAAGATCCTTACCTAGAAGAATCTTCACCAGGTACCCAAGATCATAATAACCTTGAAACGTATCCACTGAACCTCATCGTTCAGCACAAGCCCAGAAGACATCAGAAGCTTCGCAAATTTGGAATATGTCTTGTTCTTGTGGAAATGTATTCCACTTTGGTTAAGAGATTGATAGAGTCTTTAGAGTGGAGATCATGGGTTGGATCAAACTCATTGGAAGTTGAATTGGCACACACATTGCTTCTTCTTGTTCGTTCTGCTTGTGGGGTAGTGTCCATTTTCATCAGTTAGTGTGTGAGCCCCACTTGAACCAGCTTGCCCAGTCTCACGTTGGTGCTCACATTTTCATAATCTATGCCCGGAAAAATGGAGCTATGTATTCTGCGTCCATGGAAACATATGGAAATGTGTCAATTGCTTCACGCATCAAGTTGAACTCTTGTTCTATGTTGTCTTTCCAAACTTCCAGGATATAAATATTGTCATTTCCTTGAAGAAGACTCACCATTTTTCCCCAGTGGATATATGAAGGAAAGAAAATATCTATATTCTGCAGAAAAGATATAAGAGAAGGAGAAGTGAGATTGAAGCCCAGAAATAGAAGAAACTACCAATAAGATATATCTTTAATTTACCTCAAGAAAATACAAAGAATAATAAGTTTATTGTTCAAAGATGGAAGAAATATGATGGGAATAAGCACGCACGAGTAGGACGATATGGATTATGAAGGTTGGTTTCTTTCAACTCAAGAAATAAAGTGACGTCATAATCTTGAGGATTTCAGGTAATCAGTGAAATTGTAGAATGGTGAGGGATGCAAATGGCAGAGAATAACAGAAGAGGTCTCTATTTAATTGTCAACTCATTTTCATGTTCAGCCATTTCAAATGCAATACTAATTTCACAAGCACACTCAATCAATTTCTTAACAATATTTTTCTTGATCTTATTTTTTCTAACCCTTTTATGAAAAGTTTTCTCAATTTCATGATTAAAATCAGTTAAATCACCATGAGAAAATACAAACATACATCAAGTATAAAAGAAAAAGAGAGAAAACACAAAATAATCACTAAATTAGAGAACACTTAAAAAGTTAAAAAGAATATATATATATATATATATAAAAGAAAAAAAAATGCAAACAAACTAATCCCTAATTTAATTAAGCAAGAACAAATGGTTCTCCGGCAATGGCACCAAAATTTTGATATGGTTGTCGAATTGGTCAAAATTAAATTTAAAACTAATTTATAATATAGCGCGAATCATGTCATCTCTCAAGGAGTCAATTGAGTCTTAATTAAATAAAAAATAAAGTAACATAAAATTAATTAAAACAAGTAATTAAAAATTGGGGGTTTAAAAATTAAATTCAATTAATTAACTAAAATAAAATTAATTACTGAAGTAATTAAAGTAATGACAAGACTAAATAAGCGTAACTAATCACAAATCAATTCTCTTATGCAAAATCTTACTCGCCATCTTTTTTAGTTTGTTAATCTGATTCAGTTTAATATCTTGGTATTCTAATAACAATTTCTCTAAATAATCATCTAGAGATTAAGTCACTACTAATATTATAATTAACTAAAATCTTAATTAATATATAACATAGTATTAACTTTAGTGCAAAGTATACCAAGAACAAAGTTTAAATGTTTATAAATCTATTCTCAAATGTAAAAATTAAAAACTAGAATAAATAAACTTCAAAAAATATCTATATTTATGCCCAAAATTTTTTATTGCTAATTGCAAATTGTTTCAAAAAAAAATATCCGTATAATTTGCACAAAATAAAATAAAATTTAGTAGACATATTGTACAAAAAAAATAGAATAAGAATTTAAACCCAAAAATTACATTAATAAATCAAATAAATCTAATTAATTCCAGTTTAATAAAAAATAATATAAATTATATTCAATTAAGCTCAAATAATTTACACAAAATAAAATAATAGTCAATATCTATAATGTGCAAAAAAATTAAATGGTAATTTTAAACATAAAATCAAAGAATTAATCAAATAAATCCCTTTAATCTAAAATTGACCAATAAAATAAAATGTAATTCAAATAATCTTAATTAACCAAAATTTATTAATAAAAAGACTAAGTAATTAAGATAAAAATATATAAAAAATATGATTTATCAAAATCCTCTTGAAGCAAAACGTCCTCTAATTCCAAGCATAATTGATGTTGCAACTGCACCAATGAAGATGAAGATCCCGTTTTCATCATGGCTCTATTAAGTCCTTCAATTCTGCCCATTAGATGCCCCTTCCTCCAGTCAAGGTGACCATACACTTCCTTACTCCACTTACACACCTCCGTTGTAAAAATATCAGTGTTACTGTTAACACCCTATATTTTTTAGTATTAAATAAATTAAATTTTAAAATAAAAAAATTAAAAATATAGATAATAAACAAAATAAATAAAAATTCTATTTTATTTAAGTAAATTAGTAATTACCATGCTGCTTTTAGATAGGTGCAATTTTAGTAAAAAAAATTTTCACTCTTTAAATCCATTTTCTTCCTTTTAGTTTTTTAGAGAAATTTTAAAAAAATCTATAATTTTTAATTTAGAAAGTTACTTGACTTCCAAATAAATATTTGTAACTTTTTTTTAATAAAAGAGAAAAATCAAATTCAAAACAAATAAAAAGTAATAAAGAATAAAACTAAATAAAATAAAAAATAAATAAATAGAGAGAGAGGGGAGGGATGAAACGCCAAAAACTCGGCGTTTCAACGCCAACCCAAAAAAAAGGACGAGGTAGAGCAAACAGAGAGGAGGCACGAGGACTCCGTGGGCGCGTGTGAAGAAATCGAGCAAGCCAGAGAGAGCGAAATTGAGTGAGGATTCAGAAGGGAAATGACAAATCATAATCCCTCTACTATCTCTAACCCAGTACAGTAGTGTAGTGGGAAGGAGGGAGCAATCGAGATAAGCATGTTTGAAGATGGAGGGAGCAAGGACGCGTTTGGCAAATTGATTCCCTCACTCGTGGAAGTGCTGTAAAAGAGATCCAAAAAAAACCCTAGAAGGGGGGTAATGGCGCCGAAAGCAGGAGAACGTTGAGACAAAGGGGGCGAGAGACAGAGAAGAAGGAGTACGAGCAGGTGAATAGAGAACAAGAAGGTAATCTCATCGATTCTGAATTCCCATTCTTTGTTTAAGGTCTCGAATGTCTAACTTTCTTGTTGAAATCTGGAAAGGAATGGAAAATAGCATGTTCTTTAATATGTGCCTAACAGATGTTTGATAGAATGCCCACATGAGGAGTTCATTCGTTTAATGTGTGGTATTTTCTGAATATAACTACTTTGTGGGATCCTAAATTTTTATGGTTTACTCCTTTATTGGTCACGACTCTTGTCTTTTTAGCTTCTCCCACATTCTTTAAAGTGTGGTCCTGCTACTGGGATTTGAGAGTTAGAGAGCATAGTAGTTAACTTGCCATTTTCCATTTACTAAAACTCATTTAATTTTGGAGGCTAGTGAGACCTTTCCCTAACATGGGTAATTTGCATATGCTTATATTTTTCATGACAAAAACTGCGGTTTAATTGCTGTATGTGTGTATGAAGATTTGAGCTTAAAAAGTTGTTAAATTAAACCTTGACCCATGGAAAAGTCTTAGTTTGGTTGGTTGTTGGTTTAGTTTGAGTTTTAAAAGTGACTGAGATTTTCTTTAAATGGAAAATGACCTTAGTGAGTTGCTCCCCATATCTCAGTTTATGTTCGGAAAGTGATCATATAAATTGTGTTTCATGAGCAAATGTTGATCTGGCTTGCTTCATGCATATGTTATGGTTTAAACTTGAACGCTCCTTGTGACCAGTTTTACATGAAAATTATCTTTAAGTGTTGTATCCATTCTAGTTCTGTTTGTTGTCTTTTGCGTTGTGAGATGTCCAGGTGATCATGTTTATGTGCTGGTTGTGCACTTAAATTCCTTAACTTATTTAATCTGTCCTAAAGTTAAATTAAATCACAGTCATATTTGTGTGCGAGGTTAGCGTGTAGACTGCTGCCCTTATAATGATTGTTTGTTTGGTTGAAAGGATTAATGACATATGGTCATTGTATGGTCATGCTTTTGTTGCAAGGAATTACTATGCACTTAGCTTCTGCATTAATTAAGTACCTATTTATTTTGGATTTAAGTGACACATCAACTATGATATTATGTATTATTTTAGGTCCATTTGATTCTCCATACACCTTGCTGTTGACATGAAATTTCATAATCTTGGATGATGGTTGTGGTTGGCTTTGTTAGTGTGAACTATATATATTCATAGGGTTGTTCTTTGATATACTCCATGAATATTGATGGGAAATTTGTTTCCGCCGTAGCAAGTGCATTGGTACTGATTTAAAGTCAAAGATATGTCCATTTGATCCTTCATTTGCTTGAGAAATTGGTTATTGTTCTTGGCTATGAAAATTATTTTGAAGACAGGTGCTAATGCCTTTGTATTTTCTTTTGAGCACCATGGGGGAGGGAATGCGGTCAAGCTTGGAAAGGTTGAATCATCTTCATCAAGGCAAAAGAGGGAACATCAATGCAAGAGGTGGAAAGAAAGCAAAATAGTTTGATCCTCTCTCCCATCTTTTACACAACCCTTTTATTGTATTGGAATAAATCATTACTTGCATTTACACATCAACACACACCATCTCACGATAATGCATTTTTGCAAAAAATTTAGAGTGATCACGTGCTGTGTGAGTTGACAAGATTTCACCAGTGTGTAGATCAATTCAACCTTTAATGGTGTGTGAGCTTCAATGACCTATTTATTTAAAATTTCACGTAGTTTTTTTTATATATATGAAAAAGGAAATAAAAATTGTTTTAGTCAATTAGTAAGTAGTTATACCTAGGAGGTTCTTGAACTTTTGCTGGTAATTTGTTAAATCATGTTGCCAGGTGAGAAATCCACGTAGGTATGTCTGGCGAAGTTGCATGATTTAAATTTATAATAATCACTTACAAAGTAGTTTTAAAAATAACAAAATGATTTTTCCAAATGTCTTATGGAAATATAAAAAATGTTTTCCAATTCTTGGCTTTTTAAAAAGAAAAAAATAATAACAAAAATGGAACCATTATATTAAAAAATAGGACTAAAATACACATAACCTCTTTCAACTCTAGATCAATTATATATAACTCCCATCAACTTTAGAAGTTTAGAAGTGACACCTTCAACTTTCATACTTTTACCATAAACCCCCTAACGTTAAAATGACGGTTAAATCTAACTTGTTTATGCTACCTTAGCTTAATTAAGAATACAGGGAAATGACTTGAAATTTTAAATATCACAATGATGGATCCTTTATTCATGCACAAAAAATTGGGAGTACTGATCCAATTCACAAAACTTATGTTTTGTAACCTCATAATTCAATTTGTCAATTTCTAATTGATTCTTCTTGAATACAAATTACGATAATGTATATTATTCCTCGAATTGTTCGTGGAGAGATAAAGGATTAAACTCTTTTAACATAAGAAATAAAGTTTTGAATCAAAATATGAATCAAATGAAGGATCCCTTAACTAATAAGGAATCCATAGAATGAATTGCACTTTTACTATTAAACTATACCTGCTCAATGCGATTATTGTATATAAATGGAACTCTTGTCCAATAAGGGAATCAGAAATAGTATCATATATATCACCTTGGACTAAAACGTATAACTTTACTGAAGGGTGATTTTGTCATTTTAGATAACAATCCCTAATTTCAGTTCTCTTTCATCAAGGTTGAGTATGCCGTATTCTACCTCTCCGTCCTTTCAACATCATCTTCCTCGTTCTCTCCTTGATTAGTTTGTCTGGGTCTTCAATCATAATTTGTATTGTTGATCCTGCAAGTATAATTCTCAAGTGACAATCATAGCATTATTTTTATTTCATCAATTGATCCCAGCTTATATTAAGCCTCCATTAATCCATTATCTGATTTTCAGAGAGGTACAATTTAAACTCCATGTGCAAAATATAAAAATTCATTATATTAATAAGAAAATAACTTTTTTTGGCCACTTAATAAGAAAATAATTGACACTTTTTATTATGAATCTCATATAAGAGAGACTCGTATAGAAAGTAGGGTTTATGAGGACATGAGTTTCTTCCACCTAATTGACTAGTCTTTTGAGATGGGCTCTCCTCTTAGTGTTATGCCAATAACACATTTGCCCCCAAGTAAAAGATATTAATAAGAAAATTCATCTCTGAATTTGCTCTCAAGTCATATTTTCACGGCAAGTTTATTTGAGGTAGGGACTCTTTACTTTCCTTGCATTCTTTTATCATTTCAAATCTTATATCATTTACGAAAAAGTGATGGAGATGGAATTCATCACCATTAGTAGGAAGGAATTAATCTTTTAAGGCATTACAGAAACAAAGGAAGACCATTGTCGAAGTAAAGAGAGGAGAAAAAGAGGAATACGATGTGGAAGGGAGCAATGGCCAGATGTGGTCGATGATGATGAAAACTGAAAAAAGTGAAACTAGGGATTGCTATTTACAAAATGACAAAATCACCCTTCATTGAAGTTGTGCGTTTTAGGTGAGGATAAAGTTATATACAAAAAAAAAAGTTATACAATCAAAATTCCATGTCATTCACCAAAATGTTATGAGGTGACACATATTGTTAGATTTAACAGCCATTTTAATCGTAGGGGGTTTGTAGTAAAAATGTGAAAGTTGAGGGTCTTAATTTTAAATTTTTAAAGTTGAAGGGGTTATATACAACTAATCTAAAATTTAAGGGTGTTATATGTATTTTAGCCTAAAAATAATGATAGAAATGACTAGCTAAATAATCATATCCCGGAGATTCTAAAACTCCTGTAGATATTTTAGTTAATTATATTGTCGCGTAAGATGAAAAGCTCGTGCAGACCTATTAGTTAGATTATGCGCAATTCAATAAAATGCATATTAATTATTTATAAGGTGGTTTTTTAAGAAATAGTGATATTTCTAATACTAATAATACAATAATTTTTTCTTCTAATTTAAAATATATAATCAAACCTTTATATTGTGGGGGTTTAGAACTTTTATAAGTACTTGAACAATCGATCTATCTATTGGTTATGATAATAAGTCTCCAGCTGGCAAATCGGTCTTATTTTTATAAAATAAGTGAAAAAATTCTCCAAAAACACTACAGACATATTTTCAAAAGTTAAAAATCTGAAATATTTTCAGAAGTTAAAGAAAACAAGAGTAAGAAAAAATATTTTCAAAATTAAATAAAATGAGAGTAAGTAAGTAAAATTAAATTATCTTTTGTAAATTAAAACTTACCAATCCAAATTCTAAAAAATTGTTTTGTTTGTAAAATAGTAAATTGTTTTCAATTATCTTTCTCTTATTACAAAATTATAATTAAAAAATATCAACTCACTGATACATATTTCTATCACAAACTATGTGAACTTTGATTTCTAACACAAAGTACATAGGCCATAAACTCTGATTTTAGGTCAAATCCGCCCTTGTAAATAAATAAATATTTTTCTATTTTATTTTCATAATTTTAATTTTTTCTTAAATTCTTTTCTTTTCTACCGTTATTTTTGTATGTGAATAATTAAAAAATAATCAAAATAATTTTAAAGTCATATTAATTTACATAATTAATCTAAAATAATCCTTCTTATGAACGAATGTCATGAGATATCTAACTGTTTTCCCACTCAATTGAATTCTGAACCCATATCAAACCATACATTCTTTCTTAAATTAGTTTTCCAAGATTTTTTTTTAAATTTTGATAACAACTTCCAATAAATTAATTTTATTTAGGAAACTCGGTTTGTCTTTCTTTCCTTTCCCACGCTCCTTCCACGTTGCGTTTCTGGATGTCACGGTTATCATCCCGATTCCTCTCTGAACTCATGATTCTCTAATCAAGCGTTCAAAATCAAAACGTGTCCAATGATATGTTTTAAAATAAAGAGTCTTCATGTTATATATAGATATATATATATATATTTAAATTCAAAATTTAAAAAAGTAAATCACTTATATTTTTTATTAAAAAAATCATGTCAATCAAACTTTTCTTATTTAGATTCTTTATTTTAAATTCAAATTTTGTGAATTATCATATTTAAACTTATAATATTTTTTGTCGGCAATAAAAGTTTCAAACTATATGTAAAAGAATAAATTGATTTTCTGTAGATCAATTAATGAAGAAAAAATATCGAAAAGGTTAATATTTATAAGAGTTTCTTATATGCTTTTGCTATTAAAATTAACATGTCGAATGACATATTAAAAAAAGTTCTACATGTTATATATAGATATATATTTAAATTCAAAATTTCAAAAAAGTAAATCACTTATATTTTTGGTAGAAAAAATATATCACTTCAATCCAACTGTTCTTATTTATATTTAGATTTTGGATTTTGATTTTAAATTCAAATTTTGTGAATTATCATATTTAATTTATTTAATTATTTTTTCTGGTAATAAAAGTTTCGAAATATATATAAAAGAATGAATTGATTTTCTGTGGACCAATAAATAAAAAATATCAAAAAAGTTATTGTTTATAAAAAATAGATAAAAATCATTAAATCAATAGAACAAAAATACTAAATATATATTATTAAAAGTATATATAAGATATAATATATACACACACATATAAACTATATTTAATTTAAATAAGTATATTAATAAAAAAAAATTCCTCCTGTCTTTTATATAATTAAGTTTTTAAAAGAATTTTATGATCATAAATATAAGTTAATTTGCAAGAATTTGTAGAGTATTAATTATTTATTTTAAAATTATACTTCTTAGAAATTGTTTAATAGAGCATTAATTGTTTTAAAGACTATAATATTAATATCATACTCACTCATATATTAAATATAGGACATTTTATCTTGTTCCTAAATATACCACTATTTACAAAGGATGAGACAGTATTTATTATCCAAAGAAAAATAAAGAAATTCAATTGAGGTAATTTTGGAAAAGTATAGTAATTTTTAAAAAATTAAGATTAATTAATTGTACTCCCTCTAGTACTTTTTATCGAATGTCATCTCCGAGGTTTGCTTGATTATTTTTATAAGTTGTTGTGTTATATTTTAATATATTTTTTTCATTTTGTACCCTTAATTACTTTAGTGTCTACCTTATGAATTATTACCCTTAATTCATTTTTATTGGTCAATATTTTGTTTTTGTTAACAATCTCTCTTTTCATGTAATAATTGATAAATTAAGAATAAGGGTAAAATTGACATATTATGCTATTTTTTTATAATGTCAAGAATATAACTAACTTTTTTAATATCGGTATGGTCATTGAAAATATCCTATAAAAAAGATTGGAGAAATAACTCTCATCTTTAGTACACTTGATTTAATTAAAAGGGCATTTTATTAAAGAATGGAGAGAGTATTAAATTCTAAAATAGATTTTAGACAATTTTACTGATCCAACTTACTTTTTTATTGATGCAATTTATTTTTCTTTTTATTCTATTGAAATAATTACAAGTGGCTTATATTAAGGATCGTAAAAAACACACATAAAAATTTAATACAAATGTCCCAATAGTATCACTATTCATCCACCTCTCAAATCCCGATTGGATTAAAGTGATAATCACTTATGGGAGAAAATAATTGCTTATTTGGCAAAGTTGCCAAACACACTACCCTTTTTAATAAGTAATTATACCTCAAATAAGTGATTATATGAGAAGTTGATTTTTTCTACTTATGATAATCACATCTCTTTCCATAATCACTTATTTAACTTCTGTTTCTCATTATTCACTCAATAATTACTTAAATCCTTAAAATCCAAATATTTTTATTTTCTTAAAATCACTTATCAGCTGAAAACATCCAAATATAAATTACTTTTGAGAAAATCACTTATCATCATAATCAATTATGGAAAAACTAATCCAAACATGTAGTAAGTGGGTGTTTGGATAGCTTTCACAAGCACTCATGAGAGTAGATAAATGATTACGTGGAGAAGTTACCAAACGCAAACTGCTTTTCAATAAGCATTTATGCCTCAAATAAGTATTTATAGAAAAAATTAATTTTTTCTACTTATGATAATCACTTATTTCAGTTTTTCTTCCCATTATCCAACCAATAATAACTTAAATCTCAATATCCAAACATATTTTTTTTATCAAAATTACTTATGAGATAAAAATATCCAAATACAAACTACTTTTGATATAATCACTTATTCTCATAATCTATTATAAATAAGCATTTATCCTTATAATCATTTATATATAAGTCAATCCAAGCTCATGTACACTTCCACCATCTCTCCAAATTTGTTCAATGCTCATTGATATGAGTGCGTAATATTAAGGAATGTTAAGACATCAAGTATTTTCAAAACGTATAATAAACTAAATTAAAAGATCAAATTTTGAAAAAAAAAAAGAATAAATAATAAGAATCACATAGATAAAACTCCACCTAAAGAACAAGTTTAAGAGATGAACAAAAAAATGAATAAAGTTAGGAAAAAAAAAAGCAGCATTGGCATGTTGGGATATTGCTTTATACTGATATTGCTTTATACTATCCTCATTCTTTAATATAAGGGACATTTGATTTACTATTTTATTCCAAAATATAAGAAATAAGTACAGATTATTTGGTGTATTTAATATTTTTTTCAAAAATACTCATAATTACAATTTATTCTCATTATTTACATTATCAAAGTTATTAATATTAAAAGAGAACAATTTTAGAAGTTAGTTTGCCTTTTTAATAAATTTAATAATTTTAATTTTTTATTCTAAAAACTTAATTATTTATTTCTTATATTAATAAATAGAAAAGAGTAATTTACATAATGGAATGGCAATAAAATCAAGGCATTGGGCATGGTGGTGCTGGTTTATAAATACTCTCGACTTATCTGCCATAAAAAAAAAAAAAGCAAGGGGCAGTGCTGCCCATCATTGTGAAAAGGCCTAGCTCTCCTCTAATAGTAGTAACTGTGTGGGAAGTCTTGGGTCTGTAATATGTTAGGCGGAGGGCAGAGCAGCTATGGCCCCTTTTGTTAAATCTGGAATAAGAGTAGTTTCTCTTCTCCCTTAACCAAGTAATAGACCTTTTTATCAAAAAAAAAAAAGTAACAATAATAATAGACCCTAATCTATCTATTATATATATAAGTAAACTATATATATACCTATTATTTCATTTTATATTTTAAAATTAAAAACACAAAATCTAATAAAATTATTTTAATCATAACCAATATTATTCAATTCTATAATTTAAATTATTTGGACTAAATCTTATGAAATGGTGCTATTAATCATAACTAATTATATTAACCATATATATCATTCATATATATTATTTATATTTTTATCCTATCCATACCTCTTGATTTCATTGGCAAAAAAAAATTCTCCTAATTTAAAATTGGAGAAATGACATTTGAAGACTGAAAGTTTTAATTAATGTTAATTATGGATCCAAATATTTCAAAATTCTAGAATCAGACCAAAGCTCAAAACTAAACACAATTTAAAATTTAAATGACATAAACACATTTATTGAAGTGTCCCTTAACGCTGGGATACTCTGCCCTAACTCCCACATTATTGTCCTTGATACGGTGAGACACTGTCGAAGCTCCTTGAGACAGAGAAAGGTATTCTGTGAACGAAATGAGTGCCACATCAGTCAGAAAACGTCATCATGTCGCATTGCTTACCTCCCATCATTGCTCTCAACTGATTCGCATTGTCACTGTCTCTTTGATTTGCATTTTCACTCTCTGCCTGATTCACGTCGTTGTTGGTTGTTGCTTGTTGCCTGCTGCTTGCTGCTCTCTGCTGAATGAAAAGTAGCTTCTATGCTTCTCTTGCTTAATAATATTTTTCTTTCCAACTAAATGTTACTTGAATATTAGCCCCTTTTGTTACTTCAATGTTAGCCCCTATTAGTTAATAATATTCGGTCACTTTCTGCCTCAGGCCAAGGTAACTTCTTTTGTTACTTGAATGTTAGCCCCAACTTCATCCAAACTGCCAAGTGAGATTGCTTCAACTAGGAAGAAGCTTTGAGGCACCTTGGTGCCTTGCCTCAATACCTTTAACTACACTACCCTAGTCTTGAGTGCTTATTGGATCAATTAGCCTTTGATGTATGTTGTGTTTGGACTTGTAGGGATGTGGCAGCAACGCTAGGATGTAGTAAAATACAATAAAATTTTATAACTAACTTTTAAGCTATTTATTAATTTTTTAATATGCATGTATAACTCAAAAATAACAATTGTTTTGAAATGAAGGGAATATAAATTTAAAATATATATACTCTCTAAAATAATTAATGCTATATATAAAACAATTGTTAAAAAAAGGTATTTTTAATAAAAAATTTAATGCTCCACAAACTTTCAAATGAGTTACATTTTGACCCATAAAAATTATTTTTTGGAAAGTGAGGAGTACTATATTTATATTTATAATGCGTATAGATAAAAAAAATTAATGAGATGAGATGAGGTCACGTCTTTTTTTTTTTTTTTATGAAAGAGTTCATAACTATTTTCAATACATTAATGTGTCTAGGGTCGATAAAAAGAAAAAAATGGGACGGTTTACGGATTCCAACTTCCTATTGTCTGATGGTTAAAAAAAAAATCCTTCCTCTCAACTTTTGGCTTTTCATTTACCTTAATTAGAGTTACTGTAGTAAAAAAGAATTTGACAGAACCAAGAAGACACGGGCAGAGAAGGACGGTCATGGACTAGGGGCCTGTTTGTTTTCAATTTTCAAAACCCATTTGAAGTCTAAAATTATGTTTTTCATTTTTATTGATGTTTGGATGTTGAAAAGCAGTCACGTTGCCACCATGAATTTGGCCGAGAACGGAGTTGGGAGAGAAGCATATAGGTTGCTGCTTTTCCGTTCTTTTTTTTATTTTTACTTGTATTTATTTTAAAGTATGATAAAAATAAACTAATAAAATGAGAAAAAATAAAAAAATTAGGAAATTAAAGTTTTTATAAAATTTTTTCTATCTATTGATCAAAATGTCCCTTTAAAATTTTAATTTTTATAGATCATGATCTATAAAAAAAGGTTATATCAGATATATTATGTTCTCAATTAAATAAATACAGATTAAATTTTAGTTTAAGTAAATTAAATTAATCATGGGATAAAGTTTAAGCTCAATTTAGAGGAAAAATATGAGTTTTATTAAAACTAATTTTCAAATAAATCATTCAAACATAAACACGTTAGTTCAAAACTAATTTTTATTATAATTACGTTACAAAATCAATTCTACCAAAACTCATTTTTAACCAACTGAGAACCAAACGGGCCCTAGAAAGAGTCGGGAATTGCAAGCAAGATGGAGAAATTCTTGGGAACTCACGTAATTTTACAATAGCCAATAAAATTATGCCAACTTTGATCTCTTTAATCTTACGTGTCATGCACTCTTTCTCCCATTAATTATATTATTTTAAATTATTTCAATAACTTATTTTAAAGTGACTCATCGTTTCTTTATATTCTATCCCCCATTTTGATAAGCGAAAATCAACGTCTCAAACTCCCTCCCTCTCTCTCAATCTGTCTCCCTTCTTTTGCCTGCGAGAGGACTCATCGACATTTATAGAATGAATAATGATCGACCTGCAACTTCAAGGTTGAGAGCTGTGACCATAAAAAATATGTTCTTTCAACTCATTCTTTGTAAGTATTAATTATTTCTTGATATCTTTTTTCTTTTTAATCCTTATTGCTTTGAATCCTATAAAAGCTCTTCATACTTCTTCTTTGGCTCCTTCTCTCGTTTTCGTTTCTGGTCCTATGCATAGCTTCGACTCTCATCTAACTCCTTCGACAACATCAGTTCGCAAGCTATCAATTTCCTCCATGACAGTGCCTCGTAATAGTTCTTTATTGTGATATTATAACCATTTGGGAAGAAATTTGGCTTATTACTGTATTTGCTTATGTAACTATCTCTCCGTATGACTGAACATTGAGATGAAATGTCTGGACAAGTCATGAAAGAGTTATGGGTCTCAAACTGAAAGATTAATAATAAGGATTAAAGAATGATATCAAGAAATAATATTTACAAAATATGAGTTGCAAGAGTTTTTTTTTATTTTTCTGAAGGTTACAGGTCTTGAACTCTGTAAGATTAATGGAGGAAGAATAAGAGGGGAAAGAGGGGGACGCATGGGAAATTAATTGCGTTGGGGGGAGAGGGACTGTGCATAAAAGAAAAAGTGGCTTTTCAGCTTTTCTTTACAGCACAATTGCTGAAATAAATAAATTAAAATAATGTTAATCAAAGAGTGAGAAAGAGAGCCTGCCACGTAGGATTAAATACATATGAGGTGGTCTATTTTTACTGGCTAGTCTATAAATGATGTGGTACTCAACGAATACCCAAGAATTTCCCAGCAAGATGATGGCTCAGCGAAGAAGACAAGAAATTCGTGCCTCATGACCACATAATTGTTTGGAGAGGATGAAAAACAGAGACCTCAAGGAGTGTCTGAGAGAATGAGACAATGAGAAGACGTAATTATAATAATTATGGAGAGGCTGATTAAATTACGTAATAAAAACAAGATTTTTTTTTTTGCCAGCAGATGCTCCATTGTTTCAGTAGTATTTTCGCAGCAAGGAATTGAATTACAATTCTTATTCATCTTCAAATTGTAATTTTTTTTACTATATAAAATCTGAGAAATGTGTCTTTTTTTTTTTAATTATAAAGAAGAGTGGGAAAAAAGCTTCCTTAAATTACACGCATGGAAAAAAAAAGTAATAAGCACATCAGTGCCAAGAATGCCATCAGTGGCCAGAATGTTCCAGTCACCCCATCGGTGGTTTCCAACTATTCTTCTTGCTAATCAATAGGCAGGCTGATATGCAATTTTTACCTCCCAAAGTTTTAAAAAATGTTTTATCCCTTTAACAACTAGAAATCACTCTAGTTTTGTAAATAAATTACCGAATTTCTTAATGGAATAGGAGATATAAGTTTTTTTTTAAAACATACTTCCTACTCAGGTCAAAAAGCAAGACTTAGGAGCCCATTTGATTTTTAGTTTGTAAACTTAAGTTGAAATAAAATAAAATTTATAAAAATAAAGTTTTAATAAAAATAAGTTTGTTATATCATGATTTATATTTAAATTTTTTTATTACAAAATTAAGTTTAACAAAATGATTATAAGATAAAAGTACGTAGCAAACTGAAAAGTAATTTTTTTAATCCATTAACTAAAAATATGTATAGAAGTAAAAGTATGGAAAAATCTTTTAAAATGAGACAAATGCAAAGTTACACGAAAATATATTTGTAAATGTACTTTTATTGGCCTCAATGATAAACCAAACAGGCTTAATAATTCATCAAGCGTCATTATCCTGAATAAAATTTTTATTTCTATTCATTTTTTTTTTTAAAGTTTAAGATTACATTAATAGAAAATATTGATAAAGCATTTTCAAATGTTGACAAAATATTATCCAATATTAACACATCAATTTTAATTATTAACATACTAATATTATTATCTATTCATTAATTTTAGATTTAAAATATTTTTAAACTAATTTTAAAAATATATAATTACAAATTATTAACTTTTAAGCAAAAACTAAAATAGATTTTATTGTGGTCTCCTCAATCTTCCTTTGCATTCCTTCCATTGAACAATAGTTGCTATGCTATTAAGAATAACAATTTCAATTTTGTAATGGTTTATCTTAAACTTTTTCTTCTTCTCGTGGCTTGTGTGTGAGGCATGAATTTAGAAATTTCCTTTTTTGGATCCCTAAGGCAATGTCATGATGGAGAGAAATTTTCTTTTTTTATCAAACCGCCAATATTAGAAGCCACAATGGACTCCAATTAATCTATCTAAATTAGGTATAGGACCACAAGAATAATAATACTCTCTCAACAAGTATTTAACACAAATAGATATCCAGGGTTTAAATATGAAACCACTAGTTAAATTAGCACAATTCAAGTCAATTGAACTACATGCTCATTGTTCTAATGAGTCTTCATTTGTCTACTAATATATAGAATATGAAGGAAGAGAAGTTGGGATTTCGATTCTTGATTCTAATGTATGAAGCTGACTTTGTTGTAAGGAATCTACCAGTTACTCTTTGCATCCCAAGAGAGATTAGTTCTCATTACCAACAAGGGATACTCCTAATCCATGACAAAAAAAAAAGGAGAAATAAAAATAAATTAAAATAATTCAATAAGTATTTAATAAATTAATAATTAAGAATTAATAATAAAAAGTGTCCACAATTATCAATGGAACTATTTTTTCTTTTAAGAAAAAGTGAATTCGGTCACTTTTCAATTTTCATGCAGCATTGTAGCTTTTGTAGTGTTAAACTGCAACTTTGAAAGGTCAAAGTTTATCTGATACAATAATGCTTTGAAAGCTCTCCTTTTTTCTTATTCTCTAATCCTCTTTCCGGTGTGCTGCTTCTTTTGATTCACCTTCTTCTTTTCCTGTTTCCTCAACCAAGAGTTATGTTGCTTCCTTATATAATAATTAGATAGAATCATATATACCATCATTGCTTTAGGTACTCCTCTTTACGCAAACTCCCAGAGAGATATTAATAAAAGAAGAAAAAAACTAGAATTGAAAAATTAGTGAATAAGAAGTAAATTTCCTAAAACATTTATGGTTTACCTCATGTTCCTTCATCTACTTTGCTTCTTTAATGTCATTTTTATTCGTCTTCTTGTCCACACCTAAGTTAGTGAAATAATTGACCTTAGAGTTTTAAGAATGTTAACTATTGCCCTGGTTCACTAGGTTAGGAACTTGAGAATTTGGACTATTGATTCCTTGGTTAAGTAAGTCAAGAAGGTCAATAGCAACCTTAATGATAACAATGATGTTTCTTATGACTTTTGCTATGACATATTTTAGATTTGATGAAATGTAATAAAGTTTGATCTATGTCGGATAATAGATTGTGTTAGGTAATGTGACTCTATTTACAGAAATAGAGTGACAAGAAATTGTATGACAAGATATTGCATTAAATAATGTCATAAAGCACGTTAACGCCAAACAATCAATGGTGTCAGAGTTAATTTATGATTTTTTTCCTTCGTCCATGTATATATTGTAAATACATATTTCTGTTTGAGTTTGTTATAACTGTCATTTGCTTCCTTAAATACACAAATCCTTCTAATATATGTATATTTTGTGTGTATGTGTATATATATATGTAAATTGTTTGGAGTTGGTGCACTGCTTTTTCTAGTTATCATTCCTCTACATTTCTAATGGTAAATGCCACTATATGCCACAAAAAACAATGAGGCATGATGATGACATGGCCTTAGGATTAGGATTAGAAGGAGAAGAAGAAAAAACGACTATATATGTATAGATATTGTTGGGTTACGCAAACTTGGTCCACTCATGATGTGTCAAATCGAAAGCCTAAGCCCAATATTCATGTTGAATATGTCATGATCATGTTATGTAATTTTTTCTTATTTCAATTGGAAGGAAATAGCTTAAGCCCAATATTCATATTGAATATGTCATGACCATGTTATGTACTTTTTTGACAAACGTTTCACCTTCTTCTATTTGTATAGGTCATTTACTGTGAGGTAAGGGAAAATCCATTTGCTGATTTATTTCTTTTGTGTAGGTATTACCTAAAGATGATTGTACTATATCGTGATATGTTCCCCATATTCATTTTCTATCAGTGGGATCAAAGCCTGATTATAATTTAGTTTTCCTTAATCCATGTATGTATTGTTGTTGTATGTTTATATTTTGGTTTATTGTGACTGTCATTTACTTCTATCAATTATATATATTAAACTCACATGCCATAAGATAATTGTATAGTTCCTTAGTCCCCATAGTCAAGGTTTCAAGGGGGCTAAACTCTGTTTAGATTTTAGATCTGTCTTCAAATTTGCTTAGTAGATCTTTACTAGATGACTTTGGTGGAGATAGCTTGAAATACTTGAACCTCTCTAACAACAAAATTTCAAGAGCAACCTACTAGATGATGATAAGGGGCGGAGTACACAAACGAAAGAAAAAAATGGAGTACACAAACGAAGATAAGCTTTAGTGGATCTGTCTTATTTTTAGTCAATGGCATCATTTGAAAATACCAAGATAATGCAAGGGCAAAACGGTCACAAAATTTCCATAATACCCTCTCCCCTCCAAAAAACCTCAATTTAGAGGACAAAGAAATTTTGGGGGAAGAAGGAAAAGCGAGGGGAAAAATTAGCTCCCTTCCCCTCCTAATATTTAAAACAAACAAGGGGAGCGGAGCAAATTCCCTCCATTTCCCTCACGTCCTCTTAAGAAAATCTGTACCAATAGAAAACATCTTATCATATGGATTGGATGAAATACAAATGATGTAAAAAAAATCAGATCAGAATAACCGATTCACCTTGGAAAATCAATGAACCGATATTTAGTCCGATTCAAGACTTGGCCTAAACCAGCCAATTATTGAACTGATAAAAACCGAGATAACCAGTCAAAGACCGCTGAACCATGTGCAAACCAGATAATCTTCAAAACAAATCAGTTCAAAGGAAAATTACTAGACAAGCCATGGAAGGCCCCAAAAATTTTGGTAGAGATGGGCCTTTTATTGTTCAAACTCAAACCCACATAACAATATGTGAACAGTTCTACACCCCCTCTCTTCTATGATTCCTCCTCCCCAAGTCTCCTTTTCTTCTGTCATGCGATTGGACGTGTTAAAATGCGAGATTAACAATGAAAGAGTCATTGGGAAGAACATAGTTAGTTATATTTAAAGGTCATTTTTAGGACTTTGCAAGCAAACAAAAGCAAAATTGTATCTTTGATCTCTTAAGAGAACCTTTAAACACACATAAAACCATTAAGTACTTAGTTCAACTGGCAATAGAGTTGTATCATTTTAGTTAGAAGTCTCAAATTTGAGTCTTGAAAATGCAGTTTGATTAAATATTTAGCAGTAAAGTTTCCTGCTTGAAAGGGTTTTACTCAACTCAATTTGAATTAGCCTGAATTTCAAAAAATCCTCCCATTAAAAACTGAGTGTGTCTAAAAGAAGAAAATAAATAATGTTGATTGAGCCCATTATTCAAGACCTAAGAATAAGGTTATTGCCCAAACAACAATATTTGTTTAGGTTTTGGGTCACATGATTTCATGAAGTAGGCTAGCCCATGATGAATATATTGGCCCATTTTCATTCTGTGTTGAAGTAATTATAGTGCAATCTTTCAAAGATCTCAGGCGAATCAATTTGTGCAATGTAGTCTATAAAATTTTGTCGAAGATACTCTAACAAATTGAAGAGTATGCTTAATTGTCTCATTGTACCTTATCAATGTGCCTTCCTCAAAATTCGCTTAATCACTAATAATATTCTCTCGGTAGCAGAGCTCATGCAACACAGCTTCATAGGACTTTTAAGGGCAACCTAAAATGAAATGGGCAGCCTTGAAAATAGATTTTGCTAAGGCTTTCAATAAACTGTCTTGGAATTTTATTGATACTCTTTTGGCTCACATGAATTTTCCCTCTAAATGGATCAACCTGATTTATCAATGCTTCAGCAATATCTCATATCAAATTCTCTTTAACGGTTTTCTACACATAGAGGGGAATTCATCAAGGAGATCCACTTTCTCCTTATCTTTTTATCTTAGTTGCTAATGTTCTTTTCCTGTCTTATAGGAGTATTCATGGGCCGGGCATCACCTTGACCCGGAACACCCCCCGGCTAAGAAAATTGGCCCGCGGTCAGGCCCGAGGCCGATATGGCCGGGTGAAAAACCGGGCCGGGTTTGACCCGGTATAAAAATAAATATTAATAAATAAATAAATAAATAAATAAGTTAATTTAATTTTTTAATAAAAATATAATTAGTTTCATTTAAAATATATTCTTATGGGAAATAATATTAGGTTAAAAAGTAACATTTATCAAAATTATAAATACTCAACAATTATATATTATTTATTTTATAAAATAATAAGTTAAGAAATAAATTTAAAATTTGAAACAAAATTAAAAATTGGAATAATAAAATGTATCTATTATAATTATAAAATTAATTTATTACATGAGGCATATGAAGAAAAATAATTATATAAAATTATTCAATATTTTTAACAAATAAAGGAAAATAAAAAAATTTAAAAAAATAATGTATACTGGACCGGGCTAGCATGGGCTTGTAACTTGCCCGAGGACCGGCCCAGCCCGATCCTCTTTTTGGCTCGGTCCTTTTCCATTTTAAGACTTTTTCTTTTTTGCCCGGCCCGACCTGAAATGATCGGGCCGCACCAGGCCAATCGAGCCTCTGGGCCCATTGAACAGCCCTATTGTCTTATTGCTAAAGCAGAAAAAAATGGGGCTTGGAAATGTGTGAAGATATGTAAAAAGGCTAAACCAGTTTCACATATGATGTATGCTGACGATATGATGTTGTTTTTGAAGTGTCACAGTTAGGAGTTTGTTCTGTCAAAGATGTTTTGTCCACTTTCAGTTGTTGGTCAACTCATATATAACTCTTGTGAAATCTGAACTAATCTCAAGCTCCAATGTCTTTGATGATGACAAGACTTTCTACCCTTCTTTGTTTGAGGTTAAAATTTGTAAAAGGCTTGGCAAATATATATCTTGGAACATGGGTAGATGTTGGACGGAATCGTAGCTTCATATATAAGCAACTTTTGGATAAAATTAAGATAAGCCTGCTTGCTAAATGGAAATGTAGAACACTTTCTCCTTCTTGTATTTACTACCTTGCCTGTATCGAATTGCCATATTATATTTGTAGGAAGATTAATTAATTCTGTGTGTGCTGGGGTTTACATGGTGATCGCAAGCAGATTCATTTACTGAGCTGCAAGAAGTTATGTCAGCCTTCTCAACAAGGGGGTCTTGGGATTAGGCGTGTGGCCTTGGTTAACAAATCTTTCCTGGCAAAGCAGCTTTGGAGAATTTTCAATGCTGAGGGTGGTTTACTTCTCTATGACACACTTAAGGCTAAATATATTAAAGCTTTGGAAAGCCTTAAAATTTGGAAAGGCATCCTCAAAGAAAAGAACTTGGAAGATAGGGAATGAAAAGAGCATCAATATCAATCATCCTATCTGGTGGTAAATGAGACCAGATGTGGACTCTTGTAGTACTCTTCCCAACTGTGTGGCTGATTTGTTTACTAAATAAGGCTCCAGCTTGTTGGAACGAGAAGCTTGTTAAGGCTTTATATTATATGCCCAAGTTGCCTCAAATAGCCCTAATCTTTTTCAGTTCTTGACGGAAGGGATATGCTAGTTTGGAATCTCTCACTGTTAAATATAAGAAAAGAAAGATTGATTTGGTCATGGAACTTATCATTCTTTTTAATTTTTTAAACTTTTGGATGAGATAACAAAAAGAATTAAATAATAAGAAACTTCTAAAGTATTTTTTTGGCTTTTTATTTTTTGTATTTAAAATGTCCAAACAAAATATTGTGTTTATAGCGCAAGTGATTTTGTTATAATTTATTTTGCAGTAGTTAAATAGTAAATAGTAGATTTTAGTTGGACCTTGCATACTTATAGGCCCTTACTAAGAGGTGTAGGTTTTTAAGCCCCATATTGATAAGAAGTAAGTGCATTTATAGGTATATAGGTTAGGGAGTAAGAGTTTTGAACTGATACTCGCATTAGGTAATTTTGTCCAATCTCATAAGTTTAATTAGAAAAAAATAAAATAAAATAAAAATAGTAGATAGTAGATTTTAGTTTGTTTGCTACTATTAACTATATCTTAGATTCTACATTGCATGAAGTTCAAAAACTAAGATGTGTTGTTGATGGTAAAAAAATAAAAAAACGATGTGCTGTGAACAACGTAACTTATGATATAAAATAAAAAAATATTTTAGTGATGCTTTTTTTTTTTTCTGGACGGAAGTGATGATATGTTGTGCTTAAAGAACTTTTCCGGTGTCTTTTATCAAGTTCAAGTAGTATTATTGGAAATAAAATTGTGTTCATAGAATGAAATAAAATGAAGAAAATAAAATTGATTTTATAAATTAAAGTGACTCTTACATCACTACACATTTTTTACCAGTTATATCACTGTACTTAAAACTTTGAGATATTGCAATTGAAGTTCCAATAGCAACATTTGTGAAGGTAAAAGGTGGAATTTGATTTCTGAGCCACGACTTCAATTTTATGCGTAGCAACCCATTTTCTGAAAAATACTCCTTCCAATTTATAAAAATTATCCTTTTACGAATTTCAAGATTTTTCATAATATTTATCATCTTAGAATATTGATGAAATATTAATTACATTTTTCACTATTTTATTGCTTATTAATACTTTGAATTCTCTTTTGGTATGTGTAAAATAAACTTAAATTAAGGATATTTTAATAAAATATTATTAAATTTTACAATATTAATACTATTTAATGACTTTTTTCTTGTGTATGAAGAATTCTGAAACGACACTTTTTATATCAGAAACAGAATTTTTTTGGGGCCAAATATTAGAAATAGAATTGCAAAATCCTAAGCTGCAGATTGTAAATACTGCAAGACTAATCTCTATACCCTTTATATTTTACAAATGGCATCATTGTTTGCCGAATTTTTTTACTGGCGGATGGACTTTTCGTGTGCATTACTTGAATTATGACTTTTAAGCCCAAATTAAGTGATATCTACTATGTTGGGCTCTTTCTGTTAACGTCGGTGTTATGTTTATTGGGCTTTTCATGTGGGCTGATTAGCGAGAGGTAGGCTAACTCATTAGAGTTAGGTAAGAAGTTTAGCAAAAAACAAGTAGTCATGTAAAAATTTTTCTATTATTTGCCATCATGTCTATTTAGATACATATATATATATATATATGCATACATATATATATATATATGCTCAAGATATTAAAAATTAAATTGGCCATTGAACTAACCGAGACACCAATTTAAGGTTTCATGGTTGGATCCTAGTTCAATCGTTATTGAATTAGTTATGATTAAATTAATATAATTTTATTCATATATTAACTATTTTAAAAGAAGATGATAAAGAATAATAAAAAAATGTAAAAAAATGATTTCAAATAAAAATAATAGTAAAAATAAAAAAATTAAAGTGAATAAAGATAAGAAGGAAATCAATATCCATCCTTACTCTATTCGTATATTTATTATCTAATTATTCTTTTATAACATGTATAGTTTATGATTCAAGTTAAAAATTTTATAAAAAAATTATAAAATAAATTTCAAGTCAACAATTTATGTGGCATTTGGGAATAGAATTCGGAAGTTGAGAGTACACGTAAACTAGATTATAAAAAAACAAAAATACTAACTAGATCATTATTGGGTGGGATGCCAAGTTTGAAACTATTAATTTGTTGGGTTCTTTGAAAGCTAAGGAACGAACAATTTTTCAACGGAATATAGGAGAAGTCAAGTGAGATTTTCGTACATCTAAAGTTGCTTTTGGCAAGACATGGAAGTAGCTTGGAAGGGTATGGAGTTTGTTTATGGAAGGAGATGGTACAAGGTGCAGTGGAATCCTTCGAAGAGAGGTAACTTCTATGCCTAATGTCAGTAGATGATGTAGGGGCTTACATGAAGGATTGGAAAAAGCATGTTTTGGGAGTCCCACATCATCACATGCGCCGTAGAAAATATTTTATATACTTAATTATATTATCAGGCCATTTGTTTGGGATTATATCTTCACAATTTTATGCTGTGGATTTTGGGAGGATTTATAGTTATCATTCTTAGAAGACTGCATCTTTGTTAAAATTTAATAAAGGATCCGACTTTAAAGGAAGGAAAGAAACTTTAAAATAAGAAAAAATTCATAATACTGTCATGTGGCTCTGAAATTATTTTTGTAATCTTTCTGATATTTGTTTTTCCCTAATTTCTCGAAATTGTAGACTCGTCCCCATGCAAGTGGAAATATCAGAAGATAGGAAGCTTGTACATTTTGATTTCAATAGGTGAGAAAACTTCTATGGACATCCAATACTATTCTTGAAATCGTTGGTGGGTTGATCTGATCTCTTCTCTCTTTCTAGAAAAAGAATATATTGATGATAAGAAAAAAAAATATGATGACAGACTACAAGTAATCCTCCCAAAACCATGAATATAAGACTAAAGACATTAGCTTAGAAGAGCTTTCCATTCCCTTAGTAAATCCAAAATGGGCAATGTCCCCTGAAATTACTATTTGCTGAAACCTGTAAGTAGGCAATAAATGTAAAAACTCTTGAATTCCCTTCTAACCAAAGTCGCCACAAACCTGCAAACACAAGCACACTGCCAGACGACTTTACACTTCTTGTTCTGGCCAAAACCAATGAACTTAATGCCTAAAATTGCATGTAGATCAGCTGGACAAATCATTTGTGTGTATACACATGGCAAACCCAAAGAATCCAAATGTCAAATCCTCCTATCATCTGCTACCTCCTTGTCTCTTTTCTGTCTGAACTTTTTAATTTTCAAAATCTTTCTTTTTAATTTATGTATACTTTCTCCTCTCTGTCTGCAGCACTCCTTTTGAGCTGCATGATGACAACTATGCCCTCAAGGCGATGAAATTCTGTGAGAGACCACGGAGTGATAATATGGCACGGAATCTTGAGGATGGGGGTGAAGGTTCTAGCATGTCAGGCTTGTATCAGGCGCAGGCTACTCCTTCAGTTTCAAACCAACCAGTCAGAACTCCAACCTCACCACCTCTCCCTGGAATATTGAAGGCAAGAGTTAAGCATGAGCATTGATATGCAATAATATTATGTTCGTACGTCTTGCGTTATTTTAGCATGTTTATATACTTTTGTAAAGTAGCTTCCTGTCAATCAATGCACAGTAATGGTTAAGAATACGGCCAGCCTGGTCATTCTGTAGGTTAATCACAGATAGCACCTGTGCTTCTGGATTCTAAGGAGTCGTTTCTGGCTAATTTTCTTCCAGTGTCCATTGTTAGAGATAGTTTGAAAACTAGAGTTATACATTAGATTGGGTGGGAGCAAGGCTTATGAAGTGAATATAAGAAAGAGAAGATAAAGCATGTTAAACAATAATTATTGAGGAAAAAATGTTAAGTGGATTTAAATATTATTTATTTAATATTTAAAGCACTTAGCACTTAAAATAGGCTCCTAAGCAATGACATAAAAAGTTTGATTATATTGTGTTGTCTCATGATTTTAAACATAATCATGCAGATAAGTGTGTTTATCTAAAATTCACTGGTGAGTATGGAATTATTATTTATTTATATGTAGATGACATGTTTATATTTGGAATTAGTATGGTTGCAATAAATGAGACTAAAAAGTTTTTATCCTTACAATTTAAGATGAAAGATCTTGGAGAAGTGGATACTATTTTAGGGATCAAAGTTAAGAGGCATAGTTGAGGTTTTTCTCTAGATCAATCTCACTATGTTATTAAAATTTTGAACAAATTTCAACATTTAAATATAAAATAGGCAAATACCCCTTTTGATTCATCACTTCATTTAATAGAAAATAATAATAGATCAGTGGCTCAACTAGAATATGCTAGTGCTATTGGGAGTTTGATGTATGCAATGTATTGTACTAGGCCTGATACAGCTTTTGCAGTATGCAAACTTTCGAGATATACTAGTAATTCAGGAACAGAACATTGGAAAGAAATTACAAGGGTCCTAGGATATCTAAAGAAAATAATTAATCTAGGACTGCTTTACAATAAATTTCCAGTAGTTTTGGAAGGTTGCACCGGTGCTAGTTGGATAACTGGTGCAAGTGATAGTAAGTCAACTTCAGGGTGGATATTTACCTTGGCAGGAGGAGTAATCTCCTGGGCATCAAAGAAACAGACCTGTATAAGTCATTCTACGATGGAATCAGAATTTATTGCCTTAGCATCTGCATATAAAGAGGGAGAGTGGTTGATAAATTTACTATTAGAAATAAAGCTGTGGCCACAGCCGATGCCAGCCATCTCTTTACATTGTGATAGTGAGGCTACAATGTCTAGGGCATTTAACAAAATTTACAATGGTAAATCTATACATATAAGCCTAAGGCATGAATATGTGAGACAATTAATTTCTGATGGAGTAATTACAATTCAATATATAAAAACAACTGAAAACTTGACTAATCTTTTTACAAAAAGACTCAATAAAGAATTGGTTAACAAAACATAAAGAGGAATGTGATTGAACCCTATAAACATCAGTCACTAGTAGTGAAAACCTAACTTTTAACTAGACCAAATCTGGTTTAAAGGTTCAATGGATAATAACAAGTTATTGATAAGTGATTGGACACTATTTAACCATTCCGTGACTAGTGCATGTAAGAAGAACTTAAGTGTTTAGGGTGAGTTAAACTCTTAATGGATTCAAGGAAACCTGAGCAATTAAGGTTTAATGGAAATCCACCTATATGAACATAAGAAGTGGTGCAGCTTCTTACAAGAATTCAGGGGTAATTCTTGAAATGTTCATGAAAAGCCTAGGATGAGCACATGACCATAAAAGTGCGGGAAGTCTATGCAGAACGAAATCAATATAAGAATATGTGTGTGGTATTTCTGGTATTAACACTAAAGTTGTGGTTCAATGCAGTTAAGCAACTATTTACTTGTTAATACTTTGAAGTACTTACACTATTAACAGGTTCAAGTCAAGAGACACCTGCTATTATGCATATTCTTATGTTTACAGAGAACATTTAGCTTTTTAAACTAAGTGGGGGATTGTTAGAGATAATTTAAAAACTAAAGTCCCACATTGGCTGGAAGTAAAGCTTATGAAGTGAATATAAGAGAGAGAAGACAAATCATGTTAAACAATAATTATTAAGGGAAATATGTTAAGTGGATTTAAATATTATTTATTTAATATTTAAAGCACTTAGCACGTGGCGCGTTGTGATCATTGGATTAATCTAACGGTAGAGATCTGGTCTGGTATGAATTTGAGATTAATATTTTTTAATTAATTATTTTTTTTAGAAACAGAATTTCAAATAACAACGTTCTGAAACGGTACATTTTGAAACAACATGTTATTTGATATTCTGTTTCAATTGGACAACAACATTTCAAATACAATGTTCATAAATGAACAGGTTCATCAACAACGTTTCAATTTTTTATTTTTCACTATTATAAAAAGATCAGACTACAAACTAAAAGACTTACTCACGTTCTCTTCTCTTACTTACAATTTCTCTGTTTCATTCTATGTTTCAAGGTATTTGAAATTGCTGTTAGATATTTTTTGTGCTTAGAATAACTCTTAGGGGTGATTTATCAGATCCCTACAGCAAACCTAGTGGGAGCGAATAACACTTTAAGGACAGTGTGTTATAATACGTTTTTAAGCACCGGTTGTTTTCATGTACTGTTTCTAACAATCTTAAGGTGTTATATTATTTTGGTTGATCATGGAGACCACCCAGGAATCAGCATTCAAGGTCATAAACTAGGACTTCATCAAATTGGATTGTTTTGATGGAACGAAGTGTCCACGGTATTTGCCAGCATAGGATTAGTTTTGGAATTTACTCTGGTGTAAATGGTTACTTCTTGGGTCAATCTTTCTTGGTATTTCTTTATGTACTTCAGTCTAGGCATTACATTCAGGATGACTTGAAAATGTTCAGCACAATCTCTTGGAAGGTTTTTAAACTGGATAATTGAATAGATAATTATCAAAATGTGAATGTCATTAAATTACAAGAATTTATATGGATTCACCCATTTGAACATACCCTTGTTCTGAACTATTTTCTTACGTATTTCGTGACACTCGGTCGGGTAAAGGAATTATTTGACTAGTATGATCATAAAATCCAAATCTTAGGAAGACTTTTTGTTTGGGGGGGGGGGGTGTGTGTGAAATAGGAAGACATCTTTAGATAAATTCTCTTACTCGGCTAGGCCTTTTGAATCACTTCATAATTTTCTTTGGCAGGACAACTATTTTGAGATGCAATTCAGGAGTATCCTAATTTACAACTTATATAACCCATGATTCTTTTATATAATTGGAGTTTGAATTGGGGTACGATTAATTTGAACACTTGGTTTTTCCAATTCCAACTTTCGAGGAAAAAAATAGTTGACTGATTTATATGAGCGTGCCACTTTCCCCTCATTCGCCCATCAGGATAGCCATTTTATCAAATAATATTGTGGATTCAAACTCCGTTGTACAAGTGAAGATCTTCTTGGTGAGTGCAGGAAGAAGAAGGCCCAACATAGTTTGTATGGGAAGCTGACATTAGCTTAACAAAACAACGTCGTGGAACTTAGATAGTCAAAGCATGTGGTATGCTCATTTTTCTTGTATTATTTTTAATCTGTGTGGCTCTATTATAGTGTCCATATTCCCAGAAAAAAATGGCATCATCTTGAGTTCATCGTTGACACGTCTAAAATGAGATGCAAAATAACCATTATTATTAATATGTCCAACTAGGTCAACTAAGGTTCTTCACACAAGAGCAAACTTAAAATCAAAGTGTTTCTAAAATATTTAGAGGCAACATAATTAGCTTATTTAAGAATTCATCAAAGCCTTACCAACTCTAATTGATGTTAGTAGTAGAGACTCTTGCTTCTTCAGAAAATGGTTAGGAATTTGATTTCTAACATTTTGTGTATGGAATAAATTTAGTTGAAAAAATATCTACTTCTTACTTTTAGTATTTTGGGGAAGATTAGTCGTCTCTATTGATAAGGGTTACTCCTAGTTTACAACAAAAAAAAAATTATCAAGTCCTTTTATGTGGATATACTTGAAGGAATTACAGGCTTATAATTGTAGAAAATGCTGATGTTATGATTACAAATTTCTTTTAAATGTAACAACAATCTGAATATCTAAGGTATATAAAGAAGTTTTTTTTTGGTAATATAAATAGTTGGTTTGAAAATTGTTTTAGACGCGTGCTTTTGTTGGTAAAAAAAGATGGTAAGGGTGCCTTTTTATCTTAAATGCCTAATATGTAATATAATTTATTCTCTTAAATTAGATGCACCATATCATCAATGCGGGAGGTTTGAGGTTTGAAGAGTAAATTTTAAAAATAATAAAAAATAATCTAAAGTATGTGATTTTCAAACATTTACAGATTATCAAATTCCTTTTGTTTTAAAATAAAATTGAACTATTAATTTTATCATGCCGGTCAAAAACTATTAATTTTATCATTAATAATAATTAGTCACAAATTTTTTGGGCCAAAAATCGCAAGTTTTAGATTAAAATAAAAGAATGTCTTGAGTAGTAGAAGACTCAAATCCTTATGGTTCGAAAAGGCCTTGCGAGAGTGATGGATCTCATTCTCAAACGAGCAGCAATAATTTAAATTTAAGTTGACAACTTTGAGTCCAAGTTCAAAGAGGGTATGGAAATGGGCCAAGATCATATAGAAATTGGTTTTTAGGTTGCACTTCTCTTGAGTTTCATCTACAAAAACCTTTTCCAATTTTACTATGTATTAATTCACCTCCTCATGCAACTTGAACTTCTTACAAATGGAGTGGATTTGAATATAGTCCGAATGGTATATTGGGCAAGCATGGGCCTAATGAATGTCTAGAAGAGCAAGAAGTAGCTTCCAAATGTTGTTATTATGGTATAAATGTAAAAAATACATTTAGGAGAGTTTTCCCAATTTGGGATCCAATGTGATTTGATTCGAATTAGTCGAAACTCAAAATAGAAATGGATACCGAGCGATTTTACCAAAAAGAATTTGTTAATTTGAGAAGTTTGATTATACATCTATGAATATGATTACTGGTTTATGATTATTTAAGATGGTGAAAACTTACCTAATTAAGTCTCCAAATAAGCTTTGGAACTCTCAAAGTGTGCATATGACTTGGAAAGTTATAAGCACAATATGCTCCTTAGTAGATCCTTCTCTAATATTTTGCTTCCTTCGGAGTCTATGGTCTTAGTCTTGGTAGTTGCTAGTTTACTTATGACTTTGGACTTGAATGAGTTTTTGGCAATAATGATCAAGATTGTAGTGGAGATCTCCTGTTGGGACGTTCAAGTTTTGTTATCACCGGTTGGATAAGATTCCAATATATGCCAACAGCATGTTACCATAATGGCATCCATGGGGGTCCTAAAATTCTTCCCTTGGAGTGGAAGATCACAGGTTCAATGGGGCAAGTGTATGTGAATTATATATAAGTTGCCATGAATAAAAAAAATCCCAATACACACACACACACACACACACACATGTTTCGTAGCATATGCAACCAATTTGTCCAAGGTCTTGGATGATGATGCTGATTCTACATTTTCAATTATGGAACTCTTCTATGCATCTCTTTTTTGTCAAGATCTCATTATCTTGATCTTTTCAGTCATGTTGACTTTATTTGTTTTGTTTTACTTATGTATCTTTCATTTTGTATAGTCTTGTTGTTTAGGGCTTCAGTTTTTAGGTTTTTTTGGTCATATTATATTTTAATATATACATGGCCGAAAAGAATATCTAAATTGGGCCATTTGTTAAAACTTGAAAAAAAGTGATTTTCAAAAAATGATTAGGTTATTTAGATGTTTCATGAAAAGTAGTAATCATTTTGTGTTTAATTAAAATAAAAAAAAACTTTTTAAATTATTTAGCAATTAAAGTGAACGATGGAAGATAAAAGAGAAAATTATGATATTTGTATTATGATATTCCCTAAGAGCAAATTTTATTATTTTTGCAAACTTTCTCTCCTTCATCTACGCAAATATTTTTTAAAAAGTTATTTAAAGTAATTTTTTAAAATAAGTAAAAAATGGATTTTTTTTATAGATTTTGATTATTTTTAAAAATTTAAACAAATATTCTAAAAAATTTTAAAAGTACTCCATAGATTAAAAAAAGTATATTTTCCATAAAAAAGATTAAAACAAACGTGCTCTAAATCTTCACGTTTATTTTCTTCTTTTGAGTTGTTTTTTTTTGGTTTAACAGTTTACTTTGTCAGCATTTTGGGCCCTTTTAAATTTGGGCCCATGAAGCCCAGTGATAGGAGCACAACCACTCCTCGTTCCGAATTTCAATTCCGTCGACCAGAACAGATAGGCAAAGGCGAAGCTACCCCCTGTGAGCATCCTTCCCTTCTCCCTACATCATTCGTTTTTCTCTTTCAGCTCGATACCATCCACAGTGTTACAGAATACAGATTTGTTTAATCTGTTTTCCTTTTCATAGGAATCGATTTGTTGTAAACTCTTTTGCTGTTCCTTCTCAATCAATCCCGCAAACATGCTTGCTGTTGTTGATTTCGATTTTTTATGGTAGGGTTTCAGAAATGGCGTCAAGTCTCTTCAAGACCCTCATTCAATCGTCGAAATTCTCATTAACCACCAGAAATTTCAGCCTTGTAAGCGGTCAAGTCAGCAACCACACCGCCAAGTGGATGCAGGTAATATATATACTCCCACAATAATCGTTTGAGGATTATTTTTCCCTCCCTACTCTGTTAAGCATTTCTATGCTGTTATATGGCTGGTGATTCGTTGCTTAAAGTCCTGATAGTTCATCGGCTATCGTTTAATCCCATTTAAAAGTATACATAATGGCGATTGAGTCTAATGGGATCAATCTTTTGAGGCCAAGAGCAAGGGTGAAGGAATTATCGAATTTGATAATCAGATTGCATCTTTCGCGTATAACTTGCTTATTAGAAAGAGTTGATGTAAGGTATAGTTTCTAGGATTATATTCATCCACGTTTTTCAGAAACAAACTGCAAAACATCCTACCGTTATTTCTTATGTAAAACTGATACACTTAGAGTGAAATGACAGGGAAGGTATCATATCATTATATGGTTTGGACGAAGCAACCTTGTCTTTGTAGTGAAAGAAATAGTGGTATCCTTTAAATGTTCTAAGAATTTTTGCTCAAAAGGTTTCTCATTTTTGGATGACTAGGTTTCCCCAAATGACATTATATTAAAAGTAGGTGACAATTGAACAGCATCATGCATAGACTCCCAAGATTTTATTTTGTGGTCATTGAGACTCGCAAAACAGTGGGAAAGAAAGTGCGAGAACCTTGTGGTCTGTGGTAAAATGTGGAAGCTGTTATTGGGATGGTGATGTAATTAAGGAATGATAAATTTAACTGAGACAGTTGGTTTATAGTTTGAATTTGATGTGCATATCCTTATTATTTACATATATTGAGACCATCTATAGTGGAGATGTTGTGGACTTTTTAGTTAGTAGCTTGATTGCTTGTTTTGAGCCAAAGCAACTAGACATTGTGCTTTTGTTTCTTACTATTGAAGATTGAGGCATAAATTTTTCTTGATAATGAAACCTTGCTCTGGCCTTGTTTGGTGCAGTTAGATTGTGGTGACTTAACGTTGTTATATATGTAGTTATGTATTATATCATTATTTGATCCTTATTGATAATTTGGAACCAGGTTGAGATGATGAATTAGAGACCGGCAAGTGCTTGTTAGGTTTATTAGAAAAATGGCTTTAGCTATGAACTCAAATTAGGTGAATCACTGTTGTTTACTTGTTAGCTAATATTGATCAGAAAAATAATTTACCCTCAATTAAAGAATGGACTAATCAGATTAAAAAGTAAAGTAACATACAAGTGAGGCTACTCAATTTTCAGCTATGCTGGCTGTCATCAGGCCTCTTAAGTGGGATGTTTCTTTTCCTATGGAGTTTTCTGCTTACTGATGATGATCCTCACAAATTTTTCTTTGACAATGAGGAAAAAGAAAGGAGAACTAAAGTCTGTTATTATGAATTGCAATGGAAGAATTTAAGTTCTAGCCACTGAAATGAATGGGGATGGACTTGATTATAAGTGTAGTCTGCAGCACCTGCCATAGTGAAAATGGCATGATGGCGAAGAGGGTCCCTACCTCAAAACCTTAAATGGTGTTGCAACCACCGTCTGGTGGTGCAATGGCATCTTCTATGGGTGTGATGGCTGTTGATAACGGTGTAATGGTGTCTGCCAGAGTGAAAGTTGGTGGATTTTTGCATGTACCCCCCTCCCCCCACCCAAAAGGAAAAAAAAAAAAAAAGAATACAGCCAATGGACTTGAGGGACATAAGGGTTATTTGGCCTTATCATTTAAAATAACTCTAGAAAGACCAGAAATATAATGCAGAACTATGCAAACTCACATGCAACTTTGCATATTTGATGTTGCAGACATATTGTTGATGATTTTCTCTCTTAACTTGCAGTCAATACAGAACATCTTGAAATAATCTGAGGTAGATATTGAAACTCACTATTCACATTTCATCTGACATTAAGCTCAGTTCCTTCTATACTCTTTGTACTGGTTTTACTTAGTGTCCATACCTTCCCAACAGTGTAAGAAATATTAACATAATGCCTAGTTTCCCTTTTTTCTTCTAATACTTATGTAGGTGGCTCTTAGTATGCTTAAGAATGAACTATTTGAGCGAACCTTAAGATACATACATAAAGGTTATTATCCGGAATAAGAGCTGGATATTTCAAGAGGTTCCTATTAGATGCACCATGGTCCCTTTTTTTCTGTTGTGGACTTTTGGGCTCTTTACTTATTTATCAGTTTAGCAGTTTTTTATGCAAGTTTTTATAAGTCATGACTTTAGATATTAAAGCTTACTAGTCACCTTTCTTGTGTATTTAATCGGTTTTGGGTTATTTCAAAATTTGCTTCCTTGCCTCAGTATAGCAGCCATCATTCCATCTGCCATACTGACATGGCAATTTGGGGGTTTTCTGTTCTTGGGTGCTGCATGCAGTGCAACACTGATAGAAAGAAAGAACAAATAGAGCTTCGTCATACAACGTGAATAGACCATTGCATGCTTAGATTAAGAGAGGGAATGATGGGGAATAGGATGTCTATAACTTAAGTTGAAGAGAACTTATAACAACAAGAAGCCTTATCCCATTATTTGTGGTTGCATAGGTTAAAAATGTGTGAAATAGAGCAAACATTTTTGTACAACCTTGTTATAGTAAATAGGTGGTTGGATCATTGATGTTTTAAGGAGCAGGAAGGAAAACATTTTATACGCTTCCACAATTGTTTAGTATAGTGCATTTTGGAGCCACTTCTAATGAATTTGTTCTTCTACAACTAAAGTCAGAGAGTAAAATCATGAAAATGAAAGCCACAAATATTAGGTAGTGCATTCACTCCCCCAACACCTGCTTATTTAATTGTGTGCTGCTTTGCATTATGTCAATGTGTATGTTATAATATGACTTTGGAACTTATGCGATACTAATTATGACTAATAAATTTGTTTGACATAAATTCAAGTACATTGTTTGCTAGCTAGTGTTTTCACACCATGAGGAGAAGATGAGATATATATGCCAGATCTAGCTGCAGCCATTATGGGTCTTTGAGTTGTAAATATTGTAGAAACTCAGAATCTATTTTTATAGGAAGGGACTGTTTTCTTTTTGTTATTATATGAAGGTTTTGATTACGGATATTCTTTTTGAAAATTGATATTTAAAGACATTTTTTGTGGTTCAATTGACCATTTAGGGAATCTCACTCATCCCCTTTTCACAAGCTATATGTGAATTGGTAGTAAAGTTGAGAACTTGAGGTTGTTGCCTACATGATATTATGGAATATGTGGCCGACCTAATGTTTTTTAACAGCAGCATCTCCTTTCAAGTGACTCCCATTGTGTTATCTCTTTTTATGTTGGTATGCTATATAAGTTGTAAAACTTATATTTGTTTCCTTTTAAATAGGATGCGAGCAAGAAATCCCCAATGGAGATGATTAATGAAGTTCTGCCTATCAAGGTGGAAGGCAGAATCGTTGCTTGCGAAGGAGGTGAAACTCTCGCAAATTTTAATATCTTCTTTTCTATCTGATATCATTCCAGTGAAGCATATATGCTGGGAAAATTACATTCAATGACCCAAATCTTCAAACATCGTAGTTTAAAAGATTTTAAAAATTGTAAGTAGTTTCAAAGAACAAAGTTACTACTATGTTTTATGTGATTTACTATCAGATTTCAAGAAAGTTGTTAATACATTTCAGGAAAGTTATAGTATTCAGTAACTTTGCGATGACCTTCTTAAGACTTGGAAGTTACTTTTCTAAAAACTGGTGTAGAACCGAATAGTAACTTGCAGTTTTTCAAAATAATTATAATTTCCAAGATCTTTTAAACTAAATTAAGATTTGGGTTCTTAGATGTAATTTCCCTTTATGTACTGTAGACCTTATCTATTGCAGCCAAATCATCACACCAAAAGTAGGGAGATAACTAAATTGGATACTGCTGTTCATGGTTGCAGATAGCAATCCTGCACTTGGACACCCGATTGAATTTATATGCCTTGACTTGGATGAGCCAGCTGTCTGCAAGTATTGTGGCCTCCGTTATGTTCAGGACCATCACCATTAGGACCTGCAATTCACAGGTGTTATATAGGTCTGCATTTGGTGATATTGGTGCTCATGATTGAAATTCATGTTATCTTGGTTAAAATGTTTTGATTATATGATGTTGTAATGATGATAGTCCTTTGTTAGCATCTTCTGAATAATAAGAAGACAATGTTGTTCATGCTTTTTAACCACTTGGCTGCAATTGAAGCTGAAATTATCTGTGAACTACTTGCTGACTGTATTATTTGACTTTACCAGCTATGGGGTGTTGCATTGTTCTGCACAAAATGTATATTTTGCATGAGATTGGAGTTATAATAACTTAATCCATCCTGCCATTGCATTTTCTCTATTCTTGAGAATATACATATATATATATATATAACCACTTTTAGAACACACCGCTTTAAAGTGTCAACTATAAGCAAGTTCTTTAAATTTTTTTTTTTAAATTTTATGGGGATTAGTTTTGTAACTGCTTTAAATTATAGGAATATATGTAAAAATGTTTAAATCATAGGGGCCTATTAAAAAGTGGTGTGAATTATAAGAACGAATTAATTAATTTCCTTCAAAAAAATAAAAACCAAGATATAAGAAATTCAAAATAAACTAATTATAATCAATTTTAAAAAATTAAAGCAAGTAAAAATAAGAACATATAAAAAATAGTTTAAAAATAAATTACAAATATTTTGAGGAACATTTTATAATTCAAAAATAAAAATAAAATAATTGCGTGGCATAAATGGTATATTTTATATATATATATATATCCCTCTTGTTAGCCCCTCCCAATGTCTATGTAACATCAGGCTTACACAACATGCTTCTGAGTTCTAATGGTAAAGCTAAAATAAACTAACTACAGACCAAATTCTTACATGCATCCATTTTATTGCTGTGCAAATGCCAGAAGCTAACAAGCCTGCTAGAATTATTACAAGTGCTTAATCTGTTTCGGGCTTAATGCCCTCTCTTTTGGTGTTTCTTGGGCCCCACTTCTGTTGGTTTTTTCGTAACTTGACGCTCGCCCTGTCTGTATATATTTCACAGCAATGTAGTTCCCTTTTCACCAAAAAAAAAAAAGAAAAAAGAAGCAGAGTGGGAAACGTGAGGCACTCTATTTTCAAAAAATTAGAAGTGGGCACCCCTACTTTAAATCATAAATTTTTTTTGGGATAGGATATTCTTTTTTTGGGTGAAGGGGATAGGATATTATTTGGTCACAAATATGATCTTTAAATTGGAAAGCCTAAAACCCCTACTTTAAATCGTAACTTATCTTTTTGGTATGATATTATTTGGTCACAACTACTCTTTGTAAAGGAACCCAATTTTTTTTGTTGGGTAAACTGAAGGAACCCTGTTATATCAGGGAAGAAAGGGTTTCATTCAATTTTTGGTCTCTATGAAAGGGGGACACTAGCTAAGGTAATAAGAGTGTGATAGAATGTAGATAGCAATCAAGATTTCAAGCTTTTTAATGTAACACAAAATTTCTTGGTAAAAGATTTAACACTTTTTAAGTAAAATTAAGTTTGAATATTATGAATAAAAAACTATGTTTGGAGAATTATTCTCATTTGAGTTTTATAATACTCGAAGAATTAGATACATATATAAAAAAAAATTTCTCACATCTCAGTTATTACTATGCTTTTGCTGTTCTTTATTTTTCATCTTTTCTATCCAGACCTTTACTGTTTAAGCTCTTGGATCATCAAAAGTATTTACATACCCTCCATCTCTTCAATTCTTCTTCCTTTCTCTCCTCCCGGTCCAATACAGTTTTAATAACCTTGATTTAGTTTTACTACCTGGATTATCTCAGTGCTTTTACTTTCCAAGATATGAATCTCTCATGTGGAGAAAAGCTTCAACAATTATCATGCTTTAATTTAACGTCATACTTGACTTACCCAAATTCAACCCTACAGGAAATTAGATTCCTGGGGCAGTCAACATCAGGATAGTAAATGATGCAGTGAATTAGTGGAAAAAGAGGAAGGAAAAAGGGGGCGAGAGGTGGTAATTCTCTAATAGCCCATTGATGGTGAATACTAAATAAATCAAGTTTATGCAGGGAACTAACCTCTTAAAATTGTAAACTGAACACATTTCAATGATAGCCTAACAACAGCAAAAAAACAATTGTGGGAGTGGGAGAGTATGCTCTATAAGTTATTGTAAAACCTGAACCCGCTATTAAATTTATGGATATTGAACCATAATTATCAGCACTTGCTATGATCAATTCCAAAATCTCCCCATCAATTCGGGACAAATAATAAATAACGGCATGCCCAGGATTAAATGAAACGGGCCAGCCTTTTAATTAATATAACAAAAGCAGATAAAAATTCTCTACTTGTACCTACAAAAATCCTCATGCACTAACTTTATCCGTAGCAGCCAATTTTCTTCTCTGTTGATGCTCTGCAACTTTATAATCTACCACTTCACGAAACAGAGTTGGATCAAGCACACAGTTCTCGCTCCCATATACAGCAGCTTGAACACTTGCCATCAGTTTTGCTATTTCCCTTCCTGAAAATCCTTCAGTTTTTGCTGCTGCTTCTCTGATGATATCATCTGTCAATCCTTTGATCTCTATCTGCTGCTGTTTCCCTTTAAACAAATTTTGAAACAGACCAGATTTTCCTGATCCAGCCTGGACTATGTACTTATCCAAATAGAGTTTAAGGAGCTTGAGGCGCTCTTCTTCACCAGGCAAGGGGAATTCAAGAACCTCATCGATACGATCTGCCACAGCTGAATCAAGATCACCAGGGCGATTTGTGGCTAGAGCAAGGACTATGTCCTTAGACTGATCACCAGTACGGAAGAGAAGGGCATTAAGTGCACTTCTCTGAGCTTCACTCATATAAGTCTTGTTCCGCCTGCAAAGTTCATCTAATGCAATCAACCCCGTTTGGACTAATTTAGCCTTAAATCTTTCATTTAATATCATGTAGCGTCACTATAATCCAGAGAAAAAAAATGACAAAAATAAACTAGGAAATTATGTTGTGAATGGCATTTAAATAAAAGAATCTTGTTTCAGTGGTATACAACAGACAAGGACAATTATACCATAATTCATATCTTATGAATTGCATGTGAAGGAGGCACCTCTTAATTAAAATCCCTCATCTTCCCTCTCTTCCCTTTCGTTAAACCACACACATTATAAATGTTACAACGTATCATCCAGTGCAAGTAGTGTTATGCAAAGGTAAAAAGAATGAAGATCTCAAAGGATATCAGGTTACGGTTTAGGATGGACCAATGGTTAAATAGGGTGCTTACAAACAGTAGCATGATCCTATGGACCAAACCAGTCATTGTTTGGGCACAATGAGCAATACCTGCGAAAATAAGTTTGATGGTTTTATTGGTTGCAGGGAAGATTCAAGCAAAAAGGAACAGGACATTCGATTGGAAAAAATTTTTAATGATATCTGGCCAGAAAAATGTGTCTGAGCAATGCTTAACAATGATAAAGCAGATTAGACTTTAGAAGAGGAACTGAGAAAAGAATAAACAAAAGCACATTCAACATTAATGAGCAACAAGGGTAGAAGCATTACTTACTCGCACAGAAATGCATCAGCTTCATCAATGAAAAGTAACAAACCCTTTTTAGATTTCTTAGCCCAATCAAACAACTGGTGTATCTTTGTAACAGCCTGTGATCCCAATGGAGCAACATCTCCTCCAGTCATCAAAGCATAGTCTAATCCCTGCGTAAACATATATGATGAGGTAAAAATACAATTTATTAAAAAAAAAAAAAAAAAAGACAACATAATACTAGCATATAATTAAAATAAAAAAAATCTAAGATAGTTAACTTTGAATGACTTAAATGTAGGTCCCAGTATAGCGTGTGCAATGACTTGATGAAATAGAATATAAAAATTAGAAAAATATGAAAACATATAATTTTACTTATATTTTATACTAGCATCAATTAATATTTCCAAATAATATGATATAAAACATAAAATTTAACCTGCTAAGTATTATGTTCCAGACATTGTAAATTTCCTACTTATACAACCTATCTAATAGCAAAGTGAATAGTATGTAATAATTGAAAACTAAAAGGACAAGTAAAATCTCATACAGATTTATGAGCCAACTCTCTAGCAGCCATTGTCTTCCCTGTTCCTGGAGGACCATAAAAAAGCATATTTCTAAATGGTGCCTGATGTGCTTTTGTATTTGCAGTTGCAGATGCCAGCTGCTCAATTCTTTTATTAAGAGCAGCATGCAAAATTACATCACCAAACCCATTTCCATTTTTCGAAGCAGATCCAGAATCTGCACGAGCTAGGGTGCTCCTGAAATGAGTAAAAACGCCTGACCAGGGGTATTTCCCCCTGGAGGACTCTCGGATCAATGATGGTTGTCCCAATATTCTATCCACATATCCCCATATAACACGGGCACCTTCCCTGCATTGGACCAAAAAAGATTAGCTAACGACAAATCTTCACTGATAGCAACCAAAAAGCATTATACCCTAAACGCCAACTGACAATAAAGCAGCACAAGTTTCACGAGTGATATATATATATATATATATTTATATATATATGATAAAGAAAGAAAACAAATAATACCCAGAGAGAGAGAGAGAGAGAGAGAGAGAAGCAATACTACAAGTTGAAAATCTCAAAATGTAAAAGGCTGGGGAATAGTGTACTTGTACTGTCATTTTTTGACTCCACAAACTTCAGGATTTAGTTCATGAAGAGAGGATTATATCGGCTATTAACAGATATTTGTCAACCATCTAGCGTAGTATGTAGGTGGTTTAATCTTGAGTTTAAAAGTACCAATGGAAGTTGAACAAAAGGGAATGGTGAATAATGTCACTAATAGCCAATTACTGCTTAAGCTGAAGGGCACTGGTGTAAAAAATGGAACCATAAGCAGGCTTGGGTTTGGATCCAAAAATCATGGCCCAATTAAGTGCAGTCATTATAAGTTCAGCCAATTTAGCTAGCCGGCAATGTTATTTTATTAGTGTAATTTATGGATTCATTTCTCAATATATAAACTAAGTAGAAATCCTTGAGCCCATGAAAATTGAATTTGGATTAAACACTGTTGGCCCATGCAAGACCAAGATCATCATGAGCAAGGGTAGGCTGGCCTGTTTGATAGTCCTATGCGCAATGCATGTCAAACATAACCTTTAAAAGGCAAGCCTCAACTCTAAAGGAGTTTTCAGAAATTAACAGCCTATTCCTAGCTTTATGAACAGTTCATACCTAGTGGTGTAAATTCCTGCAGCCAGAGCTGTCACTCCACCAACTGCTACAACCAGTTTATTTTGATCTGTTAGAATGGCTCTTAACCCCCCTGCAAAACACAGATAGGATTTTTTCCACATGAGAGGTCATTATGCAGTTGATCTGGACAAACTAAAAAGACAGCTCAAAGTGGAAAGCAAAATGTCAACAACCCACAAATAGCCATATGTGAGAAAATAGAAGCTGGACCCCAGTTCAAAGCCTAATGATTTAATTAGTAAGCAAAATTATCAGAAGTCAAATAGGTAAGGGAACATATTATTGCATATCCTGGTGAGATAACTTTCAATGAAATTCATATTATAGATACACACATATAATGTGGTCAATATTACTTGCACATTGCATACAGTGCATCTGGTAGATATACCTCCAATATGTTCAAAAGTAGTATTTATGGCAGCAATCCATTTCTCTCTCTCTGCATTAGCACGATCAACTAGCATTCGTCTATTAACCTCTTCAGCTAGCTTAGCTTCATGGGCTCTTCCTTCTGCTTCTGCCATAGCCCTTACTCTGATTGTTTCACGTTCAATGTCAGCTTTCTCCCGTTCTGTTTGCCTACGTTGTGCTTGAATCTGTTCCTCCGTTGCACGACGAGCTTGCTCTTGTCTAATTGATGATTCTTCTTGCAATTTTACTAGCTCTTGGTTCCTGGCTCTCTGGTATTCATTTTCCGCCTGATAATAATATGGCAATGAGGATCATTCCATAATGCAAAACTGAACGCCCAAGGTCAAAAGGTTAAATACCTGCATCCTCTTCCTTGCCAATTCATCCTCATATCGAGCCATTTGGGATTTTGTTTGTGCCTGATGCTGAGCAAGCTTTTTTTGTTCATCATATATAATCCTTTGTCTTTCCTGCCAAGCAAATTAGACATTATATTGGAAACAAGTGATACGTCAGAGGGCAGAACACAAGTGATCTCCTCACATCCTAAAGCAACAAAAATAAAATAGAAGGAGTTTCATGCATGTATGACATTCAAAAAATTCATATTAGAGCTCCAGAAAAAGCTTCATTAATAGGCGCTAGATATGATGCAGTGTTTCTAAGCCAAAGTAAACCCAAATTCCATTCCAGAAGTTCAGAGTGATAAAATTTCAGCTGAAAGGTCAATGCTTACCCCTCAACATTGTGTTGTCCTTAGCATACAAAATATTTAATTGTGTGCATAAAAAACACATAAAGGAAACCTCATCTCTGAAAGCCATGATCAATTGATACAAATGAGGTTCTTGGACAGAATTTATGCTAAACTACAAGAGTAAAAAATGACCCATGAGACCCCCATTGACCAACATCTGCTAGCTAAGGTTTCAGATTTCCAAAAGTAATCTAAGTTTCATAATTAAAACAAGAACCCACATCAATAGAAGTGGAAACTACAATAAATAAGGAGAGTTATTCCGTGGGTGTAAGTTTCATTAAGCCATCAAATTTTAGAAAGCTCACAAAAGTCACCTGAGGAATATAATCCCGAATTCAAAATTAACATTTGTAGGCCAAGAGTTTAGAAGAGATACAGTAGTAACAATTCCACAACTAGAAGGGATTGGTATACAAAGAGAAGGTGTGTAAAGTCATCAATTAGGGCTTTAACAAAATATACAGAAAAGAATATTACAGTTTAGAAAGAGCCAAAACTGTTTTGGAGGTAAGCAAACAAAATATATAACTAGTAAGTCAATAACAACAAAATTCATGTTCAGTAAAATTTTAAGTTCACACACAGACAAAATATGCACGATATTATTCTAACTCCAGCCGGTACAATCACATTTCTATTCGTATGATGTAGATCACAAAGTTAAAAATATCAAATAGAGACAACATAGCTCCTTACTGAGCCACAAATTTAAGTGGAGGCTATAGTTATCTGAACTCAGGATCTACTTACAATTTCATGCTGTGCTTGCACTTGTTTAAACTCTGCAACCTTTGCAGCCAGCTCTGCTTGCTTTGTCTCCTCTTGCTTTTTTACAACATCAAAGACCTTTAAAAGAAAACCCAAACTTAATAGCCAATGAAATATTTAAATAGAATTTAAAAACAAAGCATACAGATGAACAATTTTTTTTTTTGAACTAATATGAACACAAATTATAGAAACACAGAAACAAAGCATATAGAAAATTCAATGGTGTAACAAAGCTTAAATTATTCTTGCTGTTCTTTTCTTTACTCTGCATTTTCAAAAACGTAAATAATTTCCAAACATGTTGATTGATAACACAGAAACACACAAAAATAAAAGATATTTGCAATCATCCGATACAGTGAAAAAAAAAAAAAAAGCTTTTCCCTCAGTTCCTTTCAAGCACCCATTTTTTTCAAAAAAGAACAAACAAACCAAAATCCAAACAACCAAAAACATAACCAAGGAAATTTAACAGACTAATAATTATGGCTGCGCATAACTCATTCCAAAATCTAATGAGAGAAAAAAAAAATGATCGAAAACGGCACAATACGGATAGCATAAACATTTAAAAAGCAACAATTTCCCAACCTTTTTCCCGTGCGGTGAACTAGTAATTTCTCTGAGCGCCTTCACCCCTCTCTCCAGCGCCTCCGGATCAAACCCAGCAGACGTGGTCCTCGGGTGATCATTCCGAACCTTGGGAGCCGGCGGAGGACTATCCTGAGGCAAATTGGAGGCCTGTGGCAGTTTGGGATCCGAAGAAGAGGGCTGAGGAGGAACATTGGAGGAAGACGGGAAACCCGAAAGCGAAGGGAACTTGAAAGTACCATCAGCATACGCATGGTTGTTCTGAGAGAGAGCAGCCGCGGCCGCCATAGCCGACAGTAACCCTGCCGAAGTCTTGATATGCATTGCAAGGGAATAAACTATTAAGCGTTGAGGAACACACAAGGTATAGCTTCCATGTAAAACGAAGCGGAAGTAAACAACCTGGGGTTTTGGTAGGGTTTCTGAGTTTCGTGTTGCAAAAGGCGGTCTCATTGTTTTTTTTCCCTCCCTCTTTATTTTTTCATTAAATTTTTTAAACGGTAAATAATTTAACTAAAAATTAAAAACCTTTAAAATAAATTTTTGAAAATATATATAAATCAAATATATCCTACATTTAAGTCAAACTGAAAATATAAATACTAGCCCCCCAAAAAAAAATAGTAAACTAAGTAAAATAATAATAAGATGGGACATGTTGACAATCAATTTTACAAGGATTTGTGCTTTTTTTTGTTCATTTTAATAGAGTTTTGATTTTTAAGGATAAAAGTTGTTAGTTTTGGTTAGTTTGGAATTAGGTGCATTTGCAATAGTTAAGTAGTAAATTTTAGTTTGTTGGCAAGAATAAAAAAAGAGTAGATTTTAGAGTATTTTGGCATACTTTTTTTATATGTGGTTTCCCAAAAAATATATTTCTAGATAGTACATATCTAACTTGATTATTTTATTTTTAAATTTTTAAAAAATTTAAATCATATTTTAAAAGAAATATATTATATTTTTATGTTAAGTACATAAATACCCATTTTAGTTTCCCTTTTCTTGGTTAGAAGCATTGTCGTTAAAACCGGACCGGACCGGCTAGTTCAACCAGTCGGACCAAGAATCGGTGCCTGATTCGGTCCGGTCATCGTATATGACCGGCACTGTTCAGAACCGGTGAGAATCGGCCAAGAATCGTTGAAACCGGCCTTGAACTGGTTTTGTACTTTTTTTTTCAAATTTTTTTAAATTTTTTTTTATTTTTAAGATAAAATAACATTATTTTTAGTATAAAATATATTTTTTATATATTATAATATTATATAAGTATTATTATGATATATAACTATTAAAAATTATATATTTACTTAATAAATAATAAATAATAGATTATTAATTTATTATTTTGAACTCAAAATATGATTATAGATGAATATTAATTTATTTAAATTAAAATATTGAGTTATGAAACTTATTAATAATTTATTTATGGTGAATAATAGATTGATAATTTAATATTATTTAATTTGAAACTTTAATTAAGTTATAAAATTTGTTTAAACTTACATTAATTATTTTAAATATATTATTTTAATTACTACCAATCCGACCCCGGTCGAATCATTGAACTTTAAACTAGTAACTTGTCTGGTTCAATATCCGGTCCGATTTTGACAATATTGGTTAGAAGTATGAGTTGCAAAAACTTTATGCAAATTATCATTTTATACGGATTTATACAAAAGTTTAATATCAATCATCTAAATCTTGATGCACATTAAGTTGTAGTCAATATTAAGCTTTATTCTACTTCTCAATATTTAATTAATTGTCACACGCGAAAATACGATATGGACAGCATGGAAATGAAAGAAAAGGAAGAATCGGCCCTCACGACGGAGACCGATTCTGAAGGAGTCACCACTAATATTTTAAGAAAAACTTTGAAAAACCAAATAAAAAGAAAAAGATAACCTGCGAATCAAAGTTAGATTCGAAAATACGATTGTGAGTGGGAAAGGCATAAGCCACCTTCACGACACTTATTCCTAAAAACAATTACCTTAAATTAATTATGCAATTTGTATGATTTTTAAAGAAAATTATTTTAATTGCCCTTTAATCATTCACATGTAAAAATAAATATAAAAATAAGAAAAAATGTAAAAATGAAAATGATGAGTAAAATAAAAATATGAGAAGTTGGAAAAATAAAATAAGATAAAAATATTATTTATTTACGGGAGCGGACTTAACCCAAAATTAGAGTTTGAGGCCTACATATTCTGCTATAGGGATCAAAGTCAACATAGTTCAAGTTAAAAATATGTGTCACTGGATTTTTTTTTTTATCAAATATATATTTTTTTTAAAAAAAGAGAAATTTATAAAAAATAATTTATCTTACCGCAAAGAAAACAATTTTCAAAATTGCTTGTTTAATTTTAATCTGTAAAAAATAGATTAATTTCAATTATTTTCTCTTGTCATTCATTTTTTCATCATTTTTTTTAGAAAATCAATTCCTGAAATGATAATATATGTTTTTCCTCGATTTAGATGATATGATTAAAATTATATATAATTTTACATATTTTATTTTTAATTTGACAAAGAAAAATTTGAAAACAACTTTATTCTTACAAAATAAAATTAATTAGCTTATGTAGTGATTTTATCACTCACAACTCGCTAATTAGTTCCTAAATACTCAGAGTGAGACCACTCAAGGAAAAAGATATAAAAAAGGCTTAAGGAATAAAATCAGAAAAAATAAATAATAATCTTTTTTCATAAATCATTTTTATTTTCTTGTTTTATTATAAAAATGGGAATAAGCATGACCATGCTAACACCTTTTTAGTTAAAAAAAGTACTTAAAATAAGACTATTATATATTTATATATTTTTTATTTGTTTTTATTTTTATTTTATGAAATAAAATATGAAAACAATTTTATTTTTAAAAAATAAAATCAACTAACACATATGATGACTTTATCACTCACAATTTGCTAATTGATACATAAATACCCAGAACATTAATAGGAAGAAAATTTGCAATAAAGGTTTTTTTTATTTTAATTATTTATTTTATTATTTTTTAAAAAATAAAAATAAAAAAAGCCATTCGAACCCAAAATATCTAAAATTTAAGACCTAACCAATGTAACTCATTGCTAATGATACAAATGAATGACACCCTATATTAATCCATGGATACTTAGTCTCTCAAGGAGAACTCTTAAGAGCAAAGTGAAAAAATCCCTTTTTTTTAAAACATTTTTGAAGAGTAATTATATTAATTATGAAAATTCACTCTCACTTCTGAATAAAATGTATCAAAATAAAAGCGGCGAAATCAAGAAGTCTACTGTATTGTCATGGACCACGTCAATTATCTACACCCTCCTGATTCAATAAGCCATGGAGCCCAACTTAATTTGTGATGCTTCTCTAATAAATAAATAAATGATATGGAAAAACTATGCCCTAGGTGCAAGAAGCATTGGAATGTCAAACAGAAGATAGGGCCTTGACACACCATGATCCAAAGAAAGACAACACTAATACTTAAATCAAGATATATATTCCCAAAACCAAGCGTATGATCCCCAGAATAATAAGAAGCTGCAGAGCAAGCCCAAAGTGACAAGAGTCAAGATGAAATGTACAACACTACTTAAACTTGAGAAGCCATGATTGGGTGCTTGTGGAATGAGATGAAGACTCACTAACGATGGCAAGATTAAGCCTCTTAAAGTGAAAGTCTCAAAGTATTGATCCAGGAAATTTAAACCCCAAAAATATAAGACCAAAGGGATGCTTACACGTTTGCTAAAATATACCCAAAATTTAATTGTCCAGAATCACTACACATATTTTCCACAACGAGTTAGCCCCCTTTGTCAGTCATTATGCACAATCAGATAGCTCATGTATAATCCTTCGTGATATCAATTTCCACTACAGCAGCATAATCGAATCTTTTTTTCTCTCAAAAATAACAGCATTAAACCTTTGCTACTGTTCAACACAAAAACTAATCATCAAATAAGACACCGACCAAGCCCTGTTTCAACTCCTAAATACAAAGCCTATGGCCATTACAAGGGAGGAGCAACCATCCCAATAACACTTAAACAAGCAAGCCGTGGCAGGAACAGACCCTCACAAATAAAGGAAACGGATGAAAACATCAGTTCTTTACTATTGAAGTCGGAGCAGGAACAGGCCCTCACAGATAAAGGATGAAAATATCAATTCTTTACTGTAAGTCAGAGTACAGAGCATACTAAAAACGATTCCAAACTTATGCTTGGAATCTACCGAAGCAACAACTTGAACCCATACACGAGCAATGACCAAGTAAGAATAAGAACTGGTCTCTAGAAAAATTGAAGATAGAGCAGAATAGTTCAAACCTACTGCAGAAGAAAGTCTTCAATAGTTGCGCCTCCTCTCTTATTCCTTTCCCCTCCAGCTTTCCTCTGTTCCTTCCTCTTTTCCCCGGCCTCCAAATTCCTCCCGAGCAACCTCCTGGAAATTTTCGGCCTCCCCTGTTTCCTCCCTTAACTTCTCCCAGTTTTTTCTGGTCTCCAGAATCCTCATTCTCTCTCTGTCTCTGAAATTTCGGCCTCTAGGGTTCCTTTTCGGCCCCTCAATCTCGGTTTCTAGGGTTTCTTTTCGGCACCCTCCCCCCAAGTGATTGCTCTTCGTCCCCTTTCATAGACCTCCGCGAGTGAAGGAATCCATTTGCCAAACGCTTGATTGCTCCCTTCATCCTCAAACGTGCTCGTCCGCACCTCTTTGCTCACCTCCACTGCCTTGCTATACCTGGTACGGAGAAGTGAGGAATTTTTCTTGTCCATTTCTGCGCCTCCTTAGCACTGCTTCTCTCACTCACGCTTGAACCCAAACCCTAGCTTCCTTCCCTCTGCATCGCGCCCTCTTCTCTGTCTCTGCTCACTTGCTCTCTCCCAGGCTCTCACGAACCTGAGCTTCTCCTTAGAGGCTCCCTCTATGCCTTTTGCCCGAGCCCTGATCAGGGCTCCCTCCACTTTCACCTGAGCCTCTGGCTCTTCCCTCAACCTCGCACGCGGCCCCCTGTGTTTCTGTTTTTTCCAGCCCTAAGGGCTCCCCCCGTGATTTCTATCCGAGCCTCAGCAGAGAGGCTCAGCCTGCCTGTCCACGAGCCCTTTTCAACTGGAGTCGTGGACATTTGGGCTGAAGTGCTGATTTTTATTATTATTTTTATTTATTTATTTATTTATTATTATTTTTAATTTTATTATTTTATTTTATTATGTTTTAGCATTTAGGTTGAAAGATTGGGCCATTTACATTTAACCTAAATTCCCTTCCAACTTTTTTTTCTTATTATTTTTTTATTTATTATTATTTTTATCCCTATTTTATTTTATTTTATCTATTTTTAGTTTTTATGTATAAAATCCAGATAAAATATGATATTCACACTAATTATCATGGAAAAGTTAAGTAACACTTCAGCTCTGTACATAAAAAAGCATTTGTTGCAAATATGAATGTTTTCCTCAATCTTACAAGATCCAAATTTCATTGATTTGGATCTCAAATTTTTTTTTTCTGTATTTTGCCAAAATGAAAATTCATTATGGAGATCTTGGAGGCTTCCAAGAGATCCCTAATCACCCATGGTGTCCCTTGCAAATAATTGAAGAGCCATTAATGGTCTAGTTCAATGAAGAGTCTTCCTATACTCTAGAAGAGGCGGTTTCTATAAGACTAAGTCCAATATCAACTATGTGCGGACCCTTTCATGGCCCAATATGTATGAGCACATCCTACCATGTTTCAAGAGGATTATGTATGTTTTTTGAGCCTAAATTGGGAAGGTCCAAGAGTCCAACAAGTTACAAGATGTGGATTGAAGAGATTACTTGAAATCCAAGTTTACAAATGATCCAAGATTATGTTAATTAGTGTCTTTGATGTCTTTCTTTAATTATTTGTGTTTTTTGGGCTGAAATTTTCGTTTATTTAATAAAACCCAACATTTAGGTGTCTAAATTGTCTATTTTGTTGGGTTCCAACTTATATTTCATGAGCCCAAAATATTGCCTTGAGTCTTAGGTTTATTATAACTATTTGAGTTTCAAGTAACTCATAATTTAGATAAGTTTTTTGTGGGTGTCATAAAAGTGATATTTTTGGTATTGAATATCTCTCTATATGATTATTTTTTAATTTGTGAGATATCATCTAGGGCATTCTATCTTAACTTGCAAGTTAGAATCAATCTAAAGGAATCTTTCTTGACTTGCAAGTAGGAGTCACCTATTAATTTATGAAAGTTTTTGTCTTTCTATTTAGTGTTTGAGTCTAGTGTTTTTTAGAATAATCTATTATAGAAGGTCTCTTAATTTTATGAATAATTAGTTATATATTTGATGATATCATCTAATCATTTTAGATGATTATAGGTGTCATGGCTATTGTAACCTACGAATTTGATAAAAATTAGGGATCTTGTTGCAAGAATTCAAGTGTCCTAACTCTTTGATTTTCAAACTTGTCTTCTACTCAAGTCCTTCATTTTCAGTGTAAATGTAGGTGCCATATATATATATATATATATATTGTTTCTATTATCATCAAGTGTAACTCAAATTGGGCGTATATTTGAAATTAAAGAGGGCATCAATGTATATATTCCCCATTTTTTCTCAGAATTTTCAATGGATAATGAAAATCAAATTAGGCCTATTATATTCTGATTTCCCTTCATTTGATTTGCTTTTAATTTACTTGTACAGTGAAGCACTTTCTATCATTATGATTTGCTTCGAAAAGGAAATGCCTACTGCTTTTTAAAACAAGGAAACCTTTACTCTCTATTTACCAAAATTGAAAAAACACGAGTACTCCACACTGGTTTGCATTGTGGAAGGCTAACCCTTTTTCACATCAAAACACAAAAAATACAAACAAAAAAAATGCAAAACAAACCAGCCTTCTTTACATCTTTGCTTCTCTAATTTGAGCATCTTTTTCTCATGTTTCATGTTTGCCCTTCTTTCCTCTCCTAGTCTAATACTTTCTCTTGTTCTTGTGCAGTCCTTTGGATGCCTTACACTTATAACGTTTTGCCATATGATAATCATAAAAAAATAGAAAAGCACACATCACTAGCCGGTACTCTTCACAAACCAATCCTTAAAAAAGAAGAAGAGAAAGATAGAAAAATTATAAGTGAACATCAAACATGAAATTTCAATAAACATAAATTTTGATTTTATATTTGTTTTACCGCAGCTATAAGGTAGGCAACTACGATCTCCATCCCCCTCCACCCAAGTGCTTATATTAACTTTTCTTTGGTGGGTCTTGTGCTAACCCCCAGTATATAAAATGGATCTTCTCCATCTTCAATAAAAAGTCTATGAAGATCTCCTCTGGTTATTTTCAAAAGAGAATGAGGATCTTTATCCTTAACAAGAGCTTCATCCTCAGAGCATTAAACTCCAAAGTTACCGCACTTCTTACAATAAGGCATGTTGCTTTTTTATTATGACCTTTATCAGTAGTTTTTGTTTCAAGGAAAAGGGTAGGTTGAGGAGAGGATGATGGGAATATAAATCTTCTGAGGTGAAGAGGATATGAGGTTATTATAGCCATGAGTTGGGATGATAGGGAAGAAGAAGAAGAGCAGTAAGAGATTGAAGCATAGTTTGGTCCAGAGAAGAAGTGCTAAAGAAGAAAAAGAATAACAATGAGATATTGGAGCATAGCTTGGTCTGGAGAAGAAGTGAATAAGGTTATAGAAGTAATGGGGGCAACATACAAGGCATAGGGCTATTGTGAAGTGAAAAACAATGTAGGAGAAATACTAGAGAACAAATGGCTTCAAATAATGAGTAGAATCAATGACCTTTTTCTTTATGGTAGGAAAAAACTTCATTACCCAATGCATATAGAAGTATAGAGTGGTGTGTATCAATTCATGCTTGGATTTGGATTTCAAGTACCTTAGTAAGCCCTGTTCTTGTGACCCTTCTAATTGATAGTTTTAATGCACTATGAAATAAACAGAAGAAGGCCAAGGTGGCATGAGAAGATGATGGGTTTAGTTTGTTTTTGTTTTTGTTTTTGGTTTTTTTTTAAGATGTTTTTGGAAAAGAAGAAGAATTTATGGTTTTTTCTCTTATGAGAAAAAGGGTGTATTTTCCTTTTAAAAATGTGTATGAAAGATAAACGATGGAATCTCACCAGTGTTTTTTTCTCTTATGAAAAAAAAGGTGTATTTTCCTTTTAAGAAAATATGTATTAAAGACAGACAATGGAACCTTACCAATGATGATGAGGATGTGAATGACTCAAATTTATGTGAGGAATATAGATGGGATCATGAACTTTGATGGTTTATTGAGAACCTAGGTATATGAGGATAGATTTTTTTAACCAAGATCTTAGATTTTATAAGCCACAACAACATACATTAATCAATTTATGTTGTATGCATAAAATAACAATTAATTAAAAATGTGTCTATATCAAATAAATGAATTCAAGGTAATTAAAAGAGTTGCTTAATATATACTTTCAAATCATATATACATATATATATATATATAAGAATGGTAGGCAGGTTTTATCCCTGGTCCATTATTCAAGAATCATAGAAGGGAAAAACACTGATACGTGAGAAACTTTGAAAGTAGACTACTACCTGCAGTGAGAGAGTGTTTTGCACAGATAATATTACACTCTATAGGTAATTAATTGATCAAGAAAGCGAAAGGTAATGATCGCTCTCTCCTATACTCTCTCTACACTAGACCATTACCTGTAGTGAGTGTGTGCTTTGCATAGAATACTTCATAAAAAGAGACACGAGGAAGGACGGCTGCCTACCCACCTCAACACATGTTTGGACAAGCATCCCCATCCATACTGCCTCAATTGTACTAGTGAACAGGGTTTATATACAGCTAGCACTTCTTCTCTGTACAAAGCTACGCTCCAATTTCTCGCTGCTCTTCTTCTTCCTCCTTAGCACTTCCTCTCTAAACCAAGCTATGCTCCAATCTTTCATTGCTCTTTTTCTTCTTCCCTAGCACTTCTTTGGACCAAGCTACACTCCAATCTCTCATTGCTCTTCTTCTTCCTCCTTACCCTCCTAACCCATGGGTATAATAACCCCATATCCTCTTCACCTCAAAAGATTTACATCCCTACCATCATCTCCCAAGCCTACTCTTCTTTCCTTGAAACAAAAACTAGTGATAGGGGTCATAGTGTAAAGCAACATTCCTCACAGTAAGAAGTGCAGCAACTTTGGAGTTTAATACTCTAAGGATGAAGCTCTTCTTAAGGATAAAGATCTTTATGATCTTTTGAAAATAACCAGAGGAAATCTTCATAGGCTTTTTTTATCAAAGATAGAGAATATCCATTTTATATCCTTGAGGTTGCCATATGGCCCACCAAAGAAGAGCTAATAGAAGCATTCGTGTGGAGAATGATGGAGATCATAATGGCCTTCCTCAGAGTTATGGTAAAACAAATGTAAAATCAAAATTTATGTTTATTGAAATTTCTTGTTTGATGTTCACTGATCATTTTTCTTTCTTGCTTTCTTTCTTTCTTTCTTCTTCTTCTTTTCTAAGGATGTGCCCCTGAAATTAGTTTGTGAAGAGTACTGGCTAGTGATGTGTACTTTTCTACTTTTGTATGATTATCATATGGCAAAATGTTATAAGCGTAAGGCATCCAAAGGGCTACACAAGAACAAGAAGAAGTAGCAAAGAGGAAAGAGGGGCAAACATGAAAAAGAAGAAAAAAATGGCTAGAAGCAAAGAAGTAATGGAGGCTCATTTGTTTTGCATTTTTTTTCATTTGTGCTTTTTGTGTTTAGATGTAAAGAAGGGTCAGTCTTACATAATGCAAATTAGTCTGGATTATTCATGTACTTTTTTAGTTATAGTAAACAGAGAGTGAAGGTTTCCTTGTTTGTAAAAAGCAGTAAGTATTACCTTTTCGAAGCAAATCAAATGAAGGGAAATCAAAATATGATATGCCCAATTTAATTTTTCATTATCCATTGAAAATTCTAAGAAAAAATAGGAAATATATACACTGATGCCTACTTTAATTTCAAATATATATTGTTTCTATTGTTGTCAAGTGTAACTATAAACAAATGCTTAGTTAAATATATTAACGGTATTAGAGAAAAAGAAACTTTTAATTATATTTTGAAAATTGAGGGATTAGAGAGAAACTAAATAAAGTTAAGAGACTAAAATAAAACCTAATATAAAATTAAAAGATCAAATGTTTACTTTTGCCAAAATCATATAAGAAACATGTATTATTTCCATGTTATTTATAAATTAAAATTTTAATTTAAAAGCTATTAAAATTTAATTTGTTATGTAATATTTTTAGTTATTATTTTTTTAAAGAAATTATTATCCAAGGAATGATGGCATTTTAGACATTTTTAGTGAGTATCTATTTAAAAATGTTTCTAATTGAAATCATCCAAACATATTTCATTTTATCAGAATCACTTTTAAGGTAAAAATATCTAAATATAAATTATTTTTGACAAAATTAATTCTAATTAAAATCAATTCTAGAAAATTAATTATATTTAAAACTATTTATGCAAAATCTAATTCAAGCACACATGAAACAAAAAAATATAGATATATGAAACAACTTGATAACGGATGTAAAGGCACAAGATGGAAAAAGAAAATAAAAACATGAAAAAAAAAAAAGACAAAATCAAAGTTAAGAATAGTAGAAGAGAGAAAAATGATTAATTTGAGTGTAGTGGGGCCCACAGCAAGAAAGCCATTGTAGTACCGAAAGTTACTGTGGGATCAAATTGAGGGTGTGTTTGGATTAGCTTTTCCATAAGTGATTATGTATAAGTGATTATGAGAATAAGTGATTATGTAAAAAATGATTTGTGTTTGGATAGTTAAACTTAAAAAGTGATTTTCCATAATTGATTGTGTTTGGATAAAAATTCTGAAAATCACTTTTGGATAGATCTTGACTTGAAATGTCTTAAATGCCCCTGGTCTTTAAATAATACTACTTTTTTTATAAATGAATTATTTATACATAATAATATTATGTAATGGGATAAAATTTTAATATGTAAATATGTAAAATTCTAATTTATGAATAATATGAAAATATTACATAATTAGAATTGTCAGTATTCATGTTAAAGTAAAAATTAAAAATACTAAAGTTTAATATTAAAAAATAATTATACATAACTAATTGTCTTGTAAAGATTGGACAATTTAATCTCTAAGTAAATCACGAATATAATCCATTTCTCTTGAGGATGTCATAGTTGAACTTCTAGATGCGGGTTGATACTCATCACCATCATTACCGTCTTGCTGAACCACATCTTCAGTTTCAAATCGTAAGAATTCAGAATCTGTTTGGGAATTCTTTCTAATGAAGTTGTGTATAGCCATTGTTGCACATACTATCTGAACTTGTGTTTGAAATTTGTAACTAGGCATGCAATATAAAATTGGAAATCTGTTCTTCCAAACTCCAAAAGACCTTTCTATGGTGCATCTTAAACTGGAATGGTAATAATTGAATCGTTCATTATTGTTCGCATATCCAGAGGAACGCTGAAAATCTGGAATGTGGTAGCGTTCACGTTTATATAGACCAAGATATTCAGGTGGTGTTGGATAACCAGCATCCACCAAATAATATTTACCTAATGGTCAATGGAAACATTGTCAAATATTTGTAATGGCAACTCAATAATAGATAAAGGTATTAATAAGAAACATACCTTCAGGTGGGTGCGGAAAATTCATGGAAGCCGTTGTGATGGCATTATCAAAAACACGAGCATCATGTGCAGTGCCTTCCCATCCAGCTAACACAAAAGTAAAGCACATGTCCCAATCACATACAGCCATTACATTTTGTGTTGGATATCATTTTCTTCCAATAAATCTTGGTTGTTCACTAGGAGCAACAACACATGGGATATGAGTACCATCAATAGCACCTATAGCATTTTTGAAAACCGGCCAATATCGCTTATCACGCCGTATTTTTGATGGTACACCACAAAATCTATTATGTTTTGGCTTAATATTTTTTGTTGCTAGTCTAAGGCAAGCCGCTAAGACTCGATGGAAATGTCTACTTATAGTTTCTCCTGAGTGTTGAAATCTCTCTTGTAGCATCCTATTTCCAACCTCATGCCCAATCATGTTCAAAAAAATTGCAAGCATTTCTTGCACCCCCATTCTCCTAGTTCCCTTTAACCCATGTTCTTCGACCAATTCATTACAAAGTTGAAAAAATACATTCTTTTCCATACGAAACATCTCATAACAACGAATAGGATGACCCTGTAAAATTTCATTTACCCACACATGACTTGTATATTCACTAGTTCTTCGGGGCTCCTTACATAAATGTTTTACCGCATACAACCCAACTAATGCAGTGACGTTTGCAACGTCATTAAAATCATCTTCAGATGAGTCTGAGTCTCCCATTTAACTCTTCAAACCTGGAAGGTGAAATATTAAAGTAAATATTTAGAAAACATCATGTTCTTCATAATTCTTTGAAAAAAAGTAGTGAACTAAAATTATACTTCAATCTACAGTAGGCAAATATCCAAGTCACATTGATAACAAAGTCACAATAAGCAACCTAAGATAACAAAGTTGAACAACCTAAATTAGCAATAAAGTTGAACATCCTCATAGGAACTCTACAAGTCACATTTTACAACTAAAGTTAACTATCCTAAATTCTAGATGCAGCAAGCTTCAACCAGGTCAACAATCTTTCCTCATCATGTCTTAAATGTACAAAGATGTCCCTTTTGGTGGGGTCTGAGAGGACTTCACAACATTTGGAATACCAGTCAAGATCACTATAGACAGCCTCTAATGAACTTAATTGAGCCATAACTTCACCCATAGATGTTGAGGCCTTCTGTTTTCCTCGCGATTCCTATGCATCAGTAATCCTATTGATAGCATCAACTATCTGCCCTGTATTGGTGGCTTTATGTTTTTTCCTTCCTTCTGAAGGTCCCATCCTCTTCCTCTTGCCGCTACTTTTTTCACTAGAGTACCCTTGGGAAGTGTTCAAGTTCAGATCCCCAAACTCACCACTCACTCCAGCACTTTGTCTACATGAATCATTATCGAGATCTTCTTCACTATCTCCTGATCCCTCCTGTAGGTCTACACATGGACAGTACACATCATCATCCTCTCCAACATCATCAGGTAATGTCCCTGACGACGGTGTCCATGCATGCACCCCACTTGCCACTACACTTCTAAATAATATTGTTAATTCATCCTCAAATTGAAGTCCTCTATATCTGAATTTCTTATATTCTGGATTTTCCTACAAATTTACTTATAATTAGTATAACATATTACACAAAAGTTCAGTAAACTACGCATATTATAACATCAAATAAATTAAATTACATACCGATATCTTTTTCTCCCACCATGAATCAGATGCATCAATAGTTTGTTGTCCAGGAAGCCACCCTACACCTGACTCTTTTTCGAGCATCTTACACCATAAAGTCCAATCTTTTCTAAGGACATCCAACCTATTCTTAAGCTGTGCCCTAATGTAATTTCTGCCAGTCTTTTCCTTAAACCCAGTAATAACAGCAACCCATCTAGTTTTATTCAGACTACTGCCCAGCCGCTGCCCTTTTTGGACTTGTTCCACACATAGTTTGATCAAAATCTCAGTTACATTCGTGTCCCAAGTTGCTGTCACCTTCTCATTACTCATGACTCTATTAACAAAAAGTTCAGCTAAAAGAATCCAACACTTTTATAACACCTAAAAACACAATCAACTGATAATCAACAAATGACAGCCAATTAAAGCACATAAAGAGGATAATAAAATGCAGAAAAGAGTTGAGATGCAAATCTTCAAATCGAACAACAGTCCAATAACTAGGAATGTATATAAAAAAAAAAACCAACTTTAGGACACCTAGCAAGCACACCCAACAAGCAAGCCATTTCAGTTTTGTTTCTTTTTAGCATAGAGCAGAACTGAAAGAGAGGGCAGGACAGAGGGTACTCACACAGCAAGCTCACCCACGGAGGTAGCAGACACAGGATGAGGCAACACACCCACGGAAGATGATGGAGCTGCAAGCAAATCATAGTGGAGCGTGAGACATATCAGATCAGGGAAAATCAGGTTTATATGGAGGACGAATACTCGGATTTAAGTCCAACTCTGACAGATGAAGCAATATTGTTACTAGAACATACCGTCTGTCCCAGATCCAGAGATTGAAGGCACCTACAGTGATATAGCCAGGAAGTGCCTCGCAGAATTCTCTAAACGCCGACGACAGTTCATGGTGAGGATGAGAAACAGAGGACAAGGCAAAGTATTTTTTGGATGACTGTGGTCCCACGGCCGAGTGGTTCTGAGACGCGGTGGTCGGAAATCTAAGAGAAGGCAGAGTTCCCGGCGATGACGAGGAAGAGAGGTCAAGGCAGAGTGTGATTTTCTGGACGACTGTGGCCGTGAGGTTGACTGGATCTGAGACGCGATGGTGAGAAAGGAACGAGAAGGCAGAGCACGGCAGTGAGGGAGTTTGCAGGCGGCCGATGGGGGTTTGATGCGGTGATCGCCGAAGGAGAAGAAAGGATGATAGCTATGGAGGAGTTTGTAGGAGGCCGACGACTGTTGAACGCAGTGACACTCTAAGCAGAAAAAAAACCAAGCAGGACGATGACGGTGGCTGGGGAGCAAATGGCCGAAGAAGAAGATACGCAAGACAAAAGTAAAGGTGGGGCAGTTTTGGTCAAATGGGTTGATAAAAAAGTTAAGAGCCCATTAATGCGTCCAACGGTCATATTATTCCCTGAAGTGATTATGGAAAAGCTACGGAAGCCAGCTTAATTCAATCTAGCTTATTTTGGGATAAGCAATTATGCAAACTGGGTTGGTGTTTGGGAAGTTATTAAATAAGTGCTTTTTTTTACATCATAAGCGCTTAATTTGTAAATCCAAACAGGCACTGAGTGGATGTTTGAATTAAACTTTTTATAATTGATTATAGGGATATGTAATTTTTTATAATTGATTATGATAATATGTGATTATGTCAACGTGATTTATGTTTGAATGTTTTTCATTGATAAGTGATTTTGAGAAAAAAAAATGTATTTGAATTTTTGGTGTTTAAGTGATTATTGTGTGAATAATGAGAATGAGAAGTAAAATAAGGGTGTGTTTGAATTAGATTATGTATAAGTGATTATGAGGATAAGTGATTATTCATAAATGATTATGAGAATAAGTGATTATGTGAAAAATGATTTATATTTGGATATTTTTACCTTATAAATGATTTTGAAAAAAGAAATGTGTTTGGATATTAGGATTTAAGTGATTATTTGGTGGATAATGAGAAGGAAAAATGAAATAAGTAATTATGGAAAGATAAGTGATTATCGTAAGTTGAAAAAATCAGCTTCTTCCATAAGCACTTATTTGAGGTATAAGTGCTTATTGAAAAGCTGTTTTTATTTGACAACTTAACCACATAATCACTTATGGATCTCCATAAGCAATTATGCTCATAATCCAAACAGACTATAAGTGATTATGGAAAGAGAAGTGATTATCAATAAGTAAAAAAGTCAGTTTCTCCTATAATCATTCATTTGAGACATACTCCCTCTGTTCCTTAATATAAGGGATAATTGGGGGAGTTTTCGTGTTTCAAAATATAAGGGACATATGGGGTTTGTTTGGTGTATTTAATGATTTTTTCCAAAAATACCCCTAATTAAGATGATATATTTTTAATATAATTCATTTGTATTAATTACACGATGGAAGAGTTATTAACATTAAATGAGGGTATTTTTGAAAACTATTTTATATTTTAGACAAATTTATTATTTTCCTTAATCCGTGTGATTTTATCTTTTGTCCATTATATTAAGAAACGGAGGGAATAATTTCTTATTAAAAAGAGTGATATGTTTGGCAACTTTGCAAAATAAGCAATTATTTCCTCTTATAAATGATTATGACTTCAATCCAAACAAACTTTGAGAGGTCAGATGAATAGTAATACTATTGGGACATTTGTATTAATTTTTATATGTATTTCCTACAATTCTTAATATAAGTCATTTTTAATTATTTTATCAAAATAATGAAAAAATAAGTTGCATCAATAAAAAAGTAAGTCGGGTTCGTAAAGTTGTCTAAAAACCTATTATATATATACACACACATACATAAGTAATGAAAAAAACAACTTTTTCTTAGATTTGGGAAATCCCAAATTTAAACATACTTCCTCTATTTTTTAATATAAGATCATTTTAACTGAATTATGCAGATTAAAAATTAGAATTAAAACTAATTAACTACCTCGATTTCTCTGAAAATCTCAACATTTTTCTAAAATTACCTTTATTTAATCTCTTTCTCTTTGGATATATTAAATAGGGGCATTTTTTGAAAATGTATAATAAATACTACCTCATATATTGTAAAGGGTCTTATATTTAGAATCAGAATTAAAGATCCTATATATAAGATTGGAGGGAGTAGTATTTTCATAACTTTGGAAGCTCCAAACCAACTCAAACCCCTTAATTCCTATTTTAATTTTTTTATGTGTCAAGGTTAATTTAAATAACTCTATGATCCACATTATTTGGTCCAACAATCTTTTTTTTAATTCATTTTGCAAGTTTTTCTATGGTTAAATCTAATAGGTTTTGAAAAATAAAATTTACACATATATTTAAAGTTAACAAATTTGCTCCTTAATAATTGGCATGTTTCAAAATTTATGATCCAAAATAAACACAATTTAATTAGTTTAATTAATTATAATATGTATGTTTAAAATTTATCTGTAATATGTGGCACGGCATATGTGGCAGGTTACAAATTTTATAATTCACAATCTGTTTTTACATATACCATTTAATTAATTATAATATATATGTGGGAACAAAAAAATTGGTGCATCATCAAGTTTAAATCAAATATTTTACTTAATTATATTCAACATTTAAATATATAAATCTCAAAGGATAACTTCCATAATATTATATGCTATTTAACTAATTGATTTCATACTTAAATAGTAAAATCATTTTCAAAAGATATAAGATCATTTATATATATTAACCAAGGTATTAAAAACCGGACCGGTCATTGAACCGGATGAGACAACGGTTCAAGGTTCAATGGTCGGACCGGGGTAGGACCGGTTGTGAATAAATTAATATATTTTTAATAATATAGTCAATTGATATTCTATTTTCATATTATTTGTTAGGTAAATTTATCATTATTAATCATTATGTATCATAATAATACTTATAACATATTATAATATAGAAAGAAAAAAAATTACACTAAAAATAATACTATTTAATACTAAAAATAATGTTATTTTATTTTAAAAAAATATTTAAAAAAAAAAAGAAAAGAAAATCGGACCGGTTTAACCCGGTTTTGTACCGGTTTTTGATCGGTTTGACCGGTTCTTCACTAGTTCCCACCGGTTCCAATTTCTCCCGGTTTTCAGCTATTTCCGGACCAGACCAGGGGCCGGTTCCTGGTCGAACCGGCCGGTCCGGTCCGGTTTTTAATACAATGATATTAACCATATATATCATTTATATATATAATATATATAAATAATATATATGGTTAATATAATTAGTTATGATTAATAGCACCATTTCATAAAATTTAGTCCTTATAATTTAAAATTATAGAATTAAATAATATTAGTTATGATTAAAATAATTTAATTAGATTTTGTGTTTTTAATTTCAAAATATAAAATAAAATAATAGGTATATATATAGTTTACCTACTTTTATATATATAATAGATAGATTAAGGTCTATTATTATTGTTCTTTTTTTTGATAAAAAGGTCTATTACTTGGTTAAGAGAAGAGAGAAAGTACTCTTATTCTAGATTTTATAAAAGGGGCCATAGCTGCTCTGCCCTCTGCCTAACATATTACAGGCCCAAGACTTCCCACACGGTATCTATAGTTAGAGGAGAGCCCGACCCTTTCACAATGATCGGCAGCGCTGCCCCTTGCTTTTTTTTCCCTGGTAGATAAGTGGAGAGTATTTATAAACCAGCACCACCACGCCTAATGCCTTGATTTCATTGCCATTGTATTATGTAAATTACTTTTTTCTATTTTCTAATGGAAGATATAAATAATTAAATTATTACAATAAAAAATTAAAATTATTAAATTTATTAGAAATGCAAAATAATTTATAAAATTGTATTCTTTTAATATTAATAATTTTTATAATGTAATTAATGAGAATAAATTGTAATTATGGATATTTAAAAAATATATATATTAAATACACCAAATAACCCATACTTATTTCTTATATTTTTGAAATAAAATAATTCATCAAATGTCTCTTATATTAAGGAATCAGAATAGTATAAAGCAACATCCCAACATGCCAATGTTGCTTTTTTTTTTTATTTCTAATTTATTCATTTTTTTGTTTATCTCCTAAACTTGTTCTTTATGTGGAGATAACACTTTTAGCTATGTGAGTCTTATTATTTATTCTTTTTTTTTTCAAAATTTGATCTTTTTAATTTAATTTATTATACATTTTGAAAGTACTTGATGTCTTACCATTTCCTTTATATTATGTACTCATGTCAATGAGCATTGAACAAATTTGGAGAGATGGTGGAAGCGTACGATGAACTTGTTTACTAAATTGAAGAGAAAGCAAGTTTTCATTCATTATTTTGCTTTTAACTTGTTTTTTTTTTATCAATTTAAATCTTTCTCAATTTCTAATTTCTAAATAAAAGTATTAATACTCATTAGCAATAGATCACTATATATTGCATTTTCTTAGATCACTAAAAATAATATATTTTACATTTTTTAAACTTTTTGTTTGGACCACATTTTATTATTATTATTATTATTGAATTTTATAATATCCTGACAGATACAATTAGAAAAAATATTAATTTAATAGCATCTGATTTGGCCACAGTTTAACCCCCATTTATCCAATCAACCATGAGCTAACACCTTAACCGACTCAATCACCATTCTGATTTTCTCAACATTTTCAGTTAGATACACATTTCACTGACACAAAACAAATAATGCCCTGTAAAAAAAAATCTAAAGTCACTAATCGCACCCACCCATAACATTTGAAACCCACAATTAGTATAATCGCCAATCATCACATACTAATTGTGATATGGCTTCTTAAATAAACCCCATTAGTTGAAGAAACTCGAGGGGAATAAATGAATTAACCCAGACCAGAAAAAACATCAGAAGCCTGAGTTCCGGAAAATATACTATGCACAACGAGGTCAAGAAGGATTATATCTACAGCTTCTGGCACCTGCAACTTTGTGCAACAAGAAGCATCAGAGTCAGTGATCAATTGATTTATACGCATCACTCTGAGCGTGCTAGTAAGAACCCAAATCCTGAGTTATCACGTATTAATGGAGGCGGATCAACATCAGCTACATCTACTGGTTGCATTGATTTGGAAATGTCATCCACAGAAAATGGAACGCTGCATTCATGTCTGACGGTTAGAAAAAAAATGATACGGCTAAAACCAATAAAGGCCATGGAATATAACTTGTTTGCTATAGAAGTATATACATATAGCACCTTGAGTCATCATCTAATAAGAAAGAAGTGCTCACAGCATTATTAGAGTCCTCAGACATTATAGCTCTCATGCTTGATATAACCTGCAGATTGAAGAAAGGAGTTCCATGTAGAGACTCTATCACAGATGTTTCATATTGGGATTCCTCAAAAGATGCACACAACCAGTGAATAAAAATTCATTAACCAGAATACAAAAATATATTAGCTTACGTCTGTGGACAAGCTGTGTGTGCCATATTTATCATCCCAGTACATAGTACTTATTCTGTATAACTGGTGTATACTGAGAACCTGCAGTACCAATGTTATGCTTCGAAGGGAATCAAAGCGAAGTCTAATCTCATATATAGTTAGAAGACTGAAGAAAAGGTACTAACGGGGCAAAGCTCCTTCGTTAATTCATTTAAGGACTTTTTGGATTTCTGATGTATCACCTGAGATATAAAGAATGTCAGTCAGTTGAATATCTGATGAGCGGCAAAATGGAATTTGAACTTCTACAGGAATCACTCTTACCAGAAAGCCAACAGCCTGCCTAATATGCTTCAGTTCCTCCCAAGCTGATCCAGCATACTGTAGTAAACAGATTTCATGTGAAGACATACAAAATTGAAAAAGTAAAAGGACTCAAAGGATTACGTGGCGCTTACCTCCTCAGTTGCCACAATGCACCACTGTTCTAATTCAGCCAGACCTGTCTTCACATACTCCCCATTACTGAATGAACAACACTCACGACGCAACAGAAAACTGCAGTATTAAATCACATTTAGTCCATCAAAGTTACTGCATTTTATAGTTGCAGCATGTAACGCAGGCAGAAAAGAAATAGGGAGAATCGAAAAGAGGGGAAAGAGAGAACCTGTTGAATAATTGAACATTGATAAAAGAGAATATTTGAGTGAACACTTTGCGGACTAAGAACGGAGGCACCTATTAAGTCAGATCTTGTTAGACTAAAATCATGCTCAGGCAACAAAAATACTAACATTCGATGTAAACTTCAGACTCACGTAGTTTGCTTTCATTATCTTCAGATAATTATTTAAGCTGTCCACAATTCTTTGCCAGTGGGCAATTAAAGCTTGCTGAGCAACTGCATTAGCATGTGAGCGTCCTTTTACCAAGCTTTGACGAGAAGTCCTTGAAGCCTGTTGTTGTCAAAAAGAAATTTTTTAAAAAAATTAACAATAAACCCAAGGAATTGTGCTTACCAAGTACTTCATAGTCTGACCCACACATGAGTGCTTGCATAGGGAGAGAGAACAAATAAGCCTCCTAGTATTTAACAATTAATTCAAAGAAAGTTGGATTCTTAAGTAATCAGAGTTCTTCATCAATGAATTTCTTTCTGATTTATAATGTAATGAAAGAAAAGAGTTTACTCTTGAAATTAGCAGTCTTCAGCAGTCACTGCGAGCAAATATCCTGCTTCTTTGAATTTGTCAGGACGTTCTTTCTAGTTACAAGTTAAATGTATTGCACTGCTATTGTAACTCGCTAGCTGGATATTTCCTGTACATTCTCTATATATTTGAATATTTCTGGGTCTTCATTCTATTGGTAGCAAAGACCATTTCTTCCACATTACTAGTTCTCCATTCTTCCATTACTTTAGCCAATGCTTCTAAAAATGCTGCCAAGGTTATTGGACAAACAACAAGCCCAACTACCTTGTCTTTAGATTCCATTGTCATGTACCTTATAGTCCTTTTAATCTTAGTTCTACAGCTAATTAACCTGTGCTCTTAATATTCATGATATGGTTGACTAGTAGTAGACAGAACACAGAAGAAATAGAGAAGATGATCCACCATTTGTGATTAAGACCAAGGTGGCCAAACCTGCTGCTAATGGCCAACAGAAAAGGCCAAATCAAGCAGTTCAAGGTGAACTGCTACAAGATGGCACATTATGCGCCCTCACATGCTGGCACATGGCACCCAGGACAGTTAAACTCATGGTGCTGGAAAGATAAATGCTAGTTGAATGCAAGGATTTGGCGAAGGTGGAACCTTCTGGACAACGTGAAGGGGCAAGTGACAACCTTCTCATTGTCCATGGTGACAGAATATGAAGCCCTACTTTATATAGCGGCTGAGCAGTGAGCCACAAGGGTCCCATAGATGGGTTCTGATACCATGTAAATATGTAGCATAAACTTGCTCAAATTTTTTACTTGCTTATTCATGCGAAGAAGTTTGCCAGTCAATCCCACAAAATCAACTAACAAAATTTAAATTAGAAGACACTAAATCAGCAACAGATCAAAGAAAGCATAATGTTGACACAACAGCCTAAAAAAATAAATAAATAAGGCACATAACAAAAACAACATAGGGAGAATCATGTGACTTTCAAAATCCACAAGCATGCTTGCTTACACACATTATATTAGCTTTGATTATTTACCATAGCATGAAAAAACAGCTTTGTAAACTCTACCTGGATACATAATCCGAGTAATGGAGATATCTCCTTTTTCAGGCTGTCTCTTATCATTCCATATATTTTTTCAAGGAAGGCTGTAAGCTGCTGCTTAAACATCAATGCTGGATATTTTGCTTCAATTTGCGGTAAATCATCCAGTCTTCTAAGTCCTTGACCATTTAGAAATGAAAATCTACTTTGTGAAGATGCCCTTAATCCCTATAATCAAAGGGGGAAACAAACTTACAGGAAATGTAAGTGAAATTTTAATGAATTGATAGAAGTTGCTCCAGAAAGGAAATGCAGATGCTCTGTACCTGAGACATTCTTCCAAAAAGAGAAGCAGATGCTGTTCTACGTCGATGTGGAGCTAAGCTAGCTGCTCCACTTGCTTTGAGAGTCCGTTGGAGAAGCAACAACAAAGTGGATGTATTACACAACCAATAAGCTAATGCATCAGTATTATCCTGGACCTTCAATGGTGAATAAGTCACTATTTATTAGTAAAATCTATGCAATATTTCAGAAAATGATATATGTACTTCTAAATGCAAAAGGACTGCATAAAAATTAATACAGAAATAATCCAAAAAGGGTAAGTTACCTCAACAGCTGAAGCTATTGTTTGAATGATATAGTCAAAAACACTTGTTCTTTCGACTACAAATGATCTCCAGTGTAGAAGGCATTTATATATAAGACAAGCTGCGACAGGTTTGCCCCTAGAAAATCCCAAATCTTGAGATATACACTTGACCAACAGGTCCTGGTTTTCCTGATCCAGAAAATCAGATTGTAAAAAAAATTAACAAAAAAAAAAAAAAAGAATGAGGCAGGGTAAAGAAGATGGTAATTGCAAAGACCATTTAAGCCTGTATCACAAATTAAGATTTTTTAGTGCATTTAACTAGCCACTCACTTGGTGCTTCTCGTTGAGAGACTTTTGTGGTTTTCCCTCAGATTCAGGTTCACATAAATTTGATATGGCACGAGTCATATCCTAACACATACAGAAGATAAGGTTGTGACAAATTAAACGAAACCTTCCATTTCAATGTAAGTATCAATGTCCTCTTACTGGAGCAATTTTTGCATCTGCATTCAGAGCATTCCCATTTTCTGGTGCCCTCTGCATATTGCACACAAAATCTCACTGTAAACATTCATTAATTTTGTACAACGCAGTGCAATGATCTCATATCCAAACTTTTACCTGAACAAACACTGATTTTGGTCTTGCAGGCAGAATTTTACTACTTGTTGGTACAGCCAATGCTTGCTGACGAAGAACTTGATTTTCTGACTCTGCATTGGAAATTTTGTGTTCTAACCTGGATCATGGAAAATTTTTGTTTTTAAGAATTTAAACATTACGTTAAGACAGGATCTGATGATGGATCTTTTGTTATTTTTCCCCCTTTCAAGGGAAGGGGGAAGGAGAGAGATAGATTATAAATTATCATGAATGCAAAGCTGCAAAGAAAAAGTTCACATGCAAAGAATATATGCAAGAGAATAATTTATATTAGTTGAATAGCAAACTGCAATAGGAGGAATGCTTAAATGCTTTGTGGGGGATCAGGGAAATAAAATCACACCAAGTCAATTGAAATATTGGAAATATTTAGAGTATCATCAGAATCCAAGAATTGTCAATTCTTTTTCATTGTCTTCACTTATTTTATGAATATAGCAGCTGTTTGGTTATATATTCATTATATCATCAAATTATGCAAGAAAAAACATGCAATCTAGTAATCATGTGACTTTCATTTTTCATCTATATTTTCTTCTATTCAGGTCATTGAGCAACATCAATATCAATATATATAATATAAAATTTATAGAAAGTCGCACTATTTATAAATAGTGCAGCTCATTTCTCAAATTTCATGCAATGCATGAGGCTCACATCTAGTTATCACTATAGAAACATGACTTCTTGAGAAACCAAATCACTAAACATCTAGATTCAAGTTGAGGATTAATATTTATCACTTAAGTTTAAATTAAATTCAAGGAGAATAAATAAGAGGGTAGGGGAAGTTAAAAGTACCAGATGACACTTGATTCTTAGTACTAATGAAGAATTGTATAGAATGTAAACATGAAGCAATAAGTGCTCTTTAAATATAATATTTTCCCACAACTTGTTACTAACCTCAGAACCAATTCCTGGAGTTGATCCACTTTACGCTCAGAATCAACAACTTTTTTAACCAGCCCAGCATTTCTAGTCTCAGCCTCTGCAAGTGCTTTCTTGGCTTCTTCTCTAGCCTCTCTTTCCACTACTAGAGACTCCTGTGAGGTTACACAGAAAATTTAAATCAGGGGATTCAAGACTTTCCCAGACATTTGTTGGCAATAAACTTTTTAGTACACGCAAAAAATCTTATCCCAAATGGTTAAAGGTAACTTCTTTCCTTGTGCTTTCTCAAGGAGATAGAGATTGAAATCTAAATCCAATCTCATCTAATTCAATTGTCAAGGGATGTGAGATACAAAGGATTTAGATAACTTATCCTACCTCCGGTCTTTAATATAACAAAAACACAAGAATTAAGAATCGGAGTTAAAATTAGTTGTTAGCTACCTTATTTAAAAAAAAAAATCATGATATTTTTCCAAAATTATCCTTATTCAATTTCTCTTTTTCTCTCTCAATTAACTAGGGGCATTTTTGGTAATGCATAATAGATACTACTTTGTATTCTAGAAGGGATCCTATATTTAAGACCAAAATAAAATATCTTATATTTAGGACTGAAGGAAATATTTTAGTTAAATGCACTCATTAAGTTGTAGGATGAGTTGTACTTGCATCAATATCTTTTGGAAGATGCGTGAATTCCAAAAATTCTTACTCATTGAGAGCACTAATGATAAACAAAGCTAAAGCAATTACGTAATATCAATTAACAGTTGGACGTTTAAATTTAACCAATTTGCTTTCTCTATCAGAACATTTTCATAAGAAACTCTCAAGAAGCACAGGAAGAAATGTTATGAATCAATTATGCATTTGCTATATAATCAAATTTTGCTGACCTTCAAACTATTGATCTCAGCCGTTAAGGAATTAATTTTTTCCGTATCCTGGATTATAACGAGGGTCTCTTTAATAACAGGAGGTGCATCTTCAATAGCTTTCCGTGCTGCCTCACGTTCTTTGATGATACTGTCATTTGCTTCTTCAACTTGTAAATGCATTGCATGCAAATCATCTTGTAAGTTAGTGATTTCTTGTGCTTTTTCCTCTTCCAAATCAGCCTGTAAATGATATATACATATATAATATGTATATATATGGCATAAAAATTGCAACAATGATATCGTATCTTAAGATAACAATTTGATAGATTAAATATAAGGAAATGATATTACTCTCAAACGCTTCTCAATTTGCAAACGCCATGTAAGTTCTTCAACACGCTTTTCTAGTTTGTCTTTTGCTTCTTTAAGGGCCCCTGTTTCTCTTGCAGCCTGAAAGGAGTTACACAAATTGTTACGTACTGAAAAATTCCCTATGAAACAAGACTAATTACACCAAACTACACAAACAGATGGCAATGAAAGAATCATCCATACCATTTTAAGGTTTCTAAGTTCCTCTCTAGCAACCCTTTGCCTCCAACCACACTGAGTAACAATTGCAGCTTTCTGCAGTCTTCTATAATAAGAATATGCAATTCTACGACGCAAATGAGCCTGAAGAAATCAATGTTAAGATCATCAATGCAAGGTAAGATAAAAAAGTCACATGAACTCAATTCTCAACTAGAAGTCTGCAAGCTATGAAATAACAAAAAAGATCACCTGGATAAGAATTGCAGCCTTTGTTTGCTTTCTATATCTATATTCATTGCGAGCATTCATTGCCCTTAGACCTGTCTGTAATGCGATTGCAGATGATTGTACTGTTAAGTAAGATTTCCTAGCAATATATCCTCTTAAGTTTTTCTGTAATTTTAGAGCAGCTGTTTCATGCCGCAACTGCTCATAGAGCTTCCGAGCCAATATGCCTATTTAATGAAAAGAACCACAAGACTCTAGCATCAGATTTAGATAAGCAGCCAATAAAGACCAATGCAAATGCAGAATGAACCCTATTTTAGGAGAAAAATACATCTGGTCTAATGCAGTATGAACTAAAGTGCGGCGTGAACACAACAACAACTAGGAGTTTGATGAAGCATAGGCTTAGTGAACAAAGAAACAAGATAACTGTTAAATGTTGAAAGTGATTAGTGAGTCTGGATACAACTTGCAACACATGGAATATCTCTACTTTCCCTATTGGCCTCAATTTTATTTTATTTTTTTGGTTTAATGGAATATGGGAAATCATCATATTCGCTTGATGGCTTGTGAAGATAGACTTATGGATCTTCCTACCAACTCTCAATCTCACTTCACCTTAATTACTTTCAGTGTAAGTAATATAAATTGACCTAAGAAACAAGATGCAAATTTAAGAAAATTTCATCAGCAGCCACAGCAATGGAAAATTAAGTTGCTATTTTTTGAACCAAAGGGTGGATTGAATTGGTGTGCTGATGTTTAAGTATCAAACAGCTTATCCATTAGTTGCTATGTCCACTCTTCTAACAAATTTCTGCAAAATGTTTTCATGACTATTCTTTTTTTATATCCCAAAACCTCATCTTGCGCATCTACAAATCCATCAATCTCTAACACATCCACAAGAGAACACAAACCACCAGTGCTGCCATTTATGGGTACCACTCACAACCCCAGGATTCCTCTTAGGATTTCCTAATAGGTCAAATAGAATAAGTTGAGCCGGAATAATTGACACACACCATCAAGTTAATATTCTTTATGAAACTTTAAATGAAAATATTTAGAAGATTTAACAATCTGCAATTAGTGCCTGAAGATAACAAACCTCACCAATGGACAGTTATATAATACACTAAGAGGAGTCACCTTGTTCATACAAGTGATAGACATAATGTTCATTCCAACTAAACAAGGAAGCAACCAAATCAAAACAAGCAATTGAAGAGACATCTCTGGATACCTCGCAAATTAGATTGCAAATCAATTGCAGCTTGCCACAACCTAAGGAATTCCTTGCGTGCAATATGAGTACGTATCTGCCTCTGGATAGTTCTAGCTGCATTTCCAAGAACCTCTGCTCTTCTTGCATCCAACTCAGCCATTTGACCAGCTCTTAGGAAAACCTTTGTCTTGCCTATCTGGTATACATAACACCATGAATCATGAATTGTGTGAGAATTCAGAGTTGACAAAGTTGAACAGTACCAAGATAATTGAATTGTCACTTTCAGCTTTTTTGCCATGTTTCAAAACAATTGTCACTTTACGATTTTTAAGATAACATTAATGACTTCTGAAAAGTTTAACCTTCAATAATAATGAAAGAAAAAAGAAGTATTAAAGAGTACTACATAATTAATAAGAATATTGTAGTAAAATCTAATCAAACTTTGTTAATTTTTAAGTTATTTATTAGCTTTCTTAATCTACGTGTATAACTCCAAAGCGACAATTGTTTTGAAATGGAAGGAGTATATTCAAGGCATACAAATAAAGAAAATTTCAATCTATAGGAGTCCCTGCATGCAATTTCTGAACTCCAAAGCCAATGGAAGATGTATAGAAGTTCTAGGAGAGATTATAGAACTAATACTTTCAAGGGAGGTGGATTAAATAAATGGAAGTGTATTTATATTACAATAAATAAGTTCATGCTTTTATGTGATCCTTTTTCAAATTTGCCCACGTGTAATTCTACACAGGAAATAGAAAATGTTTATTTCAATGTGTAGAATTTAGGGTAGTATTTGGGAGAGCATAATGACTATTGCCTCTGATATGTTATTAATAGAGATCAGAAATATTAAAATACAGCTAGCCCTAGATACACACGAGATATTAGGAGATCTCGGTGCTTAGTAGTTAGGATAAATTAAAGGAAATCTAATTCTAACAATATAAATAATAATACAGCAGTATAAACACTAATAGGACAATTAATAAATAAATAAACAAAATAGAGAGAATAATGACACTCCCCCTCAAGATGGTGAATGGATATTTAGCATTCCCGGCTTGTCTCTGAAACCTTCATGTGCAACTCAAGACAAGGCCTTTGTGAGGATATCGGCTACTTGACTCTTGGAAGGGATATAATTCAAGCTGAGCAACTTAGAGTCAATTTTTTTCTTTGATGAAGTTTCTATCTAGCTCAATATGCTTTGTATGATCATGATGAGCTGGATTATTAACTATGCTGATAGTAGCCATATTGTCACAATATACCTTCATTGAATTCCTCATAGGTTGTTTCACTTCAGCAAGTACTCTTTTAAGCCACAAATCTTCACATATGCCCATTGCTAGTGCACGATATTCAGCTTCAGTATTGCTCCTTGCCACTACTGATTGTTTTTTACTCCTCCAAGTGATTAAATTACCCCAAACATAAGTGCAATAACCTGTTGTTGCTCTTCGGTCAATAGTAGACCCAGTCCAATCTGTATTTGTATAAACCACCACATCTCATGAAGGACTTTTCTTAAAGTATATACCATGTCCAGTGGTCATCTTTAAGTACCTCAAGATCCTATACATGACATTCATATGTCTCTCTGTAGATTTGTTCATAAACTGACTCAACACACTTACAAGAAAACATATATCAGGTTGAGTATGAGACAGATAGATTAACTTACCAACAAGCCTTTGGTACCTTCTAGTATCAATTGGAGCACTTTCTTGCATCAACTCATTCTTGTAAGTAGTTTCTATAGGCATATCTGTAGGCTTACACCCAAGCATTCCTGTCTCCTTTAGTAAATCTAAAGCATATTTCCTTTGAGAGATCATAATCCCATGTTTCAATCTTGCCATTTCCATCCTAAGAAGAAAGTATTTTAACTCTCCTAGGATTTTAATATCTAATTCTTTTCACAATACAACTTTCAACTTCTCAACTTCTGCATTATCACTTCCAATGACTATAATGTCATTTACATAAACTGTAAGTATGGTTGTAAGACCAGTAGATGATGTCTTAGTAAATAATGTATGATCTGATTCTCCTTTCATTACAATAGCAAACCTGTCAAACCATGCCCTACGTGATTATTTGAGGTCATATAAAGATTTGTTAAGTTTGCATACCTTATTCTTGTTTGTGTGTACTCTGGGAGGTACTTCCATACACACTTCTTCAATCAAATCTCCATTCAAGAGTGCATTCTTTACATCAAACTGATGAGAGGCCAGTCCAAATTTGCTGCAATTGACAGCAAAACTTTGATGGTATTTAACTTGGCAACTGGAGCAAATGTTTCCTGGCAATCAACTCCGTATGTTTGTGTAAAGCCTTTTGCTACCAAATGAGTCTTATGTCTGTTAATGCTACCATCTGCATTGTATTTGATTGTAAAAATCCACTTGCAGCTGACTGCTTTCTTGCCTTTAGGAAGATCAACTATCTTCCATATGCTGGTTTTTTCAAGTGCACCCAGCTCATCTTCCACAACCTGTTTCCATTCAGGTTTAATCAAGGCTTCATCAACATTCTGAGGAATTTTCTTACTTGAAATGTTAGTGATAAAACACTTATACGTAGGAGACAACCTTTCATATGAAATAAAATTGCTAATAGGATGAAGTGTACACTTTCTTATCCCCTTTCGTAGTGCAATAGGCAAGGCATCTGTCTCTTCTGGTTGCTCATTTTGTACCTCTTCTTCAATGATGGATCTTGGAGTGAGAGTTAGGCAATGCATCATAAGAGTAGGAGTAATAGTAGGCTCATTTTTTCTTTTCTTTCTAAAATAAGCTTTCCACCCTTATTCAGTTTTTTCATTTTCGAAAGTTGTTTGGATAGGAGGAGACTGAGTTGACACTGATTCTAGAATTTGCTCAGGTTCAGGTTCTGGAACCTGTTCATATTCAGCAGCTGAACTCGACTTGTTTAAATTCTAATCTAATGGTGTACTAGTCAAATTTGCAACTCCAGGAATGACAACAACACCAGATTTTGCATCTGATAAATCTTGTGAAGTTTGTACACTTTGTTCAGGCTCAACTTCAAACTCCCATTCTTCCCCTGAATTGGTGTTTGGGGTAAAATGGAGTATTTTCAGGAGTATTTTCAATAAAGGTTACATCCATAGTAGCTTATACATGCCTAGTACTTGGAGAATAGCACTTGTATCCCTTTTTATTACTTGCACAGCCCAGAAAAATACATTCAACAGCTTGTTTGTCTAGTTTATCAGTCTTATGTAAATGGACATATGCTGTACAACCAAAGACTTTGTGTAGGGAATCATATTAAGCAAGCCAATATTTTCTGGAAATGCATGTAAAAGTTGATCATATGAGGTCCGAAATTTCAATATTCGGGATGGCATACGATTTACAAGTAGCAATTAGCACAGCATCTCTCCAGTAAGTTTTAGGCACATTAGCCCCAAGAAGTAGAGTTCTGGTAGTGTTAATTAGGTGCCTATTCTTATGTTCGGTGACACCATTTTGCTAAGGGGAATGAACACAAGAACTCTGAAGTATTAGACCCTTTTTAGCCATAAAGGAGTTCATAGATGAATTGAAAAATTCAGTGCCATTATCTATTTGTAAATTCTTAATGGACGTTTGAAACTGAGTTTGAATCAATTGCCAAAAATTTTTGAAGATTTGACACACTTTAGTTTTATCTTTGAGTAAATAAGTCCAGGTAATCTGTGTGTGATCATCAACAAAAATGATAAACTATTTATAACCATTTATGTCCTTGCATCTAGAGGGACCCCAGATGTCACCACGTATTAAAGAGAATTGTTTAGAAGGAGCATAAGGTTGAGAAGGATAGGTAGATCTAGTATGTTTTGAAGACTAGCAAACTTCACAATTAACCACTAAATTACCATTGTAAAAATTGGGATACATCCTCTTCATATAATTAAAGTTTGGATGTCCTAATCTATAATGCCATAACATCAAATCACTCATTGCAGATAGTGCCACTTTATTTTTCTCACTGCCTTTATTCTGAGGTCTTCCAGCATCATATAAAGCCCTGCTTTCTCCTCACCATTGCCAATCCTCTCCCATGTTTCCAAGTCCTGTATTCGACAGTAATCTCAGGTGAATATAATCATCCAATCAAAATCTTTCAACAGCTTTTAACAAAAATGAGGTTATAAGTTAAACTAGGAACATATAAAACATCCCTTAGAATAACTCGACCAAAAATTACAGTGGTTCCAATCCTTTCAATCTTGGACTGTGTGCCATCAGCCACAGTTACATACTGATTATTAGAACATGGTTTCAGCTATTCCACACAGTGCGGATTACCTATCATGTGTTCATTTGCACCTGAATCTATAACCCAAATATTACCTTCAATAGTTTTAGTAGCAAGGGTTGCACCATCTGCACTTGCAACTAAACCAGTGCCTCCTTCCTTTGAGGAATTAATTTCTGGAGAAGAGCTAGTTGTTTAGCAGTGAAGGGTTGTTTTTCCTCATTCTGAGCAATATTAGAAACAATATTCTTGTTCTTTGCCTAAGGGGACATCCTATGCAATTTCCAGCAAACATCCTTTATATATCCAAGCTTGTTGCAGTAGTCACAAACTGGCCTATTCCTTTTCTTTTGCCTTGAATCATGACCTGTTCCTCCCTTGATTGCTAATGCCATATTGTCAGCATTCTGAATTGGAGTAGGGATGCTATTCAGCAGTTTTCTTTTACTTTCCTCCTCTTTCACGATAAAGAAGACTTCTTTTAGGTTTGGTAATTTTTCAAATCCCATAATTCTGCTATTTAGGTCGTCAAAATTGGAGTTGAGACCCAACAAAAAATTGTAAATTCGTTTCTCCTCCTTGTAGAGCCTGTGCTTTTCAGCATCACTAGTACATGACCAAGTTTGATCTTCATAAAGATTGAGTTGAAGCTAATGTCTCATGAGTGTGTTATAAATTTATAATATTCTATAACACCCATAGATCCTTGTTGGCAATCATGAAGAAAAGTTTCAATATGCTGAATCACTGCCCTATTTTTCTGAGATGAATAGGTTTCCTTTGCTGCAGTCCAGACTTCATTAGCAGACTGGTACAGCATAAAATTAACACCAATTTCAGGATTCATGGAGTTAGTCAGCCATGCTTGCACCATGCTATTCTCTTTGTCCCAAACCTGAAATTTTGGATCATCAGGATCAAGACGTTTGGCTTCTCTGGACAAATATTTGTATTTTCCTCTCCCTGTTATGAAGAGTTTCACACTCGATCTCCACTGTAAATAGTTTTGCTCATTGAGTCGGTGTGAAGTAATTATCACCGATCCAGGTTCTCCTGTTGTCGGCGCTTGAGGAGCAGCAACTTGTGATGTCACCAGATTTTGAGATACATCCGATGAGGAGCTGTTGTCCTCCTGGCCTTTGGTGGTTAGGGCTGTGCCGAACTTGACCATAGATGATCAAGATCGCACAAGCTCTGATATCATGTAGAATTTAGGGTAGTATTTTGGGAGAGCATAATGACTTTTGCCTCTGTTTTGTTATTAATAGAGTTCAGAAATATCAAAATATAGCTAGCCCTAGATACACAGGAGATCTCAGTGCTTATTAGTTAGGATAAATCAAAGGAAATCTAATCCTAACAATATAAATAATAATACAGTTGTATAAAAACTAACAGAACAATTAATAAATAAATAAATAAAACAGAGAGAATAACGACACAATGGTTTCCGTGAGTCTCTTAAAACATGTGGGTACTCATAAATCATAATGCACAGAGCTTCAAAATCACAATCACATTCTTTGCATATCAGACAATTTTTTCTACAGGTTTGGCAGTGGACTGCCAACCATGTATTGGTTAGAATCAAACTGCAAATAGTTATTAAGGGTGTCATTATTAAGCAAATTGCACCTCAGCTACTAGCAATACTAAATCACCTGATAGCCTTTCAAACCCATTTTATTCAGGATCATTTGACATGCAGCCTTGTCATCGTAGCTGAAAAGAAACAAGAAAAAACAATTAACAAGCAAACAGAGATAAAATGCAACATCCATAATAAAATTTCAACCAGAGATAAATCTGTACAGCTCTTGCTCTAGAACATGCATAACAGACAATCAAGTTTTGCATGCAAAAAAAAAAATCAAAGCCATTTGCCAAGTTCAGACAACCCAAAAGCAATGATACTAACTTTCTGTCCAGAACTTCAGGAGCAAGAACACCAAATCGATTAAGAAACTCATAAAAGATACGTCTGCTAGGATATCCAGCACAGCTGATTCTAATTGCCTCAAGAACACCCTAAAGCAAAAAACAGAAGAAAATCACCAACTGGAAGGCCAAAGAAATTGTTCCATCCTGTCCAATAAAATGAAGTCAATGAAGACAAGGATGAGACCATGGTATACTCACACCACAGCGTAATTGTTGGATTATATTGACATTTTCAAAAAGTGCAGGCTTGAGGACATTGTTTGGCTTCACACATCTAATATAGTGAGGTTCTGTTGAATTAAGGGTCTCCATCAAAGATTGAAGTTGTAACTGCATTTTTCAGATATGTATATCATTCACTTGTCACAAAATGTAATAGGCATAGCCCCAAAAACTTTAGATAGAGTAACAAAAGCTATGAGATAATAAAGTTGAAGCAATTGAATTATCAAATTTCGATGCAATTTTTCTTTCTTCACATAATGGTTACAGTTATTAAATCTGTAAAGAGAGTGTAGCAAAATACTGACATAAATTGGAATGACCAAATGCATATATGTTGATATAATTGTGTCATCACCAACAAAAAAAATTAATACATTGCTAAAAGGATGTACTATTTATGGATGAAATGTGGTTAGATCGAGTGCTGAAGCAAATATAAGATGACATTGCTAAAATGACGAATTGAATTATCAAATGCTTGCTTCAAGAATTGCAATTTGAAGATTTGGATAAGATGACATTGATCTATGACAATCAAGCAACATTATATATTGCCTCCAATCCAGTTTTTCATATGAGGGCCAAATACATGGAAATTGATAGTCACTACCTGATGGAGAATGGAGTATCATAGAATATCTTAAGATAATTAGGATTCAAAATAAAGCATTTTATGAGGATATTTAGATTATCTTTACATTTAATTAGGTTTTAGGATTTATCCATTATCTTATTTATAGTGATTTTAGATTATTTCCTATTTTATCCCATATTAGGTTTTCTTAGATTATTTTCTATTTTATGATTTCTTTTACTTGAAATTTAGGTTAGATTTCTTTTGCTTTAGGTTTAAATTATTTCTATTTTAATAATGGTGCTAATACTCTCTATAAATAGCCCTAGAGTTTCTTCAATTGTTAAACCTTTTTGATGAATTGAATAATATTGGATATTTGGAAATTTTCTCTCCCCCTCAAATTCTTCTATTTTCTCCCTCATTCACTTCTCTCCCCTTCCCTTTCCTTCCATCCCATCCCTTCCCTTGTTCTGCATCACTTCCTCAATGAAAAGATACTTTTAAGGTCTCTTATGACCAGCAACATAAATCCCAATGTCTGTTAGCTAATATTTGCAGTAAATCCTTGAGAAGACCATGCATTACTTACATTAGTAACAAGCTTGATGCATATGACCTATATGCTACAGTTTGAAAAGAAGTCTTGGAATTAATACATAGTGACTAGGATATGACTGTAGAGCTAGTTGTATATGCGTTGGATGATGGTTGTAATTACTCCATTCTATTTGTCTCTCCCGATTTCCCCTTTTCCCCCAATGGTAATACAAAACAAAGTCATAGATATTGACACCAACCGCCCCTTTCCATTTTCAATGTTCTTATTTACATGTGGTATAAGCCAAATTGGGACATTTGCCATGATGTGGCAGCTCCTCTCCTCTTAGTTATAACACTCTAATGACAGTTTAACTGCAAGATAAACCACTATAGATAATTGTTAGACACCTAAACAATAATATATCTAAGACTTAGATAACGAGAAACTCCTAAATCCTAATACATTAACAGTTCTATTTAGATAAGTTTCTCAACACCTTTTATTTTAAGAGGATAACTTCTGCTCCTTCGTGTACTTTCTTCTTTTTTATCTCTTTTTTTCTTTTTGCAATAAGACCTTCTCTTTCATTACTATTGAAAAATCCTCTTTCGTCGTAAAAGCAAGCCAAATATAGGGTGTTCACTTTCCTTAACGGGTTCAGAAAAAGAATGATACTAAATTACTAATACCTTAAAGCGAGAACCAATAGAAGAGAACTTGGATGATTTTGATGACTCCTCCAGAGAGGGAGGGAATAGGCCTACTACAAACGAGCATTTTGAGGCTGTGAGCAGATCCTGATGTTCTGCAACCACATAATCCTTGTTTTTGTCAAGAAACATATCAGCCAGATACGTTACCTGCACAAACAAATGATGGTGGTGGTGGTAGTGGTTGTGATTAAAAAAAATTGAACAAAATTATTGAAGCACCACTTATGTTAAGAGTCATGACTATAAACACGAAAACAAATGCAAAAAATATATCCACCTCTCCTGCATAATGAGATATGGTAAAACTAGTCCGAGAAAGTTTAGGTTTGATAAAGCGCTTGCTGTTTTTGAACGTCTGATACAGCTTCTGAGCAAATGTTTCATGTGTAGACTTAGGAAACATACTGTGTCAATCAACGAAGCAAATATAAGTCCAGCCAAATTAAAGATATCAAGCAATACGTGATTACAAGTCCCCTAAATATCCTACTCATGATGAATTGGAAACAGTGAACAAGTATAAGACTAGGAATAAAATCACGTAACAAATGGTATGAGCATCTAAAATTTGCGAAACTTCAAAAAAAAAAATGTCAGACTATCAGCTGCATACCAGGCTTCATCAAGAAGTGCAATTATTCCTCCAGGTTTCTACAAAAAATTGAATAACATTATTATTGTTTCTTGCATTTATTGCTAAGAAGATAAGGATATACACGCATATATGCGCACATCGTATTTTTGTAAAACAGAAAAAAGTGCATTTTATTCCATTTATTGATCATACACAAATCACATGCTTCGGATAGGCTAGGATAATATAAAATATTAATGCAGCAAACTACAATAAAACACCTTCTCAATTAGATCCAAAACATCTTGGTTATCAACAAACTCTACGTAACTCCAATCAATCTCTTCTTTGGTGTATTCTTCTTGTTCCATTTTAAAGACATGCTGCAATCATTCAACCAGAAAAACCATATATGTCAAGGGAAAACAGAATTTTAGAATAAGGATCAGAAATTATGCCAGACATTAAGAAACCTGATTAAAGTGTTGTTGCAGCTTTTCATTTGTAAAATTGATACAGAATTGCTCAAAACTTCAAGAAAAAGAAATTCATCAGATGTAAGGCCATATACCAAACCATAAATGACCAAAAACTCAAAGACTTACCTATTAAACTTAAAACTTTCAAACCCATAGATATCTAGTACTCCAATAATTGATTTTGAATTAGGATCTTGCCCAATTGAAATGTTAATCTTCTCCACAAGCCTGAAAGCAATAATGAGAATTGTGTCAGAATCTTGATCCTTAAAAAAAGAATAACCTTGAGCAATATTTTGTCATGAGATTTTTCTTTCTTGAGAAACTGCTGATGACAAAAGTTTCAGTCTAGTTATCACGAAGTCATCTCAACCATGATTGTGAGTATATCCTTTCTATATGGTAATGTTTTCACAGGCTATAACTTGAAGGATTTCACTATGAAATTCCTCATTTTATTTCAAAAACAGTACCAGCAATTTATAAAGGAAGTGGGCCCCAGAATTTCAGTCAATCAACCTCAACATAAAAGGAAATAATGGCCACACAATATCAGCTAATCATCCTCAACATAAAAGGAAATAAGCGTCCACATAAATGAAACAAAAACATACCCCAAAAAAGACATTTGAAATCAGCCCATTAAAAGCTAATATCCCATATGATTCTTCCAGAGAATCAAGGGATTCCAACATAACCATATATAAATTAGAATTTATGGCCTATAGTATCAACGAAAACTTCCAATCCTTTTTTATAGTGCAATTGAGTAATTGATCCTTTTCAATGATTCTCCCTTCCTTTGTCAACATGAACGTACTACAAAGTTAGGAACTTTAGAATAAATGCAACATAGCATGCAGTAGTGGTACAGGCCAAAGGTCCATTACCAATCAAATAAACGTGAATAAATGGTTTTGGCTAACGCATCCCTGCCATCAACGGCTGCAACAGGGTCAAGGGTTCTTGTAATAACTTCCTCAGGTGTTACCATCACACGCCTGATCAGCGCATCTTCCAAGCCCTTAGCATCACACCTGCAATAATGTTGCATTTCAAATGCAGAATATCAGCAAAATCATATAAAATAATGCATCTAAAATGCAGAAAAGGATTGCATTGGGACATACTTTAGAAGTTCAGCAGTTGTAATAAGATGGAATCTAGACTTCTCATCTTTAATGACAGAAGAGTCAATCTCTTCTCCTTTAGCAAATACAATATTTCCAAGGTGCAGAATTGCGGCAACAACCCTGAAAATTGCATCCTGAAATATATTGCCATTAATCATTAAAGCACTTCACGTGCAACTATTTCCAATCTAGTGACAATAGGACTCTAGAGCAATAACCTGCTCTTCCTCACCGATTCCAACAACATCCATTGCCCTTTGAGTTGTGAGATATTCATGTGTGTCATCTACTCCATCTAGTTCATAGCAGTTGGATTGGTTTAAGTAATGGAAGGAGCTTGGACTTCCCAGTTTATACTTTTCTTTTTCCTACAAAGTACAAAGTATAGAGTTTTGATATTTCATTTTGTGGAAGCATTTTGTATGATGTATAATAACTTAGGATCATGTCTCCTAAAAATAAGGGGGAGCCTTTCAATATCAATATCAATTATTATTACCTCTGCTGGTGCAGCGCAAAGGAGGTAAAAACAATGGTAATTTCTTTCAGGATCAGAAATTTGGCAAACACGAGACCTCTCAAGCAAGTAGGTTCGAATAGCGGCCCCAGAGATCCTCCCCTTCTTGTCAAATTGAATCTCAACGAATTTACCAAACCGACTGCATCTCAAAATCAGTTGAAACAAGACAGAGAACTTACATCAAATCTATAAATATGTATATAACTCATTTTTTTGTGATTATTGCAAAGAAAGGCCAAGTTTTGAAAAAATTAACACAGATTGACCACCATTGAGCTGATATAGTCCACTTAGTTTACTTATCAGATATCTGACTTCAGTTTCTTTCTTTTTTTTTTTAAGTGTCAATATCTGACTTCAGTTTCAGTATGCAATAAACGATGGAGCAACAGTTATTTCTTACATATATGATCTCTGAAGTAAAATAGTTAAATGAATAAGGTTATCAACATTGTTTTATCTTGATATCCCTCACAGATGTCAAAACTTACCTTGAGTTATTGTTTCTAACTGTTTTGGCATTCCCAAATGCTTCAAGAACTGGATTAGACTGAAAATTAATCAATGCAAAAGCACTATAAGAGGAAAAGTTTCCATACATTTCGAAAATCCAACATATTTTTCAAAATAAGAAATTAAGTGAAATGATACAAATGAACTAAACTAGATTTTTTTTTTGGCACCACCACCCCAATCGGGAAAGAGATGCACAAACAAATATGGGCTAACCAAGAAAAAGATGTAGCTACATCATACTTCTAGAACTTGCTGTTCAACTGTTCGCCCTTCTACTCCAGATCGCCCCCCAAGGAATGCAAGATATTGCATGAGCATCTTCGTTGTCTCTGTCTTACCAGCACCACTTTCGCCACTAACCAGGATTGAGTTGCTTTTTCCCTCATTAATCATTGCCCTGCCAAGCATAACCAGAGAAATACGTAAACCATAGGAAAAAGAAAAAGAATAAAGGAACACATTACATTGACCCCTATCAGTTACCTATATGCAACATCTGCAACTGCAAAGACATGGGGACTTAACTCTCCCAATGGAGCTCCTTTGTATTGTTCCATCATATGAGCATCATATAAATGTGGCAACCTTTGGAATGGGTTTACTGCAATGAGGATATTTCCAGTATAGGTCTGCAACAAAATTGGAGAAGTAACATGGATTTGTCATTTACAAGCTTCTATTGTTAATTAAAAACAAAAATAGCGTGGAATGAAATAATAAAATGTTTTAACAACTTACATAGATTTCATTGAGTTCATATCTAGTAGATAAATTGTGCAGAACTCCTGGTTCATGCAAATAAGACAGTTTTGTCATGTCATCCACACCTCCTGGAGGAGCTTCATTATCCTTGGGGAAAACCTTTGAGATATTTGTGACAACCTGCAGCCAGATTTCCAGACTGTTAAAATTATTATCAAAACCCCTTGCCATTCTTCATTAAGTAATTAAAATTCTTAAACTTTGTAAAATTTATTACAACTTTCCAATATTACCCTCTTTAAATTAGAACCTATTTTAATTATATCTTTCTTATTCTCTCTCCACCATAATTATTTAAGGAGGGGCAAATATGGAAATGAATATTTAATGCTTACAAAGTAACTTATATTTTGCATATTTCAATTTTTCTAAAATATAACTTATAATAGGGAACAAAAGGAGTATAATAGAATGCAGACAGTAAATAATGAATAAGGATGAAAATTATGTAACTAAAGATGTGGAATAAACATCAAGGCACAAGTCAAAAGGATGACCTAGTACATGAGAAATGTGTATAGTTCCTAGAGTTGTTCTACTAAGCAAATACAATAAAGAAAAAACAAATTGACAAGACAAAAGTAAAAACAAAACAAAAATTAAACACTGTAAAGATAGTTTGACTCACTGTCTTCCCATCTGTGGTGCGAACATGGACTTCCTCACCATTGATTTTAAAAGCTTCACCAGCAATCCATGCTAGTGCTGGATCTTCAACCCAGACGTGAGAACCTACAATGATGTTCACTGGTGCAGACTGCAAAGACAAATGTGATGACCATTTAGAGGAAACATGTTATTTTTGCAGAAACAGTGCTGACATTCAGCAATATCATCCCCAAAGGATATATTAATTCAAACTAAGATATAAATAAGTTCCATGTATAGGAGTTGAAAAAGGAGGCTTCTGCTCAAAGCTAAAAATTATAACAATAAATTTAACATTTATGGTAAATATTAACTATTTTCTTGTAGCATCTAATACTAATGCATCAATATATGCTATCAAGTAAAATCGTTAAAAGTAACAAGAGAAGATGGTCACAAGAAAATATGCTTCAGGGCCCAAATGATTCCTCAGCCCAAAAAAAAAAATCAGTTTACAGGAGTATGCAGACCCCATCTAAGTTTCATTTTAACAAGAGCAAATTAAGAATAAGACGATGACAAACCATAACGAATATTAAGATCAACAAACAAACAAAGATAAAGTGACAACTGTTAGATTAAAAAAAAACATATAAATTGGCATTCTGCACATAATAATGTCACATTTCTGGCCTGGTAGAATGACAGAGGTAATGTGGTATTATATCTTAACGATCAAATTATGAATCTGGATAAATGATGTGTTCATGGGTTTCAACATTTTACAGTGTTAAGGTCATTTGCTTGCCTCTTTGCTACAAAAAAAAAATTGCTTTTAAATTTGTCAACAATGATACGCAAATACTAGCACCAAAATTGGCACTCACCAAAGTCATTATCGGACCGACATGATGGGACAATCATGCTGTATTGATTCATTATTAACAATTATTTTAAGAAGCAGCCAGATGCCATTGAAATGCAGCGTTGACCGTGCATGAAAAATTTTGTGCAACTCTATTCAGAATTCTTATTAGAAACTGTACATCAAAATTTCTCTTTAATACCGTCACTCTCCCTAGATAGACTTTTTCTGACATAATGTGTGTAATCTTTCTGTAATATTAGCTGGAAATGACCCTTCCCTCGATAATGTAGTTCGAGTTATTGACTTCTTTTAGTTTGGTTAATAGGATATTTATTTCAAACATGTAGAACAGGTCAATATCTCTTGTGTTATGGCATTTACCCCATTCATCAAATCATACAAGCATGCACATCCAACTTCAACTTCCAACACAATTTGTTGCACATTACGACTTAGAAAATATTAGCATATTTATACGAAAATAGGCTAAGTCGTGAAAACTTTGGTTTTTTCTTTTAATTTCTCACCAATGCTTGTTCTATGTTGCTATAGCCAATCCAATTTCGTCGTGCTTTTTAGGTTTCTAACAATCAAATTATGCACAAGGCCCATCCAAAAATCACCAGAATCTTTGTTATCACTAATTCATGTCCACCTAACTCTACTGCACAAGATCTTTTAGCAATGCAGGTATCGACTGGGACCGTTGTGCAAGAGACTCAAAACACGCATGCTCGTTCAAGAAAATTCAAAATCTTTTATATTAAAGAAAAAATCTACCACAAAAAGAAACTAGTTCTGACTTCTGAAACACCATTTTAAGCCCCGCAATCCCCCCTCCCCCAAGAAAAACCACAACTAAATGTAAATTTTAATGACTTAAAACTCCAAGTCGTGCAGATTCAATGAGGCAGCTGAAAGAGTCAAATAAGAATCAACCACGTGACACAAACAAAACAGCTAAGGTTTCATTCGAAGTTACCATGGAGATGAATGCGGAGAGACCTTCTCCTCTAACTCTTCCGAGGCAGAACTGAGTTGGACATGAAATGTGACTGGGCGAGTCAGATCGGGCAATATAAACCAGTAACCTCGTAGGTTCAACGTCAATTTTGAAGAAGGAAGAAGAGGTTAAAATTTTAAGATGAAGAAAACGCTTGCAAGAAGAAAACAAAATATCGAGCAGTATGCAGTCTTCTAAAATGCTTTTTTCGTTCTCTTTTGCAGAACTGGAAGGAAGGAAGTAAGGAAGGAAGGCACTGTAGAGTCTAATAAATAATAAATATATATATATATATGCACACCCCGAAAACAAGTTTAAAGTGCTCAAATATTTCTCCCTTCTCTATCAAAAGAAAGATCCTTGTCTTTTTCTTAATTTATTCTTTTTTTAAGAAAATGGTTTAAAGTTCAACTTCGTGTTTTTGTTTCTCCGTGGGGAGAATTGGAAGAAAGATGAGTTGGCTAGGTGTTTCGTGGACTCCACAGTTGTGGGTTTTCGTTTTTATATCCAACGACCGACACGACTCTCACAAGGCAAACGGAAGACTGAATGACGCAAAGCGTTTTCCCACGTGTTTTGGGACACACAGTTGTTCTTATTTACGAAATTGCCCTTGCTAGTTTCTTATATTTCTAATTTTAATTTAATTTAAAGAATATCAATATCCATTCAAACATAAAATTAAAAATATATAAAATGCAAGACACTATTTATAGACTGTCTTAATATGCCACATCCACTCCAGGTATTTTAAAAAAAATATATTTTCAAATATTATCCCAATTCATGAGATTTTTAACTATTTCATACCAATTAATGTTGTATACTTTAAAATTTTTAAAAAAATCTAACATCTCAAATTTATTTTTATTAATTACTAATAAAATTTATTTTAAAAATTTATTTTTTCTCCCTCTCTCTCTTTTAATTTATAAAATAATAATCAATAGAATAAAAAAAATAAATTTTTATAAAAAAATTACATAACTTTTTATATTTTAATGTAAATAAGAATTAAAAAAAATTTATAACATGAATGGGAGGAAGGGAGTAGTTTGTAATACTAATCAGAAACACTGTTTGTAATGATTCTTAAATAACGTACTTTGACGCAGGCAAACTAATTTGTCCCAGCGACATTAACAAGATATAAACTTTTTCTACAAAAATAACCAACCGTCTTACCGTGTAATTAACTTAATTACTTTTTAAAATTACCTTAATTTAAGGATGTTTAAAAAGATCTAAATCAATTAAATTAAATCAAACTGGCACAAATCGATTAAAACCAAACATAATATTTGTTTCTGCTTTTGAAATTATGAAACTAACTTTATTTGTTTTAGTTTGGTTTCAAGTATTCAAGTTTTAAATCAAATTAAATCAAACACATTATATTTTCTTATTTTATTTTTAATACAAAAACTATATTCATTTAATAAATTTTTTATACTGCACATAGTGAGTAAAAAGCGCATGAATAAAATTACAAAATATTTATTGGTTTAAAAAAAATAATATAAATATGTGTGTTGTTACTTGTTATAATTATTTATGTGAACCTATAAAAAAATAAATAATTATGTGAAAATTTCACAAAGTTTTTTACATAAGATATCCATATTTTAGTAAATATTTATATATAATTTATATTTATAAAATATCTATATATAGAATCTATTTGATTTAATTTTTGAAAAATGATAATATTTTTTTAAAAAAATTAATTTAATATGATTTAAACCAATTCAAATCAAATCCAAATGATTAACAAGAAATTGAAAAGGTCATGTGTGTGCCACAATCGTAAATACATCATCTGATAAATTATTGAGAGATGGTTTTAGCTTGAATATCTTGGAAGTTGAAACTAAACAAAATTTCCAGAAATTTTATATTCTAATAATGAAAGTAGTTTCATGTATTCGGATGAAATTTGATATTAGTAGCTTGTAAAACGGTTCAACCTTATGTTTTATATTGATATTAGTAGCAATCGAAATTTAATATATAAAATTCATATGAAATCATGTTATTCACAATTATATATACATATCATCAATTTAAACAAACACGTGCTAAAATGGTGCAATGTGCCTGCTCCTTCAAGACAATTAATTATACATGTTAGGTCTAACCTTTTTCACCCTATAAGGTGGGACATTGTGCCCAGTTTTGTCCAATAAAATTTTGCTAGGTGGTCCACCCTATTAGATGAGCATGTGAGGTAGGTTCGATCGGATTTATGATCCACCTCAATATATTCAATTGACATCATTTATGTGTTTACAATATATTCGGAAACACACATCATAACTCAATTCAATTGTGTGGGGCTGTCCTGACACCACCCAAACATAACCTAAGAAGCTAAAGAAAGAGTGCTTTTGGAGTCCCTCTTATATAGTACACTTCGGCTCAGAATATCAATGGTGTTGAAATGTGAATTCAAAGGAAGATTTGAAAAAACCCAGTGCAAGTTAGAAGTGATGAGAAGATTTTTGATGTCATGTTTGAGAAAAAGAAAATAGATTTTAAAAAAAGGATAAGATGAGAAAATATCCATTTAATAATAGCCTAAAAACACCTGATATTTCTAGAATAAAGAGAGGTTGTAAGATCAAATCTCACTCATACCGTAATATCATTTTAAGTATATGAATGTATATATTGGAGTTATTCTAAATATAAAAAAACAGATTGAAAGTCCATTTTAATATGTTTGAAAGTCAATTATAATTTTTTATTTGAAACATCAATGTATTTGTTAACTAATTATGACTTTTTCATAAGAAACCAAAATATTAATATGGATTTTCTTTCTCCTTCTCCATTTTTTAAAACTCACTTCCTTTCTACTAAACATAACATAATTTGATTGTTCATCAAAATTCTGGCAGTCTTCCTAGCTCATTTCACCTCAACATCATTTGTGAAAATCAAGGTTGTGTTCTTATGTTTTCCAGACTAGCTCACTCTCCATCTCATGTTTTAAGTTTGATTTTTGATGTTGATCTTTGGTTGTCTATCTTTTTTTCGTTTCCTCTGTTAACCTGTATTGACTTTTATTTAGTATGTAATATTATTATTAAAAAATTTCAATCAACCCGAAAATATAAATATTTAAAATTTTCTATAAGTATAAAATTTGTTCTAATAATATTTTTCTTGATCTTTTATTCATTAAGAATTCAATACGAAAGGTGTTGATTTAAAAAAAAACTTGATAAGAAAAATTTCTTTGAAATAAGCATTATAGACATTAATTTTTATTTCAAATTAATTCAGTAATGAGGTATTGAATAAGTGTGGTTAAATGGTTTGAGTGTCACATTCAAGTATAAAATTACACATGAGTGTAATAAAAATCTTAAATAATTGTGATTTATGATGAGGAATTTGTGATTTTTTTTTCTTTAAAATTAGACACATTTCTTATAAATTGAAGTGTAAAGAATGAGTCATATTGTTCTTAATTTATGGATAATAGAATTTGCCATAGGTTATATATTATATATTTAAATAAATATCGATCATATGAGGAGAAAATTCTATAAATTTTTTGTTTAAAATTGGCATTTGGGTTGTCTTTTTTTTTTCTGGAAAATTGCAGAGACGGACTAAAGAAGGAGTATAACTACACTCAAGTTCTAAAAATTTTGAAAAGCACTGAACATTTTCTAGGTCCTCATGTGCAAAAAAAAAAAAGGTAAAATATTAAAACCGCCTATGACCTTCTCTCTTTCCTTCCTCCCTCACTCCTTCCCTCGGGCGAGACTTTAATAAGGTTTCTAGTGACAACAAGTTTTATGGTGAGGTCGTCGACAATCATATTGCAGTTATAAGTTCCTGCCATCAGCTGTAATTGTAAAAGACAAGTTACTTACTACCACCAATTTTAGGAACAAGTGATTGTATGAGATTTGTTCCTAAAACTAGTGGTTGTGAGTAACTTGTCATTTACAATTGATATGAAACCTCACTGGTGGGAGGAAGGAAGAAAAGAAGATTAAGGCTCTTTTTAGTTGGGGTTTATTGAGAGGATTTTAAGTGGAGGGGAGGGGAGGGGATTTAATTCCTCTCAATCCCCTCCCTCATCGCTTTCTTGCTTCTCCCCAATTTAGGGTTTTTTTGGAGGGGATTGAGTTTTATTACTCAATCCCCTCCAATCCCTTCCTAAACTAAACAAGATTTCATTAAAATCCCTTCAATCCCTTCTCTTCAAATTCCACCAAATAAAAAAATTTTAAAATTTCTCCAATCCCCTTCATTAAAATCTCTCCAATCCCCTCAGTTGAACCAAACAAAGCCTAAGGGTATTTTTTACATTTTACGTATTTTTTTACACAATGACCGAGGAACTTTTTAATAGTTGTCAAAATTTTAGGGATTTTAGTATAGTTATCTTTCATCCTTGATTTTTATTTTCTCTTTTGCAATGTTCCTACATTTTAAACTTTTTTAACATTTCGTCCCTATTTAGTTTGTGGGATTTGGAGAGAAGGAGAAATTTTCCCTCATAGGTTTTTTACCTTTTATCAAATCAAATAAAAGGAGAGGAAGAGTTTCTCTCATTTTGTATTTGGTGATTTTTCAAAATTATATTAAAAATTATATTGCTTATTTGGTTTGGTTGAAGGAGAGGAGAGAGATTTCAGTGAACAAAAAGGGAAGAAGAGGAAGGGAAGAAATAAGAGGAGAAGTGATGACTTTTAAAAGGAGGGAATTAAAGGGAAAGAGACTCCCCTTCAAAAAAAAAAAATCTCATTTTAGAAGGGAGACAAACTAAGCAAGAAGAGGGGATTTGCTTCCCTCCCAATCTTTATTTTTGTCTTCCTAAAACTAAATAAGGGGAGGGAAGCATTGAAGTGCCAAAAAATATAAGAATGTTTCTCTAAAGTGTAAAAAATATTACTCCATTTGATTTATAAAAAACTGTCTATTTAAATTTTTTATGATTTTTTAGAATATTTGTCATTTTAAAATATTGATAAAGTATTAATTACACTTTTCACTATTTTACCCTTCATCAATATTTTTAATTTTTTTCTTGGTATGTGTGAAATAAATTTAAATTAAGAGTATTTTAGTAAAATGCTATTAAATTTTGCAATTTAAATCACATAATGACTTGCTTAATCTATGTGACATTCTGTATCAATTGGAGGAAGTATGTTATGAATATTTTGTAAATATAAACATGTTAGAAGTCTAACCTCTGGTTTGGATGGAGGGAAAAATAGATGAAAGAAAAAAAATAAGGGGAAAATAGGGGATAAAACATGTTTTCCCCTATTTGGATAACAAGGGAAATTGGAGAGGAAGGAAAAGTGAGAGGAATAAAAATATACAGGGCCCTTATTTTTTTTCTTTAAATTTTCTCTTTAAAAGTGGAGAGATTTTTAAAGAAAATTTATTTTTCAAAATTACCCTTATGAAAAATTTTGTATATATTGATATTGTTTACTACCACAAGTAATAATCTTTTACCATAGACACCTGCTAGTCACCATCCTTCACTGACTGCCAACGCCAATGCCGATCACCGGTCATCAACCACTATCACTGCTAGTCATCAGTTGCTGCTGCCAGCTGTCACCAACTCTCACCACTATCAATCATCGACTAACACTGCCACAGTCACTGATCATCGATCGTCGACTATCATCATTGGTCTTTGATCACCGCCCACTAGTCTCCAATCATTGACCGCCACCACTAGTCACTTATCATCGGCTACTACCACCGCCACCACCACCACCACCGATCACCAACCGCCGCTGCCAATTATCAATCACTAGCACCAACTATCATTGCCTGCTATCTCATTAAATAAAATAAGTTTTGTAAAAATATTATTTATATGAGTTATTTTTATTAATATAATATAGATTAATTTTATTAATAATAGAGGTATTATAATCCTTATGAAATAAATAAGTTTTCTCTCATCTTTATTTCCTCCCTTCGTCCAAACATGATGAGAGAAAATATTTAATCTTCACTTTTCTTTCTCCATTATTTTCTTTCCTCCTATCTTCATCATAATTGTCCCAAATGCAATTGTAACATCATCGAATATAAAATAATCTTGTAGATAAAAGCTTTGAAAGAAATAAAAATGGTTAATAAACGGTAAGTCCATAAATGAACGAAAACACTCCATAAAAATTGAACTGAAAACGGTTGAAGGTAAAAGTGTAAGAAAACTAGCTAAATGCAAAAGAAAATGTGAACAAAATGCTGGAAGTAAATTTGATGCTAGAGAGAATTGTGTATTTTACATCAATGTCGAGAAATTACAGTTATATAAGCAGATACTCTATATTATTGTTAATATTTATATTACAGTTATTATATTATGCCATGCTTATGGATGGGCAAACGTAATGTTGATGCTAACACCATTACGTCGGCCCCAGAGGATAACGTACTCTCACCTAACAGCATTTACACGATGCAGAGGCTTCATGATATGACTGTCAATCTTTTGACTATATTCATTCATTTAATATAGTCGAAATTTTTAAACACAACCAAGTGAAATTACAAAAAAATATAATTGAATAGTTAGGAACTCAATACCCTTAGTCAAGATCTCAAGTTTAAGTTTGTAATTGGAAAAAATTATATTGGGAGAATTACTATATTTAAAATTGATAATACTTAAATATAACCTAATAAAATATTTATAAAAAAAGAAAGAAAATTATGAAAACACTTTTAAAGATAAAAAATTATTTTTTATTTTGAATTTAAAGATAATATATATTATAAAATAAAAATTATTAAAATATGAATTAAAATATTATATACGAAATTAAATACCGCACTTTAAATTAAACAAACCTTCGTAAAAACATGGGACAAACTTTTGACCAGGCAAACCGTAATTTCGTTTTAGGAAAAAGAACCAGAAAATGCAAGTAAGGCCGCGGGTAAAAGGGCGAGGAGTCTGAAAAGTCAACAAAAGCTTTCACCTTCAAAGCTTCTCTATTCAGTTCGTCAATCGTGACAGCTCTTCACCGTCCAATCCACAATCACAATATCATAATTTTAGTACCCCTGCCACAATCCTTGAATCCCATAGCACTTCAAACAACAGTTTTTTTTTTCTTTCTAAATTCAAATATAGCCCTGGTCATGATTACAATTAGTATTATTATTTTAACTAATTAGCAGAATTATTTCGCTATATATTTCCTGGCAAGTTCTATTTTTCCCTCTCGAGACTGGCTCCCTACGATTGCTGAACACCTAAGTCGTTCAACCACAAACCCATAATCATGAAGAAAGGAAGCTTAGGCCTCAATCTCAAACTCAATGTTCCTGCATCTGATCAGGTCTCTTTCGCCAAGTTTCTGTAAGCCTTTTCTTCCCTGAAACTTTATGTGGAAAAATGAATGCTGTTGTATATAACTGGCTTTGGCTAATTCAACTCTGGGTATTCGAATATATGTGGTAGGACTGAAAGCGGGACGTTTAAGGATGGGGATCTGCTTGTCAATCGGGATGGCGTTCGAATTGTGTCTGAGAGTGAAGTCGAAGCTGTAAAATATATCTTTCAATTCTATTCTTTTTTTTCCCCCTTTTTTCTCCTCTTCATTTTTCGGTGCAGATACAATCAAATTGCTCCATGTTTCTTTGGGTGCATTTGATCATGATGGTTGGATCTGATAAAATGTTCTGTGTGATAAAAAGGGATTTCTGAATTTTCTATGTTTTCTTAATTTTGATCCTCCAAAACCCGAATTGAGAAATATTTGTTGAAAAACAAAGTCAAAGTTTATCGTATAGATTATTTATTGTTGCCCTTGACTTGTCATCATTGTTGATTACAAAATTTGAATGGGGTTGAGAAAGAGAGATTCGGCTTTGCCTCCCCAGCTACTGCGACTGTTTTGGAGCAGAAATGTCAAGGATATTAATGCTTTATTGTATATCTCATCTTATCTTCGTTGTCTTAAATCAAGTGGAGAATAAGCTGCAAGATGCAAGCTTATGGCATAAAGACTGCTCCACAATCTTGTTCTTACTTTTATGTCAATGCCATTTAAGAACATGAATATTTTTAGGTTAATCTTAGATGTGACATTCGGTACATCAAATTGTCTATCTTCTTTTATCTGATTCCATTCGAGGAAATGAACATTTTTGGATGAATTTTAGATGTGACATTTGGTGCATAAAATTCTGTGTCTTTTTCATTGCTATTCCTACACTCAGACCACAGAAAGTATGAACCTTGACATGGATGAGATATTGACATAAACACAGACATCTTAAGTATTAATATGTAATGTAAAGATCTACACAAAAAAAAAAAGGTAACTTAGAGTTGAGTCATGTTTAAAATGAGTATCCAACATGTGTTGGACATGGACACAGTTTCTTCAAGCGTCCATGTCTCATAGCTTTCAGACTCCTTCTTTCATTTCCCTCCCTTTTGTATTTCATTTTTCTTTTTTTTTTTTGTGGGTAGAGAGGGCCTGCTAAGAATGGCTGAATGCAAGTATTAGGCCTTGCTTTTCTGCAACAACTCTTGTGTCAATGGTCAGAACTAATAGAAAATACTGTCATTCCTTCAACTGTTTAGATAGTTCCTGATAAATTATTCTGCCCATAATGGCAAAATAGATAAAAAAAACAATTTAATCTCTTAACCTGAAAATTTTCCTATATGAACTTCTATTTAGTCAAAAAAATTTAGAAACAAGTAATACATGTTGGCTGAACTCTGACAATTTGTTAATTATGGTTTTATTATCTGTCAGGCACCCCCTATCAGACCACTAGACAACCAGTTAAGTTTGGCAGACATAGACGTAATCAAAGTGGTTGGCAAGGGAAGTGGTGGGGTAGTGCAACTGGTGCAACACAAATGGACTAATCAGTTTTTTGCGCTAAAGGTATACATCCTTCCTTCATATTGCCTACCTTGCTTTGAATTTGCATCTTCTGCTCTGTTTTGTGTACTTAATTAACTCTTTCATACTTGTCTTGTCTCCCGGATTTCATAATTTCAGAGGTAGTGTCATTTCTCAATTCCACAAAATAGTTGCAGTGAGCACTAAAATATTTTCAACCTGGTATAGTTAATGTGAACTTTATTACTTGTGCATACCAAACAATAACAGTTAGTCAAGAGTACATTCTCTAGAAGTTTCAGAAAATGATATTGTCATGTCATTATCCTTTTTGTGTGTGTGTAATATATATATATATAAAATTCAGATCCCAGAATTTGTTTAGAAGTTGAAGTAGTGTTTTGTTAAGGATAATATTTGTGGTGTTATTTTGTTCCAAGGGAGGATATTGGACCTCTCAATATCACTGAACACATTGATCAAGAGATGCGGACCTCTTACTGGGAATTTTATATTTTAATAAATCATTTGACGGGACAGTTTAGATTATGTTCAGAGGACATTTGCCAGGCTTAAGGCTTGAATATTTTGGTCTTTTGCAAGTTATGTAACATATAAGATGTTTCTTTTTTGTTCGTCCTTTTATTTTCTCATCCCATTCGTCAAGTAAAGCATCAATAGAATACCCAGTATCATATTTGTTCTTCCTCCTGATTTTTGCATTTTTAAATTTTAGTTGTATTATTATGTGTCTGCATAGTCTGACAATCTAATTTAAAAGTTGCTTCCATATCATTATCATTATACTAGTAAACGTGCTCGAACTTATGAAATACGTTCCCATCATCTTAATATGTTTATGATGGGATCCCCAAATATGAAAAATGGGCTGTAAATCACTGGATAACGGCTCTGGAAATATTCAGGTGGGAGAGAGACATGTGGAGAGTTTATTTGAAGAATGGAAATAAAAGGGGCCGGGGCTGAGAGAGAAGGATAGACAGAATTTGGGGAAAAGTTGTGGGAGGTTCTATCCCATTGAGGAGCTAGTGTTTATTGCTTTTTCCTCCCTATTTTTACTGCAAATCTAAAGATTGAACTCTATTTCCATCTGTTTACAATCTAAATATTATCATTTTTACCCAGTTCACTTTCTTGTATTACTTATGGTACATATTTCACCATAATTTAGGTTATCCAAATGAATATTGAAGAGTCCATGCGCAAGCAGATAGCACAAGAGCTAAAAATTAATCAATCAGCTCAATGTCCATATGTTGTTGTTTGCTATCAGTCGTTCTATGATAATGGTGCCATATCAATCATCTTAGAGTACATGGATGGAGGTTCTTTAGCAGATCTTCTGAAGAAAGTTAGAACAATTCCGGAGCCATATCTTGCTGCTATCTGTAAGCAGGTGAGGAGTAAGAACTTAGTTACCTTTCAATATTTCAGACTTACACGTTTAGTTGTTTTTTCTGAAACGAGAAGAAGAATACCTCATTCCTTTTTTATTTTTTCTTTTTCAAAATTCAGGTGCTGAAGGGTTTAATATATCTTCACCATGAAAAACACATCATCCACAGGGACTTAAAACCTTCTAATCTGTTGATAAACCATCGAGGGGAGGTCAAGATTACTGACTTTGGTGTAAGTGTAATAATGCAGACTACATCTGGTCAAGCAAATACTTTCATCGGCACATACAACTATATGTCTGTGAGTACGTTGTGTACCTATGTCTATCAAATTATCGTGTTCTTGGGAACACCTAGATGTATCACATTTGCCGTTGTGAGACAACTTTAAACATTTTGTCTGAATTACAGCCAGAGAGAATCAATGGAAGCCAGAGTGGCTACAACTACAAAAGTGATATATGGAGTTTGGGACTGATCTTGCTTGAGTGTGCTACCGGGCGGTTTCCATATACACCACCAGATCAAGGTGAAAGATGGGAAAGTATTTTCGAGCTAATTGAAACCGTTGTCGATAAACCTCCTCCTTCTGCTCCATCTGATCAATTTTCTAACGAATTCTGCTCATTTATCTCAGCATGGTAAGTATATCCAGAAACTAAATTTTGCAGTGTCTTGAGAACCTTTGCCCACCACAAATATAGGAACAGAGGTACAGGGAAAAGAAAAGAGAAGAAGACACTTTTAAAATGCCTGGCAGTTTCTTAGAATAAGTCTGTAGATAAATAGGAACTAAAAAGCAAAGGTTAAAAGATGTGTCGTACCTTAAAGTTCTGTCTTTATAATTTACTGTAAGATTCTTTTCATAATTTCACAGACTAAGTCTCTATCTGTTTGAAAATAATATTAAAGGCTGGAAACTTTCATCTTTTTTCTTTTTCCATATCAATTGGCTGTCTTGTCATGAATTTTGTGTGATTTCTTTTCATGAGGTTTCTGATCCTCCTTCTTCAACCTTCTCTTTGTATAGTTTACAGAAAGACCCGAGAGATAGACTGTCAGCTCAGGATCTTATGGTAAGTGACTATGTGTAAAACTTGTCTATATGAGCACACCGTGTACAATATGTCTGACGTGAATTCCAGGGACATCCTTTTGTCAACATGTACGGAGACTTGGATGTAGATCTTTCTGCTTATTTCAAGAATGCAGGATCTCCGCTTGCCACTGTACCTACTTCTACCTGGTATGTTCAACCCTGGACCTTTCTCAAACAGGAAGCATAACGATCATTCCTTTTGTTTTATGCATTATTTTCCCCCATTTTGTTTGATACAGAATCATATATAAATAAATTAAATGACCTAGTAATCAATACCAGGACGTTTGCTTCAATATTGAGGAAGTTTTTTTGTCTGTGTTAACTATTTTGAACAACTAGGGATGAAAAGCGAAAATAATACAAAATGTATTTATTGAAACCCTCCCTAATATCTCTTAACGCTCCTCGTCTAGTTGAAACTTACAAAAGTTGCAGCATGTTACAGATAAAACTGATGTAGTGGAAGAAAAAGGGAGGAGAGGAAGTAGGGAGATAATATATATATATATATGTAGAGAGAGAGAGAGTAGAAATAGGAGGAAAGATGAGGGAAACAAATACTGATTGTTTTTTAATTGTTAAGCTGAATGAAATGTCTAAACTAAAGGTTTATAAATTAAAAGCACATGCTTTAAATAATAAAGGAAATAGTAGTAAAAAATTTCCTAATTTAAGCTCTAATTGATGATTTAATTCTTGATTTACAAACCATTGCCCATATTACTTCAAATATTCTTTCCCCATTCTTCATCAATTTCCCTTGTTTGGAGAAAACTCAACTTCAAGTTTCAGTGTGTGGAAGTAATAGAAAAGTCCCACTTGAAGCCTTCGGTGGGACAAGAAGCAGTGATGGAAAACAAGAATGACTTAAGAACCTTTGGATTCTCCAACTCATCAAGAATAACTGATGGGAAATTGAAGAGTTACTCTTGGTGTAGGAAATTCTAGATATTTATTTACTGACTAGCTCCTATAAGATGACATGAAACATAGGTGTAAGCTTCTTTACTTGCAACCGTCCATTTTTTATTGCTAATGATATATCTGGATCATCTGAGCCACATTTTGGAACAATAAAATAATCCTAAACGGTGGAAGTTAATTGTCCTCTTTGACAATGAGCTATATAATTCTCACCTGATATGTCACCGCAAATTTTGATTCCTCTCTATTTTTTCTTTTGGGTAGAGTTTCCGCTTGCATATGACCAGCACATGCAAATCAGAGCCAGAGCAATTATGGAAGACTTTATCTCTTTACTAAGTGAATTTGTTGATAGGCTTCTATTGGAAGTGGCATTGTCCATGAGACTGCAATGATTAAGAGTTGATGAAGAATTTTAGTGCAGAAGATGATCAGCGGCCACTTACTACGAAAAATTTTCATTTTTATGATGGCAAATAAAGATACATCATTAGTGTTATTTGCCCCAGATGCAGATTATATGGTACAAACTTATGAGATAAAAGTTGTGAGGATGTTGGAAAGGCATGTGTAAATTTATGCCAAAGGTTTTGAATTCATTATGTCTAACGTTGTTTACAAGTGGATTTCTACCTTAATGCTCTGTCATGTTCACTTCATGATCAATTAATCTGTGTTAAGGCTGGTCTAATTGCCTCTGCCTGATTCATCTTGGGGTGTGTGTAACTTCAAAAACGAATAATCAAATTTACCAATATGATTGGGCTACTACCTAGTTTTAGTTCGATAAATTTGTTTTAGGCCTCACTCAAACTTCGTGATATAACCAGACGAGAATCAAGCCATCTAGTATAGTTTCCTAATCGGGAAAGCTGTCAGTGATAACAAAAAAAATCAAACGAAACCAATCTCATTCCCTGCAAATTCGAGTGTACTTGAATAGTATAAGGTGACTCAGCCCTGGTAAAAAAAAAAATGAGGGGCTAGCTACAGATGTTATTGACCGTAAAAAATAATTGCAATATACTACTATATGAAATAAAATTCCAGGCAATTGCTGATACTTAATAACTTGATTATGTCATGCCCTTGTCTTAATTTTTCTTTGGCCCCTTAAGTCTATCACTATAACAGAAATGTTATCTTTGCTTCCCCTTTGGAGGGCAAGTCTAGATAAGTACTCCGCCGCAGACTGAGCTGCAGGATCAACTCCCTCGCCTGGCCCTGCCGCTCCTCCATTGCCGTGCTTCCTATGCCAAAGAAGGATTCGTTTTCGTGCAATCTCACATGCTTCTTCATTTGTCATCACATCCCATAAACCATCACTTGCTAGAATTAAGCACTCATCCTTTTTCTCCCGGCGGACGAGCTTGACTTCCGGGGTAGGAATTATCCACGGCTTCAAGTATCTGTCACCTGGTGGACAAGAAGGAAATTTAGACCACAAGGAAAAGTAAAATACAATTAGAAAATAAGGATAATAAATATTTGAATGACACCCTGCATCGTTCCATAAAACTGAATATTAAGGCACACTTTATGAGCGCACATGGTGAGAAATCTCAATTCTTTACTTGAATCAAATGTTCAATTACCCTGCGAAAAATACAGTTGTATTTGTATGGTAATATTGTTGCTATGCTTCTTATTATTTTCCCATTGATAGTTATCATGAGACAATCATCCAATGCTGAGATTACATGGAAAGTTTATGAAGGTTCTTCCCTGTCCCAAAACCTTGGGTTCTAGGCACGGTTAATAGAATATACAAACTAAAGTATACAATGCATGAATGACAATACAAAACTGCAGTAAATAGGGCAGTAAGACCAATAATATAGCGGCAAATCTTTGAAAAATAGCTGTTAAACTATATGATTTGATAACAAAATATTGAATACCTAAATAACAACAAAGGCACGCATTGCCATACTTGATTGTCAGTAAAAAGTAACGTTCTGGACACATACCTATGGACCTTGACACTGCCAAGACGCCAAGCACTCGGTATCCATTCCACTGTATGATCCTTCCTCCTGCAGCTTCTATCCTGGCCCACTCATCCTCCCTATTTGGCTGCACACGATATAAAGTGAAATTAAGTACAATGAATCATACAATTTCAGCTTCAAGTGGATGGTGGAAACAAACTGTAATACTAATAAGACATCCCTTACTTTGTGATCAGAAGATAATGGCAGGGCTTCTTTTCCACGACACAAGACAGCTCTTGAATCCCCACAATTTGCAACTACTAAGTGGTTTTGACATAAAATGACAACCACCGCAGTAGAACCAACAGTTTCAGGAGCAAGTGGTTCAATACTAGATTCTGATCCATCATCATTGTTTCCACTGTTTCCAGCACGAATTCCTCCAACTTCGTTATCAACTTTCTGAAAACATTTGGAGAATGCATTCTTCCAATGGTCCATCCAACTGCTTCCATCCAAACTTGTGTCTGCAGCTTGTATCTCCTCAACAAACACTAAATGAAGACGCTCCCGGCAATAATTAGCAACCTGTGAAAAGAAAGTCATCTCAGTGAAATGAATAAACTTCAACAACACTACAACTTGTATCATCAAAATATTTAATTGAAAACGTACCTGACAGCCTCCATGTCCATCATAGACAGCAAAAAAGTGGGCAACTGAGTTTTCAGTGTTTTCATTCACAGTATCATCCATCAGCATACGTGAAGGAACTTGCAAAAGATGAGGATTAATGGCAATAGCATCTTCCATCTCCTGTCTTCTTCCACAGATAGACGAAAAGCCCCAAAGGGGTCCACTATTCAAGTCCAAAGCATTCTGATAACTTGCTCTGCACATCTTTTTCTCATTTGGCATCTCAAGAGGTGGAACAAATGGTTTTGGATCAGACCCATCCGACCCACTGCCATCTTCACTCTCAAGTTCTGTCGGAACAGAAAACATGTTTTGCACAGGCTCCAGCACGGTATATGAATTGTTCAAGCTGTACATACCATGGACATTATCTTCAGCCTCCACAGTAATTGGTGAATCTGTCTCAGAACAATTAGTCCTCAAAGTTGAAGATTCCTCCCCAAGAATACCACAATTGTCACAGGCCACAGATTGAGACGTTGAATTATGCAGACATTGAAAATCAACCCCTAACCTGCATTCATCTTCCTTCCTTCCGTGATTATGGGTTTCATCTGAGATCTGATAACTGCTGCATTCAGTAAACATTTCTGGCACAAGCAAAGCTCCTACCTGATTCTCCTTTTCCCCTGCAGATGCTGTAATTTGATGTTGTGGTCTAACATCCGTATGATTTTCGTTATCACTGCCAACAGATTCACAACTCTCCATCATAGGATTTAATATCAGTGCTGCTGTACTTGCCATAAATTTTAACCCAGCAATATCCATGCGTGTTGTCACTGATGAGTCCTTAGGGATCAAATTCCCAAGAGTAAAAGGCACTGCAACCGCCGAAGATATTTCCTCCATAGATTTACTTTGCCTTGTAGCAATAACCTTATCCTCCTCACCCAACAGTATCTGGAAAACTGATAGCCTCTAACCACTTTTATACCCCTATTTCCTTAGGCCTCTGTTCCACAACATGTATTCAATTTGACAATAAACAAGAAGCCGGCAAGAGACAGTCAAATACACTATTTATTGAGGCATCAAACTTCAAAAGGTTATATTGAAGTAGTGGCGCTAGAAGCAAGAGTAGCTCTCTAGATTCTTTCTGAATTTTACCTGTTTTTGGAACTGGATATTCAATCCCGACCGGCCAAAAGGGGGGACAATCCGATGTACTAAAATCTTCTATTTCTACCTTCTCACCAACCCCTTGGGTCCCCTGGAAAAGCAGGCAAATCGATGATTCAAGAAGCAGATCAAAACAACGGACAAGGTCAGTGCCTTGTCTCTCTCTAGCAAGTACAAAGACAAGGGAATGGGGGCGTTGAAGAAGCAAATAATAATAACAACAAAAACAGCAACAGCAACGGCAATAAATAATAATGATAATAATAATAAGCGAACAGCGAAAAACCGCCCAATCAGTACAAAAATGGGAACAGAAGTTGCGTAGATCTGAGGCAACCCACACCATCCATTGAGTTTTGCTCTCTTGTGTTACTTTCATATGTCAACCCACACCAAGTATCTCCATACTCAATAATACAGAACAAGATGTCCATATTGATAATTACAACCTCCACCCACTTTAACAAATGAAAGCGAACTGAGATTAATCTGTAAGAACAGTAAAAGCAAAGACAATTTCGTCTCTCCCAACGAAAATTCTGCGCGCAAAGGGACAGAGAAGGGGATGGCGGGGGGGGGGGGGGAGAAGGAGAAACCTTCACAGGTACATATTAATGGTTATACATCTGAGACGCCAAAAGATGCCCATTTTATCTTTTAAAGATAAAAAAGTCAGGCAAATAAAATTAGGATACAAAAACAAATTTTGAATTATTATTAAAAGATTAACTTAAAAATAATTAAAATCCAAAAAATTAAAAATAAAAATTGGATTGAAACTAAATAATGATGATGATGAATGATAAAATTAAAGGATTAAGATTATATTTTGATCATTTTAGATTTTCTTTGGAGGAATGAGTGACTGATTGCAACTTGTTAAAGTTTACTCGATGCAGAACAAATGAATCATTTAACTTCGTTTTCATAATTTTGATTTAAGTATATTTCACATCATTATTCAATAGTTTTCAAAAATAATATTTAAAAACTTAAGAAATTCATTCTAAATTTAAAATGTATATATATTTATTCTCAAAATTTATAAATTTTTATAAAAATATAAAGCTTTTATCCCATTTAAAATCTTTAAAATGATTTTTTTTAAAGAAGAAGAAGTCCTCGTTCTATGAGGCTTCCCATTTGTCCCTTTGCTAAATGATGCGAGAATTTATCTGACACTTACATAGCCCCTTCGTTATTTTATTCTTGGACTGGGTCTGGGTTAATTATTTCCTAATCTATGATTACCTTTTATTAATCCCAGATTGAGGTGTGAAAGTCATTGTGGATTGTCATATATACCACTCTCTCTCTCTCATCCATTATGGACTTGACTTAATCATCTTTTATAATTGCACTCTTATGGTGACGGTGCCTAATAAAAGAGATAAAAAATAAAATTATATAAAAATAATAATAAATTTATTTAAAATATAAAATAATTTCTAAAAATATAATTATTTAATATTAATAATTTTATATCATATAATTAAGGTAAATAAATTATATTATTAATTTTTTAAAAATTATTAAATATATTAAATAAATCCTTTTTATTTATTATATTTCAAATGAGGTAGATTAAGAATTGAAATTAAAATTAATTAATTATTTTAATTTTTTAAAAATTTTAATATTTTTTTAAAATTACGCTTATTTAAATTTTTTTTTGATATATTAAATAAAAATATTTTTTTAAAAATATATAATAAATATTATCTTATATATTATAAAAAATTTTATATTTAGAACTAGAATAAAAAATGTTATATATAAGAATTGAGGAAATGGTATCTGAGAACAGAGGAAGTAGATGATCAACGTGGCGAATAAATGTGATACATCTCAAGTCCACGTGTCCAACTTTCATTCATTCCTTAACATAAAAAACAGTGCCAACACGTGAAGACCTCGTAAGAGAAGCAAAAGCTAACAAAAGAAAACAAAAATTTATCGAAACAGAGAAGCTAACAAACAACTAAGAAGTATGTATGAGAAAAACGCCAATTCAATAATTTTTATGTCATAAAGGGATTATAGAACAATTACTTCTAAAGACCCTTGATGAGTTTAAATTAAACTTACTATTAAACTATTGAATTTAAGTTTGTGAATATAACCTATTATTTTAAAATCATTTAGATTAATTTTTTTCATTGTTGTAGAGAATCTGAAATAAGTTTAATATTTTATATCATTAATATTGACAACACCATATTTTCTTAAATTTTATTTTTATGCAATGACTCTCTTAAATTATATAGATGTATACAGATAATTTCTTTAATTTTTTAAAAGTGCATAATTTAAAATTATTTCTTTAGAATTTTTACATAGATTAAGAAAACTATTAAATGAACTATATTATTATAAAATTTAATTATATTTTATTAAAATATTTTTTTATTTAAATATTCTCTTAAATATTTTATTTTATACTAATAAATAGTAAAATAGCAGTAAAAAGTATAATTAAAATTATAATTTTTATGAGCAGGAGGGAATGTGGAGGAATAGCGTGGAAGTGAACGAGGGCGAGAGGAAGGAGCGAAGTCCAAAGACTGAAGGGGGGCTGTACGAAAGAAACCCACACGTGGAAGGAAGCGAAGGCGTGATGAAGAAACAATAATACTTTCTTATTTATTATGTATTTTTAAAAAATATTTTTATTTAATATATTTAAAGAGAAAAAAAATTAAATAAAAATAATTTTAAAAAAATATTAATATTTTTTAAAAAATTAAGATAATTAATTAATTTTAATTATAATTTTTAATTTACATAATTTAATTAAACAAATCTTATATTAAGGATAAGAAATATATCAAACTATTAAAATAGAGAAAAGGGAATGCTTTGAATTGAACTGAAAAAGAAAAAGAAAAGAATGAGTAATAGTAGTTATTAGTAATTAATTAATTTAACTAATATAATAATAAAAGCAAAGGGGACACGTATGTGGGTAAGAGGATACGGTGTGGGGGTGTTGAGATTGTGTTGCGTACTTGCATTCATTTCATTTGTTCTGTATTGTGCGGAAACCCAAACAGACACATCAGCTTCACACCCTCTCGTTTGGTGCCACGTGTTATCTGTCTATGGGTTCTGCCACCCACCGACCATATCTATTTCATTTCTCCCGTTCAATTAGTATATCCTGTCTCATAACCAAACCTCCCCCAAAAATAAATCTTATAGTTTTGAGATTTTTATATGTAAATAATTTTTTATAAAATTTTAAAATATTAATTATTTTATTTTAAAAATATTATTATTTAATTTTTTTAAAAAAATAATTATTTAAATTTATAGTATTTATTAGAGAATAAAAATGGAAATTATATTATTTTAAGATAATTTTAATTATATAAGAAATTTTTTTTAGTTCTAATGAGTTAGTTGAGACTGAATTATATTAAGGATCAAAGATAGTATCTACAAATATAACAAGAACTCTTTGCCCCTTTCCATACCCCTTTGAGAAACAATTTATGAATGGATAGGTATAAAATCAACATTAAAAATATAGTTTGCCTTTTGTCCCCCACCCCCCCCCCCAAAAAAAATTACAAAATATTTGATATATATATATATGTTTAAAGTTTGATAATAAACACTGTTGACTATTAAATAGTGAATGTGTAGGATTTCAAATAATTTGTGTGTTTAAATTAAATTTTACATAATTAATTTAGAGTATAATTGATTTCGAGGAATTGATTTTAGTATAATTAATTTTGTTAAAAGTAATTTATATTTAGATACTTTTACGTTAGAAGTAATTTTGAAAAAATAAAATACGTTTAAATTATTTAATCAAAAGCATTTTTTAATGAATAATCACTTGAAATATGTAAAATGTCATTATCCTTAAATAATACTATTTTTTTAAATTTATTGAAAATATTTTAATATTTTTTAAATTAAAATTTTAATTCATAAATAATATGGAAATATTATCTGAAATGTGTTATATAAAAAAGTTAAAAATACAAAAATTCAATATTAAAAATACTATCGAAGTGCCACACCACATCCACTTCCGCAAAGGCCCATTCATAAACTCTTCGAAAAACTACAAAATCGAAGGGATTTTGGTCTTTCGGGAAGCTATAAAGTTAATCTTTAACCATTTCAAAAAGCACTGCACACCACGTAGTTGCAAATCTGGTCATTGAGAAAAGAATTAGAGAAAAAGGGAACAGAGCTAACGGAAGGTTCAAACTCGACAAGAGGAATGGGTTCGATCGTTGGCTAGAAAACAACAACCAGTTGGGGGTACAGAGAGGTTTATTGATAAGGAAAAGGAAGGGAGAGTCGACGGCGGTGATAAGAAAAAGCAAGGAAAAGTCGACGGTTTACACCTTACAAAAGTGGAGATGGGTATTTCAGTCAAATGGTAGTTACAAATTTTAAAAGCCCACATTTGATACTCCCATCCATCCCAATCGTAATAAATATGAGCTTATGTGTTAATCGATTTTTTTCTATATAATTGATTATGTGTTGATTGATTTTTTTCTATATAATTGATTATGTGTTGATCAATTTTTTTTTTCTGTATAATTGATTATCAAAAGTTAATGATGTGTTTGGCCATCTCAACAAATAATTACTTTTGGATCAAATAAATAATTACGGATTAACTGAAGTTGAAGTGCCTGTAAACTTGTTGGTTGATAGACTCACGCTTGAAACCGTATTCTTGTGATGGACTTGTGAGTTCACATACGATTACACGATCGTAATCCTGACAATGCTATCCTATTTGGATAACAAAATTAAGTACTTATGGGGATCTATAAGTACTTATGTGATAGAGTTGTCAAACAGAAACAACTTTTCAATAAGTACTTATACTTGAAATAAATGCTTATGAAAAAAGTTGATTTTTTTAATTTATGATAATCACTTATCTTCCCATAAACATTTATTTTATTTTTCCTTTTCATTATCCACCCAATAATCACTTAAACTATAATATCCAAACACATTTCTTTTCTCAAAATCACTTATGAGATAAAAATATCTAAACACAAATCACTTTTGACATAATCACTTATTCTCATAATCACTTATCCTCATAATCACTTATACATAATCTAATCCAAACACACTCATTAAATCATTGTTGGAATAGTTGAACAATTCCCCTAACCAATAAATTTCTCATTACTTCAGGAAATAGTCTATAATTATTATTTAATATAAAAAGTTGTTAGAAGACATGAAAGTATTCCATTCCAATACACGAAAGTCAAGATATGAAATGTTTATCATATCTCTATAATGATTATTTAATAGTAACTATTTTATAATTAATTTTTTATTTATAAGTACATATGGCATTTCACATTTAAAAAATCTATTTTTTCTCTTTTCTTTTCATTCTATTCTACATACCAACCTGAGGCCTGGTTTATTAATGCAATAGTTCCACCCTGCAAATTAAATGTTGGTTGACTTGTGCATAAAGATAGTAAGTAAACTAATCAAAATAAAGATTCTACTCCACTAATGATCTGCCCAGTCGATTAATTAAGGTTAAAGGAAAAATAAGGTTGCTTCGATATGACAGCAATCAACCGGTCTTCAGTTTAGGACCGGCTAATTGGTCCAACATGAAATAATAGTCCATTGATCTTTGTAAGCATTTGCGTGGTCAACTTCAAAAAGTTTCAATTTTAGTTTTTCGTGCTTTTTTGGTTTAAGTAATAAATAAATAAATCATGTTCTTACAAACAAAACCACCAAGCAAGCAATCGTGGATCTCATGTTAAATTAGATTATAAAGATTGAATTCAACTTAAAAAGTTTCATTTTGAACCCACACTTTTTGGGAACTATACCGAAAGGGTAAAAGGGAAAACAAGCACAATTAAACAAAATAGACGGGACAAAGAAGATGGAAGATGCAGTTACAGCCATCTGACAGTACTGCCAAGAAGGTTCAATTTGAACATAGCTGAGATAGAAGAATCACAACGTAGTTCAGAGTATTTAATCCATAAGGTAATGAATATGCACCTGTTCTTCCTTCCATAGGAAGGGAGGGAGCATCCTGTTCTTGTCCAACAATACTAAGAGGGGGAGGCTGCAGCAACAAATTCATAATAATGCGAAGCCTATTAATGTTCCATCCTGAGAAAATCGAAAAATGAAAACTTTTGCACCAACGTCCGTTCCATCCAATTCATTTGTCATATTCCATCCCTTTTGTATCATATTAATCACTGCAATTTTATTCAAAATTTTCTCTTTCAGTAATTTGCCAACAAGCCCACACCAATCTCTTCTGCATTCTTTACTGCCTGGCCATTCCTAATTTACAATCAAGCCATCAAGTGCCTGAAGAGGGAAGGGATTGATTATACCCTCAGACGCACGTATTTGTTAGTTGCTTGTTTACAGCTTCATTTTATTTTTTTTAAATTACAGTCAAACCTTTTATTCTTGTGCCATTCCCTTTTCTTTTAAAATCAACTTTCATCATTATTATAAGGCCAGATACAGTATTCCTCATGGTATTAAAAATAGAACTAGTTATTAAATTTGGTTAAAATAATAATTCAAGATTCAATAGTTGGACTATGGTGTTAAACTGGATAAAATAGGTGATAATTAAATATATTTAAATTATATATTTGACAAAGTTCAAATTTATTGTAAATCATTTTCTTAAAAACTAGAGGCACAGCCCACCCACATGTGGTGAGTTACAGTGTTTGAGTTGTTTGAAATGACACTTTTATGATCAAATTGCAGCATTTGTACGTTCCCAGAGATTATTATTGACTACATTAGCCCATGAGTGAGTTGAAGATATAGAGAAATATAACATTTATAATATGGAACTGTTAAATATGTGGGTGGAAGTTTAAGTTGACTTTTGTTTTAATGCTTATTGTATCTTATTGCAAATTTTCAAAAGAAAATATGTAGGATGTTGTAAGCTACGCTATTGGTAGGCAATAGGATAATGGAAAACGTCTAGTTATGTTATTGTGCGTAGGACGATAGAAAATGCTTACATAACACATTGTAAGTGAATTTGTATATTTATTCCCTTAAATAGTGAGATATTATATGAAATTTCTTAATTTTATTATTTGAGAATTATGTAGCGTGGTGTATTTTGTTACACGCAAACATTTCTTATTATTTTTGGGTATTCACTGAACCATTTCTTATCAATTTCCATTTTTTTCCATATTAATTTGACTTGAAATTCTAGTGACTTTTTAATACATGAATATTATTTACATAAAAAAAAATTAAATGTAGTTTTTGATGGATCACACATATGAGTATATATTATGTTGAAAAATGATAATATAGATACATGGTTAATTTAAAGCTCATAATAGAAATTTTCTTATGTTTAGTACTTGGAAGACTTTTTTTCAAGTGAGACCAAGTCCCTCTCATTTGTAGGAGAGTCCTTTGCACTAACGATGCCATGATTTCCATGAAAAGCTTGTGTTTTACACAAAAATATTTCAATAAGCTTTGTATATTCTCTATTTTTCCTTTGATCTAGTATATATTTAGAAAAAAAAAACTATTGCTTTACTTATGTATACTTGAAAGATGAAGATTTTTCCAAAGTAATTGAAGCTAGTCTAGTGAAAATGATAATATTTTAAATAATATTGGAAACATTAATAAAATGAATAAATATTAAATAATTTGGTTAATGAATATCGAAGTCAAATTAATATTAAATCAAAAAAATAATAAGTCTAAATGGGGGAAATTTTGTTCTTTTATGATTTTTTACCAAACAAAATGAGATATGTATAGATAAGATATATTAAATCAAATTCATATACGTCATTATATTAAAGAATAATTAATTCCTTTCTAATTTATATCAGAGTTGATTTGAATTCACATTTATCTCTCACTTTATCTCTTCCATTCCCTTTCTTTTGTTTTAAAAAGTTTCTCTTTTACCAAAGATAAATGTAGACAAGGGTTTATTTTAAGGCAAAAAGAAGAAAAAAAAGACAAGGGCTTTTTTCTTTTTTGTCTTTTTTTGGTCATGGGACTCAATTTAATAGATTAACCTATGATTGCTGTTTTTTATCATGGGCTTTATGAATTAAATAGAAGCACAAGTAACCTTCAACAATTTAAAACGAGTGAATATCTATTTATTTAGGAATATATCAAAAAAGTCCATCGGGATAATAATGTATTTAGGAAGAGATATTTTGATCCTAGAAATAAGAAGATCCATATTTAAATGCTAGCTCATCCAAAAGTAGTATAACAATCTAGCCAAAAAGAAGAAAGACTAATTATCTTATCCATGCATTATATAACTCAAAAGAAAATATCAAACCATATATGAGGAACATACTCGTGTCTCTTCTGGTACCTTTCTAAAACTTTGCTCACTAATTCTGTATATTTATTATAATTTGGTAATTCTAAATATGAAATTTTTTATCTTGTCTTCAAAGAAAAGTTATCATTGTAGCACTCTGTAGTAGTATATGTAATAAAATTAAAACATAATAGACATTGATATTCATAAATATTTCTAGTTGAATTGCATTTACATAGTGTAATTCGATATATATATATATATATGGTGGTAGCAAGATATGTTACCACCAATATGTATTCAAATTTAACAATTTAAACTTCTTTTTTAATTGAAGAAAGCATATATCCCAAAAAAAATACTGAAAGCACCTGGAAAAACATAATAAGTTCATAAATTGCTTACATATTCGAATAAAAAAAAATAGCCAAAGTTCATGTCATATAATCTTTCAACACACATTTAAATTTTGTCCTTGATAGTCAACAGCCAAAGAAAGCTTCCATATCTGTTGCACTTTCTTCCCTTTTAAATTGCTGCACTTTGGAGTTGAGAAACATATTCTCAAGTTCTATCAAAGTACAAAACACCATTATCAATATTTTATCTTGGCTAAACACTTGATATTCTGGATTTATCCTACTTCAATTAAAATATTTATTGGGATCCAAACTAATTTAGATCAAGTCGTGTAGGACTAAATACGGTTGTATTCCTATGACTCAAACTTAAAACTTTTGATTAAATTGATACAATCTCTTACATTTTTAAACTAAGTGGTTGGTGATATCTGTGTGCCATGTAGTTGAATTATTCATTTGTGCAAAATAAGGACTTTTTCTTTGTCAGTTTTTTAGAATGAACGATAAATTGGCAATGAAGCACAAGAGAAGCATTTTACAAATAATAATAATAATAATAATAATAATTTATTATTATTAGTACAAGTATTTGTTTTTTTTTTGGCACAAAAAACATGTATTTGTTAAATTAACATGATGTTTGATATTCATTTTATGCACTGCGAAATTCTTGATATACATTTTAAAAAGGACATACTGACAAAAAACACAATGAATTGCAAAAGACTTGGCAGTGACCTGATGCATTTTTTGGTGGGGCAATTGAGTATGTTAAATGCCTTGTCTCTTCAAGTCATATGCACAAACTGATTATATGCATGATATAACTTTTAATGAGTTAGAAGTTTCATGACCATATTTATTATTAAGATTTAAAAAAAGGAATAAAAAGAATTATAAGAAGCTCTATCACGAATAAAGTTTTGAATAAAGAATACTCACTTTAAGTTTTTAAATTATTAAGATTTAAACAAATCATACAATTAAATAATCATAAACTCTACTAGGAGAAGTGACTGACACAACTCAATCTTGTATATAGTTTCAAATTCAAGCCCTACTCACGTTCTTTTTCAGCAAATTTACTAAGCAAATTCACTTAATTATATGTCTTCTAGAACCCCCATTAATTTCCAGGAAAAATATATAGGCCATTTAAGTTAGAGTCACAAAAAGAATTAGATCATGAGTACTTCATTCAATAAAATCAACAAAATGAATGCTATTTTTATCATTATACTTTTATTACCAATTATAAATTATATTATATAATTTGAAATGGAGATGAAAAGATTTTTTTTGGTTGGGGGGGATAGCATAAAAATGTATTGCTATTTTTCCCAAATACCTAAGATGATAAACTCTTTCCTATCCTATTCTGTTCTCAAGTTATATACCTTACAACTTGCATGCACTGCAAAAATTAATGTGCTGAAATTCTTCAGCAATATTTTATAACTTTGGTAAGAAAAATAATATTTTATGACCATAAACTTTAAAAACTTTAAAGAGAGAACAAAAAACTAAATACATCTTTTACCTGTATAATTTAGCATTGTTGGTGCCAAAGAACTTACAATCTAATGAGTGAATACAATGGTTAGCATCAATGCAAATATTTCACTTAATTAATAGGGGAGGAGAAGGTGGTGGATGCGCTTTTGCCAATCCTACCCATGCAACAACAATGCCAACAGCCAAAATTATCCAAATATATAGCATATCTCCTTTGATTCTTTTTTCCACCAAAGATTTTTTTGGATGGCAATATGCCACCAAAAGTTTAGCATGTTCATTAGTGATGATAGATAGTTTAAATTATGCAAAGGCATCAGAAATAATAGTCCATGCCATAAGGGATTGTTATCTCATGAGATGCCTAGATCATGACTCAAGTTCTTTATATAAACAAACACACCCAGAGATCAATTTAATGGGAAGGTTGGGTTAAGTCAGGTTGGTAATTTGTTAGGAATACAATAGCATATATCCTTATAGTGAACATTGCTAGAAACAGTGGCAAATAGTGCTAGGAACAATAGTTTGGCCTGAAACTTTTATCTTTTTAATTGATTGATAGTTGGATATCATAACAGAGTTTAAATTTCAACTGATGTAGTTGATATATAAATGATGCAATACAGCAGAAAAGTGCAAAATAAAACAAAACTATGTCATTTAAACAGGAAAATGAAATCTTTAAATTTCCAAAAATAGTAACACAATTGATCAGAAATACTAAAACAATTCAGTGTAACCATTATATATTGAATGTTTGACATGTATATTGAGTTTTCCTTAGAGAAGCATATGAGCCTATAAAATCACAAATAATGAAACAACTCTCCTTCCCTCTCTCATTTCCTCATTTGCTTTTCTTCGAGCTTCCCTTGCTTACATAAGTGTAAGTTAACCTGCAAAACAAAACACCTAGTATGCAGAAATAGAATCGATACCACCAAAAAATACCTCCTATTAGCTTTCTTTGCCTTATGAACTTTTTTTGCTACCAAATTTCTAAAGCAATTGAAGAATGAGCATACCCTAGTGCTATAAGCATGGAAAGTGTATGTATATATATCCTCTATTACTTGCTAGCTTGAGGGTATCTTTTTTATTTTCCAATAACTCCTCCTCCTGTATAGTGTATATGTTTATTAGTAAGCTCCCTTAGAAGATAGAGCAATTTACTGCACGGAGACTTTGTCTATCATAATTTTGTTTTTCCAATTTTGCAATTTTTGCCTTGTGTTAATAGGGCGACAATGTGGTGAAACACAAAGAAATAATAAATCTGTTTAGAACTGTAAGAGATCTTGTAATGTAAGAGCTTATAAACAATGATTAAGAATGACAATTGGCAATTATATGAATGTCAGTAAAAATTATCATATCTAGGAAGCTTAATATGTTTCACATTACAAACACCACAAATCAATCCATTACCCCAAGCTCATTCAATTCCCCACCAAATTCATAAAAAAACTATATTAGGGAAAAAAATAAAAAGTGAATTTACAAAAAAAATGTCAATAAAGAATAATATGCCCACTCAATTGCATCAGTAAGAAGTTCTTGAAGACTCAACATATATTCATATTGTGTGAAATTTAGATCCAACTTCCCAAGCTATATAAAGACTTTAAATTCACAAAGTAAGTTTTCAGTACATCAATTACCAGTTTAGGCTCTCATAGATAAATTATTTAAACCTCGGTGTACTTGGAAACTAAAGGCAAATAAAAACCACAAATGAATTTAATATAAAAAGTGAAAGAATGGGAGGAAATTTGAATTTTTTTTTAATATTTACGGTGGTAAGTGTACATAAAACAACTTATGTAGGTATCTTTTACTGAACAAATAAATTTAAAAATGAAAAAAAATAAAATTTTAGATTCCAAATTTAATAATTAATTGATTGAATAGTTGAATAGCAAGAATTCATGCTATTCAACAATTCAATGAATTAATTATTTCTAAAGAGTTTTAGATTTCAATTGAAGTAGTTGATACATGAATGATATAACACCAAAGAAATGCAAAATAAAGAAAATATGCTCTTTAAATAAAGATATTCTTTGAAAACTCTAGTGACTAGTGCAAAGAAAGAGCATATGTGATGAGAAGAACATATTCAAAATGAATTAATTATTTCTAAAGAGTTTTAGATTTCAATTGAAGTAGTTGATACATGAATGATATAACACCAAAGAAATGTAAAATAAAGAAAATGTGCTCTTTAAATAAAGATATTCTTTAAAAACTCTAGTGACTAGTGTAAAGAAAGAGCAACTGTGATGAGAAGAACATATTCAAAATGACAGTAATACATATAGCAGAGTAAGACTGCCAGTAGTACAACAATATATCAGATCATCTTCATCTAGGTAAACCATAAAATATTGAGCAGACCATGTAGACCAAATAAAACTATCATGACAGAATTGACAAAGATTTAGCAAACGAAAGAGAAACAATCTATCATGCTCATGTGTTATGTTTGAAGTATTTTCTTTAGGTGGCTTGCCATCATACATGCTCCTATTATTGTTTCAGAACTCAAAAGTTCTTCTTCTTTTTTTTCCCTGTCCAAGAACTCAAGGTTTTTCATGTAATAAGAAAATTGAAACTTGAATGCCTTTTATGTTAATATAATAAGTATTAGTTAAATTGATGGTTAATTATGACAAATTCAGTTAAATCTGATAATATTATATATTGATAAAATACAAAAGTAAAATAATACCAATTATTTACAAACCAGGTGTATACACAAGAAACAATCGAATAAGCTAATCATGTTAGAGAATATTACTAACCATTAGCCGAGTAAAAACTGATTGAAAAAGTATAAATGGGCCAATCAATATGGATGAGTAGTTCAAAATAAATTATTAATACATTTACAAAATATCAAGAACACACTATCAAATTTGAATTGCAGAAGAAAGACCTTTTTTTAAATACATTATCAAGTAGAAGATTGTATCAATATAATATTCATATTGATTAATATACTTACAGAATATCAAGACCAACTAATAGCAACACTTACAAACTTTTCAAGATTCTTAGCAACTAAACCACTCAACAGCCAAAGGGTTTACCTAGTCAAGATTTTGAAGTAAAATACCTTGCAAGGATTCTCTCCATGGGTCTATTAGAATTATTGCATCTCCTTTCAATAGTGTAACTAAGAATATGGATGATTCAGAAGTGTCATGGTGTGTGAAAAACATGGGGAGAACAACTCGAAGGATTATTTCTCCATTTTACACTATTTAAAAGGAGAAATTATTCGCTAAAATTTTTATGAATTTTGAACGGGTGGTAGCAAATAATTTATTGTGTGAATCATTGCATCTACAGTTTTACACAAAGTAAGGACATATTCGATTTATGCTTTTAATAATCACCATTCACCACATAGAACTATTAAACAGAGTTCAAACGCATAATATAAGAAAGATGCAAAAAAGATTACGCGTGATATAGAACTATTAAATAGAGTTTGAAGGATGTAGAAAGATAAGATCTTACCATGTGATCTTAAACCCCCTTGGGCCTTTTTTTCTTGACTCATAAACCATAATATTGATCAATAATCCATACTAACCTATAGCAGCAAAAAAAAAAACAATTATTGAATTATCCAATCTCTGTCCCTTCTGTGCAATTACAAGACCGTTTAGTCTCTACTATTGCAATGAAATAAAAGTCAGAATAGAAAGCAACACATCAAAGGCGTATAAAGGAAATCAACGGGAAAAAGCTCCATGGTTTTGTATCTAGTTATGATAGTGTCTACAAGTAAAATGAAGAGGATTTCCCAATGAGGCATTCTATCAAACACCATGCATGCATAAATAACAAAGATAAAAATTTATAATGGTGGCCACCATTATAAAAGCAATTTTAGTATATATTATGGAACGAAACTAAGAAGAATTGAAAATTATAAAAACCCAAAGTATATATCCCGAAGTTTAACAACCTAGAAAGAATAGAAAAGCAAAAATCAGGGAGGAATTTGAGAGGAAATGAAGGATGAGAAAGCTTATTAAAGAATGGACTTCCATACTTTGAGAAGAATGTTACCTGAGTTTGCAAGAAAACCAAGCCCTAGATTAAGCTTTAACTACGCAGCTGAAGGAATTTTGCATTAGAACAATCACAAAGAGTCTACAAGCAAGGACACAGAGAACAAAAGAAAGGTTGGATATGAGCGAAAGAAGGGAAGAAGAAAGGATACAAAGAAAGTTGACAAAAAGAGAGAATAGAGAATGATCATAAAAAGAATCCAAAAGGACGAAGAAATAAAACACAACTTGGGAAGCCAAATGCCAACCTACTTGTACATGGGTTTTCCTCACCTATCCAGTCGCCAGAAGGAGGATGAAAGAAGAAGAAGATAGGAAGAAAGAAAAGAAAAGGTGAAGGATCATGAGTCGGAGACCACGTCAGAGGAAGAAAATTGAAGAAGGATGATGATCAAAATTGAAGAAGGATAAGGAGGTTGTAGCAGGGTGGAGCATCTACTGGAAGGGAGGAGGAGCTAGAGGAAGAACAATCAATATAGCCATCACACAGATAGAAAAACCCATAGAAGCCTAGATGAATGACCGTCCTTTTGGTAAAAAAAAATAAGGTCCATCATAAGATTTTTTTTTTCCGCTATAAAACAAAAGTTAATGATTGCATAAAACCAAAAAGAATAATGAATCATCTGTCATATGCATTGGGAAGAGGCAGGATGAAATTACATATTTCACATGTCGTAAATAAGGGATAAACGGAGATTAACAGCATACAAATGCACACACATGGGCAATGGATGGAAAAGAACAGTGCAAGGAAAGGGGGTGGAAAATCAACAGTGTTAGGAATAGGATAATACAGTATTGGAAACAAGGCTGCAGAGTGTTATTAACAATGATGATGATGATTTGGGTAGAAGCCTTTAGTTTTTTAGTTGATTCTTCATTTTTTTTTTGAAGAATATGCACAAATCCATTACACAATTTACAAAATAGAGAACAACAGAAGAGGACCAAAAATGACCAGAGAGCAGAAAAGACAGAGGGTCAGTGAGAAGTCCTCATATCAAAAAAATTGAGGACTCTAGAGGAGTTGATAGTGTGGTTAGCTAAAGTAGTACTTACAACAACAATCTCTTTCGGAGTGAAAGTTTCCTCTGAGAAAACTCGTTTGTTTCTAACTTCCCGGAGTTTCCAACAGACAATGCCAAAGATGATCCTCCAAGTTTTGTTAACCTGTTTGCGGTCGAGATTAGCTATGAACCATTCTTCAAAAGGAGCAGTGGTAAAATTTGAAGGTACTTGGTTGGCTAAGAGAAGACTCCAAACCGAGGCAGCCAATGGACATTTTCTGATGACATGATCAAGGTCTTCAAGATCCTTCTTACACACTTCACATAAAGGATTATCTGTCATGTGTCTTCGCATTTGTTCCTTGTTGGTAAGTAGCTTATTTTTAGTAGCAAGCCACAAAAAGGTACGAATCCTTTGAGCTCCCGGTCATTTCCATATAGAATCCCATTTAGAATTCTGTTCATCCCAAGATGTGTCTTGATAGACATGATAAGCAGAGGCAACAGAGAATTCACCATTAGACTTACAAGTCCAGAAGCAAGAGGCTTGTTCATGACTGAATTTATCAATGTTAAGACTAGTGATATGCTGGACTATGTCAGAAGGGAGGAGATGTTCAAACTTGGATTTGTCCTATTGACCATTGTCCATTATAAACTCACTAATAGGTAGTGAGGCTTCATTATCATCAATATCAGCAAAGGTCAAATTTTTTAGTGGTCCAAGTTCGCCAACCCAATTATCCTCCCAAAACTTTATGCTCTTACCATTGCCTAGATTCCATGCAATTCTCAACATTGTTTCATCCCACACCTTAGCAATACATCGCCAGAGATGTGAACAAATGGTTGTCTTGGGGGAATATATCCTAAAACCCTTCCAACCATATTTAGCATGGAGAACTTTGACCCAAAATGTATCAGGTGATGCAACAAGTTGGAACACAAGTTTAGAAATAAAAGCACGATTCTGAGTTTCCAAATTTTTCAAACCACTTCCACCATTCTTGATAGGTTGGCAAAGTTCTTCCCATCTAATCAAATTGACAACTTTATGATTATCTGTGCTCCCCCAAACAAAGTTTCTAATAAGAGCTTCAATTTTCCTGCAACAACTGTAGGGGATAATAGAAGTTTGCATAGCATAAAAAGGCACAACAGTAAGAACAGATTTGGCAAGGGTTAAGCGACCTGCAAGAGATAAATTTGTAGCCTTCCAACCTGCTAGTTTTTGTCTTACTCTGTCAATGATGTAATTATATGTTCCCTTGGTAATCCTCCCATGAAGAAGAGGGACTCCAAGATATTTCCCAAGATGTTTAGTTTGTTGGTAGCCCAATCTATCACAGATGGCCACTGCTTGTTGAGGATTAACATTTTTGGAGAAGTAGACACGAGTTTTAGCTTGACTAATTTGGTGACCAGAAGAGAGGCAAAAATCATGAAGAACTTTCTTTATGATAGAGATTTGAGAGTCATCAGTAGTGCCAAAAAGGATAAGATCATCCGTAAAGAACAAGTGTGAAAGGGGTGGACCTTGCTTTCCTAATTTGATAGTTTTCCAAGCACCTCTTTGAACCTCAGAAACAATTGCTTGAGAGAGTTGTTCCATGCATAACACAAAAATGTAGGGAGAGAGCGGGTCTCCTTGCCTAATGCCTCTCACAGGATGGAATGTTTCAGTGGCTACACCATTCCACAGCACTTGCAAGGAAGATGTAGAGAGACACATCATAATCATTCTAATAAGATTGTTAGGCAAACGAGCATCTTTCAAAGTATGCTCAATGAAATCCCAACGAAGTCTATCAAAAGCCTTTTCAAGATCAACCTTGATAGCCATCCATCCCTGTTTTCCTTTTTTGATTCTCATAGAGTGAATAACCTCTTGAGCAACTATAATATTGTCTATAATACTTCTCCCTTTAACAAAGTTGGACTGAAAGGGAAGAGTAATATTTGGCATGATGTTCTTTAGTCTATTAGCTAGAATTTTAGTTACAACCTTATAAGCGACATTACAAAGACTAATAGGACGAAATTCCTTCATGTATTGAGGTTTCTCAACTTTGGGGACCAGAGCAATTAAAGTTTGGTTCAATTCTTTATCCAAGTCTCCCCCTTCAAAGAACTGTTTGACCATATTGAAAATAGAGTCTCCAACAGTATCCCATTGGTGTTGGAAAAATATAGCAAGAATACCATCAGGACCAGGGGCTTTGAGAGGCTTCATATCAAATAAAGCTTTCCTTGTCTCATAAATAGTGATAACTCGATTAAGCATATTCAAAGAAATTTCATCTATGGAAGGAAACGCACATGTGATGGGATAAGGAACGAAGCTTCCATTATCTAATGAGAATAGATTAATGAAGTAGTTTCTAGCCATAATGGCCAATTTTAGTTCATCTTCCTCCCAATTGCCATCTTCTGTACGAAGAGCCACACATCTATTTTTTCTGGAACGGATGAGAGCTTTTTTGTGAAAATATGATGTATTATGATCCCCATATTGAAGCCAATCACATCGAGCTTTCTATGCCCAAAGAAGTTCCTCCTGGAGACAAACATCCTCATACTCCTCTCTTAAAGTTTGCTGAAGATCAATGAGATAAGGGGATAAAGGGCAATTCTCAAGAGATTTTTGAATGCCAGAAATACGAGCTCTAATTTTACATTTTCGATGCTCAATACAACCAAAAGAGTGTTTATTCCAGTTATGGGCTTGAGCTGAGAAGGAATCAATATTAGCAGAGAGGCTGCTATTGTTGGACCAACTATTATTGACTAAGTTCCCAAATTTAGGGTGGGTCAACCATGGTGCCAGGAATCTGAAAGAGGGATTTCTGCGTGATTGAAAATAATTGAGACCCATATTAATTAGCAAGGGTCTATGGTCAGATCTTATCTTGGCAAGGTGGAAAATATCAGCATGAGAAAAATTGGTGATCCAGCTGGTGTTGGCTAGGGCTCTATCGAGTCTCACAAGAAGAGTGCCTCTCTTCCATGTAAATTTTGGGCCATTATAGCATAAATCCACTAGCCCATGGTAGTCAACAAAATTCTTGAAAAGACGACATCCAGGAACATCATTTCTGACCCCTCCTTTTCTATCATCAGGGTGGAGAGTTGCATTAAAGTCTCCAGCAAGGAGCCAAGGCAAGTTTGGATTCAAAGAAATCGTAGAGAGATCTTTCCATAAGTATTCTCTGAAGCAGGGGTTAGGACTGCCATAGATAGCAGTGAAAAAGAAGAATTTTTTCACATTTACCCATTCAACAAACATATGAATGAATTGGCGATGATTAGCAAGAATACTAACTTTAACATTAAACGACCATAGAATCCAAATACCACCAGAGAAACCGCTTGCATCAACTCTGTGAGAGAAGGCAAATCCAATTTTTTTAATAACTTTTTCTGCATGAGAGCCTGAGATACGAGGCTCCATCAACACAACAATGTTAGGTTTATATCCATTAATGAATGACTTTAGCACTGCATGAAACTTATTAGCGGTAGCTCCTTGGCAGTTCCATACAAGAATAGACATTAGCAATGGAAGAGAGATTATTGCTCTTGAACGGAGCCAAAATCAGTGTCATCATCTTCATACATCGATTCAAAGTTGTCTTCCTCAGTGTCCGTATACATTTTACCGAGGGCTTTGTTGATGGCTTTTTGAAGCCCATAAGAAGGCTGTTCACCGCCCTCCTTGGATCTCAACTGAATGCCTTTTAATTTTGGCCCTTTCCTAAGCTTAATCCCATTTGGGTTTGGTTTGTCAGGTGGCTTGGGAAGAAGGCTTTGCTTGGCTAATTGGGCAAGTTGCTGGTTCTGCCCATTACTAGCTTCTCTGGGCTTTGGTAATGCTTCTTCATTTTGGCCCATTGTCGTTACAATATTACCACCAAATCTGTGGCCCTGAATGGTGACAGCACTGTGTTGTAGATTGTCTTGATTAGTAGCCTGCATCATAGACTTGTAGGCATTAGTGGAGAAGAGTGTTTCATTACCTTGAATGGTGGAGGGTTTATGCTTCTGTGAAGTGCCTTGGGACCCGATATTTGCTTCTTCCCTTTTGATGACGTGGCTCTTGTCCCTTTTGCTTCCCTTGGTTTTCTTTTCATCATGAGGATTTTTCCTTCTGCACCTGTATACACATCTGCCATTGGTACAGTCTGCTGTTCATTTGAGATCTCTAGAGTGGCTTCCTCAGCGTAGGCAAGAAGATCATATCTATTTCCACTTTTCATACCACCGCCACTTTCATCTTTCTGCTTCGGTGCTTTGCCTTTTCTGCCACGTCTCTGAACATGCATCCAAGGGCCGTATGAGACTAATTGACCTGTCTGCAAGTCAGAATCAGTGAGAGCTAGCGCGTTCGGCTGTCTCCTGAGAACAAGCGCGTGGCTGTCAACTGGAGGAACCACTCCATCTTTCTGGTATCTCAGTTCGATCGTCGGAGGATTGGGGACCGCCATTTTTACCAGATAGTTCTCCTCCAAGTGGCCATAGCATCCACAATTGTAACAAATTGTGGGCAATCCTTCATACTCAACAAAAATTGTTTGTCCATCAACCTTTATCTTTGAAACTAAAGGTTTAGATAAATCAATATTAACTGCAAGTCTTGGAAATTTACCTCTATCACAAGTGTTATAGTCAACATGATGAACATCACCAAGTACCTTACGTATGGCTCTGACCACATTTTTGTGAAGGTATCGTGCTGGTAAGCCTGGTAATCGAACCCAACCCATCACTTGAGTGACTGAATGATTTAGTGGGGAGAACTCTGGTGTCCAAGGTTGTACGCTCAAGTAGTGGCCAAGGATGACCCAAGGGCCATTGATGAGGGCATCTTGATAATCTAAATCATCTTTGAACTTAACCATAAAACACCCCCCTTCTACGTCGATAAGCTGAATAGGACCAGACGGTTTCCACAAGTTAATAAGTCTATTATGGAGTGTTCTGTAGCCAATCGGCTTTCCTAAGAGCTTGACAACAACAGCAAATCCCATACTCTTGTTTAACATATCAATGACTCTTCTAGAAAAGGTGATAGAAGGCACTAGTCCTTCGATCTCAATGCTCATATCTCCTTCTCCAATGGTGATTTCTCTGTCTTCCTCTTCCTGGAGATCTCTATTGAGAAGCTTATCTTTGAAGGAAGGAGCCTTGGGTTTTGACGAAGCTTCTGACATCGTCTCTTCACGGACCTCTTGAGTTTCAGGAACAAACTCACTTAGGGGGCTAGCCTCGTCGTTGATTTCCATGTTTGCTTGTCCCTGAGTGTTAGGAGGAGGCTCAAGATCCATACCCATATGGGAATTTGGGCCTCTGATCTTCTTTGTTGATCTAGCCTCTTCACTCATAGGTTCGCGTTCATCCTTCATCTTGAGATTCACGTTAACATGGCGTTCAATTCCGTGCAGGGGGCACAAAGAACATTCACGTTCTGGAGGGTGGTAATGCTCCGGTGAGCGTTCACGGTCTCTTGGTGGAGGATCTCCCGTGGGATCCTCGTTAGGTTTCATTTAAAGCACAAATTGCAGTAGATAGTCAAGGCTCTTTTCAGGTTACTATTTGCTTGGGTATTCTTCCACAGCTATTATACCATATGTATGCAAAATCATACACATATGCAGGTTTTGTTGATTCTTCATTTTATATGTTATATATAATATAAATTGCCATTCATCACCAAATGTGGTGGTATAGATACATGGGGAGGGGGGAGGGGCCTTAAAATCTAGAAACTAACATATTTGTGTCATTACTTATTTTCCCCTCATAACCTTTATATATTAGATGGTTTGGGAGCAGATGTAGAGGCAGAGCCATAGTTCGGGAGTGACGCAGCTGTGTAGACTGGTAATTCCTACAATCACACTCATCACTGAGGTATTAAAAATCGGATTAGACAACTGTTTAAAGTTCAGTAGTTGAACCGGGTGTAAATAAATTAATATATTTTTAATAATATAGATAAAAAATAAAAAATATATTTATCCATGATAAAAAAATTAACATTCATTCTAGAATAAAAAGTAAATTTAATAATATATAGAAAATTTAAAATATTTTAATAAGTTTTACAACCTAATATTTAAATTTAAATAAGTTAATATTCATCTATAATTATATTTTAATTTAAAATAATTAATTGATATTCTATTTTCATGTTATTTGCTAAGTAAATTTATCATTATTAATAGCTATGTATCATAATAATACCTATAACATATTATAATATAGAAAGAAAAAAAATTATATTAAAAATAATGCTTCTTAGTACTAAAAATAATGTTATTTTATTTTAAAAAATATTTAAAAAATTTAAAAAAAAAAGAAGAAAAAGCTTGGACCGGTTTAAATTTTGTACTGATTTTTGATTGATTTGTACCGATTCTAAAACCCTCCAATTTGCATCTATGATCAGACCGGACTAGAGACCGGTTCATGGTCGAACCGGTTAGTTCAGTTCAATTTTTAGTTCCTTGCTCACCACACAAAACACAAATATACAACAACATAAAGATGGAAATGATACTGTTGACAAAAAAAAACGGAAATGATACCCTCAATTAAAAAAAAGAAATCCAACAAAACAAAAAAAAACGATTTCAGTTCTATAAAAAAAAAAAAGAACGATTTTAGTTATTTTTTTGGTGAAAATTTCTAAAAAAATCCCAAAACATGAAAATATTTATTTGAAGGTCTCAACATTAAAAAATATTACACCCAAATCTTATATTCCAAAAATGAATATAAAAAACTTTTTTATTAATTATAAAATATTATAATATAATTTTATACTTAACAGTAAAGTTTTTTATATTCATTTTTCTTGATTTTATACTTGTTTTCCAGAATTTTACATTGATTTTGACTTTGATATAATATCTTGTAATTATCACTTTTCATGTGCGTATTTTAATATGTCAATTAATATTTTTTGCATTAATAATCGAACGTACAGTCATATAAAACAAAAATAATTTTAAAAATGCAAGACAATTTCCATATTGTTATTTAAAAAAGTAATAAAAATATTTTTTTTTGTGAAAAAATTGTTAAATAATAATTGTAAAAATTGAGAGAAAGATGAAATATGGTTACTATTGTTTTTCTTATTGATGATTTCTCCCATTCACTCACCGATCATCAACACAAAATTGTTCTTATGAATCAGAAATCTGGATTGCGGCACTGGAATCAATTTCTATTGCGTGCTTATGTGCGCGTTCATCTGATTCAACCATGAGTTCGTCAACTTTTGTTACTTCAAAAACGAAATCAAAAGGCTCAGACTGGTATTGTGGTTCAGTGCTTTTCTATGCAAGCGCGCGTGTATGAAATTCATTACTAGGATTTTTTACTTCAGCTGTTGTAAATGGCCACAATACTAGTGTTCCAGCTTCAGTTTTCCCCAAACTTGGAACTGAAATCTAACATCATTTCATTTCTCAACTGATTTTCTTTTGAGAATATTACTAACCATTCCGTAATATGTAGGGACCTAGTGAGGGGGATTCATACAAGCAAGGATTTAGCTCTAAAATAAAAACCAAAATGGTCGCAAGAAAAGTACCAAATAAATGCACGTGATGCTCAATACAGAAGGTATGTTGAATTTAAAATTATAGATATATACATGTACCTAGCAATCTCTAATAGAGTTCCTGATTTAATCTAATCTCCAGATAAAGGGACCTAATAAGAGAGGCGCCTAGGCGGTGGTGGATATAGATACTATATGGTTAAGTAGGTCCTTATCATAGTTGCCCCAGTGGGATCTGAAAGTAGGTGTCTGACAAGAAACATTCTCAAGTTATTTGGTGCTATAATGAACATGTAGAATGCAAATAATATAAGATCTGTGGAAGAGAGAGTTGAACCGAGAAATCCTTGCCACATCCTGCAAAGAAAACACATTCACCAATTATTCCAAGCTTAAAGCAATAAGCAAGGCAGTCAAGCTAACACCCCGAAAAGCCAGCTGCTTTACATATAATCTTTCAGAGTTAATCACTTCATTATATGGCATTTGTATTGCTGCCAAAAGATCTGCACAAAAGTGGCATCAAGAAAATGCAGAAGATCCCATTTAATATCAGATGCATCTAGAAGCCTTTCTTTCTTCTTTTTAATAAAAAGGGGACATTTAGAAGCCCTTTTTAAAAATAGAAGAAAAGTAGAATAAACTGTTCCCGTTTTTAATTAAAGGAACCAAATCCGTCAAGGGGAAAATGAAGGGGAAGCAAAAAAAAAAGAAGAGAAATGGGAAAGATCAAGAACTAGACAAATATTATAAAAGAAATTGACAATCACCCGTGAACACGAAATTATGCAGATCCCTCCATATCCAGATTATGCAGTGAGTCAGAGTAGAACAAATTAAAATCATATTATTGACTTATCACCTCTGCGCAGTTTTTTTTTTTTTAAATCATATCCATTCTTCAATTTAGGTCATTCACTCTGGCAGCTACCCACACCATGTTTTGTAAGATATTCATATTTTCAAAAAATTGCAAGTTCTGGGGTAGTAGTGGTACCAATAAGTTTTAAATTTAATGTCCGTTCTAGCAGAATTCTCTTCACAAATTGCCAAGACTTATGCCATTCAATAAGGTTTTCTGTTGGCTTTCACGTAATGAAGTCAAGACAACTCTTGATGATTTTAAAGGATGAGACCAAATTTTTATAGCAGAAACTACAGATACAGTAATTTGCTAAGCCCCTGTCATGTGTTTAATTTTCTGCCTACAAAATGATGCACCAGATCCTAGCCACATTATACACGGGAAAAACATCACAAATCAAATTCCAAGATAAATACACGAGAGAATAGATCATACCAATCAGGTAAGCGGAAGAAAGTGTGAAAGAATGTTCTAATGCCTTCAATGTCCAGCTCCAGAATTAACGCTAATCCGAAGAGGAAGAATGCCCTCCGCCGTTTCCTTTCTTGTGGCCAAAGTGCATCCCAAGCTGTAAAGAATACGAGAACATAAATGCATATAAGTGGAAAATCCCATTTCCGTGCTTAAACTGACCAAGTATGCTCTCAAATCTTGGAATATACACTATATCTCTATCCTCATATGTATTTTGAACTTTTTCACATTAATGCAGAAAATATAGCTGTTTGCATGGAAATATAACAAGTACAATTTAAAAGTCCCCAGATCAATATATACGAAGAAATGAATATTTGAACGAGTCAACATTGTGCAAATATATTAAACAACTGAAAACAACTAAAAAAAAATCTACAAAGACAAACCTAAATAAAATTTGAGATTTATCATTATCAAAATTACCAAATGTCATGTTGTCAGCCCAAAGTAAGGGAATAAAAAAAATGAACTAAATATTTGGCTATGGTAGAATTTCATATCAAATTACAGGAAAAATACTTGATTACCTTGTGCTGATAGATTCTTATTACTTCTTTCATGGGTAAGAATGTCCCATGAACGACCCCCTTTCAAAATAGTAGCAATTACTGAAGCATATTTTGGAGCTTCTGACAAAGATCTGACAACAGAGTATCCTGTTGAATAAATGATGAACATAAGATCAATAAAACATAATCGTGAAATGAATATATAGCCATTACATGCGTAACATGCCTGTAGCCGGATGAACCATGCTGGCAGCAGCACCAAATGCAAGGTTCCTTTGCTCTGTATTTGGCAAGGATCCACCAACTGGGATATAAGACCATTCCTGCATAGAAAATATATAGATAGCAGTAACTTTTGGGTAATCATAACTAAGTCAGATACAATTACAGTTAAATTATAAACTTCTAATTCTACTGGAGAAAGAAAAGTACATCAACATACATCAATAAAAATTGTCCATATCATATAATTGTTTCAACAACTCAAATATAATCAAAGGACGGTTGGAAATTGACGATGATAAGCTAGACTGGTTACGGCGGTAAACAAGGCCAGAAGACTTTCAGTTCAACTACTGCTATCCATCATGGCCTAGGCTTTCAGTAGAAAAAAATCAAGTAATTTAACTACAACAACAACATTAGCCTTATCTCGAGGTTAGTTACATGGATCATAAAACATCATTTGACTCTATAAAAGACCATCTCTTTAGAAAAATCATTTCTTAAGAGATCTTGCCTTATAACCTCCCTCAATGTCCTTCTTGGTCTCCCTCTGTATCTTTTTATAGGGTTAAAAGTCATTAGATCAACTTTTCTCACTGGCTCTACTAGTGCCTTTCTCTATACATGTCCAAACCACCTCAAATGGTTTTCTACCATTTTTTTCTCAATAGGTACTACTCCAATTTTTCCTCACATATAATCATTTTGTATCTGATCAATTCTTGTATGACCACACATCCATCTTAACATGTTTATCTCTATTACTCTCATCTTATGCTATTGTTGTTTCTTCAAAACCTAACATTCACTACCAAAAAGTATTGCAGGTCTTATAGTAATTCAATAAAATTTTCCTTTAAACTTAGTAAGTACCTTGTAATCACAAACAACTCTTGAAATTTTCCTCCACTTTAATCATCCAACTTGTATCATATGCATATTTACTTAAAGAAATTTAATTAAAGGAGCATAAATTATATCACTTAAAGATGCCACAAATATCATCAATCAAATGTGATAGGAGTAACCGAGTAAGGAATGCAAGATTTGTAATTTGAATAGTAAAATAACGATGTAAATGTGCACATCAGTAATCTATTATATGGTGTAAGGCACGAAGCCTTTCCTTGACATTAAGTACAAAAGAACGAAACGACACATTAATCATCTTAATATTGCTAATGTCATTACCTCTTCATAAATTTTTGTGATTCTGATCCCCATGTTATTTAATCTCGAAAAGAGCTTTTTCTTCAACAAGTCAAAAGGCATGGCATCTTTTGAGGCCAAACAGGTTTCCTGTGTTTGACATTTTACATAAATTGGCATAGAATTGTAACAGTCAAGCAAAAGGTAAATCACCATGCTGAAGAAGATTGAGCAAACCTCAAAGAACAATCTTGTAGGAGACATAGGCATCACGTAAAGAAACGTTGGATATTTTGCTTCTAGACATGGAACATTTTTCTTCATGCAGTCTCTGTAATCCATGAAAACCATCAGGTTTGGATCATAAGGATTGTTTTCCACCTAAAAAACATAACCAAGAAAAATGGTCATTGCCATTAGTTATCATATTTTTTACTTCATTATTTTATAACAGGACACTTTAAAAAAAAAAATCAACTGTTCACCAAAAACAGCATATTGTTATATCCTATTTTATAGCCAACTCCAGAGAAGCACAAAATAACTGGTAGGCTTTGAATATTTAGAAACTTATTGCTTTTAAAAATATGATGTAATAACAGTAATGAACTTTGTAGCTCTTACTATATTGCTGCCGTTATACAGTACAATGACTCAATTTTATAGCCAGAGAAACCAAGAGTCATACAAATGCAAAAGATGCAGCAGAGGGGAAATATAGAGCTTTGGGAAATTAGAGGAAGGGCACACTTGAATTAATGTCAAAATGAGAGAAATTTTTTAATGATAAAAGCATCAACCAAATTAGAAAGTTGTAAGCTGCAGACCTAGCCTCCTACCTCAACCTCTACACCATAAGCTGTTTGGACAGACACTTTTGGACCCCCAACCTCATACTGCAACAATTTCCCTGAAGCTGCTCCTGATGCAACAGTAACGAGCCTATAATAACATGTCAGAAGCTTCAATATATGTAACAAGTAAGGGACATCTACCAGAAAAAAATAAGTAATGGATAAATTTCATCACTAAATGGATGCAAAATTTAAAGGCAAGAAATCTATATTATACCTGCAAGGCACTATAATATCATCTTCACAGACAACATTACTATAGCCATTGCTAGCTTCAACAATCCTTTCTACTCTTGAGCTAAGATACGAGACACCTGACTCGACACACCTAGGGAAAATTAATATGAATCATAAATATAACAAAACTAAATAGAATAATTGTTAATATAAGTTACATTATTATTACATAAGATGGTAGTAATATAATTAATATATTTTAAACAGTCTTACCTTTTCAATAATTCTTCATGAAGCAAATGTCGACTGACACGTCCATATGCACGCCCAATCAAAATGGGATCCCTATCATCAAGATATACTATAGTATCCTGCCAAACATGCTCTATACAACCTTCAAGTCCAAGACCTAAAATCATAATGAAGCATGTTCATTTATATGCAAGTGAAAGTGAATTCATGCCGTCAAAAAAATATATATAAATATTATATTTTTCAGGGAATTATTGTCCACATTGAAAATTATCAAGAAACTCAGAGTTCAAACAGATGCATACAGAAATGCTTCTGAATGGACTTTGATAGGTAGGTGATATATCATTTCACTGAAAACGAGAAAATTTCAGCATGACAAGAGTTTGTGAACCCACAGACGTCCTAATATTCTTTCGGTTGATCTATAACTTAGTTAACCTATACTCAAAAGACATTAGGAGGAAAAAAAGCATACCTGATACAAAAATAATATCAGCAGAATGAAGGAGCAAGAATAGTACCTTTAAATTCATCCTCCCACACACCATAATTATTTGTAAAAGGAAGATCTGGACCAATAAGTCCAACCTTTATCCCTAACTGGGCAGACTCTGCAGCCAAAGCAAGGCCAGCTGGACCACAACCAATCACTACTAGATCCAGTATATCATCTCCTGCAGGGACTGGTTTTAACTGCAGAATAGTTACACACAGGATCTCAGAAAGATAACACAAGTGCTAAAAAACAATTACGTTTGTGAGCTAGTGTCAGAATCCAAGCAACGGGAGTAGGAAAGCTATCGGTCTTCAGAATAACGCTAGTTATCAGCAAAAAAATAATTCGTACTCGGCAACATTTAAAATAATGCCAGAAGAGGCCTCACTTCATTTAAATTTTTTTATCTGTAGTGGGGGCCTCCATGCCATCCATACAATCGAACAAAAATTAAGACACATCACAATATCAAGGTATCCTAAAAAGAACAGTAACCCCCGCTGAAGCTGAACAAAAATAGTGGAATCACAAATATCACTGAACTAAAGAGCAAAAATAACGATGCTGGAATCTAGTTGAAAACTTGAAACTAATAATCTCACAAAAAGAAAGCCATATACAGTTTAGAAGGAGCTTTTCTAGATGTCAGGGCAAACAACAGAGAGCAGAACCCTCTGTCAAAGACTTCATGATGACTATCAACTGTTATAATCTTATACTTCACAGCAATAGTGCACATAAGCAGAAAACGGGAAACTCCTATTCAAACTTGATCCAACGTACAACACTAAACATTTCTATCAAATAATGATGAAAACCCATGAAACAGAGCTTTAAAAGGTTAGTCAAACCTTATCCACAAGATTGGATTGTTTTTCCATAGATTTGTTCTGCTGCATTTGGACGAAAACAAGTTCAGACCCACCAGCCTTGATATAATCCTCTTCATCAGCGAAATTCTCGTCAACGGCCACTAAACTCTCACTCCCCGCAAGGCCTTCCACACGCAGACGACGTGAGCGGTACCAATAGCCATATTCAGAGAACAAGGTTGGTCTTCTCATAAGGTTCTTCCTCCTCAACCTTGAAGATGAGCCAAAAGAGACCGTCATTGACATGAAGTTTCGAGCAGCAACACAGTCCATTGTTCCAGAAAAAGGAAAATCTCTTCGGGTTCAAGGCACTAAAAATAGTTATGACTATTGGCTCCTCCTGAGCATGGCATTGAAGCCACCATTACTATTTGTATTTACACTTTCATGAAATCGAAGGACGAGGCCGTTAGGAGTAGGAGTTCTCGTGATTTTGTGATTGTGAGCGCAGCGAGGAATTGCGTGGGTTTGGCCGTTTGGGGATAGAGGAAGAAGGGAGAGACAGACTAAAGAGAGCGTTATAGTTAAAACGGGCAATCAGAAAGATGCCACGTGGAGAGCTAGGATTGGATGGATCTCGCGAATAAGCTACCCTTATCAGAAACGAATCGTTCTAACTTGTAAAAGAGACGAGAGAAGGAAGTTGTATGAAAACCTGGAATGGAATCTCGACCGTCGGTGCTGGAGGCCTGCAACTTTGAACGGTCTGTGTTTGTAATACCCTTGCGGAAATAGTGCCCATATTATCCACGCTTCCCACCAACTCATTGAGGTCGGTGACATTAGACTTTGGACGACTTTTGCAGTATTTTTTAATCAATAAAATAAAAAAGAGGTTTTTTTTCTCACAAAAAAAATAAAATTGTAAAAATGAATAGTAGACTAGAGTGGGGGCAATTTTTTTTTTTTTAAGAATTAGTATTTTTTTAATAAAAAAGAATTTTAATTCAGGTCAACAAGATTACAATTTCAAGTGCGAAGGAGCACATTTATATCAACCCAGCATAACATAATGTTCCTAGTGTCTAGTCTTACCCGCCTATCACTTCTATCATTGTCTGTAAGGGATTGAATCATAGCAAGTAATATCATTACAAAATCCCTGTGAATGAATATGCACTAGTTGCCAGCGAATTATTAGGTTTATTTATCCCCATCGACCCAATATATAATATATTTCGATCCCTATCAATATACTCCGTCTAATTTTTAATATAAAATTTTTTAACCAAAATCATATAGACTAAGGGTGTGTTTGGATTAACTTTTCCATAAGTGATTATATATATAAGTGATTATATATAAGTGATTATGTAAAAAATGATTTGTGTTTGGATAGTTAAACTTAAAAAGTGATTTTCCATAATTAAATGTGTTTGGATAAAGATTCTGAAAATCACTTTTGGATAGATCCTGACTTGAAATGTTTTAAATGCCCCTTGTCCTTAAATAATACTACTTTTTTTATAAATGAATTATTTATACATAATAATATTATGTAATGGGATAAAATTTTAATATGTAAATATGTAAAATTCTAATGAGCAAGAGAGGATGACGCAGCGTGATTTATAGGATGAGTTTGGCCGAGAAGATGACCGGATATGAGACGCAGGGGTATGTAGGCAGAGGACGGCCGTGGAGGATCTTGCAGGAGGCCGATGGGGGTTCTCTGCCATTATAACCAAAGGAGAAGAGAAGAAGATGATTGTGGGAGCCTTTGCAGGAGGCCGAAGGGGGATCTCTACCGTGAGAACCACCGGAGAAGCGAAGACGGTGACCGTGAGAGATTTTACACCACACCGATGGGGCTGTGACTCCGTGAGAACTGATGGAGAAGAGAAGCCGACCTTGTTTCGAGTCTGCACGAGGCAGCCGACGGTGGTTAAGCCAAGCACAGCCGAAGGGGGATCTTCGCCGTGAGAACCATCGGAGAAGCGAAGACGGTCACTGTGCGAGATTTTACATGAGGCTTCAGGGGCTGTGACTCCGTGAGGCCCGATGGAGAAGAGAAGCCGAGCTTCTTCCGAGTTTGGATTACGCCGGCGACGGACCGGTTTCACGTGGTGTGGAGCAGACAACCTTGGTTAAAAAGACAGGCGAAGGAGTTTTGGTCCGTGAGCTGCGAGGGCGGTTTGGACAAAATGTTGGGTAAAAGAAGCATTAAATGCTTCTAACGGTCATAATCTCCCAAAAGTGATTATCATAAGCGACCAGGTCCAGCTTATTACAATCGAGCTTCTGGACTTCTTAAGCTATTCTACAAACGAGGTGCCCGTTTGGTAAAGTTGAATATAAGCACTTTTTTTTCCCATAAGCGCTTCTGCGTGAAATCCAAACAGGCACTAAAGATGAAACTTAAAATTAATTAATTATCTTTTTCTTCTAAAAAAATTAATATTTTTTAAAACTATTTTTATTGAATTTTTTTCTTTCATGAATTGAATAAAAACATTTTTTAGTAATATATAACAAATATTTAGAAGGAATCTTTTATTTAAAACTAATATAAAATATCTTATATTTAGGATTAAATAAGAGTATTTCATCAACTAACCAACCATATTGCAACTGAGGTTGATGCCATTGGGTAATCGGCTTCAGACCTATAATAGAATCGATACAGATAACGATTTCCCTAACCTGTTTTTCCCAAACGAGTAAGCAAACCCCAACCCGCAACGATGGTGTTAGGACAAAATCCCAAATAATAGCGAGCAAATCCCATGGATCAGCTAGTAATTACCATGATGATCACGGATAGTGTCCACCTCAAGATCAAGATGCCTTCCTATAACTGGTGGTACAAGATCCATCTATCTCCAATCTGATTCATATATCTTCATTTCCATTAACTTTATAATGTGGTTTGGACTTTCCATTTACAATCGATCAAGTTATCAACATCATTGTTAGCAACATAATCACTTCCCATGGTTAAGTTTATTGCATCTCCTTTTCCTCAAGGTCCAGAATATATATATATATATATGTTGGTGTCACACCCGGAAATGCGACGCGGATGGCGCGGGAAAAATGAAAATAAAAAGAAAAATAGTGAAATCGGCCCGCCTGGCGGGAGGCCGATTTCAGAGGGAGTCGCCACCAAAATTTTAAGGGAAATTTTGGAAAACCGGGATAAAAAAAACAAAAGGGACAAGGATTGGTCTGCGAATCAGAGTTGAGTTCGGGAGTACGATTGTGAGTGGGGAAGGTGTTAGGCACCCCCACAACACCCGTTCCTAAGAACGGTTACCTTAGGTTGATCATGCAATTTTTATGGCTTTTTACAAATTTGTTTTGGTTGCCCTTTTACCATTCACATGCAAAAAATATATATATAAAAACGAGAGAAATATAAAAATGAAAATAAAGAAGAAAATGAAAATATGAAAAGTTGGGAAAAATAAATTAAGAAAAATATTATTTTATTTACAAAAATAGATATAAATATAAGAAAAATGTAAAAATAAAAATAAAATGAAAATGTGGGAAGTTGGGAAAAATAAAATAAGAAAAATATTATTTATTTACAAAATAAATATAAATATAAGAAAAATGTAAAAATAAAACTAAAATATGGGAAGTTGGGAAAAATAAAATAGGAAAAATATTATTTATTTACAAAAGTGGACTTGACCCAGAATGAGAGTCTGGGGCTTACGTACCCTGCGATAGGGATCAAAGTCGACGTAGTTCGGATTAAAAATGCGTGTCACTGGGTTGGTATTTTTTATTTTTTATATATTCCTTGAAAAGAGAGGTTTATAGAAAATAACTTGTCTTTCCACAAAGAAAACAATTTTTAGAATTGGTTTGTGTGTTTTAATTTGTAAAAGACAGATTAATTTCCAATATTTGCCCTTTTCATTTATTTATATATTTTTGGTTTAATCAATTCCTAAAAGAGAATATGTGTTTTTTTCTCCATTTAGAAAATATGATTAAAATTATTTGTGATTTTGAATATTTTATTTTGATTTGAAAAAGAAATATTTGAAAACCATTTATTTTCACAAAATAAAATCAATTGGTTCATGTGGTGACTTTATCACTCACATCTACCCATTGATACCTAAGCGTCCACGGTGGTATCACTCGAGACAAAGAGGCACAAGAAATTTGAAAGGAAATAATTTTTATTTTTCATTTTTGTACCAATTATTTTTTATTTTCTATTATTTTTTTGTAAAAACCATTTCAACACTTATTCATAAAATATATATATATATATATATGATCATTACATATATTTTGAAAAATAATAATCAGTATATGTGGTGACTTTATCACTCACAAGTTACTGATTTACGCTTAAAATACCCTCGGTGTTACCACTCGGAGTAGATAGAAAAGGATAACGGCTTGGAAAGAAACAAATAATTTGGGTTTCAATCACTTTGTTATTATCATTATTATATATATACTTTTATTTTATTTTATTTATTTGTTCATTGATTTTTTTTTTTAAAAGAAAATAAAATGTATACATGAAATGAAGAGGCAACTAGCGTAAAGCGAACAAATAAGAATCAAAAGGAAATAAATAACTTTGGTAGGAACTATAACACATATTTACCCTTTTTTATTTTTATTTTTTTATTTATTTTTTTTAATTCCTTTTTTTTTTATTTTTTTAAAAAGAAAAGCGTTAAAAGAAGAATTTAAGATATAGCTATGACATACCGAGGAGGAATAACCAGGTGACTTTACCACTTATAAATTACTAATTAATACTTGCATACCTACGATGACATCATTCGGGGCGGAAGAAATAAATAAATAAATAAATAAATGAAATAATAATAATAATAATAATCACGAATAAAAAATGACAGAAAATAATAATAATAATAATAATAATAATAATAATAATAATAATAATAAGGAATAAGAATGAAGCCGGGCAAGTAAAACGAAGTTTTTTTTTTTCATACATTTTCTTAAAAGTGAGAAGGGTATTGGATTTTTCAGGAAATGTCACCAAGTCATGTTCACAACAAACTTTGTAATGTCCAGCCCGTAGGAAGCTCATGGAAAATATTTTTAAGAACTTCCTAACGCCAAACCAATAAGACCATAGCCCTATGTATCCATAATGGACTTCCCAATGTCAAGCCCTTAAGAAAAAGGATCAGAGTTCATAACCGAAAAGGTGAGAAGTCCCGTGTTACTCTATTAAGCATCACACCTATGCCTACCACATATTTATTCTTTTAAATGAACTCAAGAATGTTAAGAGAGCATCCATGTGTCCAGAGACTACAAGCAAGAAACTCTTATGGATACAAAACCTAACATTCAATTAAAACAATCATATATCAGTCAAACGCTGGTCATGGGTACATGCCATTCTCGGATAGAAAGAGGACCACGGAGACTCCCAAGGTGCAACCGAGATGACTCAATCTCTACTCTACAGACGTTCACCCAGGCATTCTCATAGTATCTACAGGGGCCGAAGCTTTTTCTTAAATCAAATGCCAGTTTCTTCTTCAGGGCTAAATCACGATGCCTGAATTCAACTCTCAGTAAGAATAAACATCCAATAAACACCCCAGACCCTAAACCTATTGCTTTTAGTTGATTATGGACTCAAGGAATCATGACCAAGCGTTTTCACATAGGATCAATTTTAGCAAGCAGACTGAACCAACAGGAGTCAAAACAGTGCATTACTCAATAAGGCACCAAACTGAGATTCTCAGCAACATACATGACCAACCGAAATTCGCAGAAACCAATCACATGGAAACAAGATCTGAGATCAAGCAATTAACTTGAGTAAATTAATTATCAGAATCTGTAAAATTATGCGAAAACCAATCAAGAAAATTGAGAAGGACGAACGGAGGTAACTATTGGACTTTGTAAAAGCATACAAGAATTAACTGAGAAAAACTGGGAATGACAAACAGAGACCTTAAATCCATGGCAGAAAAGGGAACTCGTAACGGGTTACTAACCCAGGTGATCCAATAAATCTTGAATCTCTTTCCAGATCGTCCGCCCTTTCGCCCCTTACGCACGGCTTAGCCCGTGGCTTCCTCGCCTTCGTGCTCGATTCCTTTTCTTCTTTTGCCCGAATTTTTCCTGTTTTTTTTTTTCTTCCCCTCCGTCCAGACAAGTCCCCCCCTCTTATAGTGTCTTGCGAGTGGAAAGCAAGGTTCCTTCGAGCGCGTGATTACCTTCCCTGCCTTGCTTCCGTGCGCCGGTGGCACTGCTTCTCTGACAAAACAAGGGCGGCTCTCTCCATTTCCTTCCTCGTTTCAGCTTTTTGCCTGAGCCCTCCGCTTTTCTGTGCTTCTTGCTCTTCGCGTGCACGGCCTCCTCTGACTTTCCATCGGTCAATGCCCCTGGTCCCCTCTTTCTTTTTCCTCGGCGTGCTCCTTCCCTTTTTTACTGTTCTGTCTCTCGCGGTCGTCCCTCAGATTCTTGCTCCCTCGGTTCCTTCCCACCTAGCCTCCCTAGCTCCCTCTGTGACTTGTCCCTTCGGTCGCCTGCTCCCTCGGTCTGGCTGCTCCCTCTCTCTTCCCTCCTTTCTTCTTTCTCACGGCCGAGCTTTCGTGTCTCGGCTCCTCCTCCCCTGGTGCTCCCTTGGCCTCTGCTCTTTTAGGGCAATTTTCTTCACCCGTCCACGAGCCCTCACTTGGGCTCGTGGTGGGTTTGAGGCTGAAGTATTTCAGCCCAATTTGGGCTGAAATGCTTCGGCCCATTTTTTTTTTTTTTACCTTTTTGAGTTTTTTTTGTTTTTGTTTTTGTTTTTGTTTTTTTACTATTATTTTTTTTTGTTTTTTGTTTGTATATATATTTTTTTATATTCTTAAGAAGAAAGAATTGTCTAAAAAAATTTTTTTTTATTTCGTTTTATTTAGGTTTGTTTTTTTTTCTTTTATTATTATTATTTATTTTTTTCATTCATTTAGTTTTTATTTTTATTATCATTATTATTATTTTATAAAAGTATACGGACAAAATGGGGTGTTCACAGTAGGTAAATTAAGAGTCTAATCCAATCCTACCTATCAAACTGAGTTTTACTTACGTCTTCTCTTTTGCAAATAAACTCCAGTTAAACCAGTCTTCAACTAATTTATCAAGCAATTCTTGCCAACATTTAGAGTGAACTACCTCTGATTAAACCTGTCCAGCATTTGTGGAATCCCATCCCACAACACATGAAGAATTGATTATTCATCTTCATCCCAACAGGAGGTGCATGAAGCATCTTGGGTTAGGTCGGATATTTTCTTGATAAATCGTATTTTTATATATTTTATCCTTATTAATTAGTTTTTTTATTAATTAATTTTAACTAATTAAGAGTATTTGGACTACACTTTATTTTATTAGTCAAATTTGGATTAATGAGATTTATTTCATTAATTTTTTTATTTTATATTTAAAATTTTCATTTAATCATTTTACACGTTGTGGATATTGATTATTATTTTATTTTGTATAAATTATTTGAGCTTAATTGAATATAATTTATGTTAATTTTTAATAAATTAAAATTAATTAGATTTATCTGATTTATTAATTCAATTTTGGGTTTAAATTCATATTTTATATTTTTACACAATATGTCTACTAAATTTTATTTTATTTTATGCAGATTGTATGAAGATTCTTTTTAAAAATAAATTACAATTAGAACTGGATAATTTTGGACATACATGAAAATATTTTTTAAAGTTTATTTATTTTATTTTTAAGAATAAATTTATAAGAATTTTTTTTGGGTCTTTATTAGTAGTTTTAATCTAGGGTATTACAGTGCAGTTTTATCTTTTGAATACAAGGATCGTTCTAAGCGTGCCGTGAAAAGAAAAGGAAAGAAAGGAAGGAAGATGGGCGGAAAAAAACTGGAGAAACAGGAGTACGAGAGGAGGAAGAAAATAAGAAGAGGCGGCTGAGCTGATCTTAATCTGTGTAGGTTCTTTTGCAGCGTTTTTTTCTTGTTTTTATGATTATTTCTTGAGCCTACATTTTAAACCTATGTGTCACTAATTTTCTTGTAATCAGTCACAGATTTTGAGAGTAATGCTGTGATTGGTGTTTAAGTTTAATATAATTATTTAGTTTGGTTTATTTTAGTTTATTCATATTTTTTCTTCTATTTTCATACTACTTTATTTGCTACTGATTAGAGTTAATCAAATTGTATGAATTTAGGTTTAATGTTTAATATGAAGAGTTTGATTACTATAATTGATTCATCTCAGTAATGATGAGATATTTTAACTCTATTTAAATGATTATTTAAACTTTATTCTTAGTATGTTTTGTATCAAGGTTAGTGCTATATTATATATTAATTGAGATTTCAATTAGTTATAACATTAGTAGTAACTTAATCTCTAGATGATTATTTAGAGAAATTTTTATTAGAATACTAAGATATTAAATTAAATCAGATTAATAAAGTAAAAGAGATGGCGAAGAAGATTTTACATCAGAAAATTAATTTGTAACTGGTTACGCTCATTTAGTCTTGTCATCACTTTAATTATTTCAGTAATTAATTTTAATTTAGTTAATTAATTGAGTTTAATTTTTAAATCTCTAATTTTTTATTGCTTATTTTAATTAATTTTATTTTGATTTATTCTTAATTTAAATAAGTAATTTAATTAATTTTTTGAGAAACAACCTTATTCATATTATATTATAAATTAATTTTAAATTTAATTTTAACCAGTCCACTTAGTTAATCTGCTACCCACATCAAGATTTCCAATTTTTCAACAACTTTCTTCTTCCAAAGTTTGCTTCCAGCATATCCCTACTCCTTTCATGCTTAGTAATAAAATTGTAGCTAGGTTGGTTTGGTGAGAAGAGTCCTACCGCCTAGCTTGTTGACCAATTTACCCTTCCAATTTGCTAATTTGGAATTGGCTGGCTCCTTGTAATAGACGGGACAACGTCATTTTGGTTGCCTTGTCAAAGATGGGAGGTTATTAGTTAATTTGTGCTACTTATTAATATTGTGATTTTTTTTATAAATATTATCATTATATATATTGATATATTGATTCATTTCAAGAGAAAGTTAAAGGATCATATTATACTGACCCACTTCTCGTAAGAATATATATATATATATATATATAATCAGCAACCCATAGCATGATACTCTACAGAGTCATTAAACTCAATTTTTATGTTTGGTCGGTCAAATCATGCTTTGAAACTTAAAGTTGGTGCTCCTATCATACTATTGAAAAATATTGATAAATCACTTGATCTTTTTAATGGAACACGTCTAATAGTGACTCAGATTGAAAAACATGTATTGGAAGCATAAATGATGTTGGGATCAAATGCTGGGATGAAGGTATATATTTCAAGAATTAACATGTTTTCATTTGACTCTAAACTTCCATTCACACTTCACCGAAGACAGCTTTCTGATCATGTTATTATTTGCAATGACCATTAACAAAAGTTAGGGCCAGAGCTTGGTTAGTGTTGGATTATATTTGCTAAGACCAGTTTTTATACATGGTCAACTTTATGTTACTGTGTCTCGTGTGCAAAGTAAACAAGAATTAGGATATTAATTCTTGATGCAGATGGTAACTCTACGGACAAAACATCTAATGTAGTTTATAGGGAAATTTTCAATAATTTAATATAGTTACTTCATTCATATATATATATGTTTGTTTATGGATCGTTAGAACATATTAATCTTTTTTTTTTCTCCTTTACAACATTTGGCTACATACAACATACAATTCTATAAATTGGTATCCCTCTCCTATTTTTTTACTATTGATTCTCCTTAAAAGTATTGGATGATAAATTAATAAGAATAGCCCGTGAAACGCACAGGTCATTAACTAGTTGAGAATAAAAAAAAAAAATGAAAGGGTACACTTGGCTCCACCTTGAATGAGTTTTTAACTTTATATGCATATGTATGGAAAGATTTAAGGAATCAAAATCAATACAAATATTCATCATTTAATTTACCAATCCCACATGGCCTCCACGTAAGCTTCTCCGCCTGCCAATTCAAAATCTTTTTCAGTGTTTTGCCATCTGGCACCTCATTTTCTAACATTAATTTTCATACTTTAGGGATGAACTCTAATAATGATGCATCATACTTTGAGGAGTGATTAAAAAAAAATAGTCTAGGGATCAGTTTAAAAATTAACGTAAGGTTTAGGAACAAAATGTTTAATTTTTTTCCATTTTGAAAATTAACTTTAATTGTTTAAGAACCCTAACAACCATAACAAAACGAAAGCAGAGCAGCAAAATACGTAAAGACAAGAAATTTTGACCTTAGAGCACTCAGGCCCCCCCAAAAAAAAAGCCCTTAGAGCACATTTAAATTTAAAAACATAAATAAAATAAAAAAAAAGCTAAGACATGAAAATGGATTCAAAGCGATCCAATAATGAACGTTCAATGAGCAAATAAAACACAACAGCAGCCATATCAGAATCTTATTTGCTTTCTGGATTTGGAGAACACATTACAAATCTTCAAAAGAAAAATTCCGATCCAATTAACTCAATTTTTTTAGAGGATGAGGAATGAGATTATGATTAAAATAATAAAAAAGTTATTCATATTCATTATTATATACACATGATCTTAGACTTATTATTAATTATTCTTATCCAAAATTCTTCATAGTTGGCATCAGGGTGTCAAAGATTTGGATGGTATCCTAGACATATCTCGTAATTTTTCTTGTGCAGTACGCTTTCTAATTCAAAACACTCCAATTTTTCTGAGTCAGAACATTCTCGAATTCCTTTTTTTATTCAAACAAAGTCTTCCTATTTAAAAAATTTGCCTCTTCCTCTAAACATTAATGCATGGTCATATTACGTTCATGGCCAAAGAAAAAAAAAGGTCATATTCCGTTTTTTTTTTTTTGCGTAGAATATAAATTATTTGAACCATGGTTATTGCATGAAAATATTCCAAAGGAGAAGGGGAAAATGCTGGGGAAACAAAAAAGAAGAGAAATGGGAAAGATCAAGAACCAGACAAATATTATAAAAGAAATTGACAATAAAAGATCAAGAACATGATTGGACTCTATGCATCAAGGAACTTCAACATTATTTTTGCAGAATATAAATTATTTGAATAGTTTTCTTTTAGGTTTTTTTTAATTATACGTATTTTTGTTATCTAAAGAAATTATGTGCATTGTTTATTTTAAAATTTTACATATTTTTTAAATAAACAGCTAATTATACAAACCTCTCTAAGTATATTAAAAATTATAATGGTCTCTTTTTATTTTTAAAAATAAAAAAGAGATTTATGTAATTTATGTAGAATTTTTTAAAAAAATCTACAATTTATCAAAATTTATAAAAAAAATATTATTTTAAGATAAAAAGCTGTGCAAACTCATGATTATTCAACTGGATAGTAGATACACACGTATATAACACCAGTTTACAGTTTACACCATCATTATTATTGGATTTTTTTTAAGTTAAATTTTGTTTTATTTTTCTTTTTGTTTTGGTCAATCTGGTCAACGAGTTAAATTATGTTTCAGAAAAAAAAAAACATAAACAGAATGGAAACAGAAGGGTACAAATACGGAGAATCATCCAGGTAAGCACCAAGCAGGTTGGCAAATGCCAAATGATGGAGGCCTTGCCTTTCTCTCTCTATCTCTCGCTCACAGGAGAGAGAGAGACGGAGGGTGATGACAGTCTGGCAACATTGGGAGGTCAAGCAAAGAGGTCCTTCGATTCTGTCTCTGCCAACGTCTATATATATATATATATATATACTCACTCATTTCTCTCCTCCAAATTCTGGTTTTTGTTTTGGGCCTTTCCATCTTCCAGAGAGACTGAGACTTAGGATTTGAGCGCCATGAGTCTCTTTGGTCTGGGAAGCAGGTACGTCTTCAATTCCTTCTTTCTGGTTGATGAGTTTTACTTTTTTAATTCTCGCTCTCTCTCTCTCTCTGTTTTTCTTCTTGTTTTTAATCAAATAACGACATGGGTCAATTTTCTCGAAGATGATCTGGGGATTTTGTATGTGGAGCTGTTCCTGATCTCTTGATATTCATAATCTTTTTGTTTCTCATAGTGTTTTCATTTTGCCCCCATTGCATTCATTTGTTTTACATTTTCTCTGAAATAGCGCGGTTGCTCATGTTTATTAACAGACAAAATGATTTTATGCGTGGATATTGGCTGTCAAATTTCTCGTTTAAATTTTTAATGATTCTTTTGTGAGGAAGTTACGTGAATTTCTCCCTGGGAGGCGGCTAATAGGAACTCATTGGAGCAGATAATTGAAATTGAAATTGAAATTTGACATTTCCTAATATTTCTAATTGGGTGTATACTACTATTGAGAAGTGATATTTCCCGCTTCCTTTTAGACAATTCATTTCCGAGGTTCTTTTTAGCAGGGGTGTGCATAGCCCGTCAATCCGTTCAAACCCAACCTAACCCGTGAAATCATGATTTCCATACACATTGTTTAAAAGCCAAGTTTGTTCAGCTTGATTGGGTATAGAGTTATTAAATCATGATAAAATACATAAAAAATTCTACAACGAAGGGTTTGCAACTGAAATATCATTAGTTTTTTATGTAACCTTTCTCTATAGATGGAATATAAAGAATTTTTTTTTGTTTGATTTCAACATTTTACGAAATCATGATTTACCTTGTTCTTTAATCGTATTAATTGTATAGTAAATTTATTATTTTGTATTTATTCAACTACCCCATGAAATTATGATTTTTACACATTATGGTTATTGTCTTTATTTTTTATTTTTTAACATGATTTATCGATTGAAATAGCAAAAATTAAAAAATAAAATCAGAATATATATATATATATATACACACACACATTAAAAAGTGCTTGTAATATTAGTATTGAATTTGGGTATTTTGATCCAGCCTGCCCAAAACTGATTGGTGTTGGATGAAATTTTTTTGACCCAAATATTGGTGGTTGAGTTGAGTTTTGTGTCAAACAGTCGAAGCCAATCAATGCCCACTCCTACCTTTTAGCCATGCTTAATTTTATGGCTTTATAAGATACTGTTGGTGGGTAGTGTTATGATGTCAAAAATTCTGCGAGTGTTTCATAGCTGATCCTTCTTGTCATACTATGATACTTCGGATGATTTTTAGCTGCTTTTGCGCTATATAGGTATCCTTAGATTTATTTTCTTTTTGCTTCTTCACCGTATGTGTAGCTTTAAAATGCATGTAGAAGGGACTTAGTTTGTGTTTGAGTATCTTCTTGGACTTAGTTTGTGTTTGAGTATCTTCTTGGTGCTGCTTTCTTCGCCCGTTGTCATTGTTAAACCATTAACATGATAAGTCTAACAAGGAGGGTTCTGTCAAACCACTTGGAGTTTATAATAGGAAAGATATGTCAATGGATGGCTCACGGGCACGCCTGTCACTGTAGACATGGAAACACTGATGTAAAAGGTGTTACACATGTATGGTGAGTTTGGGAGCAACAGATGATCAAACTGTAGTGGCTTTTACTGTAATAGCTTAAAACTTATCAGTAATGTCTGTTTAAATACAAGTTTACGTCATAATCTTAGTTTGACAGTTTTGTTTTCTCTGTTAGTGACTGCTATTGCTCTGACCTATGCAGAAATTCAAAAACATTTCGTCCAAAAAAAAGTGCTCCATCTGGAAGCAAGGTTGGTTTTCTTTCTCCCTCCCTTCTTGTGGTTACTAGATTCTTTTTTGCTATTAGTTTGTTTTGTATGCTATATATTCAATTTGTTTATCCTTTTGTCTCATGCATTTTATTTCAAAAGTGCAGGGTGCTCAACTACAAAAGCATATTGATGCCACATTAGGTAGTGGAAACTTGAGGGAAGCTGTAAAACTCCCTCCTGGTGAAGATATTAATGAGTGGTTAGCTGTAAACAGTAAGAACCTTTAGTTGATCGAGTCCCTGGCAAATCATGCAGGAAGTTTAAATTTATTAATGAATTGCTTGTAATCACTTTCGTGTCCCTTCTCTGTGCAGCTGTGGATTTCTTTAATCAGGTGAATATCCTTTATGGCACTCTTACGGAATTCTGCACACCAAACAACTGTCCAACAATGACTGCAGGACCAAAGTATTTGATCCTTCAACCCAACTCTTCTTATTTTTGTTGCATTAACTAGAACTAAATAGCTATTATATTTGCCTCTTCTGTCTCTCTTTTTGGCATATTGGCAAGATATTAATCGCAAACACTTTAGGACTTTGTAACCTTTTATAATAGGTAATACTAATACATGGGTTTAGTATATATATCGCTAAGATCAAGCAAAGCTTGCGTAACATAGATTAGTTTTTAGCTTCAGCGAATTTGATGATGGCTGACATCAAATGGAGATTGCCCTAATAGAGTTTGGGCTGCTATGTCAATTCGTTGTAGCACTTTTCATATTGCTAGAGAGTACATGGTATCTAAAATACTGTGCTTAAATATTTACTGGAAGTTTATATTCAATTAAAAATATTCTTTTACCTTTTCTGAGTGCTGGAGGAATGGGTTCTGTGGGAAATTTAATTCTTATGAACATGAAGAAGAATGGTGCTGAATTATGTAGGAGATTTTCGATGGTGAATGTCAAATAGTACTCTCGTAATTTACAAGCTACAGAGATTTTTTGAGTTGACTAACCTGAGCATAGGGAGTTGACAGAAGGAAGAAAATTTCCAGATGTAAGAGTGGAGGAATCAGTTTACATATAATAGTGAATAAGAATATACCAATCTACTTCAGTTAAAACCAACCTGTTGCACTAATTCTATGTCAATTTTTCTTTGTTTTGTAGTCTTATTTAGGTTTTCCTTGTGCTTTTTTGACTTACAAGGACAAGTTTAATCATCAATTCATTATGAACAACATTAAAATCATCCGGGAGGCAAGTATTTAACCTAATGCAAACTCCACAGATATGAGTATAGATGGGCTGATGGTGTCGCCATTAAGAAACCAATAGAGGTATCTGCTCCAAAGTATGTTGAGTACCTGATGGATTGGATTGAATCTCAACTAGATGATGAAACAATTTTTCCTCAAAAACTAGGTATCTACTCATCAAAGAAGCCGGAGTGACTTTTCTGAATTTTCCCGTCTCCTATTATTATTAACATATGCTTTGCTGCATTGCTCCAGGGGCTCCCTTTCCTAACAATTTCGGAGATGTTGTCAAGACAATTTTCAAGCGATTGTTCCGTGTATATGCTCACATATATCACTCACATTTTCAGAAGATAGTGAGTTTAAAGGAACAAGCTCACCTGAATACTTGCTTCAAGCATTTTGTTTTGTTCACATGGGTGAGTGAAAGGTCGAAAAGTTCAAACTTTTTATTCCTCTTTTGGTGCTTATGTCTGAATCTGTCTCCTGAGATGCGATCTTGGTATGCAGGAATTCCGTTTGATCGATAAAGCAGAGCTCGCCCCTCTCCAGGACCTCGTTGAATCTATTATACAATTATAATATTGTTTTTGCTTCCCTTCTGCATTCTGGGGAGATTAAACTTTCAAATGTTGGGTGCAAATTTTTGTGCGTTTATCTTGCCCATGCCATGTAAAATACTTGCTCAATGAAAGGTTTCTATTTGTTCAGCGGTGATAACTCCAAATTTCTGGGAATCAAGATACGCCCCTGTGCATCGAGTAATATGGCTGCTAGACTAGATAGCTGCTTCGCAGTTCTTGATAGATGATAAAAATGTTTGATTTTTTGAGTAAACTATCGATGATCAGAGAGGAATCATATAATAATAAAGACTTCATTGATCATTGCTTGTGATTAGAAAGTAAATGAACTTTAAACTAATTATCCTTGAGACGTGAGATGCCTTCACTTTATCGAATTAGTATTAAGTATTTTTGCCCCATTAAATTTGAAGCAAATCTTTTTTTATTTCATTTGAAATATTTTATCATGTTACTTCTTATATTTTTTAAATATTACCTATATTACACATTTGAAATCTTAATTTAGGCCCAAAATTCTTTATGAATCTAAAATCACTTTTATTTATACTTCTGTGAAGCATGTTTGTCTAAATAAAATATTCCACTATTTTCACACCTTTCAAGATGTATAAAATCAACATGAAGTCTTCATAATCTCATTCAACAATCATCACATGAGCTGTGAGGATTGTCAATAAGATAACTTGTTTTTAGAAATTACAGTATTTTTTTTAAGATTTCTTTTTTTTTTATAGGAGTTTTTTTTAAGATTTCTATCATACTTTGATATTGTGCTATAACTCATTACTGTAATTTGCTAATAATTTGTTTTAATTTATTTAATCTACTTTGTTTGATTAACTAAATTGTATGACCCGTGTGTTTTATGGAGTCATGAATAATAAGCGATTATAATGCTATTTATAGATTATCCACCAATTGGTGGATAAAATCATACGAGAAGCACGAAAAAAAAAAAACCCCTCATGGAACAAAAGTGGCACACTGACCAACTAAACCAAACCTCTGTTTATCCATGCCAAATTGATATTTTCTCGTGATGAATCAACTGAATATTGGGAAAGGCATCACAAGGAAACCAGCTTGTCTTCAGAAGCTAAAGAAATCACAAGTATTTCGTATTTATCTTTTATACTATAACATCAGAACTTACTTAATATCATCGCTCTTCTCTTAACATCAATTGCTATAATTTAAATATAATATCATTTGAAAAATTAATCTAACAAGCAGACTTAGATTCAAGTGTGGTCAGGGGGGGAAAAAAGCTTGATTCAACGTGTGTGGTGTGTGTTGAGAATAGCCGTATACTCTTGGCCTGCCTGGCCACTAGTTTTAACTCCCTTGATCCCTTGGAACAATCATCTCATCTCCAACAGCTAGGACAATCCTTGGCAACTTACCAGATAACTCCCAGCCTTTGAACATTCACATTGCCATCAGTTCACCGGGGTGTCAATTCAACCAGCTTGCCTGGTTCAATTCTGATAACTATGATCGTGGGTCTAGTCTCTCCAAGCCTATCTTGTTTCACAAATACAATCAGGCACAGGATTTGCATAAAAACTTTCCTCCAGCTTTGGAAATTCTCCAGCCTCTCTGGAATATGGAGCCCCAATTCGGTCTTCATGAAGCTTTTTCACCTTGGAGCTGAACTTCTTCCAATCAATTTTCCCTTCATCAAGCCGATCAACAAGTTTAACAAAATTCATCCTGCATTAACCATGAAAATCAGCTATAATGCCAGCAGAAGGAGTTATACTTTCACACAGAACTAGATCGAATATTGCTAAAATCAGTTATGCTTGAAGTTATAGAAGTAGTGGAGACAGCGTATGTTACTTGTCAGGACTGATGGTCTTCTTGAAGTTTTCAAAGCGCCTATGCCCTTGAACTGCCTTCGCCATATTTCCATCATAAGTATAAAGAAACACATCACTTTGAAGAGCAACAACATAGTCTATGCCAGCCAACATGTTTTGGTGATTCTCGAAAGGTTTCAGCTCTTGCTCAGTAGACAGAGTGGAATGTGAGAAAATGTTGGGGAAATCATCCTCAAGATACTTCATACTTCCTCTCCCATATGCTTCACCAGCTACCAGGTAAATCCTAGTGCTGGATGGAAAACCCAGTGCTTTAAGCAACAGGGAAGTTTCCCTTGGAGTTAAGGGACATCCTCCAAGCAATCGCCTCTCAGTCCCATTAATCTCTTTCTCCTTCCAGTGATTGACTTCATATCTCATCTGTCTCAGTTCTTCATCTTCTTCTGCATTCAAACTGTGACTGCAGCCTGTAAATGCTAGCATATCCTTCTCATATCTGTAACAAAAAAACAGATACAGTAGACGTGAGTTTTCAACTTCTTGACAGCAACATAAATATCTGTTTCATGAAACCTATGTATTATTTGGCACTATCATTCTGTCAACAACTTCTAACAATATACAAAAGAATTCAGGAAGATACTGGAGAATAATCTCCTTTTTGCTCTAGATTTAACTCAAAATGTAGTAGAGAGAATCAGAACTTATTATGCAAAGAAACTGCCCTAGCAGCAATATGAGGAGCTAGGAAACCTCCTGAACAACACTTGACCCAATCCGATCCCCCACTCCATCGATCCTCTATTACAAATTCTCATTGATCTCACACAGAAATTCACAACCATGCAAGCGCTTCCATCCATACTATGATAGTCCCTCACAGTAGGGTTTTAATAGGAAAGTACATAAAGATAGATGGAAGAGAGACTTCCACATGCTAACATCATTAACTGGCAAAAAGCAGAATTATGGGAGCAGGAGAACATTGTTTTCCTTTCTCAGAAGAAATTTATTATTTGAGTAGGCCAAACATTCAAGCGAGGAGCACAGAAGATCACCACCACACATGACCAGAAGTCAAAGTCTAGCATTCTACATAATTGAATAATTTCCACTCAATTTTTTTTTATCAGGTTAAGAATGCTTAAAGGTTGTGTTAAAAATATTGTTTTTGTAGGTATTTAGTTATTATTAGGAGATATTTTGTATTAATTAGTTATCATTTCAGGGATTCTCCCATTGTGTATATATACTGTATTCTTCATCTGAGTAATATAGAAAATACGAAATTCCCTTCTCACATGGTATCAGGGCCCTATTTTTTTTTTCCTTCCCTTTTTTCTTCTCCTGCTGTCACTGCTTCCTTTCGTTTTGCACCTTCGCCACTGTCCTACACGTGTACGCCCCCTTCTCTCGCCGTTGCCTCCCTCTGACCAGTGCACCCTCTGAGTCCAGCCACCCATCTTTGCCGGACGCGCCTCCACGCACGCCATCTTCTCCTTGCATGTCAATCTGGTTCCGTCCAGATCTCCACCATCTGCCGCTGCCTTTGCCCACACACGCCACATCATTGTGATTGTCACCCTTTGGCTAGCCAACCACCGAAGTCCGGCAGCCATCCTCCACCGCACACGCCCTCACACGCTAGTTGCCGGAATCTATGCAGCTCCCTTTCTTCTGGCACATGCTCCCATGTTTCAAACCTGTTTCTCACATGTTTTTTACCTCGTTTTGTGGCTGTTTGACCTCTCTTTTTCACGTCTCCAATATGGAAAAGTCAAGAGGTTGCCCAACCCATCTCTGTTATTTTGAATGGTTCCAATTACCGCCTCTAGTTAGAGAGTATGCAAGGTTTTTTGAAAGGCCGCAAGCTGTAGCGCTATGTTACTGGTGATATTCAATTTCCTGTTTGAGAGGCTATTGAGCTTGATTTGAAATTCAATGAACAACTTGATAAGTGGAATAAACATTTCTATTGCTAGCATACACCAACAATTTGGCCGCTTTGAGACTGCAAAAAAAGTATGGGACCACCTTGCTAGTCGCTATATACCTCATCTAACTTATCCAACTAGTTTTAGTTGCAGAAAAATCTTAGTCTCCTGAAGCAAGAAAAAGGTCAGTCAATGTATGAGTTTTTAGCCAAAATTGAGTCTATCTGGGATCAGTTGGCCTATTTAGAACCTATTTTCAAGTGTGAGGAAGACACACAAGCTTTCTTTCGGTACCGAGACCAGCTTTGCCTCATTCAATTCCTGATGGTTCTCACGGATGATTTTGAGCCTTTTTGCTCCACCAAAGCCCACTTCTGACTCTTGAGGATGCTCTTCCTCACCTTTGCTCTACACTTCTGAGATGGCATTTGCTGCATTCGAATGAACTTCTAAGTCTTGTCGCCGCTGCCCTCAGTCTAATCATACTTTTGATCAGTGTCCCTATATTGAGTGTCGAACTTGTCAAAAGAAGGGACACATTGCTGCAGATTGCCCTACTTTATTCTATCGCTATTGTAAAAAGACTGGGCATCTTCTTGACCAATGCCCCACTCACCCTCCCAAGTCTGATTAGGGAAGATCAATCAGGTCTGGTTCCTCCTCCAAGCCTGCATTATCTATCACTAATGAAGCTCTTACCACTGCTACCAATTCTACTTCGGGATCTCTGCAAGCTTATATCTGGTACTTCCAACCCACCTGCTGCCTTAGCTACTCCCTCAGGTACCCCTTAGTTTTTTGACTCTGCTTGTTGCAACCATATGACTGGTCAAGAAAACTTTTTTTCTTCTTTGATTCCCAACACTATTACTCATCCTATATACACTGCTGATAGTTCCTAAATGCCTATTAGTCATATTGGTACTATTTATTTACCCTCCTTAACTATCCATGACACATACTTTGTACCTGCTATTAGCTTTAGTCTTATCTCCGTTGGTCAACTTGTTAATATGGGCTATGATATCTTATTTAACAAACGTGGTTGTGTTGTGATGGATTCTCAGACAAGACAGGTTATCGGGACTGAGCGTAAGGTTGGTCGTATGTTTGAGCTTAACTCACTGCATTTACCTGAAGTGACTTCTTCCGTATTCTGTGCTGCTACAACATCCTCGTCCCTTGATTTATGGCATCGCCGTCTTGCTCATTCTTCTTTGAATAAACTTCGTCCTTTACTTTTTAGTGGTCTCTTAGGTCGAGTCGATGATGAGTCTTTACATTATATTTCATGTCACATTGCCAAACAACCTGCTCTATCGTTTCATAAAAATGACTATATTGTTGATTCAGTTTTTGATTTGATTCATTCAGATATTTGGGGAGGATCTCGGTATTTTGTAATTTTTGTAGATAATTATTCGCATTTTATTTGGATATATGTGATGAAAAACCGATCTAAGTTACCTGATATTTATATTAATTTGCTACTAGGATTCAAACTCAGTTCTCTAAAGTTATAAAAGTTTTTCGTTGTGATAATGCCTTGAAATACTGTGATTCTAAAATACTCACATTTCTTGATGCTTAAGGCACCATATCTCAGTACTCCTGTCCTTACACCTCTCAGCAAAATGGTCGGGCTGAAAGTAAACACCGTCATATCCTTGATTCCGTCATAGCCCTAACTTATTTCCTCCTCCTACCTTGAATATTTTTGGGATAAAGTAGTGTTGACTATTGTTTATCACATTAATAAAGTTCCTACCCCAGTTCTTGGTAACATCTCTCCTTTTGAGCGTCTTCATGATACACCTCCTGATTATAGCCTTCTCAAAGTTTTTGCTTATCTCTGTTTTGTTCTTCTTCCACCTCATGAGACCACCAAATTGCAAGCTCGTGCTCGTGTTTGTTGCTTCATTGGTTATGATTCTGAAGATAAGGATTATCGTTGTTGAGACCCCATCTCTCACCGCATTTGAATTTCCCGTCATGTTTTTTTCTAAGAACATATGTAGTTCTCATCTTTAACTGATCTTTCCTCTTTTTCTCCTCCTTCACCTTCTATCTTTACAGATACTTCTGTTGATCTTTTTCCTAATGACTCAGGTGCTGACTACATCCTCCTTCCTACCTCAATGATTACCATTGTTTTTCCACCATCCTCTAATTTCAGGAACCCCAATCCTATAAAAAAGCCTCCCGTGATCCCTTTTGGCAGCAAGCCATGGATGAAGAACTGCAGGCCCTGAAGAAAATGCACACTTGAGATCTTGTTGATCTTCCTCCTGGTAAGACTCTGGTTGGGTGCAGATGGGTCTACAAAAATAAGACTCATTCGGATGGCTCTCTCAAGCAGCAGAAGGCCCGTTTGGTGGCCCAAGGATTCACTCAGGAGTACGGTATTGATTATGAAGAGTCCTTTACTCCTGTAGCTCGAATCACTCCTGTTCGCAGCCTCCTAGCTATTACTGCTATTAAGCACTGGACTCTTCATCAGATTGATATCAAGAATGCCTTCTTGAATGGTGATTTGGAGGAAGAAGTTTATATGAAGCCTTCTCCCGAGTATTCGCATCCAAAAGATAAAGTTTGCCATCTTCATCGAGCGTTCCACAGGCTTAAGCAGGCCCCTCGAGTTTGGTTTGCTAAGTTCAGTACTACCATAAGTCATCTTGGCTTCACTTGTAGCCCTCATGATTCTACTTTATTTGTTCGAACTAGTGACTGAGGCATTGTTCTACTTCTCTTATATGTTGATAACATGATTATCACAGGTAATGACCTGACAAGAATTCAAGAGCTTAAAACTTACTTGGGCAACAATTTGAGATGAAGGATCTTGGAAGGCTGAGTTACTTTCTTGGTCTCAAGGTACATTATATGGAGAGTGATATCTCTCTTTCACAGGTCAAGTATGCCTCTGATTTGATATCTTGGGCATTTCTTACTGACAGGGAGGTTGAGAACAGTCCCATTGAGCCTAACGCTCACTTTGTTCCTACTGATAGGACCTTGTTGGAGAACCCCACATGTTACCAACAACTGGTTGGGGGACTCATTTATTTTACAGTGATTCGTCCGGACATTACTTACGTAATTCATATTGTTAGTCAATTCATGTCTAAGCCCCGGACTACTCATTATACAGCTGTTCTTCGGATTCTTCAATTTGTCAAGGGAACTTTGTATCATAGCCTTCACTTCTCTGCCAGATCTTCTCTTACTTTACGGGCTTACTCCGACACTGATTAGGCAGGTGATCATGCTGATCGTCATTCTACTACTGGGTTTTGTATCTTTCTTGGTAACTCCCTTATCTCTTGGAAAAGTAAGAAACAAACTCTAGCATCTCGATCTAATGCTAAATCAGAATATCATGCATTAGAAAATACTATTGGTAAGGTTCTTTGGCTTCGTTGGCTACTTGATAACTTGGGAGCTTCCCAGACATCCTTCACTGACATATATTGTGATAATCCAACAGCTATTAAGATTGCTCACAATGATGTGCTCCATGGGCGAACCAAACATATTGAGATTGACTGTCATTTCACTTGGCAACATGTTAAAAGGCAACATTAGAGTTGTCCCTATTCGAACGAAGCACCAGCCGGTTGATTTGTTTAGTAAATCTTTTAATCCTGGTCGCTTCCAATTTTTAGTAGACAAACTCAAGTTACTTTCTACCAAGTCATCTTGAGTTTTAGGGAAGTATTAAAAATATTGTTTTTATAGATATTTAGTTATTATTCCGGGGATTCTCCCGTTGTGTATATATATTGTATTCTTCATCTGAGTAATATAGAATATATGAAATTCTCTTCTCACAGTATACAAAATTCCCTTCTCATAGGTTGTAGCCTTAGAATTTGGATGTTTCAATTTTTTTTTTAAAAAAAAAGAACATAAGAAAAAACTTTTTATGCCAACGATGCTTCCACTACGAAATTATATAGTTATGTCGTTTCACTTTATTTTATTGTAAATCCATGTAGATGAGATTCTGGGGAAACATCACTTTCCGTGAAGTGAATAGATCATTGCAGACGTTTGTATTAAGGGCTGGTGAAATTCAATTCCCAGAACATTGGTGCACCCAGACACATCCACATGGATGCAAATTGCAAAAGAACAATAAAGAAAAGCGAAGGGAGAAAAAAGTTAGAATAAATGAAGAAAGAAATGAGATCCAATGTCAACATTTGCGTAAATTGTAAAAGTATTAGATTCTCTACTTGCCTCAAATGAAGTGCAAGATAAGGACTTCCATCCTGTCGCATTCTAGAAACGAACTTGTTACCATGTTCCTCAATTGGTGCTGCATATTTCAATGCTCTGTAATTGGCCCGGCATCTCAACTTTTGTATGGATTTTGAAATATCATTGTTAGCAAGCCTGGAGTCAGTATGAGTAAAATAGACCACTTTGTGCTGCTTTAGCAGAGGAAGAACCTCAGTCCTGTAATAATTGACCTGCCGAAAAGCAACCAAATTCATTAACTGTATTAACATCATAGAAAAGGAAAGCAATAATAATAAAATTTTAATTGATATTACATTGAGTGAATCAAAATAAAATATATGATGCTTATAACTCTATCATATTATGATCTCATTTTCTACAACATCTAATAGCTACCGGACCAGACTGTTAGCTGACTTCAACATTAAGATGATAAAAGTAATCAAACATATCTTGCGAGACTCAAAAACAGTAACTGGAGATAGACAATTTATCCTGACCTTAGACCAAGATATTGGAGTTTTTACAAAAGGCTCAATTCCAGCATAGTCCTTTGGTAATGTCTCAACTATGTGAATATCATCTTTCAGCGTCTCAATAAAATATCTCCAGTCAAACAAATCCTTGAAGCCACTGCGAATAAATTGAAACAAAGAGATCAGAGATCACTAAAAGAATTAAATATGTTGGGCGTATTTGTAACATTTTGCAAGATGATTATCAATGTGGAAATTCATCATTTGGTATCAGCTACAAGATGGATATGATCAAAGAAAAAGGGAAAAGATATAGGTTGGCGACAGAGAGATTAAAAAATCTAGTAAGATCTCTTGCAAATATGCATTTTTTCCATTAGGGCAAAAGCAGAGAAAATTGTCTAGTTGAAGATGTCCATAATATTCTGTCTGAAAAAAACAAGAAGAAGAAGAAGATGTGGATAGTAGGATTGCAAACAATTATCTACTTAAAACATTGCAGCGTAAGCTCCACAAGGCAAAGCTGTTATCCCAAAATTTCTTGAACCAATTGAATGATCTCTAGTTCTGTGAAAAGACTTGGTTTGGAAAAGTAGTCTATCACTGTCCTAATTTCCAATCAATTCAGATAGGTGATCAGAAACCGTTTAAATCTGAATACTTGTTTGGGCTTGCAAGAAACAAGGATATTTTGCATAAGCAATTGGCCCTTATTTTTCTGATGCAGTAGTAGGCAGAAATAAACCAACCTTTCGTCAGCCCAGTAGGAGGTATGATCAAGGGAGGGAAGGACTAGCGTTGCCTTTAAAATCCTAGCAACAGCAACCATATCGCATATCTGCATTCCAAGAGTACTGAGACAATAATTATGCTTGATAAACAACTTTCTCTGATAAATCAAAAGCAACCAAGACAGCCATACCCCAAATCTCATCTGATTCAGGCCACCATTAGCATTTAAAAGAATGTAACCATTTGTCTTTGCATCTAGCTCTGTTAAAAAGAAGTAGCAAGTCAGAGAAGAGAAAACTAAATAACAGTGTAATACACTGAGTGGGTAGGTAAAAAGAGTATACATGATAATAAACGTTCATACTTTTATGGTTTCTTGACAGAGCAATGCATTGAGTGTAATTCTTGCTGTTGTGTTTGGACCAGATGCCTGATTCCTGAATAAAAAGCAAAATTCTAATACATGAAAAAGAAAATAAATCTTTTAGTAGGCCTTCAATCAAAATTTTTTCTTTTCATCCCATTTTAACTTGTTTTATTTCAGAAGCAAAGAATTAAGTGAACATTAATAATACCCCTGACAACTTCAGACATTGAAATGGGAGTCAAGACGTACTTCAGCCATGGCAGTCTGGCTACCAGTTACTACTGTTTTTAGCATCTTTAGTGTTCGTTCACCATCACTTGCTCCCTCTCCATGATCGTGGGTCCCTTGTTGCATCAGATTTAGATTAGTCATGGAATCAGATAGATCCTGATAAGAGGCAGAAATGACGTGTGAATTTAGTAAAATAAAAGAATAAAAGACGCAAACAACTGTCTCCCCTTCAAATAAAAAAACAAAAAAAGTGACACAAACTGACATGCAATGTAGTCATCAATCAAGCCATGACCTACATCTACTTCTTAATCCATTCCATCACCTAACAAATATTGGGCTGTTTACAAATTTAGTGCAATATCTCTATTATCAGTAAAAAGCACTAGACCAAAGTGAAAAGGAAATAAAATATCTCGATCATAATTCATAAGTTCTCCACCCCACTAAAATTAATATGGTTTAAGGACAGTCAATGAAATAATGATGCGCAAAAGTGCAAAATACAAAGCTACTTCTGTGCAGTCCCACCAATTCAAAGGCTCATTTCAAGGCAGATGTTTTACTCAAAACCAAAACAAAATTACAAGTGCCACATTAATAGATTAAGAAAATGGCCACAAGAACACGACAGATTGCCATGATCATTCCCAACCTAAAAACTGACCAAGGAGTTCATAACTTTGCAATATGCAAATACGGTTTTTTATCTATGAACTAACTGATATCATATTAAGTATTAACTGACATAGCAACAGTCCAAGCTATAGTAACATACAACAAATCGCGTTCCCTCTGCCCTCGGAGAGAAAGGAACGAGGAGCAGAGAGGAAGCAACACGGCAACACCAACAAGAACAATAACAAAAAAACAAGAACCGAATCCTGATGCATAGATCAGAAGAAACCAAATAAAATATATTAAACTCATTCTCTGTTGAAGTGTTCTTCGTCTAAAAACCCCATTAAGCCCAGCGCCTCCCAGAATTAAAATTGTTGCACTTTTCTTTCAAGAAAACGCCACTAAGCCTCATATCCGTAAAGGATAATACTTGTTCAAGTTTTTAATGCAGTTGAATTAGAATCGTTACCGTCGGCATTAAGCGGTACTACTTAACCATAACAGCCTGAACGAGCTAATATCACTGATGACAGATGTATACACAAGGAAAACAGAAACTGACGCGAGTTTCAAGCAAAACCTGACTCGACTCAGCTCTTTCTATAGCAGATCCGAACCACCCCGTAGCGCATATCTTCAAAACACCCAGAAACAAGCACACCCCACAGAACACAATAAACATCCAGTGCCCAATCTTTTTTTTCTCTCTCAGGCCCAAATCCACGACGAAGGATTCAATCGGTTTATTCAGGAAGCTCTTCACGGCCCTGCCTTGAATCCTCTGGGTCACATGATGAGCTTGCTTCCTTTCCAAAACAGGCTCCAAAACTTCAGCTTGAATAAAGTTGGTCCCAATCTCCGATCTGGGCGAGTTCGTTTGCAGCTCAATCTCATAGTGGGGACTGACGTTATTGGCGATGGAGCTGTGAGAGCTGCCATTGTTGGTGGTGTTATTGCGCTTGAATGAGTGAGCTCGACGAGTCATCGAACCGGAGAAGCGCGGACTGTTGACTCGCTGAGAGACGCCATCGCTGGAGGTGTGATGGTGATTGTGACCCATGTCTGCGTTTGTGTATGTATCTATGTGTGTATATGCGTGGTTTTATTGCAAGTGATTATTAGATTCAGAAGAGATCCCCATTAAAGAAGGAGAGCTTGAAGCCAATTATCTTTGCGCGTCTGAAATGAAATCCTGAGAAATATGCAAATGCGTCGTAATCTGCTTACGGTTTTCTTACCCAAAAAAAAATTATATACGACCGTTGTCTGCTTGTATTTCTATTTTCAACTAGATGTCGGCCCGCAAAGTAAAAGTCGGATAAGCAGTTCAAAAATAGAAAGTGATAGATTTTTTAGAATTATTACAGTAAACATTAATGATTGTTTAAATTCAATCAATCAATATATATATATATTAAAAACAATTGTAAGTTATAAATAAGATGGCTCCTCTAACAAATATTTTGTTTTGGACCTGTGCTTAAAACATAATATATGGTTATAAAAAAAATATTATTCATTTATTTAATTTATAGACCAAACAATAAAGAATGTATTTTTAGACTGATTTATGTACTTTATAATAAACAAATATAATTAGAAATGGCAATCAATATTCAAATTCATAATATATAATATTTTCTAAATCCAACAAATTATTTTCTCAAATATTTTATGGGTGAATATATTGCTTTAGTTTCATTTTACTGTACGAAAACGTGTCGTGTCATGCCTACCAAATATGACCCATGGAAACACGGTTTGGGATGTAATAATTTGCAGATATAAATAAATATTTTAATATAAATCACATGTGCTAGCCTATAATTGCTAGTCAGCAATAAGTACTTTTCAATGGGAGAGAGTACTTTTTCCGTCTCGAGAAGAAACCGTTTTCCTTGTGCCCCGTTTGAGACAAGTGCTTTTATTTTTCAGCCATCACCTCACTTTGCTATATGTTCCATTTTAGTTTCTAATGCCATCACCTATTTATTATAAAAATCTTTTATTTAGCAACGGAGCTTTTCTTTTTAACTCTGTAATATAGATGGCGTCATCTGCATTAAGCAAAGATATATGTCATAATTTGAGATTTTGGAGCCATTCATACTTGTTTTTTGTTTTATTTAGGAGTGGTGTTATTATAATTAGAAAGTATATTTTAAGCCAATAAATATCAGTTAGCTAGGTTGGCAAAGACATGTTTGACTTCTATATGGGGAATTTATAAATATTTTTTGTAAATACTTTTTAAATCATGAAATTTATTTTGATTTTAATAAGTTCCCATGAACCCAACTTATCAAAATTTACATTACAAAAAAAGTTGTGTATTTTAAAATTGTTAGTAAAGTCTTGTCAAGACTGTCTTCAAATTTTCATAGTATACATATTAATAATCTAGGTGCTAATGCAATATACTTTATTAGTGATAAGTGATAATCTAACACCATCTATGTAGTGTTATAGTCGGTCCAAAGTCTAGGTAAAGGAAGAAAGTTGTGTTAGACTCCCGATAGCTAACATAAAAATTTGTCGAATCTTTATGACAAGATTAGGGACATATTTGTGTTAAGACTAGGTCATTACTCAGAAGTAAATCCCTATATAGCTCAAATGTAGTGTCAAATGAGTTAGAGTTACTACATCGACACTTGGGTGTTAACTGAGCAAAGGTTCCCACAACATTTGGATGGATGTGGGTAAAACAATTAATCCAAGAAAGCAAGATTCGGTTTGGTTCTTGGAATATTGGTACTTTAATAGGTAAATCTATGGCAGTGGTGGATGTTATGATTCAAAGGAGAATTAACATTTTGTGTCTTCAAAAAACTAAATAGGTGAAAAAAAAGACTAAGGAGTTAGACACTACATGTTTTGAACTTTGGTACATATGGAAAGTTAGAGTAAGGAATGAAATTAGTATTATTATAGATAAGGATTGGAAAAAGAATGTAATAGGAATAAGAAGAATTAGAGATAAGATCTTATCCTTAAAATTGACTATTGGGCAAAAGACTTTAAATATTATTAATACTTAAGCACCTCAAGTAGGGTTGAAAGTCCACATTAAAGAAAAATTTTGGGAAGATTTGGAGGGTTTGGTTCAAAATATCCTATAAGAGGAAAATTTACTCATTTGGACCTTATGTGATAAAAAAGACAAGACAATATATGAGAGCTCATGACAGTTATGGTTTTAGAGAAGTAAACGAGAAGGGACATTCCATTTTTTATTTTTCAATGGTTTATAATATCACGATTATAAATACTTGTTTTAAGAAACGCGAGAAGTATTTAATCACATATAAGAATGGAGGTGAAAAATCACAAATTGACTTCTTTTTTATAAGGAACTCAGATAAAATAGCTTGTAAAGACTGTAAAATAATCTCTGGTAAGAACTTAACTTCACAACATAAGGTATTGGTTCTTAATGTGCTGGTTAACAACCGTCAACTAAAAAGTCGAAAAGCCTTAAATCCTATGATCAAGTGGTGGCAACTAAAAAGTAAGAAATAATTGACCTTTATGAGAAAAATTTTGGAGAAAGGTAATTGAGACTCGTAAGAAAATGCTAACATTTTGTAGGATGAAATGGTTAAAAATATCAAGGATACCGCTAAAGTAGTCATGAATAAATCCAAAGATTTTGGATCTAAAAATAAATAATCTTGGTGGTGGAATGAGAGTGTGCTGAAAAATGTCAAACATAAGAAAGAATGTTTCAAAACCTTGCATTTGTACAATAACGATAAAAATTGAAAATGTTATCGGTTGGCAAGAAAGGAGATTAAGAAATCAGTGAGCAAGACCCGATCTAAAGTTTTTGAAGAATTATACCAGGATTTAGGAACAAAGAATGGTAAATATAAGGATGAGAAAGGAAAAATTTTGGTTACTGATAGTGATATCAAAGAAAAAAGGGAAGCTACTTTTATAAGTTTTTCAATGATGAATTGGGTATTGACACAAAAAGATTAACAACTCATGAAGATTATCTGAATTTAAACTCTATCATAGGATTTGGGTGTGAAAGGTAAAAAAAGTTTTTGAGTGAATGGATAATGGTAAAGCTATTGGTCCCTATGATATTCCTATCGAAGTTTGGAAATACTTCAGAGAGAGAAAGGGGTTTTATAGCTCACTAAGTTATTTAACAAGATTTTAAGGTCTAAAATGTCATGAACGAAGAAAGAGTACTTTGGTGCCTATGTATATCAATAAAGGGTATATTCAAAATTGTGTAAATTATTAGGGAATAAAACTCATGAGTCACGTCATGAAACTATAGGAAATAGTGATTGAATATATACTAAGAAAAGAATAATATATTTTGGAAAACCAATTTGAATTTATACCAGGAAGATCTACAATAGAGACTATTTATTTATTAAAGAGTTTAACTAAAAGATACCGGAATAAAGAGAGAGACTTGCATGTGATTTTTATTTATTTAAAAAAAACCTATAATAGAATACCAAGAGATATGTTGTGGAAAGAAATGGAGAAGAAATGTGTTCGTGTGACTTATATTTGATTCATAAAAGATATGTATGAGGGGAAAACAATAAGTGTGAGAATTCTTGGAAGTGAGACAAAGGACTATCTTATAATGATAGATTTACATCAATGATCATCCTTGAGTCCATACTTGTTTGATTTGATTTTGGATGTTCTAGTAGAACATATATATATATATATGAAGAAATTCCAAAATGTATGTTTTTCATAAATGATATAGTCTTAATTGAAGACTCAATAAAAAAAGTTAACTCTAAACTTGAGTTATAGAGACGCACTTTATAATCAAAAGGCTTTCGTTTGAGTAAAAGTTAGACAAAATATATGCTTTACAAATTTAACAAGAGGTCAGTTAGAAATGATTTAGAAGTAAAAATTGGAGAGCAAATCATTTCAGAAACATAAAAGTTCATATATTTGGCGTCAAGTTTTTAGAGTAGTAGTGAAATTAATGGGAATGTTATGTATATAATACAAGTCAGGTAGTTAAAGTGAAAAAAAAGTATCAAGAGTTATTTGTGATCGTAAAGTACCTATTAAGGTTAAAGAAAAATTTTATCGAAAGGTTATGAGGCCAGCAATACTATATGGTAGTGAATGTTGGGCTTTGAAAGGAAAACAAGATAATAAAATGAAAGTAGCAGAAATAAGAATGTTGAAATAGATGTATGGTCATACAAAATTAAATAAGATACAAAATGATTATATATGAAGAAAAGTTATAGTAGTACCTATTGAAGAGAAAATGATAGAAAAAAGTTTAAAGTGATTTGTACATGTATAAAGAAAATGATAAGAAGAGGCAGTAAGAAAAATTGATCAAATAGTTTGAATTCCTATTAAAAGGTAAAAATAAAGACTAAAAAGGATACTATATGAAATTAGTATAAGCTTTTTAGGTAAAAGGTTTTTAAATTTTGAAAGTCTAATCATAAAATCTACTATAAGCTTTTTATTGTTCGCCTATTTTTTTTTCCTTCGTTCATGTATAACCCTCAGCTATTGTCCAATTCCTATTCTCAACCACAAAGAATTTTTTTAGTGGGCGCCGCGCGTCGGCGTTGGTGTCTTTTTTTTTTTTCTTCCCTTAATAAATTTAAAAATAACCAAAGCAATTCTAGTCGATCGAGATTTCTGTTTAAAAATATTTTTCTAAAAGGTGATGTTTTTTTTTTGGCCTGAATCTAAAACGTGATGTTGAAAGAATTGATTTTGTTTATACATCATTTATGAAATTACTTTTGGATTGAAAATATATGAAATTAAATTATTTTTGAGAAAAAATGTTTTAATTAAATACTTAAAATTGGAAAAAGTGATTATTTTAAACAGAAAATTTTGCTTTTACAAAAATATGGTATAATTGTAAAATTCTGGTATAAAATAATTTTATAACTTTTATCAAAACAATCTCAAATTGTTACAAAAGAGATTATTACAGTTACACAATGCTTTTCAAAGCCTCCACCCCTGTTTAAGTAATAAAAATAAGTGATTATGGACCCATAATTGCTTGTCTCTAAAATCTGTCATACATATTATCTATTTCAATAATTAATTATACCTTAAATGTGTAATGATCAAAGTTGCTATTTTTTCCTACTTATAATAATTATTTTTCCTCCTATAATCACTTATTTTACTTTTACTTCTTATTATCCACCCAATAATCATTTAAACCCCCACAATTAAATATATTTATTTTCTTAAAATCATTTTCCAGTTAAAAATATCTAAACATAAAATCATTTTTGACATAATCAATTATTTTCATAATTAATTATAAAAAATCACTTACCCTCATCATCAATTATGAAAAAAAGAATTTAAACATGTACTAAGAAAAAGAAAAGTAGTGTTCCTTTGAAAAAGGAGTGAACCGCTTATTAGGGAAAATAAAGTAGAATAGATTAAAACAAGAAATAAAAAATATTTATAAATAAAATATTTTTTAGTCTTAAATAGAAATAATAAATATTGTATATTGTGAGGGGGGAGAAAATATTATTTTCTCCAGCCAAACACGCCGTAAGCACAACAATGGGAACTTGCTTCTTCTAGTAGGCAACTTTCGTAAGGCAGCTTTTCTTTTCTTTAAAAAAAAAAGGGGCAAGCCAGTCCGCTTTATCCATCTCATATTATATTTAGGCTGTATTTCAATTATATTATGTATAAGTGATTATGAGGATAAGTTATTATTTATAATAGATTATAAGAATAAATAATTATGTTAAAAATGAATTATATTTGGATATTTTTAATCTATAAGTGATTTTGAGAAAATAAATATATTTAGATATTGGGGTTTAAGTGATTATTAGGTGGATAATGAGAAGAAAAAGTAAAATAAGTAATTATGAGAGAATAAGTGATTATCATAAGTTAAAAAAAGTAGCTTACAAAAATAATCATTTAAATGACCATAAATGATTATTTTAATCAAAATTGTGTTTAGAAATTAGTAGCATAATTATTTTTTTAGCTGCATAAATGATTATTTTGAAAATCCAAACACACACTTATATATTATATAACACACTTTTCTACTAGCCCAGTGATTAGTAAATGGTGGGCCATTACTTTTACTAATCCAATGATTAGCACACGTATTAAAATTAAAATATTTTTATAAGTTCAAGGTAAGAACAATTTTCATACCCTTTGAGAGCTATAATGCAGAATAATGGACGTGTTCACATGATATCATGTGTATCGCACATGTAGATACACCTTTAGTTATACCACTTCGCAATCATTTGTATATCTTTAAATTTTTATAGTAAAATAAAACTCTTTTTGGTTTTTTATAGTTAGACAAAAAAAATGTCTCATGGATGTTTATGTGTGTTTAATAAAAACAATGACATATCACACTAAATTGTTTGACTTGAAAAGAGTTAGTCTTTCACTCAATCATATCGCCAAAAAAAAAACTTAAAAATCTGAAAAAAAAAATACTAAATATCATGTTAAGGTTTTTTTTTTTAAAGAATGTGTAAGTTAAAAGCATTGATTATTTTTTTAATACCCTTAATTAATATTTCAAAGTTGACTTTAATAAGAGAGTTACAATAATTTAATAAATTTTAATAAAAATACTACTGGAAAATTATAAAAATTTTAGACAAATTTATAATTTTTAAATAATTTTAATTATATTTCTTAATTATATGAGATTATCACCATGTGGTTACAATAAGAAACATGAGAAAGAACTATAAAAGAAAACAACATTCAAGTAACCACCCGATGAAGGACACAGATCCCTAAAATCATGTGCTTTTCAGAGGCAGGGTAACATTCTTAGAAGTCGTGGGCCAAAATTTATGAGAATGGGTCTATGGGGTTATAACGCTGGTTGGTCTCCCTGCGGTACCTCCACTCTGGTATAATCTATGGAGAAAGATTCTTTTTTATATTTTGCAAATTAAAATATGGTATATGATATCCATTGTACATATGTTATTATTATTATTATTATTATTCAACAATACCTATTTTTATTAAGAAATATAAAAGACATTTTACATTTACAAAAATCATTTTATGACTTTTATTTTATTCATTTTGCACACCAATTGGCCCTTTTTTTTTTGAGAAAAAAAGTCTAAATAGACTAAACAAAAAATAATAGTAAGTAGGTTATACAGCTACGACACATCATTCGTTGTATCACCCATTAAAAAGATTAACTAAGTGTCTGTTTGGTTTATCTTTATGAAAAGGATACCATGATTTTTAATTATGATTTTATAAAAAGATGTGTTTTACCAAATATAAACTACTTTTTTTAAAATGAAAAATAGGTTAAACTGTGATTTTGAAAAATGAAAAAAAATTTTATTTTTTTAAGAAAAAAAGTCCAAATAGACTAAATAAAAATGAATAGCAAGTAGGTTATACAACTACAACACACTACCAATTATATCACCCGTTAAAAAGACTAACTAAGTACCTGTTTAGTTCATCTTTATGAAAAAGATATCACGATTTTCTAAAAAAATGTGTTTAACTAAAAACAAACTATCTTTTTCAAAATGAAAAGTAGGTTAAATTATAATTTTGAAAAAGGAGGGGAAAAATTATTTTCTTTTTAAAAAGTCCAAATAGACTAAACAAAAATGAATAGCAAGTATGTTATATAACTACAACACACTATCAGTTATATCACCCATTAAAAAGACTAATTAAGTGTATGTTTGGTTTATCTTTATAAAAAAAATACCATAATTTTTAAATATGGTTTTCTAAAAAGATGTGTTTGGTTAAATACAAACTACATTTTTCAAAATGAAAAGTGAGTTAAACTGTAGTTTTAGAAAATAATGGAAAATGTTATTTTTTCTTTAACAAAACATAGATTTTGGAAAAGAAGAAGCAAATTTACTCTATATTATATATCTAAAAGTATTTTTAACCCTTATCATTCAAATAAATTTTTTGTCAAACTTACTTTTGTAAAAAAAATATCCAAATATAACAACTTATAACAAACTTACTTTATCTAAACTTTATTTTTACAAACTTCATTTATCTTTATTTAATTTTACAAAATTAAAAACCAAACAAGCCCTAAATGAGTGTAGTCATCGAATAAAGTCCATAAACATGAATAGGATCTTACAAGCCTATAAATAGTTTATACCTTTTTATCGATATATATATATATATATATATCTGTTGAAACCGCCTAATGAAACAAATTAACAGATCGCCTAATCATGTGACCAGAGCTGGTCATTCTTCAATACACCTCCCTACCTCCCTTTCTCATTTGAGGGGTTAAATTGGTTATCTATCACAATTAATTTTATAATCTCATTTTGACGAGTAACAAGTTAATGATTGGGAAAAGTTTAAATTGAAATTATGAGTCAACAAGATCTAAGAGCTAATAATTAACACACACACACACACATATATATATATATGTTTTATCGTGATAAATAAATATTTAAAGAATTATAAAATGAAAAATCTACCAATTAAAATAAGCTACAATATTTACATATCACTATTAACAATATGATGATGATCATTTCATATTCTGTGAAATAGATGACATTTTTTATGACAAAAAAAAAAAAGAAATAGATGAGATTTTTTAACCAAAAGAAAAAGGAAAAAAAGAAATACATGGGATTTTTATGTTTAATTTTTTATTTAAACAGAAAAAAGAAAACGGAAATCCAGTCACCAGCCAGCGTGCCTCCAAATTTATTGCTTTCCCTCCCTCCTTTGGCTTCACGGAGCGGCTCTCTCAATTCTCAGTTTCTCACGTCCTGCGGAACTGCTCTCACACAACACAAACCCAAAATTCAACCTTTCACGTCTCTTCAATCTCCGCTCACTCTCATCCTCCTCCTCTTCCCACTAATGCCGACTCCTTCTTCTGATTCTCCCAAATCCGATCCACGCGCAGGGTCCGCGACTGGGTTCACTCCTGGGTCCCCGAGTAGGAGTAGGAGTCTCCGTCCTCCATCCGAATTCGATTTGAATTTTGATGGATTCCTAACCACAGAATCGCCCTCTTTAATGAATGAGGCCTGGTTCTCGGGGGATGGAGAAATTGCTCCAAAAGTTGGTGCTCCTAGTATGGGCGGATTGGACGATCAACGTATGGGTTTGTATTCGAGTGCAAGTGGGTTTAAGGTTTCAGAAGCTGGGGATAAGGCTGAGGAAGTGGACTTCTTGAAGGACCCAGACTCTGAAATAAGAGGAATTGAGTCATTTACGGGGCAAGACCCATTAAGTACGGATTCGCGGTGTTCCGGGTCGAAGGGAAAGGCAGTCTTGTTTAATTGTTCGGAACGTAGGGGAGGTGAAGGATCCAGGGGTTTCTTGAATTTACAATCAGGACAGAATATACTGAAGAGGGGAATGGATTTTGCGAATCATGAAGATATGACAGTGGAAAACAGTGAATACCGAGTCCGAAAGTATGATGATGTGGGGAAGGATATGCCCCGTGAAGAGAGTAGTAGTGTTAAACGCAGTAAAAGAGAATGTAGAGGAAATGAAGAATATGGGAAGGTTGAATCGTTATCAACTCTCATTGATGCAATTAAATTGCTCTCCGAATATGAAACACCAAATATTGCTAGTTATACAGTAAAAACAGATTGTGTTAAGTTGGTTGATGTGATACAGTTGGATTCCAATGGAGCTAATGAAAGTGGCATGAGAAAGGTCGGTAGTAACAATGGAAATGGCATTGGTACTCCAAATATGAATGAAGGAACCAGTTGGGATGATAATGCTTATGATAGTCAAAGGATCAATGTGTTTCCCATCCATGAAACTGGTTTAGGATTGGAATTGAAAGGGATCAATTTGAGTGATAACAAAAATTCAGATGTTGACCATTTAGCTTATAATGCAGCCATTCAAGATCAAGAACAACTGGAAAATGCTAACACAACAGAGCAGGGTTCAAGGAGGAATGAATACATGGGACGTTTCCGAAAATTTGCAAAGGAAAATGCTTCTCGCTTTGCTCATTTTACACCAGATCAAGAAGATTCCTTTCCTGAGGCTCACATCGGAAATGAACTTGAAAATTGGCCTGGTCCTTTCTCCAGTGCTATGAAAATAATTAGAGATCGAGAAATGAAAAGTAGGAAAATGGGCTGCACCTCTTCGGAAAGTTTACCTGCATCCATTACATGGGTTCCTAGAAGTAATCAAGAGCAGATAGGTGCTAGAGTTTCTGTCCCCTCGCTTCGAGATCTATGCCTTAATATACTTGTCAAGAATGCAGATGCAATTGTTTCCCTTGAAAATATCCCGGATGCTCTGAAGCACAAACTTAGTCAGTTGCTTTGTGATTCTCGAAAAATGAACAGTCACATATTCGAACTTATTGTTACTGGATCCCCCACAGAGATTCGATTAAGAGATTGCTCATGGATGACTGAGGAACAGTTTACAAAAGCTTTTCAATTGTGTGACACTACTAATTTGATGGTATGTTTAATTTATTTGATACTCAAACTTTTAGTATTTTGGACCGTGTCATATGTTTCATAGCTCGTGAGTCGAGGGCAATAAGGTGTCAAGTATGATTTTTAACTTATATCACAGAATAACTGAGTTATCTATAAACATAAAAATAATGTTTGATATATGCTGGAAAGATGGTGGTGGTATTTGGCTGTCATATATATAACATTATATAGGGCTGTTTTATGTTTTGCTATGAGTACAAAACGGCTAATTAGAGCATGGTTACTGACTAGTATGTCCGTTCTTGCTTGTCATTGGCAATGGGTGTGATTTAACACTTACACTTCTGCAGCTGCATTTTGGATATTCTCTTAAGTGGTTAATATACTGAAATACTCATTATTTATTCAGTTTTATTCTTTTTCATTTGTTTTATACGGGTGGACCTCAGTTTTTGAGAATAGTAGCGTAGGATTGTCTTTACTTGGTTTCCCTTTAGATTTATTTGGTTTCTAGTCAACATTACATGACTCCCTCTATTAATGTCCATGTTCACTATACTTGACTCAACTCATCAGACATCTTTATGAGTATCACTTTTACATCTGATATGAGTTGTAAGCAACTTTGAATTGGATGTAGGATCCACAAGTAGATGGTTGGGAATGGCAGCTGAGATTTCGCCCCCAATCTAGGCCAACCCTATTTGGGTTTACATTTTGATGCTTATACATTACAATTGGCTTCTTTATGAGTGGAAAGTTACTTGTTTGTGAAGCTTTGTCTGTGTTCTTTTTTGAATTTTAATATGATAGCTTTTTTTGTCTTTTATTTTCCTTTTTGCTTTTGAAGTTTTGATTACCAGCTCTTAGTAAGTTTCTAATTTAGAAACCCTTGATGAGTTGAAAGTAATTTATTTGTTCACTTGTGGAATAGGTGTTGCAACTTGATCAGTGTGGACGCTGTACTCCAGATTATGTGGTACTTGCTACTCTGGTGCAATTACCTAGATTAACTAGTCTGTCCCTCAGTGGTGCATGCCGTCTTTCAGACAGGGGGTTGTGTGGTCTAGTTTCTTCTACTTCATCACTTAGATCGATAAATCTTAGCCAATGCTCCCTTCTCACATCTACGAGTATATATACTTTAGCTGATTCATTAGGATCACTTCTGAAAGAGTTGTATCTTGATGATTGCCAAAGCATTGATGCTGCACTAATTGGGCCAGCACTGCAGAAGCTTGAACATTTAGAAGTCTTGTCAGTGGCAGGTATTCAAACTGTTTGTGATGAATTTATCAAGAATTTTGTCATTGCGCGTGGTCAAAATTTGAAGGAACTTGTTTTGAAGGATTGTGTGTAAGTACCATTGTGCCAGTCTATTCAATGTGTTAAATTTGAATCTCTCCTTAAGTTGTGATATTGTCAGAAGTCGTTTGCTCCTTTAATGTTAATTTATATTTCTTAATGCGTAGAAAATTGACTGATTCATCAGTTAAAATTATTGCTGAATTCTGTCCTGGATTACGCTCACTTGATCTTATGAACTTGTGCAAATTAACGGATTCATCCATTGGATATCTTACAAATGGGTGTCAAGCACTTCATACCCTGAAACTCTGCCGCAATCCATTCAGGTGTTTGTTTTTTCTCCTCTCCGTACCCTTCTGTGTTTTGTTATTAATTTATTTATTGCTTTTGCAGGGCTTTATATGTTAATCCAACATTTCAATTTTGATCATGCACTTCTTATTTATGCTTTGCCATTCTTGTCTGTAATCAATCTGCTCATTTCCAGAGGTGACTTAAGAGAGTTTCTAACTTGTTAAATTTTTGTTTGTTGGAAAGTTTTCTTTGCTTTCATGTACATGTATTGTCAGAAATGTCTGAACTGCCATTTGACTTTCCAGCTTTTGGAATGTTGAGAGCATGTTTTACAATGGATCTGATTCCTTGTAGCATTGAATACAAATATCTCCTTTGTACTCAGGAAATTGAGAACATCCTGTATTCATTTTTTTTTAATATTGTTTTGGCCTAAAAATTATATTTTATTATCATGTAATCACCATGTCTCTAAACACTTGAAGAGATTAACTTCTTCTGTATCTCAGTGACGAAGCAATTGCTGCTTTTTTGGAGACCACTGGAGGGTTGTTGGAAGAACTTTCACTTAATAATGTGAAGAAGGTACCTTGTTTCCCTCCCTCTCTGACTCTCTCTTCTGCCTTACATTGTTAATGTACACATGGGCATGCACATGCACCCTCCTGATGTGCTTTTAAGGCTGCTCTGTCATAAACGGATTTGTTCATCTGCCTATGTTTACTAGTATATATGGTTGGGTCAGAGTTGGTATTTTTGGTCTCTATTGTTTATTTTGACACTTAGTAAATTTGAGATTATGGTAGTTATATGAAGTGTCAACATCCTTTTTCTTTCTCCGTTCTCGCTTTTTTGGTTTCCTTCAAATTTCATGTGACTCATGCAATTAATCTAATTATTTTATTTACCTTTTTGAAATTGAATTAACAAAATGAGGAACTGGATTGACAAGTAATTTTTTTTTGGGGTCCACTTTTAGATGTTGGAATGCCAGCCAAGTTTAGATTATATTGTTTCACAAGTGAGTACAATGTATGATTTTATGCAGGTGGGCTATCACACAACCTTATCACTGGCAAGCTGTGCAAGAAAATTGCATACTCTGGATCTATCATGGTGCAGAAATTTGACTGACAATGCTTTGGGTTTGATTGTCGATAGCTGCTTGTCGCTGAGGTTGCTTAAACTCTTTGGATGTAGCCAGGTATCTATTGACTGACGACTAAATCTGATTTAAAATAATTCTTCATCAATATCTATTAGGCTATGAAAAAAATATATGGAGCAGCTATTGGATTCACCAAGTTGCTCTGTGTGAAGAATAGATAATTTGTTTGAAAAGATTTTTAACGTTATAGATTTTTGCAGATAACTGATGTTTTTCTGTGTGGTCACTCAAATGGGGAAGTCCGGATCATTGGTTGCAAGAATTCCCCTTTATTGCAACATGTCAAAGTGCCTGATCCTGGACAGGGTGCTTTGCTTTATTCTCCAGCCCCTTAAGATATCGATTAGAGTCAGAAAGAAACATAACGGATGAAATATAGGAGTGGCGTTTGGGATATTTTTTGGTAAAACTTGCATAGTAAACTTTTTGTTAACTTGGCTCAAACTGACCATTTTGGTCCCTTGCTTTTGTAAATGCGTCTATATGAACTGACAGTGTTACTCTAATTGCAAGAGGAGTAGATTTCGCCTTTTACAAGCATATTGGGTTGTCTGTATCAACCATTTATCTTTTCTTTCTGGCATCTATCATAATCTGCCACTGATTCTTCCTCCTCAGCATGGTAGAGCTCGACTTGAGCTTTCTTAACTCTCACCTCCTTTAGATACACATTGGGAGGTTAACTGTTAAATCTTCATTTTATGTTTTGACCAATGGGAGATGAAGTGTTTTTCAGGTTCTCAACAACCCTTTTGAGCCTTTAACGTTCTAATATTCATATAAGCAGACACACAGTAACGTGAGGTTGATGATGAGGTGAATATGTTACATAATATTTTTTCGTAGGGTGGGCCAACCTCCTATAAGCAATATCAAATGTCCACGTGAAGATTGTTGCAAATAAGTAACATTAATCACATACACAAACGAAAGGAAACGAAATATAAAAGGAAGAATTAGAATGAGGATATAAGCACTAATATGGGTACTTGGGTAGAACACGTTTTCTTCTCTGAAATTTATCCTGACTGTTTGACACTGATAGCTTTCATCAACCTCTGAAAGCATACACGTGTCTGTTCTTTTCTGAAACTTGATTCAGTAAGAATAGACAGACTGACTGATCATTTTCCTTTCAAATGGGGGAAAAATTAATTACAACACAGACTAGAACATTATACCTAACAATAGTAGTAACACAAACGGCTGCCATTTGGACCTTACAATTGTTCAGGAACAAAATTAATAAAGCATAGTATTTATGTCCGTAAACGAAGCAAGAATAGTTGCTCCTGTAACAATTGGGAGCTTGCCATCTCAACCATCTGAAAAGGGCGAAGAGAGCTGCATTATTGCTTTTTGCACAGAAGACATACTCTCGAGATTAACGCGGGGTGTAGAAAGTTGTGCTTACCTCAAAGCCTATCTTTTGGTACAACATCTGTGCAGTTGAGTTATTTCTGTCCACATGCACGTATACTTGTCCCACACCTGCACAACGAATCATGGAATAGATGGTCAAAGACTAGTGATCAGCCAGTTGCATAGTCAAGAAGTCAGTTATTCTCTAACTTTAAAACTACCATTAGATTTTGCTGATTGAATAGCGAAGTACAACATGTTGCTTGCAATACCCTGACGACGAGCTGATTTGGCAACACATAAGTTCGCAACATAACCATATCTGCTTGGTGCTGTTCTATTGATGCAGCAAAATCGAGGAGCCTTACCCCGTTCCTGCATAAATGGATACATTGAAATTCAGGTGCTTGGTACACTGTCATTTCACATTCCATGGTATATTGGATACCAAGGTATAATATTTGGCATTTAAAGGAAGTTTATGTTTGGTAAGAATTGCACATTGCCATTGAAAGGAAACCAATGGCTATTTCAATGTAAGTTTACAAAGCTAAAATCGGTGTGATGCAAGAATCTCATAATTTTTTAAATCACCCAACGGTGTTATCCTATGACACCAGTGTACTACACCATAAGTATTCTAAATGTCAACTGATATGTCAAAATTAAGACGATGGCATACCGAATGCCTCCTAAGAGTATCAAAATAATCAGTCTAGAAAGAAAATGTGTTGTACCCCAGGAAAAGTCTCTCCCTGCAGCAAATATCGGATATTCAAATCAAGAGTTCCTACGATACTCTTTAATATTGGGCGTTTTACATTCTTCTGCTCCTTCTTCACCTGATAAACTTGACTCCAAACAACGTAAGGTTAAACGCACTCATACAAGGCTAATAATTTTCTTTTCATAAATCAGCACAATATACTATGTTGCATCCTGTAATTTTCAAATGAGCCAGAAGATGTAAGAAGTTTTACCGCAATAACGCATGCACATCTATGCTCATTTTGCAGCCGGCACCGCTTCTTTAGTGCATTAAATTCCTAAGCAGCAGGAAGCCCACTTTAGAAATTCATGAAAGACATTCCATCGTATAAAGTATATGCACAATGAGAAAATTAACTAGCACAAACTCCTACCTGGTCTGCAAATCTCATTTTGTAATTATGAATGTATCTGGGAAAAGCATAGCAAGATTCAGTAGCATCCAACTTTTTAGTATAATTCAAAGCAGAGTTTGACTTTATTTATTAAACATCTTGATTTTAGTTGGCCGTCGGTTTTTAGAAAAGTAACAAGATGTGTTCTCTACATTCCTCTCTGTTCTTTTAACTACGCAAAGATGACAATCCTATTAATAAATGAAAATTGAGAGTGAAACATGAGGAGGCTAATGAAAGAATCATTCTGACATACCGGAAGTCATGGCGTTCATGTGTTGGATTCTCCCAGTGACTTTCTGCCCTTAGCCATGCTGCTGTCTACCATAACATCTCCCCCCCCCCCAAAAAAAAAAGAATCAAATAAATAAATCATAAAATCAACAAGTAATGTATAAAAGCAAGCAAGAAATCCATCGAGATTGAGAATATTCACGTGTATAAAATAAATTTCAATTTCCATTTATGACATACCCAATACTCTTCATCAAGCACGGCTTCTCGAGCAACAAATTGCCCAAACTCAAGTATATTATCTCCAACCAATTCATGATCTGACGGTTGCAATCGATCGAAACGGAGATCGCCAGACCTTAATGTTTCCACCTTATGGACGGGTGGCATTGGAATTGAAAGCTGCATGGAAAGGTCCTCCTTACCATCCTTCATTCTGCTGCAGAAGATTTTAGAATCCTTCATTGTCCTGTTGATGTACAGAGAGAGAGAAGAGAAACCACCTGAGATCAGCTTCGACCAACAAAAACGGGAAATTTCAAAGAAATGGAAAAGTGAAACTCACATAGTCCACGAAGCAGCGATTCTGGGGCAATTGCAACCAGTCAGACATCCATTGAAGAAGGAAACATGGAAATTCAATCTTTGAATAGAAATTGTAGAAATCGGAGGCATGCTTCCCGATTCGAGGGTTTATTGTGAGAAAAAGTAAAGCTAGTAATGTTTTGTTTGAAAACCTCTAATAGGAAAAGAAATGATTCTGCTTGTGGAGAAAACAACGCTTGTTCTAATATGGATACAGCGGCTAAGTGAATTGAACTCAAGAAGAAGTAGAAAACTGAATAAATAAAGTATGCGCTCCAAATCAAAACTACCACAAATCGTTTTTCTCTCTGAATAAAAAAAATTATGGCAAATGATGGTTTATTCTGGAAAGTAACGGGATTGGAGAGAATCTTGAAATAGTAATAGGATGGGGGTGACAGGTAGGATAACGGATAAAATACGGATCCTCTCAAATTGTTGGCTGATTTTTATAGGACTGTAAGTTCGGCAGTTAGGAGGTTATTTCCCCGTGCGGGAACTTTTTTTTTTTTCCCCTCTAAACCACTTCCCTAGTGGAAGGGAGGGAAAGACTGTGAGAGATGATAGATTTTAATGGATGGAAAATATAATTGACGGGGAGTAGGGATTTTAATTTTTTTTATTTAGAAAAAAAAATAATATTATTTTATTTGATTTAGATGAAAAACAATTATGTAAAGATAGTTATACCCTTACATTTAAACCAATTTTTCTTCTCTTATTCACCTATATTTTTTTCTTTTCTTTTGTATGATAGTATAATTACATATTATTTTTTTGCTATTATAATTACATATTTTACTCATTTTAATTGATATTAAATTTAAATTTTACTTTTAATAAGATAATTTTGTAAAAATTAATATGAAAATGTATTACTTGAAGAAAGAAATTATCCACAGATTTAAGAAAAGAGGAAGTATAAATATGGTTGAGATAAAAATTTTTTTGTTTGGGGAGAAGGGGATGGGAGTAAAGCTACAACGGGAAGGGAGGAAAAATATCCCTCATCCAATATTTATTTTACTAAATAGGGGATTTTAACAAAATTTCTCAACTACCCTTTATTTCCTTACAATTTCCCCAAAGCAAATACATCATTAACGACCTATTTGATACACTGAAATAATTTTATATGAAATGGAAATAGGAAAAGAATTGAAAATGGGAATATATTTTAAAAATATTTTTAGTATGTTAAAAAAAATTAACAGAATCCTGACATAAATGTTTTTTGGTAAGTATATTTTGATGAGGGAATTGAAGACTTAAAATAGTAAAAGACCAAAATATTCTATTAAATAATAATATAAAATTAATTAAAAAAACACAGATTCTGACTTCAACTTGCCGCCAGATCTTCCCTCCTTACGTACAACCTCTGTCATCGGAACCCCAATGCTCCACCACTGAACAGCATGGCAGAACAGCGACCGCAACCACTGCTCAACTAGCACCTCCGTCATCACAACGCTTGCCCAAATCTTCTCATGGAGGAAGAGGGAAGATGAGGTGAAGCTTGCTTAGATCTACTCAATGTCGAGGGTGGATGAGGGAGAGCGCGGCGAAGGATGAGAGAGAGAGAGCGATGGAGGACAGAGGAAGAAGGAATTGTGATGGTAGACAGTTCTGTGCTCAGCATTGAGGGATGACATTTGTAGATCTGGATCTTTGGACCTCTTTCGTCACAGCTGGCATGGGTGGACGGTGGTGAGGACGACACTGTGAAAAGGGAACGACGAAGCTGTGGTGGTGATCAACGTTGAAGTTGCAAACCATGAAAAGAGAGGAAATTCAATGATGACAAAGCTTGAAAATTAGCTTTGAATGCAAGGGTAATTTGGTCCGAACAATACGGCTTCCCAGGAAGCAAAAAAATTCCTGAGCCCCCGCAAAGGAAGCCCAATTATAGCCATTGATGGAATTTTTTATTCCTTGGGAACAAGGATTCTGCATACCGAAGCACATAACCTGCATTTTCCTCTGCCCTCTCCAAGTTCAAATTCTTTACTACCAAACCAGCGCTCACGGGATGGGCCAAGCATGTAACACCAGTTATATTCGTTTTTTTCACTCACTTTTTTGTTTTGCAAATTTCACTTTTTTAGTGTTTAATTAATTATTGCTTGCATTGGCAATTTATTTTTAAATTCACTGAATTGTAAATAAATTTTAATATTTATTTATGATATTATTTGTCGCACCCGGAAAAATGCGACGGAAGGAAAAAAGAGATCAAATCTGGTTTTCTAGCGAAAACCGACTTGTGAGGAGTCGCTACCAAAATTTTAAGGGAAAATCTTGGGAAACCGAATTGAAGAGGAAAAGGATGGTCTACGTAAGTAGAGTTAGATTCGGGAGTCGATTGTGTGTGGGGAAGGTATTAGGCACCTCACAACATCCATTCCTAGGAACGGTTACCTTACATTGATTGTACAAATTAATATGGCTTAAAAACATATTTTAGTTTTCCTTTTACCGTTTACATGCGAGAAAAAGGGTAGAGAAGAAGGAAATTAAGAAAATCTAGAAAATTTGAAAAAGAAAATAAAGAAAATAAATTAGATTAGAATTGGAGATATTTAAGCAAAATGAGGAAAAAGAATTGAGAAAATAAATTGAGAAGCATTTATTAAATTAAGGAAAAAAAAACCAAATATCAGAATATATTTATTTATTTACAAAGGTGGACTTAACCCAGGATCAAAGCCTGGAGCCTATGTACCCTGCGATAGGGATCAAAGTTCACGTAGTTCGGGACTAGAAATGCGTGTATGTGAGTTGATATTTTTTAATTTTTGTAATAAGAGAAAGTTAATGGAAAATAATTTAACTTTTTGCAAACAAAACAATTTTCTGAGATTGAGTTGGTGTGTTTTAATTTGCAAAAGATAATTTAATTCCGCTTATTTACTCTTATTTTATTTTGTCTTGAAAACATTTCTTTTATTTTTTTATTTTTAAAAATACTTTTATTTAATTTTTGACTTTTAAAATAACATATTTTTGTACTTTTGATAATTTTTCTTTTAAAAAAGAAAATCAATTAGTTCCTTAATTACCTGCAAAAGTTCTAAACTTTGCAGTATAAAAATTTTATTGTACATTTAAGGCAAAAAATTTAGGAAGTTCTTTCATTTCATTATATATTTTTAAATAAAATTGAAAATACTTGTTATGTTATCACAATTTATTTTATAATTATTTTTTTTATGAAATATAATTATTTTCTTAAAAGAGTCATTTAACTGATATATTTATGAGAATTGACAATCTCACGCGATAACTTAGTAAACTTAAGTACCTGCGTGAGTTTCAAAAACTCACGTAGTGTAGTTATATAAGCCAATTATTTATTTATTTATTTTATTACTTTATTGTCTTGTTTACTTTGTATGAAAAAGTGATATTTTGAAAGGAAAGGTCATTGGGACCAATCATAAATATATTTTTTTATAATACACTCGCATAGCCCCGTAGGCTCATACGGTCCAATTATTTTAGGGGCCTGCAATGCAAAAGTTCTAAAAACATCTGTGACCAATTTTTTTTAAGCAAATAAAATATCCATTATGCCAAATATTTACAAACATGTATGATTCTGTGATGGTGTGTGTTACTGTGCAAACTCAAACAACTTAGACACAAACATAAGATGATTAGATGCAAACTCTGATGTCTTCCTTTTTGTCTCGAAGTTGATAGCTTCCATTTTCCATGCTTGGCTTGATGCTCCCGTGCTTGCCTTGATATTCCTCCCTTGTCTTGATGAGGACGACTCACTCTTCTCAAGCTTGATCTTACGCTCCCATGGTGCTCACCAAGAAACAAAAGGGTATTATTCCTCTTAAAAATTTGGGACAAGCAAACAAAATGATTCCTTTTAAAAGAACAAAGATCATATGCTAATAAGAAGTAATGCCATTATCTAAGCCAACCCAACTCTACAAACTAATTTAGTCCTAAAAGAAATACACTACTACAACAAAGACTAAACTAAAGTAAAGAATATATACAACAAAACTAAATTAAGAGCTAAGACCAAACCCCATAAACCCTTTCTTCCCTAAAAGGGAATTCAAGTAGCCCACAACTAAACTGAAATCCTAGTGTGTAAAACAAGGAGCATAAAGTTCAATTTAGAGACTCAAAACATATATCAAATGTGCAGTACATACTCTTAACCTTTAAATGGAAAGATCATGGGAAAATGGTTAATTTATGGGCATAAAATGGGACATGAACATGCAGCACGCTAAACAGGCATTTGGGCATGCCACATCTCAGATGTATACCCTTCTCTCATTGTTATAACTGTTATAACTACATGTAATCACACAGCAGCCAAATCAGTGCCTAGAGTACATTCAAAGCGTGATTATGGACCAAACTTTCAAGGCAGATGATATCATTACATTTTAATTCACTTTGAGATTAGAGTAATTTATCAAAACCAGATTAGCACAAAATACAAAGCATAAACAAACAATTGCTTACAGATTCACCAAACACAGGTTAGGAGGACAGCAAGCAAAACAACCCATCACTATCCTGATACAAAATTTAGGCCAAACAGTAAGTAAGGGGGAAATGTACAACAAAGGCACGTAGCTCGTAAAGTAGAATTGGGAAAAAAATTGAAGCATGGAAAGGCAAAGGGGCTGAACTGAGAGGAAATTACAAGGGAACAACACCATGAAAACTTAGTAGCTTACAATACACCAGATCACGATAATGGCAGAACAAGAATGAAGAAGGAGAACATGGAGCTCACCGAGTGGGATAGTGGAGACACGTTGGAGAATCCTCGGATTTCAGTGTTTCCTCGCTAGATCATGGCTCGTCTACCTCGTGGTCTACCTCCCTCGGATTCTCCTCCTCCTTCGGTATGGACTACCTCAACCTTTTCCAGCTTCCGAGCTCTGCCTCAGCTCTCAATTTTTGATCCCTCGGCCTCTAAAATTTGGGTCTCTAGGGTTTTCGGTCCCCCCAAATTTTCTCTCCTCGGTCCCTTCGATCTGGACTCCCTCTGACTTTTTCTTAGCTCCAGATCCTCTCTCCTTCGTCCCTTCTCAGTTTTTCTCACGGGTTTGCCTCTCCTTCAAACTCGCACGGCTCGGCCTCTCTTCTTCGGTCTGCCTCCCTCTGTTGCTCTCGGTTCCTCAGTTCTTCGCCTCCCGTGGATCGTGGCTTTCTCTCGGTTCCCTTATCCTTTTCTTCACCCGCGGCTCCTCTCCTTTCTTGCTCCGCCGTGGATCCTCCCTTTCCGTTTCTTGTTTTTTCCTCTTGGTCTCAATTTCACTCTCTTCGTCCCCTTGCAGCCCCCAATCTTCCCCCTTTTTTATGGCCATCCCTCTTGCTTTTTCTTTCGCGCGTGTTCCCTCTATTTTCTTTCTTGCATGGCTTCCCCTGCTTCATGTGTACTCCCTCCATTCTTTTCAGCCTTTCGTGTACGCCTCCACTTCGTCTGCTTTTTCTCAGAGTCCCACGACTCCCTTTGCTTCCTTTTTCCTTTCTCGGCCGCTTTCCTTTCCTCACTTCTTGCGTGGGTCTCCCTCCTCGTCCTCGGTCTCACATGCATCTGAGCCCTAATTAGCGCTCAGGGTGGAATATGGGCTGAAATGCTGGGCCCTCAGCATTTTGGACCTAGTGTTTTAAGCCCCACCAATTAGTCCCTATTTTTTTTATTAATTAATACCCTTTTTTTTTAATTTTTTATCATTTTTGTTATATATAAACAGAAATTTTTTATTTTTTTTAAATCTTAAATGGGAGAGATTGGATAAGAACAGAGGGATGGAATTTTTCTTTTGTTTTGTTTTTTTTTATAAAAAGATAGGATTTTTGGAAATCTTAAAAAGAAAATTGGATTTGGATAGTGATTCGATTTTTTTGTTTTTTAAATTTAGGAAGATTTGCATTTTTCTTGAAATTAGATGATAATTACTAATTTTTTTACATAAAAGGAAATTTTATTTTTCTTTCATTTTTTCATTTTTTTTATTTTTGTTTTTATCTGAACAAAATGGAGTGTTCACATTATTTAACATTTAAATTTTCCAAATGGTTTTTTTAATTTCTAAATTTGTACAATTGAACGTTAATATTAGTTGATGTGTTGTTTTATAAATGACTCATGACATTTGAAGAACTAGAGTGGCACTTGTGTGAAGTATGAAATGTTCTTTTTTTGTACTATAAATTAAAACTAATATATATAAAATCTATATAACCAGATGTATTCACCTAATACAATATTATAATAAATGAATAATTATCTTTCCATACACATGACACTAAATATAAGTTTTAATAGTATTCAAAAGTTGTTGTTTTTTTGGAAAATACTAATTAAAGTAAGGCATGGAGGAAACAGGATTCGCAAATAAATATTTTAGTTGAGATTTTTTGGTAAGAACAAATGTCAATTAAAATAGATTTTAGTGGGTATTTTATAAGTGTAAACTAAAATATCTTTTTTATAAGTGCTGTAATAGTTGATATTTTTTAGAAGACAATAAATACAAAAAATAAATGCCAACTATTTCTTTATGTTGGTATAGTAATATGCATTAATATATACTATATGCAATCAAATAAAATAATAAATTACAATCGTTATTCAATCTATTTAATTATAACAAATCATATAAAACATTATCATTGTAAATTATTAAAAATGAAAATTTCCTCATACAAGTTTGGGAAATTGCATTTTAAGACCAAAATAACAAATTTATTATAAAATAGAACTTATTACTACTCATTCTTCCAATTTTACTATTTAATATTTCATATTTTAATACTTTTTATTGGTTAAAGTCTTTTTTTTATAATTAATTCACTTTATTAATCCTTGATTGTAATTCGCCTTACAAGTTTTCTTGATTTTCCATTCAAATATAGAATTAAGATTTTCAAAATCCTATCTACTTCATATGTTATGAAAAGCAAAAATTATTTTATTTTTAGCTTAGATAAAAAGAGCACTTTTTAAATTGTTTGACAATTTATCACCATGAATGATGAAAGAAAAAGTGTGTGATGCATATGTAATATTCTTTTAAAAGCAAATCTTGTAATTTTTAAATTCTGATTATTTTTAAAAATTTATATAACCATCTTAAAAAAATTTACAAGTGCTCTTTTCTATATAAAAGTCATTTTTTCATTAAAAAATATGAAACAAATAGGCTTTAAGTATATTTAGCATCTTTTTTCATATATATATATATATATATTTAATAGATATAATAAATAATAAATTTATAAAAAGAATAGATATGAACTAATAATGAGTTCATAACAATTATTTGATTTGGATATTGCATTTAAAAAGTAATAATTCAATAATCATTCAAAATTATTTTTTTCTGTTGAATACTTATTTAAACATGTAATTTAAAAGAATTGTTTAGTAACTATTAAATTAATTTAAAATTTATTTAAATATAAAAATATTTAATCATTAATTTTAAATTAATTATATATTTCTACATAATTTCCCATTAAGAAATTATAAAAATTGATTGGTTTAAATTTATTGTAAATGTTTAGAAAAAATATTATAATAAAAAATTTGATTCAAATTTCTCATCATAGTGCTGTAACATTCACTTTGAACCATTTCTTGTTGTAGAGCTTTTAACCCATTATAATTTTTCTTGTAGCCACACTAGTTATTACTCTAAGGTCAATATCTTCAAAGCCTCTTTGATTGAAAAAAATAACTTCTATAAGTACTTCATATACAAATCCTTCTTTATTTTTACTTTTTTTTAATCTATATAGAACTCTTATTTTCCAATATAAACTTATTCATACTCTACTGTCAAATAATATAAAATTATTTTATTTTCACCATTGAGAATATTGCTTATAGTAGTTACTCTATCCGATTTTTTTTATAAGATACTTTTAACTAACTTTACACATATTAAGAAATTTAGTTAATAGTGGTTAACTTTATTAAATTTGTATAAAATTTTAATTATTTTTTAAAATTATCTCTATTTAATGAAGTTCATTAATAACACATTTTTCTTTCTTCAAGAAAATAACATTTAATATATCACTAACTATTGGTGTAATTATTCACATTAATATCAATTGCTAACTTCAAGCAAATAGTATTTTTGGTAAAAAAATATTTAATGATTAAGACAATTCTAAAAGTATCTTATATTAAGGGGTAAAAAAGTTCAAAAAAGTATCTTATAAAAATGACCAAAGGGAGCAATTTAGTATTATATACATAGATTATATAATCATAAAATAATGATGTTTTGATAAAAATATTCAGTATTTCTTTATAATTGATATTCCAATGTAATTTTTTTTTATAAAAACTTATATCAAATGAATCATAGAGATTATGACTATAATTTTATCGAAATTGAATTTTTCAACTTTTGAAGATAACAATAAAATCATGTGAGTTATATGCAATCATCTTATAATAGCAATTTTTAATAAAAATTGTTCAATATTTTTTCCTAATTGGTGTTCCAGTAGCCTTTTCTTATATGAAAACTCATATAAAATAATCTTGGAGATTTTCATCTTATAATGACTGTTTTTAATGAAAAATTTTCATTATTGTTTTTAATTGATGTTCCAATAATATTTTTATATGAAAACATATATAAAAAAAAAGTAATGGAGATCATGACTATAATTTTATCAAAATTGATTTTTTCAACTTTTGAAAGTAATTTAGCAAAAAAAAATTTTTGTTGTCAGCAACAATATTATAAATAAAGAAATTTTAATGTTTGAGTATAATTTATATATATGTAAATGTAAATATATATAGATATATAAAAACTAAAGAAAAAGATTTGTAAATAGTATAGTTTTTAAGTTCAAACTTTTTATTCTAATAGTTTTCTTTTAATATTTTGTGGAGTTATTATATTTTCAATTATTTTTAATATGAATTTAATGCATTATAGTAGAGTTATTATATAAATAATCTTAGAATGAGAGAGTGTCCCATGTCACATATCTGGGATAGCTGCTTTTGGCGGCTGATTTAGTATATATATAGATTGCCTGCATCTATGACTTCAAATTTTTTTAATTATTCATACATAACATAAAATAAAGAAATTTTCACATTACCTAAATTTAACATGGTTGAGAATATTTTTGGAATACATCATTTATTGCTATAGAAATATATTTTTTTCTCTTATATTTTGGATCAAACCTCTCATTTAAAATCCTCTTGTATTTGAAACCTAAATATTATTATATATTAATATATTTATAAGGAGTATAGTCTCATTCAGAAGTGAGTTTTTAATTTTTCTTGTTTTTTAAGGCCCACTGTTTAGAATAATTTGGAACGTGGTTTTGGCGACAAAACCAGCTGCAGCACTTGTCGTTTGTTTAGCATCAAGCTGTCCAATGATAAACCTTACAAAAAAAAAGTTCAAGATGTGGCTATCTCTTTTTTTCTTTGGTAGAGTAGAATATCAATTACGTGTAGTTTAGATTTTACGAAGCCTACAAAATTTTAATTTTATTTTATTTGAAATCCTAATCATTCAGTTCATATAAATATCACCGTGTGGAATAAACAATTAAAATCGTGAACAAAATGAAATTGACTCCCGCAGACTGTTTAGCATGGTAACAATAATTATCAGCGTGACAAACATCATAATTATTGACCAATTAATTAATAAGGCATAGCGTGTCATATTCTCCAATCATTACTAGGGTTTACAAAGGAAGATGTTATTCAAGTTTCTTTATTCAATGCCACAATTGTTCGAATTTAATGTTTGATATTGATAAATTGAAGCATAAAATTTGGTCTTGATTAAACGTTAGATAACAATATTTTTTTATATTAAATATGCATTTTTTATCCCATATCCTCAATATTTTTTTGTTTTCATTATTTAATGAAAATGAAGCATATGAAACTTTAAGAACAATTACATAAAAACCACAAATGCAGAAATTAGACTGAATCAACTGGTAAAAAATGGACGTACCATAGTTTTGATTTATTTGAATAACTAAATCGGCTTATATTAAAAAAAAAGTAGTATAGTTAAATGTAATATCAATAACAAATTATATATTTTTTTATCAAGATAATGAATCATATAGTTAAACATTATATATTATTTTCTTTGGATTCATTATTATTTTTTATACAATAAATAAATGAAACATATCACTTTTTTATTATTAATTTCATTTTATGAATGCTTAACGGTAATAAGGACACTAATCTGTTTCAAGGTATTAAGAGTAAAGGGTACATCCTTTCTAAGTAAATTGGTTACACACATAAGAGTTGGAAGTGGAACTTTTAAACACTTGCTAAGGGACATGAGCTCTACCACACACACCAACTTTTATGTATTTACACTAAAGTATGGGAGAGTACAAACTCCGTGAAGAGAGTTTGGGATATACTAACACTTTATTAGTGCTGAAATTGAATATGTAGGATATAGTAAAAAATTTCAAGTTAATTATTTGGGGATTAGACGTAGATTATGTGGTTTAGTCGAATCAAGATAAATCTTATTATTTTGATCACCTTCTCTGCTTCAAGCTTCATTTTCTCACTATCATCTGTTTATCTTTATTTTGGTGATTATTGTTGTATCATTGGGTAATCAATCAATCAATCAATCTAATATTATATGTTTAGTAAACTTAGTTGAAAAAAATTTATCCTTTACTTTCAATATCTCAAGAGAGATTAATCTTTATTATCGTCAATGAATACATAAAATGAAGTTAATAATAATAAAAAAGTGATATCCTTCGTTTAGTTGTAGTATAAAAAAATAATAAATTAAAAGAAAATAGTATATATTGTTTAACAATAATATTCATCACCGTGGTAAAAAAAAATATAATTTGTTATTGATATTATTAATATTAGATTTATTTATTTTTTGTATTTCACAAATAAATATATGATTAATACTTTAAGATAAAAACAATGAATTTCATAGTCCACTCCATACGGTTATCAACGTTTTTCTAATCAATTTTTCATTTAAATATAAAGCAACTATGTGCTTCATTGTAAAGATAATAATAAAAAAGATATGTATCCTGTGCCCTCCCTTGGGGAAGTGCACTGAATCTGTTCCCTAGTTTGGGAAGAGTTTTGGGCTTTGTTACGCACCCACGGAAAAAAAAATGCGTTCATAGCACGTAATTGTCCCTATTTGGTTAATTTTGAATTCCAAAATCCTTTATTTATGTGTGTTTGGTGCTGTTTTTAATATTTTCCCTTTGTGTCTTCAATATTTTTAGAATTACTAAGGTGAAGGTGCACGTGTAAGTGGAAATATGTCATGTGGATTGCTTATGACATGGGTGTGTTTGGGCTTAAGAATTGTTAATATTTATTATTTATTATATTATTTTTTAGTACATATATCATTAATTTAATTATTATAGTGTTCAATTACTGCTTCTGGTCTAGATTCGGAAACAATAATTTATTTATTATTTTAATTTTAATTTTAAAATTCTAATAACTGTTAATTTTTTAAAATATCAAATTTAAACCATTTGGATTTAATCTGAAAGAATAAGTGAGCAAATGGAAAAAGTAAAACGAAGAGAATCTATATTGGTTTGTAAATCAATGTTTGTGCTGCAAAGTTAGAGGATGTAGTAATTAAAAAAAAAAAAAGATCCCATGAAATGTTTAGACACGTAATATATGTTACACATTACACAAGGTTATGGAGATGGGATTGAACAAACTATTTCTAATTTTCTTTTTTGACAGAACAAAATCATTTCTACTTGTTGCAACTTCAAACATTTTCAAGTTTCTACTTTTAAAAGCATCGAAAGAACCCAATTTTTTTTCTTTTTTGTTTTAAGTGTAAATGAATTGAGTCATACTATAGCCATGAAATATAACATTCATCACAAAGTTGAGGGAACTCAAATCCCCAGCATCTCATGACGCATTCAAGTCAATGGCCACCCCCATAGTGACCCAACATAAACTGACAGACACCAATAGGCCAACAAACAAACCAAACCAAACCAAACACATGAACATCAACCAAATCTCATAACTGTGCAGTACAAGAACCAGAGACAGAGGCCTGAGTAGTTGTAGACAAGCTTTCTGTTCAAAGACTTTCAAGGTTCAAAATCAGTCTTCACCCACTGCCCCCCATACTTGCTTCTCATTTTGTCATCCAATTCCTTACCTTTCGTTTCTGCAATCTTGTTTGCATTCGCCATTGATTCCTCCTGCACTCTAGCCATCCTCTTGCTTCTCTTCCTGGCCGACGCCTCCGTCTGTGCTTCCAATTCCTGGTACTCTTTCACCCAGCAGCTATGCACTGCACAGCTCAACACCATCACCACAACCTGCAACATCAAAATGGCCATCAGAGCCCCACATTCCAGCCTCACCAGAAGCTTCGCTTCTTTTTGGTCGCGCGGTGACTTGAACAGGGACAGGCTTGCTTTCTCTTTCGTGAACAGAGCCAGGATGCTAAGGACCAGGGAGATCAGGGAGGCCAGGAGAAGGGACGTGTGGGTGATGAAGCAGAAGTGAGTGAGCTGAGAGTAGAAGCCGATGAAGGAAGAGAGGAGGGAGATCGCAGAGACCAGAAGGAAGGCCATGCCGAATGAGGTGGGAGGCATACGGAGGAGGATTGTGGGAGCGAAGGAGCATGCTGAGAGGATGAAGAGAGTCAAATTGAGGCACGAAAGGAGGAGGCTTGTGAAGGAGCAGGTGCTTCTTCTTAGCTTAGAAGAAGAAGCCATTTCTGCGGTGGTGGGGAGTTTCAGTTTGATTTGAAGGTGAAAGATAAAGATGATGGAGAAGAACTTATTGAATTGAAAATGTAGCCGTTGAATCTGGATGTAACGGCAAATTGGAGGGCCCACTTTTATCAACTTCAAGGATTGGGAGCTGTAAATTTCTAATTTTCCCTCGTCATTCTTTCAAACCACCACTTTTTAATAATAATAATAATCCCTTTCCGATGTGCTCTCTCATAAGTTATGGAGTCCTTTGAATTATATTTCATATATATTGCTATATTTAAAAATATAATTACTATATACAGAGTTCATATTTCATTTTATGCTAAAAATAGAGTCCAATGGCCTCTGAATAGAATATTTTTATTTATTTTTGTAAATTTAAAGAATTCATATTATTTTTATGGAATAAATAATAAATACTTCTTCAGCCCAAATAACTTCATACATTATACATAAATTCCTTTTTGTTTGGATTACATTGGAAAAAAATAGGTGACAGTATGAGGCGGGATTTGAAATTGTAATTTGCATTATATATACTTCAAATACTAGACAACTTTAAATATCTAGTTGCAAATTTATAGTTGTCTAATCTTTATAAAATTACATGTAGTCCAACGTTTAAATTAATGCTAATAAACAAGGTAGGATATTTAAATTCTTGAAGCCATACTGATTTGCATGAACTGTTTTTTCTTCTATATTACTAGATCAGATTAGATTAGGCAAAATTATTATTTTAACAGAATTACACACTTTTCGAGGTTAACATCAACTATACAATATTTTTCTATTTAAATTTTATATAGATAATATTTTTTTATACTCTTCTCTCTTGTACCTAAATTGCACATCTCACTCTCACCCACATGTTTTAAAAACTGCACTTCCTTTTTCTAAAATAAAAAAAAATTATCATATTAACTTGACAATAAAAAAAAAAATCCATAATTCCGAGAATCTTGAGCAAGTTGATAGATTCGTCATTTTTACTCATATATCCAAGTGCAAGAAACAATATAGAGGTTGAGCATTCAAATTAAAGACCAAAGTTGACCCATATCCTTGAAAGACCAATGAGGATATTCTCTTCAAATTATTTTGCCATTCCCCCATCCTACATAAATCCTGCTTTGCCTCGTCCTTTGCAAAAGGCAGGGCTAGTGTAGGAGATGGATCAGGATCCTCTGCATTCAATAAATAAATAAATAGAGGAGATAAACAGAAAGCAGGGACTAGAGAGAAAAAGAGAAAAATGGACTCTATCTGGATTTTCACTCTTATATGTTAATCTTAAATGCGTGGTGCATTACTGTAAGATCTAATCTAAATCAACCATATGTGATATGCACAAAAAGAGAGTATTCTGGAGTAAACAAGAAACACGCACAAACCATGATGAACAAATAAGGTATGCTGGAGTAACTAAAAACCTTGAAGTATCTCAAATTCAAAGTATAAATCAAAGAAGAAAATACAACCACATTTATAAACAATCATACTAGTGTAGCCAGTAAACAACATTATGTGCAAACAATGCATGCACTTCAGGCCAAAATACGAAAAAAAGAAAAAAAAAAAAAAAGAAACAGTGTATGCACATTGGACAACCATAAGAGCAACGGTGTTCCCACTCACTAATCTTATCTTCCTTGCCATCACCTAATATCTACCAGAACCTGCAAAAACTTGGAAAGGATGATGGATACTTAATTCTCAATTGTCAGTAACTGGATCTTTTAAATTCATCATCAAGATAGTAAAATAATGCATGCTTTACAGAAAGGAGCATCCTTATGAATAAACTCTGGCAAATAGGAGTCACAATCAAAGATATTCTCTTGCAACTTCTTGTTTCTTGAAAGCTTAAAAGAACAAAATTTGAATTTACTGATTCATCTTCTAGTATTAAATATGTGTCCCATGTCCTGTAATAGGATGTTATTACAGTTTATGAAACCATATTGCGGAGCTTCCTTAGAGGAATGAAGTCATACCTGGATTACTCTCTCTTTTGTTATGGTCTCTTCGCTACTTGAATCAATCAGTATCACTATGGGTTAAGATGGCTTCAACTCTATCAAGTGATGCTTGTAATCGTCCTGAGTTCATGTTGAACATTGGCTCATCGGTTCCCAGAGCTCTGTTCAAAATTGATATCAGAGTCATAATTGCAGATGATGGGTGGATATGTTTCAGATTTTAATCATACAATCCTTAGCATTTCCTGAAAAAGAGCAAAAGATTGCAAAACTTGCCCAGTAAGTTCAGGAAGAACATAATCTGCCCTCCATCCAAACCGTAAATCAAAGCCGGGAAACAAGCCAACATTTGTCTTATTTCGAATCCGAGAGACACCATCTCCACCCAAACATGTTGTAAGCTTCCATTTCCACCCAGTAGCATGCATCTGAAAATTGTGTCCCACACCAACCTGCATGTTCATATCAGTTTAAATCGCTACAATAAAATCATGAAGTGAGAGATCAAATTATTATGAGATAAAACAGTAACAGGCTCAAGTGAATAAATACTCGATACTTGCACATCCAAATGTGATATCTAAAATTAAGCAAAAGCATTTATTTCACCCATCAACATAGATACAACAATCAAATCAAGAAAAGGAACAAACTTCAACATCATCAAACCTGGAGATTCAGAAATTTGGTTATTGGGATCTTTTTCGAGAGAAGGCGGACATCATGATTAATAGGCTCATAAATAAATTTCCACTTCCATTCAGGGGTCAAGGGCTTCAACACAAGCTTTGCTTGATATTCATTGCATGGAGCATTATAGAGCTGCACTAAAATAACATCTCAAAATTAGAAACTACCATGTATTAAAAGATTCACAATTCACTAGAAGCTCAAAATCATAAGTTGAAAAGATCTAACTAAATACTTAAATGCCAATGGGGTGAAACTTCTACAAATTCAATACTTGTCCAACATGTAAGCATGGCACAACAAACCAGCCAGCCCAAAAGAAAATGACAATAAATGAGGTTCACCACAAAAAGCAAAGCAGAAACAACTGAGAAATCAATGGCATTGAAGTAGAGACAAGAAGCAAAGAGTAATCTCTTTCTAGTATCGTGTTCATGTAACATCCCTGGAACTCAGTGATTCAAGCTAAAAAAGTACCATGTTTGTGTTTTTACAAGTGCAAGAATAAATGCTTGGGTGTTCTTATAGTATTCCCATTGTGACAAATCATGAGTTCAATATAACATTTTAACCTTTTAACATTCAATTTGGAGGTACAAAGACAAGCTACAATTTTGAATCTCCTAGTCAATATCATGTAATTGCTACTTCTAAAGACAAACCAATTGAGTAAATAAGCTCAACTAGTATTAGCCATACGTAATGCCGGACACCTTTGTGAGAGGGTAGAGCAGGTAAAACTAGATGCTATTATTGACAAGAAAATAAAGAAATGAAAAACAACAGAAGATGTACGAAAAATATTCAAGGAGTCAATCTGTAGAAGTTCAAATTAATTCAAACCTAAAACTAAGAAAAAGTGAAAAACTACATTATAGTGTATATAAACAACTGATATTACCAAAAGCAGAGTGGTTACACATTATATAACCATGGTGTCCAACAAAATCAATTACTTGGAAGAGAAAGTCTGACAATCCTTCTCCAGTTCAGCTCTGCTATTTTTTGACCATGAATAAACAGATGATAATACCTTCCTTTTATTTTTACTTTTTAATTTCCACCTTCTTTTCCCAAATTTTTATAGCAGCCATGATCAGAAATTACATGTCTGAACTTGTTAGCGTTTCACAATTTTAAGCATCTCATTCAATGTACTTAAGAAATTACAAAACAGTTGTGTTCCACAACAATATGAATGTTCCCGGCGAAAAAAGAAAGTCACATATGGAATGACGCAAAAGAAAAGCAAGCATATATTGCCTGACATTATGAAATGAACAGGAATTTCACCAGCAATTAAACCAAGAAGAACAATCCTTACATTGCTTTACTGTAAGAAAATGCTTTAACAAACTCATGTAGACCCAGAAACCTTTTTCCATTGAGCCAGAAACGGGATTTCCTAGGCTTGTCCAAGCAAAATCTTACAATAGTCATGAATGAGTAAGTGCTTGACTGCGTAATTATGCATCAATTCAACTTCAACGTAATTTTTAATGTGAAACGAATCACTGAATCACTCGCAATTTAAGTTGAATCGTCTATAGAATAGAGTAAAGACTACCCAATAATCGAAAGCATCTATTACCTCCAAATTAAGACCAACTCGAAAACCTTGTATCTCCTTCCGGAACTTGAGGAAGAATTCTGACGGCATCAAATTAATACTATACAGCTCATCCCACGAAGTGGGTTCTTCCCCGCCAGAGCCCGAATCCATATGAACAATCAGAGCTGCAAAATCAGCTAAATGTAATAAGCCAATTTCTCTCGGACCCAGGGAAGAAAAATCAGAAAAGTTTCATCGATTTGGTACGGACAATACAGGTATGTATCTTCTCGCCGTGAACTGATTATCAGAAGTTATTTGCGGAAACAATCAGAGCTGCACAATCAGCTCAATGTAATAAGCCAATTTCTCTCGGACCCAGAGAAGAAAAATCAGAAAAGTTCCATCGATTTTGTACGGACAATACAGGTATGTATCTCCTCGCCTTGAACTGATTATCAGAAGTTATATGCGGAAAATATTTTGGGTTTTGCAGTTCCGCACATAGACGGCCCGTTGGTGCTTTCCACTAATCGAACGGTTGTGATGTAAAGTCCTATGTCCATGGGAAGAAAGAGAGATATTTTATTTTTTAGGGAATAATTTGATGAATTCTATGTTTTACTTTCTCTTATTTATATTATAAAATATTATAAAATATTTTTTATTATAATATAAAGTATTATATACTAATTTATTTTTTTTATTTTTCATTTATTTAATGACTAAGTAATGGAAAGAAGAACAATAACTAAAAATAAAAATGATATTTTTGATTTTTTGAAAAGTTTAAGGGTTATAATAATTTTTTTTTAAAATATATAAAATTATTGGGAACACGTTAATATGTTATATTATCTACTGGAGGGAATTTTTTTTTCATCTTTGTAGGTAAAATTTTGTAAATCATTTATAATTTTAGATACTATGTAAGTTCATTTTCATAATTTTACAAAGCTTTAAAAAAAATTTTCCTACAAGTACCATGAGCCCATGACGACCAATTCAGCTTATATAATGGCCAAACTACAAAGAGTGATTTACACAATTTTAAATCATAAGGACCAAACTAAAAACCTATATAAACTATGATGATGACGAAATTATTAATTTTTTCTTATTTATTTATTTATCATTTCTTAAAACTAGGCAGGTTTTATTTATTACTAACAAAGATGGCCCTGTTTGGTTTGGGTAGTACACTAAAATAGAAAGGTCATTAGTGAGAGAATATAGCGTTTGATGTCGATCATTTAAACCAAAAAAAAGCGTTTTTTTATATAAAAGAATTGGATTCCGTACCTAATTTTCTATGAAACCAGCTTTACAAAATTATTCCACCAATATGTTAATGGAATGTTACTGTTCTTGTCGGAAATTATGATAAAATTTCAACATTGTCTAATCTATCTTTTGTACTGAAAAAAAAAGTAGGGATATTTAAGTCTTTTTAGTTTTATTTCATCCTATCTTATTTTTATCATACCAAATATTATCAAAAATAATATTTTTTATGCATACCAAAATTTTTCTTATAATTATTTGCATACCAGCCTCTTCTCATTTCCATTAAAATATTTTTTCTTCAAATCTATTAGGTATTAAACATACTAATGGTGAGTGATAGGAGATTTGCTGTAAATTGATAGATAGTTAAATTTCTTAACCATATTATCCTAAATTCGATCTTATGTTGTGCATGTGAAAAAAAGCTTGTAATAAAAGATAAAATTTATTTTGATAATTTTTACACCTTAAATAGATTAATCTTCATCTGATAGGTGGAATGGGAAATATCCTTAATGCTAAAAAAATCACTATAAATTTTATATTTTACATTATATATTTGATATAATGATGGCGTATGAATAGTAATTGGAATTTGGATTTTTTTTTGCACCATCCACGTTACAATTTTAATCGGCATAGTCATGTAGTGTAGATATTTTTATTTTTGATAAACCATGTAGTGTAGAAATTGGTCTCAAAATTTTTACCTCTTTTTTTTTGGGTATTTATATGTGTCAAATTCTAATCCACATTATGATCTGCATTTAAAAAAAAAGAGTTAAATAACCTTACCACATAACCAGGTGACGCAATTTGGAGGTTCAAGATTTAAAAGGGTGGCCCAATGCTTAAAAAAAGATAGTGGAGGAAACAAATTCTACATTGAGCCTAGATGTGGTGTGTGTGTGGAAGTTCAAAATTTAAAAGGGTGACCCTTCAAGTGATATCACTACTGAATGCTTGGAATCCAAGCACGAAATTTAAAATTAGTAATTCTATAAATATCAAAATCACTTTTATCGGACACCAAGTTAACATAATTTTGTCCGTCGATTGATAGCAAACACAGCTACTATGTCTACAATAGCATGTAATCAATTGTCATTCATTTTGAATTGAATAACCACTTGACGTGATGCTTACCTGGTTCTAACAGGCAAAACATCTCTCCATAAACCGATCCCTATTTGAGTATTTCACAAACAGATTTCATAACCTGATCATAGGTTCTAAATGGAGAAGAAGAACAAAAAGCTTAGACATATTTCATCACACTCCAGTCATTAGTATACATACAGGCCACTGCAAGTAATACCGAATGAGTCACTCTGATTATACATACTACATAACAGAAACATGACTAAACTAGAAAATCCCCAGATATCGACCGATAAAGTAATATCTGTCAAAATTTCAGTGTATTTCGTTCCCTTTATCTCCGCTACAAATTGCCAAGCCAGATAAATCTTGAGCCTCAGCAGCTACAGACTGCAGATCAGACCAGGAGTATGATCGCCAAGGAGACGTTCTTGAAGGACAAGGTCTTGATGCATTTGCCGATAATCGTTTGGCATGTGGATGCAAAGGTGGAAGACAAGATGGAGGTGATGCCGATGATGAGTTTCCCTCCTCACTATTGCTACTGCTACTAGAACTACTCAAAGCGATGCAAGATGTTCCTCGTCCAAGGTTAGCTGATCGCTTTGATATTCCACCACCAGAATCAGAGAGATTGTGGCTCCTGTCAACAAAAAAGTTATGAGCTAGTAAATTCTTGCGTTTCTTGGCATAAGGATCCTCTGGCTTTACTATGTCCCGGATAGAAGTTGTAGATGCAGCATCTGATAAGCTAGTGAAGGACTTCGATTTGCCGCTATAAAACTTGGAGATGCCTTTCCTGAATGACACCAAAATCGAGAAACAGAAATTAAGAACTATAATGTCTCCAAAAACAAAAACTCACAAGGCAGTTCATTGCAGCGGGAGTGAATATTTTTTCAATCCAATAAGCATATTTGTTGCCATAAGCAAAAATCTATGGTTTGATGCCCTTCCTTGGGTAAGTGAATAGCTTCAGAACTAACACACAAAGGATAAACAATGAAGGCCCTAAATCACTTTGAGGTAGAGTTGCATTTTATTCATGGATTGGTGATTTGTAAAGACAATATCTTCAACGTCTACTTGTATAAACATTGAAGAACTAGTAAGATCAAGCCAAAACATAGAAGAGGTTAAAAAGCAAAAGTTAGAAACAACGTATACTTCAAAGGCTTAAGTACAATGGAGCTGGTCAAAGGCCACGAACATCTCTCAGAAGCTGAAGTATTACAGTAAGCATGCAATACTGTTGGCTCATAGCAAAGAACACTCATTATTTTTCCTTGATATGTGAGAAGATCAATTTTTGCACCAAAAGAAAAGAGTTTAAGTTTTTTTTTTTATAAGAAGAGTTTAAGTTTTTTCATAGTTATTTCTACTAATAAAGCTGCCAAAAAAGAAATTAATATAAACTGTTAAAAGGTCAGTATCATGGTCAGCTTAGACAAGACTCACATAAAGTTCCTTAAGTATTTGCTATCAGATTCTACAATAAAACTCAAACGAGGAGCATTTCTTCTTCTTCTTCTCATTTTTTTGGTTCTTTTTTTTAAGAAAAGCACGTATAATCATGTACTGCTGTGCAGTAAAAAATCTACAAACTTAGTAACAAATGCCTAAAAACTAAACACACTCCTCCTAGCATTACATCGAGTCTGAAAAATGGGACACACTACACAACTTGTAAATAATGCAAATTGCTTTAAATTTTATTATATATATTGATTTATTGATGATGATGATTGTACCTAAATCTCGTCTGGTCAGCTTGAAGTTTCAATTAGTGATTACTGAAACAGTGGTCTCTATTTTAATGGGCTTCATGAGAGAAAGGAGAAAGGAGAAAGGAGAAATGGAGAAATGGAGGGCAATTTTTTTTTATTTTTATTAAGGTTTCCCCTTCGTCACTCTCCCTTCCCCCTTCTCCCAATCAGAAGCAATGACATCGCCAAAAGTTTCCATGCAGAAGTACCCACAGCTGGAGCATGTCATTCTTCTCAGTGACAAGTGTAGGAAGCCATCTTTCCAAATGAGTATCTTTCTAAAATTGACTGGAAAGACCTATGCATTTAAGACGTCATAACCAATCCAAGTCTATTCTGCATTTAATCTAATCCGATAAAAGCCCATTCAAACCCTGCATCGATATGTGAACCACTCATACTTTTCTCAGACTTTGGGCTAAAAACCAAGGGTGGCTGTTCTAATCACTTTAATATTTCAACCACTCCCTTCTGCTTTTACAGTTGATAAAAATGACAATGAATTGTTAAAAAGTCCTAAGCACAGTGCATCAACATTGGACCAAGTACCAAATTGATGGTTTAGGCTTCATACTAGGAATTGCATACCATTGAACAAATTTACATAGCAGTAGTGCCTCACTCGGTTTACCGCACACACATGGTTCCACATAGTTTATATTATATCTTACATGGATTTTATCTTCTGTGCATTTATATAACTTAAAACCTTGAGAGAAACAGAGTCTGGACCTGATCTGAAAGGAGCATAAAGTACAGACTGAGGCAAGCCAGAATTGTGGAAATTTTATCACTCTCACACCTGTAATTTATCACTAATTGACAAAATCCACTCCAACTTAGGGGCTTCTACAATTCAATAGTCTCAACTTCAAAAGTTGACAACTGACCGCCCAAACTCCCAAGTTCACACATTTTATTTATCATGCTAGCAAAACCATTAAATTGATTAACAGAGCTTGTCCATGTTAGATAAAACAAGCCACATCACCACTCCATTGCTAACATGGCATCTGAGCCAGCAAATAGGACAAAAAATGCATTTTGGTTCTTTTCCAACCCTTCGCCCACTACCCTATGTTGCAGATGTGACAATAAGCCTTTTCTTATTCCACTACTCAACCGGACAAATCCTGTACCTCCTCCTCCTCTTCTTCTTCATGATTCATTTATTTTCTTCTAAAATAATAAGTAAATACAATGAAAATAAAAGAAGATGGATGCTAGAAAAGGTTAAAAAGATGAGGCGGGCTACGATGCAACAAAAAGGGTCTTGTCTAACTCCTTCCTTCTCACGAGCTTGAATCCTCACTTTCATTCTCCATTTTTGGAATCCTTGATAATTAGTGGCAACGTCAATTAAATGGGAATTTGGGTGGGGGACCATCCCAAAGAACGCGCACACGCACACGCTGTACTACTCAATGTATGAGTTAGCATCCTGTATTATCATGGTCAGTATCAATTGGCCGCGCTTAAAAAGATTTCAAAAGACAGGTTAATAAATATTTCCGCTTGTTAAAAGACCAGAATTTACTAGTGATACATTGAAGGCACGCAATAAGAAACTTTTCAGACCAGTTCTTATCTATAAGACAACAATAACTTCATTTAATCCTTTTCGAATCGGCTAACTGAATCAAAAATTGTGACAAAGCTAAAACGAATAGACTACAGAAAGACAATTAAGCATTAGTAGGTGGAGGAGACGGGAAGACCGTCGACTATGCGTTAAGCCAAGAGGAGACCGGAAGAAGAGTACAAAAACAGGGTGCAAAACAAGGCATTTAAAAGAACAAAGCAAAACACCTTGAGCTAATCGTTTGCATCGACCGTGTTTTCTTTTCACTTCCAAGCGGGATGAATAAAGTTCTAAGCGCCATAAGGGTTTGCCAGAGAAAAGTGACAATAGAAGAAACGAAAACATAAAACACTTGTAAACACGGTTTTTTTTTTTAAACTCCTGGTCAACTTTCATTCCAATAACTGAGAAGTCGAATTTATAGAGAACCAGGGGAATATCAATATTAGATAAACTACTAAAGCGGTACTAAATAAACTAGTTTTCGATTACTATCTACTAAGCTCTTGAATAGGCAAAGACCCAGTTAGAAAGCATTAATTAAAATTCCACAACCAAATTCAATGATACAATAGAAACGCACTCATATTAGCTACAAGAGCAAAAGGCACCAAAGAACTTACTTGCCGGGTAAACCCTGCTCCAAAGTATTTACGGTATCCAACGGTCCCTTAAACGAGCTCTGCACCTCGGCCTCGCCGGAGTCTTCCCGGTCGGAAGAATCTTCCGACGATTCACTATTCCTGCCGATCGAAGACGAGCCACTAGAATCGGAATCGGCGTCCCGCTCGGGGGAGAAACTGCGATCGGGAATCGAAGTACAGGGCACGCCCTGGATGAAGTCGGATCTTCGGATGGTAACGCCCCCATTGGTTCGCAAAGCAATCGGCATAGATAGGGAATCTGAAAGCTAAGCACAGAACAAGGAGAGTGGAGCCAAAAGGGATCAATCAGACAGCAATGAAAAGTGGATGGAATAGGTTTGGATATATATAGGGGCAGAGGCGCACATGGCAACAGAAATTTCCACCATAGCCGAACAGACGATAAAATTAAAAAATGGATTTGTGAAGTATATTAAATTAAAATGAAAATCCAAAGTGGTTGGACTAATTAAAAATTTTAATTTATGTGGGGCAAGAACGGAGGGAGGGTATGGCTGCCGAGAATGACCTTATCCTGATTGAATAATGGGAAATGAGGAAGGTAAAGAAGATTATCCGTTTATATATACATATACATATTCTTGTGAAAAAGGGGGATCCGATGTTTCCTGTATGTACCAGAAAACGTTTGACGGCAAACCGCCACGTGGATGGCTTGATTGTGAAATTCTCATAAAGAATTAAAGATCATCCTCCTCTCCTCAAAACCAGACATATTTTTCAGGATGATATGAAATTTATTTAAGATCAATCATATTATACTTTTTTTATACAATCAATCATATTATACTATTATACTATTCATTAATAATTTATAGGAAAAAATTTAAATATATTATAATAAAATATATAAGAAATATAAGCTATTTAAAACTTAATCATCCATAAAATTAGAATCCACTTTTATTTTTTACCTCATATTTGGTTTAAAATATTTGAAAAAAAATTAAAAATAAAGAATTTTTTTTTCATTTTTCTTATCCTTCACTTCCTTCCTCATGTCAAAAGACAAGAGAAAAATGCTCAATTCCCTTATGTAATTTGAAAAAAAATATGACAAAATATTTTCTCTCTCTTTCCTCCCCTTCCTTTTAATCCTTTGAGCCAAACAAATTTACCATTTGTATAAATAAATTGTGTTTGTTTTGCCAACATATATAGGAGTGTATATATATATAAATTGTCGCAAAAAAATTAAAAAGGTCAAATTTGAGGGATTTTTTTTACGGCCTGAAATAAAATCGCTCTCATTGATAAAACCGACCATACAACTTCAATTAAAAAACAACAACAACACCAACCACAACAACCATATGCGTACATCCATATATAAGCAATCTAAACTGACGAGTGTTGACTAAAGTGAAAGCACCACATATGTCCCAACTTCCTTTTTCATTTAACATACGAACAATAATGAGAGTGATATATAATAGTAATCTTTTAACTGTTATCCATAAAATCATTTGTCTAAAATAAATTATTCAAATTGAAAAATACAAAGAAAAAAAAATCTTGGAGCAACAAACAAGTCAAATGAATAAATAATGAAAATATTAAACACAACTAGAAACGTTTTCTTTATGTAAAGATATTAAGAAATTTTTAAAAGTAATTCATAGCTTAAAAGAAAATATACAGTATTTTTCGATTTTTTTCCCCTGAAAACAATGCTTTTAACAAAACTAGGAATAAAGGATTTGATTTTGTAGCAGGTGGTTATGTCCACAAGTTTTACAGTAAGGCTGCGCCCACGATTAAGAAATAAGATATGAATAAAATAAATAACAACACTAAATAACCAAATAATCATCAACGATAGAATAACTTAACACTCTTCATTTCATTTTTAAAATTTTTTGGTAATTTTTTTTAAATTTATCTGACTGTAGATATAAATTTTGAGATTTGCATTGCAGTGTGGGCTTTTCTGCACTAGACTCCCAAGAATGGGGCGCGGGATTCCACGAAATGTATTACTATTAACCATTCAGAGACAAACCAATTGATCCACGCCTGCTATGCTTGTACTGAAAAAGGCCAAAAAAAAACTTTAAATATGTGGCCCAATCACATTTCAATATTCTTTATCTTTTTTTTTTCCTGTAATCAAAGCCGTAGTTGGAGATGACATGGGAATGTATTCTTCATTTATCAATTTGACCAAAAAGAATAAAGTTCAGTCCAACCTTTCATTAGGCGCTTTAATTTTGATGAATAAAACGTTATACGTCCGCCTCGTTTGTTACTTTATTTTGCAGGGTCATTTTTTTAAAACATGGTTATGTATATCTATTTAAAAGAATCTCTCTGCATTAAGGTCATTTTTTTAAAACATAGTAATATATATTTAAAAGAATCTCTCTACATTGACCAAGATTAAAAAGAAGGTTATTGTGGTATGAAATCATTTAGATCTGAATTGATTAAATTGGCTAAACTGTTGGTTTTCTAGATTCCTTTAATCTTTAATTGATTTTACCGAATTTTCATTTAGTGCTCATCAGCTAATGAGCATTAAATACTCATCATTATATCTGAGCCCATCGAAACTAAACGGTCCAGATTTAATTTTATTTTATTATTATATTTTTTATATATTCTTATTTTATTAGATATAGAATGTAAAATAAAGATAATTTTATAACTGTAACTTTTTTAAAAAATTATTTTTATTATTAAAAAAATTAAAATAAAAATTTTAATATAAATTGTTTAAATTAAAATTGAATGATCTAGATTTAGTTTTGATAATAAGTATTGAGTGGTCATCACCCACTGGGAATTCCGATTTCACCAGGTGCATACCAATTTCGTCTTCTTCCGATTTACTCTATGTTTCAAACCAAACTAAGCATTGGTTCAATCCAGTTTTCAAACTAATTAAGAAGGTTATCGTGAGGGATATGCCTGTACTAAGATTTAAGGGCAGTTGTCCCAGAGTGAAATCCTCTTTCTCAAATCTTATTTAGTGTTGGCTCCGACTTGTAAAAATCCGTTATTTCTTGTGGCTAGCGGCCTTGGATTAAAAAATTCATACAAGTGATCTACGCAAAGACATTTTAAATTCATATATATTAGTATATTTATATCAAAGAATATATTTATGTACTTTTTCATATTATTTTTTAATTAAAAGTTAACATGTGAATTATTTTTTAATACATTACAGATTTAGTTATTAATTATATATTTAAAAATATTAATTTTTTAAATTTAAAAATATTTAAAAAGTTTACATATTAAATTTTAATTAAAATATAGTATAAAAAACATACAAAAAAGTATATAATTTCAGCCCTAATACCAATGCATAGAATTAGACATAGGAGTTATGAAAATAATTCTCCCTCAGTATTGAAAAATACTAATTTAACTTGTTGAAAAGCACGAATAAGTAACGATTCCTTCTTTTTCAAAATTTTTGCTATTTTATACTTTCAAAACTTCATTTTTTTAGTTATGTCTCACTTACATTTATTATTATTATTATTTATCTTAATTACAATATAAATTAATTAAATGAGAGTACTTCAATCAATATATACAAAAATTAATAATTTCTTAATATGTATACCAAAATATTAAATAACAAAAATTTTAAAAGAGAAGGAGCCCTTATTATTCGTATCTTTTTTTTAAAGCAGAAAAAATGTACGGCCATCTTCTTTTTTTTTTTAAATTTTAAGAAAAAGGTTATAAAAGCATAAAATTGGAGCTGGTTAGCAGTAGCATGTTAATTGGCACCACGTGTAAGAAAGACAGACGGCGTGAAAACAGGTAGTGTCGGCTCTTCTGTCTTCTTCGGCATTGCACGAAGCGCTATGACGGCGAGTTTCATTTCACCCAAAGGTCCATCGTTGTTCGTGTCCCGCAATATTGGATAAATTAATTAAATTCCTATGTCCTTTTTGTTTTTTTGGCATTTGATGATTTTAAAATTATTGAAATCTAAAATAACTGCGTTAAATTACATATGAGGTTAACTAAAATGATAAAGGCAGGGAGGTACAATGTAAATTAGAGGCCTAACATTTCAATTTTTTTTAATGCAACAAAAAAATAATCAGATTTTGGATCTGCTGTACAGAGATATCAAGGGCCTGTTTACGCTCAGATTAGTTGCTTTGATTTTGTTTTGGGCTATTAGTCCGTCTTGTTTACCGGGAAAAAATCGGATTTTTTATTAATTTTTTGGTAAATTAATCTATCTAGATTCTACAAATTAGTATATGACAACTTTTTAATACTACTTTGATATAAATTACTATAAAACTTCCCTTCCAAATAATTTTTATTAAATTTAATTTTTATGCAAATTGAGAATATAGTTTTATTTTCAATAAAAAATAAATACAATTAAATTAAAGTTGAACAATAATCGTTTTTAAATATTTAATTTATAAATTTTTTCTCATCTCTTCTTTCATTTTTTTCTCTCATACCATTTCTTATATTTCATTTCATTAGTTAACACTAGGAGTTCATTTAGTACATAAGAATTTGTAAGGGAAAGGAAAAGAAAAAAAAAAAGAAAAAGAAAAAGCAAAATGCCACATTTGGCACACAGCAACAAGTTTCCAAGGACAGCCCCATTAAAGATGAGAAAATGTGTTCCCGTGGGGGGGGGGGAAGGAATTTTCAACATTCCATGGAAACCTTTTTTTTTTACCAAATTGCCATTGTAACCAGACCAAATGCTCACAACCAACCTTCACCATCCTTGTACCCAAACCAATCATCCCTTCATCGTTATTTTCCACCACTTGCGATGTTTCACATTTGCGATTGTGACAAAGGATTTCTAGATTTGCCCCTTTACTACCACCGTCATCCAAGATCTCATTTGTGATGTCCAAGATCTGCCACTTTTGTCATCCAAGAACTTACCATCATCGCCTTCATTTCACAAATCAATTGTCCACCTGTCTCCCTTACCTCTGTTGTAGAAATTTGTGATATCTTCGTCTCTGTTGTATAGATTAGGGGTAAGCATGGCCTGGTAAGCCCAATCAACCTAACTTAATCGAAGTCTTATTGGGTTAGAAGTAACTGAGTTACAAGTTAGGAGTTCAGTCCTCAAATACCTAAACCTAATAATCTCACAAACCCTCCTCCTTTCAATAATGTCACCCACACATGACAACGCACTACACCTCTTCCTAATTGGCTCCTTAATCTCCTTTGTCCTCCATCATCGAACTCAATCATCAACTAGATCTTGACCTATATTCATCATCCTATCTTCTTCCTCCGTCTTCTCCTTCATCTTCTATCTTTGTTTACCTCCATCTTCTTTCGCTCTAGGTTTTCAAAGTTGGTAAATCTACCTCCATCGCTAAAGGTCTTTGATTTGTAGTTGTCTTTGCTCGATGAGGAAGAGAGGGCTTGCTAACTAGTATCATCTTCTTTGTCGGATCTAGCTTCGATCTGCAATTTCTTCATTTGTTCATGAGTGATTTTAGCTAATCAATCTCTTCATCTCGTGATTTCGTCAATATGTGATATGTATCTTGATTTTAATTTGGTGCATTTTGCTCCAATACATATATATTGTGTTGATCTGCCTTCATTTTTATTTTTGTTGTTCATTGAATTTGTATTTCCGCACATTATCTCCTTCTCCTCCTCTTTCTTCATTGCTAGTAACATGAATCTCAGGTTAATTGGTTAACCCGCCACATAACCAAGTCACCACCGGGTATTACTAGATCATCTACGAGCCAATTCACGAGTTTGGCCAAACCCGGTCCCAATCCAACCCATGTACACCCCTAAAAAGATTGATAGCATCTTCATCACCATTTCAAATTTTTCTTTTGTTTTTTTAATTTCTTGGGAAAGGGGAATATTTTGTTAATTTATTTTTCATTGAGGGGTATTATTTCTTTGAATATATTATAGCTTTTTTCCATACTAAAATTTTCTTCCATACCAAATGTGGTACTTTTAAAACATGTTCCCATTTTCATTTCCATTCTCTTTCCTATTCTCATTCCATCAAAAAATTTTCTATGTATCAAATAGGTCCTAGGAGTTCCTAGTTATCATTTTCTGTATTTCATTGGTTAACACTATAGATATTATTAGATGTACAAAGATTTTTATTTTTTTTAATTATGCATATTACTTCAATTCAATCATTTTGACTAAAATGTCCTTAAAAAAATGAAAGAGTTTGCTTTCATTTTTCCAATACATATTTAAGTAAACAGAAAATTTTCATTAAAAACTAAAATTAAAATCAGACTAATGTGCAGTACAAATTTTATATCAAGAAAATTTTGTGTATATTTTGAAAGTAAAAGAAGTGTAGTCTAAATAAAAAAAGGTACAGTCCATACATTTCTATGTATCTACATAACTTATAAGAAATCACTTATAAATAACATGTTTCATTTTTTAAATTTTGTGATGCCTTCTAAAATAATTTAATCTAAGCTTTTTTAATATCAACCTGTATATAAATATATTCGAAAATGTGTAATATATTATTTATTGACATGATTGCAATCTTTTTTTCCTCCATGTATTTTTTTATAAAAAAACTTGGAATCATTATACATAATTACTGATGAACCGGATTGCCACTAGTGAATTAATAAAGGAGATCAATTGACCAAAAAATGGAATATTACGTAATGTGTGTAAACCCTCCATTAACCCATATTGATTAGGACTGAGAAGTATAGTTTTCACATCTGTGATAATCTATCTAGCTGGTGGGATGGATCTAACTATTGAATCATTAAAATAATTTAGTTGAATCGATGAGTTTAATGCGTATCTCTATTAAGAAACTCAAGTAGGAAAAAACAGTTAAATTCTAAATCCACCACTAAATAAAAATAATAATTGTCATAATAATTAGCCATGAGATTGCAGCCGTGATACACAAATATAAGTATGAGTATTGGGTTGGATATAGCATGATATGATACAACAAATTTCAAAATTGTAAAATACAAGTTCAGAAGATAGAATTTGGATTTCATAAAGTACCATTTCCTAAAGTTTTTTAAGATAATAATGTTATAATTGAATTTTGAGGAGTCATATAGTAGACTATGGTTGCTGGGGATAGTTATATTCAATTTTGATAATATGAATCATCTAATCATATCAATAGAGAAGATAATGCCATATAACATAGATAAACAGATATAAAGTTGGGTTACATGATAAATTTGAAATTGTCAATATTTTTAATTAATCAGATTAAATTAGAATTGGAGAAAATTGTCCTCAGCAGTCATAATGCATTATAGAACTCCAATACATTTGAGGTTTTGATAGAGATTAGATAACCTAAAATAATTAGGATTTTAAATATAGATCTTTTGTTAGGATAATTAATTTTTTAGATTTAATTTAATTTATTTTGAATTTAAATTTTATCATTTATTTATTTATAAGATTTAGTTTATCTGTTGTTTAAATTTTTATTTAGAGAATTCTCTTATCTCATGATTCTAGTAGGACTAGAATTTGAACTCTACAAATAAGAGTCTTTTTACTTAATTGTATTCAAAACTTTGATTAATAATTTAATTGAAATTTATGATATAATTTTCCTCTTCCTCTCGAGTTTTTCTGCCTCTCTCCTATTTTTTTTATATCTCTCTTTTGAGTTTTTTCTTTTCTCTCTCCCTTTTTGTCTATTTTCTTTCTCTCTATCTTACCATTCCCTATTCACATAATTTGGTATTAGAGTCAAGTTCATATCGTGGAATATATGTATCAAACTTTTGAATCTCTATGAGTTAACATGAAGCAAAATTGAGAATAAGCAAATCATAAGTTTGAAGAAACAAAAATCATAGGTTTGAAAAAGTTAGAGAAAATGTCTGAAGAAATCGTGTGTGCCCTTAAGTTGCAAAACAAGGGTATAGAGATAACTCTTGAAACTTTAGAAAAAGAACGTGAGTGTCAGATAAAAAAAGAGCAAGCATACTAGGAGATCAAAGTAACAAAATAAATTGAAGCAAAACCTTATGCAGACAATTCCTCAGAATCCAAAGAGAACTTTGACGTTATTATTGTTGAAGAAGACAGAAGTTTGAAGAATGAAGAAACGCATAAACAATAGTCATTAATAAAAGTTGTGTCATCTAATATTGTTGATTATGGATCTCAATTTTATCTTGTTTTTGTACCACCACATCCATTTCTGCCTACAGTGGAATTTAATTTTATTGTAGAGAAACAAATTTTTCTCTCACTTGATGATTTCTTTGTTCATTAGAAGCGATTTCCATAGTTGAATAATATTTAGGCCTCTAAAGAGAAATTTATTTGCTCATATTCCATCCTACATTATATTGTTTACTAGGAAGATTTCTCATATCTAGATGCTATATGGAATTTTAACTCTTCGGATGAGAATTCTTTCAAGTGGCGAGAATGATAGAGATTGGATAACCCAAAATAATTAGGATTTCAAGTATAGATATTTTGTTAGGATATTCAAATTATCTTTTAGATTTAATTTAGTTTAGTTTGAATTTAGATTTTATCTTTTATTTATTTATAGGATTTAATTTATCTTTTGTTTAAATTTTTATTTAGATAATTCTCTTATCATAAGCCTATTGTAGAACTAGAATTTGAACTCTATAAATAAAAGTCTTTCTACTAAGTTGTATGTAGAACTTTGATTAATGATTTAGTTAAGATTCGTGATATAATTTTTCTCCCTTCCTTGAATTCTTTTACTTCTTTTCTATTTTCTTTATATCACTTTCTTGAATTCTTTCTTATCTCTCTTCCTTTTTATCCACTTTCTTTCTTTCTACCCTATCCTTCCATTATTCACATCGGGTTTAAATCAAAATTCAATTATCTCATTACTAATTTAGGAAGTGACACTTCATACGATTTAAATTTCAATTCGAGAATATATATATACAAGGGGAAATTACAATCAGCGATCGATAAAGTGAATTAATTAAAAAAAATGACTTTAACTAATAAAAAGTGTTAAAATTTAAAATATTGAGTAATAAAATTAAAAAACTAAGTAGTAGCAGATTTTGTTTTATAATAAATTTATTATTGTGATCTCAATGTAATTTTCCTTATACAAAAATATAGGTGGTTGAGTCTAGATTTTGAGTCATTAACATTCCTTGGTCCAAACACAATGTGGCAAAGTAAGCCACAGGCCCAATTTGTCTTTTGTTTTAATTTCGGGCTAACCAAAGGCCCAATTCATCAATTTCACATTTGCGTGCATAAGCTGTAGAGCTGAAATTCGAATTCAATGCCGCTAGGGAGAGAATGGGTCGTCATTAGCATGATACGACATAAACATGTAATTATTGTTAAACGCGTACAGTGAAAAAGCCAACATGAATAAACACTTAAGAAATCAATTTTAAATGAAAATAAACAAAATATGTTGGTATCAGCACTATTTATAAGTCATCAATTAGCAGCTTATCCAAAGACTTTAATTTAAGGAAATTCAATCAATAATATATTTATTTCGACACATTGGTCCAAAAGTTTCAAGCCCAGAGTGCCAGTCTGAACCATCTCTTTCATTGTGAGGAGGAACATTCGAGGCTGTTTACATATTTTTATGCAATTTACTTTTTTGTTTCTGCAAGATGTACAGATTTCTCCTAAAATAAAAAAGTTTCGTACTCTAGTCTAATTTTAATTTCTTCGCTACCAAAATACTCTTCCTTTATACCATTTAGTTAAAAATTTTGATGGATACTATTTTAGTAAAACAATTAAAATGAACTATAGTGTGGATATTTTTTATTCAATAAAAATTATGCATATTTAAAAATATGAAGAAGATGTATAAAATTTTAATGAATCCTACGAAAAAGATATATTTTTTGTTTTCCTCATATTCTGTAATTGTATGGTTGGATAAGTAGGTTTGAATAGGATAACTATTACCCTCCACTTGGCTTAGAAAAGAGAATAGAAAGAAGAGAAAATGGTGTAAGAGAAAATGGAGAGAGGAGAAAAGTGGGGGAGTGATTTTCTCTTCATATGGCAAAAGAAAACAGGGAGAAGAGAAAAGTGATTAATTCTACATTAACAATAATATTTTTATTATTTTTAGAAAAATATTTACATTATTATGACATATTGCTTATATAATTTCTATATCATATTAATAAATGAAATTAAAATATAAATTTAATTTTAATCTTAATTTAAAATTATTTTAGCCAATCTTAATTTTTTTTAATTTTTAAAATTATTTTTTTATATATTGATTTCAAAAATTTTAAAATAATCCAAAAATTGAAAATATATAATATATCAATAGTTAAATTTAAAAATAATATAGGTAGTTTTTTCATAGTCAAAAAAATTGGTGAGATAATTTTAAAATGAGAGTTTTATCTTCAAAATCTCTTAATTTTGGAGAGAAAAAATTGAGGAAAAAACATGTGGAATCCATATAACATTTTCCTCCAGTCTTCTTTCCCTCTTATTTTTCTCTTTATAGTCAAATAAGAAAAAATCTAATTTGTCCTTTAATCCCCCTTGGCCAAAAAGGGTTAGGCTTGAACTAGCAATACTGGGGTGTAATGGATAAAAGCCCAAATATGAAGTTGGGCCTAATGCCCGACAGCTCTGTCGCACAAAATAATGAGTCTTTATATATCCGTATGTATGTATATAAAAGGAAAGAATAGGTCTTGATGCTTATTACTTTAATTCTTGATTTGTATTTCATTCCCTAATCCTTGCCTGTAAAGATTTATACATTTTTTTACCAATGATGGAGCGGGAAGTTAGTTTAACTAGTGATTTTAGATTTGAATTTAGGGTATATAGTTGTATTAAATATTTTTTTGTGATTATACTCAACCTAAATTAATCAAATTTCAATACAACTAATATATATGTCTTTTAAATATCAGGTGATTTGTTATAAAAAAAAGAATTTCATACATTTTTTTTTAACAAATGACACAGAGAGAGAGAGAGAGACACACACACACAAAAACAAGAAACACAGGAAATGGTGCACAAGAGATTGCATGATATTTATTTTGCTTTGAATGATGTCGTTCAAAGTAATAGTAAAATTAATGAGATTCATTATGACTTATGGAATATCAACAGCACACGGGTATATTTGAAAATAGACACACAAGAACATGTGAATAAAAAAAAAAACAGAATGAGAGTGTGCATGGAAAAGACATTTTTATCAGAGGCAAAACATATATATTTTAGTAATTTCTATGTCTTGGAAAACTAGTCTTTAATTGCTAATTGGGGGATATCTTTGGTAATGTGCTCACAAAAAAAAAATGAGAGATATACGAAAAAAAAACCACATTGAAATGACCACTGCTAGCTAAATTGAGTCAAGTGAAAGTTCAATTTCCCCCAAGCAAAGTTGAAGATTCAAACCTCATAAAAAAAATCACACTGATAGAATTATTTCTGATCATTGGGTCTAACAGTGTTTTAATCTCATGTGATAATACTTTATACTAAATAGTTATCTAAGAAAAAAAAATGATGCCAACCACCTCCACCACTTAATTTTAATATCAAAAGAATTCAAATTAAAACAATATAAAATAATAAGCTTAAAAATCGTATTGATACTTTCTTCACATTTAATATCTACATAAAAAGTAAACCGTATGAAAATTTCTGCTAATGTTTCTGATATATATATATATATATATACTGGCAAAAAAAAAAGTTTCTGATATGTAGCACACTCTTCATTGTTTGATTGACCAGTAGACATAATTTTTTTTTCACGAATATATGTGTGTGGCTGCTGAAACTTGAAATGGAAACTCTTACGCAAGATATTTGAATTTAACAGTATCCTTGGGACTTTAGAATTAAGCAGTGTTGTCCTTATAGATTAATATCAGAGAAAAATAAAGGACAATGGGTTCGATCATTGACAATTTGTGATTAGTATTAGTAATGATCGAATAATTAAATTCTCTCATCTAGAAGCCAATGCTTTCCTTTTGGGTAAACGGGCAGCCTTTTGATTACATTTACTAAATAATTAAATTCTCTTATTTATTTCTTACAACTTTACAAGTGACACTGAAGTTTCATGCATCTGCATGCTTATTGTTCTTCTTTAATTTACTTCGTCTTCTTTAACTTATTATTATTATTATTATTATATATGTCCTCCCTTTCGACCACGGAATGGGAGCAATACCACCCATAGAAACATAACCTAAAAGATTAATTTAATTGGAGGTCATTAACAGGATATAATCTAGAAGCATGCATGAAAGATAATGTACATTTATTTTACAAAAAACTTGATGAGTCAATATTCTTCAACAAAACAGCAAATTTGACCATTCTTCATCTCATTAATAAAATGACAACGTGGTCCTTAATTTTAGGGTAAACAAATTATTATTTAAAGAGCTGATACTGAACCTAATTAACATGATATCTAGAAGCCATCTAGCTTTTATGTTAAGTGATGAACTGGGACTACTATCTAGAATACTAGAATTTCATCCAAAATTATCATAGGATATACTGTTTTGGATGATATATATATATATATATATATATAAGATCGTCTAAAATTTATAAAGATTTCAAATGCCTCAAATCTTAATCCTCTAATTAACTCATAAAAAGTGTCAAATGTTTTGTTTTTATAATATTTTTTATTTAATTATAATCGCTATAGAATTTTAAATATCATGATATTGTATGTACCATAACATCTAAGTTATTGAATAAAATTGAGTTTGCTCTTACCCTATGTTTGAGGGTTGAAGTCCTCTTATGATTATTTTTTTTTTAAATTTATCTCTGTTTTCCATGTTATTTGGATTATGTTGTTTTCAGGAACTAAAAAGAAGCATTACAGAGAGGCAAGTCTAGCTCGCTCTCTCTCACACACATATTTCAAATCAGTTATTGTTTTTTTTTTTACCAACAAATCAGTTATTATAAGAACAAGAAAAAAAAAAAGAAATTTTAATTTGGTCTCATGCACATCGTTTTTTAATTTTTTGTCAACAATTAACTTATGCAGATGAGGTTATTTAGTGATCTTCAGCTAATATATTTTCACTCGGGCAAGAAAAAAAACTAATTTATCTTCACCTTTTCCAGGTTAAAGTATGTAGAGCAATTTACAATTTACAAATTAAATTAAAACAAAAGAAATTTCTTAGTTTTGTGGCCTATTTGTTTCGCAGAATGTTTTTACAAGAATGAGAATAGAAATATAAATAGGAATGATGTTAGATGGGATGAAACAAGTATGAATCATATCTCATGAAAATGAATGGACAACTGAGTTTAATTGGATAATAATGCCCATGATATAAAAATATATTAAAATATTTGCTGATAATTTTCAATTATTAGAAAATATTTTATACATCTATTTGATAAAAATGGTAAAAAATAATTTTAATCTTTTTATTTGTAAAAATATTTTTAAATTACTAAAATATTTTAATTATCAATAATAAATAATATTATAATTGTAAAATAATTTTTAAATTATCATAGTATATTAAAATATAATCCTAATATCCATGGTTATTTCATAAAATATTTTTTAATTGAGAAAATTAAGTAATTTTTTAAATTATTAATCTTCTATCACCAAAAATACTTTCTACTCATGTTTGATAAATACGAAATATTTCTTAATTTGTAATTTCTAAACTCTTAAAAATAATTTTTATTAAACAATGTTATTAATAATAAATATTTTATTTTATTTTTAGTCGATATTATGGACATAAGAATATAGAAGAACATTTTAAATTTGGAGGCTTGGTCATTTTGTTATGGATTCAAGGAATGGCTCGCCATTTCATAAAAAATTTGATGAAATTAAATCAAGATTCTTAAATTTGTGGATTTTTTTTTTTGCGTATGTATCCGGTATCCCGGATCTATCCCACTTCATCTGGAGAATTTATCGGGGGTTTAGATGAATCCAAATAAAAAAAACTTGTGAAAATATTTTAATATTAGGAATGGAATCAAAATTGGATTGTACCAATAAAACGTACTCATCAATGGAAAGCCTCTTCCATTCTTATCCCACACACTCCGTTTCATATAAAACCAAAAGTGGCATAAATGGTAGCATGTAGGAAACCGATTTTATGCCATTGTAATAACACTGCTACTCTAGTATCACAACAACAAATTTGAATCGTGCAAATGAATTATTCAGATTTTTATTTTCTTACTTATAGTTTTTTTTTTAATTTTATTTTTATCTTTAAAAGAAGCAAAATAGACAAAAAAACAATTTTCTATTGTTAATTATAAGAAAATAATAGTTGAAAGCATATAATATTCGAACAGTTCTGATTGAATTTTTAAAAAAAGATATAGTGCAAGCCATAATATTTGCACTATTGCATTACAACAACAGAAAACCCAGGTCGTACGAGGAATCACTCCATTCGAAAAAAACAAAATTATGGTTCAAGTAAATAATTGAGCACTAAATGTGAAGGATGATTTCATCACTGAATTGAAGTGGATAATATTAGTTTTAAGAGTCAAAATCCTGAAACCCACTTAATAAGTTACACAAAGGAATTGGACTTTTTTTTTAAAAAAAATATTCTTCAGAATATAAGACTTAATTAAGGACGTCTGTACTTGTTCAAATTAAGGTATGTGTCCTGATTCAAGGATTAAATTTCTAGAAGTTATGGTCACTTTATTGAAGTTAAAAATGAGATCAAGTATTGCTTCAATTATATTATACGTACCACCTTAAGAAACTTGCCCATGACATGCGATGAAATATGAGCCTGTCCACGATTACAAACTTTGATTTCGTCTAATAAAAAAAAATGACGCAGGACACACATCATGAGTTCGAGTGTTTGGCCCAAACCAAACTGATATGATGGATATATTTATGTATATATAATTTCTCAGAAATAGTTGAATTTGAAACTTCAAACAATTACTTAATTAATATATAATTATATTATTTATTTTAAAAATGATTATAAACTATCTAGAACATTAATTAAGACTAAATTTATGTTTATAATACTAATGATGGTTAAATTGAATATAAGGAATTTGAAACTCCTTAAGTAAAGTTAAGAATTTGAACTTTGTGAATTAAAAAGATCATATTAAAAGAACTATTTTTATTTGGATGTAGCAATACTCAAATATATATTAATTAATTTTAAATGATTCATATAGACCGAAACATATGCTATAAGACTCTCGGCAACACACTTGTCAATTTTTCTTTTACACAAACAACGAAATTATTTGTTTTCCGTTGCATAAAAAAAAAACAACGAAATTATTTGAGAAATATGTGACGAAAATTGAGGTAACAAGATTTTCAACTTTTTATGAAATTTCAGAAAAAAAAGTATACACATCTTGATCCGAATTTTATTAAAACTGCAAAGTCTCTCCTCCTATTGTTAAAATTAATATAATTTTTTTCTAAATTTTCGAAAATCACATGATTAAGTTTTTATTGTCAAAACTTACATAAATTTCTCTTACAATAAAGAGTAAATTATACAATTTTTTAAATGTTGTTGATATTGCATAAATTTCTTCTCTATTTTTCAAAATATACCCAAACTATTTTTGAAAATAGTGAGAGTTTCACGTTATTTCAACGAAACTCATTGGAAATTTTTGTAACTTCATATTTGCTTAATCCCAAAAAAATTATACTGGTTTTGAAAAAATAGAGAAACTTGAATAATTTTAATAAAAGTTAGAAGCGGTCCGTGTGGCTTTAACTTTTTGATTTTATATATGTAATTTCAACTGTGTCCGTGTAAACTTATGCACATGTGATATAAAACATCAATGAGAAGCACGCAAATCAATGGGGTTCATTTATAATTGAAATAAGAGAAAAAATAAAGACATTAAACACGTTTCATAGATGGATGAATCGTTGAAATAAGGATGGGCCGGCAACATGAATATATTTTTTGAATGAAATAATATATAAAATTTATAATAAGTTAAAAATGGGGATTAGATTGTAAGATAAAAGATTCAGCACCTCTTAAATAATATCTTGGAATTTGAGTATTGTGGATTAAAAAATCATGGTGGGAGAGCTAACCATTTTAATCCAATAATGTTCGAATCCAACCGAAAATAGCAACATACAAAAAGCATATCATGTTTATAAGATAAATATAAACTCTGCACAGTATGCTTGGTGCGTTACAATCCCGAACCACAAGTGAAGAGGCTTCCAGCACATTACATCCAAAGGGCGAATTACTTAAGTTTGGTATTATCATGATGAAAAGGGAAAAAGCTAGGAAGGGATTAAGAAAGAGTTTTTGTACCTTTTAATTATTATTTTATAATTTTTATTTCTTTTTGAATTCTTTTCGAAAGTAAGGATATAAGTATTATTTTTAATTTATTTTGCTGACCAACCTAGAGTGTGAAAAGTGGCAACAACTCATAATCCATACACAGGACCACCCCCCCCCCCCCCCAAAAAATAGTGGAAAATACTGGCTTTGTAAAATTCCTCATATATAAAATCAAGAATTCATATTAAAACGTTACTTGGAAGGTTAAAAAAATTGAAACGGATTACCCCGTTCAATCGATTCCAATTCGGATGTAAAGGGTGACTGGCCAGTTTCAGAATAAGTGAAATTCGGTGGAAAACTTATTAAATTGGTCATAAACTAGTAAAAAATTGATTAAATCGATAAAAATTTTTATTAGTTTTTAAGATAAAATAATATTATATTTAATACTAAATAATATTATTTTTATATAATATTATATAATGATAAATTTAATTAATAAATAATATAAAAATATAATATTAACCGACTATTTTAAATTTAAAATATGATTATGAATAAATATTAACTTATTTAGATTTTAATATTATGTTATGAAATATATTAATAATATTTTTTAATTTTTTTATATAACATATAAAATTAAAAAATTATTAATTTTATTACTATTGATTTAATTTTGGTTGGTGAACCTTAAATTAGTATTTGACTAGTACAATATCCGATCCAGTTTTTAGTACCTTGGTTATTGGTTTGTGTGTGAAGATTAATGAAGCTACCAGATCTAGTGATAATTAGAAATATAAAGAGTACTCCCCCCAGTCTTTTTTATAAGGAATCTTTTAGAAGTTTTTTCTATCCCTTTTTGTAAGGGATCTTGTAATACTTTGTAGAATTTTTTTTCATTTTTTTCTCATTATTTATTTTTTCTTGTAAATTGTTATTGGACTTTTTAGATGAAAGAAGTACTCCCAATTGGTCAAATGATATTTAATATGGATCACATTATTATATTAAATAGGAGTAAAAAAGGAATGTTTGATTTTTTTTTTTAAGATTTTAAGAAAATAACCAACTTCCTTAATTTAAGTAAAGTAGTTGGAAGTCATTTATAAAAAGAATTGAATGGAGTAATATTCTAAGACATCACCCACTCAAAACTTGATACTACACTTGCTCTTAGCCAAGGCCGGGAAAGGCATATCCACTTAAAACTCGATGAAAATGGGGAGATTTGGCTATTTTGGCTCAAACCTCAAACCCTGGGAGTATGATTTTTGATCGGGGCCGAAGAAATCTTAGAAGACTGGGTTTAGGAGCTGGACAAATCAGCTCTCAAGGTCCAGCAAGTATACAAGTGAAAAATCCAACCGGTAAATCAAGTTTTCAACCCAAACACGGACAGAGGGAGGGAGGACTCGTGGGAGACCACGTCCCCTTCTCCCAATAAATCAATACTTCCTTTGGTCGTATACCTTTTGTTCAGATCCTAAATATAAAACTCTTTATAATATATGAGGTAGTATTTATTATGTATTTTCAAAAATACCCTTATTTAATGTATACAAAGAAAAAAAAAGAGAAATTAAACAAGGGTAGTTTTGAAAAAATGTTGGGATTTTCAGAGAAATCGAGGTAATTAATTAGTTTTAATTTCTATTCTTAATCCACGTGAATCGGCTAAATGAGTCTTATATTAAGTATCAGAAAAAATATATTATATTATGCTGTAATATTCCCAGTCCCTCCTTTCCAATCCCGGACACTCTTCCCTCTCATACACACACTGATACACTACTAATACACACACATATATTACTGATACAATTGAATAAAATGTAATATATATATATATATATTTTATTAGTTTGGTAAAATATATTTATTACTGATAATATTAACTCTATTAAAAAAACAGTAATACTTAATACTTTTGTTTGTTTTTTGTTTTTGAGAAAACATATCAAAAGTTAAAACAATTGACTAATATAATTTTTTTATATTTTTCTTAAAATTAATACATTAAGATATATGGCCTCCGGTTAACTTCCTAGCTCCGTTCCTGAAGCCAAAACATGTGAAAAACACAAAAAACAATCCTAATTACCTAAAATACAGACCTAAGCCAAGGGAAATTAAACATGCTGCATTACATTCTACTAGTAATAGAATCGTGTCCAAGAAAGGAAACCCACCAATTAAAGCGAAAAACCCAAAAGTCTCACTCTTCCTCATCACCAATAAAAGAAAAAACGAAATTAATAAAATACTAATTAATTTACTTTCTCATTGGAACTTTGATCACTAGTATGAGGAATCCAGGTAATAAGCTTTATGATGCGAGCGAGTATCGCTGACTAATCTAAAACGCGTCGTTTGGATTTGGTGTCGTTGACTTTGACCAAAGACTCTTCAGCACACATGAATAAAATAATACTCCATTTTCCTTAACATGAGACTATTTTAACCAAAATCACGTGGATTAAGAATTAAAATTAAAACTAATTAACTACATTAATTTATCTGAAAATTCTAATATTTTTTCAAAATTACTCTTATTTAATCTCTCTCTTTCTCTTTGAATATATTAAATAGGGACATTTTTCTAAAAATGTATAATAAATACTACCTCGTATATTGTAAAGGATTATATATTTAGGATTAGGATAAAAGATCATATATATAGGACTAGAGAGAGTATACTGCTTAACAATAAATTAATATAGAACATTCAGATCCTGTGTGTGTGTATGACTCATGGGCGTGTCTATATTTTATATACCCAGAGTTTCAATGTTTTGATCCTTTGCTTGTTTCAAAATAAACATCATATTAAAACAATGCGACCATTTAAAAAATAGTCGAATTTCAAAAGGTTGAAATTGTTTCTTACATGTACATGTTTGTATCATTTATTAGATAATAGATTTTTTAATTTCATACTTATATTCGATACTTTATTGATAAGATAACGTTGTAATTTTTTTTAATACACAGCTATATGATGTTCGATACTTATTAAACTTCAACTTCTTCTAACTCTTACGTCTAATAATGTCTAATTATTCCACTTTCATGCCGTCAAAGAAATTTCAATATCACAACCTATGTTGATTAGTCAGAAGTCATTATATATATCGATAAACTCATTAATTGCTTGAGTCCTGTTCTCAACCAAATCATATAATTTTATTAATTCGTTTTCATATTTGTTCATATTTATCAAGAGTCCATTCTAATAAACCTCTTAAATGATTGGGTTTTGTTATTTTAAATACGTATCAAAATTCTCATGTACCGTAATATATTTAATTAATAATACAAAAAGCATATTTTCAAAGAAGGAAATTAAATCAATTCTCAACAAAAGCCACTTTCTTTGAGAATGCTCCACTTGTGACGATACAACAACTCTATTAGATTGTTCTATAACTAGCTACTCATCTTAAACTTAAATTTATAAAAATAATATTTTAATCGTGAAAAGCTTCTCTCGTAGTCATCATGCTAAGCTAATGCTTTGCTGGAGAGTCTCAAGTCCTGGGTGGTTGGACTGTGCATTCATAGTTCATACACATACCATTTTACATTTCATGTGGGCATTCTTTCATCAAACATAACACTATATTTATTATTATTATTATTATTATTATTATTAAAGTATATATCTATCTACATATGAAAAAGATTAACCCCATTTACGAGAATACTGTATTTTGACCCTTCCTATAATTCAGTTAGGTTTATTAATTTTCTTTGACATAGCCAGGGTCAATAATAAATTATTACAACTTGTGAAGCTCATTAATGTGCATATGTACACCCAATTAGAAAATGAAAATAAATTTGAATAAACAATAATCAAAAGTATAGTATATAAAATTTCGTAGACTTTTAGGATCGTTTTACCTTGTATTAGGTACAATACCAAATGAATTGATATTTCTAGATATTTGTGTTTGTGTTAGTTAGTTAACCTTTAGCCAAGTGTTGGCGGCTACCTCGAACAAGAATATGGAAGGCGAGGGAACATATATCCATATATGCAGCTTAATTAGACGAAAGCTTGTAATATGGAAAAGGTTAAGTCAATGTGGGAATTGTAAATTTTGAATTTTAGGATTTGATCATTGTTTGGTGAAATTCCACAAAGAAGGTAGGAATAACGATGAAGGAGAGGTGGTAGTGGTGGTTTGATATATTTTTTCTTCATAATTTCTTGACCAACAATAAACACGCGAAAACACCACAAATCTTAATTTTCCTATAAAAAATGAATTATATATATATGTATTTATTCTAAATTAAAAATCGATACCCATAAAGGGAGAAAGAAATAAAATAGGTAAAATTTCGCTCACATTATATACACGCGTGGGTGAATTTTTTCAAATTTTTTGGGAGTACATATATAAGATAATTAAGCTTGATGAAGGACTTGATGGGTTTAACAGCTCCAGCTAATTTGAGAAATCTTTATCTATATCTATATATTTTATATATTTATAAAAACAGCATTATTTACAGGTGTAACTTGTCATATAGGATTTCTTATAATACACAGGCTCTGCCACCTAATTATTAGATATAAAAAAGGGGGGAAATGAATTTGAGTAGATCACACAGGCACATCAGACCAAGTTACCAACTTTTTCAAATTCAATACGTCTAATAAGTTCATAAATTATTAAATTTTAATTTAAACTTAAATATAAATGCGATTAATAAAATTCATTTTAGCAAACTTAAAAGTAACATAACTTGTCACTTGAGGCTAACTTAGATGATAAAAGTGGGGTTAGATGTAGATCTATCAAGAATTTAAAACTTCTCGATATAACTTAGAAAAAAAAAAGTAACATGACTCACTTTTGGGTTAAACAGATAAAACTAGACCTTCTATAAAATTAATTAAAAATAATTAAAAACAAAATTATATTTAAATCTAAATGGCTAAAGGGGGAAAAAAACTATTGGAGACACACACACGTACGCTTATTATATTTTATATTTATAGTTGTTGGTTTTAAGGATAGTGTTGTAAACCTTATGTGTGCTCATGGTATTATACTCTGGTTTTCCAAGTGCTTTTGTTTCCAAGATTATTTGATTATTATTATTAAATGTGCTAGCTACTTGATCCTGGTATACCAAAATGTGGGATTGAGTAAAATCATGGACAACACGACACAAATTATTGGGATGGTCTCATTTTATAATAATAGTCTCTTATCAAAATCAACAAGCTGATAGTTATCAAATAGGAAAAAAAGAAAAGAAAGGTACACATATATACCATATATTTGGCGTTAGTTGTCCAGCGAAAAGCAAGAAGAAACCGTAAACCTGTGTGCGAAACTGCGACTTATGTTGTATGTATATGGTTATAGCAGAAGAAAGTAATTAAGCTGTTTTCAATTTAATTACTCAAAGGAATTGGTTTTCTGAGGTATAATGGAATTCTTATATATCCAGAAGTTCCGATGATGTCTGATTGTTTTCAATTTAATTAATGAAGCAGGTGGGCTGTTTGTTTCCTCATGATCAGCAGCTGTCTGTGAAAACAAGGATAGCAATATAATCTTGTGGTTCTCGGTTTTGGTTAGTGGCTTCCCAATTAGCGTGATATATGTACCAAATGATATCATCAGCTTCACTTCCACAAGTCATTTGGATTTAGATGGTATACCTTCGCTAGGCTCATTTTGATTTCAATGACGTACATGTTAGCAATAAAAGTTGCTGTTAATAATTTCATTTTTTTTTTCATTTTGATTTATAGTAAATGAAATACCAATTTGACAGAGTTTTCAATACATTAAGCAGTTTGAGAGGAATCACGTTATTTATAAACTTTGTATTTTATAGTAATATTGATTGTGAGGAAAATGTTATCATGAATGTTTCCCTATCAAAGCTTTTTTTTTTTTGGACAGAATCAAAGCTTTGTTTTGAATTTGATTAGGTAGGCGTTTGTTTTATTCCTCACTTTTCTTAATTATTATATTTGAACTCCGATATATTCATATAAATTTAATTCTTTTTTTTAATTAAGAGAACAGTCTTCTGGTAATAAAGATAGCAGCTGTTAGATTGAACAACAAATTATCCTAATTCCAGATCATGTATGTATAAAAAAATTTTCTGAATCTTAAAAGTTAAAAATTTGCTTGCTGATGCTCTAATTTGGATAATTTGATAGTATCAAATACTTGATAATTGTATTAAACAAATTTTTAGACCAACAATTTTGATTTCGTACATAGCCTTTGGTATTGCTGATGATTAATTTATCATTTCACTAGATCATAATGTGACAAGTCAGTTACCATTAGTTTTTGTAACTTTTATTTTGTTTAATTAATTTCTTTAAATTTGAATCTTGTTATTATACATAAATAAATTCTTTTACCATGTCACACTCTCGTAATAAATATCAGGCTGGCTAATTAATAATAAAGAATTTTTACATACATAAAATCAACAATTCAGGAATTTGGTATATATATTAAAATTTTCTGTACATTGTCTTACGTAATCTATAATCTCATCAAATTTTCTTGGAAATAGTAAGAAGTAATACCATCTTTGTCTCCTTGCTTCAGTCATCTTTTATTTCCGTACATATTATTTAAACTTTTTCTTGCGTTTTAAATTTCCTACTTTTTTAAATAAGAATGGTGATGGCTATGAAATAAAAGTACTAACAAAATTATGATATAATTAGTAGATGATTAAATTTTTTAAATAAATTATTTTAAGTTAAATGTTTGGTGTGTATCAAAAAAATTTTATTGAAAAAGATAGAACTTATTTTAATAATTTTTACACCTTAAAAAAATTAATTTTTTAGTATTAATTGGGATGCCCATAATATTTAAAAAATGGGCATTTGGATTTATATATTTTTCCTTAGGATTGAAGGATCCAGATTTGTGATTGTAGTCGTAGACTGGGTGAGACGAGACGACTGGGTCGTCGATATTTGGTTTGAAATGACGAATATACCCGTTGACTTTCAGATGGTAATGAGAAGGAGAAGTGGGCCCACTTGCTTAGCAACTGCATGTTGTGACGAAAATAACCTCACGTGACTGAGCCGGATCAATCTGCCGCGGTTTTGAGTGCGAAGCTCTTGCAAGTATCTTCACACATTTGACTCTTCTGGCGCACACAATATTTGAGTCCGAGTCTATAGGAAGATTCCCTCCTATCTTCTTTCTTCCTTTCTTCAATAAATAAATATTCAGCTTCCCATTATTTAGAACCAAAGCCCATTCACACATTAGCTTGTTTCCCGCCCCAACATTATTTGTACATCAATCTATTCTCTTACTGTACATTTGGTAGGTGGGGATGTGTTTTTTTTTTTAAAGAAAATGAAAAAAGAGATTCCTAATTAAATAATTTGGTATACTAAAAGGTGAATTACTGGAAAAATTACTTTTCTAAAATTATGGGAGAGTAACTTCCTCAAAAAAAATCGAGGGAAGGCTATGCTTTGCTTGGGAAGAATTTTTTTTTTATAAAATTATTTTTAATAAATAACTAAATAATTTAAATTATATTCCTAATATTTTTATGACAAAATACTCTTTCATAACTAGACACACCAAACATGATTTGGGTGAGGAAAAGAGATTTGCAGAAAGATTCTTTCCCGTTCTTATTCATATTTTATAGATACCCTTATTGTAGTCAAATTATAGTTAGACATATTGTAATTAAGTGATTTTTTTACCTATTACTTATTATGTAACTAACTATAGTTATTAGTACTTTTAATTTGTTTTTAAATTTAAAATTCACTTAGTTTGATTTGATTAGAAATAAGTACACTAATTATATAGGTTTATGTACATAAGTTTTCTCCATTGGTAATCTCACATATCAAAAGTTAAATTTAACATAGAAATATGGCAAGGGAGCTAATAACTTAAGGGGTCAATTACATTGTTTTGCAAGTTAAGAAGACGTAATTCCATGGGAATATCAAAATGGATTAATACAATATTTTCTTTAATTTTTTTGGCCAAAATATTATCTTTAATTTATTGAACTAACTGTTTTGATAAATTAGAGTTAAATAATAATTGTGTTACATTGTAATTTTTTTAATTAATTTACTCATTTTTAGAAGTAAAAATTTTGAACCCTGTTTTTTTAACTCTTGCTCAGTTGTTCGATAGCCTACATGAGCCAAGTTGGTAATCTTTTAACCCTGTTTCAAAATACACAAGTCAACTTGGCCATTCACTCTTTTTTCTCATCAAATTTATGTCAAATCTATTATAGTCCTTTTAGTCCTTAATATAAATTATTTTCAATTAATTTATCGGAACCAAGAAGAGTTGATTACAATATTAAAATTATTTTTAAAGTTGAGGTGATTTTCATCTTTATCTATGATAAATATTACAAATTTAAATAATTCACACACTCTCTTCTACTCATAAATAAGGGTATTTAAGAGATAATGTAATTAATATTTCAAAAACTTATGGAAAAGTAACTTATATTTAGGACCACAAAAAACTTATAAAACGTGACTAATAAAAATGAGCGAATAATCAATTTGACCTCAAACTATATCAGAAATTATTATACAGTTTTCGGGCTTGTATGTCACTTTAAATCTTAAAAATTATATACCAGATAATATGTCAAGAAATAGGCAATAATAGAGTCAAGAACAGAATCAAAATCATTAGATATAGTGCAGGCATTGGAATTGAAGCGTGTGCTATTACGCTGTCCATAAAACAATATTTGTTTTATTTATTAATTTTTTTCAATCCTACTTCCATACATGAAACCTCTAAACTATCTTAATTTATTATAAATAGTCTAAATTATTATTTTTTCAGTAATTATAAATAATTTGTTTGATAAAAATTAGAAGGATGTCTTCCCTCTGCATTTGTTTAATTAAAATCTTATTGTGTTAGCCATATGAGGCTAGCACAGGCTGCAGGTGATAGAAATGAAGTGGAGTATAGGTAAATTAATGTTAAAAGGCTTCAAACCCTTATAATGTAACAAAAAATTGTTAAACTAAATGAATAAATTTAATTTGATCAAATCTTCTATTAGTAGATAATTTTTATAGAATGCCATTTAAATGGATTATGAATATTTAATGATGTGATTTATTTATCCTGTATTGTGTTGCATATTTTACTTTTGGCTCTGGCTTCTAGAAAATAACCCAATACTGATGCAAGAGGGGACCATGAATGAAATTTCAGCTCAAATTGGCCTCCCACTGCAGATTTAAATGCACTCCACTTTCTTCTTTTTTTCTGATTCAATTTTCTTTATATCTTGAAGTATTTAGATTTGTGTTCCAATTTCAAAATAGGGACGCGAAATTAGGAGGTACTTGTTTGGAATTATGCGTGACTTTATATCCCTACCCTCGAATAGAAAATGAAAGGAAACACTCGGGAAAGTGGTTTTGGTTTTGGGTATAGAAAAAAGTATTAAAAGGATCACGTTCTCCACAAACACATCTCAACGTTGCTTTGCTTTTTCAAAATTATCAGCACGAAGCGCTCTAAAGTCAAAGAGGGCGCCAGGGGCACTCTCGTCATTTCAGATGATACCAACTTTCTTAGACTCGGAATACTCCTTACTCGTTTCGCCCTTTATCAAACAATAAACAACTCTCACATATCATTTTCCTCTCGCGTCTTTTTCTTCTTGCCCAAACAACTATTATTCCTCCCTCCCTCTCTCTCTCTCTCTCTCTCTCTCTCTCTATATATATATATATATACCCACACTACAAGACTTGGTGCATAAGATCAAACGCTCAAACGAAAAAAGAAAAAACAAACAAAAACTCAAAGCCTATTCCCATTTTCCGAAAACTTTGTATGAGATTGTAGATTGACGACGACGATCGACGACGTGAAGATGGGCTTGAAATTGATGTTCGGTAGTTGTTTCAAGGGGGAGTGTAAGGCGCCGGCGCCGTCGAAGACGAAGGTGGTGGCCACGAAGCAGAGTTCGTCCCATTGGGTTTCGGTGTCGGATTTGAGCAATCCGATAAGCGCGTCACTGTCGGAGGATCTGTCGGTGTCTCTCGCCGGATCGAATCTGCATGTGTTTACGCTGGCGGAGATGAAGCAGATCACGCAGGGATTCTCTTCCAGTAACTTTCTCGGAGAAGGTGGCTTCGGACCGGTGCATAAGGGCTTCATCGACGATAAGCTCCGGCCTGGTCTTAAGGCTCAGACCGTCGCCGTTAAGCTCTTGAACTTGGATGGCTCTCAGGGCCACAAGGAGTGGTTGGTATGTTCCTTTTAACTTTTTCACTACATTCCAAAATATTCTCCATTATTTCTTTTACGTGATTTTTCAGTCTTCACATTCAATTATTATGTAGGCTTTATATATTGGTGCGTTACAGCCATGAAAATTGAAAGGAATATATAGAAAATAAGGGATAGACAGTTGTCAAATAATGGAAATAATCGTATTTTTTGTTTTTAAAATAATAAAAGTAGATATTATATTATTACTCTCTCATTTTCAAGGTGACATTCAATGTTTTCTTTGAGCAAATAGTGCCAAGTAAATTAATGAATAATATTTATGTCAATAGATTGTTGAATTTAGTATTAAATTTAGATAAATGTTGTTATAAAAGAAAATGAAATAAGAAAGTTTCAAACACTTGAAGCGGCAACATTGTCTGATTTTGAATAGGTTAAACCAATATTTTTGTGAAATTAAAGTTTGAAGCCTAACTCTTTATTTTTTTAAGTTTAAAATATAGCTAGTGTCAGAATATTATTGTGCCATCATGATTGAATAAACAATACTGTTTGTTTACGAAATCGTTTTCGAATAGTGAATGCTGATCTGATTCTGACCCTCCATTTGTTGTTTTTCAATCATATGGTTTTAGACGGAAGTTGTGTTTCTGGGCCAACTAAGGCATTCACATCTTGTGAAGCTCATTGGATATTGCTGCGAAGAAGAACACAGACTTCTGGTGTATGAATATTTACCCAGAGGCAGCTTGGAGAATCAACTCTTCCGAAGTAAGATTTCTAAAACTGAAACTACTGTTCCTTCTAATTATTCAGACCCATATATTTGAAATTTCCTTTTCTCATCTCACTCTTAATTATTTTCTGGAATTGCAGGATACTCAGTATCATTGCCATGGTCCACAAGAATGAAAATTGCAGTCGGAGCTGCCAAGGGTCTAGCCTTTCTTCATGAAGCAGAGAAACCTGTCATATACAGAGATTTCAAAGCTTCAAACATCTTATTAGACTCGGTAAGTGTCATAGTACGCAGTAATTAATTTCTCTGTTCACATTCGATTTGGAAGATATCTATATATAGCCAACCCATCAATTATTTTAACTCACGTGCCTTCTGTTTGTTTCAATATTAATTCTTCAGGATCACAGTTCAAAGCTGTCTGATTTTGGGTTGGCGAAAGATGGCCCTGAAGGAGATGACACCCACGTGTCAACCCGAGTCATGGGCACTCAAGGCTATGCTGCTCCTGAATATGTCATGACAGGTAATTAACTACATATGATAAACTGATGATCATTAACCTATATATATATATCAGCTATTAATAATATATGAATACTTTAAATTACGAATTACGATTGAACTGATGAGTTTGAATATGGAATGTGATAATGACAGGTCACTTGACAGCAAAGAGTGACGTGTACAGCTTCGGGGTGGTGCTGTTGGAGCTGTTGACAGGAAGAAGATCGGTGGACAAGGGAAGGCCACCGAGAGAGCAGAACTTGGTAGAATGGGCCAGGCCAGCGTTGACCGATTCGAGGAAGCTTGGGAGGATAATGGACCCAAGGCTGGAAGGGATGTACTCTGAGATGGGTGCAGCCAAAGCCGCAGCATTGGCTTACCAGTGTCTGAGCCACCGGCCCAAGAACAGACCAACCATGACCACGGTGGTCAAGACCCTCGAGCCACTCCAGGACTTCGACGACGTCCCTATCGCACCATTTGTGTACACCGCCCCACCTCAGGAACATGACTCGAGGGAATGTGCTGAACCACCCAGAAAGAATCACCACCATCATCGTAAACACCCTCTCAGATCACCCAGGTCGCCACCCGAGTCAGCAAACTCACAGTCTGAGAATGCATCAAGATCAAGTGCGTCCAGCTCACCTCCTTCACGTCACAAGGCCAAGGGAGCTTAACCTAATCGATGAGAAAGAGACAGAGAAAGCTTGTATATTGTACAGAGATGATTTTTAAGTTGTATATTTAGCGCGAATATTAGTGTTTGAAGTTTGATGGTGGAGAAAATGTGCATGGCAGGCAAACTGTAATGATGTCTTGAAAGCCAGTAGAAGAATACAAGAAAGAGAGTTGGTGGAACTGTGATGGTCAGGGCGCGCATGGTAATCATGCTTGAGTTAATTATTATTATTATCATCAATATATTTTTTGCTTCTTTAATTTGTTTAATTATTTCTAGTTTGGATGGAGAAAAATTGATGATTTTGACTTGTCCATATATAAGGATGTGACCGGTTCAGAGAATGGAGAATCACCAAACGTGGATTTGTTGACCAAAGATCTTCAATGAGATTGAATACAGCTAAGCGATTTGACCAACCAACATGCACGGAGACAGTATATAATGATAATGGTGAATTTGACCAACCAACATGCATGGAGACAGTATATAATGATAATGGTGAATCGGTGACTCATAGCTACCATGCCGCTATATTCTCGATATGATCTTGCTGAATTAATCAAATGGATCACTCTAAATATATTATGATCGATAGAAATATTAGGATATAAAATAGAATGGGAAATTATAATTTTATTTTATATAAAATTTAATATTAACAAGTGTTGATAATACAAATAGAATCAAAATTAGAATGCATGATCTCTACGCCTTGAATAATTAATCTTTAGTTATCAGTTGGATTATCTAAAAGTAGAATTGAAATTACATTATTAACTTTATTAAACGTGTTTTATTCCCTTATCTTCTCTATCTCTTGACAATAGCTTATAACAATGTAAATAAGAAAGCATGATATTAAACCGTCTCCATTATAATTCATTGGGTTGATATATATATATATATATATAACCATGGGTTAATATTTCTTTTTTGCTGAAAACTTACCCTTTTTTATTTCATTTCAACAGCCTAATTTGTTATAATATTGATTTTCTTAATTCCATGTTAATTTCATAAATAAATACGTCGTGAATTTGATTATTGCTTCTTGAGGTGTTTAAATGATTTTATGTTAGAATTCATTTTATTAAGTAATTTTTATTCCTTTCATCTATTTGAGATTTATTTTTTGTTTGGCCAGAAAAGAGTGAGGTTTATTTTTATTTATAAATTAATTTATTGATAGAGTACTGATGAATTTCTTATTGGGAGAAACTCCAATATTTAAGTACAATTGTACATTATCCAAATAGATAACATAAAATACAAAAAAGACAAGCATGCACCTAACATATAAAATGAGCAAACCCAGTGGCTTCTCAAATTCTGTGGGTTTGAACGATGGACAGAGTGTGTGTATCACTTGTCATTTTTTTTTTGGGGGACTGATATCAGTAGTCAATTTAATTTGCTGGAGTCTAACGTTAAATTATACATCATGTTAATCAATTTTATTTTATTATTATAAATTATCGAAATAAAGTTATCATAATGTTAAATAAATTTATTAACATGGTAATTTATTATGTTATATTCGTATATAAACCTATTAATAAGAAATAAGTGTACATTATGGAAAAACTTTTTGTTGGAAATATCAAATTAAATATTTTTAAAATAGAAGCTCTTGGGTTTTAGGATTATTCAGAAAGTTGAATTTTTTGGAAGCCTTGAATTCTATAATTTTTTTTCCTAACTAAAATTTGTTATCCTTAAATTGTTTGAAATACTTAGAAAATTTTAAAAATTTTTAAGTGCAGTTTTTTTTAAAAATTATATTTTTGTTTTGCTACATAAACTACTCTGATGTAGAAAAACGGAAGTCAACTATACCCAATCACAGAGTACTCTTATCTTGTACGGAAACAGCCATAATTAATAATAACCAATAATTTTTTCTCTACACTAAAAATATATATAACTAAAAAAATTGTCAACAGATTTTAAAACGGAAAAATTCTGGTGCAAATCTATCACAAAATCCTTTGCAGAATTTATGTAATGGATCTTCAGCAAAAAAACAACTTCAACAAAAAAAGAACTTATGTAATGGATTATACTACAAAAATTTCATAAATCCATTGCAAAAAATTTGCATCCTAATTGGTATCGCAAAGTCAAAATCTATCACAAATTTCAAATATTTTTGTAATATGCTATTACTTAAGTGTATAAAAATAGTGCTACATCTTTATGTTGAATATAACTAGGAATACTTTTCTATATGACACACATAACGTGAGAAATAAGTTGCAGTACTTATGGTTTGTAATTAATATTATTTGTTGTAATTTATATTATATATTAATTAATAATTACTTCCTCTTATCTATATTATATGACATTTTATATGAAAAGTTTATAGTTCAAAATATAGGGTATTAGATTTTTTTTTCATATTTTATCATTATTTTTAATTTTTTCCTATCCTTCATTCATAATCCTATAATAATAATAGAATGAAGTATTTAATAAGAGTAAAATATGAAATATTGGTATTTTTTACATTAATTTTAGGTAAAAAATAATTTTTTTAATATATTTGTAATTGATATAAATGTGAATTGGAATGAATATATTAATGATCAATTATTGTTTTATTTATGAATGATAACACAAGTATGTGTGTTATTTTCATGAATTCATGAAGCCCAAAATAAATTATTGGTCATCCATCCATACCTAACTCCAATATATAGTACACTTCTAGAATATGTCTGCTAGGCTATACCTAACCCCAAAGTGTCCATATGCATAATTTTAATTTTCAAATAATAATAATAATTAAAATAACCTTCACATTATCAACTAATATTCTTAAATTCTTATAAGAGAAAATTTGAAAAGGAAAGTTGCCTTAATTATTGAAGTAACACACTAACCACCCAGCTATTATACGCATTCCATAAAGAGAAGACCGCTTTGTTTTACTCTGGTATAATATTAATGAATAATGATAATGAAGTTCAGGAAATATAATAGTTCAAGGAAAGTTACATTTATTTTAAAAAGAGAGATCAAATTCACATTGATTCTTCTCACAGTAAATATATGGATTTTTTATGAATTTTTTTTAAATCACAAATATATGAATATGTTTCTTATTTTTAAAATTTATCTATTTTTAAAATAAAAATTAAATTATACGGGCTGTCTCTCAAATTCTCAATTATATTTTTTGGCCAGAAATTCTCAATTTTATTCAAGCGATACATTTTTGTATACTTTTAAAATTTAGACAAATTAAATTTTTCAAAAATCAAAACCATATCTTTTCTTAATTCTACAAAAATTACACAGACGTTAAACTTACCAAAGATATTTGTGTGTGTATATACTTAAAAATAGATGAGAGATATGTTTTTGTACTTTTGATATCACTAGATTTATTTAATGTAATTATTTTAACATAGATAGTAAAAGCAACATAATAAGTAAAATGTTGATCACTATATAACATCTTATATTTTTCATTAATAAAATTTTTTTAAAGCTGGAGAGATAAATGCAAATATGAAGGAATCCAAGATACACGCAGACACCGGCCTCAGTGGGGCCACCGTTTGATGGCGAGTCAATTGGGAGGGAGGCATTGTTTTAGTTTGTTTTCTTTCTTCATTTGACCCCAGCCACAATGCATTCATTACAAAAGCATCCTTGCAGGCAGCCATGGCTCTTTTGTTTTCATGCTCTCTTTTCCGCAAACACCTTCTTTGAAATTGGTGATGTCCTTTCAATTATCAATAGTGTTATCATTGATTTGTCGCACTTCTTTCTGTTTCCAACTTTCAACGTACACACAATTATGCAAGCTGAATTAATACGTTTCATTATTATACATTACCACTTGCGGTCTTTTGCTATAATTTATTTATTCGATATAAAATATAAGTCTAATGTAATTAATTATAAAAAAATAAAAAAAATTATTTTTATCCATTAAATCTATTAAAAAAATATAATATTTTTTAATAATACCCTATTTAATATATTACATTTAAAGTTTATTATCATTTTTACATTCAATTATAGATAAGAAAAAAATAGAAAAAATAACATTTAATGTCTTAAAAATAACTCAATGGAACTTAATATATTTTAGACAAAATTTTTTTTGAAAAAGGGTTTATATTTTGAATTGGAGGAATTATTTTTAATTATTAAATATAGATTAAGAAAATTATTAAAATTAGTTTAGTTCTTAAAACTTTTAAAAATTGTTAATACTTTTCAATATTGCCCTCAATTAAATTCTTTAAATCTATTAAAAGTAATTTATCTTTCTTTATAAATCCACCTGGAAAATGTTAATTTTGAATAATTTAAATAATTTACCATTGATTTTTATTAATACTAAATGGATTAAGTAGTAAAGAATAAATCTCAAGTCTAGTGAATATGAAAACCCTTGTTGGAAAAGGTTTTTCCTAGTTGAGACCCGTCCAACTCAAATCTCAATTAGTTAATAATATGGATAATTTGTTTTATTGTATTATATATATATATATATTTATCTATTTGTATACCCACATGAAACGTGACTTGCATGATCTGACATCATTTCCGCCTTCATCAATGGGCCGGGTTGATTGAAACCCATACATCGTTTTTTTTTGTCAACAAACCCATATATCAGTTAAGAACTTAGTTGCCGCTTTTAGTAGTCCACCTAAATCTTGATACTTTCGTAGGGGACCAAACACATTTTTGGTTTTACTCCAAGAACTAAAATTGCACACACAATTGTATCAAAAAAAAAAAATTGCACACACAAAAACTGAAAAAAATAATAGAATATTTTTACTCACCTTACTAATTAAATAATTGTTACAAATTTTTGATAAGTCTTCTACACAATTTTTTAGTTTGCCTGAAGTCTTATGATACAATTTAGAATTACAAAAATACACTAAAAAGGAAAAATGCAGATACAGAAATGAAATTAAAAGTAGACAGAACATATGGGATTGAGAAGGATCTTTCATTCAGGAGGATATTTTTTAAGGTCAAAACAGATTGGTTGCAAGATTTTGCAGGGTTAATTAATTATTAGTAACACATCACACTAATCAAATCAAGCCTCAATTATTGCACAGCTTTACAAAAAAGTAGTAAATAATTAGACAACTAAATATACGAAGATGAAGCAAAATAAAGATGGTGGAATAGTCAGAAGATAGCCACTTTTTTGAAAAATGTGTGATCCAGACGTACAAGGCACAGCATATGCTAATTTAATCATATAGTGGAGACAAGCGACGGTGGTCCTATATGCATTAATAATAATATCCATTAGCACTCTCCAATTATTTATTTGGCAACTCACTCACAAAGTTGATTAAGATGCTGATATATGTATACGCATAGAGACACCGCTTCTTTAATTTTTGGAAACTTTTACAATATTAATAGTGTCAATCATACAAAGAAAAAGGGCAATTTATTTGTGTTTTTGGAATTAATTTGACGGTCTCTAGTTTTTTGGTCTTTTCAAGAATTTTCAATGAAAATTTTAATAAATTATTGACTCCATTAAAAATGCCAAAATGCGCCATATAATATTCAATTCGATTTATCTTTAATTCACTTGCCTCCTCTCCTCTTCTTTCAATTATGTACCATTTGTTTATGTTAAATTTTAATCATTTTAATTTTTTATTTGTTTTTTAAATTTGTAATATTACAGTATCTTTTTTATATAATAATAAATTTAAACCATCCAAATTTAATTTGATTCCTACCGAAATATGAAGAAAAGTGGGAAAGGAGACAACAAAAGAGAGAGAAAGTTAGTTTGCTAACAGAATCTTTAGAGCGTAAGAGATAAGAAAAAAAACGTAATAAAAATAGTCATACATTGTAGCCTTCTATTTAAAAAATAATGAAAAACAAATGCTTAAGTACAATGGCCAAAAAGAATATTTTCATTACGAGATGTTTGGTAAAAAGGGTCATTCATCAGTGACTTGTTCATCAGTTTCTATTTTAGCTAACAATCTCTTTTATTTAAGGGAGCATGCATCTCTCCTCGTTTCGTTAATTTAAAATTGGACTGGTGATTAAATCAGTTAAAACACTTGTTTAAAGTTTTTAATGATCTAAACGTTAATTAAATTGGGATTAAACTGATTATAATTAAATTAATATATTTATAAGTTTGTATTACTTATTTCAAAAAAAAAAATAAAAAAATTGAAAGAATAAATTTTAAATTAAATAAATAATAAACTTACAGGAAATAAAAAAATATAAAAATATTAGAAAAATATTTAAGTGTAATTTAAGATATTTTTTGTCAGAAAGTAAGTTAAGATGTAAAGAATGATAGTGAATAATTGAATATGAATAATTTTGTACTCCATTAGATACTTTAAAATATGAAAGAATGTGAACATATGCTTTTTATTTAAATGATATGAAATTGTTGATCGAAAAAAATGATAAGAAATTGTGAGTTTTCATTTTAACATTAATTGTGAATTACTAATCACATCCAACTTCCCAAGTTCTAATTACCGACGTTGGCTTTTAATGTGGGCTTCTTTATTGGCCACGTGATTCTGACAAGTGTGTTGAGGCAAAATGTCAAAAAGAAATCCATTTGATGTGTGCCCCAATCTACTGCCATCTACTATTTTCTTCAGTGGCTCGCTTCCCCCATCGTCATCCTCCTATTTTCTACTCAGCTCCTTCCAACTCCTGCCGTTCGCCTATCCTCCTCACTTGCTTGTGCGTCTGTCGCAATAGTAATCCGCCTTCTTCTATCATTGATGATATGCCATTGTTAGAGATGAAAAGGTAGGATTATTCCATTTGTCTTACTCTCCGCTCTCTTCATTCTCTTTCTCGTTGGCTATTTTCTTTCTCTAAGCTTTTGCCTGTTGGTTTTCTTCTCCTCTCTCGACCTTTCTTGGTTGGTTTTCTTCTCCTCAGATCTAAGATGTTGGACCGTTTTGACCGCTAAAACCTCTGGTTTTTTCGATTTTAATCGGTTTTTGGCGGGCTTCAATGGTTTATGCCCGGTCCTTTCATCCACTGGTTGACCACGTATTCTGGACTGTACTAGTGGCCTGTCCCTGGGTTGAGCCGATCCAGTCCTATTTTCAAATCATTGGTCCTTATTTTGATTCGCTCGTAGTAGAAAAAAAGAAAAATATAGAAAGAAATAAATGTGAATATAGCTCAATAATAGAGGTAAAATAAATAATAAGCCAGAACCACATTTATTTATTCCATAGATGCATATGTACGTACAAGCTCATATGTACGTACAAGCTCATACATAGCTGCACGTAAGACTGTTTAAATGAAAAAAAAAAATGATTAAAAATGCAAAACAGGCCCTAACACTGTGAGTAACAAATTTCAGTGCACAATCAAAGTTCAATTATTTATTCATCACCCATGAAGATAAAAGGAAACGGAGAAATCCTATTTTTTTCCTTATGGACTAATAGCTAGGTGGACTTTCAATTCAGCCATCCATGGACTATTATTTCTTTCTATTTAGTCGTTCAATCCTTAAAATACAAATGTTGCACTTCATCTCCCTCCAAGACTATAATGCTAGTTTCTATGTAACTAAAGAGAAATGGACATTGCTGGTAGCTTCATTTGATTGTTTTTCCAACCATACAATTTGTGTAACTAAAGAGAAACGGATATTGCGATAGATTCATTTGATAGGTAGAGTCTATCACTATGTCTCTTTATTCCGCACACAACTGGAGAGAGACAATTACAATGATAGGTTCATTTGATCAGTGGAATTCATCATTGTGTATATTTTTCTCTAGTTGTGCGAACTACTCAGTTGGAGAGGATCTTGATTAGTTGGTGAAAAGATGGAGAGGGAGTCTAGGCTCAGCCACAGCAACAAGTGGAAACTTTCTGACAGTTGCCAACCCAAAAAGTTCTTCCATGTCCAAATCCTGTGGTTTCAGATTCTGAGGCAATCTCCAAGTGAAGCCATGCAACAAGTTGGCCAAGCAAGAGCTAACCATCTTCAATCCAAGCCTATACCCAGGACACATCCTTCTCCCAGACCCAAAGGGCAAAAACTCAAAGTTTTGTCCCTTCACATCAATCTCCTTCCCCAAGAATCTCTCTGGACGGAACTCTTCTGGAAACTCCCATATCGAAGGGTCTCTGCCAATACTCCAAGTATTCACATACACCAAGGTTCCTCTCTTTATGTGATAGCCTTCAACCTCACAGTCCTCGAGAGCCATGTGTGGGGCTAGGAGTACAGCCACAGGATGAAGCCTCATTGTTTCTTTGATGATTGCGTCTAAGTATGGAAGGTTTGGGATATCACTCTCTTCGACCCATCTTTCCCTTCCTACCACTCTGTCAAGCTCTTCGTTTGCCTTTCTGATTAGATGGGGTTGCTTCATTAGCTCTGACATTGCCCATTCCACTGTTGTTGCTGCAGTATCTGTCCCGCCAGCTAATTGGTCCTGAGGGAATCAAACACTTTCTTGTTTTAGCACCAAGGTATATGATCATTTGCAAGGCAGCCCAATTATATAATAGCAAAAAAAAATATTTATGGGCCCAATTCTTGAAAGTCATATCTACAATCTTTTTGGTGACATATGAATCATTTACTTTCACTATTCAAAGGTGACGTATAATTAATTGGTTATTGTTACAAAATTTAAAGGAGTGAAGCTTTTAAACCAAGATTAATTAAATGATTCAATTATAATTCTTTAAAATATTTGACAGTCAAGCTAAAATTTGAGTAAAATTACGGGATTTTAACGGATTGTTGAAGTATAATAACTTATTCTGAAAATAGAAATTAAAGAAAAGGGATCGAAGTAAGAGAAGATGAGAAAGTTGAAGAATATTATATTAATATACCAGAGCGAAGCCTTTAACACCGTCTGGAGGGAACTCAGCATCTGGAGAAGGATCTTCAGCCAAACCCAATAAGAAATCCAAAAAATCCTTAGGCACAAAGTCGATCTGTGTTCTCCTAGCCCTATGATCATCCAACACATGCTCATAAAACCTATCTAACTTCATCCTCAGATCCTTCATTCGTTTAACATACCCTTGCAAATCCAAGAACCCCAACCAAGGTATCCAATCCCCAATATTCAAAACCCCATTAAGCAAGAACAACTCCTCCAACATCTCCTGAAACCCCTCACGCGTCACCACATCCTCATCCTCCACCTTATGTGACTCACTGAAGTACTTCTTCCCCATCACCGTCCTACTGATAACACTCAGAGTAAAATGGAAAAGATGGTCTTTCAGAGTAGTAGGCTTCCCTGAAGCAGCAAACAACCGTGAAATAAATGCACGCCTCTCTTGCACACGAACGTCATGGAAGGATTCAAGTCTCTTGGGGCTGAACAACTGAGAGAGATAAATCTTACGACCTTGACGCCAGTGTGGTCCGTAAGCTGCCCAAGTGACGTTGGAGTAGTCGTAGCAAGTGTATTTGCCTGCAGCAGTAATTTGGGGTCTGGTGGCGAAGGCCTGATCGTGAGTTTTCAGAAACTGCTTAGCCATTTCTCTGGATGAAGCAATCACGACGTGGAAGGACCCAAACTTGAGGTGCATGATGGGACCGTATTTTTGGGACAAATTATGAAGGGATTGGTGAGGAAGCTCTTCGATTAGGTTTAGGTTTCCTATGATCGGCCATGGTTTGGGACCCGGAGGGAGGGTAGGGTTTGGTTTCAGGAAGTGGAGGAGTTTTGAGATAATAATGGCTATGGAAATTGGAAGAAGACATGATACTACCACGGCAAACCAAGAAGCAAACTCCATAGAGAAACTAATAGAGGAAAAATGCAAACCGTTTTGGGTTAGGTCTAGTTGGCTATTGGTGTCACATATATAGCTAGCGGGCTAGGGTGTCATTTACTCCCTCCAGTCCATATTATAACATATCTAAAATATAGGATATTGGATATTTTTTTTTCTTATTTTACCCTTATCTTTAATGTTTCATCTCTTCTTATTTATAACCCTACAATGATAGTAGAATGAGATATTTAATGAGAGTAAAATATGAAATATAAATACTTTTTACATTGATTTCAATTGAAAAAATAAATTTTTTAATATGTGTATAATTGATACAAAATATTTTATAATGTGCATCGAATGGAGTATATTTGTGTGAATAATTGAGAATTAACGTAGAGTTTTGTGAATGATTGTACTTTGAGCATCTTTCCATTAAAATAATTTGACCTAATTGGTTGAAATTACCACAAGCATTTTTAACCCTCATCTTTTTCATTCTTTCATATATATATATATATATATATGGGACTTGTGTCATTATTATACTCTATAACATATATAGTGCAGAGTTCACATTATTTTAGGTTTGTGCCTGGTATTATTTCATTAGGTTTCTAAACAAACATGCGACAACCACCACTACAACGATCCGACCCCAGGAGGAAGGCTATGGTACATACGACAATCATGAGAGCTAGCCAACGCCAATGATCAGGGGGGCGGACGCAGCTTAACCATTATGGGGGCCAAAATTTTGACAAATAATATATATTTTGTATTATTAATTTAATTTTTTAATATTTATCATAATTAATTTTTCAAAATATTCTTATAACTTAAAAAAATATGAAATGATAAATTATGTGTATATATATAAAGTGAAATGATAAATTTGTAAATTAATTTTTCAAAACACATATAAAGTGAAACCATATATGCAATATATTAATTTTAAGAAAAATTATAAAAAATATATTAAAAGTTTATATTTTTAATACATTTATATATAAATTTTATATTTTATTTTTTTAAAATATATCAATAATAAATATTCTACATATATATGTTTTATTTATTTATTATGTGTAATATATGAGTTTATATATGTGTATATATATTACATTATTATAGTTAACTGTATATTAATGTGTGTTTATATATATATATATATAAAAGGAGAGGGAGAGGGGGGGGGGGCCACGGCCCCTCCCAAGTCATACGTGTCCGCCACTGCCAATGATAGATAAATACAATGACGCACATTGAACAATAATGTAACTTTGCTACAAGTGCATTTCTGACATCACTTTGATGATCTCATCGAGTTGGCGGACTGATTCCCGTATCTTACTTGCGTACGTACTGTGCGTGTAAAACGTTATTACAATTATGATAATTAGTTAAGAGTATGTGGTATAACTTTTATGATTAGTTTTATATATGAGTATGTCAATCAGGTCTATATATATATACCGAAGCAATATAACCCTGTGAGGCTTTTTGACCCGGATGTAATAAATATAAAATGAAATTATCAAAATGTTATAAGTTAAATATTATTTTTTAAGATACTATAAATTTTGCTTATTAATATTAATGTTACTGAGATAATAATTATACTTTCACATATCTCAATTTAATACAAATCGAGATAGGTGTTTTTTTTTTAAATATATGGTGACAGGCGTATCAAATCGAGATGTGTGTTTTATCACCCTATCCCCTCCCCCAACCATGTACTCCCCTCCTCCCAAAAAAAAATTATATAATTATAATTATAATATATTTAGATAGTTCTCACCACATCTCATCATCTATCTTAATTGATATCGAGGTTTTCATTTTTTTAATATAGGATCATTCAGTATTTAATATAAGACCATTTTAACTGAATCATGCTGATTAAGAATGCGAGTTAAATTAATTAACTACATTAATTTTTTCGAAAATCAAGTCATTATCCCAAAACTGTTCTTATCTAATTTCTTTTTCTCTCTTTGAAATGAATTACATATGGACATTTTTTGAAAATATCTAATAAATATCATCTCATATCCTAAAAATAATGTTATATTTATAATTAAAGAAAAATATTTTATACGTAGGTTAAATGAGATTAATTAGAATTTTTAATATCTTTTAAATTAAAAATAATTTTATAGAGGTCTTTTAAAATAATTATTCCTTTAATTTAATTAAATAAAATTTTAAAATTTTAATTATATTTTAAAAATTCAAATGAAATTTATTTTAATATGTATTTATATTATAATAAATATATTATAATTATAAATATAAATAATATATATTATAATTATAATTATATAATTATATTTTTTTTTGTGTTTTGGGGGGGGGGTACGTGGTTGGGAGAGAGGAGTGGGGTAATGGGTGATGGGTGGGGGAGGGGATAGGCCACCTTATATTTAAAAAAAAAAATAAAACACATCTCAGTTTGTATCAAATCAAGATGTGTGAAAGTATAATTATTATCTCAGTAATATTAGTATCAAAAAGTAAAATTTATAGTATCTTAAGAAATCATATTTGACTTATAGCATTTTAATAATTTTATTTTGTATTTACTATATCCGGGTCAATTTTCCCCCGTGTGATCTTGTCATTATCGGCATTGGTCACTTTGTCAAAGCTCTGTCCAATGGTGAACGGTAATGAATAACACAAGTGGGTATTTATGGATGTTTTTATATATCACTTTTGTTTTTATTACTCTTCAGCCACTTCATTGTACTCCTTTGTGTACCATGTATAAGGAAAAAAACTATTTTATAGATATTAAGAAAAATAGTTTTAATTAGTTAAATTTAATTAATTTGTCCCATTTTAAATTTCTTTAAAAAGGTTCTGGTAATGTAAAGTTAGAAGGTTAACCCACAAATTCTGCAAATATTTTGGATAGATCTAGAACAATCAAATCCATCCATTTTCATCAATGTAGATTAGCAAGGTTGGTAGGAGCTCTTGATACACCTAATCCATGGAAAAAAATCACCTATTTTCAGTCATGATATAGGATTATATATATTATGTTAAATCATTTATAATATGAGTTACATTTCAAGTAAATTAAGTAGCTCACTAATTTATTGTATATATCAGTTTTTTTACCCATAAGAATTGTTTGCATTAGTTGCTTCCATGAACGGAGCGAAATAAATTATATTAAGAAATTTTAATATGTTACTTTTAAAATGTCACATCATTATTTGTAATCCTCTTAAAAAATCTAACTCAAATAGAATGAGATCTGCCTGTGATAAAATAATATTAAATTAAGTCTGAATCCTACATTAAATTATATAATATTTTATTATCTTATTATTATATGGAAAACGAGTGTTCTAATGAGATTCACATTCTAAATATTATAGCCCACGGCACCACTACAGAAATGGACTACCGAAATGCTTGTTATATGGAATGTTTTCAAAATGTTTTTCGGTTTTTAGATGGAAAATGTTTGTTTTTCAGTTTTTATAATGTTTTCGAAATGTTTATATGTGATCGTTCCCAACGCATTCGGGAACATATTTTCTTTGATTGTTGGAAGCGTTCCCAAGGACTTAATTATATAATTTTTTTTTATCTTATTATTATATGGAAAATGAGTATTGTAATGAGATTTACATTCTAAATATTATAGCGCACGTCTTTTTGGCACCCAAAAAATTATACTATTAGCACACCTCACATAAATTGTGTTGTAGTTTTTTTATTATTGAATAGAGTATAAATAATGTCATATTTTAAGAATAATTAGGAATTCATTATTCTAAATATATTACGTGTACGATGTGGTTGCAGATTAAGTTAATAAAAAACCGTTAAAATAACTGTAACAATGCGCGTAAACTCTCGATATACTCTCTGCGAAGGATCTCATGCGGCACATGCAAATCCTCAAACTCAGGAAGCCCAGTTCTTGTTTATTTGCTTATCCAGAGGCCCATAAACTTAGTACCCGGCTTAGACAAGTTTGTACTTAATTCTAAAACAAAAGAAAATTAGTTGGGACTCTGCAAATTATAATTTATACATAGTCTAAAAAATGAACAATAGCATTCATATCTTGTAAAAAATAACTTGAAAATAATGTATTTATATATCTATATAAATGATAAAAAAATAAATGATAGTAAATTAATATTAAATAAATGATAAAAAAATATTTTTTTATATATTATGATATTCTATAAGAATGAGCCATGTGTTAACTAAAATTTTGACAGCTGTGTCTGAAAAGTATTGGACGACGGATTCAGGATACTGTTGAGTCAACAAATTGATGTATTACCTAAGTCCAAAACCCCAAACTCTATATAAGAAATTGACCCCTTCTTGTAAGTAAAGAATGCAAAATAGAGTTGGTCAAGAATACTGTTAAACAGTTTGTTAAAAAAAAAAAAGAATACTGTCAAATAAGAATGCAAATTATGGCTTAACGTGTGATCAAGTTCTATTGGTGAACATTATTTTGATTTAAAATAAGCCTCTATGATTTTAATTTATATTTGAAAAGTAATTTTCCCGTCAATGCAATTCATCCAATACAAAAGTAGATTTTTTTTCGTCTTGGACAGAATTTTGGATTAAAAAAAAATTACAATGTAACAAACCAAACAATATAATCTGTATGAGCTAGACCTTAATTTTGATGGATTTGAACTCAGTGAAGTAATAGCCAGATTTAGTAGGAGGTGGTAAGAATTCATTCTAACCACTCATTTGCAATTCAAAAGATCACGAAGTGTTATTTAAAAAATTGATTGATGAAATGGACCATGACTAAGAAATGGCTACATTTTTTCCTGGAAGCTTCTAGAGGTTTCATCAGTTCCTTGGGTGTCATAACATGATCATGTGAATTGTGAACAGATGATTGGCACGGCCGGATTCTTACTGTTTCTTCCTAAATCTAGTTAAATTCCATTTTGATGTGCTAAACTCTTTGAAAATTAAGCCAAACCCTCCTTAAATATGTGAATTGATATTTAATATAAATTTAAAGTTTAGTTTAGATAAAAAAAATCATAAAAAATTCTCTTCATAAAAGTAGTTTAATTAGTGCTTTGGAGTTACTAAATATTTAATCAATCTGAATCTTCTCCAACAGCTATATCATCCTGCATAAGAGAATTGGTGGGCTAGCTCAACCAAAAATTAGGTGTCTTTTAATTTCTCTCTTAATATAGGATTATAGAGCTGCCGGAGAGATTCTTGAGGGATATTCAACAAATGCTTGCATGGTATATTTGTTTTCAATACAAAACGATCAACAAATCAGACTAGTAATTAGGGGACATCACAGTCTTGCCACCAGCATCTTGCTGCACAATCCTAACACAGTCAGGTGCAGGATCCTAGCAGGAAAAAAACGCTTGGTCTATATGGATGACAATTGAGTGAGATGGGATGGATTTTTTAAGTGTTTGTTTCTATTTTTTTTTTAATTTCCTCTTATACCCGTCTCGTAAGTCATAATGAATTTTTCGCTTTCTGTCTCATAACTTAGATGGCAGTGTTGTATTGTCTCATTCCCCTCTTCCTGGCTATCTCTTTAAAAAAAAGAACAAAACTTATATGTTGTACCTTATATGCTTTATATGCTATTCTCTAATCAATATTTAACACATGGATGTTTTTTACACATAACTCATCCAGTCATTAACTCTACACTTAATAGTGTTAATTTATTATTACAATTAAAAACTTTTTAAATAAGACTTAAAAAAAATTTAAAATCCTAATTTTATACCCTAATCCTCTTTTCACTTCAATCGAATTAACCTCCTTGATACATCGAATTTTGCTTGGGTGAACAAATGTTCTGGTCTAAAAAATTCTGCTTTTGTTTTTCATGCTAGCAAATTTAATGTGTCTATAAACCAGTCACAATATTTTCCATGAAATACAATTTACAGTAGTATTAATTTGTACTTGTGCCAAGTCATTAGAATTATTTCATTCTGACACTATTGGTGCAGTAGCCATATGCTTTTCCTGGAGACATTATGTATTTAGTTCATATTTTGGGCGCAATTCAAGAATGTTTTCAACGGACCATGATTTAATTAGATTAAGCTATGAAAATCTTCGAGTTAATCAGACAAAGCATGCATATCAGTACTTGTTTGCTCGTCCTCTTCCTTTTGCAGTGCAAACAATGATCAAATTAATCGTTAGGGGATGGAAGCATCGATGGTTGTGGCATGGTGTTGTCGCCCTAGCAGAATTCGGTGGAGGAGATTAATTCAATTGAAGTGAAAAGAGGATTAGGGTATAAAATTAGGATTTTAAAAATTTTTTAAGTCTCATTTAAGAAGTTTTTAATTTTAACAGTGAATTAACACGGTTAAGTGTAGAGTTGATAACTAGATGACTAATGTGTAAAAAACATCCATATGTTAAATATTGGTTAGAGAACAGTATCTCAAGCATATAAGGTATAGCATATAAGTTTTCTCCTTAAAAAAATCTCTTAAAGCCTCTTTCAAATGAATTCTATTGTGTTGCATTAAAAAAGCATTAATTCTACACTTGATGTTAGCCAAAAGGCCGAGTAATATATATGTATAAAAGAAACATTAATTCTATTGTTCATATGTTACGTACAAATGTTAGATAAAAAATGTAAATACATCTCCGGATATTATCATTGATAATTTGATATATAAATTTAAATTGTCTAAGGATATTGAACAAGTTTTAAAAGCGCACAGATCAATAAAACTACTTCATCCTTTCCCTCCATCACCATCACAAATATCATAAAAGTTGAGTTTTCTGGAACTCCAATCAAATATCAAACCAAATAGAATGTGACCAATTAATTACTCCAGCTGCTTCCAACCTAATTTATTATTCAGAACTTCGTTAATTAGGCAATATTGATGGGGTCCGTGAGTGGTCCAAGTCTAAAAGAACCACTTTGGCCAAATATTGGACTTGAAAAGGTCGGAACCAAAACCCAAGCTCCCGCTTGCTTCATTCCCCCACCTAATCAAATGCATCCTCATTTTCAAAACCAAATGTTACTCCAATTCGTATTAATGTGATTCATATTTCACTAGACCGCAGGTTTAAATTCACTGTATGTAAATAATTTATTTGTGGATAACTGTAAGTACCTCTATAAACATTTTGTGAATCTCATGAAACCTATTCTAATCCCCATAAGCTTCCAAAATCCAATTCATTTAAATTATGTATTTCCCAAAAAATGTATCCTAATTTTTTTAACTATTTATAAAAATAAATGTCAGTCTCAGCGCAATTATATTTTTCATAATGTATAAATATATAAACGTAGAAGATTTAATTTCAAAGGTTGCCTGTTTAACTTGGGTGCTTTATTTCCCGGAACCTGCCGGGTAATTCCCTTGTAATCACCAGGCAAAAACATGTCCCCGGAAATGGTTCCGAGTGTCAACAATCAGACCTCTTGGTATATAAAAATCCTGTAAGGTCCCTCCCTTTCCCGATATACCCATGCATCCTTCCCTCCTTTTCCTCAACTTTCCCTTCTTCGTCTCTAGACCTAACCTAGCCCACCATTTTCCTTTTAAATCTTTTCTGATTCAATTCTAACTGCTTTTCCCTTTCCGGTAAAAGCCCAACAATGAACCGTGACAAAAGCATAGATAAACAAGTGAAGCCTCAACGCCGCCGTCCTCAAAGAAAACGCACCAATGCTCCTGGTGGTGATGGTGGCGGAAGCGGCAGCCCGGTGGCCAGCTTCTGTCTGTTCCTTCTGGGGGTGATCGCCTTAGCCTTAGTCGTCTTTATGTTCTTCTACCTCGTCTTTGTTATCTGAAAATAAAGAACAAACAGAGATCTATACTGTAATTAACTTTGGTGGATCAATTTCCATGCACTCTTCAGAAGTGGGGTTGTCGGCGAGATGGGAAGATGATGGTGGATGGACATTGATCCATCAGACAGATAGTCAGCTAGCTGGAAGTCATATATGTTTATTTCCCTGTTGTACTTGTACCGGTGATTTATGTTTTTACTGAACGTAGAGTAAATTAAGCTGTCTGGGTTTGAGAAATTAAGAGCTCTACTATATCTGAATAAATAACCCTAGCTAGATCTATATTATGGATTATCTGTAGCACTCCCATCAATCAAAGTTACCATGTGCGTTTGATATTTTTGTTTAATTTGAATTATATTTTTAGAATTTATCAGGTTCCATATATAGTACTGAAAATTTAATTTCATTTTAATTTATTATTATTAAATTAACTTCGGCATCTTGTTAAGACGATAAAATTCGGAGAGGACAAATGAATAATGCCAAAGTCACCTATGTTCGACGCTAACAAGAAAAGAGTCATCCGAAAAGTAAAAAAAAAATGAATAATGTTAAGGATGATTTCTTCTTTTATATTGAAACTCACTTATTTAGATCCTATCCATCTTAACTATCTGGAGTTATGTGAAATTTATGGTTTTTTGTACCGCAGTTTTGTTTTGCCAAAATTTTACAGGAGTTAATTGGTAGTTTGGAACGTGAATCAGTAATGTTTAATTAAATTAAATTGTTGTGATGATATTCAGTTTGATATGTGTGTGTGTGTGTGTGTGTTGTTAAGACTTAAAACTATCATATTCAATATTGGCAATTTAAATTCGAACCATATCAAAACGGAAAAGAAGTTATTCCAACACAATTTTTTTCATTCATAACATTTACTGTAAGTTCCAAAATCTTATTCAAGGACTATTAAGTTCCTTCCTTTCATCATCATTATTATTATTTTTTTTTCATTTTGATTATGGAAATTAAATCTAAAATTTTTGGAAGTATCTGAGTATAATTACAAATTCAACATTACAAGAAGTAAATTAAAATGATAAAATATAGGTTTATTAAAACTTTATATTCTAATCACATATGAACAATAATGATGCTCAATACATTAGTTAATGCATAAACATGTAATAATAAAATTTATAGGAAGTTGTATTATTTATTAGTCATAAATAATAATATCTGATTAAAGATTGTGCATCATACGTACTCACTTGTAATAATTGGAATAAATATAGGTTTTGTTTTAAAAGAATTAAAGAAGATGCAGCTTCATTCTATTTCTGGGTCAATTAACGGGTGTGGTAATTAATAAAATTACGGGAAGAGTGGGTCATTGAGAGGCACGTTTTGATACAAGACAAGGGAGGAAGATAGACACTAGCCACCATCTATAGGACACCGTCAACGAAAGCGAAGATGGATGTAATAATAATGAAGAGAATTAATATATATATATATATATATATACACACACACACACGCACAGAAACAAGCAGAGAGAGGGAGAGACGTATTGATTTATCTAACCTCAAAGCAACTCTTACTTTTGACCTCAAATCGTGGCCTCTACTTTTTCTTATCCTTTAATATTTTTTTGTAATTTTCTTATCTTTTAATTTGTTTATTTGTCAATTTAAAAAATAACAATATTTTAATTAACAAATATTTAAAATTTAAACCATCTCATTTAATTAATTTAAAAGATTAAAGAAGAGTATTTAAATCCAATGAACATTTGCTTTGAATTAGACATCTCGATAACAACATTGAATTCAATACTGATCAGATGTGGTAGTTTTTGAGGGTCACTCTCAACTTAAGTGTCATGCGCACTTTAATTTTTTAGATTCTATTCATCAAAATATATAGTAAGATTCAATAATTTCATATTTGATGTCTTAAATCCTAATTTCTATAAAAATATTATGCGTATATTCATTTATTTTCATAAATAAATTATCATTACTTATAATTCAACATTCAACATTCAAATCACTCAAATTTTTTTAGTATATCAGGTTTGAATTCTTTATTATTACCCACACCTCTTCAGTGAAATTTTAATTACATTATAAAGTTAAATTTTTTAAAGTGTAATTTTAAAAAATAAAAGTAAAAAAATGTATTCTCATAATTACAATTTATCTTCGCAAGTACTAATGATATATACTCACAAACCTACCTCTTTATACACGTAGACAAATTTTTCTTTTTGGTCAACACCCAACACAAATACAGAAATTTGATTCTTAATTTTATAAAAATAATATTTTCAATTTTGATCTATGTTGCTGTTGGATTTAACTACCCATGAAGCCAATTTTAAATTTAAACTGAATATCTTAAATTTTACTTTTAAGATATTATAATTAATTATTTTGGATAGTTAATTATATCTCATATTTGGTTAGAGATTGTGATTTTTAAAGAGATGAAATGATATTCATATCATATATTATCTTTTAAAGGCATAGTATCAGTTTGCTTTAAGAAAATCTTCGTAAGATTCAATTTGGAAGGTCTATAGAGTGTCTTCGTATAAAAAAAACACAGGAGTCTCACATAGAAGAATAAACACTCCGTGAGTGATTTTGATCAACTACGTTCTCCTCTGCTGCTTAACTTGATGTTTAGGTAACACATCTTTAGATCTTCTACACTATTTTTTAATTGCATAATACTTATAAAAAATTTAAAATCAATCTTCAAAGCTTATTAATTTGGGTTTGATTGATTTATTTAACACTATTAACTTTACCCTAAATTCAGTGTTTAGTCAATAATTTTATTTGGCCAACAACAATTTGCTATCATACCACATCAAAATCCAATTGACAAACTGAGTTTCCATGCATTGTACAAGAGTTTGAATACAAGTATATACTATGATTTATTATAAATTTTATATTTTTTGATATATTTATCTAGTATTAAGTATTTTCGATTAAAATTCAAGCATTTTTAGATTTAAATGGGGTAGTTTTCCTAATATAAATATTTTTATTCATAAAGTTCAAACTCAATACCCTGCTTGGTAATATTTTTGTTTTTTATCAATACAATTTTTATATTTGATATTGACAATTCCCTGGCCCAAAAATCAAAAGATGTTGCTGATCACAGTTCTTTAGCACTGGTGACCCAATGGGCTAGCTTGTTCCAAACAAACTCTGTTGGGTTAGGAGTATGTAACGGTGGGTCATACAGGTCTCTCTACCTATTGACAAAACGAAAGTTATAATTTACTACCTTACTATGTCAGACTCCTTGCAATAGATGGGGTCCGGGCAAGCAATTTGTGCTAGGTACAATTTTATATTGAAAAAAAAGTGTGACTTGCTAAAATTTATAGATATATAAATCTATGCATGAATTTCCTTCTTTTATATATTTTTATATGCAAGAGTAACAATCAGCTTTGATGCTACACTAAAAGTGGCGTTTAGTCTCACCCTGGATTTTGCAACCTCTTAAACACAGAAATTACTGTATGATTTATTTTTATTTTTATTTTTAAAATGTGTTTTTATAAAATTAATATATGATAACTAGACATGCTTTTTTGCAACTTCCACTAAATTTGAATAATTGCAACTTGTTATATATTGATATTGATAACGATAATTGTTGGCCCAAAAAAAAATTGATAACGATAATTTTCTTTGCAACAATCATTGAATTATAATTTTATTTATTTCAACCAATAATATGTAATATGACAAATGTTGAATGCATATTTCATTAATATAATAAATATTTCCAAACAAATTAAATTTATAATCTTTGATATAAAATAAATAAAATTAAAGCAATTTCTTAAATTATTTAGTGTAAAATAAAAAAAATAAGTTATATAATTTATATTTAAATATATCACAAAATATTATATTATACTACTCTCTCAACTCTCAAGTCTTAAATATAGAGTTTTTACCTTGATATGAGACACAAATACCATATTTATTATGTATTATAAAAAATATTCTTGTTTAATTCATAAAGGAGAGAAAAAATAAATTAGTAAATATAATTTCTTAAAACATTCTTTAAAAAAAAAAAATAATAATTAACTAATTTTTTTTATTCTAGGCCGCATATTTTCTGGTCTCGTTTACCTCACAGTTCCACAAGGACACGAAGTTGGAACTTGGAAGTTTATAAACCCCGATATGTCTTATTAGGTGGGCATCCTCGCTCGTACGGAGAAACAAGAAGACAACGCTGCTTACCGGAAATCCTATGGCTACTCTTGATACCGACGTTACAATGGTGCCGGCCGGCGACGCTGCCGGTCCTTCTTCCAAAAAGCCTAAGCGATTCGAGATCAAGAAGTGGAACGCCGTCGCTCTCTGGGCTTGGGGTAATCTTTCCCCTAACCCTAACCCTAAATTTTTTTATTTTTTGCTTTTTAATCGTCTTCTCCGATTCTCTCCTTTCATGCTTTTGATCTTTGTGCGCGGCATTTTATATTTGTTTTCTTTTTATTTGGTGCCCATCGAATTGTGATTGCGCAGATATTGTTGTTGATAATTGCGCTATCTGCCGCAACCATATCATGGATCTATGTAAGGACATCTTGACTTTTTTTTTTTTTTCAATCGATGGATTCTTCATTCGCCTGAAGTAATTTTCTTCATTGACTGTTTTAGGCATTGAATGCCAGGCCAACCAGGCTAGTGCCACTAGCGAGGAATGCACTGTAGCTTGGGGTATGACCTAAAACCCTGCACATTGTTTCTCTATTTTCTTTTGCTCATTTTCTATTCTTTAGTAGCCTTGCCTTCTGACTGTCTTCATCAACAATCAAAGATGGGGCTTTTTTTTAAGCACGAATGCCTGATCAATGTCAACATAGAGTCAGTAAAATTGCTTCTGTATTTATTTGTTATCTTCAACTAAAGATGGAACTTACTTTTTTCTCTTCGGATTTGAATTCAAATGTGACTCGTATTGTGCTTATATATAAAAATAATTGTGGATGTGTTTTGTTTGGGACTTAGAAACTGAGGGAAACATTGGCAGACGAGGCATATTATTAAAGTTGCTACCAAAATTCATAAACAATACAGTTAAATGTAGAAAGATAAACCACTATTTATTATCTTAGTTGCTTACATCTACATATTAACAGGAGTCAGAATAACTGCATGATGATTCTCGTTAATGTGAAACCAAAGGGAATATGTAAAGGATTTTCTAGACCATAAAACTCTGAATATTCTGTTTCATTTAGACTTGTTGCTAAATCACTCACTTTTCATTCACTGACTTTACTTGTTTCTCTTGGAACGACTTTTGTCATGGAACTAAGTGTATTCTACTTCTAAGCTTTATCAAGACATAGTTTTTCTCTTTGTCTAGATTTACATTTTTACTAGTGGAATTTCTGAGAATTTTTGAGCCTGTGCCTCCAAAAGTCTTGCGCTTTACCATGAAATAGTATATTTGTGGCTGTCATGCAAATGATACTGTGTCAGTTGACATGTTGCCCTTCTTTGATATTTGAGAGTATGATTGGAGGTTTGCAACTTTTCTACTTCATCTATAGCAGCAGTAAAAGTAGTGGTAATATAACTGTAAGCATTTTTGTTGATATTATGTTGGATGTTAAGTTAATGTGTATTTGAAGGATTAAGATATGTTTAGGAGCTATTATTGTTGAAATAGAGTCTTAAAAAAAATTGGTTCTGTTCTGTGTTTTTAATTTTTAAGAATTTGTATTCAGCTTTTAGCTTAATAAGAAGAAATTGTTCTGTTTTAGTTGAGGAAGTATAGATGCTAGCATGGACAAGTTGACATGTCAAATTTCGAAAGATACAAGACATGATTGAGTGCTTTTAATGATATTAGTTTTTATGATTATATGAAGGAATTTTGATGATCTCATCTACATGGGATTTCTAGACTCTCACTCCAACACTATGTTGGCTTTCATTCCCTCAAATAGACCCTTCGTCTTTAACAGCCGTGTCTAAATTTGGACCTGTACAGGGAAATGCTGGACAAGTTTCATTAGTTTGTTGTGCTAAAATTAGTTTCCGAACACATGTCCTAAGACAGTAGTTTCTGGGCTGCATAGTTTATGATACATTCATAGTTATCATTTTTGTTGTGACATTCAAATGTGCTGGTACAGTTGGCTCTGCTACGCATGCTAGTGTGTCTATTAGACTATTAGTCCTTTGCTTTGCAATTGCAGGATTACTTACTGTTCTTTTACTTTTATTTCTACTCAGGGGTCTGTAACCATGCTTTTCACTTCCATTGCATCAGCCGATGGCTGAAGACCCGTCAAGTTTGTCCTTTAGGTATGTGCCTAGTACTTCTCTTTTCTGTTGTGACCACTATGGATTTATAACTGCTCTTGTCACTTCCTTGGTGTTGCTCTGTTTCTACAGATAACAGTGAGTGGGAGTTTCAAAAATACGGTCACTAGAACATTGTTGTGGTCAAGCTCCTTGGAGACTTGGACCTCCTGTCCTTCCTTTACTATGATAGCGTTGGAGAGATATTTTCATTTGCTGCCTTGAACTATGTCTTCTTTTTCTTGTTGGTCCAATAAAAGTTCTCTTTTTCTTGTTTGTTGAACTTCATTATGATATTGAAAGGCCTTATGATATCGAATTCTATGCATACAGTAGGTATCCTTGAGAAGTCCATATTCTATGTTTTGAGAAAAATGAGAACTACTATACTACTCCATGATTACTCCACCTCTGTACGGGTTCTTAGTATTTCGATCTTGAGGTTGTGCATTCTGCCTGTTTTCCATTATTCTGCGTTGCAAATGCCAAGGAATGAAAAATGTCCTTCTACCTTCCATTTAGAATAATTCCTTTGGTTTTTTTTTTGTGGCCTATTGAGTGATATGCCAAAAATAGCTAACTTAGTACTTGGATAAAACAGCATATCCTTTTACATGTTGATGCAAATTCGGCTTCTCATAGAAAATCCGAATATTTTCTGACCAGCAGAATTGGTTCGTGGCTGAGCATGCAGTTGGGTTTGACTATTGTTTCGTTGTTTAGTAATCAATATATCAATATGCATTAATTTCAATAGATCAACGATTCGGTACAGCATCAACGATAAAATTAATAGCAAATTTTATTGTGTATAAATTATAAATAGTGCAATCTATACATTGCATACCTGCTAAATATATGGAGGCTTACCTATTTTCCCTTGCAATAATAGATTTCAATGTTTATAAATTGGCAATAGTATATTTTTATCTTTTAAATTTCTAGTAGGTTTCATTTAAATTTCTTAATTTTATTTTATTTATTTTTTATTTTTTAATTTTTAAAATATAATCCAAAGTTGCGATGTTTCCCGAAAATGTTGGTAAAGATGTTTTCGGAAAATGTTGGTAAAGCATTTTCACATGTGCATTATTCAATATGACATGTTAATTTTTAATATTAAGTCATTAAACTTAAAATATTTTAAATTAAATTAAAAAAAATAAAAAATTATAAATTATAAATATTTGACTTCTAAGCAAAAATCTTAATCTTAGGATTTTTGTTATTATGGATAAATATGTTAGCATTATAAAATGTTTTATTAGCATTTATGAATGTTATGTCAGCAATTTATGTTAATATAGTTAACATTGTTATTAATAAAGAAAGTTTTGGTTATATTTTAAAAGTGAAGAATTAAAAAGAAATAAAATAAAATTATGAAATTAAAATGAAACATAATATAACATTATGAAACTAGAAGTGTATTTTTACTTTATATATATATAAAAATAAGTTTAACGTAGTCTATTTAATTTTTCATATTTAAATAAATATAGAAAATTAAATAGAGTACGTTAAATATTTGTGTCAAAATTGGATTTAATTTAAAAAAAAAGATTGATTAGTCTCAACGGATTCAGCACCAAAACCCAACTGCAGTAATATTCACTTCTTGTTTCACTATCAGTCTATCACAAAACTTACACACACACATGTTACCATATCGATTAATAATGAATTTTAAATTTAAATTTTAATACTTTAAAACTATAGTAAATATATTTTTAAATAAATTAATCAAACAATGAACCATTGAGAATAATTGTACTGACACTTTTTTTTCGAAAAAGGGGGAATATATACTAATATGAAATTGTACAGACACTTCATCAGTAAAGATCGTGTTCAAGTTTAATAGATTGAATTAAATAAAATAAAAATTATTGAAAATGTTTATAAATAAAAGTAATTAAAAATAATGACGATAAAACTATAATATAATAACACTAAAAAAATACTAAATATACATATGATATATTTTAATTAATTTTTATTTTTTTATGTTGTTAGAATAGAATTTCAGTTTCTTGTTGCCAAAGCCCTACAAGCTCCGTGACAGGGTGGTAGAGCCTTGGGGAAACTTTGGGAACTGCTTGAAAGCCGCAAGTTAATAGATAAAATATGTTGGAGAACCAAAGGGATTTTACTGAGTAACATTCTGCAGGGAACAAGGGAGCAAGAATCTCACTCTCAAACTCTCTAATAGCCAAAGGAGGATCTCCAAAATGAAAATAATGATAATGATCTCACCAATCACTAGTTCTAGGTGTCACTGTGTTATTTATAATGTGAGAAAACAAGCATTAAATAATCTTGAAATCTAGACCAGAAAATTAAAAGATAATCTAGAAAAATCAGTAAAAATCCCTCACCTTACTCAACTAGCCGTTGCCTTCCTATCCTTACGCCTGGAATAAGTCAGAATCTGTTTTGGAACGTTATCACAGGGCAGTCAGCAGAAGTAGGGTTCACTGTGCTGATCTTATAGATGTAGCCGTCATCTGCAGAGGTGAAGAGCTCCATCCTAGTCATGGCGGTAGGGAAGAACAAGAGGATCTCCAAGGGAAAGAAAGGAGGCAAGAAGAAGGCGTAAGCACCTTTTTCATCCTTTTTAAATTTCGGTTTATAGTATGTCTCGTCTTATGGGTCTATCATCTCATCTGTGTGCTCAATTCAACCCTGTCTATGCTTCTCTGGCTTCCAGAGCTGATCCCTTTGCTAAGAAAGATTGGTATGATATAAAGGCTCCTTCAGTGTTCGAAGTAAAAAATGTGGGCAAGACCCTCGTCACTCGCACTCAGGGGACCAAGGTAATTAATTTCATTCTTGTTTTCCTTGTTTTGAATTTAGCACCCATAAGCGCTTCAAGTATGGAAATTTGTTTATATAATTAAAATAATCTCTTTACATTTATAGCCCCGGCTGTGTACTAAAGTTGCCAGAATTGGTTGTTGCTTAACGAGATAATTAATCTACATTTGATCGGGGACTGCTTTGTTTTTTGCATTTCTATACTAAACTGAGAGGAGTGAAGCAGAATGATTACTCACGTTCTAGATTATTTTCAGCTTCAATCTCCTTAAGGTATACAGTAAACAGATATTAAGATATAATAATATTTCCTGAGGCAGTTCTTAGGCCAGTGGTGGAATGGCCTTTGCGGTTTCATTTATTAGCTTAGTCCCCTCTCTACTTCCATAATTCTAAGAACATGTTCTATGGCTTGCCCTATTGAATGGCCTTTAAGGATTTGACTTGTATAGTTCGTATGAGCATCTGTGATAGGATTTAATGGAATAGTCTGATCTGAAGTGTACCTGTGGTCACCATTGAATCTTGTGCATGAGTATCTATAGATGCTCAGATGAACAATGTAGGCTAGGACGTTCTCTGCAATTTCCTCACAACAGATGAACTATTCTATGAGGCAAGTTGAAAAGGGACCTAGCCAAAAGATAAATTTGTAAGGGCTGTCTAATCGTGAACCTAATAGAGCCTGTGCTGTGCTGCTCAACCACACCAACTCGGCATAAGAAGTACACAACAGCATACAAGACTGTGATCACTAATATTATTGATCCTCATACTTGTTTATTGAAACAGGTCATATTATAAAAGCTCTCTTCATTGAAACTTCAATACACTATTCATTGCATCTCACAATTCAAAAAACTCTTTATTATGTTTTCTATTAAATTTGTTCATTACTGGTTAATAATTATTTTTTTTAAAATTTCATTTTACTCTTTATGGACTGGTGTTTGATTTGTTTTAATGCCTTAGAATGATGTCCTAGCTTGTTCATGCATACAAGAATTACTTATAATTATAATTAATTTGTCTGTCTCTATTTTTCTTGCTTTCCCCAGTTCAGTGTTTTACTTCACATGTGTGAGTGCCTTTTTGGCAGCATCTCTTGCCTTAGACTTGCTTGGTATTATTCAATTATTGTCTATATTGTTAGTATGAAGCGTGAACTGTGGATTATGATGTAAGGTGACACCTTCCACCTTCTGTGTAAATACAATTTGTCAGGTTTGAGGATTGTACTTGCTTGTACCGATCATGTTATTTGTAAATAACAGATTGCTTCGGAAGGACTTAAACATCGAGTATTTGGGGTTTAATTAGCTGATCTACAAGCTGATGAGGACCATGCATACAGGAAAATTCGGTTGAGAGCTGAGGATGTTTGAGGGAAGAATGTTCTGACAAATTTCTGGGTATGATCGACTGCTGAAATTTATCTTGCTCATGCTATAATTGAATGCCCTGCTTGATTAAATCAACTATTATCTAATGAAATATTGTTATCTTTAGCGTATGGATTTTACTACGGACAAGTTGGGGTCATTGGTGCGGAAATGGCAAACTTTGATCCAAGCTCATGTGGATGTGAAGACCACTGATAATTACACATTGAGAAGGTTCTGCATTGGATTTACCAAGAGACGTGGAAACCAGGTGAAGAGGACCTGCTATGCTCAGTCGAGCCAGATTAGACAGGTGTATTCACTGATTAATTTGTAAGATGCAGACTATGGTTGTTTTCATCTTCCAACTTCACAACATTTTGACCGTGAGATTACTTGCATTTTGCCACAAAGTACCTAACAAGTAAATGCTGAAATTTAATTGGAGCGAATTATTTGTTAACAACTTGTTATTTAGCACACATTTTTATTGCATTCTAGTAATTTTGCTTCTGCACTTGACTATTGGAAAATTGGTTTTACCTTACGAAGTTTGTTGTGTATTTTTATGATCTACCATCGTTTTCTCCTCATAGAAGATTGCATATTTCGAAACGCACCTTTACGTTTTCAGATTCGCCGGAAGATGAGGGAGATCATGACAAATCAGGCTGCCTCCTGTGATTTGAAAGAGTTGGTCTGCAAGTTCATTCCAGAGATGATTGGCAAAGAGATTGGGAAGGCAACATCTAGCATTTACCCTCAACAAAATGTGTTCATCAGAAAAGTCAAGATTTTAAAAGCTCCCTAGTTTGATCTTGGAAAACTGATGGAAGTATCTCACCTATGTCAAACATCCTTTCAAAATGTTTAAATAAAGTACAAATAAACTTGAATAAAGACCGACTAACCTGAATAGTTTGAGTTACAGCTCCAGCCTTCTTCATGTTTCTTTCTAGTGCTTCCTATTTCATGATTCATCAGTCTTTCTCAAACCTATAAACCCTTATGATGGAAACAATAATTTCTCAATTAACGTGTCTAGGGGGGTGAAAATTCTCTATTTTGTGATCACCAGCAAATTGTTGGAAACTTGAACAGGGGACTGATCTTTGGTGCCTTTGCTATCTTCTACCGGTAGGTTCATGGTGATTATTCAGAAGACGTTGGTGTGAAGGTAGACAGACCCGCAGACCAAACAATGGTTGAAGCAACAACTGAAGTCGTTGGAGCTTGATTGAATGACAATGCTTCTCTAGTTTGATTTAGAAGTTATACTACATTCTCTTCACTGAGTTTAGTTTTATACATCAGTTCAATCTTTTTTATTTTACGCTGGTGGAGCAGTTTTGTATTGAGATTGAGAAAAAACAGTTGGCTACATTCAATATATGTTTACAATTTGTTCTCTCTGTTTTTCACTCTGCTTGTGTGAGTCGAGAGATTTCTTTAATTATGAACCTTTGAAATGGCATTCATTGATACTGTTGATACGTTGTAATGTTTAGGTAAATGGAAATCTGCTAAAACTTGGGTTTAGATTTTAAGTTATTTGCTCATAAATTTAACAATTGAAGATTTTTTACTACTCATTTATGACAGTATAATTGAGTCTATATGAGAAAAATTCAGTCTGTGATGATTTTATTAGAGCATCTCTGACCTTGTCCGACCAATCTTAGCTATCGTGGATTCCTTCGTAGTTTACGAATTATTTGTTCTGTATATAAGAATTATAGTGCTGTTCATAGCTCTTTATTTTATTTTCTTTTTACTTATATATCTGTATAGATAACTTTAGGAGATGCTATAGCAAATTATAAAACAATATGACAGATCATGATTCTTTTGTGGCATTAATTGTTTAAACTCTTAAGAGAATGAATAATGGTAAAACTATTGGTTCCGATGGTATTCCTATTTAAATTTGGAAGTGCTCAGGACAGAAGAGAGTTTTGTGACTCACTAAGTTATTTAACGAGATCTTAAGGTCCAACAAAATGCCAGAGAAATGGAGAAAGAGTACTCTGGTGCTTATATATAAGAACAAGGAAGATATTCAAAATTGTGCAAATTATCGGGTAATAAAACTCATGAGTCACACCATGAAACTTTGGGAAAGAGTGATTAAGCATAGACTAAAAAAAGAGTCTCATATTTCGGAAAATCAATTTGAATTTATGCCAGGACGATTCACAACAGAGGCTATTTATTTATTAAGGGGTTTGATTGAAAGATATTAGAGTAGAGAGAGACTTGCATATAGTTTTTATTGACTTGCAAAAAGCCTATGATAGAGTACCAAGAGGGGTGTTGTGGAAAGCAATGAAGAAGAAAAGTGTTCGTGTAATTTATATTCGAGTCATAAAGGATATGTATGAAGGGGGCAACAAGTGTAAGAATTCCTGGAGGTGAGACAAATGATTTTCCGATAAGGATAGGTTTATATTAAGGATCTTCCTTGAGTTCATACTTGTTTAATTTGATTTTGGACGTTCTAACAAAATATATATAGGAGGAAATTTCAAAGTGTATGCTCTTTAAGGATAATATAGTGTTAATTAAGGACTCAAGAGAAGAGGTCAACTCTAAACTTGAGTTGTGGAGACACACTTTGAAATCAAAAAGTTTCCATTTGAGTAGAAGTAAGACATAATATATGCATTGTAAATTTAACAAGAGACCAGTTAAAAATGATTTAGAGATAAAAATTGAAGAACAAACCATTTTAGAAATGTCAAAGTTAAGATATTTGGAGTCAATTTTACACAGTGATAGCGAAATTAATGGAGATGTTATACATATGATATAAGTTGGGTGGTTAAAGTGAAGAAAAGTATCAGGAGTTATTTGTGACCGTAAGATACTTACAAAACTCAAAGGGAAATTTTATCGAATAGCTATAAGGCCAATAATCTTATATGGTAGTGAATATTAGGCTTTGAAAGGATAACAAAAGCATAAGATGAAAGTGATAGAGATGAGGATGTTAAAATGGATGTGTGGTCATATAAAATTGGCTAAGATACGAAATGATTGTATACAAAGGAAAGCTGGAGTATCAAGGAGAAAATTGTGAAAAATCATGTAAGGTGGTTTAGGCATGTACAAAGAAGAAGGCAAGAAAAGTCAATGAGGAGAGTTGATTAAATGACTTGGAACCCTATTAAAAAGCGTAGAAAAAGACTTAAAAAGATACTAAGAGAAGTTATAAAGAATGACCTCTTGAGAAGTGATTTGTTTGAGGAGATGATATTTAATAGAATTCAAAGGCGTCGTATGATCCATGTAGCTAGTCCCACATTAGTGGGATAAGGCCAATATTGTTATTGTTAATTGTTTAAACTAAAAGCTCAGCACATTCTTGTGTACATGATATGAAGCATTGATCTGTGCTTTTTCTTTTTTTTTTGGTCTGCTTTTTGGTAAATTGGATTGGTAATAATTCTGATAGCACATATGTAAGGCTACATTTGGTCAATAAAAAAAGAGTTTCATGAGAGAGAAAAGAGGAGAAAAATTTTTATGTAATATATTTGGTATATATTATTCAAGCGAGTAAAAATAGTTTTTTCTTGAAAATATATTCTCTATCACCTTCTCCCATTCCATTTCCCTTAAAAATACTCACTTTTATCAAATACAGCCTAAGATCTAGTATAGATGGCAAAATAGACATCATGGCTTATGTAAAGAGACGAAGTTAATACACAGATCATGTTTATCGGGGGAGAAAGATTAAACCCACCTCACTAATAATGGTCTATGTGGACTTTCAAATTTCAATATGCTTGAGGGGCTCAATCTAAATATAATCAGAACATGTCATGGAAATACTAGACCAACTCAGTGAACTTAAATCCAATACTCCATGTCCATGTTACTGCCTAACAAATGTTGGAAGATTATATAGCAGATTTTGATTTTGACTATGTCCAGATATTTTGGAATATACGAAACGGTAAATGTAAGACACACATGAAGCTAGATATACTCAAATACACTTAATATATATTATTATTGACAGTGGCAGAAGCACTTCCATAGGCAATATAAAGTACCTGAAAGATCAGTTCAATAACTCAACTTGTTTCACACTGTCAGTACACAGTCAAAACAGTGCAATTCCATCGCTATAATATGACACACAGTACAACTCTTCTCAGAAGTTAAAACATGTTATGATCAGAATAAAGTAGTTAATTATTAGTAGAACAAACTTCATCCTTTATTGTTTGTGATAAAGCTTGATTTCACTGACTAAAATAAGAACTCATATGCTAGTTTTAATACCAGAAACATCCCAAAATCAAGAAAATAGTTACAACAATCTGCCTCTAGTTTATCTACCTTAGTCTTCTTTAGTTGAAGGCCTGGAACATCCACAAAAACACACTTTGATGCGCCTTTTGCTACTTTTCTTGCGAGTGTGAATGAAGTCCCTCAGCAAAACATCTGTTCGTCCAGAAAACCTGCTTTTCCCTTTCTTTGTCTTTTCATCAGCTAATTTCAGCAAAACATATTGAATGTTCTGCACCTCAAACTGCAATCTCCCTATCTGTTCAGAACCTCGTCGTGCCTGCTCCATTATTCTTTTTCTGTTGGTGTGCGCACCATTTTCTGTCTCCCTGTTCAAAGATGATGAACTCTCTTCAGTGTCTCTTGTCAATTGATCATTGAGGTCCAGTAATTGTGCCACAGCTTCGTCAACTTCTTCTATTTGTCTTTTGACTGTCTCAGATTCAACGTCATTGCCCTTCTTGCCTCTCTTATTTGTCTCCGCCTTCTCTTTTAAGTCTTGCACAGTCACCTTCAGAATGTTCAATTTCTGAGCATCAGAGGCAAGTCTCTCCAAGATCTTTCTTCTCTTGCCATCTTGATTTTTCTCTCTCGTAGTTTTTGACAACTCGAGTTTGTCAACTCCCAATTCCTTCTCAACCTCCAGTTCTGAAGAGGAATATTGGCATCTCCCCGAATTGTTTGACTCATGGCATGTGATGACATCATCCAATGGAGCATCATCCTGTCTCTTTGCTTCACTGCCCTGTTCAGCGGTTTCCCATAACTCAAGCATCTGGTCATCAGTCCCATGACTCCGGCTACCATTCTCTCTCTTGCAATTCTTAGAGGCTGGACTATCTGAGACTTGATCAAGTGGAATGTCTTTCATCAACGAAACATTTTCATATTTTGGTTTCTGTATCTTGAGATCATCTATAGTTTCATCCTTGCGTTCCATCTCAACTTTTCCCATGTCATTTTCTGGATATGGGGCAGCCCTGGACTCCAAGTCAACGCTCATTTGTGTTAGAGCTTCTACTTCAACATTGTACATGGCAGGCAGACTCTTCTCAACATGTCTTTCAAATTCTTCCTCCATTACCTTCTCAACAGCTCTAATTCTTGTCTGTATGTTCACCAAATCTGAAACCCCATCTGGTACTGGGGTCAAAGACTTCTCATTCTCTTGTGATCCTTGACAACTTTGCTCTTTAGGACAAGTTTCAGCCCCTGCTTCCTGGACAAGCGTTCATGAAGAACAAGGATAAGTAAAATATACATCTGTCAACTGCACAAGCTCAAGCTTTTTACAAGAAAAAAGAAGGGGTTAAACACAGGCGAAGAGAATACTACCTGTTGTTTTCCATTGCCTTCAACAGGAGTTTTCTTGGTCCAATAAAGAGCAGCATATTCTAAAGATGAAAAATCCTCTTTCAAAGAAGTAATAACTGGATTATATGCAGATAACTGGCCCTTCAGTCCTCGAATTTCACTTTCCAGCAGACCCATTTTATCTCTCATATGTTCAATCTCCAGGCTTTTTGCAGTGCTTTCATCTTGAAGTCTCATGCAAACGCCAGAGAGTTCATCGACTTTATTTTCAAATAATGCTTCACTGATGGATGAAATCTGGAGATCGAAATAGAATGTTGCAGCCTCAGCCTCCCAAAGTTCAGATTCATTTGTTTTCTCTAGCAGCTCTGAATTCAAAGATTCTTCCCTCACTCTTTGTTGCTCAACTTGTTGTCTTAATAATCCAATCTCAGACAGGAAATTTCTGTTTGCAACATTAAGGTCTTCAAATTCCTTTTTCCGATTCAAGCATTCTTCTGATATTTCAAGAACCCGCCTCTCTAGATTTTCCTTGATCAGTCTTGATTCTTGGCATTCCAGCTTCAGTTCTTCAACACATCTGCAAAGCTCTGCATTCACTGTCTCTGCTGCCTTCAGCTTTTGTTCCACTTCTAGAATCTCTGCTTCTTTCTTCTGAAGAAGTTCCTCCGCTTTTTCAATTTGATGACATAAATGATCATTTACGTTTTTGGCTTCCTGCAGTTCCTTGTCCATCCTCTCAATTGAGTCATTCAGATACTCATTATCTGCTCCTTTCAGCGCCAACTTTTCATCCATCATTCCTACCTGCTGCTTGAGGTCACTGTTTAGAAGACGAAGAATGAGCAGATGTTCACCAAGTGCTTCTTTTTCCAAGTGCTTCTCAGCAGCAAAGCTCTCATAAACTATATTAAGGTTGCTTAGAGTCAGTGCCTCATGGAGAATTTCACTGTGCTCATTTTCAGAAATGGAAATTGCATCTTTGAGATCCAAAACACTCTTAACCAATGAACTATTCTTCTCAAGCGCCTTGCTATTTTCCTCCTGAAGAACCAAATTTGTTCCTTGCAAGTCCAATAGCTCCACATGCAGACTCTCCAAATTGGACTTTAACATCTGCTCCTTTTCTTCTCCCTTGGTCACTTCAACCCTTAAATTATTGTTCATCTCCAGAAGTTCAAGCTTATCCCTCTGCAACATTTCATGCTGCTCTCTTAGGATCTTGAATTCCTGCTGCAGGATCTTCTTCTTGGACTCCAGTTCTGCTCCCTCAGATTGCAATTGACAAAGTAGAGTTAAGAGGACAGAGTTCTCTACCAGTAGCTGCTGCATCTCATCTTGGCTTTTCACAACAGAACCTTTCAACCACTCAATATTATCCAAAATAAGAGGTACATGCATTTCCTCTTGCTTCATCATTTTACCATTCCCATCATCAAAATCAATTCGAAGAGCCCCACATACTTGATGAATCCCCATTCTCAACTTTCTTATTTCATCTAACAAGAACTCTATTTCCATCTGTTGCTCAAGATTTTCACATTCCAACTCAGAGATGACTTTGTCAGAAAACTTTGATGCCTCAACATGCTTTTCACATTCAATAAACAAGGCCAAGTTCTTCTGCTCCAAATCTTCCATAAACCTCTGCAAAATGAATATCTCAACCTGAGCATTTACTGCCTTATCAAGTTCTTCCTCAAATTCTATCTTCCCCAACTGACGTTCCTCTCGTATTAGATGGACAAGGTTCTCCAAATTTGTCAGTCGAGCATCACTTGAACGTTTATGACTTGCATCCTCATCTTTTTCCGCCAAAAAGGAAGCACGAAGTTCTTCTACTTGATTGACTGTGTTTTCTTTGTCCCTCTCCACGTCAGTATATTTTTCTTCTAATGTTTCAAACCTCTTTTCCAAATTACCGAGTCTTGCTTCTACACTTTCCAATTGAGATACCAGAATACATCTTTCATTTAGAAGATTGGACTTCTCATTATTCAGCAACTTGCAGAATTCTTCCAAGCTACTTGTTTTTGCCCTCAAACCTTCAAGTTCAATGTTGGCATCAGACAAGGACTTCTCCAGCGAGATATTCTTCTCCAACAACTTGTGCATACTTTCAGTGATTATTTGTAACTGTGAAAATAGGGTTGATTTTTCAGCAACAAGGATTGATTTTTCTTCCTGGAGAACTTGGCAGGTCTCCTTAAACTTATTCACTTCAACCCTTAAGCCATCCAACTCATCATTCAATTTTGACAGGGAACTTACCATATAGGCATTTTCATTTGAAAGTTTATCCATGTCCTTGGACTTTCCATAAAGAACTTCTTTCTCATCTCGTTCCATTTTGCAGAACTCCTTGAGCTTTGAGTTTTCATTTTGTAACTCTTTCACAGTTGCTACAAAGCATTCAGGATCCAAACCAACAGTCTCTAGTTGTTCTAGCATAGCCTGATATCTCTTATTCAAGGCCTGGATTTCGTCCTTTATTTCATGAATTTCCTGCTGGAGCGCATTGCTTTCTTCATATTTTACAGAAAATTCCCGTTCAAGTTTCCCTTTAATCTCCTTCAATTTAGAGATTTCTATTTGCTGATTTTTTAATGACCTAGTAGAAGAAATGTTAAGTTCATGAAGAGTCTTGTTTTCTGCAACAATCTGCTGCATTTCTTCCTTAAAACCTTCTTTGGAAAGTTCTAACTCCTTCAGTAGCTGAAGCCCTTGATTAAGCTCCAAAGAAAGAGATCTTTGATCCTCCTGTGATTGGAAGTATAACTTCTGCAAGGTCTGCAAAGTGGCTTCAATTTGAAGAAAGCGAGAATGTTCTTCCTGTATCAGAGTCTGAAGCCTCTCCAGCTCAGCATGCTTCACTAAAAGCTCTTTATCTTTAATAACAATCTTCTGCACTAGGTCATCAGCCTCCAACCGAAGAGACTGATTTGATCTCTCCAACATATCACAATGCTTTTCAGAATTCCTCAATTTCTGAGCCCCCATCTCAACTTCTCTACTCAGTCGTTCAGAATTTTCTTGGGCATGCAAAATTTCGCTCTCCATTTTTGCTATTGTCTCCATGCATTGCTTGTACAGGATAGCTACAGCTTCTTTCTCTATATTCAGTTCAGCAAGCTGTTTCCTGAGTGCTTTGATTTCCACTTCCGCTTTTTCGATTTGCTCATTTAGCATTCTAGAATTCTCCTCGGCTTGAAATATATTAGTTTCCAAAACAGATATTTTTCCAAGACATTGTCTATACTGAAGAAGAGCACCATCCTTCTCAGCCTCCAATCTAGCAATTTCTTGCTTGAGATTTTTAGCTTCAGTTTCTGCATTAGCAGCTCTCTCGTCAAGACCCTTTGCATCCTGCTGCACCACAGATAACATTGTCTCCAGGCTAGCTATCCTCTGCAAACACTTATTGTACAGAACTAGACCATCATCCCTATCAGCCTCAAGCTCTGCAAGAACCTCCTTCAATATTTTGATTTCAATTTCAGCTTTGCTAGCTCGTTCATCAAGGCCTCCAGAAACCTTTTGAGCATCATTAAGTTCTCTTTCCATTTCAGATAACTTCTCCAAACTCCTCTGATACTGAAGAAGGATATCATCCTTGTCAGATTGTAATCTGGCTAGGGCTTCCTTTAAGTTTTGAACTTCACTTTCTGCTTTCCCTTGGAGCTCTGAATCAGAATTTCTTTGATTCTTGAGCTTCTGCTTTTCAGCTGATAAATGAGAGGACCCAAAAATTTCACTCAGCTGCTTCAGACCCTTTTTGCTTATACCATAGTCTGATTCCTCTGAATTCCCTCCATTCTTTTTCAAATTATTGTGGGTTGAAGAAAGTTGAAGTGCATCCTTTTGTAGGTCATCAAGCTCCAACAATGCACGAATTGGATGTGGAACTTCTGGTGTGTGTGGTTCACCCTCAGGACCTGAAGAACCAGATGGTGAATCATCAGTCATCATGTATTGAGCTTGGTTGGGAAATGCTTCTGCCATGGTTCTGTGAGCCTGGCGTAACTCCACTGTTGCATGATCATATCTTTCTGCTAAAGCTCGGTATGCTCGGTAGAATTCCTCAACCAGTTTCATGAGTTCTGGGCGCTTCTTGTAGTACATTTCTGCCCTCCTTGCAAATGAATCAGCATCCTCTTCAATCAGCTTGATCATTGCTTTTACTTTGGAATCCATGTCTGTAAAAATCTTAATAAAGTCAACTATATGTTTCTCCACTAAACTCAAACATAGACCGAAATATGCTACTATTTCCTATTCAGTCATATAACATGGCTGCATATTTCACAAATTATAACAACTGGATTTTATCCTTCTCTTAGGCAACCCTCTTTCCTAAGACATATTGAATCCATCGATGTCAAAATTCTCTTCTGACAAACAGTTGAGTCCATTTCCATCTAAATTAAAGATTTCAGTGAAGAAAACTGACTTCACTTAGCATCCGTTATCAAGTTGAATAATCCACACAAAAGCTGAGTAAAAGGGGGGAAAAGTAAAAGGAGCCAACGTCCCTTTCAAAAGAAATAGTTCAATGACACAGTCAAATGCCATTTCCTCACTAGTTCATTTTATGTTGAGTGTTTCTTCATATCCACTTACTTCGATTCATTATGTGTTCCTATTTTATTTTTGCCAAAGGAATTTCAGAACAGAGCAAACCTTGTATTGCAGATCCACAGTTCCATTTTCTAAAAAAAAAATTATTTAACAAAACAAAAAAGTTAAAATCAACTATAATAAAAATACTCATTAATAATGTATCAGTTTTTATCAAATCTAACTTGAGACTTAACAATACTCCTTTATGGGGCATTCATAACATTCAAAACAGTATATACTTTTTATTTCTAAATTCACGATTTTGTATGGTTATAAGTCACAGCCAACCAATAACACACTGATCTGACCTAATTCAGAAAAAGTAGCAGACAAGTTTTTTTTATAAATTTTGTTTTACAAATAATAGAACTCTGATAAAAGTTGCTTAGGAGTTGAGGAACAAGCTAGTATCAAGTATGTTTGGGGGTAATAGATTTCCATGGTGATCTCCATTCTTGACAAAATGAAAATTCACAAGGATGAAAATTTGTAACTACTAATATGGCATATTCTCAACCAACATGCAGAACAGGTTCTGCTAAATAGCTAGCATCACCTATATGACAGAAAAATTGCTTAAAACCATACTTTCTAACAATGGTAGACAATCCAGGTATAGAGGAAAATGTCAAACCTGTAAGGTTCTCCTGAAGCCATTTTGAATTCTTTGGGCTAATGTGGCTATCCCACCACCAAGAATATAAGCGCCGGGACTCAGAATGTAACAAAGTTGCCATGACTCCAGCTAATAACAACAGCACAGCTGGTTTTGAGATGGCAAAGGGCTGGGAATGGATCCAGGCCAGACTACTACTTTATGGATTTCAACCACCAGTCTTGTTCTACTTTGAGATTTTTTAGGTCCCTTTCTCTTCTTTTTGTACCTAATATCAAATGATTGTATTCTTAGCATAGTTAGAAAAGATGGATGGAGACGTATGTTAACTCCAGGTCTACTGCCGACAGTAGTTGTAACAAAGACGGAAACTACTTCAACGGCAATGCTGTATTACCTATCCAATCCGGACTCAGCTCCAGAATCCAAGTGTATAGCCTTGTTTCAGCAGCTTCTAAAATTCCAAATCAGGAGCAACCATCAGTAAAAGAGGAAATAGAAAAAGTGAAAAGAAAAACATCTTTAAACTCCTAATCAATTTACAAAATCTGCGGACAACCAAAAAATAAATTTCAACAAACTTGATTGAAATTACCCTCTAGCACGCGCAATTTCTGGGCCTAAAATCGAAACAATAGATCCTTAAAATAATTTAAAATATATATATATATCCACATAATGATCAACCATGGCATCCAGAGAAAGAAGAAGAAGAAGAAAGAAGTAAAGAGGAAACGGCGATAGGAACTAATATGCAAGGAACGGTCGCTTCAAAAGGGATTGAAGAATTTTGCTCAAAATGGTCTCTTTAAATTGAAGATATCAAAAGCCTACCAAGAGGCTAGATGGTAAATTTGATCAGCAACCCCCAGTTACCACTCAGAGCAACATCATTCCGTCAAACTTAGCATCGAGAAAATCGAAAAAGGAATCGTGCTTTGGTCCAATTTTTTTAAAGCACGCCCAAAAAGTATGAAATCTCAGCAACGGGATCTCATCATCCCTTTGATTTTATCCCATTATCTCTCGAACCCCTCTTCTCTCTCCCTTCAACCAGTGATGAATTCTATACGTTAGTGTTCTGAGATACTGGTTCTGACTCTATAGTAAACCACGGCATTCAGACCTTGAAGAGGTAAACAAAAAGCGAGAAGTATAAGGATACGGCGACGGGCACGATACCGACACCAAACGGAACAGAAAGCATTAACACCAAAAGGATTGAAGACTTCTGCACAAACTGATGAGTTAAAGATCAAAAGCTTACCAAGTGACTAAATGGCAGACACTGATGAGCAACTACCACTGAAACGAACACAATTACATCAAATTCAGAAAATGGGCATCAAGATTCAAGAATTTCGCAAACAGAATCATGCTTTATTCCAGAATGTATCAAGTACACCACAAAAGGAAAGAAATCTCACAATGGGATTCTCTTTAGCAGCTGCTTATCTTCCATTTCACCCCATTTTTTCTCCAATCTCAGCGACCTCTTCTTCTCTCCTCACTCTCCTTGTGATGCGGTCTTCTTCACGTTATATTCTGAGATGCTGGTTGTCTGATACTCTATGTATGACTCATCAACTGTGAAAAGGAGGACACAGAGTCGGCAGAAAAGTACGGGACTTTGTTACTTTTGATGATAATATTCTCTTATTTTGGGGACTTTAGAAGGGAAAATAATTATGGCATTACACTGTGCTTAGGTAAAGGTGAATGCGTGTGAGTGAATCTTTTGAATTCCCCAGCAACAGCAAAAATTGGGAGCTGCCAATGAAAATTATGATTATGCTTTAATTACAGTTGTTAATTACTATTAATTAACTATGATTTTCCAGTAAACGGTCATATTCTTCAGGTTTTATCTGGCTTTCATCGTTATTGTCAAAACGGATGGGTGAAATTGTGAAAGGCTACTTTGAGGAAATGACATGACTACTATTCTGCCTTCATCTCGTGTTTCTCACGTACTATTTATATTATATTTTCTTAAACTAGCTCTAGCATCGTGTAATACCAAAAAAAAATTATTATTATTTCAAATCATTTTCTCGAATGTCTGATTATGAAAGTCAGAATATAATTAAAAATAATATTGATTTCATTAAAAAATAATTAATTAAAGTTTCTTCAAGTTTATTTTGGTATTTTTTTAAATATTATATATTTAATCGATTTGAATTTTAAAAAAATATAAGTTCATAAAATATATATATATATATAAGCATCTTTCTAGGGAAAAAATTACATATATTAGAAATTTTTTTAAAAAATATTTAATATTTAATATATGGATTAAAAACAGAGCCTATATTAATATTTAATATATGGATAATCCTTATCCATATCAAAATTAGCAATGATTTTTTTTTTTTTTGCCAATTAACGGATTATGAGAAAGAATGCAAATCTGTTAAGGAATTTAGGACATTCTATCACTTATATGCCATAAGTATTAAATGGTTTTCTCATTGGTATTGGTAAAATACCGTAAGTATTAAATGGTTTTTTCATTGGTATTGGTAAAAAAATAAAAGAATTTTTTTCCGAAAAAAATGTGCATTGTCATTAAACATGATTAGTGATTGAATAATAAGGGTCTAAATTGAATGAATTTTTAAAAACCAGAGACCAAAAGAAGAATAAGGATATAACCAGAATACATCCCGCTAATTTTTTTGTTGGTTGGTTTTATAGTGATTTACTCTCTTAATTTGTTCGCAAGGCTAAGTGCTTTTTAAGCTGAATGGTCTATGTTAATAATGTTTAGGTATATTATGTCTTAATATATCAATGCCTAAAAATGATAAAAATTATTTTAAGAAATAGAAAATATGCGGATATTAAAGGGTGCTAAGCTTTAGAGACCTAGCACAAGTTTGAGATTTATAAAAAAATAATTAGGATCGATTCAGCTATGCAAAGTATATATTAGTTTATTTTTGTTTTATTTCTATTATTTTTTAATAAAGATTTATAAATTCATATTTTATTAATTTTAGAACCTTTTTCAATTAGTTTATTAATTTTAATGACAAAATATATATTTTTTTATAAATATATTCAAGCTGTGTGATGAGAGGACAATGATTGAAAACTGGTAATCTTGAAAGTTGAAAATAGAAACAATGATTGAGTGTGATTTCATGTTCATATTTCCCTCTTTGACAAACTTGGTTTTGAAGCCGACAACGCGTGTGTGGTAGAAAGAAACGAAGAGGGAGTGCATCAAAATCATAAATAATCATAAATTTTATAATTTAATTGTAATTTTTTTTTGTTCTTATTATATTTCCATCACACAGATATTATATTGATTATTGAATTGTGATTATAATATGGACAATTATTGGGATAATTAGGTGAGATGCTAAATCCAAAAGAAGCATCCATGGAAGAGTTGGCTTCCGGAAGAATATGCATTAAACAAAAGTGCAGATTCTAAGATTTGTTTTCAAATTTACATATATATATATATATATATAATAAAATAATGATCCTTTGGCTTTAAGATTCTATCATAAACGATATTCCTCAATCCCTATCGTCCTTGATCATGCATTTTCTGATTTATGCTTATTAAATGAAACAACAATAGAGGTGAATGACATTAAGCATTTTTCTCCGTTCGCCTCTTCTAAAACTCTCTTTGTTCCCATTTTGCATACTGGTGAGATCCCAGAAATGACTGTCTAATATCTCATATGTTTGGGATAGTTCTAAGGGATGATTCGTCGAAATCCTACAGCAAGTATGGTGGTAGAGAGTAACACCTTAAAGACAATACATCTACCACACATTTTTGGACACTAATCCACATTTTTAATATTGTTTCCAACAAAATTCACTTGTTATAATTTGATTTGAACAAAATATTTGAAGCATATAAGCTTAGATATCTAAGTTTTCTCATAAATATACTTATAATGGTAATTGTTGTTATAAATAGAGAACATAATTTTTCCCTACAATGTAATATATCATTCTTTGAGTACTTAAGAGATATTCTCTTTTTCAATTAAAAGTTTTCGTAGATTGGAACACATACATACAAATTATCAATCAGCAATGAAATCTCACATTTGAGATCCTCGCATAAAGAGCATCATTCTATAATCCACACTTTTCTAAGATATGTGCCTTATTCTTATCAATTGAACTAAACTTCATTCACACCTTTTTAATTTATTTAGATTATTTAATTTACAAAAAATTATTCATAAAAAAAAAATTCAGATCACAATATGCGAATTTATATGTTTATATATAAGTATCAAGATAAATGAAATGGTTGAGATTGTATGGTTATTCTAAAAAAAAATAATTCAGATTACAAATCAGAAAAAGCATGTGATATAGAATGGCATACATCACATCCAATGTCAATGAGAAATTACATTTTACGAGTAGGCATATTCTTGAATGATAAGGGTGTTAGGACTTCTCTCTTATCATCATTTGTTCTTTCCTAGGATTATTCATAGCCTATCTTTTAAAAAAAAATTACATTTTCAGTTTTTATAGTTTTTATTAATTTTTTATTTTATTCTTGTAATTTAAAATTTTATAATTAAGTTTTCAAAATTTAAATAAATTTTAATTTAGTATTACATTATATTTTTATCAATATTTTTTATATGTTTAAGTTCATCTTACTTTATTGTTTATGTCTTTGTTTGTCGATTCATAATGAATGTTTAGGTAATGCAGAATTGATCATATCAACAAAATTTAACAAAAAGTATTCACAATGGACCAAATTAAAAAAAATTGAATTATAATGATTTGATTATAAATTATTGAATTAAATATAAAACAACAAGAATACAAAAATTAATTTTTCTAGTTTCACATTAATTTTTGTATATAGAGAGATATATGTTAAAAAGGAATAAATATATATATATATATATATAATTTTTTTTAATATTTATTTCTTTCCTTGGACTAGACAGACACTAGAGTTACTTTCGTGACTTCATCGCATTAGATTTTGGAATACCAAACAGAAGAGTGGAAGAAAATTCGTGTGGAGGTGGGTCATTGGGCGGTGATGCCAACCTTGCAGACACTGTATATGGAATGGAATTATTTATTATGAGGATCAGCCATGTCTCCTATGCTTTTTTTTTTAAATCTTTTAGGGTCATATATAAGTATATTCATAGTAAGTAAATATCAATATCAACAAAAAATTTATAATAAATTATACTTCCTTCATTTCATATTATAAAGAGTTTCTAACTGTTTCACATTTATTAAAAAAAGTTAATTACATATTTTAAAATTCTAAAAAAAAATACACAATATTCCAATTTTATCCTTATTAATTATTAATAAACATTGTTTTAAAAATTTATTTCTTCTCTCTTTTTTTCAACTTACGAGATGATAATCAATAAAGATAAAAAAGATAAATTTCTATAAAAAATTATATAAACTCTTATATTTTGAATTAAATAAAGATTCTAGAAAAATTATTATAATATAGATCGAAATGAGTATTATTTAAGAGTTATTGATAATACAACCAAAGGCGGATTCAAAGGGGACCATCAGGAGTCATGGTCCCCCAAGTTTTTAATTTTTGTTTTATATTAGATGTTTTTTTACCAAATTTTTATATTATAAATATATTATATATTTCTGGTCTCCAAAATTTATATTTTACTTTAAAAGTAGGTTAAAAGTATAAAAAGTCAATACTTTTTATCCCTTTTAATTAACTAAATACAAAAATTTTGTGATAATTGAGCATCATTATCGTATTGATATATTTACTGTTGTTATATATTATTATTTGAAAGAATTGAATAATAGATTCAGCAAACAAGCAATTGAGTTTCTTATATTAAGTATAACTTTAGATCCTAAGAATGCATTTAAGTCATTTAATATTAGGAATATTTGCAATTTTGTTGAGAAATTTTAAGCTTTAGATTTTTCTGACAAAAAAGAGATTCAATTGGAATATGAATTACAGTATTATGAATTTGATGTGCTCAAATATCTAAATTTTTAATACTTGTCTACTATTGGTGAATTATGTCAAAAGTTTGTAGAGATTGAAAAGTTTATTTTTTATCCTTTAATTGATAGATCACTTCAACTTGTGTTGACTCTCTTAGTATTAACAGTAACCACTGGATGAGCTTTTTCCATCATGAAAATTATTAAAACAAGGCTTCACAATAATATGGAAGATGATTTTCTAACTGCTTATATGGTTGCTTATATTAAGAAGAAGATTGTCAAACAATTTACTATAGATATGATAATTGATGATTTTTATGCCATAAAGTATCGACGTGCATAACTTAAGAAATGAAGGTAAATGATTTTTTTTAAATAAAATTGAGAGAATGTATAGTAATATGTCATAGTTTGTAATAAACTTATTATTTTGATTTCAAAATGTAATTCCCCCTCAAATAATATAATTTACTTTTTAAACATACTCATTAATTTTTTATTTCAATAAGTGAATTTCATGGATTAAATTAGTAGCTACGTAATTTTAAAAAATAAAATAAAATTATTTCCATAATTAAAAAGTATACTGCACTTTATTTTTCTCAACATATTAATACAGTTTGAATTGATATTAGATGGATGTAAAATTTGATGAGCATAATATTCATTATTAAATTTTTTATCCAACAATAAATTTGAAAACAAAATACATATAGAAGATATTAAATATACCAATTGTGATTGGACCGAGTGGAAATGACTTAATTTTTTTAAATAAAATTAAATGTTTAAATCTTGTAAAAGAAAAAAGTCGCATTAAAAGAGTTATTCAAATTAAATTGATAATATTCATATAGTTATATGAAAAAGATATTATATAATATTATTATAAAATTCATTTTAATTGGTATATGGGAAAGATATTAATTTTTGGGAGTAAATATCATGGAGAATGGTATAAAGACAATAAAGATAAAACTAGGAAGAAGGGAAAGAGAAATGTGAAAAAGACAAGCATTATTGATAGTTTGTTCACAGTACATATTGCAAATTGTCAACATTATCAACATAGACTTTTTATCTTTTATACAAACAGGTCACCGTCCGTCATTTCCTTTTATTGTTTTTAAGATGAATTGAATTTCGGAGTGGATTAAACGATTCAAAATGTATTTTCAAATACTCACTCATCATCAACTAAAAATATTTACATTGGGAGAAGAATTTTAAAGAAGTGTCTTTTGATTTTTTTAGTGTGCAGTAAGGATATTATCAATCAAAAATGAAAAACTAATCCCTTTTAAAATATAAAAATTATCAAAGTAAATTTAACATGTGTTTTCTTTGTATTCAATTTAAGCATTTGGGGCAAAATATGGGTCCAACATCCACGTGATTCGCCTCCATAGTCAACAAGGTTTTTATGAGAGCAGCTACGAAACGGGAAGCCATAAATAAATGATATCACCCAAATATGCCCATCCTATAAATAACTCTAAATTAAATTAATATTATGATCTTTAACTTAATTATTCAACTTTCTAAAATAAAACTTTTTAACTTTTTCTTATTCTTCATTTCATGCTTCCATGCACCCCCAGTAAACTAAAATCCGGAAAATGCTGATCTCCGTCAAATTAATATATGACCCACCATCTCTAAAAACGTTGGAATGAGATAGAATCTATTTTGTCCTTCGTCTTCTTTATAACGCATGCATCGATCTCAAGTGGTGAATGGTAGTTCTCATCTGACCATGAGTTATTAATAATTATAGGTTAGGATTTGAGAGAACTTCAACTATGAGGGATTTGTAATTAATTATATGTTCGGTCATTTTCTATTGAATTTTGAGAGAGAGAAAAAACATATATATATATATAGGTGGAATATCTAACATCACATCATAATCCAAAACAAGAAGATATTTTTCTGGGCATTTTCTAATTATATACCTCTTCTTTAATTCAATTTTATTCAATGTGAAAGTATTTGATCACGAAATTATATACCTATGAACTAGACAAATGAGCATTAAGAAGTAAAAAACATCCAAAAAATGGCAATGTGCATATGAAATTAAAAGGGGGAGATTAAGATGGGATCACTTTAGATGGAAATTGCTTAAATAAATAAAGATGGATAGAGTGGAGACAAGTACATGACTATTTGCTTTGAAAAAAAGACACTGGCCGGGTTGGGAGGGTGCCATCATCATTATGACATTGTTGGGACTTCCAGAGAACTTCCCTCAATCACTTGTTGGACGTCTTCGTTCACTTTCCTAAAGAGCCTTTGAACAGTTATTGCCAGCGTTTTGTTCGTTTAAAACATACGTAATTGGAAGCCAAAACGATGTTAAGTCAATGGGATTTTATTTTCTATATATCCAAGTACTGTATATATATGATTTGGGGCGGTTCACATATATTGCTTACTTACTTAAAAACTATTCTATTAAAAGGTGTTTGGCTGATGTGAACCCCGCACCAAAAGCGATGCTTTGAAGACAGAAGCAAGGAAAGGAATAGGTGGGAGGCTACAAACTCACCCACTTACATGATGTGATCTCCCTCCATCCCCCTTCTCTTCCATTTTTTCTTCTACTTAACTTCTCTCACTTTTTCCCCCTATTTCCTAATTAAGCGCCTCAACTTTTTTTTTTTATACGTGTGTGTATATATCCAATTTTAGATTCTTCCTATGATTAATATACATATTGCTATTTAGACTCTAACTAATCCAAATTGAATTAAGTAAAATCACAAAAACTGTAAAATTTACTCAATGAGTATTTAATGTAATTGTATCGCCAAACACGTATTTCATCTCAGATTTTATACAACATATATGGCCTACCCTCTAATATATACACACATTCAATTTTAGATCTTTCCTAAGGTCCATGCATATATTAGTATTTAGATTCTGACTAATGCAGATCGAGTCATATAGGATCACAAAAATAACAAAACTGTCATAAATAATGTAATTCATTTTAGACGTTATAGAACACATAGGGAGTACCTCTAATTTTACAGAAAATGACAACAATAATAAAAAGTAAATTAAAAAAGTGTCTTCTCGATGTGAAAATATGAAATGACATATATGTAAATTACGTGACTTATTTTAAAATAGAAATAATCAATGAAATAAAATAAAATAATTTATACATATATAATCTTTTATATAGCAAAAAAAAAAAGGTTATCTTATCTTATCTACCTCTCTCACAAGTCACGCCTGCTAATAAACTAGCACACCAACCAAAGAGAAGAACAAGTAGGTGTCTGAAACGTAGAATGGTGTAGTTGAGAAATTAAATATGATTAATATGGTCCCCATTCGATTCTAAAAGATGATATCTTGAGATCGTGTTTTCGTTTTTTAGTGGCCATTATTCATATTGCTCATCTTCCCCACTCAAGCATTCTGAAAAGTTTGTATCACCTGAAAAAAATATCATAAACTTTTCATCCCAAAAGTTTAAAGCAAAAAAAGAAAAGCCAATATTTTGAAGTACATAAATATAATAGCTTTTGCCCCCACACTGTAAAGGGAAGCACATAAAGTTTTAGACTGATTATTCATTTGCCTTTTATATTATGACCATACCATGCACGTCCCACGTGCACCATTGTGACTCAACACTTTAACATGTGAAAGAAAACCATATAATCATACAATTATAATATCTCGCTAGTCATTATATTTATGAGTGCGCAGTTGTTAATTATTTGTTTTGTATGTTAAATAATTAATTTAAATAGAGTATTAGTGGTGTGAAGATCATAAAAAGTTAATGGAGTAGTAGCAGCTATGCAACATAAAGCACATGATATCCCTTAAAAAATGAAGAAATAAGGAAAACTACTATATATATATATACATTTTTTTTTGTGAGAAGGAAAATTACTATATTATGTTACACGAGAAGGTTGATCCTTTTTATTGTCCCCATCAAATGATTCAAATTGGACTCTGTTTTTGTATGGGCCATCATAAAATGGAAAACAAGCCCACTCAATTTGGCCCAACCTTTGCAACTAGTTTTAATTGCATGACCCATCCAAACCCATTTTAGAATTATGTATCGGAAAAAAAAATCCTATTTTAGAATTTTTAAAAATATCACTTTATTTTTCTGTTGAAATAAGGTTCAAATATTAAGTATTTTGACCATCAAATATACAACTTATTCAAACATCTGAAATTTAATCAAATATTTACTTTTACTAATTCTGGAATGCAATTGATAATTTGTCCAATTTGGATTTAGAAAGTGTTTATAGGTATTTTTTTAAAATAAAAATATTAAGAAAAAACTTATATATGAGGTTTTTCAATTAAAAAATGATGAATATATAACTTTTAAATAAAAATGACATAAGTAATAAGTCTATAGTTAGAATACACTTGTTACATTTTTATTAAAGAATGTACAATACACTTGTCTTATTTTAATTGTAAAACTGGAAAGCAAAAATATTAAGAAAAAAAAACTCTTAAGTCATAAAGTTCAGTTATTTAAGAAACTTTGGAATGTATTCTAGCTGAGTTTTTTTTGTGATTTTTATTATAAAAAAGAAGTATATAATAGTTATTATATTTTTATTATAATTACTTTATAGTAATCTTTATTATTTTTTATTTATTAGTAAAACATATTTACTTACAAAAATGATATTTGTTTATGAGGATCTTGTTGACTGAAATACAGGGCTATAAAGGTAGTTGAAATTCCTTTGATAATGTCTTTGCCTACTTTCAAGAAAGGCAAGATATTCCATTTCTTTTATGAATATTTGCATATAATTTATTATAGAAATAGGATATTTAAAAATAGATCTTATTCCATAAATAAAAAAAAATCTCAACATCCTCAACAATAGACCAATTCCCCAAAATCAAAATTATGATAGAAATAAATAAGATTAAAACTAGTCATGATTACACCTATTAAGAACGTAAAATAAAGCCTAATACACCTTCGGCTATTCTAGTGTCACTTGATGCTAGTCCAATCCAAGTGATAAAGATATAATAGAATATAGAGAGTAATTAAATTTAAACTCTCATGATATAACCTAAAAAAATAATATAGAAGTCAAACCTAACTCAATGGTGAGGGTTAATAGAAGGAAATGTAAGGATTAATTGTATGGTTAGGATCTCGTCATGTGGTATGCAGAAGAGCCATCATTACCTTGGAGAACCTTGGGTATTTGCAGTGCAGGATTGCTTTGGAAATTCTCTAGAACTCTGAAGAATATTGGGTTTCTCGAGTTTCTAGCTTGTTTTCTTCTTGTTTCAGTTTCCATTCCTAAAGTAGAACATAAATAAGAGAAATGACGTTAAACTCAAAAAGAATAATATCATGTAAAGTAATTTTGAGAGACAGAAATCTATTGGTTAAGGATTGAAGATTAGGTGAAATGATTCAAATCTAATGTATAACAGTAATATATGCAACCAATGTACATACTTACCATCCTTCCTACCATATGTGTTCTTGCACGCTTGACATCTACAGCTAATAGTGCAACCAACTCCACTCTTCAAAAGAAAACCACCATTTGTAGTTCATATTGTAACAAAATTTAGAAGAATACATGATACAACAAAATAAAAAACCTGATAACATTCACAATATTTCTTTAGGCAGCCGGATTTCTTGCAGTTGCATCCCCTTCTGTGTCGTGTTGAAGGGGGAATTTTGTTGGGATCATCCTGTACAAAATAATAAATAAATTAATAAAATATGACAAGTGGCCTAGTCCAACTTTTAATAAGTTATAAAAAGAGCTGAATTTAATTCTAACCCCAATCTCAGGTAATGGATTGTCACTTTTGATGACTTTAGGAGCAAATGCAAGAGGGTCACGAGACTCAATCTGCCGTCGAGCTGTAAGCACAATGTGTTTATAAATTAGCTTGTTTGAGCAGTCTTGACAAGAGCAAGGTCCCATGCAGTAGACACCCGCCGCAAAGCATTCACAATAACTGGTACAGGAGCAACAACCCATTAATCTCACATCAATTGAGAGAGTTTTCTAGGCCTTATTTCATGGAATAAATGAGGTATGTTAACCAAATAATATCATTCAAGAATTTCATGAGCTTAAACTTCTACTAAAATTTAGTGTACTTAACTCATTGTAAGGATTATCTAAAATTTTGACTGGTTGAAGTTCCAATAGAAACTTATGGATGAGGTTATTTTTACTAGATGACCCAAGTAACTAATAACTTCCAATATAAAACATATTATTATCAAGTTATAAAGCATTCTTTGTGGAAGATAATGACGCAGATGTCCACCAACCCAACTAGATTCTGCATTGTAGTATTTTTAAAAGACACGTGAACTATATAATGTTGTAAGACAGGCTCCTAAATGGTCCAAACATCTAGTTTTCACTGCAAACAAGTAGAAGTGGAATCTTGCCATACTTAAATTTTTTTGACTGATTATCATTATTCCATGTTTGATTGTCAATTCTTCTTCCTCAAGAAACTTCAAATAGAATTTAACAGACAGAAGCCAAAGTTTTGATGAGATAATATTAAGCAACATGCATTAGTATTAGAGCTGGGAATTCGGGCTAGCCCAGCCCATATGGGCCAGGCCATCACGGGCCGGGCCTAATATGGGCTGGGCCGAAAAGCCCATTTATAAAATGGGCTGTGTTTTTTTAAGCCCAGCCCATATTTAATGGGCTACGGGCTAGCCCATGGGCCTGTATTTTTTTAAATTTTTTTCTAATTTAATATTTACAAAATAATATAAAATTTTCTTTTCACATACATAATTATTTAAATTAAGAAACCTAAAACTAACTATATATTAATTATCAATATCATCATTTATCATCACTATTAAAATTATTAATCAAGAAAAATATTTAAAAAATGTAATAATAAAAGAAAATGGGCTAAACGGGCCGGCCCGCGACCCATGTGGGCCGGCCCATTTTTTGATCGGCCCAAATGGGCTCGGGCTCAAAAGCCCGTTTCTTATAAAATCTCCTAAATTTCTAGCCCAACCCATTATTTTCTTCGGGCTAAACGGGCCAGCCCATCGGGCTTAGTCCATATTCCCAGCTCTAATTAGTATGTAAGTTTCTCCCTCATTTCCAAATATTATGACTCTACCTATCTTAATTCATTAATTCAACAAAATAAGACTAAAATATACTTTTACATTTTCTGCAGTTAGGAGAGTTTATTTCAAGGGAAAAGAAGCGAGCTCCACATCATTTACAAAACTTTAAAATATATAAATCCAAGAGGCAAAAAAAGAGACATATAAATACATCTTGGTCAAACAAATAGACAATATTTTAATAAAGGTTATCAAAACATGCAAAGGTAAATAAAAGCATGAGAACTTACAGCTTCAAACACTTTGATTTCTTACATTTGCAGTGCTTGCAACCTTCAACTACTCCAACAGGCTCCGACTTACGCCTACAAACTCAACTTGTTATCAAGCTAATGAAGGAAAACCTTATAAATGAAAGCATGTAAATTATCAAGTATAAGCACGTCTAATGAAAAAATTCTTGCCTTCTCCTTTGGGGGTTTTTTTGATTAAAACCTTCACCAATAATGTGTGAAGATGGTAGTGAACAGTCTTTTGCAAGATGAGTCCAAATGTCTTGGGAATCTAAGTCTCTTCCAGCAATTGTAATCATTGACGATATTTGATGACACTGTTGACTTGCGGAGAGATGCAAGGAAGAAGTTGAGTTGGACTGACTGAGTTGTCTTATATAAGGCAAACCTCTATTTGTCATAATTCTGTAATCTTTCAAGGTAGCTAGACTATTCAAGTGTGAATCGGTTCCTGGCAAAATGCACCCCTGTGAATTAATATTACCTGCTGCAGGAACTAGACACTTCTCATTAGGAATATTCCTCTTGTAACATTGTAATGTACAAGAACTGGTACTCGATCCATCATATGAGGTCTTCATCTGCATTCCAGCCATCTCAAAGTCTAGAGAGCGCCTTAACATTCTGCGATGTGTTATAGAAATATGCTGTATATAAAAGACAAAAGTGCTTTTAGAATGACTCATTCATTCAATGAATAGATCCTTAGAAGAAAAAAATTGCAAGTCTCAACATTACTTAATCACAAACAAAATATAAAGAACCAAATGACATGTACACTTTTAAACCGCTATATATGCCATGGAATTAAAATGAAGCTAAAATTTATTTTTGGGACCAAGTTAGTGGCATCAAGTTATCATCAAATAGCATAAGAAGTTTAAAAGGAGTGGGGAATATTTACGAACAATTAGTTGCCACCTACAAAAGCTGAAACTAACAATCCAATTTGACTCTAGCAACACAGGTAAAGTTACAGTATCAGCTGTCTATTTATTGAAAGCCAAAACATGCAAATCCATGCACAAAAGGCAGAACACAAATTCACTTTCTCACCTCATTATCCATTTTCTCATTGTGGGGGTTGCTAGCCATCACAGCAAAATTGGAAAGATTATGCTGCATCTGGTCTATTTGTGGTAACTGAGGCAGAAAATTGCTAGGTTGAATTGTGGGTTCCTGCATTATACCCTTCAAAGCCTCTGTTTCATTAGGAGAGTTAAAAATTAACAGATCAGTGCTATCAGTAATAAGACGCTCCGAATCACATCGTGGCCTTTGAATTTCTTGTTGCTGACTGAATAATCCCTGGATAAACACATCACATGCTTCATTATCCGAGACAACATTACCAGGCAATCCCAAAAGAGAAATTTTCTCATCGCAACAAGGTGTTGGATCACAAAAAGGGCCAAGTGTACATTTTCTGCATTGACTCAACTGCTCAGCCAAAGAACCTCCCATGGAAGTCCCTTGATCAGAATTTTCCTGTTGCTCCCCTGAGTTATGATATGCATGATTTGTGTATGAATGAACGACTTCACTTGAACAGATTTGTTTCCCATATTCAGATGAAAGATTATTCCTAGAAATAAAGTAGAGCTAATTATCACAGTTGAGTCACGAGAGAATCAATATAGTCAAAACAATGAAGAGGGGAAAAGTCCCAGTTACATCTTGAGGAATTTGACTTGGGGTGATGTGAAAACAGATGCAGGGGACCGAAAGCTGAGGGAGCTTGATGTCTGAGTATGGTGAACAGGCCTAACTGGCTTTATTGGAGAAAGTTCACTGATATAGCTGAATACAGGTGAATCCTGCAAACATTGGACATAGAAATATAATCAGACTCAAGTAAGTAAAGGATCATATTTTGTTGCATTTGCAGAGCCAAAAAAATAATTTAAAAGACCTCAAGCATCAATTGCAACAAACCAGAAAATACATTTTAAATAATATTTAGATACGCTAGACCACACAGATATATATGTATGTATGTATGTCTATTGCAGAATAGAAGGCATAAAATGATTAAGCCGTCGCAGAACCAAACCTATTGAAGAATGGAAATTAATCTCCAAAACATATTCTCGTGGAAGATTTATTTGATACGTGACCAGAACGTGACTTCTTGGTGTGGTTTAAAAGAAAAATGCGCTTAACAGATAAAATAAATCGATGTTGTTTTCAGAGTCAGAGGGAAAGCACACTGAAATCTTGCTCATGAAAGAAAAGAAGTAACAACGGAATAAAATGTCAAAATCAAAACGATGAATTGAATAGTAGAGAAACTGTAGGATACGCCAAAGAATTAAAAGTCATTGAGAGGACTAATGAATTGACCTAAGTACTAGATCACACCATCAATGAATCCATTCGTACGAGGACTAGCTTGATGAATTCTGAAAATTCAAAAATAGCATGCCCAGAAAATAGACGACTCCCACAGCCACAGCAATGGAGCAAACTGAACTTGCATCAGCAGGACTTGTAAAATTTAATATAGACACACATGCTTTCAGATATGGACTTGAAAAGAAAAGATGATGATCATTGAAATTAACCTCACCTCACCTCAAATTTAGAGATAGGAGTGCCTAGTCGGTTCGTCTCTTCTGGGGCGTCCATGTCCGGAGTACTGGCAATGGCCTTACTCTCTGCGCTGAAGGCTTTATGGATGGGAATGGGATTTTCGTTTCTGCAGAATGAAGGAGCGGAGCGAAAAGGCGGGAGAATATTTGGCTCAAAAGATTACGTGGGGCCCCGATCCTACGCGATCTTCACGGTAGTTACGTTTCACTATTAGTTTTGATAATCCGTTCTTTTTTAAAATTAGTATTTATTGTATTTTCAATTTTTTAATTAAAGGATGTGTTTTAAAGTATAATAATATTCATTATACCTTTTTTTAAATAATTTCATATAAAACCTCCAATACCTTCTTATTCATATGTTCCTTAAATTGAAATTTTTTTTTTAGCCATATGTATTACTCTTTTCGTTTTTTCACCAACATCAAAACAAAAAAATTATCTAACAAGAGTACCCGGTGAGATTAGTTCCCACTGTTAATGGAAGATACTCCTGATTATCAATGAGCCATACTCCTAATCACAATAAAAAATCTTTTAATACGGATGGTACCACTGTCCAAGATATTACTTAATACTTAAATTTAAAGACTTCGTCAAATCTATGACATTTTGGTTATGCAATATTTTTAACGCAGTTAAAGTTTGTAAATAATTTTTGGTGAATACTTATTGATATATAATTTTTTTTTCATGATTTAAGATGATTATTATAACTATTAGTATTAGGTACTAGTATTGACTAGTTTGTTTTGGTCAGAGTATTGACTAGTTTAATTAGACTCGAATATTGTCTGAATTTATATAGAGATAACTTTTCAAGTAAACTTATATTCAAAAAAGTTTTTTTTTTCTCCACGGGATCATAATGAAGATTACAATACATGATAAAAGGCATTGTGAAATGGTTATCAAATGAGCAGAAACATGGCCGCTATTTGAATGGGATCAATCCCACCCCTTCTTCAGATTCATTATTGTCACCGAGGAGAGAAGATTCGAAATAAGAATCTCATACGAATTACAAGTTTGATCAGTTTGAGCGAATAATTTCCAAAAATATGGATAACGAAACCCTGTCACCCTACAATATTCCCATCCATTTGACATCCCAAACCCTGCATGATATAATATACATTTCACGAAATTTAAAGAATGAAGTTGTATTCACAACTTATAAATACTACACAATTTTTTATATATCTTATATTTAATATTAATATTGATGATGACATTAATATATTCATTAGCTTTATATATATATATATATATAATATCCAGAATCTATGTTATTGAATCAGTAGATATTCTGCGGCAAAAAAAAAAAAAGAATCAGCAGATATTCGTTAGCTTTTAGATTTTGACATGATGTGGCCAAAAAAAACCTATTTGATTTGATATAAAATAATGGATACCAAAAAATAATAAAATAATGAATAGGATGAAAAGTAATTTTGAGAATATAAAATATTTTTCATCTAAATTTAAAAAAAATAATAAAATAAAATTGTTTAATAATTATAATTATAAATGTCAAAACAAAAAGTCTCTCCTCTATCATGAAGTAAGCAGGCTCTTTAGACTTTTTAATCAAAATGGAACAAGCATATGGGATTTTGATAAAGACATGATAAGCGTATAATCTTTTTGTAGATGCAGGAACGAGTCTCCAAATAAAGCATACATTAAATATAATTTGTATTGGAGAACCATATATAATTAATAATTTTCTTCATTTATCTTAAGTTAATTGAAATTTTGGTGGGCCGAAATAGGAAACTTGACCGTAAAAAAGTATAAAAGATGTACCTAAATTTAGTCCTTTTCATAATGTATTGATGTTTCACTGTCATGTAATCAGTTAAATAAAATTTTTAGCATATTAAAATTAAAAATAATCACATAGATATTTATGAATAACTGAAAAAAAAAAGACAAAATTTGCAATCTACCACCGTCAATATGTAAATATTTTGGAAGGAGTTTAATAATATGATAGTGTTATTTTTATGGATGACGATAGTGGGTGGCTCCTTTGGCTTCTAGAGATTCATTTCATTGTGTCACTTTGTCTTTTCGCAAAGGGTTCCCCTTGTTAAAGGCACGCAGTCCCAAAGATGTAAGAAGTAGCTGTTAGTCACATGATTCATCTCACCCACATTATCACAACACAAATTTTTTTTACAAAAAAATAAAATAAAAATAAAAATAAGGGGAAAAGGAATACATAAAGGAGAGGCGTTCTTCTGTGTCCTGCATTCTGTCAGAGGTGAAGTGCATGGGACAGTATATAAAGTGTCGACAGTTTTTTTTTTTTAACCATAAATAAATTACCTCTTAGCTAATGTTTTCTATTTTATTATTTTGAGAATAATTTTATAAAATTATTTTTAAAAATAAGTTTTAAAAATAAAAAAATATATTTAAATAGTTATTCTCAAAATCATAACTAGTGAGTGATAAATGAGTTATTCAAAATTTATAACTTTACCATTAATGAGGTGGATATTTCTCATCTTTCTTTGTGTTTTCCAGAATAAAAACTAAAAAACATCTTAAAAGTGTTCTGAGTTTTCTGTCCTTTTATTTTTTTATTTACCAGAACAGTTTATAAAAAATAGATTTGCCAAACAAGTTTTCTGAGTTTTCTGTTTCCGAAAACAGAAAAAACTATTTTCAGAAACAAAACCAAACAGGCCCAAAGTGTCGATAGTTGAGCAACACAAATACATAATTTTTTTTTAAAAAATTACATATAGGGACATAAAGTGAATTAATTATAAAAAAAAATTTAGTTAAAAAAAGTGTTAAAATCTAAAATACTAGATAGTAAAATTAAAAAAATAAGTGATAATAGGATCTATTTTATAATTAATTTATTATCTTGGTCTTAAGATGTAATTCCTCCTTTTTTTGTTTTATTTTAATTGAAAAAGTTTTACAGTATAATTATAAGGACCGCTTGGTATATTTTTTGGAAAATAATTTTTTAGAGAATATATTTTTTGAAAAGTTAGCTTTCTAAAAAATGTATGTATAACTTGCTTATTTTATTTTAAATTTCAAGAAAGTTTAAAGTATATTTTAAAAGAAATATATTATATTTTTATGTTAAATAAAAAATATCATTTTTTTATTAAAAAATAAATTAATATATTAAGGGTCTTTTTGGATAATTATTATAAGATATTCAGAAAGTATAACTTCACAAGAGTTTGCTTGGGAAGTAGAACTTCCCGAGTTAAATCTAATTTCATGAAAATCGGGAAGTTTTTTCCAAACCAAAGAACACCTGTTATTGTACTTTTCAGAAAGTTAAACATCCCCTACTTACTTCACCTATATCAAATGATCTCATAAATATGAAGAAATATACCTAAGTTTTCTATGTATTCAAAATAAAATGAGTGTATAATCCTCCACTTAAAATATTAGAAGTGTAACTGGAGACCTATTTGCTAGATAAATTTTTTTATTAATCTCAGCCACTTCTTTTCTGTTTTTGAATAGTACATTAATATACATTAGACACCAAATATTATGTGATTTTTTTTGTTGATTAAAAAAATAAAATACACATAAAATAAACATGCTAGCTAGAAAATAAAAGATTTTAGAATATCAAAGATTTTACTTATACATATAAATTGATTATTTTGTAAATTTGGATCTAAGACAGAGTCTCTTTTTCCTAGTTCTTTTTTGAATGAAATGGGGAATTATACTAACAAAACGTAGAATGAAATATGTACAAGGTTGCGGAGAGGTTTTATTAGGATTCTTCATCAAAATTCTAAGGATGCCCGTGGCTTTAATGGAATGGTGAGTAAGGGCCTGAACCTCATGTACAATTCCTTCAAAAGTAAAAAAAGTGTTACAAAATATTCTTTCATTTCTAACATGTCAAAGTTTCCAGCTCATGATACCAAAAGTCATTATCCATCTTGGACCACGATTTTTGGGGTTAATGTTGGTAGCAAGCCATTCTTCAAATGGCATATGGAAAAAGTTGCTTCTATGACGTTCTTGTATTATAGTCTTCCAACAAGCTTGAGCAATAGGACATCTTCTCAATATATGGTTAAGATCTTCTGCTCATATCATGCACAGGTTGCAGGTTGCATCGCTGGTAAGATGTCCCCTCATCCATTTAGCATTAGTGAGCAATCTATTTTTAAAGACCCGCCACAAGAACATTCGTATTCATTGAAGGCCGGGCCATTTCCAAGCAAGGTTCCACTTAGGATTTTCATCATGCCAACTACCTCCCGGTATCGTCTTATAAGCCGAGGCAATTGTGAATTCACCATTATTGGATTGATTCCAATCGTAGGTGGCGTTTCCATCATCATTGTCACTTCTAGTGGAGTTATGAACAATCTCATCCCAAACTCTAGCGATGCTCCTCCACATATGTGAGCAAGTTGTTGTTTTGAAAGCGCCTTGGTTGTTTTGGTTCCAACCATATTTGCCATATAAAACTTGAACCCAAAGGAGGTAGTCATGCAACATGGGCTTAAAGGCAAGTTTAGCTAGGAAAACTTGATTTTGACCTGCTAGATTCTTCAAACCAAAGCCTTCATTCTTTTCCTCAATTCTTTCATCATCATTATTATTATTATTTTAGAAATTCTCAATGACCAAAGATCAAAACCTTGATCTCCATTGCCATGAGAGAAGAAGAAAAGGGGAAGTGGGGAACGGTATCTTAAACCTCCAACTATAAGCCTCTAAATAGTAATTTGTTCACAACCTCCAACCAACACCACGATCGCGCAACCTCAAATGGAATTGTCAACCATGCCTCCAATCACTTGAGCGAAGGGTGAAAAGAAATCCCTCTCAACACTACGTTTCATTTTTTCAAAGGGATAAACATGTCATTTTTATATTTTTTTTACCATGGTATTCCTTGTAGACAAATTCAATTTTAAACAAAATTTCATATATGAATTCTCTTATAAAATTATAAGAATGATGGAAGACTTTATAAATATATCATCATGCTAGATGATTTGATGTAGATATCTCGAAATAACAAGATATAAATGTTGGATATGAAATTATAAAAAGAATAGTTAGAAGAATACAAGGATATAATTTAGCAGACATAGTTCATCTAACTAGTTATGATACTCGGTGATGAAGTTATGAATTAGTCTGAACTAGTCAAGGAACCAGAGTGTGTTTAAACTCAATTCAGTTTGCTTTCATTTAGTAACCTTGACATAATTGGTTATTCAATTTAATTTTGAATTTGAATTCAAATAAAGATAAAGATAAAATTATGGTTGAGTTTATACTTTATCTCCTAAAATTATTCAATGGGCGATATCTTCTCTTGAAGATAAGGACCACATTTGGTTAAGATATATTTAATTAAATAAACAATATAAATATATAATTTGAATATATTCAAATTAAATATATCTACCATTCTCATACTTGGTGTAATCTCAATTCGTCAGTTGATATATCAATAAATATTTAAGCAATACTACAAGAATCATGGTGGTAGGTCCTCAAATTTAATTTGTGAGTATTACCTTCCATGTATCACAAGTAACGCCCTTATTTTATGGAAAATTATCTTTACGAATAAATCTTAAATGTTTATTTAATTCATGATTTATTGTTTATCAATATCACCAGAATTGTATATAATATATATATTGAGTTAATAAAATATAACATGAATTTCATCACTTAAGCACATTTGTTTGGATCACCATAATGTGATTTGTCTCACATGAGGCGTATAATCATTTATATTCTTCAACTCCACACTCTTAATCAATGATGTTTTCTTTATGTATTATATGACCATTTAACTTTATATGGTAAACACATTTTTTTATGGGCTTAAATAAATTCCCAATTTGAAACCAAGATGAAATTTAACATCCCTATAAACTTCCCTTTAAACAGAGATCAAAGCCATCATTTATGGTGAAAGTTAGTAATCAATAATTGTTTAGTAATCTTGCACACTTTCATGGCATAATTTGTTCATCTAGCATTAGGATGTGCTATAATGTTGACCTTTTAAAGTTAACTTATCCTACTAACTTGAACAAATTAATTTTTAGTATTCTTTGCAACTTATTATTTATTATCAAAATATAAATTGTTTTGGAATCTTTATAATATTTTGAAAAAGCAAGTAGTGTTTATAAGAAGTCAAAATTAATAAGAAATGATCATTTTAAACAATTAAAACATAAATACAAAGATTAAATGTTAGTGTGTATAATCTTTAGCAATTAGTGGCCAAAAAAAAATCTCTAGCAATTAAATTATTCAAAACATATATGTTTGTTTAATCTTTAATGTAATTCATATGTGAATTTGAGTTAATAAGGTTTTGAGATCAAATAATCTTACACTTCATGAACCTTGCTAATTTTTTTCAATGGAGATATTGATATTCTTCTTTATTATATAATAGGAAGAATTTTTATCCATAACATGCTTTAACTAATATGAGATTTAAAATCCATTAAAGATAAGAGTATAACTTTTATTCTCCAATAAGACTTTTTGTGAGGTAATAACTCTTTCTATGCCTCCGTCTTCATAGTTTATCCTTGGAAATAAATGATCCCTTATAGAATCTTATTCTAATCCAAATTCGAACCCAATTTTTCTTTCCACATATATATGCAATAAATATTTATTATACATATCTCCTTATGTGTGTCATGATAAATTTATAATAGCTCATATTGATGAAATAGCTAACTAAGTATTGTCTGCACCAAAATTAATGGAGATCTCTTATCCCAAGAGACCTAAGTTAGTAGTTATGTCTGTCACATATATGATATGCTATTATATATCTTTACTGTTTATTTACTATATGGAGAACTACTTTATAGTTATAACACTATGCAAGGACTTATAGTAGAATTTCATCTATTGTTTATAAATGAATTTTGACATTCTTAAATCAATTATGTATCAAAATATTTAGTTCTACATTGAAATTTCATTATTATTGTATCAAGACAATTGTATCGCTTTCATTATTCATACAATTTATCTCATACTAATATTAATGTGCACATGAATTTTAAGTCAAGATTTCCCAGAATCTAGGATTTTCTCCTCTAGATTCTATAATTATCTCTAATCAAACAATAATTCAAGAGATGATAATAGTCCTATAAATTTGAGATTGAATTTAAGTCATATTTACATCAAGTATATATGAGACAATCATTCATCACATTTAAAATATATGCTTACCAATACATACAAAACATAAAATTCATATAACTAGAATTTACATGTAGGTAAAGATTTCATCATAGCATGAATTTATGTATTATTTATAATGAAATTAGAAGGCACTCATACTTCCTAATACCTGTGGACTACCTAGAAAGTACAAGGTAATTTCTACTTCATCTTAATTAAGTATAGATATTTATAACTATCCATCTGTGGGTAAAGACATATTATAATGATATACTTAATTAGAATTGATGTTTTTAAATCCTTATGTGATATCTTTGTTTGTTAAAAAAAATGAGGAATGTATGTATTTAGTTATATAAGGATGTTGTATCCTTAACTATGAGGAATGCATGCAAGTATCCTTAACTATACTTCATCATAAGAACATACATATAGACCCATATGGGTATCATACGATGAGAATAATTTAACTAATCAATTAACTAAGTCAGATATATGACTAATTAATTAAAAAATCTCTCCATATGATTATATTATAAATGTGTAATATTTTTTTTATTAATTTGATGGAACTAGAACGCATTCATGTTCCCTAATACTTGTGGGCTATTTAGAAAATATAAGGTCATTCTGTTTCATCATAATTAAATGTATAATTGAAATTATCTACCTGTGGTTAAAAATAAATTACAACTACACATATAATTAAAATTGATATTTTAAGTCCATATATGATTTTATTAAATCAATAATACATACGACAATGATAAATGATTCTTTGACTGTTTAATTAATTGCATGCTAATAACAAAATATCATAAATTATGTGCACAATCATTATAAGAATTTAAGTAACTAATTTAATAAACCAAGCAAGTACGTGATTAAACAATTAAACAAATTCCCTCACTATTAATTAGTCTAAACTAGTCGGAGAATTGGAGCAGGTATTAAACTCAACTCAATTTGCCCCTATTTAATAACCTTAACCATAATTGGTTATTAAATTTAATTTTGAATTTAAACTCAAATAAAAATAAAGATAAAATTATGATTGGATTTATCCCTAATTCTTAAAAATCACCGTATCATCTCTTGAAGATAAGAACCACACTTAGTTAAAATATATTTAATTAAATAAATAATATAAATATATAATTTGAATAAATTCAAATTAAATATTATCAAATCAAATATATCTAACATTGCCTTGCTAGCATTTTTATAGAACAAGATTTAAGCATGTATACAAAATATAATTTGGGTCAGGAAAGGAAGCTTTCTGAAAGGCTTTTTCCGATTTCATTCCGATTCTTATTTTTCTTTTGTAATGTTGTTTTGGCTATTTGGTATTTGTTGTTTCAAGTCAGGATTTATGTGGTTATGTGTCTTGTGTCTTAGGCTTGCTTTTGTAAATTTTTTATTTTTTGGTGAACACAAGCTATATTCCGAATAACACAAAACAAAACTCAAGGGTACTAGACCCTAACACATCTGGAAGCAACAAATCAAGCTTCCACTGTTGGTGGAGCTTTTCCAATGTAAGGATTGAGAGGACCTGAATGGGAAAGCACAATTTTAGTGAAAGATATCTCTCAACTCAGGACGTCATTTGTTGATTTCTCGCTTTGCTGGCCACCACTATTTGTGAACAAGGTGATTGACTGGTTTGCTACTCAATTTGACAACAAAATGTCTCTCACATCTAGGATCTTATGTCCCCCATTTCCTTTCATGATGACTTAAATTGTTTGTAATGGCCATGGAGCCGGATGTCTTGTTTCTTGAACCTTTTCTCCATATTAATATTATGTATATTTTTGCACTTGGTGCACTATCTTAGTCGTAAAATCGTTCTTTGCTACTGAGATGTCGTGGGTTTGATACCAAAGGCTCTTTGAGCCCTCTTCCACATAAAAAATATTATGCATATTTTTAGGCCAAAAAGAGAGAAAGTATGTGAGTGGGGAAGACTTGTCTTGTAGCAACATAGCTTCTGTGTAATGTTTTGTTGATTTCAATATATTGTTTATTCTTACCAAAAGAATTTCAGACTTAAGTGTTATCCCCAAGCCAAGTGGGTTTCTTCACAACCATGGAACGCTCTCTAAATATTAGCCCCAAGGAAAAAGATGAACCCGTGCCGATCACTGATAATGACTGATCAACAAAGAAAGTGAAACTTTGACACGACCATGGTGCAGTCATTTATACCATAGAAACTTTGTTTCCTAATGAAACCATCCCTAAAGATGCCTTCAACTCTCTAAAAGAAGATTCTCTGATGTTGAGGTTGACTCTGAGATGATGCTTCTTGATGACACAAGGAACTCCGGCAAACCCACTTTTAAGGATAAATTGCTTAATTAAGGCTCTTGCTCTAAGGACAAAGAGGACGATGATGATGAAGAGGAAGTTACCTTGAGAATAGGGGATGTGACTGGTCATAAAGAGGGAGTAATTCCTTCTATAACTTTCTCCCAGAGGGTGATTGACTTGCTTAACAAGAATATGGCACTTGCGGTGTTTATCAAGTTATTGGGCCATTCTATTGGCCATGAAATGCTTAAGGGAAAACTCATTTCTATCTAGAAGTCGTCTAAGCCCTTAAAACTGATTGACCTTGAATGGGGATGTTTTATCATCAAATTCACACATGACTTAGACTTCCAAGATGCCTTTGTTAATGGACCTTGGGTCATTTATGGACATTATCTAATAGTTCAAAGATGGAGTCTATCGTTCAACCCTTTGACACACATTGTAAATGAGATTCTTGGCTAGGTGTGAATTCCGAGGCTGCTAGATTGATATTACTAGAAAAACGTCATCAGAGTAATCGAAATAGTTCTTGGAGACATTATTCATGTCGATTACAACACAAAATCAGGAGACAGGGGGCACTTTGCTCGTATTGTTGTGCTTCTTCACCTATCTAAACCCTTGACGTCAAAAATCACAGTGGATGAAATTACACTGCACATTGAATACAAAGGGTTACCTATCATATGCTTCCATTGTGGTTGTTATGGCTACTTGCAAGAAGAATGCCCTTAGAAAATGCTTCCATAGTAGCCGACACCACCGTAAGGTGAGTGAGAATTATGATCCTAAAGCGCATGAGGATGAGATCTATGGTCCGTTGATGATGGTGCAAAGGAGTGGCAGGCATAATACCAAAAAGGTGACTGAATTCAGTACCTTTAATAGTAATAGCAATGGATCGAGGTATGATTTACTTGCATCATCTAATGATATGCAAGATCAGGTTGAAGAAGGCCAAAATGTGCCTATCCCAGATGTCAGAGGAGAGCAAATTGTTGAGCAACAATGGATGCAGCTAAAAAGGAAATAGGTATAAGGTACAAAGACGCAGCATACAAAGGCTAAGAATGCTACCCACAATGCGATGCATAAATCCTCCATATTTGAAGATAAGAACAAAGAAAGTATCTTCAAAATGGGCACTTATCAGGCTATGCAAGGTTACATAACCCTGGTGACTGGTAACCTTATAGTAGTGGTTATTGAAGAGTATTGAACTTAGCCCAACTCACCAATTGGGCCTCACAACATCTCCAAGGAATAAAGCAAACCCACAAACCCAAGTATTCCTAATCCAAGCCTTAATAAAGTTAGGCTACCACCTAAGCCACTTGATCCAAAGGGAGCCAAACTCTCTAGTAGGCTTAAAGTCAAGGGAGTTAAAATGAAGCTGAAAGATTTTATGGCAAGCCCATCTGAGAAGTTAAAACATGCTATCTTATGTGGGCTTTGTGAAGGAATGCTTAACACCAATACTGAGGTTGGTATCCCCATGTCTGACAATGAAATTGACAATTGCCCGGATTGAGACGTCTCTAAGCTCTCTTCTTCCTTAACTAATTATTTTATTTCATGTCTATTTTAATTTGGAATTGCCAAGGAGTAGCATCCAATAAATTTCATGTAGTTTTGAACTCTTTCATTTTCTGGTTATCATACTTACATTGTGGTTTTATTGGAACCTCGAATTTCAAGTAGGAATACAGATAAAGTGATTAAAAAGAAGGGTTTTCAGAATTCCCATAGAGTTAAATCACAAGGATATTCTGGTGGCATCTGGATTATGTGAATTGCTACTGTGGATTTGCATATCATTGTAAATCACTTGCAATTCATTCACCTCTCTGTCTCTTGTCCTAATGATCCTTGTGGCTTTGTTTTGATGACTATATGTGGCAGCCCTACATCTCATACATGAAAATTGTTATGGCAGGATCTTTCTTCTATTGGCATCAATGATTCTTAACATGGGTTATTAGTGGGAGATTTCAATGCAACCTTGCAATCTTGGGAACAAAAAGGTGGGTCACAATGTGTAACTAGTAGTTGTCCTCTCTTCCAAAATTTTGTGCAAACTCATGGGCTCATTGACCTGGGTTTTCAAGGCCCAAAATTTACATGGCAAAGAGGAGTTAAGTTTGTAAGATTGGATCAAGCTCTTGTAAACTTTGAGTGGGCTACCACATACCCAAATTCTAAGGTGCTCCATCTCCTAAAATAAGATTTTACCATTGTCCTTTGCTCATCAATGTTGGTACTATTGCATAGCCACAAACCCAACCTAAGAATTTTAGGTTCATGGCATCATGGTTGACCTACTCTCAATTTGGCTCTTTTGTGAGATCTATTTAGGATGAAAATATAAATCTTTTCTATAACATTCTGCACTTTATGGCCCAAGTCTAGATTTGGAACGTTGACATTTTTGGGAACATTGGGCATAAAAACAGAGGTTGCGTACAAGAATAGGGGGAATTTAGAAAAAATTAGAGGAAGGTCCTTTTCTTTTGCTCTTCTTGATTTAAAGCAGATGCTTTTGGAGGAATACGAGGATACTTGTTTTCAGGAGGAAATTTTTTGGCTCTAGAAATCTCGAAGCAACTGGTTTTCACTAGATGACAAAAATACTTCCTTTTATCATATTCATGCTTTGATCCGTAGAAACCACATCTCCAATCTCTACAGTGAACGAGGGGATTGGTTAAAGATAAAGATGCTCTCATTAACATGGCACGAGATTGTTTTCATGGGTCTACTCTATGGAGGACAATTCTTACCATCCTTACTGTATCAAAGGTGAATTCCTCATTATAGACCCGTCCTCTATTGTTCTTTTTGGTAGCGATGTCTCTCTTGAAGAAACTAAGGTTGCATTGTTTGAGATGAAACCAATTAAAGCACCGAGTATTGATGGCATATGCCTTATTTTCTACTAGAGCCAATGGGATACAATTGGGAAATTTTTAATCAACATGGTTGCAGAGGTTTGGCGTGGAGGTAATATTGATTCCTCTCTCAATCAAACTCTTCTTGCTCTTATTCCAAAAATTGAGAGGCCACAACATCTTAAGGATTTTCACTCAATTAGCTTATGTACTGTTGATTATAAAATCAATACCGGCTCTACTAAAAGAAATTATGCCTTTAATTACTCTCCCTTACTAAGCAAGTTTTATTGAGAGAAGGAATATTGTTGATAATATTATGGTGACTTAGGAGGTCATCCACTCGATGAGAAAGAAATCCGGTAAAGTAGGATGGATGACTATAAAAGTAAATCTTGAGAAGACTTTTGATAGAATTAGGTGGAATTTTAGTGAGGAAACTCTTTTGGATGCTAGGATCCCTTATATCATGGTAAGGGTAATTATGTACTATCTCGCCTCTTCTGCCATGAATGTTCTTTGGAATGGTAAAGCCTTTGATGAGTTCAAGTCAGTGAGAGGCATTAGACAGGGTGACCCTCTATCACCCTATATTTTCATTTTATGCATGGAGCGACTGTCCTAAGCGATTAGTGTAGAAGTTAAGCAAGGGAATTGGAAGACTATCAAGTTGGAAAGGAAAGGTATTCCTCTATCCCAACTTTTCTTTGCTGATGACTTGATCTTATTCAATACAATCGAGGCTAATCATGTTGAATTGATGAGATCTACTCTTCATAAATTTTGCCTTGCTTCTGGCCATCTTATCTGTGAGGATAAAACAAAGATTTATTTCTCAAAGATTGTGTGTTCTAGAACAGCTTATTCTATTTGTCATTATCTTGGTTACAAACGCACTGAACAGCTTGGGAAGTATATGGGGGTCCTTATAATTCATGGTAGAGTAACTAAGGTTACTTATAATCACATTATTGAGAACATAAATCGAAAACTTGTTGGTCAGAAAGTGAGAACACTCTCCCATGCTGGAAGAATTACACTTGCTAAATCTGTTCTTCGCTTTATTCCTTACTTCACTATGCAAACATCTTCATTGCCTATAAATTGTTGCTCAAAGATTGAACAGCTTATTAGACAATTCATTTGGGGATTTTCTAATGAGCAAAAAGATATTAGCCTTCTTAATTGGGAGGAAATGTGTAAGCCTTTGAAGCAAGGTGGCTGTAGGATAAAGATTTTAAGTACTCATAATCCAGCTTTCATGTCAAAACTGGTTTACAAACTAGTTTCTCAACGAACCTCACTCTAGGTCCAAGTTTTAAGAGCAGAGTATGGATGGAATGGATCTTTGGTACATTTCTTCATAAACAAATGCAGATCTTACTTATGGAGGAACATGTCCAAAACATGGGAAGATACTAATATGCACATATGTTGGAATCCGAGTAATGGCAAGAGTATCAAATTTTGGACAGAAAATTGGATTTCAGACTTTAGGCCCCTAAAAAATCTTGCCCATGCAGATGTCCATGAGAGTGATCTGCACAAAACCATATCTGACTTTGTCGACATCAATGGTGAGTGGAAGTGGAGGGAATTCCAATATCTCCTTCCTCTTAATTTTCTTCGAAAAATTGCAAGCATCTTAGTTGACCCTAATTCCCAAATGAACCCAAAGTGTTTTTGGTCCGGTACAGCGAACGGGGAATTTGCTATTGCCTCAGCTTTTGCAATGTTAAATGAGGATGAGCTTAACAGGAAAGATAGGAAATGGGATCTCATTTGGAAATGGCCTGATTCACAGCAGGTTGGAACATTCTTATGGTTGTTAGCTAAGAGCAAGCTTCTCACTAATGCTGAAAGGAAGCGAAGACATATGAACCAAACTGCTTCTTGCCAATTTTGCCAGCAACAGGATGAGGATTTGGATCATGTCTTTCGTAGATGTCATTTTGCTCTCTCTACGTGGAGATTGATTGTGCCAGATTGCTCTGTAGATGATTTTTTCTCTACTCCCTTTAATGATTGGCTCTTCCTCAATACAAATCCCAAGAGAATTAGTAACGACTGGAGGATTACTTTTGGTTACCTTTGTTGGAAATTTTGGGAAATTCGTAATCAAAGGATTTTCTCACAATAGTCTTTTCAACACGAGGAGATTCTTATCTCTGTTAGATCACTTGTTAACCACAGTATCAACCAGCATAGGGTGATTCATTTTTTCTGATTGTACATGCTTGCTTGATGTTCTGTTAGTCTTGCTCTAATCTTGACGGTTCTTTTCATTTGGCCTTATGAGCCTTCTCTGTAAATAGTTTTTTTTACCATTGAATGATATTCCTTCTCATTTTAAAAAAAAAAGAATTTCAAACTTAAAAAGAATGTAAACTCAACGTATTTTATAAAATGAACTTATACAAATACGTGCTTTTTTTAACTTTTTTTTAATCTGGTCAAGTGTTTTGCAGTTGTTCAGGCCCAATAAAAGTGATTTGCAAGTGATTTGTTCCTTTAAAATATAGGAAATGGTACTAGGCGGTGGCCCCTGTGACGCTTAATTGGACTTCTAACTCAATGCTCTCAATATGATCTATTAATTTATTTATTGCTGCAACTTTATTAATATATAGAATTGTGCTATTCATAAGATCAAAATAGTGCGAATTATCTCGAATTTCATACAATTCACGAGAGTTATAAGACCCACTCTAATCTCATGTCATAAAGCATTTTAGAGCTAAATCAATAATTTAGAGATAATATAAACTATAAAATGTATAGGAAACAACGTTATTTACAAACTATGAAATTATCTTGAGTTTTTGTCCAAATACACCAGTCTTGCTATGGTTATAAAAAATAAGCAAACATTTTTTTTAAAAAAATTAAGTTGTTAAAAAAGAAAAAACTGGAGGAATATTAATGCATTTATCTTAATTGTGAAAACCATACCAGCTAGTTGAATTGAAAAATCCACAAAGTTGCAATGACATTGATCTGGTTAATTTTACAATTGGCCCAAGAAAAAATGTTGCAATCAAATTGTTTTATTTTTTACTTTTTGTAACCTTCAAATGGATCTTGAGAAAGCTGGCTCTTCTATGAGGGGGAAATCAACGACGGGAGAGTCAGGTTGTTCGATATATAAAATAGGTTAATTAAACAGTATACTACAAAAAAAAGTTAATTAAACAGTTTATAATTTTCAAAGTCGTGTTGGTTTAATTAATGAATAATTTCATATTCATGTATTAGCAGTGAAATATATATTATTTACATGTATTGATGACTAAAGAATTGGGACGCAAATTCATTGATTCATCCCACAACAGCGGTTTATGGACCAAGAGTAAGATGCATGCTCAATATTGATTTATGATATATTAACAAAAAGACAATTTCATTACTTTTATATATTCAATGAATAAAAAAATTATATGCATATCTTTAGGTCCAATGAAAAGATATAAAAAATGCTCACTTAGTATATAGGTGAGAAATTATTGTAGAAATTATTTAATATAGATGAGAAATTATATGATTTTCTAAGGCATAATTGAGAATGATGTTTATAAGTTTACAATATTTCTGAGGGTGCAAGGGAATGATTTGATATTATTGATCAGAAATTTTACAAATCTCTATTGTATTTTGAAAGGATGAATTGACGACCATATTTAACAATTATGTGTGAGGTGTGGCCAAAAAAGAATTATGTGTGACACATTACTAATGATATTTTTTAATAAAATTATTGATATTAATATTAATACTAAATATAAAATTTATAATAAATCATATAATTTAAAATCATTAACGGTGTGACTCATTACTCAAGCTCCACATAAAACATAAAAAGCTGATCTAGTTAAGTATTGAGATGAAAAAATATATAAATATTCAATCGAAAATGACTTTGGTATTCCTAATTAAAAATAATAAAAATAACTTCAATCTATGCCTATATTATAGAATATTATACAAATTATAGTATTTATAAATTATGAAATAGAGTAGTTGTTCTTTATAATTTTATGTTTACAAACCATTATAAACCACTGAATCGTGCAGCTTGTATTGGGCTTGGTACTCTTTTTTTTAACAATTGACTTCTTTATTTTATCATTATCTCTATCTTTTTTGTCATTGGAATTTGAATGTTTTCCACCTAAAATTTTATTCAAATTAAAATATTATTTACTAAGAAAAATTTCTATTAAATTATTATTTATTCCTTATGTTGTATGGATAAAATTTTAATTTAAGCAATAATAATAATATAGTAAAAAATAGATATTGCATGAATAAAATATTTTTTTAATTTCTTTTTCTCTCCAAACCATTTGTGAATATAAGAGAGAGGGGGACTACTCTTGGAAAATAATATTTTACTTTCTAATGAAATTAGGCATGTTTCTTCATATATTGCATGGTATTTAAAGAATAAGTCACGCTCTCTGTCACTTATAAAAGATAGGACTTAGTATAAGTTTTATATTATATGTATATATGTTAATATATAATAATATACTATGGATATTTAATTAAGATATAGGTCGATTGGGTCAAAAATTATGGGGCTTATGCTTGGTACAAAATTTATATTTTTTCTACTGCCAAAGCACAGAGTTGATTCTCGATACTAGTATATATTCATATAAATTATATATATTTTTTGTACACATATATAGGTATAGATTTAAACATATTTGTTTAGTCTACTTACTTCTAATAAATTTAAATTAATTTAGTTAAAACTAATCATCATTGATTTTATTGTTGCGTGAAGACATGAATATTAATGATTAAATTTGATGACATGCACCTTCACTATGTAGTATCTTTTTTCTTTTGTGAGTTTTTGACCAGCACACCTTTTCTATTATCCAAACATTTTTAAATACAAAATATAGAATTATTTTGGCCATTAAATACCGAACACAGAATCTGAAAATAAATAAAGGTAAATGACATCATCATAGCAGCATGGCGTTGTTTAGATTCTTTTTATTTTGACTACATATTCTGGTTTAGGGATTCAATTCTATCCATTTAGCTAAAAATAAAGGAGACTCAATCATTAAACAAAAGGACTTAATCATTATTTTGTTTTTTTTTTTAAATAATCATCAGTTGCTACTTTTGACTAACGAACAAATAAGGATTGGGTTACAGTTGGGGAAACTCTCAGAGGGCTTCTCCTGCATTATTTTATTATTTTATTTATTTATTTTCCCCATTTTTTAATCTTATTTTGATTTATTAAAGTTCAATTTATTTCATATTTGTCAATTTTTTTTATATTTATCAAAGATTACGATGCAACGCAAATAAGTTATGAAATTATTTTAAAACTTGAAATAAATTATGAAATTATTTTAAAACAATGATAAAATTAAGCAACAAATATAAGATCAATTAAAAAAAAAAGAGAACCTCCAGAAAGTAACTCAATTAATAAGGGTGATGATATGAGATAAGCAGTGACCAAGAACAAATAAATGCATACATGAATTCTGATTAAAATCAAAAGCTAGAAGGATAAAGGTTGAAATATTGAATATATTTTGAAATTTTTGTTTACTTTTCCTTTGTCAATAAAATAAAAATTTTAAAACAAATATCATAAACAAGACGCTACGCACAGCTTCGGCTTTTGGTCTTTTCCGCTTCACGAGTCTTTCTGCTCCACAATATTTCAGGGAACACCCGCGCTTTTCTCTCCCTCCCTCTCCCCACCGTTTGGTTTCTAACTACGGTGCTTTGCTGTTTCCTTCTTTTTGGTTTCTGTTTTCGCTGGCCTTTTTTGTTTTGGTTTTCCTGTTTTAAGTTTCGTTAACCAAATCGCTCCCTGGAAAACCAGAAAAGAAAGAAGGCCTAATTAAGTATGGCCAGTGTTTGGTCGCTATGTCAATTTCGTTTTGAGTAATGTCTTATTTAATTTTGGTTGATTTTCGCATGTTTGAGCTTAGAATGGCGGTAGTGATGTCCTCCGCAATATCCACTTTGTCTTGAACAAAAAGCCAAAGTCTTTGATTCCTGAAACCTTCGAAGGTACGTACCCTGCACCGACCCATTCCTTAATTTGCATTTGACGCTTTTAAAGTCAATATTTTCGTCTACTGTTCTCTTCGTCTATCATCTATTTCTGGTTTTTTTTTTCCCGCTTCTTTGGGCTTATGCGTTTTATCCTCGTCTGCATCTGCCCGATTCTGATAGTCGGTTTTGATCGTCTTTCAAAAGTTTGTGCATCGATAATAATTTTTTTACTCTGTCATATTAGTCTCAATTATATAATATTGACACTGGGTTAGTTTCTGATAGCTTTACTCTTCTTTTTCAGTTTTTGTTTTTGTTTTGTTTGTTTCGTATTTTACCAACCTAGTATGTAAAATAAGTGTTTGGTGTGGAGAAAGTTCTGATTTTGAATCACAGAGTCAGTTTTGTTGGCAGAATAAATAGAAGCAAATTTTTGTTGGCAGCTCTTATCAGTTATCAGCAAATAAATTTCCTTAAAAATTTTGGACTGAAAAATTACATTTTATTTCTATTATATCATTATCTGGTGCTTTCCAATTCTGTTTTGGAATTTACAATTGGGTATTCATGATGGATTTAAGCGGTTAGGCGTTTGGACACCAAAGATGGACCTGGAACCAGACGGAGTTGAGAATTCAAAGATGAAAGGTATTGGAAACGAGAGCAGTAAAGATATGATATTTAGAGCCGATAAGATTGATCTGAAAAGTTTGGATGCACAGTTGGAAAGGCACTTAAGCAAAGTTTGGTCGAGGAAATTAGAACCAGAGAGGCCCAAGGAAGAGTGGGAGATTGATTTGGCCAAACTGGACATACGATATGCTTTTGCTCATGGGGCCTATGGTACTGTCTATAGGGGCACCTATGATAACCAAGAAGTTGCAGGTATTTTCCCTCTATATCCTTTTATGTATATTCCTGTTCTGTTTAGTTGCCTTGATTGCATGAACAATAGATAAAGCAAAGTTGAAATGTGTTCTGAGGTCTCATTACATGATAAAAGGTTCTGTTATTGTGCCTTTCATGGTTGCCAATTAGTGACGTAGGAATGGATAAGATATTTGAGAAAAATGGTGCCATTCAGTTTTGGAGCATAAACTTGCTCTCAACTTGATTCTGGTATCAGAATACAACAACAATAATATTCCACCAAGTGAGGTTGTCTCCATGGATTGTATGATGTCATTGAGCTTTATAAAAAAACTAAGTCCTCAACTAAACACATCTTTTCATAGGGTTGAAGACTATTTGATTAACTCTTTTTACTGACTCTTTTAGTGACCTGCTTTGCACGTGATGAAATCATGTTGATAAATTTTTTATCATTTTCTCTTTGATAAATGCTATATTAATTTTTCCTGGAAATGGATCTTTTTATTTCTTATATGCTTACACATCTATCTTAACATTCTTATCTCAACTACCCCTATCTTTTGCACATGTTATTCCTTTACTGCCTAACATTCATTACCGTATAGCATGCATTGTTGTTTTAATAACAGTTTGATAAAATTTCCCCTTAAGTTTGGCAGGTACTTTATAGATAATTTGTCTAAATCTAATTGTTGCCTATTATTTTTCTCTGAAAAGGAAACCATTTGTCTGTAAACCATGGATTGTATTTCAAAACTTCTCTTGCCTTCATTACACTGGCAGCAAATTTCAAGATATGCACAAGTTTTTGACACTTTGGTACTAGAATGTTGGCGTATGTGGGATGCTTACGTGCATGACACTTTGGTACTTGGTACTAGAAAATTAGTGTATGCACAAGTGTATGACACTTTTGTCATATAAACTTTAGATAGCAGCATTTCCTTCAGGCCTGTTCTTAATTCTTTGTATCACATATCTGCTTTGTTTTTTTGAACAAATAACTTTCATGCTTTGTAATTAGATCTGGTCTTACAAATTCATTTAAACATTGCCAAATCAGGTGTCCAGGGTGTTAGATGCAATTTCTTCCCGAGCTGATGTTATGTTTCTGTTGCTTTTAGACTGTAGAATATGTCAACAAGATGGAATTTGGTTCTGTATCATAAGTTTGTTAAGTCATGTCACATGTTAAATAAGTTATGGTAGTTTTGTCTTGGTTTTATAAACTTTGTTATTTGCTATTTGCCAAATAAGATTAATTAGTCATAACTTAGTTAATTATGAAAGTTGCTTTCTTTGATTGGCTTTGTTCTCTTTCATTCCCGACTTTGCAATAAATCAAACTAATTGTCTTGAAATTCAATATTTTGTGCTAGTAGAAAATTCTCACTGTTGTGATGTTGAATACTATAGTGAAAGTATTGGACTGGGGTGAGGATGGTATCGCCACAGTGGCTGAAACTGCTGCTTTACGCGCATCCTTTCAGCAGGAGGTTGCTGTCTGGCACAAACTTGACCATCCAAACGTCACAAAAGTACAAACTCATAGTCTCCATGCTCATGCATTTAAATTAGTGACTCTTATTATGTTGCAAAGCTTATGAGAATTGGTTGCTGGGGGTGGCATACATCTCTAATCTGTTGAAATAATTACAATTTGGAACATTTCATTGTTGTCTTTTCCTGCCATGCTTAGTATTCTGCAGTCTGTACCTGTTTCCCTTATAAGAGAAGGGAAATGAATTAATTGTTAGGTTTTCAGGAGGAATTTTGTTTATCGTTTTATAATTTCCTTTTATCTGTATTTGGCACAGTTTATTGGAGCATCAATGGGAACTTCAAATCTTAAGATTCCGGCAAATAGCTCTTCAACTGATGGGGAAAATCCTCTTCCAACTAGGGCATGTTGTGTTGTTGTCGAGTATCTTCCTGGTGGGACATTAAAACAATTCTTGATTAAAAATAGGCGAAAGAAACTTGCTTTTAAGGTTGTGATCCAGCTGGCTTTGGACCTCTCTAGGGGGTGAGTTCATTTTTGTTACTGTTACAGTTGTTGATTCAGAAACTGTAAAATTTTTTTACTGGAGTAAATAATTTGTTTTTCCTGATCTGCAGACTTAGCTATCTACATTCAAAGAGGATTGTACATCGTGATGTCAAAACAGAAAATATGTTGCTAGATGGATTTGCCCATCTGAAAATAGCTGATTTTGGAGTTGCTCGTGTTGAAGCTCTGAATCCAAGTGACATGACAGGCGAAACTGGAACGCTTGGTTACATGGCACCAGAGGTATGGATTTTGCTTCAGAAGCCAAAAACCTTATGGCGCCAGCTTGTTTGATGTTATACAATGGTCTAAAACAGGAATCAGATGTATTCATAATATCATTCTAATTGACTCAGTCACTGACCCTCCCATTGCCTTCATTCTTGTAAGCGAGTGTATATTCCTGTCACTATGTTCATGTATATATCTGAAAAGTTAGTTTTTGATAAGGTCATGGTGATGTACGATTCATGTAGCTGATGTTATTTAGTGAGATAAGGCTCGTTGTTATTGTTGCTGTTATTCTATGTTCATGTGTATTCTGATACATGGTTGTGAAATAGGCACAGCCATCAATTACCTACTTTTAATATTGGTGTTACACTGTGTAGGTTCTGGAGGGTAAGCCTTACAACAGAAGGTGTGATGTGTACAGCTTTGGCATTTGCTTGTGGGAAATTTATTGCTGTGATATGCCCTATCCAGATCTTAGCTTTGCTGATGTGTCATCTGCTGTTGTTCGTCAGGTCAGTTCATTTCTACAATCATATTATTGCCACACCATTATTCTTTTCTTTTCTCTCTACTTCACCCTGTCTCTCTCTACTCGGGGAGATCTGGGTTCTACTGTAAATTTAAAAACCTTATATGAGCTAAGACATTCACCTTGTTTTGAGAACAGAATTTGAGGCCAGAGATTCCAAGATGCTGTCCAAGCTCATTGGCAAATATAATGAGGAAATGCTGGGATGGGAATCCGAACAAGCGTCCAGAGATGAAAGAGGTGGTGAGAATGCTTGAAGCAGTTGATACCAGCAAAGGAGGAGGAATGATACCCGAAGATCATACTCCTAATTGCTTCTGTTTTGTACCTAGCCGTGGCCCCTGACTTTTTTTGTTTTGGTTAATTTAATTTTTGATTGGGATTGGTACCTAAATCTTTCATGCATTATATATTTTAAGACTAGTTTTGGCTGCCAATTAGTCTTCATGTATAGCATTTTTTTTGACCGAACGAGGGCACTGATTGCTTATAATTTTCTTAGCCAGCCCACCAATGGTTTGGTAAGTCAAACGGTTGGCCCACTTTTTTTTTAAAAAAAAAACCATTCTTTTTACAAAAATATCATTCAACCTCCATCATATTTTGATGTGTGTTACAAAAAGCGAAAATTCCAAATAAGTAGTAAGGAGAGCAGATAATTTCAAAAAAGGTTACAAAATTTGCTCTAATTCCAATTTGATACCTAAGTATTAAAATGGAATTATGAAATTCAATGAAAATGACAAATTTATCCTTTCTTCATTTCTTCCCCTCCCTCTCTCTTCCTTCTTCCTCCCTATAGTGACTCTTCTGGCGACATTAACTTCTCGACACCGGTGACTTTTTAGGTGAAGTTCACCAATAATGGCAACTTTTCAGTAACAGTTTCCACTGCTAGTGACTTTTCCGGTGGTGATTGGTGGCAGTGATTTTCCAGTGGTGATGAATTTTCTAACAATTACTTGTAAATAACCCAAAATCAATTGTAAATATATGATATTTGCTTGTAAGTATATAATTATCACATATAAATAATATTATATTAGTTAGACATAATAATTGATTACTAGTTGACCATTACTTTTAATAGTTAACCATCGAGACATAAGCACTAGATTCAAAAACTAATTGCAAATAATGTAGAGTCACTTACAAATACATAATATTCACTTGTAAATATACAATTTTTCCTTGTAAATACATGATTATCAAATGTAAATAACATCGTATCAATTAAGTACAGTAATTAATGATGATGGTCAACCATTGAGACAAAAGCACTAGATTCAAAAACCACTTGCAAGTAACGCAAAATCACTTGCAAATACATGATATTGACTTGTAAATATATAATTTTTATTTATAAATACACAATTATATTACATATAAAATGACATTGTATCAGTTAAGCATGACAATTCATACACTGGTTAACCATTATCGGAACATAACCACCAAATTCAAAAATAACTTGTAAATAACCAAGAGTCATTTGCAAATACACATTATTCACTTATAACTACACGGTTATGACTTGCAAATACAAAGTTATCACATGTAAATGACATTGTATCAATTAGGCATAACAATTGATGAACTGGTTAACCATCAAGACATAAACATTAGATCCAAAACGGCTTACAAATAGCTCACAGTCACTTGCAAATATACGATTTTTACTTGTAAATATACGATTATCATATGTAAATAACATTATATTAGTTAGGTATGACAATTGATACATTGGTCGACAATCAGAGGAAGCTTCCTCTAATGGTTGATTATCGGGACATAAGCACTAGATCTGAAAAGTATTTGCAAGTAACCCAAAGTCACTTGCAAATACATAATATTTATTTGTAAATACACAATATTCACTTATAAGTGACATTGTATCAATTATGCATGTCAATTAATGCATTGGTGGACCATCAAATATAATGATTGACCATTAGAACATAAGCATCAGATTTGAAAATCACTTGCAAATAACCCAAAATTACTTACAAATATGCGATATGTATTTGTAGATATACTATTATTACTTGTAAGTAACATTGCACCAATTAGGATTTATGAAACACACATATAACTTGTAAATAGCCCAGTAGAGCTTGCAAATACACAAATTTAACATGTAAATGGCTTGGTATAAATTATAGTAAATAGACAACCCCTATGACATGTAAATAATCCCAAAGAATATGCAAATATACAATTTTCTTATGCAAGTACATGGTTATCACATGTTAATCACCTTGATTACAAGGAAATTGAAATCAACACATCTATACTTACATATAGACTAATATATTATACATTTTAAATACCATCGTCGTACATTTACAATAAATCTTCACTAATTTACAATAGATTCTTGTGGATTTCTGACCACTTTTGTAATTCATCCCATCAAATAATTTCCACTCGTTTCTTAAAATAAGAAGTAGGACTTGTAAATTAAAGTTATACCCATCATGAACAGCTACCAACTATATTGACCAAAAGCAACTAAGCAAGTCCATTTTATTTTATTTTAAAAAAACACAATACACCAATTAGTCTCAAAGAAAACAAAAAAAAATATAATACCTAGTTCCAAAAAAGGGGAAAATTCTAAACAACTATAAAGACAAAGAATAGAAGAATTCATTATTCAAAGCCCTTCCTCTTCAACATTTCTATATGCTTGCAACGTAGAATCCTTCCGGCATCAGAGTATATTGGCACTTCTTGTTGAAGTTTATCCCTTCTTACTTCCACCTAAAAGAAAAATGACAATCAACAATTTCAAAAAGAAACAAAAATAAACATTCTCCAAAGAATAAACAGCCACCAATCAAAGTAAGCATGGTTATGCACACAAAAATGGTCAATTCTTGTCCCAAAGTTAAATACTTCACCCCTATATTTAGAGACCAACAAGTATATACGCTTCCTTTCTACATTAAATCTCTATATGTACTAATGATTAATTACAGTTATGGAGAATGATTCATGTAATGACAATAGTGTGCCAACTTGAAGATTATAAGTAAAATATTGAAACAAATATTGGAATAAAATATTAATGAAAACTAATATTCCAACTCATCAGCAAGAAACTCACTTCTCATGTGTTCACTCACTTTTCATCTTTACTAAAGCTTGTCCTCCTTCATGCTTGAACTTGATACTAAAAGAAGAGGAACATGGAATTACAATAGAAAAGGATAAACTCATCAAGACAATCAGCAAGTACAAACTCATCAATAGACCAAAAAGTTGTGATATATTCACTAATTGATACTAAAAGAAGAGGAACATGGAATTACAATATAAGAATGACATAACCTATTTTGGTGAGTTCTAGAGAGGGTTCATAATGCTTGAACTTTCACAAGCCATCATCAAAATCAATATAGTACCAATACAAGTGGTCTAAAAGACTCAATTCAACAAATCTCTTTTTATCAATTCTTTCTCCAAAATGTCTCTAAATCAACTAAATAATGCATAAGATTATTTGCCTCGGTTACTAGATGAAACTTCAGTAATTTCACAAAACCATTAATGACAGATCCAATCCAAAAAAGAGCGCCCTCTAATTTATGTCAATCATTCATGAATAGATGATAATATGAACTTCACACCATAATGATTCTTGAACTTTATGGGCTTTGGGCATGACAAACAATGAATTTGAAGTGCTGCTATCACTGTAGAATTATAACAAGTACCAAGCACCTAATTAAGTATGAGCTAAGCTAATATGGTATCCCACATGTATATATCCAAAATTAAACCATATAGAAAAGCAATACTAAATAACCTAAATAAGCACTGTCCAAAATATAAAATCAAAGAAATTTAAAGACACCTTGAAACTGAATCTAAGGAAGGCAAATTAATGACACCGGTTGACCTCGGTTGAAATTGAGGAGGCTGAGTCTATAGTTGTGGTTGTTGTGTTAGAGTTTTCTATTACCCACATGCACTTTGTGGTCTGATCTCTTATCATTGGAGAAAAAATGATTATGGAATATATTCATTGACAAAAACAGTGATGGAGCTAATTGGCACTACCCTTCAACGAAGAAAGATAGAGAGGAAGCGAGAGATAAAGACTGCAAGAGACAGCGAGAGGATGCAAGAGACATAAATTAACACTACTTGGAGAAAGAGAAGCGAATGAGAAAGAGAATCCAAGACAATGAGAAAGGGAAAAAGAAAAGAAAACAAACCTACTGGAAATTGAAGACGATGAGTAGAGGCCGATGCAAGCAGAGTTCTTCCTATTTCTTTTCTAAAGAAAATGTCGGATGTAACATCCCAATTTTTGTTTGGGATTTATAGTGCTGATTGTGACCTTAAAGAGGGTTATGATTAAACATTAGGTCCAAAAGAGTAGGATATAAGATAAAATAATGGGAAAAATTATTAAATTAAATTATCAAATATTTGAAATTATCTTATAAAATAAAAGGGTAAAGAAATCAGGGAGAAAAAATGAATTAAATATAAAATAAAAGCTAGAAAGTTCTGGTTAAATTCTAAATATTTCAAATTATTTAAAAGTTATCTGAAACTTAGTTTTTATATCCAATACAATTTTTTATAGAAAATAATAATAATAATGATAAAAAATATAAAATTTAATTTAAATTTTTATGACTTCTATCCACAGAAATTAATAGTTTAGTTATCAAAACCCTACCCTTTGTTCCATTCTTTTCTTTACCGTCGTAATTTGCCCTACAATTGCATCTTCAAGTACCCACCATCATTTTCCTTCTCTCTCTCTCTCTCTCTCTCTCTCTCTCTCTCTCTCTCTCTCGTCTTTTCCCTTCCCTTTAGTAGACATATATGATACATTGTTTTGTCCTTTTCCTTCTCTTTTTTTTCTTTGTCTTTTCTTCCTTTTGTGAATATGTAAGTCACATGATCTTAAATTATCAATTAATATATATACATATATATGTCTTTAGTTTTATCCTTTTCTTTTCCAAATCAATTGTGTAGATCCACATACAGTTAGTTCTCATTAATTATATTGCTTCTTCCCCCATTGTTCCATGTATAGTAGGCCGTAGACTTTTAAATCCAATATATATATGGATACTACTTCTTTAAATCTATACATTGAGTATTTTCACCAGAAAATATATATGTAATATGAATTTAGATTATAAATTAAGATTGGAAAATTTAGGAATTTTTATAAAATTAGAAATTAACATGTAATTTACTATTTTATTTATTAATTAAATTAAAAAGAGGGTTTGGGTTCTATGGGGTATCTTTAGAGTAATGTTAGAGTGGCCTTAGGATAAACTTTTTAGTAGTTTTAAGTTATAGATTAATATTTTTATATGTGTAATTTTTGTGAACTCTCACTGAGAGCATTTGCTACTTGGATTGCTGTTTGACTATCTAGAGAGTTAAGGAGAACAAGTAACTTAGGATTTTTCCACGTGTATGCAAACTATGGTTGTTACGATTTAATTAAATTAATAAAGTTTATTTTTGCTAAGCATGATCCAGGTATATAGACTGAGTAGGATATAATAAACTGTATGATACTTGCGAAACAGTAAAAAGATATTATTATTGAATTTATTGATTTGCTGGAATTTTGTCAAACATGCATGTAGTTATAATATTATTCTGATGTAGTGTTTTCCTTTTGAAGCATGCTTGTGAGTTCGAATTAGTAATGTGAAATTCTAGAGTAGTTCATTTCTTTCAAGCATGCTTGTTGCTTTTGTTTGATATAGTTCTTTATTTTTTTTTTCAAGCATGCTTGTGTGTTTTCTGGATAAACATAAGATGCATTGGTGGGGTTGAGGAGATGATGTTGATATATATATATATATGATATAGTGACCACGTGGTTTGCCTCCACTCCATGCATAGTGGTTGGCTTTTTGTAGGGCCCCGTTCCTCAATACTTACCTAGCCGGGTTTGTAAAGGGGGAACGTGGGATAGTGACACCTCCTGGTTTGGTTCTTTATGGAGGGGAGCCATAGTCTGGGCTAGGGCTTTGTACTTTTGGCCGAGTACATCTCGAGCATCGGAGTAACTTTGGTCAGTCCAGTGTGTGGGCTAGGCTGTGGATAAGCTTGTGGCCCTAGTCAACAGTAAAAGGCTGGACGGAGCAATAAGGGAGGTTGTACATGTTGTATAATATTATGTCTTGCATATAGTTGTTATGAATCATATCACGTGATCTTTTATACTAGTAATTGAGAATGATACTGATGAAATTGTATAATTATATATCATTTGTGTGTGCTTGTTAGTCTGTGTGTACATGGTAAAATTCTGGGTTACTGAGACGTTAGTGCTCACCCTATTCTCTTAACATTTTTAGGTGAGGGTTGGATCAAGAGGAAATGGAAGGTACCAGAGGAATGAGCCATTGGCTCTTATGCTCCCTGAGCATATGCTGGGTTAATATTTACCTTTTGCCATGATTATAGGACATTGTTTAATTGGTTTTATTATTCTTGGACCTCAATACATTGTTTATTTAGTGGTTTGATGCTTATGGATCTTTAAGTTTAATTTGTTAGAATATTCTAATATATGCTTGAGTTGCATACTCTAAATTTTTATGTTTTGAATTGAATAAAATGGGCGAAGCCCTTTCTGTTATGCATTCTATTGAGCAGGTGTTTTCTTTAAGAATATGATTGAGCCCTTTTGTGTGTATTAATTAGTATTTAATGAGGCGGAGCCTCCTAGGTTTATAATTGTATAGGTACTTGAGCATATATTTAGGAGACAGAGTCCCTAGCCCAATGGTTGTTCTCTGATTGAATATTGAATTATTTTACTAAATGTCTAGATGGTAGGACAGTTGTTACATCAAAGTAGTGGGTATAGGCCAAAGTGAGATGGAAAAGCAATGGTAGGAGGCGGTGAAGGAGGAGTGCAAGAGATACAATGAAACTTGACCAGGGGTAAACTGGACATTTCACATCAAATTTTTATTTCCAATTTGATATCTTGCTAGTTATTTGGAATTAAAACAAATTATATAACGATTTTAGAATTAAATTGTTTTCTAAGCATTTATATGGAATTTTCCCTAACAAAAACTTCTCTTATTGTGTAATTTTTTAAAATGAAATTAGTTTTTGCATGATTTAATATTGTGATTATTTTAATGATCATTTGAGGACACATTTTTAATATTGATCAAAATTCTTTAAAATTTTATTCTTAACATGTTTTTTTCTAAAATAATTGAACGTAAATCAAAGTGCTAAATATATTTTAATGTAATTGATTTTTCTTTTCAAGAGAAGCAATCACAAATACTACATTTTAATTTTAAATCGAAAACATTTGTTTGTGTACGTTGCATGCATGGGAGTTACGTGGCCGTTAACTCACGATTTAGATTTATGAGGCAACATTATCCTCCAAAACTGCATTTGTTTTGACGGTCGTTTGAATTTCTAAAATTCTGCTAAATGTCATTTTAGGAGAAACAAGTGTTTAATTTCCTAGGAAATATAAGCTTTTTTGTGTCCCAGTGCCAGCCAGCCAATATCATTAACCAATTGTGAGTTTTGCTTCATGGAAAGACCATATGAATATTGTACAGAATTCGAGAGAGCAACCTACAGTGCTCATAGTGCAACTTATTATACACAATATATATATATATTAGTATTATTAATTTTTCTGCCCCTTTGGGGTTGGAAGCAGGCCACCATTCAGGGATTTGAAGCAAAAGGGTGCTACTCTAAACAAGAAGGTGAAGCTCTGCTTCGAAGAAGTGTAGAAATTGCACGCGAGGCTCGAGAAATATACAACGAGAGGTGTACCAAAGATTCATGCGAAACAGAACATGCCGGAGACCTCCAATTCTAGTTGCTGCTTCAGTGGGAAGCTATGGGGCTTATTTGGCTGACGGATCTGAATATAGGTGAAGTCAATCATGACTCACCAACTTATCAATCATTTCACTCTTTGAAACTTAACATCATCATGTATGCTCTTCATTTCTTGTTTCTTTTCAGAGAGGGGCCTATGGCGATGCAGTTACTCTGGAGACGCTTAAAGATTTTCACAGGAGACGACTACAGATATTCTCGCTGACTCTTGTCCTGATTTATGCGAATAAGTTGCTGCAGTTGGAGTCAATTGTACAGCTCCTACATATATGCACTCACTCATTGAATCTATAACTAACGTGTGAGACTCTTGAGATCACCACGTTCTTTCCCTCGGTTATATTATATTATTCTAAATTACATCTCATACTTGTCCTCTTAATTGTGTGAATATCAGGTAACAAGTAAACCAGTTCTTGTATATATATCCCAACAGTGGCGAGACTTGCGATGCTGAGAGCAAGCAATGGGTGGTGAGTTCCCTGTTTTTCTCTCCCCTTGTATCACGCTACAACTCCATTATGTTCGTTCACTATATACCAATTCATTCATTCAAATATATATATATATATCTTAATCTTGTTTCTTAGTTCTCTCTTCCCACATTAAACTATGAATGGTTAAAGTAAAAACCCAGTCTGAAGGCGGATTCCTGACGAAGAAATGAATTGAATTACTGGATTATACATGGTAGTAAAAAAAAGTTAAATAAATATATGAAAAGCCTGAAATTTATAGTGCAGAAATCAAGTGGAGAGGGAGATGAAGATTTTGTGTCATACGGAGGGAAGTGGCGTGATGCTGGGGCTTCCCTTTTCGGTGGCTGTTGCAGGACTACTCCTAATACTGTCAGAGCCATATCTCAGGCATTCTCTGCAAAAGCTTCCCTCGCTGATTCACACATTTGTGTCAGTTTTTCACTGCTTTATGCCTACAATGGAACGGAAGAAATGAAATGTAATGTTCAAGAAAATGTTCCCTGTGACTATTATTATTGTTATCATTACTATTTGTTAATTTAGTTTCAATTAAAATTTAAAACTTTTAACTCTGAAAATGCATTCAGCTAAAAAATTAAATAAATATTTTTAGAATGCCATATCATTTATATTCTTCAATAAAAAATGTTGAAATCGAACAAAATTAACTTATCTGATAGTAGAATATTATCAAATTATATAACAATGTCCATATCCCCAGGCTGCAATCCGCTATAGTAATGAAAAACAATGAATGCAGATATCATTTGTGAACACCAACTGTTCTTAACGTCAAAAAAAAAAAAAATCCTTCACTCACCGATTGAAACATTTGAATGATGTTTAAAATGCCTCAGAGAAGAAAAGTAGCATAGCTCCTAAATTAAATAAAGTAAAGATGCATTCCCATTTATGATAAAAAAAAGAAAAAAGAAAAAAAAGACGCATTTCCATTCCATCAAGCTCCAACGATTTCAGGGGTCTCCTCAGCCATTGTTTCATCTGCAGGTCTGTCTACCTTCACACCAACATCTTCTGAATAATCACCATGGACCTAATCGGACCAAACCGCAAAGGCACCGGATCAGTTTATTGATAAAGGTTCCAACCATATGCTTATAAAAACAAAATAAAAATTTTTTTAACCCAGCCATGTTAACTTAGTTGAAAAGAAAAGATCTTATCTCAAGATCTCTTAACAACGTAAGTTTGATTCTTCCAAGGCGCACTCCAAGAGTGAAATACAAAATGCACTGGGCCCATCTACAGAATGTGCACCTAAGATAGCCTAGGGAGGACATAGTACGAACAAATTACAAAGATGTCCTGACTATATGAAAGACACAAAGTTAATCTAAGGCTGTAATCATCAAGAAGAAAAAAATTATATAAATTAATCAACTAGCCATACATCCGGTCAAAATAAGTAAAATAATGAAAATCATGCGACAGATCAAATGGATTCCGCAAACAAGATTTTTCTAGGGTTAATATTTAGCATGTAGTTCAAACAATCATTTTTAAAGGGAATTTTGGATAAGAAAGGTACCTCCATCAATTTTCCCAGATCAAACTTGGGAGCTTTCAAAATCTTGACTTTCCTAATGAAGACATTTTGTAGAGGGTAAATGCTAGATGTGGCCTTTTCAATCTCTTTACCAATCATCTCTGGAATGAACTTACGGACCAACTCTTTCAAATCACAGGAGGTAGCCTGATTTGTCATGATCTCCCTCATCTTCCGGCGGATCTAAACAGCAAAAAGGTGCATTTGTAAATATGCGATCTTCTACAGTGAAAAAACAGACAGAAGACCATAAAAATACATAACCTTGATAAAATAAAACAAATTTTCCAATAGTCAAGTTCATCAGCAAAATAATGGCAAAAAAAAAAGTTTATATGCAAAATCACATGAGTGAATCCCAAGGGTGCACAACATAAAATAGTAATGATATCAATTAGTCCATACCTATTACATTTTAGCTATTTCATCACAGCGAAAGACAAGTAAAACCATGTTTAAACCTTAAATATTTTGATGCAAGTTGAACTTGAAACCTACCATTTTTCCATGTTACAAACAATTTAGTTAACATACCTGTCTAATCTGGCTTGATTGTGCATAGGAGGTCCTCTTCACCTGGTTTGCCCGCCTCTTAGTAAATCCAATGCAGAACATCCTCAATGTGTAATTGTCAGTGGTCTTCACATCCACATGAGCTTCTATCAAAGTTTGCCATTTCCTCACCAGTGACCTCAACTTGTCTGTAGTAAAATCCATTCCCTACAGATTACAACATTTTATTAAACAACATTCATTAAAAAGCATCAAATTGTAATATGAGCAAACAAAACTTCAGTAATACATCATACCCAGAAATTTGTCAGAACATTCTTCCCTTGAACATCCTCTGCTCTCAATCTAATCTTCCTATAGGCATGGTCCTCATCAGCTTGTAGATCAGCCAACGAAACCTCAAACACTCGATGCTTAAGTCCTTCTGAAGCAATCTGTTATTTACAACAAATGTAATTCATATAAGCATGCACAAGCCTAAAACATGACAATTTGTATGTACACCACCGAAGATGAAATATACATCTTTACATTAAATCATCACATATGGTATGAAGATTTATAAGAAAGATATAATAAAGATCGTTTGGAGCGGTCAGTTCTCATAAAATTTTAGCTGGTGCCATGTAAGTGGGGATACAAAAGGTAAAAAATTCTAATATTACACACGTGTATTCCATTTAAAATGAAGAAATAGATAGGGTAAAAGAGTAACTATACGATGAAAAGGAATTCAAGCCATCCCAAAACCCTAATTTGGAGGGGTCTGACGTGGGTCAGAACATTTTCCCATCCACCGCTTTCCCAAACATAATCACAGTCCACGACGAAATTAAGCCACATAAAAGATGATGTGCAAGTGTGCATTCTTAACAATCTATGCCGAAATCGCACAACACTTATACAGAGTCCAAGCCACGCATAAAAGATTACTACTTATACATTGACACACATTGTGCAGCCATATTTGCTACGAAATGTATCAAAGATTTTATACAGAACTCTGAGACATTGCGAGTATTAGATTCAAACAACAATCCCCATTCACCATAAATTTTCACCAAAATATAGCATAAAAGAGAAACACGGTAAAAACACCGATGAAATTTACCTTGGTCCCCTGAGTGCGAGTGACGAGGGTCTTTCCCACATTTTTCACTTGGAAAACTGAGGGGGCCTTAATATCATACCAGTCCTTCTTGGCGAACGGATCAGCACTGAATAAAATTCAAGAAAAGAAAAACAAAAAGTAGGACCGAATGAACACTCAAGAGAGAATACAAAACTGAAATTTTGAAAGTGGTGAAAAGGGTACTAACGCCTTCTTCTTGCCACCCTTCTTGCCCTTAGAAATCCGCTTGTTCTTGCCGACAGCCATGACTGATAACCGGAGCTTCTTCTCCTATGCAGCTGACGGCCGTAGAAGTAAACTCAGTGAAGGGAACCCTACGTGACTGGCAGCCCTCAATTTTATACTTCCTTGCCAATTGAGTTGCCCTTGCCCCTTCACGGAATAGAAATTCTTACTTTTAATTTTTATCTTGACATTATAAATTATACATATGAATTGTTTGGCCTAAAAATAGTTAGATTCTTATGGCCAACAAAAAAATTATGATATATTTAAACTATATTATAACATTAATAATTTAAAGAGTATGTTATGTATTTTTTTATTTTTAAATACATACAGATTTTTTAAATGCACAAATCATGAATTTAAATACATAACATTTTAGAAAAATAAAATCATATTGTACATATTTTTAGGGAAAATCCTTTTGTCAAAACGTAAATGAGAAATTTACATAATTTTAACAAAATTAAAAAAAAGTATATATATTTTGTTCAAATATGTAACAAATTTTGTGGAAATATTTGTTATTTACACAAAATATGAAACTTTAATAAATCATAAGGTTGTTGAAAAAGTACAATTTTTTTAATTAAGTTAATTTATCTTAAAACATAAAATATTATCAATTCTCACAATAATTACCTATGCTAGTTAATGCTAGCTGGCTCATTATGTTTTAAGAAATACTCCCTCCGTCCTATATTATAAGATAACAAATCGATTTTTTCTATCCCATAATATAAGGTAATATAATTTTATTCGCTATTTTTATTCCTCATTAAAGTAATGTATAGTATTGTAAATTATATTTGAATTATAAAAAGAGGATTATTTAATATGGATAAAATACAAATGTTTGGGTTTTTCTAGAAAAATTTAATGATGTTATTTTCATGTCTTAACATGTGTGAAACCAAGTTTGTTAGTTAGGTCTCTCCTGGTGAGAATTTTTTCTCTTTGATACGAGGGTTTGTACTTTTGCTTATTTTCGTTCCCACTCATGTGGATCTTGGGTAAGGTTTTGAGTTAGTGTCATGTGGTGAGGGTGTGCTTAATGAGAGAGTGAGCAAGTATAGGACTTTGTGGATCATCCCAATGAAGGAACTAGGAGATGGTGAGTTGACAATACCATTGGCATGGAAGGGGGTGTTTTGGTGGGAAAACTGGTATTGGGAAAGTTGCACAATGATAATTTAGTGATTCAAATGATTAGAACTGTATGAAAATTGTGCCGGGGGGAGGGGGTTGGATATTTTGGACAAAGGGAATCATACTTTCATATTCCATTTTGACAAGGCTAAAGATTATAGTAGAATCTCAAAGGGTCATTTGTGGACAATTGAAAAACAATTGTTAAGTGTTCATATGTGGTCTAATGATATGATTTTGGACAAAGTTGATTTTCATTATAACCCTTATTGGGTGCAGTTTCACAACCTTCCTTTGGCTGTGATAATGGAGGAAATTATCCCTTTATTATGTGTAGTGGTTGGGGAGTTAGTCCGTTATGAAAAACTAGAAGTTCATGGTCGAATGCTGAGGAGTTTTGTACCAGGCTCACGTGTTAGTGGACACCCGGAGGCCATTGATTACAGGTTTTTGGATACTTCATTTGGGGAAACCAAAGGCATAGGTGAGTATGAGGTATGAATGTTTATGTGATTTTTGCTACCAATGTGGTGTTTTGGGGCACAATAGGCATGCATGTCGAGCTCCACAATGTATGCAAATAAAGAAAGATGATAGGCGAGGGTTTAGATTGTGGTTGTATGTAGCGGTGGTGAAATGTTGGGATGAGGCTTTAGTAGTTTGGAAGAATGGGTGGATAAAGATGGTCAGGGTTGAGGAGGCGGTGGCATGTGGGGATGGGGATCTACTGACCCATGATCATAAGGGGCCATAAGTGCCACCCTTTAATATTTGTCGTGGTGTGAATAATGCGACAAAGGGAAAACATGTGAATGAGGGTAGTTTTCATCCAACAATGCATTTGAATGCTACGTGGAAAGGAAAATAAGTTAGGGCCTATTTGGTTTATCTTTTGGTAAACCAAACCATAATTTCTAACCATCATTTTTTCCAAAGTTATCCAAACAGGTTAGTGATAAATTTTTATACTTTTATCCAAACTTCATTTTTGTAAACTGTGGTTATTCTAAATGATATTTTATAAAAAGACAAACCAAACGAGCACTTATAGGTCAGAAAGAGGCTAACAACAAAGGGTAGAGCGAAGTAGGCTTGACTAGGAATTGGGCTGAGCATTTGAACAGAGGAATATATATTAGTGAACCAAGCCTAATAGGGGGTCGTAGATTGGAACGAAAATTTGTCGTTAGGGCTAGGTCTGTATCAAATAATACTACAACTCAGAAAAATGGGGAGAAATAGGTTCAAGGTTGGTTTTTGAGTAGGGTCAATTGTTATACTTATGATGGCTCATGGTGTAGGGTGGAATTTCCACCAAAGGACAATGAGAAAGCCTTGGTTCTTGCTTCACCTCTTTCTCCGCTATTGGAAGTCACAAAATGATTTAATGGTGTCAATTTTAAAAGGAAAGTTGCAGAGGTTGAGGAAGGAGGAATCTGTAAGCATCCATGCTTATTTCCCATTGCGACTTCGAAGCGGAATGGGATTGTAAGTGCTGGGACACAACGAAAGTCTGGCTTGAGGAAGAATGTTTGTTGGGTCAAAAAACTCATTCGAGAGGATGGGCTTCAGTTGAATGAAGGAGAGTTTTTAAATAATGAGAATGGTGAAATTGATTTTCCACTTGAATGATTTACATTCTGGGCTGGATCTAAAGACCAAAAGGAGTCTCATGTTGCTAAGGGCAATGGTGGCTAGCCTTAAATAGCCACCAGGGGCACAATGAATTTGTTATCATGGAACTGGCAGGGATTGGGGATATCTCTAACTATCAAGAAATTACAGGAGGTGATATCATCCCATTAAACCCTCATTGTCAATTTAATGGAGACGAAATAGAGGACAATGAAGTTGCAAAATTTGAAGAAGCAATGTGGTTTTGAGGAGGCGTGGTATGTTGTGCCTGAGGGACAAGCGGGGGTATTAGCCTTATGATGGAGTTTGGTGGTTGTGATAGATATTTTGTCTAGCTCAAAGAATGTTATACACACTTGTATAAGCTCTACTAGTCTTGATGTCCCTTAGTTTGTTACTATCATCTATAGACCTCCAAATGAAGAGGAACAAATGAGGGTGTGGCATAGAGTTAAGAGTCTAGCTATGGCTATTGAGGGGTCTTAGCTTTGTGTGGGGGATTTTAATGATATGATTTTACAGACAGAAAAACAAGGTGGGCCTCCAAGGGCTATTAGAAAGATATTAAACTTTCAAAGCTTTGTGGCTGACTATCAACTAAGTGATATTTGAAGCTAAGGGTGCCCGTTTCACGTGGATCAATCATCATTTGGGGGATGCACATGTAAAGGAAAAGGTAAACAACGTGATGCATAATGTGGTATTTAAAAAAGCCTTTCTGAAAGCCTTGGTATTACATTTGGAACCTATTGCATCGGATCATCATTTGTTACAGCTAAGTTTATGCTTCAAGGATAATAAAACACCATGGGATTTTATGTTTGAGGTTATTTGGACAATGCATTCTGATTTTATGAATATTTTAAGAAGATGTTGGAGACAATGGTCACCGGGGGCACGTTTGGTGATCATGAATTTTATCAGAAGAATTAATAAAAGTAGAAGTGAGCTAATTAAATGGAGCAAAGTTGCATTTTTGAATAATCATAAGATTATCAGTGATTTAACTCACCAATTGACAGAGATTCGACAAGGTGCATATACGAAGCATACTATTGTCTTAGAAAGAGAGGTGGTGAAGGCAATTTAAGATGCTTGGCATAAAGAGGAGGTTTATTTATGGCAAAGATCTCACATTAACTGTCTTTGTGTGGGTGATAGGAATACAAGATTCTTTCATGCATGCACTATGGAATGAAGAAGCCAAAATTTGATAATCAAATTAAAGAATGAGCAAGATATTTGGGTTGGAAGAGGATGTGGTGAAGATGGTGGTTAAATTTTACATGGATCTATTCTGAAAGAGTGAGAATAGGGAGTTGGATATAGTTTTGAACATTGTCTAGCCCCAAATTTTTTATAACCAAAACAAGCAGTTATGTCAAGCAGTGACAATGAAAAAGGTGAAGGAAGCTGCATTTCAGCTGGGGGCCACAAAAAGCCTTGGGTCCATATGGTTCTTTTGGCCAGTTTTATCATTCATCCTTGGAAAAGATATGTCCTTCAGTATATGAAATGGTTCTTGATTTCTTTGAGTTAGGTGGTAAGTTAGAAAAGCTAAATGAAACAAATCTGATTCTTATCCCCAAAATTGATAGACTTGAATTAATTAATCAATTTTGGCCTATTAGCTTATGTAACTTCTCATATAAAATAATCTATAAGATCTTAACTAAAAGGCTTAAAGTGATTTTGGAGCATTGTGTTTTTTAGCAACAAAAAGCTTTTGTGCCTAGGAGACTTATTCAAAATAATATAATGATAGCACATGAGGCTTTCCATTTTTTGCAATGGAAAAAATAGGGGGGTAGTTATGATTTGGCTTTGAAAATGGATATGAATAAAGCATATGACATATTAGAATGGGACTTTAACGAAAGGGTAATGCGAAGGATGGGTTTTACTTCTAAATGGATTGCTTGGATAATGGTGTGTGTCAATCAGTCCACTTTAACATTTTATTATCTAGGAAGAAGGAGGTAGGGTTGTACCAAAGTAGGGAGTTAGGCAAAGGGACCTGTTATCCTCTTTTCTTTTTATTTTAGCCTCAGATGTCTTGTCCCGTATGTTGTCATGGCATATGGAACATAATAAGATAAGAGGAATCATATTAGGGAGATAGTATCCGGTGATTACATTGTTTATTTGCTGATGATATGATTCTTTTTCTAAAGGTAGAGGAAAATAATTGCAGGCGTTTAAAGGAAATTTTGGAGGGCATACTGACTTGCTTCTTGTCAAAAGGTAAATCTTGACAAATCACGAGTATTTTATTCCATTAATACCCCTGTGGTTGTTAAGAATCAGATTAGTGCTATTTTGGGAATTTAGGACATAGAGGACCCTGGTAAATATTTGAATTTGTCTGTATTGTGGGGAAGATCAAAGGTGGCCACCCAAGTACAAGTTAGGGATAAAATTGAGAGGAAGATTCAGTCTAGGAAGCAACGCATGTTATCCTTTGCCAGACGTGAGGTGATGATTAAAACTATAATCAATGTTATTCCTATTTATCTAATGTCTTGTTTTAAATTTCCAAAAAAAAAAGTGTGTCAAGAGTTGGATAGTTTATTGTCCAATTTTTTTTGGGGACAAGATGAAATAGGGGGTAAAATTCACCGTAAATCTTGGAAACATTAAGTTAAGTCTAAATATGATGAAGGAATAGGTTCCAAGGGTTTTATGGGATAAAATTCACTGGAAATCTTGCTGAGAATTATTGAGAATCTAGAGGCATTGTGGATGAGAGTATTAAAAGGAATATACTTTCCTAATTGCTCATTTTTAAGCCTCATGGGGGTGAATTAGTCTATTGGAAGGAAGGGATTTATTGAGGAGGAATTTAGTGTATGAAATTGGAAACAATTTATCGGTTGACATGTGGAAGGATAAGTGGATTCTGTTAGAATTAATATAATATAAGTTTTGATGATAATAAATATAGAGTAGCAAGGAATAAATGCATCATCGTTATCTACTATATATATTATTTCTTAAAGAAGTAAAATGTGCATTAGTATGTATCTTATTATGTTTATAATGCATATATTATGCTATGCACTAATATATCCACTATACTTTTATAGTTTATAACATAAGTTGGATCTATAAATTGGACTAACTACTTAGTTTGTAAGTATAACATATTAAGTGTATGATGGTCCAAGTAGAAAGAGTGAACATTGGAATAAAGAAATGAAAATTAACATCATGTTTCACTCAAGAAAGGAAAAGAGTAAGGATGCTCAAAGAATTGAAGATCAGAAGGGACTATGCCAAGAAGGAAATGACCAAGTGAAAATGTAACTAAATATTTGAAAACCTAGTTATTAGGTATATTTTGTTTTTATTTAGGTTTTGAAGTGGTTTAACTTTTGAAATTTACTTAATCTTGTTACCATATGTTTTAAACGTGTTAGATTAAGTAAATCTAATGTTAGCGTATGTTAAATTTGGAAAACACTAACTAACAGATGAATTTTGGTGTTGATTCTCATGTATTTTATGCAAAATTCAAACTTTGCTTATTGAAATTCGAAGTTCCAGAGTTATCATCTCTGATAGATGAATTTCAAGTTATGAAATTCGAATTTCGAGTTAAGTATAGTTAGTAAAATGTGCAAAATTCGTTTGAGATCTAGTGAAAATTCAAATGTTATTAAAGTACATAAAGAGTACAGAGTCACTCCCTCTGATAGACAAATTTTGATTTCAAAATTCAAATTTTGAAATAAGAACTTGTGAGTTTTGTTAGAGCATGTCTCTGACAGATGAATTTTGAAGTGCAAAATTTGAATTTCACAGAGGAGAACTTTTATACCATGTTAAGGAAGCCTATGACAAACGAATTTCATATTCTGAAATTTGAATTTCAAGTGTACTGTGAAAACATGAGACAACTGTTCAAACTTAATATACGCACTTTTAATATGAAAATTCGTACGTTCTAACATAGGACATATTTGACAAATTTAAAATTCGAATTTCATTCTTGAACAGACAAATTTTGGAAGTTCAACATTAAAATTTTTAGCCTATGATCTCTGCAAAATTCGTCTATTGGCACCCAAAATTCGAATTTTAATGTGTCATACATATTAAATGTGATTGGTGAACTGCTAGTTTTGTAGAGTAACCGTTAGTTAATGTTTCTAATAATTAGATCTTGTATCTAATGATTAGTTAAAGCATAAATCTATAAATATAATCTCATTTGAATTTATGGGTAACGAATTTAAGTGGGTTTATGCCAAAATGCTGCAACGATTTATAAAATATTTCTAAATCAACAAACCCACCTCATTAGAATGAACTTTCAATGTATCATCTACTCTAAAAGAGAGTTTCCATTCTGTAATTATTCTTTTCTACGATTGTTTGGGTAGAATCTTAGTGTGGGGAAACACTAAAGGAAATTACACATCTTATAAGGGTGTGAGGAGAGTGGGTTCACAACTGCTTATTAAAACTTGTGGGATGTACTAAGACTTCACAAGTATCCGGATAAAACTTGTGTGATATAGTGAAAATAGCAAGTGGTGGCTTAGGGACTAGACGTAGGTCAAATGGTTTGAGCCGAACCAGTATAAATTCTTGTGTCTGATTCTTCATCTCATCATTTCATCTATCTATCTCATCACACTCTGTTCACCCTTATTCTGCTGTAACACTTGGTGAGATTGGGTTGTACTTCAAAAGGACAAAAATCTTGTATCACCCAATTCACCTCCTCTCTTGGGTGACTAGCCAACCTAACAAATTCTGGGGCTATCTAATGTCAATCTACAAGCATTGTATCCAAATTCTTAGCAACACGCTTTACCTGTAGCTTCATTAATTCATAATAGCTTATGGGAGTTGTCTTCATTACATGGGATGGTAGAGAATAGAGTGTTGGAGATGATGAAACACATTGTTCTACCAAGGGGTGATAGACAGGACATGCTTATATGGTCCAATGCTAAGGATGGGATATATAACATAAAACGGGGTATCACACTCAAACCAGTGAACAACATAGAACTCTTCAATAGGGTCCCTCTAGTTCATTTACACCTCCAAGTATTTTGTGGAAGGCAGTTTGGTGTTTGAAAGTGCCACCAAAAGTGAAGCATTTTATGTGGCGAGTCTTGGATAATGCTTTAGCAACAAATGAAGGTTTGTATCAACGAAGGTGTTGGGCTGATCCTAAATGCCCTTTATGTACGAGTAAGAGTGAAATAGTGGAACACTTACTTCTTTCATGCCCTTAGGTTACTGCCACTTGGTTGTGTAGCCTGATGCATATAAAACCTCACCTTAACAATGTTTCTAGTTTAGTCTATGGTGCTTATCTTTGTTGATAGGTACACAGCAACTGGAGGATAATGACAAAGCTTACTTGGCAATTTTGTGTTGGCACATATGTAAAGCCCGTTGTAATACTGTCTTCAAGTTGGAACCGATCGACCCTACTGGCACTTTACTGGCTATAGTGTCTTCCCTGAAAAAATTTTGGAATGTCAATCATGCATGCCCGCGTCATAATGATAGTGATCAGGTGCCCCAGGGGGTACAATGGCAAGCTCCTAATCCAAGTGTTGTTAAAATCAATTGTGATAGTGCATTCAAAGGTCAAGCAAATGATTGGAGGAATTGGAGTTGTCTGCAGAGGTTCAAATGGATTCTTCCTTGGTGGCTGGTTAGGAACTACACGAGTGAATTCAGCTTTTGGTGTTGAGCTAAAGGCACTTCAAAAAGCAGTAGAGCTCTCTTCATGGTTTCACTCTGTTGTCATAAAGCTTGACTGTGCTGAGTTAAAGTTTTTTTTTTTTGGATAGTAAGGACTGCATGGGATGTTGCTAGCAATGGAAATGGCTTTTGGAGGAAATCCTACATGATATAGAATCTCTTTCCCCGGTGGCCTTCTCGTTTGTGAAACAGGAAGGCAATCGTGCTGTTGATTTTTTAGCAGGTATGGCTCTCAAGGAGGTGGCCCTGCAAGGGTGGGTTACTACACCACCACTTCCTTTGCTCTCTATTCTTCGAGTTGATTCTTTACACAAGGGAGGACTTCCTACCATCCAGTTCATCTCCCTTCAAGCACATGAAGGGGTTGGTTAGTTTGGCCTTTTAATGTTTTTTTGCTTCGTCTGCTAGTTATGGTCTGTAGTATAGTGTTTTTAATTTTCAGGTGTCTTTTAGTCTCTATTCTTTTCTTTTCTTAAAACACCTTCAGGACATTGTTTGCTCATGTTGGTTTATGTTCTTTGTTTCAGTAATAGAATACTTGTTGGTAAAAAAAAAATATATATATATATATATATATATGAAACCCCAAATGTTACTTTATAATATGAAACAGAGGGGATAATATGATATTCTTCTTTAGGGGATCAAATTCAAAATTAGAAAATATAGAGGTGGCCACAAATATGGTTATCCCTCTTATACATTCATTTAAACAGTGGAGGAGTACAAAAAATATTGTACTATAAGTCCAAGTGGGGAAAAATAAACTCTCTGCAATATGGTTTTAATGAAACCCGCTTTTATTTTGAGTCTTATCATTCATCACCAGTGGTGAAGCTTAAGATCACTCATCATCAGTTATTGGCTAGGTTTCCTGGCAAGTTTGGTCAGAGGATTCTTTATGCTATGGAAACTACGTAAGCATAAGAGGCCTCGTAAGAACAAAAATATGGACATGAACCGTCAAAATAAATACTAGCACTTCTCTAATCTCAAAAGCAAAACCCCTTGGATTTTTGAACTATTGATTTTGAATATAGCTATAATACAATCAGGCATCCCACGTACACAAAAGGGGTGTGTGTGTTTATTTTAAAATATTTAAAATAAAATTACTTCAAAAAAAAAATCAAAATTACACCACAAATTTCTCTCCAACTCAAGAAATCAACAACCTAACACCTTGGCACAGCCACATTGCTATACAATGAACAGGCTTGCCAATCAAAACTGCACTATCAGTGCAAGAGGCAGTGGGAGACAAATTTTGCATCTCTGAACCAATGCCTCCCTGATTCTTCATCTTTCTTTTGCTAGGAATTTGGGGCAGAGAATCATTGCAGATGTGGGCTTCTTCAGGAGAACATATAAACTTCGACTTGTTTCTCCCAACCAGAATAAAAATATAATACAATGAACCTAAATAACTAAACTGTTACTGCCTCTGGAATTCTGTCGTTGCTTGAAGGAACCAAACTATCATAGTACTCAACCAGCACCTTCCAGCCACCAGGGCACATGAATCCATCAGGAGGACTTTCTTTGTTCCTTGCAAGTGTTCTCATCTGGAAAACCACATTAATTAAGATACCAAACCAGACAATGTTAAACAAACAAAATAGAAACATCGTCAGATCAATATCATCCTTTTAGCCTATGGAACAAGGAGTGTTCCTCAAACTTTATCCAATTAAAGTTACTATGATGCTCCAAAATTTTTGGTAATTTTATGGTGTAAATTTTGGAAAGAAAAATACGCAACGGTTCAGCACCAAATGAGTGTATCCTACTTATTTCTAAGACGTGGATCCCAGATCAATTGTATCTGTTTCTTTTTGAACTTTAAGGGATCCAAATACTACAACACTAAACCAAAAAGTATGTTGCAGTTAATGCATACCTTGGTCCCCGATATAAAGAGGAAATCTTGAGGCCTAGAGGGGTCAAAGAAGGCCATCTTGCCCTGAGTCTTGTCATATGCAGCAACCTACAAACAGACAGATATTATCACCATGGATGTCAAAGAATAGCTTCACTGAAGTTTATCTTGTTGCGAAAGAGGAAAAGTATTCAAGTACCCTAAAAGGAAGGATGCTTAGACGCTCGAGCCCAGGTGCCATGCTCAACACCTTCTTCCCATGGTCAGCATCATATAGATCTCTTTTCTCAATTGGGTGGCCCATACCTGCAGGGTCCCGACCAACAATGTAGAAGTTTGCCCCTGCATTGATCCTAGCCTTTGCATGCCACTGTACCTCAGTTGGTCCAGCATAGTGCATGGGAGAAGGGAATATGGATACCACTGTTGTCTCTGGGTCAAGAACTCCATCTTCAAGAACCTAAAGAAAAATCCAAATAACATGTGATTTTCACTTTATAAGGAAAAATAAAGTCATGCATACGGGGAGTTTTCTGATTTTCTTAATAAGCAAGTTACTTTCCTTGGCTAACAACACCTAGAGGGTTCCAGTAGGCCAAGCAAGAACGTAGGACACAATCACAATATTATGTTATTGTTTAATTTTTTCAGAAATAAAAAAATATAGTGGTACTTCAACAAAAGATGTTCATGTAGTCACATTGAGTTTTGTTGTTACACATACCTTCTCATGTTGTCTCATACGCCAATCGAGTGGAACATCATCTGCTTTAGTAAAGCCTCCTAGTGGATGGAGCAAGAGGATGGGATTCTTATAACCCATCTCAAGAAGTCTTTTACGAGTATCAGTCATCAGCAAAGCATGACCATTGTGAACAGGATTTCGGAGCTGGAAAGCAAACACAGCATCTGCATTGCGCTTTGTGAACTCCTCACGAAGTTCTGTAGGAGACAGCCGAAATTTATCAAGGCCATCATGGTACTTGATTGCTTCTATGACCTCCAGGTCACCCCCAATCAGCCAATTTCCAGCATGAGTTATAGCTTCTTCAGCATAAGGTAGGCCAGGGGCAGTTGTTCCCCAAGTGCGAGCAACTCTCTCTTCCTTGGGATGCTTATAAATTTCAACACTAAAACAACCAAAAGAACAAGTGCATCAGCCACAGGGGAAAAAACTGCAATTGAACAATTGAGAAAAGAATGAGAATATTACAATGCAGAAATTTTGCACAAATTTTGTCAGATGATTCACGTGGATCTAGACCAGAACTATCAAACATATAATGATGCACTTCATAAGAATAACTTATCTTGTGCACAAAAAGACCAAAAGTGGATATCTGTGTGTCAAAATGGGTTTTGAATTATAAATGTAGTTGTGTGCGACAATCAACTAAAACAGGCTTGACCATTCTACACAACATAAACACTAAACATGAGAAATTTTAGTGCATTATAAACAAGCTGAACAAACCATAAAATCCACAATGTAAACCAAAAACCCAAGTCAATGCAACCCCAAATTCAAACAAAATACAGAGTCTGGGTCATCTTTCCTAAATAAGAGCAGTCAAATGTTAAATAGGCGAATTCTTTTCAACATCTGCCAGGGCTAACTCGTGTGATCAATTAAACATTCAGCTTCAAATCTTTGTAAAAGTAACTTCACGGCATCGAAAGTTTCCTATGGTTCAGGTTGTGGACTGATCATCCACCTCTGTCAAACAGTGAGCCAGTTAATTTCATAGCTTTGAGAGCTTACAATGCATTATGAAAATAAAACGAGGGAAATCAAATGAAATATCCATGATATCACATGAGCCATGTGTATAACCAGCAAGCGCACTATAATAAAAAAACAATAAAAATGAAATAAAACAAGATCTAGGATGAAAATGACCCATTGCCAGGAATAACCTATTTGAATAATGAAGTCTCTCCTCTTCCCCTTTTCTTTCTGCTCTTCACAGAATCTTACACCCACATAACTATCTTTGGCCTCGTAAGAATATAAACCTTGCGTGAAAATTTTGAGGATATATACCAAACAAGCACAGGATCCAGGGTAGATATTTCTATCAATCCATTTTATTATTCTGGTAAAAAAGGAATGTCACCTCGTTTTAATTTGTAAAAGTTTTTCATTATTTAGGAAAGATGACAGTAAAAGGGTATCGGCGGTGAAGAGATGAGAGATAGAATCTTACTCTTTCAAAATGGCCACCAGATTGCCCTGTGAGTCAAAGAGAGCAACATTTCTCGACTCGCCGATCAAGTGCTTCTGCTCATCGTCAATTGCAAGCACGATTGGCACCGACATATTCACAATGGATCCGTCGTGGAGCCGAAGAGAGTTGAAATGAAGCGTTTGGAGGAACTCTGCCTCTCTCATAAATCCACGCAGCGGGCTAGCCCACCCTTCGCTGAGCACGTGAGCCCATTCAACGTCAATCTTGGAAAGCTGGATCCTGGGATAAGACAAAGCTTCCCTCCTCTTGCTGTCCCTCTGAGACTCCTCAACGACGAGATTCACCAGCTTCCCACCATCGGGCTCGATCAACGCGTTTGAGACTCTGAGTCTCGGATAGGGTTTCTGCTTGGAGGCAAGAGAAATCTTGAGTTTGCTGAAGGAGGGAGCAAAATGGGTATCGAGGGTCTTGGAGTTGGAGAGGGAATGAGATGGGAAGGTAGTTTTGGAAGGAAACGCAGTCGCCATGGATGCCATTGAAGGTGGAGACGAAAGCGTAGAGTTGGATACTCCAATATGAATAATGAGTAAAAGAAGGAACAAGGAAGTGAAAGGGAAAGTGTGACTGCGGATTCTGATCTGGGAGTGGTTTGAAGTATGATGGGAGGAGATGTAGCGGGTTTTATACGGACTGGGCTTGAAAGCGACTGCTTGAGGAGGATGAACCTGGACTGCTTTCAGTTTTTCTTCAGTTGTTTCAGCTTTTATATAATGGACGAGTCCATGCAAGCATTGTCTACCGAGCAAGTCAACAAAGTCGCACGAAAGAGAGGAAATTACTTCCAATTACCCATACTTGAAAAGATTCAGATTCACCATTAAACTTCAAAATCTGAGTTTTAATCTCATGTACCTAATGATTTTAATTTTGCCTTAAAAGTATAAAATTGTCCCTATTTCATTTGTTTCCCTCTGGGAAAAGTTGCTTCTTAGATTCTGATTTTCTCAAGTTTCTTAGCATCTCCTAAATTTTTAATATTAGACAGTTATAATTTATATTATGCTAATACTTCAAATGAAAATGGCATACATGTATTTAATATATATTAAATATCACACGCATATCATATTTTATGATATATATTATATATGTATTTTTATTTTTTATTTTTTAAAAATTCTAAAATAATTTAAGAACTTAAAAAAAATTCAATTTTTAATTTCTTATTTTAATTTTTTTATATTAATTTTAAAATACTTATATAAAACTCAATTTTTCATATTTTTTTTTATTTCTAGCACATTAATTTGTTGAATATATATAAATTTTTTTTATATATATTTCTCATATTTTAAAATTTTTCATATCCAATATATTGAATCGTATCCGATACATAAACCCATATTTGTGCATCATAGGTTATAATATAAGATTTTTCAATAAAAAAAGTAACAAGAAGTTTTTTAATATTATTATTACTAAATTTGATTTTTTTTAGCATTTAACTCCTCAATTGTCAAGGTAAGAAATTCCTACATAAGATAAAAAAGGTTATAACCCACCATTTTATTCTGTTAAAATGAATTTAAAAATTATTAGTTATTAAATTCCATTTATAATATGAAAATCTCATTAGCAATAATTTGTAAATATTTTTACAGGAATCTTTGAATAATAACACTTACCATAATCATTATAATCATTCAAGATCCATGCCCTTATGGAATATATGAGTTGTGAATCACTATTTGAATCAATCTTCATTAGCCTAGTTTGAACCTTTTTTATTATAAAGATATCTTTGTACACTACTTGAACCAATCTTCACCCATTAAGTAAGGTGACAATGTCGAGTTTTATAAATAAAATATATATATTTAATTTATCATATCAGATAATTATAAAAATATATATATCTGTGTACAATCATAAAAGTTAAGTTCTGTTAGGTCTTGGAGAAATAGTTAAACTTACTGGTCATATATTATAAATTTTATTAAGTTGAGATGTTTGGAATGCAAATTTGTTGAATGGAAAAAGTTTGACGTTGGACCCCACCATGCATCGCAATGGGAGATGATCCAAATGTTTTAAACGGAACAATAAGAGACTTGTGGGATAATTCTAGGAGTGCTCCTTCCCGTTGCACCAGCCATGAAGAAGCTTCGTGACATAAAAATGCATCAAGAGTCAAAAGGAAGCGGCCATCCGTAAAGGGGACTGAAATAGAAAAATTGAGAGGTGACCTCATCCCTTTGCTCATCTATCTAATTTCTTATCAAATCAAACCTGCCGCCGCCATCCTTTCCTTTCCTCGTTTCCCTTCCCCCCCTCCCTCCACTTTTATCTCCGAAATTGAACCTTCCAACCTTCACGTCCCCATTCATTTTTTTTTTAAAAAAAAATTTCTGATGATGTTCCTTCCCACGGCACTTCGATGGATGTTACTGCCATGATAACCCAATTTTCAATTCAACTAGCCCACCACACGTACACTACCGAACAGGTGACGCAAGCGTACACGTGGAACATGCCTAAATTCATAATAACTAAACTAGATTTTGCAGAAAATATCTAAAATATTTTATCTTTTTTTTCTTTTATATATTGTCAATAAATTAAGTTCTATTTAGACTTTCCAATAGACACTTGTTTGACTTCCAATTCCAATGTATATTCCACGTGTGGGGGGTATCTGGGCTCTCGCGGAAGGAGTTGAATCAGAGGTGACTTGACTAGGTGCCTACTATCGTGATGTTTGAAATTTAAAATTAAGATATTTTTAATAATAACGTAAAGATCAAAATATAAAAAGCAACTTTGATTCATAGGGGAATAGCAAACATTCCCAAGGCCAACAAAATCATATATTTACTTACAATTCACTAACAGCAACACTAACCAGGAGTTAATTGCAATGAAGAACAAACTAAATTCTTTATGGACTAAAATGCTTTTTTCTTTTGCCTCCCTCTCTTGTAGCCAAAAACATAGAAAACAATCTTAAAACACAAGGCATCCCACAGAGCATCCATCAAACATGCGTAAGTGTGCCACTAGAATGAATTTGTTACTTCTTCAGATTGCAATGTATGAGGGACCTAAACCTTTCGACCATACGAAAGGACCATCACAAACTCTTTCGCTGAGTCCCCAACAAACGATTGAATCTTCTCAGACTTTGGCACTGTCTCTAACCACATCTCTGCTAACTGCTTCAGTTGTAGTGAAGATAACACTGGCTTGCCTCTTAATGAGATTTCCACCTGGGACAGTTATTTCCAGTGAAAGCAATCAGCTTCTGAGAAATGGCAATAATGGTTCCTTTTCACAGAGATTAGAGGCATTACAATTAGTAATCACTCAAAATGGAGTTACCTCAGCTTCGCTTGCAAGATCAAGCTTCTTCACGATATACTTTTTGATGAATGAAACAGGCAAACTGCCATCCCTGTCATAATTTAAAGATCAGTCAGTGAAAATTGTCAGGTGTGTGTGTGTATATGTTCAGAAACTGTGCAGCATATAGAATTTTGTACTAAATAGCACACAAGAATTTTCACAGACGATGCATATGATGAATTAATTTTTCAGACCAATAACTGAAATTTAGACTGCTAATCAATCAAACACTGTTCAAATATGCTCTCCAAATAACACACTAAGCCTTTATAACCAGATTTTCTGAAGCAGTACACTTTAAATGCAACGATTAGCTAAAACAAATAAGATCAGTATGGCTTTCACGAAAGAATTAAAAACAACAATGCAAAGGGCCTTGCGAGTGGTGACAATCACCAACTATTCTTCGGCATATTTGAATATAGGACAGACACATGGCATGATTTGGAAGGTATAAATTATATATACAAGTGCTGCTCTTCACTGTAGAAGCATCAAGCAGATGAACGAATATGTCATGAAAATTAGTTCAAATACTTGTAAGGAAAGCGATGGGGAGGGAGAGTAATACTTGACCCTCAGGTAGCATGAAGGTATCTGTGGCAAGCGAGCTCGTACATCCCTGGAACCAATTACTCAAATCTCAGATACCAATCACTTGAATGCTAAATAATTTCAAGAGATAAATACTAAAAGTTCCAGGAAATGTAATCTCACTTCTCTTCAGAAGCAACTAAAGAGAACCATATTGGAGTGATTCTTTCATTGCTTTTACTGCTAGAAACAGGAGGCACAGGTTCTGCTGGAACATTTAGGTCCTCAGAGAATCTGACTCTTCTTTGTTGGTTGCTCCTCAACCCCTTAGTTTTGATGGGATCTGGTTGAACCAGAGTTGCCTCACTCTGATCACCAACTGCCATAATTTTGTTAGCATTGGAGTCATTGTTGCAAGATTCAACAGGCATTGCAATGTCAGCATTTTCTTGTATACTGTTGGACTCAATAGACTTCTCTTTTAGTGCAGCTTCCATCAGGTAATTTAAAGGCTTCCACGTACCAGCTTTCCCTTTCCATAATTGAGCATTTTTCTCAAAAGTTTCATTGGGCACTCTTTGTTGGTTCAAATCTGGTTCTAAGGAATTCTGCTGATTCTAATACATAATTGGACAGGAAACAGTCATGTATCATAGCAGAGATGTGAAATATTTAATGAAGAGAAGGAATATCTTTAGGTATTTCCTATCAGATTTTTCAGTAAAAAATGGCAAAGCTGGTGTACTATGGAATGTACAGAGAGCTACAAAAATAAGAGAGGAGAAGGAAAGCTTTGTTCTCTTTACCTGAATTCCATTTGTCACATTTTCAGTTTCAAGCTGACAGTGCTGCTGGTCTGTCTTGTTATCTCCAGCTACTTGGTGGGGCTGGGGCTGACTAGTAGAGGGAATGTATTCTCTTGGAATGAGCTTTTTCCTTGCTGCAGCTTTTGCTCTTGATAAAGTTATAGGAGTATCTTCTAAAATTTCTACCACACTGTGTCTTCCATCTTTCTTACCAGCTGATCTTTTCTCAGGTTGAACTGTAGAGTGAGCAGATTCTTTTGCAGCCAAAACTTTTTTTGCAGCGGTTTTTGCCCTTCTTGCAGCTATACTAGAATGGCTTGAAAGCTTAGTTGGATTGGCTCCTAACGAAGAGAGAGACCTCTCCTTTTTTCTGGAATTGGATGGCAATGGAAAGGATGGCACAGGCACTCTTTCAGGTGCCTTCGCACCTTTTTCCTCATGAGGGAAAATTTTCTCCCTCAAATCTTGCAGACTGTGATCAGCCCTGTAGATTAGCAAGAGGGTGAAGAAATCATCAAAATGCATGAAAAACAATATGAAGAGAGAAATTCGAGAGAGAGAGAAAAAAGCCAGATTAGGCCGATGGGACTTATGAGATAGGATGGCAAAACCACAAGGTTAAGTGAAAGATGGGAACATGCAGTTACGACATTAACAGTTTGACCCTATATTAATTCTGCAGATAAAATTTGACCTTTGTCAGAATAATGATCAATTCAATTATGTAAATATGAGTTTCTGTCCTCATTGACTTCACTAGCATGTCAACGATAATAATGCTTGATGAAAACTAAGAAAAGGGTTTGTTGAAGGAAGGTGAGGCAGACATTTTAGGTTCCACAAACTCCAGAATTCTTAATCGGTACAATTTTAATACAAGTTTTTCATTTGCATAAAAACATTAATTGATCATGTCACTGCATAATAATACACTGGAAGTCAAGTAATTCCACTAACATATCCATTGGTCATTTCCTTGTAAATGAGCGGAAATAGTAACTTCTATTAAAGCTGTGATATCCGCATATTCAGATCAGAATAGTACAGTAAATTGGTCCATAAGCAATTGCTACTGCAGAGAGATTAATAGACTGAGCTACAGTTATTTGCCAAAAGAGGATTATGTTAATGGTGACTACCTTAGTCTGTCCAGTGGATAACAACCCAAGTCTATTTTGCATACTGGACAATGCTTCAAATACTCATCTCTGAACTTCTTCCATATGCATTCCCTGCAAACTGCAATTGATTTGAAATTTAGATAACTGCACATAGCAATATTCTGACTTGTAATGAAGCAATATATGTGTCACATATTCATATTACAGAGAAAACAATATATGCTCACGGAATGCTAGAATAATATCAGAAGCAGCAGCAACAGAAGCAGCAAGAAAAAGGAATTTCCAAAAGTTAGAATCTCGGGCTTATCAATGATGCTTTTTCTAAAGAACATGAATCCAGTACAAACAAAAAGTTAATAATCTACAAGATGACAGTCATGAACAAGCTACGTTGAAACCCACACATACATTACACACACACACACATGCTGATTGTTAAATATATATACATGTCATCCTGATTAATTTTCAATCACATCTATTTTAAATTCAATCTACAGCTTCCTTCTAGTGCAGCCAGAAAACTTCTATGAGAAAATGCTGCATGGAAGCAGCTCCATGGGCAAAGATTGGCAATTCTATGGCTATGCAAACATGAAAGTACTTTTTAGCAAAAAGGAAGTGAAAGAGACTGACGTAAAGACTTGTCATGCAGAGAAAAGGAACACCACTTTAAATTTACCAGTTATCACAATATGCATAAATAATAGAAAGTTGTAGCTAATTTAAGACGAATTACTTGCATGCAAAGCTTTACACCACTGAGAGTTAGTTCAAATGAAGTTGTCAGCGGAAACTGATTAAAACTTAAACAACAAGATAATCAGGCAAAAAATAACAGCCTCAAGAATCAATATCAGTGACGTTGGTGCATTGTTATTTTAGTTTCCCATGCACTTTGAAATATTCTATAAATAGGTGTTTTAGTGTTTGTAAAGCTAAAATTTTCACGGTCCAAGCGTCACCAGAGAAAAAGATAATCAAGAATCAGGAAAGATTGACAAGGTGAAAAATAGATTTTGACAGAAAGATCAGAATGTATGGTGGAAACAGAGCATAAGAAACAGAGAGGAAAAGGTAGAGCTAGAGAGAGAGAGAGAGAGAAACTTACAGGTATGCAAGCATTCTGATATAGTGGTGGCGTCTCGGAAGAATTTATCACACAACGGACACGTCAAGCATGGCACGATCTTCGTCCTACTGACCTTCAAGGTTTGTCCCTCAGTTGTTGTCATGATCTTCTTTGTCTGCTCCTCTGTCCCTGTATCTGACAACGACAAACACATAACAGACACACAAAACACCTCCTTACTCACGTACGCGCATGGTGCATGTCACCAACAAGCAAGAAATCACAACATTTTCCACCATTGCGGACGAAGAGACCCCCGAGAATCACAAGAAACATAGCAGCCACGACCAACCAAAACCAAGGGTTCGAGAATTCCTCAGAATCCCAAGCTGTAAAAGGATTGAAACGAGGAAAGAAGAAGAAGAAAAAGAGGGGAAAATATGGTGGGATTTTTGGATTTGGAGAAGTGGACGTGTGTCTTGTTTGATTTGTACAATGAGAGTGAGGAGCTATTGATCTGTTCGAGGCTCAAAAGACAATGAACATATAGCTTTTGTGAGGTGTAGGCGCCACAACGAAAGAGATGTTAGTGCGAACGACGACGAAACAATGTGTAATCGAAGGGAGTCGTTGACAAAGGTGACCCTGTCTTCTTCTGAATTATTTAATCTAACCTAATATTTTTCTCTATTTCACCCCCTAATATTTTTGGTCTCTCAATTTAGTCCTTCTTGATGTCTAAAGAAAAGGATAAAACTAAGCATTATAATCATACACTTCGTAAACTTCATGTAATTTTTCAGACATTTTGTTAAGTCTCATCAGGAACTCAATTATATTCACATCAGTTTAATAAACGTAAATCAAGATCATTGAGAGAAATGATTATTAGTAGATGAAATTGAAAAGCTCATATTTTTTAGAGGACCAACTTATAAAATTTGTGCATGTCTTAAAAACAAAGAATATTATTTTTTTTCTTTTTCAAAATTTGTCCTGTGAAATATTTACTTTCGTGTTTAAGAACTATATTTGCTTACAGTGCAACCCAATTACATAGATATAGTAACAATTAAAATCAATATAAAATATCAAAAGTACAAAAAGCTTTATAAACAGTGCGGCTCATTTTGAGCCATGGGTCAATCTACAGAATTCACTTTAATTGGAGAACGTAAAAATGAAGAAAAAGAGACATAATGAAACAAGTATAAAAGGACAGTGAAAGAAGTCCCCACTTAATTTTAAACATTTGCATGTTTGTGAGGTTCTTAGTAATAAGTCACCCAAAGTTTAAAGAGTGAACATTTAAGAAATAAGCCATATTATTTATAATTCATGAATAATATAACTTATCATAATTTTTATCTTGTATATAGAAGTATAGATTCTCTAAATATAAAAATTGTTGGTTCACATTAGGGAACACCCTGATGTCAAGACTTGAACAGTCTGCGTCCTATCTATTATCATAATAATTGCATTATCCTTAGATCCACAGCTTTTCATGAGAAGAGTAGCAACGTGCTTGTCTCAATTATGATAATTTATATTTGGTTTAGATGATTCAATTTTTTTCTTAATTTTTAAATAATTCAGAATGTAAATTAAAAAAAATGTCTTTCAGCTGTCAATTTAAAACAAAAATGATTAATACAATTAAAGAATTTAAGACATCCATATCAAATCTAAATAGTCAAGATATTTTAAGAACAAGAGAGTAACAGCAAATCCAAATTCAAAATGAGCGAGAAACAAATTGAAATTCCGGCAATATGATATTGAAGTTGAGGTTATTTTCGGAATATCATAAAACAGATAAGCTGCATATAAATTTCCTTAACTACAACCTACCTATAATTTTGTTACTTCTGAAAAATCAGCACATTACAAAAGGTGAAAATGTAACTGTACAAGAGAAATGTGGGTTAGGAATCTATATGTAGATAATATAAAAATTCAGAAGTCATTAACAGTAGAAATCATTTATCAAATTTTATATATGTAATACACGAGGCTCACACTAGTTACGCTAAAATGAAAATAAGGAAAGAGGATAAACAAAAACATTTGTTCTAAAGTATTGCAGTTGCAATCAATCTAGAATTCCATAGGGTTATGCACAGTTTCTCCTAACAAACCTTAGTTAAAGCAAATTATATTAACAAGTTGACAATTTACAGAACATAAACTACTTTGAGATTTTTTTTTGTTATATTAAGGAAATTTAAATTTTGAACATTACTCACACTTCATCCCACCTATTGTGAGATTGAAGTGAATATTTATTGAAGATTAGATATTTGTTTATACTATTTTATCCTCTTACTCTCAAATTTTACAACATTCTTATGTTGCCAAAAGTTAAATAAATTCATATTGTGACAATAGAATATGGATAATGATCACATTCAGTATATTAAGTATACCATGGGTGGACCCAACCCATGTTTGGAGGAACCATAATAAATTTATCCTCTATTTAAATGAGAAAAAAATAAAAAAAGAAAAATTTGAGAAAAAAAATAAGAATGAATCTAAATACCATTTTATTTAGATTCTTTTATATTTTTATTCCCAGCATTTCATTTCCCTTATTTTTTTTTCCATTCCAAACAAAAACTTTGTAAGGAGAAAATAACAATTTTTCATTTTTATGGAAGTGGAGAGGAGGGAAGCCCCCATTATGTATGTGGGTATGGCACTGAAATATAGAAAGTCATATTATTTATAATTTATGGATGGTATAATTTATTCAAGACTTCAAACAATAAATGGAAAAATGTATTTAGTTGTAAAGAAATAGATTCACTGACATCAAACAAACATGCGGTACATGTATATTACAGTTTTTAGTCAGTGTAGGATTGCTCGTCGGCATTAGAATTACTTTGATGAGACTCTACGGTTTCATGTTGTGAGATATTTGGTTAGTTATTGTTTATTTGACAGTGTTTTCTATTTTTTTTTAAATAATTTTGTAAAACTGTTTTCGAGAATAAGTTTTAAAAATGAGCAAATAAAAAAATTTGTTTAAATAATTATTCTCAAAATCATAATTAGTGAGTGATAAATGAGTTATTTAAAATTTATAATTTTACCATTAATGATGTGAGTGTTTTTCACCTTTTCTTTTTTTTTCCAGAATAAAAACTACAAAACACCTTAAAAATGTTCTAAGTTTTCTGTTCTTTTATTTTTCTATTTTTCATAATAGTTTATAAAAAACAGGTTTACTAAACAAATTTCTTTATTTTTCTATTTTCAAAAACAGAAAAACTATTTTTAAAAATTGCACCAAATATGTCCCTACTTTTTCATATTCTTGTGTTCAAACATGTATATATACTTGTAAGTATCTACTCGAGATTAATTTCTTCCATTGATTTCAAATAATACTAAAGTCACTTGTAAGGGAGAAGATTCACCATTTGACAGTATACACATACAATCATAAACAAACACACACGCACACACATATTTTTTTTTCCTGGTGAAAGAAAGAAGAGCAGGACTTCTCACTATATGGACAATTAACTCAAACTATAGAAGAGAAAATAATCCAAGCAAAGAAGAGGGCTTCATTTTCTTGGCCTGTTTGGAAATCTCAAATAAGTGATTATGGAGATCCATAATTATTTATTTTCAAAATTTACCAAACACACAATCAATTATAATAATCAATTATATCTTAAATAAGTGATTATGAGATAAATTAATTTTTCTACTTATCATAATCACTTATTTCACTTCTCATTTTCATCATCTACCCAATAATCATTTAAAATCATACAATTCAAACACATTTATTTTCTCTAAATCACTTCTCAACTGAAAACATCCAAATATAAATCATTTTTAATATAATCACTTATCTTTATAACTAATTATGGAAAATCACTTACCCTCATAATCAATTATCGAAAAGGTAATCCAAACATACACTTAATGACGTCGGAAATAAAATACAAATTATCCCAATGTTTGCTGAAAAATAGATCATTTCCGATTGACAAAAGGGACTGTATAGCAAGGGAAAATCACTATCCTTCATCCTAGGTGAATTGTTTTCGTTTAAATGCACATACAAATTAAGATACACATGCTCCATATCAAATTGGATCACATAAAAATTAATTATAGAATGAATAAATAGAAGGAAATAATCATCACCTTGGCGAGTCGAGATCTCAATTGAGATTTCTCTCTCACAAAAATCAGCTTCGCCTTTCTTCGATTTTCTTTCGCAGTCTAATCTATTTTCACCCTTTAACTGCATAATTATGAAATCAACAAAATTTTATTTTTGCATTCACCCTAAATATTCACACACAATTTTTACTTGCATATACATATATATAGAAAATACTTATATTTAATCAACTTTCTTTTTTCCCCCAAGTTTCCTTTGCCATCATAAAAAAAAATTAAAACTTTTATCTCTACAAAATTCGTATATCTAATAGCAAAATCAATCAATTGACAATGTAGATATTTTCAGAAAAAAAAAATTCGCATTACTAAAAATTCATCCACTCACTCACAAAACCCCTACTAAAAGATTTTTTGTTTTCCTTATCAAAAGTAAATTGTCCCACCCTTTAATCTCATGGAAATAAGTTAATTAGAAGAATAATGGAATAAAGGATTGACTATTGAGAGATAAGCGAAGAAAGAGAAAGAGAGAAGTACCTTATCAATGAGATAGAAATGGTGTTGAGCTATGTTATTTGTCATTCAAATTTGGGTCGCCCATGGTTTTGTTAACCTTTATTATTATTATTATTATTATTATTATTATTATAGAGGATGGAAAGACTTCAGTTACTCTTTAAGCTTTCTTCTCACGCAAAGCGCAACGTGTTATATGTTTTGCTGTGTTGTTCTCGTGCATGTTCACTCTTACTAGCCGTTACTACAATTTTTTTAATATTTTTTCCCACAATAAAGACAGGGCCGTATTTGAGGCCAAATGGAATAAAAGGAAACAATACCAATATATAAGTTATCTATTTTCTATTAAATAGATTTAGAGAAAGAAAATGAATAAAAATACATAAACAAAAATATTCACATTCAAAAAAATTATTAATTTATTTGATTTAAACTATTTTTACTAGCATGCTAACGTTTTATAATCTGTTTAAAAAATAAAAAAAAACTTTTATTCACCTTTTTATATTTTGTATTTAATTTTTTATTAAAACATGAAAAATACATAATTTTTAATAATAACATAAGGATAAGGGTATAATTTTTGCAGACAAGTGTATAATTCTCTAATTAAACCTCATAGTTAGTATGTTTTAATTAAAAAATTATACACTTGTTATATTTAAATTGAGAATCAGTATATATGTGTATAGAAGATGAATAATTGATTACTACAATTTTACTATATTTTTTAAATTACATTCATGTAATAATAACTTTTGCGTAAATGGTATTTTGTTTAATTTAATTTTTAATTAAAAGGAATATAAATAATATAACACTTTATCAATATTTGAGAATTGTTCTAAATTCACTGAATCTTAATCCTTCCTTTTTTTTTTTAACCAGAATCTTAATCCTTCCTTCACAAAATAAAACATCTCTCACTTATTTATTATGGGGAGAAATGAATGAAACAAATACTTGAAGTGCATTGTTGTTGAATTGAAGAACGAGAAAAAAAAAATGAGAAGTAAGCGAAGTCACATGAATGAGAATGATAAAATGATCCGCCGGTGCTCTCTTTTTCATTATTCACTTCAAGAGTAGTAGATTTATCATTTATCCAAAGGATTAGAGTGATCCTGCTTCTTTAAGACTCTTTAAACCTTTGGATTGTTGACCGAAAAAAAACCTTTGGATTGAAAAAAGTATGCTCGCTGTTCTTCATTTTCTTTTAATAATGGTGCTATTTAATGTCTTTTGGACAATGGCAACAGCGTCCGATATCTTTAGAAGTGACCAAAAAAACATTCAATATTAAGTCACTTCAAGTCTTTTTGAAAATTTTCACAATCTTCATATTTTAGAATTTCATTGGAATATTAATTAATTATTTTATTGTTTTACCTTTCATAAACATTAAATTAATTATTTAAGAGAGTACTTAAACTAAAATCATTTTAGTAAAATACTACTCCCTCTGACTCATAAACCTTTTTTTCAGGATTTTTCACACAAATAAAAAAGTCATTAAATAATCTAGAATATTGTAAATTTTAATAATATTTTACCAAAATATTCTTAATTAAAATATTTTTTTAAATGATAAATTTGATATTAGTAAAGAGTAAAATAGTAAAATAAATAATTAATACTTCATTAAAATTTTAAAATGATAGATATTGTGAAAAATCTAAGAAATCCTAAAATGAAAATAATGAGTAAAACCTTGTGCATTCTAATTCCAAGTTTTAATGCAAGGTGAAAGCTGGGGGACTGCAAATCACATGCGAAAGTGACAGAAGAGAACACATGAAATAAAATGAAAATGACAGAAAAATAAATTTTCTTAATGGAAAAGAGCATGGAGCAAATAGATAAGAGAAGCAAAAATTAATAATAACTAACTTTTGGCTTATTTATCTCCACCTGCTCAATTGAAATCATCTTTCTAATTTACGAGAGAAAATCTTCCTTCCATAACAATCAAAGAAAAATACTCAATGACCGAAAATGTTTTGAACCATTTTTTATGCTTAATATGATAACTGATCCATGACTACGTAATTATAAGAACGAATGGCAGTAAAGTGGTATAAATTCAAAGTATCCAATATAACGATTATCAACACTTTCAACTCAATCTAAACGCATCACTTAGACTCTCCAAACTGTTTTTCAAGCTATGGTGGTGCCTGTAAAAAAAGATACTTGTCTGTATCAACAGATATTCTTAAGGAGGTTGCTTTCGCTGATCCTTTAACATTCGTTACAGAATCATACTCAGCTATGAAATCTTGAATCACCCCCAATAAAAAATCTCTCCACAATAATCACCACTGTGTTTAGGTGTTTCTTGAGTAAGTTTCAACACATTTCCTATAGAGTGGTCAATATTTCACGATCCAACTAACCCCTTTTTACGAGCATAGGCAGTAATGCAGACAAACAAACTTAAACAGAATAATCCCGTGACAAGCACTACCTGCAAATGCAGAAGATGTATTATTGAAAAAATTACAGCCAACACATATACATGTGTGTGTGCTGGTGTGCGTGCAAGCGCAAGGAGCAATAGTTTGCATACCCATTTGAACATGTAACCATGGTTCTCATTCCAAGTGTATGGGATATTCATGCCAAATATTCCAGCCACCAAAGAATAGATAGTCAGACAAACAGTTCCTGAACTCAAAAAGAGCTCTAACTGCAGTGTTAAAAATATTAAATTTAAAGAATCAGCAATCTCAGAACAAAAATGTGTATCTAATAGACTAATGACAAATGAAATGCACAATGCAGAAACTTAACAGCACCTGGATTAGCTGATTACGATGGTTGTCAAGCTGCAAAATGGGGAAGTTTGACACATATTATTTGCCATTCATATAATAAAAACAGAAAAATACCAATAAATTGCCAGCTAGAAACCTGAATATTAATATAATCTTCTGTATCATCAATATACTCCCGGAGCTGCAAATGAAAATAAAAAAGAACAAAATTAAAAAAAATATGTCAATTTACTAAATAAAACCTGACGTATTGCTCCTAACGGATCTATAAAATCAAACAAATGGCAATTTTGTTGTTTGAGATAAAGCAGACATAAGGTAGAAGAAACTTGTAAGTCTAAAGAAATCCAGAATGCCAGGCTTCCAGAGGGGCTAAAGCGTACACCAAGAGAGTCTCTAGTTTTTCAACCCTCTCTAAACAAAACACAATACACTGGCACATCCAATCTGTTCTCTACCATGAATTTCACAATATTTTCAAACAAAATTTTCAGTAAAATGGTTCAGTTTAAACAGTGATAAAGGAAGAAGGGAAGAGGCATATCCAATCTGTTCTCTACCACGAATTTCACAATATTAATAAGGTTAACACACTAGCAAACTATCAGTTTCAACTTGATCAAACCCTAAGAAGCTTAGTAGTCCAAAACCAAACTCATCTGTCACTCACCGTAGATAATTTGTTCAATGTGCCATCAATTTGCATGAAATAAGCCTGCAAAATATATCATTACGATTCAAAACATTTTTTAAAAATATAAATGTATGTTTTCTTTCTGTTTCTTTAATTCTGAAAGTAAATAATCTTATAACCTCCAGTAACATTTCAAGCTCCTCCACATTATTTTCATCACCACGCATTGCTGCTACACTTGCTCTACTCGCTCTGGATATCTTTGATCCAATGGTAGGGGAGGTGGGAAACCAATTGGCTGCACCTGATCCACTAACTGGCGAAGATGAGCCTAACTTTCTTGACAGGTATAGGTCAGCCATGTCATCATCATCATCCAGTAATTGCTCAAGCTCATCTCTAACCTGTAATAAAAACTGGTAAGGGAAAGAGGATACATTGTAGTCCATTTAAAACTAATCTAGGTAGTTTATGTTACCAAATGACTTCATAAAGTCCTTTATCCACATTGAGAGACAACATTGTTCAGACAATGAAAAGTATAACTCAATAAAAAGATGTGAAAAAATATTTTGTATGATGGGCAGAAAGGAAAAGAATCATTACAAAGAAGGAGGTATCAGCATCACTAAACACTCATACAACCATACGTAGTATATTTAATGGGATTTTGGAATTTTTTCCCACAGTAATTTTTATAGTTTTTTTTGGCTATAACGGTAACTTTTATAGTTCAAGGGAAGAAAACTCATCTATTTCAATAAAAAAAAAGGTAAATACACCAAAACACAATAGAAGTATCCAAGTTAATGATTATACTAGAGCCACACATTTTAAAATTAAAAAATAAAAGAAAAAATTCAAATATTTAGAGTCCCCTAAACAATAAATAAATATTTCGAACATTAGCCTTAATCATGTATTGAGAGAGGGGGGGGGGGGGAGAGCAGAATACAGCAGCTCCAATATTCTATGCCCACAAGGATTGGGATTCTTAATAGGAGGGATTTTGGTTGGCTTCGTAGAGAAGTTACTGATGATGAGATCAAGAAAACAGCATTTAGCATGGCTAAAAGTAAATCACCAGGGCCAGATGGTAACGGTATCAAAGTGGATTTTAAACATCAGTGGGGGCAAGGCGAGGCAATCCCTATGCAAGCTGGTCAGAGATGTCTTCATACAGCCTGAAGCAAGGCAAGAAATAATAAAACACATTTGGCTCTCATTACTAAATCCAAGAATCCTGAGGTGATAAGAGATTTTGGACCAATTGCTTTTTCTTGCAGATGACTTATTCCTTTTTGTGGAAGTTAACAAGGTTCATACGCAAGTTGTTAAAGAGTGCATGGATGTGTTTTGTAAAATGTCTGGGTAGAAAATGAATCAAGGGAAGATAAAAATTTTCTTCTCTAGAAATGTGTATACTAATATGGCAATGGAACTAAATAGGGACTTCGGGTGTATCCCTATCAGGTGACCTAGGCAAATATTGGGGATCCCTCTTTTACATAAGAGATTTAATAGAGGTTGCCTCACCCTTTTGTGATTTGTATGGAAAAACTAAGCCATTATATAAATTGGGCAGTGGATAGGAAATATTGGCAGCCAATTAAACTCTCTAAAGATTGCCCTCCTACTGGCCATCTCTTTTTAGCAGATGATTTATTCCTTTTTGTGGAATCTAACAAGGTTCTGATGCAGGTTGTTAAAGACTGCATGGATGTGTTTTGTAAAATGTCTGGGCAGAGAATGAATCAAGGGAAGATAAATTTTCTTCTCTAGAAATGTGCATATTAATAGGGCAATGGAACTAAGTAGGGACTCAGGTGTATCCTTAACCGGAGATCTAGGCAAATATTTGGGGATCCCTTTGTCATATCAACCTTACCAAGCTACATGATGCAAACTACACTTATTCCCAAAAGAGGTTTGTGAGGAGATTGATAAGGCTAGCAGAAAACTTTTCGCGGGCTCTTCGGAGGAGACATGCAAGCTTCATCTTGTCAATTGGGATCAAACTTTGTAAAAACAAGGATGAAGGAGGACTGGGAGTTTAAAACTTAAAGAAGCAAAAATAAAGCCTATATCATGAAGTTGTGCTGGGCCTTGGTAACTAATCAAGACAAGCTTTGGGTGAAGTTACTGAACGCTAGGTATAAATATGGTGAGGATGTCCTCCCTACTGTTGTAAGAAACGTGGAGTCCCTTGGAAACTTATTTGTAAAGTTGGGCCAGAATTCTTGAGGAATTTGAGATGGAATGTGGGAAATGGCAGATGCATGAGATTTTGACTTGATGAATGGACCACTCTGAAGAAGCCTTTGAATAAGTATGCACTAAAGCCAAATCCCTCTTGAACTACTGACTGCTAAAGTTTTGAGCCAGTAGATCAGACAGGTGATTGAAACTGAAGGATTCTTGATCCTCTCCTTAGTGTTGAGGCCAAGTGTGCACTTATAAGCTTATTTCCTCCATTTGCAGGTTGACATGTAGATGTAATCACTTGGAAGGGTTCCAATAATGGAGGTTTCACAATCAGCTCAACCTACAAAATGTTATATAATTATTCAAAGGACAGAGATGATTGGATGTGGAAGCTTATCTGGAAGGCTCAAACTCTGGAGAAAATAAAACACTTTCTCTAGATTTTAGTGCTAGAAAAGTAGCACACAAACCAACTAAGATATCATAGAGGCCTGCCTGACTACTTTGCTGATTGTCCTTTTGGATGTAGTGAAGCTGAATCTTCTCTTCACCTAGTTCAAAATTGTGAAAGAAGTGCTGAATATGGAAGCAACTCATTGATCCTAATCACTAGTCAGTCTTCTTTGACTTATCTCTTTAATACTGGATTAGCTGGAAATTATCAAATGAAGCTGAGAATTCCAATGGTAAGAGTTTGCCTTGGGGTAAGTTATTTGGTTACGTGGCATGGAAGATTTGGACTTCCAGATGTTGCCAGGTCCTTGGGGGTGAGACTCAACTGTTAGGAAGGTGATATGAAGCTGGAAAGGATTTATGAACAATCAATAAAAGGAAACAAGTCTCCTTTATCGTGTGGGAACCTCCTGACTTGGGTTGGCTTAAAATCAATGTAGATGGTTCAGTTAAGCAAACGATGGGGCAGCTTGTGGAGGATTACTCAAAGACAGCTGTGGACGTTGGCTTTGAGGTTTTGCATCTAATCTTGTAAGTTACTCAATTTCTACAGCTGAGTTATGGGGCATTTGACGAGGTCTAGTTTTGGTTTGGGAGCAGAAACACACTGAGGCTCAGCTACACATGGATTCATTAGTAGCCTTTGAACTCATCAAGAGGGGGTGTGATGCTCATCATCTTCTTCATGCTTTGGAGCAGACATCAGGGATCTTTTGAATAAAAAAATGGACCATTGTGCATGCTTACAGGGAAGCTAACTTCTCTGCAGACTGGATGGCTAACTTGGGACATCAGTTACCATTAGGGCATTACTTTTTTGTTTTCCCACCTGAGGTTTGGGGAAATTTTCTTAATTTCGATGTACATGGGGTAACTACACCCTGCCTAGTGCAAACTTCTGGCAATTTGGTCCCTTTCAATCTAAAAAAAAAAAGAAACAGCAATAGGAACCAAAGGTCATAATAAAAAACAGAAGTTTAAAATTATTATTTGAATATATATATATATATATATATATAAGATCCCCTCCAAAACCTTTGATATCAAAAGACAACTTTGACACATAAGATGACGTGGTCAGAACTGGCTTTGAAAATAAACTTCCCAAAATTGAGAAATCTAGAAAACTGATATGAAGGCATGACTATGATTTTTTTCATATACTCATGTACCATCATGTAAGTATATAACACCCCCATTAATACCCATTCCAACTCCAAAGTATCAACAACATCAACAGGCAGAAGATGCCAAATATCTTTAGATATTTTGAAAAAAACAAAAGATTTTTTCAAATACATAACTTCTTGTAGCACAACAAAATACAGGGTTTGAGACGTACTTTTTGAACTCTAGCAGTCAGTCTTGTCATTGCACTCTTTAGTTTACGAACCCTGTCCAAATTACGACTACTAATCTGCAGATTAAACAATTTAAAAAGGTCAGAAGATAGAACAAAAATTAAAAGTTACAAGAGGAACCTTCAGAAGGTCTAATTAATGGATTAGACTCAGAGCATATGCCCCTGACTGACAATAAATCTTGAAGCAATCTGTTATGAAAATAAAAATACGCAATAAAAAAGTAAAGATATTTAAACTGGCTACAATGAAAAATCTCATCAACCACTTTCAACAAGGTACATGTTTGCTAATTTGTTCAATATTTTAGAGAAAGGGACCTCAAATAACCTGGAAAAAGATGACAGATAATTTTAAATCTAGATATTAAATTTTCTTTTTGTATCTTTACTTTAAATAAAGTTTCAATTTCATCCTTCAGCTTTAAATAGTAAAATTTTGTCTTTGTTCTTATTTTGACTTTCTTGACACTTATCTCACTCACGTTTTTCACCCGTGTAGGACTTAACAGTTAGTTTTTCATTTTTCTTATGTTTTGTCTTCTTGTTTCATAGTTGTTCGTAATTAAAAAAAAAAGTAAATTTTGTCACTTAGTTTTCAAAATGTCATCGTGTTCCTTAGACTTGATTTGGTGAGAATTACTAATTAAATATCATATACATATAGGATGACAATATGACAAACAGGATAATTCCATCACTGATTCTCACAGAATTAGATTATGGAAAACATAGATCATATAGTAAATAATAAAGGAAGAAAATGGAAAAAAATTAAAGTTATGGGAAGACAGTGAACCTTCACACAAGATTAAGAGACAAAAGTATGTTTTGGCATCAACTATATATGTACCTTGGAGGTAAGCTCATCTAATGCAGGATAAGCAGCCATCTCCAATTCTGTTGTGCGTGCAGCAAGGAAACTACAAATGGCTTCTAAAGCTACCTCCAGGGCACGGAATTCAAAGGGTGACTCTACATTGCATAATCTAGAGCATTCAGATACCAAAGAAGTAAAAGCAATGACTGAGGAAAATATCTCATATAGAATAATAGAACTTAACAAGGAAATCAATACGATGTAATAGAGAAGAAAATTTTCAAAAGAGAATTGAAACAGTCAATACATAAGCTATCACTCATGGTTCATCAAATAAAGCATACCATCTTCCTCAGCAGCTTCAATGTCATACTGACCAACATAATCCTCTTTATGATCTCTTCGTTGGAGATTATTGGCACTTGCATTAGGCAATCTTCTTTGAAGTTCCTCAACAACAGGGACCACATGTTCATCTGTTGGATCTCTAAGCAATACCTATCCAACAATTTAGTTACAATTACAAGCTATCAATAGTGACTCATCTCATCTCAATTTCTGGAAATAGTTGTATGCTCTACAGATTTAAAAGGTACAAGATACCAGTAAATATACAAACCAGGTCTGAGAAGACAGTGAATAAACTTACGGAAGAATTATACTCATGTTTATGGAGGCTGCATTATACTCGGTTTATCAATGTCTATTTTTGGCTACTAATCATAATTCAGGTCAGCAATCAAGTCAATGCAGGCATTTTAACTTATAATATGTCGGCTGAGGTTCCATGATATTAAGGCTTTACATTAATGAATAAAACAAGCCAAAAAGTAGTTCACTGTTTTTATAACCATTTGCATCAATACCTTGATAGAAGAAGCACACATATGCAATAAATAGCAAACAACATTTTATCTTTTTTCCATTCATTCACACACGAGACTCCCATCAAATGAATGAGTAAAATACTCAGAAAATGCCATGCCTGCAATCCTTCTAACCCTTATTGATTAATCAGAGGAAGTTCTTCTCTTAGGAGCTACTAAGTCAGAGCCTAAACAAGAAGCTCCTTATAAAATTATTTAATAACTACTCCATATCCGTTTCTTAAAGAAACTGGCGGGGAACTTATGAGTTATCCACAAAAAACATCAGGGTAAGATAATTGACTTTTAAATAGTTTTTCTTCATTGCAAAACAGATTCTCACTGAAAACTTCCGAAAATTAGGTGCACACGATGAGTAAAGAAACTTTTAGAGTATGTTAGAATTTATAAAGTGCTTTACAATTTCCAGATTTATTTAATTATTTATACTTATCCAGACTTTTTCATCAGTCAGAACACAGACAGGGTCAATAAGATGATCGTTAAAAAAAGAAAAGGAAGCAAAACAAAAGAAAATTGACTAACCTCTTCAGCAGTAATAATTGCTTTGACATGCTGAAATCCCAAATCACAACAAATGAGGACAAAAATTAAAACGGGAAAGGAGAAGCTTAATCCCAAAAACAGAAAAACCAAAGTGAAAAGAAAAAAAAAAGCAAAGTGGAATGTCGAAATTAATAAAGGTACCTCCAAGTTAAGAACAATAGCTTTTTCTCGACCCAATATCGTAGACGGATAAGAAAGCAGAGGATCGAGAATCCGAAGATCACGAGCATGAATCTGAACTCGATGCATGATGGCATACTTGTCGACGTCGAGAATGGAGCCCTGACCGGTAGAATCGAAAAGAATCCAACTCCTTGACGACTGCGTTTTCTTCTTCACAGCCACCAGAGCCTGCGGGTCGGCCGGCACAACGCTCCCGTCCCGAGCCATCTCTGACCATTCCCAGCCTCAAATCACATACCCCAATTCAAGGACAGCAATTATCACAGACAAAATTACTTATAGCCCTTTACGCATTTTCACAAACAGATAATGTGTATTCGCATTCGGTTACGTAAAACAGTATTAAAGTGCCAGAAGACAAGAGCCGGGAATCAGATTCCGAGAAAATGAGTGAAAAAAAAAAAGACTCCTTTTTCCTTCTTTATCAATCCAGGAATCAAAACAACGGTTGTGACTATAATTGAATTTGTTTGATTGCCATAAATTCCTCAGAGTTCAGGAGGGGGTTCGGTTTCTGGGATCGGGACGTTATAGTTGACCCCAGTGTCGAAACGAAAGCGGCATGTGATGGGAGGTTAGCGAAGGGCAGATGGCGAAGCAAAAGTTGATTAATTATATCACGGTGGTATCTGCGGGTAGTCGGTAAGGTATGGGCGGCGTAGGTTATCACGGTTAGGCCTACAGAATCAACGAATGACATTATGACACGCAATCCATAAATTCAGGACCATGGAGGGTGAATAGGGGTAAACTCGGAAAAACAGATGGACGTTGAGCTCCAGCTGACAAAAGGTACCACGGCCCCTTTACGGTAGTTAGTTAGTATCACATGGGACCGGGGGAGGTTTATTCTTCTTGTGCAATTCCTTTTCTAAACCCTTTAAAATACTTGGATCAATTTCTTCAATTAAATATATAATTTTCACAATAGTTTAAAAATATATATTATTATATTCTATAGTTTAGTCAATCTATAACTTGATTATTGATTATCATGTGTTTAGATTAAATTATATATAAATAATTATAAGAATAAATATTTATTCATAATAGATTATAAAAATAAGTACTTATATTAAAATTTAGTTGTGTTTATATATTTTTATCTCATAAATAATTTTGAGAAAAATACATTTTAGAACATAACCATTTTTTTTACTCTATAAATGCTTAAATGATGAATCTAAACAGGCATCATCAACTGTACTCTCATTTACTTCCAGTAGTTTGCAATCGTGCCTATTTCTGTTTTAATATTTTGCTTTTGTTTGGGGAGATATTTATTAACTTTTTTTATCAAATAAAATTTTAAATGTGTTGAAAACTTATCCCGCTTGGGTTGAATGTATCCCCAGGAAAAAACAAACCTCCTTACAATTTTTTTTTTAAATATTTCTTATCTTATTTTATATATCTAATCAGTTTCCCTGTCATCATTGCCTACGATTTGTCAACGTGGTGTTTACCCTCCAAATTCTGAAAAGAAGAAGAGAGTATATATTAGATATTTCTAATATAGTAGAATTTTATATGTATTCTCATTTTTGTGTCATTGATGTATAATTATGTTTTAAATTTCAAATTAAATTATCCATTACCTATAGCATGTATATGAGTATATCATTATATAGGCACTAAATCTCAAGAATATATAACAGGGTATGGAATTTGAAGATTTCAACATTTTATAAGATATTTAGCTATCATATTGGAATTTTGATATAATTCAAGGTTTTTATGATAATTTTTAATTTAGAATTCAATTAACAAGTTATTAGTGCTAAAGTTTTAAATCTACTATATACATACATACATATATAATCATTTCCTAAAACTTATTTAAATTTTTCATTATTGTTTGGTGGACCTACAATTTTTTATAGATTCCTTCTGTTTATCTTTTAAATTTTTATACATTAATCTACATTGATATTGATAGGTTAGGTCAAATACTTGACCTCTAAATTTATAATGAAGATAAAAGAGTTGTTAACTAACTGACTTTTAGCGTGTACCGAGGCCTTTTATATTTTAGCTAGATATGTATTCAAGGATCAATTTCAAATTGAAAAATACTTATATGCTTTTTTTATGTATTTTTTATGTTGTTTATCATTTAAAAATTAATGTACTAATTATTTTTTTAATAAATTACTTATTTAGTCATTAATTATATGTTAAAAGTGTTAAGTTTTTAAATTTACATGTTAACTTTTAATTAGAGAATAGTATAAAAAGTATATAAAAAATATACATAAGTTTGCTCCTTTCAAATTTCGTGAGAAATTAAGATCCGTTAATTCAACTTGAAAATTTTCAAGGTGGATGCTTTAGTGTTTTAATATACAAAATGTGTAAAAAAAAAAAACCCCCATATGGGGAATTAAACTTGAAGACTCTATTACTACTTAACTTCCAAATTTTACTACCCTATTTTTCAGTTTTTATTACTTTTTATCATTTGAAAAGTCTTGTAATTTTATCATTAATTTTTTCCTTAAACAAGCCTTCAAGTGCCATTCTCATATATTTTCTTTTATAGGGTGTTTTTAATCACCATATAAGTATTAAGGAGAGTTAGTTATATTCCTAAAATTATAAAAAAATGGTATAACATATTAATTTTACCCTTATCATTAAATTGTTAATTATTATATGGAAAGAAAGAATGTTAATAAAAAAATAATTAACTAATGAAAATGAATTAAAAATAAAAATTTACAAGATGAATAATAAAGTAATTAAGGGTAGAAAAAGAAAAAAATTACCAAAACATAAAACAAAATCTTATAAAAGAATCAAATAGACCATCTAAATGACATCCTATAAAAACAAATTGGGGGATAATATAATAATCATTACTATTACAATCATACTATAAGTCTATAATATAGTTTATATTATCTTTTTACCTTTTCTTTCATGAGAACCCTTGACAAGGAAACACGATTTAAATTATTAATAACTAAAAATGAATTATCTGCCATAATTGTTAAAAAAAGTCAAAATAGATATAGTACACTAAAGTGGTATTAGAATTCATTTTTATAATTATACTATACATGCACTGGTGTGATGGGTGAGATCAATAAGAATATAGATTTTTTTATAAACATATTTAAAAATAAAATCATGTTTCCTAATTGAAAAATTAAATGGTAAGTGATATTACAAATTGAATTGTTTACAAATAATCATTATATAAGTATGGAGGGATAACAGAAAAATAATCAATTAAGATTATTAAGCATTTTTATATAAAAAAACATTTAAAGTAGTGTCACTTGCTTTACCATATTGATTTAGAATTAAGATCTTCAAATCACTTCTAGATCATACATGTGATAATACAACATAGAGTTGGTCATATATAAATACAAATCTTAGCAAGTACAATCCAATATGACATAAATTTTGCTCTTAACTCTTATTTATGATTATAGTAAAAGCTAATATAACATGTGGTGGTTGTCTTTTTATATTAAATGGTAGATTGCAATTAAATGGAGTCCCAAATATTCTAGGAATACATACTATCAGCCCTTCATTTGTGCCATATATCACTTTACCTTGAATTACAAGTAACAATGATACGTGTTTAATTCATTAGACCTAATGGCTTATTAATGTTTTTCATGAGAATTATGGGTGTTTCAACTTTCAACTTAATCTCATGATTAGGAAGATTTGACATGGATATTGAATTCAAGAATTTGGTGGAATGAATATCATTAACAGAATCCACATTGTCATATTCTTTTACCACATTATCAGAATTATAGTATATCACTTCTTCATCTAGTAGGAGAAACACCATGTATTCATTAACACTATGAATAATAGATAAAGTAAGCCTAATATAGCTCTATCTTTGAAATAAGATGGGAGATTTAAATTGTCACGAAGGTTAGGATATGTGGATTCTACAATTGACTTTATTGGATCATTGAGATCATCTAATAACAAATTATGATAAATCTTAACATTAACATTAACATTACCATCACTAATGTTATATTTGGTAGAAAGAAAGTTATTTTTAAGAAATAGAAAATGAAAGAGAAAATAAAGCTTAATATGTTTAGTCTCCAATGGAATAGTTATTATTTGTTATAAAAAATAATGAGATTTATAATGGAAGAGTTCTAATTAGCTATTAAATATATTAAGATGGATTTTCTCTCTTATTTTTTTCTTTTATTGAAATTGACTTTCTTACTACCAAACATAGTCTTACACTATTTGAAAAATTGATTTAAGTGACGAACAAATCTGTCACTGAACAATAAAATTTCCGTTACTATATCCATCACAAATATGACATTACTAATTTGAGTAACGGATATGTATCCATCATTAATTAATTTTTTTTAATATTTAGAGTTTCACAACTTGCTCTTAATTATTATTATCCTTCTCCATACCAAACTTACTATCATTTTGTAGTCACACTCATATATTTTTATAATTATGTGCATCCTCTCATGGTTGAGAACCTATGACCTCCAAGACCCATGAATTGCTTATATGTTTTGTCAATTGAGGTGTCAGAAACATTTAATCCTTATGCTCAAATTTTAATATATATACACAAACACACACACACACAAAATATTATACAATATCAAATAATTTATGATTAATTTAAATAATGTATCTTCAATTTTATTCACCCAAATACTAAATTTATATTTATTTATTTTATTTTCTCATATGTATAAAATGAAATTTTATTTATATTTTTTATTTCAAAAGAAAATAAAAAAATTATATATATGTATCATTTTGAAAATGTTTTTTGGACAATATTTTATTAATTTTGATAATAAAAATGTATATAACTAATTTGTCACTAAGATTAGTGACGAATGTAATAGTCATCACTGATTCGTCAATTCATAAGTAAAACTATACTGACAACTTTTAATGATAGCAAGTTGTGCATCAAATAGTTATATAAAAATTTTACAAAAGATTGATGAACTTCAATATCCATTACTAATTTATTACATATATTTAAAAAAATTAATAAATATTAGTGACATATTTCTACCGTCACTAAAATTAGTAATAAATTTAATACTCATTACTAATCTGTCACTAATTTAAAATTTTAGTGACAACTTTTAATGTTCATCACTAATCTGTCACAAATTTAATAATTTTTGTGATAGAAATTAATGATTAATGTATATGCGTCACTAAATTTATAAACTTTGAAAAAAATGTGATGATTTTTACTAATTATTACTAATCTGTCACTATTATTTAAATTTAGTGACAGATTTCATTATGTCATAAATATTCGGTCACTAATTTAAATTTTTCTAGTTGTGTTAATGATTGTTCCATCACCTATTGAAATAATCCAGTGTACACACTCCTAAAGTTCACTATTAACATCTAATAAATTGGTATAAAATTGTTTCATATTTCTTGTAAGAGTTAGGAGTTTATAATGATTCCATATATAAAAAAAATCAAAATAGATATAGTACCCTAAAGTATTAGAATTCATTTATATAAATAGATTTATATATGGATTAATGATGGTGATAGTTTATTTTATTCAAACTATCAATTGTACATTAGATCTAGCATGGATCTGGGTCTTATCTCTTATGACTTATCTCTCTGTATTGATAATAAATTAACAATTAACAAGTTGATAGATCCGCAGGTCAAAACAAGATGACTGAGGTAATGACCCAACGAAATCTCTTTGTCGATTGTAGACATGCAACCTAATTACCTAATATTAGCAAAAAAAAAAAAAAAAAAACTAATCAACGTTTGGATAAATTATAAGCATGATACAAGTACATGGGACGGTTGATATTATCTGTGGAACAGATCTCTTGTTTTCAATGTTCTCATAACACACACACATGTAATTGTAAAAAAAAAAATCTACTTGTTCTAATTTAATTGAAATAAAATACTTTCAGTAAATAGATTGAGTTTCTATTTTTTTCATTAAGATGTGTTGTAGGCAATTTATGTTAAGATGTTACTATTCTCTAATAATTTCGGCCATTATACTTTTTCATAAGAAAAATATATTTTAACAAATCATAAAATTGAAGAATAATTAGACTAATAATCAATAATATATAATCATAAATATTTAATTAGTATGGAATTGTACCAGTTGACCAATGATTTTGTCTATTCATCTTTATATAGTCAATTAGTTATTATTTAGTTAAACACAAATACAACCTCTAAGTATTGTGCATCTTCATGCCCATGTAGGTGTGAGGCTGTGGACGTTTATATTTACATTTTTATGAAACACACTGGTTCTTCATAGGTCTTAATAATTCAAATTAGTACTCTAGCATTATTTAAAAAAAAACTAAAAATACGGAAGAAAGAAAGAGAGGGGAACGGATCCGGAGGAAGTGCACCGCGGACACATTTTTTTATTAATTTTCAGAGGTTTACGTCCCGCGTCATTCCATTTTGTTCTTTCTGTTTTTTTTTTCTTTTTTTATTGATATAATAACTAAATGAGATACAACATTCTTTTACTGCTAAATATTTTTTCCCTCATGCATGAAAAGATATTAAACTTCAAATAATCATCAACTATTAAAAAAGTTGTTGGAGAAAATTAAAAAATAAATCATATTTTTATATAATTATCCAGTAACTGATATTATTAGATTATATTCAAATATTGTTATAATCAATATGATAACTTTCTTAACATGATTTTTTCTATTCGTAATATTTAAACTCTCAAACTTATTTAAAGAGAATTGAATTTCTTTCACTTATCATATGTTTTCACATATCCACATTCCCCTCGTGAGAGAGGTAGAAAAATCTAATTATATAAATAATATAGTACAATAATAGATTAATAAGTTTTATTATATATAAATATTTTCCTAAAAATTTGGGGTATTATCATGCCCCTAAAATTAGTTAATTTTCCTTCCTATTTATTTTCTCTTGTTTAATTAAATATAAGGAAAAAAAATTTTCCCTTTAGTTGTTCATTCTTTCCATTTTCTCTTTCTCATTTTCTCTTCTCAATTAAGCATAGGGTAAGTGAAAGAACTTTAACTCTCTTTAAATAAGGATGAGAATTTAAATATTATAGGTAAAAAAAATTATATTAGAAAAGTTACCATATCTATTATATATATAAAAGTAGAACTAAAAGCTGGATTCTCAGGTTGCCATTTCAGCATTTTAAAAAAAATAAGAAATTTCAAATTTAAAGACTGACATGTATGCTGAATTATTAATTTTTTTTATCCACAATCTCAACTAATTTGATTAATCTAATCAAACATTTTAAAAAAAATAGTAGATATTAAATATCAATTTTTTAAAACCTATTTTTTTCGTTAAAGGTTTTAAAATTAGTTTATACAATATCTACTAATTTGATAAATATTTGATGTCTACAAAAATTAGTTAAAGATATGATTATAGATTTGAATTTATTTTTTATAATTTATTTGAAATATTTACTATTCCATCCATCATCCCTATTTATTTACCCAATATAATTTATTTTAAACTAATAGTAATTACTTCATATCATTCTCGGTTGAAAGTATCTAAATCTAATCTAAATATATATAAATGAAATTATGCTAATAAAACTTCTAATGAAAGCATTTAACTATAATGTATTTGGCATATTATTGATTTATCATTTATTGATATATTTTTTTATATTAGCTATCTATCTATCTATTATAATATTTTTTAAATTGGAGTTATTATATTATTTACGTTGATATTAACCTATTTTGTTTTGATCAATATATAAATTATTTCTCATGATATGCAGCAGATTTATTTGTCAATTCAAATTGTTTATATTATTCTTTAATTAATTCAAATTAATTCATTTGCTCTATAAATTAATGAAGTGCTTTTGTGTTTTTGAGAGAGATATTGTCCTCTTCCGCCTTCGTGGTGTTAAAAATAGCTTTCGCCCTCTACTTTATTTTATTCATTCCACCATTTTTTGTTCTTATCCAACATTGATTTTCCATCGTGTTCAATTAATTTCCCCGTCTATGGTTCAATTTATTCTTCACTCAACAATAATGGGTTAGTCTCATTAATCCTTTTCTAATTCGTTTTCATCGCAATTATTTTATTTTAAGTATCTTTATTTCTCTTATTTTGGGTATTTTTTTATGCAATTCAATTTCTACATTTGAAACTTCTGAAAGGTAAATCTTTGACATTCAAACTCATATTTTTGCTTCATTTCATTTGTAATTTAAATTATTTGTTCCTCCTTTTTTTTAATACTGTTACAAAATCATATTCAATTTCTGCACTTGAAGCTTTAGAAAGGAAAATTTTTTACATTTTAGTTTATATTTTTCCATTTCATCTGTAATTTCAAATTTTAATTCTTTTGATCAACTTTTCTTTGCAAAATTATTTTAGATTTCCTTTTATCGCAGTTACTTAAGGCTTTTAAAACAAAAATGAACAATGAAGAAAATTTACCTTCCAGAAACTTGTGCAATCTCTTCCATCTATCACATAAGTTCTCTTCACTTTTATTTTTTTCGATATTAGTTTTAACATTGAAATTAAGATAATTATTCTCATTTAATAACTTTTAAATTTTCAAATAATTTTGTCCTGTATGTATTTTTCATTTTCTATATAAATCCATGTGCTGAATGCTAGTACAACATTCAACTTCATCATCTCACCCATTTCTTCTATTGCAATAACCATTGTCAATTTTCCTCATTGGCACTCATTGGTACGAAAATGATATGTGACTTTCTTGAAGGTGATCACGATCAAGAGAAAGATGATGATGAGGGTGACATAGTAGATAGCAAGTGAGACAATTTATCATGGCGTGGTTGAATTATTTTGCTCGGTTTGGTTTAATTTTATATACTTTTAAAATTTTTCAATCAATTTTTGTAATATTCAATTACAATTAGATATAGTGTTAAATTCACTTATTTTTCAGGAGTTCGCTCTTTTTGTTTATGAGCTTAGAGTTTAGAAGAACACAAAAAAATACAACCTCATGGGAACAAACAAAATGGTGGGGCAAGCAAAAAAATGATGCAGATAACTATGAAAAGCATTTGTATTAAGTGGAGTACTTGATAATAGAGTTTGTGCCTATAGACAATTTTTTGTGTTGTCTTTTTATATATAAAAAATGAGACTTAAAAAGATTGAAATTGATTAATTGTCATTTAACTATATATTCTAAATATGTTATTTGAAATAAATTTATTGAAATTTAACTAATGATTCCAATTTCAATATGATATAATTTCTCTTTCTCTCTATTTATATTTCATTTTCTTATTTTTATTTATAATTACTTTTTAGATTTTAGACGCTACAACATATACAATTTTCAAATGAATATAGTTTGATCTAAATTTATATTATTATAATTTAATTATTTACAATTTAGGAATAAATTTATATTCATTTTTTTAAATTCTCAAAAAGTACATTTTCTCGAAAACTACTTTCCAAGAATTATATCAAGTAAAATACATATATAAATAATATAATTAATTGTGATAGATACTTAAAATATAATTTTTAATTATAAAAAAGTTATAATAGTTCTTAGAAACATTTGAATTTATATTATTTTTAAGGAGATTTTTTTTTAATAAAACACATAAGATTTATAAAAAAGATAAATATTAGTTATAATTAAAAGAATTTAATTAGATTTAGTGTCCTAAAATTCAAAATATAATATGAAATAATAGATCTCAATCTCAAACTTAATTCTAAAGTGGAGATTCCAAAGCATGAAATTGTAACAAATTTCAATTAAAGCATCAGAATCATGCTGAAGATATCCATATAGCTTATCTACTTTTATATATATAATATAAAATGGTTCTTTAAACATTTGAATTTAGAAAATTTTTCTAAAAAAAATTAGAACACACAAATAAATTATATAAGAATAGATATAATTAATTATTGAATGAATTAAAAAACATATATAAATGATATAATTAATTGTGATAGATATTTAAAATATAATTTTTAATTATAAAAAATTATGATACTTCTTATAACATTTGAATTTATAAGATTTTTAAGGATATTTTTATTGAAAAAATTAGAACACATGAGATTTATAAAATGATAAATATTGGTTATAATTACAAGAATTTAATTAGATTTGGTGTTTTAAATTTCAAAATATAACATGAAATAAGAGGTCTCAGCTCCTAACCTAATTCAGAGGCAAATATTTTGAAATAAAAAATTGTAACAAATCTCAACTGAAACACTAGAATCATACAAAAAAGTCCATAGTTGTTACCTACTTATATATATATATAATTCTAATACAAATAAACAACACATGCACTATGCTTCTAACTTGCAACTCCAATTATGGGATATTTCCTATAATCTCAATCTCCATATTGGTAGTAAACAATAATCCCGGTACAACTATAAATCCAAACACAGCAAGTCCTTCCCACAATGACATAAATTTATACTTGGAAAAAATGTTTATTTAGGTTTACAGGAACAAAACAAAAATAGAATGTTCCAAATTCAAATTTTAGAACATAAAATATAAAATCAATCATACAAATTTAAAATTTTTCATCAATCCAAAATATTTAAATTTTCCAAGAAACTAAGAAATCTCGAACATTTTCTAAGTTTCATCCGACAACAATCCAAAATTACAGTAAATCATAAATAAAAACTTGATAAAACATCTTATAATGTATGTCAAAAGAAAATGATAAATATGGTGTGATAGATGGAGGAGATTGCACAATCTTAAGAATTCATCAAGAACATAGTTTAGAGTAAGAAGAAGAAGACGGAGAGAAATAAGAAGAGGAAGAAGAAAAGGAGAAAAAAGACAAAAATAAAGATGAAGAGGAAGAAGGGAATAAATAGAGGTGGAGGAGTAAGAAAAAAATAAGGATGTAGAAGAAGAAGAAAGGAAAGGGGAAGAGGAAGAATTAGAGGATGAGGAGGAGGAAGGATGAAAAAGTGGAGAATGAAGAAGAAGAGGAGCTAGTAGAATACGAGGGGAAAAAAAAAGATAAGGAATGTAATATTTTTCAATAATTTACTTGAAATATCACATGAATCAATATATTAGGAGACGAATGCAATATATATTATATTGCTGATATTTGTTTTTTGTTCTTTGGATATTTGAAAATTTAAATAAGTTGGGTTTTGAAGGCCATTAGAATTAAGGTAAGTTTTAAAGTTTAAAAAATACTTATAGGGGAACTCATAAATTACCTATTAACGAGACTCTCATATTGGCAGCAACATTCAAATCCACACCTATATATGAGGTATGAGTCATATTTTTACTAACTAAATCAACATTTACCGGCTATTAATATTATTTTTTCACTTTTGCTCCTATTTATTGATTTATTTTGTTATCTAAATATGTATAATTTTTCTCAATTATTTTGTTGCTTTGTAAACTTTGATATATTCGATACTTCTCACATTTATTATTATAATGAAAACTTTTACTAAAATTACTTCATATTATGAAGTATTTAGTACATATGATAATAATATATATACATGGTATAAGTACAATTACTTAATTTTAAATAAAAATGTTATTACTATTTGTTAATGATTTGTTACATATAAATATTTTTCAAATATTTATTTTTTTAAACTTACGTAATGAATATGTCCATTACACGGGTGTACATTTAATTAAGAGTAAGAAGTAAGTTTATTTTCATAGCAAAATATTTCCAATAATGATGATGCGGGATATAACATAACTTTAGTATTCCTTCTTTTTTATAATCTTTTGTGTTGAAGATGATGTTTTAATAATTAAACTTTTCTTTTATATATTAGGTAACTAATTAAGGTTTTTTTTAAAACAGAAATTGAAGAATTGGAAAAAAATTGAAATATTATTTTCCATAGTTAAAAGTCTAAAAATTAATATTATGTTTAAAATTATTTATTAAAAATATGGTAAGTGGGCTAACTCGTTTAGTCCACCAGCTCGCACTTAGTAGACTAGACTATAAAAATTTCAGCCTATTAGAAAGTTTGTTAATCTATCATATCTCTCATTATTCTGGATTTACAGTGGGCATTCGAAGCTCTAAAATTGGAATGCTTAAAATCTATTATAATTAAATTGATATGTTTGATATAATTGCTATATAAAAGTTTTTAATAATTATTAAATGTTGATTAATTTTTCGTAGTTTGGTGAAAGTTCAAGGCATGTTAAAGTAAAATAAAAGTTATATGAAATTTTTATCAAAAAAAATGTAGGAAAATTTATTCTCACTTATAGTCATGTGTTATAAGGAAACAATTTTTCTATCAAAATTATTATTGGTGTATTTGTTGATAGTTTAATGTTAATTGATTATGTTATTATTTTTTTTTTACTAACCTTTGATTATGTTACATTGCAATGCATATGTTTTGTTCTCTTAAATGACTAATTAGATTTTTTGCTTAGGTAGACAAATTAATTCATTTTTTAAATTTTGAATTGGAATTTCAACCTTTAACAATCAAATTAAACAATTTAAATATTTTATTCAAATATTAAGGGTTAAAATATGTCTTTATAGTATGCAAAATGATTCATAGTAGGGTCTTTATAATGGTAAAATGGAACAATATATTAATTAAACTGATGAACATATCATAAGTTACGGGTTGAATAAGTTAAATAATTTAATTCACTATAGGTCACGGGTTGAATGAGTCAACCGATTACGAGTCAGCCAATTGTTCAAAATAACAAAAAAATCTATTATAAATTATATGTTGAATGAGTTAAATAATTTGATCCATCAAAGGTTACGAGTCAACCAATCAACGAAGTTGTGAACACCCCATTTTATCCTGGCATTTTATAAAATAATAATAAAATAAATAAAAATATATATATATAAATATAAAACAAAGAGTAAAAATAAGAAGAAGGTTGCAGAAATTAAATAAATTAAATTAATATACAACAAAAAAAAACAAAAAAAAAAATAATAAACTAAAAAAAAAAAAAGAAAAAAACATATTTTGGGCCCAAGGCCACGAGCCCAACTGAGGGATCATGGACTCAGACCCAAAAGGAAAAGAAGCAGCGGACACAAAAGAAAGGACCGAAGGGTACGCATGAAAAAGAGGGAAGGCGTGGCAAACTGAAAGAAAAAAGAAAAGCTGAAGGAAGACAGGAAGAGGCAGCGGCTGTCATGAAAAAAAGAGACGAGAGAGCCACAGAGAGAAAGGATGCGTGCACGAAAGAGAGAGGGGGCTGAAGAACTGAAAAGAAAGGAGGGGGTGGCCGAAAGCAGGCTGGGGGGTGCAGGAAAATAGTAGAGGCAGCAGGGAGCAGAGAAAAGAAAGCAGTCTGGGCGAAGTAAGGAGGGCAGCCCGAGCACGGAAGACCAGAGGCTGAGAGACCGAAGCGTACACGAAAGGAAAAGCAGAGTGGCAGCGTGAAAGAAAAGAAAACAAGAAGCAGAGGAAGCCGCAGGATGAAGAAGAAAAAGGAGAAAGGAGGAGCCGCGGGTGAGATCCGAGGGACCGAGGTTGAGAGGAGAGGCAGCAAACTCGAAAGAAAAACCGAGGGAGACCGGGAAAGAGGGGACTGAACCGAGAGAGAAGGAGCCGCAGACCGGGAAAAAGGGAGACCGAGGCCGAGAGAGAAAACTGAAGGGGGAACCGAAAAAGGAGAGCTCAAGGAGAATGGAGTCCGAGGGAGCCGGAACTGAGGCCGAGCACGAGGGAGACGAGCCATGATCCGGCGAGGGAACACTGAGATCTGAGGATTCTCCAACGCGTCTCCACTATCCCATTCGGTGAGCTCCATGTGCTCCTTCTTCATTCTTGTTCTGCCATCATCGTGATCTGGTGTATTGTAAGCTACTGAGTTTTCATGGTGTTGTTCCCCTGTAATTTCCTCTCGGTTCAGCCCCTCTGCCTTTCCATGCTTCAATTTTTTTCCCAGTTCTGCTTTACGGGCTACGTGTATTTGTTGTACATTTTCCCCTTGTTTACTGTTTGGCCTAAATTTTTAACCAAGATAGTGAGGGGTTGTTTGGCTAGCCATCCTCCTGACTTGTGTTTGGAATCTGCAGCAATTGATGGTTTATGCTTTGTATTTTGTGAGTTTATTGAGCTTCTTTCCATTAAAGAAGGTAGTGCGTTCTTTGCTTTTGGGATGTGCTAATCTGGTGTTGATAAAATACTCTAATCTCAAAGTGGATTAAATGGTAATGAATATCGTTGGCCTTGAAAGTCTGCCCTGATGCTGTGTTTGGCAAGCTGCATTTTATGGTGGCATGAATCTGTATATTGATATGAGTTTAGTGAATTGGAAAGTAATTGCTTGCCTATGCTTTGTATCCTCCGTGAAGGTCATGAGTTTTAGATTATGTCTAAAAGATGTTTGTTATGCCTCTTGAAACATGCTTTTGGGATGATGTTATGCCTCTTGGTATATTTTAATGGTCTTGGATTTCATACGCATGTATTGGTTCATTTGGGCAAAGCTTGGGGTGTTGTGACACTGATTCTCACGTCTTGCTTGAGCTCGATGAAATGCCCGTCCAACTTTGGTTTTGCATGAGAAGACTTATCTTTGCTGTCACAAACTCATTGGTTCTGCTTAGAAAGTTGATCACATGACTGTGTTTCTTGCATTTGATGATTGGTTGTGAAACAGTACATGTCCATTTGATTTCAGGCTTCTCAAGTAGACATATAACCTTGTGTAACTATGTCTAGGCACTGATTTGGCTGCTGTGTGATTACATGTAGTTATAATAGCGACACATATGTGACAGGGCATGCCCAAAAGCCAGTTTAGTGTGCTGCATGTTCATGTCCCATTTTATGCCCATAAATGAACCATTCTCCCATGATCCTTCCACTTAAAGGTTAGGAGTATGTGCTGCACATTTGATATGGGTTTGGAGTCTCTAAATTGAAATGCTCATTGTCTCACTCATTAGGATTTCAGCTTAGTCATGGGCTACTTAAGTCCCCTTTTAGTTAAGAAAAGGTTGATATGGTTTGGTTTTGGATGAAAAAATTCACCTTTGCTGACATTCATGATCAATATGTATCGCTTGATTTATGGTGTTCTCATACCATTTAGCTTCTAAAGGGAACCATTAATTGTATATTACTTTGGACTAGCATGATGTTGTCTGTGAACACTTTGGAGGGTAGAATAGTTGATGATGCGAATGCCTTACTTGCCCTTATATTGGAATTAGAATACTATCATGAACTTAAGAGTTTCAACTTACCCTCTTCAAACTTTCTTTGGAGCACCATGGGAGCATGGGCCAATTTGGGAGAAATCAAGACCATCATCCTCAAGGCAAGGAGGGATTGAAGCAAAAGCAGAATAGTTTGATCCTCTTTCTCATCTCTGTTGTGTAACCTTTTTATTGTATTGAAATTATCATCTGAATTTGAATTTGCACATCAGTACACACACAAAAGACAAATTTATGTATGAGCTGTATATTTCTTTAATACATATGTATATTTTAAGAGATTGGTCACGAAGGTTTGAGAACTTTCGCAGGCCCCTAAAATCATCGCACCGTATGAGCCTGCAGGGCCGCACGAGTGTATTATAGATGTATATGCATAATAGGTCCCAATGACTTTTCCCTCCAAAATTTTATTCTCATAAAAAAAAATAATAAATAAATAAAGTAAAAAAAATAATATAATAATCAAATGAATAATAGAAATAACCGATTTGGGTAACCTTACCACGTGAGGTTTTCAGAATCTACGCAGGTATTCTGGTTAACTATGCTGTCACGTTAGATTGCGAATCTACGCAGATGTTCTAGTTGAACTTTCTTTTTAGAAAATAGTTATATTTTATAAAGAGTGGATGTTAATAATAACATAACAAACGTTATAATAAATAATAATAGTATTTTTAAATTCTCACTTTAAAATAACAATAAAACCTTTATACTGCGAGGTCTAGAACTTCCGCAGGTAATTCAGGAATTGGTTTATCGAACACGGCTGCGAGTCTGTAACAGATAAATTGATTTTCTTTTAAAAAAAAAACTTTCAAAAGAATAAGAAAATATATTTATGATGTGTTTTTTCAAAAGTCAAAAATAAAATAAAAGTAAATTCAAAAAAAAAAATACTTTCAAAAAAAATCAAATAAGAGTAAGTAAGCGGAACTAAATTGTCTTTTTGCAAATTAAAACACACCAACTCAATCTCAGAAAATCGTTTTGATTGCAAAAAGGTGAATTATTTTCAATTAACTTTCTCTTGTTACAAAAATTAAAAAATATCAATCAAGTGACATGCATTTATAGTCCCGAACTACGTGGACTTTGATCCCCATCGTAGGGTACGTAGGCCCCAGGCTCTGATCCTGGGTCAAGTCCGCCTTTGTAAATAAATAAACATTTTCCAATTTATTTGGTTTTTTCCTTAATTTGATAAATGTTTCTCAATTTATTTTCTTCCTCATATCCTTAATCCTAATTTAATTTGTTTTCTTTATCTTATTTTTCAATTTATTTTCTTAAATCTCTTTTTCCTCATTTTCTTCTCTAAACCCCTTTAATTCCTAAGTCAAATTATTTTTCTTATTCTATTTTCCAATTTTTTGCAAATCTTCTTAAATTTTTCTCTACTCTTATTATAGCATGCGAATAATAAAAGGAAAATCAAAATATTTTAAAGCCATATTAAATTACACAATCAACGTAAGGTAACCGTTCTTGAGAACGGGTGTCGTGGGGTGCCTAACACCTTCCCCACGCACAATTGACTCCCGAATCCAATTCTAGTTACGCAGACCATCATTTCCTTTTAATTTGGTTTCCCAAGATTTTCCTCAAAATTTTGGTGGCGACTCCTCACAAGTCGGTTTTCACTCGAAAATCAGATTTGTTCTCTTTTTTCCTTCTGTTGCATTTTTCCGGGTGCGACAGAAGTCAACTAATTATAAATTACAGGTAAAACCAATTAAATAATTTAATCCACCACAGGTAAGATATGAGTTCAAAATTATCAAAATGCAGTGGTAAACAAATTATGCTTTGAAAATATTGTACTTCATATATATGAGGATATTAGAATGGTTAATGATGCATATTTTTGTTTTCTTAAAGCATGCTATATGCTTGAATTGTTAGACAATGATAAAAAATACGTTGATGACATAATGGAAGTTAGACATTGCATCCTAGCAATTTTGATTATTATAGCAATTTTGATTATTAATGAGGATGATCACACAAAAGATATACCTCTAATGTTATATTTAGAGAAATATTCCACAAATTATGTAATTAGGTTTGTTACATATATCCTGTATATTGTTGTCCATTTTATATTCAATTCCCAAATATTATTTAATATATACTAAATAGTTTGACTTTTTGATCATTTTTAGGTGGTAATAAACAAATTGAAAATTTAACACATACAGCTGTAAAACTTAATTTGGATTTAAATAACTTATTTTAACAATTAAAGCATTTTAAAATTTTCATGTAACCTGCCGAGACTTGTATTTATACATGGTCAATTGTATATTGTAGTACTTTATGTGTGTAGCAGAAAATGTTTGAAAATATTATTTTTTTATGAGAAAGACAGGCAAAAGATACGACCTCTAATGTTATGTATAAAAAAAAATTCAACATAGTGAAATATCCAAAAACTTATTTGATTAAGTTTTATTGTGTGCTCTGTGTATGTTATTGTTTATTTGATTTTATATTTAATCTTATTTGTTTAATTTGGATTAAATAATTTATTTTAACAATTAACTTTTAAATTTTCCATGTAACAGAATAATTTAACATGATGATTAATTTTATTAACTATAATTATGTATACCTATTGTTAATTTGAAAGATTAATGTAATATGACAATTAAATATAAAGATTGCTATTATTATCTATTATATATGATTATTTTTTATTTTAAAGAATACCCCGTGCATTGCAAGGGTTACATACTAGTTGATCATAACAATACTTAAATATAATCTAATAGTATCATATACTATATAGATGTATAAAAATATAATTTATTTTTAATTTTTTTCAACAACTTTTTTTAATATTTGAGATTATTTAAAGTTTAATATTTTTTCATTTAGTTATTATATCAATAAAAAAAGAAAAAAAGGGAATGTGATGAGACATAAACCTATGAAAATATTACTCTCTTTAATTATTAATATAAGACTCTTTTAACCGAATCACGTGAATTAAGAATTAGAATTAAAACTAATTAATTATTACAATTTCTCTAAAAATTTTAATATTTTTTTAAAATTATCATTGTTTAATTTTTTTCTTTTTTTCTTTGAATATATTAAATAGGGACAATTTTTAAAAATATATAATAAATACTATCCTATATATTATAAAATGTATTATATTTAAGATCAAAATAAAAAATCTTATATATAAAACTTGAGAGAGAATAATATAAAAAAGATGTGTACGTGGTGTCCGTAATCGAAAGAGAGAGGGTTGATGAGCTTGAACCTTGAAAGACGGATCACAAGTTTGTTGTGAAGAACTACCCCACAAGGTCTTAGATAAATGAAAATGAAGTTCCACGTGGCCTGGGCATGAACAAACTCTCATGAGGAACTTTATCTATTTGCTTCCAAATCGATCGCTTCCTATTAAAAATTGGTTAGTATTATAAGAAAAAAAAATGAGGTACCATAATAATCTGTATATCTATAAAAAGTGCAAGGAAGCCAGTTTACCTGAGCCAGGCTAATTGTCTCCGCCTAATTTTTGACTTCTCTCATAATTATCATGCTGAATTAATTTAGCCAATTGAGCCATTTGACTTCTCTCACATAGATCACTATTTACAAACCTTCAAAAGAAAATAATGCATTTTTTATGAAAAAAATTAATATTAAAACTTCCTCATCACATTCCACCACACTTTACCAATTTCTTTTCTCTCTCCACGTAATTGCCAATTTTTTCAACCACTTTCAATCCTCTAATAACTGCTCCTCTTCCTAATTAAAAACTTTTTCACGGTGAATATTAAAACTAAAACCTCCCTCACCCAATCCCACTTCATTTAAGCGTTCTCCTCCCTTTCTCCAGGTTATTGCCCTTTTTCCTTCCCCAATTTTTCATAACTATTTGTTTGCTCATCGTCTTCCTCCATCTCTGCTATCCTTTTTTATGGTTTTCATCCTTACTCCTCTGTCCTATTTCTCATTCTACACTCTTTCATTATTTTTCATCCTCACTCTCTCTCTCACTCTCCATTTGATTTTAAGATCGAAGCTTTTGTGCCGCCATAGGGAAGTGAACTTAACTCATTTCTGTGTGTACCACCAGAGGGAAGCATACCATCTCTTCTGTTTTTTCATTTATCCAAAGGTAACCTTTTCACTCTCCATTCGTTTTGTTTGGATATTTTTGTTTGCTCTGTTGCTCACAAATGCTAACTACTATTTTGTTTTCTTTTTCATTGCATAGATTCTATTTTGGTTCCACTTTCAGCATTTGCAGTCGTTGCTTCTATTTTTTTAAAAAAAATTTCATCTATATACTGGAAGTGTTGTAATCCATAAGTGGACCCTCTCTGTTGCTCACAAATGCTAACTAACATTTTTATGTCTTGGAATAAAACTTCACAATATTGGAAGTGTCGCAATCCTTTTATAGAAAATAAAAACAAAGGATGATGCCATTGTGTTTGTTAACACCCTATTTTATCCAATATCAAATAAATAAACTTTCTATAAAAATTAAATTAAAAAATTAAAAATTAGATTAAAAAGTCACAAAAAAAAATCAAAATCCTTCATGGAAAAAAAAGAGAAGGAAAAGTAGGGTTAGGGTTGAAATTTGGACTGAGTCTAGAAGGCCCAATCTTCCAACCTAAAACCCAATCAATAAAATAACAGAACAAAAAAGAGAAGAGAGGGGAAAAAAGAAGGAATTGGGCTAACTAAAGCCCAATGCTGAAGAATAAGGGGAGCCCTATGTGAGACTGAGACTTGGGCTAACTAAAGCCCAATGCTCCAACTCTGAAGAACAAAGGGAGCTGTGTGCAAGCCTGCTTCTGAGGGTAGAGGTGGGAATTCGGGTTGAATCGGCCCATATGGGCTGGGTCTAATACAGGTTGGTCCCAAAAGCCCATTTATAAGATGAACTGTATTTTTTTAAGCCTAATTCATATTCAATGGGTTACGGACTAACTCATGAGTTCATTTTTTTTTTAATTTTTAATATAATTTAACATTTACAAAATAATATAATTTTTTTCACATATATAATTATTTAAATCAAGACAACTAAAATTAAATATATATTAATTATTAATATTATTATTCATCATCACTAATAAAATCACTAACTAAGAAAAATATTTAAAAAATACCAAAAAAAAAAAAGGCTAAACAAGTATAATCCATGCAAGTAGTCCATTTTTTGACCAAGTCAAATGGGTCTAGGCTCAAAAACTTATTTATTATGAAAACTCTCAAATTTTTAGTCCACTCCATTTTCTTTTTCAGACTAAATGGCCACAGACTTGGTCATATTCTCAGCACTAAGGCTATGTTTAGTTTGAGTTTTTAAAAAAACAAAAAGAGAATTGGAAAAAAATAAATTCCTTTTTCTTATTTAATTTAAAAATTTCTTCAATTTCCTTTCCAATCACTCCATCACTCCAATCTCCTGAGATGAAGTAAAAGGGCCTAAGGGAAACACGGCTTAGACAGAGAAGGCGAGAAAGAAAGCAGAGCAGAGTGTGGTTCGAGCCCGAGCGAACACGAGAGAGCTCAGAGAACTCAAAGGCAAAAAAAAGACATTGTATAAAAAAAAAAGGAAAAAAAATAACAGAAATCTCTCCACTACTCTGTACCTTGCTATAGTAGAGCAGTGGAGGTAAAGGCAGTTGGGGATGAAGGCAATTGAGGCAGAGAAGCAGAGCAGAGGATGGATGAAAATTCGGCGAAAGTATACGAGGCAGTAATCAGGCGCTCGGGATGCTTTTCTTCTTCCACTCGCGGAGATCCTATAAGAAGTGAAGAACGAGGCAGAGAAAATTGCAGGAAAAAACCCTAAAGACAGAGAGGAAGACGCCGTTAAACCCTAGAGGGAAAGAGAAGGCCACTGAGAAAAAACTTAGTTGGAAGAAAGGAAGATAGAAGGCAAAGAAGGAGCAGGAGACAGAACAAGGTAGAACGAAGGACGAAAAATCAAATTCAAGTTGCTAATTCCTTCCTATGTAACAACGATCGCTGAGTGCGTAGGAAGAATTGGAAATCGAGTATTAGAGTCTTCTGTTTGGTAAATTTTCAGTTTCGAACCATATTACGCCTTTGAAGTGACAGTCTGAGAATTCCTAGACTTGTTTTGGCCAATATCCTATTCCTGTACTGGTTGAGTTTTCCTTTTTTCCTTTTTCTTTTTTTAAAAAAATGAAATGAGGACATGGAGCGTTCTGGGTCGTTTGTTAGAGGACCATTTAGCACAACCCTGTGTATGATGTTAGGTTTCTTAGTTGCGTATTTGCCTTATTGATAAAGATATTTGTTGGGTCTGTTGATGTTGAGAATATCATGGTTGTGCAAGTCATTAAACGTGTTTGATCATATATATTAGTTGTTTGAAAAATTAACGCTAGGACCCTGTAAGTTTAATCGTGTTATAGCTATAAACCTCGTTTCTAATGCATACTGGAAGGAGTCTTTTGTGCTGTGACTTTCAATCCCCTGCCTCCTTTCTCATTTCTTTGTTTGCTTTTAGATACTGGTTCAGTGTCTAATTGGGACTATGAGGGCCGGTGGGTTTAATCATTGGCTACTCTCTGAACCTAGGAGTCATGTTTTGGGTGTTTTGTTGCTGTACGGTAACGCTAATGATATTCACCAAGGGGCTTGTTATTGGAAAAGCTTCATAGAAGAGTCAGTTTAATGAGCATGCTAGTTTTATTTCCTCCAACCTGCCTGTTTGTGAAGATGATGCTTTAATCTTGAGTTTAAACTGTTGATAGTGTCCTACAACATTAGTAGAACTGTAGCAAAAATTCGATTTGTGAAAAAAAGAAGAAAGAATCGCTTAGGGTGGAATTTCTCTGTTATGAATGCTTGAGAAAAAATGCACACGAATTTGAGTACTTCTTGTCTAGTGTTACAACATCACGGTTTCATTTAAATTTGTAGTAAGGGCAGTTTGTAGTAAAGGAAAGTGCCGTGATGTGGTCCCTTTGCTTCATGATTTTTTAAAAAAATTAAATGTATAAAAATAATAATGATGATGATGAGAGAAATTATGAGTGTTTACTTATGCCACGTGAGATTTTTAAATTCTATTCGAGTTAATCTCGTTGTGAGTGACAGTGAATCCACATAAACAGATAAGTTAGGCCAATTAACCTACATTTATAAAATAGTCTTCTATTTTTCTTAAAATATATATATATATATATATTGCAATGTTTTAAATAAATAACAATATTCTGTTTTTTGTTAAAAAATAAATAATAATGATAATAGTATTAAACAATAAAACTTTTAAATTGTAGAAAAATAATTGTCTAAATAATTGTACCAAAAGGTTTTGGAGTATTTGCAAGCATTTTAATTAACTATATTGTCGCGTGAGATAGTAAGTCAACATAGATATGTTAGTTAAGTTAAGTGTGATCTATAAATATATAATAATTATTTGTAAGATGGTTTTCTTTTAAGGAAGTAATAATATATTTCAAAAAATACAAAAATAAATAATTTCTAAATTATTGCTTTAAAATAATATTAATAAAACCTTTATACCGTGGATGTTTTAGAGTTTTTATAGATACTTAAGAAATCGGTTTATCAAGCATGGTGGGGAGTCTGCAACAGGTGGATTGATTTTATTTTATATAATAAAAAAGAAGAATTTTCCAAAAAAAAATACAAAAAAGAAATATATTTTCCAAAAGCCAAAAATCAATTAAAAATGTTTTCAAAAATTGAATAAAATAAAGAAGAAAATAAAAAAATATTTTCAAAATTAATAAGATAAGAGCAAGTAAGCGAAATTAAAATTATCTTTTTAAAAATTAAAACACACTAACCTAAATTTTAAAAAAAATATTTTGTTTGTAAAATGGTAGATTATTTTCATTTAGTTTTCTTTATTACAAAAATTATAATTAAAAATACCAATCCAATAACACACTTTTTTTATTCCAAATTATGTTGATTTTGATCCCTAACGTAAGATATGTAGGTCCTAGACTCTGATTCTAAGTCAAATCCGCCAATGTAAATAAATAAATAATTTTTTAATTTTGTTTTCTTAATTTTATAAACTTTCTTAATTTTTTTTCATATCTTGTTTTCTTTATTATTTTAATTTCCTTAATTTCTTTCTACCATTTTTAGCATGTAAACAATTAAAGGATAACTAAAATATTGGGTTTTAATTTTTTTTAAAACCCATATTAATTTGTGCAATCAACTTAAGATAACCGTTCTTAGAAACATGTGTCTTGGGATTCCTAACGCCTTTCCCACGCACAATTGACTCCCGAACTCATCTTTGTTTACGTAGATCTAGAGCTAGCAATATGGGCAAAGGCTGATGGATCAGCCTATTTAACCTGATAAAATGAATGAGTTGGGCTTTAAAAATGAAAGTTTGAAAGGAAAACAGGCTTTTGGGGCTCGGTCCATGGCGAGTCGGCTCAAGTGGGCCATGGACCGACCTGTTTAGACTTTTTTTTCTCCTTTTTTGTTTAAAATATTAAAAATATACATTATTTTTTTAATTAGTAATGTATAAATGATAAAATTTAAATATTATGTTAATTTTTGGTAAATAATGATGATAATTAATTGTATTAATTTAAATAATTATATAAAAAAATAAAAAAATATTTGAAAAAAATAAAAAGTTGGTGGGTCAGACTGTAGGTCCGATCCTACGGGCTTGAACTTGACAATACAAACCCATTTGTAATCTGGGTTTTTTAGCCTGATTCGTTAGATTGACAGCTCTACATAGACAATTCTTTTCTTTCCTAAATTGGTTTCCTAAGGTTTTTCTTTAAAATTTTAGTGGCAACTCATGATAAGTAAATTTTTGTTCAGAAATCCAATTTGTCTTTCTCTTCTCCTCCTTTCCACATGCCGTCTGCATCACATTTCTAGATGCAACAATGCTTATGGGTTTGCCTCAGAGATGAAGTCCCATAAAAAAGTTAAGGATTTATAAATTTTAGATTAGAGGATAGGAATGTAAGATGGAACATATTATCATGTGTACAACTTTATGCACTAGAATATAGTAAAAAATCTTTATATACTCCTATTTTATTATCATGCGTAGATCTTTAATTCTTTATATGCACCAAAATATTATCATGTATACAACTTTAATGCTGATATGTGTAACACCTTACTTTTAGACTCATTTCCTATGAATTAAACTCCTTTTAAGTCTAATTATACTTGATCCTAAACTTGAATCACATAAAAATAAAAATCAGAATTTCCAAAATTTTTTGTTACTATTCATATGGTAGTTTTCATTTTACCGACTGAACTTTGAAAATTCATAACTAATTCTAGAAAAATCATTTCATAGTGATTCAAGTCTCTAACAATATATAAAAACCTTATATACATTGGAAAAATATGAAACATAGCATTATCTCAACCAATATATACAGTTTATTTCTCAAACAATTACTATACATTCGGTCATTTTCTCTATTTCTCAGGATTTTGTCCTTATCTTTAAAAATTCATATCTCACTCTATCCTGAGTCAATTTGTGCATTCCTTATGTCATTGGAAAGCTCAGTGAGTCTAATTTCTAAAAATATTCTTCTTGTACACTTATTCAACTTGTACATGGTATAACATTAACTTAAATCATAAAGTATCGGAATCCAACTCTTACTAGAACAGTTTTAGGAAAACTTACATATCTCTTGTTCTATAACTCCAATTAACTTCAAATCAGTGTCATATGAAACTTGAAACATAGAAATTTTTATACATATAAACCACTAAATATTTAGAGCTTTGTAAGATTTTATATTACCTTCTGAATTTTCCAGTACTTACTTTTCAGTTTTCAGTTTTCCCATTATTGCCCTGTTCTGAACCTTGAATTAGAAAATTCACCATTAATTGTACACAACTCCAAATGAGGTGAATTAGGTTTCATATTAAAGGTTGAGATGCCCTCTATCTGGTATAAAAATATCATAAACCTAACCTCACACTAAGTACAGAACAAGGGCGAATGAATCGGACATATCTGGAAAATGTCCTATTTCAGTCTACATTGTAATTTGCTTGCCAAAACCCTTGTAAATGAACTCATTTTGGCATGTAACTTGGTAGAATATAACTTTATATCCCAACATACAGAACTGGAAATTTTCATACATTTTCTACAACATTACCATATTATTCACTATTTTACAATTTAATACAAAGCAAAGCACAAATAACCATTTACATTATAATACAATGGATTGCAACATTATTTCCTTCTTCATGCCTTTTGCTCATTCCTTAACTATTTTGCATTGGTTCTCCCTAGCATGGTTAGTCATTGAAGGGGGGTGAGATTCAAAGAATCTCAGTAGCAATCACCATTCATGCAATCATATTATCACATTAAGCATATAACCATTATAAAACATCATCTGAATACTTTTAAATATTTATATCATAATATTTTACAAAAATTTTGACAGAGTTTCATTTTGTATTTTGGACATCCTGGGGTCTCAAAACCTTCAATTAACTCAGCCAACATTCTCAAAGCATCACAATTGATCATAGCAAACAATAGCAAGTCATCAAACTCATTGAAAATCACATGACAATATAAGGCAAGAATAGGTAAATTGCTACCTTCATGCTTTCTCTTACTCTTCAACTTGATACCAATGCTCCCACTAGCTTCCTTGAGCTTCTTCAAGTCCTAATGCACCATCAAACAACTATTCAAACTAATGGTTCCATGACTTTCTTCAAAAAGTGTTCATGAAACGCTAATTCTTAAAAAATTCACCAAAAATTCATTCCTAACTCAAAAATGATGAATTATATCTCTATCCCATGTAATTTTTCATGAGGAATCCAAATATGTCCTCAGAATTTCCAAATTCCATCTCTAGCTTGGTTAATGTTCATTCCGAATTAAGCTTCAAAAAGCTAAAAATTTCACTATTTTAATCTTAAACTTTTTCATAAAATCATCCCTTGTTCCTAAGGTTTTGGACCATGAGGAACTCATTTTTGGCATCAAATCCATGAAATTCCAACTATAACCATGAACAGTACTCATATAAAATTAGGAAAATTCAAGAAAAATTACTACACTTTGTTATACAACAAACTACTTGCATATTCAAGCTTTAAATATGTAGTCTAACATTTCCCCCATGTTCTATGGTTTGTAAACTCATTTCCTTGCTAAATCATGTTTGGATGAAACCCTAAGAGGAAGAGGAAGAATTTCTACACCATGAATCATGCTTTAAACACCATGGATAGAAAGCTTAGGGTGTAGAAGGCAAACTTACCAACTTAAGCTCTTGATTTGGCTTTAAGCTTTCTCTTCTTCCTTCTCTCTTTTCTCTCTTCTTTCTTGTGTTTTTCCCTTTTGTTTCTGCTGCTGCAACTCTCGTGAAAATGAGGTGGAGAGAAGGTAATTAATTGGTTAGTTACATGCTTAATTTGGTAATTAATCATGGTTAATGACCATGATTACTTTTTGTGCCAAAAATCCATGACTTCTAGGAGAAGTTTTGGCCAAAAATTGACTGTCCCTTCTACCCAATTTCAACCACCAATGAGAGAGGTTTGATTGTCCAAAATTGCTCAATTTTTCCTGATCCAGATATATCCTGAACCGGATAATTTTTAACCGTACCAATAAAATTGTTTTTTACAGTAATTTAGTATTTTTGAGCTACAGAACTATTCTAATTTTATTTTTATATTTTCATAATTATCCTGTGTCAAATGATATCTGTGTATGACTCATATCCTGTCCCGGTTTCTTTTTAATCATCAGTAGGGTTCTCAGTTTACTTTATCGGTTTAATATTACTTTTGGACACTTGACACTGATTATTTCTTTATCCTTAAACATTAACTCTCAGTGCCATATACCATTGGACTTCTCTCGTTGAGGGCTTCGTTTTAACAGTAAATTTTCATATTTACAAAACTACCCCTGACCCAAGATTAAATTATAATTTTTAAAATTTTCAGGTCATTAGGTGTAATTTTTCCTAAGATATTTCAGACATTTCTAATACTCATTTCCCGAAATCTTTATGACTTTAAGGGCATAAATATCCTTTTCATAATTCTTTGAGGTAAAAAATATAATTTTTCATTTTTCCGTCCAATCAGGAAAAATTACTTATTTGCCCTTATTCACATTTAACAGTGTCTTTCTATTTTTCCCAATTCTTTATGCATTTTATGATATTAACATTTATTCCTTGGGGTCTAAATGCAATATTCATATTTTTCTTCTAATATGGAAAACGACCATTTTACCCTTAAGTCGGGTCAAAAATATAATTATCCATTCTTTCGGGCACTTTCTTGTAATTTCACCCAAAGACCAATTTTTTTAATATTTCTTTCACTATTCACACTACTAATTGGTTTATCTCTTAACATGAACCTCCCGGCTATGCAATACTTATACCGTTGCACTAAGCTTGGAGCGGGACTTTCATTTAAGTGGTATATTGCATATTTTCCGGAGTAGATTCTGGAATTAATTTCTGCTAAGGACCTTATAGAAAATTAGTTCCAATTAAGGATCAAACATAACTACTTTAGAAAATTAGATGAGAAATTAATTCCTTCTAAAGCCCGATTATATATAGCCTTTTCGTCTCATCCCATTTTTCATCTTTTATTCATTTTATAACATCCCATAAAAATAGTGATATTACAATATGTATTCATCATAATTCTTAATCTTTTTTTTGGAAAATTTATTTTATATTTTGGATTCATCATAATTCTTTAAACTATCTTCAAAAAGAAATGGCACTATTTCAATCTTTGGTCTACATATAATCTTATGAGTGCCATAGTATTTGTGACTCTTGTACATATATTGAGTTTTATTTTTGTATTTATGAATTTTCTTTTATATTTGAATTTTATGATGAAATTAAATTTGTCTATTATATATGTGTAAATAAAAGTGAAAGAGCTTCAAAGAAAGTGGCTTAATTTCTATAAACATTCCCCCTCTTTTAAGTAGTATTTCATATATTTGGTATGTATCTCTTTTCCAAGAAGTAGAAAAAGAGGCTACATTATCTAATATTTAAATTTCTTTGGCTTCATATACAGATGAGTAGCAAAAAATGTCATTTGCCTCAAGATTTACATCTAAAGAGAGAGACATGGAATATATGCACTAAAGTTTTATGGATATGGACTACATGTTAGCGAAAACTTGATGAGATTAGTTTTTATAGAATGGACGTAAATCTTTCAAAAGCAAGATGACTATTTAAAATGCAAAAGAGGCAATTTCCAATCATTCTTTTTTTTGCCATGATAATCAACAAAAGTCAAGGTCAATCTCTGCAAGTAGTAGGCTTATATCTACCGAATCTTGTCTTCATGCCTGGCCAACTGTATGTTGCCTTTTCCAGAGCTAAAACCATGACTGATCTTAAAATCCTCATCCATGATACTGACAAGAATTCTCAACAAAAAATAATCAATGTTGTCTATAAGGAGGTCTTCTGAAATCTTATGCAATCCGTTACTTAAATCTTCTTCCATCAATAACGTCACATATATCTTTAAATGACCTCTTCTTACTATTTTCTTTAATATTCTTATTTTCATTACAAGTATGACTATGTCCAATTAACTTTGTGCTTTATTCTTTGTGGGAAAACCCAAAACAGCCTTACTCTTCATGTTCAGCTATTTGGATATATAACCTTGCAATTTACCTTTTTTAGCTACCTTAAACATATTTGAATTTACATGTTAATTAATCAGCATTTGAGTATTAATATATTGTTAACCTTCTATATTATTTTAATTTCTTATTTATAAAACCATATATACACTATATTATCTAATTATAATCATATAATAAATTAAATGAAATGCAATAAAACAATTCATATAACAATAAAATTACTTACCCGTACAATGCACGGGTTAAAAATCTATCTAGTTTCCTCCTAAAAAATGGAAAGAGTTAACAAGTTCAACCAATAATATTGCAAGCCTTTCTCTTCCGGAGATTACAATAACAATAGGCTATGGCAAGGATGGACCGTGAGCCCAATATACAAGTGGATCAATATTATGGCTGCCTAACTCTGTCTGCAACTTCTCTTCGTACTTCTTTACCAAAATGTTTGTTTTTGGGAACAAACGGGTTAAAAGACCCAAAATATTTAAAAGAAAAATACAAATAAGCAACAAAATAAACGAAGAAAACTGAACAAACAAAACCAGCTGGTTTTATTAATCCAGATCCAATGTAGTTTGAATAAACCAGTTAGTATAATGACATTGGAAATCGATTAATACAAATTAAGACAGATAAGGTAACTGGTTTTTTTGTATATTTATTTAAGTCGGATAAGCTAAGTGGCTTTTTTCCCTACACTCTAGATTTCCTTTCCTTTTGCGGCTCTCTCTCTCCCCCTTGGCCTCTCTCTCTCGCACACTTACCGAATCTGTTGCCCCCTCCCATTTTCATTCTCTCGTCGCTACCTCCATTTATTGACCACATGATCATGCTCTTATCTCAACTTTTTTTTTAAAAAAATCCTTTTTATGATTTTTTGAATAAATATATTTGAATTTGAAATTTAAAAGGATTTGAAAACTCCTAGAAAAAGAAAATTCATTTGAACCTAAAATTTAAAGGGATAACTAAAAATGGAAATTTATTATGAATTTTGTTTTTTAATTTGTTTTACTAAAAGTTAATCTAGGAATAATAATTAAAATAAAAAATAAAAACGCACTTAAATCACTTTAAAATAATTAAAGAGAACTGCTAAAAAAAGGAGAATATAGATAGACTGATGTGTTAACCATAATGTGAGGGTCCAGCTTAGTGATAGCATGGGATTTAATCGGACTGATGATCTTGGCAAATATTTAGGTGTCCCTCTTCATCCTGAGAGGGTGAATAAAAACACTTACCAATTTGTTATTGACAAGATTAAATCTAGATTGAACAGATGGAAGACTAATTTTTTATCTTTTGCGGGGTGAAACACTCTTGTTAAATATGTCATTTCCACTATGCCTAATTATGTGATGCAGACTACGCCTCTACCGATCAGATGTTGTGAGGAAATTGACAAAAATGCCAGAAGTTTCTTGTGGGGCTCTACTAATGAGAAGAAACGGGTCCACTTGGTTGCTTGGGAGAATGTTCGTAAAAGTAAGAAAGCTGGTGGACTAGGTCTACGACATACTCACCAGCAAAATCAGGCCTTACTTATGAAACTAGGATGGGGACTCGTAACCAATAGAGAATCTTTTTGGGTCCGAGTGGTGCATGGCAAATATGGATGTGGCTATGATCTCCTTCCCAAGATAAATATGAAGAAACCAGGATCGAGGGTTTGGCGTGGAATTAAATCTACTTGGGAAAAGGCTGTAACGAATATGGAGATTGTGAATGGCCGAGATGGACCACTTGTAAGATGGAAGCAAGAAAGACATGGTAAGTTTACTGTCTCCTCGGCTTACAAGATGTTAAACAAGCAAGTTATGGAAAATGAACATTCCTCAGAGATGCAAGACCCACATGTGGGTGACGATGCATGATCGCTTGTTAATGAACGAAGCTAAACACCGAAGGGGATTACATAGTGATGGTAAATGTGAGTTATGCCCAGATGCCCAAGAAGATACTATGCATGTTCTTCGAGATTATATGATTGCTCGGGAAATATGGTGGAGCACGGTGCACCATGACAAGCACCAGAAATTCTTTGAAGCAAGCTTACATGAGTGGCTAGCTATGAACTTACGGAAAGGGAGGCGAGAAGATGGTGGTAGTTGGAGTGAAGTTTTTTGCATCCTTTGCTGGTTGATTTGGAAACAACGTAATGAGAGGATTCATGACAATAAACATCAGAACGTTACTAGCTGTGTTGTGCAAGCAAGGGCTATCCATACATGCATGGCTAAAACCAAATCCCAGATCAACAATGGTAACAGTGTCACTGAACAAAAAATCATGAATGAGGCTGGAAGGTAGTTTATGTTGACGGAGCGTTTTCGCATGGCACTGGGGCTGTGGGATGTGGAGGTGTTCTCATGAATGATGAGAAGAAGATAGATGAAGCCTTTAGCTTCAGGATACAAGATGGGAACGAGTTTACAGCTGAATTATGGGGCTGTTGTATGGGATTGAAAAGAGCTTGGGAGAAGGGCTGGAGGAAAGTGAAGATTATGTGTGATGCCTCTAATGTGATCTCGACTATCGACAGCACAGATATTGATTGGCATGAGGACTGGCGACTTATTTCTGAAATTAAAACCATGATGGAAAGGAATTGGCAGACCCAACTGAGGGTTATTTTTCGAGAGGAGAATGAATATGCTGATTTCTTTGCCAAGCACGCTCTTTCGATGGCTTTCGGACTCCAACTTATTCCTGGTGACTTAGCTACTAACATGCTGAGGAACCTAGGAGTTACTTATCGTCCTGGGGCGTTTGTTTTTTGTATTTGTTTGTTATATAAAAAAAAAGGAGAATATAGACAAAGATATAAGCTTATATACTTATCATACTTTCATTAAATCAAATTAGAATATGTAGATTTTAAGTTTATAAATAAATTAACAATATATATATAATAAAAGTTACTACAAAATAAATTATACATGTAAGAATTCACTTATTAGAATTTTATTGGATTAAATTATATTAAGTGTATAAGTTTTCTTTTTGGCTAATTGGACTTACTTATTGCAACTTATATGCTCAGGGGCGTGCAATTTATATCCTCCAGGCTTAAGGGCAAGGGGGTACAAAATTTTTTTTGGCAACAATACTTAAAAGAAAAAAAATGAATGACAAACCTGAAAGAGCTATTATGGGCAGGTCAATAGGGATGAGTCCAGCACTACATCCCATACTACCAAGATTATAGCTTCGGATATTCTCTCTCAACTTACAGTGATTGACAATCATGGAAGACACAGATGGTGTGGGATTGAACAAGCTACAGTTCACCACCAAAATCCCAATATCCTTAGCCCTCACCCCAGTTTTCTCCAAAAGCTCATCTATGGCTCTGATCATCACCTGCTCTGCTTCCTTCCTTGCTTCAGCCGTACATGGATTAGGTGGCACACTGAACATTGCAGGAGGGAAGTAAGTCTTCCGTCCCAAACCAGACCTTTCCAGAATCTTCTTTGAAACATCAAGTTCTCCTCTGAGAAGTAACCTGCTAGCGTAGATCTTTTCATGAACAAGTCCTTTGTGTAGAGACAGTATGTAGAAAATGGAATTGTCAGTACCAGAAACGTGTGACAGCACTGATTTGTTGTTGGGCTTCTGCGAAGCCGAAAATTGTTTCTGATTTGAAGTTAAAAACGTATGAACATAAAATCGAAATTGGTTACTGGTACTAGTCCAGACACGGACTCAATATTAATACACCTTATTTTCTTTAAAGCACTACTCGATACGTGTTATACCTCCCTCCTAATAAAGACTTTGGGATTGTTGTTCTTATTCAATGTGGGACTTTGTCCCTCAGTTTTTCAAACTGTCCCAACACTTTGTGCACATGTGAGCTGGGTCTGGCTTGTAACACGCAAAATCCACCAAGTACACACCTCGTGGACGGCTCTTGAAGTAAAAGGTGGCTAAGAACATTATAAGACATGAAAACAGAGTGGCTTGGACGAAATTGAACTTGAGGTTTTTCCAAAACTGGAGAATGCATGTCTGGGATTGATATAGATGAAGTAGAAACAAGAACTGGTATGAGAAAGAGGTACATAACGTTGGAGTATGTAGTGGTACAAGTTTATTATGCTTGAGCCTCACTGATATAAGAAAGTTGGGAAGCCTATTCCTTTCTCCTTGCATTGCTTCAACTGAGATATTGGCGCTTCTTTGATATTCTTCTGATCCAACATGATGGGATGATCTCTTTGGAAGCTTTTGATGGGAATAAAAAAGTATTATTATTATTTTTCAAAAGGAAACTAGAAGATGAATTGGGGAATGAAGAGAGTTTATTTGAAATGAGAACGTAAGAATTATGGGATGCAAATACAGGTGACTGAGTGGGTTTTAAAGGGGCGTTTGGAAGCACGGGAGGATCCAACTACCCCCAGCGAACTTTTAAATTGTCCCTTGGGCAATTCAGTCGAATCCCAATCATAATTCAGCTTTAAATTATAATGAAATTTTCTTAACGGAGTTAAGAATTAGACTACTAAAGTGTAGATTTTGAAAATAGAGGGGGTCTTTTTAAATTTGATAAAACTAAAGAGAAGTAAATGTATTTTACCCTAAAAGAATAATATTTAACTCTTTTTTAATATCACAAAGTAAGTTCTATGAAAATGTCGTTGGCAACTATAGGTAAAGCTTATACTCAATTGACACACACACACACACACGCGCATTCTAATAATATATAAATGTTTTGAATATAAATCTGTATGTTTGGGAAAGTAAGGATTTAACGATAGTTCGAATATACATATATATATATGGTTATATTTTTTTTTCAAGGGAAAATTATATTAAAGATCAAAAGGAGACAAAATTTATTCTAAAAAAACCTTAAAAATAGTACTAAAACCAGTAGTAATTTATTAAGAAGGACCAAAGATCAAAATTTAATTTGCAAAATACCAAATTACCCTAGTCAATTAATCATTGCATCTCCTGTCCTCTTCCATGCATGTTCTCCTCTAGCTCCATTGATGACCCACACTTTCTTCTACAAATAAAACCAGTCACACGTTCTTTACCACCAAGGACTTATTCTGATTTTCTATTTAAAATAAATACCAACTAAAAAAGTATCGAGTAACTCATACAAATATATGAATATTAATTTTTTTTAAAGAAAAGAACATAAAATAAAAGAAATAAATGAATATTAATTGAATAATAAACGTACAATATCACACGATTAACATGTGGTAAGGTGCACCATTCATGACAAAGTTACGTACTACCACTCATCTATCTTTCTCCAACCTCCAGCAAACACCACATCAATAACGAACATACATTGACACCATTAAGTACTTAGTGGTAGAGTTTGTCCCCTGAAAGGGTTTCGATTTATCTTGATTTGAATTACTCTAAACTCTTATAAATTCTCCAATTGAAGTAGGATATGTTCAGAATACCATATGCACATTAAAAAAAAAATAATGGACACACACTGAGACCATGAAATTGGACATAAGGTGATCCCAATGCATTAATTTACAATCTGAAGATGTGACTCTTAACAAAAGTAGCTAACATTGTACTGCTTCCAAAAATTTAAAAATTAAAAACTTTATATTTCTATTAAATTATGCTCAAAAATACTAAAATATACCATCCAATACAATTTACACATATTAATTTGTGTCACAAGTTAAATTAATTTGAATACTTATCTAGGAGTAGACCATGAAGTTGGACATGACGTGTTCCCCATGCTTGAATTTTACATTTGGAAAATGGGTCAAAGTAAGCACATTTAATTTTTCAAGTGGGAATAATTAATTTCCTCTAAAGTGGAGATATCTCATTGTTCTGACATCAATGTTGAAGCTTTGGCAACGTTACTAGTTGCCAGATCTCTGATGACGTTGCCGATGATTGGATCTTCAGCAACATCATCTACAACAGCATCTCTGGTGATGTTGTCGATGCCAATGAGGTAGGGAGGATAGGAGGAAGGAAGTGAGGAAAGGACCTCCAATGACTTAGGTCCTTTCAAAAGAATTTAATTGTTGGCACTACTAGAAAAATGTAATTTAGCGAGGGACAAATCCCTAGTTAAATGCCATTTTTCCCTCGCTAAATTAAAAATAGCCTCGCTAATTTAGTCGCTAAAAATGGCGTCGCTAAATTTAGTGAGAAATGAGTTAATTCCCTCGCTAAATTAGTGAGGGAATTAGCGAGGGATTTAATCGCTCTCTAAATTTAGCAAGGAACTCATTCCTTACTAAACTACAAAAAATTCAAAATTACCATGTCACCACCAAGACCACGCCGTGTCACATCATTGCCATGTCACCCGCCACCCATGCCACATCACCGCCACACTACCACCATATCACCCAACCACCCATGCCACATCACCGTGATTGTGACACGTCACTGTCATGTCATATAATGATTTCAAATATACATTTATTTAGGTTCGAACCCATAACCTCCTACGCTTAGTGCCTTTATATTCAGACTTTTGCCAGTTGAACTATAATGTATTTGCAGTCTTTATATGAAATATGAAATATATATTATTTATTTATACACTAATACATACACATATATTTATAAATTAATATATTGTTAAAAAATAAAAATATATTATAATTTTAGTTATTAATATCATAAAATATTTTATATTTTGAATTTTGTAATAAATGAATTTTCATTTTCATTTTTCACCAACAAGTTATAAAAATTAGTCTAACTATTTTTATTAATTTAAAATAATCAACTAATAAAAATAATTTTATAACATAATTATTAAAAAATTTTTAATTTATTAAAATTAAATTTTTAATAAAATAATTTTAATCTATTAAAATTAATTTTAAAAAATTTAGCGAGTGACAAATCCCTTGCTAGATTCCTCGCTATTCATAATATTTTAACGAGGAATAAAAAATTCCTCGCTAATTTAACGAGGAAAAATATATTCCTTACTAATTCCCTCGCTAAATTTAATTCGTCGTTAATTTTCTCGCTATTTAGATCATTTAGCGAGGGATGAGTGATTCCTTGCTAAATTTAATTTTTCTAGTAGTGTGGGTTCCTCATTGGTAACTAGTTTTGTTGGGAGGTCTTAATATAGGATTTTCCCTTTGTCATATTATATTACATTAGTAAAATAATCAACAAATTAGCAGCAAGAAAATTATCTTCATAACTTCAAAAGTTTAGGAAATTATGTATAATATTTAGCTTTTATGTCTTAATATAATCTAAATCTTTATTATTGTACATTTATTGTGTTGCTATATAATTGTTAGAATTTTCTTGAAAATCTATGCAGTGTGGGAATATGATCTAATGTATACTCGCTCTATTTATTTTTATTTGGCATGTTTTAAGAATTTTTTTTATTTGTCATTTTAAAATTTCAAAACATTAATTAATATTTTTTTACTTATACACTCATATGTTATCTTAAAATTCAAAGATAACATTAATTACTTTTTTATCTATTTATTTCTATAAGGGCATATTAGTAAATTTGAAAGGAACTCTAACATATTAATTATATTTCTTAATCAATATGATAAAACCTTAAACGGCAATTAAAAAAGAAACAGATGTAGTATTAAAAACAATTGCATAGTCATTGAATATAGCACTGATAAACGGTGGTGAAACCAGGAGTAATGGTTGGGTGCAATTTCTTTGAAAAATGCTCTCTCTCTCTCTCTCTATATATATATGTATTAAAATTTGCTCTTAAAATGTTTAAATGTGACTAGGTGGGGGCTACGTTATATAGTAATTTTTTCATTATAACATACAACAAAAAAAAAAACTAGGGATCCAATTAACAACATGTGTCCATCCCTATTGATAAAATAGTTATGGGATGATGATGAATTCATGAAGCAATATCAACTTGGCAAGTCTTTTCTAACTCATTCCTATCTCAATTCCAGTATTTTGACTTTGCGTTGAGGTAGCCGACTTTGTTCTCTCTTGGTATATATGCCTTTCTTCAAATGATGTCTTCTAATGACTCTGGTCACCGAAAACAACCACTAGACTAGCCATTTGATAGTCTGACCTTAGAAGGACATAACAAAAAAAAGAAAGAGATGGTTAAGGAAGATACTATAATGGATGACTTAATGCTCAGTACTAATGAGGAAGTTGACCTAGCTGGATCAGAACAGGAACCGAAGCATAATGCTAAAAAAATCAAGGATCAGAGTAACAAAAAACCCTTAGATAGAGACTCACTATTGGGTTTCAATGGTGTCTCAAATGGGGGAGGCATCATGGAGATTGATGACATTCATGATGATGAAGATGAGGAAATTGCTAGAACCCTCTGATGAAGTCAAGCAGCTTATGAAGATGTATCTGATTGTACCTATTTCACAAGATGAATTCATTAAATGGTGTAAGCCTTGGAATAGAGCTCCAGTTATCATAGTGCTGGGTATAAGAATGACTTTGTGTATGCTGAAGCCTTGGTAGCCAAATATAGAATATACTAGACTTTGATCTAATTGATCTTCCCAACAATTACTTCATTGTTCAGTTAAAAGACAAAGAAAAATGAAAGGAGTAGTACCAAAGAGTGTTATTTAAAGGTCCTTGGGTAGTCATAAAGCATTATGTTTGCGTACAGAGATGGACTCTATACTTTGATTCCTATCAAAACTCATTAGGAAGGATGACTCTATAGGTAAGGATTGTATCTATTCCAATGAACTCCTACAACAACCACTTCATTTGGAGACTTGGGGAACATATTGGATAACCCCTTAAGGTTGATATGGGTACAAATCTGGTAGCAGAGAATGCATGAACGGAAAGAGGTAGGCTTTCCTATACATGTGTAGAGATCGATCTACAAAAGAGACTTGTGCCGAGGATCATAACAGCTAATTTTGTGTTTTACATTGAGTATGAGGGTCTTAACCTTGGTTGTTTTGGATGCGGTAGATATGGCCATAGAAGGGAGGGATGCACATGGAAAGCCCTACAAGATCATCAAAATCATGTAAGTCTAATGACTAAGAAGCATACAACCATGGTACAACCCACACTGGAGAAGAAAATTCCATTTGTTGGAAAAGAATTCAACCTATAGATGCTTGTAGCACAGTGAAAGAAACCTCGAGACTCAAAAAAGGGGATAGTCAAGCCTACAGCTGATGTACAAGGTGACAAGTCAAAGACTTACACCAAGATAGGAAAAAAATTTCCATAATACCATTTTGCTGTGATATCAGAATATGAAGATGAAGACAATACCTTGGATGATGTGAATAATCATAGAGAGGGGAAGATTGATACCCCTAATAAGGAAGAAAAGGCAAATTTGTCTAAACTTGTGAACGTACCACACAACCCAAAAGTGGGAGGAAAAACGCCAGCAAAGGCTGCACAATCTTCAGGAGTATCTCAAATGAGGACATTAACTAAGAGGAAAAGGAAAAGAAAACCTAATGGGCAGGAACAAAAAAGACAAAGCCCATATCAGACTTGGAAGCACACAAAAGATCAAGATTGGTAGTGAGCCAAAAAATCTAGCAACTGAAAAACCCAAAGAACCTACGCAAAGACAACATGTAGTGGTAAGTGGAAACATGAAACAAATGGGCCAGACAACAAGAAGCCCAACTCAAAAACTAGATAGTACATATATTTATACCCAGAACTTGACTTCGGGTTATAGCCATAAACTGGATCATGATATGATTCCCACTAAACACAGGAATGCTTTGGTACTCACGAATGCCCACCTATCAAAACCATCAGATCCTGGGCAAATGACAAGAACTCTATCGGAGGCTTCCCACAGTGTTACCAAACTAGATCCAGAGTATTGTCTAACCCTAGTTTGGGTGAATAAATCATTGTGTAATGACGATAAGATTGAGTAAGTCTTATCTTGCTTTCCAATCCCTTCCATTTATGTTACCTATGATTGTTGCATCATGGAATTGCCGGGGTTCTAGGGGTAAATCTTTCTTGATCATGATTCGAGAGATTGTTATAAATTTAGCATTGATGTTCTGTGTTTAATTAAGACCCGAGTCAGTGGACAACAAGCTGATAAAGTTGTGCGCAAGCTGGGTTTTTCAAGTTGGATTAAGGTTAAGGTGATAGGTTACGCCGGTGGGATTTAGATGCTATAGGAGGATTCTAAGACCATTCTTGAATATGTTTGCTCTAGTACCCAATTTTTACATTGCAAAGTAACCGATCTTAGTAACTCTGAAAGTTTCTTTATGACTTTTGTGTATAGTGAAACCCATCACCTAAAAAGGACTGTACTCTGGGATGCTTTGAAAACCATCGCAAGTAACATGGTAGGAGCATGATTGCCGCTAGGAGACTTTAATACTTTCTAATCAACCAACAACAATAAAGGAAGGGCTACACCTAACTGGCAATCAATGGAAAATTTTAATGACTGTATTTTTTAAGTTGTCCTTATGGAATTACCAGTAGATGGAGATCACTTCACTTGGGAAAAAAGAGGAGTCAAGGAAAGATTAGATTGAGTTTTTAGCAACTTTTGTTAGGAGGAGGAACATTATAATGCCAAGGCCTTCCATCATCTGAGATACAAATTATATCACAGATTGATTGTAATTTCAAATAGCAATACAATGAATAAAATAAATAAAACTAACCAATTCAAATACCAAGTAGCATGTGTACTGGAAAAGGGCTTTAATGATTCAATAACCAAAGCTTTGGAAAACAAGGATGACATGAAGGGATGACCACTTTTTTAATTGCTGCTAGTGAATGGAATAATACACATGTGGGAAGCATCCAAAAGAAAAGAAAGCAGATTGTGAAATGCCTTGAGGGTATTGATAGAACAAGGTAAAAGAATGATAAAAATGGCCTATATAGACTTGAAAAGTCCCTGTGACAAGAATACAATAAACTCACAACATAAGAGGAGTTGCTTTAGTTTGAGAAATAAAGATGCAATTGGCTCCAATGGGGAGACAAAAACACCAAGTACTTCCATGCATTAACTGTAATGAAAAGGAAGAAGAATAACATTAATGCACTAAAAAATGACCAAGATGAATGGATTTATGAATAGAACACATTAAAAGACATGGCATGCAATTTCTTCAAGAGCGTATACTCTAAAGATGACACTGTGTCTAATAATCAGAACTTAACTGTGATGTTCCCTCATTTCAACATGGCAGACCTAGATAGGTTATAAAGGCCTTTCTCTGACATTGAAATTAAGAATGTTGCAACAATATCATTATAGCACAAGAGGCCATCCATATCATGAGGAATAAAAGAGGAAAAAAGGGCATGTTTGCTATTAGAGTTGACCTTGAAAAGGCATATGATAGATTGGATTGCTATTTTTTTTTTGTAAAACAATGGTAGGATAAAAATCCTAAAACAAAACACAAAACATCAGAAGGGGACTAGCCCCAAAGTATTAATAATGGTGAGTATATCGTCTGCCACTATGAAAGTCCTATGGAATAGCATAGCATCCTAATCATTCAAACCTATACATGGAGTTAGACAAGGAGATCCATTGAATCGTGTTAGATATGCTGGCTTCCTAAGAGAGGGTGAATTGAGAAGATTAAAATTTTTTGTAAAAGTCAAGAGATTGGTGAAAGTAAGAGTGACAGTAAAAACAGAGTATAAAAGGATAACCAAGTGAAAACAAGATAAGGGAAGAGAAGACATAGATGTTTATCCTGGTTTTGTCTCTTTATCTTGACCTACATCCAGTCCTCAAGCTACCACTTGAGATTTTCCACTATCTTGCAAGAATTCGGTGGGTTTCTTGCAATGTCTCAGTACAACTTGATACTCTATTCCAAGAGCTTACAATCTCACTCTTTGCACTCTAACTAAGTGCTTCCTAAATCCCTCATGAAATTCCCTTATAAGAAAATCTTTTTTCCAAATGAAGATAAGATTGATTACAGTGATTGAATTCTCTAATTTATAGTGTATATGAAAGTTGAAGTACAGGATATGAAGTATGTGAGAGCAAAAGACTTTGACTCAAGAATTTAGCAGAGTTTCTGTATATACAATGTAAAATCATTACCCACATCTTCAAATGAAGTTCTATTTATAGATTTATGTATTAACTATACGTTAGAGACAAAATCTAGTTATTAGAGATATTACCCAACGGTTACTCTGAAAAACTATTCATTCACCAATCGCATTTAATACATCTGACATTCAAAAGTTTAAATTTTGGTGTGTCAACAGACGAATTTCACAGAGACTGAAAGCTAAAAACTTTAACGTTGAACCTCAAAGTTCGTTTGTTATAAAGCAAAGTTTGAATTTTCATCTTTGAAAAATATTTCTATGTTGGAATATACGAATTTTCAAGTTTAAAGTGTTTCTGGTAAGTGTGAACAGTTGTTCCATATTGCTACCGTGCCTTCGAAGTTTGAATTTTGGTGCAAAAAATTCGTCTTTCAATGGGCAACTCAATATGATACAATAGTTCTTCTTTTCAAAATTCAAATTTTCAAATGTCAAAGTTCGTCTGTTAGAGAAATCTCTTATCAAACTTAATTCAAAATTCAAATTTTTGAATACTAAAATTCGTAAGTTAAAAGATTATCATAACAAACTTGCAGGTTATCTTTCCAAAGTTTGAATTTTCAAAGTTAAAGTTCGTCTGTCAGATGACTAACTTAGAACTCTTCTTAAACTTTACTTTCAAATGAACTTTGCCATATCTTTAGATGAATTTTTTATTTTTCATAATTTATGCTTTATCCAAAATTCAAATTTTCAAGGATGAAATTTGCCTGTCAGAGGGACCTCTTTTCTGACTAACATATTGGCACTCCGAAGTTCAAATTTCAGATACCAAAGTTCTAATTTTTAAAGTAACAAATCAAGTTTAACACTTGAAAGTTCGTCTGTTAGTAGGTATTTATCAAATACTTCATGAATTATCATAAAACCACATTTTTTAAAAATATTCTTTTGCAAAATCAAAGTCTTTTACTTATTTTGAATACAATAAAAAATCCTATATATAATCTTATACTTATTTTTCTTGGATTTCTTCTCTTGAGATCTTTTGTACACCTTTGATATGTTCTTTCTAAGCTCCAGTTGGTTTGGAATTATCAAAACACTTGATTCAACAAACTGTTGCCTCTTTGTGCTATGTATGGAAAAGCTTGGCCATATGATCCAACAACTATGCAATGCTAAGAAGTGGAAACCATTGAGAGTTTCAAATGAGGGACCTTTTATCTCACACTTATTTTTCATGGATAACCTTATTCTATTTACGGAAACCATAATGGAACAAATGGTGTTGGTCAATGAAACATTGGAAGAATTCTGCAATGTATCAGCCTTAAAGTGAATTCCAATAAATCTAAAATATTCTACTTAACATGTATTCATTTTAGTAGAATTATGGAGTTGAGTCAATTACTGGGCATTTGCTGCACAATGTGCATGAAATCACCAAATCTTTGTCCCAAGCTATGTCCTAGCTCCCCAAGCCTCTATAGCTGGCCCAAAGTGCCTCTCAATGTCTAGAATGTCGAGAAATAAAGTGAGGAGGCATTAAATAGTAAAACCTAGCTCAAAGTGCGAATAAAATGATGCTGTGCGTTTCACTCTGTGACTAGCGCTGAGGCCAGAATGTTTGAAGCTGCAGTTAGCTGCTACTTTATTTCAATTTTCTAATGATTTTTCACCAGTTAGCCGCTGCTAGAAAACTGGTGGCCACGTCTAGCTCTGTTTCTTATTAACTTCTCCTTTCTGTTTGTTGTGGATTGACCTTTGATGCTTGCTTCCTGTCTTCTAATACTTCTTTGGCTCTTCCATAAGGTTTGATTGACTTAAATTCTCCACCAAAAGATCTCTACAATAAAGAAAAACAATAAAAGCTACTAAATACAAAAACAAGGCTTAAATATGCAAATTAAGCAATAAAGTTTATGGATGAAGCATTTGAATCTAAAATTGCACATTTAAGCCAAGAAAAACATGCAAAAATGACATGAATTTCTAGAGGTTAGCACACCTCCAAACTTAAATTGTTACTTGTCCTTGAGTAAAACAACATAGTGAAATAATTAGATTGATTAATTATCTAATTAATAGGTTGCATGTCAATTTAGTCAAAGTTGCTACAAAAAGATATATCCAATAGGAAAGAGTAGCATGTAAGAGAATGCACAAGTCATTGTATAATAACAAGCTTTCAAACAAATTCAAAGTGTGTATGTGGATGTGTTTAGTCAAAGAATAATCCTTCTTCAAATGCCAAGATCAAGAACAACACCTTAATATGTATAAAATAGTCTCAACATAGTACTTCATATGCCTAACCTCTTCATCTCTCCCTACTAGAAGTTAACTTCACACAACTTGAAAATCATTAGGACTTTTCAAGCTTGTAACGTGGCTAGGGTTTATGGCTAATTGAAAGAAAGGAAAAGAGAGAATTCAAAAATCTCAAGATAAATGACATTACAATTACTGCTCTTCCTTAGTTCACATTTTAAAACTCATTACACCAAACCAAATAACCCCCCAAACTTATCTCATAATATCTTATTTGCACTTTAAATATCATTGAAATTGCTCCTCTTTCTTTTCATACATCTTTTTCTTTTTGTTCTTTCAAATATACTTTCCTTTTCATTTTTTTTTCATATTTTTCTTCTTTCTTTTTTTTGTTTTAGTGCAATATCTTAAGAGTGCAAATAATATAACTCATGCACATTGTATATCCCCACATCCCAAATTTACCAATTACATCATCCTAAATAATCCACAACCTTATTACCATAATTAATTTATCATTTATCTCAAGACAAGGGCAACTTCATGGTTTTTCGGGCTAAGTAGGTCAGGTCTAATATAGGGTTCCAGAAGGAAAATTCATGTGGTTTTTTTATTATCAAGCTCAAAATGGGGTTCAAGCGGAAATATATTCAATAAGGATGGGCTTGAAAGGCTCAAACGAATTTTAAAGAATGCCCAAATCCTTTTTTAAAATTGCATAAAGCCACTGAATCATTTCAAGAAATTCCAAGGTAGGTTCTAGAGTTCCCATGTTGAGACAGAATATATACACCAATTTGCTGCTATTTCTCCCAAACAAATTATTTAAATTATTCCCTAACTTTTGTGATCAAGATTTTACTTCAAAATCATCAAAAAACAAGCATTAATACAATAAATTGTGCATTCACAAACATTACCTACAATTTCTTGTCAGACATATCCTTTTAGCAACCATCCATCATTAGCTTATGCTTTTAATTCAAAGGATAACTATGCAATCCAACTCAATAAAGCTAAAAAATAAAAGACAAGTAATTATCCAAGTTTATAAAATTTGAGACCCAAGCTAATTCGGTAACCTACAAAAGAAAAATGCAAAATACTAGATATATAAAACTACCAAACTACAAGAAAATATAAAATCACATTACCTCACTTGGGCGCCTTCCAAAAGGCGCAAAGTTTATGGTCTTTAGCCTGACTCTTTGAATGGATATCTAATCATAGGTGTCAAATAGTATAATGGTCGTACTTCCTTTTTTTCTTATGCATGACAACTTCAAAATTAATAGATGCTTATTCAAATTGAGAACATATGGATCCTCCACTAATAGTATCATTGAACCAAAGACATTGAACACATGAAATGGAGACTCTAAATGCAATTTGTCACAAATAAAATTTGAAGTCTCCAAATACTTTGAGCACCCAATAAAGTAAACTTGATTCCCTTCAGTAAGAGACAAGATTTCAGCTGGAGGATTCTTTAATTATTCACTTGGGATCTCATCACAAACCTCTTCCTCAATGCAAGATGATTTAGGCTCCTTAGCTAAAGCCTCTACTAACCTAATACTCTTTCCTCCTTCATTTTCAAACTAATAAGTTCCTTCAAATTTGTCAAAAGCCACAAGCAACTCATTTTCCCTCCCTATGGTCAATTGCTCATAAGGTTCTTCATTTTCTAATGTGGTATGGGTTGCTATATTTGTGGAAAATCCATCTTGCTTCAATGACTCAAACGTAGAAGCCATTTCACCTAATTGAGAAGCTAAATTTTGGAGGGTTAATGCATGCTCATTAAATTTCTTTTCATTATCAGCTCTCATTTCATTTTCATTATCTAGAACACATTAGAGCATATCCTCTAAGATGGGCTTCTCTTCATAAATGGGGGTGGTTTCCTCTTCATGAGGATTGGGACGGGAATGTGGCCGTGATGCATATGAGGGCATAAAATGATTATGATCCCAAGACAAAGTTTGTTCATTATTCCATCTAGGGCTAAAAGTATTATCATGCAAATTAGTTTGAAATCTAGTAAAATCATCCTTCACATAATCCGAGGTTGAAATATAAGGACAATGTTTAGTATAGTGACTCTCCTTACAACAATTACAACACAAGAAACTATATTGAGATTCACTAATATGAGTGGTATAACAAGTGTTTACATCACAATTATCGTGCTCAAATCCAGTACTCGCCCTATTTGTCCACCAAGAATTATAAGCCATAAAAAAAAGATTGAAACAAAAATACTAACAACAAGAAAAAGGTATACAACTGGGAAACTCAAAAAGCACTCAACGTTGACAAGAATACACAAATACATAAGAAAACAATAAACAACAAAGAAACAACTACACAAGAACAAATATGTACAATACTCAAGTTTAAGCTAATGGTGCTCAAATCAAAATCAACCAAAGACAGTTTTGGCACTCAAATCCCCTACAATAGTGCCAAGAACTTGTTTGCCACTTAACGTATACCGAAAGTGCATGGGCCGAGACAAGTAATACAAAGTGAGTAGAGTATCATTTCCATAAGAATTTGGTTCCAAAACCCAGTTAAGTATCAATTATCATATGCTTACTTAAATTGAGCGACTCAAAGAATAAGAGTAAAAGCACAAATAAAATAAACCTATACTATGTTAGTAGTGATTTTAGATAAGAGAGACAACCTAGGATTATTGTTGCTAAATTCATTTCAAAATATATGAATTGCCTACTTTTAATTGCAATGAATAGTATTTAGTACTAATCTAAAATTCAATTTTATCTCAAAGCATCTCTTAATGTTAAAGAGGCTTTTAAAATTAATTTATCCACAATCTCTTGTAAGGTTAATAAGTTAGCATCATTAAGGGCAAACTTAATTTGACTATGTGAGACCGATAGATATATCTCTATCCTACAAGCAAAGCTATCCACCTAACACTACAAGTTTCAAGTTTTCACACAACCCAATTGAAGGTCTATTCTAATTTCCCTATCTCTAGGCTCCATTAGAATACCCTAAATCAATCCAAATAGATGGCCAATCAACTTGGAACATGAGGAGCACAATGGGTAAACATAAATATCATTTTATAGCAATAAAGAGTAGAAATCATACACTAATCCATAAATAAAGTTATAGTAATCCTAGAATAAGAGTTTAGCTACACATTGAGAGTTTAACAAAGAAAATCAATAATATAAACCTATTAAACAACCACCCAAGTGAAAGGAAAGCAAAGAAAAAGGAGAAACTAGGAAGGAAATCACTAAATCTCCATCCCAAGGCAAGCTTTAACTCCCCAAGCCTCCATAACTGCTCCCAAGTGCCTCTTCATGTCTAGAATGTCGAGAAATGAAGTGAGGAGGCATTAAATAGTAAAACCTCTTCATGGCCAATCAACTTTGATTGGCTTGAATTCTCCACCAAAAGATCCCTACAATAAAGCAAAACAATAACAGCTACCAAATAAAAAAACAATGCTAAAATATGCAAATTAAGCAATGAAGTTTATGGATAAAGCATTTGAATGCAAAATTATGCATTTAAACCAAGAAAAACATGCAAAATTAACATGAATTTCTAGAGGTTAACTACAGCTGACCTTGGAAAAAACTTAGGAGTTCCTATCATTTGTTCCTATCATCCACAAATGAACTTCAAGAGCAACTTACAACTTCATTGTTGACATGGTAAGGAAACGATTTTCGAGGTGGACAAGAAAATATTTTACCATGGCTAGCCACACTATCCTCATCAAATAAGTGCTTTCAGCTTTACCCAGCTATACCATGCAAACCATGTGACTCCCCAAATGTGTTATTGAAGAAGTGGAGAAAGCAAGTTGAAGCTTCTTTTGGAACTAACATGTAGGGAACAAAAAAATGTACCTTATTGCTTATGATATTATCAAGAGAAGCAAAAAGGATGGTGGTCTTGGTGTTAAGGATCTCCATAGTCAAAACCATGCCTTCATTATGAAACTATGCTAGGGCTTCTTCACAAGATCGGATACAGTTTGGGTGCGATGTCTTAAGGCCAAATACAAGTGTGGTAATGGTGAATTGCCTATAATGTGTAAGAAATCATATGCCTCTCATGTTTGGTCTAGCATTTGTAAAGTTTGGGACATGTTCTAGAAAGGGCTTGGAAAGAAGCTAGGCAAAGGACAAAATACCAAGTTCTGGTGGGACCTATGGACCCTGTTCAATGAACCTTTGATTAGCCTTGTAGTTGGAAACATGCATCTTATTGACCCTCAGGCACTGGTAAGTCACTTCATTCTTCCATCTTGTAACTGGAATTTTGAAGAATGAAACTTGTTCTTCCCCTAGTGGGTGATTAACAAACTAAGATTGATAAAACCACCAAGTTCACTGAGTCAAGATGTCTTCTATTGGAAAAATGCACCTAACAGCAATTTCTCAATCAAAGCTGCATATAATAAGAAAAGGGACCGGGACATGTGGCGTCGTGGCCACAATCATGGTGCTATAGCGCCAATGACAGCATAAGCATCAACAATTTGCTGATATTGTGGGTTAACTTTCGACGTGCCCAACTTGGCACTCTGACTTCTGATTGACCCGATTTCAAAGCCTACATGTCACTTTACTCCTATTCTAACCATAAATATCAACCACATCACAAAATAGCTTTGTATAGAGATTTTGGACAACCAATACCAAAATGGTCACTTTTTACCAAAATTCAAGAACCAACACCTCCAATTGCTACCAAAAGGCAATTGGCAACCAAAGATCATTCCAACAGGTCATACAAGACATAAGGAATATGTCTAAGAAAATTTCAACCTGAAGAAACTGTTCCTTCAAGTTTTGATCCCCTTGAATCTCAAATTAAGTTAGTGGGCTACATGCTCATTTCACATACCAAGGGCCCAATAACAGCACTGGGCTCACAATCAAGGCACACATACTCAAAGGGATTTAGAGTCGTCAATCTCAAGTCCAACTCAACCAAACATTAGAAGTTAAAATAGCACATAAGACATAATTGACATTCATCATACCATTAGCATAACTATGGGCTTGTTAACACACAAAGGGCCATACATGAAGCATAGGGAACACAAAAGGGGCCACACATCAATTTGACCTTAGAGTAATAGAGATAAATCAGATATACATAGAATTACACAATAATACGAGTGGCAGTTTACTAATAACATAACCAAAATAATAGCAACAAGAAATAGGTAAACCCCAATACCCATAAGTACTCTCAATCTTCCTTTCCCAAGTTCTCCTTGGATCATTCCTTGCAAGTGCTAGATCATTCACTTGGAGATTATTAGCCACAAGGTGAGACATACGTCTCAGTAACCAGGGGTACATACATATATATACACATATGATAAAACATGCTTCGATAACAATATTCAATATGAATGCAACATACATGATATGCAGACACAAGTCCCATTAATACACAGCCAGAACCATGAGTTAGTTACCATGACAAGGTAACCTTAACCAGTGGCCCCCTTTCAACGACTTGTGATGGTCGAATCCGAAGTCACCACCCAGCTCTTCTCCCAATAGTTTTAACCTGGCCAAAGGTCAATGCATTAAAGGTTGGATCATGACTCTCCTTCCCTTGAACCACTCGAATTGGTGGCTATCTAAAGAAGGTACACCCCAGTTCACAGTGACCTGAGTCTCCTGACCATTAGATGACTATTTAGTGACTAGAATATTATAAGCCGCACCACCTGAACACAAGGCCTCGTGTGCTATTTAGTGGATTGACATATCATGTGGTACATAAAGCATTATCATCCAAACCATATATATATATATATATATCCTAACAATGTGAGTCCTGTGACAATGTCTAATACATGCTAACATATCAACACATGTATCATGTCTATCGTGCTAGCATGCCATAAGAGTGGATATAGTAAAGTATGGGGTGCATCATAACCATTAACATGTCAATATCATTATATTTATATTATTACATATTCATGAATACCCATAGCCATTTTGATCATAAAACAGGATAAATATAGGAAACTCACTAGCTAACCATGTAGCTACATATACCATGATATGAAAAGGAACATCCATCTCGAAGCTATGAGGCATATCATGATATGAAAGAGCAAAACATATATATAAAGAATGCATATCATGATATGAAAATGACTCAACATATATAATTAATGAGAAGACATTAAAAGAATACCTCAGTTACCTTAATTGCCTAACCCACTCGACACCTCAGTAGGCTAAAGAGAGCAACCACAATCAATTCAATGATTTCTAATTACAACTCAGGGCCAAGAGATTCCAATTAGGTAACATTACAACCTATACAACACCAAATTCTCATTACCATCACAGATTCCCAGTCCTTAGCATACACAATTACCAACTTAAACAGAACTGGATGGAAATAGAGCTTCCTCAAGTATACCCAAACATCAAAACACCCAAAACAACTCATAAGACTATAATTATATCACCACATATTAAGATTCCCAGTAATATCAATATTTGAGGGTTAGGGTTTAGGAAATATACCACTTAAACACTTAAAATCCTTAACCCAGAGCTTATATATACCTAACAATGCATCAATAAAGCATTTAAACTTATTTTAATCAGTAGAAAAGCATCATAATGGAAACCCTAAGCAACTTCCAAGAAAATCCACCGTTTAAACTAAAGAAAAAGGAGAAAAGGAAAAAGTATATCACTTACCCACAATATTTAAGCTTCTCCAAGGACAAAAACGCATTCCTAAGCTTCAGATTGACTAAACCCTAGCAAGGCACTGAAAAACTCCTCAATTTCTTTTTGTTTCGATGAGCCGAAAATGTTCTGATTTAAACCAGATCCAACACTGGTGTCATGGAGCCACTTAAACTTATTGCGGTGTGAGACCATTCTATCTTGACCTAGAATCCCAAATTCAAATTGATTGTCGCAGTAACATTGAAGCTTGCCGCGGTGCGAGTATGTTCTATGCCTACTTCTTCAACTTGCTCAAATTCTAATCCTTTTCCTTCGGTCTTGGTCCCTGTGGTCCTACATCATTCAACAACGATCTTCTTAAATTTAAGAAATAGGGTCATTACACAAGTCTTAAGAGATTGGAAAATAGCTAGAGAGATATCTTCCTTATTTATTAACCCTTCTTACTTGTATTGTTTTTTCAATGGCTCTTTGCAGGATTGGATGTTTTGGAACAGTCAACACCAACCAGGATCCATAGAGGTTAAGTCATGGCTATAGTGCAAAGTCTTTGTGACTACATGCTAGCTTCTATGGACAAACAGATGTAAGAGGATCTTTGAAGGTACCAGTTTCAAGGCACAATCCATGGTACATACTTGCTTGTATTGGCTTATGGAGTATGCAAACCATGGTACCCTCAAACACAAGATCTTCTAGTTGCACACCAACAAGGAACATCATTGGACAAAACCGCCACTGAACTTTGTAGGAGTAAATGTTGATGGCCTAGTTGATTTGCAACAACATGTTGCTTGTGGAGATATGGTTCGGGACCACATAGGAAACTAGATAATTGGATTTCAACACGACCTAGGATTTATGCTCAATACTGCCGTAGAATTATCAGCAATACTAGCTAACTGGTCTTCTAGTGTGTCGACAACATGATTTCCAGAAATGTATATTGATTCCCTTGAAGCACTTAACCTCATCTGGAGGAACCGATGCCTTAATCATCCTTTGGGGATAGAAATCCAAGAGCTCAGATCATTACTAGTTCATAACTGGGAAATTGAGTTATGCTTCTCTTCAAGAGAAGCACTTTCATGTGCATATTTCCTAGCAAAACATGCCTATATGGGTAGCAATGACATCACTTTGGTGGAAGAAATTCCAGCGCAGCTCAATAGCCTAGTAATATCTGAAGCCTTGTCCATGGCCTAGGCTTTTTTGTTTTCTTTCAAGTTGTACTTGCCCTTGAAACCAAATAAAATGGTATTTTATCAAAATATTTTTAAATTAAATATTAAAAAATAACTTATATTTTATTTTTTATTATTTTTAATAAATGATAAAATAATAAAAATAATAATTAATATTTTATTAATAATATAAAATAACAGATAAATTATAATATTTAAATTTCTCTAAAATGAGGGATAGAATGAAATGAAAAAAGTAAATATTTTTTAATAACCTTATAATACTACTAGTGTTCGACGGATCCTTTCAGTCTACCTTAATTCCTGTTTGGTTACCAAGCTCTGGTTGGTCGTTCATATTTATTTTTACGAGACAGGCTATATTTACAGAGTAATTAATTTTAAAAAAATAAATGAAAATGGAGTCTCACGTCACTGGAGGAGGCTCTCATGAGCACCCCCTCCTCTATTCACACACACACACACACACACAGGGCCATTATTACTTCCGTCACTAACGCTTCTGATTTTGCTGCCACGAGCCCCAGAGCGCATCTTTTTTCGTTTGTGTGTGTGTGTGTATATATATATATATATATGGCTGATCACTTTGTCGGTGTGTCATTTTTATATTTACAAAAATAAATATGAATTATATATTAAAAAAGAAATAAAAACATATGAATATATATATATATATATAGATATATGAGAATGATATTGATACGTAAATCCTACGCAGATAATTAAATTAATAGATATGGGCATCGCTGGGATTTTCTTGGTGTCCATCGAAAGCAACCGGAAAATCCATCTTTTGCAATGGGAACATTAATGTAATTTTACAGATAACTCCCAATGGATGGTCCGAGCTGTAAGTTCAATTGCCTTGGAATTATCTTGATTTTTTATAAAATCACAATATTTTTAAAAAATTAATCTTATTTAATTTTTTTCTCTCTTTAAAATGAATTAAATAGGTCATTCTTTAAAAATACATAATAAATATTACATCATAGGATCATATATTTCAAATCAAGACAAAATCCTATATTTAGAATTTGAGGGATTATTATTTAATTTAACTTGAATATTTTAAATTCAAAATTAGATACTCCACAAATTATGAAATTCTATTAAGGATTTATTTAATTAGTACTTAATCTACAACTATGTAGCCTTTTTGTGATGATGTGTATTAGTTTGCAAGCTAAATTACTTCAAATATTACTACAAAAATAGTTATAAGAGATGAGATAAAGAAACAAACTAAAACATGGAGATGATAACTTCCATTTCCCATACTTGACTTGAAGATACCGTTGTAGTGGTAAAAAAAAAAATGAATATAAACGTATTAGCATATACTTATTATGATCAGGAGAACTAAATGAACTCATGCATGATGTCACCTCCATTAAGAATTTCATAATATAATTTATTTAATTAGTACTTAATCTACACTCATCAGGATAGACATATAATTAGTACTTATTCTATTAAGAGATCTGAGATCATATATACGAAACTGTGATACTCCCTTGTAGCCTTTTGTGATGTATTTAATTAGTACTTAATCTAAGTTTGAATTTGTTTTCTTTGGGGGACTACGAACATACTTAATCTAATTAATTAGTACTTAATCTAATTTTAATTAAGTAAGCATATCCTCAATATGATAAAAACATAAATTCAAAATTAGATATATAATGGGCTCATGGATATGTACATATACACACACATACATATATATCGTGGTTGACCTGTTAAGGAAGGCCCAGTTTAATAAATTAAGTCCAACAATATCAATAAGCCTTACCACAGTGATTTCGGAGTGATTTGGGAGTGTTTATAAGAAAAAAAAAGATTTCGGAGTCATCTTTTCTTCATCGATTTACGGAGAATGGAAAACACTATATATAAAGGAGGGGGTGGGATCTGTCAATAAATTATCTATGCCATGCATTGGCCACCTTTACAAGCTGTGTAATATATTATATTTTGCGAGAGCACGTTAGTGTGCAATGAAATCCAAATATCATATCACTTCATGTACAAGCCTCTCCACATAAAATAATAACGCATGGGGTGAGTATAAGCAACAGAGGGGTTTAAAAAATACCCATGTGATGATGAAAGCATTAAATATCTCAAGTCAGAATATCTACCCATGTTTAGCATATCCAAGTTTAATTTTAAGTATGATAATAAGTATTTAATTAAATCAAAACATTGCAATATACGCAAATGATGCAAACAATATAACTTGTTATAAATTTTAATATTTTTATTTTTCGCACCAAAAAAATAGACAAACTGTCCAATTTAATTTTTTCTAGCACTAAAAGTATTTCCAATTAATAGCCGAAGATTAATTTTTTTGAAGTACAGAGAAGACTAATGTAACACCCTACCTCCTGTCACCTCCAGACTAGGCCAAAATCTTCAAGAAAACCAACCAAGCGCAACCCAAATAACTCAAAATAACTTCTCAAAACTTCAGAACAGCAGAAACAAACCAAACAACACCAAAAACTAAGCTAGGGCCACGACCGCTACAGTATCACCGCGGTACTGGCCTCCCCTGTTTTCACTGGCTATTGGCCTCACTGGCGCTGCGGCCTGCTTCCTGGCGCCGCGGCGCCCCCTGCTGATTTTCTATTTCAGCAACTTTCACACACCGGGGTGAACTCCCAATGCGCATAACTTTATACTCTGACCTCTGATTGACTTGATTCCAACTCTTACAAGTCAATTTAGTCTCAATCTATCTATAGACACCACTTTCAACTCAATCCAATTCCATATGGAGATTTTGGACCCCTAATACCGTTTTTGCCACTTATTGACCAAAACTCACCACTCACCACTAACCACCTCCAATTGTCACCAAAGACAACTGGTCGCTCAGAGACCAACCATACAGGTCCAAAATCCCTAAACCAATTCGTCCAAAGAGGTTTCACCCCAAAAGAAACATTCCTCTGGGATTTGACCCCTTTGAACCCCAACTTGACAAAATGGGCTACAAGCCCTAAAAATATCAACTAGGTCCAAAACCACTCTGGGCTCACAAACACCAATATACTGACTTCTTAATATAAAAAATCATGTAACTATACATACAACATACACAATTCCACATATCACCATACATACAACATCCAAACACACCTTACAATGTCAAACATTCATTACAAAACTTTCTATCCTACTTGACACAAGATACATATCCAAAATACACACAAACTACATAGACCTAGTATTCCCACATCCGCTGCTACTCCCTCGGTATCTCAGGACTAGTGCCAGAACCGTTACCTAAAAGGTTAGCTCATGGGAGAGGGGTGTGAGACAATGTCTCAGTAACTGGGAACAACCACACACATGTACATATATCTCATACAACTCATGAATGCAATGTGAAATGAATGGAATACATGTCTCCCTCATACACGGCTAGAACCATGAGCTGTTATCCTCACAAGACATTTCAATAGATGATTTCCTTCCAACAGTCGATGAAGACTGATTCCAAGACATCACCAAGCTCACCTTATCCTAATGCAAGCCGAACAATGGTTACACTAGAGCTCGGACCGTGGCTCTCTTTCCCCTGGACCATCACGAATTACTGATGATTTAGGGAAGGTGCATCCTCAAATCTACTGCCACCTAGCTCTCACAAGGAAAGGATTTAGTGACAAGGATATTTCATCATATCAGGTTATCTTCTTCCGCCAGACTCTCCCATGGAGAGGATTTAGCGATAGGGATCTTTATCATATCATCATCTTATATCATCATCACCTCATCATCAATCTCTTACTATGCAATCATATGGTGATGATGCCAATATCATGCCAACATGCCTCTACACACATATATACATCATTATCATCATAAGCATTATATGGACATGCTAGCATGCAATGGTATGGGAATGCTACATATCATATATACACTACATATACTATCATCACATATCCACTAGCCGTGCATACCACGATATGTAAGAAAACCATAAATATACACAGTCAATATCGTGGTATGGAAAGGAACATGCATATATACAGAAATATACGTACTATCATATCATACAAACAATACAATATAAACAAACACCCGGTTATCTCAAGTTGTCAATACCACGCTCACATGAGTTCTACAAGCTTTCTTGAACACGAATCCCATGACTAGTCTTCTCCGAGTAGCCAAATAACCTTAACAATACCACAATTCTTCAATTAACCACATATACCAATAACCAAACATCACAATTCAACCAATTTAGCCTAACCCAAGATTCCAACACCCCTTTCATGCATCCATAAGTTCTTAGGGACCATTCAAACACTACTCAACCACATACACTTTGGATTCCCAAGAGCCCTAACTGAAAACAATCTAGGGTTAAGCTCAAATCATGCATAAACCCTTCAAAACTCACATCCAAGCAACAAGAATACTAAAACACACTTCCTTAATTCCATTTCATCCATTTTAATCAGTGGATTTCAGCCTTAGCAGAAGATCCTAACTCAAAACTGAAAAATCCCAAATTTTAACCGAAGAAAATGCAGAGGGAGGAGTAAAAATCACTTACCAACTTGAATCTAAGTTTCCAAGGTCCAAAAATCACCCCTAGATGCCGAAAAACACGAACCCTAGTAGAGCTCTTCCGTTCCTATCTGTCGCTCCCTTCGTTTCTTTCTTTCCTATTCGTCTGAAATAAGTCAGATTTAAATAAAAATCCCGACTCTCGCCGCGGTTCCAGGGCATCTCGCTGGGGTGCAACCTCATTCAACCATAAACACACCACTGGAATTAGCTCTCGCCTCGGTGGACCTGCTTGTAGCCGCGGCGTGGAGCTCTTTCAGACTCCATTAGAACTTTCCTCCGTCCTATTTCATTCGGTCCTGAACACAATGCTAAGAAAGATGTCATGAGGGGTGTTACACTCTCCCTTTCTTGTAAAAATTTCGTCTTCGAAATTTCAACTCTTACCTCAAGCAAAGATGTCTGGATACTTCCTTCACATGGATTCTTCTGTCTCCCACGTGACATCATTGGATGTCAAGCCGCTTCATAGAACCTTTATCAACTTTATGATCTTATTTCTCAACTGCTTTTCCTTTTCATCCAAAATTTGCAACAGCGTGATCTCAAAAGTCAGATCCTCACACTTGAATTACCCTATCATCAATTATATGAGATGAATTTGGATGATACTTCTTGAGTTGAGACACGTGGAAAACATCGTGCAATCTAGCAAAATTAGGTGGTAGCGCCACTCGATACGCTACTGGCCCAATTCTCTCCAAGATTTGATATGGACCCATAGACCGCGGAGTAAGTTTCTTGGCTCGAATCGATCTTCCAACACTAGTAGTAGGAGTGACATTCAAAAACACATGATCTCTAGCATCAAACTCCAATGGTCTCCTCGTCCTATCTGCATAACTTTTTTGCTGACTCTGAGCAGTAAGAAGCTTCTAACAAATACTCTCTATTTGTCAAGAGGTTTGATCCACAATATCCGGGTCCAAAAGACTCATTTCACCAACTTCAACCCAACATAATGGCGACCTGTACTTCCTGCCATATAATGCTTTATATGGAGCCATTTACAAACTCGAGTGGAAATTATTGTTGTAGGAAAATTCAACCAATGGCAGAAATTGATCCCAATTACCTTTGTTCTCTAGAACACACGCTTACAGCATGTCCTCCAGAGTCTGAATAGTCCTTTCAGTCTACCCATCAGATTGAAAGGACTATTGTCATAAGCATTATATGGACATGCTAGCATGCAATGGTATGGGAATGCTACATATCATATATACACTACATATACTATCATCACATATCCACTAGCCGTGCATACCACGATATGTAAGAAAACCATAAATATACACAGTCAATATCGTGGTATGGAAAGGAACATGCATATATACAGAAATATACGTACTATCATATCATACAAACAATACAATATAAACAAACACCCGGTTATCTCAAGTTGTCAATACCACGCTCACATGAGTTCTACAAGCTTTCTTGAACACGAATCCCATGACTAGTCTTCTCCGAGTAGCCAAATAACCTTAACAATACCACAATTCTTCAATTAACCACATATACCAATAACCAAACATCACAATTCAACCAATTTAGCCTAACCCAAGATTCCAACACCCCTTTCATGCATCCATAAGTTCTTAGGGACCATTCAAACACTACTCAACCACATACACTTTGGATTCCCAAGAGCCCTAACTGAAAACAATCTAGGGTTAAGCTCAAATCATGCATAAACCCTTCAAAACTCACATCCAAGCAACAAGAATACTAAAACACACTTCCTTAATTCCATTTCATCCATTTTAATCAGTGGATTTCAGCCTTAGCAGAAGATCCTAACTCAAAACTGAAAAATCCCAAATTTTAACCGAAGAAAATGCAGAGGGAGGAGTAAAAATCACTTACCAACTTGAATCTAAGTTTCCAAGGTCCAAAAATCACCCCTAGATGCCGAAAAACACGAACCCTAGTAGAGCTCTTCCGTTCCTATCTGTCGCTCCCTTCGTTTCTTTCTTTCCTATTCGTCTGAAATAAGTCAGATTTAAATAAAAATCCCGACTCTCGCCGCGGTTCCAGGGCATCTCGCTGGGGTGCAACCTCATTCAACCATAAACACACCACTGGAATTAGCTCTCGCCTCGGTGGACCTGCTTGTAGCCGCGGCGTGGAGCTCTTTCAGACTCCATTAGAACTTTCCTCCGTCCTATTTCATTCGGTCCTGAACACAATGCTAAGAAAGATGTCATGAGGGGTGTTACACTCTCCCTTTCTTGTAAAAATTTCGTCTTCGAAATTTCAACTCTTACCTCAAGCAAAGATGTCTGGATACTTCCTTCACATGGATTCTTCTGTCTCCCACGTGACATCATTGGATGTCAAGCCGCTTCATAGAACCTTTATCAACTTTATGATCTTATTTCTCAACTGCTTTTCCTTTTCATCCAAAATTTGCAACAGCGTGATCTCAAAAGTCAGATCCTCACACTTGAATTACCCTATCATCAATTATATGAGATGAATTTGGATGATACTTCTTGAGTTGAGACACGTGGAAAACATCGTGCAATCTAGCAAAATTAGGTGGTAGCGCCACTCGATACGCTACTGGCCCAATTCTCTCCAAGATTTGATATGGACCCATAGACCGCGGAGTAAGTTTCTTGGCTCGAATCGATCTTCCAACACTAGTAGTAGGAGTGACATTCAAAAACACATGATCTCTAGCATCAAACTCCAATGGTCTCCTCGTCCTATCTGCATAACTTTTTTGCTGACTCTGAGCAGTAAGAAGCTTCTAACAAATACTCTCTATTTGTCAAGAGGTTTGATCCACAATATCCGGGTCCAAAAGACTCATTTCACCAACTTCAACCCAACATAATGGCGACCTGTACTTCCTGCCATATAATGCTTTATATGGAGCCATTTACAAACTCGAGTGGAAATTATTGTTGTAGGAAAATTCAACCAATGGCAGAAATTGATCCCAATTACCTTTGTTCTCTAGAACACACGCTTACAGCATGTCCTCCAGAGTCTGAATAGTCCTTTCAGTCTACCCATCAGATTGAGGGTGATAAGCAGTACTGAAACTCAATTTCATACCCATGGCCTTCTGAAGAGATTTCCAAAATCTGGATATAAACCTAGGATCTCTGTCTGACACAATATTCATCGGGACTCCATGCAGCCTTACAATCTCACTTACATACAACTGAGCCAACTTCTCCATCGAAATAGTCTCTCGAATTGGAAGAAAATGGGTCGACTTTGTCAACTTGTCCACAATGACCCATATTGCATTGTGCCCTAAAGAGATCCTCGGTAATTTCATCACAAAATCCATGGAAACGCTATCCCATTTTCACTCTGGGATTTCCAAAGATTGTAACGTACCTGCAAGCAATTGGTGCTCAATCTTTACCTTCTGGCAGATTAGACATCTTGCCATATACTCTGTGATGTCATTTTTTATACCTGGCCACCAATAACCACGCTTCAAATCTTGGTACATCTTGGTCGTATCTAGGTGAATAGTGTTCCTGCTCTTATGAGCTTCCTCCAAAATAATTTCTCACAACCTCACAGCATTTGGTACACAAATCCGACCACGGTACCGGATGATACCATCCTCCAGAATATCAAAGTCCTGTGTCTTCGCTATTTCAATTTGTTCCCGAATGCTTAAAAGATAGTCATTCTCCAGCTGAGCATAGCAAATGTTCCTCAATAAATCGCTTGATACACTGATGGAACTCATTACTAATACTCCAGGATGGACATTAATGGATAACCTCATATCTTTCAGGCTCTCCAGCAACTATTTTTCCCTTATCATCATTGTGGCCATATGGATCGACTTTCTACTTAGCGCATTTGCCACAATGTTGGCTTTGCCAAGATGATACTTCAAAGCAAACTCATAGTCCACAAGGAACTCAACCCAACGCCTTTGCCTCATGTTCAGCTCTTTTTGATCAAACAAATACTTCAAACTTTTATGATCACTGAACATCTCAAACTGAGCGCCATAGAGATACTACGTCCACAATTTCAAGGCAAACACTACAGTTACTAGCTCAAGGTCGTGAGTAGCATAGTTCTCCTCATAAGGCCTTAACTGCCTTGAAGCATACGCCACAACTCTACCTTACTACATCAATACATACCCTAGACCTTTCTTAGAGGCACCTGTGTAAACAGTGAACAACTTTGATGGATTAGGGATAATGAGCACTTGGGTGGACGTCAAACAAACCTTCAGCTCTTATAATGCTCTCTCACACTTGTCATCCCAAATGAAAGATTGATCCTTACGGGTGAGTCTAGTCAATGGCATAACAAGCTAAGAGAATCCCTTAATGAACCTTCGGTAGTATCCAGTCAAACCCAAAAAACTTTGAATTTCAGTCACCAATCGCGGTCTCTCCCAATTCAACACTGCTTCAACCTTGCTAGAGTCTACTGCTACTCCTTCTGCAGAAATCACATGACCAAAAAATTTCACCTCCCGTAGCTAACACTCACACTTATTGAGCTTAGCGTACAGTCGGTGATCCCACAATACTTGTACCACAATCCGAAGATAGAGTGCGTGCTCTTCCTCACTCTTGGAGTAGATCAGAATGTCGTCAATAAAAATCACAACAAATTTATCCAAATACGGCCAAAACACCCTGTTCATATAATCTATGAAGATTATCGGGACATTGGTTAACCCGAATGGTATCATAAGAAACTCATAATGACCATATCATAAGCACATCTTCAGCACACACTCGCAATTGATGGTATCTTTACCTCAAGTCAATTTTAGAAAAAACGGAGGCATCTGTCAACTGATCAATTAAGTCTTCAATCCTAGGTAAAGGATATTTATTCTTGATCGTCACTCAGTTTAGCTGCCTGTAATTAATGCACAATCTGATGTTACTATCTTTCTTCTTAACAAACAACACTGGAGCTTCCCAAGGCGAGACACTAGGTCTGATGAAACCCCTTTTTAACAAATTCTCAATCTACTTCTTGAGCTCTTTCAATTCAGACGGTGCCGTGTGAAGCCTTAGAAATAGGGCTTGTCCCAGGCACCAAATCGATGGAAAACTCCAGTTCTCGTAGTGGTGGCAATCCGGTGATCTCCTTTGGAAACATATCAAGGAATTCATTCACAACTGGGTATATTTCGACACCAGCCTCCATATCCACGTTCATAAAGAAGAAAACCAGAAACCCTTGATATCCTTTCCTCAGATACCTGTTAGTTTAGGCAAAGGACAAACAAACATTCTCATCCCCTTCAACACTAAGGATATTCATAGGCAAAGACACAGTCTTCCAAGCACAGTTGAGAATGGCATTGTTCGCCTCCAACCAATCCATCCCAATTATCATGTCAGTCTCTTGCAATGGCAAATAGATTAGATCCAGAGTAGTGCTACGATGTTCAAAACGAATCACACTGTTCAGACAAGCTTGAGCAGTTCTTAGTGAAACTCCCATGGGTGTGGACACTGACAACTCCAAAGGCAACTCCATTGCCACAATACCCAATCTCCGAGCATAATCAAAAGAAATATAGGAATGCGATGCACCTGAGTCAAACAAAGCATGAATAGAGTAACCATTAAGTTGACCTCTAATCAAGTTAGGCGCTGCATCCGTTTCCTGTCTGGTGATGGCACAGACTTGCCCAGGCATCGTAGGCCTCCTCATCGCATCATCACGCCTTGGCTCATGACAATCTCGAGTAATATGTCCTGGCCTCCCATAATTAAAACAAAGCATGCATGGACGGTTACCATGACTCTACCCACATTTTATGCACGAATTTGATGTACTACTTGACTCGTACTGGGATGGAGCTGAATCTCTTCCTGCATGCTCGCTCTAACTAGAACTCCCTTGGTCAAAGCTTCCTCGATAAAAGGGTCCTCTACTAAACCGACCTCTGTTGGACTGATCTCTGCCAAACCTGCCTCTTCCCCTACTATGGCGGCCTCTATTATGGTGACCTCTTCCTCTACTAGAACTTGTACTACCACCACTTCCTGAACCACTTCCTTTGCTGATTCCTCCTGTAGGTCCTAGGTGAGAAAATGCTCGAATCATGGAATTCCTTCTATGGTCCTCGACCTCCTTCATCCATCTGTATAGGGCATGAATCATCACACACAAGTCCTCAAAGGACATAAAATCTACCACGAATAGCCGCTCCTTGATCTTTGGATGAGCTCCCTCAAACAACCTCTTAGCCATCCACCTATCATCAGGATAATTATTCAGAAAAGTGGAATACTTTGCCAAGTCTAGAAACTGATCACTGTAGTCATCCGTAGACAGATTCCCTTGTTGAAAAGTTAGGAACTCGTCCTCCTTTTGCATCATTCATAGGAGGGACGTAGTGTGTAAAGAACCGTTCCTTAAACTGATCCTAATTCATAGGAGGATTCATCGCTTTAACATTCAGGAGAACACTTCTCTACCAACGCTTGGCCTTTTTTTCAAGCTTAAATGCCACCAGTTGCACCCTTTGCTCTGAGGAACAATCCATCACACTGAAGATATTCTTCAATTATTCAATTCAATCTTTAACCTATTAAACATCCATGGTGCCCTCAAAAGCCAGGGGATTAAACTTCCGAAAGTCCTTCAACTGTGAAGAGATACGCTTTCTTCCAACCCTTGGGGCTCTCTCAGGCTCCACCATATTTTCATTCTCATCTTCTCCTGCATTCAAGTCCACAAACATACCGGCCTCTTCCTTCACTTCATCCTGCTCTTGCCTATCTATTCACTCTTGCAACCTGTTCAACTTTTCTCCCTGAGTGTTTACTTGATTACTAAGGCCAACCAACATCTCATGCATTTGCCTCATGAGATCACTGTTACTTTGTCTTTCTCTACGAGACATTCTTCCTACAAGCAAGCAACAACACATTCAATTACATAGTTCTGGACTAGCATTGCAGTTGGAAAATAGTTTATGTATTTAAAATTGTGCCAAGTAGTACTTCAAGCAGAAACAATGGCGCAAAACCATTGCTCTGATACTAAAATGTAACACCCTACCTCCTGTTACCTCCAGACCAGGCCAAAAACTTCAAGAAAACCAACCAAACGCAACCCAAACAGCTCAAAACAACTTCCCAAAACTTCAGAACAACGGAAACAAACCAAATAGTACCAAAAACTAGGCTGGGGCAGCGGCCGTCATTGTACCGCTGCGGCTCTGACCTCCCCTATTTTCACTCGCTACTGGCCTCACTGGCGCCGTAGCGCCCCTTGTTGATTTTCTATATTAGCAACTTCCACACACCGGGGTGAATTTCTAACGTGCATAACTTTATACTTCTACCTCCGATTGACTTGATTCCAACTTCTACAAGTTAATCTAGTCTCAATCTATCCATAGACACCATTTTCACCTCAATCTAACTTCGTATGGAGATTCTGGACCCCTGACACCGTTTTTATCACTTATTGACCAAAACTCACCACTAACCACCTTCAATTGCCACCAAAGACAACTGACCGCTTAGAGGCTAACCATACAGGTCCAAAATCCCCAAACTAACTTGTCCAAAGAGGTTTCACCTCAAAAGAAACCTTCCTCTGGGATTTGACCCCCTTGAACCCCAACTTGACAAAATGGGCTACATGCCCTAAAATATACCAACTAGGCCCAAAACCACTCTAGGCTCACAAACACCAACATATTGACTTCTTAATATAAAAAATCATGTAACCATACATACAACATACATAATTCCACATATCACTATACATACAGCATCCATACACACCTTACAATGTCAAACATTCATTATAAAACCTTCTATTCTACTTGACACAAGATACATATCCCAAATACACACAAACTATATAGACCTAGTATTTCCACGTCCACTGGTACTCCCTCATCATCTCAGGACTAGTGTCAGAACCGTTACCTGAAAGGTTAGTTCATGGGAGAGGGGTGTGAGACAATGTCTCAGTAACTGGGAACAACCACACACATGTACATATATCTCATACAACTCATGAATGCAATGTGAAATGAATGGAATGCATGTCTCTCTCATACACGGCTAGAACCACAAGCTCTTGTTATCACAAGACATTTCAATAGATGATTCCCTTCTAACAGTCGATGAAGACTGATTTTGGGACATCACCAAGCTCACCTTACCATAATGCAACTTGGCCAATGGTTACACTAGAGTTCAGACCATGGCTCTCCTTTCCCTGGACCATCACGAATTAATGGTGATTTAGGAAAGTTGTATCCCTAAATCCACTACCATCTGGCTCTTCCAAGGAGAGAATTTAGTGACAGGGATATTTCATCATATCATGTTATCCTCTGCCACCAGACTCTCCCATGGAGAGGATTTAGCGATAGGGATCTTTATCATATCATCATCTCATATCATCACCACCTCATTATCAATCTCTCACTATGCAATCATATGGTGATGAGGCCAATGTCATGCCAACATGTATATACATCATTATCATCACAAGCATCATATGAACATGCTAGTATGCAATGGTATGTGAATGTTGCACATCATATATACACTACATATACTATCATCACATATCCACTGGCCGTACATACCACGATATGTAAGAAAACCATACATATACACAGTCAATATCGTGGTATGAAAAGGGACATGCATATATACAGAAATATACGTACTATCATATCATACAAACAATACAATATAAACAAACACCCGGTTATCTCAAGTTATCAATACCACGCTCATATGAGTTCTACAAGCTTTCTTGAATGCGAATCCCATTACTAGTCTTCTCCGAGTAGCCAAATAACCTTAACAATACCACAATTCTTCAATTAACCACATATACCAATAACCAAACATCACAATTCAACCAATTTAGCCTAACTCAAGATTCCAACACCCCTTTCATGCATCCATAAGTTCTTAGAGACCATTCAAACACTACTCAACCACATACACTTTGGATTCCCAAGAGCCCTAACTGAAAACAATCTAGGGTTAAGCTCAAATCATGCATAAACCCTTCAAAACTCACATCCAAGCAATAAGAACACTAAAACACACTTCCTTAATCTCATTTCATCCATTTCAATCAGTGGATTTCGGCCTTAGCCGAAGATCCTAACTCAAAACTGAAAAATCCTAAATTTTAACCGAAGAAAATGGAGAGGGAGGAGTAAAAATCACTTACCAACTTGAATCCAAGCTTCCAAGGTCCGAAAATCACTCCTAGATGCTGAAAAACATGAGCCCTAGCAAAGCTCCTCCGTTCCTCTCTGTCGCTCCCTTCATTTCTTTCTTTCCTATTCGTCCGAAATGAGTCAGATTTAAACAAAAATCTCGACTCTCACCGCGGTTCCAGTGCATCTCGCTGCAGCGCAACCTCATTCAGCCATAAACACACCATTGGAATTGGCTCTGGCCACGACAGACCTGCTTGCAGCCGCGGCATGGAGCTCTTTTAGACTCCACTGGAACCTTCCTCTATCCTGTTTCCTCCGGCTCTGAACACAATGCCAAGAAAGATGTCATGAGGGGTGTTACAACTAAGGAAGATTTTACTTCTCTTTAGACTTTTTCCATATATATATGTATGATCACAATGGCAGATAGACGTTCATCACTAGGGGGCCATAGCTCCTCCCTTTTCCATATTATTATACTATGTATTTCTAATAAATCCTGCACCCCCCTCCCAATATGATAACCGTGGCCCTTTATATATATATAAATATTGTCAATAAATCACCACTTCCTGTGTATAAACACAAATTATAAAGGTATTACGTAGATATATGCATACAGTGTATAATTTTATTGATATATTTAAATAGAAATAAAATAGATATTTAATCAATTTGTCAAAATACTTATCTAAGTGTATTTTTTGTAATTTTTTTATTTTTTAATTTATATATAGTTATGCATGATTTGTTATCTTAATGATTTTATTTAATATTATAAACTTATTGTAAAAGTAACTAATAATAAATATTAAAATAAAAGATAAAAATCATATATATGAATATATTAGTAAGGAAAAATTGGATCCCATTGTTGTTACTTTGCGTCCGCTCATGCAGGAATCAAACCTGGAACACTCGTGTTCAATTTTTATATACCGCCATAAAAAGCTCTCACATGCTAGCTCTTAAACGATATTTATGTCTTTAAATGAATAAAATGATATAATAGTTAATGGATTTTTTTTTATTTAGATTTGCAAAAATAAACAACTCCATTAATAATAAAGGACAAATTGAAAGTTGGTGTATCGATGACAGCATTCATCAGCCAATATTGGAGAAATTAAAGAATGGTGTGAAAAATATAATTCCCCACTTCAACGTTTTCATTGTGGCAATCGTATATTCAAACAGTTCATGCGCTATATGCAATCCCTATTTTCTAGTGATCTAAATATTAAATATTCAAATATACAAGATATTTGGAGATATACAAGATTACGTACATAATAAAACCCCTAACGTGGCCCAAAAAAAAAAATACAACTCCTAACAACCTTGTCTAAATCTGATTAAATCCACCAAAAACAAAAGTTGGAGCACGCAGATCCATAATGCTTAACTTGCCCAATAGTGTTGCCATGTGATCCTTTCCAAGAGCTTTGGTAAACGTATCAGCTCGTTGATCTCAGCTACAAGCCCTGCATGGCTTGACTTCTATTGGACTCATTCTAGCACATAATAACAATCTATTTTAACGTGTTTTATGCATTTATTGTATATAACTCCATTCGATTCATATTATAAGACATTTTGTATTAATTACATGCATATTAAGAAAATCATTTTTTCAACTCAAATCAATGGAAAAAGTATCTACATTTCCTATTTTACCCTTATTAAATACCTCATTCTATTATCATTGGAGAGTTATAAATGAAGAGAGATAAAACATTAAATACATGGGTAAAATGAGAAAAAAATATCAAATACCCTATATTTTGGACCAAAAATTTGTCATACAATATGCCTTATAATATGGACCGGAGAGAGTAAGTTGTATTTATAATATAAAATCTCTAATTTATATCCCAATAAAATATGAATAAATTCAAAATATTCATATAAAAATTCATCATAACATTTCATATTGATATTAATTTGATATTAAAGATATAACATATTTATTAAATAATTTTAAATAATTAATCACAGTAATACTTAAATAAGTGCATTTAAAAATATTAAATTAAAAATTAATAAAATAAAAATATGTCTAATCTGTCAATATACTCCCTCCGGTCCCATATATAGAATCTTTTGTTGTGGTCCTAAATATAAGCTCATTTACAATATATGAGGTAGTATTTATTATACATTTTCAAAAAATGTTTCTATTTAATATATCTAAAGAGAAAGAGAAATAGATTAAATAAGGATAGTTTTAAAAAAATATTGGGATTTTTGGAGAAATTGAGATAGTTAATTAGTTTTAATTTCAATTCTTAATCCGCGTGATTCGGTTAAAAGGATCTTATATTAAGGATGAGATAGAGTAATTTATAAAATATGAAAATGAAAAAAGTTACGCTGGTCACAAAGAGTGAAAAGTGTGGCTCATCTCGAGCCCCTTGACATGTTTATGCTGAGAAGGGATATTGTGGTCCAAAAAGAGTTAAATTTGGTAAGAAAATGGTTCATTAACTTAACAGGAAATGAAATTTTGAAAATAAAGGGTAGATTTGTGCAGCAATTTTTTTATTTCAATAGTAGATTTCTAAAATAAAGATAAAGGATATGTGTATATAATTAAAATAAAATACAAGGATGTCAAAATGTTTGACTCAAATATTAGTTGATCTTCGGCATTTTCATTGATCACAATCGTTTATTTATACAGCTCATGCGCGATCTGCCATCCCCATTTTCTTTTTTTCTTTTTATATACTGCTGTCTATTATCCTATTTTCTATTAATCTAAAAATTAAATATTCAATAATACTCAAGATATTGGGAGATACTCAAGACTACACATAGTACGGCTACTAACAACCAAATGTGCGCAAGATCACACAGCTAAGCTAGACATATTCATACCAACACCGGATGGGCCTGACGCTGACACCATGAGTGACATTTGACTTCACTATGGTTTCAAGTTGCCATCCTTGAAGTTGGTATTTAGTATTTACACACACACATGGTCACGCAAGAAAAAAAAAAAATACAGACACCCCCATCGCAATTGAGACCTTTCAAAACATGGCTGTTTTTACTATATTAATTTCTTAATTCTTTATTTATATTTATGTATTATTATAATATTTCATAATCTTATTTATATAAAAAACATATATTTATATATATCAACCTTTATGGGTCACTTGGTATACTTTCTGAAAAGTAGCTTTTCAGAAAGCCTATTCTCCGGGAAGTCTACTTATCGGGAAGTTCATGTTTTATATGCTTGTTTAATTTTTTAATTTTTGAAAATTTTAAATTATTTTTAAAAATAAATGTGTAATATTTTAGTATTAAAGATATTAATATTCTTTTAATTAAAGAGATTGATTAAATAATTAAGGATATTTTTGATAAAATATTACAAATTGCTTAAAAAGTATAACTTTCCAAAGTTTTACTAGGGAAGTAGAACTTCCCGAGTTAAATTCAACTTCCTGGGAAGTTCTATATTTTTTTTAAACTAAGCAGTACCAATTGATCTACTTCTCAGAAAATTTTACTTTCCTCTCCCATTTACCCTATACCAAGCAACTCTTTAGTCTCTCTCCCCTTCTTTGTACCCCATTATATCCAATTCGATTTTTTCCTAAATATAAAAATAATTAAATACAACATATTTAATTAAATAAAAAAGGAGAGAGAAGACATAATTATTAAAAATAATTTGTTATATAATTATATTTTAATGCCAGTCTCTCTTTAAATATATAATTCATATCAAATTGAGTAATTGAGAATGATAACTATTTATAACTATGAAAAACATATTAAAACTTCTTACAATGTCAAACATTCATTATAAAACCTTCTATCCTACTTGGCACAAGATACATATCCAAAATACACACAAACTACATAGACCTAGTACTCCCACGTCTGTTGCTACTCTCTCGGCATCTCAGGACTAGTACCAGAACCGTTACCTGAAAGGTTAGTTCATGGGAGAGGGGTGTGAGACAATGTCTCAGTAACTGAGAACAACCACACACATGCTCATGAATGCAATGTGAAATGAATGGAATACATGTCTCCCTCATACACGACTAAAACCACGAGCTGTCGTCATCATAAGACATTTCAATAGATGATTCCCTTCTAACAGTCGATGAAGACTGATTCCAGGACATCACCAAGCTCACCTTACCATAATGCAACTCGACCAATGGTTACACTAGAGTTCGGACCGTGGCTCTCCTTCCCCTGGACCATCATGAATTAATGGTGATTTAGGGAAGGTGCATCCCCAAATCCACTGCCACCTGGCTCTCCCAAGGAGAGGATTTAGTGACGGAGATATTTCATCATATCATGTTATCCTTTGCCACTTGGCTCCCCCATGGAGAGGATTTAGCGACAAGGATCTTTATCATATCATCATCTCATATCATATCATATCATGATCAATCTCTCATTATGCTATCGTATGGTGATGATACCAATGTCATGCCAACATGCCTCTACACACACATATACATCATTATCATCACAAGCATCATATGGACATGCTAGCATGCAATGATATGGGAATGCTACACATCATACATACACCACATATACTATCATCACATATCTACTAGCCGTGCATACCACAATATGTAAGAAAACCATATATATACACAGTCAATATCGTGGTATGAAAAGGAACATGCATATATACACAAATATACATACTATCATACCATACAAACAATATAATATAAACAAACACCCGGTTACCTCAAGTTGTCAATACCACGCTCACACGAGTTCTACAAGCTCTCTTAAACTCCAATCCCATGACTAGCCTTCTCCGAGTAGCCAAACAACCTTAACAATATCACAATTCTTCAATTAACCACATATATCAATAACCAAACATCACAATTCAACCAATTTAGCCTAACCCAAGGTTTCAACACCCCTTTCATGCATCTATAAGCTCTTAGGGACCATTCAAACACTACTCAACCACATACACTTTGGATTCCCAAGAGTCCTAACTGAAAACAATCTAGGATTAAGCTCAAATCATGCATAAATCCTTCAAAACTCACATCCAAGCAACAAGAACACTAAAACATACTTCCTTAATCCCATTTCATCCATTTCAATTAGTGGATTTCGGACTTAGTTGAAGATCCTAACTCAAAACTGAAAAACCTCAAATTTTAACCGAAGAAAATGGAGAGGGAGGAGTAAAATCACTTACCAACTTGAATCCAATCTTCCAAGGTCCGAAAATCACTCCTAGATGCCGAAAAACACAAACCCTAGTAGAGCTCCTCCGTTCCTCTCTGTCGCTCCCTTCATTTCCTTCTTTCCCATTCGTCCTAAATGAGTTAGATTTAAACAAAAATCCTGACTCTCACCGCGGTTCTAGGGCAGTTCGTTGCAGCGTAACCTCATTTAGCCATAAACACACCACTGGAATTGGCTCTGGCCTCGGCGGACCTGCTTGCAACCGCGGCGTGGAGCTCTTTCAGACTCCACTGGAACCTTCCTCTATCATGTTTTCCTCTGGTCCTGAACACAATGCCAAGAAAGATGTCATGAGGGGTGTTACGACTAGGATAGATTTTACTTCTCTTAAGACTTTTTCCATATATATATATATGATCACAATGGCAGATACATGTTCATCATTAGGGGGCCATAGCTCCCCCATTTTCCATATTATTATACAACGTATTTCTAATAAATCCTGCACCCCCCTCCTAATATGATAACCGTGGCCCTTTCTATATATAAATATTGTCAATAAATCACCACTTCCTGTGTATAAACACAAATTATAAAGGTATTATATAGATATATGCAGACAGTGTATAATTTTATTGATATATTTAAATAGAAATAAAATAGATATTTAATCATTTATTGAAAATACTTATCTAAGTGTATTTTTTGTAATTTTTTTATTTTTTAATTTATATATAGTTATGCATGATTTGTTATCTTAATGCTTTTATTTAATATTATAAACTTATTGTAAAAGTAACTAATAATAAATATTAAAATAAAAGATAAAAATCATATATATAAATATATTAGCAAGGAAAAATTGGACCCCATTGTTGTTACTTTGCGTCCGCTCATGCAGGATCAAACCTGGAACACTCGTGTTCAATTTTTATATACCGCCATAAAAAGCTCTCACATGCTAGCTCTTAAACGATATTTATGTCTTTAAATGAATAAAATGATATAATAGTTAATGGATTTTTTTTTATTTAGATTTGCAAAAATAAACAACTCCATTAATAATAAAGGACAAATTGAAAGTTGGTGTATCGATGACAGCATTCATCAGCCAATATTGGAGAAATTAAAGAATGGTGTGAAAAATATAATTCCCCACTTCAACGTTTTCATTGTGGCAATCGTATATTCAAACAGTTCATGCGCTATATGCAATCCCTATTTTCTAGTGATCTAAATATTAAATATTCAAATATACAAGATATTTGGAGATATACAAGATTACGTACATAATAAAACCCCTAACGTGGCCCAAAAAAAAAAATACAACTCCTAACAACCTTGTCTAAATCTGATTAAATCCACCAAAAACAAAAGTTGGAGCACGCAGATCCATAATGCTTAACTTGCCCAATAGTGTTGTCATGTGATCCTTTCCAAGGGGTTTGGTAAACGTATCAGCTCGTTGATCGCAGCTACAAGCCCTATATGGCTTGACTTCTATTGGACTCATTCTAGCACATAGTAACAATCTATTTTAACGTGTTTTGTGCATTTATTGTATATTAAGTTGTATTTATAATATAAAATCTCTAATTTATATCCCAAAAAAATATAAATAAATTCAAAATATTCATATAAAAATTCATCATAACATTTCATATTGATATTAATTTGATATTAAAGATATAACATATTTATTAAATAATTTTAAATAATTAATCATAGTAATATTTAAATAAATGCATTTAAAAATATTATATTAAAAAATTAATAAAATTTATAATAAAATAAATATATGTCTAATCATTCAATATACCCCCTCTAGTCCTATATATAGAATCTTTTATCGTGGTCCTAAATACAAGACCCTTTATAATATATGAGATAATATTTATTATACATTTCTAAAAAATGTCCCTATTTAATGTATTCAAAGAGAAAGAGAAAGAAATTAAATAAGGGTAGTTTTGAAAAAATATTGAAATTTTTAGAGAAATCGAGATAATTAATTAGTTTTAATTCTAATTTTTAATCCACGTGATTCAGTTAAAAGGATCTTATATTGAGAACGAGATAGAGTAATTTATAAAATATGAAAATGAAAAAAGTTACACCGGTCACAAAGAGTGAAAAGTGTGGCTCATCTCAAGCCCCTTGACATGTTTATGCTGAGAAGGGATATTGTGGTCCAAAAAGAGTTAAATTTGGTAAGTAAATGGTTCATTAACAGGAAATGAAATTTTGAAAATAAAGGGTAGATTTGTGCAGCAATTTTTTTATTTCAATTGTAGATTTCTAAAATAAAGATAAAGGATATGTGTATATAATTAAAATAAAATACAAGGATGTCAAAATGTTTGACTCAAATATTAGTTGATCTTCAGCATTTTCATTGATCACAATCGTTTATTTATACAGCTCATGCGCGATCTGCCATCCCCATTTTCTTTTTTTCTTTTTATACACTGCTGTCTATTATCTTATTTTCTATTAATCTAAAAATTAAATATTCAATAATACTCAAGATATTGGGAGATACACAAGATTAAACATAGTAAGGCTACTAACAGCCAAATGTGCGCAAGATCACACAGCTAAGCTAGACATATTCATACCAACACCGGACGGGCCTGACGCTGACACCATGAGTGACATTTGACTCACTATGGTTTCAAGTTGCCATCCTTGAAGTTGGTATTTAGTATTTACACACACACATGGTCACGCAAAAAAAAAAATATACACTCACCCCCACCGCAATTGAGAGCTTTCAAACCATGGCTGTTTTTACTATATTAATTTCTTAATTCTTTATTTATATTTATATATTATTATAATATTTCAGAATCTTATTTATATAAAAAAACATATATTTATATATATCAAACTTTATGGATCAGTTGGTATACTTTCCGGAAAGCTTATTCTCGGGAAATTTAAGTTTTATATGCTTGTTTAATTTTTTAACTTTTGAAAAGTTTAAATTATTTTTTAAAAATTAATATGTAATATTTTAGTGTTACAGATATTAATATCCTTTTAATTAAAGAGATTGATTAAATAATTAAGGATATTTTTGATAAAATATCATAAATTACTTAAAAAGTATAACTTTCCAAAATTTTATTAGGAAAGTAGAACTTCTCGAATTAAATTCAACTTCTCAGGAAGTTCCATATTTTTTTTTAAACTAAGCAGTACCAATTGATCTATTTTCCGGGAAATTCTACTTCCCTTTCCCACTTACTTTATACCAAGCAATCCCTTAATCTCTCTCCCCTTCTGTACCCCATTATATCCAATTCGATTTTTTCCTAAATATAAAAATAATTAAATACAACATATTTAATTAAATAAAAAAGGAGAGAGAAGACATAATTATTAAAAATAATTTGTTATATAATTATATTTTAATGCCAGTCTCTCTTTAAATATATAATTCATATCAAATTGAGTAATTGAAAATGATAACTACTTATAATTGCGAAAAACATATTAATAGAACTTATGTGATATTCAAAGAAGAGTTAAATATCAATTTTGTTATTTATAATTAAACATTAGTGCATTTGTTCCTTGTTATAAGTCATATTTTAGAATAATTGAAATATGCAAATTATAAGTCACTTGGTAAGTATTAAATATCTATTCCCATGTTTGCCCATCATTAAATAATTATGGTGAAAAAAAATAAGGAAGATATAATTAAGATATATTATAATTTAATGAGGTTAATATTATAAAGTTGTGATAAACTTTACAAAGATAATATTAATTACTTTTTTTTTATTTCTTTAAGGGCATATTTGAAAATTCAAAATAAATTCTAACATATTAATTGCATTTTTAATCTCTATACAAAAGTCTTAAATGAATACTCAATATGTTCCTTATTATAAGTTATAGTTATTCTGTTCCATATTATAAGGTAAAATGAGTTTTTTTTTTTGTTCTATAATATAAAGTTATATGTAGTGATTTGTCATTTTTACACTATTAATATTGTAATTTGGACTATATTTAATGAAAGGAATAAAATTAATAAAGGTAAAATTGAAAATTTTGATTATTTTAGAAGTTTAAGAATGTAATAAATGTTTTTTAATATATGTAAAACTTTTTACATTATCTTATAATATGAGATGAAGGAAGTATTCTAGAAGAATTGGAGAATGCAAAATATATATTAATTTGTAAGTATTAAATTAAATATTCATTTTTATGTTTGTCTCTCATTATAAGGTAATTATGATGCAGAGAGAATTAAAAAAATATACTCTCTCTGATCCTTAATATAAGATCCTTTTAACCGAATCACGCGGATTAAGAATTGGAATTAAAATTAATTAACTACGTCGATTTCTCCGAAAATCCCAATATTTTTTCAAAACTACCCTTATTTAATCTCTCTCTTTCTTTCTCTTTGGATACATTAAATAGGGACATTTTTCTGGAAATGTATAATAAATACTACCTCGTATATTGTAAAGGGTCTTATATTTAGGATCAAAGTAAAAGATCCTATATATAGGACCGGAGGGAGTAATTAAGATAGGTTATAATTCAATAAGAGTAATATTAAAAAGTTGTGGTGAATTTTAATTTTTATCACCTTCAATCATTTTTCTTGATATGTGTAAATTAGTTGAATGTGACTTATAGAAGGGAAAATGGATAATAAAGGAATAGATGGAGTAAATAATTAATTTTATAATTTAGGACCGAATTTAATCATAATTTAATGCTGAATTATGATTACTCCATTGGAAATTGATTGCACCCAATTAAAAGTTGGATGGGGTAGTTACATCCTCCTGTGCTTCCAAACATCCCTATAAAACCCAGTCACCTTTTCTTATATTTGCATTCCAAAATTCTTAAGTTCTCATTCATTTCACATAGAGTCTCTTCATTCCAGAATTCATCATCCAGTGCTTTTCCCCTCTAAAAAGGGTTTAGTTTTTAATTCTGATCAATCTCCAAGCTTTACAAGAGATCATCCCACGATGCTGGATCAGAAGAATCAAAACGCAGAATCCGGCGGTGCCAATATTTCCGTTGAAGCACCACAAGGAAAAAGGAAAGAACTTCGCAACTTTGTGATATCTATGAAGCTCAAGTATGTGAAGCTTTGCTACCACTACGTAATCTCCAACGCCATGTACCTCTTTCTCATACCAGTTCTGGTTTCTGCTTCAACTCACCTCACAACTCTCTCAATCCAAGACATTCTCCACTTTTGGGAAAACCTCCAGTTCAATCTACTCAAAGTGACTCTGTATTCTTGTGTTACAGTATTCTTAGCTACCATTTACTTCATGAGCCGTCCTCGAGGTGTTTATTTGGTGGATTTTGCGTGTTACAAGCCAGACCCAGCTTGCATGTGCACAACGGAGATGTTCATGGAAAGATCTAGGCAAGCAGGCTACTTCACAGAGGAGAACTTGCTGTTTCAGAAGAAGATTCTGGAAAGATCAGGTTTTGGACAGAAGACTTACCTCCCTCCTGCAACGTTAAGGATACCACCTAACCCATGTATGGCTGAAGCGAGGAAGGAAGCAGAGGATGTGTTGTTCGGAGCGATTGATGAAGTTTTGGAAAAAACTGGTGTGAGGGCTAAGGATATTGGGATTTTGGTGGTGAACTGCAGCACGTTCAATCCTTTACCATCTATGTCTGCCATGATCGTCAATCACTATAAGTTGAGAGGGAATATTTTGAGCTATAATCTTGGAGGAATGGGATGCAGTGCTAGCCTTATCTCTATTGACCTCGTCAAACGACTCTTGCAGGTTCGTTATTCTCATTCCTTCTCTTTCAATTACATCCTAAAACTGTATTACAAAAGTATTATTTTTATTTGTCTAGTGTCTCTTGAAATAAAAAACATAAAAAATTTCAAGAAAATAAGTGAAATTCAAACTGCATAAATTTTATATAAACAATTTATATAAAATAATTATTCACCAACAAGATCATGACATAGTTAGTAGATAATTTAGTAATTTTTATGTTTCGAAAAAATTAGTTTTTGGTTGTAGAAACACCTTTAGTGTTAAAAGAAAAGAAACTCTTCATTGAAATATTCGACCCTCTATAAATATTGTTCACTTAATTTATTGCTTTCAAAAACAATTATTACTCTTCTAAATTTAAAATGTTTAAAACGATTTTTTATTTTTAAATATATCTATATACATACTTATATCTTTATTATTTCCTATTTCTATTAGGTTTGCATTGTTGTGCTGTACTTTGGACATATATGTTTGTACATGTAGGTACAACCCAACACTTATGCCCTTGTGGTAAGTACGGAGAACATAACTCTGAACTGGTATTCTGGAAATAACCGCTCTATGCTCGTCTCAAATTGCCTCTTCCGAATGGGAGGATCAGCAATTCTGCTATCCAACCGTTCATCTGATCGCCGCCGTGCCAAGTACCAACTTCTGCACACAGTGCGTACCCACAAAGGTGCAGACGACAAGTCATATGGCTGCATCTTCCAACAAGAAGACAATACCAAAACCCTTGGCATCTCTCTCTCCAAGGACCTCATGGGTGTTGCAGGAGAAGCCCTCAAAGTCAACATCACCACCCTTGGCCCACTAGTTCTTCCCATCTCAGAGCAGCTTCTGTTCTTCGCAACTCTGGTGGCGAGAAAAGTTCTCATGATGAAGGTGAAGCTCTATATTCCGGACTTCAAGCTTGCTTTTGAGCACTTTTGTATTCATGCTGGAGGAAGAGCGGTTTTAGATGAGATGGAGAAGAACCTGGAGCTTAGTGATTGGCACATGGAGCCATCGAGGATGACACTGCACAGATTTGGGAACATTTCTAGCAGTTCTGTGTGGTATGAATTGGCATACGCTGAAGCTAAGGGGAGGATCAGGAAGGGTGATAGGACATGGCAGATTGGGTTTGGGTCTGGGTTCAAGTGTAACAGTGCTGTGTGGCGGGCCTTGAAGACGGTGAATCCTACTGAGGAGAAGAATCCATGGATGGATGAGATTCATGAGTTTCCTATTCAAGTTCCGAGAAGTAGCAACCATTGACTTCTAGTTTATGTTATGTAATGTTATGTGAAGATGTGGGGTGGATGATTCGTTTTCTTGGCAGTGAGTTGAAGTTCCAAGTATCAGTAGCATGAGATAAGTGTTCTGTAAGAACTTATTGTGTTAGGTATCTGTCTGCGTGTAATCGTGAATAATGTATCTTAATTATTTAAGTATTCTAAAATAAAAATGAAAAAAGATGACAAGTGAAAAATAAATAAATCTTCTCTTTGTTTTCGAGTCATTTGAGATGATTTGTTTATTTTCAGTTTCAATTTATTCATTTCTTCTATGCATAGATACACACACATGTAGTTCTTATCTTATTGTGTTCACAGTAGGCGTACAACTCACTCAAATTGCTTAGAATGAGTACACTTTTAATGACTATAAAAGGTGTGATTTATTATAAATTTCATTTTATACATTGGCATATTAATTATTTTTATTTGCTAATGGCACTGCCATTGATCCTTCATCCTCCGGACCCAAGACATCTATCTTAGATCCATAATTTTATTTTATTTATTTTTGCTTTTAATTGTGAGAGGGCCAGCCTAAATTGGAATTGGTTCGTGAATAAGGTGAAATTGAAAGTTGGTGATGATGACACCCTTCATCGCCCAATTATTTTCAGTTCTTGAAGAGATTAAGGAATGGGTACGCTATGGTAGACCATCGGGTTGGATATATATTCATATCAACACTGGACTGACGCTGACATCATGAAATTGGATATTCACAATAAAAGTGTGATACACAATCAAATTTGTTTAAATATTTCAATACTCCTAGCATTTCTTTTGCATCTTATTATAAGTCAATTAGGATGATATCTCTTAATTGCATACAAAACAAATCAAGAGCTTTATGAAAAAAAATTAATGATTTAGGCATTTTACAAATTAGAGTGCCTCATATTTAAAATAAAAAATTATTCTAGTGGGGGTGCCCTATGTTTTAATTGCATATGTTCTGGGAACCGTGATAGGTCTGGTATGAAACATGAAAGAAACCGGTAATAAGATAACAGGTCGTGAAACGGGTGAAAATCGCAGAACTGGCGGTTTAAGAGGTTGAGCCGGTTCAACATGTAGATCTGAGGAAAAGAGGAAGAGGGGCAAGAGAAAGATGAAAGGAAGACAATTGAGGGTGATAATGATAGAAAAAGACGGGGAGGAGCGAGAGAAAGATGACAGGAACATATGGAACGGAGGAGATCCTACCTCTTCCTCTCAAACAATGGGCTTCGAGTCATCAACAATGGAGGACGGGCTGCTAATGCAAGACGTTACAGACAACAACAGAGACAGAGGACAGACCAACAACCAAGGGAGGAGAAAACACATGGGAGGACGACGGCTTTTGAAACAAATGGAGGGTTTGGGAAAGAGAGAATGGCCTGAGATTGATTTGAATTTTGAATTAGGGCCTTTGGATGGCTTTTCCTTTCCTCATACAAGTCGTTTCACATCTTCTAAAAAAGTTAAAAAAAAATTGACATACTAGCAATTTCATACTGAGGTCTAGGAACATTATAGCAACTGTGGGTTTGTGGGCTTGTGATCTACATCATCCTGGATATAAGATCCTTTTAAAGTGGATTAAAAATAAGAGATAAAATTAATCAACTATCTCAATTTTTTCTAAAATTTCAATATTTTTTCAAAACTATTCTTATTTTTTTTTCTTTTTATTTGGATACATTAAATGAAAATATTTTTTAAAAATATATAATAAATACTAGTTTATATATTATAAAGAGCCTACCTCAAATATTATAAAAAATTTTATATTTAAAATTATAACAAAAAAATCCTATATGTATATTTTAATAAAAGAAATCAGATAAGAGAGACCTCACGTTCTCCCATGATTGGAAAAGGAGACCCTTACATAATTACATTTCCCCATATTGAAAAGCACGAAACCAACCGTATGTCCAAATAAAATATAGTTTTATTTTGATCAAAAAAATTAATGTAATTTTTTTTTTTAAAATAGTTTTATAAAACTATACTCATATCTCTTTATTTCATTTTTATTTTAAATTTGTAAATTTATTATTGTTAGTTAGTTGAAAATTGATTATTTCTATTCATATTCTAATTCTTATTTTTATCTAAAATAATTAATATAAACTTATAAAAATATTAGTCTCACCAATTGTTAATATAAGTTACTTTTATTTAAAATTTTTTTTAATTTATATCTTTACACTTAATAATTGCTGTAAATTTAAAAACTTATATTCTTTATAGAATTTTGTCTTTTCATAAAAAATTGATAAGAAAGACATTTTAAAATAAAGCAATTAATACTTCACAAATTCTTGTGAAATAACTTACATTTTAGATAGCAGCGCATAAAAGATTAAAGTGAGTAATTTTATTATAACCTACTCAGTACAATAACTACAGTTTTATTATAATTTTATTTTAGAAGATGACTCACATAAAAGATCAAACTAATGAACATTAAACCAGTACCTAACCAATTCACTAATCTATTTTCATAATACATACAATGGCAATAACAAAATTATTTCTAACAAAAAAACTACAAGAATTTTCAAACTGCTGTGAGCATGCAATACAAGAAGTAAAGCCATATCCCAATAAGATATTGAAAACCAACCATAATTCAAGAAAATGAATATAATGAAAACTTGGCAGTACTTTTAGAAACGGTTCGCCTAACTTTTTTTGTGTGTGCATATTTAGAGAAAGCCTTTTGCCTCAAGAGTCTATCTAGAACTCATCTAACAATTACTATCCTAATAAATCAAGATGTTGCTAAATTAGACAAACTCCTATTTCCTCAACTATAGAAAGAAAAGCCAAGTTAATTAGCTCAGCTATAACCTCTTCATTCAAAACCCAGATTTGTTGTTCCCTACCACAGGACATGAGATACTACACGAAACCCCCAGATAATCTTCCATAATAACAATATATAAAAAGTTATATATGCCGACTGCAAAATTCCCCTCGAAAAATAATATTTATATATCCATGATAATATGTGTCCATGCTATGCCAGTATTTGGTATGATAAAAACCACCAAAGACAAAAGGATTAATTAACATACAGGTAATAACTATCATAAAAAAAACATACAGGTAATAACAAAGAATCAACTTTCTAAAATAATTCTTGTTAACTAATGCTCGTCTCAAATTGCCTCTTCTGTGGATTAATCAATATGTAAAATATAAAACAGATCTAAGAAGCTGCAATGTTCACAAAACATAATCAGTGTAGTTGATCTTGAATTCAGTGCAAATGCACAAAACTCATTATAGTTGAAGGTTAAAAAGTTGAAAAAGAAAATGTGTTAAAAATATTACTAAATTAATATATATGTTAAGGAGGGAAATCGTGGTAAAAAAAAAGTTAAATTTGGTGAGTTAATGGTTCATCAACGATTAGGTAGATAGAAATGTGATCTAACAAATAGATAGAAGTATATATGACATAACTTTTGATGTTAAAGGAAATATGTGTAAGTTCAAAAATAAAAGAATATATTTGTAATAAGGATAAAATATACGCGCGTTCAAAGCATGCATTTTACTCAAATATAATTTTAAGATATTGTTATTATATCAGAATATTTATACAGCTCATGTGCGTGATCTGCTATCCCTATTTTCTCGTAATCTAAATATTAAATATTCAATAATATCCAAGATATTCGGAGATACACAAGATTTTGATTACACATGATACAGCTCCTGACAACCAAATGTGCGCATGATCACACAACTAAGTACACCATCGGATTGGATATTCATAATACAACTCCTTAACTGCCAAAGACAAATTAATAGAACTTATGTGATATTCAAAGAAAAGTTAAATATCAGTTCCATTTTTATATGTAAATATTAAATAATTAATTTTATAACTCATAAACGAATTTAATCATAATTTAAAGGCAAGTTAATTATGATTACTTGATTAGTACTCCATTGGAAATTGATTGTCTCCAATATTTAAAAGTTGGATGGGGTACGTAGTTGCATCCTCCTGTGCTTCCAAACACGCCTATAAAACCCGGTCTCCTTTTCATATATTTGCATCCCAAAATTCTTAAGTTCTCATTCATTTCACATATATTCTCTTCATTCCAGTGTTCATCCCACAATGCTGGATCAGAAGAATCAGAACGCAGAATCCTGTGGTGCCAAAATTTCTGTTGAAGCACCACAAGGAAAAAGAAATGAGCTTCTCAACTTTGAGATATCTATGAAGCTCAAGTATGTGAAGCTTTTCTATCACTACGTAATTTCCAACGCTATGTACCTCTTTCTCATACCAGTTCTGGTTTCTGCTTCAGCTCATCTCACGACTCTCTCAATCCAAGACGTTTTCCACTTATTCGAAAACCTCAAGTTCAATCTCGTTCAAGTGACTCTGTGTTCATGTGTTACAGTATTCTTAGCCAGAGGTTACTTCATGAACCGTCCACGTGGTGTTTACTTGGTGGATTTTGCGTGTTACAAGCCAGACCCAGTTCGCATGAGCACCAGGGAGGAGTTGGTGGAAAAATCTAGGCTAGCAGGCTACTTCTCAGAGGAGAACTTGATGTTTCAGAAGAAAATTCTGGAAAGGTCTGGTTTGGGACAGAAGACTTACTTCCCTCCTGCAATGCTCAGTGTGCCACCTAACCGATGTATGGCTGAAGCAAGGAAGGAAGCAGAGGAGGTGATGTTCGGAGCCATCGATGAGCTTTTGGAGAAAACAGGGTTAAGGGCTAAGGATATTGGGATTTTGGTGGTGAATTGTAGCTTGTTCAATCCTACACCATCTCTTTCTTCCATGATCATCAATCACTATAAGCTGAGAGAAGATATCCAGAGCTATAATCTTGGTGGTATGGGATGCAGTGCTGGGCTTATCTCCATTAACCTTGCCAAACAGGTCCTGCAGGTTTGTTATTCATTCTTCTCTTCCAATTACATATCCTTAAGGCCCACATCACATAATTTTAACCCTCACATCAGGTAGGGCTTTTGCATTGCCATCCGCGTTGAGTCATTTTGTCCTACCCCCTGCAATTTCTCTTGGCCCAAAAAAATGCATATCCTTAAACTTCAGCCCAAAAAACTGCAGTACAAAATGGGAATTAATAATTATTAATTACACCCCCAAGGTATCCCTTTGGCAGTACGTATGAATTCTCATGATTTAATTCTGTGTCCCGTCCATATGAAGATTTAATCCACGTCAGCCGTCCATACATAAATTTGAATTTCATCATGTTAATTACCTACCTTTTAATACTCATTTCGTCATCATTTTAAGGTACTTTTACAATTTACACATACAATAAAATTATTAAATAATCTAGATTATAGTAAAATTTAATAAAATCTTATTAAAATATCCTTAAATTAAATGTTAAAAGATTATTTGTAATCCATTTATTATTGTTTTTAATGAAATGTAAAATAATAAAAAATAATTAATATTTCATTGATACTGTAAAATGACATATAAATTGTAACATTTAACATTTTCAAAATCCATAAATAAAATGGGACGGAGAAAGTCCACAGCAAATTCTGATCATTAGCGATAGAGTACACAACTTTAAATTTGAATAGTTAAAATTAAATTTTCAATTTTTTGGATGTGTCAATTAGCTTAACTTTACGTTTGTTTTAATTTTTAAATATCAACTATAAATTTATTTGAAGTTGAGAACATAAATACAATTTTTATTTTGTCTTAATGTCTTTAAAATAAAAATATCAAAAACTTCAAAATAATAAATGAGATTCAAACTGTGTAAATTATCTAAACAATTTATATAATAAAAACATTTCCTTGCTGAAAGATTCGACACCTCTAGAATTGTTCAAGAAATTTATTTTGTTTAAAAACAATTATTGCTCTGCTCTTATAAATTTAAATCGTTTAAAAGGGTTTTTTTATTTTTAAATATATTTATATTTATCTGTTTATTTATTACCTCTTTCTATTACGTTTATATTGTTGCTCTGTATGACAGTTTTGGACAAATATATTGTACATGTAGGTGCAACCCAACTCTTATGCCCTTGTGGTAAGCACGGAGAACTTAACTCTCCACGGGTATTTTGGAAACAACCGCTCTATGCTCGTCACAAATTGCCTCTTCCGAATGGGAGCAGCAGCAATTCTGCTATCCAACCGTTCATCTGATCGCCGCCGTGCCAAGTACCAACTTCTGCACACAGTGCGTACCCACAAAGGTGCAGACGACAAGTCATATGGCTGCATCTTCCAACAAGAAGACGATAACAAATCCATTGGCGTCTCTCTCTCCAAGGACCTCATGGGTGTTGCAGGAGAAGCCCTCAAAGCCAACATCACCACCCTTGGCCCACTAGTTCTTCCCATCTCAGAGCAGCTTCTATTCTTCGCTACTCTGGTTGCCAGAAAAGTTTTCAGGATGAAGGTCAAGCCCTATATTCCGGACTTCAAGCTTGCTTTTGAGCACTTTTGTATTCATGCTGGAGGAAGAGCAGTTTTGGATCAGTTGGAGAAGAACCTGGAGCTCACTGATTGGCACATGGAGCCATCAAGGATGACACTCTACAGATTTGGGAACACTTCTAGCAGCTCTGTGTGGTATGAATTGGCATACACTGAAGCTAAGGGGAGGATCAGGAAGGGTGATAGGACATGGCAGATTGGCTTTGGGTCTGGGTTTAAGTGTAACAGTGCTGTTTGGCTGGCCTTGAAGACAGTGAATCCAGCGAAGGAGAAGAATCCATGGATGGATGAGATTCATGAGTTTCCTGTTGAGGTTCCAAAAGTTGCAACCATTGGCTCGTAGTTTATGTTATGCAAAGATGTAGGGCGGATGATTCATTTTTAGCATTGAATTGAAGTTCCAAGTATTAGCAGCGGGAGATATGTGTTCTGCATGTAAGAACATATCCTGTTTTATATGTCTTTGTGTAATCATGAATAATGTATATTTTTTATACTCTCTCTAATACTTAATATAAGACCCTTTTAACCGAATCACGCGAATTAAGAATTAGAATTAAAACTAATTAACTAACTCAATTTCTTCGAAAATCCCAACATTTTTCCTAAGTTATTCTTATTTAATCTTTTTCTCTTTGGATATATTAAATAGGGACATTTTTTGGAAATGTATAATAAATACTATATTGTATATTATAAATGGTCTTATATTTAAGATCAGGACAAAAGATCCTATATATAGAACCGGATAGAGTATATTTTAAAACAAAAATGAAAAAGATGACAAGTAAAAAATAAAATATTTTTCTTTATTTTGGAGTAATTTGAGCATGATTTGTTTATTCAGTTTCAATTTATTCATATCTTATTTATAGAGATTCGATATATATATATAATTATTTATTGGGAGAGAGCGAGAAGAAATCATCTTTACGGGATTCGGTGGAAAGTTCTCATCTTTTGCATGTGGTCACATGTCAGAGTTGATTGGACAATTCCGAATCAGTAGACTGTAAAGTTTTGTTCGCCGAAGTATGTCATTAGATTAATTTTTATAATTAGAAATTTGTCATATTAGCAAATGGGATAACAGGTGGCGTAAAATCATCCATATCAATAAGCTTTACATCTGGAATTGGAGAAATCAAAACTTGTTTCAGCAGAAGTATATGATAATCCTTCGAAGGTGATTTTGCACAGGTGTAGATCATTTATTCACACTCCCTTTACATTAACTTCAAACATATTGCAAGCTTGATCAGTTTCAGAGGAAAAGTGGCACTTTCTTGAAGAAAGAAACAAATGAAAAGCCTTGGCCGGACAAGTATACTTAGTAAGATTGTTTTTGGCAGTTTAGAAAGGTGGGAAAATGTGTGCACTAGTGCTTTTCTTTATTGTTAGAATTTTTGGATTGGGCTACATGCGATGACTTATTTATATTGGCCAAGAATTAATCATTTAACTAATTAAATCTTATAGTTAATAAATATCTGTTGAATTTTGAAATTCAAAAATAAAAAAAGGGAAAGCAATTATTATGAGATTATGGTCAGTTTTCCACGACTGTAATCTTCTCATTCAGTCAACCACAAACTCACTCCTTGCCTTACGTCTGTGTATGTGAGGAGTTCTCTCCTCTCCTCAATTGGTGTGTAATCTTTTCATTCTGTGAGATATATGGTTGAAATCCACTCCGTAATTTCAATCTACCACATAGCTACGAATTTTGATAAGATTTTCTTTTTGCCACTATTTTTTTAATAAAATAAGATCTGAATTAAAGAGAATGAGACAATATATAGATTGTTTAATGTTTCCCAAGAAGGTATGTGTCCATTCCTAATAAAGCTACCAGTGCCTACATCAAATGAAGCTGCCTCTCCTTTCAAGTAAGCTCACAGATTATTTATTCAAAAGGATATAATATGTTATGGAGATACAAAGAAAGTAGGGTGGTCACCAATACTGTCCTGCGGGAAGAACTGGTTGAAGGAGGCAGAAGGTGGTGGGAATGGGATCTATGTGAAAGTAAGTATGGATGGAGCTCAATAACTCAGAAAGATTGACTTCCTATGGAAAAATTGACCTCATATGACGCTCAAAAGTTGGCGTTTTATGAGAAAATGCCAAGAAATAAGAAAAACATAGAGCATGTTTGGTAACTGTTTTCAAAACAGTTTTTTTGTTTTCGAAAATAAAAAAATAAAAAAACTTATTTGATAAATTTGTTTTTTATAAAATGTTCTGAAAAACAGAAAAATAAAAGAACGGAGAACTCAGAATATCTTTAAGGTGTTTTGTAGTTTTTATTCTAGAAAATATAAGAAAAAGTGAAAAATACCTATCTCATTAATGGTAAAGTTATAAATTTTGAATAACTCATCTAATTCTTACTAGTTATGATTTTGAGAACAATTATTCAAATAGATTTTTTTATTTTCTTGTTTCCAAAACTTGTTTTCTAAAATAGTTTTACAAAACTGTTCAAAATTGTTTTAAAAAATAATAAAATAAAAAACACTATCAAATAGACTCATAGTACTTTAGTTGGTGTTTGTTGGGTAAGTGCCAACTAAAGGTAGCTATCATAATTGACATTTTCTAAAGAAGCGCCAACTAAGATAATTTTAAAATGATTTAAAAATTTGAAAAAAATTAAAAACATTAGTTGACGTTTAATTAAAACAAAAATTAAAATTGAAAAACATTATTTGGTGTTTTTTGTGTAAATGCCAAGAAAAGGTAGTCATTATAGACACCAACTAAGATAATTTTAAAATGATTTAAAAATTTAAGAAAACTAAAAATATTAGTTGGCATTTCACAAGTGTTTGTATTAGAAACGCTAATTAAAGTTGATATTAACTTAAGCTAACTTTACTGGACATTTTAGGAATACCAACTAAAATATCCCCTTATATTAGCATTGGAATAGATGCCATTTTGTAAAAGCTAACAAAGGGTCAAAACAAACGCTAACTATTCTCTTTTTTATTGTAATGCTTGAGGTTTTGTAATGGCTATGTAGAACTCCGCAAAGCCCTTGAAAACATGTTCAAGTTAACCATAGGAGAGATTATAGAACACATTTCACTGTTTTGACCAATGTTGAATGACATAATTAGTTCATGAGACGCTGACATGCTTTTGTAGCAAGTAGAGAGAATTACAGGGGATCAGAATATGGACCTACATGAAGATGTTCTGTTGGATTAAGTTTTCTGTACGATGTTGTTTCATTGTGTCGGGAATGATGGTGAGCTTAATTCTTAAGCTCACATAAATTACTCTACTTTTTGTGCAGATTGTTCTTGTTCACCACCTAGCATACTACAAAACATAGACCATGACAAGTAATATAGTGATAAATGAAAGTATCGTCCCGTGAGAACTTGTTTCAGAAGTGGGTCAAGCACTAGACGTGTATATTCAATTAATTTGGGCAAGACAAAAGCATGCATGGTTGTCAATCTTAAGATGCTGACTATAAAGTGCAAGAGAATAATGAAATGAAAACAGAGTTGATTTATGACTTTTAGAAATGCAAAGAAGCCTAAAATTATTTCTCCTCCTTCTTGTATTTCTTGAATATTCAATTAAGCCATTTTATATTTACTTTTAATGATAGATATTGTTAGTGAATAGTATTAAATTATCTATAAGTACTCTTTGAAGTCTCCAAGGAAGTATTTAGTTTACTTAATTTCATAATTTCTTAATTAATTAAATGCCCAATTTTTATCTAAAGTAACTATGTGAGGCTAGTGGGTATATCTTTATGCCAATAGCAAAACTATCTATCAACACTACAAGTTTCAAGTACTTACACGATTTAGCCTAAATTCCACACTTAATTTAGCTTTCACCAGCATTAATCAAGTGGACAAGACATTCTTATTGGTGGTCAAATAACAAGAAACATTAATTAAAGAGTTAAATTAATATGATCATATAATCATTAGTTACAAATATAAAGGATAAACAATTCATATAAGAGGTCAATTAGAATAATCCTAGAATCTAAGTGTTTAGCATTTCATGTTTACAACAAAGACACAGATACAATGAAATTCGAAATCCTAGCTGAACAAGAGAAGAGGAAAGGGAACATGGAGGAAAACTCAAGTGAAGAAGCTCTAAACGTCTTCAAAGCATCAACTTGCTTCAAGCCTTCAATCTCCCAGACCCCAGTAGCCGCATGAAGCTCCAAGCTCTCTAGCAAAGTCTAGAATGTCACACTCAACCAAAGGAAACGAAAATATGCCATAATAGGCTTTGCTTTACTAAAACTATGCGTTTAGCTATGTTATATTGTTACGGTGATGAAGATGGATTTTCATGGATATCACCATGACGAGGGATAAATAAGCTGCGGAAATTTCTTCGATCGCAACTTGCTTCCAATGGCCAAATGCACTTCTCTAATGCTTCTCCAGTACTTCAAGAGGCTTGAATAACTTCAATCCTCAACCAAAAAATCCTTACAGGAAAGCAAATAACTATAAGTTACCAACCAACAAAAGCAAGGCTATGATATGCATAATTAAACAATAAACTGCAACCGAAAATCCCTTGTATCCAAAATATATATTTTTCTAATTTGAGTATGTGTAATTTACAGTGAACTGAAAATTGGAACGGACTGGTCAATTTGATTGGTTCGACCGGGAACCAATCCCTGGTATAGTTTAGTCACAAATACAAATTGGAGGTTTTCAGAACCGGTACGAATCGATTAAAAACCGATAAAAAATTGGTTTGAACCGGTTAGGGCTTTTTTTAAAAAATATTTTTTAAAAATAAAATCACATTATTTTTAGTACTAAATAACATTATTTTTTGTATAAATTTTTTTTTTCTATATTATAATATATTATAAGTATTATTATGATACATAATTATTATTAATAATAAATTTACTTAACAAATAATATAAAAATAGAATATCAATTGACTATTTTGAATTCAAAATATAATTATAGATGAATATTAACTTGCTTAAATTTTAATATTAGGTTGTAAAAATTATTAATAATATATTTAATTATATATATATTATTAAATTTACTTTTTATCCTATAATGAATGTTAATTTTATGATTATAGATAAATATCTTTTATATTTTTTATCTATATTATTTAAAATATATTAATTTATTCACAATCGATTCAATCCTGATCCGACCACTGAACCTTGAACCATTGCCTCATCTGGTTCAATATCCGGTTTGATTTTTAATACCTTGATTATTTACAAATATATACCAAATTAATTATGTATACTCAAGAAAAATATGCTAAAATAACCTGGATTTCTTGAGGTTAACAAATTCTAGCAAAAGGTTAAGGATCATAAAAGATACATGTGTGTGTATATGTATATGTATTTTTTATCATATACAATTATTTTTATAATTATATATGAAAGATAAATTCAGTCGTGAGGTTTGCTTTAGTCCTTTGAGTTCTTGGACTTGACTCATCTAAACATTCTTACTTATCAAAAGAAAAAAAAAAAAGAAAGATACATTTTACTCCTTCTGGTCCTTTAAATAAGTTACATTGAGTTTGTGAAATATTAATTGTCTTATTCCAAAAACATTCTTCTTGTCAATTACATTATAGAACATTAATTGCTTTAGAGAGTATATAATTTTTAAATTTATGATATTTATTAGGGGTAAAGATGGAGGTCAAAACAATTTTTAGACAATTTTATTGATGTCTATATAACTTTTATTGGTTCTGATGAGATGATTAAAAATGACTTATATTAAAGATTGGATAGAGTATCAATAAAAGGCTACAATACACGTTATGGAAGGTGATGTTGGAAAAATAAACCTCTATGCAATTATAAGAAAAAAATGTAGGCATTTAAAGTTATATACTTAAATTACTTTTGTCAAATCAAATCAAAATATATGGATTTTTAATTTCAAATAATTAAAAATATTGATAACAAAATTTAGGGATACAATAAATTCACTTGCTCTAATTTGATTGATATAAAGTACCTTTAGTATATAAGTCTAATTACTCCCTCAATTTCAAAATATAGGACAAATTTAGTGGGGATTAAAATTTCAAAACATAAGTCACTTTGTTATAGTATTTAATTATGAGAGAAGAGTAAAAAAAGTTATGGTGAAGAGCATAATTCATTTTTACCCTATTTAATGAGGGTAATATTGGAAAGTTATGAAAATTTTTAGAGGAATTAATGTTTTCTTAGTGAGTATGAAATAATACATGACTTATATTTTGAAATGGAAGGAGCACTTAAAATTTTTCTTTGTTGTATAAATTCAGTGCATGATCTTTTACTTTCTAACTATATCCCCATTTAATTTATTAATTCCTTTTTTGGTGTCTCCCATTTTTACTCTTTTTTAATTTATTTCATTGGAGATCAAATTCGAAGCTCTTAAAATGAGGGTAATTTGGTCATTATACAATATTGCTCTATATTACTCCCTCTATTCTTATTTATAGAGTAGGAAGTTGCTACCACTAAGGACATGATTTTGATCTGTTGTTAGGTGCCTTCAAAACATTTACTCTCCTTCACTTTTCAATGGCTTTCTGTCTTTTTTCTTTTTTTTACTCAGTCACTTTCTGACCATCGATAAAAATATTTTTGTAGAAATAACTCACTAATATAAAAATATTTTGGATAAATACTATTAGATTTTTCTACCATCTAGCCTATTTAATAATTTTTTAGTCTTATATATAACTTTAAATGATAATTATTTTGAAATGGATGTAATATAAATTTGTTGGACGAAACTGGATGATGAGCTATTAAATTTAATATCATAAGTTTAAAAAATGAATTATATTATTGATGATTTATAAAAATTGTGTCTTAATTTGATGTGTGTGCGTGCATACTATATTTGATGTCCAAGGTTTTATTGAGCCTGTCTGTGAAGGGGGATCAGATTTTGACCGCTAAGTGCGCAGGGGCATCAGATTTTGACTGCCCGATGTACACCTAGCCAGCAATTTAAAACGAGTATGATAGGGTACAAATGCTTTGGTTAACAGCACAGGAGAAGCTTCTTGCTATGGAGTTATAAAAGACCACAATGGGGAGTGGTTTTTTGGTTTTATGTCCAAGATAACATTCATGCCAAGTACAGCTACGAAACTTATAGCTATTTTTCACGGAATAAAACTTTGCTAGGATAAGGGGTTCAAAAGATGACTGTCAGCAATGATTCAGCAATGATTCGCTTGACGCTATCAATCTTATAACTGGTGATAGTAGTATAAATCATTTTTGCAGAAATGTTATTAAGGAGATTAAGGAGCTCATCATGAGAAATTGGGACATCATGTTAAAACATATCTTCAGGGAAACTAATGAATATGTGAATTGGCTTTGCAAAACAAGCTCATAACATTACCAGTGATCTTCTTGTCATTATGCATCCATGCACCTAGGCATATTTTGGAAAATGATAGAGGGGTTAGGACTTCTCTCTTATCATTCTTTGTTCTTTCCTAGGATTATTCCTAGTCTATCTTTTAGAAAAAAAAAAAGAGTATAAAAGATTGTGGGAGAAATAAGAATCGTTCACAGCCACTCCCATCAACAGCTTTTATTAGAGATAATATGCAATTCTACTTCCAAATATTCTCAAAATACCTTAATATTTTTTGGCGAAATATTATTTTCCATCCTTTAAAATAGTAGTAATGTTGTCTTGGCCGTTACAAATTCATTATTTTTTTATCATTAGTGTATCACGTATCATTTTTTTTCCAGCTCATCCCAGCCAACAATCTATAGGGCATCCTAATTGGAAAAAAATCCTATATGGCAATCTAAATGACATATAAGTAGGCCAAAATAAAAATACTACAAAAAAATATAATTTCGACCCGGACTGGAAATTAAAACCAATTATTGAAATCCTAATTAAAAATCTCAAAACCTAATAAAATCAATTAATAAACACAAATAACAAAAATTATGTATAAATTCATGGGAAAAAAAACTAAAAAATGCCTAGGAAAATGGGAAATGTTGAAAATTTTGCTAAATGTAAGAAAATTAGAAAAATGGTCTAAATGAAAGAATTCAGTCAAAATATATTAATTTTAATACCCTAAAGGTATTAAGTTTTAATTAGAGATCTCAAAAACTAGTAAAAAATCATTTCATAAAAATTCTATATGATATTTCACATAGCATCTAAGTAAGAATATATTATAAAATGACCATAATATTCTTGCCAAAATGACTACCTCTGTTGTACTCTACCCAATTAAAATGCACCTATTTAACCCAATTAATTTTGGCATCGGGCCAAAAACTGAAATCCTAATTATCGGAACTCTAATTAAAAATTTTAAAACTTAATAAAATAACTAATAAATACAAAAGAACAAAAAAGATCACAAAAATTATATATAGATTAATGTGAAAAATAAACTAAAAAATTTTCACAAAAAAGGAAAATTTTAAAAATTTCACAAAAAATGCAAGAAAAATAGAAAAGTGGTTTTAATGAAGGAATTTGATCAAAATACACTGGTTTTAATACTCAAAGGATATTAAGTTTTAATTAGAGACTTAAAAAACTATTAAAAATCACAAATCAAGTTTACTTGGAAATCTAAGATTATAGTCAGTCAACCAATGCAATTAATTGAACTAATTGTTTTAATTTGTGATTTTTAATAGTTTTTGGGGTTTCTAATTAAAAATTAATATCCTTTAGGTATTAAAACAACTGTATTTTTACCAAACTCCTTTATTTTGACAACTTTTTATTTTTTTATTTTTTGCATTTTTTGTGAATTTTTCAAGATTTTATTTATTTTCTTGGGAATTTTTTAATTTATTTTTTCCGACGAATTTTGTGATTTATTTGTTCCTTTGCATTTATTAATTAATTTTATTATGATTTAAGATTTTTAATTAGGATTATGATAATTATGGTTTCAGTTTCCGGCTCTGGGCGAGAATTATTATTTTTTTATGTATTTTTATTTTAGTTTACTTGCATATCACGAAGATTGTCGTCACTTAAGATTTTTTTTTTTCCCAACTAGGAAGCCATATAGAGTATCAACTGGGATGACCTGGTGAAAAAAAATGACACATGACAAACTATTAGTTAAAGGTAACAAATCTGTAATAATAGAGGTGCTGACATTACTACGATTTTAAAAAATTGAGGATAATATTGTGCCAAAAAATAGTTTAGAGTGCCAATAACGATTTTGGAAATACTTCAAAGATAAATTTGCATATTAAACTTATTAGAACAATCATCTTGTTGGTGTTTGATTGAGAAAACCAAAAGATGGAATTAGAAGAATTAAGGATTTAATATGATAAAAAATAAATTAATAAATAAGAATTATTTTAACATATTTTTATTTAATAAATATGATTTTAGATTTTTTAAAGAATACTTTTAGTGGTATTAGCATGCTGAAATACAAATGTGAATTTTTTAAAATAAAAGGAAAATTTCTATGATTAAGACAAATTAAAAGGTGATAAAAAATATTTTACTTTTTATTTTATCATGATTATATCCTTTATCAACTCAACTATATATGCATTTGTATGCAATGCATGAGATCATTCAGTAAGAAAAGAAATTAAAAGTGATACTCATATGTAACAGTGTTTGTGGCGTGCCTTGAGGACAATTAATGTAGCTGACTGTAAAATTGTTGGTATGCTATTTGCTAGGAGTGAGGAAACCACACATTTTGGTTGTTGAATGATCTGTGATGCCCAAGTGTTGATCAACCTAATCACTGATGAGTTGCTTGATAACTAACTCTGATATTCACGTCCTTGTGGCAGAGGTGATATATGTTTTTATTTGTCTCATTTAATTAATTGGGAGGTCGATCACCTTTTCTTATGTTAACACATAGAAGCATATAAATAAATCCTTGCTTGTGTATATGGATGGGTGCGTTCTTCCTCAAAGACTCATCTTTGTATTCTTGAGTCTGCTCCTGGAGAAGTAGGGCAGCTTGTGCTTAAATATTGAATGGATCAGTTTTCCCTAGAAGGTATATGTATGTGTGTCCATTCCTATTTTCTATTAATCTAAATATTAAATATTGAATAATTATCAAAGATACTCGGATCGAGATGCATGCACAAGATTACATACACATACAATAATACAGCTCCTAACAACCAAATGTGTGCATGAGATCACACAGCTAAGCTTCACCATATATAGGATTGGGTATTCATATCAACACTGATGCTGACACCGTGAGATTGGACTTCACTACAGTTTCAAGTTGCCTTCATTATATACAGCCACATCTTTTTGATTTCTTGATGGTTGCCTTCAACCGTTTGCGCTCTCCGTCACTTTTCAATCGCTTTTTATATACATACATACATACATACATATTAACACAACACCAATCTAGACTTTTCAAACACGACTGTTTATATATATAGTATATTAGTTTCTTAACTCTTTATTTATATAAAAAGGTATATTTATGCATATCAATGTTTAGTCTCTCTCCCTCCTCTGGCCGAATATATCTAATTCAAAATTTTCCTAGATATAAAAATAATTATATATAACATATTTGAACTCAACAAAAAAAAAAAAAAGAGATCATGAAAGACATAAGTATTAAAAACAATTTTTTATATAATTATATTTTTATGTCGGTCGCTCTTTTTATTTATAATTTATATCAAATTGAGTAACTGAGAGTAATGACTATTTACACATATTAATAGAATAGAACTTTATGTGATATTCAAAGAAAAGTTACATATCAGTGATCTATTATTTATATTTAAATATTAAATAATTAATTCTATATATAACTTATGACCGAATTTACTCATAATTTAAAGCTGAATTATGATTAGTACTCCATTGGAAATTGGTTGCCCCCAATTAAAAGTTGGATCGGGTAGTTGCATCCTCCTGTGCTTCCAAACACCCTATAAAACCCTGTCACCTTTTCTTATATTTGTATCCAAAAATCCTTACGTTCTCATTCATTTCACATATAGTCTCTTCATTCCAGAATTCATCATCCAATGCTTTTCCCCTCTAGAAAGGTTTAGTTTTTAATTCTGATCAATCTCCAAGCTTTACAAGAGATCATCCCACGATGTTGGATCAGAAGAATCAAAACGCAGAATTCGGAAGTGCCAATATTTCCGTTGAAGCACCACATGGAAAAAGGAAAGAGCTTCGCAACTTTGTGATATCTATGAAGCTCAAGTATGTGAAGCTTTGCTACCACTACGTAATCTCCAACGCCATGTACCTATTTCTCATACCAGTTCTGGTTTCTGCTTCAACTCACCTCACAACTCTCTCAGTCCAAGACATTCTCCACTTATGGGAAAACCTCAAGTTCAATCTCCTCAAAGTGACTCTGTATTCTTGTGTTACAGTATTCTTAGCTACCATTTACTTCATGAGCCGTCCTCGAGGTGTTTATTTGGTGGATTTTGCGTGTTACAAGCCAGACCCAGCTTGCATGTGCACAACGGAGATGTTCATGGAAAGATCAAGGCTAGCAGGCTACTTCTCAGAGGAGAACTTGATGTTTCAGAAGAAAATTCTGGAAAGGTCTGGTTTGGGACAGAAGACTTACGTCTGTCCTGCAATGCTCAGTGTGCCGCATAACCAATGTATGGCTGAGGCAAGGAAGGAAGCAGAGGAGGTGATGTTCGGAGCCATCGATGAGCTTTTGGAGAAAACAGGGGTAAGGGCTAAGGATATTGGGATTTTGGTGGTGAATTGTAGCTTGTTCAATCCTACACCATCTCTTTCTTCCATGATCATCAATCACTATAAGTTGAGGGGGAATATTTTGAGCTATAATCTTGGAGGAATGGGGTGCAGTGCTAGCCTTATCTCTATTGACTTTGTCAAACGGCTCTTGCAGGTTCGTTATTCTCATTCCTTCTCTTTCAATTACATCCTAAAACTGTATTACAAAAATATTATTTTTATTTGTCTAGTGTCTCTTGAAATAAAAAACATAAAATAAAATTCAAGAAAATAAGTGAAATTCAAACTGCATAAATTTTATATAAACAATATATATAAAATAACTCTTCACCAACAATGTCCTGAAATGGTTGATAGATAGCTAGGTGATCTCTACGTCTCGATGAGATTAGTTTTTAGTAGTGGAACCACCCTTCGTGTTAAAAAAAAAAAACTCTTCATTGAAAGATTCCACCATCTGGAAATATTGTTCTCTTAATTTATTGCTTTCAAAAACAATTATTACTCTTCTAAATTTAAAATGTTTAAAACGATTTTTTATTTTTAAATATATCTATATACATACTTATATCTTTATTATTTCCTATTTCTATTAGGTTTACATTGTTGTGCAGTACTTTGGACATATATGTTTGTACATGTAGGTACAACCCAAAACTTATGCCCTTGTGGTAAGTACGGAGAACATGACTCTGAACTGGTATTCTGGAAATAACCGCTCTATGCTCGTCTCAAATTGCCTCTTCCGAATGGGAGGACACTAGTACAAAATATCATTTCTATATCAGTAATCTAGATCGGTTATTTAAATAACCGATCTAAAAAATAACCCGGTGGCAATTTTGAAAATAAATATTATAAATTTAACTTTCTAGACCGGTTGTTTAAAATACCCAATTTAAAAAGTTTACCTAATTTCACTGCCCCTTACCTATTTTCTTTTCCACGGTGTTCTCATTTTCTTTTCCGTGGTGTTCCTCACTGAAGCTCAACTTCGCGTTGCCTTCGACCCGCACCACTCCATCCCCACCTCTCTTTGTTCATTTCTCTGCAGCTCATCCTTCAGCCTTCTTCAATCATTCCTTCCTTTCACAGCTCTGCTCCTCATCTTGTCTTCCCTCAGCTCGTCTGGTCCTCTGTTCCTCGTCTTGTCTTCGCAAAGTCCTTTGTTCGTCAGTCCAAGCTCTGCACCAGAAGCCTTGAACTCGGAGTTGCTATAGCGATTCAGTTTTCGCCTGTGCAACTACTGGCTTGAACTCGGTCCTGTTCCTCACTCAAAGTCAGATTTCAGGTTTGGGAATGGAATTTTCCGTACATGCATTTACTATTCATTTTCGGGTCATGTCCAGAACTAAGGAAAATTAAGGTTAACAGTTCAATAATGTGGCTTCTTCTTGTTTTATCGGTGCAGATTGGGGACCGTGCACTTAACCATCTTCATCGCATGCAGTGTGGGAGATATTGACTGTAATGTGTTCGACGAATTGTCCAATTCAAAAATGAAGACTTTGGCATATGGTCATTCCTCCCACTAAGCAAGTAGGACTCTGTTCTAGCCGTAAAGATGATGCCAGGTATTTTCTGCACGTTTCGCTCTCCAATTATGTTGTATGCATGCCTTTTTTAAAGGGCATGTGCTGCATTGATACGCAACTTTGTGTGTGAAAACCCACATTGAACATGAGGAATTATTATATTGTAACACCTCATATGCCAAATTAATGTCAAGTTCCAAAAGCAGTGCTACCCCCTAGCTAGTTTCTGCTTCCTTTATTATTGATTATGATAAAAGATTCGAGGTTCCCTAGTTGAACCATATCACTGATTTTCATGTTCAAACAATCATCTTTATTGAGCTCTCAGTGGAAGTTTCTTTGAAATGGTCAAGCAAATATATGAACTGACCTACAAGTAATATATAGTAGAAAGTAAAAACTAGTAAGTTATGGTAGGCGTTGTGTGAGGAAGGTTGAAGTTAAACGAACCCAATAATGCCATTATTTGTTTCTGCCCTTTCAAGACTTAACCTCTAAGTCTACACAAGTCCCTCCTTCCCATTTGTTATTTCTCGTAAATCCAAAGCCACTGTGAACAACACAAGAATACGTGCATGCCTAGCTTTATACAAATTACGTGCCCAACCAAAAAATACATACTTACACAGCATCACACCACAACCGTGCATGACAAAGAATACAATGCACAACATTGCAATAACAAACTAAAAGCAAAACTTCTTGTGTGGTCACAAATTAAATCTTATATTTTCACCTTTAAACGTGCTCCATCTTGCATGATATTTTTTCCTCTTTATACTAACATTTAAGCGATCAGAACCCAAAAGTTCAACCATTTAGAACTTAGCTCACATACCAGATTTGCCAGTTGGGCATGAAATATTTGAATAAACTAAACCCAACACACATGGAAACCACATAAATCAATATTGATTATCATCAAATATTGAAAGGCTGCGTCTCTGTTCGCATCATATAAAGTCTAAAATTTTTGAACTCGTGCGCTTTTTCAAGACCTTTTGACTCATTTTCAGAGCAAACGGGCAGCAACTTCGGTGCAACTTGATAGATGTTTATTTAAAACAACTTGATGTTTTCAATAAATACAAAAAGATGTCTACTGTAGATTACTATGTATATATGTAATGCTAGTTTAAGCTTGGCCATGGGTTTTGGTCTCTTGCTTTTGGGTTCTTCTTCGTCACTAGAAAACCAATGCATTTCAATTATGTGAGAGGACTGAAAATGTTGTATAAATAGTAAATGCCATTATTGTATACTAAATGGTATTTTGAGAAGATGTTGGGACTATTGTTTAGAAGTAAGGAGAGAAAGCAAAGTATATAGTGACAGGGGATGCCAGCTACAATCCAATCATGGTGGAGGGTATGTAGTAACTTAGGACCTATCTATCCACTTATCCAGCTTAAGGGCTGCTTTGGCGTGCTGAAAATGGTCCACTACACTTCTCTTTTTACAACACATTACCCTACTCCTTGACATGGAATAGGACTGGGGACCTAAACAAATAATTTTGAAGATGGATGTATTGTCTTTTAAGGGTCTGTAACAGTGAACTTGATGCTCTTTGATTATGATTTTGCAGGATGAAAGGAAAGCTGTAAGCAATGGTTAGCTTAAAAGATTAAACGACACTATGCAGATGCTGTTTTAAAGGTATTCCCTAGTTCCAATGAAGCACTAGTGTATCTTTTTCGTGTGCGCCAGAGACTCAATGTACTTTACTATCGGTACATGCGGAAGAAGAAAAATTCAAACATGTACTGCTCAAAATTAAATGGTTCAATTGAAATTAAATTAATGGTTATAAATTTCATAATATTTTAATTTTATATATTATAAAAAAATTAAAAATATTATTAATAAGTTTCATAATCTAATATTAAAATCTAAATAAGTTAATATTCATCTATAATTATATTTTAAATTTAAAATAGTCAATTAATATTATTTTTTCATATTATTTATTAAATAAATTTATTATTATTAATAATTATATATTATAATAATACTTATACAATATTATAATATAGAAAGAAAAAAGCTTATAGAACTTGGAAGTAGTTTAAATACATATATAGGCCCCAAACCCCCCTCCTTTCAAACAAAACACACACACACACACACAACTTGTAAGTCTATGGACTCTGCTACTTTCATATGCAGACGGTGACACACCCCGCACACCTCCCCCTTATGTGACACACATATCTTTCATACTAGTCAACTTACCTTATATATGATAAGCATTCCTTGAAGTTTGCACATAGCTCTGGTGCTCTTGGTGACTAACAAGGTATATAGATGCTTCATTTTCAAGATTCACAAAACTACAGTCCTTGTAAGTTTTAATTCATTTCAAGACATGCCTTTTAAGTTTAATTTTCTATCCATATTATTTGGCTTGAAAGGTTGTCAACTTATAAAATTTGCACTATGCTCCTCTAAATGATAACTCTTTTGTAGGGATTTATCATACAACAAACTGATTACAGCAGTGCCTAAATTTTTTATCACAATTACCAAGTTTGAAATTCCTGTAAGTTTAATTTCTCAATACATATCTAGTTGCTATTAATAATTCCTATGTTAGTAAGACTATTGGAGGGCTATGATTGATTTATGATAATTAGTCTTTTATTGTAAAATTATTAGAGGTCGAACTTTTAGTAGAGACTTTGCAAACTTTATATGCAACCTATAGGATAAGAGGATTATTTTAATTGTTTCAATGAGCATTTTATATGTCTTATGTTTGAATTTTTGAACTTGTTTTGTGAAATACTATATTCTCACTTTTTTTGTTGGTTCTAAATATAGATGTTCATGGATTTAAGATATGTTTTATAAACTAGCAGACTTATACACAATTTTAGATATACTTGTTAGTTCAGAATCAATTTAATCTATGTTGTGCAAGGTGTAGAGTTGTTTATAATATACTCCAATCTCCTCTAGGTGGTCATGGATCGTAGTTGGATGAACGCTAGACGAACGAGTGCTGAATATGAGAATGGGTTAGAAATGTTTCTGGAATTTGCTAGAAGAAATGTTCCTGACAATAATGGAAGGTTTTATTGCCCTTGTATCAAATGTTTGAACGAGAGGCGACTGAGTGTTGCGGAAATTAGAGATCATGTAATTTGTTATGGGTTCAACAAGAGATATACACGATGGACATGGCATGGTGAATTTGAAATGTCTAGTGACTGCCAAAAGGGGGAAGTTGATCTAGATATAGATGATCGACTAGAGGACATGATTCGTGATGTTGGAGTAGAAGCCTTTGAGCGAGCACATATATATGATAGCTTGTGTAGTGATGCAGAGAAGCCTTTGTACCCGGGATGTACTAAATTTACACGGTTATCAGCTGTATTAAGATTGGTTAACTTGAAAGCGAAACATGGGTGGAGTGATAAGAGTTTCACGAATTTGCTTGAATTGTTGAAAATCATGCTTCCAGAAGGTAATGAACTACCGGATCGTAACTATGAGGCAAAGAAAATATTATGCCCAATGGGTATGGAGTATAAAAAGATTCATGCTTGCCCGAATGACTGCATATTGTATAGAAATGAGTATGAAGGGTTACATGTGTGTCCAAAATGTGGGGCATCACGCTACAAAGTGAAGGAGGATGGTGATTCTAATTGTGATGTGAACATTAAGGGGCCTCCTATGAAGGTGTTATGGTATCTTCCAATAATACCAAGGTTCAAGCGCTTGTTTGCTAATGCAAAGGATGCAAAGAACTTAAGATGGCATGCAAATGAAAGGGTTTCTGATGGAAAGCTTCGACATCCGGCTGATTCCCCTCAATGGAAGGTTGTCGACCAATTGTTTCCTGACTTTGGTGGTGAGTCAAGAAACCTTAGGCTTGGACTGTGTACGGATGGAATGAACCCTTATGGTAACATGAGAAGTAAACATAGTTCATGGCCTGTTCTTTTGGTGATTTACAATCTACCTCCTTGGTTATGTATGAAACACAAGTACATCATGTTGTCGATCATGATTTCAGGCCCAAAACAGCCAGGAAACGACATAGATGTTTACTTGGGACCTTTGATTGCAGACTTAAAAATGCTGTGGGAGGAAGGTGTGGATGTGTTTGATGCATTTTACAAGGAGACTTTTAAGATGCGTGCCATGATCTTTTGCACGATAAATGATTTTCCCGCATATGGAAACTTGTCTGGGTATAGTGTTAAGGGGCAGAAGGCATGCCCTATATGTCAAGAAGGCACACACTATCATCAACTTAAGTATGGAAAGAAGACAGTTTACCTTGCTCATCGGAGATTTCTTCGATGGAACCACCCATATTGTAGATTGAAAAAAGCTTTCAATGGCTTACAAGAGTATGAAGATACTCCCAAGGCATTAAATGCAGAGCAAGTTTATCAACATGTGAAAGACATTAATGTTATCTTTGGAAAGACTCAGAAACTTGCAACTGAAAAAAATTTATGGAAAAAGAGGTCTATCTTCTACGATCTTCCATATTGGCGAAGTCTTGAGGTCAAGCATAGTATTGATGTGATGCATGTGGAGAAAAATGTGTGTGATAGTCTTATCGGAACGCTTCTTAATATACAAGGCAAGACTAAGGATTGTGCGAATGCGAGAAATGATATGGTTGTAATGGGAATACGACAAGAGTTAGCTCCGTAACTAGTAGGTAAGAGGACTTATTTGCCCCCAGCTTGTCATACATTGTCCAAAAATGAGCGAAGAAGTTTTTGTGAGTGTTTACATGGTGTCAAAGTGCCCCAAGGGTATTCTTCGAATGTTAAAAGGCTTGTGTCAATAAAAGATTTGAAATTAATCGGCTTAAAGTCTCATGATTGTCATGTCTTGATACAGCAACTATTACCAGTAGCTATTCGCGACATATTGCCAAAAAAATTGAGACATACTATAACAAGGCTATGCTTTTTATTCAATGCCATATGTAGCAAAGTAATTGACCCTGAGGAATTAGATAAATTGGAAAATGATGCTGCTATTATCTTGTGTCAACTTGAGATGTACTTTCCACCTTCCTTTTTTGACATCATGGTACATTTAATGGTCCATTTAGTGAGGGAGATAAGGTTGTGTGGCCCTGTTTATTTACGATGGATGTACCCATTTGAGCGATACATGAAAATCTTAAAGGGGTATGTAAAGAATCCACATCGGCCTGAAGCATCAATTGTTGAAAGATATGTTGCTGAAGAAGCAGTTGAATTTTGTACTGAATACTTAACAGAAGCTGAAGCTGTTGGACTTCCAAAGTCTCGCCATGAGGGAAGAGGTGCTGGTAAGGGTACACGGGGGTTAAGAGTGAAAAGCATGGGTCGTGAAGAAGTACTACAAGCACATCTATACATTTTGAATAACACTGATGAAGTTCAGCCTTACTTGGCTACCCATAAAAGCATTATAAGAGAAAAAAACCCTCGGAAGAATGATAAATGGTTAGTGAATGAGCACAACAAGACCTTCAGATCATGGTTCAATGAACAGGTTATAAATGATGATAATGTATCTGATACAATAAGATGGTTAGCCGATGGGCCACACTTTGATGTTGTATGTTGGAGTGGTTATGACATCAATGGGTATTCCTTCTACACAAAAGCCCAAGATGACAAGAGTACTATGCAAAATAGTGGGGTTATGGTAGTAGCAGAGTCAATGCATTTTTCGAGTTCAAAAGATAAAAACCCGGTATTGGCAGCCATATCTTATTTTGGAGTTATTGAAGAGATTTGGGAGATAGACTATACAAAATTTAAAGTGCCTGTTTTCAAATGTAAGTGGATTGATAGTAATAATGGTGTCCAAACAGATGAGTTAGGATTTACATTGGTGGATCTTAATAGGGTAGGTTATAAGGAGGAGCCTTTTATCATGGCATACCAAGCGAAACAAGTGTTTTATGTCACTGATCCGGCAGATAAAAGGTGGTAAGTGGTTCTACAAGGGAAAAGGGTGATTGTTGGTGATGAAAATGATGAATCAAATTTCAATATTTGTGAGACTCCTTCTTTCTCATCGAGGCTACCTGAACTAAATGAAGAAGATGAAGTAGATGAAATACATGCCACAAGAGGAGATCATAATGAAGGGATATGGGAGAATAACCTTAAATAAAGTTTGAGTTAAGTTATTACTTATCTTATTTCATAGTTTATATAACAGTTTATAAAAATTAAGTTTGAATTTTGTTTGTTACTTATCTTATTTCATACTTTAATTATCTTCAATATGCTTACCTTATTATCTTATTGTCTAAACAGGCACATGGAGAATCGTTCTAGTGACCAGTCTACTCATAATGATACTCAAAGTGGCCAAGCTCATCAATCTACACGTAAAAGGGGCAGACGTGGCACACGTTTAAAGGAATTAACCCTCGGTCATGGTGGTGAACAAAGGATACATATTGAATTTGATGAGAGTTGGAATCCAATTGGGCCTAATAGGAAGAGGTTTAAAAGTTTTGTTGCCCTTTTAGGACGTAGTAAGGCGAGCATTTTAAAGAATGAGTGGGAAGATGTATCCAACAAGGTGAAGGATCAGATTTGGGAAACTATCACGGTATATCACTATATCAGCTATTATATTTATCAATACTATTATATCACTAACTTCTTTCTATATGTGTGTGTTGTAGCTCACTTATGATGTTCCTCCCAATCAATTGTTGAGGACAAAGTTGATTCAATATGCAGGGGAGCGATGGAAGGCCTTTAAGACCAGTCTTACCAGTAGATATGTGTTCGGGAAGCTGAAGGGAGTAAATCCTTGTGAGGATTATCAATTTCTTGAAGAAGAGACTTGGCATCAATTTGTTGAAAGTCGTTTGGATAAAAAATTTCAGGTTAGTAAACCAAGAATGTGAAAATGAAATGGTTTTATTCATTATTGATTTTATTTACTTACTGTTAATAGGAGAAGAGACAAAAAGCTCAAGAGTTACAGGCGAAAAATGTTTACCCCCATAGATTGTCACGTGGGGGTTATGACTTGCTTGAAGAAAAAATTATGAAAAAAAAATTGAAGGAGCGTGAAGATGGTCAAGGTGACTCATCCACTATGACTTCTCCTCCATCTCCACCCACTCGCGCTGAGAAATGGAAGCTTGCGCGTCAAACAAAGGAAGGAGAGTATGTCACTGAGGAGGCTCGTGCGGTTGCTGAGAAGATTGTAAGTAATTTAGGACTAATCAAATTTATTATTTGACTTTAGTTATGCTTGCCCTAAATATGTTTGTTATTTGTATGTTACAGGATTCTCTCCAAGAACAGTACTCCTAGGGAAGCTTCACTCCTGTTGGAAAGAATGATATCTTGGCCACTGCTCTGGGGAAAATGGAGCACCCTGGCCGTGTCAGGGGAGTTGGAAGAGGAGTAGGTATCAAACAGTACTTTGGATCAACTAAACGTCATGGCTCAAGAATCATGACTCGAGATGAGATGGAAATGATGGTGGCAGCGCAGGTGGTAACACAAGTAGCAGCTATAAAGGATGAAGTGATGTCCTTATTTGGCGCAGCAGGGAAACCATCATGGATAGACACATCCGTCCAAGGAACCAATTCTCCCATAGTTCAAAGCACAAAAGATAGTTGTATTCCTGACCTTGCATCAGAGGGTGTTCCTATCCAAGATAGTAGACAACCATGTGAGCTATATCTGGAGGATCCTCAAAGGCGATTAGTGGCCTATGGTAAAGTCTACAACTTGGGCTCAGTCATCCATCACCAAAAAATAAAGGACAATCAAGTGAGGGTAGTGGTTGAACGGGTTGAAGTTCCAGATGCACCAGTACCATTCCCTAGCGAAGAGGTGAACACAGTAGGGGAAGCCCTAAATACTTTTATTTTATGGCCAAAAACACTTGTCCAGGTAATTCTATTATTACTATGTTGTGTTTTACTCATACTTCATATAGCATGTAATCTATTTAATAATTACTTTACTATTTAGGAAACTACTACTTCAATGCCGCAGTCCCAACCTCATATGGATCCACTAACACGTCTATGTGTAGTGGCAATGAACATAAAAAATCCTGTCAAGGTTCATATGGATTTAGGGATTATAGATGATATGAAGGATTACGACTTCTACATTTACCAGAGAGATGTGATGGAGCTACTCATGACTGATAAGTTGAACATATCGATCTTGCAATTGTTTGTAAAGTAAGTTTATTGTTGTTTTTGGATGATGTCTAAGCATTTAATTCTTAAAACTCACATATTTAAATATTGTAGGTATCTCAATCACCTTTGCAACTTATCAGGAAAAAGTGATAAGTATGGTTTCATGTGCCCACAACACATCCAAAGGCAAGGTAACAAGACATCTGGAATATCAGCCTACATCAGATCTAGACTCAAAGAAGGCAACAAGCAATGTTTCCTTGCACCATATCATCAAGGGTAAGAAAAAAATTATAATTCATATGATATTGTGGCTGTGTAATTTATTCCTTATTTTGTAGGGATCATTGGCAATTGATGGTTATTTCCCCTCAACAAAATGCCGTAACTTGGTTCTGCTCTATATCGATGCCACCAAATGATGATTTCAAGGATATGATTGACACGTAAGTGTGTTCATGTAAATCTTTTTGTGATATTTATTATTATTACTTTGTAATATAATCCCTTGCATGCATTTGAACTTAGTGCTATAGGATCGAGTAAAGTCCTGCAGGGTCAGCATGCACATCAGCTGAAGAAGACTTCGTGGTTTTACCCAAAGGTAAGTAGTATGAACCTGAGGACTTTTTGCAATAAACTTTCACTCTTTTATGATGTTGGCCATTTTTTGTTTATTTGTAGTGTCAAAGACAAGTGGGAGACAAAGTGTGTGGATATTATGTGATGATATATATGTTCAATATCATCACTTCAGGAATTATTGAATCATTTGAAAAGGTAATTATAGCTTACAAAACTTAGTTTTGTTCCTTTGTGAGTTCATGTTTTGATAGGCTTTGAACTTATAGATATTCGACAATGAGGACTCCTTTTCTGATGAGGAAATTAAAGGCATTCAAAGGCGTTGGGCAAGCTATTTTCTAGAAACCACTTTGCTTTGAAGGTTAGATTTGGTTGCACAAACTTTCTAAATAAGTTTCAAATGTGTGAGTGGAAACATGGCCATGCAATTGTAAATCACGCACCAAAAAATTTATGAACTTTGTCTTGATGTATGTTCTTATACTTTTAGGTTCACTAGAGTTGGCTAATTGATCTTACATGCTAAATAGTTGGTTTAGGTGAAATAAGTGGTGTTTTAATTTTGCAAATTAGGCTATTACCACTGCGTAAAGTGGAAGATATATAGATATATCTATATATCTATATATTCATATACATATATAATGGTGGTATCTCATTTTAGGGTATCTAGTTAGTTATTATAAACAAAAGAATGGGGTTTGATTATTTTTTGGGATCTCTTATTAGATATAATGGAAGAGTTTCATTATGGCAAAAAAGAAAGAAAGAAGAGTTTCATATCAACAAAAGAGGTGTTAGTGATGATTAGATAAGTGGCAATTCAAAGTAGAATTTAATTCTTTTCCTTCAAATATGGGAACTATTGAGAAAAATGATGATTTTTTTCATTGACAAGAAGATAGAACATTGAGATTAAAACTCTAACTGATATAGATGTTTCTTTATGATCTTTGTGCAGGATGGACATTGAAATGAAAGCTATTTTGTTGGCCAACTATGTTCAAAAGAAAGCACGAGATTGGTCATGATAAGTTTTTGTTGTCTTGATTTATGCTGTAATATTTTTAGGTTAATTTAAGGCATGATAGTCCTTTAAATTTGAAAGACATTGGGCTATTTGGTACAATTCTTTTTTTGTTTGTGCAGTGATGATGTTTAATACATTGTAACTTATGCATAGAAAGTACATATGGCTCAAATTATAATGTGTTCTTAGTATTTGCTAGTTTGATTTATATTTTGAGTGTAAACAGAGATGATAAGTATAAAATTCAGTAAGTATATTTAAAAAAAAATTAAGAGCACTTTCTAGATCGGTTATGAGTCATGACCGATCTAGAAAATTATATTTTCTAGATCGGTCATGACTCATAACCGATCTAGAAAGTGCTCTTAATTTTTTTCAGAATAATTTTTAGATCGGGTTTTTAAAAAAACCCGATCTAGAAAATACTTTCTAGATCGGTTAAATAACCGATCTAGAAAAAGCAAAGTTTTCTACATCGGTCACTTCTACATCTGCAGAAAAACTGATCTAGAAAGAATATTTCACCCGATCTAAAAAGTGCTTAGTGTAGTAGTGGGATCAGCAATTCTGCTATCCAACCGCTCATCTGATCGCCGCCGTGCCAAGTACCTACTTCTCCACACAGTGCGTACCCACAAAGGTGCAGAAGACAAGTCATATAGTTGTGTCTTCCAACAAGAAGACGATAACAAATCCATTGGTGTCTCTCTCTCCAAAGACCTCATGGGTGTTGCAGGAGAAGCCCTCAAAGCCAACATCACCACCCTTGGCCCACTAGTTCTTCCCATCTCAGAGCAGCTTCTATTCTTCGCTGCTCTGGTTGCCAGAAAAGTTCTCATGATGAAGGTGAAGCCCTATATTCCGGACTTCAAGCTTGCTTTTGAGCACTTTTGTATTCATGCTGGAGGAAGAGCGGTTTTCGATGAGATGGAGAAGAACCTGGAGCTTAGTGATTGGCACATGGAGCCATCGAGGATGACACTGCACAGATTTGGGAACATTTCTAGCAGTTCTGTGTGGTATGAATTGGCATACGCTGAAGCTAAGGGGAGGATCAGGAAGGGTGATAGGACATGGCAGATTGGCTTTGGGTCTGGGTTTAAGTGTAACAGTGCTGTTTGGCTGGCCTTGAAGACAGTGAATCCAGCGAAGGAGAAGAATCCATGGATGGATGAGATTCATGAGTTTCCTATTCAAGTTCCAAGAAGTAGCAACCATTGACTTCTAGTTTATGTTATGTAATGTTATGTAAAGATGTGGAGTGGATGATTCGTTTTCTTAGCAGTGAGTTGAAGTTCCAAGTATCAGTAGCATGAGATAAGTGTTCTGTAAGAACTTATTGTGTTAGGTATCTGTCTGCTTGTAATCGTGAATAATGTATCTTAATTATTTAAGTATTCTAAAATAAAAATGAAAAAAGATGACAAGTGAAAAATAAATAAATTTCTCTTTGTTTTCAAGTCATTTGAGATGATTTGTTTATTTTCAGTTTCAATTTATTCATTTCTTCTATGCATAGATACACAAATAAGTATATAGTTCTTATCTTATTGTGTTCACTGTAGGCGTGCAACTAGCTCAAATTGCTTAGAATGAGTATACTTTTAATGACTATAAAAGGTGTGATTTATTATAAATTTCATTTTATACATTGATATATTAATTATTTTTATTTGCTAATGGCACTGCCATTGATCCTTCATCCGCAGGACCCAAGACATATATATCTTAGACCCATATTTTTATTTTATTTTATTTATTTATTTTTGCTTTTTTCTTTTTGCTTGAGCATCCGGTATCTATGGGTCACGAGGACTCATGACTAATCCGGATTCGAGATGGGGTGGGTATTTAGGCAAACCTCTCCTCAGGAAGATATATCCAAGGTTTGAACCCCTGACCTTTCAGGTAAAATCCGCCTTGGGGACGAGTTCCCGTACCACTGGTCCAACTCTTATTGGGTATTTATTTTTGCTTTTAATTGTCAGAGGGCCAGCATAAATTGGAATTGGTTTGTGAATAAGGTGAAATTGAAAGTTGGTGTTGATGACACCTTTCATCACCCAATTATTTTCATTCCTTGAAGAGATTAAGGTGGGTATGGTAGGCCATCGGGTTGGATATTCATATCAACACTGGACTGACGCTGACATCAAGAAATTGGATATTCACAAGAAAAGCGAGATACACAATCAAATTTGTTTAAAAATTTCAATACTCTTAATATTTCCTCTACATTTTATAGGTCAATTATGATGATACTCCCTCATATCCTTTTTATAAGGGACTTTCTAGAAATTTTTTCTGATCTTTTTATAAGAAATTTTGTAATATTTAGTAATATTTTTCTTATTTTACCCTCATCATTTATTTTTTCTTATAAATTATTATTAGACTTTTTAGATAAAAAAGGGATTCTTAATTGGTCAAATGATATTTAATGTGGATTATATTATTATATTAAATAGGGGTAAAAAGGGAATGTTTGATTTTTCTTTTATAATTTTAAGAGGATTACTAATTTTCTTAATATACATGAAATAGTTAAAAGTCCCTTATAAAAAGGATAGGACGAGTATCTCTTAATTGCACAGAAAACAAATGAAGGACTTTATTGAAAAATAAAAATGATTTAGACATTTTACAAATTAGAGTGCCTCATATTTAAAATAAAAAATTACTCTAGTAGGGGTGCCCTATGTTTTAATTGCATATGCTTCGGGAACTGTGATAAGTCTAGTCTGAAACATGAAAGAAACCGGTAATAAGAGAACTGGTTGTGAAATGGGTGAAAAACAAAGAAACTGGTGGTTTAAGTGCATGTTTGGCTACACATAAAACCTAAGTTTTCAGCCCAAGAAGTGATTATCCAATTTTGTTGTCATGTTTGGATGCTGCAGCTCCTACTTAAAAAAAAAAGAGATTCTGGCCCAAAAGAGATTATGATGAGAAGCTGGTCATAAGAGCTTTTATGGTAGATAAAATTGCTTTTCTAACTGTTGGAGCATTAAATGTAGAATTAAAATTGGCCAACACCTCCTTCAATGGCCCCAAAGTTTACCTTCAACATATCCTTCAGTCCAAAGCTCATTTTTGTGCGTGGCTCCTAACGTCCTCCAACAGCAACCTCTGCTAGTGGCGGGTGTGCATTTTTTCTGCCTTTGTTGAGCTCCTCATTCACCGATGACTTCTTCATAGCAACAAGTGTTATAACTTTGGTGGAGGTATCTCTGTTTTCCTCTTTCAGCGTCTCTTTCTTCATGGCTATGTTTGCAAATTTGCTGCCATTGAGCATCTCTTTCTTCACGGTCGTAGCTGTGCTTACAAATTTGTCCTCGTTGAGTGTTTCCTTCTTCATGGTGAGCTGTGTTTGTAGATCCGTAGCCGGTGAGCTTCTCCTTCTTTACGGCTGCATCTGTGCTTCCAGATCCATCATCGGTGAGCTTCTTCTTCTTCACAACCACATCTATGCATCCAGATCCATCGCAGATGAGCTTCTCGTTCTTCACGACCGCAGCTGTGGTTGTAGAACCGTCCTCCTTGAGCTTCTCATTCTTCACGGCCGCAGGTATCTTCTCTTTCTTCACTGTTAGGTCTGTCCGCAGATCTGATGGACAATGAACTACATCAACCTCCATCATCTGCAAATCCGAGCACAAACAAGTTTATTGCTTCAACCTCGATAAACTCTATTCCGCCACCATCCTATTTCAAGTCTCACTCAATTATATATATATTCGAGATTGTTATTGGCTTTTAATTTAGTTTAGGTCTTGATTCGGTACTGTAAATTCTAATTATCCAAGTTTAATTTGTCTGTGTTTAAAAGGACTAATGCAATTAATTGGCAAATTTTTTTGTTTGAAGCAATGCTCTCCACAGAGTCTAAGCTGCCATTTCTCAAAGTGTTTAATGATATGAAGTTTATCTTAGCTAAGTTAATCTGTTATGATTGCACTTGAATGCTGTATAATGGTATAACTCTAGTGAAAAGTCCTTATTAGGCATTCTCTTGAATGCATTCTGATGATCAAGGCCATACTACTAGTATGCACTTGATCATAAGAAGGCATATTGGAATTAGTATGTAGCATTGGGAAGTGATGACGATTCTAAGTTTTATATATTAAAATGCGATTTGTTATCTATAAAATTGGCATGGGAAGCTTTTCCCCCTTTTCTTTTTCAAATTTCTGAGGAAAAGCAATGTCATATAATGCATTCATGATTTGAGCTTTTTCTCTAGCTTTCTCTAGGTATTAGGCAATGTCATATAAAGTGAATTGAACTTTCTTCTGAACTTCACATCAGCTTGTTATGCAATGACATTTCTTTAATGGCACGCCTCCTGAGTAAATGTGTGATGATTCTGGAAGAGCATGCTTAATGAGGAATCAACATTGTCTTTACTTGTTCTATTTTAATGTTTAGTCAATTTAGTAATAGATAGTGAATGGGTTGGTTTGATGAGTTGCTAGTTGCAAAATATATCGTCATCCAACTTGAAAACCTGAATGAAATATCTTATATTTGGCTACTCTCATGTAATGGACTGGCAAAATAATAAGGCCGGGAATCTACTATCTTTTGATTTAGATGTGTGATTCAGAATGTTGCTTGGTTTTGTATTTGTTGTCCACAGTTGTTAGGAAATGTACACTGATTTTTCCTTATTGCACTTGTAATTTTGTTTATGGGACCAACTACTGTTATTTTTTTTTTCTTTTTATGAAGCTTTTTTTCCTTCTTGGAATCACGTTTTGTCTAGGGTCCTGTTGGATTAATATATTTGTCATCATGTTATGATGAGTTTTATCATGGTTTACGGTCAATTTTCTTACTAGTTGGATTAGCATCTTTTATTCATCTCTGATGTTGGATTAATTCCATCTTCTCTTGTTTATGTTTGTTGTGTATGCATATGGATACTTTGGATCTTTTTTTTTATTATGGATGTTTTTGGTAATAGAATCATGAGTAATGATAAGGCAAAGGAAAGTTGGGACATTGAGATGACTGAAATTTTAATCAAATTATGCTTGCAACAAGTCTATAAAGGGCAACGACATGGAACTACTTATACAAAAATAGTATGGAGAGAAATAGTTTCTGGATTTAAAGAACAAATTGGTAGGAGCTATGATAGAGGACAACTTAAAAATAAGTTGGATTCCCTTAAAAAAGAGTGGATGACATGGTGCAAATTGTTTGAGAAAGAGATAGGTTTAGGGTGGAATCCTGATACACATACGGTAGATGCACTTGATAGTTGGTGTGCTAAGAAGCAAGAGGTATGTAATTGTGAATTTGGTATTATAAACTTTATATTCATTGTGTAATATATAACAATGATTGGTTGTAAACATGCAGGCAAATCCACTATATGCAAAATACAGATATAAAGGACTTCCATTCAAAGATGAATTAACAATTCTATTAAAAAATGTGGTGGCAACTAGACAACAAGCATGGGCACCCTCATCTCAAAGATTACCTAATTAGGTAAAAGAAGATGACGATGTGTATTGTCCTACCTTAGACTTATAGGAAGGATTCGGGGACAGTAAGGAAGAGTTTTAAAATCCTACTCTTGGAGTTAGTGCTAGAATTAATACTGAATTTGGAGATATTAATTTAAATACTTTGCAAGGGTGATCTAGTGAAAGAAGCATGGGAAAGAGAAAAAGGATGAAACCTTCTGAAGGACAGAAAAAGCAGAGAGCCCTTAATGCAAGACATTTAGTTGATGCAATTAGTAGAATTGCTGATTCTCAGGAGTCACGAGGAAAACAAAAGGCTAAAACATCTATGGGTCAAGCAATAAATGAACTAGGCACAATAGAGGCTATCACAATGGATCTGGAGTAGCATTCTTGATGTTGTGAACTCCTTTCAGACCCGATGAAAAGGGAGATCTTTTTTAAATTAAGACCACATGAGGACAGATTGATGACATGGTTGAAGTTTGCAGCTTATAGAATTTAGGATGTTATTTATGCTTTGATTTAGTACTTTGCTTCCTTTCTTTTTTGTTATGAACTTTGTTGTATGAACTTTATCTTTTTTTATGTTCAATAAATTTTGTTTTATATAGAGTTTTTGAATTTATAAAATATTATTGAACTTTTAGGAAGTCTACTGTTTAAAGAATTACTTTGTTTTCTAACTTACAGGTACAAATAATAAAATGAGTGACTCTTCTGACGATAACTTGGATCAGGCTGCACAAGTGAGTGCACTGGTTGGATTGTATGCATTTGAATGTTTATGTAAAGAGCCACGAAGAACTAGTTAGTAAACATGTCATTTATGGGTGAATGAAATTTTATAAGGATATCTCATTCGTTGTTATGAGATGTTTCGAATGGAGAAGAAGGTATTTGATGAACTTTGCATTGAATTAGTAGAACATGGATTGAAATAAACTAAGGGGATGAGAGTGTAAGAAATGGTTGCAATATTTTTAAACACAGTTGGACATGGGGTTGGAAATATGATGCTATAAGAAAGATTTCAACACTCAGAAGACATTATAAGTAGATATTTTCATGAAGTTCTAGTGGCATGCCTTAGATTATCAATGAGACACATCAAGCCATGAGATAGCAGATGTCGTGATATATCACCAAAAATACAACATGATTGCCAATATTGGCCATTTTTCATGAACGCTATAGGAGCTATTGACGGAACCCATATCCCATGCATTATTAGTCCCACCGAACAACCAAGATTTATTGGAAGAAAAGGATATCCAACGCATAATGTAATGGTTGTATGTGATTGAGATATGTGCTTCACTTTTGTATTAGCCAGATGGTAAGAAATCGCACATGATGCTCGTGTTTTTTAGAATGCCCTCACAACTCCTTCCATGAATTTTCCGCATCCACCTCCTAGTATGTTTCTTGTAAATACAAGTATTTATTATTTCAGTTGAAATTATAAATAATTTACAAAATTTTCATTAGTTATTAGGTAAATATTAGTTGGTAGATGCTGATTACCCAACACCAACAGAATATCTTGGTCCATATAAATATGAGCGCTACCACTTGCCAAAATTTAAACGTACTAATGGATTTGCTAACCCGAATGAAGCGTTCAATTATTTTCATTCAAGCTTAAGAAGCATAATAGAAAGGACTTTTGGAGTTTGAAAGAATAGGTTTGCAATTTTACATCGAATGTCCAGGTTCAAATTTGATACACAAGTTCAGATAGTTTGTGTAATAATGGCCATACATAACTTCATTAGAAAGAAATCTAAAACAGATTCCGAGTTCTTGCGTAATGAAAATGAAAATATAATTGAGCATGAAGATACTGATCATACTAATGAGTATCGGGCATTATCCTCAAGTCTAACCATGACCTCTTCAAGAGATATGAATATTACTTGTGATTTAATTCGAGATCAAATTATACAATATTTGGAAGAGAATTAGTCATGTTATATTATTAAGTTCCTTATAATAATATCATAATGTAATGGTTGTATGTGATTGGGATATATGCTTCACTTTTGTATTAGCCAGATGGGAAGGAACCGCACATAATGCTCGTGTTTTTTAGAATGCCCTTACAACTCCTTCCATGAATTTTTTGCATCCACCTCCTAGTATGTTTCTTGTAATTAAATACAAGTATTTATTATTTCACTTGAAATTATAAATGATTTACAAAATTTTCATTGGTTATTAGGTAAATATTATTTGGTAGATACTGATTACCCAACACCAACAGAATATCTTGGTCCATATAAATGTGAGCGCTACCACTTGCCAAAATTTAGACGTAATCATGGATTTGCTAACTCAAATGAAGTGTTCAATTATTTTCATTCAAGCTTGAGAAGCATAATAGAAAGGACTTTTGGAGTTTGAAAGAATAGGTTTGCAATTTTACATTGAATGTCCAGGTTCAAATTTGATACACAAATTCAGATAGTTTGTGTAACAATGACCATACATAACTTCATTAGAAGGAAATCTAAAACAGATTCCCAGTTCTTGCGTAATGAAAATGAAAATATAGCTGAGCATGAAGATATTGATCATACTAATGAGTATCGGGTATTATCCTCAAGTCTAACCATGACTTCTTCAAGAGATATGGATATTACTTGTGATTTAATTCGAGATCAAATTGTACAATATTTGGAAGAGAATTAGTCATGTTATATTATTAAGTTCCTTATAACAATATCAGTTTGTTTGGTTTAAAAATTAAAAGTGTTTTATAGGCTTTCTTTCATATTATTTGTAATTTATGATTTTAAGTAAAAATTATCAATCAATTTTGTAAACATAAAATCATTACACATTAAAAAATGCTTATGGTTAAAATAATCCAAACATGTTTAGTTTTACAAAATCACTTTTAAGGTAAAAATATCTAAATATAAATTAATTTTCACACCAGTTGTCACACCCGGAGATGCGACGCGAATAGCGTGGAGACTGAAAGAAAAAGAGAGAAATTGGCCATCTGTTGTGCAGGCTGGTTTCCTCCCTTTTTCTTTTTTTTTTTTATCTCATTTTCCCGCGTCATCCACGTCGCATCTCCGGGTGTGACAGTTTGGTGACTCCATTGGGAACGTTTGAGAGTCAAGCCTATATAGGTTGACCATGTTTTTTTTTTATGGCTTTATGTTTATTTTGGCTGCTCTTTTATCTAAATGTTGTTTGCCTTACATGATTAGGGTAGATAACATGCTTGGTAATTTTGTCTATTCACATGCTTTTGAATGTATTTGTGAGTTGAATAAAATGTGCTAGGATAGATAACATGCGGAATGAACCCTAGGGCAGATGACTATTATTTATTTGTGCATTGTTTTGTGTATTGTTTTATCTGCAGGTGGGGGATTTGGGTAATGCTTGGGTCATGAGGTTTGTATGCTCCCTTCACACACTGTGCACCTCCATGTCTAACCTCACACACATAATGGGCCCTATACCCGGGTCTGAGAGTATCCTAGGATAGTTGGAGTTTGTAACAATGCCTTTGAGGGGCTATTAAGCTCCCGGAGACCATTGTGAAGACTTCACCCAGTTGTTACCTATTTGCTAAGTTTAGTCCGGGAAGGGCTATTAAAGCTCTCAAAGGATTAAGTTTACTGGATAGGGTTCCTGTCTTGATGACGGGGGTAGCTTGGGAACCCTTTTGGAAAATAGAACCATCCTGAATCCTGCACGCAATAGTAGATGAAGCTTAAATGTTAACCTAGCCAGTTAAAGCCAAGAATCCTACCCTAGGATGCACCTAATATAGGACATGGGGGAGCGTATCCTGTCTCATACATTCTCTTTTCATATGATTTAAATTGCATTAATGGAATGGTTATCATATTAATAGGTCCTCAGTTATTTTTATACCTTATTCATGGAGAGACCTTGTCTTTCACGATACAGGACTCGTTTCTGTCTCCTTGAGAATTCAATAAGGATCTTTAAGGAGAGAAGCTTTTATGACAATTAAATGGGGACCTACTAATATTTTAACTAATCAAATTCATGGTTTCTTTTATCTCACCTCTTCATTTTTGTTTTGTTTTGTTGGGTTAAATAACATGTGCTAGGATAGATAACATGCAGAATGAATCCTAGAGTGGACGATTGTTATCTATTTATGTATTGCTTTGCTTGCATATGGGAAATTTGGGTAGTGTCTAGGTCATAAGGTCTATAGGCTCCCCTCACACACTGAGCACTTACACATCTAACCTCACCCACATAATGGGCCCTATACCCGGGTCTGAGAGCATCCAAGGATAGTTGAAGTTTGCAATAGTTCCTTTGAGGGGCTATTAAGCTCCCAGAGATCACTGTAAAGACTTCACCCAAGCTGTTACCTATTTGCTAAGTTTAGTCTGGGACGGGCTTGTAAGCCATCAAAAGATTAAATTTATCAAAATGGGGTTTCCATCTTGATGGTAGGAGCAACTCGAGGACCTTTAGGAAAATTAGAACCACCAAAAAATTGATGCACACTATTAGATGAAGCTTAGAAGCCAACCTAATTAGGTGGAGCTTGACTTCTATAAGGTAGATAGCCTAACCTAGGATGTACCTAACATAAGACACAAAGGGAGCACATCATTCATTTATGCATCCTTTACATCTTCCATTAAACCTTTAGAAAAGAGTAGTAAGTTACTTTGTACCGGAATGGCTATTTAATATCATTACATCAATTGATGGTACTATATTTGCCATGATGATGGTTTGCATTGGAAGTTCACTCCTCTCTATGGGTCCTTGATATTGATCGACCAGGAGGCATGAGTTGTATGTTTGCATTGTCAATTTTGTTTTATATACTTTGTGACTTATTCATTTACCCTATATCCCTACCTGACAGTTAGTCAAGAGTTTATTTATTCCCTTATACGCCCCCGAGCAAAGGCTTGTGACTCTCCATTCTTTATGATAATGGACCTTTGTACCAAAATCAACACACCATAAGTGAAGCGACACAATAAATTGCATCCACGTTGCATTTCTAAATAAAAAACCCAAAATTTATAGAATACAGGATTATTGGTTCTTTGCAATAAAGAAGTTAACTTAAGCATTGCTAGGGCTAAAGTTTTTTAGGAGTCAAATGACAAAGAGTGAAATCATGCCCATGCTCCATGAATATGTCAAGGGTTCCATCCTTTAACCTTTCACACCGGTGCCTCTTTCACCTTATTACTTGCCCATTGTTATTTTCCCATCCATGGAAAACCCATAAGCATTTTTGGAGTATAATTCCATGCCCTTGCCTTGACCATAAGAGGACATTTGCATAGGTTAGATAAGGGTTATAAGACTGGTCTTAAGTGCATAGTCAAAAAAAAGGGGGGGGGAAGAAAGAAAAAGAGAAGAGGAAGAATAAAAGCCCAATTCCAAGAATCACATTCGTCATAAGATCTTTTTCTCCATTTGTCAATACTTGTCTAGTTTGAAGTTAAAGTTGACTTCATTTAACCGTGTCAATGTTATAAGTCATGCATTTATATCTTCTCCTGCTTTGCCCATTCTTCTCATCAATCATTTGAACATACCTCTCACCTCATATAGTATCCCTAAGAAAAAGAAAAAAAGAAAATCAAAATGTGCATTTCCCCAATGAAAATACTTTAATTGATGTGAGTAATAAATGAAGTCCTAAGCAAATTAGGTTGCCAAGACAAATATAATAAATAGAGAGAAGAGAAAAAAAAAGAAAAGAAAAAAAAGAGTGAAAAAAGAGAGAAGATGAAAAAGTGAAAGGGAGATATGATTGTATGTTCCATAAATGAGTTAAGTCGAGAAAATGAGGCATTCTTTCTCTTCCCATTCTAAAGGAGTTACCCTAGTCACCCTAATTGAGCCTGAACTAGTAATGTTAATTTCATTAGCCCAAAATCAATTAATACCAGGGGCGGGTAGTTTTAACATGTTTTTATACTCAAAATTCAAATATCAAGAGAGGATTATACCTAAATTTGGTTTGAGTACCTACCATTTCTCAGCTTATGGAAAAATTTGCTCCCTTCAACAAGAAGCAATGAGAATTGACACATGAGAGAGGTCTCAAAAAGAAAGGAAAGTCATCAATATAGAATTCTCAAAGGAAAAAGCTCGCTAGGTTGAAAAGCTGAAAAGGCAACCTAGGCAAAAATTTGAAAAAAAATATATAATAATAATTAGAGCATGGAAAAAGAGGGCCTCATTATGAGAAAATTAAAAAAAAAAAAAGGGGAAATTATGTTGGAAAGGTTTGAGTTCTCCAAGCAAAAGCTCTAAGAGACTACATGATTTTTCGAGTTAACACGGCTATCATGGCAAAATTCTCATCGCATTCTCACTTTCCACCTAACCCCCATTGTCGCCCTTTTGTCCACACAATAATCCTTAAAGTTGTACTCCTCACTTGAATGTGTGGACATTACTGTCCATTCCTTCTTAACTCATCATTGTGCCCTTTTGCTTGAACCACAAAATCCCTGTCATGACCACATTACAACCTCAAAGATCCTCTTTTGGTAAATGAGTTTCAATATAAAATCATGTTAAATAGTCAATAGAAGAAGGTAGGTGGAAGAAATAATGGGGGCATGGTATTTTGAGCCTTATATCCTTTCATTTCATAAACCTATTCACCCGGGCCACATTACAAACCCCAAAAGTCCTCATGGAGGTCTAACTTGTTTAAACATAATTGGGGCAATAATTTCGTAGGGAAAGTCATCAAGATTGAGATACCTCAAACTGGGGCAAAAAAAAAAGGAGCAAAAACAAAAAAAAGAGAAAAAGAAAGAAGAAAATGGGAAAAAGAAAACCATATCAGTGAATGAAATTCCAAACTCACATCAATTTTGGATATTTTCATATTGAGCATGCAAAGCCAAGAAGGGGAATTCTTCCCTACTCTCATCTTTATCTCCTGTCATTCCATTTTTTATGTTACTTGACAACATTTCCAAAGTGAAATTTGCGCATTCTCAAATTTTACTTCTTTGTCATTTCCCACTACACTTTCTCAATAAAATTCTAGCATTGCATCACCCTACATCCATTCTTCAAGCATTTCTTTCCAAATGGTTTCTTGCTTTCATATTCCCAACATTCCATTGATTTTGGAACTTCATTTCTTTTCTATACCTAACTTTGTATCTATTATGTCTAACTGCATTGACATTTTTAAATAAAGTAATTGTAAATTTTACTCATCAGCTAGTCAAGCATTAAAAATGAAAATAGATGGGGACAAAGGGGAAAACAGCCATATCAGATAGGCATTTGAAATTGGGGCAATTAAATTCCTAAAAAAAAAGAGGAGAGAAATTTCCAAATATTGATGTCTAAGAGCGTGTCTAGCTCCTAATAGAATACATTCATGTAATCTTTGAGTGAAGTTTTTCCTGGGGCAAATAAAGTCTTCTGAATTGCAAAGACCAAACAAATCATATATTTTGTAAATCTAAGTATTTTAGATACGGATTTCTTGCATCAAACATTACAAATGCACTTTCTTTCAAGAACATTAGGAAATTAAAAGCAAAATTTTGCATCCATCACATTAACTTAAGCCTATGAAAAAAAACTATAAAAAATGCATTAAAAAAAGAGAGAATACAAAAATAAAAAAGAAAGAGAGAAAAAATCATGAAAAAGCCAGAAAAAGCATCACTTCACGTCATTCATTGCATGCATTACATTAAAATAAATTTCCAATAAGATTGGGGCAAATGAAGATCAATTGTTTAAGTGAAGTAAAATGAAAACAAAAATCTTGCACCCATTGCATCAAGATTTGGTTTCATTTAGATTGGTGGCAACATGAAATCACACTTGCAACACTCATATCTCATGCATTGCATCATATAAACTTCTGCTCGGATTGAGGCCACCATAATATTCTCCTTTCGCTCAACAAATGCATAATCAAGCTTTTAAATCAAAAGCTTGTTCCATTCATTCATCATCCATTATATATACTGCATCAAGACTAGCTCCCACCTAGATTGGGCAACAACAAAAGAGCGGAAAAAAAAAACAAAGAAAACAAAAACCAAAAAAAAAACAAAAAGCAAACAAAAAAAATCTTGCATGTTCCATTTGGGAAAAAGAAAAGAAAAGAAGAAGAAAATTTTGCATAAATTATAGCACAAAAATTTTTTTTCACTCCCAGATTGGGGCATGTAAAAAAAAAAAATTATCACATCTTACATATATTTTCCTTGCATACATTACAAATAAATTCTCATTCAAATTCAGAGGAAAAATTTTTATGTTTCACATGCATTTTCTTTACGTGCATTACATATATCAATCCTTATTTAAATTGGGGCATACATGATAAATCATGCATTTTTCATGCATCATTTTTACATACATTGCATCAAAATAAGCTCCCACTCAAAAAACAAAAAAAAAACTTGCATTTTGACATGCACTTTCCATTGCATACATTACCTCACCATAAACTTCCTTTTAGATTAGGCAAAATAAATTGAAAACAAAAAACAAAAAACAAAAAACCAAACAAGAAAAATCTTGTATAATCCATCTGAAAAAAAAAAAGAGGAAGAAGAAAAGAAAAGAAAATTGTAGTGTGAAAAAAATTTCACTCTAGGATTAAGGCAAAAAAAAAAATTTTCATGTTTCACATTCATTTCCCTTACCGGCATGACATAAAAAAATTCTCATTCACATTAGGGCAAATATGAGAAATCTCATGTTTTATATGCATTTTCTTTGCACATAACGTCAAAATAAAATTCCTGTTGAGATTGGGGAAAAAAAAAATTTGGCATTCTACATGCATCTTCCTTCCATTGCATTTATTACATCACCATGAACTCCTTTCAAATTAGGGCAAAACAAGTTGAAAAAAAAAACAAAAAAAAATAGAAAAAAAAAAACAAACAAGAAAAATCTTGCATAATCCATTAAAAAAAGAGAGAGAGAGAAGAAAAGAAAAAAAATTGGAGCATGGAAAAATTCACTTTAGGATTAAGGTAAAAAAAAAAATTTCATGTTTCACATGCATTTCCCTTACCGGCATTACATAAATAAATTCTCATTCGTGTTAGGACAAATATGAGAAATCTCACGTTTCATATGTATTTTCTTTGCACATAACATCAAAATAAAATTACCATTGAGATTAGGGCAAAAATTTTGGCATTCTACATGCATCTTCCATTGCATACATTGCATTATAGTAAGCTTCCTTTCAAATTGGGGCAAAAAAAATAAAAAAAAAAGAGAGAAAGGAGTAAGAAGAAGAAAGGAAGTTACATTCCACCGATATTTACCATTGCATGCATAGCATCACAACAAATTAAAAAGAAAAAAGAAAAAAAAAAAGAAAGTAAAGGAAAATCTCCATTTCACATACATTGCTAAAAGGGAATCCTTATACCAAAACAAAAAAAAAACACAATAATGAACAAACAAACAATAACAAAAAAAAGAGAGAGAAGAGACAAAATTCTGTCAAAACCCTGACTAGCGGCAGGCACCCCTTTAAATTTTCATCATTTAAATTCTGTCAAAGCCCTGACTAGCGGCATGCACCCTTTAAATTTCCGTCATTTAAATTTCAGTCAAAGCCCTGACTTACGGCAGGCACCCTTTAAATTTCCGTCATTTAAATTCTATCAAAGCCCTGACTAACGGCAGACACCCTTTAAATTTCTGTCATTTAATTTCTGTCAAAGCCCTGACTTGCGGCAGGCACCCTTTAAATTTCTGTTAAAGCTTGACTAGCGGCAGGCACCCTTTAAATTTCTATCATTTAAATTCTGTCAAAGCCTTGACTTGCGGCAGGCACCCTTTAAATTTCCGTCTTTATTGTTCATGCATCTTGCCCCGCAAACAAAATACATGTTTCCTTCTTCATTTGTTTCTAATGTACGAATATCATTTCATGATCTTCTTCCTTAGAAAACAAATGAAGAGGGGCTGCTCATCAACATAGTATTTTGTTTGGATCTTGCTATCACCTTTTGTTTTAATGTGCATTTGTTTTAGCCACGTCACGGCCTACTGTATCAGTCCCAGTCTAGTTAACATAGTTATTCATTCATTGCATGTTACAATAGTTTGACTCTAGCTCGAGTTAGTTTATCATTTGTGCATCTATTAGAGTTTAGGTCAATTTATTTAATCAAATCCTAGTTCATATTTGCCTTGCATGTCCTGCATCAAAGTATTCATTCTCCATTAAATCATTCATACCCAAAATAGAGTTTGGTATGCTCTAAATTCATGTCATATTGCATCTCTTTGTGTCAAGGGCAAGTGGGTCTTTGTATGTTTTGCACGGACAAAATTCGTGTTCTAATCTTTACTCGTTCCTCATGCGAGAATTCCAAAAAATTGCATTTTCCTAATTCTAACATAAGAAACTAGTAAAGAGGGGCAACTGTGAACACCCCATTTTGTCCTGGCATTTTTATAAAATAATAATAATAATAATAAATAACAAAAAAAAGAGAGGAAAAAGAATTATAAAACATAAATGCTCTTCTAAGTAGGGGAATTAATAATCATAGGTCCATCTTTTTTCTAGAATTCGATATCCGAAATTTAAAAAAAATTATTAATTAAGTAAATTCTTTCTTTTTTAAAAAAATAATAAAAATTTTTTGAACCAAAGCCCTAAACATAAAAAAAAGAAAAAGAAAGAAGCTTTGTGCCAAAATTCGGCCCGAAATCCAAAAAAAAAATTTAAAAACTCAAAATTTTTTTTCAAAAAAAAAAATAAAAAATAAAAAATAAAAAAGAAGAGGGACCATATTGGGCTGAATTGATTTCAGCCCAAAAGGTCACGAGCCCAATGGTGGGCTTGTGAACTGGTCCAAGGGGCATTGCCCTGAAATCAGAGGGAGCCCTTTAGGGCTCAGAGGAAGGCAGCCACGAAAATAAAAGAGAGAAGAGGGAGCTTAGGGGGAGGGGGCCGCAGAGAAGGAAATAGTAGAGGGAGGCCGCGGGTGAGAGGCAGGTGAAGAGGAAAAGCAAGGGGGGACTCGGGCGGAGCTACAAGGGAGTCTGAACAGGAGACCGAGGGAGTCTGAGCCAGGGATGGGAGAGAGCCCAGAGAGCAGAGAAAAAAGAGAGAGGGAGGCTGAATCAGAGAGCCTTAGGGCTCGGCCGAGGGCGAATCAGAAGGAATCGTGCGTGCGAGAGAGAGATGAGCTGCGATCCAAGTGAGAGCCAGAGAAGCGGAGCGAGCTCAAAGCCAGAAACGACAAAATAAAATCCTCCACTACTCCGTACTTTGCTGCAACAGAGTAGTGTAAAGGAGGAAGCATAAGCTATGCTCCAGACCGAGAGAGGGCAGGAGAGGCACGAAATGGCAAAGGAGCATCTCCACTATTTTGTACCGAGTACGGTAATGTGGTGGCGAGGATGGGGATGCACAAGGGAACAGGTGAGACAGAGCAAATGAGGCATGAAAGAGGAATGGGTGGACACAGAAAAGGGGACCACACGTTTGGTTTTGGATTAAGCTCCACTCGCGACAATCCAATAAAAGGGATCAGGAAGCAATTGCCAAGGGGGGATGAAATCCTAAGAGGAATCCGAGATTCTAAAAAAGAAACAGAGTGGGGGTTGGAGAAAAGCCCTCAGGGTTCTCTCTGGATGCGAAAAAACCTTAGAATTGGAGAAACAAAGCAAGGGAGTCCAATGGCAAGGCATCAGTAAGACCGAGAGAGGAGGAAGCTAAGGCAGAAGAAAGCGACATAGGGAAACAAGGAATTAAAGATCTTCAACTAGTAAGCCTGGTTTACAGACACTGAGTTGGGTTTTGTTTAGCTGGATTTATGATTCTGGTTCGAATATTGTTTGTTGCGGACATTAGATTAGATGCTTTGTTTTCATAGTTAATTGGAATCCCGTACCAGATGGTGCTGTGATATGATTTTATTTTCTTCACCTATTGTATGTGTTCTGGGTAATCAGTGCTTCGAATTTAAAGTTTTAATGGGTTGAGGGTGCTAGAATGAACTCAAGAATAAGCTCCATGTGTTGTCCGAAAGGGTTTAGTGGCTCTGTTTCTTTACTGACTAGTCGAAATTGGCTAATAGGTTAGTTTGTGTTGATGTGAGCTTTGCTGGAATTGGGATTTGATTTTAGGACTATATATTTGCTTGCTCATGCTTTGTATGTCTTTGGGAGTTTTCTGGGTTCTGTTGATTCAGGAGTTGATGTCATACTTCATACAACTTATCTGTTATGGATGGAATTCTACAATTTGAAGCTGTTTGTGTTTTAAAATCTGGCTCGTAATTGTATTCTAAGGTTTACTTTGTCTCTGTGGCTTGCTCATGTCAAGGCCTTGGCTTATAACAGGAGCTCATTTGCCTAGTGTGGATGTTGTCTTGGTTTCACATATTCGTCATGAATCCTTCGCCCTTGGTTGTCTTTTATTTCTCTTGGTTGATTAATAACGTCATCAAAAATTGGCTGATTGACTAAATGATTTGCAATGCTTTGTTCTATCATGATGTGAACCCTAAATCTTGTGGTGAGTTTCTGATTCCAAAAGTTAAGGCCACAAGATTGGAATCACTTAGTTCATACAATTGGGTGCCATTTTTGTTTCCTCTTGGTGCTTGCTTGTATGCTATGGTGGAATTACCCTTGGATATGACATTTTGTTTGGCCTGCGTTTATTATTTTAAGCCTTGATAAATTACATGAATGGGATGAATGCTGGAAATTGTTTAGATCTGTTTGCATGAGAGCTGGGTTATGGCGTTGTAACTTTGTGATGTGGATATGAGCCAAATATATGAATTATTTTAGGGTCTACCCCAAGAGACTAAGTCTCCGTGGATAAGTAAAGTGTCTGTCAAAGGGTGCCATGAGCAAGGAGTTGCCATGGTGCTTACATTGGTTAACCTTCAAATGTTTTAAGTTCCAATGGTTTCTTTATTTTTATTAATAATAATAACGATAGATAAGTAAAATAAATAATAAATAATTTAAATAAATAAAAATCTCCTTTGCAAATTTTCTTTTACCTTTATGCTTTGAGTAGTAATATTTTGAGTGTTTAGACATTAATCAATAAATTATGAGTGACCAAATCACCATATATACTGATTGGCTTAAAAATTGATTTTGAAAAAAATGAAAACATACGTAGGAGTTTCACTTTAATCTTTTGTTAAAAAAAATATATATATATATATAATACTATTCCAAGTGTAAAAAAAAAAAGGAAAGAAAAAATGAATAAATAAAGGTATTTTTAATTGTTTTTTTTTCTATTTTTCACAATTTTAAATAAGGAAATATAAATAAATAATGAATAATAAAATACAAATATTTCTTTTACAAATAAATAATATATATACATATATATTGAATGTGACAATTTTATCCTTATCCCTTTTGATTATTTTTTTTTATAAATATAGAATAATAATGAAATGGGGTATTCTAAATACATTTTCTTTTAAATAAGTACACAAATAAAAATAATAATAAATAATAATAAATAAATACGAAAAATGTAGAATATATACATAAAAGTCATATTTTTAAATTTCTTTTACCATTTTTCTTTCATAAAACAATCATAATCGTATTTATTTTTATAATTTAATTTTTTTCAATTCTATCATTTAAGTCTTTTTTGCCTTTCACCACGAGTGACATTACCGTGAGCATATAAGTGTAAATAATTAAAATTATGAGTGATCAAGTCACCATATATGCTGTTTGATTTTCATAATAAATTTTCCTTCTAGTATTTTTTACTCCAAGTGGTAATACCAGGGACATTTAAATATTAATTAGCAATTTGTGAGTGATGAAGTCGCCACATTTGTTAATTATTTCTTTTTAGAAATATACACAATAATGACATTTTGAATTTTTCTTAAGGCTCTTTTTATATGTGTTAAGAGAATTTTATCTATTTCCATTTTTGTCAAAATAATTCAGGACAAGATTATTTATTTTCCTTCAATTTTATCCATTTTTCTTATTTATGCTTTTTTTATTGTCTTTTCATTTAATAATAATAATAATAATAATAATAATAAAAAAAAAATGGATTGAAACAAAAAGTATTAATTTCCTTCAAGCTTTTATCCTTTTATTTATTTGCCTCGAGTGGTAACACCAATGATATTTTAAATACAGATCAGTAACTTGTGAGTGATGAAGTCACCACATATGCTGATTATTTTTCTTCAAAATATATGTAATAATCACGTTTTTTGAATTTTTTTATATAATAAATATGTGTGATCTTATTTATTTTAAAGAAGATAAAAATAATAATAATAATAATAAATTTGTACAAAAAAAAATTATTTGTTTTCCTTTGAACCTGTTTATGCATTTTGTCTCGAATAACACTACCGTGGACATTGAGGTATCAATTGGTATATTGTGAGTGATAAAGTCACCATATGAGCCAATTGGTTTTATTTTGTAAAAATAAAATTGTTTTCAAATATTTCTTTTTCAAATCAAAATAAAATGTTCAAAATCACACATAATTTTAATCATATTTTCTAAATTGAGAAAAAACATATCTTCTCTTTTAGAAGTTGATTAAACCAAAAATAAACATATGAAAAGAGAAAATAATGGGAATTAATCTGTCTTTTACAAATTAAAATATACCAATCAATTCTAAAAGTTGTTTTCTTTGTGGAAAGACAATTATTTTCTATAAACCTCTCTTTTCAAAGAATATATATAATAAAAAAATACCAACCTAGTGACATATATTTCTAATTCGAACTATGTCAATTTTGATCCTTATTACAGGGTACGTAGGCCCCAGACTCTAATTCTAGGTCAAATCCACTTTTGTAAATAAATAACATTTTTTATCTTATTCTAATTAAAATCATTTTTACAAAATCTATTCTACTCAAAATTACTTCCATAAAAATTTTTCTAAACATACACTAAGAGATTGGGCAGGTTCAACGTGTAGATCTGAGGTAAAGAGAAAGAGGGGCAAGAGAAAGATGAAACGAAGACAATTGAGGGTGATAATGATAAAAAAGGGGGAGGAGCGAGAGAAAGATGACAGGAACATATGGAAAGGAGATCCTATCTCTTCCTCTCAAACAATGGGCTTGGAGTTATCAACAGTGGTGGACGAACTGCTAATGCAAGACATTACAGACGAGAATAGAGACAGAGGATAGACCAACAACCAAGGGAGGAGAGCACACATGGGTGGACGACGGCTTTTGAAACAAATGGAGGGTTTGGAAAAGAGAGAATGGCCTGAGATTGATTTGAATTTTGAATTAGTGCTTTTGGATGGCTTTTCCTTTCCTCATACAGTCATTTCACATCTTTTAAAAAAATAAAAAAAAATTGACAGACTAGTAATTTCATACAGAAGCCAAGGAACATTCTAGCAAATGTGGGTCTCTGATCTGCATTATTATTTTTAATAAAAAAATCAGATAACAGAGACCTCACGTTCTCCCATGATTTGAAAAGGAGACCCTTACATAATTACATTTCCCCATACTGAAAAGCACAATATTATACAAAACCCACTGTACGTCCGAATAAAATATAATTTTATTTTGGTCAAAAAATTAATGTAGTTTTTTTTTAAAAAAATAGAGTTTTTTAAAACTATACTCTTATCACTTTATTTCATTTTTATTTTAAATTTGTAAGTTTATTACTGTTAGTTAGTTGAAAATTTATTATTTCTATTCATATTCTAATCCTTATTTTTATCTAAAGTAATTAATATAAACTTATAAAAACATTATTTTCTCCAGTTGTTAATATAGTTACTTTTATCTAAAACTTACTTTAATTTATATCTTTACACTTAATAATTACTATAAATTTAAAAATATTTATTCTTTATAGATTTTTATCTCTTCATAGGAAATTAACAAGAGGAGTATTTTGGAATCAAATAATTAATATTTCATAAATTCTTGCGAGACTGACATAAAAGACCAAAGAGAGTAATTTTATTATGACCGGTTCAACTACAGTTGAGACCACAGTCAAACTATTGAACATTAAATTAATGCTTTATTTAGTTCAATAACCAATTTAATTTTCCTAACATTATTTGTACATACAATAGCAAAAACAAAATTATTTCTAACAAAAAAGGTACAAGAATTTTCAAACTGCTGTGAGCATGCAATACAAGAAGTAAAGCCATATCCCAATCAGATTATCAAATTGTAACATCCATGAATCTATGATTAATATGATTACAATGAATTGTGATTTCAATAAGTTACATTGAATGAAGATATACAATGAATTGTGGTTTAAATAAGTTACATTGAATGAAGTATAAAATGAATTGTGGTTTAAATAAGTTACATTGAATGAAGTATACAATGAATTATACTAATGAACATACACTGAATGAAGTTATCCATTGGATTGATGTCACTTACTAGCCTAGACATCAACACTATAAATATCCCTCTCATTTCTTCATTTTAGCACCCCACCAGTTGTGAGTGAAAAAAAGAGAAAGCCAAGGGAGAGAAAGAGAGTGAGTGAAAGAGAAGGAAAAAGAAAGAAGGCAAGCTGTTTAGCTCTGAATACTTTTCGGTGGAGGTAGTATATTATTTATTTCATGCATTTTCTGTGAATTAATTATGGATGTTATGTGATATTGTTGGATGAGTTGTTTTAATATAAATGTTTTGAAATGCTATGGATGTCTAGTATTGAGAGGAAACTCTGCTGAAAATTTTATAGATGCATGAAATATGAGTTATTTGGTTGTTTGCATAATTACCTGATTATGAGTATAATTTGTATGAATAAATATATATACTACTGAGATTTCCCTAAATCTCACACCCAATGACTAACAATGTTAGGGTCAAGCAAAGGCAAAAGCAAGGAGGTAATTAACTGAAAGGAAGCAGATTGAAAGATATTATTTAATATTAGAATAAATGTAATTAAATTATGGTGATGTGCTTTAGTTATGATTTCTACTCGCTGGTTTTTACTTTAGATGTTTTGGAACAATTGTTAGATGATTATAGTATGATTGGTTTAATTATTATTAATTAAAGTAAATTTTCAGTTAAATTGTTGTCTTTTGAGCAACCTAATTTTGAAAAGTTTAAAAGTTTTATTATTCTAGATTTTTATTTCTTTCCACTAAATATATAATATATGATTAAAAGTTTAGTAAACTAAGGTGTTACATTAGAGCAAAGATCTGGGTAAATCCTTGCAATTGGAAAGTTTTGTGTGTTTTTTTAGTTATAATTTTCCCTTAAGATTGCTAGTGCTTATCAGTTGCCTTAGTTGCAGATGGCCAATAACCCGAATGCAAGAAATTAGGATGAGCTTAACTTAGACCCTATGGAGGAGAGTATGGGATCTAATCTAACTTTCAGCAATGACAGCAACATGACAATCACTGACCTAAAATATTACCCAGAGTTAGGAAATGATTTGATTGCTACTAATCCCTTACGAATAGTTCCTCCAGGACCAGGGATAACATTCATGAACATAGATGAGGAAGTTGATCAGCCCATGAACTCTATGGATTCCAGTAACTCTGACTCGACTGAACTATTTGGAGAAAATGGTGGTCTTTCCCAACTAGACCAAAGACTCCAAATCCAACTAATAGTCATGATTGCTTCTAATAACTGTCGTGCTCAATATGGAGGATATGTTCTAGTCTTGAAATTCCTGAGCATAGTATTGGAGGTGAAAGAGATCCTTGAAAGACAACATGGTCATAGACTCCCTAAGGGGCTTTAGGTTGAGCAAGTGCTTGATGCTCTCCCTGACCATTGGTTCTGGAATCACATCAAAGAGAAGTTACAAGGTTGTGTGTTCAATACATTGGAAAACTGTGTTATTGTCTACACGCTTCAGGCAGAACGCTATAGGGAAGAGGAAGAGGCTGAGGCAATGGAAGCCTCAGAGGAAGAAATACCAGAGGAGGTGTAACACCTTACTTTTATCTATATTTTTTCATATATTATAGTGTGGAAAGCATCCAATTAGCTCATATTAAGAGCTTGAACCATTAATAGAACCAAAATATTTAAATTAAAAAAAAACATGGTACTATTTATTTGGTTTTCAAGTTTTCTGGACGAACTTTAAAAAATCATAACTTAATTCAGAAAAATTGTATCAATGTGATTCAAGTCTCTAAATGAAGCTAGAAACATGATATATAAGATAAAAATATGAAACTTTCCTTTAATCCGACCAATTAGTACATTTTATTGCTCAAACTTACACTGTACAAATGATCATTTCTCTCTTCTCCAGGATTTTGGCCATAATTTTTAAAAATTCCTATCTAACTCTATACTGAGCCAAATCATGCATTCTATATGCCATTAGAAAGACATATATGTCTACTTACCTTCATATTTTTCTTATACATTCATTTAGTCTAGACAGGGCGCAACATCAATTTGAATTACTAGAAATCAGAACATCACTTTTTTCTGGAACAGTCTTGGGAAAACTTGTATATCTCCCATTGTACAGCTCCAATTGAACTCAAACCAGTGGCATATTAACCTCATAAGATAAATATTTTCATAAATTTAAGACACTAAATTTTTAGAGCTCTGTATGATTTTATATCACTTTTCAAAAAGAAGGAATATATTCAGTAAAATTCGCAGCCTTCACATCACTGTCCAGTTTTGACCCTTAACTTCAAAAATATACTATAAATTGTACACATATCCAAATTGAGTATTCTTTATCTCATTGGAAAGCTTGTTCTCTCTAGTTTCAGATAATATATAACACTTGACTTACTTTCCCTGTCTCAGTCAAACAATATTAACTTTACTTTCATTACTACCAAATAAACTTCTAGCAATATAACATGGCAAAGTTGACTTCATAACAAGCCCACATGATCATTCCACATTTCAAACCCATGCCAAACATTTCATAATGCTCATAAGAACATAATAGCATAAGGATATAGATCCATATGCATATACATAATTTTTATACATTATTTCAAAATATGGAATCATAGCTTGAAATTATCATCAAGCATCATTCTCTCCTTCATTCTCTTTGGCTCCTTGTTCTCCTTAACATTGCTTGTGCCTATCATTTGGGATACTTGAGGGGGTGAGATTGGGGACAATCTCAGTAGCAAGTTACATTTCATGCAATTATGTCAATCATGTCAAATAACTCACATTTGATCACATCTAATCAAATCAATCATATTTAAACAATAAATTGTCACATTGGTTATAAAAAATTTGGCAGCACAACGGCTTAGAAAATGGACATCCCGGGTAATAAAACCCCTCATTTTACAGCCAAGACCAATCAAAGAAATCACAATTTCAATATGACAACACAATTTAATCATAGAAAGATAATGAAAGAACATAAAGCAAGAATATGAAACTTAGCTACCTTGAAGCATTCCTTTGGCTCTTCCTCTTGAATCTAATGCTCCACCACTTGGTTCCCCCTCCTTTAATAACTTACTTGAGCTTTATCAATTCCTAATACATCATTAAACACTCACTTTATTCACTGATTTCATGAGTTACTTCTTAAAGACTCACAAAACCCTAGAATTTCATTTTTTTTTCACCTTAAGCTTTTTATTTAACCCCATACTATATTCCAATGATCTTAGCTCATTGAGAGCTTCATTTTGACTATAATTTTTCATATTTACAAAAATGCTCTTGATCCAGAACTTATTTATAATTTTTAAAACTTCTAAGTCATTAGGTGTAATTTTCACCAAAATTCATAAAATTTACTTCAATCCCCTCCATGCGTCCACTGCCTTCCTTTCTTTCTTTCTTTTCTTTTTTTTTCGTTTTCCTCCTTTTTTTTTCTTTTCTTTTCCTTTTTTTTCTCCCAGGGGTAAAATGGTCATTTTCTCATTTTTCCTTCTGACCAAGATAATTGTCCTCTTTATCTTATATTATGCAAAATGGTGTACATCCATTTTTGTAAATTCCTTATAGATTTTAAAATATTGAGCCTTAAACATTTAAGAGAAATTTTGGAATATTACAGGAGGACTCAGAGGAAGACCCGGAGGAAGATCCGGAAGAGTATCCTATTGAAGTAGAAAAGGAAGTGGAAGTGATAAATGTCGAGGAGTATTATCGGGAAAAGGATGGTCTAGACATTGATAAATTGTGGAAGGAGGTTGGACTAGATGATGGTACAAGTGACTATTACATAGATTATGACTCTGATGAATACTCAGAGTACAATCCTATGGAGGATTCTGATGAAGATACTGATGATGAATAGAATTTATGTCTCCCATAGAATCATAATAGTAAGGTGAATGTATTGATTGCAATTTTTGTTATAAATATTGCAGGCTAGAACATTAGATTATTTAAGTATTTTTATGGTATTGATAATTCTAATTATTTACTAGCATCTAAACTTATAATGAAGTATAATGTTTCTGCTGTTGTTTATATGTTGTGGTACTTTGATAAATTTTATATAAATGCATAATATATTACCTGTTATGTATACGGGGTGAAATAACTCAATAGGCTGTTGCTGAATTGTTAAAATTATTTCAGAATAGTTAATATAAGAGATGGAAGAGTTCCACATAATGAGGGACCTTCAAGAGGAACTCAAATAGATCCTCTTCAGGCTATACTAAATAGGTTGGATCAACAGCAACAAACTATTGAGCAAATACAAGCTACTTTAACAGCACAAGAGCAAGCTAGAGTACAACAAACTGCTAGGACAAATGTGTCGCCAGTACAAAATTAACGAATGGAACCCCCACATGTTCCAGGTGATCAAGAGGCAGAGTTAGCTCAACAACAGAGGCTTATAACACAATTTTGGAAGCATAACCCACCTACCTTTGAAGGGAAATTTGACGTGCAAATTGCAGAAGATTGGATCATGAGACTAGAAAAAAATTTTAGAATCATGAGGGTCAATACAGAACTTGTTGAATCAAGAGTTTTGATGATTCCAAACCAACATCCAAGAGCTTGGATTGAAGATATCAAAGAAGATCAAAGTGCTTCAAGTGAAGATTTTCTGAGTATTTGCTGTTAGATCTTTTGTAGGATCTTTAGTTTTAGTTATGATTGGGTAAAAGATTTTGATTTGAGAAAAAGATGTTTTCAAACCTTGATTTTGTGTTAAATCTTGACTTATTTGAAAAACATCCACAAACAGACGAAGTTTGAAAGTTTAAACTTAACTGTCAAGTTGGAAATTCGAACTTTACTTCAGGAAATTCGAATTTCGAGCTAAAAATGAATAAGTCTGAAGAGATGGCTCTCTGTCAGACGAATTTTGGTTGATTAAAATTTGAATTTTTATCCAAGTCTGAAAGAAGCCTCTTAGTGACAGACGAACTTCGCATCTTCAAAATTTGAATTTCAGATAAAACAAAACTTGAGAAAATAAAAGAAATTCGTCTGAAACCATGTCAAAGTTCATCTAAGATCAAGAATGATTTAAGTTTCAAAACTGCTCTCTGACAGACGAACTTTGACTTTCCAACATTCGAATTTTCATCCAAGTCTGAAAGAAGCCTCTTAGTGACAGACGAACTTCGCATCTTCAAAATTCGAATTTCAGACAAAACAAAACTTGAGAAAATAAAAGAAATTCATCTGAAACCATGTCAAAGTTCATCTAAGATCAAGAATGATTTAAGTTTCAAAACTGCTCTATGACAGACGAACTTTGACTTTCCAACATTCGAATTTTCATATAAGTCTGAAAGGAGCTTCTTTGAAATAGACGAACTTTGAGTCTTCAAAATTCGAATTTCAGACAAAACAAACCTTGAGAAATAAAAGAAATTCGTCTGAAACCATATCAAAGTTCATCTAAGATCAAGGATGATTTAAGTTTCAAAACTGCTCTCTGACAGACGAACTTTGAACATTGAAGTTCAAATTTTAGAAGCTAAGTTCTTGAGTCTGTTGAAGTGAAACATTGACATACGAATGACAAGTCTTGTAACATTCGAATGTTGAAGTTAGTCTGAAAAGAGTCTCTCTGACAGACGAACTCCACTCTTCAACATTCGAATTTCGAAAAAAGTGAACTACTGTGCCTCCTTTTCACGCACTGGGAACAGACAAATTTCGGGCTTCTAAAATTTGAATTTTGAGGGCACTGTAGCAAATTGAAAACACTGTTCACACTTAACCGAAAAACTTTCTTCTTGAAAATTCGTATGTCACATTGTGAAAATGTTTTGTAAGTTTCAAAATTTGAATTTCACTTCATGAACAGACGAACTTCGTGCTGTAACGTTGAAAGCTTTAAACTTCGGTTCCTTCAAAATTCGTCTGTTGACCAACCAAAATTTGAATTTCAGTATGTCAGAAGCATTAAATGCGGTTGGTTAACGGATAGTTTTTCAGAGTAACCTTTGGATAACTTCTCCAACGGATAGATTAAGTCTCTAACGGACATTTGAGACCTAAATCTATAAATACAACAACATTTGAAGTTGTAGGTAACGAATCTAACTTGTATATACCGAATTTCTGTCAAAACTTCTTCTCAAGAGCTTTTACCCTCTAGCTTCAATATCTGTACTTTAACCTTCATATCTACTCTATTCAAGAGAGTTATATCTTTGTAAACAATCTACTCTTCATCTGGAAGATAGATTTACTTGTGAGGGGAAATCACAAGGGGATTGAGAAGCACACTGTGAAAGTGCTTAGAGTGTTTGAGAGAGCTCGAGAAACAGAGCATACTCGTGTACTGTGGCATTAGCAAGAAGCCCGTTGAATTCTTGCTGTATAGTGGATAAATCTCAAGAGTTGTCTTAGGGACTGGACGTAGGTCAAGTGGATAGACCGAACCAGGATAAATCACTGAGTCTTTTCTCCTTACCTTCACTTTTTAGCTTGCTCTATTTTATACGTTATTTACATTATACTGTGCTATCTTCACCCATTTCACTTTGTGCAGAAAAATTTCAATCTTCCCAATTCACCCCCCCTCTTGGGAAGTCAGCCTTGCTAACAAAACTTAAGGCTTTAATGGCCACATACATGTTAGAGAAGGAGGCGGATAGGTGGTGGAAAAATACAGAGAATATACTGAGGGCTAGGAATGTACGGATAACTTGGGAGATATTTCTGGAGCAATTTCATGAAAAGTATTTTCCTCGCTCAGTGAGGGATGAGAAAGAAGCTGAATTTATTACACTGAAGCAGAAGGAAAATGAATATGTAGATGAATATGTTGCTAAGTATGTTCAGCTGTCCGTTGCTAAGTATGTTCAGCTGTCCAGGTATTCCATCTACTTGCAGCAACATGATGATGAAAGATGGAGAACTGAGAAGTTGGAAAGAGGATTAAGACCTGAGATAAGGGAAAGAGTAGCACCAATGCAGATAAGGACTTTTAACAATCTGGTGGAAGTAAGCAGAATTACTGAAGGAAGTCTAAATCATTCTAAAACCACCACCCAAACTCCTAAAAATCACAACAAGAGAAAAATAGAAGTTAAACCAGAGAATGGAAAGAAAGGTAAAAAGCCTTGGAATAATGAGAGTTTTAGGTGATCAAATACTCGAGGCGGATCTAGTAACCACAGGAATGCGATGATCTCAGCCTGCGAGCAGTGTGAACGCAATCATGGGAATAGACCTTGTCTAGCTGGTCAAAATGTGTGTTTTAGATGTGGCAAGGCTGGACATTTTGTGAAAGATTGTACAACGGAAGTTGCTAATACTTGACTACAAACCAGCAATAGATCACAAACCCAAGGGAGAGTTTTTACTCTCACTCAACAAGAGGCTCGTAAGTCACCGGATATGATTGAAGGTATGATTAAGATAAATAAATATCTTGTACATGCATTGTTTGACTCAGGTGCTAGTCATTCATTCATATCCTATAACTGTGCTGGAAAGTTGGGCCTAGTTATGACTTTGTTGCCTTATGACATGCATGTGTCTACACCTACTGATGACAAAGTGGTTACTTCTTATTTTTGCTTAAATTGCATTATCCAATATGAGCATTGTTGCACTACTCTTGACCTTATTTGCCTACCGTTCCATGATATAGATGTGATTATTGGTATGAATTGGTTATCAGCCAATAATATCCTCCTTGATTGTAAAAATAAAATCTTAATCTTACCTACCCCAGAAATTGCCCCATGTGTTGAGACTAAGCTAAATTTCTTAACGACCACCCAAGCAGAGAGATGCTTAGAGAAGGGATGTCAGGGATACCTAGTTTTCTTCTCTGCAAGAGTTGAGCCAGAAGAGGGAATTGAGAAAATACCAGTAGTGCGAGAATTTCCTGAAGTGTTCGCTAAGGAAATTCGCGGATTACCCCCAGAAAGAGAAGTTGAGTTTGGAATAGAATTAGTACTTGGGACGGAGCCGATATCAAAAGCACCATATAGAATGGCTCCAAATGAGATGGCTAAATTGAAGCAGCAAATAGAGGAGTTATTAGAAAAAGGGTTTATTAGACCTAATGTATCACCATGGGGAGCTCCTGTGCTATTCGTTAAGAAGAAAGATGGAAGTCTCAGACTATGTATAGATTACAGGGAATTAAACAAGGTGACCGTAAAGAACAAATACCCATTACCCAGAATAGATGATCTTTTAGATCAGTTAGCTGGAGCATGTATATTCTCCAAGATTGATTTAAGATCTGGGTATCATCAGTTACGGGTTAAAGCTAAAGATGTCCTGAAAACTGCATTCAGGACAAGATATGGTCACTATGAATTTCTAGTCATGTCATTTGGTCTCACTAATGCACCAGCAATATTCATGGACTATATGAATATAATCTTCAGCCTTATTTAGATCAGTTTGTTGTTGTGTTCATGGATGATATCCTAGTATACTCTAAATCTTCAGTAGAGCATGAGAGACATTTGAGAATTATTTTGGAAATCTTAAAAGAAAAGCAATTGATTGCTAAATTAAACAAGTGTGAGTTTTGGCTCACAAAAGTACAGTTTTTAGGTCATATAATATCTCAAGAAAGGTTCGCAGTAGATCCAAATAAAGTAGATGCAGTTCTTAAGTGGGATAGACCTAAAACTGTTACAAAGATAAGAAGTTTGCTTGGCCTAGCAGGCTATTATAGAAGGTTTATCTAGGATTTTTCTCGGATTGTTTCACCGCTAACTAGATTGACAAGAAAAGAAAAACCTTTCGTGTGGGATAATAAATGTGAAAAGAGTTTTCAAGAATTAAAACGTAGGTTAACCTCTTCCCCTGTGTTAATCATACCTAATCCTCAAGAGCCCTATGTGCTATACACTGATGCTAGTAAGAACGGATTGGGTTGTGTATTAATGCAGTACGGCAGAGTTGTAGCCTATGCTTCTAGACAACTAAAACCTCATGAAGAAAACTATCTCACACATGATTTAAAACTTGCAGCGGTAATTTATGCACTAAAGATATGGAGACACTATCTCTATGGAGCAACAATAGAAATTTTCTCTGATCACAAGAGCCTCAAATATTTATCAGATCAAAAAAAGTTGAATTTGAGGCAAAAGAAATGGATGGAGTTATTGAAAGATTATGATCATAAGATCAAGTACCATGTAGGCAAGGCCAATATAGTGGCAGATGCTTTGAGTCGAAAAGCTATTCATGTAGCATGGATGATGGTGAAGGAGCAAGAGTTAATTTAGTAGTATAGAGACCTAGATCTAGCATACAAGATTCAGCTTGGTAAAGTACATTATGGCGAGACTAAAATAGAGAATGAGTTCAGGACTCAAATTAAAGAAGCACAGCAGACAGATGACTTAGTAGGAACAATAAGAGAGAAGATGGAATGAGGGGAAGCCAAAGATTTTGAGATGGCAGCAGATGGTGTGATGAGTTTTAGGAAGAGGATATATGTACCCCCAAAGGCAGAGTTGAGAGAAAAAGTTTTGAAAGAAGCGCACCAAAGCAAGTACATAATTCATCTAGGTGTCACAAAGATGTACCATAAGCTGAGAAGACTATTTTGGTGGCCTGGAATGAAAAGTGATATAACCAAGTATGTAGCCAAGTGTCTAGTGTGTCAAAAAGTTAAGGTAGAGCATCAAAAGCCATCATAATTGTTACAACCTTTGAATATCTTAGAATGGAAGTGGGATAGAATATCTATGGATTTTATAATGGGATTGCCAAGAACTTCATCTGGACATGATGCTATTTGGGTTATTGTGGATAGGTTAACCAAATCAGCCCATTTTCTAGCAATAAGATCCACATATACACTGGATAAGTTGGCACAGTTGTATATCAAGGAAGTAGTAAGATTGCATGGTGTGTCAAATAGCATTGTTTCTGACAGAGATCCAAGGTTCACGTCGAACTTCTGGAAGTCATTACAAGAAGCATTAGGAATTAAGTTGAGGTTTAGAACAGCATATCATCCTCATACAGATGGGCAAACAGAGAGGACTATTCAGACATTGGAAGATATGCTGAGAGCTTGTATTTTGGAACTAAAAGGAAATTGGGATGGATATTTGTCATTGGCAGAATTTGCTTATAACAATAGTTATCATTCCAGTATTCAGATGGCACCTTACGAGGCATTATATGGAAGAAGGTGCAGGTCCCCATTGTGCTGGGTTGAACTTGGCAAAAGAAAATTTCTTGGACCGGAGATTGTAGATCTGACCACCCAACAAATTGAGATGGTGAAGAAAAAGTTGGTAATGGCACAAAGTAGACAGAAGAGTTGTGCGGACAAGAGAAGGAAGCCATTAGAATTTGAAGTTGGTGATCATGTATTTCTCAAAGTATCTCCAACTACTGGGGTTGGTCGGTCAATTAAAACTAAAAAGCTTAGTCCCAAATATATCAAGTCATTTCAAATCCTAGCCAAAGTTGGACCTGTAGCTTATAGAATTGCCTTACCCCCAAATTTGAGTCAAATCCATGATATTTTCCACATTTTCCAACTCAAAAGGTACCAACCCGACCCATCACATGTTATAGAATATGAAAATATTACTTTACAAGATAATTTATCTTATGAGAGGTAAAACTAGAGAAAATCATAGACCGACGAGTCAAGCAGCTGAGAAATAAAAGTATTCCTCTGGTTAAAGTGGTTTGGAAGGGTTTAAGGTCAAAAGAAGCAACTTGGGAAATGGAGGACGACATAAGACAAAAATACCCAAAGCTATTTGATTAAGGTATGTTTTAAAATTTCGAGGACGAAATTTTGTTAAGGAGGATAGAAATGTAACATCCATGAATCTATGATTAATATGGTTACAAAGAATTGTGATTTCAATAAGTTACATTTAATGAAGATATACAATGAATTGTGATTTAAATAAGTTACATTTAATGAAGTATACAATGAATTGTGGTTTAAATAAGTTACATTGAATGAGGTATACAATGAATTGTGATTTAAATAAATTACATTGAATGAGGTATACAATGAATTATACTAATCTAATGTTGAAAATCTAATGAGGTATATATTTCCGCTAGATATATAATATATGATTAAAAGTCTAGTAAACTAAGATGTTACACAAATCAACTGTGATAATTGAAAAATGAATATATTGAAAACCAACCATGATACAAGAAAATGAATATAATGAAAACTTGGCAGTACTTTTAGAAACGGTTCGCATAACGTTTTTTTTTGTGTGTGCATATTTAGACAAAGCCTTTTGCCTCGAGAGTCTAGCTAGGACTCATCTAACAATTGCTATCCTAATAAATCAAGATGTTGCTAAATTAGACAAACTCCTATTTCCTCAACTAGATACCAAGTTAATTAGCTCAACTATAACCTCTTCATTCAAAACCCAGATTAGTTGTTGCCTACCACAGGACATGAGATACTACATGAAACCCCCAGATAATCCTCCATAATAACAATATATAAAAAAATAATATTTATATATCCATGATAATATGTGTCCATGCTATATCAGTAAAGGATTAATTAACATACAGGTAATAACTATCATTAAAAAAAAAACATACAGGTAATAACAAAGAATCAACTTTCTAAAATAATGCTTGTCAACTAATGCTCGTCTCTTCTGTGGATTAATTAACATATAAAATGTAAAACAAATCTAAGCAGCTGCAATGTTCACAAGACATAATTAGTGTAGTTGATATTGAATTCAGTACAAATGCAAAACTCATTCTAGTTGAAGGTTAAAAAGTTAAAAAAGAAAATGTGTTAAAAATATTACTAAATAAATATATATGTTAAGGAGGGAAATTGTGGTAAAAAAAAAAAAGTTAAATTTGGTGAGTTAATGGTTCATATGCAGATAGAAATGTGATCTTACAAATAGATAGAAGCCTATATGGCATAACTTTTGATGTTAAAAGAAATATGTGTAAGTTCAAAAATAAAAGAATAGATTTGTCATAAAGATAAAATATAAGCGCGTTCAAAGCATGCATTTTACTCAAATATAATTCTAAGATATTGTTATTATATCAGAATATTTATACAGCTCATGTGCGTGATCTGCTATCCCTGTTTTCTAGTAATCTAAATATTAAATCTTCAATAATATCCAAGATATTCGGAGATACACAAGATTTTGATTACACATAATACTGCTCCTGACAACCAAATGTGAGCATGATCACACAACTAAGTACACCATCGGATTGGATATTCATAATACAGCTCCTCAACTGCCAAAGACATATTAATAGAACTTATGTGATATTCAGTGATGGTGAATATCAGTTCCATTTTTTAAATTTAAATATTAAATAATTAATTTTATAACTCATGAACGAATTTAATCATAATTTAAAGGTAAGTCGATTATGATTACTTGATTAGTACTCCATTGGAAATTGATTGTCCCCAATTTTTAAAAGTTGGATGGGGTACATAGTTGCATCTTCCTGTGCTTCCAAACACGCCTATAAAACCTGGTCTCCTTTTCATATATTTGCATCCCAAAATTCTTAAGTTCTCATTCATTTCACATATATTCTCTTCATTCCAGTGTTCATCCCACAATGGCCCGTGGTGCCAACATTTCTGTTGAAGCACAACAAGGAAAATGGAATAAGCTTCTCAACTTTGAAATATCTATGAAGCTCAAGTATGTGAAGCTTTGCTACCACTACGTAATTTCCAACGCTATGTACCTCTTTCTCATACCAGTTCTGGTTTCTGTTTCAGCTCATCTCACGACTATCTCAATCCAAGACGTTTTCCACTTATGCGAAAACCTCAAGTTCAATCTCGTTCAAGTAACTCTGTGTTCATGTGTTACAGTATTCTTAGCCAGTGGTTACTTCATGAACCGTCCACGTGGTGTTTACTTGGTGGATTTTGCGTGTTACAAGCCAGACCCAGTTCGCACGAGCACCGGGGAGGAGCTGGTGGAAAAATCTAGGCTAGCAGGCTACTTCTCGGAGGAGAACTTGATGTTTCAGAAGAAAATTCTGGAAAGGTCTGCTTTGGGACAGAAGACTTCCTTCCCTCCTGCAATGTTCAGTGTGCCACCTAACCGATGTATGGCCGAAGCAAGGAAGGAAGCGGAGGAAGTGATGTTCGGAGCCATTGATGAGCTTTTGGAGAAAACAGGGGTGAGGGCTAAGGATATTGGGATTTTGGTGGTGAATTGTAGCTTGTTCAATCCTACGCCATCTCTTTCTTCCATGATCATCAATCACTATAAGCTGAGAGAAGATATCCAGAGCTATAATCTTGGTGGTATGGGATGTAGTGCTGGGCTTATCTCCATTAACCTTGCCAAACAGGTCCTGCAGGTTTGTTATTCATTCTTTTCTTTCAATTACAAATCCTTAAGCCCCACATCACATATTTTTAACCCCCACATCATTAATATGTGAGTACTAGTATAGGTTAAGAAGTAGGGCTTTTGCATTGCCATCCGCGTTAAATCATTTTGTCCTGTTCCCCGCAATTTCACTTGGCCGAAAAAAATGCATATCCTTAAACTTCAGCCCAAAAAACTGTAGTACAAAATGGGAATTAATAATTATTAATTACACCCCAAAAGGTATTTCTTTGGCAGTACGTTTGAATTCTCATGATTTAATAGTTTGTGTGTCCCGTTCATATGAAGATTTAATCCATGTCAGCCGTCCATACATAAATTTGAATTTCATCATGTTAATTACCTACCTTTTAATACTCCTTTTGGTCATCATTTTAAGTTTTTTTACAATTTACACATATTAATAAAATTATTAAATAATCGAGATTATAATAAAATTTTATCAAAATATTCTTAAATTAAATACTAAAAGATTATTTGTAATCCACTTACTATTATTTTTAATGAAATGTTAAATAATAAAAATAATTAATATTTCATTGATACTGTAAAATGACATATAAATTGGAACATTTAACATTTTCAAAAGTCATAAAGAAAATGGGGCGGAGAAAGTCCATAGCAAATTCTAATAATCGGCAATAGAATACATAGCTTTAAATTTGAATAGCTAAAATTAAATTCCAATTTTTTGGATTTCCCAATTAGCTTAATTTTACGTTTGTTTTAATTTTTAAATATCAAATATAAATTTATTTGAAGTTGAGAACATAAATGCAATTTTTATTTTGTCTTAATGTCTTTAAAATAAAAATATAAAAAACTTCAAAATAATAAATGAAATTCAAACTGTATAAATTATCTAAAGACTTTATATAAAAACAATTCTTTGCTGAAAGATTCGATCCCTCTAGAATTGTTCAATAAATTTATTGCGTTTAAAAACAATTATGGCTCTGCTCTTACAAATTTAAAATGTTTAAAAGGATTTTTTTATTTTTAAATATATTTATATTTATCTGTTTATTTATTACCTCTTTCTATATATTACGTTTATATTGTTGCTCTGTATGACAGTTTTGGACAAATATATTGTACATGTAGGTGCAACCCAACTCTTATGCCCTTGTGGTAAGCACGGAGAACTTAACTCTCCACGGGTATTTTGGAAACAACCGCTCTATGCTCGTCACAAATTGCCTCTTCCGAATGGGAGCAGCAGCAATTCTGCTATCCAACAGTTCATCTGATCGCCGCCGTGCCAAGTACCAACTTCTCCACACAGTGCGTACCCACAAAGGTGCAGATGACAAGTCATATGGCTGCATCTTCCAACAAGAAGACGATAACAAATCCATTGGCGTCTCTCTCTCCAAGGACCTCATGGCTGTTGCAGGAGAAGCCCTCAAAGCCAACATCACCACCATTGGCCCCCTAGTTCTTCCCATCTCAGATCAGCTTCTATTCTTCGCTACTCTGGTTGCCAGAAAAGTTTTCAGGATGAAGGTCAAGCCCTATATTCCGGACTTCAAGCTTGCTTTTGAGCACTTTTGTATTCATGCTGGAGGAAGAGCAGTTTTGGATCAGTTGGAGAAGAACCTGGAGCTTAGTGATTGGCACTTGGAGCCATCAAGGATGACACTCTACAGATTTGGGAACACTTCTAGCAGCTCTGTGTGGTAAGTAAATAAGGTCAAATTGAAGGATGGTGTTGATTACATCTTCTCTCCTTGCATGGAGAAAAAGGAATGGATGCGATATGCTAGACCATCCATACTGGATTTGATATATTTTTTAAGAGCTTAATATTAATTCTATTTTAACTAGAAAATTTATCATGATCTAAATTAACTAGTCTAAATTGAGTTGAAGAAAATCCCATAAAACAAGAAAACTCTAAGTATTTAACATGATTGTATTTTTAAAATTCAAAACCAAGACCTTTAATTAAACTGATTCAACCCTTATTTATACCAGATTGGGATATTCATATCAACACTAGACTCACGCTGATATCATGAAATTGGACTTCACTATATATATATATAGTTGCAAGTTGCCATCCTTAATCACTTCTTTTTAATTTCTTGATGGAACCCTTCAACCCTTTACCCTCCTTCACTTTTCAATCACTTTTTACCCATATGTGTCTATTCATATATATATATATATATTCTCATGTATATTAAAGTGGTTATATATATATATATAGTAATACATACACCGATTTAGACCTTTTAGACCATCACTTTTTACACTATACTAATTTCTTAATTCTTTATTGATATTTGGTGGAAAAAATAACATCGTTAATAACACCAACATTAGATTTTGTAAAAATAATATTAATAATACTAAAAGAAATTTTGACAAACATTAGTGATATACTAACCTCAAAATTTCTCTATCTTTCCGTTCACTATTCTCCATTACAACTGAGATTCGAAAATCTTCCATCTTGTTTTCATGCTTGATAACAAATGGAAAGTTATCATATAATATGTGTGTGTGTGAAAAAGTAGAAGAACAAAATAAAATCGCAACGCAAATATCCAAAACAAAAACCACAATAGAAAATTTGTCACCTGTATCAATTGACCGCATAACTTATGAAAATTGGGAAATAATGTGCACTCATACATTAAGTTGAAGAATACAGATTAAACAAAATAGAATTACAATCCAAATATCCAAAAACAAAGGAAGTTTAGTATTTTTTAAAAAATTATAATTTTTAATTTTAAATAGACAGGGAGGCAATTTAGTTATTTTATTTTTAAATTCCTAAGTAACTGCTTATAAAAATAAAAGGAAAAATAAAAATGTCGAGGAAATTTAGTTATTTTATTTTTAAATTATAAATCTTAATTTTAAATTTTAAATAGAGAAGAAATTCAAAGCAAACGTAAAAAGAGGATGCATGGGTTACGGATCTGGATTCGCTGCACATCACTTGGTGATATGCACCCCGCTTAGTGCTGATGTGGTGCAATTGTTCTCGTTCAAGCCATGGACGCTCTAGATTTTGTCATGTCATCCAGATCAATTGAGAAGACCCTGACCGTTCGTACAGAAAAAATCCTAGCCATTTAATTAAAAACACACACAAACCATACCCTCCCCAGCTCCCTGTTGAGCTTCAGAAATTCGGTCCTCCATCGGCTTCCAGAGTATTCGGTCCTCCATTGTTTCCAGAGTCGTCCCACTAGCTCCAGCCGTCGTCTCCCTCCAGCTTGTTGTTCGGGTATTTCATTGAGTATCACACGGCTTTCCATCGTCTTCCATGGCTGTTTGAGCATTTCCGTCATCTTTCTCCACAGCTGTTCGGCTTTCCTTCGACCACAATTCTCGGCAAACCCATACGGCTTTATGAAATTATTTGAAGGTGTTAGGTGCCTCTGTATTTCCTAGCTTTTGTCTTAATTTGTGAACCCAAACGGCTCTCATCCTTCGTCTCTGAAATGTTGCTCATTCTTATTTGTGAAATTTTGCCTTAATTTCCTTTTCTTATATATTTCCTTCGTTTTTTAAGTGATAATAAATGAACGCACCTTTATAAACAAAGTTAAACTTTTTCAAGTGATGATATACATCAAGTGATAAAGAATAGATAATTCAAAAATAATTAAGATTATTTATTTTTGTCATAAAATAATTAGGATTTTAAATATAGATATTTTGTTATGATATTTAAATTATTTTTTTAAGGAAATGACAGTTGATGACCAAAACTTTGAATTAAATACAGTAAGGGATCTTGCAGTTTTTTCAGTAGTAAAAATAGAACAAAACAGTAGTAAATTCATGATATTTAGTAGTAAAAAAAACTGCAAGATCTCTTACTATATTTAATTCAAAGTTTTGGTCTCCAAATATTATTTCCCCTATTTTTTTAGATTTGATTTAGTTTATTTTAAATTTATTAATATTTAGATTTTATCTTTCATTTATTTATAGGATTTTGTTATTTAAATTATGATTTATCTTCTGTTTAGATTTAAAATATTTTGAAAAGATATATCTTATTTTAGGATTCTAGTAGGATTAGGATTAAAGCTCTATAAATAAAAACTCATTACTCATTTTGTAAAAAAAAAACTTTGATTGTTAATTTGAGTTATAGTTTCAGTGATTTCTCTCTCTCCCTCGAGTTCTTCATTTTCTCCCCCCTTTGAGTTCTTTCTCTCTCTCCCTTTTTTATTCTCTCTATCTCTCTACCTTACCCTCTCCCTTGTCTCTCCCTTATTCGTATCATTTGGTATCAGAGCTAGATTTCCTTATGGACGTCTTCAACCACAAGATTCATACAATGCAAGCAAATTTTTGAGGGGGTTTCAACAACAAAATTGACACAATGGAAGTAAATTTCAACCATAGATTCGACAGGTTGGAGAAATTATTTGAGGAAATAATAAATGAATTGAGGAAGCAATGATTGCAAGAAGTTTATGAGTAACATGAAGATGGAGAATATCAACGTTCTCCAAGGTTTGATGATAAAAGTGAAGTTTCTCCAAAGAAATATGAAGGTTTGAAGAAGAAACAAGCACAGAAACAATCTCCGCAATCTCCACCAGTACAAGTTGTGTCTTCCAAAATTGTTGATGTTCAACTTCAATACGCTCTTACTCCATCTCATCCATCTGTCATGCCATGGAGAGCAAAAGCTGTTAAAGAAGAGCATGTTTTCTTCCTACATAATGATCTTCTCCACCAATATCTCGTCTATTGGAAGGGATTTCCAGAGTCAAAGAATATTTAGATCTTTGAAGAAGAGTTTCTTTTCTCAGATCCCATCTTCTACTATCTTGCTTGCTAGAAAGGTTTCCTATATGTAGATGCTACATGAAGTCTTAACTCTCCGGAAGAAAGTTCTTTCAAGTGGAGGAGAATGATAGAGAATAGATAATCCCAAGATAATTAGGATTATTTATCTTTGTCATAAAATAATTAGGATTTTAAACATAGATATTTTGTTAGGATATTTAAATTATTTTTTTAGATTTGATTTAGTTTATTTTAAATTTATTAGGATTTAGATTTTATCTTTCATTTATTTATAGGATTTTGTTATTTAAATTATGATTTATCTTCTTATTAGATTTAGAATATTTTGAAAAGATATGTCTTATCTTAAAATTTTAGTAGGATTAGGATTAAAACTCTATAAATAAGAGCTCATTACTCATTTGTAAAAAAATACTTTGTTTATTGATTTGAGTTATAGTTTCAGTGATTTCTCTCTCTCCCTCGAGTTTTTCCTTTTCTCCCTCCTTTGAGTTCTTTATGAGTTCTTTCTCTCTCTCCTTTTTTGATTCTTTCTACCTCTCTCCCCTATTCACATCATCAAGTTCCTATTTTTATAAATAGATTCAGCAATATCCTTTTTTAACAAATAGATTCAGGAACCCATACATAAGACTCAAGCATTGGATAGCAATGAACCACGAAGGCACGGAAAGATAATTAATCAAAAACCTCATTTTTTGATGTGAAAAGCTGAAAATCTTTTAAGAGATGTGCAACGACATTCAATTAAGGAGGGGAAACAATATATTGAAGCTTCCAACCGTACTTCAAATCCATTAGATGAAGTGTTGAGTCTGAAAGGTGGAAGATAGAAGATTTCTAAAATTGTGAAGATTAAATGAACTATAAGGTCAGGATTTTCCCATTGAAAAACTGATGATCTGGCGCAAGCTGGATCCAAATATGCGCCATATCAGTGCAAAGCAAGCTGCACATCATTTTATGATGTGTGGCAGATCTAGATCTGTGGGTTATTGCTCATAAAGAAGAGGTGAGTAAGGGTGAGTAAAACTAAACTGAAACCAACCTCCGAATCGAACCAAATTTAATTTGGTTTTTCATTTCAGTTTTCGGTGTACAATCTTCTTTTTTTTTAGTTATTCGGTATTTTTGGCTCAATATATATGTATCTATATGTTTTCTCAAAACGCATGCTCAATGGTCAATGCTCAAATGCTCTCCAGTCTAAGCCTAATTGACTAACTCCTCAGGTTTAAGCCCAATCCTTACTTCGGCCTAACTCACACTCTGAGCCTAATCCTTTAGCAAACTAGCTCTCACTCCCTCAGCCCTCTGCTCTAAATCTAAAGTCCTCAGCCTCACCCCTTACTGCCTACTCGAGCCCTGGCCCCTGAGTCCTCTTTACTCACAATCTCAAACCTTAAATTAGGAAATAATGTGTGTAGGTGTGGCACCGTGGTCGCATTTCCTTGCCTCTCAAGCTTGACTCCATCTTCTGTCTTGTTGCTCCCTCCCTCCATCTTGTTCCCGGTCCAGATTCCCTTTCCTATCTCACTCTCAAAGAGCTTCAGTCGTTCCTATCTCACTCCTCTACATCGAGGTCTTGGCAGTTCGCACGGCAGCTCGGCATCTCCAATCTCGCGTTTCTCTACACCTTGGCTTTGGCATAACAGCTTGTAAGGCAAGCTTGAAGAGATTGGAGACCTATTGTATTGATCTCTATTATGTGCATGATATTGAATACATTGAAACCACAGCAGCTGCCTCCAATCTTGCTCTTCTCTATCAACTGAAGTAATGATTCGTTCTCTTCTCTTGTTCAAATATTTCATAGTGTTGACACCTTTTATTTACATCATCTCTGGATTGCTCTTATATTATGTGTTATTATAACACCATTTTAGAACATTAACTTAAGCTTTTAAATTGAAATAAACTTGATGCGAAAAGCTTCCATGCATTATTATTATTTTGACTAGTTTCCCCACATTTCCCTCCCTTTTTCTCAGGGAATATGGCATTTTTTGCCAAAAAATAAAACTATGAAGTAAAGAATAACATCAATACCTAGTGACCATTATAGAATTTCTATCTCTTGTTTGGATAAAGTAAAAGAGAGAATGAAAGTAAAGCACTTTGTGATCTTTACATTTTTCTATATGCTAATTAATTTAGAACAAAATGAATCACTATACTTTGTTATTTAGATCTAGCATATGTCATCAACCTAAAAATTAGATATGTTGTGTTTCATTCATATGTTCACATATATGTGTTTAATTTGTGGTATTTAGAGGTCATGCCATGGTGAAACTGGGGGTGCCACTAATGGAGCAACTAGAGATGCCATTGAGAGTACTCAACCTCAAAGCTCAAGCATCCAGTGAGGCTTCAACTCAAAAAGGGAAAAAAAAACTCATGCAACTAAGATCTAAAGTTTGGGATCATTTCACAAAATTTGTCAATCAGAAAAACGAAGTTAATGGTAAGTGCAATTACTGTGAAAAAGAATTTTGTTGTGATTTAAAAAAGAATGGCACTACTTCACTGAAAAACCATATGGTTGTCTGTATGAAATAGCCTCCTCCTAAAGAACCTAGGCAATCACACTTGAATTTTATTGCACATGATGATATAATCCTAACTATTTGGAAATTTGATCAAGAAGCCACTAGGAAAGCCTTAGCATGCATGATCATTATGGATGAGTTGCCTTTCAAATTTGTTAAGGTGGTGGGGTTTAAGCGGTTATGTCTATTGCTCAACCTAGATTTAAGATTCCTTCTAGATAGATCATGTCATGTGATTGTTTGCTTCACTATAGGCACTTGGACTTCCATTCAAAGGATTAATTACATGTGCATTACAACACATTTTATAGATGATAATTAGAAATTGAACAAGAGGATTTTAAATTTCATTCCAATTTCTAGTCACAAAGGGAGAGAGATTGGAATAGAAATTGGAAAATGTTTGCTTGAGTGGGGAATTGATAAGGTATTCACTGTCATGATGGACAATGCAAGTTCTAATGATGTCACTGTTATGTATTTGAAAGAAAAAATTACCAGTTAGGGTTGTTCTATTATGACATGTAAGTTTTTACGTATGAGATGTGTTACTCATATAATCAATTTAATTGTTGTTGATGGGTTGAAAGAAGTAGGAAGTTCAATTAAAAAGTTAAAGAGACCATTCGTTTTATTAGGCAATCCCCTCTCAAGATGAAAAGGTTTAAAGAGAGTTGTAATGATGAAAAGATTCAAAATAAGTAATTATTGAGTTTAGATGTCTTTACTAGGTGGAATTCCACCTATTTAATGTTGGAGACAACCCAAAAATTTGAGACTGCCTTCAAGAGGTTTAAGGATAAAAATCATTACTTTCGAATTGATCTTGAATGTGGGGATGAAGCGCCTAATATTAATAATTGGGTCAATGTTTGGAAGATGATAATGCTTTTGAATCAATTTTATGAATTGACATTGCGTATTTCTAGTTCTTTGAAATTTATACATTATATCGGTTGTTGGATGAGTGGAAAAAGAGTAATGATTGGGAGTTAGCATTAATGGCTAATAAAATGAAAAAAAAAATATATGACAAATATTGGGGAGATCCTTCAAAGATAAATCAACTTACTTATGTTGCTGCTATTCAATTTATTAAGCATGTTTTTTATTTATTTGAGCTAGTCAATTTATATGGTTCAATTTACAGATGACATATAAGGAAGTAAATGGTTAATTTATAAATCATGTTATTATTTAGTTTAAATCATGGGCTTAATTCCTATGATGAGCTTAGGAATTTATCATTTTTTAAGGATGAAATTAAAAAAAGGAATCTTCTTTCTAAATTTCTTGGAAGTAGTCTTCTTGTACTTGTACATATATGTATGATTTTAATTAAGCACATTATTATAATTCTATGTAGCTTGTGTTTTTTTTTTCAGCAAAGGCTCATTAAAGGCCCGAACCATAAAATGTTGAACCGAAATATTTTGGTTCAATTTTTTCAACATATTTGGTTAGGTTTGGTTGCATATTTCATGTTAATGCAGTATTTGGTTTTTTTGGTTTTCAATCGAACTGAACCTAAAATATCGATTACTCACCCCACTACTACAGATTTGTACGCACCTGTGGGTACACTTTTTCAAAAAGCATACCAAAAATCACCTTTGGGTATGCTTATATAAAAAAGTATACCCAAATAGTTATTTTTTGGCATGCTTCCTTTAAAAAGCATACCAAAATATGTACACTCAAGAAGATATAGGTGCATTTTATACAAAAGCATACCAAAATAATAGGAAGTTTCGGTACTTTATTTTCTCAAGCATACCAAAACTCAATTAAAAAAGCAACGGTACATTTACTCCCTACGCAACTTAAACTCCAGAAATACACTCTACTTAATTATTTCCTGTTGCCTAAAACCACTCCCGCACTCTTCTATGTTCTGGCGCCAAACTCACCATTTTTGCTATTTGCCCAGTCCTTGTTGCACACTTTTGTTGCCTCACGTGAAGCCATTTGCCGGTCGCATGCTCTGTTCTCAAATGCAAAGGTTCTTCTCTCACATGGGTTTCTAGAGCTTCATTGGACCATCGAAGCTATCCTCTTTTCAGATTTGCTGCTGCATCGCTCCTCATGGGTTTTTAGAGCTCCATTGCTCTTCATTGAACTGTGTCTTGCCTCCACTGGATTAGCAGAGCTTTGCCTGTCTTCACCGGTCTTCGGAGCTTCGCGGGCTGTCATGGGTTTCTGCAAATGAGTCACGGTGGCAAGTGTGAAACTCGTGGTTCTGGGTTTTTGCACATTGTAGCTTCACCAGTCTTCTCTAGTTTCTAAAGATTTACTGGTCCTTGTGAGTCTTCTCTGGGTTTCTGCACTGTAGCTTCAGCACCCTAACATTGCGAAACTGGTGCCTTCTGGGTTTCTGCAAATGGATCCTTGCACATCGAAGGTTCGTGAGTTTGTTTCTTCTTCATCCGTTTGATGCTCTTAAGAACATACTGTAAGAAAAAATTTTAATGTAAATTTCAGTGGAGAATGGTGAAGTGAAAAACGGATATTTTACATTGATATAGCCCAGTAAAGACATGAGTTTTTGGGGTTATATGTATCAACTCTGACTGTTTTCTATTCTAAAATTAGGTGCTCATCAGATTTTGCATAATGCAATTTATGAATCTATTTGATGCTCTGACTTAGCTGCCCATTTTTATGTATGTTTTAACTTTTGATTGCAAAAATTTGGCACGGGTTCATTAACTATACTCAGTTTTTTAATTTTCATCTCCTAGCTTTTTTTCCCTCATATTGTTTTGACTCTGAATATGCTATTAAGTTGCATAAGCTTGGTACTAATTTTTGTCTCAATAACTTAAATATCTTAATGCAAATATGGTATGGGGTTTATCAAATTGAGACAAAGTCCATTTATTTCAATCTCAAATCACTGACACAACTTGGTAATAGTTGAGAAAAGTTGTTAGGTCACCAATATTTTTGGTAGAAGCATGGTTATACGATTGTTTGAGTTATGATAGTGTTATGGTAATTTATGTTTTCTATAATTAATTCATACTTTTAGGTTCAAGATACATTATGGTCACCTAAAAGAGTGCACTAAAATCTGGGGATTTAATCATGCAATTTTAGAGCACATTTATTGATTTATCATAAACTTAAATCATGTTAAGAGCTTGCATAATTTTGTCATTGCTAGAACATGTACTGGGGTTATAATCATGTATTTTAAATAAACATATAATTGCAATTGTAACAAAATTCTGTATAATCTCCCCCATTGTTATAAGAGTTTTCTATGTGATTAAATTATGAAGAGACTAGGAATGTAGTTAAACTTTACTCTAGAATGGAATTCCCTAGTCAATTCCATATATAGTGCTTTATGTGTTCCAATGATTATATTAGTACTATACATTGTTGAAATGATTTGATGAGCAAAACTTGGAAAACCCTTTTGGAGGACCTGATGAGGATAAAAGGGGGAGGGGGGAATGAATTGTTAGTAAAACTTGCTTGAATATGACAGATATGACTGGTTTTGATGGAAAATGGTTTAATCTTATTCTTTGAATAGAAGAGTGAAGTTTTTCTAATCTTGGATGATATATTAGTCTCACATTTACATCATTAATTAGCATTTCTGGGAAATCTCTAGGATCATTACAATTGTTTGTATTAACTTGAAAATACAGAGTTCCATATATATCCGAAGGAATTAATGTGTGATCATATATTAGAGTTCTGGGGCATATGTAAGACGAAGCTTGTTATTGAAAAGGAAATATGTTGCAGTCTTGTTGGTCATGTTAAATAATATAACTGCAAATTGACATGTTTTTGTTTCTTTATATGCCACAATCTGCACGTTACTTTTTCTGCTAAAGTCATACTACTTTGTTTAATTGCTACAGGTGCTTTACGACATTCATTACAGGACATATTGAGTAAGGGTGTCTCAAGAAAGAATCGACATCAAATATATTTGAAGCTGCGGACAAGTACAGGTTTGTTGATTAGTAATAGTTGATAGTATTTTCCCTCTTTATATATTTAGAAAACCTATAGCTTGTTTTGTTAGCAACTTAAGATTTTTTGTGAAGAAACTTTTGAATTCTACTCCCCATTTCCATTTGTCATGTTGCTTTATTATAGTGTCTGTTAAGATACACATATATAGATGTATACATATATATATATATGTATATTGTTCAATAATGTCTAGAAGCCATGTAACTGCAACTAAAACATGCCAATTAAAAATTATTATTGCTGAAATAACTCTTATGAAAAGTTTCAAGTTCCCTGGTGTTGAATGCAATGAGTATACTATGATATATGATATCTAATAGTTTCTGAATGTTGACTCTTATTGCACCCCCTGAGTTATTTCTTTCTTACACTTGCTGAATCACTGAGTAAATTTAACAGACCACTGCTGTCATGTTTATTTCTTATTGCACCCCCTCTGTTTGCACTTATCTTCTATAATCTGTCTTTCTAGCACCATGAGGAAGAGTTTTGGAAAATTTGTGAATCTGGAGGTTGAATATATGTAGGTGAGGGTTCAAGTTGAACATGGATGTGAAAAGAAAAGGTCTGAAACCCAATATATAAAGTTTTGCTGATGTGTCTTCTTTGTGTGTGTGTATATTAAATTCTACCAAAAGCAATAGACCTAATATTTTTGTTGGTTGGATGATGATGATGATGTTTCAAGGGCACATGATATGATAAAATGTTGCTTAAATTGAATAAAATCTATTTCTTTAGATGCATTGATATTGTTTTCATTGGCTTTCTAATATTTTTGTGTGGTTGGAGTTAAAATCTATGTATAGATTTGAGAAGATTTGAGGCAGAAAATAAAGTCATTGACTTGGAAGGGAATTACAAGTGACATTGGGTACAACAATCTCTCCCCAGGTATGTTAATCTTACATTCACATATATTATATTTAGTTGCTTATGACATAGTTGGGTTGCTGAGTTAAGACTTTCTATTAAGGGTTGAATTTTTTTTTAGAATAGTGATTGGATTGGACTAAATGCTATTGTGATTGTGGCTATTGTATAATATCTTTCAATGTCTGAAAACAATTTATCTCTGGTATTGTAGAATTATCTGGAGGTCCAAGTTATAGGGAAGACCCTGCCGAAATTTTTTCACAACTTATGGGTATGGATCGGAAATGGATGTTTGCCAATCGATTGTCAAAGGAATATATAGATGGAGTAAGAGAGTTCATCAATTTTGCAGTTGAGCATGCAGAAAATCCTTCTAGAATTATATGCCCTTGTTTGGACTGTTGCTATGAAAGGCGAATTAGTGCAGCTGAGTTGGAAGGTCATTTAGTGCATTATGGAATTGATCAAAGCTACAAATACTGGACTAAACATGGTGAGACCAAGGATGCGTCTAATGTTTAGGGTTATAGTGCGAGTTGTGCATCAAATGATTCTGATACAAGGATATATGAGGCCGACCGTCTTGAGGAGATTGTAAATTTGGTTGAGGAGGATCTTCGAGATTGTCCAAAAATGTTTGAAAGGTTGAAAAGTGATGCGGAGAAACCATTATATACTGGTTGTACTAAATTCACAAAGTTGTCTGCAGTTTTAAAATTGTACAAGTTGAAGACGAGCAATGGATGGAGTGACAAGAGTTTCACATAATTACTTACAGTTGTCAAAGAGATGCTACCGGAGGATAATGAGCTTCCTAGCTGAACATATGATGCTAAACAAATTTCATGCTCTATCGGCATGAGCTATGAGAGAATACATGCTTGTCCTAATGATTGCATTTTATTTTGAAATGAATATACATCATTAGATAAGTGTCCTAAATGCAATGCCTCTCGATATATGAAGAAAGAATCAACTCCAGCAAAGGTGGTATGGTATTTTCCAATCATTCCGAGATTCAAGGGCATGTTTAGTAGTGCCGAAGTTACGAAGCAACTAACATGGCATGCAGATGAAAGGATAAAAGATGGCAAGCTTCGCCACCCTGCGGATTCTCCTCAATGGAAAAAAATTAACTATGACTTCCCTGACTTTGGGCAAGAAGAAAGAAACCTACGCCTTGCATTGTCCACTGATGGAATAAACCCCCATGGTATGCAAAGTAGTACCCACCGTACATGGCCCGTAATTTTGGTGATTTATAACTTATCTCCATGGCTATGCATGAAGCGCAAGTTTTTGATGTTGTCTATGTTAATTTCTGGCCCTAAACAACCTGGAAATGATATAGACGTATATTTGGCTCCTTTGATTGAAGATTTGAAACTAATATGGGAGACTGGCATAGTTATGATGGATATAGAGAAGAAAGCTTCAATTTGAGAGCAATGTTGTTTGGAACAATTAATGATTTTCGAGCGTATGGTAATTTGTCAGGATATAGTGTCAAAGGACAATGTGGGTGCCCTATATGTGAGGAGGGCACAAATTCAATGTGGTTAGAACATTGTAGGAAAAATGTTTTCCTTGGTCATCGTAGATTTTTGCCTCCAACACATCATTACCGGTGCTGGAGAAAAGCTTTCAATGGGAACTCAGAAGAAGGCATAGCTCCTAAGCCTTTGGCAGGTGATCAACTGTTTGAGAAGGTGAAGAATTTGAATAATAACTTTGGCAAACCTTTTGCAAGAGACATTGTGACTAGCGGATGGAAGAAAAAGTCAATTTTCTTTAAACTACCATATTGGAAGTCATTACATGTGAGACATTTTCTTGATGTAATGCATATTGAAAAAAATGTCTGTGATAGTGTTATTGGTACATTACTCAATGTGTCAGGAAAAAGTAAGGATGGAGTCAATGCGAGGTTGGACTTGGTTACTATGGGAATAAGAGGAGAGTTAGCACCAGTAAAGAAGAGACGTCGTACTTATTTGTCTCCAGTAGCACATACACTATCTAGGAAAGAGAAAATTGCCTTTTGTGAGTTTCTTCACGTAGTTAAAGTTCCAGAAGGGTACTCATCAAACATAAAAAACCTTGTATCAATGAAAGACCTTAAGCTCAAAGGCCTTAAGTCTCATGATTGCCACATTCTTATAGAGCATTTAATGCAGATTGCTATCCGTTCCATTTTGCCTAAAAAGGTTCAGAGTACTATCACTAAATTATGCTTTTTTTTAAGTCGACTTGCAGTAAAGTGATTGACCCAGCAAAGTTGCCAACATTGCAAAAAGAAATTATTATTACTTTGTGCGAACTTGAGATGTATTTTCCACCTTCATTCTTTGACATAATGGTTCACTTAACCGTCCACTTGGTTCGAGAGATTCAACTATGTGGATCTGCTTATTTGAGGTGGATGTACCCACTTGAGCGTTATATGAAGATATTAAAAGGGTATGTGAAAAATTGAAGTCGGCCAGAGGGTTGTATTGTTGAACGATACATAGTGGAAGAAGTAGTTGAGTTATGTACTAAATATCTCTCTAATGTTGAAAACATAGGGCTTCCAAAGTCTAGTCATATGGGAAGAACAATAGGGGAAGGAATTAGTGGAAATGCAATAGTAAGCATACCAAGGGTACAATGGGAGCAAGCACACCTATATGTCCTACACAACACAGATGAAGTTGGGCCATATGTTGAAAAACACAAGGACATACTAAGGAGCTTGAACCCTTCTAGGAATGAAAGTTGGATAATGAAATAACACAATCGACTCTTTATTGATTGGCTAAGGAATCACATTTTGTCAAACACCAGTGATAATCTTATCTCAATTTCAAAAAGATTGAGATAGTTGGCAAAGGGTCCAACTATGGATGTCTTCTCTTACACGGGTTATATGATCAATGGCTACACATTCTACACAAAAGAGCAAGATGATCAAAGTATAATGCAAAATAGTGGGTTAATACTTGTAGCTCAATCTATGCATATATCCAGTGTCAAAGATAAGAACCCCATCTATGCGAATATGTCATATTTTGGGGTCATTGAGCATATATGGGAGTTAGATTACATCATGTTTCGTGTGCCAGTCTTTGGTTGTAGGTGGGTTGACAACAACAATGGCCTTAGAATTGATGAGACAGGAGTTATTCAGGTGGATCTTAATAAAGTGGGCTATAAAGATTAGCCCTTTATTTTAGCATCACAAGCTCAACAAGTATTTTTCGTCACTGATCCTACTAATAAAAAGTGGTCTGTTGTTCTTTTGACTAACAAAATAAATGATGAGAAAGATGTTGATCCCAATAGTCATGATATTGATTTTGAGGATGATCCTTTTTCTAGGACATCATAATCACTTGGCAGTGATTTCACTAATGATGATGCATTATATTTGAGAGATGATCATAAAGAAGGGTTTTGGATCAATCCATTAATTCAGACTAGAAAAGGAAGCACAAGTATAAAACTGAGAAGAAAAAGAAAAAGATTGGCTTAAACATGTAAAATTTTTCTGCTTTTAAATTAATACTTTGTTACTTGTATGTTTTAATTTTCTTATTGTGCAACGATGATTTTGTAGATAAATGGCTTCTCCACCACATGATAGCAATGTTTCCTCACGTAGTGCTAAAGAGAAGAAAGCTAAGCGGGGGAGGACTATGATGAAAGAGTTTACTCGAATAAGAAGTACTGGTCGTAAATAAGATCTTGGATGGAATAGGTGGGGTCAACCTATTGACCCCAATGAACAGAAGTTTTCGAGTTGGATTGGGGTCGTCACACGAAAAACAGTGCCAATTATTTATAACAAATGGAAAGATGTCTCATATCCAGTTAAGGATGCCATTTGGGATGAGATAGCGGTAATACACTAATTACTCTATGTAATGCCCCTCATGATATTTTTCTTGGCATTGTGTTCAGGACCGGAGGAATCAGGACGGAGGAAGGCTCAAGTGGAGTCTGGAAGAGCTCCACGCCGCGATGAAGAGCAGGGCCGCCGCGGCGAGAAGCTTTCCAGTGGCGTTGTTCTGGAAAATTTGGTGGAGCCGCGGCGAGGAGTGTTGGAGCCGCGGCGAGAGTCGGAAAAATTGTTTAAATCCGGATCAATCAGACGTGAAAGAAAGAAAGGAAACGAAGGGAGCGACGCAGAGAGACGAGGAACAGTGCTAGGGTTCGGCATTTTCGGTGTCCCAGAGTGATTCTCGTCCATCGGGAGCTTGGATTTAAGTTGGTAAGCGTTCCCTACTCCTCTCTCTCCATTTTCTTCGGTTGAAATTTGGGATTTTCGGTTGTATGGTTGGATTTCCGGTTTGGGGTGAAATCCACCGATTGAAATGGATGTTTTGGGGTTAAGGAAGTGTGTTTTGATGTTCTTGTTGCTTGAATGTGAGTTTTGAAGGGATTATGTGTGTTTAGAGCTTAACCCTAGGTTGTCTTCGGTAATGGCTCTTAGGAATTCAAGGTGTCTGTGATTGTGTGGTGTTTGAGTAATCCCTAAGAGCTTATTGATGCATAAAAAGGGTGTTAGAACCTTGGGTTAGGTTAATGTGGTGGAATTGTGAGGTTTGATTTGTTGGTATATTGTGCTAATGGAAGAATTGTGACACTACTATACAAAACCCCAATTTACATCGGTTATTTTAGCCTTTTTAAATCGGTTTTGAAAGCGATGTAAAAGCTGGCGTTATAAAAAATTAAATATTTACATCGGTTAAAAAAATCGATGTAAAAAATTTCATTTACATCGGTTTTTTATAAAAAAGTGATGTAAAAAAATTGCATTTACATCGGTTTTTTATAAAAAACCGATGTAAAAAATTTGCATTTTTATATCGGTTCATATAAAAAATCGATATAAAAAAAACTTTACATTTCACATCGGTTTTTAATAAAAAACCGATGTAAGTTTGAATTTTTTTTCCTCACCTAATTAAATACAATCCATATTCAAACCTGTATTTACAACGAAATTTTTGAAAGAGCTAAACAAATTTGGCAGTCAAAGTAGAAATAATTTTTCAGCACATTAGTTTTATACATCAACTAATATATACTCCAAAAGTTAAGTAACCAATCCAAGTTTGACTAAACTATGTACATTAGTTTTATACATCAACTTATATATACTCCAAAAGTTAAGTAACCAATCCAAGTTTGACTAAACTATATATTTAGAAATATAGTCAAATGAATTGTAAAAAAAACTGTGACCACATGTTCCGAATTTTGTCAATTTCTGGCTCAGTATAGGGGCGATCATCTATGTCCAAGTGCTGCAAGTTGAAAACAAATATCAACACCCATATACAGTACGAAGTCCTGATGTAAAAATAAATGATAACAGTTTAAAATCAATATCACCACCACATGTACCTGTTCCAATGAGTCAACAATATTAAGAGTAATTATCTCAAACATTTCTCTCATGACATAATAACCACATTCTGTATTCCCAGGTTGTTGGCGATACTACAAAACAAACAAGAATAATCAAAACCAAAATAATTGGATTAAGATATCCTTTAAGTTTGGGTTCAAACTACTTACCTTTGGGTAAATCCATTTTGTATTATTATGACGATATGTGTGTTTCCCACCCCGATATTGATATGTCTTCAAAGATCTGTCATCATATACAAGGAAAAATCATATTATAGACTAATGAAGTCACATGTTATGACAATTGAAAGTTTTTCACAGATATACTTACAAATCAATTACTTAACGAAACTCCTTAGGTGCTTTTTTATCCTTTTTCCAAAGGGAGTCAAACCAATAGACAGTGGTTTGCTCAGGGCATACCACACACAATGTCCAATGATTGCTGCATTATATAAGCTATTGATAATATCATCTCAATTATATAAAGTCTAATTACAACTATTTCTTTGTATATGAATTTCAAACTTATTACCCTTTATGGATTGGTGCAAACCAACATAGCTTACGATTTTGTTCAATAGTATTTCCTACATAGCTCATTCTATCTTCTTCTGAGTTCCCCACAACTTGAAGGGCATATGGACAAAGGAATCCAAACCTATCATTGCATCCCAACTGGATGCAATATTGGTGGAGAAACCTGTTAGAGAACCGAAATGAAAATAAATATAGATAAAACACCAAATGTTTATAAACCCAATTGATTGAAAAGATGCTTAGCAATGAAAATAAACTTACATAATACCAAGCTGGAGAATGGATATGTCCAACTCCTTCATATCTATGAAATCTTGGACATCATCTTTATTAAGATAAAATGAATATGAATGAGATCCCACAATACCAGGAGCCATGGTAACTTCAACAGAATTTTTTAATTGTGAAACTACAATCTTTAGACGTGACAAAAATCTCATGTCCGTAATAGCTTGTGAGTCTGGGGATTGAGACTTGGGCATTGAGTCCATTGAATCCTTTCCCTAATCAAATAAATAACAATGTATTATAACTGCAAACAAAATCAAGTAGAAATCAAGAGGATTATGAAGTTTTTGATACCTGAGGCATAGCCAATGTGACGAGTCTTTTCAGCCACAAAATATAATATCCTCGAGCTTGGGCTACTATGTCAACCTCATCATTTGGGAATGGCACATGTGCATGAGGCTCAATGACATTGTCAACCGACACCTTTACTTGATCCTCTAGTATTTGTTGGTGGTGGAGGATTGATGCCATCTAATAAACTCGACCATGAGCTACAATGCGCTTAGTGGGAACATCCAAATATAGATCACATGCCACTCCCACATCTTGTTCATTGTTAATGTCAAGTGGAGATGTACAACTAGCTTTCGTGCTTTGAAGCATAGGAGAAGGGGTTATCTCGGCAGATTGCATATGAATTTGCTTAGAAGAGAGCATAGACATAAACTCTTGTCGCATAGCTTCCATCTTAGCATCCATCTCAGCTCGAAACATCTGTTGCATTCGAGCTTCTGTTTCCTCCTTAACCTTATCCAACATTTTTAGCATCTTATGCTCTGACACCATTCCCCCACGATGGTGCGAACATGATCCAAAATATTGTTTGATTCCCACTCCTCCCCCTACACCCCTAACACGGCCTGGGTGCTCATCCTTGCCTAAAGCAGTAGCCAAGATATCTTGCCTCCCACATGGAGTAAATAATCCTTGAGAGGCTTCCTCCTCAAGAGAATCCTATAACATTCAAGTAATAAATATATATATAATTAGCAATTGTACTATTGAAGTCACATAATCACTATGATTGATTATAATTTACTTACAATATTTTCGCCAACCACTCTAGCTTCGGGGGTGATATACTGTCCATGCTTGTTCAACCTTGCCCTCTTCCATTTTTGAGCACGATTTGGGGGTGATGGAGGACAAACAACAATGGATGGGTTTGACTCTGTAGCTTCTTGTCTTTCTAGCAACTTCTCCTCTATCATCTTATGCTCCAACAACTCATATCCTCCACGAGACAAGTTGTGAGGATACACATTTTGTTTTTGCCTCTCTTTATTTTCTTCTCTTAATTTCTGTTAAATATAAATCCAATAAGTTTTTTAAGTAAGAACTCATTATTATAAATTAAATAATGAAAATAATAAATTTAATTACCTGACATTCAGGAGATAGTCGAATTTGAACAAACTTCTGCCATGTCTCTTCATCTAAGTATGGATACTTGATGCATGGATTTTGTCCCTTCAATTTACCATAAATGTATCTACTGGTGAGACTTGTTTTAAATCCTCTCCACCGCTCCGCTACAATTGTTAAACATTGTTTCCTCATTGCAATAGTAGGAGGAATGTCATAAGTAATCTACAATTTAACACATACATACAATTAACTTAGTAATGAGTAATATTATATTAAAATATATAGAAAAATATATCAATAAAAAGGTTTATACCAAGATATCTTGCCAAATCTGGTCTTTGACAGAATATGGAACTTTTTTCCACATAGGGAGCAAGATGTTGACTTTACTGCGAGCCAAATCCCCTAAATAACTCTTAAACTGAGTCCTTTCATGGCGTCTTTCATAATCTAACTCACTGAGATTAACATGTAATCTCTGTTGACTACCTCGAGATTTGGTTAATGAACTCATAGTCGTGGTACGTCTACCAGTGGTACTTCTTCTAGTAGTACTCTTCCTAGCTATTATGGTAGGTTGCTCAAAATTGCTAGAGGAATCCATATCCCTGTTTAGACAATAAGATAAGAAATATAAGTACATTGAAATAAAATTAAATTACACTAACAAATTAAATTAAAATAATAAATGAAATTAACCCTATGTGTATGCAAAATTAAACTTTGAACGTGCGTGTGCATGTGAAATAGAAAAATTACCTCAGGAGAAATTATCCTATATAAGGATATTCTCCCAAATCCCTTCATGGTGATCATGTCTTGTGGCATGTACATTATCTATTTCGTCTTCTTCATTTAGCTGAGGTAGCCTTGAAGAAAAAGGAGGGGTTTCATCAATATCAAAAGTAGATTCATTGTCCTCAATAGTAGCAGTTTGTTTCTTCCCTTGGAGAACAATGGACCACTTTTTATTTGCCGGATCGATGACATAAAAAATTTGTTTTGCTTGGTTTGCCATGATAAAGGGCTCCTCCTTGTATCCTATCCTACTAAGATCCACCAAGGTAAATCCTAACTCATCTATTCGAATACCAGTGTTACTATCAACCCACTTGCATTTGAAAACAGGAATTCTAAATGCTATATAGTCAACCTCCCATATCTCTTCAATAACCCCAAAATATGATGTGGCTGCCGAAATAGGGTTTCTATCTTTTGAACTAGAAAAATGCATCGCTTCAGCTACTATCATAACCCCACTATTTTGCATGGTACTCTTGTTATCTTGGGCTTTTGTATAGAATGAATACCCATTAATGTCATATCCACTCCAACATATGACATCAAAGCGTGGCCCACCGGCTAACCATCTTAGTGTATTGGACACATTATCATCATTCATAACCCATTCATTGAACCAACATCTAAAAGTCTTGTTATGCTCATTCACCAACCATTTATCACTCTTTCGAGGATTCTTTTCCTTAACAATGTTTTTATGCATGGTCAAGTAAGGTTGAACTTCATCAATATTATTCAAGATGTATAAATGTGCTTGTAACACTTCTGCACGATCCATGCTTTTCACTTTGCCTCCTCGTGTACCCTTACCTTCACCTCTTCCCTCGTGGCGAGACTTTGGAAGTCCAACAGCTTCTATTGTTGACAAGTATTCAGTACAAAACTCAATAGCCTCTTCGGCAACATATCTTTCAACAATAGATGCCTCAGGCCGGTATGGATTCTTGACATACCCTTTTAGGATTTTCATGTATCGCTCAAATGGGTACATCCATCTCAAATAAATTGGGCCACAAAGCCTTATCTCTCTAACCAAATGAACAATTAAATGAATCATGATGTCAAAAAAAGATGGTGGAAAGTACATCTCAAGTTGACACAAAATAACAACTACATCATTCTCCAACTCATCCAACTTCTGGGGGTCTATCACTTTGCTACATATAGCATTGAAAAAGAAACATAGTCTAGTTATAGTGTGTCTCACATTTTTTGGCAATATGTCACGAATAGCCACTGGTAGCAGTTGTTGCATCAAGACATGACAATCATGAGACTTTAAGCCTACTAGTTTCAAATCTTTCATTGACACAAGCCTCTTGATATTGGAAGAATACCCCTGTGGCACTTTGATGCCATGTAAACACTCACAAAAACTTTTTCTCTCCACTTTCGACAATGTATAACAAGCAGGGGGCAAATAAGTCCTCTTTCCTGCTGGCTGTGGAGCCAAGTCTGCTCGTATTCCCATTTCAACCAAGTCTAGTCTCGCATTCACGCCATCCTTACTCTTTCCCTTTATGTTTAAAAGTGTTCCAATAAGATTATCACACACATTTTTCTCCACATGCATCACATCAAGACTATGCCTCACCTCAAGACTATGCCAATATGGAAGATCAAAGAAGATAGACCTTTTTTTCTATGAATTATTCTCAGTTGCAAGCTTTTGGGTCTTACCAAAGATCACATTGATATTTTTCACCCGTTCATAAACTTGCTTTACCATTATCGGTTCTGGAGCATTTTCATACTCTTGCAAGCCATTGAAAGCTTTTTTTAATCTACGATAAGGGTGGTGCCTTTTCAGAAATTTTCGGTGACCAAGGTAGATAGTCTTCTTTCCATGTTGAAGTTGATGGTAACATGTCCCTTCTTCACAGATAGGGCATGCTTTGTGGCCCTTAACACTATATCCAGACAAGTTTCCATATGCAGGGAAGTCATTGATCGTGCAGAAGATCATGGCACGCAACATAAAAGACTCTTTGTGATACGCATCAAATACTTCTACACCTTTATCCCACAACATCTTTAGTTCCTCAACCAAAGTCCCAAGTATATATCAATGTCATTTCCTGGTTGTTTTGGGCCTGAGATCATCATAGACAACATGATGTACTTACGTTTCATACACAGTTGAGGAGGGAGGTTATAAACCACCAAGAGAACAGGCCATGAACTGTGTTTGCTGCTAAGATTGCCATAAGGGTTCATTCCATCTGTACAGAGTCCAAGCCTCAAATTTCTTGGCTCACAACCAAATTCAGGAAACAATTGATCAATTGTTTTCCATTGAGGAGAATCAGCTGGATGTCGAAGCTTTCCATCAGATTTTCTCCCATCTGCATGCCATCTCAAGTTTTTTGCATCATTTGTATTAGCAAACAAGCGTTTGAACCTTGGTATTATTGGGAGGTACCATAATACCTTCAAAGGAGACCCCTTAATGATCTCATCACCATCCTCCTTCACTTTATAACGTGATGCCCCGCATTTTGGACATACATCCAGCTCTTCATACTCATTTCTATACAATAAACAATCATTGGGACATGCATGTATCTTTTTAAACTCCAAACCCATTGGGCATAGGATTTTCTTTGCCTCATAGTTACGATTCGGAAGTTCATTACCTTCGGGAAGCATATCTTTCAACAACTCAAGCAAATCTGTGAAACTATTATCACTCCACCCATTTCTTGCTTTCAAATTGATCAATCTCAACACTGCTGACAATCGTGTGTACTTAGTACATCCTGGGTACAAAGGTTTCTCTGCATCACTGCACAACCTATTATATACATGTGATCGCTCAAAAAACTCTACTCCAACATCATGGATCATGTCCTCCAATCGATCATTCAAATTCACATCAACTTCCTCCCTTTCGAACACTCTTGGCATTTCTATTTCACCATGCCATATCCATTGTGTATAGTTCTTGCTGAACCCATTACAAAATAGATGGTCTCTTATTTCTGCAATACTCAGTCGCCTCCCATTCAAACATTGCATACATGGACAATAAAATCTCCCATTATTATCAAGAACATTTCTTTTAGCAAATTCTAGAAATTGCTCAACTCCATTCTCGTATTCGTCACTTGTTCGTCTAGCATTTATCCAATTACGATCCATGTTACCTAAACGAAATTGGAGTCCACAAGTTATCTTTAATTATAAAGAGCTATATTATAATTTCCATATTTAAGGAAAGTCAAACTCCAAAATTTAATCAATGAAAATAGATCAATTGCATGGTTCCATAATTTTCAAAAAATACGTTAGTATCCTATGAGTTATGTAAAAATTTCAGCGAATTCTCCCCTAAGTATTGAGGCTCCCAAAATTTTATAATAGTCAATATTAAAACATCAAATGCAGAAAATAATCAATAAATAATATGGCAATGTAAAGCTATCATCAATCCATTAGTAAAGAAACTTTAGCAGTCAAATTTTCTATTTTTCAATAGTGAACTTATTTGTAGCATTTGAACCAAGACATCCAAATTTCACTATGACCCAACTATTTTCAATAGTCACATGCTAGGCACACCCCCCCCCCCAATACAAAATCTGGAAAACAATTCATTAATGTTTCATTAAACTTACAAAGTACCTTATATACACACTAAAATAAAAATGAATGCTCAAATGCGTAATTGTTTATTTCAAGTGGCAATGACATCAATATATCACTATCAATGAGCCAAAATAGCCACCTCCTTAATTGACCTCTACATTTATTTTAATAAGTACCAATAATTCAATTGCCAAGAGAATAAACCTGCCAGATAAGGCATAAAGGTTTTTTTTATTTCTTATAAAATTATTTTTTAGTCTTACATTTTTTTTTAAAAAAACATTGTTACATCCAGTATTTTCATAAAAAAATCACAAACATATGTTTTAACTTCTTCAGATAATGTAACTGAAAAAAATAATTTGTTCCAAAAAAAGCTCCACAAAAATGTGAAAAATGAAATCCATCAAAAATTCATTTTTCCAAAAAAGTGAATTGATAGTGGAGGATAACATGCACAAATTGGCCGCAAAAAAATCTAACGATATATAATCTAATGATATTTTTATATTATTATTACTTTTTAAGCTTTTCTCTTCATTTAATTATTATTTGTTTTATTTAAAAAATATTTTTAAGAGGAAATTATATTATAAGTTTTTTAATACTTGAATAATAAATAATCTGCTCAAAAAAGGGGATTCTCTAAATTTAAAAATATAAAGATATTTTTTATAATTTTATATGATTTTGAAAATCCTAAACGAAAGGGATTGATTTTGGTTTTTCTTTGTCAATTTAAAAATCTAAAGATATTGATACATGGATACATGGATATTGACTGAATGTTACAAAATTTTGATTTAAATTTATAAGTTTAGAAAGATTTGCATTAAGAATCCTAACAAATTAATAAAGAATTTGTTATGATTCCTTGCTCTTGGAATTGATATGCATATCCATGTTGATTGAAATTATTAATAAATTTATAATTTGATTGAAATTTATAAATAATTTATTAGGATTCCCTACTCTTGGAATTGATATGTATATAAAAAATCAGATAATCTATTGATATTTTTGACCAATCTCATCATTTTCTTTTCCGTTAATTCAAAGCTATGTATATTAATATCAATTAATGTATTAATATATAATAAAATTCATAATAAATTATACTGATGTATGTATATCAAGAAACACAACTCATAAACACCTTGACAACTAACCCAACCCAAATATCTTAATAAATTACTGAACTAGTGTTGCATGTTTCCAACTTACATCTTTTATTGCAATATATATGTCAAGTACTAAAGCAAAAATGTCTATAAAGAATGCTTTTTTATATCAAAATTCAGCAAGCTACCATTTGAGTAAGAAAGAAATTACTGTTAGTTTCCAACAACCAAATATATGAAAAAGGAGTATTTAATCCAAACATCATACTAAGTGTGACGCAAGTAGTTCCTGTAATGCCAACATTATCATTAACACGTGGAATCCACAAGATATTTTATGGTTCTCATCTAGTCTTCACTTACAGGTTACAACTAATTCAAGCTTTTCTCATAAGAATTTCAATATCTAATCCAAAGACACTAGTTTCTAATCTAGGCAAAATGCAAATTGTAATGATACATGTGGTAAGAGTAGAATCACGTGGGTCACAAAGAAACAAAGACTTTACTATAATGGTAACTCAATCATAAGATGGTAATTCAATGGAGGACCTACAATAGCATGAGAAAGTCAAAACACATCTACATACCAGGATCACAAAATGGTGGTGGTAAGAGACCATATACTTCTTTAAACCATATGTTAAGAAACAAATAGAGATTTAGCAATTATGCAAACCACACTAAGCAGTAAAATTTTCTAAAACACAAGGTAGAAAAGTTGTATTACTCTGAAATTAATAGGTGAATGTCCGTGGATAATTCAATCAATTTTGGTTTATCCAAAGAGAGAAGAAACTCCCTGGCATATGAAATTTTTGACCATCTGCAATACCAAATCAACAGATAAGTTTCCATAAGGACAATATAGAATATATAGTTGAATTGCTTGGTTGTTATTTACAATCATCAACTTCAGATAATTTGTCATTGTGAGACTTTTATGTTAATATGGTGAATCCAGAGCAACCAGGGGCTTTGCCAATTAATTTAGATAGGCGCAAAAGATATCAACACCATTGCATTGAATTTTATGATAAAATAAAATAAACATCTTCTTTTATCTATCCAATCTCTAAGCCACCAAAATGATACTTATTGAACAAAGACATTTTTTTATACGGAAAAAGGTTGAGAGGTTTTTAAAAAATATTTTACTGGTTAGGATCTGTGGAGAACAAATATATATATCCTATCCAAAAACAAAAATCTTTGTGTGAGAAAATATGTACATAAGCTTCATAAGAGATGACCCCCTTCTAATTTATTCAAAGCTTTAAAGAAATAGTCATTATCTGGGTAAATATCAAACCATAATTTATAGAAGAAAAAAAAACAGCCACGCACCTGTCACGAAGAACATGTTTCAGTCAAGGGAGTGGATGGACGCGTTTCAGTCTCTAGGCTTAAACACAAAGATAAAGGGATGAAAGGATGCGTTTTTCACTGAGAGAGAGAGGGACGATGACAACAGAGGTATCATTCCAGAGAACGTACGGTGTAATGGCGAGGCACAATGAAGACAAAGGAGGGAGGAAGAAACTGATGATCAACGACTATCGCTATGGATGTTGGAGTGGAGGGAGAAAGAAAAGAAGAAACTTGCAGCGAGAGAGAGAAAAAGACGATGAAAACAGAGGCACCATTGCAGAGAATGTACGGCGTAATGGCGCGGCACAATGAAGACGAAGCAGGGAGGAAGAAACTCATGAGCAACGACTATGGCTGTGGATGTTGGAGTGGAGGGAGAAAGAAAAGAAGAAACTTGCAGCGAGAGAGAGAAAGGGACGATGAAAACAGAGGCACCATTGCAGAGAACGTACGGCGTAATGGCGCGGCACAAGGAAGATGAAGCAGGGAGGAAGAAACTGATGAGCAATGACTATGGCTATGGATATTGGAGTGGAGGGAGAAAGAAAAGAAGAAACTTGCAGCGAGAAAGAGAAAGGGACGATGGAACTTTTAGAGAGAGATGGGTGACGGAGGATGTGTGGGAGAGACGAAGAAAAATGCAAGCTTTGACTGAGCAGGAGTGCATTCTTGGACTACAGCTGAACTGAAGACACGAGCCCGCGCTTTCAACAATGCAGAGGGAGTAAATTTTTTTTGTTTTATAATTCAGTTACATCGGTTTTCTCTTAAAAACCGATATAACAATCTGTACACATCGGTTGCTTATTCAAAACCGATATAACTAGGTAATTAAATAAACTAAATATCATATATTTATCTTATATTATATAGTTTTATTTACATATTTTTATTTAGTTGTATTAATTATAGAATTTAATTATATTAATAATATGTTTGTATATTAATTACATATTTTATTTAATTATATTAATTAAAGAGTTAATATGTTGTATCATAAAAATATAATTGTAGTCAGATAACCTTTACGCGGGAGTAGGGAATTCAAGTTTACATCGGTTTTTTTAAAAACCGATATAAATGCATTAAAAATATATTTTATTATACATATTTACAAATAATATAATATAATTCAATAAAATAAATATCATATGTTGATATTATATTATATAATTTTAGTTACCTATTTTTATTTAGTTCTATTAATTATAGAATTTAGTTATATTAATAATATATTTGTATATTACTTACATATTTTATTTAATTATACTAATTAAAAAATCAATATATTGTAACATAAAAAATGTAACTTAGTCAAACAAGTTTACATCGGTTTTTTTTAAAAACCGATATAACTACATTAAAAATATATTAAATTATACATATTTACAAATAATATAATATAAAAATCTAATTATAATCATATAGTTATATAATGCTATATTTCTATCCACATACAAGATATATTGTAATTAGTTAATTTATATAATTATATGTTTATTTAGTTCCATTAGTTTAAAGTTTGAAGTTCGGTAAACAAATTACATCGATCTTTTTAAAAAACCAATGTAGAAAGATATAAACTGAAAAATTTATTTACAAAATTACCACCGGTCATCATTTTATATCGGTTTTTTTTTAACCGATGTAAATAACCGATATATGTTACATCTTTTGTAGTAGTGTGACATGATAAAGGTTGTTGGCTAATCGAGAGGGGTTCACGCGTACTGGACAGTTCAAGGAAGCTTGTGGAAATCGTGTGTGTGTGGTAACGACAATTGAGGTAACTGGGTGTTTGTTATATTGTATTGATTGTGTTATATGATAGTACGTGTATTTGTGTATATATGCATGTCTCTTTCATATCACGGTATCGATGTGTTTGTGTGTACTATTTGTATATATATCGTGGTATGTATACTGATAGATGATGGTTATGACTATGATGATAATATGTGTGATGATGATATGATATATTGCATACATGACATTATGATGATGATATGATGATACATGAGTATCACCACATAACATTATGAGATTGTGATGTATGGTGGATGTGTTGGTGATGACGTGATGGTGGTATGATATATGATGATGTATATATGTTAGGGAGAATAAGGTTGGATTATATATATGTTAGGGAGGATAAGGTCGGATTATATATATATGTTAGGGAGGATAAGGATGGATAATATATATGTTAGGGAGGATAAGGATGGATGATATATGTGTTAGGGAGAATAAGGATGGAGTCCCTGTGAGGGCGACATGCATGTCATTCATTTCATATTGCATACATGATTGGTGTGAGATATATGTATATATATATAATTGTGTGTGTGTGGTTGTTGTTCCCGGTTACTGAGACATTGTCTCACCCCCTCTCCCATAAACTAACCTTTCAGGTGACGGTTCTGGCACTAGTCCGGAGAAGACGCGAGAGTAGCTGTGTACGTGGGAATAGTCTATGTAGCGTGTGTATGCTGTATTAGTATTTTGTGCCAAGTAGGATAGCATGGTTTGTAATGGATAATGTTATGACTGAGACTGGCTATGTATGGATGTTTATGTATGTGGTATGTATAGTTGAATGTCGTTGAGTAGTATGTGTGATAGTTTCGGGTAAGTCCAGAGTGTTGTTGGGCCTTGTTGGGTTGCGTAAGAGCCTGTAGCCCATTTGTTTAAGTTGGGTTCCAAGGGGTCAAATCTCAGAGAGGTGGTTCCTCTGAGGTAAAACCTCTTTGGACAGGTTGGTTTGGGGGTTTTAGACCTGTATGAATGGTCTCTGAGCGACCAGTTGCCTTTGGTGGCAATTGGGGGTGGCTAGTGATAAGTTTTGGTCAATAAGTGGTCAAAACGGAGTCAAGGGTCCAGAATCTCCATACGGAGTTGGATTGAGGTAAAAGTGGTGTCCTTGGATAGATGGGGACTAGATTGACTTGTGGGAGTTGGAATAGAGTCAATCGGAGGTCGGAGCATAAAGTTATGCGCGTCAGAAGTTCGCCCCGAAGTGTTGAAATTGCTGATATGGTATATCAGCAGGGGGCGCCGCGGCGAGGGAAGGCAGGCCGCGGCCCCAGCCCAGTTTTTTTTTTTATATGGAGAGTTGTTTGAGATGTACAGGAGGTAGGATGTTACACTCTACTTGTTTTAATTATGTTGCTTATTATTTACACATACTTTCTCACATTTTAATTATATTACTTACAGGGAACCTTTAATATTGATGAGAAGCGAAGGAAATTTGTACTTAAAGCAGCTGCTGTGCGTCTTAGAATGTTTCGTTCGCATCTTACAAAGCTAAGTTTAAGGGATACTAGTGGAAATATCAATCAACATCCTCCTAAAACACTAATATCATCTCTCAAGAACAGTGGGATGCTTTTGCTCTTTCACGTCAAGATCTGTCCTTTTTGGTAATATCATGTTTTACCAATATAGCTGTTCCTATTATTTTCATATTTTTTCTATTAATACTTTTCATTTTAAATAGAAAGTAAGTGAGGAAAATCAAGAAAGGGCATCCAATTCACTGTATCCTTATCGAAAAGGTCGTACGCCATATTCAACAATTGAGCAACAAATGGTAAGTACATATAATATGTGTCTCTCATATGTTGTTTTTTTTATGAGTGATTATTATTTGTTTTTTATCATTTGGTTTAAATGTTTTTATTTTTTTAATGTTTTTATTTGTTGTATTTTTATGTTTTTAATAATTAGATCCAAGAGACAGGATTAGAAGCATCCACAATTTCTCATCATGTGCTATGGAAGAAAGGAAGAGAAAACAAGGAGGGTAATATTGATGATGAACGTGTTCAGAGGGTTTGGGATGAATGTGTAAGTATTAAATATATGCATCTATCATTATTCTATTAAATATAAGTCTTAACATTTACTTAATAATTTGTATGATAAGAGTTTCTATCCCAATCAAGAGAATATGAGATTGAAAACTTTGGTCGTAACGATATACTCGCTAGGGTGTTACAAGTCCCTGAAGTCCCTGGTTGTGTTAGAGGTGTTGGTTTTGGGGTCACTCAAACAAGCTACTTCGGGACTCGAAAGCATTCAAACTCTCAAGCTGAAAAGAAAGTTGCATATTTGGAAGAAAAAGTGACCACCCTAGAGCATCAATTATACCAACAATCCATGCGCTTTAATGAATATGATGAGATGTTTAAAAATATGAAACTCATGCTAGGGGCAGGGAAGTTGGCGGCAGAAGGTAGCCCCAGCATGAAAGATAGTTGCACACTTGTATCTCAACTTCCTGAGGTATTTCTTCCCTACTAAGTACATTATAGTTTTTTTTTCATTAATTCATCATTTATTACTTTATGATTGGTATAGGGTGAATCAAAGTGCAAATTATGGTTGGAGACCCCAACACGTCATGTGGTTGCAAAGGGTAGCATGTTTAACACTCTTGGTGCAATTCTACATAATGTACCACTACCCGATGGCTTCTTGAAAGTTGTAATTGACAAAGTAGATGAGGAAGGAGCTAATTTGCCAATACCTACTGATGATGGAGTGACAAAAGTTAGTGATGCAATAGGTTATTTTGTAGCATGGCCAAGCAACCTCATTGAGGTAGTACAAATGGTAAGGAAATTGGCATATCCTTACAATGCATTGCACTTGTATTCATTGTTAATCCCTAACTGTTGAATTGATTTCTTGTTTTCTTCAAATTGCATAGCCCAAAAAGAGCAAAAAACAAATCAAAGGGCCAAGCCAAAAGTCAAAGGAATCTATTGTTATACCAGTGAAAAAACAAATCAAAGGTACACTTCAACAATCAAAGGAATCGATTGTCAAACCAGTGATGAAAAAGCACATCCCTGAAGTTACTCATAACACATGTGGGCCAAATGGTATTGCTCTAAGGATCCTAGCAAAAAGGGATTTAGCAAATGGTAAAACACATGAAATAAATTTTCATTATGGCATTTACAACATGCAAGTAGTTGATCATCTTGCTATTGAGCAAATAAATGAAATGCTTGATCATGAATGGATAGGTGCCACAGTCATCAATGTATATCTCAAGTACTTGCATGATAGCTCATGGTTGAAATCAGTTTTGGCTTTTTTATTTGTCATTTGATGTGAACAATATTAATCAATTTGTGTATTTTTATTTAAGGTACCTATACCATAGTTTTTTGGTCCCTAATGGTGACGAGTAAATTCTCTTTCGTCACAAGATATATGAACAATCACGATCTTTGTCTGATTTATTTGGAGCAATAGCAGTGGAGGATATGTTGTTTCTGGCACCTTATAATTTGGGGTGACTCAATTATTAAAGAATTTCTAATTTTGAATTCTTTCAATGTGAAATACTTACAATTTGCTTTCACTTCATTTCAAATTTTTAGGGAACATTAGGTGTTGATCGTCATTAATCCTTTAACTCCAGAAATATATTATTTGGATTCCATGAATGCTAACCTGTGCCCAGCTCCTGATATGATAATGAAGCTCTTTAATTAGTAAGCATACATGTTTATTTTCTTCATACATCTATATATTTGTGTGATATTCTAAATAGTAACTTACATTAATTTTTTTTAATCTTGTTAGCTCCTTGACTACTTTTTTTGGGAGTCGTGGCTTATGGTTTCCAACAAAATCAAAACCCACACAATACAAATGGACTTCAATACAGGTACTAGCATTGATAGAATTAGAGTGAAGAAGTTATTATGAATAAATACATCGCATGCATAAATTGATATATGATCTTTTGTTGTTTTTATAGTGCCTTCAGCAGCAAAATACTATTGATTGTGGATATTATGTGTTAAAGTTTATGAAGGATATCATATTACATGACCAATCTACCATTCCGGAGAAAGTATGTTCTTCAGATCTTGTATATATTATGTAAGTTTTTAATTAATTAAATTTTATCATATTCATTTCACTAATTTTGTTGTGATGTTTCATTTTATAGTACTTCTCGGACTCATATTATGATTTCTACACCAAAGATGAGATAAAAGAACTTCAAGAAGAGTGGTCAAGATATGTGTTAGAACATATTATGTAGGTTGCTGGTATTTATAATCTTGAGACATTATTCAAAGATTTTTTTGCTTGTTATGGAGATACAAAGCTAGGACTTTGGGTTGTTTTAGACATTATCAGGAGATTTTTTGGCTTGTTTTGTATGTTTTAAAATGTTGTGATGTTTAATTTGTACTAATTTTTAGCCAACAATATTTTTGTGATTGATCCTGTATTGTGAAAATTGTTGAATGGATGAAAATGATATATTATAAATTTATATGTACCAGGTTGAAAAAGAAAGATTACAAAAACATATATTTCAAAAAAAAAATTGAAGGAGCTTTGAGTGCGCTCATCAACAAAAAGCGTGTCTGAAAGCCTATCTCTTGATACGCTTTTATTTAGAAGAGTACCCAAAGACTAAATATTGGGTATGTGTAACACCTTACTTTTAGACTTATTTCCCATGAATTAGACTTCTTTTAAGTCTAATTATACTTGATTCTTAGCTTGAATCACGTAGGAATGAAAATCAGAATTTCAAAAATTTTCAGTTACTATTCATATGGTAGTTTCTACTTTACCAACTGAATTTTGAAAATTCATAACTAAATCTAAAAAAATCATTTCATAGTGATTCAAGTCTTCAACAATAGATAAAAACCTTATTTACATGGAAAAAAATATGAAACTGAGCATTTACTTGACCAATTTATACAGTTTATTCCTTAAATATTTATTGTATATTTAGTCATTTTCTCTTCCCCAGGATTTTGGCCTTATATTGAAAAATTCATATCTCATAATATCCTGAGCCAAATCATACATTCTTTATGTAATTGTAAAGCCCTGTGAGTCTACTTCCTAGAAATATTTTTCTTGTACATTTATTCAACCTGAACAGGACATGGTGTTAATTTAAATCATAAAGGGTCAGAATTTCACTTTTGCTGGAACAGTTTTGGGAAAACCTCCATATCTCCTATCATATAGCTCCAATTACCTCCAAATCAGTGGCATATGAAACTTAAGACATAGAAATTTTCATAAATATAAACCACTGAATTTTTGGAGCTCTGCACGATTTATATCATCTTTTTAATTTTCCAGTACCTAACTTTTAGTTTCCAGTTTTCCCAATCTTTCTCTGTTCTGAACCCTAACTTAGAAAATTCACCATTAATTGTACATAACTCCAGATGGGATGAATTAGGTGTCATATTAAAGCTGGATATGCCCTCTATCTGGTGTAAAAATATCATAAACTTAACCTCACATTAAGTATAGAACAGGGGCGAATGAAATAGACATGTTGGGAAAATGCCCTGTTTCAGTCTACATTGCAATTTCCTTGCCAAAACCCTTGCAAATGAACTCATTTTGGCATGTAACTTGGTAGAATATAACTTTATATCCCAACATACAGAAATGGAAATTTTCATACATTTTCTACAACATTAACATATTATTCACTATTTTATAATTTCATACAAAGCAAGGCACAAATAACCATTCACCCTATAACACAATGGCTTGCAACATCATTTCCTTCTTCATGCCTTTTGCTCCTTCCTTAACTCTTTTACATTGGTTCTCCCTAGTATGGTTAGTCATTGAAGGGGGGTGAGATTCAAAGAATCTCAGTAGCAATCACCATTCATGCAATCATATTATCACATTAAGCATATAATCATCATAAAATATCAAGTAAATGCTTTTAAACATTTATGTCATAACATTTTACAAAAATTTCGGCAAAGTTTTGTTTTGTATTTTGGACATCCCGGGGTCTCAAAACCCTCAATTAACTCAGCCAACATTCTCAAAGCATCACAATTGATCATAGCAAACAATAGGCAAGTCATCAAACTCATTGAAAATCACATGACAATATAAGGCAAGAATAGGTAAATTGCTACCTTCATGCTCTCTCTTACTCTTCAACTTGATACCAATGCTCCCACTAGCTTCCTTGGGCTTCTTCAAGTCCTAATGTACCATCAAACAACTATTTAAGCTAATGGTTCCATGACTTTCTCCAAAAAGTGTTCATGAAACCCTAATTCTTCAAAAATTCACCAAAAATTCATTCCTAACTCAAAAATGATGAATTATACCTCTATTCCATGTAATTTTTCATGAGGAATCCAAATATGGCCTCAGAATTGCCAAATTCCATATCTAGCTCAGTTACTGTTCATTCCGAACTAAGCTTCAAAAAGCTAAAAATTTCACTTTCTTGATCTTAAGCTTTTTCATGAAACCATCACTTGTTCCTAAGGTTTTCCACCATTAGGAACTCATTTTTGGCATCAAAAACATGAAATTCTCTTTCCTTTTCAAACCCTAAATAGGCAGAAAATTTGAGAAATTTGTAGAAAAATAACTACCCGATTAATTTGCAATCAAATGTCATATTCTTGCATCTTGAAGCATTTCTAAGCATTTCTATGGTTTAGTTTCCTCATGACTCCATTTTCTCTCTCTACTCTCTCTCTAGGCAGAACATTTCAGAGATAAGATAGAGAGGAATACTCCATGAAAAGTCTCACAAAGACTTAGAAGCACAAGATACTAGTCATAGAACTTACCTTGAGCACTTGTGTTCTTAAACTTTACTTCTTGCTCTTTCTCTTTTCTTTGGAATTTTTTTTGCTCTTGCTCACACTTGGAGCTGCTGGTTCAGACGGACAAAATTGGGGAAGAATGCTTAACTCAAGGCCAAGAGGAGAGATATGAAATGAAGGAATAGTGTAACTTGGTTAACTAACCATTTTAGTTAACTTTCATGCCTTACTTTATTAAAGCAATTAACATAATTCCCTTGGTGTCCCCAAATCTGAATTCCAACGTGCTGCACCTTCCTTTTTAATCAAAAATTGTTTCATAAACTTTAATAGACCAAAATACCCTTTACTAATTAAATTTACCCATACCGATTGGGTATTTTCACCAAAATTATCATTAAATTGGTACAGGATTATCCAAAGGTATCTTTTGGTCCAAAATCATTATCTAGACCCAAAATACATTTTATTAAGGTCCAATAATTGTCCTTAAATCAGTACTGCCTTTTCCTGCAGTCTAAATGACCTTTATCGGGTAAAATATTAATATTAAACCCTAATTACCCAATAAATATTATTTTGACCTTAATAAATTCCATACTATATTTAATTGGTTCTAACTCATTGAAAGCTTCATTTTGACTATAATTTTTCATATTTACAAAAATGCCCTTGACCCGGGGCTAATTTATAATTTTTAGGACTTTCGGGTCATTAGGTGTAATTTTCCCCAAGACATTTCTGATACTATCTTCTTCACGTCATTTTTATGACTTTAAGGACATGAATGTCCTTTTAATAATTCTTTGGGACAAAAATATAATTTCTCATTTTTCCATCCAACCGGGAAAAATGATCTCTTTGCCCTTCTTCATACTTAACGGTGTCTCTCCGTTTTTTCCAATTCCTCATGCATTTTATAATATCAACTTTTTCATTTTTGGGCCTTCAATTCATTATTCACATTTTACTTCTAATGTAGGAATGACCGTTTTGCCCTTAAGCGAGTCAAAAATATAATTATCCATTCTTTCAGGCACTTTCTTGTAATTTCACCCAAAGACCAATTTTTAATTATTTCATTTTTCACTATTCACATTAACTTCAAATTGATCTATCTCTCAACCTAGACCTCCCGGGCATGCAATACTTATACCATTACGCTCAGTTTGGAGCGAACTTTCATTCAAGTGGTATATTGCATATTTTCCGGGGTAAGTTCTGGAATTAATTTCTGCTAAGGACCTTATGGAAAATTACTTCCAATTAAGGACCAAACATAACTTCTTCTGAAAATTAAATGAGAAATTAATTCCTTCTAAAGCCCGATTGCATATAACATTTTCATCTCTCCTTATTTCTCATCTTTTATTCATTTTATAATATTCCATAAAAATAGGGATATTACAGTATGCTTTTGAATCATAGCGTACCAAAATAGCACCTCTTATTCAGCCCAATTATTATGTTTAGGTACACTTATTGAAGCGCACGAAAAGACTTTTGGAGCGGTCACATAGGGTACGCTTCAAAAGCATACTAAAATACTGAAAAAAAAGCATATCAAAAGCCAATTTCTGTAGTAGTGCCCCTTGCCTTGAGGAATAGAAAGAGTAGGCATGGGTACTGCTCACAAAAATAAAAGAATAGCCAACTAACTAGCTAGATTAGCCGACAGAATATATAGATTATATATAAAATATTAAAATAAAAAAGAAAAGAAAGTACATAAATATTAAAAATAATTTTTAATATAATTATATTGTAATGCCATTATCTCTTTAAATATATATTTCATATCAAATTGAGTAAATGAGAATGATATAACTATTTATAACTGCAAAAGGCATATTAATAGAACTTATATGATATTAAATATCAATTCTATTATTTATATTTAATTATTAAATAATTCAATTTATAAAAAATACGATAACATTTCCCATTTATCTAACATTAAAATATAACATATTTATTAAACTATTTAAAAAATTTAATTATAGTAATATTTAATAAATGCTTTTGAAAAAATTAAATTAAAAATTAATACTCCTTCCACTTTGATTTATAAGGCATATTTTTTAGAAATATATGTTTCACAATATAAAGTATTTTATGAATTATCTAGTGTATTTAATTTTTTTGCCAAACATGCCCATGAGAAATTATTAAATGACTTGCCTATATATTCTCCATTAATTAATGATTTAGAGTTTAATTCAAGGGGTCAACTATATTAGATAATATTAAATGAGGGTAATTTTAAAAATGATAAAAAAAATTTTAATTGTTAATTACCACTTTGATCCGTGTATAATAGTTAAAAATATTTTATAAACCGAAACGAAAGGAGTAAAATTTATAATAAAATAAAAGTATGTTTAATATATAGAAAATTAAAAAATGTAAGAAGCTGTACTATTCACAGACCTTGATCAATATGGTTCATTTTAGATTTAGTGCAAATGTGTAATATTCATTATAGTTGAAAGTCAAAAAGTTAAAAAAAATGTGTTGAAATATTACTAAATAAATATTTAAATTAAGGAGGGATATTGTGATCCAAAAATGTTAAATAAATATTAATTATAGGGCCCGTTTATTTTCTTAAATATTTTTAGGTTTTTAAAACAATTTTGTGAAACTATTTCCTAGAACAAGTTTTTGAAATAAAAAAAAATCTTTTTGAATAATTTGTTTTGAAAATTTCATCTTAAAACAAAAAAACAATTAAAAAACTTTGTTTGGAAATATTATGTTGAAAACAACTTTTAAGGACACCAATAGACGAAGGTAGATAATAATGGCTAGTAAGGGACAAGGTGGCATATAGTGGTGGAGAATGGAGGTTGGCGGTGGTCGGTAATGGTTAGTAACAATTGCTGTGATCGATGACATTTAGTGGTGGTTAACTAGCAATAGTTGGTAGTGATTTATGATGGTTGGTGGTGGTTAATGATTGCTGAATTAGTGGTGGTCAACGGTGATTGACGATTGTTGTTAACAATTAGTGATAGTCGATAGTGGCAGTGGTTGATGATGGTTGGTCATAGTTAGTAGTGGTTGACAATGGTTAGTGGTGGTCAATGACAATTAACAATAGTTGATGATGGTCAAAGATGAATGGTGGTAATTGGCAACAATCAATGGTGATTGAGGATAGTTAATGGTGGCTAGAGGTGGTTGATGGTGGCTGATAACAAATGGTGATAGTCAGCAATTGTCAACGTTATTTATCAATAATTGGTGGTGAATGTGAATAAAAATAGAAAATGAAAACAATAACAACTTTAAGTTGTTCTTGTTTTTTTGCTTTAAAAACAAAAGAAAGATAAAAGGTTTTTAAAACAAATAAATAGAAAACACTAATCAAAACAGATTTTTTTTGTTTTTAAAAATTTTTAAAAATAGAAAAAAGTTTTTAAAAACAAAAATCAAACAAAAACACAACTTTTAATTCCAGAGAAAGTACTCTATATAGGTTTCCAAGTATCAGTAGTGTGAGATAAGTCTTCTGCATGTAAGAACTTATTCAGTAATGTGTGCCTAATTGTGAATAATGTATATTTTTTAAATATTTTAAAATGAAAATAAAAATGAAAATGAAAAATATGACAAGTATAAAATAAATAAATATTCTCTTTGTTTTCGAGTAATTTGAGTATGATTTGTTTATTCAATTTTTGTAGAGAGAGAGACCCACTTGCGCATCAATTTTATCAATTTACTCCACATCGTCTTTACTGTTTACCGGATTCGGTGGAAAGTTATCTTATTGCACATGATCTCATGTGAGAGTTGATTGGACAATTCCCAATCATTAGACTGTGAAGTTTTGTTCTACCAAGACTCCGTATGGTTCTGCTTCAGAAATTACGTTTCAGCCACCAACCAATTTTTTCAGTTTTTTATTGATGTTTGGGTCTTAAACTTAACTACCTTGCTGCCGTGAATTTTGGTGAAAATGGAGTTGGAGGAGAAGGAATCCATTTACTGCTTTTTGATTTGGTTATCCATTTCTTTTTATATTTATTTTTAAGATAGATAAAAATATATCAATAAAAATGAGAAAAATTAGAAAAATAATATTTTCATAAAATTTATTCTATCTATTGATCAAAATGTCCCTTTAAAATTTTAATTTTTATAGATTATGACCTGTAAAAAATATTATATCAGATATATTATGTTCTCAATTAAATAAATACAAATTAAATTTTAGTCCAAGTAAATTAAATTAATCATGGGATAGAGTTTAAGTTCAATTTAGAGAAAAATTATGAGTTTTGTCAAAACCAATTTTTAAATAAATCATCCAAATATAAACACATTAGTTCAAAATCAATTTTTATCATAACTACGTTACAAAACCAATTCTACCAGAATTCATTTTTAATCAAGTGAGAACCAAACGGCCCCAAGTATGTTCATTAGATTAACTTTATAACAAGAAATTTTTCATATTACTATTAGCAAGTAGTATATATAAGAGGGGGCGTAAAATGGTCCATATCAATAAGCTTTACCTCTGGAACTGTGGAAATTATGGAATTGGAGAATTGGAAACTTGTTTCAGCAGAAGTAACAAGGTGATTTGGCATGCGTGTAGATCATTTATTCATCCTCCCTCTGCTGCTAATTAATTAATGATCCTTCGAAACATGTGTCCATTCCTATGTTCTATTAATCTAAATATTACTCCGACATGCAAAAGACTCAAAACATAAAGTCAAACAACACATACACACTCACACCCCATTGGCATGTTGAGATGTAAATGGGTTTATATCTAGGGAGTTACTGTATTTGGTTTGCCAAAATATATGTAATCCAGATTATATGCGTGAAGTTGATTACAAGCTAACATGTAAATGGCTTTACATCCAAAAACTTACATAATCCAGATTACATGTCTATAAATAAAATAAAAATACTATAATATACTTTATGAAGAATATAAAAAATTAATTCATTTCACACCTCACTCAATATCATATCAAACAAACTCTCATATTTTATTTACATCCTTTCCTATTACATCCCATAACCTCTTCATAATTGAACTAAATGGCCCAATAAACAACTACTTGTCTTGGTAGCATATTTGGCACCATCCATATCACCTCTGAGAAAATACTCTAAAAATCTCTAGGTGGCGTAACGTAGTTAACAAATGAAGACCAAAATTCAGTTGCATGTTGTAATTAGATAACCAATTAGCAGAGGAGTTTCCTAAGGTTCATTTGACTGCTATTACTCGCCTGAACCACCAAGTTAGAATCACTATATATCCACTTGAACCTTTCGAAGTCCCAACCACCAGCACATGCTCCTCTAATCCGTGAAACAATTCTGCATTAAGTTTGAAGCATCACAGCTGCCAAGATTTCTGCAAAAAGCTAATATCCAATATATTCGGAGATACACAAGATTACACATCCAAACAACCACAGGTGCGCATGATCACACAGCTAATCTATGTATATATCAACCCTGGACTAACGTTAACGCCATGAGATTGGACTTCACTACAGTTTGAAGTTGCTATCCTTAATCACATCCTTTTGATTTCTTGATGGTTGCCTTCAACCGTTCCGCTCTCCTTCACTTTTCAATCGCTTTTTATATACATACACACATACATATTAATACACACACACACACACCAATCTAGACTTTTCAAACACGACTGTTTATATATAGTATACTAGTTTCTTAACTCTTTATTTATATAAAAAAGGTATACTTATGTAGTATATCAAAGTTTAGTCTCTCTCGCCCTCTCTGGCCGACACTATCTAATTCAAATTTTTTCTAGATATAAAAATAATTATATATAACATTTAAATTAAAGAAAAAAAGAGAGAAAAGACATAAGTATTAAAAACAATTTTTATATAATTATATTTTAATGTTGGTCGCTCTTTGTATATATAATTTATATCATATTAACTGAGAATGACAACTATTTATAACTGCCACAGACATATTAATAGAACTTATGTACTAATATTCAAAGAAAAGTTAAATATCAGTTCTATTATTTATACTTAAATATTGAATAATTAATTTTATAACATATGACCGAATTTAATCATAATTTAAAGCTCAATTATCATTAGTACTCCAATTGGAAATTGATTACCCCCAATCAAAAGTTTGATGGCGCAGTTGCATCCTCCCGTGCTTCCAAACAACCCTATAAAACCCAGACACCTTTTCATATATTTACATCCCGAATTAATGCTTACGTTCTCATCCATTTCACATATATTCTCTTCATTCCAGAACTCATCATCCAGTTTTTTTTCCCTTCTCAAAAAGGGTTTAGTTTTTTATTCTGATCAATCTCCAAGTATTCCAAGAGATCATCCCACAATGTTGGATCTGAAGAATCAAAACGCACAATCTGGAGGTGCCAATATTTCCGTCGAAGCACCAGCAGAAGGAAAAACGAATAAGCTTCCCAACTTGTCATCGGTGAGACTCAAGTACGTCAAGCTTGGTTTCCACTACGTAATCTCCAACGCCATGTACCTCTTTCTCGTACCACTTCTGGTTTCAGCTTCAGTTCATCTCTCAACTCTCTCAGTCCAAGACATTCTCGAGTTATGGGAAAACCTCAAGTTCAATCTCGTTCAAGTGACTCTGTGTTCATGCGTTACAGTATTCTTAGCCATCTTTTACTTCATGAGCCGTCCACGAGGTGTTTACTTGGTGGATTTTGCGTGTTACAAGCCAGACCCATCTTGCATGTGCACCAGGGAGTTGTTCATGGAAAGATCTATGCTGGCAAGCTACTTCACAGAGGAGACATTGTTGTTTCAGAAGAAGATTCTCGAAAGGTCTGGTTTGGGACAGAAGACTTACTTCCCTCCCGCACTGTGCAGAGTGCCACCCAACACATGTATGGCTGAAGCGAGGAAGGAAGCCGAGGAAGTAGTGTTCGGAGCCATTGATGAGCTTCTGGGGAAAACCGGGGTGAGGGGTAAGGATATTGGGATTTTGGTGGTGAATTGTAGCTTGTTCAATCCTACACACCATCTCTTTCTTCGATGATCGTCAATCACTATAAGTTGAGAGAGAATATCCAGAGCTATAATCTTGGTGGCATGGGATGTAGTGCTGGGCTTATCTCTATTGACCTTGCCAAACACCTTTTGCAGGTTTGTTATTCATTTCTTCACTTTCAGTTAGTATTGCCTAAAAATTTCCACACTGCAAGTATAGAATGAGTTGAATATCATTACCATGTGGATTTTGTTATAAAACTAGGTCAAGTATTAACTATTTCACTTCCACTTAAGTTGACGTACCCAATTAATTAATAAGAACAAAACAAATATAAAATCAACTAAACCAAAGTTAGATGCTAATAGTGAATCTGTAGCTAATGAGTAAACTTAGGATTGTTGCTGCTTTGATTATTTCATAGCATATTAATTACCCTCTTTTGATTGCTTCCAATGACATATAGTGCTAGTATGGGATTCAATACCATCTAATAGCATCTCTCTACTACTGAAAGACCTACCATTTGAATTAATCCTTAATGTCTTAAGTGATTAACTGATCAGATGAAAGAACAAATTAACTTGATGAGTGTGATGAAGCTGATTGATAGGTATATTTATCTCTTATAATTTTTGATAATTTCGTGAACTCACCTATTTCATTCAAGGTCTATCATGATTTAACTACCTCTATAGTTCAATTAAAAAGCCTAATTAACTCCTAAATTATGCCCTGATACTTTGTTTTCCTCTGCCTCATTTGGCGTTACAACATAGAAAATCATGTCATAGTGCGCTTCTCTTTTAGTGCATGTTTGGGGTGGTATTGTGCCACCTCAAAATCGATTTTGACCTGCCAAAACGCAGCAGCTTCTGCATTTTGGCATTAAATCACGTCCAAGACGAGATTTTGGGGTGGCAATACTCTAAACTTATTTCCATTAATTCTCTGTTTTTTAAACTATTGGCTCAATAGCTAACTTGAATTTTAACTAGTTTTTACCTCCATACAGCTCTTACGACACAAAATATCATCATTAACATTCAAATCAATTGAAGAGGAGCCAAAATTTGTATCTTTTCAAGCATGTGAACTATATTTATCAAACAACCATAACGTATTTATTTAGCCATTCAATACCTATGACTTCTCAACAACTTTTTCATTTTGTACTGTGTCCCATACGAGATTTGATCTATATGTCGGCCCTCCATGCGTAAATATGAATTTCATTATGCTACTTGCTTTAATACCCTTCAAGACTTATACAACAAATTCTGATCAACAAAAGAGTTGCTTTAGATTTTGAGTAGTTGAAATTAAATTTCAATTATCTAAATTTTATATTTATATATATACATTTTAAATATCAATCATAATTCTTTTGATGATGACAACTAAAATACTGTTTTTGTTTGTTGAAATTATTGTGTTTTTTGAAATAAAACAACACTAACTATCCTATACATAAGTCAACTTTAATAAATTCATGCATACCAATAAAAATTGTTAAAATTAGTTTATGGTCCTGAATTTTTAAGAAATTTTCATAAATCTTCAAAATTACTCTTCCTTGAACTCATGATATTCTAACCCATCTTAACTATTCTCTCTCTTAATCACTCTTACCTTCCTCTCTCATGTTTATGAAGGGCAAATATAAAAGCAAATCTTTAGTACTTCATCGATTCTCTAAAATTACTTAACGGAACAATCTAGATCTTGAACAATACTTTGACGAATTATTTGACCTTCTTGAACTTAGCGAGAAATTTTTCGCTTTTATAAACATGATTGTTCTTTTAAATTTAAAATGTTTAAAAGGTTTTTTATTTTTAAATATATAAACTTTTTTTGGGCCACAAATATATATACTTATATATTTATTATTTCCTATTTTTGTTGACCACAAAATTATTACATATTCTACAGACATGTGCAAGCTAATTTTGGGTAACATGTAGGTGCATCGCAACTCTTATGCCCTAGTGGTAGCTCTGGAGAACATGACTCTAAACGGGTATATAGGCAAAAACGACTCTATGCTTCTCTCAAATTGCATTTTCCGAATGGGAGGAGCAGCAGTTCTGCTTTCCAATCGTTCATCTGATCGCCGTCGTGCCAAGTACCAACTTCTTCACACAGTGCGTACCAACAAAGGTGCAAACGACAGGTCATATAGTAGCTGTGTCTTCCAACAAGAAGATGATGCCAAAACCATTGGCGTCTCTCTGTCCAGAGACATCACGGCTGTCGAGGGAGAAGCCCTCAAAGCCAACATCACCACCCTTGGCCCTCTGGTCCTTCCCATCTCAGAGCAGCTTCTGTTCTTCGCTTCTTTGGTCGCTAGAAAAGTGCTCAAGATGAAGGTCAAGCCCTACATTCCAGACTTCAAGCTTGCTTTTGAGCACTTGTGTGTTCACGCTGGAGGAAGAGCGATTTTGGATGAGATGAAGAAGAACCTGGAGCTCAACGATTGGCACATAGAGCCATCAAGGATGACATTGCACAGATTTGGGAACACTTCTAGCAGTTGTGTGTGGTATGAATTGGCATACGCTGAAGCTAAGGGGAGGATCAGGAAGGGTGATAGGACATGGCAGATTGGTTTAGGGTCTGGGTTTAAGTGTAACAGTGCTGTGTGGCGTGCCTTGAGGACAATAAATCCGGCAAAGCAGAAGAATCTATAAATGGATGAGATTCATGAGTTTCCTGTTGAGGTTCCTAAAGTAGCAACCATTGGCTCTTATTAGTTTATGTTATGCAAAGATGTAGAGTGGTTGATTCGTTTTATCGTTTTTTACCAGTGAATTGAAGTATCGACTGTATGAGTTGAAGTGCAGCATATGTGGTTCTTTTGTTATGTAATTGTGAAGATTGCATTCTATTTCGATGTTTCGAAATAAAAATTTAAAAAATAAAAAGAATCATAATACAAAAATTAACGAATGCTCTCTTTATTTATAAGTAATTTGAGTCTTATTTTTCATTCAATTTTAATTTATTCATTTTTTATTCCTATATTAATTTTTAGTTTAAAATTACAAAAAATCAAAGTGCATAATAGTTATTTTATTCGTAAGAGTCTTCTTTTTAAATTTTAGGTGTAAATGAAATTTCTTTTTGTCCTGAGTCTTCAAATCCTTTTAAAACTCAAATTTAAATATTTTTTTCATAAAACATTATGTAATAAGAAAAATGAAAAAAGGACAAACGTAAATTATAAAAAAAAAAATTATGGGTTTGTGATAAATGAGATTGGATCTCTCATGTACGGGTGTATAATAATGCCCATAGTTTAGCTGACCTGATTCAACCCAACCTCATGGACCATTTTTCTATTTCTATATTTTTTAAATCAATTAATGTTACTTTTAATAAAATTGACTGATGTATCCATTTTATACATATAAAATACTCATATTTAAATTTTAAATTGCATCTAAATATGTTTACATTGGTATATTTTAACATGATTTGACATATTTTTATATTTTATGGTGTTATATGCTCATTTGGAAATATTCGGAGCAAAAACTTTACAAATTGTTCATGCTGAAAAAGTTTCGACATCTTTCGGTATTTTAATCATAATTCTTACATTTGAACTTCGATTGACTTGATTTAAGATACATTGGAAATCTAAGACATAGAGCTACAACTTTCATGTTTTGAGTTTTCCCACATTCCAACGTTATCACGATGAAAATTGAACTCAAAATATCAACATGAGCTGGTAACTTTTTGAAGCTGAAACAAGCACTGTCTACCACAGAAGCACCCGACACTGGGTCAAACTCATACGGCACCAGTTCAATGCGTTTTCAATGTTTTTAGTCTTTCAAAAGCACTCGGCACTGTATTGGATGATTATATGGCCACCTGCCGAGTCAGCTAATAAAGGTCCGTAAAAACACTTTTTGACATATTTTTGTGATATTTTGGGCTTTTATGAACTTCTAGACTTTTTCTATATAATGAGACATGGTAGAAACACAAGAGATTCAGAAATGCAACCAAAGGCTAGAGAATATGATGCAAACGCATCTAGGAGCAACTAGGAGCATCTTATAGAGAGAGAGCAAGGAGATCTAAGGAGTATTAAAAATAGATTCATTCTTTTATACTATAACTCTATTTTCTAATTATTCTTATTATGATTTGGGATTTTAGTTCTAATTTGACTTTTATTTCCATGAGTAGCTAAATTTTCCAGTCATGGGCATGGATGTAACCTGACTGGGATAAATTGTAGTAGTTTCTCTAGTTAAGATTTTGTTGATTTGTTCTTCAAGTTATAATTAATTTATCTTTTTATTATATTTATCTCTTTTGTTTGTTCATGTGGATTTTTTTCTTGATTAACGTAAAATCTAATTAATGGGTAAACTTGATGAACTGAAAGGTGAAGAGTGAATCTAGATTTAGAGAGATAAACATGAATAACTAATTTAGAGATAAAATTAGAAATTCATGGTGATATATGTTGTAGTTTTCAAATTTTAATTAGAAATTTTAGTTACGGGAGAATGAATTGAATTCTAATTAAATAAAGACTAATTGACTGAGAGGTAATTAAAACACTTTAGGAATAACCGTCACTATAATTATGCAGAGTCTAACTAAGAAATAAAATCTAATTATCTCATAAGGTGAATCATGATCTCTTGATACTTCTAGAACTGAATCAAAACTCAGACTTTGTTTTGTTTCCTATTTCTTTTCCTTTTAATTTAAGCTATTAATTTAATTATCACTTGCTTTTGGGATTAAAAGTTTGGACTGATAAATCTACTACCTCCTTTCGATTCAACCTCTGAAATACTCTGGAGATTTCTTTTTAGTGTAATTCACCCTATATATTTGCAGGATCCCGATCATTAATCTTTTACCATCAGACATCAGCAACTATATACAGTTTTTCTTCTTCTATTTTACCAAACTATCGGGGAAAAAACCTATCTCAAATAAGTTAATATTTTTTAATACTGATAAACAATTTTTTTGTTTAATTATCGCCAGTACAGTTTTAGCCTTTAGCCTTTTATAAAGAATAAAAAAATCTTTTGCCCCTCTTTAAAAAAACGTGTGATTGACGTATTGATCCCTTTTTGATAATTACCTCATGTATTCATCGTCATCTCATCAGATAAGTATTTTATCTCTGCACTTTTCCTTAACTATACAGTTATGAAGCATTTCTGATCATTATTTTTCAATTTTTTTTAAAAGTAATTAAAGATGAAGTTTGATATTATTCCATAATTTGTTAAATCTCCTAAGATTTTTTTAATAAAAAAAAATCTCCTAAGATTTGTTAGCATACAAATCATATCAAATTAAGTATCTTTCATTTCATATTCAAAGTGTTATCCAAAGCTAAGTCGTAAATCTGTAAGCACATAACATAATTCAAATCAAGTTTGGAAACAACCGTGATAATCAATAAAAAAAAAAAGCTTCATGTTGAGCCCTAAATTGTCTTTTTCCAAAGATTTTCCCCATATAAACCATGTAGGCCCTTTGTCCCATGACATTCTAGCCCCACCATGGAACCTGGATGACGCCCCCATCCCTCCATCTCCAACGTTGCCGTGAAAGATCATCAACAAGCCTAAATCCAACGTTGCTGTGAAGATCATCAACAAGCCTAAAACCAAAGGAGGTTACATGGAATCTAGAATCGTTACCGAAGTGAAAGCAATGTGCCGCCTCCATCACCACCGCCGAACATCCTCAAAATCTACGAAGTCATGGCCACAAAGACAAAGAAGATCTACCTCATCATGGAGTTCGCAGCCCAGGGCGATCTCTATTCTGAAATCGCGCACAAGGGCCACTTGATGGAGAACTTAGCTCGCCCATTACTTTCAGCAACTAGTCTCCATAGTCTCCCCTATGTGTTTCTGTTGTCATCAAAACAGCATTGCTCAGATGTCAAGCCTCAGATCCTTCTATTGGATGAGGATGGCAATTTGAAAGTCTCAGATTTCGAACTTTCCGCTTTATCAGAATGTGTTAGAGACGGGCTGCTTCACACAGCTTGTTCATAATTTTAAAGTTACAATGGCTTTTTCCCTCAGTCAGAACCTTTACGCCGCCCCAGAGACACTCCAACAACGAAGCTACAATGTGCGCTCACACTATACCAGATGCTCACTGGATTCTAACTTGCCGGCTATGTTGAGAAATATGAGCTTGCAAGATTATTGGATTTCAAAGCCAGCGCGCCAAGTAATTGACCATTTACTTGACCGAAACCCAATTACAAGGATGAGGTTGGAATCTCCGTTTGAGAAGTCGTGTTTCAAGAAATTGCTGAAACTAGAACTCGAAAGGAGTGTGTTTAGATCGGGATGGGACTTGTGTCCAAAATTTGATGTGGGGATGAATGCTTTTGATACAATATGAATGTCTTGGGGATTGTTTTGAGAGGTTTGTTTGGAGTTGGAGAAGAGGTTTACGTTGAAGGCAGAAAAGGAGGTGATGAGAAAATGAAGGAAATTGGAAGGGGTTTAGGGTTTAAGGGTGAAGAAGGTAAGAATGGGTTAATTGGGTTAGGGAAAGGAAAAGCGGTTATGATAGTTGAAGTGTTTGAAATTGTGAGAGATTTGTTGTTGGTGGCTCTGAAAGTGGGTTAATTGGGTTGTTAGTGGTTTAGATTTTCAGGAGATTTACTGGAAAGATTGGGAAGCTGGTCATGAAGATATTGTTCTTTCTTGGCACAACCAAGAACCATGAATAGCTTTCTTGGCACGCTCCTTTCTTTAGTAACCTCTTTTAACATAACTTCTATGCCTCTCACTTTCACGTGCATTCGTAACAACCTCATGATAACCATGCTCCCTTCTCCCTTCCAATACATGTGATATCCCAAACTAATCATCCCCTCATACTCATCACGCTTCATTACAGATTACCAGGAGGAGACTGGGAACTTATTAATGGTCACATTAGCTGCTGTGAGGAATGTGTTTGTAAGAATGCACAACAGAGTTCAAAATTATGCTCAATATCTTATACCAATCATGGTGCAGTATCCAAAGTCACAAACAGATATTGAAAGGGATGCATCACATGCAGTCACAGCTCTAATGCAAGCCTCAACGTTAGTCTTAGACATGAGGAAACAATGCTCATCTGTATTATCAGTTCTCATAATTTTGTTTATTGTAATAGCATACATTAAGTACTTATAGTGCATATATACATTCTGGTAAAAGGAGAAAAAAAAAAAAGAATTCTTTTAATTCAGAGAGACTCAACCACGTGAAGCTTGGGTGCCACTACGCAATCTCCAATGCTACTTGCCTATTTCTCATCCCAGTTCCGGTTTTTGCTTAAACCCATCTATATATCTCTCTCGATCCAAGACATTCTTCAGTTATGGGAAAACCTCACGTTCAATCTCCTCCAATTCACTCCATGTTCATAGATATGTTACAGCATTCTTAATTAGCCACCTTTTACTTCATGAGCCGGACACACGAGGTACTTGGTGGATTTTGCGTGTGACAAGCCAGACCCAGCTTGCATGTGCACAAGGAGAGGGGAACTTGCTGTTCCAGAAGAAGATTAATTCTGGAATTAAAGGTCTGGTTTGGACATAAGACTCACCTCCCTGCTGCAGCGTTAAGCATACCGCCTAACCTATGTTTGGCTGAAGCCATCGAGGATGACATCGTACAGATTTGGGAACACTTCAAGTAGTTCATTGTGGTATGAACTAGCCTACACTGAAGCAAAAAGGAGGATATCAGGAAGGGTGCTAGGACATGGCAAATTGCTTTTGGGTCTGGGTTCAAGTGTAACAGTGCCGTGAGGCGTGCCTGGAGGACAAATAATCCTGCGAAATAGAAGAATCCTCGGATGAATGAGATTCATGGATTTCCTGTTCATTTTCCAAAAGTAGCTACCATTGGCTCCTATCTAGCTAGTTTCAGAGATTTTAGAGTGGATGAGTCATTTTATCAGTCGGATTTTAGCAGTGAATTGAAGTTCATAAACAATAAAAATGATAAATTTACAACAATAGAATATAAAGACATTCGTACGTAACAGCGATTGTAAAATAAATGATCTGTTGTACGTATTACAGGTGTCGAATTCCCGGAGGACCGTATTACTATGCTGATTCAATAATGGTTTGTGGAATTAATTATATACATAAATACTGTTGTTTACTTTGGGAGGGGGATCATGTTTATTTTAATCATTTATTTTTTTTTATTTTTTTTTAATTATTTAATTTTTAAAATGTAATCAAAATTTTTTCTATAACTAATATAGTTAATTATATTAGAAGAAAATACTAATAAATTATTCTCAAATGCTGGTAAAATATTTTTTAAATACTTACATATTTATTTAATTTATTTTTCATGATAAAAAAATTTAAAATTAAAATTTTATTTAAAATTTTATTTTTTTAATTTTTTAACTTAATTAGGATTAAAAAAATAAAATAAAGTTAACAAATCAAGATAAAATTTAGTATAAAGATGAGAACTAAAATATCCGTGTTTACTTTTCCAAGAGAAAATGGGACCCAAGAACACCATGGCAGAAGCTGACTTCTACCTATCATCCACAACAACAAGATACTCCATTTATTTCTATTTATACGGAAATATTTTTTTTAATGATCATATTAAAAAAAAAGTAAGTTAATATTATATTAATTTTTTTTATTAAATTTAATTTTCTTCATTAATATTATTGAGAGTTAGGGGATATATTGTTAAAAAAAATTGAGAAAAAAATTAATTACATGGGAGTAATTTTAAAAAAAAATAAAAAATATAAAATAAATTAATTATTTTTAACTAATTTTAACTCTCTTTCATAATACTTATAAAATAATTTTTTTACCTATATAAATAGAACGAGAGGAAATACCAAACAGTTGGTAGTTGCCACGCTTAATGACATTTTTATGACCGATGATGGGTTAATGGCCTTTTTGCTGGTTTACTTTAGAATGGCTTCTCAGCCACACATGTATATCTGTCTAAATTGAGACATTACTGATGGATTAGTGATGACTAGCAATAATTATCACTTTTCTTTAAAAAATGTAAATTTAGCTATAAATACGTCTCTATCACTAGTATTTGTCACAAATTTTTAGATTTGTGATGATTAGTGGTGGACACGAAAAGTCGTCAATTTGTCATTCATTATATACATTTCCAAGAGGAAAAAGAAAAAAAGAGCAAATAGATCCAATGCCCATATCTAAAATTCATAACGAATTTGTCGTCAATTAGAAGACTTTAATTTTATTATTTTTAATCAAATTTTATTTTGATGTTAAGGTGAGAGAAATATGATAATCAATTTGAGGTTGAGTTTCTACTGATAAGTCGACTAGTCGTTAAGGCAATCAACGGCTGGTTTTGCTTAAAATGACACTGAATGCACTCTAGACCACCGGTTTAATTGACTGGCCTTGGACAATAATAAACTTATCTCTTAAAATTTCAGTTTTAATGGATATTTTTTTGTATGATACATGAATTAATTGGAAAACGAAAAGAAAAATGACGGATCAATATCGAAAATTATTAATTATCTGACAATTTTTTTTGGCAAATTGTAATAACACTTCTTTTGACGACTTGTTTCAATATAGAATATGTGCTGATTAGAAATTTATTTCTGTTTTTCAAAGATAAATAATTATTATTCTTGAGCTAAAATTGCAGAGTACTTTGTCCCAAAAATAATTTGCAGAGTATAGGATTCATTTGATTGCCTCCTACAACGTTGATTAATTGATAATTGATAAGTAATACAAACTCTTGATCTGGACTATTTGTATTTTAAGTTATTTTTGTTGCCTTCTTTCATCTATTTCTATCATCTTTTAGGAATTTAGTACTTTTAGAAAAAAAAAAATTAACTTTTGTAATTTGCCTTGTAAAACTCCACCTTGCTTATGTTCTTGAAGATAACCCATGATCAAGGTTAAGTCTAACTAATTATGAGAAATAAAGATTAGTCTCATAGTCACTAGGAAATGAATTGTAGTCTTGCTATACATCGATGTAAGAATATTATTAAGGTGCATTTGTAATTATCTTTATAAGCACAACTTAAACCCTAACATCAATGATAAGCTTCTAAGATTAAAAAAAATCAATAATTATGACAGAATTGAACAAGTAGCCACGAGATATAAATTTTCATATCCATTAATATAACTTATCTGCCAAAATTTTAACTGTTAAAACAACCAAATTTTCCCTCATGTTCCTCTGAAGTATTTTTTCTATAAACAAAAATAAACGAAGTATGGTTATTTTAACAGAATTGATTTAAAAGGTTCTTTTGACACAAATATGAAGTTTGTCATGCAAAAAATTTCTTTGATTTGATAATGAATATTAATAGTATTATATAAAATATAAAATTTATAACACCTCCCACTGTCATAATCTATAAATAATATAGCTAGCTTCAAACTCATTATAATGCACCAAGAAACATGTTTAATTTTAGGTCTAGGTCATTCTAAAATTTAAAGACTGATTTAAAACATTAAATAAATTTTAAAAAAAAAACAACAAATATAGCTTTTTTTCCCAATATATGTCACTAATGGTTCATTATTAACCAAATATGTGATATAAGAAAAAGACAACAAAAGATAATGCAAAGCGGGGGGCCACAGACTGCAACAGTTAGACGGCTGCAAGGCTGGGTGTTTGGTGGGAAGTTTGTGCATTTAAGTGATAAATAGTTGTGAATTTGTTGGATGAAGCTGTCCAGAAAGTTCCATTATTAAATTTAATACCATAATTTTCTTCATTGATAAATATTTATATGACGAATTTCATTTACTTAAAATCTGAAAATAACAGCATTATTCCCTGAAAAGTGATTTTCTTTTCAATTTCTGAAATAACCTCCACATTTTACAATTTAATTTTACATCATTAAAATATAGGAATCAGATAATATTCATTTTAATTTATTTTTCTAAGTTGAGAATTTAAGAATATAGAGTTTGAAGTGTAAATTTTAACATTTAACATTTCAGAACTAAATATTCCAAAACTTCATATTTTAGTTTTAAATTTTAAAGTCTACGTACGACTCTACGGTCAATAACTTGAGATATTGATTCAAAGCTGTGCTGGTTACCGGTTAGAGCTGTGGCCGACTATAACCAATTCAAATTCACATTTCTGTAATTATAAAAATAATTATACATATATAATAATATTTCTAAAAAATGAGATGAAAAAGACATAAGTTTTAGAAATAAATTTTGCCCGTATATATTCAATGTCACTCGCTTTTTCGGTGTTAAATCAAATATTTAAACTATTTAAGTACCACATGATCAAGTATTTAGAACTGCCAAAGACATAAATATATAGATATATATATGAAATATATACGACATTATTTTTTTGGCCAAATAGAGTTTATGTGATATTAAAAAAAGATAAATATCTATATTTCATTTAATAAATAACTAAAGTTAAATTATATATTAAGAACCCGCTTTCGTCTCGGTTGGGAAGTTCATTTGCCAAAGAAAAAATTAAAAGTTCGTTGGGGTAGTTGTATCCTCCCCCTCTTCCAAGCACACCCCTTTAAAACTCAATCACCTTTCCATAAATTTGCATCCCATAATTCCTCACATTCTCGTTCCACTTATGCTTTCTTCATTCTAGAATCCATCATCCCGTTTTCACTATTTCGAAAGCAAAATAGGATTTTGTTTTTAAATTCCGATCAAGCTCTAAGTTTCATCCCCGAGATCATCCCATAATGTTGGAACAAAAGAATCAAAACGCACAATATAGAGGTGCCAATATTTCCGTTGAAGCACCAGAAGGAAGAAGGAATAAGCTTCCCAACTTTTTGTCATCGGTGAGGCTCAAGTACGTCAAGCATGGGTACCACTACGTAATCTCCAACGCCATGTACCTCTTTCTCGTACCAGTTCTGGTTTCTGCTTCAGCTCATCTCTCAACTCTCTCAGTCCAAGACATTCTCCACTTATGGGGAAACCTCAAGTTCGATCTCCTCCAAGTCACTCTGTGTTCATGTCTTATAGTATTCTTAGCCACCTTTTATTTCAAGAGCCGTCCACGAGGAGTTTACTTGGTGGATTTTGCGTGTTACAAGCCAGACCCAGCTCGCATGTGCACCAAGGAGATTTTCATGGAAAGATCTAGACAAGCAGGTTGCTTCTCAGAGGAGAACTTGTTGTTTCAGAAGAAGATTCTGGAAAGGTCTGGCTTGGGACAGAAGACTTACTTCCCTCCTGCAGTTTTAAGCGTACCACCCAACCCATGTATGGCTGAAGCGAGGAAGGAAGCCGAGGAAGTAATGTTCGGAGCCATAGGTCAGCTTTTGGAGAAAACTGGTGTGAGAGCGAAGGACATTGGGATTTTGGTGGTGAATTGTAGCTTGTTCAATCCTACACCATCTCTTTCTTCCATGATCGTCAATCACTATAAGTTGAGAGGGAATATCCAGAGCTATAATCTTGGTGGTATGGGATGCAGTGCTGGGCTTATCTCTATTGACCTTGCCAAAAGGCTCTTGCAGGTTTCCTTTACATTTCTTCTCTAAATTGCCTCACAACGACAGATGCAATATGTTTCATTAGTTGTTCGATCTGAATCAATGACTTCCCAACTACTTTTGTGATTTATTACTTTAAATTGTTTCCCACATGAAGATTCGATTCATTGCGGTCCCCCATTTATAGATCTGAATTTTATCATGCTAGCCGCTATTTAATACCCTCCAACTCTCAACTTAGACCAAAGTTTGCAGCGCATATTTTCGTTGGCCCAAAAAAAAGTTGGGAGTGCATTTTCGTTGCTCTATTAATAACTAATATAGATATAGATTAGTTCACATCAAATTGTAGGCTTAGAGATTTTTTTTTTAATTTGAATTTTCAATTTTTATATTATCGATCAATTTTTTTAAAAATTAACAGTTGAAAGATCATTTTTATCATGTCCTTTGTATCTTTTTTAAACTAAAAATTAAAAAAAAAAAAGCAAAATCTAACTATATATGTAAATTTGATTTGAACAATAACTTAAATTTATAAAAACTCATTGCCAGATTTTTGTCTTGCCAAACTTGGATTTCACTATCTAGACTTTTCAAAACATTTTTTTCCTATTTCTGTTAGGTTTTTATTTCGTTGTGGTAGAGAGTTGTGCAAGCTAATTTTGGACATTCATGTGTGTATGTTGACATGTAGGTGCATCAAAACTCTTATGCACTAGTAGTAAGCATGGAGAACATAACCCTGAACTGGTATTTCGGCAACAACCGCTCCATGCTCGTCTCAAATTGCCTCTTCCGAATGGGAGGAGCAGCGATTCTGCTATCCAACCGGTCATCTGATCGCCGCCGTGCCAAGTACCAACTTCTCCACACAGTGCGTACCCACAAAGGTGCAGAAGACAAGTCATATAGCTGTGTCTTCCAACAAGAAGACGATAACAAATCCATTGGCGTCTCTCTCTCCAAAGATCTCATGGGTGTTGCAGGAGAAGCCCTCAAAGCCAACATCACCACCCTTGGCCCTCTGGTCCTTCCCATGTCAGAGCAGCTTCTGTTCTTCTTTACTCTCGTCGCTAGAAAAGTTCTCAAGATGAAGATCAAGCCCTACATTCCAGATTTCAAGCTTGCTTTCGAGCACTTCTGTATTCACGCTGGAGGAAGAGCGGTTTTGGATGAGTTGGAGAAGAACCTCGAGCTCAGTGATTGGCACATGGAGCCATCGAGGATGACACTGTACAGATTTGGGAACACCTCGAGCAGTTCGTTGTGGTATGAATTAGCGTACACTGAAGCTAAAGGGAGGATCAAGAAGGGTGATAGGACATGGCAGATTGCTTTTGGATCTGGGTTCAAGTGTAACAGTGCTGTGTGGCGTGCCTTAAGGACGATTAATCCCGCAAAGGAGAAGAATCCATGGGTGGATGAGATTCACGAGTTTCCTGTTCATGTTCCTAAAGTAGCATCCATTGTTGAATCCTAGTTTATGTTATGCAATGGGTGTGGAGTAGATGATTGATTCTATGATTTTGTGGCAGTGAGGTGAGTGTGGATCAAATTGTTGCCCTAGTTGAACAGTTATTGAATTATTTGTTTGATTGAAGAGTGAAGACTTATCAAGTTATTGGTTTTTGTGGCCATGTCTCAAGTCATTAATTAATCTTTGAAAAGTTATGTAAATTGTTTTTTTTTTCAATGTGCATCATCACCTATCTTACTTCAATTAGAGGATTTATCGAGACTCAAATTAAACCGGATCAAGTCAAGTTGAACCTTTAAGAAGAACAAATTTTATCACCGAGTATTTAACACTACTGCATTCCCATGTATTCTCAAGACTCGAACTCAAGAGTTATGATTTAAAAAGTATAACCTCTCACCAGTTGATCTAAGTACTCAGTGGTTATATAAATTAATTTTTGAATGTGAATCTTTTTAGTTCACAAAAAACCAACACTGTCAATTTTAGGCTTTAAAAAAAATAAAACTACAGGTTCATGAAGAATTGACCGTTAAATTTTTAGTGAAAAATATTATGGCTTTTGAGTTGGTCATTTACATTTTGCTATCTTGTACTTTGTTCAATCTTTACTTTAACCAAATCATATAGATTAAAGAATGTAGCTAAAATTGTTTAAAAGTCTAATTTTTTTAAAAAAATTACAATATTTCAAAAGTATTCACATTAATCACAACATTAAAAAGAGGGAGGGAATATTTGTATTTGGAAAAAGTTCATAAATTCATTATTATTTTTTTAAAGAAAAATTTTTACTCAGAAATATCAAAAGCTTGTAAAGGTCTTATAAAAACAAAGGGAAGGAGTAATCAAAAAGTTACGGTGTGTTGACCTATAGATTACTTCATAATAACATTTGGCAACCTGTGGATTCATTTGGTAGAATTAACAAGTGGTCCCCACACATGAGGGTCATGTGAGCCCTTATTTCCCCAAAAGGAATTAAAATCTCAATTTCTTTCATAAATTTTAGCAATGTAACTTCCTATTCGTAATTAATGAGCCCAGATTTTTTTTTTGGCCTACTACTTAATGAACCAAGATTGAAATTTGGAAATTTGTTCCCAGCTTGTCAGAATGTTTAGATCTCCCCGAGTTACTGAGAATGTCCTGTCACACTTGTGAGTGAGTATAAAATAAACTTGTTGAGCAGGAAAAATCTCTTGCATGGCAAAATGGACTTGATCATGGGTTGAAAAGTCTCCCAACTAGAAAAATAAGAATGAGGGTTAAGAATAAAGCCCAAGAGAACTCCATTTAAAATAATTTCAGCAAAGAAAATTGCTCAAACCTGACTCCTTCAGTATTCAATATTTTTGGCCCCCCCAATATACCATCAAGTTAGACTGGAATGGGGATTAATTTGACCAACAACATAATCAGCATATTGTATAAATGTAGAATGCATGAATACTATTATTTTTTTAAAAAAATATTGCTATACTATATATTATTTATTGACACGATTGTTTATTTGTTTATTCAAATTTTGTGTGATCTCAAAAACTTTTAAATGTATGTGCAAGTGAATGGAACTAGAAACTAGATAGATAGTTAAATTTCAAAATCAACTTGTCACGTAGTATCCACGAAAACATTCCTATGCGAAGAATTTCAATTTTATTTCTTCCGAAGCAAATTAAATGGAAATTCACTAGAAAAAATTTCACTCCGATTTTTTTCCGGAAGAATTGCACTTCGAAAATATTGAAGCTGTAGTGCAATTGTGGACGATCCACAAGAGATCATTCTCCCGGGAGACCCAAAGCTTAGCGTTGTGGGAACCCATACTTGCGACCCAAAATGGTTGTTGATCGGGCTAACTTAAGAACCTAAACTTTAGCACCAAGTTTTTCTCCTCCACGTTTGATAGCAATAAGAGGTGCCAATGCGAAGATTAAGTACTGTGCATTGACGCCAACAAAAATTGCACAATTGATAAGTATTTAATCTGCATATGAATTTAAATCTCGCTATCAATGTTAAAATTTCACTCGTAAATAATTTAAAAGTACTTCTATGCAGGTGCTTTACAGAAAAAACAAATAAATAATATGAGGAATGATGAATTACATTAAACTGAACCTCTCCATCCAATTTAATTTTTTGATTCTCTGGTCAATTCGCACGAGATATTTTGAATGGTAACAATTTGTGCAGGAAGGAAGATAAATGCAATTGGCCACTGTTCACAACAATACGTATTATAAAATTTATAAAAAAAATTATACTATTCATCAATAATGATCAGTGTAATTTACCCTATGTGCACTATTTCATATACCAATCCTACTTATAGTTTTCTAGAATTCTTTTTTTTTTTCAAGGGTATGTTTGAGGTGGTTTGCTGTCCCAAAAACACTTCTCAAGAGTGTTTATTGTCCCAAAATGCAGAAGCCAAAAGATGGAGGATGCTGAAAACACGAAAGTTGTGAGATCTGATATCAAATATGTACTACGAAGCAAAAACTTGCGGCATTTTTTTTGAATAAAAAAGAAACTAAACTAAATTATCAGGGGGAAGTTAAGCCCAAAACAATGAAATATCATGCTCTAGACTGTCATTACAAAAAGATGGAGGATGTTGAAAAACACAAAAGTTGTGACCAAAATGACAAGCTTTTTGCGCCAGGGCAATTTAAACTCAAATTTTGAAACACAAAGGTATTTTCCTTTTATTTTTTTATTGACGTTTTCTTCAACTATCCTACTGCGTTTTTACTTTTTACATTAAAAAAGGTAAATAAAAAATTTTCCGAATTCTCGTTAAATTTTTAGGATTAATTTAAAAAGATAAAACAATAGCAAAATTTTTTCCCTACAGTTTCTCTTTGAGAAGAGAGGCTAATCCGGTGACGACCTTCGCTCCCTTTTCCACACTCTTCGGTTTGATCGCCGGTGGTCTCCACGTCAGCGCCGGTGCCACTGGCTTGGGCTTCTCTACGCCGGAATTAGCCTCAGCCTCCTTCCCCGATATTGCTTTCTCGCCAAAAATAAACTCTAACTCACCATGATCGCTCTCTGTCGCCGAACACTCAACGTCGTCGCTCTTCGCCACCAAGTTCTCGGCATGCGAAACGAGGTCGTTTCGCTTGGTCCTAGTGTAGGTAGAGAGCCACTTGGCTCGCATATACTCTGCCTTTCTCCACGGCGGAAGGTGCATTCCTTTCTTCTTTAGGCTCTGCTTCGCCGCCTCTGACAGGACCGATATTATTTGTCCAAGCCGTTCCGATTTCCCGACGAAAATGTACGGCAGCGATTGAAGGATGGCCTTGTAGCTCCCTGTTGATCGAGCTATCTCGAACTCTGATCGGAAATCGATATCCACTAACAACCTCTCTCCTTCTACAATCACATCGATGAATTCATATTCACCTGAGAAACAACCAGAACTTTCATTTTTATTTTTCTCTGTTTCTTCAACTTTAGAGAAAAGGATATAGAAAGAAAGAGTACCAGCTGGGTAAGATGGAGTTTTTTCCCATTTAGATATACAGATAGAAGAGTCGTATCCAAGAGATGAAAGGGTATTTGTAACGATATTTCTTAAATCGTCTTTTGTTATGTGGACTTTGTTGATGTTCTCAACTATCTTCGCAGTGTCAGCTAACACGTTCCTCTCGGCAACACTCGCGCAAGGAATCAGACTCTGCAAATTATATACAATTAGTTATAAGCTCAAGAAGATTTTGTTTTGTTTGGTTGCGGAGAAATGGCAAGAAAATCTGAAGACTAGCTATGGAGGTTTCGTAATTTTATCTCGCAATGAAAAGAGAATGTATGATTTGTTAGCGGCTTTTACCTTGAGCGCGTCGCTGGCATCGCTGAATGATGAAGAGGTGATCGATTCACTGAAACCACCAAATACGTCCAGTTCATGGTCGGAGCTGTCATTGCTGTTGCTGTTGAAGCAATTGCAGCGATTACGGCTGCATTTCACCGCCGGTGGCTGCTTCTCATTTGTGTCCTCGATGAAATTCTGCACCATTTTCGCTAAGCAAAGCGAACTCGGCTCGAACTCCGTTCCTCCTCCGTCATTGTTGGGAGGGGCTTGACTAGCGATAAGTTTCTCCGGTGAGGAATTCCTTGACACGCTGGGAGACTGCCAATCAAAGACGAACAGCCTTCTCAGCCGCGACTTCAACACTGGCTTCGCCGAATCGGTTCGAACCGCCGCTTCGTTGAGCCTTTGGGAATTGATATCGATGGGTTGGATCTTCGTCGGAGGCATGGCTGAGAAAAGTAGAAGATACGATCAATCAAACCGGGTTCTCCTTCTAATTATTGCTCTTTCTCTCTGTCGGCTTTACTCCATTTTCAGAATTGAATTTGCTGGAAAAGTCTATCTCACGATAACAAGTGAAACCCAAAGTCATAGACAGAATGTAAATCGAATTGATTACACTCTCGTCTATCGCCAGAAAACTCTAATAAGAAGATGCTAAAACGAGAAAACTATAACGCTCGCCATCTGCTACTCTCATTAGCTACAGAAACAAAAATAAACAATCGGAGCAACCTCCACTGTACAAAATGGCAACCCATCACCGAATCGAAAAGGAAAACTCCAACAAAACAGAACAAAACTTAGGGCAGAACGAGAAATCTATGCTTTGCCGCAGGGACAGAGAAGAGGCATGGAATAACTTGTTGAAAAAGCGAGTAACAAAGAAGATGACTTTTAGCTCAGGGCTTTCGCGGGGACACCCAACGTCGGGATTCGTAGAGACGAGAATTCTGAAGCGGTGTGGTCGCCGGAATGTCCATTCCTCCGACGAGGAGGTCACGGTTAATAGGCAGGACAGGTTCTAATAGTAAGGATGATATGAATGGTTAGATTTTATACAGGGGAGGGGGGAAGTGGGGAGTGTTAGAGCCACGTAGGGTATGAGGTGGCAGAGATTACTTGGAGAGCGTAGGTTGCTACAGTGGGTGAAGTGATGTGAGTTTTGGATGAGTTCAAACTAGGAGTAGGCGACTCGTGAGGCGCAACTTGGAACCCGTGAGGTCAACATGAACGAGAGAAGGAGGTTAAGAGTTGAGAAAGATCATAGTCATAGCAATAGACTTTGATGTTTTGTTTGATTTGTGTGACATAATGGCGATGGAAATGAAGAGAAAGAAGATAGTACTCCAATATAAATATCCAGATTAGTTGGAAGAGAGGTGAGAATGAGATAATGGGTTGGGTTGGGTTGGGAGTCGCGGGCTCCACCTCCACGTAATGGTTGTTTGGGAGTGAATGACTGTATTTTTCCACCACAGGGAATATCAGGGAGATGCCCTGCCCCTCGTATTCCCGGATAATCGAACACCTACACCACGTCCACACGCACGCTGCACGCTTATCATGGCCACTGTCCATGTACCTGCTTTTCATAATTTTTATAGTTTTTATATGTTTTTTTAAACAAAAGTTTAAATGACTTCAATTTTTGGGCTTGCCTTAGGGCAGGTCTCAAGCCTTAAAAAAAAAAACTTACAAATATACTTATCCACCAATAAAATCTCATGAGCAGTGAAATTCTAACTCACATTTATGTGGGATTCAAAACAAAAAATATGAGTATTTTTTTTAGTCTTTTTTATAGGATAATTTTTTTAAAATTTTTTTATTTTTAATATGAGATATTTTTTAAATTATCTCAATTATTAAATATTTTTTATCCTAAATACTTTTTATTTAAAGTTAATATTTGATATTAATGTGGATAATTATACTAATAATTAGTGACATATTAAATATTTTTAAGAGAGAAAATAATATTATTAATAAACTTTATTGAATGAGGATAATTTTAAAAAATAATTAAAATTTTATACAAATTTAATGAAATTAATCATATTTAACTAAATTTTTAATATGTGTGAAGTTGGTTATCTTAAAAAGAAAGTGGGGAGAGTATATTCAAAATATTTAAATCAATTTTTTTCAAATATATGAATCGCAATAATTTATTTATAATTTAACAATTTTCACGTAAGAGAAAAGTGTGCATGAGTAAGCAAGCATGAAAAAGTAAGACATTTTATGGATTGGATACCATTTGCCTTAAATCACTTTTTTTTTTCATTTGGTGTTGATGTTGATCCAAGGAAAACAATAATTTGATTTAAAAACAAATACTTTTAAATTGAATAAATCTTACCGTTGAATACTATTAAAAAAATAGGACAAATTAAACTTAAATTATTACTCCGTATTATACTTATTTCTTTTCTTTTTTTTTTTTTGCCAGGCGTATTATGCTTATTTCTTAAACATTATAGTCATGGTACTTTAATTATGGTTGGTACAAATAAATGCCATGGCGTATTATTGTAGCAAGCGATCAAGTGGCTATCACTCATCATCCAAGTAAATAACTAATGAAATACTGCGTAATGTCAATCCAAATAAGTAAGAGCAGCTTCAGAAATTTATGCGCCAGAAGAGAAATTGATAGATACTGCCTCCCCTCCAATTTATTTGTCTTTTAGGATTTTAATATAAGAATAAGAAAAATAATAAATAGCTTAATAAATCATATAATTTTACTAAATCATCTTAATTATTAATTATTTACTATTTATATTATTGGTTTTCTGAAATAATATACTATTAAATATTTAAAGTTATAGTTGAAAAAAAAATAATTAATTCTTTGTTAGTTCTAAAATGATCAAAAAATATGACATTTAAAATTTTTTAAAATAACATATAAAATGGGACTGAGATAATAGATAGATAGAGGGATAAAAGAGAATAACTTCATATTCTTCCATAAAAGGGCTTGAGGTCAATTACCATTTTCTAAACTGAGATTAACTTTTTGATCGATTTCCAAGATAAAGAGCTGACCAAAAGATTTTCTAGATTCTAAAATACCATTTGACAAGATCAACACTAAAGAGGCCGAGTAAAATTAGAGACCAGAAGAAAGGATTGAAAAATTTTTCACTAGAGAAGGAATATTGAAATTATAAAGCATCCATGATTAATTGGGTTTTGTACTTGCATGGATTATATTTTTCATAATTTATGAGGATAAGTGATTTTACATAACTAATTATGAATATAATTGATTTTGTCAAAAGTGATTTATGTGTAGATATTTTTATCTTATGAATAATTTTAAGAAAATAAAATTTGTTTAGATGATTCATTTTTTGATAGATAAGTAAATTTTTTTTTTATGATTCAATTCTTTTACGTGATTATTGAAAATGATAAGTAAAAAATTTTTCACTTGCGCAAATAAGTGATTTTTTTTGCTATAAGTATTTGCTGGGCTAAACTGATGTGTCTAATAATACTATACTATAAGTACTTATAAACCACAATAATAAGCATTTATAAACCACAATAAACACTTATCAAGTCCCATAAATATCATTTAAATAGGCCTTACATTCACAAAGGAGATCTAAATGCATGTATAGGAAGATGATGATGCGAGATTTGTATGTAAATGCACATATAAGAAGATGATGCGAGATTTGTATACTCACAATTAGGGCCGTTCAATGCATGCGGCCCGTGGCCTGATATGTAGTGATCATTTTGGGTTGGGTTGGTCAAGCAAAAAAAAGAAAAAGTTTGAAACGAAAGAGGATCGGGCCAGAAGAGGGCCGGGCAAAGTCAAGTCTTGGGTATGTCATAGGCACATGCTGGCATGGCTCGATATATGCTTTTTTTTTTTCAATTTCCTCATTTTCCCTTTATTTGTTAAAAATGCTAAATAATTTTATATAATAGTTTTTCCTTCATATATCTCATGTAATAAATTAATTTTATAATTATAATGGATACATTTTATTATTCTAATCTTTAATTTTATTTCAAATTTTAAATTCATTTTTTAACTTAATATTATACAAAAATAAATAATATATAATTGTTGAGTATTTATAATTTTAATAAATGTTATTTTTTAGCCCAATATTATTTTCTATATATTTTAAATAAAACTAATTATATTTTTATTAAAAAATTAAATTAACTTATTTTTTATTTACTTTTTTATTGTTTATTTTTATATCAGGCTAGACCAAGCTTGGTATTGGCTCAGCCCCAACCCAATGAAGCAGTAGGTCATCTCAGGCCAAGCCGCAAATGAATTTTCTTTGTTAGGGGGTGGTCCGCGTGAGGCACCAGGTGATGCCTAGCCCTTAAACACTCCTACCCACATCAGTCATCAATGGTTTGAATCATGTGAAGTCTAATGGCTCATATTTGTTAGAATAGTCTAAAAGCTTGAGTCCTGCATTGGGGAGAAAGGAAGGATAGAAAGCCTTTAAAAGGTGGAAAAGTACTTCACATACCAAAGTTATTTTTTACGCGTCATAACTGTTGGATTAACCTGATGGTACAAATATGATCTAAGTATTAAAATTAAAAAATACCTATAAAATCATGTTTTAATAATCAGATTTGCTTCAAATGGTTTAATATTTATTATTAACATTCAGGATTTTATTTCCAACTTTTGATTGCAATCAGTGTTCAAAAACAGCAAAATAATGACATTAATTAGCAATAATAATTGGTAATTATTATTTTGGTTATAAAAGGCACCAAATTAGAAGGTTCAACCACACCAAAATCCTTCTACTCTATTTCTTTTTGAATTTTGTTTCTACTTGTTAGTGTGACATTTTAGAGGTTGCTATCAATATTCTCTTGTACTTAAAATAACTCTTATAGATGATTCATCATATCTTTATAACAAATATAATGAGAACAAATATCACTTTAGGAATAGTGTCATCAACACACGTATCTATACACTGATTAATCTTCTACATACTCACTTCCTACAAATTCAGTATCGACTTCAATTAAAATGACATCGTTTTAGTAGATTATATGTATATGTGTCATCATGTCCATTTATAAAATCAACGGATATGAGGGATGAAGCACGTGTCCTTCCCCGGCCGCTACTAACTAAGATATGATTGATACTAACTACGTGGCCCCTGGGGCAGGGCGGGGTGGGAATTATGTGTGTGCGCGCGCATGTATATCTACATACACACACTACTAAACCTAACTTTAGTTTGAAGATGTATATAGTTGGCCAAAAAAAAGTTAGAAGATGTTTTATATATATATATATATATAACTATAAAATTATAAATAAGCTAAAATTTAAAGTAGACTATATTATTAATAGCTAATGAGTAACTTTCTATAAATTTTAATGTGTTAAAAAAGGGTTAAAATAATTTATGTTAATATACAGTAACACACATACTTTAAACTCTAATAATCTAATAACAAAAATTAAACTTTCTATCATAAAATTAAAAAAAAAAAAGAATCCATTTAGGGTTATGAGAAGTGAACTAGAAGTAGACCTACTGGCCAACTATGGCTCTGTTTGGTTATGGGTGGAAACCAAGTTTTGAGCTAGAACTAAGTTCAAAGCATTTTGGAATGTGTTGGGGTCTTTTTTTCTGGGGCGGTTGAAAATCATTTTATGAACAAAATTGGGTTCTAGCAGAAGGAGGCCCGAGGCTGCTTCTCCGTTGGGGAACGGGTTATCAATCTGACAAAATGACATATATTGATATCCCTTTAAAAAGAAGTAAATTAAAAATGAATTAATAAAAATGAGAAAAAAATAGTGAATCTAAGAAATTAAATTCCCATAAAATTTCTTCTATCTAATAACTAAAATGTCCCATCAAAATTTTAATCTTTGTGGACCATGACTTGTAAGAAAATGTTATATCAGATAGACTATGTTTCTAATTAAATAAATGCAGATTAAATTTTAGTCCAAGGAAATTAAATTAATCATGAGATAGAGTTTAAACTCAATTTAGAGAAAAATTATGAGTCAAAATGATAAAAAATAAAAAAAACAAAATATTAGAAAATAATTTTAGACTTTTATTTTTAAAAAAAAACATATATACACACACACATATATATATATATTAAATAGGTATTAAAAAATAAAATTTATCTATTAAAAATTGGAAAAAAAATTATACAATCAAAACTACTTTTGTGTAAAATCATCCAAACATAATCACTTTTATCAAAATTAATTTTCAAATAAATCATCCAAACATAAACACGTTTGTCCAAAACTAATTTTTTTTATAATCACGTTACAAAACCAATTCTATCAAAACTCATTTTTACTTAAGTGAAAACTAAATGGCCCTATAATGATCACAAAAAAATATTTAAATGAATACAGAGTGAAGTACAAGGAAAGTACTACACTATTTACAATCTGCGAACACCAGCACTCCTCATAATTTGTATAAATATATCGATTAAATTATTTTTATGTAAAAATGAAATATATAGCATTTGTTTCATTTTTTTATCATAACTTAATCATGTTTATTTTTTTTCACTAATGGATGTCCCATGAAAAAATTAATTTTTATATTTATAAAATTAGAAGTAAATATATGTAATACATTGTGAAAAATAAAAATAAATATTAATCATATACACATTTATGTGTTGTTTTGTTAAAATTATAAATTGATATTTATAAAATATAAAAAATTATCTAATCAAGGGGAAAGCAGTTAGGTGACCAGCCTAAGAGAAGCCGTCTCTGTACATTTTTGCTTCATTGGTTGGCCTACCAAAGCCATTCCCGTTACTATTATTAAGTTTCCCATAAACCCTGGTTAAGGATTGTATGTATGTGCTGATCACCCCGCAAATCATTCTCTAACATTAATGTTTTATTTAATTTGATGCAGTATGCCACATGCATATGGACCCACTTATTGAATTGTTATACTTTCCTAAGACCTTACCCACAAAGTACATGTTTTTGCCTTGCCTTGTTAACTTCAGTATGCGCTATATTAGAAAATCGACTGCTATTACAGATGGTCAACAAAAAAAAAACTGCTATTATAAAGATAACATATTGATATATATATATATATATAATATTACATTTTACATTCATATTTATAAAGAGCTTGAGATGAATTTATAATTTGATATGGTACTTTTTATAATATTTGCAAAGAAGGTGGTTAAAGGCACTAGTGGAGAAAAATTAATAAATTGGTCATATAATTTTTAACCTTATAAGAAAATGTAGAGGGAAACTAAGAAAAATATTTAAGAAATTTATAAAATGAGATCTTATAATGAATGATATTATATAACATAACGACGAACCATGTAATCGAGTTGTTGCTATTATTGTTATTTACGTTTACACTAATTGCAGTCTTGGATTTGAATATGGGAATAATGTGTGGGCAGATTTATTTATACATTGGCCGTTAAGTAATACTTATGCTCTCTCATTCTTCTTGCACGCCATTTGGTGTAATATTTTGGGTTGCTTTTCTTTTATTTATTGACATATCAATAATTATGTATTTCTAATGAGTTTTATATTGATTCTTTTTTTTATATAAATTTATATGGATTCTATTAATTTTACAAAAGATGATGATAATCATTTTAAACAAATTTAAATTGACCATATTACAAATAATTAATTATTTTTATTAACAAGTTATACTGAATTAAATAAATAAAAAATATTAAAAATTAATTTATTTTCCCTTTACAAACGAAGAGAATTCAGCCGCTGGTAATAATAACAGTCGGACATTGATATTTGTAGAATGTCATTATTGATGATCGGCCGCATTATATTGAATATTCTGATTATTAATTATGAATATGATTACTATAAAAAGGTTCAAATTTGTCAGCATCAATTTGCAGCAAAAGCGGGTGTCTAAACAATTATTGTGTCTCTTAACATTTACAAAATATAATATAAGAGAAAATGATTGATGAGGACATAAAGGTCTTTGAAAAGGTGGGGTCATGACTGAAAATGTTGGCCCTTTTTTGTCACTGCCCCTCAGCCCCAAAAACGGATGTTTTTGTTTGGATTAGAGTACGTGAGTTTTTTTTTTTTTGTAATAAAGGGGGAAAGATACAAAACTTAGGAGCTATAAACTCTTGGAGTGGATACCCCCCTAATTTATCTAGGAGGATCGAGGTAAGCTCGTCAAGTGGCTTTGTAAGGTAATGCAATCCAATGTTTTTGGATAGAGCATTACTTGCGAGATAATCTGCTTCTTTGTTAGCTTCTTTATAGGTGTGCCTGTGGTCTTCTTCTCATTCTAGCTTAAGCAATTGCTTAATTTCCTGAACCAGTTGAAAGTGTCCATTAACGTGGTAGCATTTTTTCAATATAAGTTGTACAACACACTTGCTATCAGATTCTAGTTTGATCTTTTTCCATCTTTTTGCCCAAGCCAACTTGAAAGCATCATAAATGGCCTACAATTTAGCCTGTGTTGTGCTGCATTGACCATATTTCTACATATTCTAGCCAGCCAATTACCATTGGAGTCTCGAAATAAGCTACTAGTACCAACATAATAGGCGTTACCCTCTAGTGCACCATCACAATTTATCTTGATCCAACCTTTTGGTGGTCATTCCCAACTGATAAAATGTGTAAATGTAAGGAAACAAGGGTGATCAATTGTATGATTCATTTGCTGTGTTGATTTAACAAAGTCAACCATAGTGAGAATCTCATGCACTGGGGCCTGAATAGTGGGGTTCTCATTGCAAAAAATGTGTTTGTTTTGTACCTCCCAAAGTTTCTAGCATGTTATGCCAAAAACAGATGCCCATTTTAAACAGATGCCCCTTTTATAGTTCAGGTTGTTCGTGAACTAGCTATCAATTGGACTCTGGAAGAAGGTTCTCAATTGTTGTGTGGATAAAAGTGAGCTCCATACCTACCTAGCAAATGCACAGTCTTTTAACACATGATCGAGATCATCTACCACACTATTATTACACATTTCACAAAAGTTACTGTTCATTATGTGTCTTCTGCTCCTCTCATTATTAGTGAGTAGCTTTGCTTTAAGAGTAAGCTAAAGGAAAGTACAAATTCTTTGCACCGCATTCCATTGTCAAGTTAGATTCCAATTCCTATTCTCCTGATCCTACTTATCTTGCTTGATAAGATTGTAAGCTGAATTAACAGAATAATTCTCATTTGAAGTTGCCCAATAACATTGTGGTTTCCCATCATCAACATGTGGTGTGGTGGCTTGATACTAGCAATTTGTCAGATAGTAGAAAGTGGGAGTAAATGCTTAAAAAGGCCCCAATTCCACTGCCCTTCATTTGTGATGAAACATGATATAAGTTTCCTTGAATCTTCAACAGGAACTTCAACAAGGGAAAGGTGTTTCAGTGGACCAAGCTCTCCACACCAATTATCCTCCTAAAATGTAATTGCATAGCCATCACCAAGCTCCCATTTGATCCCAAGTTGGAGATCTTGCCATATTTGTCCAAGACTTCTCCAAAGATGTGAAGACTACCTTTGTTTGAAAGCCCCACAAGTGTCTACTTTCCATCCATATTTTTCACAAAGTACCTTGACCCAGAGGAGATCAGGTTTTGCAATTATATGAAATCCAAGTTTCATGAGGAATTCGTTGTTCTAACTACCAAAGTTTTTTATTCCATAGCCACCATGGTTGAGCGGCTGACACATCTCATTCCAATTGACAAGGTTCATCTTCTTGGAGTCAGTTATGGAGCTCCAGATGAAGTCTCTAGATATTTTATCAATTTTGTCACAGATACTAATTGGAGCCTTGTTGCCTACATCGCATATAAGGGGATAGTGCAAAGGACCAATTTGGCTAATGTAACACGTCCTGCCAAGGAAAGTGTTTTTGCTGTCCATCCTGAGAGTTTTTGCTTAACATGGTCAACAATGTGATTATAAGTAGCTTTATCAACTCTTTTATGAAGAAAAGGAACACCAAGATATTTCCTCAATTGATCAGAATTCACAAAGCCCAATTCGTGAGCAACATTCCTTGAAAAGAAGATACATGTCTTATTTGCACTGACTTTATGGCTCGAATCAACACAAAAATTGTGTAAGACTTGCTTCACCAGATTGACTTGGTTGGCAGTAATAAAGCTGAAGAGTATAAGATCATCAACAAAGAATAAGTGTGTGAAAGGGGGCTCATTTCAACCAAGCTTTATAGCTTCCCATTTCTTGCACTCTACTAACCCAGCTAGCTTTTAAGATAGCTGCTCCATGTAAAGAACAAAAATATATGGTGAGATGGGATCTCCTTGACAAATTCCTCTTAATGGTTTGAACTCTTCTATTGGATGACCATTGAAGAGGACTTGTATCAAGAAAGTAGTAATATAGTGCATAATGACTTAGGTGAGATAATCAGGGATACTTGCATTGTATAAAGTTTCCTCAATGTAATCCCATCGTAATCTGTCAAACGCCTTCTCCAAGTCAACCTTTATAGCCATTCAATCTTTAGTGCCTTTCTTACAACGCTTGGAATGGACAACCTCTTGTGAAATAATGATATTGTCAGTTATGTTCCTGCCAGTTATAAAGCTTGATTGATAGGAAAGAACCAAGTGAAGCATGAGGGGCTTTAACCTATTTGCAATAACTTTAGTGATCATCTTGTATATAACTGTACACTAACTGATGGGCCTAAACTCCTTTAAACATGAAGGCCATTGTGTTTTAGGGACAAGAGTAATTAAAGTTTGATTGAGTTCAGGCTCTGAGGGACTGCCTCTAAAGACCCTTTTAATCATAAAGAAGATAGACGACCCTACAATCCCCTACTAGCTTTGGAAGAAAGATGCATGTAATCCATCAATTCTAAGAGCTTTGAGGGGCTTCATTACAAATAAGGCGGAACGTATCTCAGCATCAGTGACCCCCTTTGCTAGTTCTGTTTTCTGTGGCTCACTGAGTTGGGGAAACATGCCTCAAAAGGTTGAGGGTGATTTAAGATCTTGGCCACAAGTATAAAGTTTTGCAAAGTAGTCATAAGTCATTCTCTTTGAGATATCCTCATCAAATTGCCATACCTCATTATTATCTTTAAGTGCACAAATATAATTCCTTCACCTTCTCTCAAATGTCTTGGAGTGATAATAGGATGTGTTGTGATCCCCATTGTTGATCCATTCACACCTCAATTTTTGTAGCCAGAGGATTTCCTCCTGAAAGCATACTTCTTCGTATTCACGTCGAAGATCAACATCACATTGTGTAAGGTGAAAGGAGTGTTACTTTTTAATGGCCTTTTGGATGCCATTGAGTTTGGCTCAAAGGCATTTTTTTTCCACTGAATTATGTGGTCAAATTCAGATTTGTTCTATGCTTGGGCATTGGTAGTGAAAAGATGGATGTTATCCATTATCTAATTACTTGTAGCCTAACTACTTTGGACTAGGTTTTCAAAGCTAGGGTATGTTGACCAAGTAGCCAAATATTTGAATGGTTTGGCGGAAGTAGACCTTATGTTATTTTCCTTAAGATCAACCAATATGGGCCTGTGGTCGAATTAGACCATTGAAAGATGATGGACAGTTGTATTTGAGTGCAAGTTGGCCCAGCTTTGGTTGGCAATAGCATGATCAAATCGTTCACATAGGAAGCCCCTCCTCCAAGTGAACCTTGGTCCGTGGTAACCTAGATCAAAAAAGCCATTACTATTCATAAAGTTTTGGAAGTGTCGGCAACCATGTTGCTAATGAGTTGAGATCCTACTTCATTCATCTTGTTGCAAAATGGCATTAAAGTCCCCCACAAGGGGCCATGGTATTGTAATTCCAGCAGCAATGCTTGTCAAATCATCCCAAAGGGTTTTCCGGATTATTGGAGTTGGGCTCCCATAAAACACCATGAAGAGAAAATACTGTCATAATCAAGGACATAGATAGATGTATGGATAAATTGTCTATGGTTGGTGATTATGGTCACCTCTACAGAGTTGTTCCACAACACCTAGATGTCTCCAGAGAAACCATCAGCTTCAACTCTATGAGAAAATTTGAACTGAGTTCCTCTGATTACTTTATTTGCCTTGATCCTTGCAATACGTGGTTCAACAAGGACAAGAATCATTGACCTGTACTTAATAATGTGAGAGAGTAAGACACCAGAAAATTTTTTACTCACTGCCCCTTGGCAGTTCCAAACAATAATTTTTTATTCATAATTAATAAAGAATTAAAATTCCACATTAGGGCCATTGTGGCCATCCTTGTTTGTCTCTTCATCTGAGGGTACTGGGTCTTCCTCTATACTGTTGTCCTTGATAGCGTCTTCAAGAGCCTTAGGCAAAGACAGACCAAGGGTTTTAAGAGGCTCTTTCTTTTTGGGCCCTGAGATCTTGTTCTGCATTGATGGGCCACAGAGCTTGAGGCCCATTTTTTATGTTTTTGGGTTTGATGGTTTGGGGTTATCATGCTCCTTTCCTAGGTGTGGAGTTACTTTTGGGCGAGGGGTTATGCCACGTGTTGGTTAAGCTATAGCTTTGTCCATAAGGCTAGGTTCACTCTAGGAGATCACAACAGTAGAGTTCTTGTCATTGTCTAGAAAGGTGTTGACTTGATTGGCCCAGTATGCTGATGAGGTGAAAAGTGATTCTAAGTTGTTCTTAGGAGTGGCAGAAGCACTTTTGTCTTTGTCATTTTTATTAGAACCTTTTTCTATGATTTCTTTGGCATTGCTTTGCTGTGATACTTTCTTAGGTCTAGGCGATGCGACTTTCACTTGAGTGAAAGGGGTAAAGTCTTGCTTGTCCTTCCTGTATTGCTCAGTGTAGTTAGTATTGACATTCTGGTTACCCAGGGGATTATTCACTATCTCCTATCTCCCCTCTATCCTCATCAAGGTCCGCGATCACATCAAATCTATAGCCATTTTTTTCACTAGGGTGGCTAGTTTCTTGAGTAGTGTGTTTGCCTTTTCCAATTGGCTTAGGTCTACGTTTCTAAACTTGCATCCATGACCCATAGGGCTCTGCTGCATGCTCTTCCACTAATAAAAATGACAAACACATTGTTGTAACACGAGTAGCCCCTTGTATTCCATAAGATGAAGCTGCTTATTGATTCTAATCTTTGAGGTAAAAGGCCTGGAGAGGTCAACTAGAACAGTAAAATGGGAAAATTTAGCTCTGCCTCTTCCTTCTATATTATAATCTATACATATAACATCACCTAGGATTTCTCCAATTGCATGAAGTATATTTTTCTGATAGTAACGATAGGCAAGGCCAGGGAGCCTGGCCCATGCTACTACTTGAGAGATGGAATTTGTTTGTGGTGAGAATGATGGTTGCAATGGCTATACTACTTGATACCTCCCAAATATTACCCATGGCTAGCCTCTGATCTCTATCCTCTTCCAGATGGAATTTGACAAGGAAATACCTATTTTCGAGATCTACTAGTTGGAAGCTTTCTTTGGGTTCCACAGATGGGTGAGCCTTGTGAGCATGGTTCTGTATCCTATGGAGCCTCCAAGGAGTTTAATCACAAGGGCGTCCTTCAATGGTTGGTCAAGTAGTGTATCAACTCTCTTGGAAAATGAGATGGAGGGAATAGTTCCATCTTTATCTTCGGGAGATTATCACCTGCAAGTGGTTGGGTTCCAACATTCTTCAGTAGTTGATCTTTGAAGGAGCTTCTAGGTTAGTTAAGTGACTTCTCTCCTTGGTTTGACATGACAATCTCATTGCTTGCAATTTCTTCTCTAATCTTGACTTTCTTCGTTGACCGATCTTCCCCCCGGGAGAGGTGGTCATGGTATGAAAAACCAAACTAGACCGGCCGGTTTGATCAAGAATTGGTGCCTGGTCCGATCCAATCACAGATAAAAACTAGGGCTTTTCAGAACCAGTATAAAATTGGTTTGAACTGATCTAACTTTTTTTTTCAATTTTTAAAATTTTAAAATTATTTTTTTTATTTTTAAGATGAAATAACATTTTTTTAATACTAAGTAGCATTATTTTTTATATAAATTTTTTCTTTCTATATTATAATATTATATAAGTATTATTATAATACATAATTATTAATAATGATAAATTTACTTAACATATAATATGAAAATAGAATATCAATTAACTATTTTGAATTCAAATATAATTATAGATGAATATTAACTTATTTAGATTTTAATATTAAGTTGTAAAACTAATTAATAATATTTTTAATTTTCTATATGATATATAAAATTAAAAAATTGTTAAATTTATTTTTATCATAAATTAAATGTTAATTTTATGATCATGGATAAATATATTTTATATTTTCTATTTATATTATTTAAAAATATATCAATTTATTCACAATCATTTTGACCCCAATCTAACAAGTAAACCTTAAATAAGTACTTCATTCGGTTCAATAGCCGATCTCATTTTTAATGCCTTGCTGGTGGTGGTGGTGGTCCTTCTTTCTCACATAGCATGAGAGGGATATTCCTTGTACTACCAGGTGGGCTTCCTTTATTTATAACTTCATGGTCGTATGTGAGTTGGCTAGAGGGAGTGGCAGAGGATGAGAACGCTGGCGGTCTGGGGGTCGAAGTCGACTCAAAGAATGTAGGAGGTCGCGAGCAGTAAGGTTGCTAGAGGAGTTCTCGTGAGAGGTCATCACGACATTTTTTTGTCTGTTTAACAGTGTTTTCTATTTTATTGTTCTTAAAATAGTTTTGTAAAATTATTTTTAAAAATAAGTTTTGAAAACAAGAAAATAAAAAAAATTATCTAAATAATTATTCTCAAAATCATAACTAGTGAGTAATAGATGCATTATTTAAAATTTATAATTTTACCATTAATGAGGTGGGTATTTTTCATATTTTCTTGTGTTTTTAAGAACAAAAACTACAAAATACCTTAAAAATATTTTGAGTTTTCTATTCTTTTATTTTTCTATTTTTTAAAAAGCTTATTTACTAAATAAATTTTTTTTCTTTTAAAAACAAAAAAAACTATTTTCAAAACATTTGTCTAATAGTCCCTTAGATTTCAATTTTTTTTCCTCCCAGTTTCTCTCCTCAGTTTCGGCAAAAGGACATTGTTTATGGTGTTTCTTGAATAAGTGGGTTCTTTTTTCCTATCCCATGTCATATGTCACACGAGGCTTTGTTATTATTATTATTAAAGTTGTTACCTCCATTTGATTTAAGGCTTACTATTAGGTTACTGTGCTCAATTATTAGGACCACACTGTTTAAACTGCTATGCGATGATTTTATAAACAATAATAATAATGGTTGAACGAGTCATGCTTGACTTGAGGATAAGTCAGTGGCCCACTTGATGGGATGGTGATATTTAAAAAATCTGAGATATTCAATTTCATCCAATACAGTTTAAGTAATAAATAAATGTATTAGTGTCAAAGATCAAATTTATAACATATTATTTTTCCAATTGTAAATAAGTTTATATTATTAATTTACCCATTTTGAAGCAAGGAACTAGTTGGTACAAAGAAAGAAACACTGTGTAAAAAGCTAGACATTTTTTATGTATCGTATGGAATCTAAATAATGGGCAATACTATTTATAATTTTGTGGAAAAATATAACTTATTAAGGATTCTATATCAATATGCATGTTTTTCAGTACATTACTTTGAATTTAAAAAATGATTCACATTGGTAAATAGTGCAACTTATTAAAAGTAATTTTTCATGTTTTTATCAGTACTATTATTTGAGAGTGAATGTCCTTTTTAAAGTAGTTTTTTATTTATTTTGTATATTAAACAAACGCCTAGTGTCAACAAATAGTAAGAGAACATCTTCTGTCATCTAAATTCAACCGGGGATTATGAACTTGAAGATGACAATTTTTTTTTTTAAATTGAAGATGACAATTGTACAAGCAGGGGGGTTGAGCATTTTCAGATGGTGGTTTCAAGTTTCAAGTCACCTTCAAAACTTTCATCAACTTGCATCACCAATTTGGGCCCATGCATCATGAAGTAGGACTTTTATGGTTTGCGCCTAATAAATGGCCCCCTGTGACAAGTGGGAAGCCACTTTTTTATGCCAAGTATGTTAAATGAGCAACCCATGTTGGGTTGATCCAATGGTAAGTAGGTTGGACTCAGGTATTCGTGCAATACTAAAAGTTAATGTTCAAATCCCTGGTAAATAACTCCATGAGAAGGACAGGTAACTAAAAACTACTTCACTCCACAAAATGATGGGAACCATTTTTACTACCATTTTACTCGCAAAAAGAAAGTATATTAAACAAGCATGTCCCCTTTCAATTAGTGTTGCTTTAATACTTTATAAACAAAGCCTACAATCTCTTAAGCACTTTACTATACACGGTTTTGATTTATTATGCTTTAAAGTGTCCTTGTTTGTTCTCACAAAAGGTGCTCAATTTTAAAAGTAGGGATAGGAGAAAGAAAGATAGAGAGTATAACGAAATTCAAGTATATTAAGCATTTTTATGAATTTTTAAGGAATCTATATAATTAAAAAGAAAATGAAGTCGCACTATACATTAGTTGCACAATGCAGTTTCAACCCTTGGATTCTGTGCCCCCTTCTCTATTTTTTTTAAGTAAATCCTATTTTTTCCTCATTTATTCATTTTTCTTATAGATGAGATCCATCTTTTCCTTTTTTTTAAGTTGGTCCTACATTCTTTCCCTTTTTTTGTCTTCTCGATCTATATTAATTTTAATTAATATCATTCGATATCAATTTTTTTGGGGATAGAGAGAGTTAGTAATAATTTTTTTTTGAATTCAATATATTTTAAAATTAAATAAAATATCTCCGTGTCCTCTCACGCATTTGCGTTCCCCATGGGAGCAAAGGAGAAAAACCTAGTTAGAATAGAAAAAGGGAAAAAATTGGCCTTAACAAAATGGAAAGTTTGGGCACAAAATCATACCAGCAAGCCAAGTAAATGAAATCCTATTGGCACAATTTGTTTGGTGTGTATACTGAAATGGTGGAAAGGAATGCTTGAGATGTAAAAAGACAATAATATTTATATAAAGAAAAAGATAATAATATCCTTAAAACTAAAAATTATTAAAAACTAAGAGGAGAAAGGAGGGATGAGAGGACAAAAGAGTGGGGGAGAGGAGAGAAAGGGGACAGGGAGGGGGCGGGGGTTAGAGGAGGGAGTGCCATAAGCTCATTAGGGTTTTAAAATGTTACAGGCATCTTAAAATAATCAAAGCGACGGTAGAAATGTTTCAAACTTTTTTCCTTGAAAACCCACCAATGGAATGGACTTCCACCCTTCTTTTTTTATAGCAAATCATCTGTTATTCGAAACCAACAACTTTGACTAATCCGGATTTAATTCGGGTCATATCCCAAATAAGAGATAAATCTCTTAAACATATATCTTTCATTCCAATCGCCCTAGAGATCGAATCCAAGAGTTAATGGTTAATAGACTTCCACCCATTTTGATAGAATAGAATAAGGCATTTCTTGAAATCCTAATTCCATGATAGTAAATATGCGTAGTTAAAAATTGTCTTTTAACAATTCACCTAAATTTTTTTACCTAATAAAAATCATCTTTTAATTTTTCTTTCCATGTTTACAATTCCTTTCTACCCAACATAGTATTAGTATGAGTAAATGCAATTTTCGAAAAAATTTACTTCGTTAAATTAGTGGAACTTTTTTGAAGTTCCTTCAATATTAATACAAAGCATACCAATTGGATGGTAATTTATATGACATGAAAAATTTCATTGCCACAAAAATACTACATCCAAATACACCCTTTAGTGCTCAGTCCAGTGATTTGGGATATATGTTGGCTTCTTTCATGTTTTAGAGAGGTTAGGGTATCATTAGATTAAGAAAGTTCGTAGAAAAGAGTATGCTCACTTTCAATTCACATATCAAACAAACAAAAAAGTAAATAAGTAACCCTTTAGAACTTCTTGGCTGTCCGATTTCCAGAATAATCTTATATTCCAGCGAGCTTTATTTTTTACTTTGACGAGCCATCTTATCACTCATCATCACTATTGTGAGAGCAGAGTCCCCGTGTTATCATAAGTCATTCATGCATGGAAAAACGAGTCTCAATCCTGAACAAGACTTGGTTGGAAGTTCCAGCATTATCCCTACCATAACACAATTTAAATCTGTCATTGAAATCATCTATATTTACAATCTAAGGTGATTCCTAATAGCTAAAGCCAGTGGCTGCATATGCCTCTCTTTTTTCTGTTGGCTAATACATATGCCTTCTCTCTACAATTACTCCCCGTCTCAAATATAAGAGACTTTGGAGAGAGATGAGGTAGTAATATTTTAGCAAATAAAGGAGACAATTGAAAAGAACAATACGGCTCGGATTAAGTCTCAAGCTTCTTCTCAAGGTCTGCTGATACAACAATTTGGCACATCCACCCAACTACAACCAGGAGTTTTCTTCAAACCTTTCTGTTTCATGGCTACTCTCAAGTTATTGGCATCATCCCTTGAACCAGCGAGGGAAAGAATATTAGCAGCAAGTACGTAGTTTGGCCCCATTTCAGGCTCCAATTGAGACAGAAGCCTATCATCCAAACTAGGAAGCCAACCGTGATTTCGGCAAGAAGCAAGAAAACTCCTTAATATGACATCATTAGGCTTCATGGGCATGTTCTTGATGGCATCATAAGCTTCTTCTATCAAGCCTATTCTTCCTAGCAAATCAACCAAGCATCCATAATGCTCAATAGATGGCTTTATGCTGTGCACAGAAACCATCTGATCAAAATACTTTTTGCCTTCGTAAACAAGGCCCATGTGGCTGCAGGCTGATAGAATCACAGAAAATGCTAGACTATCGGGTTGCAGTCCTATATTTTTCATCTCGGTGAACAGAGAAATAGCATCCTTATGACGTCCATGATTTGCAAGAGCAGAGATCATGATTGTCCATGACTGCAAGTTCTTTACACTCATTGAATCGAAAATTTGAAGGGCTTTTTCAATTAGCCCACACTTTGAATACATCTCAAACAAAGCTGTACCCAAATTAACATTTAGTTCAATGTGATTTCTGATAATATATGAATGAATGGACTCCCCAGCACTGGTATTGAGCAGACGGGTACAAGCAGAAAGCAAGCTCACCAAGGTGACTGAGTTGGGCTTTTCATTTGATAGCCTCATCTCCTGATATGCATTTAACGCATCTGAAGGAGAGTTACTGCAAACAGATAGATTCAAATGACCGAACAAATACACTATAATTATTAATAAGGCATGCTGGCAGAAAAAGGTATTAACAACTGTGTTTGATAAATGAGAGAATATTAAAATTGATACAGATATGTTAATAACCTTCATTAGGCTAACAACATGAAAAATTTTTTGCTGAGAACTAGAAGGAACTTCCACATAAATAATCACAAGGTATAAGTCGATGTAACAGTCTAAAATTTTTTCCTACCATCTCAATGTCTCTCCTCCTCAACCCCAACTTTCAACCTTTTGCCCTTCCTTTGGTTTAGCTCAACATACATCATACTTGGCCGAATGTTATGGTACAATTACAATACAACTATGGTAATAAATTTAATGATATGGCAGCCGGAAAATTCCAATTGTACATTTAGCCAATGATGTTTGAGACGTGAAACAAGAATAAACATGGTCAGGAAATTTTTATTGGGTTTTTCTTCAGCCTGAGAAAATTTTACTCATTAGAGTTCTAAGAGTTTCCCTATCGGTTCTACGTCACATAAACTAGGGGTGTTCACGGGTTGGGCATCACCTTTGCCCGGTGTCTGGCCCAGAACACCCTTCGAGCAGAGAAAATGGACCCATGGCCCGGCCCGGCCCGGTGAAGGACCAGGCTAGATCGGGCAGGGACCGAGTCAATACCGAGCCGGGTTTTGGCCCGATATAAAAAATATTTAAAAAATAAAAATTTAATTTATTTTTTAATAAAAATATAACTAGTTTCATTTAAAATATATTCTTATAGGAAATAATATTAAGTTAAAAAGTAACATTTATCAAAATTATAAATACTCAACAATTATACATTATTTATTTTATATAATATTAAGTGATGAAATAAATTTAAAATTTGAAATAAAATTAAAAATTGGAATAATAAAAAGTATTTATTATAATTATAAAATTAATTTATTACATGAGACATATGAAAGAAAAACAATTATATAAAATTATTTAATATTTTTAACAAATAAAGGAATATGAGAAAATTAAAAATATATATATATCGGGCCGGGCTGGGATGGGCATGTCGCTTGCCTGAGGCCCGACCCGGGCAGGGCATCTTTTTGGCCCGGTCCTCCTCCATTTTGCAATTTTCTCTTTTTGGCTCGGCTCGGCTCGACCCGACCCGGCCCGAAATGACCAGGCCACTCCGAGCCCATTGAACAGCCCTAACATAAACCATACCCTATGACAGCATCAAAAGTCATGCTTATTTGGCCATAAGAGGAAAAATGAGTAGAGTCAGTAGACATGTAAACATCACATGGAAGAAGCCAACCATCATTAGAATCATTAAAAAGGTCTATAAAATCACAGGCTCCAAAAATTAGAAAAATCATCAGACAGATCTCCCTGTCATTGAGCTGTTTGAAAAACTGATATACAAAATTGGAGCATCACGTAAAGAAGATCAATTATGAAGCCAAAGAAAATCAACTAATAATCAAACATTATCAGTAAAATAAAACCCCCTCCCCCAACAGTAACCTTGAAGAAGAACGAATGTGACCAGGATTATCAGCAAGGAAAGGAAGATAACACCTTAGACGGGACTTAGAGATGACTTTGCAAAGTCTTTCGTGAAAGACACTGACCTCAACTCAAACATCCAACTATTATGCCGAAGAACATATTTTCATTCAATCACCTTGAAGTAGAAAACCCAGATTGCAGAAAACACCATAAAGTTTGAAACTCTTTCCGTACTTGGGCAATTTTTTTCGGTGTTAGCATTAGAGTAAGAAATTGAAGGGACAAAGAAAAGAGGGTAAGTTTAAGTGAAAAGCTCTAAACAACCACTAAAGATTAACCACTGTATATGTACTTATATGAAATAATGAGAAGGGATTGATGCAGGAAAATTGACAAGGGTTAAGGTAAACTATAATTATGTTTCAAATTCTCCCTGGTTATAACTGATATCTTTACCCACCCCCCCCCCCCCCGGCCCCGGGTGGCCCAAAAAAAAAAAAAGAAGCATAGATTTTTCCTTCTTTCCAATGGAAACTAAAGTTATCTGCCTAGGCAGATTCTAGGTCAGAGGGTAGATTGATATCTGTCCCCATTATCGTAGTTTGTCCCCATGTTAGAAATATAACGAAAGAAAACGTAAAATAAACTATTGATAGATAGCTAGCCCTATGAAACCAAATCTTTGGTTAGCCCATATTCTCATCACACCACTATTGCCCGAATAGAAAGTGTTTAAATAAAGCACTAACACTCTCTACGTGTAATTATACACATAACATGGAAGGACGCTATAAGAATAAGTAAAAGTCATGGGAAGATAAGAAGTCAATGTAATTAAGAAATGAAGCCACTTACTTTCACTAACTCAAGGCCATTTAAAACACCACCTGGGCTGCTCATAACTCTTATAGAAACCAAGACAGACAGTAAAGAAAACTATCAGACAAACAAGCTTGAATTATCCGACCAAACGAAAAATAGCAGTATAGCACCCTACAGTATTTAGATAGAATGTCGTTGGCAAATGGATTGCAGGAGGACCAAAAGCACATGACACTCATACAATATATATGCTTATTACTTCCAAGTTCGAAACATCTCCACTCCATGCTAAATGATGTACAATCATGCGAACTATTCATTCATTCCAACGAATCATAGAAATAAAGCATCCGACAGGTTCACCAACTTACCAGGCGATATATGCAGCAATCAAGGAACTCCAAGACACAACATCTCTAACAGCCATTTCATCAAACACCTGTCTTGCAAGCTCAATTGAACCACAGTCAACGTACATCTTCAACAGGTTATTGCCTATGTACTGATCAGAATCAAAAGCCGTCTTCAAAGTCAAAGAATGCACCATCCCACCTTGTCTCCCGCAATGAACAGCGGCCGCAAGCTTTAAGCACAAAAGGGTATGTAAAATTGTCAGGTTGAAGACCTAACCTTTGGAAATGACAAAAAAGTTTGACTGATTCAACTGGAATTGTGCTCTTTGCAAATGCTTTGATTATAGAGTTCCAAGCAAAAATTGGCGGAATAATGGGAATGTTCTGGAAAATCAATTTGGCATAATTTACAGATATCGTGCAAGCGGATAAGACAATCTGGCAAATGAAATCGTTATCATGATCGAGCGCGGATTTGAGGAGGATAGAGTGAAATTGGATAAGATGAGAAACACTTTTGGATTGTTCAATGAGGGTGTAAATTCGGCGATATAACATGGCAAAACATAACGAACAATGCTTCGAGCAAACCGGATGACTGACACTTTAGGAATGTCCAAAGTAAGTCTTGATTAATACCCAAAAAATGGTCACGAAAATTATGCTTTATTAGCAACTGTAATTGAATTGAATGGAATAGACTTTGATTTTGATTTTTTTTGGGCACAAACACAGACTTTATTTTGATAATTTGAACTTTTTTTATCTGAAAAATTATGTTACTCCCTTCATCCTATATTTTATTCGTTATTTTAAAAAATTTTAAATATTTTAAATTATTTATCATTTTACATTATCAATAAAATATTAATTATTTTTTTATTATTTTATCATTTATTGAAAATAATGATAAGTGGAATGTAAGTCTTCATTAACATTTAAATTTAAGGCATTTTGATAAAATACTATTAAATTTTATTATAATCTAGGTTATTTAAAATTTTTATTAGTCTATGTAAAAAATTTTAAAACGACATATAAAATGAGATGAAAGGACTGATAATATTTAAATTTTAAATTTGATTCAATAATATTCAAATATCATATAATTCTACTCCCTTTAATTTGTAAAAATTGTTTCTTTAAAGTTTTTGAAATTATCTATCATTTTAGAATATCATGAAAATTAATTTTTTTTTACCGTTTTATTCATCGTTAATATCAAATGTATTATTTAAAATAGTATTAAAATTTATAATATTATAGATTATTTAATAATTTTTTTATATGTGCGAAAAATCCTAAAAGGACAACTTTTATAAATGGGAGGGAGTATAAAAAAAATGTTACTAACTTATTAATATTATTTTGATTTTACAAACTTCATTTTTTCTTCTTCTATTATTTTTTATCATATTATTCTTTTTATGTAGGATTTATGATTTGGGAAAATCTGAGATAAATATCTAGGAAACAAATTAATTCCAAAATAGTTGCACAATTTGTTCAACTTCCAAATAATCATCAAGGTCTCAAATTGGAAATAAAAATTTGATGTATAATGTCCAATTTGCCTTTGTTTGTGTTTTATTGTGTCTCTCATACTCGCTCTCTTTCTCTCACTCCTTCTATGCCGCTACCTCCTTCCTCTACAGGAAATTTCATATATTTTAGATTAGGTTCTCTACATGAAAGAAATTCCATATTAGGCTATGGATGTAAGCACTAGTGAAAATAGATGTGAACATGGTGGTGGATGGAAAAAACTACCAGATTGCAGCCAAAGCAAGTAGGCATTACAAGAAAACTTAGTCAAAAGAAAATCAAAGCGGATTGCACCAAAGATAACATTGGAGAAGATCAAACTTGTGTTAGGAGCCTTGTCTTTGTTCAAGATCAAACTTTGTATAAGGCCAAATTTGAACTAGTGAATCAAAAGAAAAGAACCTTATTTCAAACGGGATGTAAAACCACTAAACAATGTCATGTATTGTATAGATTTTCTTTTATGGTAAATGTGCACTTATACCAAACAACTTTTTTTAATAATGTACAGTTTGTTGTAAACTTTGGGATACTTCAAATGTATAATTTCTTAGTCCATATGTACAAGTCATTTACATGTGATATAAGTGAATTTACAAGTGAAAATAAATTTTTTATGTGCTATTGGGTTATTATTCAAGATTTCACGGGGGGCATATCTATAAATAAATGTGTTGAATTTAATTTCAAAATGATTCTAGTGCATTTACAAATGTTTCTTGAGTATTGACAAGTATGATTCTTAGATCCAATGGATACTAATCAATTTACATATGATAATTATATATTAATAAGTGATAACTATGTATTTACAAATTAAAGTCATGTATTTGTAAGTAATGTTGGAGTATTCACAAGTGATTTTAGGATCTGGTGTTTACATCCTAATGGTTGACCATTAGATAAGGGCCTCATCTTACTAGTGTATCAATTTCATGTCTAACTGATACACTATCATTTACATGTGATAATCATGTATTTACGAGTGGTTTTGGAATTGTTTTGGAATTGGTGCTTATATCCCAATGGTCAATTATGTTGTAAATAAGTGAAAATCCATTGTAAATAAACAATGATTAATTGTAAATCCACGAGGATCAGTTGTAAATGCATGAAAATCAGTTGCAAATGAATATGTAATAAGTGAGATTCACTGTAAATCCACAAGGACTAATTGCAAATTAGCGATGATAAATTATTAATACATGAAAATCAATGTGTTTTCAAGTGAAAATCATTTTTTTACATGTACTATTAGGTTATTTACAAGTCACAAGTTTGATCCATTTACCATAATTGATATCAAGTCATTTACAAGTAAAATTCATGTTTATGCATGTTCAATTGAGTTATTTACAAGTTAGAGGCGTCCTCTATCTACCATATAGTTGATGCCTTGTTATTTGCATATAATAATGATGTATATACAAGTAAAAATAACGTATTTGCAAGTGTTATTGTCATGATGGTTGACCATCATAGAAGACCTCTTCTAATGGTTGACCAGTGTGTCAATTGCTATGTCTAACTAATATAATGTCATTTTCAATTAAAAATTATGTATTTGCAAATGATTTTGGAATTGGTGCTTATGCCCCCAATAGTTGATCAATTGTCATGCCTAACAGATATAATGTCATTTATATGTAATAGTCATATATTTACAAGTAATTATGGTGCATTTATAAGTAATGATAGGTTATTTACAAGTACTTTTTGGATCTAGTGCTCATGTCCCAATAGTCAACCATTAGTGGAGGCCTCATTTGATGGTTGATCAATGCATCAATTATCATACTTAACTGATATAATGTTATTTATATTTGATAATTATATATTTACTAGTAAATATCATGTATTTACAAATGAATCTTATAGATTTACAAGTGATTATAGGCTTTTTATGAGTGGTTTTGGAATTGATGCTTATATCTTATTGGTCAACCTTAGAAGCGACGGTCAACTAGTGCATCAATTGTCATACTTAACTAATACAATGTCATTTATATGTGATAATCGTACATTTACAAGTAAATATCGTGTATTTGTAAATGACTTTAGGATATTTGTAAGTGACTGCTGAAAAGGTCATCATTGTTGCAAAGTCACTAGAGGAAGCTGTAGCTACCAGTCACCTCCATCGAAAAAGTTGCCAACATTAGAAACCACAGTAGGAAAGTTGTCAAAGAAAGTTGTTGTTGCCGATAACCTCAGCCAGAAAAGCCGCTGGCATCGGAAAAGTCACCATTGTTGAAGACCCCATCGGAAAAGTCATTGGAGGGAGGGACGAGAGAGGAGTAGGGGTGTGCATGGGCCGGACCGGGTCCGGGTTTGGCTAACCCCATGGCCTGGACCGGCCAATGCCCAGGTTATAGTCAGGTGTGATCGAGTTTCACCCGTGGGTCAGTCGGGTTCCATTGAAGAAGACAAGGAAGAGGAGAGGAGAAGATGTGCCAAAATCTACACAAAGCATGATGAAATGCAAACAAACAAACCACAAACAATTAACAATTTCAAAAATTGTATAAACCCCCAAAATACAAACCCTTAATCTAGATGTGAGAGCCGATAACATCTGGTGAACTTGGAAACACTTGCATCATTATTGTTCACAGGTGAGAAGGGATGAGATCTGGAGATTTGGAGATCTAAGCAGATCTGGAGACGAATGTGGAGAGGCTAAGATGATGACGGCAAGATCGTGAGGCCGTGATAGTGATGATGGAGACAGCAAAGAAGACAAGACGAGATCTAGAAATCACAGCTGAGAAGGAATGAAATAGGGAAGTCAAATGTTTGGTACCTTGGTTTGTCGATGTCTGGAGATCCATGAGAACTGAGGTTGGCCTTTGAATATATTAAGATTGGGAAGTCAAAAATGAAAAGCAGAAAGGAAGCTGCATTGATGAAATGAGTTGGTGCGTATAAGTGAAGGGACTGAGAAGAAAAAAACAAATACGAGCCAGTCCAGGTTGTTTGAACCCAGTGGCTCAACCTGCACCCCAAACTAGCCCGATTTTTATGATGTTAGGCCGGTTTGTTCGGGCTCAGCTAACAGGGTTGGACGGGTCATGCTCAGTCATGCTCAGCCCTAGGGAAGAGGCAAAAAAGGAGGAAGGGCATTTTGAACTTTTCACCTTAATACTTCAAATTCCTTTTTATTTATTTTCTACTCAAACTTACTAGTAGTATTTTATTATTTTGCTTTTCTTCAACTCAAAAATATTGAAAGAATTCAAATTGAGGCATAAATTATGAAATTACCCTATTTCGATGCTCTTTTAAACCTATATTATAATAATCAAATTTTCCCCCGTAAATGCGCTCTAGACTCGAATCAAATGGTAAGTAACTAAAACAAATTGAAAAGAACAAGACACACTAAATACTCATGTATCAAACTTATATCACCATATGGTGAATATATATATATATATATTACTCCCTCTTATTCTTAATATAAGACATTTTTAACCTAATCACGTGGATTAAAAATTGAAATTAAAACTAATTAACTACCTCAATTTCTCCGAAAATTCTAACATTTTTCTAAAATTACCCTTATTTAATCTCTTTCTCTTTCTTTTTGAATATATTAAATAGGGATATTTTTTAGAAATATATAATAAATATTAACTTGTATATTGTAAATGGTCTCATATTTAGAATCAGAATAAAAAATCTTATATATAATACCGGAGGGAGTATTTCCCATGATCAGCTCTATCGCCACCCAAACATGCATTGTGATGAGCATTCTACGCTAGTCTCTCAGCATAGGAAAACTATATACGTACGTCTGTGTACATATATATAGTTTTTAAGGACAAACATGTACGTAGTCCTCTCCATGAGGGGCTTAGACAAAATGACCCAAGTCCAGGGCAGGGACCACCCTCCGAAACCGATGGTCGACCCGAGACCTTGACTTGAAATGAAGTTCAGTGGAAACCCAAATCCTTCACCAATTAATCACCCTCATTAATCATAACCACCTCCTGCTTCCAACCCAAACCACACTTAAAACCACTAATAAATCCTACACATCACTTTTAAATTGCTCCATTAATTAGATTTTTTAATATTATCATCTTTTATATTTTTTTAATATATATGCATGTATAGAACAAACTTCACTCAAGTTCATTATCCTTGACATTGGGAAATTTTTAATTCTCCCAGAATACCCCTAATATGCTCTGCTTCTGACTTCTGAGAAAGAACCCTCTAAAGTCGGCTTATTTTAAAAGTTTCATCACGCATGTTCAGAAAATCACAAAAATTAGTAGTTATTACTTTTAGAGAAAAAAAGGGAACCAAAAAAATTACTTCACCAAACTTTTTTTTGAGGAAACAAAAAAGAACCTTAATTAGGAGACTCTTGTATGCCCCGCCGGCTCTCATTAACACAAGGGGTCTTTCGTTAAAAGATCTTGGTTATTTATAACTCAAAAAACGTGTTTAAATTTTTAGCTAAAATAATATTACAAAACTCCTTTTTGTTTTAGCATTTTTTAAATAGCATATATACGATCCCTGTGGCCAAAAACAAATTTATACTATCCTTCCTTTTTTTTTTTCACTGGCTTGCCTAGGCCGGGCAACAAGTGAGACCAGATAAAGACGTCTGATTATTATTATGTGAAATTTGGCCAAAAAAGAAATAATCTAACGTCAAATACGTATTAATTGAGTAGGACAAGAGGGTAATGTTAGATATATTTAATTTCATAATATTTAATTTAAATTTATTCAAATAAATTTAAATTATATATTTATATTGGTTGTTTAATTAAATATATTTTAATTGAGTAGTTTTTATCTTCAAAAGATGATATTGATGATGGCCAAGGATATTAATAAAGGCAGACTAAATTGAACTTAACACATGCTCTCGTTATCCAACTAATTGAGACTAAATTATAAGATTTATCATTGAGTCTCATAATTAGTTGGAATAACTATCTGCCTAAAATTATTTTCTTGTATTTATTTTAACTATTTTTTTCTCTTATAATTTTAGATCTAATGTTTAGATCAAGTAGCCAAGAGTTTGTGAGAATACTTGTATCAAATCATCTAGTATAACGAGGGGTATTTATAAAATCTTCCACTATTCTTATAATTTTATAAAAAAACTTAATGAAATTTATATTAAAAATTGAATTTGTCTCGTGCCAGATCCTTAATTAACTTTGCCTGCTATATCTATATTGGGATTTGAATTTTGTGCTTTGGTGAAAAATTACTAATTATATATACATGCTGTATATTAAAATTGTCACCATTTAAACTGGTGTAAATTAGTGTTCGATTTTATATATAAATACACATGGTGTGGGTCACGTGCTTTGCCAAAATTTGACTTTCGGGTTTGTGACTCAAAACTTAGCTCCATTTGATTTAAATATGATTATCTCCTTATGCATATGCTGTCATAGAGCCTGTTTAAGTCTTGATTCAACGTTCTGGGCTTGCAAAAAGTAGGGCCTCTATTTCTTTTCCTTTCATTGCCCTTTAATTCTGGCTCATTGGGCATGTTGTTTCTGGGCCAAAATTTTGTTTGGTTCTGAAAAAAAACAAGGTTTTCTGAAACATGTTAGAGGGCCGTGTGGGCCTGCGTTTTGGGCTTCCAGGTTCTTTATTAAATTCTTTTATTTTTTGGGCCATTTAATGATTTCTGGAAATTTATTTTGAAATATTTTGGTGATTGAAATTTTATTATTTAAAATTCCAGAACTTTATTTTGGCTTCAATTGGCTGTTTTGATCTATGTTTGCGTATTGGATCATATATGTTGGTTGATTTTTTATTTTTTGTGTCATTTTAATTGTTTAGAAATTTGGATAATTAATTTTCGGTTATTAAAAATATTTTGCAAATTATTATTTGTGTTATTTAATTATCTAGGGAATATTTTATTTAGATAATTATAGCACTATTTTGATTCTTGCCAAATAATCGAGTTGTTTATTAGTCTAAAATTAATTTTTTAAATAATTGCTAGGCATATTAAATAAATAAAATAGTTGAAGAATTTGTTTAATTATCTAATCACACATTTATTTGGTTGATTAAATTAATTATTTAAATTATCATAATGATTGTGCATATATATATTTAAATTGCACATAATTTATGATATTTGTGATTAGTATGCATTTAATTAAGTAGTCAATGAATTATTTATAATTATTGCATGCATTATTGATTTAATAAAATCACATATGGATTAAAAATATCAATTCTAATTATATGTGTAGTGGTAATTTATTTTTACGCACGGGGAGATAATTGTAATTGAACATTTAATTAGGATGAAATAGAATGGCCTTATGTTTCCTAAGTAGTCCATATATATCAGGAAATATGAATGCATTTTAGTTTCATCATGTTAATAGGACAAAATATTACATATTTATGATATAATCATATTGGGAGAATTTTTTAATTAATTAGTTATGATTTAGTTGATTAATTAATTAAATGATTCTCATTGCGTGATATCTATATAAGTGCATATCTATATCCTTATAATCATAATAATTCTAGATGTTTTATGATTAGTATGTATAGTTAAAGAGTAGCCACAACATTCTTACATAACTGAATATATGTATTCCTGATTTGTTTTAACAAATAAAGATATCATATAAGGACTTAAAGACATTAATTCTAATTTAGTGTATAATTGTAACATATTTTTACCCACAAGTAGATAGTTATAAATATATATACTTAATTAAGATGAAATAGAAGTTATCTTTTGCTTTTTAAATAGCCCATAAGTATTAGAAAGTATGAATGCCTTATAGTTTCATCATAAATTATACATAAATTTATGCAATGCTGAAATCTTTGCCCACAGGTAGATTTTGATAATATGGAATTTATGTTTAGTATCTGTTACATTGGTAAATATATATTTTTTTAAATGTGATAGATGATTACCTTATAAAGAATTGATGTGACCATGTTTTAAGTTGAATCCTAAAATTGCAGTATTGTTCTCATCTCTTAAATTTTGTTTAGTTAGGGACAATTATAAAGTCTAAAGGAGGAAAATCCTCAACTTTAAGAGGTCTTGACCTAAAGTTCTTGTATCTATTCATGGTAGCAAAAATAATATTGTATGAATAATGGGGCTAATGCAATAATAGTGAGATCTCAATGCAGAGCTAAACATTTGGATACATAAATAATTTGAGGATGTCAAGATCTATTGATGTAATTCTAATATAATTAAGTCACTATTTAGTATTCTAACTACAAAGTAATTCTTTATAAAGTCAATAGACATTGAAGATATGTAATGGCATACCATATAGGTCAAAGACATAGCTGTTAACTTAAGTTTTTCAAGATAAGAGATCTCTATTAATCTTGGTACAAAATATCCTTAATTAATTTCTCATTAGTATGAGTCATTATAAATTCTTCATGACACACATAAGGAGATATGTACAATAAATATTTATTGGACATATGTGTGAAAAGAAAAATTGGGCTCAAATTTGGATTAGAATGAGATTGTAATAATAGATCATTTAGTTCCAAGGATATACCATGAATAAAGAGACATATAAAGCGTAGTGACCTCACAAAAAATCTTATTGGAGAATAAAAGTTATACTCTTATCTTTAATGAATTTTAAATCTCATTTAGTTAAAGCATATAATGAATAAAAATTCTTCCTATAATGTGCTAAAAGAGAATATCAATGTCTCTATTAAAGAGAGTTAACAAAATTTATAAAAAATGAGATTATTTGATCTCAAAATCTTATTAACTCTAATTCATATATGAATTGCATCAAAGATTAAGCAGACATATATTTCTTGAAGAATTTAATTGCTAGAGATTATATACACCAATGTCTTGTCTTTATATTTATGTTCTAATTGTTTAAAAAGATCCTTCCCTATTATTATTAATTTCTTACAATTCATAAATAATACTTGTTTTATAATTAAGATAAGACACATGATACCTTGATAAGGATGTGAAGCAAAAATAAAGAGTTAATCTAATAAACAGGATAATATGGTGAGATTAATTAAGAGAATGTATATTATTATTAGCACAGTAGTGATGGACAAATTCATTTAAGACAACAATAGACATTTAAAATAAGATTCCAACATTTTTATAGTTAGATACATCTTTTGGAACCGATAAGGTTAGAATCTTAATTCAAATGATTCACTCTCATTGAGTTGTTTTGTAAAGGTAAGAGTGAATGGAGGCTGTTCCTGGAGGTTTAATTGCATATTTAGATGAAAATGCGAAGAAGCCTAAAGGATAAAAGTTACATTATTTATCATATGCAGAGTGTGTAAAAATTAGAAATGTCAAATTCACTAAGAAATATTATAAGGAGGAATTATAATTAGAGACCAAGATAGTGAATTCATTACAAAAAAAGACTTTGGCTGATAAAAAATGTAAAAATCTAGAATACTTGGTAGTAAAATTGGGAAAATGAGTAGTAAAAGGTCTTATCTGTAATAAATTTGTTATTTCAGTCTCAAAATGCAATTCTCCCATATTATAATTAGTGGGAGTGATCAAATATATAACAAATTCATAAAAAATGATTACATATGGATGAATGAAACTACTAGTTATGGTGGAATACTAGTTTTACATGAAATTTATTTTTATAAGATGAATATAAAATATAATAAAGTTCCAAAATCTAATTGGTCATGCTGGAAATTAAAAGTATCAATGTCATAGATCCTATCAACTATTAAAGAGAAATCTTATAAAAAATAAGAGATATCTTAAAAATAGTTAAGGATGAAACTCTTATTTTGCTACTTCAATCTCAACAATAGATTGAATTATGACTAATTATAATTAATAATTTGGCAACCATTAGTAATTATATGGTATACATTAAGAAATTTGATTAGAACATGAACATTAAGAATAATTTCATATGTTCTCACATATAATGAAGTGAATTCCGAATTAAGATATAATCTTGTGATAAATATGATAGATCTTTAAGGTAAATAATATTTGGAAATTTGTATAATTGCTAATGAGGTTAAGAGAATTAGTCACAAATGAGTCTTTAAAATCAAAAGGAATTCACTGATCAATATTATATTTTACAAATTGAAGATTATTTGCTAAAAGTTTTTTCTGTAAAGAAAAGGACTGATGATAGTGAGATTTTCTTCTATATTAATGAATAATTCCTTCATTATTATCATGAATCTATGTGCTAATTGGAATATTATGAAAACTATCACTTTCATTATGATTATAAGAAAGAAATGTATGTGAAATGATGTAAGGAATTCAATCAATATTAAGGAGAATTCAGTTAGGTAGAATTTCCCATAGTGACAGTTGAAGTCCCATAATGTGATCATATTTTTAGATAATGTTGAAAGCATCATGGATCCTTGTTTATATTACTGGATTAGTGGGAGTTGAGTCATCTATTTAATTTTACTTATAGATGACATATTGCTTATGACAAGTGACTTAAGATGTCATAAAGGGCATAATAACTTTGTTCAGGAGCTATAATGTAAAAAATATGGGTGAAGTGTCTTTAGAGATACATAAAGAAATAACTCTCAAAATTTTTGGAATTATCATAAAGAACATATGTTTGTAAGCACTTGAACATTCATGAATAAGATTTATTTACCATATGTGACACCTATATTTGTCATATATCTCTAATGAGATTTGGAAAGAGATTAAAAGAATATTTCTTTCATGCTAATAGTCAAATGCATAATGTATATCTAAATGTGCACATAAATTAACATAGCCTTTATGAAAGAAATATTATAAATATTCCAAAGCAATTTATGCTTAAATAATACATGATTAGTTGTAAAAAAAAAACTAGAAATTCAAGCCTCCATATAAAAGATTAATAATTAGGAAAATGTAGCGTTTGTTTAATTTAGTAGGATAAGTTGACTTTAAAAAATTAACATTATGACACATCCTAATGCTACATGAACAAATTACGTTATGGGGGAATGCAAGATTGCTAAACAATTATTAATTGCTACTTTCCACCATAAATGCTTGATTTGATCTTTGTTTAAAGGTAAGTTTACAAAAATGTTAAATTTCATCTTGTGTTTTCAAATTAGGGATTCATTTGAGGTCATAAAGAAGTGTGTTGATCATATAAAGTTAAATGATCATATAACACATAAAGAAAATATCTTTGATTAAAAGCATACAACTGAATAATATAAAGGATCATACACATCATACGAAACAGATTACATTATAGTGATCTAGATGAGGTGGGTATAAGTGATGAAATTCATATTTGTAATTCATCAACTCAATATATATATATATATATATATTGTATATAATTCGGACGAGATTGATGAACATGAAGTCATAAACCGAATAAACATTTAAGGTTTATTTATAAAGTAAGGATATTACTTGTGATACATAAAAGGTAATAATCATATAATTAGAGGATCTACTACCATGATTTTTGTAGTATTGCTTAAATATTCCTTGATATATCAACTGACAAATCAAGATCGAATCAAGTGGGAGAATGTTAAATATATTTAATTTGAGTTTATTCAAATTATATATTTATAATATTTGTTTAATTAGATATATCTTAACTAAGTGTGGTCCTTATCTTCAAGAAAAGATATTGTTAATTGAATGATTTTAGGGAATAAGGGATGAACTCAGTGATAATTATATTTTTATCTTTACTTGAATTTAAATTCAAATTTAAATTTAATAACCGATAATGGCTAAGGTTATTAAATAGAGGCAGACTGAATTGAGTTTAATACACGCTCTGGCTCTGGTTCCCGACTAGTTGGGATTAAATCTCAAACTCCATCACTGAATCTCATAACTAGTTGTAAGAACTAAAATTATTTTCTTATATTTCTTCTAACTATTTTTTTCTCTTATGATTTTAGATCTAATGTTTAGATCAAATAGCTAAGAATTCATGAGAATACCTGCATCAAATCATCTAATATAGCGAGAGGTATTTTTAAAGTCTTTTACTACTCTTATAATTTTATGAAAAAATTTAATATATAAAATTTATATTAAAAATTGAATTTATCTCCCATATAATGTTATCACATGAGACATTGAAAGCTCTTTTCATATATATCGTCTCGCAAGTGATTTCCTTTATTAATCAAAAGGATAAGCTGAGGGGCCCCTCGATGTTGTTCAACCACACTGTGAGAAAGAAATCGATATACATCGGAATTATCTAAAGATATTGAATGGTAGTATCATTTAAAGAAAATCATTCATATCTAATTATATCTTATAAGTGATATCATACTTCAACTACCCCAGAAGAGGGAAGAAGAAACCAAACAGTATAAAAATTAAAATTAGAATTTTTTTAAATGCATATTCAAACTTATAAAGGAGAGGCGGATTATCAATTACGACTTGTTAGGTATGGCTGTACATTGTACGTAGTAAAGAAACGTGTGTTTGTATATAATGTTCATTATATGTAATATTTTTTTATTATTTTCAAAATAAAAATGTGAATATCATTTATTATTTTTAAAATCATGTTAATGTCCCATAATTTAGCTGGGTTTATAAGTGTTGTAGACTTGTTAGCGGGCGAGTGACCATGGGAAAGCGTAGTACTGTACTAAAAGTTATTTTTTTTTATTAGACATAGTAATCGGTATGTTGAAAATTTCACATGATGAGTTGCTGATTAAAAATTAATTCAGTAAATTTAAAAATAAGAAAAGTCAAAATTTATTTTTGGCCAACAAAATAAGATTAGTCAAATTGCTGCACAGTAGTGTAGTATCTTAACTCTGCATATGGTAAATTAGTTTAGTGTGCGCCCACATTATTAAGCTTTTTTCATTTAAAATTTTTTTTGGCGTATTATTCGATCGTCTCATCTTCTTGTGTATATTAATTAATTGGTGGATTAATTACCCGAATAAGAGGGGGTGCGTGAAGTTTCGTAAATATATTATTATTCTAGAAATACATCTATACCTCATCTCATTCGTCATGAGTCATGTGGTCACTGGTCAACCCCGAAATGCCCATTATTCTTGTTTCCCAAGCCACCATGTTCTAATCTCGGTTTGGACTTCAAAACTTTAGTTTTATAGAAGCCTCTAGAGATTAGACCATACATCTCTCTCAAATTCAACCCTTGCCTCAACATCATCCTTTTTAAAACCCCTCTCTCATCTCTTTCTCTTCCTCATCACCATTACCAATCCCCTTGAATTTTCCCTCCCTTTCTCGGCAAAATAGACCATCCACCACCCACCAACACAACAGCAGCAGCAGCTGCAACAGAAACATTCCCGCCAAGAAAATCTAATTGAAGAATCATGGGCACTCTGGTTGGTCATGTCGCTCCTGGTTTTGGCTTCTTGCTGATTGGTCTGTGGCATCTCTTCAACCACATCAAGCTCCATGCCGTTAATTCCAAGTCCTATGTTTCTCCTCCATGGTTTACCACCACTAAGCTCAAGTACCTTGAGCTTCTCCTCATCATGGCTGGCTCCTTGACCTCCATATCCATGGAGCTCTTCATCGGCCCCGAACGCCACCAACCCTTCGCCCCCGACGGAACCATTCCTTCCAACCATCTCCACAATTTCGAGCACTCCTCCATCTCCATGACATTTTTCGTCTACGCCGCCTTCGCCATCGTCCTCGACCGAGCCAGCGTGCCGGAGAAAGCCAAATTCGGCTTAACTCAACTGCTGGGCGCCATCGCTTTCGCGCAGCAGCTTCTTCTCTTTAACCTTCACTCCGCCGACCACATGGGCCCCGAAGGTCAATACCACTTTCTATTACAGCTCGTGATCGTCGTCTCTTTGTCCACCACCTTAATCGGAATTGGCCTCCCAAAGAGCTTCCTTGTGAGCTTCCTACGATCTCTCAGCATATTCTTCCAAGGCGTGTGGCTCATCGTCATGGGCTTTATGCTGTGGAACCCTGGGTTGATACCCAAAGGTTGTTTCATCAACCAGGAGGAAGGCCACCAGGTAGTGAGATGCCATACCGACGAGGCTCTTCATCGAGCAAAGTCGTTGGTGAACATTCAATTCAGCTGGTTCTTGATTGTAATCACCATTTTCGGCATGTCTGCTTACTTGATTGTGGTGAAAGTTCATGGTGAAAAGCCGCAGTATTTTTCACTGGGGGAAGAAGAGGACCAGGGTGTTGAGTCAGACGACGACGTTGAGTCGCAAAAGAAAAACGGGGGAGTACTTGACAGCGCCCGAAGCTTCATTCATGTGGGGAAAGCCTTTTCACCAATTGACATGGAGAGGTAGGGAAATTTCCAAAGGGGGCCGTACATGTGTAATTAGGCGAATGCGGTGGGCCCACCCGCTAGCCATGCTTAATCTAGTCCTTAATTAGGTTGTTTATGAAGCCAGCGATAACATGTCTGGCTTAGCTTTATCAAAAAAAAAAAAAAAAAGGATGTCTGCCTTAGCGAGTTGGTACATGTGGGTAGTTTCATAAGCAATAATTTGATTGATATTGTTATGCGTGGGAATCCTCCTGCTTGGCTTGTACTGATGTCTCAGCCTGGGAATTGAGTTGGCTTGTGTATAGTAAACTAAAAGCAATGGTTTACTTATTTTATTATTATGTTAGTCAACTGCTATTCTGTCACTATTATGTGCTTTTTCTTTTAATCAAATCATCATATATTCAAAATTTACATTGAATTGCTACTATCTCTATCTTAATTTCATTGAGTTTTTATCGCAATTATATATTCCTGTCTTGAATTTGAAATTACTAGTTAAATTAGTTAGTATATATATAACTCCATATCAGATGACCTACGCGCGCTAGCTATGTATTGTTATTATTGAGTGATTTTAAATTCTGTAATTCGTATAATTTTATGATCAGTTCTCAGAACACTCTCCATCAGCACAATTTTACGTGGAATTGAGTATATGATCTGTGCACTTGAATTTCTGTTAATTAACTTGATAATGATATGTCACATGTTTATCGTTTATTAATATAATTTCTGCTAATTATTCAACATCAAAAGCAATAAGAGATTGGATTCATCGTCCATCATGTTAATTATACGACGAGTTTGCGTGTTGGGGAGGGGTAGACAACAAAACACACAATATTTATTTATATTTGTTTCACACGGAATAAAATAAACAACGGGTGCATGCAACGCACATGAACCGCATTTATCTAACGACTCCCAAAATTTCTCACTTTAAATTATATATATATATATATATATATATATATATCTCTTTGTAATGCAAGCCTCTTCGTCACATTTACAACTAGTTATTGATATTCATCGGTTATAATAATGTGTTTTGAACAATTTAAAGAAAAGAATCTTAAATTATATTTTTCATAGTATTAATCATTGTGCAAAAAATATCACGAGTGAGTTTAAAACAGTTATGATATTTTAGTCTTATGCCAACTTGCTGTTCGTTGGGTGAAAAAGTTTTATTAACATAACATATTTTTTTATTTGCAAGTCTAAATCAAATTATGTTATTCATAATTTATGAATAACGTGATTTATCATAAATTTTATTGTATATTTATATTGATATATAAAACAGAGGGGATAAATTATATATTTAAATTAGCTTTTGTTAAATTAAACATGTTTTTTCTTTTGTTTTAAAAATAGTATTCCACTTCAATGTTATGTGAAACATATTACATAGATCCATCTAACTAATACAATCTTATGCTATGTTTGGTAGGAAGGAGTTATTTTGAAGGAAATGGAAAGCACTACTAGAAAAATTAGTTTTAGCGAGGAAATTTAGCGAGGGATCACTCATCCCTCGCTAAATGATCTAAATAGCGAGGGAATTAGTGATGAATTACAAGTTCGTAGCTATTGTTAAATTTAGCAAGAGAATTAGCGAAGAATATCCTTTCCCTCGCTAAATTAGCGAGGAATTAGCAAAAATCCCTCGCTAAATTTTTTAAAATAAATTTTAATATATTAAAATTATTTTATTAAAAATTTAATTTTAATGAATTAAAATTTTTTTAATAATTAAGTTATAAAATTATTTTTATTAGTTGATTATTTTAAATTAATAAAAATAGTTACATTAATTTTTATAACTTGTTGGCAAAAAATAAAAATGAAAATTTATTTATTACAAAATTCAAAATATAAAGTATTTTATGATATTAATAATTGAAATTATAATATATTTTTAAAGGCATTAAGAGTTGGAGGTCATGGGTTTGAACCTAAGTAAATGCATATTTGAAATCATTATATGACATGGCAGTGACGTGTCGCAATCATGGTGATATGGCATGGGTGGCGGAGTGATATGGCGGTAGTGTGGTAGTGATGTGGCATGGGTGGCCAGTGACATGGCAATGATGTGAAGTGGCGTGGTGTTGGTGGCGACATGACAATGATATGACAGTGTTGAATTTTTTATAATTTAGTGAGAAAATAGCAAGGAATGAGTTCCTCACGAAATTTAGAGAGGGATTAAATCTCTTGCTAATTCCCTCGCTAATTTAGTGAGGGAATCAACTCATCCCTCGCTAAATTTAGCAATGCGGTTTATAGCGACCAAATTAGCGAGGGATTCTATTTTAAATTTAGCGAGGGAAAAATGGCTTTTAGCGAGGGATTTGTCCCTCGCTAAATTATTTTTTTCCAGTAGTGAAGGGAGAAGGAAAATAAGAGAAGAGTTCCATAAAATAACTATTTTATACTTATAGAGAGTTTGAATGATGTGTACCAAACAAATTTCATAGAAATTTCTCTCTCATTCTCTCTTTCATGAAACATATTTCATGTGTACCAAACCTAACCTTATAGTGTAAAATAATTATGCTAATTATCTTGTTAAATATTAAGGTATGTTTGGTTAGGGGGAAATGGGGGGAAGGGAAAGGAAGGGGAGGGATTTTGCTCCCCTCCCCTTGTTTGGCAGTCAAATAATTAGAGGACGAGAGGAAAAATGTTATTAAAATTTTCTCTCCCTTCCCTTTATATATTTTCTCCCCAAATTGGGGTAATTTAGGGGGAAAAATGTGTTATGGTGTCTAATATAACTAAAATATCCTTCACTTTTTCATAAATCAATCACACAGTATACTGATTAGTCTTATCGCGTCTCTTCTTGGTCTCACTCATAAAATATGAAATACCTTAGTGACATACATGTATAAAGTTATGAACACACACAGACACATTCACATATTAACATATATAATCATGGTTAAAGTTGAGGAAAAAAAAAAGATACATACAATCATGGTTGAGGTTTAGAAAAAAAAGAGTATTTCCTTCTGATTAAAAACTTTGTCTAATATTCAAACAAAAAAAACTCTTTTTTTAATATAGAAAGAAAATATTAACTTAAATAAACTGAGGATATGATAGTCAAATTATAATTATTTCCCCTCCCTTCCCCTCCTAATTAAAACCCCTCCATTAAAATTCCTCATTTTCCCATTTGAACCAAACATACCCTAAAATATATACTATATATATATATATATATATATATTATTTTATAGTAAAACTTAAAATTAAATTAGGTGTTTTGATGTCAAATTGAGAATAGAATCACCCTACTATTGCCCAAAGAATAAATTTATTATCAACAAAAATAAATTAAATAATAATTTATTTTTTATTTAATAAAATAACAAAAAAAATTCCTCTCACATACTCTCAGCCCATATGTATCTCCAAAATTCATATAATATAGACAATATGTTGCATGGTATAAATAATGCAATGTAGAAGAAATCACCTTTGGAAGAGCTTTCCCGGGATGAGACCCAGCCTTACTTCTATTTGAACTAATAGGAGACCTATGTGGCAATTAGATACCTAATGGTTAATGCAAAAAAATTTGCAATATAAAATTTATAATGAATTGTATTATTTATATGTCGTCAATAATGTAACTCATTTATGAAATCTTATGTATTGAATGAGGACCGTATATAGTGAGATATAAAATATATTTTATCTTAAAAAGTAATAAAAATATTTAGCAATAATAATAAGTTAAAATAGATATTTATTATATATTTCATTTTTTTATATGTCAAAAATAATATTCCTTTCCACACACATCACAGCTTAGCCTTTTAATCTTTAAAATTTTGAGATTGAAGATTTTAGGTAGGGTCAAGCCGGAGACTGTGTTAATCCTAAAGAGAATAATATACCTCAAGTTGGTTTAATTATGTTATTGAAAAAATTATATTATTTTTTAACAAAATATGATCTTAGAAAAATTTATAGATAAATGGATTTTCAAAGTTATTTTTTTATTAAAAAAATGATGGTATCAAACTTGTAAAGAGCAAACTATCAATCTTTTTTTTTTGGGCCACCGTGCCTTGTACTCAATTACTCTGAACGAAAGTTCCACGCAACGGGCAAGTGGAAAATTGCAAGAAGAATTTAGTTCCTTTTTGAAGGTGATAAAATAGAATAGGAGACCCAGTGTTTTTTTTTTGGATAAATAGAAGACCCAGTTAAATACTACTATAGGAGAAAACGACAACGATGATGACGGTTTTGAAACTAATATTAACTTTTCCTCTATAAATAAATATAATATTGGTGAGGTAATTTATCTATTTTTTTCCTCGGCCACAAATTGGTGACTGTGCTACTGTTACCCTCCCGCCATCATGATATTTGAAGAGTTATCTTATGTGTGCTAGAAACCGTTTATAAAAATAACTTGTGCCTAGAAAGGAATAGCAACATATTGTCTTAAGGTGTTATTTATTTTTACCATGTTTGTTATAGGAATATGACGAATTACCTCTAAGAATTATTTTAAACACAAAAGATATTTAACAGTAACTTTATAAACCTTGAAACACAGAACAAAGTAAAAGAATTGTAAGTAAGAGGAGAGAATGTGAGAGATATTTTCAGTCTCTGGTCTGACCCTTTTATAGCATTGAAAAATAAAACAGAATATCAAATGTGTAAGTTTTAACTGTGGAGGAGTCTGTATAATTTATTACTTCTGTTTTACTCAAGAGAGACTTATGTAAATAGAGGAGATATCAATCTAATTTTATCACAATTTAAGAAAAAGCTAAATAATTTGCTGTTATAAATATTAAGTTATATCAAATAACTTCGTAGTAATTTTTTTTTTGGCCTGAAACTTCATAGTAATTTGAGGTATATGTAATTTGCTAATTAATTATACTTCATAATGTCATTGTACTCTTATGTTTTCATAAATAGACATATTTTTTCAATGTATTGCATAAAATTTGAGACATTATTTATAACTTATAAATATGACAATTTAGTATAAATTTTATTTTATATATATTGAATAAAACTATAGGGGTTATGCTCTACTTTCCAACAATACATTAAACGAAACCGCTTTTTCATTGTATAAAACAAAATTTATATTTTATGTCACTATCCATCTTATTTTTTTCCCAAAATAATTTTTATTACAAGCAAATCATTTTCGTTCTGTACAGTATTCTTTTTTTAAATTTGATTACCAGAGAGGACCAAATTTCAATTGGCCAATGATAATGCCAGCAAAGCAACCAACAACTCGGGTGTAATTTGATCCTAGACTTAATTTATCCACCAATCACTGTCCTTTTCACTGATCATAATCTACGACGGCTCAAGATTTTTTCTTATATATAAAAAATGTAATATTTTAATACAATTAGACCGCTTAATGATCTTGAGATTTTTTTTGTGGTACGAATCAAGGTATGTGATCTTATGTAAATTAATTCATAGTTAACAATGTCAAATTAAGCACGTTAATATTAAATTTTTAAAATAATTTCTTAATATTTAGTTAAAAAGTTAATTAATATTAATGAGTACCGATATATATATATATATATATATATAACTGGAGGCGCTAGTGGACAATTAAGGCAATTTCTGGGTGTTGCTTCTATCAAATAACATTGCCAACGCATGTACGTCTGTGTGTAACTGTCTAAACGAATGAATCCCAACATAATTGGTTGCTTCCTTTTGTGTCCATATTCTAACCACATTTCTTATCTCCTTCGTCAAACCAACGGGCGCGCACGGCGTCGCACACACTCTTTTCTTCCGTAAGCATTTGATTTATTATTTTTTTTAACAATTATTCTGTACCTGATATTGATTGCTTCATATTTAAGTAATTATCATGTTCTACATGGAAAGTGAATCTCATAACATGAATTTTTTTTTCTTCATCTAAAACCTGAGAATATGAAAGATTGACCAAAGAGGGGGAAAATAATAATAAAACTTGGGAATCAAGTACTTTCCACTCGATCTAATTACAATTGATATTTTTAAATATATGAATCTTTACTAATTAAGGTTCAAATTTTCTTCATTGGGATAAAAAAGTACAGCTCTAGGACAAAATAAAATCAATTTGAAGGTTCATTAAAAGTGTACATCTTATGAAATGAAAAGCGTGTAAAATGTCTTTAGAATGAGAAAAAATTTTAAAATTTCATTCAATGAAAATAAAAAAAAATGATAAATTTATATCATCAACTAAACATTATATGATTTTTTTTCACAAATTGAATTTATGACACTAAATAAAACCACCTAACATGGGTGCATTCCAAAATCCATGTTTCCTAACTTGTATGCCCATGCATACTCACTTTCCATTGATGTGAGGTTTACAAGCCTTCACTTCTCAGTGAGAATATTATATGAAATTTGAAATTAATATCAAAGATAAAAATTACTATAACAAACACTATTAGTCATAGGTCATGAAAACATGGGCTTATTTTTCAACTCCATGCAACACATGGGGTCTCACTTAATTGTCTTAAAATAACTAGTATTTAAGTGGGAGAAAAGTGTTTCAAATATATTAAATTAAGAGACTTTTTTTCACTGAAAAAATTACTAGAATTTATCTATAAAAATTAAATTACAAAAGATGACGTTTCATCAATTAAATTATTGATAATACTCTAATTCTAATATACGATTTTCTGTAGTTTATTTCATAGATATCATGTTATTTAAAAACAATAGATTTTTTAAAACAAAAAAAGATTAAGTACTCGTTTCGTTCATTTTCTGAATGTCTATGGAGTGAGAATCCATATTTTATTTCCACACTTGTACTGTTGGTTGGACATGTGAGTGAAAATCTAGACTCCCATGGGGAATAAAAATGGCTAGAAATTAGGAAGTTAGCTTTCATACCTTAGACCCTAATTTTGCTTATTCCTACCATTAGGAATGGAGATCAAATGACAAAAATAACTTTAATTATGAAATATCATTATTAAAATATCTTTCACATATTTTGTACCACATTTCCTCTTGAAAATTCCTTATTAATTTCTATAAATTATTTAGTGTAATTTTTCCTATATAATTTTTTTCTCTAAAAATATTTAATTTAAAAAATTTAAAATAAAAAATAATAAGAATTGAAATATATGTAAGTTTTTCTTCTATTTTTTATATTACAATTTATGCTTGGATATTTTTTATTTAATAAAAATAAAAATATGTAAAAGTTTAAATATGAGGTATTGTCTAAATAAAAAAAAGAGGCCACCCGATTGTAAATAAAGAACATGCATTGGAGTAATTAATGTTGGGCTAAATTTTTAATTATGGGCAATTCTGACTTTTTCTTATGTTCAACTAAACAAATTCAAGCTATTACCTATATGTTTCCTATAATGAACTAAACAAAATTTTGCCTTATAAGATTCTATTACATTCCATTCTCAACCATTCTATTTCAATATATTCCCAATAATTCTACCAATCAAACGACCCTATGGGAATCATGAAAAACGACTGTGTAACATTGCCATTCCTCTAAACTTTTGATGCCGTCCGATAAGCACAAAAGTGCCTCTCGTTTTCTTCCACCATGAACCTTCTTAGGTTGTCACATTAAGTATGGACAACCCAATAAAAAAAAAAGATTCCAAAATGAAAAACTTTAGGATATTCATTGTTGTGTCACTTAAAAGCCAGGATCGAAAAATTGGATCGGACCAGCTGGTTGATCAGAAATTGGTGCTAAGTCTGATTCGATCATAGATGTCGACAATCCATTTTTAGAACTGGTTGAACTAGTACAAAATCGATTGAACTGGTTTAATTTTTAATTTTTTTTATTTTTTAAAAATTTTAAATTTTTTTTACTTTTTAAAATAAAATAATATTATTGTTAATACTAAGTAACATTATTTTTTGTATAAATTTTTTTCTTTCTATATTATAATATTGAATAAATATTATTATAATACATAATTATTAATCATAATAAATTTACTTAACAAATAATATGAAAATAGAATATTAATTGGTTATTTTGAATTCAAAATATAATTATAGATGAATATTAACTAGTTTAGATTTTAATATTAGATTGTGAAACTTATTAATAATATTTTTAATTTTCTATATAATAGACAAAATTAAAAAATTATTAAATTTACTATCACCGGTTTAATTCTGGTTGAATCACAGTTAAACCATTAAATTTTAAACCAATATTTTGACAAATTTAATGTTCGGGCTGGGTTTCTTGCTTTAAAGAAAATGAAAAATATATTAAAAATATAAATGTATTAATTAATTATTGGTAAATTCTGATTGTAATTTAATAAAAATGATTTGGATTTTAATCGTAGTTAATTGTTTGCAAATTTGTTATCAGTTATTTATTATAAACAAATGTTATGACTTATCTGGTAGAGAAAATGATAAAGAAAATAGATCCTCTGTAATTATGCAATGACAAAGATAGTGATACAAAAAAATAAAATGATTGTATGAGGAGTTTCTATCTTATAATTACATTCCTTTTTTTTTATTAGTTTTTCTATCTCTCTTCGAATACATCACTATGCCGTCAATTTTATAAAGTTAAAAAATGGGTACTCTATGATATCACTATAGTCCTTAATATTAGTCACATTTAAAAGGATTTCTTCAATCCAAATATAATTCACTTTGAAAGATATCTATTATATTAATCATTTTTTCTATTTATGCCTATGGTATGCAATTAAGAGGTGACAGCTTAATGGAAAAATAAATGATCAACTTGATATAATTAATAAGTGTAATGGTGAAAAATATTAAATTTTTTTAACAAATTTAATGAGCTAACCAACTTTTAAATGTTTAATTGATAGCAATGGTAAAAAAGAAAAGAAAGTGGGCTCATTCTTTTGGGAAAAAAGAAAGAAAGAAAAAGAAATAGGTGGGATCCTATTCATTATTACATTGAGTTTGATAAGTAAATTCCATTGTTCTTTTTTCCTTTTCCTTTTAAATTTGAATGATTTAATTTTTTTTATTTTATTTAAATAAATATTCCTTAACCTTGGCAACCTTACGTGTATACTGCTACATGCATTTGATTATTTAAATTAAATTTGAATGATTTAATATTTTTTTATTTTATTTAAATAAATATTCCTTTAGCTTGGCAACCTTACGCGTATACTGCTACGTACATTTGATTGGATCCAACTATTCAGGACTGATTAGTGGCCTAGTTTTCTTCTTGAAGAAAAATAAAATGCACTATGAACTTTGGGGCCGCAGAACTCTAAATTCATAAATATTTAAAAATTTTGTTCCTTAAAAAAAATTGAATACACATCAAGTAAAGAAGAACTGTCCAAGTTCACGTAGCTTGTCTTTTTTCACCAGACACAAAAACATGTCATGAAGATATTCATATTACTCTTAACAAGTTCACGTAGCAGAGCGAACGACGTTTTTCCCCTTTGTGAATAATCTGCAAGATTAAATTCAAATATGAAAGACAAAGAATGGGGCCCACCACGACCCCAAAGGAATTTACAAATATGGCCTCATACGTTGGGATAATAAAGAAGACATGCTTTGGCAACCTTGCTGCATTGGGCTTCTGCCACCCAAACCTTTCCAGAAACTCCTCAATCAACCTGCCATTTCAATTTCAACCATAATCATCTTTTCATCCACTAATTTTATAGCTCAGCTTTAATTTTAATAGAACCAGAGAAAAAGGGGGGGGATACGTCAGCAAATCAGAGTAACTCACATGCTGCAGATGGCCTTTTGTGATGAAGCTAGCTCCCGGTCTGGGAAAGAATCTTCCAATCGATAACTCAACCAGACATAGAGATCCAACACCTTCAATTTTGGCAAAATCAAAAGCGATTCACGTAGAACAGTTGAACAAATCAATTTATTATCAGTTTCTATGAAACACCATGCCAAGTAAGAACAAAGCTGAGATAACACATGGTACAATATAGCCATGCTAATATGAACTAAATCAATACTAGTATTTCTGAAGTGCGGCAATGCTAGGACAGAATAAGTATACACACACCCAACATCAGAATCAGATCATAAAAGAGAACTCAGATTAAGCCGCTCCTTTTCTTTTCATAGGTCCTCCAAGAATCAATTACCTTGAGTATAAAAAGATCAAACCGTTTATCTCTTAAACTATAGTTCACACATCGCGGTTGAACAGTATGAGTGTTAATATTTCCAGCTTGTTTGAATTGCATGAGTGTGCCATGATTAGGTTAAAATAAGCTTATCAATGACTTGTGGGTCGGATTTATTTCTTGTATTAGCTGCACTGCCTTTGTAGTTAACCTAATTTGTGATAGGAATATAAGGAGTATGACTTTTAAGTCAGGGATCCTATCTACCTCTATTCTTTCCCTTTCATGCGATCATTAACATATTTATAAATGGCATCAAAGCTAGGTCTTCAATATCTCTGGTCCTCCTTTTCTTCTCAACATAGTTCTACAAACTTGGGTGCCTAGAACGGGTTGACTACAGTAAGATCGTTGAGAAGAGACAAATTTATAAATTTCTTAATGGACCATAATAGCACACTTGAGGCGGCGGAGAAGGATACTTGCTATAACGCCTTCACCTTCGGCTCAAGATGTGTTTTTCAAAAATAAGGCATGAAAAGAGTCGAAGGAAGTTGGTGCAAAGTCACGGTTCGTCTCCAGATCAAGATAAAACCACTTCACTGAGCACCTTGGGAGGAAGCCACGAACAAATATTTCAAGAGTTGGTTGCAATTCAAATGTGCTGGTACAATTTTCTAAACATGTGGTAGCATCTATTCAGTGTGCAAACAATATGGAACCAAGCTTTGGTAATGTCTGTTACGCAATTTGAACCGTAAAATCTACCTAAAGTTTAAAAACAAAAAGAGCGAGGAAGTGGGGGAAGCTTTGGTGGTCCCATCCACACCTTTCTTCTCTCCCTTTCCTGCACCCACTGACAGAATTCAGCACTTATGAATGTTGTTAATACCAATAGTCATATCACCAACTGTCGTGACAAGTTCAAGGCAAAATAGTTTATAAACTATAGTTTGGATGGAGGTGTTAGAATAATAGTAATTTGTCCCTTTTTTTCTTTCTTTCTTTAGTTACACCATAGCCTACCCTCATCAAAGGTTTTCTAAATTATTTTCTCTTTCTTTATTCTTCACAAAACTCATGACATTTTATGGAGATCATAAAATTCCCATAATTACCAGCAACAGCATGTAGATAGCATAATTTATATAAAGCTCAAGAATCCTGTGGTTTATACTACTAAATTATCTGATCTCTTCATCATTTCCTTCTTTTATAATTTTCCTTTTTATTTTTTTAATTTTATATCCTATAATTGACTTATTAAAATTACAAATGTCTGATGCTGATGGAATTAACTATTCCAGCAATTTACATATACTATATTGTGTTGTCAGGAAGTCAACAAAATTAGTTCAATGTCAGTGCAAGGCACCTTCAAAATAACTAATGATTCAAGACCTAGAAGATTCATTTTACATTTAATATTGAGTTAGAACGTACTTTGTCATGGGCTGAACTAAAAAGAAAAATTAAAAATATGATTAGACACAAAATTTTAAGTCTGAACTGAAAACTAGACTAAGATTAACCAACATGTACAGTGTGACAGAGACAGACCCATGTTTGAGAATTACCTACAGACAATAGACTGAAAATTGACAACATTTTATTCAGAAATATACCCCCAGGATATTATTATTGTGTGACAGTGTATATACCCCTAGTGTTTAGTGTATTACAGTCACGTGTTCTTCCAGAAAAATTGTGAGACAATAAAATCTTGTTATATATTGACATTACAACCCAGGATCACAGAATCAAATAAGTCCAAGTAATTCAGTTTTGCAAATCGTCATCCCTAGGTTTATGTATCATTCACAGTTTTTTTTTTTTTTCCCAATGAGACAGAGTTAACACCTTCAATGGAGAGCTAGAACCTGAGACAACCCAGACATTCAACAATGAATAATGACATAGACTGACAAAAAATAAAAGTAAAACAGAATAAAACTCACCTTGTGGATAGATTCAAGCTCCTCAAGTGCAGACGGTGTTTTGGGCACCTTAAGTGTCCCTGGTGTAAATATTTCTCGAAGTCGAACAAGGCCTTTCTGTGCATAGGTCTCCGCAAACTGGTTGAATAAAAATTATACAGTCATTTTTATGCCCTTCAATCTGGTATCAATGCATCTCATAACACTGAAAGACCGATTACCTGTGTAAGGCCTTGAGAAGAAATTTCATCATCCATGTCAACTGGACTGAATATCACAAATATCAGTTAAAAGAATAACAAAGTGAGAACCAAAAAAATATATATATATATATATACAGACACTCTGATCTGCTCATTCCGTAATTTTTTCAATTCATAGAACTGAAAAGGACATTTCAAATCTTTGTAATTTTTTTAAGGGAAAAAAAATATACCTTATACAAAAAAGATATTTTTCATGCAATCCAAGTGGAAACTCATCAATAACAGCAGCCACTTTCTGATGACAGCATTCACATTAAAACCGAATGATGACCAATAAACATATTAAATGGAAGTAATCCAAGTGACAGTAAAAAAAGAAAAGAAAAATTGATATTAAATGTCCTTGATTAAATGGCATGGTAGCTTTAAGTAAACATACCAATAACTCTTCACAATTAACAATGAAATAATTTTCTGATAATTTGGCATTGTCTAAAAAATGCTCCTGCAACAAAAAGGAAACAGTTTGATAAGAATATAGTACAATTACATTTTCAAGTTTGCACAATTTTAAAGGCATAGGCTGGGGCCACCATAGCTACAAGCTCAATGGCTATTCAGTTGCATTTTAAAGCATCTGAGGACCTTCAAGTTTGACATCTGATAGATAAAAGGGACAAATAAATGACTTCTTCATGGTATGTTAGTTTACTACCAAACTACCAATCATGAAATCCATGATATAATAGCAGCGGACCATAATTAGAAAGGGATTGCACACACAAATAATAATACCATAAAAAATATCGTGCGTAAAGGATAACTTATGGGAAGCTAGTGTATAGACAACATAACTGAGAAGAGCAGTAAGGAGAATGTCAAGGGGCTACTTATGGGAAGCCAGTTGAACTCTAGAAGCTATTTGTCTGACAAGAAATCGTATTAAATATTAGTTGCTGAAGATCTTAAACTGCAACTTAAAATGTAATTGGGTTATCTCATAAGTCAGCAGTGTTTTTTAAAGCGACCATGACAGGATTATTTTCAATGACATAAATGTCATATTTGGTGCCACTGGAGTCAAGTTTTTTGGCAGCACCATTGATGTTTTTATCCATTCCTCTGCCATAGATGTGCATTAATATCGTATGAGACCACATTAGGTAGTTGCTTCCACTGAGACAATGCCCAACAATGAACAAGGGTAGGTTGTTGCTGGACCTGTTGGACATTGCCAGGGCAATGTCATTAGAAGCAGCTCCCATTTCAGTGTTCAAATCCTGGAATTGGCAAAACTGTATGGTGGAGTCTAAGTATAATACCTCCTGTTTTGATACCATGAACAGAGAAGAGTACATTTATACGGTCAGTCAAGACCTATGGCTGATCTAAGAAAAGAGAAGACAAAGGAAAACAAAATGGAGAAGTATTATAGGAATAAAGAGGGAATAACCCCATAATCAAACAAAATTATACAAATTAAGCAAACTAAATGAGCAAAATAGCTGTTAGGTCAGATCTGAATCATGTCGGACTGTTAGACCAAATCAGTGGGAACAATCCCATAATTAATGTCAGATACTCCAACAATTACTAATTGAGATAAATGATAATAACTCCCAAAACTGTCAAATTTCTAACTTACAAACAGACATTTCTGATTTAGATAAAAGAATCAAAGAATAAATAGTGACAAGCAGATTATTGAACTACCATGCAAACCTACCAGTATCTGTCTGAAACTATCTTTTGGGTGTAATCGAGAATGTATATGCATGAGATCATATGGAGGAAGTATCCCAGCACGCTGCATAAGAAAATGGGCATATATACTGTAACACAAATCAGCAATAGATTGGAAATCAAGTTAATCAAGCACAAATTAAGATTTAAATTTAATACTATCTTTCTGTTTCATTTCATGGTTAAATACTCGGTATTGGTTGCTTTGAAGCCAGATACCTCTAAAGTGGGTGATGGAGAATTTAATGATGAATGAAGCAAGGGTAGATCCTCTGCATCTACGCATGTTACTTCCCCAATGGAAAACTTGGACCCATATCTACCAGCTCTCCCTACAAGCAGATGCATTCAAGGCAAAGAATTAACACAAGATTCAAATGTAAATATTATATTCCTACAAAGTCCAAACAACCAAACTATAAAACAAAAATAAACAAATAAACAATAAGAATTCACAAGCATAACAGTCTTTTGTTATATAATATATAGCACTATCAAAATCACTACAAGAAACAGATTTCGTTTTCTTAAAACAAGATTTTTTGGCATTTTTTATGAGTAGCAAGTTATTCCGACCTATTCAAACCAATTCTAACAATACAATGGGGAGGCTTTGGCAGCTAAAAATATTGTAATATCCTTTGGCAGTTTGCTATTTTCGCAGGCATGTGACCCTTATGGTTGGAAGAAAATGCAAGAGTTTAAACCAGAGAATTCCTCCTCCCAACTTGGGTAGAGTAACTTTTTAAGTCCTTTACCTTAGTCAGTTAGCCCTTATAATTTTAATTAACACAATCTTGTCCCCCTAGCTTACATACTAAAGTAATTTGGTCTCTCTAGTTTACTCATTAAAGTAATTTAGTCCTCTAGTTTTAATTAGAGTAATCTTACTCCTCTAATTTTTAGAAAAATAGTAATTCAAGAATTTTTAAATTCTATTTTCAGTGACATTATGAAATCTCTACTGCCCCTCCTACTTGATATTTCATGACTTTAATTTGATAGTTAAGCGATAATATTGCTTCAATTAACACCAAAAGAACTATATCGCTCCCGTAGAATAGGCAACAATGCTCAAAGTGAAAAGAAACCAAATTGCTTTATTAAGCAAACTAGAGGAATTAAAACCGCAATTTAATATATATTGTAAGATCGTATTAAGTTTTAGTTATATTATTTATGATTTATAAATTAAAATAAAAATAAATATTTGTCCACTAGAGATTAGCAGAGAGTAGGATTCTTCATGACATAGAGGCAATGGGTTGAATAAAAGGCGAGAAATTATAAAGGAATGTTAAAAGGCCAAAGCAGTACAGCACAAACTGGGAATGTGCAGTATCAAAATTTTAATCAAATTATGGCTTTGGATGAAAGAGGAATATGGGATAAAAAGGATGAAATTGGGGAGAGTCATCCTCAGACAATTTCTTACCTCCTCAGAAATCTGACTTTCAGTTTTCTGGAAGTAAACCAGAGATCGTAGAATGAAAAAGGAAAAAATAAAAAAGAAACCTCAATAATATCTGATGAAAAAGGACACAGAACTTCCCTACTTAAATATTGTTCTAGGTTCAGGAATAGACTGAAACCTAAAGTAACTCTGGATGAAACAGACACGTTTTCTACTTTTCAATGGCAAGTACAGACCACTAATTATGAAGATCAACCTCTTCAAATCCCAGTTAATGACTTTTGACTGACTTATCCCACAAAAACAACACACCTAATGTTTACCTAATAATAATGACTCATCATAGACTTTTGCAAGGCTATCTAAAACAACAATAATAATAACAAGCCCTATCATACTAAGTAAAGTCGGCTACATGAATCATATGACACCATTGTACTTTATAAAAATCCAACTCTTCAGATGTATCATCCACCATGAGATCCCGTTTTATAACTTTTTTAAATGTCTTTTTTGGTCTCCTTATACACCTTCCTATAGAGTTAAAAACCATCTGATTAACTCTTCTAACCAATGCCTCTAGCAACCTTTTTTGCATATATTCAAACAACCTTAAATAATTTCAACCATTTTCTCATCCATAGATGCCATACCAACTTTTTCTCGCATATAATTATTTCAAATTTTGTCTTTTCTTATTTGTTCACACATTCATCTTAACATTTTCATCTCTGGTAACTCCATTTTTTGCTTTTATTGTCTCTTCAATACCCAACATTCACTATCATATAGCATCACTGATCTTATAGCAGTTCGGTAAAACTTCCTTTTGAACTTGGTAGATACTTTATGATAACAAATGACCACTGAAACCTTTATTTTATCCACCTATATTGTACCATATACATAACATCTCTATTAATTTTCCTGTCACTTTTGCAAGGCTATCTCTTTTAAAGAATAATCTAAACTTCAATTTTTTTTTAATTATATTAAATGGATCTCCCAGAATTACCTTGAATATTCCTACAATGGACCATGAAGTAACTAACTGTATCCTGGAAGATTTAACAAGCTCAGCAGAAGTAACTGAAACAAAATATTAATTCATCACCACATTGGTAAATACTGATAATACAGGATGTTTTAAATATCTTTTTTGCACCAAGAAAAACTTTATGCAATGACAATATATTGGTAAAGATGGAATGCCTTTTGGTACCATTTATACAACAACAACAATATTAGTCTTATCCCACTAGTGTGAAGTCAGCTTTCTAGTATCACTTATAATTAAAAAATTTAATTCAACAAAGTATGTGTAGCAAGACTACACCATCATACAAATAGAGACTTTCTGTAATGAAACTAGGAAAACTTGAAGACAGATGAGACGCTAGTTTAAAGTTGATTCAATATTTAAAGAATATCCAAGAATATGCCAAGGATGCAAAACTAAATAACACATTATATTTACCCTAAATAACATATATCATCAATTAATTTCTACAGTAAAGTCCTTTCATACATGAATTCAGAATACCTGCAATCTGCTTAATTTCTGGTACAGTAAGATCCCGCCTCTCAAAACCATCAAACTTCTTCATAGTTGAAAATATAATCCGAGAAATGTTTAGATTAAGCCCCATTCCAATGGCATCACTAGCCACAAGAACATCAAACTCGCTACTCGCATCATTAAACATGGTTGCCTATAATTCCAATGAACATTTTAATCCAGCAAATCATTTAGTTTGTTCACATTGGAAGAACAAGAAAAACATGGAGAAACTAATTAGATACAAGGAAACCACAAATAAAAGATGATGCATTTATGCTAGATTTTAGGGTAAATTATCCTCCTAACCTATAAGAGATGCCCAAATTACACAAACCTCTACTTCACTATGAAAATAAAAACAAACCATTTGAAGCCAAAAGGTGACAAATGTAAATAGCTTTCTATATCATTTTATTATTTTTCAATCATAGCAATTTCACAACATTCCTCATAAGATTGGTACACTACTCATCACATTATTGCTTGTTCGCACATATTCTCTCTCTACACAAACACATCATATCTTATCAATTTTTGTGCATGTGCGTATGTACGTGAACATATAATAAGATATTTATGAAATCAACTTGTTAAATTTAAAAGTATATTTTAACTAGCTTTATCATATATTACTGAAGTACAAAACAATGTTGGATTGATGCAAAGTTTTATGAATATAACATTCATGATAAGAACTTTTAATCCAATAAGAAAATATCATCTCACAAAAATTTATTCAATGGTGCCAGATTAATTTTAATGAGCACTGGGTGTTATATATTGATGATACACACACATACATGTGCTGAGACAGTCTCATATGCATTCTTATGAGACAAAAATTGATGAACATATTTGTACGCTTTCAATCAAGATAAAAAAGAAGAAAAAATCCCACTGCGAAATTTCCCAGAAAATTGGGAATCTATACAAGACAGGAGAAACTCACTAGATTTTCCATAATTAAACATTCATTATTTTCCCAGTTCCACTTTCAATAACAGGAAACCATTTCACTAGCCTAACTCTATTTTTCTTAGGGTAGGGTTGGATAGACCAACCCCAAGGGGCAGCTCTACTTTTGATATTCACCTGATTACTATTGTAAAAGTTAGGGCAAAAAATACTGCCAAATCAGTTGAGTGGTAACTCAACGAACCGAGGGTAAATTGACTTTAGGAATTTACACTTTTTGCATAATGATGGAATGAAAGTTTGAACCCATCCTCATACAAGATGGAAGAAAAACCCCACAAAATCCAGATTTGACATTCTTAGACATAGATAAGAATTCACACCTGCCTTGTTCGAGTCTCTGGTGGCAGTGAGCCATAAACTACCGAACAAAGATGCTTTCCTTCATTCTCAATTCTTTTCTGAGCAACATTGTGGAACATAAGTTCAGAAAAGCGTGAATATTATCCAAATAAACACACACAGTCATGCGCACCCACAGAGAGAAGAAAATAAGCGTTGTCATTCACTGTTTAGTCAACTATAAAAACCTAGAGGATACAAGTAGCCAAATGAATTAGCAGAATTAAAAATAATTACCAGCAGCATTTTGATAAGTATAAAAATAATCTCCATTTCCAACACAAAAAGGGACATCAATGCATAAAGCAAACAAGCATTTTGATAGTTTAAACCCCTCAGAGTCTGAACGAACATTGAACACTTCTAACATCTATTGCCACCCTTGTATTACTACCCCAAACTGCAAATCTCTACAACTGTGTTCTTTGGTGGTTTCTGGTGGCTGTGTTTCACTTTTGCCTCTGTGCAAGGTAGTTTTTCACCAAAACACCATAGATAAGACAACGGGGAAAAACTAAAATTTAGAATTTTTAAATGGCAATACTAACTAAACCAAAAATTGTATTACAAGATGTTTACGCCGTAAGAAAAATTATACATCGATGTTACACACTACAGACAGAATAATCCTGGGATACAACTCATGTTTGCAGATATTTACAAGTGCTCACCCCTAATCACGATCAGTGATCACACCTGTTCTAATACTCCCCCACCCCTTCTATCTTTCCCTGAGCTAGAACAGATGCCATTGTGCCAAAAGTTATACGAGCACCTCTTAAAGTGAGAATGTCTTTAATGAAAAATCAGAGTTCAAACTCCCCAATTATGTGTCATTGCTAGACAAAATAGAACTTCTTGGATCCAACACTAACGGCATTATCTTATTAGATCCCAAGAGATAGGCTTACAAAATTATTAAAAAAATTATCCTAACAGTAGCAGAAAAATATAAGCAGAAATATAAGAGATTCTAACTAATAACAACAAAATAAGAGCTAAAACAAAAAAAATAAAAAGCACATCTTCAGTGGATAATGATGAGCTAAAGAGCCCTATTATGTCACAATCTCCAACATCCTTCAAGAAAAGCTAGATTGGAGGCAATACATCGAGAAAGAATCTTTTCTTTAGTAAAGTGATTACCAACATTTATGTGTTTAGTTGTCTCCTAGCAAGAAAAACTAGGTTGGGGGTGATATGTAGGGGTGCCTGATTGTCACAAATTAGCTCTTTCTTGTCTCTTTCTCTAACCCTCAACTCTCAACGTAACAATTTCAACCATAGAAGATCATAGTTTGGAAAGGCCAAAGCACAGTACTCTTCTTCTTCACTAATTTGACAGATCATACTCTGTTTCTTTGAAACTAGGTCCCCCAACAAAAGAACGCACAGGTTTGAAGTAGATTTTTTTATCAATAGATTAACCCGGCCAGCATGCATCTAAGTAATTAACCACTTAGGCAAGTCTGCAATCCTCATAGTGCAACCCCTTGCCTAAAGATTCCTTTTGTTTGTGAGAATGTATATGACAACAACCAATTGGATGTCACATACAGGATTAGAGACTGCAAAACATTCAATATCCAAAGTTAAGGAAGCATCTAGCTTAATTGTGAGGTAATTCAACTTTCCAGCAAGTCTTTAATTTAAAACCTGTCACAATCTAAAATAAACTACCCCAATCACAAAATAAGTTTGACAAGTAAATCCATGGGCATATTTTCCAAGGAGAAATCTAGCATACCAACAATAACATTAGCATTATCCCACTAAGTGAGGTCGGCTATATAGATCATAGGCGTCATTTGACTCTATCAAAAACCATCTCTTCAGATAAATCATTTATCAAAAGATCCCATCTTATAACCTTCCTTAATGTCCTTTTTGGTTTCCCTCAACGGCTTTATATAGGGTTAAAAGCCATCTGATCAACATCAACTCTCCTCACTGACTCTATTGGTGTTCTTCTCTATACATGTTCAAGTCACCTTAAACAGTTTTCTACCATTTTCTCCTAGATGTGTGCTACTCAAACTTTTTCTCGTATACAATAATTTTGTATCTTATTCATTCTTATATGACTATACATCCATCTTAACATTATCATCTCTGCTACTACCATCTTATGCTCTTATTTTCTTTTCAAAGCCCAACATTCACTATCATATAGCATTGCAAGTTTTATAGCAGTTCTCAGATACCTTACGATCACAAATAACTCCCAAAGTTTTTCTCCACTTTAATCACCTAACTTGCATCCTATGCATAACATCTCCATCAATTTCACCGTCACTCTGTGAAATTGATCCCAAATATTGGAACTAGCATACCAATCTTGTTAAATATTTCAAGGGTACATTTCCTCTAAAATATTGCCACAAGTATATTCGACTAAGCTACTTCAATGCCAAGAAATACTTGGCTCTAACCCAAGGCTTTAGTAACAAAAATGAATCAGTCTGTCTAAAAATATATCTGATTATATCCTAGAAATGTAAATTTATTGACTTAACCATAACTATGTTCAAGTTCTCACAAAAATCAGTAGTGAGTTGACTCGATAAGAAAAGCAAAGCCTTAAAGAATTATGTAATCAATATTATTTAAAATACTGAAGGAAAAAATTAGAATACTTTTTAATCAAATTACCTACCAATCTCTCAATGATTTAGCATTTTAGTTACCTTCACATCATATTATAATATCTTTTTCTTTTCTTTTCCAGTTTTTGTTCACGTTTTATTTATTATTGCAAGCCCAATAGTACATCAAGAATTCAAACACTAATTTCAGATGCATCTGCTGCGATAAACAGAGGCCATGAGTACACGAGGTCACCAAAGCTCTTTCTTTGATTTAGCAAGAAACTAGTGGTCAGATTACTCTGCAATTTGTACAACTCTAAAATATTGTTTTTATGAGGCATAAAAAACTAATGGACTTGTACTATTAAAATGCTGATACACTTTGATCTTACAAGGAATTCAGATGACTTCATTTCCCAGAACCATTCATACATGAGGAACTAAGGACCTATTTGGTACTAAGGAATTTGAGCAATGGAAAGGGAATTGATTGGGAATGACAAGATTCCCTCATTTGGTGTGCAGGTATGATGCTTCATGAGAAATGTCATTTTCCATTAAACTCTAGCTTCTGTGTTCCTTCTTGTGATGGTATTTTTTGGATTCCAGGGAACCGAAATTTCATGACCAAAATGCCCTTAAACCACAAGCCAATTTTCACACCAACCTATTGCAAGATTCACATTCATTGAACACTGCCACAGCCAAACTGTGGCCGCCACTGTAGCCACCACCTTAACCGCTACTGTAGATCTGTTTCCCCCACCGTCACTTGGGGAGGCTGCAAATGTCGAATGCAAATGTGGGTCTGTGGAGACGTGGTTCTCTCTTGCTAGTGTGCTCCACCATCCTCACCATTGCAACTCTGACCTTCTCCATCCTCCACCACCACATATCTCATGCCCTCCACCTTGATTTCAAGTTATTTTATGCAGGGTATCAGTCTTCTGGATCTTAAATCTTTCATTCCATCATTAAAATACACATACCAAATAAAACTCATTCCAAAATTCCATTCACTTTTTCTTGACACACCAAATGTACTTTCAAAACCCATTCACATTTCTTTTTCCTGTTCGTATTTCCATTCCCTTTCATGTTCCCATGACATCAAAACTCATTCTAGAGTACCAAACAGGCCCTAATAGGAGAAATAATGATAAGCAGGGCTGATGAAACATGCTCCATTATGTGAGAAAAGCAAGAATGAAAGGCAAACCAACTTAGCTTCAGAATAAAATATAAAAATAAAATAAAATAAAATCTGACCTTCAATCTGTATATCCCCTTACGTGAAAAAGTAACAATGCAATCACCCTTTTGTACATTAGAGAAAGATCCAAGAGGAGTCTTTAATGGGACTAAAGGTAACAGTCTCTCATAATATTGAACCTACAGTAGGCACAAAGAAGGTAACATATTAAATAAATTTAAAACATTTTGATGAAAATACCATCAATCAGCAGACTGCCTTGTCAACAATGACCATGTTATGGCAGATTCACGAGAAACAATTGATTGTCATAGATGTTACGCCCACCCAGGGGTTGTTTAGATATAGAATATTCAGTACCTCAACCACATCTCCAGTAACTTTCAGTATCTCCTGAATGACAGGAACAGCAGCTGGATCACCACAAAGGTGAAGTTCATCTGCAGCTATTCCTAATAAAGCACGCGTAAATGAAAAGCCCCTTGTATTGCATCCCAACATCTGGAGGAAAAAAGAATTATAAAGATTGGCAGGGAACAAAAATCATAGTGACAAGCATATCCATAAGAAAACAACAAGCTTGTGTTCAGTAAAACCACCCACATGAAGCAATGACCAATAAATATCACAAAGGGATCCACTACTCATATGCAGATGCTTCAATCACAAACATTTTCTTACACAAATGAAAAATTAGAAATAATATATATCGAATCACTAATTAAACATGACATCAAGAAGATTTCTAGCAAATAAATAAAGTTCTATCCTCATATGTTGATGTGAATTTATACTCTTGATTCATATGACATCGACAGGTCCCAGAAGCTGTTTGAGATATAAGAAGTCAATCTCAAAATGAATAGTTGACTTGCCTGAACTTCATCAATAACAGCACATTGATACTTGTAAGTTACATCAGCCATCTCAACTGTCACAGCCTTGTGCTTTGCACCTTCAACTTCCTCTCGCTCTTGACCTGTAATAAGGTCACAAGGAACTTTTGCCCTATTCAACCGCTTTGCTACCTCCCATGCCAACAATCTTAAAGGACCACAATACAGGCCTGCAGAGTAAAAAGGTACTTAACCTATTTACCGAGTTTTAATCCTCCCTTACCATTGTTTACAGTTTATCATAGTAGAAAGTAGAATAGTGATATACCAGAAGAACTTGACTCAAGTTGCTTCAGAGCATGATGTGTTTTACCACTATTTGTGGGACCAACATGCAATACAACCCTGCGCTGTTTCTTCCGGGCCAGTGGGTACCATGTATGAGGACAGCTACACCAACCATGAATTTAGCATCAGTACTGTAATTACGTAAACCAAGATCATATGGCCACAATCATTACCACAGTAGCATTAAGACAATAAACCACCAGAGACCTTAATCTATAAAAGAGGGGATAATTAAAGGCATAATACAACAATTTATGAACTTTATAGTTGACTCATGGAAGAGTTAATTAACCAGTAGCCTGTTTGCACAGTATAGAATGCACAAACAAAAGCAATATACAGCACATCCATACTGTAAGATGCATATACATACGTTAAGTCCATTAAATCAATCCTGGTGGTATCATTGAGGCTGCTGAATGGCTGTATCTTGTTTGAAGCATTACCAAAACATCCAAACTTGTATTTAAAGTATAGACGAAAAGGCTCCTCATTTCCTGTATAAGGAGTTCAGGGAATCAATGATGATAAAGAAAAATACAAACAAACAATTAACATAAAACAATCGAACTTATTTAAAAAAAAAAAAAGTGTCCTTCCAATCATCCCATAAATTATTAGCAGTCAAAAGCCTCGTGCTTCTCATCAAGTTGCCAGACTAAATGAAAATATCTCTCTAAATTTTACAACGACCAAAAATTGTAATGAATCAAAGGTTATATTTCCCCTTTGATCAAGATACTTATAAAACACGAAGACATGTTTTATCCCTACAAAGCTAGGTCTTAAAAAGCCTACTCTTCAGGTGGCAGGTTGTTTTGCAGCCAAGAGACCACTGACTGGAAGGTACAGATAAGCCATTTTAGCCAATGTTGCTGCTTGGTTATAAAGATGAAAAGGATCTAAATATGAATTTGCAGATGAAAGAAGTCAAGATGCTACTTCCTACGGCTATATTAATATTACTCAAATCGGAAGAATCTAATCAAGAAATTAAAAAATAGAGGGATAAATTTTTTTTCTCAACACCTTAGTAATTAACTATCAGCCAAAAAGAATTCGCGCTAAGTTACAGTCAATTGAAAAAATGCAACAGATTGGGTTGCACTAACTAAATGACCCCTTTCAACTTGCTCCATTATTGTGCTAAATTTACAACAAGAATGTACTCAACGTAATAATAAACAGCTCTCTCCTTTCAGTCAGAAATAAAGCAAATTTCACCCAATGAAATATGCCAAGCAAGTAATAATCAAAAGTATAATCGAAAAGGGATGAAACGGAAAAAAGCAAAATAAGGATATGAAGGTTGAACCATGTAAAGTGCTAGAAACCCCACAAGATGATATTTTCCGACGAAAAATATTTGATGCCATGTTTTGTTGGAAAGGTGAAACTAGAGAAGATATTATCTCAAGGATCACTAACTTAAGAGTTAGAACAGCGAGATGTTCCGAGGAAATTCAGACAGAAGAAATGGGTCAAGGGTATGGTCAGACGTCGCGGATCAAATTCCTGTAAGGCTTCTTCCTTTGGCTCTCGGATTGCAAAAGCTCCTCGTCCTCCTTAGATGCCGCCGGCCTTGGCTCCTGAATACCAGCGCAAACATAGGAACGGCAAAATTACATTCAAGACCCCAACCTTTCCGAATTTAGAATAAAGGGAATTGAAAATCAAGGGCACGTTTGATTCGTGTTTCCGAAACAGTTTTTCTATTTTCGGAAACAGAAAACTCAGAAAACTTAGAAAACTTGTTTGGTAAACCTATTTTTTATAAACTGTTTTGGAAAACAGAAAAACAAAAGAACAGAAAATGCAGAACAACTTTAAGATGTTTTTTAGTTTTTGTTCTGAAAAACACGAGAAAAGGTGAAAAACATCCACCTCACTAATGGTAAAGTTATAAATTTTGAATAACTTATCTATCACTCACTAGTTATGATTTTGAGAACAACTATTCAAACAGATTTTTTTATTTTCTTATTTTCAAAACTTATTCTCGAAAACAGTTTTACAAAATTGTTTTGAGAACAAGAAAACAGAAAACACTGTCAAACAGGCTCAAATACTTCAACGTGCCCATTTTTTTTGGTATAACTTTTCTGTACAAGCTTCTCCCTTCGGCCCTTGGAGTTTCTCATTTTTCGTTCTACTTTTATTACCTTTTTTTAGAGTTGTAATTCGTTACATTCTTTACTAACTTCATTTGGAAAAATAATAATTAACAATCCTTAAAATCGTTGGGAAAAAAAAATGCATAAGATCATGTCCCTTATCAATTAAAATTTTGAACTGATGAACTTGGCTGGGTTTAAAACCGTTGTTGACTAATTGAATTCAACCTATGTCCACTCAGATTTGCATGAGTTGTTAGGATACTTTATTCTCTTTTTATAATATACTATCTTTATTATGGTTTTTTATTTTATTTTTATTTTAAAATTATTGTTGTTTTATAATTTTAATAAAGTATTAGCTAATTTTATATTTTATTCTTCATTGATGAAAATGAAAGTAGGTGAAGTATTTCAATATTTTAATATAAAAATATTTTAGTTAAATACGGTATTAAAATACAAGGTAAATCATTTAATAGTTCCTTTTAAGAGTAATATTTTCTTATCTTCAGTTTTGGCAAAATTACAATGTTTGCCCCCTCATTTCAAATTTTGCACCTTAGTGCAATTTTTAATATGTTTAAAATATTTTATTAAAAAATGTAAAATACCTTTTTATCAGTTATAAAATGTATATTAAATTGATTTAAAATTATTAAACTACCACTATAATCTAAAGGGAAAATTACAGTTAAACACTATAAGAATAAAAATATTACAACTAAATACCTTAAACATTAATAATTACACAAAAATACCATGATATCTAAGTGTAAATATGTTAACCACATGAAAAGATGGAATTCCCCCTTTTCCTTTTTCCTCCTCTCTTCCTCTCCTCCATCTCATTCCTCCTATTTCTTCCTCGCTTTCTCTCCTCCTTTCTTTTTTCTTCCACCACCTTGGATCTTTTCTCTCACCTCCAGCCATCTCCCCCATCCATGAACTATCTCCCTTGTCTCCCCTAACCTCCCATCGTCTCCTTCCCTTCTCCATAATCTCCCTCATACTCCTATCGTCTCCTTCTTCTTCTTCTTCCTTTCTTCACGATCTCCCTTGTCTCCTTACCCCCAGTCTCCCTATCACCATCACAACTTAGATCTAGGTGGCAGAACCTAGATCTAGAGAGTAACCCACCAGTTGAGTATCGCATAATCAGAACTAGCAATATCAAAGTTGCATGAAGCATCGACGCCAATAAGCACTTTGCAGAGGAAGGTGAAGAGGAATCGCTGGAGCTTCTTTTCAGGATATCAATGGCGAACTTCTTCACCTACACCAACACATCTCACATCATATGTGGTATCATCTTCTTCTTCTCTCCCTCTTCTTCTTTATTTTTTGGTGTTGTTAAATATTGTAAATTAACGTGTATCAACTGTAAATATAGGGAATTAATTTTTTTTATACTTATCACCCACCATCCTAGGGTATCCTAGACTCATTGTCCGCCCCAAACTGTAAATATAGGGAATTAATTTTTTTTATACTTATTTTTCCACTTAATCTTACTTTTTATTTTCTCTCGAACCTAACATAATTAAATACATTATAATGATTGTTGCACCCGGAAAAATGTGACGAAAGGAAAAAAGGAGAACAAATCTAGTTTTCGAGTGAAAACCGACTTGTGAGGAGTCACCACCAAAATTTTGAGGAAAATCTTGGAAAACCTAATTAAAGAGGAAAGGATAGTCTGCGTAACCAGGGCTGGATTCGGAAGTTGATTGTGCGTGGGGAAGGTGTTAGGCACCCCACGACACCCGTTCCTAGGAACGGTTACCTTACGTTGATTGCGTAAATTAATATGACTTTAAAATATATTTTGATTTTCCTTTTATAATTCACATGTGAGAAAGTGGGTAGAGAAAAAAGAAATTAAGAAAATTTGGATAATAGAATAAGGAAAATAAATTACTTTAGAAATTAAGGAGATTTAAACAAACCAGGAAAAAGGGATTTAAAAAAATAAATTGGGAATTAAATTAAGGGAAAAAACACCAAATAAATCAGAAAATATTTATTTATTTACAAAGGCGGACTTGACCCAGGATCAGAGCCTGGGGCCTACATACCCTGCGATTGGGATCAAAGTCCACGTAGTTCGGGACTAAAAATATGTGTCTGTTGGTTGATATATTTTTTAATTTTTGTAATAAGAGAAATTTAATAGAAAATAATTTAACTTTTTGCAAACAAATTAATTTTCTGAGATTGAGTTGGTGTGTTTTAATTTGCAAAAGACACTTTAATTCCGCTTACTTACCCTTATTTTATTCTGTTTGAAAATATTTTTTCTTTGATTTTTCAAATTGCTTTTATTTGATTTTTGACCTTTATTTATTTATTTTTTTTAAGAAAACCATTTTATATATTTATTATTATTATTATTATTACTTATTTATTTTACTTTTGAAATTTTCCCGTTTACCAATCCACCTGTTGCTGACTCTCAGCCATGCCCGATAGATCGGTTCCTTAACTACCTGCGAAAGTTCTAAACTTCACGGTATAAAGGTTTCATTATATTTTAAAATGCCATGTAATACATTTATTAAATATTTAAAATAAAACTTGTCACATTATTTTATTTTTGAAATATGGTTATTTTCTTAAAAAATTGTTTAACTGATATACATACGCGGATTCACAATCTCACGTGACAAACTCAGTCAACCTGAATCCCTGCGTGGGTTCAAAAAACCTCACGTGGTGTGGTTATATGAGTATATTAAAAATATTATTTATTTATTATATATATATTTTTATGGTATTTATTTTTTAAAAAAAATCACTAAATATTATGATCTACTTCAAACGTTTCAAAATATCTTGTAAAAAATATATATGACTAAAAGTTATTTGCAACTCATTTGTCGAGATCATATGCCTGTGTGGACTCGCAGACCCACATGGCAACATGATTAAATGACGTGCCTGCGTAGATTCAAAAACCCTCCCGTGGCGTGATCACTAATTCAACAATTTATTTATCTATTTATGAGCATATATATATATGTATATATTTTTATTTATTATTATTTTTTTTTATGTTATAGAAAAATAACTTTCAGTGAAGGGAAAAGCCATTGAGGCCTACCATATGCATACGCTTATAATGTACTCATGCATCCATGAGGGCTCACAATGTCAGGCCCATACGAAAGCTCCTCAAAATAACCCATATTCTCAACATCCGGCCCATAAGAAAAACAATCAAAATATCCATAACATGGTTCCTGAGGCCCAACCCATAAGAATATTTGATCCACAAAACATTTCCCCACATCAGGCCCGGAACCAGTCTAAAAGGCCAGAGTCCCCTGAGGCTTAATCTCCACAAACTAAGGCATAGCGTCACCACCACTCGAAGCAGGACAAACTCAAACAGCAACACATTCAACAACATATTCAGGCAAGAGTTCATAGTAAAAACGCTAATTGAACCTCACAAAATTCCTCAGAGTCAGAGTACCAGTAATCGCGAATTTGAGCAAAGTTTAAACAACAAACTAGGAATCCAGATGAAATTATGATCCAATCAAGCAGTTTACGCATCAACTCAACACACGGAACACCATCTCGCGGGTTCACAGGCCCCTCTTCATGAAGACAAGTCCAAAAAATCAAACCGAAGCCAAAAGAAAGTAAAAAAATGAACTAACCCTAGTGTCGCCGGAGAAGGAAAACAAACCGTGCTCGTTCCCCACTGCCTTCCTCTTCTCACGGCTTCCTCGAAAATAACCTGGCTTTCTCAATTGATTACCTCTGCTTTTCACTTCTTCGCGGTGTCCAGACCCCTCCAGTTTTCACCTCGGGCTCACAGTTTCAGATTCTCGGGCTCTCTCCTCTGCTCTTACAATCTCACGGTCTCTCGGTCTCAGTGATTCGGTCGCCTCCAGATCCCCCCCGTTTCTTTTCTCTCCATCACTAGGTCCTCCGTTCTCTAGTTCCCCAGAAAATGCCCCAGTTTCCCTTCTCTCACGGCCCTCTCTGGTCCCCACGGTACGCAGATCCCTCTCTCCCTCCACTTCTAAGATTCTCCACAAATTCGTCTCCCCCCTTCTCAAAATTCCCCTCGGCCCTTTTATAGAGTTCCCTGTGGTTGAATGCAGGAGAAATCCCGAGCGTGGTCCCCTTCTTTGTGTCTCTGCCTTGCTTTTCCTGTCTTCGCAGCTGCTTTTCCTGTTTTCATCGTCACTTCTAGCCCCCCTCTGTTCCGTAATCTGCCTCCGTACCCAGACCCAGCAGCTCCCTCTGTTCTGCTCACCCCTGCGAGACTCCTCTGGCTTTCCTTTCGTGTACGCCTTCCTCGTCTTTACGTGCTTGCGTGCTGCTCTCTCCCTGACCATCTCTGCTTTCGCGGCTCATTCTGTTCTCTTCGTGCTTGCGTAGGTCTCCTCCCTGCAGCTTTTTCCTCGCGGCCATGTCCCCTGCAGCCTTCTCTGTGCTCGTGTGTCTGGGATGCCCTCCTTCTGAAGCTGAGCCCTACTTAGGGCTTATGATGAAGTGTGCAGTGGGCTGAGGTGCTGGGCTTGAGCATTTCAAGCCCAGTAGCTCTGAGCCCCTAAACACTTCCCTCTGAAAAAAATTTTTTGTTGGATTTGTGATTGTGGCTTGAAATGTTGGGCCTTAGCATTTCAAGTCCAGTATGGTTGGGCCCGAAGCATTCTCCTTCTTCCTCCTCTCTTTTTTTTTATTATTTTTTTTTATTTTTTTTATTTTATTTTTATTATTTTTTTTAGTTTTTAGTTTTTTTTTATCTTCCCTTTTTATTATTTTTTGTTGTTTTGTTTCTTTCTTCTTCTCTTTTTTTTTCTTTTTTTGTGTTTACATTATTATTATTATTATTTAATATTTATTTTATTTTATTTTATTATTATTTTTTTCATTTTTTGTAAAATGCCCGGGCAAAATAGGGTATTTACAATGATTCATGTGCTTTGTCTAATACAGAGGAACAATTGTTAGCATGCCCATCAAATAGCCATGAATGTCCAACTATCATATCCACATGCTTAACTTCATCACAAGCATTATTTTCCAATTGTGCCATATTATTGTTCTTAATTTACACATTAGAAGTACAACGAGAAACAAGTGCACCACCATCAACTAAATTATCCACCAAATCTTTTAAAATACTTTCTTCTTCTAAAGGTGGCAAACTATCATGAACAACAATAGATTTATTGAGACTCTCAAATGTAACATATCCTACATTAATTAATTCAATACAAGAGATATAATCACAAAAGTTTAATTGAAGATGACATTTTAACTTGGGATTCTTTTTTTCTATCTCTTGCTTTCTTTAGCAACATAAATTGATCTTCATAAACTGGCTTTTTTTACCTCAATACTACAAGAAAAAATCAAAATTCCTAATGTACTACAAGTTGAAAAATATTTCCCCATATACTATAACTTAAATGATCACGGTGTCTGTTGGAGACACCGAGATATAAGTTTTCAATTTTTTTTAATTAAATGAGAAGATCTCTCCCCAATTCCTATAGCCTGACTCCTACTCCTCCCTCCCCCCTCCCTCCTCCCTCCTCCCTCCTTACTTTCCCCCAATCCTTCCCCTCTCTCTTTTTTTTTAACTATACCTTTTTAAAAAAAAAATTATTAATTTTTTATTTTTCCAACAACACCAAAATAAGTAAAAATATATAAATTATATAAAAAGAATATACTAAATAAAATAAATTAATTATACGATTAAAATATATTATTCAATATTATTAAAATTATATCGATCTTCTTATATTTTGAAAACATATATTTTAGTTAATCTTTTAACATTATTAAGAAAATATTTTTTATTAATTAAAATTTATATTAATATACAAAATAACTACAAGAGTATGATATATTACTCTTCCTTCAATATTGCTAAAATAATATAAATCTCCCCCCTATTTTCAAAATATATATTTTAGTTAAATATATAACCCAATTAATGATGTAAATAGAAAAAACAAAGGAGACAGATAAAAAAAAATATGAAGAAAAAAATGAGTTAAAAAGCAGGAAAAGATTCAGAAGGGTCCAACACTGCTCCAAAGTCATTTATATTTTGGGAGGGGACCATTTTCTCATTCCTTATAATTTAACTCATATTTTTTCCTTCATATTTTTTTATCTCTCTCTCTTGTTCTTCCTATTTACATCATTAATTGGGTTAAAATTTTGACTAAAATATATATTTTGAAAATAGGGGATATTTATATTATTTTAGCAATATTGAAGGAAGAGTAATATATCATACTCTTGTAGTTATTTTGTATATTAATATAAATTTTAATTAATAAAAAAGATATTTTCTTAATAATGTTAAAAGTTTAATTAAAATATATGTTTTCAAAATATAAGAATATCTATATAATTTTAATAATATTGAATAATATATTTTACTAATGTAATTAATTTATTTTATTTGGTATATGTTTTTTATATAATTTATATATTTTTACTTATTTTGGTGTTGTTGGAAAAATAAAAAAATTAATAAAAAATTAAAATAAAAAATAGGTATAGTTAAAAAAAAGAGAGAGAATAAAGGGATTGGGGAAAAACAAGGAGGGGGAGGGAGGGGGGTCAGGCGTAAAGGAGGGGGGAGTAGGGCCTAACCCCTTATTTTGGGGAGAGAAGGATCCTTCTCATTTAATAAAAAAATTGAAAATTTATATCTCGATGTCTCAAACACTAAGATTATTTAAGTTATAGTATATGGAAAAGTATTTTTTAACTTGTATTTGGAATTTTGATTTTTTCTTGTAGTATTAAGGTTAAAAAGCCTCATAAATTTCTTGTAATGTTAATGAAGTAAGTATACACCTTTTACCATTCATTATAAAATAGTATCTATTTTTACTTTTATCATAAATGGCTTTCCTTTAATGCTGCCAAGACTTTCCTAATTGCAAGTGGTCAATCATAGGTATCACATCACATAACACTTTATCAGAATATTTTCTAATAGTGAATGATACTAGAGTCTGCTTATCCACCATGACCTCTCAAGGTTCATCAAACAAAAACATCTTATAGGACTTAGGTTAATATTCATACATGCTCAAAAGCATCTCAATGTAAGGTAAACCTAATTTTTTTACTAGTGTAGTACTAGCAAAGAATTTGTGAATATGTGGGTTTCTCGATTAGATCCTTCAACAAGACAACGGGCAGGAGTTGATATTCATACATGCTCAAAAGCATCTCTTTGATGGAAAAATCCTTATCTGATTTTGAATTGTTGCTTTGATCATCAAAGCTAGACTTCTTTGAAAATCAAATGAGAATCTGAGAAAGGACGTGAATCTGATGAGAAGGCCGAATGGACTTGCAACGATGAAGGATGAATTTGAGAGCAAGTTGCGAATCTGTGAAAGAGAAGACGATTTGATGAAGACGCGGACGGATCTGGGACTTTGGGTACTGAGGACTCGTTTTTGAATTTGATGATGAGGGCTGAATAGAGAGGAGAAAACGCAAAATGATGAGACTGATGGGCGTTGAGAGGAGATGAGTTTCTGCAATCCAACTGAGAAGGAGAAGACAATAAGAGGACGAGCAAAAGACGCATTTTGCTTTGCTGAGAAAGACGCGTGCCATTAGTTGAGGGAGAAGGCTGTGTAACGATTTTTTTTTAATGGCTGCTACACAAATTGAGATTATGACTAGGATGGAGTATGACACGTGGTTGATGACGTGAACGAGGTATCTGAATCCAACTTTTGCTTGAAGACCAATTGATGTGGACTCTCTAGGATCAATGTCCTAGGAACCTAGAAAGTTGAGTTGTCTGCAAAGTAGAAGCATGAATCTAAAGGAAATGAATGATCAAAACTCTGAAACCCAATAAAATATTGGGATTCTAAGAACTCCAAAGGGGAATGTCATAAAAGAGAGATCAATTCTTTTGATAAGTTGAAATTTATATTCTAGAAAGAACACAAAGAACTAATGAAACTCACTAATTATATAAACTCTGAATAATATTGTTCTATTTTTTATTGTGTATACAAAATAGGCATATAAATAGGCAAATAAATATCCTAAAGTAACTAGGAATACTTAGGACTCAATTAATTTTAATAAATCTAGTAAATTTTAAAAAGATAACTAATTATCTAAAGGTTTAAAAATAAAAACAACAACAGGAACAATAACAACAACAACAACAACAACAACAACAACAACAACAACAACAACAACAACAACAACAACAACAACAATAATAATAATAATAATAATAATAATAATAATAATAATAATAATAATAATAATAATATGATCCTAATACTACTAGATATTCCTTAAAGATAAAGTTTATCTAATAGAATGTAAACTAAACAAATTTAAATCTAAAATTTAGCCCCATGATGTACAAGTTGGAAGTCACAAAACATCATAATATAATTTAAATCAAATCAAATCAAAACAAATTAAAACAACAAAACAATCCTAAATTAATATAAGTGAAACTTGGAACTTGGGCTTCTCTCTTCATTTGGGCTTAAAAAATATTCTAATTTTCTTTGGGATGTATAAGAACATCATTAATGTATAAATACATGTATGGCCCATTCCAGCATGTATCTGGGCTCGATTGTTTGACTCCTTCAAGTGTATATTAGCACCTTGAACCTTCAGTGTAATAAAATATGCTCCAAAAAAAATTTCTAAGATGTTGAAGGGTCTTCCTAACAATGGCTTCCAAAATTAAAGTCCAACATCTAAGTTGGATTAAATAATGTGTTAATTGAGCCCTCCAGGTTCACATCACATTCCCAAGAGATAATCCTACCATCACAATTAATGATGTTAACAGAAGTGACACTCATTACATCGCCTTTTGTTTTGTATATTATTATTGCATAATAATATTATTTTTATATTGTTCATATATATATATGTATGTATTGCATTAAGAGAACTACATTTTAGCTATTGCTTCAAAGATTCCACACTAAGATTATGGAAGGTAACTAAATGAAGTTTAAGGAGCTATAAGTTATATGCTAAGTATTGTTTTATGACTATGTTTTATTATTTGGCTTGTTTAAAGCTCATCAATTTAGATAACTTCACCATACATCCTCTTACAATGAGTGATTTTGAAAATTTCATCCAATCATCAGTATTTTATGATAGGTGTTGCAACTAAAATTTCAAGAGACAATAAAGAGAAGCATTTGTGTTTAAAGAATAGCAAAGTGCAATGTTTATGGATAATTTTGTAATGGATGTTAAGCAACAAGGAGATGCAAATCATTTTGAACAATTTTAGGTTATGTAGTTATAATTTTAGTTTAATAATTTCACTGAATAACTAGTTATTCCAAATGCATTATTATTTTTTACACATACCACTATGTACAATTTTAATGCCCGTTTTGTTCATGGAAATAATTTTGAGAAAAGTAAAAATGGAAAAGAAAATGAAAGTAGAAGTGTAAAAAGAAATGAGAATGAGGATTAAAAGTACGTTTAGTATAATAATGGAAATGTGGTATAATTTTAATTTGATATCCATGTTTATGATACAAAAAGACTAAAATACCCTTATTATAAAGTAGAAAAAGAAATTCACGTCCTCTCCCAGTCACTGTCCCACCTTTGTTCAACAAAGCTCAACCATCGTATAATATGCAAATCAACACAACACATAATCAATAAATCAGCATCATGATATAATCAACACTGCACATAGAAAAACCTGGCCATTTCACGCAAAGAGCAACAATAAATGGATCTACCAAACATAGGAGGAATAGATCTATCAAACAAGAAGAGGACTAATGAATGGATAATCATAAACCAGAACAAAACATAGATTTATTGAGAAAGGTGAAATTAAAAACTAAAATCTAAAACTGTCATGGAGAAAATTGCATAAATCAAAAACCATTAATCTAGAAAAATGAAAATTGATGACAAGAGTGAGATCATGAGGTAGAAACTAAAATCTAGCATGAAATCACAAACCTCAACTTGGGTATCCATCAATGGTGTGAAATCGCAATGGACAACTAGAGGCCTCGGATAATGGTGATGGAGGCATAAATCTATGAAGGCACCCACTTGCAACACTAGATTTGTGAAGGAACCTATCCATAATGATGCTAAACCTGCAATAGAATCCATCTTCAATCGCACTAGTTTGTCGACGCTCAAGGACAATAGAGACAGCAATGAGAAGTGGTCTTTGTTGGTCCTATTGAGGCGAGGTCCTCAAGTTATCATTGGCCATGGGTAAGGGGCAAAAATATCTTTTTAGCTCCAATTCCATGGAAGCCAGCACACTTCTTTACCCTTTAGGATGGAACTCAATCAAGGGCAATTTGATGGAAGTCAGGTTCCATGGAAGTCAGCTTCTGATGCACCAAACAAACATTTTTTAGAGTTTTGTTTCTACTTACATTTCCTAAGTTACAATTCTCTCATACCAAACATAGCATAAGTGTTTGTGATTATGATTAGTAGTAAGGAATTGTAGATAAGTTGTTTCATTATGTCCACAGTAAGACATTGATATTAATCTCTAATTTGTGCATTTATTATCTTAATGTTACTCATTTTTCTCCTTAGAATTTGACACGTTTTTGTTATTATTAAAAGCTAAAATGCTTTGTGTTATGTATATTAAAAATACAAAATCATTTCATAAGATTATAAGTTTCTTGAAATTTATATTAATTTTTTAAAATTTAGAAAACTTAAGCTACAACTCTATTGTTGTGCCTCAACATTTTTGCTAATCAAAGTTAGGATAAAAATAATAAATTTTTTAAAATTTAGTAACAATTTTCTCAAAGTTCCCTTGTAAGTTTTAGAAGCAAAAGCCTATGTTGTAACTCTTAAATAATGACTTTTACCCTATATTTGAATAGAGGGAAAAATAAAGAAAAGAGAAAACTAGGGAAAAATTAGAATTTCCCTTTTTTGAATAGTAGGAAAAATATTTAAGAAAGAAAAGTTGGGGAGAAAAAATACATGAGGCCCACATGGTTTCTAAGGGTGTATATGGCCGGTTTGGGCTCAAGTTTGTCTAAACCCATGGTTGGCCTGAGGTAAACTGGGTATATCCAAGTATATTCAGGTTGTTACTGGGTGTTTCGGGCAACAATCTAGCTAAGTACAAGAAAGGAAGGAGAAGATGGTGATCTAATGAATTTAAATTAAAAGAAAAAAGAGGCAGTAAGAAATACAAGCAATGTGCAGCTATATATAAACTCCTCCTCCTCCTTTAGCTTCATCCTCTATTTCAACGATAAATGTGGATCTATCTTTAAATGCATCTTCTTCCTATTCTTTTTCTTGTATTGATAGATCTAACTTTAGATCTAGTTTCAGGGGAACAGAATCACAGATCTACCATCGAGTTATGAATGTGATGATGCAAAGAGGAAGTAGAGAGTGAAGGGTGTGACAATGGTGATGATTGAAGGTGTCGATGACTGGATCTAGATGTGAGCATGGGAGAAGCGAGAGAGAGAGAGAGAGAGTTGTGAGAGTAAGAGACAGACTGCCGAAGAAGCAAGAAAAAAAGATGAAAATTTTGAAGGTGGCTTGTTGTTGAGAAATATTAAGGGGAAAAAAGTATATAAGCAGGTCGATTTGAGTAGTTTTAAACCAAACCCCAACCCTGGAACCCAGACTAGCCTGGTGATTTGTGACCTATAGGACTTTGGGCTAGTTCGGGTTACTCAGGCTCACGGGTCTATGTTTACCCCTAATGTTTTCTCCCAAAACGTAAAGAGATTTTGGAGAAAATAATAATTTTTTTTCCAAAATTACTCCTATAGAATATTTTGTATATGTTAATAACATCCTCTACTACAAGTGACCACCCTTCACTACAAACATCCACTAATTGCCACCCTTTGCTATTGGTCACCGATCGTCACACTCAACAGTCGCTGCCCTTCACTACTGGCCGCTACCTTCCATCATTGGTCATCGGCCACCCTCTGCAACCTACAACTAATAATTATTACATTATATTATAAAACCTATTATTGTCATTGTGAAATAAAAATGGTTGTAATGTGCAATGTTATTTTGCTATAAGTGGATTTTTTCTCCTTTATATTTTTTCTATTAATCCAAACATAAAGAAAGAAAATATTTTCTCTCCCTTTCATTTTCTCTTTTCTCCATTATCTTCCATTCCATTTTCTCTCATCATCTAAACAAAGCATTAGTGTGAAAAAAAATGAGGAAGCAAATTTGCAGCTAACCTAAAACCTAATATAAATATTCTACGAGAGTTTCATATAACCCCAAGAAGAGAATCAAATTGTAATTAAAAAAAGGGTACAAGTTGATTGGATAAAGAATTATAAAGGGAAAAAGACAGTTCATGACCCACATCTGGAAATATTCCCTTCCAAGGACCCGATTTAAAAATTCAGTACTTCTATAAACTGAATTCTCAACTCGAGTCAACTGAATTTCCCACTGGTACTGTTCATTTGTCAATATTTTCCTATAAAGGTCCTAAACTGTCTTTTCCCCAATTATATATCATTCAATAGTTACCAACTTAATTTAAGGTTTGAAAACTAAAAGAATGAAGAAAAGGCCTATGTACTTTCTATTTAAATATTTGTAATAACTGATTAATAATTTTTTATCTCTTTTGATTTTTTTTAAAAGTAATTAAGGATCTAAAAGCATGCTACATATTAAACAAGTCTAACTTATTTAAGAACACATCTTATACTGTTTAAGAGTTTTGGATTAGTGTAATGTCAGACTTTGCTAGTCATGTTGACACCAGCATAATGGCAAAATTTTGATTGAAATTATACCTGGATTAGCCTTTTAGAGCAATGAATCCTTCTGTGTTAATTGTGTATTTTTCTTTCATAAAGGAACAATATGTATAAGAGGAAAAAAAACACTCACAATACATGTTTGGTATTACTTCTCAAAAGCACTTAAAAGTACTTTTTGCCCCTAAAAGTAGAAGTGCATGTTTGGATAGTGAAAAAAAAAACACTTATGACATGCTATAATCACTTATATAAGAAGTATCCAAACATAAAGACAATCATAATAATCACTTATGCTATATTTAAGTGATTATTTTGATAAGCAGGTAGAAGCTGCTTATGATAATAACTTATCATTTTATAATCACTTATTTCACTTTTTCATCTCATTATCCACCCAATAATTACTTAAACTATCAAAATCCAAACACATTTTTTCTCAAAATCATTTATGGGGTAAAAATATTCAGATATAAATCACTTTTGATATAATCACTTATTCTTATAATATATTATGAATAAGCATTTATCCTCATAATCATTTATATATAAGCCAATCCAAACACACCCTACACTAAAATTTTGTGGAAACACTTCTTTTGAGAAGTGTTTTTTTTTTGGGGGGGGGGGGCAACAAATCATCCCAAACATACCTTAGTTTAGTTATTTTTAGCATTATATATGCCAAGTCAACTTTGCCTAAATCCTAATAATATATTAGTTTTGCAAACAAAAGCTTATCTAATTGATAAAAACTTTACCCATATCTCACAATAATGCGATTCCAAATCCACTTGCATTAGCAAAACTTGTTGGCAAGTAATTTGTAAACACTTTTATATGTAATTTTTTAGTTATGAGACTTGTCATGACCGAGCCTCTAATCAAACCTTTTTTTTTTTTTTACGTTTTTGATAAAAAAAAAATACACCAATAACGCCACAAATCTACTGTACAGTATTTGTTTTCACATTTTGATGAGCATGCCATTCAGTGGACGGGTTATTAGGTTAGCGTATCATCCTTCAACCGAAGGATTTCCAACATTAACAATGTAAAATTTGAAATCTCTCAGCTAGTTGATAGTGGAGTTTATGTCAAATTGCATCATAATTAATGGCACTTATGGGCAAAATCAGAATGAACCTTTTTATGAATGGCAATTTGCGAATTGCAATATGCTGCTTTTATCGTGGATCAACATGTTTCGTCATCAATCACCATGCAGGGAAGACGATGTTCAATTACCATCCAAGAACACAACTCACCAACTATAACGTTGACCGGAATAGCTCATTCATTAGTTATATTTCTTTTCTGGAATGATATTAACAATATTTATTCCAAGACCCGGAAAGACCCAACAAACAAAAAATGTTTAATTAACTCTACTCGTGAGCTTTTTCTGGTAAAATAAGAAGAGGGAGAAAAAATAATACAAATAACAATTTGTGGAACTTTCTTGGTTGAAAGGGATGTAACGAATTACGAAAGGCGTGCTTTACGCTTTAGGACCGAAGTGCATTTGGGCAAGACGAATTGGGCCTCCTAGCAAATCGCCCCTGCCACATCACAAACAAGGCACACACGTGTTACCTTAAGTGAAACAAATGCCGTATGTGCGTGTGTGTGTAATGCCATCATTTTTTTTTAAAATATTCTGGTAAAAAAACCACTTCGTTCTATCTGTTCAGGCATCCATTATAATTATAATTATAAATCCTCAAGTTTCTACTTTACTTGTTTTTCTTCTCTTGGTTGGTGTCATGTATGTAGAATTGTTATAGTATTAACGATTGGAAAACGAATTGGGAATGCATAAAAAAAAATTATACAAATACAAGTCTCCAGATTATAACGTCTGCCCACTCTTAAAAGGGTCAAATTTTTCTTTGATTTAATAATTAATAATATCCCCTGAATAGCAAAGGATTTTGTTTCATAATAATAAAAATAATAAGGGATAGTGCGGATTTTGGTCCTCAAAAGTTTTCCTTAATTTTCATATTAGTCTCAATAGTTTTATTTTGATCAAACAAATCCTTACAATTTTATATCATTAAAGAGTTTACCCTTAATATTTTAAAAACTCAATATTTTAACCCCTCTATCATCTAGAATAACATTAACGCTGTTAAAATTAAGGTGATGTGGCTAACAATTAGCATAAATTGACATATAGATAATTAAGACTAACTGAATTATATATTTTTTTTAAAAAATGTAAATATTCACTGATTATTTAGAATTTTATTGTTATGTTCCTGCATTTTTTTCTTAAAAGGAATAGTCTAATCAATTTTATAATCTATGTGTCAGTCTAAATTATCTAATTGTTTACCATATTATTTCAATTTTAATAGCATTAATGCCATTCTAGAAGATAAAGGGTTAATCATTAAATTTTTAAAATATTAAGAATTAACTCTTTAATTATATGAAACTATAAAAATTTATTTAATCAAAATAAAATTATAGGGATAAAAATAAAAATTTAGAAAAATCTTAGGAGCCAAAGATTCTTTGTCCCAAATAATAATAATAATAATAATACTAACCCAATCAGGAATGACTGCCATTGTTGGAACAAAGAGAAAAAGCTAAAAAAGTCTTATCAAGAACGATTCGAATGAGATATATCCTATAAAATTGGACCATCTGTAACGGGCCCACTCCCATCACTTTGAGCCGCTCATTATCCAATCATCAAACCAAATCCAAAAGAAAAAAAAAGCAATTTTTGTTGAAGAAAATTTTCTCATTTTTAATAAAGTTTATTTTTATATAAATTAATTAATTTTTTTATTTTATTTTTATATATTTGAAATTTATTTAATTTACTCATCTTCTAATTGGAAGAGAGAAATGGATGATGTGGAAGCAGAGGTGATACCTGCAATCTGGGCCGTTGATCAGCGTTGACTTTTCTGACCTGGTATCTGATCTTCTTAGAAAAGAGACGGTTACGGCGCTTTTCTTTGTAGCGCAACACGCTAGCTTCTCTCATCACTCCTTCTCCGTTCTCCCACAACAAATCTATCTGTGCCAGCCGCGCCTGTTCCCCACGTCAAAATGCTTTTAATTGTAAGACTCCCTCAAATCTAAGTATGGGATATTTTATACTATTTTAAATATAAAATTTTTTATAATATATGAAATGATATTTGTTATATATTTTTAAAATATATTTATATATAACATATTTTAAAGATAGAGGAAAATAAATTAAATAAGAATAATTTAAAAAAATATTATAATTTTTTTAAAAATTAAAATAATTAACTAATTTTAACTCCTATAATTAATCACGTAATTTAATTAAGAGGTCTCCTATTAATAACAGGAGGGAAGTACATTGATATTACTAGTAATAAATACATATATTAAATTAAAATCATCTTACATTAAAAATAAACAACCTAAAGAAAATAAAAGCTTTCAATTCGAAGGTGTGGTTGATAGTATTGCCAACACATCTAACCAAGGGCAAAATAACCTTTAAACCAACACGCATATTGCTAGATTGTTACATTACATTTTTTTTTAATAAAAAATGAGATAAAATAGCCATATGTAAGCATTTTTTAAAAATAAATTAAAAGTAAATTTGAGATTCTCATATTGAAAATCCACTCATTTATCATGTCTATGCCATTTCAAGAATGTTGCTAATTAAATAATATACTATATTACTCAAGGGGGGCACAAGTACAAAAGAAGGGATTAAAAATAATTTGATCCCCGCTTTTAGACTATCATGTCATGCACAGAATATTTTATAAGAATCAATCATCAATCGATAATAAAAAACACTTCTAAGCAAATATTAACTGAGAAAAGTGTGACGCAAGAGCCATACGGTGTTTGGTTGAGAAATTCAGTTTCAGCTGAAGATTATAGAGGAGAAACATACCGTGACGTCATTTCCGGTCACACCGGAGGCGGGACTTTCGCCGGTGAACGGTGATCTCCGGTCAGACCAAGCATTCAAAACCTTGCTGTAATTCAATTTCAAAAGCAGACCAGGATTTGATTTCGGAATCGAACTCCCCGTCGGCAATTCCGGATTCCTTGATTCGTTGGTCGTCGGCTTATCGACCTTCTTCATCTTCTTCTTTTTCTTCTCCGGCGAAACTGACGCTGCGGGAGGAGTTTTTCTTATCTCCGGTGAGATTTCAACTATATTAACAACCGCAGGAAAATTCCACCAACAATTCCCTTCATCGACGCCGCGGAGAGCTCTTAGTCGGAAGTCGAATTTCCCGCCAAAATTAAATTCCGTCGAATCCGCAATCCAAGGATTCACGTGTTCGCCGTGACAAGACGCGCCGTGGGAATCTTCGGCTCTGCTTCCCATGATGCCATCGATTCCCTCCCCGATTTCCTCATCGAGAATCGATTCAGCATCGAAATCTTCTTGGCAGTCATCGTCGAATTCTTGAGGATTCACTCGTGAGCTAATCTCCCCTGGACTCTGGCACGGTTTTTCTAGTAGATTAACTGCTTTGGGCTCCACTGGGAAATTAATGGACTTGTGTTGGATTGGTTGGGGTTGAAGTAGGAAAGAGGAGCTATCAAATACTTGGAAAGGGAATAACAATTCTGAAGATTCATCCGAAAGATTATCGGTTGTTTTTGAGAACTTGCTTGATTTTTCCAGGCTTTCGGATGGGAAGAGATTTGGGTATGCTGTGGAAAGCATTGCAGCGGCTTCATTGTAGGTTTGGTTGGGTCGCTTTCGAGGGGTTCGAGGTTTTCGGGTAGAGAGAGCAAGTAGAGAATCGCTCGATTCCGAGACAGTTGAAGACGGAGAAGATGTATGCGAAGTTCGGGTCGATGAAGACGGAGATTTGAAAAAATCGAAATCGAACCCGTAGGTTCTTCCACTAGCTCCACTTAAACAAGCAGACATTAGTGAAGGGAAGAAGCTCGAAGCAAGTTAGATATTTAAGGTCTCTCAAAATTTACAAAACAGGAGTGAAAGAAAGAGGATTTGTTTCGGCATGCAGAATTCAAGAACACTAAGTGAACAAAGCACGAAAGATGTTCAAGAGTGTCTGTCTGAAACCCAGTTACAGGAAAAGCTCAATACATGCTCCATTTTTTCCTGACTGGGAAGTAAAGCGAGAAGCCACTGGCAGAAAAAAAAGGTGCAAAACCCTAAACCCAAAAAGTACAGGGAATAATAAAAGGTGTTAGCCTTGTTTATTTTAAAAAGAAATAGGGAATGAAAAATGAAGAAAAAGCCAAAGAAGTTTAGGAATATCATAGGAGTGGAACTGGAACACCCCAGAACCACACAAAATAAATAGACTAATAAAAATTTTTCACTTTCCTTATTGATCCAGGAATCAACATTTGATGTCACTTCAAGTTAAAACTCTAGAGAAGAAGAAAAGAAACAGAGTATTCCAAAATCCCAAAGCCCCAGGAAAAAACCAACCCAACCAAGTATCAAAGATATCAAGTTGGTTTTGGTTAACGAAAGTATTTGTAGCAAGGAAGCCAAAGACAGGGCACTGAGCGGTGTTAAATTCAGGGAGAAACTGGGTCACGGGGGAAAGAAAACAGAGATAGAAGAGAAAGAGCCGTTGGGGGGTGTGTACATATAGGCAATATGGCAGAGAGATATAGGCAGACACACAATCACAGGCTGTGTGTATGGACGAAGGACAGAGAGGTGAAGTCACCTGGTGCAGTGGTAAGGGTGGGAGGTGGAGAAATGGAGGGGTGGAGATGAGAACGAAGGAAGAGACAATGCTCGGTTTCAGCTGTTCCGAATGTAGGACCACTGTCATTAAGCTCTTTTAGCTCTCTCTCTCTCTCTCCTCTTCAATTTTACTAAAGTGTCCTTTATGTCACTTGGTTCTTAATTTCGCCTTAACTGTCTGCGTGCCTGAAAATAAAATAATTTAGATAATTGATAATCAATGTATATTAGTTAATTTTTCATTATAAAATTTATAACGAATTTTCACGAAAGATAAAGGGGGTTATATATAACTTATAACGAAGCCAAAATGAAAAAAAAAAAAAAGAGAGAGAAAAAACGAATTCTGAATTTTAAGGAATATTGAACATGAAAATGATGCAATTGATAGGCTGAGGCGGCAACTTTTATTCGTACATCATATCGGCGTGGCTTTTACATTTTCCATAAATCATGTCTTGGTTTAGAACCAGGAGTATTACGTGCGGACAACCATATGGTATGGCGGTGCCTTGGTAGATTTTTATTTATTTTTAATTTTTTTTAATTAAAATTTATAAATAAAAAATATATTTTATAAAGATTATGTAGATATATGTATTTTGTATAATTTAAGATTTTTTAATTACTAAAAAGTTACATAACTATAAAGATCTAATTTTTAATTTTTACTGTATAATATTTTTAATAAATAAAAATTTTAAAACTATACAAAATACATATTTACATGATTCCAATAAAATATTCTTTTTATCTATAAATTTTAATTTTTAAAAAATATAAAAATCTGCTTCGGCAACACTGTGGCAGGAAAGGTCTCAGCATGAGAGATTCGAGTACCCTAGTTTAGGATCGATATGGGTTGCATATAACAAAACATGATATATCAATATAAAATATGATCATTTTTAAAATTCAAGGATATGAATATAGAAATACATGCATATATATACAATCAACAAATTAACTCATTAAAACAATAAATATTTAAAATTCTGACAGTTATAATATGAATGCTAAGACAAAATAAAAGCATAAAAATCAAACTTAAAATAAAATTACTGTTTTTCTTCTTAAACCAAAAAAAATTATTGTACAAAAAAATTTATACAAATGTATCACAATACTACAAACTCATGAGATCTTTTTTCTGCCTCACTCTAAAAATTCAAAAGGTCATGTTTCAATATCAAGATTTGAAGTAAGATTTGAAGTGTTATAAATGAGTGCAAAAAAATACAATACCTAAAGATGCATATTTACAAATACAATATGCATATATGGTAAGTACATCCAATACATTATTATACCACTATACTTTTTTTAAATATTATAGCATTACATATCATGTCCCTTGACCCATATCATAGCTATCAAAACAGGCTAGTCGACCTCAAATGGGCTAGCCTATCGCGGGATGGCCAAAAAGCAAGGTGGGGGTGGGTTGACCCTTTTTTGGGTGTTACATTTTTTAAAACTTAAGATTGCCATGATGCTCATTAACTCTCTGTATAGTAAAAATTTTTTTTCAATTTTTTTTCCATCTGCCATATATTAATATATTTTTTAATTATTTTTGTCACTTAAATAATCTAAACATTATCATTAATTGAAACCACATATCACCAATTGATCAAAAAAATTAAATTAAAAATAAAAACTACATACCAACAACTAACAAATAACATTAATATATACTAATTATCTAAGGATCACAAACATAATTTAGTAACATTAAATATGAGTATGAGCAAATTGTCAGTTCCAACTCCAAGTATGAGACAATTTCAATTCTAACATTAAACAAAATATATTAATACATATATATGAGTACATTTTTTCTTAATTTGGAGTCACACAATATTCATTCAACATCATAATTCATGAAACATGAGTCTCATCAATATTGTTGGAATTTTTCTTTAAAAATGAGAATAAATTTTTAGCATCCACTTCCTCATTTCTAAGTGGAAAAAAAAAATGTAGGCTAAATAAGCTAATATGTGGGTTTAACTAGTTAGCCTATTTAGCCCACGGATTAAGCAGATCAGACAAAAAAAAAACTGATTTAATATGGGTTTTTATTTTTCCACTCCTATAAAATGGATCAACCCACTATGTGAAACCTGATGAAAACCCATTTTGACATTTACACATACCAACATTAAAGTTAGTGTGATTTGCTATCATTGTGATAGGTAATCATTAATAAAAAAATATATTTTTAATTCTATAAAGTAAGAAAAAGTTCATTTAGAAAAAAAGGTTAATTTAATAATATTAGTAGTCAAAAAGTAAAAAAAGTTACCTTTCTCTACTTGTTTAATAATCAGTTTTTGTCACTCTGTCGCGTATTTATTCAAAATTTATTATTAAAGTTAACAATCTCTTTAACTTCAATGTTAGATTTAAATGAAGGTAAATAAAAATTCTGTACTATAAATTATTATTTTTAGGAGCCATTTGATATATTTGATGAGAAGTAGCTTTCTAATATTGTTGGGAAGTTGTTTCTCAATAAGTACATGTATAACTTACTTAATTTATTTTAAGTTATAGAGAAGATTCAATTATTTTTTAAAATAAATATATTATACTTTTATGTTAAATGCAAAAATATTCTTTTTATTAAGAAAATGGATTAACGAATGAAAGAATTTTTGTGAAAAATCATTTTGTAAGATATTTGGGAAGTAGAACTTTTCAGGATTTTCCTCTAAAAATAGGATTTCTCAAATTAAGCCAAATTTATTGAGAACTTTCAAATCTTTTTCAGACCAAATAACATCAGTTATTCTATTTACCAAGAGATTGAACTTCCTCTTCCTACTTTTTATATATTGAGCAACCCCTTACCATTCAATTATTGATCAATAATATGACATAAATAAAAAATATAATATTTCAAAAAAGGAAGCCAATTCCTCATTTTCAACTAAAGATGTGAATTTAAAAATTTTATAAGATTAGATAGAAAAATTAAATGATTAAGGCTTTATTTGGTTGAAAGTTTTTGAGGGAATTTTAAAGGGATGAGAAGGGGTTGGGGGAGATTAAATCCCCTCCTCTTATTTGGTTCAAAAAATTAGAGGGGATTTAATACCTTTCAATTCCCTCCCCCATCTCTTTATTTTTTTCCCTCAAATTATTTTTTTTAATTGAGTAATTATTAATTAATCCCCTCCAATCCCTTTCTGAATCAAACAAAATTTCATTAAAATCTTTCTAATCTCCTCTCCTCCAATCCCACCAAACAAGAAAATTTTAAAACCCCCCAATTCCATTCATTAAAAATTTCTTAAATCTCCTCTCCTCCAATCTACTCAGTTAAACCAAATAGATCATAAAAATAATAGTTAATTTGTTCAAATTTATAGCTGTGAGGGTTTTGCAAAACTTAACCGAAAAACTTTGAATTACATAGGGGCGCACGTGCATACACAAACACACACAGATATATACAATTGTTTTATCAATTTAGATTGGTGTGAATAATAGTAGTTCTCATCTATGTAATTAAGAGTTCATTTCTCAACTTTTATATATAGAACAAACTTAATTGGAAAAGATTTACTATTTGTTCGCAGTACAAAAAAACATCTAATTAATTAACTGGATTTATTTATTTTAATGTTTTAAAATTAATTAATTAAGTTAAACATATTATACCATCAACCGCAGTTAGATTGATTGGTAAGGGACTCCATATCTCTTAGACAAAGTATTGAGTTTGAAGATAAAAAAATCACATTTTGAGAGTTATCACATTTGAGTATGATAATATTTGAATCTAATATTAAAAAAAATCATTATACTTGGGGTGATATAAATTTTTCTCTTAATACTTTCTTTCCATATCTCTCTCTATACACAATCTTCCTTATCCATTTTTTTGGAACCGCAAAAGATTGTTAATTGTGAAATCAAACCAAATAATGATTCATTTAATAATGATCATAAATAAGTATTTTGATCTTATTTTTAGGAATATTTCCTCATAATAATAAATACAAGTGATTAAATTTAATATATTATCCAGTTATAGACTACTTTTTTTAGTCATTTGATCATAATCAATTAAAATAATTATATATAGAGAAAAAATATGAAAAGAACCCAAATCATGTAATATATTTAAACTTTAAAAGATCATTTATTCTAAATTTTCTACAAAAATCATTCATTTGGTAATTATATATTTAAACTTTAAAACATCATTTATTCTAAATTTTAAAAATATTAAGCAATTAAAAGTTGATCGAACTCTCTTTGTAACGCAATCAAAAGTAAATTAAGTGTGATATGAAAATATGTTTGGTGTCTTGGCGTTGGATAATGCAGAGAGATAGAGTCCATTAATTATGCGTGAAACATTTTTCTGTCGTAATTGTTACTTTCCAAAAGTTTTGAATTCCTATAATTAGTTTGGTCCAAAAAACAATTCCTGTAATCAGAAGTCCACAACCCACAATGCATATACCGGCAAAAGCATCTCACAAGAGATAAATACCACATTAAACTTTAGTTAGCTAACTATTACTTTTTTTTTTTTAGTGCATGGAGAATATTTCAATTAACGTTTCAAGACTAAGTTCTTTTAAAATATAGAAATTATCAAAATAATTTTTGTTTATAAAAAATAAAGTCATTCTCATTCACACAATTAAAATCAAACCCCGTAATTACTATATTTTTCATGTTGAATCAATGGCACATTTTTTTCAAAAAAATACAGTGTGAATCGAGAGACATGGATATTTTTGTAACTTAAAGAGCCTGTTTGGTTCCTTGTTACAGGAAATCGATTTTGTGGATGAAGGTTAAATCCATACACGTGTGTGTAAAGTTTCATGAGAAATGATTTTTTTAATTAAAAAAAGAAAAATAGTATATTTTCAGTCATTCCATGTTTTCCATTGCGCGGATTCACCCCACGCGCGACAACGGCATCCCCTGTTATAAATGAGATTTTACAGTTTTTTTTTTTTTTTGCTGAGAAGATTTTACAGCTTTTAAGATAAAACTTTCTCACATTGCTTGGGATGACCAACGAGAAATCAGAACTTACCCTGTATGAAAGGAAATGTGGGTAGGGTAGTTGAGTAATTTGATGACCCTATACTATGATCACAAGAAACGCGTATGTATGGATGTAGCCGTAGGACTATTGGTAGAGTGCTATCTTGCGGCAATGATAGATATTAGATAGGGCCATCGTGCCTGCATAGCCTTTGTATGGGGTTTAGGGAAAAGGCACCTTATCTGATGAGGTGGCAAAATATGATTGGGGATGCTAGATTCTTAGGGCTTACGTGGAATAGAGTTAACGATCTGGTTGTGGGGTCTGTCTGAGAAGTCACGTGTATGAAGGGAAGGAAAGAGGTGGCCTTTTGGACCTCTCCTTCGCAATGATTTGAACATTTTTGGTGTCTTTCGCCTCTTTATCTTTCTAAGGCATTCCCTTTATGTTGGACTAAGGATTATCTTCAATTACGCTCCATTAGGATTTCAATATCTTTAATGTTAAGAAAACACAACAAAATAAGATAATCTGCTTTTGGGCCCATAAGATAAGATAATATTGGCCATATATGGCACTTTTGTCCCTATACTAGCCTATTCTTTTATTAAAAAATTAAGTGATAGTCCCGTGTTTTATACAGCTAGAATTTAATAAAATTAATTATGAGAAAAAATCATACTAATTCATGATTTGTAAATAGTATAATTTTATACAAATTTATATATATATATATATAGATATTAGCATTTTCCCTCCATGAGTTATGATTTTGTTTAATAACCCTTTTAATTATTGTTATTTTTCATTGACAAATATAAAGATGCACGTTTCTAAATTATCCGGGAAAGTTAGTTAATTTGGTTATATATATATATAGTTACAAATTAAATTTTGCATCTAATAATTTTTGTCTTTTCACATGAGGATTTTGAATCCTAAACATCTACTCACATTTCACTTTACCTTTATCATTTGAACAAATTTTTTTAACTTTTTAGGCAGTGACATTGAATCTTGAGGATTTTTAATATTTTTTGTTTTGCAAAAAAAAAATATACTATGAGTTGTAGCTTAATTGATATCAATTAATTATTTTGTTTCATGCGGCATTAAGATAGTGATGTCTGATTTAAAGCGGTTTATTTAGATTAACATTCAACCATGAATATATCTTACATTTAACTAAATTGTTTTGCATACTCAAAAGTGATTATAAAATATCTATATGACCATACCACACAACCCACTAGAAGAAATACACGACGCATTCTAACGTGTCATTGCATTATTATTACATGTCTTTTCATAATACCTCGCAGAGTCATCGTATCACGATGATCACTTTTAATAGTGACATTTTCAATTTATTATCAAAAAAAAGTACAATATATAACAAGTTTCTGTTCACATCTTGTAAATGGTGCAGCTTACTATATATTTTTAACAATATATAAATTTAAATTGGCAAATATACATATCATATTAAAAAATGATTTTAAAATTAGTGTTAATCTGTTCTCGTTAGCATAAGTTCTTCAAAGTGAAAAGTAAGTTTGAGAAAATAAAATACTAGAACGAGAATTATTATTCCATTTATTAATCCGAAACAACATACTTCAATTATTATATTTAATAAAATAAAAATAATAATTTTGCTTCACGACGCCCAATTAAAGTCCAAAGATATACAAGAAAACGAGCATACGCAACTCAAAAGTAATGACAAGTATATGAACAAGATATTCTTCTGCTACCTCACTTGCAGACTAATGTTGAAACTCGTAAACAATGACTGTACTCGTGTGTTTTTTGGGAAAATGTCCTTTTCTTTTAAGATATTTTCTAAAAATATCCAACTTCAAAGTATTTCTGGTATATTCCACAAAATATCAGCTGATTCTATTTCATATATTGTAATGTATTTACCCACACATGTCAATGTCTTCCATTTAGTGATTATGCAAACTATATACTCAGTGATGATCTATCGGTGAAACAAGGCTGCGTCAACGGTGGATGTTTGCTTCGGGGAATTACTTTAAGCTTGTTGTAATATTTTGATAAAATGACTGATTTCTGTGTTCGGCGTAAATTAATTCAAAATATTATCAACAATGTCATATTCAAGAATGCAACATGCCCGTAAAACCTCTAATTTAATTATATTCCCATTGACAAGGATAGAAATGTTGGATTTTTATGTGGAGGCAATCACTATTTTACAAGTGGTAATTAAAAACTATTTTTTGTCTTATTTAATACTTCAAAAATAAATAGAATAGATAGTAAATCCCACGTAACTATATAGTGAATTATGAAATAACAGAACAAATAAAGAATAAGGAAATAAAAGATTCACTGTAATAAATAATGAATAAGAAAATATAATAAATATTAAATATAAACAAAATGTGGATATGATATGATCATTTAAAAGTTCAAATGAAAGAGAAATGGTATATTTTTATGATCCAACAAAATAGTTTTAGAACAGCTTATGGTGAACCGGACATTAAAAAAAATCATACTTTGCAAAATATAATTTAAAAAAATAGGTGGAGCTCATGCGTTACACGAAATCCTATATAATAAGTTGTATTGTTTATAACCCATCAATGGTGCAATTTTTTATATAATTATTAGATTTATAGAATATAAATTCATATTACTAATACGTTCAATTAAAAACAATTGAGATTTCACGAGTTAATCATGTGGCTCACAGATTAAATAAATTTAGACGTGGCATGTCCATACATATGTGCGTGTGTGTAGAGAGAGAGAGAGAGGGGGGGGCGCCAGTGAGCGCATGCCCAGTACATGGAGTACTGCTGTACTGATAAGTGGTTGACCTTTGGCAGTCCCTTATCTTTACCAGAGGGTGACTTGGAAACTCTAGGGCCATTGGAAATGGATAAACCCCCTTCAAAATGTTTTTCCATAATTATATAACTTAGCATGTGACTCGAAAATGTTCAGTCATCAATTAATGCCCAGCCAGCGCCTCTTGTTATCAGAATCAGCATATTATACACTGCGGTTCAAAATATATAGTAATTTTTACCTTATTCTAAATATAATTTTTTTAAAATATGAAATAATATTCATTATTTATGATGTATTATAAAAAATTCTTCATTTAATTCATGAGAGAGGGAGAAAAAAAGTCAATAAGAAAAATTTTAGAAAGATAATGTGATTTTTGAAAGGATTAAGATAATTAACTAATTTTAATTCTCTCACTTAATTATCATAATTTGGTTAAAAATATCTTATATTAAGAATAAGAAGTAGTAATATTCAATTGATATTTTCATCTTTTTTTTAAATTTCAAAACAATTGTGATTTTATAATTTTTAAAATAATATTAATATTTTTTATAAGTTTACTCTATAATAATAATAATAAAGGAAGAAATAAATATTATTATATAATTAATAAGGATATTATAATAAAATACAATCAAATTTGATTAATTTTTAAACTATTTATTGAATTTTTTAATCTACTAAAAAAATTCTAAAATAATAATTATTTTAAACCGAGAATATATATATATATCTATATATATATAATATTGCATATCTTCAACCGCATTGCCGTTTTATATTGTAAATAAATTACAAGTCCACCCTATCATTGAACCCAATAGCAAACCTCATAAAATAATCTCAATTCTATTTTAAATAAATTTATTTTAATAGTTAAAAATTTGAGTAACTAAATTTAAATTGGACAATCATTATGAAAAACAGATCTAAGTTGTTGAATCTGAAGGTTCATGAAAGAATTCTAATTATTTCGAACTAATTGAAGAATAATTCGTTTTAAAGATACTAGTTCTGAAAGTTTTAAGATTATTCAGTTAGGCCAATATCCTGAATATTACTATTCATTTAGACAGAATTCATATGTGGCCAATATCCTCAGTATTACTATTCATTTAGACAAAATTTTAAAGACACTAGTTTGTCAGAATTCATATTTTGACCGATCTAAGTTGTTGAATCTGAAGGTTCATGAAAGAATTCTAATTATTTCGAACTTGAAGAATAATTTGTTTTAAAGATACTAATTCTGAAAATTTTAAAATTATTCAGTTAGGCCAATATCCTCAGTAACACAAAGTCATAGAATATATATGCCTGAACCTTATTATGTATTTTTTTTTTTGGGACCAATTATTTGATGGAAGAAGTGGGAGAGGAAGCTTAAGCAGCCCCGTTATCCTTCCACCACAAGGAAGAAGAAATAGAGGTTATCGCTGTTATTTGAAACCAGCCTCACTCATCAGGAGCCATCCTCCAACCCAATCAGATGAAGCCAAAGCCGTGTGAACCGTGTCCCATCAAATAATTCCAACGAAACAGATTTTTTAAAATCAGATAAAAATGAGTATCAGCTAACCTAAAAAAAATAGGCAAAAAAAAAGGATGTGGGAACCGTAAATCATATTAATTAGTGATGTCATCATTCAATGACAATTATATCCATTATATATGGTTGAATCAGACACTTGATCATGATTATATTCATGAGAATATTCGCTGGTCGCGAATCAAATCAAAAGCTGGTTAGAACTTAGAAAGATAGTTGCTTTCATTAAAGGTTTTATATTACTCCCTCCATCTTAAGATAAATTTAGTGAAAATTAAAGTTTTAAAATATACTAAGTTACTTTGTAAAAATTATTTATTATTTAATATTTTTTCTATTTTTTTTTCATAAAAATATTCAATTATGAAAGAGAAGAAAAACTTTAAAAATATTAATATTTTCTCAATGAGTTTGAAATAAATGTATATGACTTATATTTGAAAATATACTATTAATCACAGGTGTATTTTCAACTTGAAAATGTGGCGGGGCTTAGGCTGAGTTCATTGCTCGTGGTCCATGAACAATTTAACTTCTTAAATATTTATATACGTGTGCGTGTAAATTTAAGACATTTTCAAGGTGCTAATTCTGATCAAACTCTTTCCATTTTGCAGTCATATCAGTCTCAGTGTATCCAGAAGTTAAGATCAGATGAGAAAGAAATATGTTCCAACATCACAGCTTTTTAGTGATGAAAAGAATATAAGTTTTATTAGAATCCAATCTAAAAAAATGGTTCATGAATAGTATTGTGATATTATTTATCTTGGGCTTTATATTTATCTATTTGTATTTTTCATGCATCTCCTATGGTTCAAAAATCTAGCTGGTGCAAAATAAAATACTTTGTTTATCAAAAAAATAAATAAAATACTTTAACTCCATATGTAATCCATATATGTTCCGTGACAATTGAAGATTGGCACTCACACATGCAACCTGAAAAGGCAATAAAAGTGAGAAATAAAATGCTGCAGTCACGTGGTGACCATAGCGACTAATTAATCTGTTGTTTTACTGTTTATGTTTTTCAAAATGCGTGTTCTGTGTATTTGTATGGCCATGGCGAAGGGGCTTCCAGTTTTATTTTTTAAGTAACACCGAAATGACTAATTATAATAACCATGGAGCTCCTCTTGAAATGCATCTCTATAAAATTCATAAAATATTAAAATTAGAAGAATCTTCTATTAAAAAATGGCTAAAGTGTTGTAATAAATAAATAAGAGAGTTTATATTATTTTTACTAAAATTAAAAAAATAAAATCCTTCCAATAATTTTAAAGGACTAAAAATCAAGGAATAAAAAATTAGACCGAATTGGACTAACCGGTATGACTGGAACCGATGCAAAGTCCAGTTCGGTCATAGATGAAGATCGGGTAATTTCAAAACCAGTATGAATCGATACAAAACCAATTCAATTGGAAACCGGTGTCAAATCCAATTTGATCATAGATGAATATCGGGTAATTTCAGAATCGGTACGAATCAATTAATACAAAACCTGTCAAATCGATCAAGAACCGATTTGAACTAGTTTGACTTTTTTTAAAAAAAATTTAAGATAAAATAATATTATTTTTTTGTACTAAGTAACATTATTTTTTTATAAATTTTTTTTATATTATAATATTGTATAAGTATTATTATGATATATAATTATTAATAATAATAGATTTACTTAACAAATAATATGAAAATAGAATATCAATTGATTATTTTGAATTTAAAATATAATTATAGATGAATATTAATTTGTTTAGATTTTAATATTATATTGTAAAACTTATTAATAATATTTTAAATTTTCTATATGATATATAAAATTAAAAAATTATTAAATTTACTTTTCATGTTAGATTGAATGTTAATTTTATAATAATGGATAAATATTTTTTATTTACATTATTTAAAATATATCAAATTATTCACAATTGGTTCAATCTTGATCCGACCATCGAACCTTGAACTAGCGCTTCAGCCGGTTTAATAGTTGGTCCAATTTTTAATATCTTGCTAAAAATATAGCTAAGTAAAAAAATGATTACAAAATGCCCAACAAAAATCAAAGTTTGAAATTTCAAAAGAGACACATTCTTTGAAAGAACATTCTCTATGATTATCTATAAAAGTACTTGCGCATATCAAGTCAAACATACATATAAAGAGGCAAATTAATGTGCTCATAATCGGGTGATTTAGAGTTTATCTGGAAAATTAGGATATAAATTCATGGCTACATCAAGTCCTGAGATTCAACATCTTATGGAAATGGATATTGTGGGTCATGGAGAACTGTGCACAGTAGCTTATATGACTTAGCCGTTTTTTGTTTTCTTAGTTTGTTTTCTTTGTTGTTATTTTTAGGTCAATGACCTGATCCCGTCTGTTCAAAAACATAAAAAATTAAATAAAAGGGCTTGTGTAGGTAACCAAAGTAAGAAGGATAAATATTCGTTTATTTAGAGCATGGAAAATGAAAATCTCCTGGATTAGAGTTAAACTTAAAACCCATTCGTATTATTTCAAGTGACCTTTGAAGGTTTACTGGGGTCACCGCCATTCACATGTCACCTTTTGAACTCCAGTCACCATCTCACGCAGACCCAGTGAGCCACTTGATCAACAAGCACATGCTTACACAACAAGAACACTCATGTCTGTGTTGGGGACCATGTCTTTCCTTCTTTCTAGAAAATGGAGAACCTTGAATTGAACTTTCCATCCCTCCTCCAATCAAAGAATTACAACATAGTAGTTCCTATATATTCCATCCTCCATAATGGGATTTAGCTCTTCGTGGAAAAGCACAATCATCTCCTTTTATGCCGTTGTCAAATTAAGAGAAATTAGACGTATCTTTTCCTGTATACATTGCATGAATCAATATTTCATCAAACTGTCGATCAAAAAATTTAAAAAAGAAAAATCACCAAACTTAATGAATCTAATTTCAATCGATGGTTTTTCATATTTTGGATTCAAGTTTACCATTACTTACAGACCTTTTTATTCTTTACTGTAGCTTCTGTTGGTTTTTCTTTCGTGAATATGGTTTGTAATCTTTTCTATATATCTGAGGTGCTCATATCAGGGAAGGAACATCTAGGGGCGCCTCGTTCTCCTACAGTGGATGATTGTGATAAGAGTAACTGAACGAAGTAGACCAACTTTCGTTCTTCATGCAAGTATTTGCCCTTGTCAATTCTAAATAAATATGGGAACCATTGTCTTGTCTTGAGGTTAAGAGTGCACAAGAGTTGGGTTGTATTTCCCCTTCGCATAGTGTTAGGCCCGCTTTAAATTAGGCAGAAAAAGTGGGCTTGGGCTTCGGTTTGGACACTGGGGTTTGAAATCAATTGATCAATTTTGCATTCTTTTTCTGAAAAAATAAAATAGATTAGAAGTTTTGAAAGTTCATATATTTATAATCCTTGCAATTTAAATGGAACCAGTGTAGATAATGAAACTTAAAGAAGTTTGATAAGTTAATTGGAACCCCTTTGTTTATGTTGGATAACTTTTATAATAAAATCTTGAGGATAGATGATACTTGTCTTCAACTTTTTATGAAGGGATTATTATCAATTAAATCTAGCACTTCGCAGTTTTCAGTCGCTGGCATCCATAGATAATAATTTTTATATATATATATATATATTATATTTGGAGCTTTTTATATACGGTGAAACTTAGGTTCAGTATCTTAGTTGTACTAGTCAATTTGCCATGAAATTTTATACCCAAATACCTCCTATATCCTAGTAGGATTAGGATTGAAATCTACTTAGAACCACGCTATGCAGTTATATGTATATTAATGGTAGGCCATAACAAAGTCATCCAAAAGTAACTAGTTTCCGATTACAAAATTATGGTAAAGTAAATGCCTATAATTATTATTAGGAGTTTCCGTAAGAGCAACCGTTAACAATTTTGAGGTATTTGGATCAAAATTCCGATTTGTCCGGAACAGAACATGTAATGTAACACTAAGTCATTAAGCATATTTACGCGCAAGATTTGGCCACCATAGTTTGCTAACAATTACAACACTCCTTGATTTACACAACTCAAAATAATTTTAGCTTTTTAAACAAGATTAGCATATCCAATATTCAAACTCAAGAACACTAATTAAATTAATATAATCCCCTACTAATTGAGTTACATGCTCTTTGGTCAGCTCTTATAGTTTTTAGAAACAATCATATTATGATACACCTACAACTATCATTATGAAACTATTGGTTTTAAAGAATGCCATGAATGCTAATGTAGCTCACATTTCGCCATGTTATTGGTGCCTCAGAAACGTGAATAGATTTTGCTTCTTGCCCATGAAGCCTCCTTCTTCCCCTTAGCAGCTTCCAATTCTAGGCAAACTCTATCTGCCTTATTAAAGTCGAGAAACTCCTTCCCATTGTAATTATCATTTCATTACATTAGATTCCTTGCCACTCCATTCAATTTATTTTCTGTTGATTCCAGGAACCAAATGGGCCATTGGACTCTCCAAGTTAGCTCAAGGATTGCTTACTGTACAAGCACAGATTTCTCTTCATTCACAAGACCAAATTATATTGAATTCTTGGATATGCGGTTTTTTACTGCTCATTCTCTCTCTAACAATCTCTCTCTTTAATTATAGAATGATGAGAAATATGAAGGGGAAGAACTATAAGGATTCTTTTAATATCATAAACATTAGTAACAACAACAACATATCAGTATCAAAATATCAATATATTATATGAAAAATATTATTCTCTAGGGGTTAATAAGGGCTTTTTTGATTTTTATTAATTTTTAATATTTAATAAATATTTAACATAAATTACTTAGAAAACCATGCATCACATGTGAATTTTGTTTAGATAGTTATTAAATATCAAATTATCAAGATTAAAAAATTAATCTACATCATTTAGGTTTACTCAATATACAAAAATTAAAAATTGAACTCCTAATTACTTATTTAAAAAACGAAATCACTCATATTAATGTAATTTAGTTTCTTTAAAAAAATTTAAATATTTTAGTATATTATGAGACAATTTTTTTATTTATTTTTATAATAATAGATTTTAAAAATATTCTATTTTTTAAAATTTTTATTTATAATTGATATGAGTCTTCAATAACGTTTTTTCTTCCTTTGATTCTTTGCAAAGAATCTCATATTGGTACTGTACTGCAGGATCTTTGGGGACTTGTCCCTACTTTGATGTAACATGTTTGCTTCGGCTTAGCCCACCGTTATTTTACCCCAAACAAAAGTCTCATAGTGAAACGGAGCAAGGTTACAACTTACAGCGCAAGCTTGCTCCTTTCTACGCTTTGTCCACCCATATATATATATATATTTGCATGTATGTATGCGCGGAGAAACTTGGCGGTTCCTCCTTCAATTGAATGACCCACTTCACTACATAGCCTCTTCAGAGTGGGATCGTTGTCAAACTGAATCATTTTCCAACTCTACAGACTGGGATCGTTTTTGCGCTAATGACAGACCAGACCGAGTTCAGCGTTCTTTGCAGCCTCTTCACATGGACTCAGAGAAGCAAGTCGTCGGCCAAGAAGCGCTCCAAGTTCCGCAAATTCCTCGATACCTTCTGCAAAGACAAAAATTATTTCAGTGCAATTCGGTTGATTCTCCCCAATCTCGACCGAGAGCGAGGCTCCTATGGGCTCAAGGAGGCGGTTCTTGCGACCTCCCTCATTGACGCTCTTGGAATGTCCAGGGAGTCCGAGGACGCTCTACGCCTCATCAATTGGCGCAAAGGTGGTGCAAAGACTGGTGCCAATGCCGGAAATTTTGCTCTTGTCGCTGCTGAGGTTCTGTCTCTTTCCCCTCTTCTTCTTTGTTAACGTTTTTGTTTGTGGCATCACACGATGGTTTCGTATCGATGTGCCGCTTACCTGTTTCAACTTGATTTATGGTTTTCCTTTCTGTTATGGATAATCCTAGTTTTCATGGATTGTAGCTTTTCACTCTAATATGCACTTCGAGATATATGATATTAGTAGGCCGTTGGTTGAATTATAAATTTCTGAATGTAAATCTTATGTGACGAGTTCCATTAAATCCTTCATGGAATCACTTTTCTGTTATCGGAACCTGTGGTGGCTCCAAGTTGGAGTTTGTGCTTTATCTCAGGTTCTCGGGAAGTATTCACTCGACATTTACGTTCCTCCTGCAAGTTAGTGACTTTCATTGTTTTTACTTGTTGGTCACTTAATATCTATGCTTAAATCATGCCTCACATTCTTTCAACGTTGAGGAGTCTATTGTTAGGGGCTAAGTAAGTTAGGTTGCCATATTTTATTACTGTAGTTCAAGTATAGTTCTCAGAATATAGCATAAGGTGAGAGACATAAGTAATTAATAAGTGAAGTTATGCTCCGATTATGCACATTCATGTTATTGGACTTGTATTTAGGAGTTTTGATATTTTTACCAAAAAAAATGATGTGAATAAATGAAAGAGTAAAAGACTAACATGTTTCCAATGTCACATTCTTCTTTGAGAGACAGGTGCTGCAGCATAGGCAAGGATTTGCATCTGGTAGATTGACGATAAGGGAGTTAAATGAGTTGCTTGATAAACTAGCTTCAAGTGAAAACAGGTTTATCATTTAGTTATTTATATCTTTATCCTTCTCTGTGACTGCTAACTGGATTTTGGACACTGCTAAATATCTTTTGTTAGTTCATTGGTTTTTCGGAAGCCAACGGCGTCATAATTCATCATACGTTGATCAGTGATGCTTTTAACATGTCACATCATATAATTGCCACAAAAGGACCAATTAATGGGAAAGAAGGATTAATAGATATCAAGAAAATAGGTGAAGCATTAGAATTTCCTCAATCCTTCTAGTGAGAATACATGATTTTGTGAAGTTTTTTATTCAATTAAGATAGTTCAACATCAATCAACCAAAGAGTGCTTTCTGAGACACCAAAATGTTGGGAGATCTGACTGCTTAATCGTCTTCTTAATTGACAAGGTGATATCATCCTCTCCATCCTCCCCTCATATTCCCCCATCTACTTGAAAAAGATGAAGTATAAAGAAATTACTTCTTTTTCCATAGTCTTCTGGCTGCTGAATCTTGAAGTGGCAATGAGGCATGAAATAAAATGGTCAAGTTTGTTAGTGTCTTTGGTGGTGGGAATGCCTTTTGACTTTGAGTTGATTTAGGTGATCAGTGTTTACTTAGCGATGCCAAAGAAGGGGTAAATCCATTTATTGCAAATTCTGTCAAAGCAGTTTTATTGTCTACCAGAATGTGTAGTTTCTTGACAAGCTGCATATGGGATTGAGCAATGCTCCATATATTGTTGCTGGCCATGATGCTAGTTGCTAGTTTAAATAAGATTTTATTATTTTCCCTATTTTATAAAGCTTTTACTTTTGTTATACAATACATAGTGAAATCTCGCAGTAAGTTCAACTTGAAGATCTTGCCCCCTTGCTCTCATATCTAACATGTTGCCATTTTTAAGTTTATTGTATGATGTTCAAATATTCTTCGGGTTTTTAGTTCTGTCTTTGTCATTATTTATGGTAGATTTTTCAATGTGGTTCTTGTGTGGCTTGACCATTATGACAGGGCAGAGAAGACCTCAGTTCTTTCTACCCTTATTCAAAAGACAAATGCACAGGAAATGAAGTGGATTATCATGATAATCCTCAAAGGCATGTTTCTTTTATGCTGGTGAATTATCTTCTATACCTTGTGTATATTTTTAATACTACGTAAAATTCTTATGCAGATCTAAAGCTTGGAATTAGTGAAAAAAGCATTTTCCATGAATTCCATCCTGATGCTGAAGACTTGTTTAATGTAACTTGTGACTTGAAATTAGTTTGTGAAAAGCTTAAGGATCGGAATCAACGCCATAAGCGGCAGGTTAGTTGTGATTCTGAGATGTTCTCTGGAAATCTTATCTCTCCTAAGTCCTAACACACACACACACTCTTGTGACATTTGGGATAAATGTAAATTTGACATGAAATTATTGTGGTCATCTAGAAATAACGTAATACATCAATTGACAAACGATCAGGAATGCATGTGCGTGTCAAGTCTTGGCCATTTTTCTTTCTTTCTCTTTTTGAATTTATTATTTTAGTTTATTTAATAAAATCTTTTGGCCAAATATTTATTAACTTATATGTTCTGAAGACTATGGTGCCAATCTTTCTTTCTTTGTTTTTTTTTTTTTTGAAGAAGAAAGGGGGTAAGGTAAGGGCCTGTTTGCATATTGCTGTAAACATTTTATATTTTAATTTTTAAATCAATAAAACTTGGTTGGGAATTTTTTTTAATTTTATTTATTTTCCATTCATCATTGTTTTGAAAAAAAAAATTTGAGAACCATAATGGTTTTTTAGAACATTTATTTTTGTGATAGCATTTTAATTGTGGTAATTATGGATCACATTACTTTCAGCCCTTCATATTCAATATCATCATATGAATCCCATGAGTTTTTTTTTTTTTTTGCTTTAGATACTGACCCAGACAAATTTTCAGTTTTCTTATATTTCAGAATCATTTTCAGATAAATCATCTAAATGAATTTTTTTTGGCTTTTTAGTTCTCGGAAATTTTTTACCTTAATTTTTGTGCAAATCTGTATTGAGATTCAGCAACAGAAGTAGAACCAAAAATGCCCTAAACTTTCTGTTCATTATCTGCAGGATATTGAAGTTGGAAAGGCTGTGCGCCCTCAACTGGCAAAGAGAGTTGCTGGTGCAACTGAAGCATGGAAAAAGGTTTGTTTCACTAGGCCTTTTAATTTCGTTTCCTAAAATACATACAGTGTATGAAGGAAACTGTGGATCCACTTTATTGGGAAAGATGTGAATTTCTTGTTATATCATCACCTCTTATGAAAGTAATGGAGATGATTATCCTACAGTGGATAGAAAAAGGTAGAGAGAGGTCACAGGGCTGACCCATAGGTTATCTACAGCCAAGTTTTCAATTATTGCAAAACATCTTTCCCACTTCCTTGTCAAACTTCATACCACTTCCTTTGCTTTCGGATTCTATGACATCAATTGACAATAACCACCATTGCATTGTAGATTATCTTCTAACATTATGTATGCTTCTGTGTATGGTGGCTTTTAACACAGAAAGAGGAGCTAATATGATAACTATGTCAAATGGCTTGATGTATCAAAATGCATGATTATTTGCAAGGTGTATTTGTTAGTTTGATATATGTTGCTTATATCTGTCTAATCTAATGCCTCTCCTCATCTATCTATTCAGCTTCATGGGAAGGAAGTTGTTGTTGAGTGCAAATTTGATGGTGATCGAATCCAAATTCATAAAAATGGAACAGATATACATTTCTTCTCAAGGCAAGTTCATGCACACACGTTCAAACATAAATGGATTTTCTTATTTTGTCCTTCCAAATTTGTACTTTTTGCCTCATGAGGATTCCTTCCCCGTTCTCTCTGTTTTTTCTTTTGTTTCTCACTTTTAAGTCATAAGATTGAATGATAAATGAAGAAATAGATGAAGAATTGTGGGAGAGAATGATGCCACTCACCACTGTTTCTCTCATCTATTGACTGCCAATCATTGCTAGGGCAAACTCGACTTACAGCAATTCATAGATACACAGAGATTATAGGGAGACTAGGTTATAATTTGTTAGGATAGACTAATCCAAAAATAACTAATCTAATCCTAATAATATCTAACTGAATATATATAAATGAATAGCAGTAAATGACAATAAGTAAAGATAAGGATAACGACACTCTTCCTCAAGTTGGTGAATGTATGTTCAGCATTCCCAGCTTGAACATGAGATCTTCATACGCAACTCTGGACAATGCTTTGGTGAGAATCTGCAACTTTTCTCTTAGATGGAATATGACTAAGACAAATCATCTTTGTGTCAATCTTTTCTTTAATGAAATTTCTATCCAACTCCACATGTTTGGTTCGATCATGATGAACTGGGTTGTTAACAATACTTATTGCAACCATATTGTCACAATATACTTTCATAGGATTTTGCAAAGGAAGCTTTATTTCAGCAAGCATTCTATAAAGCCAAATTCCTTAACATATACCCAATGCTAATGCCTGATACTCAGCTTCTGCACTACTTCTAGCTGTTAGCAATTGCTTCTTGCTTCACGATATGCTAGGTTCTCCTACACATATGTACAATAGCTCGTGGTTGACCTTCTGATAGTAACTGATCCAGCCTAATTTGCATTTGTATATACTACCACATCTTTGGATGGATTCTTTCTGAAATAAATGCCATGTCCTTTAGTTATCTTCAAATATCTCAGCCTTCATATGATTCTTTGTAGGTTTGTTCATAAATTGGCTCAACACATTTACAGGAAAACATATGTCATGTCGAGTATGTGATAAATAGATTAGCTTCCCCACGAGTCTCTGATATCTTCCTGTGTCCACGGGGGTATTCTCTTTTATTAACTCATCTTTTTTGGTAAACCAAACCATGGTTTTTAACCATCATTTTCCCCTTTTTTATCCAAACAGATTTGTGGTAAACTTCTCTACTTTTATCTAAACTTCATTTTTGTAAATTGTGGTTATTCTAAAAGATCTTTTACAAAAAGGTAATTTAAACGGGCGCTAAGTAGTTTCCATGGGAGTATCTGTTGGTTTACATCCAAGCATCCCTGTCTCCATGAGAAGAGCTAAATTATATTTCCTCTGTGAAATTACGATCCCATGTTTGGATCATGTAACTTCCATCTCGAGAAAGTACTTTAACTCCCCAACAATAATAATAACAACATTAGCCTTATTCTACTAAGTGGGTTCGGTTACATGGATTATACAATGCCAATAGGCTCTATCAAACACCATATCTTTAGATAAATCATTTATCAAGAGGTCACACCTTATAACTTCTCTTAGTGTCCTTCTTGGTCTTCCTCTACACCTTTTAATAGGACTCTAAGCCATTTGATTAACTCTCTTAACTGGCTCCTATTGTCCTCTTCTTTGTACATGCCTAAACCACCTTAAATAATTTTTCACTATTTTCTCTTCGATAGGTGCTACTCTACTTTTCTTTCGTATACAATCATTCCGTATCTTATTTATTCTTGTATGACTACACATCTATTTCAACATTCTCATTTCTTCTACTTCCATCTTATGCTCTTGTTGCCCTTTCAGAGCTCAGCATTCACTGCCATATAGCATTGATGGCGTTATAGCAGTTCGATAAAATTTTCCTTTAAACTTAGTAGATACCTTACAGTCACAAATAATTCTTGAAGTTTTTCTCTACTTTAACCACTCAGTTTGTATCTCATGCATAACATTCCCATCAATTTCACCATCACTTTGTTTAATCGACTCCAAATACTTGAACTGTGACACTTCTGGAATAATTTACTCCAACTTTTACCTTTGAATCATTTCTAACTGGCCTCTTGTTAAATTTGCAATGCATATATTTTATTTTGCTTTTACTTAAGTGGAAATCTCTTGATTCTAAAGTGTGTCTTTATAATTTAAGTTTAGAGTTAATTTCTTCTCTTGAGTCCTCAATTAAGACTATATCATTCGCGAAAAATATATACTTAGGAATTTCCGCCTGTATATATTCTGTTAGAACATCTAAAACCAAATCAAACAAGTATGGACTCGAGTAAGATCCTTGATGTAAATCTATCCTTAGAGGAAAGTCCTTTGTCTCACCTCTAAGAGTTCTCACATTTGTTACCTCTTCATACATATCTTTTATGACTTGAATATAAACCACATGAACATCTTTCTTTTCCATAACTTTCTACAATACATCTCTTGGTAATTTATCCTAAATTTTTTCCAAATCAATGAAAACCATATGCTATTCCACCTATGTAGTGTCATTGCCGGTCCCAAGGCTTTTGACAGTTAGCATAAAATTTTGTTGAATCTCTATGACATGGTACTTTAACTCCCCAAGGATTTTAATTTCGAACTCCTTTGCTAGTGTAGATTTCAATTGCTTCACCTCTTTAGTCATTTCCTATTATCATAATATCATTTATATAAACTATGAGTATTGTAATAAGTCTAGTCTCAGTAGTCTTTACAAATAATGTACGTTCAGCTTGTCCCTGGGTGTGGCCATATCCTATTATTAATGTAGCAAACCTCTCAAACCACGCCCTAGGTGGCTATTTGAGGCCATATAAGGACTTGTTAAGTTTGCATACCTTGTGCTTTCCAAACTGGACGCTATGAGGCACTTCCATATATACTTCTTTTGTAAGTTCTCCATTTAAAAATGCATTCTTTACATCAAATTGATAAAGTGGCCAATCTAGATTTACTGCAATTGATATCAGCACTTTAATAGTATTCAATTTTGCTATAGGAGCAAATGTTTCTAGATAATCAACTTCATAGGTTTGGGTAAATCCTTTTGCCACCAATTGAGCCTTGTGCCTATTTATGCTACCATTTGCATTATATTTAATATTAAATATCCATTTACAGCCAACTGTCTTCTTACCTTTTGGTAAATCAACAATTTTCTTTGTGCCACTCTTTTCAAGGGCTTTCAATTCCTCTTCAAAAGCTTTCTTCCATTCTAGGCTGGACAAAGCTTTATATACATTCTGGGAAACTTTTTCATTTGAAATATTAGTGATAAAACACTTATAATGAGGAGATAATTTGTCATAAGAAATAAAATTACTGATAGGGTGTAGTGTGCATTTTCTTACCCCTTTCCTCAAAGCAATAGGTAGGTCATCTGTATTGTCTATTACTTACTTAGCTGGTACTTGTTCCTCAATCACGGACATTGGAGTGGGCTCTTGACAATGCTTCATTGGATTTGAGACAAGAGCAGGCTCATTTCTTTTCTTCTTTCTATAGTATGTCTGCCATCCTTGTTCATTCACATTTTCTGTCTCTATAGCTTGTTGCATTTGAGGAGATTTAGGCTCCTCTGCTTCATGTACAGTGTCGTTTTCAGTTGGTGTATCTGTTAAACCTGGACATATAGAACCTGATACAGAATCTGTTCTTGAAGAAACAGGATAAAAAACAGCAGTAATCTCAGGTACAGTATTTTGTAAATTTGACTGTTCAGGTTGTTCTACCCCTTGTTCCAACCCCCATTTATTCATACTCTCCCCCTGCATGGGTGTTTGTGTATAAAAAGGAGAATTTTCAAAGAGTGATACATCCATAGTGACAAAAGTACAAAAGTACATCTAGTGCTAGGGTCATAACACTTGTATCCTTTTTGATTGGTTAAGAATCCCAAAATATGCATTTCAATGCTTGTTTGTCAAGTTTGTCCTTTTTATACACATGTACAAAAGCTATATAGCCAAAAGATTTTATAAGGAAGAGTGTTGAGAAAACCAATACTTTGTGGTAAAACACATCGAAGACTATCATATGGTGTTGGAACTTCAAAATTCGAGATGGCATGCGATTGATGAGATAGGTGGCTATAAGTAGTGCATCACCCCAATAAGTTTTAGGTTTATTGGATCTAATGAGTAAACACCTAGCAGTATTAACTAACGACCCGTTTGGTTCATTTACAATGGGGGGTATGTGAGGGTGATCCTCATCACATCACCTGATTAAGCGTGTTTGGTTGAAAAAAAATGAAGTGAAGGAGTTCACATGTGATCCAGATCACCCAAATTCAAGTGAAGTGGATCACTTTAAGAAATGAGGGTGAAGTAGGTCACCCTTGTGTGAAGGGTTGTAAAATCACCTTTCTACCCCTAACAAAATAAAAAAATGGTAGAAGACTTTATCCTCCTTCTCCCTTCGTCTTCATTACTTCATCCACCTCTAGCAAGCTCGCCGTTGGCTTCTCCACCTTCTTCATCTTCCTTCCTTCGTCTGTCTCCCTCCCCAAGCTTCTTCCTCCCTTCATCTATCTCCTTCCCTTTGTCCGTCTCCCTCCCACACCCACGCCCATCGTCTCTGGCCACTATCTCGTTTCCATAAATCATCGCAGATCTTGAACTCAACCTTCATGATCGAACTTGTCCAAAATTGCAGGTCCCAGCCTTGAACCTAGGCTCTAGGATCTTCGTAGATTGTCGTCACCAAGAACATTTTCGCAGGTCTTGTCCGAAAATTTTTAAGTTCAAACTCACCAAAATCAAAGATCTTCATTAATCACAGATCTTCGTTGATCACCGAACACGAAATCCAAATCTTCGCAAGCTCTTCGCAAGTCCATCACCAAGAATGTATTCAAAGATTGTCATTCTCTTATATATATTTTTTTTACAGGCTTGTTTGTTGTTGAAGGGAGAGACAAGATGTTGATGGAGGGAGTGGTGGTGGCCGACGGGGATGGATGAAGAAAGAGGGAGGGGAGTTTTTTTTTTTATGTAGGGGTATTTTAGAAATTTTATAATTATTTGTGTTAAATTAAATATAAAAAAATAAATTTATTTCTCAAATCTCAGTGTCATACTAAACAAACCCACTTAAAGCTCACATGTAATCCTCTTCCCATTACATCCTTTCACATCCTTCCTATTACATTACTTAATCCTCTGGTAATTAAACCAAATGGGTTGTAAGTGTCTATTCTTACGTTTTGCAACACTATTTTGCTGAGATGTATTAGCACATGAACTCTGATGAATTATGCCTTTTTTAGCCAAGAAAGTGTTCATAAATGAATTAAAAAACTCAGTTCCATTATTTGTCCTCAAGATTTTAATGGTAGTGTGAAATTGTGTACGTACCATGTTAGAAGGTACCATGTTAGAAGATGCTAGAATATTTTAGGATATTATTTAGATTGTATTTATTGATTCTTTTCCATTCTTATCTTCTATAGAATCAGGGATTATATCCCTACATTTATTGTAAATATTCTGTATTTATGTTTTAGTTCCTAGGGTAACTTGTATATATACGAGTGTACTCCTCAGTTCCAAAATCATCAGAGAATATTTTTCCGACCTCTATTTGTCATGGTATCAAAGTCAAGGCTCTATTTTTTCTCTGATCGCATTGTTCATCTTCTGCCTTAATTTTTTCAGTCACTGTTCATACTCAAATCGTCATTGTTCATGCTCAAAACCCTAAACCCTTCTATATTAGCCTTCTCTTAACCAAGCCACCCTACCACCGTCCTCAGAAAAGTCCGACCGGCACATCCCCGCAAGCCGCCTCCATCTCTGGCCACCCACGCGCTCCCATGCGCCACCTTTGTCTTCCTGCTCGGAACTAGAGCTGGGAAAACGGGCTTCAACCTGCGTGTTGGCCCATTTTGGCCCGCTTTATGGCAGTCTTGGGCTGGAAAAAACAAAGCCCATATTGAGGTGGTCTTTTTCCAGCGCGGACCGCTTAACCCGCGGGTTAAGCGGGTTAACTCGCCAAACCCGCGGGTTAGCCCGTTTAGCCCGCTTGTTTTTTTTTTTCCCTTCAAATTATCTCTTTTTTCTTTATATATATTTTATTTAATATTGAAACTTGAAATTAGAATTGTCTTATACTTAGAGTTGAAATTTCCCCATATTTTATATTTAATATTGTTGGATTATAATACTTACATAAATAATGATTAATATGTGTTAATGTATTTTGATAAATTGATGGTTTATATGGTTTCTATTTTTAATTTAATTTGGACTAAACTTATATATTTTTCCTTATATACTTTTCATGCTATTCACCAATTAAAATTTAACATGTAGATCTTTCAAATTTTTTTAAGTTTAAGAAGTTAAAAATTTTAATATATAATAAATGACTAAATCTATAATATATTAAAAAATAATCCACATATTAATCTTTAATTGGAAAACAACACTTAAAGCACATAAGAAAAAACATATAAGTATTTTCTATTTAATTATGAATCAATCATATTATTTTTTTATTATTCATATTAGTGATTTAGGTTATTGTTCAAATATAAAAAAATTGGAAAAAAAAAAAATATATATATATATAATATTTGGCCGTTGGCGGTCCTAGGCTGGGCAAATCCCAGCCCGCCAGAAAACGGGCTGGCCCGTCCCCAGCCCGTTTTCTGGTAGCCTGCCACGGGCCAGCCCGTTTTACGGCGGGCTGGCCCATTTCCCAGCTCTACCGGAGACCACGCGTCGAGGCGTGAAGGCGTTGAGAGCACCGTCTAGCTACCGGTCAACTGCGTTTGCTTCGTCTCTATCTTCCGCACCTGTGTCAATCATGAGTGAGTCATCTACTATCGGTCCTAATGTTGAGTCTTCCACTGTCAGTAATAACACTGGCATCAGTGGTGTTTCTGAGGAGTTGTAGGCTATTCCAATGGCTTATAAATTGAACGGAAAATTTTTTGAGTTGGCCTCAATTTGCTTGCACATTTATGAAAGGACGTGGAAAACTCAGTCATCTATTGGATACGGGTCCTAAGCCAGGTGATCCAAAGTTTGATGCCTGGGATGAAGAAGACTCGTTGATTATGTCATGGCTGTGGCATTCCGTGGATCCTGAAGTTAGTAAATCATGTTTGTTCCTGAGTTCTGCTAAAGAGATTTGAGATTTCGTGCATCAGATCTATTCAAAAGTGAAGGATGCCTCTTAGATTTATGAGATTAAGACAAAAAACTTTTCTACTAAATAGGGAGGTAAATCTGTTAATGAGTATTCTACGCTAATGAAAATTTGGTGGCAGGAATTGGATCATTATCAGTTTATTATGATAAAATGTACTGAAGATATTGTCATCTTGAAGCGCTTTATGGAGAAAGAAAGGATATTTGAATATCTTGCAGGATTAAATGCAATGCAGATTTTGATACTGTAAGAATTCAAATACTTGGAAGAGAAGAGTTACCTACTCTGAACGAAACTATTACCATTGTCTTAGCAGAAGAAGGACGTAGGAATGTGATGATGGAGCCCAAGACTATTGAAAGTTCTGCTTTGATATGAAAGAGTATCAATCAAACTTCTCAACCAAAGCATTCTAACAACTCCCTATGGTGTACTTATTGCAACAAGCCTCGCTACACTAAGTATAGGTGTTAGAAGCTTCATGGTAAATGTTCGAATATGAAGAAGGGACAAGGACAAGCTCATGTAGCAACGGAAGTTTCAAGTGGAGAGGAAAGTTCCAGCCATCCTGATTTTAAGGATGAGATTGGAAAATTAAGGAGTTTACTGGAATCACTGGAGAAGAATACTACCAGTGCTTTAGGTACATGTTCTTTGGTGTTCTTAGGTATTTCTATTGAACCTTCATCTGTTATTACTCAGTTGTTATTTGCTCTTACTGCTTTAAATAAGGTTTTTTTTTTACTTATAGATTATGAATTCTGGAGCTAATAACCATTTGACCAATTCTTCAAAAAAATTTATCTCTTATAATCCATGTCCTAGTACCAGAAAGGTTATAATAGCTGATGGTTCTGTTCTTACTGTTGCTGGTTAAGGTGATATCCGTTTAAGTCCATCTCTCATCTTGAGAAATGTTTTGCACATTCCTAAGCTTTGTACCAATCTTATATCTGTTAAAAGACTTACCGGCGATTCTAATTGTTGTGTTTTATTCTTTTCTACCTATTGTGAAATTCAGGAACTGGGCATGAGGCAAAAAGTTGGACTTGCTAAAGAAAAAGATGGACTTTATTTCCTTGATGAGTGCAGTGGACATGATGGATTTCAAAGTTTGTCTTCTTCTTCCTTTCATTCCAAAGAGTTCAGTTTGAATAAAGACCGCATTTGGCTTCATCATCGCCATTTTGGTCATCCTTCTTTTTATGTTATTAAAATGATATTTTCTTCTTTGTTTAAAGACTTAGAGGTTGAGTCCTTTCATTATAATGTTTGTGAATTTGCTAAACACAAATGATCTTCATTTCCTATTAGTAATAAAAGAGCTTTTGTTCCTTTTAATTTAATCCGTAGTGATATTTAGGGCCCTTCAAATATTCCTAATATTTCTGGATCTCGATGGTTTGTGTCCTTTATTGATGATTGCACTCGTGTAACTTGGATCTATATTTTGAAACAAAAATCTGATGTAGGCTCTATATTTTCATCATTTTACAATATGATCAAAACTCAATTTGGGATTGGGATACAGAGATTTCGTTCTGATAATGCAAAAGATTTTTTCAATCAATCTCTGTCAACCTTTTTTGATGCTCAGGGAATTATTCATGAGTTTTCTTGTATTAATACTTCACAACAAAATGGGGTTGCTGAAAGGAAAAATGACCATCTCCTGACCACCACAAGAGCCTTGCTATTTCAAAATAATGTTCCTAAACAATATTGGGGGGAAGCTGTTTTAATTGCAAGTTATATGATCAACAGACTTCCCACATAGACTCTTGGCTCAAGAAGTCCTGTACAACTTCTCACTCACTCCTTCCCTGGCTTCAAAGCTTCAAATAATCTCATCCCTAGAATATTTGGTTGTGTTGCTTTTGTTCATGTGCATCCTTATAATCGGACCAAACTTGATCCTCGGGCCCTGAAATGTGTGTTCATTGGTTACTCTCCTACTCAGAAAGGATACAAGTGCTATCATCCTCCTTCAAAAAGATTCTATGTCTTGGCTGATGTTACTTTTTCTGAGTGTGAGTCCTATTTTCATAATATTCTTCCAGAGAGAGTTGTCTTTCCAAATAACCAGAGTCAAGATCTCTTCTTTCTTGAAATGCCAAATGACTCCTGTGGACCTTCCAATTCCTGTGATTCTCAACAGCCTCTACTTTCCACTTGTCCTTTACAGGTTTACTCTTGGAGGAAAGAGACATCTCAACTAGAGCAAGTTCAATCTCCTGAATTGGAACCTGTTCCTGAAGGCACAAAGCTAACTCCCTCCCTTGAAAATATCCCTGAAAATATAAATGATGATCTTCCTATTGCCTTACGCAAAGGTACCCGCAATTGCACTAAATGTCTAGTATATCCTTTGTCATCTTTCATTTTCTATAACCATTTGTCTTACAGTTATAAAACCTTCCTTGCAAATTTAAATGATATTTCCATTCCTAAAACTTTATCTGAGGCATTGGCAAATGAAAATTGGGTACAAGCAATGAAAGTGGAAATGAAAGTCTTGGAGAAAAACAAGACATGGGATCTAGTTCTGTTGCCAAAAGGTAAGAAAGCAGTTGGGTGTTGCTGGGTCTTCGCAACTAAGTTCAACTCTGATGGTTCCTTAGAATGATACAAGCCACGGTTAGTTGCGAAAGGATATACTTAGACCTATGACATAGATTATGTGGACTTTTGCCCCTGTTGCAAAAATAAATACGGTCCGGATTTTACTGTCTATTGCTGCTACCCGAGATTGGCAATTACTACAATTCGATGTTAAAAAATGCCTTCGTACATGGTGATTTAGAAGGAGATCTATATGGAGGTTCCACCAGGATTTCATTCTTAGCTTATATCCGATATAGTTTGTAGACTTAGAAAGGCACTTTATGGGTTCAAACAATCTCCGAGAGCATGGTTTGGGAGATTTACAGAAGTCATGCTTAGTATGGGGTACAAGTAAAGTCAAGGTGATCACATTCTATTTATCAGACATTTGGCTTTAGGGGCAGTGACAGTGTTACTAGTCTATGTTGATGATATTATAGTCACAGGAGATGACATAGAGGGTATTAATTCCTTAAGGAAGCAGTTGATGAGAGAGTTTGAAATTAAAGAATTAGGGAAACTTAAGTACTTCCTAGGAATTGAAGTTGCTTATTCAAAGCAAGGAATATTCATATCACAGTAGAAATATATTCTCGATTTATTGACTGAGACAAGTAAATTGGGATGTAAACCGATAGATACCCCAATAGAAGTTAATCACAAACTTTGTGACTTCCCAGACGATACAACTGTTGATATGAGATCATATTAGAGGCTTGTTGGCAAATTAATATATCTGTCTCATACTCAGCCTGACATAGCCTATGCTGTAAGTGTTGTGAGCCAGTTTATGCTTGCTCCTAAAAAATCACATTTTCAGGTTGTACATTAAATTCTGCAATACTTAAAAGGTACACCAGGAAAAGAAATCTTGTTCAAAAGAGAAAATTGATTAACCCTTGAAGCTTATACCGATGCGGATTATGTAGGTTCCGTAGTTGATTGGAGGTCAACAACAGGTTACTGTACTTTCCTTGGTGGAAACCTTGTCACTTGGAGAAGCAAGAAACAGAATGTAGTTGTTAGATCTAGTGTAGAAGTTGAATTCGGAGCAATGACCTTTGGAATTTGTGAGCTATTATGGATGAAGATAATCTTGGAAGATTTGAAGGTTAAATGGGACGGTATGATAAAGTTTTACTGTGATAATAAATTAACAATTAATATTGCTCACAATGCAGTATAGCATGACCGGACCAAGTATATTGAGGTAGATCGTCATTTTATAAAAGAGAAGTTGGATAATGGTTTAATTTGCACATCATTTGTTCCTTCAGGAGAGCAACTTGCTGATATTCTCACGAAGGGATTGTCCAATGTTCATTTTCAAGACTTGATCACCAAGTTGGGATTGACAGATATCCACTCAACAGCTTGAGGGGGAGTGTTAGAAGATGTTAGAATATTTTAGGATATTATTTAGATTGTATTTATTGATTTTTTTCCATTCTTATCTTCCATAGAATCAGGGATTATATCCCTACATTTATTGTAAATATTCTGTATTTATGTTTTAGTTTCTAGGGTAACTTGTATAAATACGGGTGTACTCTTCAGTTATAAATCATCAGAAAATATTTTTCTGACCTCTATTTGTCATACCAAAGTCCATAAATTCTTAAAGATCTAAAAAACTTTAGATTTTTCTTTGAAGAGAAAAGCCTGGGTGATTCTAGTATGATCATCAACAATAATAATAAACCATCTATAACCATTGACATCTTTACAGCAGAGGGTCCCCAAACATTACTATGAATTAATGAAACTGGTTTAGATGGAACATAAGGTTGAGAAGGATAGGAGGCATGAGTGTGTTTTGAAAATTGACACACCTCATAATCAAACACTAGACTTTTATCATTAAAAAGATTGGGATACATTTTCTTTATATAAGAAAAATTAGGATGTCCTAATTTATAATGTCATAGTATAAAATCACTCATGGCAGAAAGTGCTATTTTATTCTTCTCTTCACCTTTATTTTGACTCTTCCCAGAAATCACAGAGCCCTGCTCTTTCCTCAGCATTGCTAATCGTCTCCCATGTCACCAAGTCTTGTATACAAAATAGATTATGGGTGAAGACAATCATCCAATCAAAATCTTTTTGTAATTTCTTAACTGATATAAGATTATATGTGAGTTCGGGGACATAAAAGAGCATCTTTCAATATAACTTTATCAGAAATTGTAGCTGTTCTAATGCTTTTAACCTTAGATTGCTTTCCATTTGCTACAGTCACAAATTGACCATCTAGACAAGGTTTCATGGCATCTACATGATGAGGGTTACTTGCCATGTGCTCATTAGCACCTGAATCAATCACCTACACATTACCTTCATTTGTTTTAGTAGTTAGTGCGGTATCATTAGAGCTAGCAATCAAGCTAGTACTTCCCTCCTTTGAAGTGTTCAGGTTTCCAAACAACTTTTGTAGAAGAGCTAGTTGTTCTGCTGTAAAGGATTGTTTTTCTTCACCCTGTGCCATATTTGTAGTGTTGTTTTTGCCTTTCACTTGATTCGGCTTCCCATGTACTCTCCAGCAAGTGTCCTTTGTGTGTCCAGGCTTGTTGCAATTAGAGCCGTCAAAATGGGCCAAGCCCGACGGGCCGGCCCAAAAAGCCCAAAAAAATGAGCGGGCTCGGGCCTTTATTTCGGGAGTAAATACATAATCCGGGCTTTTTGAGCCCGGCCCGTTTAGGTCCTGCCCATGGTGGGCGGGCCCGAGCGGGCCACGAGCCGGCCCGAAAGCCCTAAACTTTTTTCTTTTTCTTTTATTTTTGGTTAAAATATTAAAAAATATATATTATTTTATTAATTAATGATATATAAATTGTAAAATTTAAATATTATGTTAGTTTTTGATGAATTATGATGATAATTAATTGTATTAATTTAAATTATGATAATAATTAGTTGTATTAATTTAAATTATTGTATAAAAAAATTTATTAGAAAAACATAAAAAAATATTAAAAAATTAAAAAAAGCCCGCGGGCCGGCCCGTAGGCTCGATCCCGCGGGCTCGGGCTTGGAAAACCAAACCCATTTTTCAATTCGGGCTTTTTGGCCCGGCCCGAATTGACAGTTCTAGTTGCAATGCTCACATATAGGACGATTGCCTTTCCTCTGCCTTGAGTCATGACCATTGCCTCCGTGAGTTACCAGAGCCATGTTCTCAGCATTTTGAGGTTGAGGATGAGCACCAGTCAACAATTTCTTCTTGCTTTCTTCTTCTTTTACAATAAAAAACACTTCTTTGAGATTTGGCATCTTCTTCATTCCTATGATTCTGCTCTTGAGATCATCATACAGGGGATTGAGGCCGAGCAAGAATTTATAGATTTGCTTTTCTTCTTTATAAATTTTGTACTTTTCTGTATCACTCGAACAAGACCAGATTTGATCTTCATATAGATCAAGTTGCAGCCAGTGCCCCATTAGAGTATTATAATACTCTATAACACTTAATGAGCCTTGATGGAAATCATGAAGAAAGGCTTCAATGTGGAGAATAACAGCATGGTTCTTCTGAGAGGAATAAGTTTCTGCAACAGTCCATACCTCGTGCGGTTTGATACATTATAAAATTGACACTTATCTCTGGGTTCATCCAATTGATAAGCCACGCTTGCACCATACTATTTTCCTTGTCCCATACTTGGAATCTAGGATTATCTGGATTAGGTTTCTTGGCTTCATCGGACAGATATTTGAATTTGCCCTCCCCGGTTATGAAGAGCTTGACACTCAAGCTCCACTGTAAGAAGTTTTGCCTGTTTAATCGATGTGAGGTTATCACAACTGGACCTATCTCTCTTGAAGTAGGCGTTTGAGGATTGACGGCTGAAACCCTAATCAGATTTTGACTGATTTCCGATGAGGAACCATCATCCTCCTTGCCTATATTGTTTCGAACCTGCCAAACTTAACCATCTCTGATCAAGATCATATGACTCTGATACCATGAAGAAATAGATGAAGAATTGTGGGAGAGAATGACGCCCCTTACCACTGTTTCTCTTATTTATTGACGGCCAATCACTGCTAGGGCAAACTTGACGTACATCAATTCATAGATACACGGAGATTATAGGGAGACTCGGTTATTATTTGTTAGGATAGACTAATTCAAAAATTACTAATCTAATCCTAATAATATCATAACTGAATATATATAAATAAATAACAGTAAATAACAATAAATAAAGACGAGGATAACGACAATAAATTATTAAATTCTTTTATATGTTGAAGAACGTACTTGATGAAAGTCATGCTATGATGTGTGAACTTTATCTGGTTTTTCCATTTGCTTTGATCTTCTTAGTAAATGTTGTATTATACGATTTTGTTTTATTTACACTTATTTTCTTAAGATGTGTGTGTGTGTGTGTTATTTTTAAGTTGACTGATTCACTACTGCAGGAACTTTCTTGACCATTCAGAATATCAACATGCAATGTCAGACATTATATTACAAAATATTCTAGTCGACAGGTAGATATTTATGTCGAGTCTTTGTTTCTTGCCAAAATTTTGTTTATCTGTTTTTATTTCTTTATTTTTTCTTTTCTTCATACATATATACTAATTCTACTTCTAAACTAAACATCATAGATATGGAAGTTCCTTAAAAAGGTATTAAATCCTAACATATTGAAGTCCCCAATCTGGTAGTCATAAAAATACTTATTCTACTTAAGATTCATGGTTCTTTCCCCTTACAAGTTTGTTTTTAAGAGAGGGTTCCCATATTTGCTTATGTTTCTGTTACACATCAAGAAGGCATTGCCAGGAACGCACACTTTGTTTTGGTGCCTGTTTGGTTTATCTTTTTGAAAAAGAAACCATGGTTGAAAACCATGGTTTTCTAAGAAGATGTGGTTGGTCAAACACAAACTGTCTTTTTGAAAAATAAAAAGTGAGTTAAACTATGATTTTGGAAAAGGATGGGAAAAGTTACTTTTTCTTCAACAAAACATGGGTTTTGGAAAAGAAGAAGCAAATTTACTCTATATTATATATCTAAAAGTAGTTTTAACCCTTATCATCCAAACAGATTTTTTGTCAAACTTACTTTTGCAAAAAAAAAATCCAAACATAACAACTTATAACAAACTTACTTTATCTAAATTTTATTTTTACAAACTTTATTTATTTTAACTTAATTTTATAAAACTGAGAACCAAACTGGCCATTAGTCTTTATAAAGACAACAACAAATTTTCCCTCTTTTTGGCCATAAGACAACAAAAACTTTTCAAAGAATGTATTCAGAGAAGACATATAACACAGGATCTCAACTCAGTAGGATATGCAAGTTTTTTTTATTGTGTATTTGTTTTTCTTTGCAGGAAAACTTATCCTCTGTTCTTCTATTTTTCCTTCCCTTATGTTACGAATTAATGTGTTCTATATCTGATATACATTGTTGTAGAAGATTCTTTTCAGGAGTGGAATAACTCTCTTCTCATCTTCTCTCTCTCTCTCTCTTCCCCTTTCCCTTATTTTCTGTTTTCTGGTATCACTTTTGGTATCAGAGCCTCTTCTGGCCATGGCATCGGAGACTCGATCTGAAGACAAAGTTGCTGATTTGAAACATAGGTTTGAATTACAAGCTGAGATTGTAGAAGGTAGCCAAACTCGTTTGGAACAGAATACAGCAAACATCGGTGACATCAAGAAATCAATGCAACAGATTCAAGCTTTGGTGACCGACTTGGGTGTGAAGATGATGACTTTGATTCAAAATGTGACGGAGAATCATGGATCGCCTTCCACCAGTACCAATCGGTTTGAAGCTTCAAATCAGGCCTAAGTCCGTGTCGTTGACCCGAATTTGAGTCAAGATCTGATTCAAATGCCATCTCCGAATCCGAATCCAATTCCGATTCCACACCCTCATTCGATTTCGCTTCAGCAACTGTTGCAAATGGCTCCTCTGTTATTGCTAACGCCTTCTTCGATCAGACTTAATCCTTCGATGGTGAATCCTCTATATGGTACTATGCCGCAATTTGGGTCCTATGGCTTTCAGCACACTGATTCGTCTCCTTATATGTTTTCCATGAAACTCAGTAGAGTAGAATTTCCTAAGTTTGATGGAACAAATTTTAAAGATTGGGCTTATAGATGTTAGCAATTTTTTGAAGTTGATGAAACTCCGATGGAACATCGAATCAAGTTATTAAGCTTTCATCTTGAGAAACAGGCACTCAAGTTGATATTTGAGTTTTGTGAAGAAATGGCAAATTTCTGAGATCTCTTGGGAAGAATATTATCGGGAGTTAGAGCTCAAATTTGCGGATGTAAGGCAGGTAAATTCTCTAATCCAAATCAAGAACCTTAAGCAAATGGGTTTAGTGGAAGAATATGAAGAACAGTTTGATGATTTACTAACTGAGGTGGACATTTCTGATGAAACTTCTATTAATCTCTTTGTTGGAGGGCTTCGGCAAGATATTCAATCAGCAGTTAGTATCTTTAAGCCATCTACTCTTGCTAGTGTTATGTGCATGGCTAGAATGCAAGAGTCTTTAGTTGAGGCTCTTCATGAATTCGCTCCAGTTGCTTCAAGAAGGATTTCTTCTTTTCATTCCACTTGCAATAGCAATTTAGGTGCTGATTTTGGCCCTCCTCCACACTTTGGAGTTTCTGGAATGAGGTCAAGAATGCAAAGCTTCCGAGACAAAAATTTTCAGTATTCTTCCACAGCCAATTCTGGTAATAATGCAAAGGGAACAAAGCAGCTTGCTAAGAATCTTTCAAAGAAAGAAATGGAGGATAGAAGGAAGAAGGAACTTTGTTTCTGGTGTCCTGAGAAGTTCCATAAGTGTAAAGACTCTCAACTCTCTTCTTTGACAGTACACGATGATGAGGTCGATGAATTCTTAGATGCAATCGAAGGTGATACTCCTGAACAAACCTCTGCTGTTATCAATGCAATTGAGGGAAGAATAGGGGTCTCTACTTTAAAGATTCAAGGGGTGATCAAGAGGCAGTGTATAATGATACTTATTGACACTGGCAGCTCTTATAATGTAATTTCTGTTACTCTTGTTAAGAGGTTAAGGCTGCTGACTTATCAGATTAAGCCTATCAAGGTTGAAGTGGCCGATGGTGGTAGTCTTTGGGTTGATAAACAATGCAGAACTTTAGAGTGGTTAATGGAAGACTCTTCTTTCAAACATGATTTTTTAGTCATGAAGATTGGCAAATTTGATATGATATTAGGTGCTCAATGGCTGGAAACACTTGGGAAATTTGCCTTGGACATGAGAGAGAAATTGATGGAGTTCTACTTGAATGGGAAATTCTACACTCTTCATGGGGTGCGTAGTTTGATAGAATGTAAAGAAGAAGTTTTAGCACCTAAGCTTTTCCATTCCTCTCAAGTGTTTGCTGTTTCTTTTGATCTTCAGCAGCAACTTACTTTGTTCAGTACCTCATTCTTATTGTCAAGTCAAAATTCTGAATAGGCTGCAGTTTTGGATTCTTTTAAAGATGTTTTTGAAGAGCCTATTTCTCTTCCTCCTCCTAGGCAGTTTGATTATCAAATATCACTCACAATTAATCAGCCAATTTCTTGCAAGCCACACAAATATGGACCATTGCAGAAAAATGAAATTGAATGACGAGTTCAGCAAATGTTGCACAATGGAGTCATTAGAGAGTTCTAGCTCATTTGCAGCTCTAGTATACTTGTTCCAAAGAAGGATGGTACTTGGCGCTTTTGTAAAGACTATCGCTGCCTTAATGATGCTACTATTAAAAATAAATTCCCATACCTATCATAGAGGAGTTGTTGGATGAATTACATGGGGCAGTGTTCTATTCCAAGTTTGATCTTCGTGCAGGTTACCATCAACTCCAAATGGTTGAAGATGATGTGCATAAAACAGCCTTTAGGACACATGAAGGATTATATGAATTTGTGGTAATGCCTTTTGGGCTTACAAATGCACCAGCCACTTTTCAAGGCTTGATGAATTCAGTTTTGAGAGCCTATTTGAGGAAATTCATTCTTGTTTTTTTTTTATGATATTCTAGTCTACAGTAAAGGTTGGAATGATCATTTAACTTACCTTCAAATTACCTTGCAAACCTTGCGACAGAACCAGCTTTTTGCTAAAGCCTCTAAGTGTGTCTTCGCAGCCACAAAAGTTGATTACCTAGGCCACATTATCTCGGTAGAGGGTGTTGTTGCAGATCCTAAGAAATTACAGGCAGTGACGAGTTGGCCAACTCCTACTTCAGTTCGAGAATTAAGAGGTTTTCTAGGCCTTACTGGTTATTATCGTCGATTTATTAAGGACTATGGTACTATTTGTCGTCCTTTAACAGATTTACTAGAGAAGAATGAGGCTTTTGTTTGGACTGTTGATGCTGCCAAAGCTTTCTTCACCCTTAAAGCAGCAATAATATCTCCTCCTGTCTTAGCTCTTCCTAATTTCAATGATACTTTTGTTATTGAGACAGATGCTTCCAGTGTAGGATTAGGGGCTATTCTATCTCAAAATGGTCATCCTTTGGCTTATGCTAGTAGGGCTCTTAAGGGTCACAAACAACACCTTTCAGCTTATGAAAGGGAATTAATGGCCATTATTTTTGCTGTCAAGCAGTGGAAATCATATGTAGGGGGTCGAAAATTTATCATAAAAACTGATCATTTACCTTTGAAGCATTTATTGGAACAAAAAGAGGTTAATGCAGACCAGTTTAAATACTTACACAAGTTATGGGGCTTATCTTATGATCTTGTGTACAAGAAGGGGGTGGATAACTCTGCTGCTGGTGCCTTCTCTTGCTATTCAGTTGGTCAGTGCCTTCCTCTATTTGTTTCAAGTCCCATTTCTACTTTACTTGAGCGTGTTAAACACTCTTGGGACTTAGATGACAGTGTGCAGAAACTAATACATGAATTAGAATCTAATCCCTTGGCCAAACCTAAGTTTTCTTGGCAACACAACCTACTCAAACATAAAGGCAGATTAGTAGTGGGTGCTGATAGGGTTTTACGTGCTGATTTACTGTCTTATTTTCACTGTGATGGGCATGCTGGACATTCTGGAGTTACACCTACATACAAACATATTTCTTCATTATTTTACTGGAAGGGGTTGGAGAAGGATGTTAGAAGTTATGTTCGTGAGTGTGTGAGTCAAAGATTTAAACTAGAAAATTTAGCTACTCTGGGTTTGCGACAGCCTCTTTCTGTAGCTGCTCACATTTGGTTTGACTTGTCCATGGACTTCATCAATGGACTTCCTAAGTCTTACTCCAAGACTACTATATTAGTAGTGGTAGATAGGTTAAGTAAAGCTGCTCATTTTGTTGCACTTAAGCATCCTTTTACAACATTGGAGGTTGCTCAAGTCTTTATGGATAATATTGTGAAGTTGCATGGTTTTTCCGTAGTCTATTGTATCGGATCGTGACCCTATTTTTTGTGGTAAATTCTGGAAGGAGTTATTTTACCTCTATGGTGTTAAACTTCAGTTTTCATCAGCTTATCACCCACAGTTCGATGGTCAAACTGAAGTTTTAAATCGATGCCTTGAATGCTATCTTAGATGTATTATAGGGGATTTTCCTAAGCAGTGGGTAAAATGGCTACCTTTAGCTGAATTATGGTACAACACCACTTACCATTCAGCGACTGGTATTACTCATTTTCAAGCTGTTTATGGCATATCTCCTCCTACCCACTTACCTTATCTTGCGGGCGACTCTCCTAATGAAGTAGTAGATAGGTCTTGTTTGAACCGAGAGCTTACCATTCAGCTTCTTAAACAGGATTTACTAAAGGCTCAACATCGTATGGTGCGACAAGCTAATAAGCATCGTTCTGAGTGAGTATTTGTTGTGGGTGACTTGGTTTATTTGAAATTACATCCTTTTAGGAAGAACCTCTTGAATAATTCTTCCTTAGATAAATTGGCTGCAAGATACTTTGGTCCTTTCAAGGTGCTGAAACGAATTGGACCAGTTGCTTATGAGCTCGAATTGCCTTCTACTTTCAGAGTACACCCTGTTTTCATGTATCCCTCTTGAAGAAGTACGTTGGATCTGCTGTTCCAGTTGCTAGTGAGCTTCCAACAGTTGATGAAAATGGCCAATTTGTTTTGGAACCAGAAGAATTATTGGGAAGGAAGTTAGTCAAACATGGTAACCTTCTTGTCACTCAAGTCTTAGTTAGATGGAAGCATTGCCGACCGGAAGATGCTACTTGGGAAGACCTATCAGTCATTCAACAGCAATTTCCTGCCTTTCTCACCTCAACACCTCCTTCTGCCACTATCCTTGTGGACAAGGATGTTTTTTTAGGGGGGGAGTATATTGTTACGAACTAATGTGTTCTGCTATAGTTGTTGAGTTGTTATGTGGTTTGTTATAGTTAGTTAGATGGGTCCCTGTATCTGATATACGTTGTTGTAGAAGATTCTTTTCAGGAATGGAATAACTCTCATCTCATCTTCTCTCTCTCTCTCTCTCTTCCCCTTTCCCTTATTTTCTGGTATCACCTTACTACTATTTTTTCCTAGAAAATAAAAAAAGAGAGAACAAAATAAAATGTGTATTATAAAATTGTTGCTTGAAACATTTATTTGTTAAGCATATTCTTAACATTATGTCTATGTCACTCAAGTATGAGGAAACAATGTACTATTTATTTGATTAGCTTATCTTTTTTTTTTTTTTTAATTTATCTTTGCTTTATGATTTTGTTTAGGTGTATTCTTGACGGTGAAATGTTGGTTTGGGATAGATCCTTGAACCGTTTTGCTGAATTTGGTTCAAATCAGGAAATAGGTACTTACTGTGGTCTGGCTTAGTCAAAGATTTTCATCCCTTTTCATATTATAGCCCTCATTTTCCATAGCATTTTTCTCTTACAATTTTTTTGCCCCTCACAGCAAAGACAGCGAGAGACAGGCTTGATAGTGATAGACAGGTTATCATTTTTGGATCTTGTCTTTTTTTTTGGTGGTAGAAATTGATAAATTGAAGTTTAACTTTTTCTTAGTCTTTAATTTTCTTCTTGGTGTAGTTATGCTGTATCCTTGAACTAGAAGAGTTCAGCCATTCAATTCAGCTTTCAAGGGCTTTTTTGTGGGTTGGATGTCAATGAAAGAATGGGTATCTAATTTTGCATTTTATGGGAATTTGCTTATGTAATTAGGGATTCAATCATTCAAGTTTATATCTGTATCCCTTGACTTAAGAACGGCTAGATGTTGCATTTGATATCCTTTATGTTGGAGATACAAGTGTAATACACCAGAGCTTGAAGGAAAGACATGAGCTTCTCCGTAAAGTTGTGAGGCCCTTAAAGGGTAGGTTGGAAATTTTAATACCTAATGGGGGTCTCAACTCTAATTATCCATCTGGTAAGATTCTTTCAGAAATTAATTTTTTATTTTTCACTTTGAGGGAAGGTTTTCCCCCCTCTGTATGTTAGTAACTATTGGTCTGATACATAAATTGAGTCATCCATAAAACTGATAATTGCTTGGTTTTCATATTTTGCAAATTTTTACATGTTCTATTGATTAATGCAATGACATAGCATATATTTGCATAAATTTGTCACTTTGCTTTGTGTTTATGTATATACCAGGCCTCTCACCCATGTTGTTATGCAGGGGAACCTTGTTGGTCATTTATTGCTCGTAATGTGGATGAAGTTGAGAGATTTTTCAAACAAACTATTGAGAATAGGTAGCAAAGAGCCTCATTCTTTTTTGCATCTCAGGCTATATGAGGATATTTGAGGCCCATTTTGTTATTTTTTTTTTAAATCTATTTTTTTCATGGCTTGATCATATACAGTGTGAAGTAGGAGAGTTTAGAAAGTCTTGAACATCTTACTTGTAGCTGCTTGGTTGCTGCAAATATTACATGGCAGGAAGGGTAGCTGGATACTTGGCGTGACTGAAGTTGGGTTTAATGTGGGGTTGATCATTTTTTGAATCATAGGGGATGGTGATAGTTTATGGTTGGATGGTTAATTAGGATCTATGAAGAATGAGCATTGAGATAAAGGTCATACATTTGAATTTGAAGGATTCAGAGATTAATGCTCTGATTCTCTTATTGTTCAAGTTTGAAACAGGGGAACAATATATAGAGAGGAGTTTGTATTGCCTAGGAGTCTTCTTTTTGGGTTAGTCTCTAGTTTATTATATAGATAAGGAAGTTAGATATCTTCACATTTCCTTGCAATTTATCTTTACCTTGGGAGTTTATTTGTACTTAACTATTTTTCCAGACTACCATTAATATAAAATAAGAAAAGTATACAAGACTAGTTAGAGGAGTTTGTTTTCAGCCCACAAATTATGCAGTATTTGTTACTTTAATTCTGAATTCTAACATCAATATATGCTGTGTATATGCCTATGTAAGCATATTTCACGCTTAACCTGTTCTTGTAGTATTAATTCAAGTTGTAGAAATCTGAAGGTAATGGTAGCTTCTTGTGTTGTTTAATATAGTAGTTAGCTTCTGAATAATAGTCTGATGTAGATAGCTTAAATTTATTCTCTAGTTCTACTTTAACACACATTACATGTGCTTCTTCTGAAGTGTTTAGTTTTCTCCCCCATTTAGAGATGAGGGAATTGTTCTGAAAGACCTTGGTTCCAAATGGGAACCTAGCGACCGTAGTGGAAAGTGGATGAAATTGAAGCCTGAGTACATACAAGCTGGTTCTGATCTGGATGCACTTATCATAGGTATAATTTTCTTTCTAAGCTTCTATACATTCTAGAGCATCCTGTTTTTGACATTGCATGTTGGAGATAATCATTGAAAGAAAGTCCCACATCTAAAAGTGATAAGAAAAAAAAAAGGTATATTAGCTTGTAGCAATTCTAACCAAGTAGTTTTAGCTATTTTGGTGGTATCGACAAATCTAAGCAGAAAGCCCATACAAAACTTAACTGCTAATTTGACTGTGTTGTCTTGACTTTGTGAAGGTGGTTATTATGGCTCAGGACGACGAGGAGGGGAGGTTTGGCGATTTCTCCCTATCTGCTGGCTTTTAACGGTTCTGTTCCTGTATGCAAAGTTATAGGGGTGTGCCTCTAATTGCAGGTTGCTCAATTCTTGGTGGGCCTTGCAGAGCGTCTGTCCCCTAATGCACATCCCAAGAGGTATGAATTTTTTTAAAATATAACGTACTTCTGCTGCTCAAGTTTAAGTAGTTTTTCCTGGTCATCATTCCTCTTGCCTTAGGATCAGTTGTTTAGAACATATTAGATCTGCTGCATGTTGATAGTTTTATCGGTTGTTACATTATTTGACCATTTGGGGACATTTGATTTGTGTTTATCTACTATCTTTTTCATTTGCAAACATGGAAAAAAAAACTTTTAAGATTGTTAAAAGGTCGAACTTTTTAGTTATTTCTGCACAGTTAATGTTAGGGAAGAGAGAAGTATTTGGTTTAACATATAGAATTGTGGATATCATTTGAGTTTTTCCTATCTAAATCTCTACTAAATTAGTATTTGATCATTTGCTTTTGAAAGGTTATTATGGAGATGTGAAACTAATTTTTTATATGAACAGATCATAACTTAAACCTACACCATTTTCACTAAGACAATTCCTGAAACTATGCATTAATGAAGCACAAAAATTGCTTTTTCTAGATTATGTGCATAGTGATCTATAAATGGTTAAAATCAAGTGTTTCTTTTCATTGCAGATTTATTTCCTTTTGTAGAGTTGGTACTGGACTTTCTGATGATGAGCTTGATGCCGTAGTTACCAAACTGAAACCATATTTCAGGTAACTTGTATATATTGATTAAATGTGATGGGCATCTAAGTGGGATGGAGGACCTTTTTCCAAAAGCTAGCTATAAAGGTGGGATAATTAATCTACTTGAGTACCCATAATGCATCCCACACTACTCAATATAGGACTTAAGTATCCCATATTACCTTGATTTCCATCAAAATGTCTAATGAGGTTGATGAAATTCATCATGGCTAATTCCATGATCCTTTTCCTGGAAACTTGAGACAGCTAAAAATTGGCTATAGTAGACATTTATTTGATGTCCAAAGCACTATTAGGTCAGGTTTGCTTGTTCATAGAGGTTGTGTGGTATGCTGTGTTCAAATGAAATCAAGTGGTTGAAGATTGGAGGTGTAAGTGTAATTTATTGATTTTTTCTTCATGCTATAGTGGATTTTTTTTTTGGTGTTAGGAAGTACGAATACCCAAAGAAGAGACCACCAAGTTTTTATCAAGTCACTAATCATTCAAAAGAACGGCCAGATGTGTGGATCGATAACCCTGACAAGTAAATATATTCATCTTGATGTCTAAAGTAAATGATACTTTCACTTTCAATTGTAATCAATTTACCTCTCTCATGCAGATCAATAATTCTCTCTATAACCAGTGATATTCGAACTATAGAATCTGAGGTGGGCCAGATGTCATGTGTGTTGGTAGCTGCAAGGATTGCAGGATTTCCTTGTCTTCTAAATTGCACAGTTTTCATTTGAATGGTTTGCAGGTATTTGCTGCACCTTACAGTCTGAGATTTCCTCGAATTGACAGAGTGAGATATGACAAGCCCTGGTATGAATGTCTTGATGTGCAATGTGAGTAAATTGTATCAACTGTTCTTTGGTATTAGGCTCTGATCATGATCAATAGATCAACTTAATATTCTCTCATTAATTCCTATTTCCTTCAAATTTGTTAAATAGCCTGTGTTGATATATATTTGTCGCACGCTATAAAACTTAATTTTGATTTCTTTCTCTTCTGACTTTTCAGCATTTATAGAACTAGTGCATTCTAGCAATGGCACCACAGAGGTGGGTACAGAACATTGCAGCATGCAGGATGGTAAATCAAAACGCATGAAATCCTCTACAAGGGAAGAGAAGAAAAACATTCCCATTGTCCCTTCTCATTTAATTCGGACTGATGTTTCCAATGTTAAAGGGGGCTCGTTAATATTCTCAAATATGATGTTTTGTATCCTGAAGAGTTTAGCAAGTTACCTGTGATTTGTTCCTCTAATAGATTGCTGAATATTTTTTTTTCTTGTGATGTGTTTTAGAAAATATTTTTTTCTATATATTTTCTCCTTTTCTTTTTTTAAATTTAATCTTGAGTGTGCTTATCTATTTTCCCACACTGTATTTAACTGGATACTTGTTGAGTTCTAACAGGGCAGTTGCATCTGCAGATATACTGACAATCTCTCAAGGAGCATTGTACTAATGTTTCTCAAAATAAAATGCATTTTTGTTGTGGTAGAAACTGTAGAAAAGACATAATTTTTTAAAATATTTTATGTTGCTTTACCCTTTAGTTTCTCTAATGGTGGAAGACATTGAAAGAGCTTTAGGTAATAATGCTCCATATCAGTTCTCCTAGGTCCTAGTTGGATTGGAAAGGAGAATGATTTCCCTTCCTTGCTGTGCTGCAGAGGTGCTGTGAGGATAGAGGAGAGAGAAGAGGTGGTGCCAGTGGGAACCACCCAGCCGTGGCCCCACCTCTGCTCCATGGGGAAGAAGCCAGTGGATTTTTTTTTTTTTGGCCTCAGAAGCCAGGGGGATTGAAAGTCTTGAGGATGCAATAAAATTTTCCTTGACAGATACAGATTTCGTGAATATGCCTCCATCCCATTCTCTTGATTCCTTGCATAAGATGATTGCTGAGAATGGGGGCACTTTCTCGATGAACTTGAATAATTCAGTCACCCATTGTGTTGCAGCAGATAGCAAGGGTTCTCTCCTTCTCTCTCTAACACCCCCCCCCCCCCCATGTGCATGTGGGCAGGATCATGGGAATGCAAGCATGCAAAAGGGCCTAGTTCTATTTTCCAAATATATAATAAACAGTCTTATGGCAGGTTTTAAATTCGAAGCTGCAAAACGTCATGGCGATATCATCCACTATAGTTGGGTATCAGATTGCTGTATGCAAAAGAAGCTTGTTCACTTGCAGCCAAAGTGAGTAGTGTAACTGAGCCTGGTTTCATTTAGCTTCACTAAAAGCATTTCTGATGGTATATTCCTTTCAATGGTCTTGTTTGAAAGGTACTTCCTCTTTCTTTCTGAACCCACAAGGAAGAAGTTATATGAAGAAATTGATGAGTTCTCAGACTCTTACTACTTGAATCTTGATTGTGTGGGCATCAAGCAGGTAATATTAGCTAGATATTTTTACCTCTCAAATGCTGTCCTCTCTATGGTATATACGGAAACATAAGGAGTAAATAGAGGAAAGAATCCACGTTTATTTGATACGTACTCTGGGCTGGATAGTTTATCTTGGCTTCTATTTGGTGCTTTGTATGTGAAAATAATGAGAGGGTGAGAGTTTATCTCGCCCTCATCTATTTTTCTGATAATGTCTGCTATCCTTAATAGAATGAAGAGTAATTGCCCTATAAAACGTATCAGCCCTATTAGGACAAAAGTTGCTTGGAAGTTGAAGGTGAAGATCAAGTTTGTCTGTGGTAAAATGGGGCATACTTTTTTTTCAACTAAATCAAATGTCTTTTTATGCCTCTTATCCCTTTGATTTTAGCGTGTGTGAGGCTGGATTTTATATTATAATTATCCTGCTATGTGATCCTTTTTGATAGGGGTAACATCTCAATTTCCTTTTTGTATGGACCTTTTACTGTAAGATGGCTTGTATGCATCATATTATAAGATGGCTTTCTTACTTCTCCTGTCCTTTTTTTCCTTAAATAAATAAAAGTCAACTTCAATGATGCACCAATAGAATTGTGATTCAACTCTGGTTCGTTTCTCTTTTAGCTCTTGAGCAATGTTCCCAGCTCAAAAAAAGATGTCAACGCTATCAACTATTACAGGAAAAAGTACTGCCCAAAGCATAAGTGGTCTCACTTTCAAGGATGCTCCATTTATTTCTACACTTTCTTGCCACCTTCGTAAGATAATCTAATTATTTACCTTAGCGTATAAATATTTATGGTTATTTTTCTGTCTTGCTAAATAGCTCTCTGATTATTCAATTTTTTCATGAAGGAAAGGGGATTGGGAAGTTCTGTTGGGACTTTCTCTGAGGAGATTGCAGTTTGAAATTCTCATGAGTGGTGGCAAAGTTACCGATGATCCCACTTCGGCTACCCATTTTGTGGCCTTGTCAGTGCCAGGATATAATGTAGACTTTGAAGACATGTTGACAAGGTTAGCTGCTTGTATGTTGTCTTGTTAAGTGTGTGCTTTTTTTTCTTTTGGATGAAAAGCCAAATACAGAAGAGGTTAAAGAGAAATAGAATATCGTAGTTGGGGTAGCATGATGGCTCCTGAAGAGACCCATCCACAGCTTCCTGGAGTCTTCCTTGATCAGGCCATAAGTGAATCCTTTGAGGGAGCTGGAAATTAGATGGACTCCCAACACTGAAGAAGCTTACATGGATAACATGCCAAACAGCTCATGCATTGCCTCTCACCATCACTAGCTAGTACTTCAGAATTGCACAGAAACTGGGAGGGAAAGTTGCCAACATATCAGAGTAGAAAATTACCAATTTGACAATTTAGAGGATGCCCAAACTTCCCTTGCTACCAAGTTCTTCCCGTCTAGCCTCCCAGCTATTTTTTATTCTTTCATTCTCTCTCGTCTAACTATTGTCCTTGCCAGGCAAGTTGCTTGTTGCCACCTATCCATCTGCTCTGCTCCTGGCGTCTTTGCAGGATTACCAATCCCGTGCATCTGAATTACCCCTTATTACTCATCAAGACCTTCCCTCAAATATCTTTTGAATTTTCTACTTTCTTTCTTTAAAAAAAAAAAAAACCTATACTGATGGATACTTACAATTTTGATTGTAGGATGCTCCATTGACCATTGCGTAGACAAAATGATTAATATTCTGAACTGTTTATTACATATTAAAAAAAACTGTAGAATAATGACGAAGGCCGCTACATTGACCATTATAAACTGTGTGTGCTGGTTACGTCATCCTGGCTTTTCATGAGTCTATCTTCCTTGGCATCCTGACATGAAATCATTTTATTCTCAATAATATTATGCCATGAAATTTTTCACTTCTTTCATGGTGGTTTGCATTAGAGGTTCTTTTTGCAGGAAAACTAACCATGCATTTGTTCTGTCTTCCTTTCTTATTTGGGTTGGGTGGATTTTCAACTATATATAGTTTCACTTCAGTAGAAGGAAAATTTCTTTCGAGCAAGAGGCTGCATGTTGTTGGATCCCAGTGGCTTGAAGATTGTTTGGAACAAGGCCGAAGATTACCAGAAAAAACATATACATTGAAGCCCAGTGGAATAGAAGAACTAACTACTGAAGAGTGGTAAGTTCAAATATATGGATGATAATCCACTTGTTTGCCAGACTTGTAGTACGAGAAAAACTCTTGAGAAGCTAATGAAATGAATACAATGAATTTGACAACACCTTTACTGATGCTGAAAGTTGCAAGTACAATATGCCAGTGGAATAATGATTAAGTGGACATTCTTAGATGTTAGAATATTTCTTTTGGTGGATTAAAAACATTTTCTTGTGTTACTTCACTTAAAAAGATATACTTGATGGACCTTTTAGCATGTTAGGCATCAAATGCTTTTTTAATGAATTTAGACGTGTTAATTTGATACCTTGCATTATCGATTCAGAAGCTGATTAACATGATGGTTTTGTGCTGTTTCAGTGAACATGACTTGGCTTTAGAGGGTCATTTTGTTGGAGATAACGTAGAAGACCAAAATTTGTATCTTGTCTCGGAAAATGGTTGTAAGCTGAGAAGTGCAAAAGCTGTTGATGCCTCGGTGGCCCTGGAGAAGGGTGGCAAAAGGAAACGAGGAAGACCTGCGGGCAGAGGAAGTAAAAAGGTTAGAACAGCCGGCAATCAAACCCAAAGATCACGAGCGCGTAGTGGAAAAAGGCCTGCTAAAATATGTGAATATGAATCAGATGAAAGTGGATCTCATGATGATAAACCATACGAAGATGAGATTGACGCAGGAGATGTCAGCCTTGACTCTCACAAGAAACATTTAGAAACCCCAGGGAAAGGCGCAGAAGTCCCTGAGACTGTGATTTTACAAAATTCTGAACCATCAAAAGTAGACGATGCAGATAAGCATGAGGTTTTGAAGGACGTTGAACGTGAAGAACAATCTGTTCCCGAAATTGAAATGACTGAGCAGCACAATGATCAATACAGTAAGGCTGATAAACTTGAAATTATAGCTGATCCGATACAGGCAATGCTTGTTGACATGTTTCCCGGCCTCACAACAGAGAAAGTTGATGGAACAAAGAAAGATAATGTTGAAGATGAGAAGCCGCCTGAACAATCCAATGCAGAGCCTACAAGGAAAAAGAAAGTCAGCTATAAGGATGTTGCTAGTGAGCTGCTTAAAGATTGGTAGAACATCATCTCGTTGGAATGTTATGTATTAATGTATCACTTCTTTTCTGTATATATGCACCAAAAAACCCTTGCCAAAATATTCACTTTCTAATCTTGCATCGTTAAGCTATCTTTCTTTTTCTTTTGTCATCTGACATCTGGACTTGGTTTACTCTATGGCGAGTTGTGACTACTGACTAGTTTAAAAGAGGATAATGGTTGCTTGCTAATGTGTACCATCTCTCCACGTAAATTAGAACACTATCTGGTGCATGCCATTCCATAAATCGCATTTAATTTACAAGTTTTGTACTGGATCTAAACAATTGCATTTTTGTTCTCATAGATGTATCCATGAATATGAAGATGAATTGAATTATATTTTCTGGTATATCGTTCTCTTGATATTGATTTGATTTCTAAGTCAATCAAGTAAAAAATGTCATAAATTATTATTAATTAAAAAAATTCAAAATAATTGCCGCATTGCTTTTGATGTTCTAGTCTTGAGGAGTCTAAATAATTATAGAAAGGAAAACACACAAAAGATAATTCTTCAGTAGATTCTCTTCAATCAATGAATGAACCGGCACATAGTACAGGATGTGAGTTGTTACCTTTGTACATGTTGAGATCCCGGAGACTTGAGAAGGATTAATCTAAAGTTGCCCGTTTTCCGTTTTCTTCTTGACTTGTGCATGAGAGGCATTATATTACCATGTTTAATTGTTTATTATTGCTCTCCGATTTTCGTCAAATGGCACTATTTTTTGTAGAAATGATTCTGTTAGAGAATATATCATGAACAGTATGCATCTGATTGTCTATTTGATATTCTCAGGGATTCAACCCCTTGATGCAATATATGTAGTGCATTCAATCTTGTTCCAAGTGAAACTTGAATCTCCGCCAAAAGTGAGTCTTGTTCAATATGGCAAACATGCTTTTGTCCGTAGGCTCCCTTGCTTGCTGAAAGTAGAACATAGATATACAATAATATTGTTTTCTTGTACTTTCAAGTTTCCATCAGTAATTAATTAAAATTGATTGTGCACAAAATCAGGTGCCAATCGATGAAGTGAGTTTTGCTAGCATAGATCCTAATGCCTTAAAAACAATTACCAAAGCCACGGAGTATTGTGTCTGTGACCCAGGAAAACCATTCTCCAGGAAGTTCTGCTACTTGCTGTCCATCCAAAGGAGAAAAAGGTGTTCAAAGTTCTTATACCTTTTGATTATGAAAGAAAGAAAAGTATGTACAACAAGAAGAAGTGAAATCCACTACATGAATCATATGATCTTATTAGCCTCTATCAAAGCCCAGCTCTTATCAGGAGATCTAAAAAACAATAATAATAATAATAATAAAACTTTGCTATCTGCAGTTAAACCACGCAGCTAGATATGAACCTTGTTTAGCACCAACCTAGACACCAACAAATTCAGAGCACTAAACAAACGAAGTGCAATTTATCATTTGTCATGGGTGAAAATGATGCAAGCTTGTGCAGCTGCTGACAGTGGCAGACTCATCATCTGTGAACCAACGTGACAGTGGGCCATCTTATTGGGGCATAATGACCAATGGCATACACATCTTTGCATTCCTCCATTCAAAACCACTCATCAATGGCTATCCCATTTCTTTTAGCCTGCACATGGAGCAATCCCAGCTTTATACAGATTAAGCGTCATAAATTATTTCACATCTCCGCCGCTGCTCTTTTCATCGGCAGTTAAATTCAATGAGATGTGGAAGTTTTCAATACATAATTAGAAATCAAGATTTTTTTTCCTAATAAAAGATATCAATTTCATACGTCGAATATACAGAGCATAAAGGGTGCTATGGAAAGTCCAAGAAGCCGACTAAAGTACGTAATATTCATTTGGAGCTTAATTGATCAAATGTAAAGGTCTAAAATTTCTGATTTTTTCAGACTCTGATCCGATTAGTAAGGAACAGAGTATAGTTAAACTCAAGATTAAGTAAACCCAAAAAACTCATCCACGTTAGACAGACAATTGAAACAAGAAATAGGGAAAAGATGAATTTCCCAAAGAGTAACCTCAGTTAAATAAACCTTCGATGTCATGGGAAATGCAGCAACACCAAGTAGGTTCTCCCTGAAAAACAGGGACTTGGATACACTGCAACATTAGACAAGTTGGATTGTAACGTCCTTGGTGAAAAGCAAAAGGGTTGCTCCAAAGAATTCATGAGAACAACTTTCAGAAGGAAATGAAATCACACTCACACGGTTAAGGAGGAAAGAATAATTCAAAAGAAATAACAAAAATTATTACAACCTCAAACATTCAGATTTTCTAAGGCAAGATCAGAGCAGACACAATGGAAAAGGTAGAAATAAAAATACAGGCTTAAACTTCCACAATATACAATGCGTCAGTCAAATCCATTCTTATCATATGAATGTAGCTTCCCCAAGAAGGTTCCCCCTGTTAAACAGGGTCTTGGATCCACAACACCTCAATAAGTTGGATTAAAACATCACGCGCAGTCTTTGTGGGAGCGTAGTGTAGACATTTAGGCAATAGCAAATTAATTCCCAAATAGGTTGTAACAAAAATATGCTGCTAATTATTACATCCACTGCATTTCCAATAATGCCAAAAAAAGTGGGGGGAAAAAAACTAACATGCAAACGCAGGAACACTACTTCCCCGGAGAGGCTCAGATTATAAAACAGCTCTATCAGTCACAGACTCTCAGAAGCAGAACTGGCATTTCGAGTTGAATAAATATCATCACAGCCAACAAAAATATGATGAAAAAACCATCAGTAGAAGTAGTCTATAAGACAAAAGAAGATAATGGCTCATATCAAGAAATTCAACCATGTGTTTGTTTTAAGCCGTAGTAGGCTGCTTCTCATTTTTCATTTGTTGAACTGATGCAATTTTGTAGACCAAAAAAGAACTTATGTAATCTTTGCTCTTTTTTATTTTTTTTTGCCAAGGAAGTAATCTTTGCTCTTTTATTAATCGCCTTTTCATGCGAAAAAAAAAACAATTAATGTCCAAACCAAAGGGGTGAAATCTATACAAGAGCATAGAACTCCCATAAAATATCTTATTAAGCTTTATCAAACTTGAACTCTCCTAAAATATCACTAATATTATTTTCTATACTTATTTTTCATTATCTCGCAACCATATTAGATATCATGGCATTTTGCTTTAGTATTTTATCTCATATTCAAGATACCCTGAGCAAATTATCCCTCTTTAAAAATTGTACGATCTTTCTGAGCTTTGAAAACGAAATTTTCTGTTACCATTAGAGCCCAGAAAATACTAAATAAACTCCGCTTAATTATATTTGTTTTCCTGCTGAAGAATTCATCATGAAAACGATAATAATGTCCCAAGTCCTCCTCGTCCAAATGATAGATGCTCACGAAAAGGAAAGAATAAGAAACAATAAACTACATGCTTTTACTTAAAGATTAAGTGCCTTAATTACTTTTTTATAAAATATCTTTTAAAATAATCACAGTTTATAAAAATAAAATTTAGATAAAAGTGAAAAAATTTACTACAAATTTATTTAAATAAAAAAATAATATTTAGAAACCATTGTCATGAAAAATACAAATCAAACAGGTGACACGACTAATGTCCAAACATGAGCCTCACAGCAAGTTTCGGAAAACTATAAAAACTCACTTGATAATTATATAGATAATGAATAGAAATAAAATAAAAAATAATTTTATCAATGCAAAAAGTTACCATTATATATCTACTTTAAAAAATATTTACGAACATAATATTAAATAATAATGACACATTCCAAAAAGCAAGTTCCCTCCCCTCTTACCCAATCCAGTAAAAGTACATATTATACGTTGCAAAGATACCATTGTTTTAGGCACAAAACTTTTGATAGATGAGAGCATGTATCATTGTGATGCCTGCTGTTTCAAGAGCAGTTCATGAAATTACAACAAATTGAAGGATCCCTAAATCACCAGCCATATTTGGCTTGTGTTTCAGCTTTTGTGAGCATGCCCCTCGAACGCCGCTCAGCAAGTTCCATTTCCTTTTGTTTCATATCAAAGTACAGAGAACCTATTTGATGCTTCCTCTTCTGCAGCTTCGACGGCTTCCCCTTCGCTGAAACAGGCTGCAAGCAGAGAAAAAGTTCAATCGAATAATCTAAATAATAACATTATCATTACTAATAATAAATGACAGATGAATTCACTTTAGTCCTATATGCTTTCTTTATAAAGAATTGAATCTGAACCATCTAAATTTAATCCTTTTTTAACTGTGGCTTCCTTGTTCTACGGATATTTACATGGATTATCTTTTCGGCTTTTTTCCCCCATTATACATGATTCAGATTATTAATCACCCTGAACCATGAGAGTAAGCAAGCTATGCATCGCTCAACCAGAAGCTAGCTAATATACATGCCAATGAGACGGGGAGAAAGGGAAAAAGAGAAGAGGCCCCTCGCGTGGGGGGCCTTGTGCTTTCAATGTGAGATGGTGCTCAAATCTTATCTTGATATAAAAGTAAGGAGTGAATCTGATATACAGTAAACCCAAATTGGGATGACGAATCTCCAAGAGTAAATATCTCATGCGCAGTAGGCTAACACTAACAAAAGCCTTGAAATACTTCTATTCCTGTCATGTATGCATCCAAAAGAAAAAGACCACGCAAGATGGAAAGAACAATGCATATTTCTTCTACAGAAAAGTAAAATTTATTAAGGAAAAGATAAAATACAAGAACGAAGGAGGAAGATAAGATATATTCCAGAAATAAACCACAGAAAAAAAAATGTTATGAGAACCAAAAGCCACAAAAATTAGTAGTGCAGCAAAGCAACTCAAACTCATCTAATTCCAAAATAGAAATACGCTAATAAAGTCCTTGAGCTGAGAACCCAATGAAACTAAGACAATTCTTTCCCCGAGCAGCTCCAAAAAAAATCTCAACCACATACAACATAACGCTTCTATGACTACACATTGCCACATAGCTTTGGCCATCTTTTTCCTTCCAAAAATTTAAACCTTGTTAAATTAAACCCTCCATGAACTGAAGGACACACCCATTATTCACTAAAAACACCAAACAATTTATTCAAGATGGGCACTGCCATCCTAAACAGTAGTTAAAAAAATGTCTCATTATTAACCTCGAACAATAGAAAATCCTGCAATCCACTCTAACATCTGGAGTACAATTTAAAAATGGAAAAAAAAAGGACAAATAGGACCAATAGGCATATATAGCCATCCAAATACTAGATAGTTGCCATCCTGTTCTCCAAATGTTTTATTTGAAACTTTCTAAATCTTAGGATCGCACAAAAAAGGATTTGCCTTTGGGTTACCTCCCAGTGGAATACACCAATGAAGAATCAACATTCAGCCAAAGAGGCCAAGATAAATAATTTTTACAAAAAGAAAGGAAACAGAATGGCCTGATTAGACAAGCAATCCTGCCAAACTAAAACAACTGATCTTTTATTTGGAGTTTACCTCAAAAAATTTTAAGAACACAGAAATTTGTTGCAATTGCAAATCCCTTCCAATCCTCAATTACAACACCCCCATAAAGGGATAGCATCATCGACAAATTGCATACGAAGTCCAACAGCCCTCCAACTCTACCATAAAAATTTAGTAAGAGTCCTATCAACGGCTCCTGAGATTGTCCAACTACTACTTAAGTTAAAAACGGGGTTGACCTTGAAACCAGGTTTTTTAGGCTACCAGTGGATAACAAAACGTACAAGGAATTTGTAAGAGTCCTATTAATTCCCAAAATTTCTACAAAATATTACGTATAACAAGGTTGCATTGTTTATCAAGCTCATATTTAAGATTCTATCAAACATAACATCATGTTATCAATATATGGTAACACTTACATGTCAAAATCTAAAACATGCATCTTACAACGTCTTGGTACCTTCACATCAATATGCCCAGATGTCCAATCATGGACACACACACACACAATCTGGACCAAAATTATCCCATTTCCAAATGCTTTGGAATAATCAATGGTCCTATTTTGGATTTTCACGATAAAATGTCGATGGTCAAATTAACCCAACTCATCTTCTATAGAATGATCTATATTTCATTTTCATCCATCGTTTGCCTTACTAAGACAGAAAATAGGGCATAAAGAATGCCTATTAGAAAATCAGCCTTTAAAATACCGAAAAAAACTTTCTCAATATATAGACTCAAAGCTTCCTAAACATCATGTTTGTGACCCGCCCCTGATGTAATAAAATCAACCTTTAGAATTTCTAAAACATTTCTAGACTATATTGGACAAAAAAGGAAAGCACACACACAATTTCTCAAAATATCTTAATATATCAATAATAAAGGGGTAGTCAAAGGCGAAAGGCGCACTCAAAGCGCAAGGCCTATAAAAGGCCTGAATCAACATGTGATAGAACAGTGTGATATGTAGAGTATAATATAAACTTTCCTATTATTAACTTAATTTTTTAAATATACAACTTTTCTATCTTGCAGTAAAATTATAATAATTAATGATCTTAAATCTTAATTCTTATTAAAAAATATCTTAATTCTTAAGTTGGTGAAGGAATTAAACAACCTACAAGTACAAACAAAAGCTATGGCAATGTGGCGACATAACGAGCAAACTCCACAACAGCAAAAACAAAGCATAACAAATCCGGAGCATGCAAAAGGCATGTTTCTCTGTGCCCAGTTCTTCTTTGTTCTTCTAGACACTGAAAGGCGCACACCTCTTGCATATAAAAGGTGCCAAAGGCATTCGTCTTTTGGTGCATGACTCAACCCATTGCCTCGCCAATAATGCGAGATGATGGGTCTGTTTTGCACCTCGCCTTAGAGCCTTAGGCACTGAGGTGCTCACCTTTGACAACACTAGGGGTAACAATTTTATTCAAGCATATAGCCCCATTATAAGCAGCCTAAAAAGAAACCTAATCCTACTCAAATATTATAAAGGAAAATATCTCCCAAGGCTGAACACTTCTATTGATAACTCCTAATTAAATTCTAAATTACCCCAATTTTCTAGTTACGAAATCCATAAATTTCCAACTGCAAATTATATTGGTTTTTCAAGCATATCTCCCATCATCTCTGGTTAAGAAAGTGAACTATATCTCAAGCTCATCAGAGCAAGCATCATCTTGGAGCAAAATTATTTTTACGAAATTTCATCTCTACCGAAATATATGCTATGAGAATGCCAAAATTCATATGGCTCAGTTTTCATTTGGGACAAGAAATCCAACAGTGCTTGCTTTTGATAGGTAACTCTATCACTGTCTGGAACATATTTTCACATCAAGCAGGAATGGAAGCGTTGGGGCATAAAATTTGATTCAAACCTTGTTTTGTTAATGCAGAACTGTCAAAATCTACAAAGATTCAAACTCGTATTATTTAACGACCAGTAACTAACTCCAAAACTCAATACCGGAGCCTCACTACCAGCAAAAGCTGACACCCGATTAGCTCCATTAATTGTTGGTCAACTTGAAAAAGTCCAGTTTGCAAAATCATACAATAAATTGAAGAGCCATAATGCCCTTGTAAAAGAAAACACTGAAAAAAAAAAATTTCAAAACAAGCAAACAATACCTGATAAGCAGGTCCAAAAGCTATCCCGGTTAGCTTGACCTGATCCTCTCTTGGCCGGTTCTTAACCAACTCTTCTTGCTTCACCTCAATAATTTCCGAGGGAATCTCACTCCTACCTCGCTTCCCAGATACATTCACCACGTTGTCACTGATCCCAGACATCTCAGGCACTGTTGCCCCATACCCATCAGCCCAGTTATTTCCATATTGTCCGTAGTCACCATAGACATTATAACTCGAATAAGTATCGTTATTTACATAGTCTGACGCAGGGGTGCCGCTATCGGCAATCCCAGCCTCTGGCTGAGCACCCACACTATGACCAATGCCTGTACTATAGTTGCCATAACTATTACTATCCAAATAGTACTCCGAATTTTGGTGGGTACCATATTGGTAATTCCCATAACTCTCATAATTTGCATAACTACCTGCATTTTGATCAGTGTTAATATCATTATCCGTCGTAGAACCATCAGCACTCGATGCTGGTGCATCGGCTTCAATTGTCGACCGTCGGCCTGAACCAGATGTCCCTTGAACGCCCAGTGTAGCCGAATTTCTAGGAGCCGGAATGCTGGACAAGAATGACTTCACCGACGAAGTTTGAGGCATAGACTCCAGCTTTTTTCTCTTGTTTTCTTCGTGTTCATCAACCTCGTCGTCATCATCATCATCCAGCTCGCTAGATTTCTTCAAAGGAATTATGGGAGGCCTGAATTGAACAACCCTTTTGGTACTAGGGCCAGAGGCAGAAACCCTAGTGGCGGGTTCTTGCTCGATTTGGGATTTAGGTTTGGGGAGGGCAGAGAAAAGGGAAGTACGCCCACCAAATTGCGAAGTGTTAATCGAATCCTCTTCGTCACCATCGATATCACTGCTTACCGTTGAGGGTGCCGCAGACGAAGGGTTAATTGAACTTTGTTTGGGTTGAGGAAGAGAGGAGAAAATAGAGGAAGATTTGGTGATGCTTCCGGAGCGAGTTTCTGATTCATCTGCACTGATTAGAGCGTTCCTAGTACTGGTGGATTGCTTAGGTTGAGGAAGGGATTGAAACAGGGATGAAGATTTGGGTTTAGGAAGAGAAGAGAAGAGTGAGTGGGGCTTGGAAGACGTTGGTTCATCAAGCTCAGAGCTGGGATTAGATGGAAAGGCTGGGATTGGTCTCTTAGGTTGCTCTTGTTCTTCCTCGTCGGAAGATGCGTAGTTTGCTAGCAGCGATTCCATGCGACAGGAGAGGGATGACCCAACAGAAGACCGAGCAGCTATTGGGATTTGGGAGGGACCAAGATGCAAAGGAAGAACGAAGGGAGGAGAAAACTAGGAAGCGAGCGACGATTGGGCTTGGGTCTTGTTGGGCTCATATATTTGCTTAAGGACTAGGTTCTCAGCACCTGAACGTAGTTTAGCCCAATGAATACAGAGTGGGTATAGAAGGGACTACGCTGCCTACGTAGTTTAGCCAACTTACTATTTTTTTTTAATGCCTTAATTACTGATAAACTCGTTGCAACAAGTCATTAATGACAATATTTTAATTAGGGTAAATTTTAAGAAGTAATGGAAATTTTTAGCAAATTTTATTACTTTTAAGTATTTTTTTAATACTTTTAACTATTTTTTTAATACATGTAAAGTAATTAAAACTGATATTTGTTAGAGACTGGAGGTAGTTCCATTATAGCTTAAGTTGCAGTAATATTTTCAACAGTAAATTTTTATTGACAAAATTTAAGTCTGTAGACATAAAGAAACAATAGCATTATTGTAGTTTTTTCCAATTTGTAATTTAATCACAATCCTGTAATTTCTACGGCGACTTGGTTAGTTAATTTTATATGTTGCCAAGTGACATATAAAATCCTCACTTGTGCCTAATAAAGTTGTGAAAAAACAAAATGTTTTCACTATATGCTTGAAAGGATTGCATGATGACATTTCCTTTAAAATTGAAAATCAGACCTTTAATACTCCAAATTAACACTTGATTGATGAGTCAAAAGAAGAGTGCCTATCTCAGGCCAAAAAAAAAAAACAGAAGAGTGCCTATCCTAGAGTGTTATCGATGAGAGTTCCGAGTCAGTATTAACACTTTGGTGAGTCAAAAGATGAAATGTAACTTTATTGCAGGAAATTAACATCAAACTTACAACGTCTAGGTTTGACAAAAAGCAGAAGACAAACCCAAGCATTCACAGAAAACAAGATCACAGACTCTCCCATGAAGAAAACATTGAGTGAAGCAAGAAATAAAAAAGAGAAACCCAAACAATTTCCCTCTGAAGTTCATCATCGATGGATCAGATACTCATAGGGCTTTCAGGATCATTGAGAGCTTCGATGGCCGTTTGGATTTTTATCGCCAGGAGATCTTTCTCTTCTTCATCTGCCTGAAAAAACAAATGCAAGAAGCAAAAGCAACACGGCAAAGCATGGGTTAGTGGAACTTGTATTCTACGTATACCTCTGAGTCTGAGGTGGTTGTTTAGTTGTATTTTGCAAATCTGGTTTCTCTAAACATGAATATGCATGAATCTTGTTCACGACCACTTTTATCAATCTGGTAAAAGATCAAAGGAGAATGCAATTGCATATTATTAGATTTCAAGCTACTTCAAAATCGTATTAGATTCAACTTTCCTCTCCAATTAGTTTGATTGTCAAGGACTGATCTTCAATTCTCACAATAAAGCAAAGTTTCTTTCGGTTTGAATGGAAAATATTGCCAATTTGATGTGACTGCTTGCTCATTCATGAGCATTTATAGTTTTGACTCTAAAAAAAAAAGCATCCCAAAGCTTTTTTTTTTTGTCTTTTTCTATTTCGGTTAAATGAATGAGATTGCCGATTTTACTTGACTTCCAAATAAATATTAAGACACGTTTTTGGCCCTGGAATCTATTATTTCGGTTAAATATATTAAGATTTAAGAGTATAGGCTTGTACTTGTCCACGACACAGCAGACTGAAAACGAAACACGCCGTATGTATTAAATAAGTGGCAAAAAAAAAAAAAGAATTACGGAAGCAAGACGACCATACTACGAGATAAGCTAAACAACGTTTCGCTTTAGCATCTGAGCGGTAGGCCCTGCAAGCGTCAGACGCAAAATGACATATTATAATATAATTTAAATTTTCTTATTTAAAAAAAATATTTAACAATTTTATTCAGAAATATAATCAAAATAAAAAAAATTTTTGAATACAAACGTAAAAAAAAAATGATTAAAAGTTAAAAATAAAATTGAAAAGGTGGAAATATTATTTGAAAAACAATAGTATAACCTCTACAGATTAGACTGAAACACAAAAATCAGTTTGACCAAATTATTTCTTCTACAGTCAAAGGACGAGTGTAAGAGGAAGGTTCGTTGGACTAGCCGCAGAGGAGGGTCCAACGAAGAATGTAATGCGAATGAGAGGGAATACGTGTGTTTCGGCGTGAGTGGATGTGGACCTGTGGTTGCAACCGCGTGCAACGTAAGACGCATCCGGATCATGGTCCTATTATGAATGACGCCAGCGCAGTATTTCCACTATGAGAAACACGTTTTAAATTCCCATTATAAAAATATCCTTTTGTCCCCTTCGATGCTACAAGAAAGAACGCACGTTGTGAATCTAGGAAATTTCTTGTTAGTAGGTCGGGTTGACTGCTCGCGCTAAAAATTGGATTTTCTTTTCCTCCACGAGCTAAATATGTTTTTGGTGCCAAAATTTTGGCCCCTTGCTTTGGATATTTTGTTTGTGGGATATCTTGTTCAAGGCATGACCTATTTTGCTCATCGTGTTCCAATTCAAAGGTTGATAGTCATTCACACAGGGTACTATATAGTGGTTTTCAGGAAAGATATTCAAAACCAAATTAAACTGGTAGAAAATTATCTAAATCAAATTGAAATGATATCTATTTTGATTTTTTTCATTGGAATTGACTCGATTCAGTTCGATTATAGTATAATAAGACCTAAATCAAAACAAATCACGTCTGATAACTATATTATAACAAATTATAATATATAAATATATTCAATTATTTATAATCACAGCTATTTTGTTTCACTTTTCGAATATTCATAAAGTATATTAGTTAGTAAATTATTTAGATATAATTTGTATTTACAATGTATCTATATGTAACTTATTTAATTTAATTTTTAAGAATGATGTTATTTAAAAAAATTGAAAAGCATAAATCAAACCAATTATTGAACCGAACCAAACCAATTATATTTTAAACTAAAAAAGTTCAAGGAAAAGCCAAACCGATTGATTTGGTTTTTATTCAAAACAAAACAAAACCACACCCATAAACACCCCTAATTTTTAGGTTATATGTTTATTTCATAAAAATTTGAATACTTATGCCCCTAAGAATGTTTTTAATTCTTTTCAATAATTGATATATCATATGACTTTTTAAATATTATCTTTTATATTTTAAATTATTAAATTTAATTAATATTTCCAAAATAATGAAAAGCACTGTACGCATTATAATAGAAGGTTTAGATTTTCAATATATATATACACACACATATATCCAAATGAAGTATATTATGTACTTAAAAAGACATCACTGTTTTATAATAAAATATCTAGGTGGTTAAATCTAGTGAGTCACCCCAATCAAGTAGGCCTCACGATTTAAAATTGATATATAATATATTAAAATCAATGTCTATTAAATTAAATTAAACGATGGACCCATGAGGCCTTCAGTGTAAGCTTTCCCTGGTCGTTGACATTGGTTATTCAAAATAAGAAAAATAAAATGCAAAACTTGTATATTTACTGGAGTGTTTGAAATTTTGCGTATTTTTTTCCAAAAATCATTGTTTTTTTCATTATTTTTTTGTTAGGTTTTGAACCCATTCCCAAGGGCAAAAGGGTCTAAGGCCATACCGGCTCTGCAAATCTAGGAACAACACTGAACCGCAAAGGCAAGGAAGGCAGCGGGGGTGGGGTATGCTATGCTAGCTAAAATACTTCAATTATGTGGTACTAATTTGCTCTTATCAAAACTTGGGACACGAAAGGAGGAGAATCCAGGAAAGGAGATAACACTCTTCATTGACGTAATAGGACTGGAGTGGTGACCCTTCAAAAGACCGAGCTACGAGTTATCCCTCCTGAGAGGGACACCTTCTAGCTCCCACAACATAGCACAGCAGACCGCAAGATTCACCTTTTTCTAAAGCTTTCAAAGGCGAAGAGTTTGAGGGACCCGCCCCCACTTCCCTTCCTCATCGTTCCCTTTTATTCGGCCACTCACCAATTTACACCCTCATCATTGCGCTTATATCCACTAATGCTACCACTTTACACTCATGTAGGCCCCAAACCAACGTTTTAATCTCTTACTCTAAATCTGATTCCTAATTAATTATCCCAAGGAAATAGAGCCCTGGTGTCGGGGTAATTAATTTAAATTAGAATTAGAATTAGAATAAAGCGAGGAAAAGTTGTTATAGTATGGGGTAGACTGACCTCCACGAAGACTGTCTTCAAAAGCCTGCCTGAGAAACAAGTGATATTGGCCGTAATGATCTTCAGCTTCAGAGATTCGAAGACTTCGCACAGTTTCGCCATAGTGTTTGTCCTTTTGCTACATGTCAAACTCACCACCATCGTCTTCTCTCCCATGGATGTTACCTTCAGCTGCTCCACATCACATCCGATCCAAATCCACCATGTATTATTATAATTAGAGGGGGAAAAAAAACCGCCAATTTTATAATGTCAATAATGGAAGAGAGAGGGTGGGCTTTGATTTACTTAATTAATCAATTAATTAATTACCTCAAGGACTTCGATTGGGGAATTTCTTGAACTGATGACAGAATCATAAAGCTGCTGCTCTGTTTTCTTCTTCTTGGACCTGAGGAGAACAGGGAGGTCTTGCTCGTAATCAATATCACTCGAGTTTTGCTTCATCTGCTTCCCAGATTGAAGCTCCGTTATCTCCGCTTCAATACTCCTCTCCTGCTCGTGCAAGTGCTGGATGTAATCGATTGCGTCCTTAATTATGGAAGCCTTGTCCATCTGTTTACGTGTTGATGTCCCAGAAAACGGTCATCCATCAACTAATGCTACTAGAATAAATGAATCTTATCTTACCTTGGTTATGTTGGGGACCACGGCTCTGAGAGCGAAGAGTCTATCGTTGAGCTTCTTCCTGCGGTTTCTCTCGGAGACAATGTTCTTTGAGGCGGCCGATGAGGCAGCGCCGTCCGGCGAGCTGGAATCGTAGTAACCGGAGAAGGCCTCATCCCATCCCAAGCTGCCAGCTCAGCAAATCGAATCAGAATTTGAATAATTTCAAGAAGAAATTTCATCAATTTGGGGATTAATTGAGTGTGTGGGAGTGAGTGATGAATGAATTACCTGTCCAGCTCCTCGGTTTGAAGGAACCTGTTGGTCTCCCAGTAATGCCTATACTCTTCACCGATATTCTCCATGGGTTGGGGGACAGGAAGAAAGAGGTTGAACGGGAGATGCGAGGAGGATGAGATGAGAGAAGCGATATTTCTCGTTTGTTTGTTTGTTGCTCTTTCTTTTCCTGCGAGTGTGAAAATTGGGGGGGCATTTATAGGGGAGGAGGAAGTGGGGATTTATTTAGCACGTGCAAGGACATATAAAGCTTATGATTCGCTGTTGACATGAGGAATAGAATAGACCCTGTCAGATGCTGGCCTGGGTGCTTCTTAGAAAGATCTTTTCCGTCCAACCTCAAGCACAGCAGTCTCTTACGCGGCGTTAAAGACCTCTTCTGATATTAAAGCTATCGATATGAGTGAAGTGTGATAGAATACCTCATTTAACTGAAAAAAATGACAGGCCAGGCTTAAAAAATGAAAGTTACATGTAAAACCGATTTTTGGACTCAAACTTGTTAAGCCAATGGCTCTCATGAGTTAGCTCAAGTGGGTCTAGTTGATTTGATCTGTTTCTTTTTTTTTTTTTTTAAATATAAAAAAACCTACATTATTTTTAATCACCATATATAAATGGTAAAATCCAAATATTATATTAATTTTGATCAATGATAATAATAATTAATTATATTAATTTAGATAATTATATAATTTTTTTAAAAAATGTTACATAAAAATATTTTTAAAAAATGCCTCAAACCTAACAGCCATAAGTCAAACTTTAACATTTAAGACCCGTTTTTTAATCAGGCTTTTGGGCTCAGCCTATTTTAGGTACAGCTCACCACAGACCAGTTTGAATTGCTAACTCTAACTAGCTCTCTAGTTAATTAATAATTAATAGTTCTTTTAGTTTTAAATATAATTTTTTATTTGATCATAGATACAAGATCTTTATGGAATAACATGATATAATATTTATTATGCATAGTAAATAATACTCATATTTAATTCATCTCAAAATGCTTATATGGTACACCTACTTTGTTATCACTCATCATTACGATGATTAACTTTTAATAAGGATCAAAAAGAATAATTTTTTAAAAATATTATAATATTTAAAAAAAGTTATTAACTAATTTTAACTCCTTATCTTAATTTTTATAATTCAATTAAAAAAGTTTTATATTAATAATTTGAAGAAGTGTATCATTGACATTATATAATATAAAACATATCATTAACATTATGCACATTTTTTAAACTCTATGCAATTCATTGTAGAATATTAAGGTTTGCCAAAAGAAAAAAGTAATATATTATGGAGCTAATTGTAATATTCACGCCAACTGAACAATGAAATTTTTACATTAATATATATATATATCTATCTAATAAATCTATGTGGACATTATCACTTTTTTTTGTGGGGCTGTGCATTTATTATTCATTAGCTATGAAAAATATAGCTTCTTTTGAGTTTTACGCAACTTTTTTTTGTTTTATCCGTTTGATGTTTATCCAAGCAATTCATTATTTATCCAGCTATGAAGAATACGTCAATATCTTTTTTGCATGTTTTAATAAAGTTTAAACGTTAGAAAGATAAATCTAGTATAGTTTCCGATAGATTGACATTGTTATATTTACGCTTGGAAACAAATATATCATTATTGCTTATCATAAGAAATATAAAATTTGCTATTAATAATCATAAAAACACGTAAAACTCAAAGAAATTCAAATTATAAATTTTTCAATTACGAGGGTTAAAAAATAAAGTATTAAGAATCTTAAACATCGTAAGAATAATTTCAAAAATAAAAAATTAATATTAAATTTTTTTGACAAAATTCTGTAACTTGAACAAATCTATGTCGTTATTTTCAAATTTTGAAAGTTGAGAATCACGGTAATAAAAAAGGTACAAATTAATTATAATCCTAAAATTTTTTAATAATTTTAAATATCTGATATTCATAATTTTTTTTAGAAGATGACTGAATGTATTTTCCTTTATTTGTGAAAAAATAAAATACTTTAAATTAATTTTAAATACGATGTTCCAAAAAAATTCATTTTATACGTTTATAAATATAATTACTTTTCATTCACTTGATATGTGACGTTTTTTATGCGGCAAAATTTTTACAAACGATAGCTCTTTAAAGATTACAGAGTCAAATTTAAAAATCCCAGCATTAAAAAAGAATCAAATTTAGAAAAATAAATAAATATGAACTAAAGTTAAAATAGAAGTAGTTCCTCTGTTTTAAAGTATTGGATGGAATTTTGAAGGAATAACTTTTGAAAATATAAATCACTTTATAAAAGTTAAATGTTAATGAACATTTAATATTTTTCTTTCAATTTTACTTATATTTATAATAATTTTCAATTACAAGACAAAAGACTAAAAAAAATTATAATTGAGAGAAAATAATTTATTTTTATCTCTCTTTAGTAAGGATAATTTTAAAAATTATAATTTTTTTTAAAAATCAAAGTCTCTTTGATGGTTCCCAGATAGATAAATATAGCTTTTAAAGTGCTTTTTTTTAATCAAAATATAAGGTAAATTTAGTGGAAAATAAGATTTTAAACTATAAGTCAATGTTAGTAACCATTTAATATTATTTTTTATTTTTATCCCAATTTATGATGGATCTCAATTAAATTGGATACTTAACTTTTTCTTATGATAAAGAGAAATTAAAAAAAAATAATAGTATTTAAAATGAAATAATTTAATGAGAATAATTTTAAAAAATTATTTTAATTTTTAAAATAAAATTAATCATATACCACTAATTTTAACTACTCATTTTAATAAGAATAAGATAATTAAATTCACCTCATACTTAAAAATTGAGGAAGTACTCCCTCCGGTCCCTATTATAGGGTGTTATTTAGAAAATTTGTCTGGTCCAAAATATAAAATATTAAGTAATAAATTTAATTTTAGTTTCAATTTTGTCTCTATTAAATACTTTCATTACAAGTTTCAATTAACTTCTCTCTTCTCCTATCATCATTATTAATTTAATATATTTTTATTCTCTACTTAAAGGTAAAATGGGAATGTCAAAATTTTTTTTCATCAATTTTAGACTATAATCAACTTTTCTTAATCTATATGCGGTAATTAAAAATATTTTATAATAGAGAGGAGTAAAATAGTATATTAATACTACTTCTGGAATGAAATCCCATTTTGGCGGAATAGAGTCAAATTAATGGGGTCATTTTAGTTTTTAGAGTGTGAGCGTGTGCAATGTATGGTCACTGGTCCCCACCACTCGGGAGTTAGTTAAGCCTTGGACCGCCTCACCTCTTTCATCCAACGCGCTTTCTGGAGAAGGTCTTGCTCCTTCTGCCAAAGGAGTATAACGGATCAATTTAATTACAATACCTATACGAAATTCAAAATCAGCTGTATCTTTTAAATTTGTGAATCGTATGACTTTTTATATTTGTTATATTGTATACTCCTTCTGTTTACCAATAATTAGACACTTTGTTATATTTTATTTTTGCTTTTATTCAAAATAAAATTGTATACAAATAAATTTAATTAAATAGTACATAATAAATATGGACATGATAAGTTGTTTTTTGTTACTTTTTATAAAGATAAAATTTACCCACCTAACATGAGTGACAAAGTAGTAAATAATTCCGATATCTGCTTTGTGAACACTCAATTTTGTCCGGGTATTTTTCAAAAAAAAAAAAGAAAAAAAATAACAAAACAAAAAAATAAAATAACATAGAATAAGATAAATAATAAATAATGGTATATAAAAAAAAAGGAAAAAAACATACATATAAAAAAAGAAAAAAGGGAAAAAAAACATATATTTGGGCTGAAGCATTTCAGCCTAAACACGCCACGAGCCTAGGTGAGGGCTCGTGGACGCCTTAAGGGCGTTGCCCTAGGAAAACAGAGCCCGAGGGAGTATGCTCGAAGGAGCCGCGAGATACACAGAGAAAAAGAAAGAGAGGGAGCCGAGCTGAGTACAGAGGAGACCGAGGACTGAGAGCCACAGAGAAAGCTGTAGGAGGCATGGCCGCCAAAGGAAAAGCTGCAGGAGGCATGGCCGCGAAAGGAAAAGCTGCAGGAGGCATGGCTGCGAAGGGAAAAGCTGCAGGAGAGAGGCAGAGAACGGCTAGGGTAGGGGCAGCGTGAAAGAAAAGGAGGAAAAAGCTGAGGGCTCGGTGTGACAGGAAGGGAAGAGGGCTGAGAAATCTGAGCAAGGAACCGAGGGAGCAACGTACAGAGGCCGACCGAGAGCAGGGAGCAATCTAAGCAAGAAACTGAGGGAGCAACCAAGAGGACGCAGAAAGCTGCTGCGAAGACAGACCAGAGACGTGCACGAAAAGAGAAAAGGAGGACCACATTCTTGGGATTCAGCCAAGGAACTCTATAAAAGGGCGGAGACGAGCCATTGCAGGGGGGAGAAAACCCTAGAGATTTCGGGGACCAAAAACCTAAGGGAGAAATTTCAGAACCACGGTGAGGTCCGAGCAAGAGAGGTAGTGAGCTTGTGACCAAGAGAGGAAGAGGGAGCTGCCGGAGCGAGGGCGGACGAAGTCAGAGGACCGAGCTCGAGCTCTTAATCACCGAATTGCAGAGATCCAGTTTCAGTAAAATTAGCTATTTCAATTTTGGATTTTGTTAAAAAAATTTGGGTCTGTACTGCAAATACTGAATTGTTGAAGGATTTTCGTCCCTTCTCGAGCATGCGTACTTAGACAATTCTGGTAGCATTGATTAAGGCCCTGGTGCTAGAAATTCGTGTGTGGATTCCAGTTAGACTTCTGTTTCTGATTGCCACGCATGGGGACACCGGTTTCTTAGCTGAGATCTAGGATTGGGTGGTAATTCCAGTCTAGATTGTGCCATATATCTCGATGAATGGTTCCATAATCCAGTTTCTGAACTTTGGGAATCATAGATGTAAATTGTTCATACCGAATCTGGTTATCTTTGAACGCCCTAACTGGAAATTGGGACACTTAATTTTGTCTACAGAAGACCTATTCGGTCAAGTGCTGTTTTTCTCTGTTTATTGCCCAATCACTTGAGCCTTTAGGCATCATGTTCTATTAGCTCAGGAGCGTGTGGTTGGAATTATTGGGAAACCCAGTGGCTGTTTCTGGGGTTACTTGGTAACTGTGTAAATTCTGGGGATAAATCGTGTATGTCTCAAGGAAGTAAAGAATTTGGCCACTAGGCCTCGTAAATGTTGGTTCGTTGTCTCATGGGCCCATCAGTGAGATGTTGGTTGTGGGTATTTGTTTCTCCTTATAGGCTGGGCCTTAGGAGTGTTGGGGATGATCATTTTGGTCAGTTTGTCCTATGGGCCTGACGTGGAGAGGCCTGTTATAAGATTTTCTTTGTTTTCCTTTTTATTTGTTTGGGTTTGTTTTGTTTTGCTTTGTTTTTGTTTTTTGGGCCGTCACCAGGAGCCCATAGGGGAGTATGGGCACATTACAAGGGATTACCCCTAGTAAGACCCAACTTTTTTTTTTAGCTCTTAAAGTCTGTTTTCTTAATGAAAAAATAAAAGGTAGTAAAGTGAATAAATAAAATAATTATCCTTGTAATTATGCTCTATGAGGTTTTTCCAACCCGCGCGAGTGTCTCCATTAATCATGTTGAACCTGCAAGTCCGCGTAAATAATAAACGGTTTCGCGCTATATAATTTTGTAATATGATATATATCTTGAAACATTTTTATATGAATAATACTTGGTGATTATCAAATTTTTCTTATATAATAGAAAAAACCGAGTTAGTAGCTACACCACATGAGTCTCTAGGACTCACGCAGGTATGCAAGTTTACTGAGTTATCGTGTGAGATTGCGAATCCACGTAGACATATCAGTTAAATAATTTTTTTTAAGAAAATAATTATGTCTCATAAAAAAAATATAAAAAATATAAAAAAAATTATGATATCTTAACAAGTTTTTTCCAATTTTATCTAAAAAATATAATAAAATCATCATTTGAAAAAAATAATAATAGTAGTATTTTCTAAAGTTGCGCTTTAAAGGTACAATAAAACCTTTATACCGCGAGGTTTAGAACTTCCGCAGGTAATTAAGGAATCGATTTATCTGGCATGACTGTGAGTCTGCAACAGGTGGATTGGTTTTCTTTTTAAAAGAAAAATTCTCAAAAATACAAAAAAAAAATAATATATGTTATTTCAAAAGTAAAAAAGTCAAAAATCAAATAAAATAATTTTGTAAAATAAAAGAAATATTTTCAAAATAAAATAGAATAAGAGTAAGTAAACGGAATTAAATTATCTTTTATAAATTAAAACACACCAACTCAATCTCAGAAAATTGTTTTGATTACCAAAAGGTAAATTATTTTCAGTCAACTTTCTCTTATTACGAAATTACACGAAAAAATTAAAATTAAAAAATGTCCACCAACAGACACGCATTAGTCCCCGAACTACGTGGACTTTGATCCCCATCGCAGGGTACGTAGGCTCCAGGCTCTGATGCTAGGTCAAGTCCGCCTTTGTAAATAAATAAATATTTTCTAATTTATTTGATATTTTTTCCTTAATAAATGTTTCTCAATTCATTTTCCTCATTTTACTTAAATATCCTCAATTCTAATTTATTTTCTTTATTTTATTTTTCAAATTTTTCAAATTTTCTTAATTTCCTTTTTCTCTACCCATTTTCTCGCATGTGAATTATAAAAGGAAAATTAAAATATTTTTAAAGCCATATTAGTTTACACAATCAACGTAAGGTAACCGTTCTTAGGAACGGGTGTTGTGGGGTGCCTAACATCTTCTCCACACACAATTGACTCCCGAATCTAACTCTAGTTACGCAGACCGTCCTTTCCTCTTCAATTCGGTTTCCCAAGATTTTCCCTCAAAATTTTGGTGGTGACTCCTCACAAGTCGGTTTTCATTCGGAAACCCGATTTATTCGCTTTTTTCCTTCCGTCACATTTTTCCGGGTGCGACATGCTTAATCAAAATTATTCGCATTCTCACATATATATTATTTTTTTTGGTGTGAGATTTGAAACTTCACTCTTTGAATGTTGTTTTTTTTTGGGACAGAACTTTTTTATAAAGATAAAATTTACCTAACCTAAGCAAATAAAAAAAACAAAAAGAAAAAAGATCGACCTCTCAATTTCCAATTGATCAATACTCTCATGATGAATTCAAAAGACAATGCGCATGTTTATCATGAAAGTTCTTCCCAAATGGGTCCAATCACAATTCAATTTGGATTAGTCGAACTTAAAATGGTAATTGGATAACAGATATTATTAAAAAAAAAACAACCTGCAAATTTATTTTTTTTTAAATTTAATGAAGTGTTAAAGTTTTTCTTTATCCACAGACGTGCAAGAGTCAAATAATTTAAATGCCTTTTTATACACTACGATACAACACACACTGACATTACTCTTTCTTTTTCATTTATTTACACTAATATATCACATCATTTAGACACTAATAAAATAGTCAGATCGTAAGAATAAGCTCCATACAACATTTTTATTTATATAATGATAATATTATTATGAATCTCACATTTCGTTATATATTATAGTATTATTACAGAAATATAAAGTGTCAAGTGATAATAAATTAATACTAATAATATGTAATGGATAATAAAACATAGATTCACATGATACTGTTAAAATTATATTATATTTTTATAATTCATCATATAACTATAATATTATATTATGTAAAATTCAATTATATAATTTAACTATATAGCTTATTAATTAACAAATATATAGATCTATACTATAATAATTTTTCATCCTACTAGGAAAAAAAAAAAAGGAATTTCGCATCCTATATACCGATAAGCTAATCATTGTTGTTATAAACTGAGCAATTAACATTGTTGTTAAATTGGCATTTAATCTACAGGGAAAAAAAAGAAAGAAAGAAGAGAACTAGGATTTCGTCTTATAAATTAATGTATCGATTGTTTAAATTTATCTTTCTATATTTATCTTGTGTTAAATTATTTTTAACTTCTAAACTATATATAGATCCTAAATCGCTATTGTTCAATTTATTATGAAAATGATGTTTATAGAGAGATTCTTTATATTTTGTAGCATCATCTGAAATTAAAAAAAGAAAAGAGTGGTTGTGATGTTTGTTTTTGTTTTGTGGTGTGGGGGGAGAGGATTATATGTTTCTTGAAAACATCAAGATAGAGGAAATCGTTTTCATGGAAAACAAAGGAAAAATATTTGTTTGAAAAAAGTTGTTTCTGTCAATTAAACTTTATTTAAATTAATCTTCCTAAAACTGACAATAAGGTGAAAACATAGTACATTTTCTAAATGAGCCGACTGAAAAAAGAAAGAGAAGAAAGAAAAGGGAGGTGTGAAAAATATCAAAATGTTTTAGGGTAACAGGGCACAGTCACTAAGGGCAGGGCGTGACATGCATTTTAAAGAGACTACGTGGGAGAGAGATCCTAATAAATGATGGACGGTGATGATTGAATTTGAATTTTGAAAGAGGATGACATTTTCTCCGTTGAAATTTTCTTTTGGGACCAACTCATTCGTTGTTATTGCCATGATGCAAAAAAGCTAGAGTTTGAAGTTTGAACTCTTCCAAATGTTGTTGGATGAATATTTATATTCATATAAATAAGTGTTCATAATGAATTTTTTTTCAATTTTTTTCATTGTTTTTTTCGAAGGCATGGAATTTAAGACACTGTCATCAAGTTTATATCCTCTTGTTTGCTTCCTATTTGGCCTAGATTTATAGTAGTCAAGCCCGAATAATTTATAAGGTATATTTGAAAACTTTTAGACTTTAAATTAATGACTCATGATTTTTATATACTAGTGGTAATTACAAAAGAGATTGTGATTTTAATATCTGAGGAAGGAAATGTGGAGCGTGTACCAAACATGCGCCGCACTTAGAAAGTTGGGAGTAAAGCAGAGTCAATCACCAAGGAACACGGGCATGATGGCTGAAACAACCAGGAAGCTAGGGAAGTGGTCACATATAAAAGGGGCACCATCAAGAAGCAGAGGTTGGAGAACTGTCACTTGAGCACCTATAAATACAATAAAAAAGTAGCCAAGGAGGGACACCAACATCGTCGTACAAACACATAATGACATCAACACTACTCTACATTACATTAAGCTTTCTTATTTTGTTTACGCGTCCTTTTTGTTCAGTTTTCATCATTACTCTTTACAATTTTGTTCACTTTTCCATTATCGCTATTCTTTAAACATGACTAGTGTTATTTCTTTAAGTTTTCAGCAATATCTTGTAATTATATTCATTGCAACTTTGTATTCATCTTAAATTCTATTTTGTTATCTGTATATGGAGAAATTGTGATAAAGAATCATAGGGATTTACTTTTTACAAAATTGAGGTGTTAACCTTAGACATGTTTAGAATATTCAAATCTATTTTTAACACTTTACCTTAGTTGTACTTAAAATATTTGTCAATATAAATAAACATAACAAAATATAAATAGTAAATGGATTAGTCGAAATCCAAAGTGATGTCCGAATGTCAAACGGTTTTATCACTACAAAATATAAAATGGTAACATAAGCAATATATGAATGATTTAAGTAGCAACTAGAGTTCTCATTAATTCAGGCAAAAAAAAAAATAGAGATCTCATTAATTAGTTAATTTCCAATGCAAATGATATGTCGATATATGACAACTAATTTGGCCAACTATCTATGCATCATAGATAGGTTTAAATTTTGAGTTCTAATATTTACTACTTGTTACATGTGATCTAAATTAATATTAAGAATTGAAGAGAGAAAAGTATAAAATCATATAACAACAAAATAATGATTTCATGTCTGGTCCATTTTATAAAAGTTTTTTAACTAAATTATACAAATTAAGATATGCAGCTAAAATAAATTAGAAGCTTTGATTTGGTAAAAAAAAATATTATAACATTCCTAAAATACTTTTAATAAAAGCCATTAACTACTATCTGACATTAATGTTTAAAAAAAGAATTAAAAGTAAATTATTCTCTTCAATGTCAAATATAAGTAAATTTTGGGAAGAGGATTGGTCTAAAATATAAAAGAAATATATAGATTTTTGTAGCAATAAATGTGTTATTCCTTAAAAAATTACCCCCATTAAATCAATGTGCATTAATTAATTCAGTACTCTTTACGTCTCATATTATGAGATAATGATAGTGGTTTCACGCATATTTAGAAATATTTATTATATCCTTAGACTTAAAAAAATCAAAAATTTCAATTTTACCCCTATTAATTCCATTATTTTCATTAAATATAGTACATATTATAGTATTAATAATATAATAAATAAAGGGTAAAAATGATAAATTACTATATGTTACCTTATATTATGAAATAAGAAAAATATTCCATGTTATCTTATAATATAGGATGAAGAGAGTATAAAGGAAAAGACTATTAATTGAGGGCAATTTTTTTAAAAAAATTACATTTTACTATAAATTAAATGATGTGAACACCGTATTTTATCCGGGTAATTTTAAAAATATATATAAATATAATAATAAAATAAAAAAATAAGAAAAAATAAAAAAAGAAACAAAAAAAAGAAATAAAACAAAAAAATAAATAAATAAAAAAAGAGAAGAAGAATGGTTTTAACTTGGGCTGAAACAATTGGGCTGAAATTGTTTCAGCCCAAGTGGACCTGAGCCCCCAAATAGGCTCAGGTCTGAGCTCACCCTGAGCCCTAATAGAGGGCTCAGGCGTGAGACACATGAGGGAGAGCTAGGGTGTCCGAGCAGAGCGGTGGGGGGACGCCGAAGAAAAATCAAGAAGAGGGAAGGAAGCAAGGAAGCACTAGGGTTCGGCGAAGGAGAAGGGGACCCCAGGCGTGAGGGAGAAACAGAGGAATCAGGCCGCGGGGAGCAGGTGGAGGCGACTAAGAAAAGAAGAAGAGAGGAGGCGGAGAGAGAGAGGGAGTCTGAACCAGGAGAGGTTGGCACCCGAGAACGAAACCGAGAAGGCCAAGAGAGCTGCAGAAAGAAATAGAGGGAGACAGTGAGGGAGCGAGACCAGAAAACCGAGGAAGCCCTTAGGGCTCCACCGAAGGAACCAGAGGGAGCCACCGTGGAGCCGTAGAAACTGAGGGAGATCTGAAACAGAGGGAGCCGCAGGTGAGAGAGGAGCTGAGACCAGAGACAGAGGGAGTCTGTGAAGCCAAAGGAAGGAGAGGTAGAACAGCGAAGAGGATACTAAGAGAAAAGCAGAGTGAGTGAAGGTGTGAAACAGAGGAAAGGAAGGGAGGCAGAGCACGATGGAGACTGAGGGAGCGAACATGAGAGACAGAAAGCTCGGGCACGAGACTCAGACGTGAGGCAAAGGAAGCAGTGTGAGCGAGAGATAGGGACTCAACCACGATCCAAGCGAGAGAGGGCCGAGGGAAATCTGAAGAACAGAACGAGAAGGAAGACAAAGCATAGAGTTTGAAAGAGAAGGAGAATCTGAGAAGGGGGCGAGCGTCGATGAAAAGAATCCAGAGATCCAGAGAATACCCACACAGGTAATGACTTCACTTTCTTTACTGTTGTCTGCAATCTTGAAATGAATGGCTAAGCATGCCACCTTTTGGTTGGCACTATATGTGTGTACGAAAAACTATGCTTTGCTTCCTATACATATGCTAGCTTTTTCCTGAATCGTTTTAGCATTTGGTTCTTCATAGATTGCATAGTGTCCTATTCTACGCTTGCATGGCAAATGTTTGACAAAATGCTTGAAAGGCGATTCATTTTTGGGTTCAAGGATTTAGTTTGAACTTTAGTTGCTTTCTGACTCAGTCATCATCGCAAGTTTGTAAGCATAACTTCAAAGGCGTCCTGGCGTTACACTCTGATTTTTTTTGAAAGCTTGATTTTGGTACCTATGTTTATCTGACCAAGAGTTCGACATACCATTTGATAAAATATGGGGTTATTGTTAATGGTTTGAGAAAATAATTCTTATTACTACTTGTGTGGGGATGGTGTGTGATGTTTACTTCAGTAAGGGATTTCCCTCGGATCCTATTTTGGCTATCTTTTGGGAGTAGTGATTATCAACTAAAATCTTTTACTTTCATATGAATTTATTTTAATGAAGCTTAATGTTTGAGATGAAGTCAGATTGCTCACACTCCTGCACTGTAGAAAATGAATATAGTCTCATACTGATAGGAAAACATGTCTAACCCATAAGCTTATGACTCAATCATTGTATTTACTATGCTGTGTTACTATATGACCATGAGTGCTGATTTGGGGTCATCTCTAAAAAAAAGGAAGAAAACCCCATACCCCATTTTTTTTAAAAAAAAAAATACCTGCAGAATGTTCCATGAAATGCTTGAAAAAGATGTGCTTCAAATAGTATAGATGTTTTTTTGGACATAAAGTTTAACCAGGGTCTTCATTGTTAAGGGGCCTTGCATTTTTGTGTGTGTAGCACCAGCCACTTGGAAGGAAATCATTGTCTGTCATATTAATATATATGTGTGTGTGTAAGCTATTTGACTTAGGCTCTTACTCTAAAGGGTAGACCTTGCATCTTGTACAAACCTGAATATATGAGTTTTGATTCAGTGCATGATTGGAATTATTTGGCTATGGGAGCATTTTGTAGGCTTAATGTCTTGATGGGAGTCTTAGAAGGCTTCCTATCAGATTAATCTTCATTCTCACAATCTCCCAATGCTTTAAAAGGTCTTTATATGTGATGATTTTGCGGCCTTGTACGTTAGACTCTTGTAGAGTTTGGTTGTCAATTTGAATATCATTTGGTATACTATTAAGCCATTCATGCTTCGTGTGATAGTGCGAGAATATGGGGACCAATACTAATCAAACTTGTTTACTGAACCTTATTAAGACTTAATGATACAGGAAGTTCTTTATCTGGCTTTTTTTAATGCATTAAGAAGTTGTTAAATTAAGTTGGCTCTCAAGGGAATTATCATCACAACAACTAATGTTTTCTTTGCTCTTTCATTGGCATTCCTGTACATGTGAGCCATTTGGGTGGGAGAACTAGAATTCAGGAAGAGCAAAACCAAGGAAAAGGGAAGGAGATTTGAAAGGAATGTTGAGCTGCAAGGAATTGAGATAGCCATCTGATCATCATGGGAGCATGAAGTCAAGTTGGAAAAGAATGAATCACCTTCATCGAAGCAACGACTAATCAAAAGGAGAAAACAGTTTGATTTTTCTCTCTTTATTTCTTGTAATTTTATGTTGAAATAAATTATTATTTAAGCATGCACACACACACATTGATAAATTGTATTTGATTTTTGTTTTTATTTCTGATTTTGGTTTTTATTTGATTATAGGTTTTTCTTCCTTTCGCCTTTAGAGTTTGTCACGATGGATCAAGTCTCCGTATGCCCATAGAGCGTCAGTCAAGTATACCATGAGTAACGAGTTGTCATGATACAAACGTTGGCTAAATCTTTTTTTTAATATTTATGAGTACCAATGGTTTTATTTATTAAAAGTAAAAATAAATTATTCAATGAGAGCCCTTTATTTTAAATTTTTATGTTTGTCTTTATGTTCCAAGTGGTAACACAGTGGGTATTTAGGTGTTAATTAGCGAGCTGTGAGTGATAAAGTCACCACAGATTCTGATTGATTCTTTTTTTTAAAGAAAAATAATAAATAAAACAAATAAATACTATATGAATATATACATAAAAGTCATATTTTTAAATTTCTTTTATCGTTTTTCTTTTTATAAAACAACTATAATTGTATTTATTTTTATAATTTAATATAAAAATGATTTCATTTTTTCAATTTTATCCTTTAAGTATTTTTTGCCTTTTGCTTCAAGTGGCATTACTGTGAGCATATAAGCGTAAATCAGCAACTTATGAGTGATCAAGTCACCATATATGCTGTTTGATTTTCATTTTAAATTTTCCTTTTGGTATTTTCTATTCCGAGTGGTAACACCGTGAACATATAAGCATAAATCAGTAACTTGTAAGTAATAAAGTCACCACATATACTGATTATTATTTTTCAAAACATATATAATGATCACATTTTTTAATTCCTTTTTTTATAAATAAATAGGTGTTAAAATGATTTTTATAATAAAAAGAAAGCAAAAAATAATTTGTACAAAAAAATTAAAATTATTGGTTTTCCTTTGAACCTTTTTATGCCTTTTGTCTCGAGCGGCACCACCGTGGACATTTAGGTATCAATTGGTATATTGTGAGTGATAAAATCACCATATGAGTCAATTGATTTTATTTTGTAAAAATAACATTGTTTTCAAATATTTTCCTTTCAAATCAAAATAAAGCTTTCAAAATCACACATAATTTTAATTATATTTTTCAAATTGAGAAAAAATATATACTCTCTTTTAGGAATTGATTAAACAAAAAAAATATTCTTAAATGAAAAGAGCAAATAAGAGGAATTAATCTGTATTTTACAAATTAAAACACACCAACCAATTCTAAAAATTATTTTCTTTGTGGAAAGACAAATTATTTTCTCTAAACCTCTTTTTTCAAAGAATATATATAATAAAAAATATCAACCCAGTAACATGCATTTCTGGCTCGAACTACGTTGACTTTGATCTCTATCGCAGGGTACGTAGGCCCCAGACTCTAATTCTGGGTCAAGTTTGCTTTTGTAAATAAATAACATTTTTTTCTTATTTTATTTTTCCCAACTTCGCATATTTTCATTTTATTCATTATATTTTCCCAACCTCCCATATTTTCATTTATTTCTTTATTTTCGTTTTTACATTTTTCTCTTTTTTTTACATTTATCTTTGCATGTGAATAGTTAAAGAGCAACCAAAATAATTTTTTAAAAGCCATAAAAATTGCATGATTAACTTAAGGTAACCATTCTTTGGAACGGGTGTTGTGGGGGTGCCTAATACCTTCCCCACTCACAATTATACTCCCGAACCTAACTTTGATTCGCAGACCATTCTTGTCCTTTTTTTATTTTTATTCGGTTTTCTAAAATTTCCCTCAAAATTTTGGTGGCAACTCCCTCCAAAGCCGGCCCCAACCGTGTGGGCCGGTTTCACCCTTTTTCCTTTTCATCTCATTTCCCGCGTTATCAGTGTCGCATTTCCGGGTGTGACAAATGGTCTTAACTAACTTTATTGATATGTGCAAATTAGTTTTTTTTTTTCCTTATATTTGGTATAAGAGAAAATGTTAAGGGCATTTGTTAAAACTATATATTAATCCCTCCATCTCATTTTATGTGTCATTTTGGGATTTTTCATACAAACCAATAAAATCATTAAATAACCTAGATTGTAGTAAAATTTAATTATATTTTACCAAAATATCCCTAAATTAAATACTAATAGATGATTTATGCTGTACTTATTTTTATTTTTAATGAATAGCAAAGCAATAAAAAAATAATTAATATTTTATTAATAATGTAAAATAATAAATAAGTTAGAACATTTAAAATTTATAAAATGAGAGATAAAATTAAAAAAAATAATATTTCAGTAAATTTTGAAATGATCCTTATGTTAAGACCATGAAAATTTTGCAGAAGAAAGGCATCCAAGACAGTAAAATGCAAGCAAAGTGTAATTCTCGCATACAGTTGTCTAACAATGATTCTGCCAGTTGCCACTGAATCAAAGAAAGTGAAAGTTGCTATTATTGGCTGTATGACATAAATATGCTTCCTTCTTTAGACTTTATACCTTGCTTGTTAATGTTATAGTATTAAAATAAAACGTGGCGGTAATAAGCTTTCTCACGCGGATAACGTCACCATGCACCCATTAATGACGTCACGAGCGTGGATGGGTGTGAACTACGAACAAGCCGCAGCTTGATAGACGGCTTTAATGGTAATGAGCAAAATTCAAATTACCACTAATAAGTACAGGATCATACCTTGTGAGATACTCATTTCTTATCCTAAACAGTCCATTTGTTTTAGTTTTTTATGAAAAAATCACTTATTTAATATAAAAAATAATTTTAAAAGTTTTAGAATTTTGTTTAAACTTTTAAAAATAATCATAATCTAAAAAATTAGTTTTTTACTTATTTTAAGAAATTACTCTAAGTGGATTATGAAAAAAATAGTTGCAATAAATAAAATAAAAAAAAGTGAAAGAGGTGGAAATAAATTAATCTAATTTTAAAAATTATAAAAATAACAATATTTGATTCTGAGAAAGTATTATAGTATAAATCCCTACTTTTCTCTTTTATCTTCTATTATCTATTTTAATTGCTAAACAATTTAAAAATTTTTTATTTTAACTAAACATAAAATAATTTCTACTTTTTATAAAATTTCTAAACAATAATCAATTTTTTAAATAATATGCAAAATTATTTTTTAAAAAAAATTTAAACAAATGAACCTTAAATAGAGATAAAACTATATTATTCTCTTTCTATTGTAATGAAAAATTCCACCCTATATTTTAAAGCAACCGTAGTGTAATACACTTTATTTTTCTAGGAAGAAGTAAATAGATTGAAAGTACCATATTCCTCTGAGATTAGTTACACTTTTGTTTTGCCAAAATTGGTCAGTAAGGAAAGGGAAAAGGAGTACGATAGCTTTTTTCCATGTTCAGTTTGCATGATTTTGATTGCTTTCTCCCATTTCCTTTCTATTAAAATTGAATCAACTTACAACAACAACAACATATTATATCTCATTAGTCAGTTATATGAATCATTAGACTTGATCAAAAGCCATATTTTCAAATAAATTATTTACTAAAAAATCCCACCTTATAACCTCTCTTATTTTTTATCTCTTTTTATGCTTTTTCAATAATTAAAAATATCTTATTGGTTATATTTATTAGCTCTTTTAGTGATCTTCTTTGTATATGTCTGAGCTATCTTAATCAATTTTTTATCATTTTTTTCTTGATAGATATTTCTCTAACTTTTTCTCCTATACAATTATTTTGTATCTTGTCATTTCTGATATAACCATATATCTATCTTAAAATTCTCACGTCTGCTACCCCTATCTTATGATTTTATTATCACTTCAAAATCTAACATTTACTGACATATATAAAGTATCAATCGCCGGTCTTATACTCTTATAACAATTCAATAAAAATTCCCTTTAAATTTGATAGATATTTTACAGTCACAGATAATTTCTAAATTTTTTCTTTAGTTTAACCACCTAACTTATATCATATGTATAAAATATCTATCAGTTTCACCATTATTTTATAATATCAACTCCAAATATCTTGCCTCATGTTAAAGTAGCTTGTGGTATGTTTTGATCTCCAATTCTTATCACTAAATTATTTTTAACTTACCTATTGTTAAATTAATAGTATAAATATTCCGTTTCACTTCTACTTAAATAAAAACCTTATAATTCTAGTTTAAAATTAATCTATTTTATTAACTTCTCAATTAGAATTATATCATTTACAAAGGGCATACACATCGGAATTTTCTCTTTTAGATGTTCAGTCAAAACATCCAAAACCAAATCAAACAAATATGAATTCAAAGATGATCCCTGGTGTAAACCTATTCTTATAAAAAATTCTTCTATATTACCCCCAAAGATTCTCATACCTATTATTATTGTCTCCTCATATTTTTTATAACTCAAATATAAGCTCCATAATTTCTACAAATATACATAAAAGCTCCACAAACACTTTTCCTCTCTAAGGCTTTTCATTACATATCTTTTAGTACTTTATCATGGACTTTTTTTAATCAATAAAAATAATATGTAGTATCTTTTTTTACTCTGATATCTTTCTATCAAACCGTTACTCATATAAAGTAAAAATTACACCTACTCATGTAAAAGAAACATTTATTGAAATCTACTTATTAAAGATAAATTGGTCAATTGCTGTTATATCCTTTCTACTCCCATCATATTTCTATTCTTCCAAACATAGCAATCTAAAACTATTCTTATTTTATAACATACCAAATGAAACTTTATATAATATTATTCCATTTCATTCCCTTTTTTTATTACTACTCTTTCCATTCTTTAAAAATTCATTCTAACTTACCAAACATATCATAATTCTTCTCTAGGATACTCCTAATCCATGCATGACAAAAGAAAAAAAGAAATGAAATTTAATTATTTTTTATTTCTGTAATACGAGTACTGTAGTAGTCATAGTGTGTCACGAGGAAGAAGATCAGTGATTAGTGGACTGCGCGGAACAGGAGGATAGTGGTGTGCATTGTGATCATGACTATTGGGTTGATCTTGTTTGAAAGAAACAACCTCCAATTTAATATTTTTTCCCCACTACTTTAACTGCTTCCATAATTCCATTTACGTTAATGGCGGTCATTATCCCAATTATAAGAAACTTCGCACCGACTCTTAAAAAAAAAAAAAAAAAGGACCGACCCTGTTTGGTATGTGTCAGTGAGAATTTATTTTTTACTCTGTCCAAAAAATCATTTTCCAAACAAAGATTCGGATAATTTTTGTTATATTTTTAATATTTTTGCCTGTATTTGATATGTGTTTGTGTGTGTGTATATATATATATATATAATATTTTTATTATCTTTTCCGTTAAAATATTAACATTATTTTTTATTTTATTTTTTTATTCTATACTACATATGGACATGAAATTTTTTTTATAGATCTTACAGATGTATTATCAAATAATATAGAATTATACTAAATTATCAAAACAAAAAAAAATAGTCAAACAATTTAAATATGTTGTTGGCAAAAAAAAAATCTTAGATATGTCACAAAAAAAAAAATTTTTCACAAATGCCTCTAATTTGATGTTATCACTTGACTCTATTTTAACTCATGTCTCGTGATAATAAGCTTACTACTAGATAAAAATCATTTATCTCTTATATTTTAAAACAAAACAAATGCAAAAATGTCTCTTATATTTTAAAATAGAGATAATATATAATAAAATTTATAATAAGTAGTACATTTATAAATTATAATTATAAATTGTGTAATTCATTTTTTATATTCCATATAATACATAAAAAAATATGTTTATCTATAAAATATATCAAGTTTCTTCCACTGATGTGTTGTCATCCAATTTTTCGTAAATCACTCTTGGTTAGCAATATGTTATTTTTGACTTTATACTACAAAATGATTACTTGCGTAATTTCATTTATAAAAAGAGAAATGAAGAAGTCATAGGACAAAGGACGAACTTTTGACTAAAGTTAGAAGGATTTCATAACTTCAATCTGAACGATCCAACATTACCTCGTAATACACTGTTCCTTTTGCAACTGCGTGAACTTTCTCAACAATATATATAATCACAATCATTCTATGGTTTCCCTTTTGTAACTTTCTTGGTACGTACGCTGTGTTAATTTCTTCAAGTCCAGGACAACGCATTTTAATTTCGTTTGACATTCTTAGCGGACGAAGCCGCCTCTAATTTTCAGAAAGGCTATTATTTCTTAGGGTTCACACCCTGGCGATCTGCTGCTTTATGTTGTTTCTTTGACAATGTTTATTACTTTAGAGCAGCCATGTATATATGGTAAGTAATAGCTTTCAACAATAGCTGTAATGAAGTATAATGTAATAAAATTAATTCACACGATCAAAAAACACAATCAACAATTAATCATACCAGCAAAAGTTGCAACTATATGGTATATAATATTATTAAGTCAAATTCAATTATCATCGGGTCTAATGTAGAAGAGTAGAAGTATTTTCTTAAACCTATAAGTTCAAATTCATGACTTTGCTTAAAAATATAGAATCTTTTCCATTTGACTCAACTATATTTTACTATATATAAATATTAAAAGACAAATTTAACAAAATAAATACTTATTAAAATAAAAATGAAACTTTCCTTTCTTGTTTTCCTTTTCTTCAATTCTTCATCAAGGAATCATCCTTTAAACTTCTCACGATTTGATATAATATCTACTAATCTAGGTCTTCATAGTGGTTTCTAATCCATTTTTAAATTGGTAGAAAAAAAATCCACTTTTAGAAAAGTCCGAGACCGAATGAAACTCTTAATTAGTAAGGATAATTGGGCTTAGTTGGGGGGAGGGAGGAATTTTCAAGAATTTTCAAAAAGTAGTTATCAAACAAAATTGCTTCTAATAGGAGGATACCTATAATTTATCTAAAAAAAAATAATAGGTTAAGTGGTGTTTAGGTATAGTTGGTTTCAGATTTTCATACAGTATCATGAATTATAGTTTTGTCCAAGTCAAATTTTTAACCATCAATTTTCAGATGAAACTGGTATAAAATAAAATTAAAAATAAAATAAGTTGCATGGTGTATAAGCTATAAATTTTATATTTTATACTGCTATTGATTTGGGCCCATATTTATTGGTATTTTTCCATTTAAGTGGAGGCTTGATTTATTGGGCTTGAAACGTGAAAATTAGATAATGGATTATCATAAATACATCTTGAACTTGATTAGTGATCGATTACAGTAACTTTGTCAAGTCCTTAAGTGAAGATGTGTGATACAAAATGATTAAATAAAGGTTTGATGGCTAGGCATTGAATCCTTCAAGCTCCTCACATGTTCTACGAAACATATATAGATAATACTATCAATCAATCAATCTATCTATCTATGTAACTTTTTTCTGGATTTATATTATATGTCTGTAATTTTATTATTTCCCTAATTAATTTGAGATATTTTTCCGATTGTTTGGAAAAATTAATGTCTTATGGTATCTTATAGTTTCTTTCCTTGTCACTTACATGGTTCACATATATATAGTATAATTTAACAAAATATTATTCAAAGTTGAGTCACAAAATGACAATTTCACTTGTTTTCCCTCCAAACATCCCATAAACGTCCTCCGATTTAATAATATTATATCTTAATTGACTAAGTGTATGTTTGGATGCTTCCCATAAGTAATTATGGGAGAGTATAATTGATTATAAGGGAGAGTATTCAAACACACATCATAATTGTATAATCACTTATGGGGTTTTAAGTAATTATTTTGATAAGCAAGTAGAAACTGCTTATAATAATCACTTATTCTCCCATAATTACTTATTTCACTTTTTTTTCTCATTATCCACCTAATAATCACTTAAACTATCAAAAGTCAAACACATTTCTTTTCTCAAAATCTCTTATGGATAAAAATATCCAAACATAAATCACTTTTGACATAATCACTTATTTTCATAATATATTATGAACAAGCACTTATTTCCATAATCACTTATACATAAGTCAATTTAAATACACTCTAAGCTGGGGCTTTCTGATCCGCTTTTCAAGCATACCTGATGGAATGGAAGAATAATAGGGAATGGAACTTGGTTTATTTTATTTTCTTTGAAGAATATGAGGTTTGGAGCAAGAATTCAGGTATATATGACTGTAAGGTGCTTAGTCATGAGGATTACAATTATAGTTGGAAGAAAAGAATTAGAGGCAGATAATTTAAGACTTTAAAAATTGATGGTGCTTACAGCTTAATGGCCAAAAGAAACTATATTGATGGTTGCCTCAAGTATGATAGCCTCTAATCTAATAAGCGCATTGAGAAAAGGTTCTCTCAGAAAGAAAGGACATGGATTTGTCAAATTTGCTCCGTAATGATGGTACACTAACTAACAGTAAAGCATTCCAGGTCCAGGGTTAGTTGATTATTCCGTAGTGCACCCTTAACTAATCTTTCATTAGTGGGGGTGATTCATCATCCAAATAATGTTTTTATTTTCACTTATTGACTAGGCCTTTATCTTCTTTAATTCTTTTTTTTTTTTTGCTTAAAACAAAGGTTCAAGGTCCAAATCACTTAACATAAGCAATCAATAAAGAGTTTAAATATTCAATTAATATTCCATGTGAGATTTGAAGCCCCACATCTCATGATGAATTCAAAAAATACACACATTCACAAAAATATATTTAATGTTTTAATGTGGGATTTGAAGGATTAAGACTATACATCTTTGATTCTCCATTTCGATGTCTTCCAACGCGTGCAAATGGAGGAGCCACACTTTTTGAGCGTTGTGGGGAACACGCGTTTGCATTCTCTCTAATGCATACAAGTGTGCACTAAATCACTTAACGTGTGTGGTAATAAATCAAATATCTCTTTAAACTCCCTCTCACAAACATACATATATAACTATTCCATGCAAGACTTAAAATACCACTCCTTCTTCCTTTTTTTTTCGCAGAAAAATGCCACTTCAAGAAGAAGATATTTCTTTTAGTTCAAATGTTTCGATTTAGTTCTGAATTTCATATAAAAACATTTTTTTTGTGAAAATGAGCATATAAATTGCCTTCAAACTCATGCACTGGGGGAAAATAAAACCTTTTCCAAATAAATCAGTTCAGTAGGCTCTAAGTTATAGCGATTAAAAGTTTTACTACCTAAGATTGTGTTTTCATTTTCAATATAATACTGGTCTCTCAAAAACTTAACAAAGCAATTTTATTCTTTTTAAATGGTTAATTAATTATGAAGATAGGAGCATTCAAAATTACTAAGTTCTTTCAATTTTACTATAATTTCTCTTCATTTTCTTTTTGGTGAAAATAATTTCTCTTCTTTTTTTTTATAAGCATCAAAAGTATTTCACATTCGAATATATTCCTTCAACAGGTAGAGATGACCAAAATGGGAAAATCTAAGTTGTCATAAAGAGGTCCGGCCCTGTACCATCGAAATGTGGTTCGGCGTCGGCCCAATCTCTGCAAAATTGCAGGAGAGAAGCAAAAGTTCGTTAACTTGAACATAACCAATAATGGCGGCAACCAGCGACGAGGAAATGGATGCTCTTCTCTCTGCTTTCGATCAGATCTGCGAGGTATTCTCCATCTTCGCGTTCGTCTTCCGATGCACCTTTGACATGGATTACTATTCACCTTCGTTTGGCTTCTGGGAAATGGCAAAGAAACGGAAAGAAAATATCCGCAGATTACATCGAATTTCAAAGTTAATTAGCTACTTGGACTCACCAGTAGCGAGGTCTTCGTAATGGTTCTTTTTCTTCCTTTAAATTTTAGTTTCATACAAGGTATCAAATGCCGGTTCACGCAACATCTCGACCGCTGTCATATGTTTCTTAATATTGGAAAATTAAGAAATAAATATTTATTTCTGCTTGCTTTTATGCCTTTAGTTAACTGCGAATTTTTTAAATTAATTGTATGTTCTTGCTTGGCTCAGGATATTAAGAGCGGCATTGCGGAGAAACAGTTGCTGCAATCTGACTACAATGTGGAACTCAAGAAGCGAGAATCTGTTGAAATCACTTGCAACAGTTTGAGACGAGGTTGATTGTCATGGACTACTGTCGTATGTCTTTCATTGTCGCTAATTGCTTTTACTCCTATATTCACTGTCTTATTGCATTGTTAATGAAGTCTTAATGCACTGTAACTCGGAAAATGTTATAAGAGTGGCTGCTGATTTAAAAGAATAGTAATAAAAATGCGAATAGCACATATTGAAGTTATTATTACACTTCAGAAATCTTAAATTTGCAAATTCTGTTCAGCTAGTTTGGTTATTGTGAAATAGTTGTAGGTTGTCTAGGACAACGATAAGTTAAATTTCTATATTTATAGTTTGTATATTAGTTCCATTATGCCAGAGTTTTGCTTTTGTCTGAGACTAAGAGTTATATAGAGGGAATTTTATTGGATTTGGACAGTCAAGACTGATTAAAACCTGAAGCCAACACGTCAGCGATTCTCTGACAGTCTCGCAAACTTGCATTGCGTCATATGTCTCCAGAGTCCAGACTAATTTAATTTGGCTGGAACACTGCAGAAAATGAGCAGCTTGCAAAACTGTACACAGAATCTTTAAAAGACTTCCCTGATCAGGTGCCTCCATTACATATTGTCCAATAACGCTTTCTCAGTTCTTCATCCCTTGCTGACCTGGAGTTTGCCATTTGATTTATGAGTAAATGCTAAGTGGATGAGCTTAATAATTTGGACTCATAATCTAATCATTGCTTGATCTTACTAATCTAAATTTATCAATCTTGTGACATTCAGCTTGACTTCCGTACCAAATGCCTGAATTTGAAAGAGGAATTGGAAAGAGCAAGTAATGCACTTCTCTACAAAGAAGATGTAAGTTATAGCCCACATGATTGATCTAGTTCATTCAAAATGTGCAGCAGTGCATTGTGTTTGAAATATGTCTTCCATGTAATTTAAAGATTAAATGTAATAAAGCACTGGTTTGTTCTGTTCCTCATTTGGGCAATACAATACAAGTTCAGATCTCAGGTTTAGTTTTTTTTAACAGGGACATAGGAATGCTATGGAATTGCTTAAGCAAGACTATGAAGAGAAGATTGGAAATTTAGAAGCTGAAGTAAAGTGAGTTTTGATCAGTAGAATTTGAAGTATTCTCTTAACGAAAAGTTTTGCTTATTCCGTTTGTTATGACTGTTGATTTCACTCTATTTTAGGACATCTCTCCGTAAAAAAGCAACATATGAAGCAACTATTAGTCAACTCCACCAAGATCTAGTAGAGCACAAAAATTGTATACAGCTTTTATCAAGCAGGTTGGATGAACTTCATTTTGAAGTGGAGTCAAAATGTGAGGATTTTGTTATGAAGAGCATATTTGTATTTTCTTTTCCCCAAGTTTGTAATTTTAATATGCCAGTGAGGATTGCTGAACTCAAGATCATTTCCTTATTATTGACAGGTAGTGTTGAGATTCAAGATTTGAAAGATTGTCTTCTGATTGAGCAGGAAGAGAAAAATGAGTTGAACAAAAAGGTCCAACATTTGGAGAAGGAATGTTAGTGTTGATTGATTGCTTCCATGTCCTCGTTTTTTTAATACATGTTTGTTTATTTTATGTTTCCCTTTCTTGAGACTGAGATATGCTAGACCCTTCTATTGAACCTTCCTTTCCAAATCCCACAAGCAACCAAAAGTCAAAACAATAAATTTCTCTTTTTATAGCCAAAACAATAAATTTAATTATACGTTTTGCGTTCCTAGTTCTACACCACAAATTCATTGCTTTATGGGAGCATTTTCGTATTCTATGATATATATCACTAAGCAGGCTACTTTTTGTCGCGTACAGTGCTGATTTGTAAAACAAAGATGGTTGACCAGCAGCAGGATATGACCTCAAATTGGCATGTGGAAACTCTTAAGCAGAAGATCATGAAGCTGAGGAAGGAGAACGAGGTCCTCAGAAGGAAGCTCTCTCACTCAGGAGAGGGCTAGAGAATGGCATCCACAGAAATATACCGAGTTTAAGCCATATCACTGGGGAGAAAATTAAATGAGTTCCACAAATTCAAGTTCACGGTCTGAATGTGTTTTTTTCTAAATCTTCTTTAAAAAAAAAATTTACGCCAACTGTATCTGAAATTTAGTATGCTAATCTAGTTTCCAGGCTATGTATGCAAGTAGCGTAGAGGAAAAATGATTTCATGAAGCACTTGTTTAATTTGGTTGAGGATAGAATACTTGTTAAATATTGGCTGAATACCTGACTATACTGCAGGTCGTGCGTCTATGTTCGCTCGTTGTGTTCTGTCAAGCTAGGGCTACACTTATCTGATGATGGAAGTTTTGAAAATTTCGGTGCTAAAATCATATTTTTTCTTCAGTTGTGATTTTTTTGGATATCTTGTGAGGAAAAATTAAAGAGAGGATAAAACTGTAAAGTCTGAATGATGAAACTATGAAATTTGCCTTGGTTATTGAGTTTTTAAGAGAATTTACAAAAAAAAAAATATATAGTTACGAAAAGACCCTAATAAATAGCAGCTAAACTGTAGAAAGTAAGTGAGTAAGTGATGAGAAACTATTTTGAAAACAAATAAGATTTATTAAAAAATCTAATTTATAATGATTTCATATGTGAGATGTTCTTTTGAAAATAAATATTTATAAAAATTCAAATTAAAAATTTTCGGATCAATGGTGACCAAAATAAGGCTACAGCCAGGGCACAAAGTAGGAGGAAAATAAACACATGCTATTATGAAAATTAGCAGTTGCAGAAAGCTAAGCTGTGGTACTTCCCAGTTTACATCTTGTGGTGCTTAATTTTATAGGAAACCAAACAACCCAGAGTTGGTCAATCCTTGAAGTAACTAACCTGGATATTTCTGGGCAGACATGAATTCATGTATCCACTATCCAAAATCCTATCTCCTTTACCACCCCAACAAAGTTTTAAAACTATACCCCCCTCTTTTCCTCTCAAGTTAATCGCTTTTAAGCTCGATTGAAAAATGTCTTTCAGCCATTTCTCAAACAAGCTGTTAGTATAGGAACCACACCCAACTCTCATTTCTTCTATCACCCTCTCCTCTACACTAAACTTCTCCAACCATTGCTTCCCACAAATCTCCTCAAAATACCTTTTGATCTTCGATGAGAGCAACGTTTCTATATCCCTCTTGTCCCGACCTGGATTTCTATCCAGCACAAAGCGATTCTTAATTGAGTCAAGAAACATTTTTGTTTCGAGCGTCGAATCGCTTGAAATGGGACTGTTTCCCCGGGCTTTGTCTTCCCCATCATCATCGTCTTCATCAGCTCTTATGTTGAGATCAAGTGTGTTAAAGCTTGATTGTCTTGAAAAGTCTTTCCCACAGTTCCCCTTTTCCGGAATCAAAGCCACCTCTTCCTTGTCTTCACTTCGAGATCTTTTGAACTTGGTAAGCAAATCCCATTCAGCTTTGCGCTTGTGGTCTAAAACAGGTTTGGTTTCACTGGTGACTTGCAACACCATGTTAATCACAGAGTCGTCCTGACTCTGTTCTTTTGTGGAGCCATTGTCAGTCAATATGAATATTGCTTGTCCTGGCTTCTCCTCTATGTTGAAATCTCCAAAGTTTCCTGTTTCAAATCCATCCCCAAGGAATTTTCTGAACTGGGAATTTGCAAAATCAGCATTTTCTACTAATACCACAACCTGTTCATAGGATTTCAAGGCTCTGCTCAGCATTTCAGAGCATGGGGATACTAAAGTCTCCTTCTTTCTCATGTCCAAGTTGAATAGAAGATGAGCTGAGCCGAAAACTGATTCTGCAATGGCTCGTGCCAATCTTCTTTTTCCAGTCGAGTCATTTCCCTGCAGGTACAACCAACAACTACTATTTTGCTTTGCTGATTTTGAATCAACGAAGAAGGCCTCTGCTATTGAAGAAAGTACTGTTTCGGACTGCCATGGCACATTCTCCTGCAACAGTTTACAAATATGAGCTTGTCGCTGTAGTGTTGTATGATCAGTTATATTTTCCACCGTTTGCCCCGAATCACCGAATGAGGAATTTCCAAGAGCAAGAGTAATCTTTACTTCTTTACCTTCCATACCCTTGAGAGAATCCAAGCTCGGCTCAGTTGCCTTGTGTTTCTGAGTTTCATTGCCGAAATTGAACTCAATGTTGCAAGACTGTTGCCTCCGAAACCGAGGTACAGGGTTGGAGCTACTATAACTGGGTTTAGCAATGGAGTCTGCGAAGCATATGGAACTTGAATCTGTTGTGACACTATTACTACCTTGGTTTGGCCACCATGGGTATGATGAACTATAAGGGTAGATCTTCGCATTTGAACTGTGATTGCCGGTGAAAGTGTTGCTCCACTGGTTCTGAGAATGCTTGCTTTGGTGTAGACAGTGGCACAGTCTATTCCATTTTCTTCTCAACTGGGCAAGTTCATCCTGGAAACAAGAAGTTATACATAAGCCTAAAGCTTCTACTTGGAGTTAATTTTAATTAGGATTAAGTATTTTTACTTTAGTCCAAATTTATAGATAGCGTTTTGCTGAAAATTAGATTTACTACCTTGTGATGAGCTTCATTGGTGTGAGACTGAAGCCATGAAGGCAACTGACTCTTCTGGCCTGGTTTGAACATCTGAGCTTCTTTCTCGTAACTGGAGGAACATTCTACACAGCAACTAAGCTTATCTTGCTCCTCCTTGTCATTGAAGAAGGGCTTTGAATCAAGGACACTGCAAATTGATTACACAGCCTCCAATAAGCATCCAAAATCAAACAAATAGATATCTCGAATATGTTCATTCTTATCAGAGTAATTATTAATTTATTTTAGTAAAATATAGTTCCTCTGAGCATACCGTGTCATGTGATATCAACAAGAAGTAGCATACAGACAAAACAAAGTGAAGCAGAAAAGGCATGACATTGCATCTGTCCTTACTCCTTAACAACCAACCATACTTTTGACAGTATGTACTGATTAGGAACAAAATGAAAAACAAATTGAGCTTCAAGGAGCGACATCTCAAGACAACTTTCTAATGATTACGTTTTCTTTTTGCTTTTTTGGACATTAGAATAGAGGAAAGAACTGAGCAATGGAGAGATTGATTACCTGGAAGCATGGAGACTCAAGCCTAGTCCGCTTGATGATTGAACAGGAACAGCTTGCAGAGCCCACTGGGTTTCAAGAGGTGGCTGCCTCATTTGACACCTTATGTATGTTTGATAACTTGCAGTACCCATTAGCCATACCTTATTATGATAAGCCTTTGAACTGCTTCCATAGTCACAGAATAACTTGCCAATTTCTGCAACTAGATGTTCAACGGGAGAGAATCCTTTTTCTTTTTCACCCAGATTCGGTTCCTCCACTGTCCATTTCAGGTCTCCAATATACACAATAACACCCCCTCCTCCCAATGAAGCAACAGAATCCACCTTCCTTTCCAGTTCCAAGAGGCTCATTTCAACTTGTTCTCTTTTCATAAAGCTCAAAGAAGAGGATGCATATTGAAACTTGATGAAACGGGTTGACTTCAACTCATCAGGAACCTCTCCTCTCTCAAACCTTCCCATCAGCTCCCCCACAAGGCCTTCAGTTAAACCCACAGAGTCACCGACTATCACAGTGTTCTTCCTCTTCTTCCTGAGCAGGATGTCCAGCACCAACTTTATATCTTCATCATAATTAGAAGAGAACACTAGTGGAGCTCTCTTCAGAGGAGAAAACAGCACAGGGTTGCAGTCAAAAGAGTAAGGCACTTCACTGGTGGGAGAAGGTGAACATGGAGAAGAGTAAACACCACCAGAGCTATTATAACACTGGAAAACAGAAGAGGCTGAAGAGTCGTCTAGATTGTTCTTGACAGCAGTACTAGAGAAGCCAGCCTCTCTCATGACCCTACTGACACTAGGGTCATCAAGGATAGATATTATAAGCTGTTCAAGCTCAACCTTAATGGTAGTCAAGAGTGGCTGCTGCTGCTGCTGCTCGATGCATCCCCTTCTATGGTGAGCTTGTGCTCGTTTCAAGGCGGCAACGAGAGCGTTGGAAAGAGAGGGTTGGTGGGAGTGGAGAAAGGAAGGAGGGGGTGATGTTGGGAGCCTATTGAGGGCGACATTGAAGCAAAGCTCGAGGGCTCTGCAATGGAGAGGATAGGACGACGTGTGGTGGTGAGACTGAGACTTGAGGCAGGCCCTTCTCAGAGAACTGGAACGAAGGGTGAGAAGAGTGGCGGCCACATGGAGAGGAGTGACCTGGGCATGGCCTCTCCGGCGAGCCAACCCCAGAGAGTGCTTCAGCACCGAAGCAGCCTCCGCTGTGAGGGTCTGCGGCAATCCACAACCTCCTGAGCGCATAACTTGAACCCAAACCCCACCCCCCAGACCACCCTAGCTAACAGTCTTCTGCTTGCTTCACACTTCGCAACTGCACACTACTTCTCTTCCTTCCTTCTGTTTTCTTATCCCCTAAACAACCACCCCTCAAGGATTAGCTAAGAGCTAGCCTTGCAAGCTCGAACAAATCCACAAAGAGAGAGAGAGAGAGTTTTGAGTTTCACAAAGAGCTTAGAGTATGAAGTGGAAGAAGTGGGAGCTTTAGAAGTATCATACCAAACCTCACTGCCTTCTTTATACTTCTTTCTTCTCACGGTTTTTTTTTTCAATTTTTAAAAGGCATAGTTTATCATGCTAATTAATGCAACATAAAGATAAGTCGAATAACAAACTTTGACAGGCCGTCCAAAAAAATTCAAGGACAGAAGAGGCAACTCAGGAGGTGCATCTTTCAAGACTAACATTGTATATTTCTCTCTTTTTTTTTTTCTGTCTTTTGGATTTAGTTTAAAGAGGCAGCTTTTGGTTACCTTTTATTTCCACTTCATTGCTTTCTCTCCGGTTTACGGTTAACGCTGCAGCGCATTTTCCTCTATCTCCATTCTCAATATGTTCCTGTAATGAACTGTATTCTGGTCACCAATACGTGTGACTACTACTTTCTTTTCGTATAAATAATCCTTTTGCCATCTTCTCCATCGACTTATATATATATATATATATATATAGTCGAAAATATAATCGGAGTCAATAGACATATAGGTAAAATTTTTAACTTCGTCGATGCACCAGGAAAAAAAGGACGAAGAAAAGCTGAAACATTGCTGTATCACCTGCTTCTGCTGCAATATTTATATATGTAGCAATATACATGCATGCTGATCAATATACAAAGGGCCGGGAAAAAAGTAGCTAATTCAGTTTATTAGTTCTTGTTGCTGTTTCTATTCAAATGATCGAGTCGGGCACCCCAGGTCAAGACTTAATTACATGCATCAGCGTAACTTTTCCTTTTCTTAATATGAACACAACACATTGCATGTGGTCCAATACAAGCACACCTAGTCTAGTGAGATTATACAATTAATTAAATTGTGGGTCTCATGTTTTGTACAGAGTCTATGATGAAAAATACTGTTTATGATTTATTTATGAATTGTGATGCTTATTATAGATTATATATATGATTATTTTTCTTAGACACACACACCTTGCTTTGAATGGACAGACAAGGCGAGAAAAAATTCAAAAGAAGTGGTAAAGGGGAAAGGAAGAAAGAAGGTGGGAATGTAAATAAAGATAAAAAGGAAAGTGGTATATTTATCTGCTTGTTTCAATAATTTTTTCCTCTTGCTCATTTATGTGAATATGAACAACTCCATTAATAATTAATAATAATATATATAGCAGGTTGTGTGTGAGAGAAAAGCAGATAGTCTCTCTTCACGCCAATCCTCGTAGAGAGACAGCATATTATTCCCCAAGTACCCAAAAAGCAACCCTCTGTCTGCTATCCTACCTTGCATTATTGGCTCTTTTTCAGCCTCCTCTCTTCTCTTCTCTTCTCTTCTCTCTTCCTCCTGCAATCTGCATTCGCCTTTTGTCTTAATCTCGTCTTATAATTTCGAACCACCCACTTAACCAAAAAGAGAATATAACTTTGTGTTCCAAAATAAAGGAAGCAAACCCTGAAATATACTTCCTGTTATAATGGACACTGGGTTGTGTTCACATTATTTTGTTTACGCCAATATATATACTAGCTTCCCTTTGTCGTTTAATAGAAACGTGACCTGTTCTGCACAAGTTTAATTATCAACTTTCTTTAAGTAACTTTCTGTGTGATCGGTTCTTTCTTGTTTTAACCACTCAACATTAGCTCTCTCTCTCTCTCTCTCTCTAGCTCTCCCTCTCACCACACACACCCCACTTGGTTTCTGCCTTAATTTAACTATTTCTTTCTATTGAAGAAAGTCAATAACTCAGCGTAGTAATAATTATACCGATCATATAGGACTTTTTCTCCTTTAGTACTTTATTTGAAATTAACACTTCATGTTAAGAGTTTTCTTTCTTCCTTTTTTTTTTTTAACAAAAGATGGACAATGCCCAAACAAAACAAGAAAAATACTAATAAGAGGGGACAATCCCCAAAAGATCTCTAGACACTGGTTAGTCTTATTGTTAAAAATATTTTTTGCGGCTATATAGATGACTTTTATAAAATATTTATCAACAGACTTATGTGGTTATTAGTTTTGCAATATTGTATGAAGTTTTGGTTTTCAAAAGTCTGCATATTCTTTGCTTATATATAAAAGCTCGAGTCGATGCAATGCAAGTTCTGGGAAGGCAAGATTAGACATGACTTTAACCAAACGTTTAAGAAGGAAGCATATGGGTCCTCATGGAGTCACATTAATTTGACCCTTGCAAAATTCGAAGCACGAGGTGAATATTAATCATTATAAGCTTTACTTTAAAATCATGATTCAAAGAAAAACTGGGAAAGAAGATAACGAGATTAATAGCACTGACGAAGTTCTTGGGGTCTTGGAATCATTATATTATCGCGTAGATTCCAAGAGTAGGATCTCCTGAAAAGAATCCACTGCGTTAAAAGAAGACAAAAAATCACTACATGCTAATGAACAAGGTGTTTAGCAACTGAGACTTGATTACCATTTGAATTGCGAAGTTAACCCAAATTTAGATTTTTAATCCTCGTTAATTTGTAATAATTTAAAAATGTAATTAATCAAAATAATTATACACACAGTTCAACCCTGAAAAGCTTGAACTTTAGAGCAGATTAAAAAAAATACTTAATTAGCGCACATCTTTTTGCAGTCAAATTCAAGTCCCAGAGGTTATTACTTTGCGGAAAGTTGATTTATGGAATTTGTTCAATTAATACTCTTCCTATGTTTAACAACTCTCTTATGATCATCACTTACAGAGGGTCTTCTCAAAAATTGGAACCCATGACCCTATTTTGGTAGTGTAATTATCTAATATTTGATATTAGCTATTAGGTAAGATTTGGGTATTGTTGGGTTCCAAAATGGGAATAATTCTTTTAGTGTGTTTTTTTTCCTGTCCCTAAAACTCAAAATTGAGGCTTTATTTAAAGGGTAAAGTCGCTTACCACACTCATCTCAACTACCATGGGTCTATCTGTGATCATAATTTTAATGACAATTGTTACCAGCATAAACACGGACACACACACACCCCATAATATATGTGATCAAGTGGGGGCACTTGATTATACATTTGTTCTTAATTTTGAGAAGGATCTTTTTTATCTCTTGCTTCTAATTAATTAAAAATGGATCACCATTAAATGATGATAATGATGAAAGGCTCATTTTGTGGTCATCAAAGGCCGATCGATCCTTTGACAAAAAGGATAGGGGATTGAATCATGATTGCAACATTATGTTTCAATGTTTAAAAAGTGAGCAAGACATATGTATATGTAGCAGCAGGATTTCTCTACTGAGAAGAAAAGTATCCCCTTTTGTGAATAATGTTTAGTAGACTTCTATGAAAATGAACGCTCCAACTTTAATTTGGACTCGATCCCATTATTTGGTTTGCTTGTCGCCTAACACATTTTCAACAAAGCAGGAAAGTGAGAATTAGAGACTTGTTTAACTGAAACACATCAGCCCCACGTTACACAAGTCTTAACTGGCATGGCACTTTTAACAACGTTTTACCACAAGAGATCATAAAACGACAAAATACTCACATTATAATTTGCTATTCTTCACAAACAAAATCTAGGTGTTTTAGTATTTACTATATTACAACGAAATTCTAACATGTTGAAAAATATCGGAAAAGTCAATGAGGTATTTGGTTTTCAATTGATTAAAAATGAGTTTTGGTAAAATTGGTTTTGTAACGTAGTTATGATAAAAATTGGTTTTGGACTAACGTGTTTATGTTTGGATGCTTTATTTGAAAATTGATTTTGACAAAACTCATAATTTTCCTCTAAATTGAGCTTAAACTCTATTTAATGAATAATTTAATTTACTTGGACTAAAATTTAATTTGTATTTATTTAATTGAGAACATAATATATTTGATATAATATTTTCTTACAGGTCATGATCTATAAAAGTTAAAATTTTGAAGGGACATTTTGGTTAATAAATAGAAAAAAAAATTTATGGAAATTTTATTTTCCTAATTTTTTTATTTTTTCTCATTTTTATTGGTCTATTTTTATCTAACTTTAAAATAAATACCAACAAAAATGAAGAAGCAGACGGAAAAGAAACAATTAACCGATTCTTCCCAAAACCCATTTTCCGTGTAAAAGCAGTTTCAAACGGAAAAGTTAAAATCAAACAAACACACTCACAACTTTATCAAACTCAATTTTGTCTCCAAACCACTTTTCCAACTGAATACCAAATAGAGCCTTACTAATTATTGCTGATTTAAGAAAAAGCATTCAGATCTTATGTTTTATAGTAAATTCTATCAGCAAAAATTTAAAAAACTGCGCGAAAGTTTTGTCTTTTACAGCTGGGGTATGAGTCAGAACCAGGAACTTACCAATACCAAAAAGTCAAATTATTTGCTGGCAAAATTGAGAGTTTAAGACCTTCATCATGATATATCAATCGGCCTTTCTAATTCTTTGCTTAGCCTATAATTAAACTAGAGAAAGTATTTTAATGTAAATCTGATAAAAAAGAAGTATTAAAAATTAACCTCACTTAAGAAAAGCAGTTGGGGGCTTTGGGTTTTCTTTTAAAAGGAAGTTTCATATATACAAATTCATATTGGCACGCACATCAACACCCATCCAAACAAGAAAACTTATATGCAGGTGTCCAGATAATTCTTTTTTTTTTTTTTTTTTTGGTTTGAGGTGTCGAGATCATTCTTCTAAAGTTTTTTAATTAAATTACAACCATTAATTAATTTAGTATAAGATTAGATGTGATAGTATTGCCAACATCCTACAATAAGTACGAAATTAGGATTCTAACTCTAAATCTCCAAACAGACTGAGCTATTTAATCATGCCCTTATAATTGGTGGGTGGATGAAATGCGTTTGATAGACTTGAGATTCTGTCTCATAAATGATGAACCTAATATCCCTTTATCAGCTTCTATGGTGATGCAGAAGAAAAAGGTTTCACAACACTACATTTATATATATTTATATATATATATATATATAGATGGAATAATAATAATGAAAATAAATGGAGTTGGTTCCAAGGTACATAGATACGGAGGATCATGCACTCCTCAGACAAAAACATGACACGTACCTTTTTTTTCTAAGTGGGAATGTGAGGGAAAGAAAGAGACAGAAAAAAGAGATGGGAATGTAGGGTAGGGTCACACACACATATAATAAGGGTAAATTAATTAAAGGACAAAGAAACCAACAATGTGTAAGGCCCACTGAAGTTGATTCACAGATCTCTAGTCTCTACAAGTCACCAAATTCCCAGTCACACCTGACTGGGAAAAAAGTTTGAATAGAGAGATTTTTGGGGAGCTGAAAAGAAGGCCTAGCGTGCAACTTTATACAATAAATGTCCCCAGAAACACATCCTATCTAGTATCAGTATATGAATGATATGATCTCTCTCTCTCTCTCTCTGTCTTTTCTTTTTTTCGCTTTTCTTTTTCTATTTATAGTTCTCGATCATCCACTCTGGTGTTTTACGTTGAAATCGCTTGCATAAAACTTTTTTTAAAAAAATTCCAGTCCAGTTTCTTTTGGGACTGCAGTGTTTTTTTAACCTTCGCTTGTTAATTACCTTAAAGATTGTGAGCCACTACTGTGCCCTTAGTTTGTTTTGGTAAAAGGGACCCCCAAATGTGCACAGATTGTTAATCTCATGAGAAATAGTTTTAAGTAAATATTAGGGTAAACTAGTTACAATATTAGTCCATCCATCTCAAATATTATAAAGTAATAAGGGAGATTTTAAACATATTAAGAAATATTAATTACATCCTTAAATTTATATAAAAAACTAAAATTTTCAATTATACTCCTATTAATTACACCCATTTTATTAATATAACACAAGTTACGATATTAATAATATAATAAATAAAAGTAAAAATAATAAATCACTACATGTTTTCTTATATTATGAGACAAGTAAAATCTAAGATAGAGAGAATATTAATTTTTACAAACAAAAAAGTAATGCACTTATTACATGACATTTAGTAAGATTATCATTAAAACATATTGTTAATCTAGGTTTATTCTATCAATCTTGCATCCCTTAGTTACCATAATTTTGTCTTTCTGATCAAAACTTCTGAAGGATCTCCCAAATGTAACATACCCTAGATGGTGGCAGAATTAATTAATGTGCCTATTCTATAAATAGGCAAAGTTGATTGAATAGCATCAGCTAATCCGTGCAAATGCAACGAAAAATCCGATAACTTTTAAACACTCAAATTATATTATAGTATGAGTTATTCTACTTGTATTTTACTTGTAATGTACATATATATATATATTGATTAGGATTTCAGGTGGGGGAAGAGGGTGCTTGACGACCAGAGACACATCAAACCCTCGTTTTTAACAAATATATTCGAAGTCATGCTTGTATTTGTGAGGTGGCAGTGTCCTATATATATGTATACCATGATTTAGAGGTGCAAGATAAATGGTTGAAATTTAATAATCTCACCTTTCAAATTTGGTTTATAATCATAGAAACAATAATGTCGAGGTACGTAAAAGAGAGAAACCAAGTAAGGTAATCTAATTCCGCATATTTTTTGTTTAAGAAAAAACGATAAACTCTTTTCATCAAAAACAAAGTAAACTTGAACAAATTAAAGAAATTAGTTAGCATTTGTGACCTTATATTCCTCCCTATATATACGCTGCATCAGCTTACGTACTTGTCAGTGCGCGCGAGCTTTCCCCCTGTTGAAGATGTTGTCTTATAATATATATTTTTTTTTATTTCCTAACAGAAATTTATTTATATATTTTTTTAAAAAAAGAGTGCATGTATTGTGCATTTCAGGTTTTGATGGATGTCATGTGATACAATGATGATCAGATTCACGTGCCTGATTCTCGTCACTGTAAATCATTCTCTATATCATTATTTGATCATGACTTCGTGAGAACTCAAAAATGTTTGTCTTTATGTATCATTATATAATTTTATAAGTACTTAAGCAGGTTATAATTAATCATTTTTGTGTTATACAGAGATCGAAAAGGACCTTTTGTGTTAATACTACTGATCGTCAAGCATATATACTAGGCAATCATAATGTGATCATTCGGTCCCATTGAATTTTGATTTTATTTTGGACAGAAAAGCCAGATTATCAATATCTATATATAATATAAAATTAATAAGAACTTGCATTATTCTTAAGCGATTAATTTATATAAACATGCATGATCATATAGAATGATCACTATTTTATAAAATTTCTAGTATCGTTTTATGTGGTACTTCCATCTGAGTAGATATTCTTCTAGCTAACAGCATACATCAGATCACAAAGCACTTAATTTCTTAATTTGCATTTGTCTTGAACATTATTAATTAATCCACATGCTTAAGAATAAAATCTAATTTGAGTTTAAAGCATGCAACACACAGTCGTAGCTAGCTATAGCTATAGCCATAGAAGCCAAGCCAGCTGACAGATCAATATCAGTAAAAGTGGGGGAAAAGAAGAGAGAGAGAAGGAAGCTTTTGTTACTGAAATCTAAGAGACTGATTAAAGGGAGGGTGATCGTAAAGCAAAGAAAGTGAAAGGGAAAAAACAGAAAAGAAAGAGTTAATATATATGAAAGTGTGTTGCTTTGATCCTTTTACTTTCTTTTCTCATCTTTCTATATTGCAAGCAAAACGATGACAACCCTAACCCATCATTGCTGCCACCATCTTTGTTCACTAATCCCCATAAAAATGTCATGCACTTCCCTCTCTCTAACCCACACACATATATTTATTGGCTACATATTACTTTTTCTGAAAAGAAAAATATATAATATTAACAAAGGATATGGCCATAAATAAATAAAGGGAGAACGTTTAATTTAAAAAAAATTAAAAGAAAGCAAGCTGTGCCGGAATAAGAATAGAAAGATCAATGAGAATTTTTGGGTGAGATACACACGTGAATATATGACCCAAGAGCACTTCATGTTGTCTCTGTACTACTTTGAATAATTTTTTATATAAGAAAAAGATCAGTGGTAACGTTTTATGCAGGCTCAATTTCATATTACTCAATTCTGCATCAGTTATGTTACTTTGCTTGCTAGACTCCCAAAGTCACAAACGAGTGTACCATGCGGAAAAGTGTGTTGCCTAAGAGCTATAGTCGTTGGTTAAAAAAGAAAGTATAGTCGTGGCTACTTTGGTTATTTGTATAATTTTATTTATAACAGATGTCATACGGGGATGTAGCTCAAATGGTAGAGCGCTCGCTTTGCATGCGAGAGGTACAGCGTTCGATCCCCTGCATCTCCATGTTTTGGACAATACAGAGTTTTGCTGAATGATGAGACGACACTGCTACTGCTAGGAGCAATATATATATATATATATTTTTTCTTGGAAAAAGGAAGAGAAGTATGGAACAATCCAGAAACAAGGAGCAGAAATGAATGGATCCAACGAGGATTTGCAAGCTGAGAAGAAAGAATATGATGAGTGGGCATGCATGGTGGGTAGGTATATTGAAAATGGACCTTTCAAGAAAACAGATAAGCGTGGATGCTGCATGCATGCATGGACAAAAAACAAAACATTCCTCAGAATATTCAGAATGCTTTTTGAAGAAAACAGATAATGCTGCTGCTGGTAATGGCAGTGCAGTGCATGCCATGCACCTATCAGTCTCTGAATTTTCTTAATTATTGGATTTGCATTTTGCTACTTAATTAATTAATTAATTTTACCAGCTTACCCTCATTTATACTACTCGTGCATTTTGGTGATCGATGTTGTTGCTCTCCTCCTTTTGGTGTGTCTGTCCTGGCATGAAGCACTTATCTTTTGATATGAGGTTTAAGAGAAAACAATAATTTTCAATTCCTCTTGTGTATGGACCACAAGAGGCTAGCATTTCATAATTCATTTCAATCCCAAAAGACAGTGAGATGAAAGTGGGGTATAGAAGACGAAGAATAAAAGGGAAAACGATAGGGAATAGAGATGAAATCCCTGAAAGATTCTACACATAGGTATGTATATATAATGGATATTGCAGGAAAGAATAAGAATATATGTAAGCAATAGGTACATACAGCACATGAATTATTAATGTCTCCAATTAATTGGGTGACGCAGACAAATGGAGCCTGAAACCTGTCTCATACATCTGGGACAGTTCTGATAGATTGACAACAATTTGAGAGCTTGCTGATGTATGTGTCAACTCTCTTGTCTCTCCCTTTTGTCCATTCCCCACTCAATCATATTGTCACTTGCTATTCTGCTTGTGAATAATTATTTCTTTTATTTCTAGCTATCATGAAAGGCAAACGAGGATTAATTATTATAAAGCAATTATTAGAGGAAGACATCAGAATCTGTTTATGTAATTAGTGTTAAAACAATCTAGCATATGTCGCATTGACCTCTTTTTTTAATACAGAATTAATGATACTGAGGATACTGCAGGCCCCAAAAAAATGATAATGAGGATAGATTATTTTATAATATGTATTATGATTTATGAGTTGGATGCAAATGATATGACGGGATTTTTTTTAGCTATTAGTCATTAGCCTAAATCTAGAATTATCGAGGGACCAACAACGGGAATTTTGACTCTATATATATTGCAAATAAAATAATAATTGACGAACCAAATAATTAATCTTGTTGCCTCAATCCTCATTTTCTTTTTTTTACTCTCTTTGAAGGACAGAACCTGACAATACGCGCATTCTTCTATTTTTAATTTCCCCACTTAGAGTAATGTCTCTTTTTAATAAAATTTATAAATATTAATTCAATAAATATTTAAGATAAAAATATTCAAAGTGTATTTCTCACATCAATTAGCAAAAAATTAAATAAGTTTTTTTTTGGGTCCACTGTACTCTGAATAGATGAAAAATACAAGAAAATAGGAAGTAATTAATAAAGCAAATTAATTATAAGATACTAGAATTTTTTATTACACGTTTATATTTAGAATTCAAATTCAAATAAAAAGTACCAATTATGTATTAGAGACAATGAGATTAACAACTGATCTTTATGTCTAATTATTATCGTTTTCGTGTGTAATACAGCATGGTTAAAATCCCAGACAAAGGATCTATGAGTTGATCAGTAATTCAGTACACATTACCTTTAATTTAATAAAAATCACTTCAGTTTTTTTTTTTTTTTTCCCTCAGTGGATAAAATAGGGTAAAGAGAAATTCAAACTTTGGCAGCAGCTAACTGATATTCAAAATCATGCGTAATTCAAAAGTGACTGGTGAGGCTATGACACAACCATGTCGTATTCCTTTGTCTGAAAAACAAAGCACCAAACACATCATGAGAGAAGATCATCTGATTGAGCATTGGATATATTACTGTTATTCTGAAGTTTAAAACCTGTAGATACTGCAACACATGTACATGAAAAACACAATTAGCAAAGCTTCAAGGATGTCTAGTCAAAGATCAAAAAAGGATGGCTCATCGAGTATGGGTCTGATTGGCTTGCGCCACTTTTGTGTACGCATTATATAACTCTGAGGCAAAAGCTCCTCTTCCAACCCCCCCAACCAAACCACTATGAAATGAAGCAGCAAAAAGCTTTGCGATGATCACGAAATTTGATTAGCAATAAAAGTTGATCGCTGGTGTAGTTCATGTACACATTACTGTTGTAGTCAAAAAGCTTTCTTCACTTTTTACACCTTTTATTTTGGACCCTATTCTTCAGAAATATCCACATTTGCATTTAAATCATTGGAATGGGTATCGAATCAAAAAAAGCTTTTTCCCATCTTGATATTTCATCTCTTCAAAGGTGTTGCTGCCAACTTAAAATAGAGTATATGTTATGCTTCTTCATGATTAAATGTGTAAAATAACTCTGAGAGAGGAAAGAAGAGAATGAGCTGAGCTGAGACTTGAGGGAACCTGGGAAAACGCCAAATTAAGGGTAAGAAACCATTTTTCCCACTAAAAATTCTCTAAAATAATATGGGCAAGAAATTAAATTAAGGAACAAGTTCCTTTGAAGTTTGAAGAGCGCATGCACTATCAAGCTGACACAAACCCTCTTATTTCTGTCTTATGGCTCGCCTTTTCAAGTTATTCACCAACATATGGATTCTCCTCTCTAGCCCTCTGTCACTGCAAAACCCATCACATTTCTCAAGAGATAGTACTAGATTTTACTTTGCCACTTTTTCCTTCTCTTGTCATCGTTCAATATTGCTCATTCCTTGAGGGTAAAATTTAATAATGCATGTATAAATGGTATTAGTGTGTCTTATATATGCCTGCCCTCAGATTTGCATGGGAATTTAAGAACTAAAGGCTAAATGATCCTTTTTTGGTCATTATGGATCTTATTATCTTAAAGCTTATCCCTCTAAAAAGACTCCACATATACTGGCCACTCTTGGTGTCATTATTGCAGATGAGTTGGTGGGTTATTACTTTAATATACATTCGCTTTTGTTTATTCTTTATTCTTTTTGGGGTTAGAAAGAAGGAATTTCTCTTTGCTTGAGCTTCTAAATTTCCTCTTTTCTATTCTTACGCTTTGTGCCAACGCTTTTTGACAGTGCAAATAGTAAAAAATTCAAATGCTAGTTCTGGGGTTCGCTAACTAATCAATGCTCACAGACAGGTCTAACATGGTATCATACGTTTAAGGCTATAGTTCTGTCTGATTACAAAAGGCAGTCTCGTCGACTGGGTATGTTCTAATTAATGTAGTTGATGTTGCGGTACGAACAGGGTGGTTGTTATTCGTTACAATGGATCTTCTGAAATTAAAAGATAGTGAAATTGTGTGGAATGTAATGCTTTTACCTATATATATATATATTTTTAATTAAATGCATCCTCATGGACAGTATACTTTTCTTAATTATACTTTATACAACTTTACTATCCTCTAATTTTGGAACTGCAATTTGAAACTACTATATATAAGCTTTATAACATGAATTCGATACAGCAGTTTCTTTTCGTTTCTTTTCTTTTCTTTATTTTTTCTTTTTCTTTTCTTCTTTTCTTCTTTTTTTTCTTTTTAAGCATCATAATGTTTCATTTATGTGCTCAGATCAGATTTTCAGGTCCTCCGGTGTTGAAGAAAAGCGTTAAAAACGATGAAACCGAACTCAACATTGTTGAGAGAATTATTTTTTTTCAGACGATGGACAAATTAAGACATAATAATATCATGTCATATAGTGACAGCTTGATGAGCTCGAACACCTCAATTATATGATAGTTAGAGTTTATACACTGTTATTCAAACATTCTTATTAAGGCTTATCTAATATTATATATTACACTTCACCAAGTAAATCTGAGTCAGGAAAAAATTAATATGATTCTTGAAAAAATAATTTAATATTTTTAAGTGATTAATTAGAATCATGATGAATCTGTCGATTAATTTCATGCTGTCTACAATTGTGTGGTATACATGTATATGTAAATGTAAAGTATGATATAAAGTCCATCTAACTATAAACAACATTCACTACTAGAAAAATTGTATTTAGCGAGAGATAAATGCCATTTTTCCCTTGCTAAATTTAGAGAGAGATTTTATCCCTTACTAATTTGATCGCTAAAAATGGCGTCGCTAATTTTAGCAAGGAATGAGTTGATTCTCTCGCTAAATTAGCGAGGGATTTAATCCCTATCTAAATTTAGCGAGGAATTCCTCGCTAAACTATAAAAAATTCAAAATTGTCATGTCACCACCAAGATCACGCCACGTCACATCATTGCCATGTCACCCCCCACCCATGCCACATGTCATATAATGATTTCAAAGATGCATTTACTTAGATTCAAACTCATGACCTCCTGTTCTTAGTGTCTTTATATTCAGACTTTTGTCAGTTGAACTGTAATGTATTTGTAGTCTTTATATGAAATATTAAATATATATTATTTATTTATACACTAATACACACATATATTTATAAATTAATATATTGTTAAAAAATAAAAATATATTATAATTTTAGTTATTTATATCATAAAATATTTTATATTTTGAATTTTGTAATAAATGAATTTTCATTTTCATTTTTTTCCAACAAGTTATAAAAATTAATCTAACTATTTTTATTATAAAATAATCAACTGATAAAAATAATTTTATAACATAATTATTAAAAAAAATTTAATTCATTAAAATTAAATTTTTAATAAAATAATTTTAATCTATTAAAATTAATTTTAAAAAATTTAGCGAGGGATAAATCCCTCACTAAATTCCTCGCTATTCATAATAATTTAGTGAGGAATAAAAAATTCCTCGCTAATTTAGCGAGGGAAATAATATTCCTCGCTAATTTCCTCGTTAAATTTAATTCGTCGCTAATTTTTCATTATTTAGATCATTTAGCGAGGGATGAGTAATCCCTCGCTAAATTCCCTCGCTAGATTGCATTTTTCTAGTAGTGATTAGCCTTATCCCACTATGTGGGGTCGGCTCCATCTAACTATAAACAAGAAGTGTAAATACTATATATGTATATACCCTTTTTTTTTTTTTGCCAACATATATATATATATATACCATGTTGATTTCATTTTATAAACGATCCATTCACTGATCGCACGTCTAGATTAATTTACGTAATTTTTAGTACATATTAGTAACAGTTTAGAGGAGCAATTTCAAGAGCTTTCTAAAGAATTTTTTACATAGTTACGTACATATTACTTACAAATTGCAGTGTAATCCAAAGAAGTACGTAGTATATATATAATAGCAGATGCAATTGATCTTGAAAATATATGTGAAGATTTGGGAATAGACAGGAGTGGTTTTTTGTGAGGAGCCTGCTCTGCGATGGTATATATTAAAGTAAATATAATTATATTATAGGTGAAAATAGAAAGAATATATTTGGATGGGTGTGAAAACACTTCTGGATTCGAGTGACAGCCTCTTGAACTTGATAATGACATATGAATGTGTAATATTGACCTCAAAACTTATTGGTGACTTTAATTGGCATGGGGACGATCAACTTATTGGCCTTCTTCGTTATTTCACTTTCCACTAGTACTTCAAAAGTTACAATTCTAATTTCACAACCTCATGCGTCAGAATCGTAATTTCAAAACTGAGACCATTCCATTATCTACTTATGAGGGTAAATTATTTTTCTTCCTTAAAACTGTTAATTTTTTTTCATTTTGTTCCTCTGAACTTTTACTTTCCAATTTAGTCCTATAATTTTTATTTTCGGTCATTCTTATCCCTATCTGATAAAGTCACGGATGCTGACTGATCAATACGATCAGTTAATTAAAAGGATGCAAAATGATTTTTGGTTGGGAGGGAGGGGAATATATATATATAGCGAGGAAGTAGGAACTAATTTGAAAAAATTGCCTTTTTTAACGTAACAAAACTTAGAACCTTGGTCAGTACTCAATCATAATCTTATTACTCGGGCTGCTCCTAAATCCAAATGGGTTAAATGATTATATTTCATGTACTCAATTAAATAGTTAGTTCGAAAATGAATATTCTGCGCATAATATTCGTATCATACTCTCAAAGACGTGGGATTTTTTTTTTTTGGGTCAACAGGGACCTGAGATTTTTGTTTTTGAACAACAAGGACATGAGATTTAATATTAGAAGGGAATTTTTGGGTCCATATAGTAAGTCGGAAATAACTTTCACGGCTTCAAGTCCTTGGGTAATGAATTCATGGACCCATACAACAGAAGGGCGGTCATTTCCACTGCGTTTTGGGCTATTACGGGCCGAATAGGCCCACTTTCCATGTAAGTCTCTTCCGTTCAAATGGGTTTCTCTGTTGTACCCAAAGAAAAAATAAAAACGGATTCTCTGTTTCGTCCTCTGGTGTATAGTACACAACAAAACCCACACGTTTTTCATTCCTTTAGATACACTAATCGTCTAATCTTCCAAATTTCGTCGTAAGAAACAGAATACTCACGGTTGTTAGGTTCCTGGAATGATCATAATGAAATGGAATAGAATAGTTAAAGAATGAAATGATGATTACTATAAATTCATTTGGTATGGTATCAGATAGATAAAAAAAAATTTTAAAAATAAAATTGATTAAATAAAAATAAATATAAATGAGCTAAAATGGTCTATTTAATTTGATTTCTAAGATGTTTAAAAATGAGGTTTTGATTTACATAATGAAGTGGGAATCAAGACTCATAGGAATGAGGACATCCAAAAAATAGAGAATGATGATTAACACCTTGATTCCTATCTTTTCTCATTTCCACTCCCAATAATCATTTTCTAAACTAAATTACCCTCCTCCACACACTTTGTCTTTTTCACCTTCATCTCTCTTTCACCCTTAATTTCCTCCCCTCTATCAATAAAATGGTCGAAATCGATTTTATTAATATCTAATATCATATTTTATTTTAACAATCAATTTATTTCATTTCATTCTATTTCTGGCTCATTCAGGAACCAAATGGGCCCTCACTCTCGCTCTCTCCTTCTCAAGCTCAAGCAAAAAATTTTCCTTTTTCTTTTGGCTTAAATCTCACGGAATTTATTAGTTGTCATCCGATGTGATGTTTGCCTTGCTCTTTTATAAATTACAATATTCTATTCTATGCTTAAGCCGATGAATTGAATTTAATCCAATTACGAGAAACTTTAAGTACTTCATACGAATCCTCAAGTTTTTAGAACGCAGTTTATAAAATGACTTTCCTTTTGCGTCAACCTTAATTTAAATGGCACTTTTTGCAGGGTGCCATTCTTACTTCATCCCGTTCCTATACTTCTTATTCTCAGGGAGTAATAAAAAGAAATTAATATAAATATAAACTATTTTTGAGCGTTGACATTAAGTATGAGCAGTGTTATCTAATTCAGAGTTTTGAATTTGCACTTAAAGCCTCGGAAACATGATTGTCCACCCTACCTGTGAGCGAGATTTTCTAATCTAATAATAGCAATTTTTTTGGTGAAATAATAATGGCAATGTTACACATACACAAAATAAAATTAGATTTCAACTTGAAACAAAAAAAAACTTGAGGAACCGAACTTTTCCTGCGAAAAATTCGAGAAAGGCTATAACTAAATATATTAAATAAAATGTTTAGCAAGTGGAAATAACGTTTTAATATAATATATTCGTATCCAATTTTTTCTATAATTTATTTATTTTTTACCAAAACAAAATATTTTGAGACGAAGTCGAAAAGGAATTACCATGGAATAGAAAGGGGAGAGGGAAAAAATATTTTATGTTTAACCTAAATATAATTTTTTTTTTAAAATATAAGATAGCATTCATCATATATTTTTAAAGAATACCCCTATTTAATTTATTTAAGAGAGAGAAAAAGAGATTAAAAATAATAATTTTTTAAAAGAATATCTTATTTTTTAAAAAATTAAGATAATTAACTAATTTTAATTCACATTTTTTTATTCATATGGTTTGATTAAATAAATTTTATATTAAAAAGGAAAGAAAATAATATTTGCTTGTGCTGTTATCCTAGACAAGAACACACGCACAAAAAGAAAAGAGCTTCACAAACTACATTAATTGACGTTCTTTGGTACTCCCTCTTAACCTCAATATTATTAGGTTCTTTTAATTGAATTATATGTATTAAAAATAAGAATTAAACATAATTAATTATATTGATTTCTTTAAAAATCACATTTTTTTAAAAAATTATTTAATTTTTTTCTCCTTTTTTTTTTGATACATTAAATATAAGTATTTTTTATAAATATATAATAAATATTATTTTATATACGGTAAATGATCATATATTTAGAATCAAGATACTCTATCTGGTCTCAATATAAAATTTTTATCTTGATTCTAAATATATGATCATTTACAGTATGTAAGGTAGTATTTATTATATATTTTTAAAAAAATATTTATATTTAATGTATCCCAAAAAGAGGGAGAAAAAGATTATATAAGAATGATTTTAGAAAAATATTGAGATTTTTAGAGAAATTGAAATAATTAACTAATTTTAACTTTAATTTTTAATTCACATAATTTAATTAAAAGTATTTTATATTATGGATAGTAATTTAATTAAAAGTGTTTTATATTATGGATAGGAGGGAGTACCTAGACTATACTATCGATGATTTGATTGAATAAAATAAATTTGATTTTCTCTTAACAAGATTTTATGTTCAGGCACCATGGATAGAAAAATACTCTTGAAGAACTACTCCTTTTTTAAGCAAGATGTTCAAATCACAAATTCTAGGTGAAAGTGTTGTGCACTCTAGTCTTTTCTATATATATTTTACTTAAATTAGACATATTTTCACATACATGAAATGAAGTTTAGGAAATGAATTGTATTATTCATTATCTATAAATAGCTTTATCTAGAGATGTTATTATAAAAATAAAAATAATTAAAATATTGATTAAAAAACAAATTATACTAAAAGAGATTTGAAATTGACTTATATTATATAACAAATATTTATGCTTCTACAACTGGAACCAACTTATACTTTGTCTAATTTCCTTCTGTAATGGACAACATCAAGCATCGTAGAGCAACCTGAGCACCCAAAATGATGAATTCTGTAAAACTTTTAATTAATAAAATTTAAGAGTTTAAAGAGATATTTACATAATTTAAGCTAAATTTAAAATCTAAATTTGGCAGGCGCATAGTATGACGTACGAAAGTGTTACGTCAGCAGTTTTGACTTTTGAGAGCTGACCGTGGATTTCATTTTCTAAATATAATCTTGTTCTTTGATAGGGAAATACACAGATGAGTGAAAATTAAGTTTTTAACAAAAGAAAATTGAATTTATTTATTTATTCATTTTACAGTAAACATGATAAACGCGGCCGGACAGCTTCCAAAGAATTGTTTGCTTTTTCTACCAGTCAACTATCTACAACTTTCCGATCATTGCAAGTTGCTCCAGGCCGCCTGAAAATAAGTAGTTAAAAAATTAAGAGGAAAAAGAAAAATCAAACACTTTTCTAATTTTATATTCTTTTAAACTACCGCTATATCATTAATCATAGAGTAGAAATTGGGGACCAGTATCATTTCTTTTCAGTCCACCATTAGCGTCCACCATTAGAGCGTAAGTGAATGGTCGGATTTGAAATTGATTTCCAGCTCATATTTATGTCATCAATTCTTTTTTTATTAGTTCGATCAGTTGCGATACACCAATTCAACCCAATACTGTAAGGGTATGTTTGGTTTTACTATTAAAATTAAATTTTAACTCAAAATTTGATTTAATTTATTTTGTATGATGTTTGGTAGTTTTTTCATTTCCCGTTGAATAATTATTTTTCAGCCAAAATGTGGTTCAAGGATAAGCAGTAGTGGACTTACTTTTTCGTTCTCCTTCTCCATTTTTGTCTATATTTATTTTAAAGTCAAATAAAAATGGATCAATAAAAATGAGAAAAAATGAAAAAATTATAAAAATAAAATTTTCATAAAATTTTTTCTATCTATTGACCAAAATGTTCCTTCAAAATTTTAATTTTTATAGATCATAACTTGTAAAAAAATATTATATCAGATATATTATGTTCTCAATTAAATAAATACAAATTAAATTTTAATCCAAGTAAATTAAATTAATCATGGGATAGAGTTTAAGCTAAATTTAGAGAAAAATTATGAGTTTTATCAAAATTAATTTTTAAATAAATCATCCAAATATAAACACGTTAGTTCAAAACCAATTTTTATCATAACTACGTTACAAAACCAATTCTACCAAAACTCATTTTTAACTAATTGAAAACCAAATGGGCTGGGTAGATTCAAAAAGAGGATCAGATATTTCACCAAGTTATCTTCATTAATAAACACCAAATTCAAAATATAAAGCTAATGGAATGATGTTATTTAACTTATTTTGGAGTTGGAAAAGTTAGTTGAATGAAGATATAGGAAAAAAACGAACATACTAAAATAGTTTAAATTTGTCACTCAAAATATAATAACTTTTTTAAAGCATAAGATAGCCTCCAAAGTGAATAAATTTAAACCAGACTAACAATTATAAATTTGTATATTACTCCTTCCAATCTAAAATATAAGTTTTATTTAAAAAAAATATTTATTCAAAATATATGTCTTATTTAATAATTCATAGGATATTTTTTTTTATATTTTACTTTTATCTATAATTAAATATAAAAGATATAGTGAATTTTAAATATAATGTATTAAATAGAGGTACTATTAAAAAATAATATATTTTTTAACAAACTTAATGAGTAAAACTACCTTTATTAATTTTTATGTAATTAGCTAAATAGAATTTATATTTTTTTAATAGATGGAGTAATTTCTATCTCTTCTCTCAAGTATCCTAGATTATTTACTTAATATTTTATCATTAATTTTATTAATAGTAGGGGTGCTCATGTGTCAAGTTTGGCCAACCTTTGACCTCTGCTCGTTACCCGACTCAATAAACATTCGGACCAAGTATTGGATCTACTTGATGCTAAGTTTTTTTAATTAAAAAATAAAAAATAACTTTATTTAATAAAAAAATACTTATTTATATTTAAAAATATATTTTCTTAAAAAACAATGTTAGAAAAAAAAAATATTTTTAAAAAGTTATGAATATTTAACCATTATGCATTATTTTTACATAATATTAAGTAAAAAAATCAATTCAAAATTTTAAAAAAATTGAAACATTAAAATCTTAAAAAGTTTTCATAATATTTATATGGTAAATATATTATATTATATATATAAAGAACATAAATCTTACAAAATTAATTAATATATATATATATAATAATTGAAAAAAATAAAAAAATAAAAAATATATATATATATAAGTCGGGCTGGGCAGGGTTTACAACACTTGACCTTGAGCCAGACTAGATCCAAAAATTGGTCCAGCCAATTGATCCGATGTGACCAGATTGGCCTGAGTCTCGAGTATTGTTGTTGGGCCCTAGTTAATAGTTATTGTTTTGCATTTCATCATTTCAATAGCAACTTGCAATTTACAATTATTTATGATTAATTTGTTTTATCTAAGGAAATTTATTGTTTTGCTTGCTTACAGTGTTGCAATTATAAAAGTGAAATTAGCAAATACAATGGGTGTCGCCACGAAACTTATAGGTCTCTATCAACTCTTGAAAATCTTAAGTAGAGTTGGACCAAGTCACAAAATAACAAATTATATATATTATATTAAATATATTAGATAGTTAACATTATTGTATTTAATTATTAATTTGTTCAATCGTTTCCACAATTTATTTATCCTTAATTCAATCTAATAACAGAATTAATTATTGCACTAGATAGATAAAGTAATACTCCCTCTAGTTTTTAATATAAATATTTTTAATCACATTAATTAAAAATAAGAATTAAAGTTAGTTAATTATCTCGATTTATTTAAAAATTACAATATTGTTTTAAAATTATCTTTATTTAATATATTTCTCTTTCTTTAGAATACATTAAATAGAGATATTTTTTAAAAACTATATAATAAATACTATCTCATATATTATAAATGATTTTATATTTAAAATAAAAAAAATACTCTATATTTAAAACTAAAGGAAGAAAAATCTAGAGGCAGCCAAAGATTGGGGAGCAATAAAGGCAGAGAACAAAACTAGAGGGGTTGGGTCTGATGGGTGATAATGATTTTGTTTGAAAGGGCATATTAGCCATTAAAAATGGGTTCCTTTGGAGACTTCATATTTTTTCTTGGGCAAGTCAATCGATACAAGGAGTTTTCCAATATTCAATGACAAATTAAAAATTTACTGGCCCCCTAAACTTTTTGAGCATGTTTAATTTACCTCCATTGTGTTAGCTTTTTTAGAGGAAAAAAAATAAACATGCCCCTAAAATTAAAAAAAAAAACAAAGCAATTCAAAACAGCCAATTTGGGTTCGGTTTGGACAAAATCATTAACTGCTTCTCTTTCATTGGCCAGATTATGGTTCATACTTTAATCCACTTTGGTGAAATGGTGTTCTGACATTTTGTTAGATAGAAATGTGTGGCTCTTTTATCCCTTTTTTGGGCGAATGATTAGATTTTATAAAAAATAAATAAAATATATTAAGTTTTTCAAGTGTATGTTTATATTTATTTTCTAAAATGACAATCAATAATATACATTGTTGCAGTAAATATTATTGTATATATTAAGAACCAATGAGTATGACCTTAATATCTAATAATATTTTATCACCTTTAAAATATAATTCTGTAATAAAATATTTATATTTATTTTGATGTTATTATGTTTCTCCAATTTTTTAATTTTAGTGTTTTATTTTTAGTATTTTAATAAATTTTGTTATTGTACTAATTTAATAAATATTTTTTAATGCATTCAACAAATATTTAAAATAATATTTTTAATTATTTTAACTTATTAATTCCCCCTAAAATTTGTTCTCTGGGCCCGTCCCTAATAGAGAGCTAGAAGAATCATTGCGATCGGATAAATCATAAAACTGCTCATTTGAGTTAAATTTCCATTGATATCCCCTACCTTGTTACTTCACTAGTAGGGCAGGAGAGTATTTTTCTTTTTATTTTTTAAATAAAAAATATATTTTTTAAAAATAATATATTTTATACAGTTTTAAATTTTTTATTTATTAAAAAATTTTTATTTTTTAAATAAAAATTTATAAATAAAAATATATCTTTCAAAAATAATATAAATATATATTTTATACAGTTTTAAATTTTTTATTTATTAAAAAAATACTATATAATAAAAATTAGATCAAATGAAATTTCCGCAGTTTACAGTTTTATATAATTTTTTAATGATTAAAAAAATTAAACAAATTTAAAATTGCATAAAATATTTACCTATATGATCTTTAAAAATTTTATTTTTTATCTATAATTTAATAAAAAAAATTGCTGCGGCAGTTGGATCTCCACATAAGAGACCCCAACCCCTCCATTCTGTGATATCACCTGCGTCCCGCAAATATGGCATTGGGATTTGTTTCTTTTCACCTAATAAACTTTCTTTCATAATTATAATCAACATAAATATAAAAAATATAAGTACAAACGAATTATAGTAGTATAAAATATAAATAGTATAGAACACCCGATGTAGCTATTTTTTGTTTTTTTTATTTATCCATAAAATTAAAATTCAAGATCTTATTGTAAAGGGATATTGGAACTTTTGTCATTCAACCCAATTAACTATGACTGTGGGGGAAAAAAACCTAAACAACAAAGGCAAAATAAACCTAAATAACAACAGTAAAAGTTTTATCATATGAAATAAGATCAACTACATTAATCATGTAATTTTAATAGATTAAAAATTATTTGACCAACTATTCTCAATAGCATTTCAAGTGATCTTTTTTATACATGTTCAAATCACTTTAGTGCCTGCTTGGATAATAAGGATAAGCACTTATGAGAGTAGATAACTGATTACATGGAGAAGTTGTCAAACGTAAACTGTTTTTCAATAAATATTTATATATCAAATAAGTGGTTATGGAGGAAGTTGATTTTTTCTACTTATGATAATTATTTATTTTCCTATAATCATTTATTTCACTTTTTTTTTCATTATTCACCCAATAATCACTTAAACCCCTACTATCCAAATATATTTCTTTCCTTAAAATCACTTATAGGGTAAAAATATCTAAACGCAAATCACTTTTAACATAATTACTTATTCTCATAATCTATTATGAATAATTAATTATCTCCATAATCACTTATACATAGATTAATCAAAATACTTAATTATTTTTTTCATTTTCTCTTTAATAGGTATCGCTCTAACTTTTTATTATATATAATCATTTCATATATTGTCATTTTTACGCAACCGTGTATTCATTTTAATATTCTCATCTATACTACCCCATTTTTTGTTCTTATTGTTCTAACAAAATCTAACATTTACTACCATCAAGCATTATTGGTATTAAAGTTGATTAATAACAATTCTCTTTAAATTTAATAGATACTTTGATGTAATAAATAACTCTTGATTATTATGTCTTGTAACTTAATTGTATTAGGTCAAGCTAAATTGGGCTAAGAAAAAATATTAATCAAATTAGATCACATTACTAAGTCGATCACATTTTTTTATTTGACTGAATTTCATTACTTCATGAAATGTTTCTTAGGCGTACTTATACAAATAATTTTTTTTCAGAAGAGTTTACAAAAAAAGTTATATTTTTATATAGAGTCGGCAAACTTAAAATACAATGACCAGTATAGTCATCAGCAAAATAGTTTTAGTAGAGCTAGTGATTTCGTGAGATGCCAGTTGCCAGCTCGGTATAATTAAATGTAATTAAAACCAAATCAACAATATTTGAGTTGACAGATTTGACAATGACAAGTTAACAACATTTATTAAACAAAGTGGAAAAAAAAAATAGCTGGCCTCATGAGGAAGAAGTTAAAAAATAAGCAGCCAATTCAAAATTTGAATTTAAATATAATTCAACTAAAAGGCTTAACAACCATTATTTTAAAAAAAAAAAGAGAGAAACAAACATTATTTTGGTATCTCAGTTAATTAATTTTTTATTACAAACTATTTGACACACTAAAAACTTAACAAAAATAAAAGTGAGAAACAATTGCAATTTAAGCTTAGAGTTTATAAATTAAATTAAAATAAACGGATACATTAAATTAAAATAACAAAATAATAATAAACCCATTGTAAGAACTAAGGAGAAAGAGGGAAAGCTACGGATGCCACAGAGGATAAGTGTGTCCAAGACTCCAAGTTCTTTTTTTTTTTAAATAAAATATTATGAGGTATCCAAGTTCAATGTTTCACATGGATTCGATCACGAATTCAACTAATTTGTGACATAAGGAGTGGATTTTCCGTTACGATTGAGACGGTAGAAGTAGATTTCGAGCATACGTACGGCGTATATTATATATGTTTAAAAATTCATTTAATATCTAATTATTATTTTTAAAAAAATTATAAGTAAAAAAATTCTTATTTTGGATAATATTTTTATGATAAAATTCAAGAAAAAAAATTGAATCAGACTGGTCAATTCAATCAGGAATTAATGCTAAGTCTAGTTTAATCATAAATGAAGTTCGGGTCATTTCAAAACAAGTATAAATCGGTACAAAATCAAATAAAACTATAAAAAATTAGTTTGAAATTGGTCTGATTTTTATTTTTATTTGTATTTTTAAATATTTTTTTATTTTAAAGATAAAATAACATTATTTTTAATATTAAGTAGTATTATTTTTTGTATAACTTTTTTACTTTCTATATTATAATATTGTATAAGTTTTATTATGATACATAATTATTAATAATGATAAAATTACTTAACAAATAATATGAAAATAGAATATCAACAGATTATTTTAAATTAAAAATATAATTATAAATGAATATTAACTTGTTTAGATTTTAATATTAGATTATAAAACTTATTAATAATATTTTTTATTTTCTATATGATATATAAAATTAAAAAATTATTAAATTTACTTTTCATATCAAATGTTAATTTTATAATTATAGATAAATATCTTTTATATTTTTTATCTACATTATTTAAAATATATCAATTTATTCACAACTAGTCTGACCATTGAATATTGAACAGGTGTTTTAACCAATTTAACGGCTAGTCTAATTTTTAATATTTTGATAAAATTATTAAATTTTTTGACATAATATATATAATCTAATTAAATAATCCAAATTATTATTATTTTTTGGCCAGAAGTCCAAATTAAATTTAAACCAACATATTTGTCTTCTAGCATCAACACAGAATTGCTGCTCTGCTAGTATTTCAAAGCAACGGACAAACCTGCTCCTGGCACATTGGAGCTAAATAGCAAATGAGGTTAACCTTTTAAATGTATAGTTATTCTATTTTTTATCTATAATTCTGTGGATTATATTTTAAGAAAAATTACAGTTAAATACCATAGGATGGAAAAAATTACAAATATATATTTTAAACTTTGGTATTTATAAAACCATATGAAGGTACCTAATTATAGATATTTTTATCATGTAAAATGATCATTTTGCCCCTCTATCTTTTTTTTCCCTTTTCTCCTTCCTCTTATCTATTGGTCATCACTTCTCTCCCTCCTCCTTCTTCCTCCAACTCAATCTCTCCGGCCCCTACCCCACCACTGTCCCTTCTCGTCCAATCTTAGGTTCGTGCTCCCTCCTTACTATCCCTTCACCTCACCGCGGTGAGATATGGTTCATGCTAGCTCATCATTTGAGAAGAAGAAGCTGGTTCATGCTCCATTCTCATTCGATCTTGAGTTTGTGCTAGTTTGATGGTCCATTCTTACCGACGGTAAAGACAATCTCGATGAGATGTAAGGTTAAGATAAAGCATTTTGCTCCATTTTGGTTGAGTCTATGATGCTTCTCCCTTCGTTACTTATCCCTCCCTCTTTTTCTCTCTTTCACTACCTACACCCCATCGTCATATTCTCCGACGGGTCTTTCTTTTTTTGGGCTATTGCTCTTTTTTTTTTATTTCGATTTGCTAGGTTTGAAATATTGCACATCTAAAAGTTTATAACTTGTCACAAAATAGAAATATATATATATATATAGATTAGTTGCAAATTTAAGTGTATGAATTGCAAATAAGTCGGAGATTTTTTTTTTCAATTGAAAATGTACGCAAATCCCTGAGCTTTGCTTTGAAATTATCGATTGTTAATTGCAAATTGTCATTTGTCAATTGTAAATAGGCAATGGTTAACTATTAGAGGGACTATCGCCTATTTGCAATTGACAAATGACAATTTGTAATTAACAATTGATCAAATCAGTAGTTCAGCTAGCGTGTTTGATCTAGTTAATCATCTAGTCCCTCATATGGTTGACCATCACCTTTTCCCTTGATGATCGACCATCATCTTAATTAGTTGTAACTAACAAATTAACGAGCATTTATTGCAAATAACTAAATATTGATTACAAATAAATATATTCAATTAATTAGTAATTTTGGCACAGAGAAAAAGAAGGGTAATATAGTTATTTTGTGTAACAACAATGTTTACAAGTTGATATCTCGATATTTCATTGTAATTTCACATGTTTAAGGTATGTTTTTATAATTTTTTTTCTATGATATTTAACTGTAATTTTTCCTATATTATATCAAGTTAATTTGTATTGATAAAAAAACTTAATTATTTAAAAAAACAGTTGGCAAGAAAAATTATTTAAAAAAACACAAAAGTATTATTGTATTTTCATTCTCTAATTTTATTTTTTAATATTTTTCTCTGATCACACACACACTGTATATAGATGGATGACTGGGATGAAAGAGAATATCCTGGCTCCTGAGAAACGAAGAGGGTGTGAACCAACAACATAAGCGGATTATTAAACAGTGGATGAGGTTATTTTTCACACCTATTTTTTTATCTTGTTAATACTGAAGATGATTTGGATGAAAGAGAATATTCGGAGAAGCAAAGAAGGAGTGAACCAACAAGCAACCGGCCTCTCTATAAATAAGCATAACATGTCATTCTTGCCCCTTACTGGGCTGCCCTATCGCCATCACCACCACCATCACCATCACCACCACCATTTCTCATAAATTCCAAATCTCCATCACGGATAACAAAATCAGAGGACGTTGCAGGAGAAAAATGTGGTTCGTCTTCATCTACGACGAAGAGGAGAAAGAGCTCGGACGGCAAAAGGCCACTGGCTCCTGCCCTTACTGCACCGGCAAGGTCGAAGCCGTCGACGTCGAGGTTCAGTGGCGCCTCTGTTTCCTGCCCATGTGCTTCAAGATCAAACGCAAGTATTTCTGCACTGTCTGTTCCAAACGCTTAGAACTTTTCTTCTAGCTACGGAATCTGGTTGGTTTGATCTATCTGTGTTTATCTCAAGTTTCTAGAATCAACCCCCAGAAAAGCGACTTCTTGACGTGTGTGTGTGCGTGTGTATGAGTGGGGAATCCGGACTTATATTTGAATTCTTTTTTGCTTTAGTTTTAATTTGTTAATTTTGACGGGGGGTTTTGATTGCCGTTGAGATTCCTTGTCTTGATTATTACTCATCGATTGATTGAAGATGCTGGGGCTTTCCACTTCCCCTTTCTGTTTTCTTCCCCAGCTTGAATCCTTTTGTTTCTTATAACTAGACACAAGCTTTGCCGATATATAGCCACTACCAGAAGCACATGAAAGGAATAAACAAAAACTTCGTCTCTACCACTGTTTCTCTGTTCTTCAGGCAACGCCATAGAAATGGAGCTTTGCCTGCATCAATTTAAAACGGAACAGCACTGATCTGGAACAGGATGATTATTTGTTTATCATAAACTTTTTTAGAACATATTAATTAAAACTAGCAGAACCAAAATTCAAGTATACGACATCGCGTACGTCATTTCGCTTCTTTGATTCACGAACTTAGGGTCAGATTAGTTTTTTTTTTTTTTTTGGGTTGACTCGTTAACTGATGTCCAGAATGCCAAAGACTTGGAAGAGTCCTGTTTAACCCTTTTTTCCCGTATTCACTAGTCATTTCACTTTCTTTAAATTAAATTGTTTCATTAAACATAATTCAGTCCTTTTAACCGAGACGCGGAACTAAATTGTTGGTCCGAAAAAAAAGCATTTAACATCATCCGGCTCCTTCAGTCAATTTCCTAAGTCCATCATGTCCCCCACTCCCTTGTGATTCTCAGACATGATTAAGTTTCCACTAATTTGTAATTAGTGACGTTTAGTAACTTAAATCAAGCTTGGCCCAAAAAAAAAACGTACCTTGAGTCAGACTCAGTGGCGATCAGCTTTTTTGGATCCCATTGCTGTGGATCCAGAAAATGTGGATCATAATTTCAATTGATTTGTTATTAAAATGAGCAACTCTTTTTATGGTGGGCTTTTTTTTTTTTTAAATCGCTTGTTGGTTTACAATAGAGGGTTTGAGTCTTTGAGACCTGAACCTCTACTTATATTCCAACCTGATCACGTTGGTCAAAGAGGGGCAAAAAAAGACCATCTATATTGGCCTCAGGCGGCAAATTAGTATATTTGACTGAAAAAATAATAAATTTAACACTTGGTTTTTCTGATGCGGTAGCGTGGGACCACATTTTGTATAAATGCATGTGTAAATTAGGAAAGGGAAGCCATAGAAAGGATCGAAAGTACGTGAAAAAAATTAGTAAATTTGTATTATTGCTAATTTGAATAGCTTATATTTGATAAAATGTATAAAATTGCCATCGAGTTTATTATGTATTTATATCTCAGAAGAGAGAAACTTGTTCTACTAAACAAAAAAAATATTTTTTTCGCCGCTGCAGAACAAAAGAAGTTATGTAGTAAGAAAATAAAAAAGAATAAGATGATGGAATTTCTGTATTATTGAGAAGTCTATTAACCATTTTTCGCAGATTTATTAGAAGATTGGTTCGAAATTTGTCTAGTTGGGAATTTAGGGTCAGTTTGGGTTTTAACTTTGTAAAAATAAGTTAGAATAAATGAAATTTATAAAAATAAAATTTAATAAAAATTAATTTGTCGTAAGTTATTATGTTTGGATATTATTTTTACAAAACTATCGTTTGGCAAAAATATCTGTTTAGATTATAAGAATTAAAAGTACTTTAAGTATATAATATAAAGTCAGTATCTACCTTCTTTTTCAAAATTATGATTTTAGAAAAGAAAATCATAATTTTAGAAAAAGAAAAAGTAACTATCTCTTTCATTTTTTAAAATCATAGTTCAATCAATTTTTAATTTTTCAAGAACATAATTTATGTTTGATCAAGTATATCTTTTTAAAAAAATTATAATTAAAAACCATGGATTTTTTTTTTTAAATGATCAACCAAACATGCCCTTAATGGATCCCCTCATCCGTTGCCAAATGCCTCCCCGTTACTGTGCAGCATTTAATATATTCGGTACTTTCTGCCGTTGATGCTTCAATGAGATTATTTTATTTCTGATTACGTGGATTGCAATGCGATGTTCAAGCACGTTGATCCCTTTTCTTTTCTTTTTTTTGAAAAAAGCGAAAGAAAAATTGAAGAAGAAAAAAGACACGAATCATTCTTATTCACTTCAACTGTCAAATATATTATGTCCCAAAAAAAATCTATCACATATTTAATAATCAATACATAATTTTTAATAAACTTTCAATGCAAAAAATTAACTTAAAAATTACAATTAAATAAATCAAAATATAATATACATAATTTTTAAAAGGAATTATAATGAATATATCTCAATAAATTGAATACAAGAAAAAAATGAGATTCTAAAAGGCCATTTTTTGTGAGTTATAGTCATTTACTTAATTATATCGTTTATGATTATAATGCTTTTCATTTGATATTCATTAACAAATAATACATCTCATAAAAAATTTATTATAAAAAACCGACTTAGATAAAAGTTTACTGAATAAAAAAAAAGTAGATAATTTATAATATGAGCTAACCGTTTTGATTTCGTATTAAGTTTAATTTGTAGAATAATTTTTTATTGATATTGAGCTGTAAAAATTATATGCTTTTATACACAAACATATACTCATCAGTTTAATTTTTTAAAAATTATATATTTATTAAATTTCAATTCAAATTAATAATAAAATTATAATTAATTGTTTATAAGCTCTGTTGTTGTTATGCTGAAGGGCAGATTGCACCTTACAGAAAAAAAAAAAGGAAAAAAAGATTCTGATTGATGACTTGCAGGGATCGTGTTTGGAAAAGTGGACCAAGTTCATGTACGCTCCAATCCGTGTTGGAGGGTGGACAGCCCTCTAATAGTACGACTGGAGGTTAGTCCTGCCCTAGGCTTGAAAGTTCTCTCTCTATATATATTGAAAATCATAAAAATCATATTATTTATAAGTAAAGAGTAGTGCAGTTTTTTTAGAAAAACACCTTGTATTTAACTCCATACAAAAACTTATATTTAATTTTGATTAAATTAATTAACTTGATCATATTAAATCAAGTTAGACCACTGCACAAAAAATAATCTTAGGAAAATCAGAACAAGTCATTCCACTGAGTTAGGTTGAGTAACTATATTAATTAATTTAGTTCGGTTCATTTTTTAGAAGTATTTGACAAAATAATTTAGGAATTTTTAATTTTTTTTAAGAAAAATTACAATTTCATAAAATTTTACATAATAATGTAATTTTATTTGAAATTTATAATTTTTATTTAAATCATTATATGGTAATTAAAATCAAATAAATATAATATAAAATATACAAGTAACATATGTCAAATGGCACACTACTCATAATTCATAGATAGTAAAGCTAGTACCTAAATTCTGTGTAATACACAGAAAAATATGCTTAATGCATTATTATAATATAACTACTCACCGAATTTTGCAGATTTATATAGTTTGAAATTTACTGAGCAGGTGTGAGGAGAGCGTAGTTTTTTAGAATGTGAATAAACATGTGATATAATTTTGTTTAATTTGTTGATTCTTGCCATAAAGGGGAAACGACCAAGGTGCAGCGTCCAGAGATTTGCTTTGACTTAAGCATTAGTGAACGAATTAACGATAATGTGTCCTCAAAAGATTAATACACTATTCACGTGATGTGTGATGGTCTTGTCCATCTCAAGAGTTTGGCACAACTCGTTTGATTCTTTCCATTTGGCTCTCTTCTTTTGGGAGTATCATTGATCATAAAAGCTGCTGCCTTCACATCCTGTGCTTCTATTTTTCTTTTTATATAATTATCTAATAATATTTCATATTCTCATTTCAGATTCAAGTATTACTGGATTCAAATTAAGTAATTTTTTATTTTTTTTCCTAATTAAGAGTTAAATTCAAGATTTTATTTAGAAAGTACTTGAGTTTCTTACCATTTACTCGAATAATGGTAGTTTTCATTTTTATTTCTTGTTTATAAAGATCTCAAACACTTATTGCCACATACCAACCCTGCTTTGAATGCTATACCTTCTTTAATCAAATCATGAAATGCTCTGTATCCTTGGTAAAAAAAAACTTACATAAAAAAAATTTGATTACAATCTACAAGACATAATTATCAGGCAATCAATTTCGAAGGGAAAAAACGAGGTTGCTTTTGGGCTCAAAATTGTTGTGAATATGACTTCCAAATAATAGTGGTTTCCAATGACTTTTATTAGATTTTTGAATGAAAATGATTAATTTATTATAAAATATAATATTTTACTATTTATTTTTCTAAATTCACTACTCTATTTTTAAATTTTTACCACTCTTTATTAGTTAAAAATTTTTATTTTGTAATTATTTTTTCTAGTGGTCCTTAATTGTGATTTCTTTTTATTTATTTCATATCTTTCGAGAGGCTCACAAGTTTGTTATTCGGCTAGTTAGATTAGCCCTTTATCTTGATGTTCAATCCCCCCTTAGGATGCAGGGGACTAATTGATATTGATAAATAGAATACGTAGGATATTCTTTTTGTTTTCTGTTGTAAAAAAAAAGTTACATTTTTTTTTGCCTGAGTAGAAAAAGTTACATTCAATGCACAGTTTTTTTTGGTAATTAGGCATTAAATGGAGCTCGATGTTTGCCTCCTCTGGTAAAGTAGTTAGGATTTGATTTGCCTGTGTGTAGCCACTAATTTTAGAATTGCAATTAGGAGACTTCGCTATTGCTCATCTTTTGCTCACTGTTTTTGTCCATACAAATAGACGGTACACAAATTGAGAATGATAGAAAACCACCCTATAATATATGTATCATAATTTTATTGGATAATGTATACTCTCAGATTGGCCAAAAAAACAGATGCGGCACTATCAGAAATAAGTATGGATTTTAGACTTAAAAGTTAAAATGTAAATAACAGGTAATAAATAATAAAAAGTGGAATGAAAAATTGATTTGATAAATTAATCTTGAATCTCTTAATTAATTAATCCCGTCAGAGCAGGGCCACGCAGTTACGTACCCATGGAAAAGGACAATGCATTTAGGTGAAAAGCTGGCAAGCTTGTGGATAATAGATATTAGGGGGAAGTCGCAAAGAAGGGCCCATACTCAATATTTCTTTCCATATATCTTTAGCACACGAAAATAATCCTGTTATCACTATATATCTCTAATAACTCTTGCCATAGAGTTTATAAAAATATTGACATGTGTTTTTTCATGGCCAGAGTTGTTATGTGTTTTAAACACATTATTTTAGAAGTATAATTTTGTTAATTACTTCTTATTTAGAATAAGATGCTATCATTTAACTATAGGAATTTTATTAATGTTTTTAAAAATGTTTCTATGAAGACATCTTGATTAATTTTATATTTATACTTTAGTTCTCAAATGTTTGAAAATTAATTTTATCTCTATATAATATAAAATTTATAGGAAATTATGTTATTTATTTGTCATGAATAGCACCACTCGACTTCTACATGAACTTCATATATATATATATGGAAAAATGTGCATAATTTTTAAGAAATTATGAAAAGTGCAACTTAACTCAAATTTTGTTAGACACATGTAGTTTTGAAGAATTTTTAGGATAAATGATGTTGAGTTTGGGTCTTTGTTTGTGGTTTTACCGGGATATTATGAAAATATCAAAGGAGGGGATGTGTAAAGCGAAGCACATGGGCTGAGCTCTGCCAGGGGTGGGTGGAATCTCTGCACTCTGATTCTGATACCTTTTTGTGGACCCTCCAGGATAATTCAGTCCAAGTCCCCATACCCATTTTCCCATTCAGGCAATATGCCAAATCATTTATTATTTTACCTGCCTCCTGAAAAATCTGACCTGTATTAAATTTCTCTGTTTTTCCCCCCAACAACTGACATTTCATTAAGTCCCAAAAAAAAAAAAAGAAGAAGATATCAGGAAATAAAAAAAAGGTGGTCCAATACAAAGTGGAAAGGATATTTGGAGGATTCGTCGTATCTATAAAGTATAAACCCAATTCAGGATGTGGATATTGGGCTTTGGGGTGAACTTGGAGTAATGGGCCCAATGCAAGGTGGTTGATCCTTGATGAATTGGGGTTTTTTTGTGTATTGAATGAAGGAAAGAAGTCGGCGTGTTTACTGATTCTGATTCCCCCAGAGGCTGAGGCTGTACCTGTATATTTGATTTCCAATTATAGATGCGATGACCACCCTTACCCTTATGTTGAGTTGACCGTGAAGGTGAGGGAGAAGGGGCTTTTGAGTCAAGGAAAGGAGAGATTGGAGCTATGGGTAGCCTGCCCTTAACTTTTGGATCAAGTTTGGCCCAATTAGTAACAATTTGATGGATTGTAGTTTGTAGCTGTTTACTCAGTAACGATATATATATATATATATATATGTCAATATGTGATATGTGTTTCACTCGTGGCCCGAAGAAAAAGATAAAAAAAAAAAAAAAATAGATATATTATTGTTTAAAATTGGAACAGCCCATCCAAGTTGGTTAATTAATTGTTTATGGGTAGATAAATCAATGTATAGAGATGGAATGAGTTGAAGCAGCATATATAGGCAACCAAACAGAACACTCACTGATTACGTATAATTGAGGGAGAGAATACATGATGATGGCAACCTTAAGGTGGAAGGGATGAAGAAAACAGGAGCAACATAACATAATGTAAAATTGGACAGAAATAAGAGGAGGATCGTACGTGGTAGTATTAGTAATAACCCTGATTGAATGTCTGCAGGGTGAACAAAATAATAATGATAAAATACAGTAGCATATATAGCTGCTGCTGCTACTGCTTCATTATTATTGTGAGTTGCATAATGAGGAGGATGAGCGGAAATAATAGAATCACGGATGATCCTTTGAACAATGCAATAGGATGGTCCAATTCTGATTTCACGGAACTCGTGTTGGTAACGTTATTGCTGGATGCTTTTTCTTTCTATCTCTTCCACCCCCTTCTTCTCCTGTTGCCTCCATTACTTTACTATTATTATTAGTGACTCGTAATATTGTGATTGTGATTTTGATTTTGATTTTGATTTTGATTGATTGTCTCTCTCACCGACTGGGGGAGCCTTTGCCTTCTACCGCCATTTATGGATCTCCATGCCTGGGCCTGCGGGAATCACTACACGCGTCTCTGTACCTTGCATCACCACCATCATACGTGGCTTCTCTCTCATTCCCCACCAAATCAATCACCCCATTCCCCCCTCAAAACAGGTCAAACTTGGCGGATTCGCCTAAAAAGTTAAAAAAATTGAGTGGGTTTAAGTCTTAACTTTAAGAACAAATGTATAACTTAGATTTTTTTAACTCGGACTGTTTAGGCCTGACTCGTAGTAGGTCAGCCCGAAAAGCCCGTTTATTATTATTATTTTTTTATTATTTAAAAAATATATATTATTTTATTAATTAGTGATATATAAATTATCAAATTTAAATATTATATTAATTTTTTATGAATTATGATAATAATTAGTTGTATTAATTTAAATAATTATATAAAAAAAATTTATAAAAAAATATTAAAAAATTAAAAAAAACCCACGGATTGGCCCGTATACACGATCCCGCTGGCTCAGACTTGAAAATTTAAGCCCATTTATCAAATCAGGCTTTTGATCCCGGTCTAAGGCGGGCTAGCCCAAATGAGCCGGGATGACTCGATTTGGGTCCGGCCCGATTTGACAGCTTTACTCCCTATTCTATTCTCATATTCATAACCATCCTAAATTTTATAACTCCATTTTTTTTCTTTCCAAATTTCACTTTTTTCTATGCTATTACTATGCATCACTTTCAGTTTTATCACCTATATTATAAGATATTTTATATCATAAATTTTTATTTAAAATATAGAATATTTGATATTTTTTTCATTTTACCCCTATTTTTAATGCTTTCATATTTTTTATTTATAACCCTACAATGATAATAGAATTGAGTATTTAATAAGAGTAAAATAGAAAATGTTGGTACTTTTTATATTGATTTCAGATAAAAAAATAATTTTCTAAATATACGTGTAATTAATATAAAATATCTTATAATATAGATATAAGGAAGTACATTTTACTCTATATATTGAGATACTACTCTTTCGTAATTTTATTTATGATAAATATAAATTGCTTTTTAAAATTCCATCTCTTCCATATTGTTCTTTTTTCCCTTCTTCCTTTTTAACTGATTTTTCCCCCTTTGAATTCGGTCACTGGCTTGTTCAGCCTAGACAATTTGCCATTGAATACTTGATGCTGTCGGGCCCCAAAAAAAAAAAAAACAGATGTAATTTCAATAGAAAAACAAATATTTCATCCAATGCTACAAATGCCATCATTCCTAAAAATCAAGATATATAATTTTTTTACATTTTTTACCTCCTGGCCAAATTTTTTTTATTTACCTTAAATTAAAAATAATATCTTTATTATTTTTCAGAACACAACGGACAATTAATTCTAAAAGAATGTAACACACAACATTAATATTTTTTTATGATATTATTTGAATAGTTAATAATTTTTAGTGTAATATTCCAATATAAAAGTCCAAAATTGTAAAAATCAACTCAGTCTATTCCTACCACCACCAAAACACACATTCAATTTCGAAAAATATATAACATTTTATAATTGTATTATTAGTTTTCTTAAACATATGTACATATGACATAATATAAATTTTAAACATAATAATTATAATCATAATATAATATAGTAAACAGTTAGTTATAATAACAATATTTTCTATTTTGAATTAAACACCCCCATTTTCCTTAGAACTGCACACTGCAAGCTACAATCATACATGTTTTTGGTGCTCACCAGAAGAAAAAATAACTGCACGCAAGTGTCCAGTGGAAAAAAATGGTTAAAATATCAATAACGCACTTACGTCTGATTTCAGGCCCCCATGGTGCAAAGCCATTGAGAAAATCCTAATCCCTCTCTCCTCAACCCTTGCGGGTTCGTTTCCTTCCCCCGCGAAGCTTCTTCTAGCAACTGGGTTGTCATTCTGGTGAGAAGCTCTTCGTATGCCTGCTACTCCAACTGATAACAAGCCAAATTCTACACTTGTCGCTTTTACGCCTCGCCAAGTTCTGCTAGGAATGAAGCACCGCCATGATAGTAACGCCTCTTCCAATGGAACTGTACAATTGAACCGTGAAGAGAAATTTCTTCTTCACAGTTCCATTGCTCATTACTTGCACCGCTGTGGATTCTCCAAGACACTGAAAAAATTTCGTTCTGAGGCTCAAATTGAGGTGGGTTTGTCTTGATTCCCTTTGCTTGCCATGAGAATACGAGGGGTGATAATCTAACCTTCCTAATAATACATGTTGGAATGGCTGAGCTGAAGATCTTGAATCTTATACTTAGAGAACGTGATGAATAATAGCTGTATAAACAAGGTGGATACACACTTATGCAATGTGATACTTGTGATCAATCATAGCATAATAATTAGGATAACGTGTTAAATTCTTCGAAAATGTCAAACAATGTCAAAAATTAATGTTTTGTTTTTTAAATTCGCTTTCTTTTTGAATAGAAATACTTGGTGGTTGTATGGCGTGAGATAACTTTGCCTGAGCTTTGAATGTTCATATAGGATATGTTCCGTGTTTTTTTCGCATCGGTTCAGATTAGTAGCAATGACACTTGGCATCAAGTAAAGGTTTCGCGACATAGACTATAAGATTTGAAGTATTAGTCTATTGACGAGCATCTCCTACTTTAGCAGTAGTTATTCACTAGTTTTTTTCCGTCCATTCAAATGTTTCTTTCCTACGTGGATGGTATACTGCAGAATAGTCCTAATAGTAATACATTTTTTCTGTTCTTGCAATATGATGTAACAAATATATGGGTGTTTTTTGCAAGAGGGCGTTCTTCCTTGTGATGATCTGTGGAAATAATTGTCGAGTTTCTGAAGATATCAAATTAACAATGGAAGCATCTTACAAGAGTAATTAGATTGCTTTTAGCATTTACTTACAGAACGGCTGTTAGGAGTGTCGCATGTTATTTACTTTTGCATTAGTAGTCTCCTCTATCCTAGCTGTGTGATTCCCTTTCATTTCAAAGCAGTCTAGTTTTTGCTAAACTTATTTTATTGCCCCCCTGTCAACCTTTTAGAAGACATCAAATTTACAAAGAAGTATTATTCTTGGATTGTGAGATTACTTTGAGAAATTATGCACATAATGGTGGATAGAAGTATTATTGTATGTTGACACGAGTAGGTTAGTAGTATACAATCCTTGCTGTGTGTAGTGCCTTTTTAATTAATAATTATATTTCCCTTTCAATATTAAGCTATACAGAAGCTTGGCTCTCACCTCAACTTTTTAATGTTGTCCCTGCTTGTGATGCAGAAAGATGACGGGGAGACTTCCTCAGTTGATCTTGAAGAAATGTGCCTCAAATATTTAGAATTATGGTAAGAAAAGAAATCTGAGCTTTGTTTTGTTAAGTACTCATCTTCACCAAGCTTTCACAATTGTGAAATATGTTGTTCTTGATAACTGCTTTTCTTGGACCAGAAAAAATAATTCGAAAGAGGAGATCACATTTTGATATTCTCTAATAATAGGTATCATTCAAGCATATTTTTCAACTCTGTTTTTATTTTATTCTTCCAAAGTTTTTGCTGTTGGGGGTGGCTTTGAGAATAGAACTACAAGAATTAATTTGCTAAAGCTCGTTTCATGCCAATTATGTTGCCAAGAAAACACTGGTTTGCATGATGGTCTGGAATGCCTGACTTATAAACTCTTCTGCAAAGCCACTGAGTGACTTGGGTTTCATGTGGCCCCTATTGTTAACCTGAAAATAGATGACTTTATTTGTGGTTAGATCTGGCCCTAACCTTTAGCTTTAGGAACAAGCTAATTTTCTTGTAAGCAAGTATATCTTGTGCAGATGTATCGTAGGCTACTGAGAACCCAAAATGTAATGTATTGCATTAATTTAGGCTTACTAGGTGTCTCCGTCTCTTGCCTGGTGATCTTAAACATATCAGTAATTGAGCCCACTTATGGTTGTTTGCATAGCCCACTAATTATTTGTCAATAGAGAAACCTTGTACATTTTCTTGTTGGTATCAGTGATTTTACCCTATTGGACACTTCATTATTTCATTATGCTGCTTCAGTATATCATTGCCTATGTCAGTCTGTCTTCATTCTTACATCCTAGTGGCAGTTTCAACTCCCAAGGAGCCAACTCAATTCACCTTGTCCCGATTTTAAAAGATGATTTACCTGGGACCATATTTGATGGCATTTTGCCCTGCAAAATTTAGAGCATCAATTCTACAGTGCTCAGTCATTTCTTTGTTCCAAACTTCTGATTATCAATAATCTGCAAACAGGGCAAGGTATTGGTGCACTTGGGAGCACTGTTGACTGCTGGTATAAAAGTTGGATTATTTTCCAAAACTTGTGCAACGGACCCCCATTAGATGTTGCTTGTGGGTCCATGTACACATAATTCCTGTTTATAAATAGAAATAGGCAATTTCAGTTTTGCAATTGTTGCTGGACCTGTTATCTTCCTTGAATCTGGATTATCATATTAATTTTTAAGTTCTATTTATGTCTCAATATATATATATGTTATTTGAACTTTTTTCTTTGTTCTCTCTCTCTCTCTCCTCTTTTTCTTTTTCTGCAGTAAGGATGCTAAGGCAAATATCAATTATCAAAAGGAGCAAGGTATGCTTAAAACATTTGATGTCATGGCCAAATTCTCTCTTGCATGGTTGTTTTGCAACGAGATCCTTAAATTGGCTTTTCTACTACTTGCTAGGTGCTGGTAAGCACTCTAAAGAAGATGCGGATGATACCTTAATTGCTGATATGGATAATGATACTGAGAAAAAGACAAAGAAAAAGAAAGACAAGAGTGTCAGTGATGGTGTTGTTCATCAACCGGGATCAGATAAAAATTCCAAGGGTTCAATGAACTCCGGGGAGAAGACAAATGGCTCAAACCCTGAATCAGAGGTTAAATCTAAAGAGGAGGTAAAGAATAAAGTAATTCTATTTCTTGGAGAGTAGGAAATGAGCAACTCAGTATAGGAATGCAAAGGAATTTGTTGACAAGAAATTTTGTGAATTACTGTTTTAGGTTACTGACAAAAAGAAAGAAAAAAGGAAGAAAAGCAAGATAGCCGCTGAATCTCTTGCTAATATTGCGGAGGATGATCAATTACAATTGCAGCCTATGCTTGCACAAGTAAATGGTGCTGAGACAGAAAAGAAATCCAAGGATAAAAAAAAGACAAAGAAAGACAAGCCAAGTTGTGATGGAGTTGCAAAAGAGCTAGAGATAGGGGACGGCAATGAAAATGTATCAAAAATGGATATTTTTGAAACATCAAATAATGATGCATTAGACAAGAAAAAAGATTCTAAAAAAAGGAAAAGACCGATTTCTGAAGAAAATGATGTACAACTTGCAGATAAAAAGGCAGATGAGGACTCCAAGCGCAGAAAGATAGACAATGTCAAAGAATCTGAGGAAGGAGAGCGGTCAGTGAAAACAAATGCAAACTTGGGGACTGATTCAAATTCAAATTCTAATAAAGAAAATATTGGGGCAAGTGGTCAAGTTGGTAGTGATCAGACACCAAAGACTTATGGTGAACAATATAACGGGAAGACAAATGGGACTAATGAAAACGTTTCTGTGAAGAGGTCTCAGAAGAAACAGGATTCAGTTGAGGTATGTGATAATTACACTTTTGGTATGTGCTAAGCTAATGGGTAAGCACACAAATCAATCTGTTCCATTGTCACATACATTTTTAATGCTGTTCCAGCCAGTGTGGTTGGTTTCTGTTAGCCTGATCATTCTTTAAGGCAAATATGTTCGTTGTTGAGGATTAGATCATTATCCAACTTTATGAAGTAATTATTGGGTTCAAGAAATTTTGGAGACCATAGAATATTTTATTTCTCTTAAAATGAAAGAATTTGCTAGCATAAATCTCTATATACAATATTTCATTGGAAGTGAATTGGATCCAATTGAAAATAATGATTTCTATTGACTTGTAAGTGAGTTCAAATTTTAGAACCTATTATAATTGTAATTTCAATTGATTAACAAGTAAATCCCACTGTTTGGAATATTAATAAAAATTAAATTATCTTCGAATTCATATTTCTCCTTTATTATTGTTAGTTCATTCGAATTAAATTTATATATTCTGCGGTATAACTGTTATTTTCTGTCCCATGAAATCAATTATATATTAAATTGGTTGATTTCCATATCCATAATTTTGTTTAAAATTTGATTTGAATGTTTCAGACAGTTTTACCCATGAATTGCCATATTTTTAATTGTTCCCGATAGTGTTTTAAATGTCCAAAGATAAGGTTTTTTTCTCCCCACATTTATGTCATTCTGTGTTTGTTCTGGTTCTGGGATTGAATACACCGCATCTTAATGTTTGTTGGTCTTTCTTTTCTGTTAGATATTATATTATATTATAATAAAATTATTCATGGCTCTCACCCAAGCAGCCTAAGCTTTTCGGTTGAATCTGTCTCTAACATAGTATTAGAGTTCTGTAACCAAATGGTCCACAGTTCAACCCTTGGTGTTCTCATTATTATAATTAAAATTAAATTTTAGCACAAGGAATGTGAGGCTTCTGCTTAAAACCATTCATGGGCCTCATTCAACAGTTTATGCTTGAGTTGCATCAGTCTTTGATATCTCTGGCTTCATGTATGATTTAAAATATTTCTTCATCAATGACTGATTTTCGAGTTGTGAATTTTTATATCTGATGTCAATTCTAATACTTCGATTTATTATTAAATTTTAGCTTATGAGACTCTTATTGCAGCCAAAAACAGTGAAAGCATTTCAACGAGTCAAAATTGACGAGATAAAATATGCTGATGAGAGGCTTCAGGATAACTCTTATTGGGCAAAGGTGTGATAACTTGTAGTTTCCATGAACTTGATTTACGTTGTCGCAGTTTCGAACAGATGTAATGGAGTATTTTCTGTGCAGGATGGTGCTGACACTGGTTATGGTGCTAAAGCTGAAGAAATTCTTGGCCAGGTTAGAGGAAGGTATGTTATCCATATGGACAGGACAATGCTGAAGGTTAAGCACCCTTGTGAACTTGTGTTTTAGTGAAATCTACCAGCAGAAAATTAGTTGTTCCATGGACACTTACGAAAGCTATTGTTTGTTTTTCTTGTTACTCTCATGGTATTTGTTTAGCATTCAATTTTTCGCTATAGGTATTTATTGTGAAAAATTATCAGATACTCCAGGAATGACATGCCATTTAAAAAAAGTCTAAATCAAATAAAGTACTAATTTAATTTTTTTCAACACATGTACATTCTCTCTCTTTATTAAAGTACTTTCCTTTCCATATTCTTTGCTTCAAATTTAGACTACTTATATTGTCGAGAGTATACAATGACATGACACTCGAATATAATAGTCTCTCAATCATGATAACATTCACCTTTTCTCATTGCACTCCTTGCATGTGTAATCATGATAATTATCCTTGTTTGACGCAGGGATTTTCGTCATGAGAAGACCAAGAAGAAGCGTGGGAGTTATAGGGGAGGACAGATAGATTTACAATCGCACTCAATCAAGTTCAACTATTCTGACGATGACTGACCATAGAGATATGCAGGGGAATTCCCTTTTATTGTGTCTCTTGGTTGAGTCGCTCATTGCTTTTTGGACACAGATATGCTGATTATTAGTTTGGAGCACTATGCTAAGTAGGGTGTTGCCATTAAAATTTTCTTCATTATGTTGGACTGAAACCAATTTTAGTTGGTTCATAACGATTTTTTAAATCGTCTTGTGCCGCTTATTGCTTTTAATCTTCATTTTATTTCATATTTTTTATGCTATATTTTCTGTGTGCAAATATATATAGAAAATTTTCATTAAATATGTTGAAATTTGTATATAAATATTTAATTCAATCAACTGGATCATGCTTTTCTGGGCACTGGTCAATCAAGCAATTTATTCAGAGTAAGGCATTGTGCTCAAAGTAGAAAATCAAGTATCAAAGTTTGAAGTGAACTGTCCTATTATTAAAAAGTTACTTGTACATGACGACATGCGTGCGACCTACAAATTGCTCATGCGCGTTCTGGGTCTATGAAGACTCAACTCAAGTCTACTGCTTCGATACTCTGTTATTATAATTCATCTCTTGGTTTAATTCATAATTGATCAAATTCGCAAATAGTAGATAATAAATCAATTGAAACAGAGATCAAATAACTTATGTTCCTCAATTTTATCCTTTTCTTATATTGGTAAAAAAAAACAAAACAATCCTTTTCTTCTTATAGACTGTATTTGATATTATGCATTGATCTCTGTTTAAATTAATTTGCATGAAAATAGATGTAAATCTCAGAAGTCCTTAATTAGTGCACTGAATTATATACTTCTGAGGTATATAAATTAGTGAAGTCAGAACTTGATATATGAAAGAGTAATAATTAATGTAGTTTTCCCCATAAAATACATTCTCTCATCCAAAAAGTGACCAAAAGAGGTCCCTCTTATTAGGAGTCAAGTGTGAGTATGAGAAAAGGTCAGACAATGAGTAGAGTTGGGTTGAAGAAGGGATATATGTAAAAAGGGTTAAAGTATAAATCTGTCCTCAAAGTTTCTCTAAAGTTACTGTCAGTATCCTAAATTTTTTTAGAGTAATATTGTCCTTAAAGTGTTAAAATTGGAGCAATGTCACCAAAAACTAACAGATGACCTTAATGTTCGTCAACTCAAACATGTGTCATGCCAGCTTGATTAAAATTGTCTAGGTAGATTGTGACGTGGTGTTCGAGTTGGCGGACCCATGTGGCTGAAGGCAAGAACATATTTGGAAACCTGAAGACTTGGGTTTTTCTAAAGAAGGCACACTATTTCGCTCAATTTAAACTCTTCCTTCAGTGAACCCTAAAGACCTCCATCGAAGAGTAAACAGGGAATTCTGAACAATCATCTATCTCAGCCAATTTCATCCGCTTAATTGGTTATTTTCTAAACAGAAATCTTATCTCACAATCAAGTCTCCCTCTCTGATACAAGATTTCACCACTTCACCGGTAATCTCGACAATTATGGGTAGAACAAAGAACACAAAAAGGGAGGTAGATAAAATGGGGATTACAGAAGAAGACAAATGATAAGACAGAGACCATGTGGCTTCAACCCAACATCCATGAAGGAATGTAAAGTCTACGTACAAGACTTGGACACCACCTCCTAAAGAAGACATGCTCAAAGGTGTGAAAAAGAGAAAGCAAGAAAGAATTCAAGGCAAATTCTTTGCACCAATTACCGAATCAAACCATTCATCTGAGTCACAATCTTTGAAGCAATCAAGTTCGTCAAAAGGTTTGGAGGCCATAAAAAGTGATCACACAGAGATGCAAAACTCTGAATCTGCCTCAAAGGAAAATTCAAAAAATCTGAACTCTGAAGATTTGTTCAAGGTGATTGATACACAAAAATTCAATAAGCAATTCAAGAAAAGGAAGATTTCCCCACAACACTGAATCAACTAAGAGTTTATTGTAAAAGAAAAGATTAAGGTTGAAGATATGTTGGAAAGTTATATGCCTCTACTGGAATTGCAATTGCCATCTTCTGGACCTGTGGTATGTGTATTTTACTCTAATCTTAATTACAATGCAGATGAATCAATAGTTTATACCTGTCTTATAGGAGTAAATATAGGAATTACTGCATAGGATCTGTATAATTGGTTGAATTTGCCTATACCTAATTGGGAAGAAAGAGAGGTATTTTAAAAAAATGCAATTTATTAGACTTTGATGGAAATTGAGGAAGCACCTAGAGCTTACAAACTTAGGCCAGCACAAATGCTCCCTAAACACATAGTTTTGCATTATATCTTCACTAGGGTCTTTGAGAATAAAGCCAATACTTTCTCTGCACTAAATGACTAAGAATTACAGGACTTGACATGTCTAGTGAAGAAGAAGCCACTAAATGTAAAGCAATTAATCATAAAAATGATAATTTATGCTGCTAAGACCATTGATACAAGACATTAGTTGCCATATGGAATCATCATTTTTTGCTATTCTAAAGGCAAACATCATTTGGTACTCAAAGGGACAAAAATGTCTTGTGCCAAAACAAATCACAATTACAAATTTCCTAAGGATGGGGCTTGGTTTCAAAGAAGGAAAATGGTATGTGGACAGAGAACTTATAAAGAGGAAGCAAAGCTTTGCTCAGTAGTCACGAGCTCAACAACTTCGAGGTGAAAAAGTGCCCTCTTCCTCATTATTCCTGGGACATCACATATTCCTTTTATTCCATTATCATAAAATGCTACTAATGTCCTTAGAGGAATAATCCCACATGTACGCAAGAAGATTGAAGAGCAAGTTGAATCAATTAAATAGGATATCAAAGGTGATATTTTTCATTACATGACAAAGTTGGAAGATGTAATTGATGATAGACTCACCAAACTTCAAGAAATCATAAACAAGTTAAAAAATTTATGAGCTGAAGGTAGAATTGGAAATGTTGGCACTATCTTTGCTCCTTATGAAACTCCTATCATCCCAGATGACTCTCCAGAAAAGGAAACAAATGAAGATGAACTAAATTGTGTTACATCATTGCCTCTAACTATAGTAGCTATCTCGTCAGCCTTATTATCACCTACACCATTATCTGTTATCCCTTTATTCTCTTAAGAAAGCACATATCCTTGTGACACTTGGCCATGGATAAATAAAACTCCATCTCCTGTTGTTCAGAAAATGCTTATAGACCTACCTTTTGCTCCTGTACGAGGTGTCCCTACAACTCAACTATTCAATGGTCTTTTTTGGAAGTTAGGGAGTAAAGTTCACTCAAGCTCTACAAGCTGCTCATACTTTGGTTGTTGATATGTCTCCATCTTTTCCTCCACGAAAGTAGCTCCTGGGACTACTAATGTTGATGCTTACAAAAAGAGGGAAAAAAAAGGAAAAAGAAAGTTGATGAAGGAAAAAGAAAAAAGAAAATTGCAATAGGTTGAAGCTATACTCACTATTGTTGTTCATTTATGATGTTTTGTAACTAGTTGAGCTTATTTCATAATCAAGCTCTTTTAGTATAATTCTTTATGTTTTAGAGGTAGTTGAACTTAAATATGTTTCAACATTATGTCTTAATATTATAGAAATATAAATATATTCATTAATCCAATTTATTACTTTTTCCTAATTTTCATCAATGAGTTCCTTCAGTATGTCATCAACAAGAAATAAGTGTTTTCATCAATGACCAGACTTATGGATGAGAAAGACATAGAATCATCGATGATCAAACTGGACATGTAAGGATAATCAAGTTTAGACTTGGTCATCAATAAGCAAGGTCCAAAATCACTGATGATCAAATGTGGACATATAAGGATAATAAAGTTCAAAATTACTCAGTGATGAGTAAGGTCCAAAATCACCAATGATATTCTATTATAATTACGGTAAATACTCTATTTTGTTTGGATATTAAATAAATTAAACTTTAAAATAAAAATAAAAATTAATTAATTAATTAATTAGTTAAAAATAATAGAAAACCAAGGGAGCAAAAATCTCTTTAATCAAGAGTCTTAAAAATAATTATTATCATTTCCCCAAATTTTTAATTTAGCAAGCTACTTACCTTTGGAAAGAAATTCATAATCCATTTCTAGAAAAAAAAATAATTATTTAAAAGGGGAATAATAATAATAAAATAAAATAAAAAACAAAAATAATGATAATGATAATGAAATTATAAAAATAACAATACATAACAAATATTAGGCTAAAACCAATCACTAACCAAAAAAATAAACAAAAAAAAATGGACAAGAAAGAAGAATTAGGCTAAAGCCCAAAGCTCCAGAAGAACAGAGGGAGACGAGGTGTGTGCACGAGAAGCAGAAGGAGTCTGAGAAAGGAAGTAGAAGGGAGCTAGGGTTCAAGTTCGAGTGTGAGTGAGAGAGGGGGAAAGCTTGGGAGGTGTAAAATCGACAAATTTCTAATTCCTCTACTACCTTGTACCAAGTACAGCAGAGTAAGGGAAGCAAGAGCATTTAGGGCGAACAATTGGGGACGAGCGGTGCGGACAAGCATGTTAGAGGATGGAGGGAGCAATCACACGTTCAGTAAATTGATTCCTTCGCTCGCGGAAATGCTATAAAAGGGGATGAAGAGCAATTGCTGAAAAAACCCTAACTAAGAGAGAGAAGCAAAGCGCTATCTGAGGAGTTGCAGAATGAGGTTGAGTGAAGGAAAAAGCAAAAGAGGACACCAAAAAACCCTAGAGGTAGAAAGAGAGAAATAGGAGAGAGAATGAGAGAAAAAACCCTAGAAGCAAGGAAGATCATTGTGCCAAAAATGGAGATGAGAAGGAGTGACAGTCACAGAAGAACCCTAATCGAAAAGAAGCAAAGGGCAATGTGATCAAGGGAGAATAAAGAATCACCGGAACGAGGGAGAACAAAGATTGAAAAGCCGAGTTTGAGTTGCTGATTCCTCCCTTTATAGCTGTGAACACCGAGAACACAGAAGGAGTCGAAAATCGAGTAACAAAGGCTTTTGTTTGGTAAATTTTCTTTTCAGTCTCAAATCGCATTATCCCTTCCTAGCGTGCCTTATCCCCCTAACATCTTTAGTCTATTCCATGGTTAGATGAGTCTTAGGTTTGTTTTGTCCATGCTCTGTTTTTGAATGGTTATATCTTAGTCCTTTTTTAACAATAAGTATCTAGTTGAGGTATTTTTTTGGAAAAGACATCTACTGAAATCATGGGATGTGTTGGTTTAATTGTTATAGGTTTTTTTAGTATCATTTTGTTCTCTGGTGAACGGCGTTTGGTTGCTCAATTGTGTATCCACCCGGTTAAAGGAAAAAAATGCTTGTATAGATTGTGTGCTGTTGAGTCTCGAGGATGTTGGCTATTAAACATGATTGATTGCTCATATGTTTTGGTTATTAAACATGTTGGCTAAATTTAATATTAGTATGTTTGAAAGGTGGAATTGTGTTTTAGTCATTAACTTGTTTCATCTTATTGTTAACGGTCACTAGAGGGAGTCTTTGTAGTAAGTTCGTTTGAGAAAAATTAGTTCGCAAAGAATACTTTTCCTGTTGTGAACTTTTATCTATTACAGAGGAATCTGTGATCTGTATAACTCTAACATGAAAGCTGGAATGCCTGAAATTGGGGGGTTATTTTTTATGTTTTTCTTCTTAAACGTGATGTGAGATTTTTTTTCTAGCTTGAAATTAAAAAAATAGAAATAAAATAAAATAATAAATAAAAAATAATAATGAGAAGAAAGAGTTTAAGCCAATTAATATATAACCATGCCATGTGAGATTTTCGAATTCACGCAAATACACAAGTCAACCATATTGCCGTGTCATATTGCCGTGTGAGATGACGGGTTCACATGGGTGTATGGGTTAGATCACGTAACTCAAAATAAATAATGATTATTTATAAATTTCTCTTTCTCTTTGAGAAAAAATATGTTTCAAAATGTTTTAAATAAATATAATAATATTTTCTGATTCTTTGTTTTTAAAAAAATCATATTATATAATAAAACCTTTATATTATAGAAAATTATTAGCTAAATAATCACACCTCGAAATCAGTCGTGCTATGTGGTTTTCCTCTTGCTTCATCACACTTCCTTAGTGACTGGGTGGTCAAGGTACAACTTTGTCGCACTTCCTCTGTTCTCAATCCATCATCGTATTTTCTCTGTTCTCAATCCAAGGTACAACTCAGTGGTGGTCAAGGTACAGCTTTGTGTTGAAAAAGTGGCACCAAGTAGTTATGAGGTTACTTATCCAAGGTTTTGGGGTATTTTTCAAACTTTGGACTTCTTTGTTCTTTTTCCTTTTGTTTCATGTGATTAGACACTATTATGACAATTTTCTTGTCAAATAATTGTAGCTGTTATAAGGTTAGGCCTTCACAGAATGATTTGTTGAACCACTTTCCTTTAATTTGTGAAGCTGTTGAAAGGAATGCCATCTTAGCTAAGTCCAAAATTTTCCTCTCCCTTTTCATATGCATTATGGTGGTGAACTTGAAATTAGAATGCAATCTTCTCCTCCTCAAGTTTCACATTCCTCTTTTCTTCCCCACCTAAAGCATCCTCTTTCTTCTCTTGGCAATGCAACTTTGATAATAAAGTTTCCAAATTGTAATGTAGTTTGATATTTGTTGCTTTTCATAGATACATGCAAGTAGGTTTTATCTCATTATTCCTGCTGCTATAAATTTTTTCTCATATATTTCATCTCAGTTCTATTTATATACCTTTAGTCGACTCTATATTATTCTGGTGCCAATACAATATTATTTTACAAAAAGGAACTCAATTTTGGGATGAGAAAATTGCCAATGACCTTGCTGAAGGACGACTTGATGGGATTGCCTTTGATAGATGGGTACAACATTTACAGTTACAGAGATTTTATGTTGAACTAAGTAGTTTCGTGCTGAGGCCAATCGATTGAAGAAATCTTCTTTAGTTAAAATCTGGAAATCATACTTTCCTATTTTCTCCCATTTAAAACCAACTTATCTTTTCCTGTCTCCCCATGGTTGCATGACACTATATATTTCATTAGCCATTCAAGTTGAAGGAAACCCAATGACCAGGTTTGCTCTGTGTAGATGGAGGAAAATAAGCAAAATATCTTGGTGTGTCTTCTAGATTTAGAAATTTTAGCTTGATTGAACTCTAGTCATTATCGTAGTTATAGGCAGACTAACCCTTGGAAATGAAAATGCAAATAACATATTCTCCCTGGACACTGTCTTGTGGAAATGATGCTAGAAATGTGCAAAGCTCATATAGAATATAAAAGCTGTTAACTTGAGTATTATTTTTCATTTCTTTTTATCTTTTTAAGGGATACTAATGGTTTAGATAGCCAATTGTTGAGGTACTACATGGTGCTTTTTGCAGGCATTGTGGTTGAATCTCTTGTTCATAGAGAGGTAGAGGGTGGAGAAAATGATGAAAATCTATTTAGAAGCATCTGTCTTCTGTTAGATCCTCCATTATCTGTAGCTGAGGTCCCTCCCTATTTAGCCAATGTACTTGCCTTGATTCATCCTGTTTTATCTGTGATACTGAAATATATGAATTTTCATGTTACTGCATTGAGTAGATGTCTAATCAAGCAAGATGGTTGGTTTTGCAATCTTATAATCTACTCAAGTGGCAAAAATCCACCTATCAAGCTGCTGTTAAAGACCTAGAAAGTGGTGAAAGTCTTAGTGTTGTAATTAGGAGAATCGAGGGGACTATGTATTCAACCAAATGATGAACTATAGAAGTGTATGAAAAGAAACTTTATTTTCTCCAAGTTGTTGACCAAGTAGCATCTCTGTGTCTTCTATTTATTTTACTTTCTTATGGTATGGACCAAGTTACAGATACTGATATAAAAAAAAGATAGGAGAGTTACTTTTATAAGTTTTTCAATGATAGAGTGGGTATGACTATTGATACTAAAGGATTAACAATTCATGAAAATGATTTCAATTTGAACTTTTATAGTAGGATTCGGGTTGGAGAGGTAAAAAAAGCTCTTAAGAGAATAGAAAATGGTAAAACTATTGATTTTGATGGTATTCCTATCGAAGTTTGGAAGTACTTAGGAGAGAAGGGGGTTTTGTGGCTCACTAAGTTATTTAACGAGATTTTAAGGTTCAAGAAAATGCCAAAGAAATAGAGAAAGAGCACTCTAGTGCCTATATACAAAAACAAGGGAAACATTTAGAATTATGTAAATTATCAGGGGATATAACTTATGAGTCACACCATGAAACTTTAGGAAAAAATGATTAAGCACAAACTCAGAAAAGAGTCTCGTATTTCATAAAACCAATTTGGATTTATGTTAGGATGATCTACAACAGATGTTATTTATTTATTAAGAGATTTAATTGAAAGATACCGAAGTAAAGAAAGAAACCTGCATATAATTTTCATTGATTTGAAAAAAAAAATCTATGATAAAGTATCAAGAGATGTATTGTGGAAAGTAATGGAGAAGAAAGATGTTTGTGTGGCTTATATTTGAGCTATAAAGGATATGTATGAGGAGACAACAATAAGTGTGAGAACCCCTGAAGGTGTGATAAAGGACTTTCCTCTAAGGATAGACTTACATTAAGAATCTTTCTTGAGTTCATGCCTGTTTGATTTGGTTTTAGATGTTCTAACAGAACATATACCGGAAGAAATTTCAAAGTGTATGCTCTTTACCAATGATATAGTTTTAATTGAGGACTCAAGAGAAGAGGTCAACACTAAACTTGAGTTATGGAGACACACTTTGGAATCAAAATGTTTTCGCTTGAGTAGAAACAAGATGAAATATATGCATTACAAATTTAACAAGAGGCCAATTAGAAATGATTTAGAGGTAAAAATTGGAGAGCAAACCATTTCAGAAGTGTCAAAGTTTAGATATTTTGGGTTAATTTTGCATAGTGATGATGAAATTGATAGGGATTGTCACACCCAGCGATGCGACGCGGATGGCGCGAAATGACAGAAAAATAGAGAAATCGGCCTGCCTGACGGGGGCCGACTTCGAGGGAGTCGCCACCAAAATTTTGAGGAAAATTTTGGAAAATCGAAATATAAACAAAAAAGGATAAGGGTGGTCTGCGAATTAGAGTTGGGTTCGGGAGTACGATTGTGAGTGGGGAAGGTGTTAGGCACCCCCACAGCACCCGTTCCTAAGAACGGTTACCTTAGGTTAATCATGCGATTTTTATGGCTTTTAAGAATTATTTTGATTGTCCTTTTACCATTCACATGCAAAAATGAATAAGAAAAATGGGGAACAACAAAAACAAAAATAAAAAATAAAACGAAAATATGAGAAGTTGGGAAAAATAGAATAAGAGAAAAATATTATTTATTTGCAAAAGTAGACTTGAAAAATAAATTGGTAAATGTTTATTAAATTGAGAGAAAAAAACACCAAATAAATCAGAAAATACTTATTTATTTACAAAAGTGGACTTGACCCAGAATGAGAGTTTGGGGCCTACGTACCCTACGATAGAGATCAAAGTCGACGTAGTTCGGGCTAGAAATGCGTATCACTGGGTTAATATTTTTTATTTTATATATTCTTTGAAAAGAGAAGTTTATAGAAAATAATTTATCTTTCCACAAAGAAAATCTTAGAATTGGTTGGTGTTTTAATTTGTAAAAGACAGATTAATCTTCATTATTTACTCTTTTCATTTAAGAGTATATTATTTTTTTTTTGTTTAATCGATTTCTAAAAGAGAATACGTGTTTTTCCTCAATTTGAAAAATGTGATTAAAATCATGTGGGATCTTGAACACTTTATTTTGATTTGAGAAGAAAACACTTGGAACCGATTTTATTTCCACAAAATAAAACCAATTGGTTTGATGTGGTGACTTTGTCACTCACATTTCACCAGTCGGTACCTAAATGCCTACAGTGTTACCACTCAAGGCAGATATGCGTAAAGATTAAAAAAAGGTTTGAAGAAAAACAAATAATTTTGACACCAATCATTTTTAATTTTCTTTTTGTTATAAAAATAGGAACAAATAAGATCCTTTTAACACAAATTTACTTATTTAAAGGGAAAATATTAAGAAAAATACAAATGTGATTAATACATATATTTTTGAAGAGAGGTAATCAGCATATGTGGTGATTTTATCACTCACAAGTTACTGATCTATATTTAAAATACCCCCGGTGTTAACACTCGAGGCCAGTAAGTGAAAGTAATACCAATTCGAATTTTTGTTTAAATAATTTCTATTTATCTCAAATTACAAGATAAAAAGGTAATCGAGAGGTGCCCTTTTTTTTTTTTTTTTTTTTTTTCAGGCAATTTTTGTTTAAGCTGTCTTTATTTTCTCATTTCAGATTATAAAATGAAATCGCAAAAATCCTCTCCCTTTTTTTATTTTACCATGATAAAAAAAATGATAATAAAATCGAAAAAGCAAAATAACATTTTTATTTTGTATAGACTTTTTTTTCTCTACCTTCCTAAAAGTGAAAAGGTTATTGGAATTTTAATCTTCACAAAAATGGCCTAACCCAGTCGTATAGACATGACACTCAGCAGACAAAGCGTATGGGCCAAATTTCAATCCCCAAGTAAAGTACCTAGGCCCAATTTCACTCACCCACCAAACATACAACTTTAACCCATCCAATCCAATACAATCGTAGGCAACACAGGTTCAAGGACTGTAAAAGAGAAAATTGACTGAAAAATGGCAGGGCTTAGACCCAAAATTCGTGAGCTCAAATAGCATCAATATTATCATATCGAGTGTCTTTTCTGAATCCCTTAACCAAGTGCCCTTTAAGCATATTTGACAGGACCAAAACAGGGTACCATGTTTGATGAAAATAACTTAGAAACCTTTCAAAATGTATATGTAAAATTATGTACCCAGACATCCTTTCTTTGTAAGGAAAAACAGAATAGTGGCTGGCATAAATCACTTCTAGTGCGAACAAAAAACACCATTTTCACAAAATTTCCAATCAGATAAAGAAAGATGAGACAGTCACCATAGGAGGTTGAAACTACTTTCCAGCACGCATGATGAACCAGTACTACAAGTTACAGCCACTAATGTTCCAAAACATCATGTATAGCTTACTCCCAAGACCAAAACATCATCTCTTCATATACAGAGACTATGGACTCACTCCTTTAGCTCGTAAAACAGTCAAGGAAATTAACATGTTTGACAAACTGATGCCACAATGAAGCTCTTCCAGCAAACAGAACAAATTAAATGATTCACTCAAAGTGTTACATCACCATTCTAACTAATTTATGACATCCAGAAACAGAGCACCGAAAGGGCCGAGACAAACCCATTAATAGAAGGCCAAATTAATCAACCACCAAATTCCAGTTATCGTCAAAACCAGATTCATCCAAAAAAGGGGTCGAGTATCATAAAAGAAAATAAAACCAGCAAGCTTCACTACATAATTGAAGAAAATAAAAGTAAACTAACTAAATGATGCGGGTCACATTCTTGAACCTGTATTCTCCCACTGCATTGGTTCCTCCTTCGTTTGATTTGCTCTATGTCGCCTCCCTTGTTCTCTAACTCGTTTGCTGCTACTCTCTTTTCGGCATCAATTTCTTTTCTGCTTCCCTCTAGTTTCTTTTTTCTCCAGAATCACCTCTCGGGTCCTCGGTCTCCGAATTCCACCCGAACAACCTCTTCGGAATTCTCGGCCTCCCCTGTTTTTCTTAGGGTTCTTCCGTGTCCAGAAAAGTCCCCCTCTCTCGGACTTTTCTCTCTCCATCTCTGCTTTTCCCTCTGATCTCCACTGTGGTAACCTCGGTGGTCTCGGCCTGAGCTTGCGGCTCCCTCTGATCTGAGCTCCCCACGGTTCATTTTCTCCCTCGCGTCCTCTCTTCTTCTCTCAGATCTCACTCACGCCCTCACTTCTCGGCTCCTTCTGGTTCGTCCCCTACACCTCCGCGGCCATCCTCCTCACTCGCTCACGCTCGCCCTCCTTTTATCTCCATCGTGCTTAGCTTTCTCTGCACGCGTGCTCCCTCTTCCTTTTTTCTTTCGTGCACGCTTCCCCCTGTTTCTTCGGCTCCCTTTGTCCTTTTCTCTCTTTTCAGTCTGCTTCCCTCTGCTTTTCTCACTCCCTTCTCTGACCCTTTCCCCCGCGTTCCCTGACTCTCTCTGCTTCTCGGACCGCCCCCTATCCTTCTGGTCCTCCTTTTCTCTTTTCTCCCGCGGCCAGCCCCTGCCTCTCGGACCCCTTCCCTCTGGTCTCTAGGGCTAAAGCCCTTTACTCCTCCACGAGCCCTCACATGGGCTCGTGGCATGTTTAGGCTGAAGCATTTCAGCCCAAATATGTTTTTGGGCTGAAGTGTTGCAGCCCAAATGCATATATATATATATATATATTTTTTAAACTTTTCTCCTCTTTTTTTTTTTACTTCCTTTTTTTTTAATCTTTTCTTTCTTTCCTTTCTTTTTTTTTTTTTACATTTTTTATTATTTTATTTATTATTATATTTTACTAATATTATTTTTTATTATTATCATTATATTTATATATTTTTAAAATTACCTGGACAAAATACATTGTTCACAGGGATATTATGCATAGGATATAAGCTGAGTGGTTAAAGTGGAGGAAAATATAAGGAGTTATTTGTGATCGCAAGGTATCTACTAAATTTAAAGGAAAATTTTATCGAATAGTTATAAGGCCAGCGATACTATATGATAGTGAATATTGAATACTATATGATAGTGAATATTGAGCTTTGAAAGGACAATAAGAGCATAAGATGAGAGTAGCAGAGATGGAAATGTTGAGATGGATGTGTGGTCATACAAAATTGGATAAGATACGAAATGACTGTATAGGAAGGAAAGTTGGAGTAGCTCTTATCAAGGAGAAAATGATGGAAAATCGTTTAAGGCGGTTTGAGCATGTACAAAGAAGAGGGTAAGAGAAGTTAGTGAAGAGAATTGATTAAATGGCTTGGAGTTCTATCAAAAGATATAGATGAAAAGTAAAAAGGATACTAAGGGAAATTATTAGGAATGACCTTTTGAGAAATAATGTATTTGAGGAGACGATGTTTGATAGAGCTCATTGACGTCGTATGATCCATATAGCCAATCTCACATAGTGAGATAAGCCTAATGTTCTTGTCGTTGTTGTTGTATGGACCCAAAATTAGTTTATTTATTGTGGTTCAAATTAATGGATAGTCATGTAAATGTCAAAACAATGAATAATTTCATTGTTAAGTGTCCGATTCAATTAGTTCTTGAATATTTTCTAGTCTTCTTGGCTATTCCTGGAATTAAATGGATATTTTCAATTACAAACTATCATCTTTAAAAAGATTTTCAAATATTATGAAAATGCTCAAGGTATAGGAGAACGTACTTTGGATGATTGAATTGTTCATTTTAATAATCACTGATTATTTATCTTAGTATGAGGTAGTTCCGTGTCAATAGAATAAATAAACCATAGGGAGCTTAGTTGAGACTCTTTAGATCACAAGAGGATAAACTAATTACGGGCCACATCACAGTGGCTAAATGGTTATTTATTGATTTTTTTCTTGGGTTTTATGTCCAATTTCTCTTTTTATAGGATAGATGCAATGGGCTTGAAATCGAAGCTGGTTTTTTGGTTCTGAAGTACCTTGATATACTTCTCATGACAAGAAAGGTGGTTGGGTTGGGCAAAAAGCTGAATCTACTTATGTAAGCTCTCATGGTTATATTCTTTCTTTTTAAAACTTATAAATTCAAAGACTAAACTTAAACTTTTTTTTTTTAATGTGGAATGAGTTTGAGCGATTGAAAGAGAGTCAAGAGCTTGACTCAAATATATGTGACTCAAATTTATGGTTAAAGGTTGTGGGTGACAAAATTTAAAAAGGACTTGTTTATAGACTTGGATCTCAAGCCAACCTTATTACTCCTAACAACTCAAGCACCAGAAACAACTTTGGGGAGATTGCACAATTGAAAAAGGAGATGTTATAATAGAAGTTCTATGAAGAAAGTCTTCAAAATGTTAGAGCTGAAATGAAGGCTATAGATAAAGTATATAAAACTTGAGAGTCTAGGATGGAACAACAATTTCAAATGGTTATAGCTCATCTAGCTAATACTAAGGTTGATACTTCCAAGCATCCATAAAATGATGGTAGTAATGGTGCCAATAGTGAAGGTATTGATGAGAGTAAAGGTGTTGATGGTGATGGTACTAATGATGATGGAGGGAATGAATAATAATTATAAGGCTATGTATTTAATGCTTTTGTTTGTGGTACATTCATTGAGACTTGATATTTTTTATTTCTTATATTGAAATTAAAAGCTTTTTGTGATTTTTAATGTTAAATACAAGTTGAATTTCAAATTTCCTGCCATGTGTTCGTTTGGTTACATATGTTGTTTTATAGGTTCAATTGAATAGAGATTGAAAGAAAACTGATAATGAATTGGCTTGTTTTGCTGACCTTTCACGGCATGTATCCATGAGAAATGTTTTAATTTTTCTTTTGGATATTAATTACTTTCTCGTGGAACTAATGCATGAGAACCTATGACAATGGTATGAAGAGAAATTAAGGACGTTTTCTATGGATTAGATCTGTGAGAAATTTTCTCACAAACCTAAACTGTGAGAAAATTTTGAAGTTTCTTACTCATCTAAGCTATGAGAAATTTTATTGCAGACTCAATCTGTGAGAAGATTAAGGATGTTTCTCATATATTATATCGGTGAGAACTTTTCTCACAGACGTAGACCACGAGAAAATTCTAAATTTTCTCACCCATATAGGCTATAAGAAAATTTCTTGTGAACCTAATATATGAAAAGATTGTGTTCATAATCTTCTCACATTCTTAGTTTTTCTAACAGATTTTGTTTTTGTGAGAATGTTTCTTATGAAACGGATATGTGAGAAATGGTTTCTCACACCTTGTGGTTGTGAGAAAATATTTTGCTTTGGGTTATTTTTTGATTAATGACTATGCATGAGAAAATCTGTAGAAACAGTTTTCTCACGGATTTTAGGAAAGTTTCTCATGGCTTTAGGCTGTGAAAAAATACTTGTTTTGGTGTAGTATTGTAACCGAAGTTTTTGCTTGAGCTGAAGAACTTGAAGAATATCAAGATTAATCCACATCTTTGTCTTGCCATTATAGTTGGTAAGTTGAACATAATGGTCTATAACAATATATGAAATTCCATTAATTACAACCGCATACCATACTTTCATCATTTAACTATTTCACATACAAATTAGTGGTACCATTAGAAGCTCAACAATAGGCACTTTGAATAGCTAGAATAATCATAGGATCATTCAGCTTCTCTAATACCTCAGCCATCTTCAAGGCTTGCCCATTATAAAGGTGGTAGTTCACTATACTCCCCCTAAACCAATGAATGGAAAAGATTACCAGCAAGTAAAAGTAACAATTCCACAAGCACCAAAAACAAATTTTGACAAACAAGAAACATTTCTTACTTTGCATCCACCAAGACAAATATAAGTTCAACAAAACGTTTACTATTTCTATTGTTTTCCTTCAATTTGTTCATATTTTGAATTTAATGACCCTAATTATTAACTATAAGAAGGATATTGCTGACTTGTACAAAACTGGAGGGACCAGGACTGGAGTAAGAGTTAGACTTAAGCAAGTTAGAGAAAAAGGAACAAAACACACTCGTGCCATAGTGAGCATAAGTGGTGCCGTGGAGAGAGATGCTAGATTGGACTTGGGCCAAAGCCAGAATAGGCTCACGACACGGTAAGCTTAACTAGCGTCGAGACGCCATTCATGAGATCTACTTTATATTATACGCAATGTAACTTGTCGCACCCGGAAAAATGCGACGGAGGAAAAAAGAGAACAAATCTGGTTTTCGAGTGAAAACCGACTTGTGAGGAGTCGCCACCAAAATTTTGAGGAAAATCTTGGGAAACCGCATTAAAGAGGAAATGATGGTCTGCTTATCCAGAGTTGGATTCGGGAGTCGATTGTGTGTGGGGAAGGTGTCAGGCATCCCACAACACCCGTTCCTAGGAACGGTTACCTTACATTGATTGTGTAAATTAATATGGCTAAAAAAAAATATATTTTGGCTTTCCTTTTATAAATCACATGCGAGAAAATGGATGGAGAAAAAGAAAATTAAGAAAATTTGGAAAACAAAATAAAGAATATAAATTAAATTAAAATTAAGGATATTCAAGCAAAATGAGAAAAAGGGTTTGAGAAAATAAATTAGAAAATATTTATTAAATTAAGGGAAAAACACCAAATAAATAAGAAAATATTTATTTTTTACAAAGGCGGACTTGACCCAGGATCAGAGCCTGGGGCCTACGTACCCTGCGATAGGGGATCAAAGTCCACGTAGTTCGGGACTAAAAATGCGTGTCAGTTGGTTGATACTTTTTTAATTTTTGTAATAAGAGAAAGTTAGTGAAAAATAATTTAACTTTTTGCAAACAAAACGATTTTCTGAGATTGAGTTGGTGTGTTTTAACTTGCAAAAGATAATTTAATTCCGCTTACTTACTCTTGTTTTATTTGGTTTGAAAAATATTTTTGTCTTTGTTTTTCTTTGATTTTTTGAAAACGCTTTGATTTTTAACTTTTGACAAATGAGTCTCATTTTTGGTATACTTTTTGAAAAATTTTCCAAATAAAGAAAATCGATCTACCTGTGGCAGACTCGCAGTCATGCCCGATAGATCAATTTCTTAATTACCCGCGGAGGTTCTAAATCTCGCGGTACCAAGGGTTCATTGCGTAAATAAAATGCTGTGCAATAAAAATTTAAAAAAACTTGTCACATTGTTTTATTTTTTGAAATGTATTTTTCGAAAGAGAGAGAGTTATTTACTGATGCATCTGCATGGATTCCCCATCGCGTGCGATAAACTCAGCAAACCCGAATGTCTGCGTGGGTTCCCAGACCTCCCATTATATGGCTATTAATTATTTCTATTTTTGCAAAATGGCTTAATCTCCCGTTTGAAATATTTTGAAATATATAACTTGTATGATAGAATATTATTCGTTCACCCTAGAAAATACCGTTACCTCTTTCCTCTGAAACGAGTAAATCCAAGAAAAGGCTCTGTTTATAAATTATTTTTATTACCACTCCCAAAATACGTATCCTTGTTGATAAGTAGAGTTTATCTAGGAATTGGTTATTTAACCCACAAATATATGCACGGATACACCGCTTCCCATGATAAGTAGTAAATCAAAATACTTGCGAAAATTCTAAGACTTTCGAGATACAATGATTTTGAGTGATCATAAAATATAAAGGTGTGAAAACCTTAAATAATTGGGCTCTCTTTTTTTTCTTTTTTTTTTCAAAGAGCATTAAAAATTTTATAAATCAGACATTATTTATTTCAACAAGCCAGTTAAACCTTTATCTACGTGGACTCGCAGTCGCGCGCGATAACTTGGTTGATTATAATGCTTGCAAGAGTTCAGAAAACTCATGTGGCATAGTTATTGAACACTTTTATGAAAACATTATCACTCCCGCTATTATTGTCTGTCGGCCATATACGTTTCCTTCTATAAAATAACGACAATAATTATGAAACTAGTCTTTGGTGCCCGATTGAGTATATCGCATGCTTTCAGTGGGTGAAAGAAAAAAACGAAACTCAGGTTCAAACGAAACAAAACCCATAGGCCCAAACAAGCAAAGAACAGGGGCCCAAAAACATAAAACTCATAGGCCCAACAAGCAAAAAAAACAGGGGCCCCAAAAACATAAAACTCATATGCCCAATAGTAAAAAAACGTAGGCCCTAAAACTCATAAGACTTATAAGCCCAAACAAGCAAAAACCGTAGGCCCAAAAAAGCATAAACTCATAGGACCAAAAAAAAACAAACATCGTAGGCCCTAAAAAGCATAAGACTTTAAGCCCAAAACTATATCCCTTTTTGCCCAGATTCACGGCCCAATAGCTTTCCTAAGTTAATCACCCCCTTCCTCACAGACCAGCCCAATTCGCACCCAGGAGTACGCTGGACAACCCCAGAACAACAGAACAACAGAAAAAAAAAACAGAACGCGTGAACCAATCCCTCCCACTGACATGATCACGGGTGACCAGGAATACGAATGCCCGGAGAACAACCTAACAGAACCAGTTTTGAATAAGATGCGAAGGCTCAGTATCATCCGACCTTGAACAATCCGTATTGGAGTAAATGTCATGGAAAAAGGGAAATGAGACTGATCCAACCAGTAATTGCAAAGTGACACGGAAAGATTTCAACCAAAACAGTCCCCCCTCGCAACCCTCGGTGATTCCCATACCTAACCCATGTATCCTCAGTCTACAGATCAAGGTTCTGAATCAAAAATACACATTACCGTATTGGAGGATCTCGGTCCCTTGCTCCTTCTTGCCTCGGCTCTCTTTGTTTCGACGGTCTCCTCGGAATTTCCTCCCCTCGGTTCTTCGACCCCGGCAACTCTCTCTCTTCCTCTCTTGATCACAAGCCCACCACCTCGCTCACTCGGATCTCACCGTGGCTCTGGGATTTCTCCTTGGGTATTCGATCCTTAGAATCTCCTGGCCCCCCTCTTGATTCTTCGGCTCCTTCTCTTTTATAGGGCTCTCGAGCGTGGTCCCCTCCTTCAGCTTTTCCTGCCGCGGCCATGCCTCCTGCAGCTTTTCCTACCGCGGCCATGCCTTCTGTGGTTTCAACTGCGCACGCTTCCCTCTGTTTCTGTCTTTCCGTGTTCGGCTCCGTTCTCTTCTCTGGCCGTGTCAGGGTCTTGTGTGTCTAGTCCCTTTCAGATCCGTTTTTCGGCTCACCCGTAGCTCCTCCCATTCCCTGCTCAGACTGCCTTTGGTTTCCTCGGTCAACCTCTGTCCGCGGTTCCCTCGGCTTTCTCTGGTGCCTTTTTCTCTGCTCAGACTGCCTCAGTGTCACTGCTTTTCTCAGGCTGCGTCTTCAGCTTTCTCGGCCGTCCCCTCTGCTTCTTTTCTTTTTCTTTCCCCTCGGTTTTTCCTCTCTGCTAGGGCTACGTCTCCGTAGCTTTGCTCGTGCCTCCCTCTGCTCTCTGATCTCTGCTCCCAGCCGCGGTCCCCCCTTGAGCCCTAAAGGGCTCCCTTGGATTTGAGCCCTAAAGGGCTCCCCCGGTTGTCCAGTCCACGAGCCCAGTTGAGGGCTCGTGACACATTGGGCTGAAGTGGTTTCAGCCCAATGTGGTTCCCCTCTTATTTTTTTTTTTTTACTTTATTATTATATTTATATATTTTTTGTTTATTATTTATTTTTTTTATTTTTTTTCAGATATTATTATTTATTATTAACCTTATTTTACTTTATTATTTTATTATTTTTTGTTGTTCTTGTTTGAGATACCCGGACAAAATGGGGTGTTCACAGTTGCCCCTCTTTACTGTTTCTTATGCGAGAATGAGGAGAATGTAGTTTTTTTTTTTTTTTTGGGTTCTTGCATAAGGAAGGAGTAAAGATTAGGACACGCATTTTGTCCGTGCAACATACATGATGGCCTGCTTGCCCCAGACGTGGGAGTAAGGCTCCTATGTTGTAGGGCTTTGGGTGCTCGTCACGATGCGAGACCTGAAAAACACCTACTTTAACACAGGATTTGGAGAATACCTATTCTGATGCAGGATTTGAAAAGTACCTGCACTGACGCCGGATTTGAAAAAGTACCTACACTGACGTAGGGTTTGAATCGTACCTGCACTGACGCAGGATTTGAAGAAGTACCTACACTGACGTAGGGTTTGAATCGTACCTGCACTGACGCAGGATTTGAAGGGTACCTACATCTGACGCAGGAGTTGGAGAGTACCTACATCTGACGTAGGATTTGCGAATTACCTGCACTGACGCAGGATTTGAGGAGTACCTACATCTGACGTAGGATTTGTGAATTACCTGCACTGACGCAGGATTTGAAGAGTACCTACATCTGACGTAGGATTTGCGGATTACCTGCACTGACGCAGGATTTGAAGAATACCTACCTCTGACGTAGGATTTGGTTTTATGCCTGTCGCGCTGCCAGGCTTATTATGCTCCTGCCAGTTGAGGACATTGCAAGGTGTGTGAAATGCAAGAATAAGCGTATTTTTTCTTTTCTTCTGTTTTATTATTAATAAGAATTTATTTTGTGATGCTTGCAAAGAAAATGCGTGTGAAATGAGGAATTTTTTTTTTTTTTTTATGTTTTCTATTTTTCATTGTTTGCTATCCCATTTGAGTGGCCCAGTTTCAATGCAATGTATGCAGAGAAAATGCACGTTAAATGCATGATTTGTCGTGTATGCCCCAATTTGACTAGAAACTTATTTTGATGCGATGCAGAATGCATCTTTTCCATGTTTGCCCCAATCTAAGTGGGAGTAAATTTTAATGCAAGGTATGCAAAGAGGATGCATGCGAAAGGTGAAATTTTTTTTTGAATGGGAATTTGTTAGGGAAAATATACGGGCAGTGCGCTCTTGCTTGGATTTTTTCATTATTTATTTATTATTATTATTATTATTCATTATGCGTGCAGGGAAGATGAGTACGAAGTGATGATTTTTCAATTTAAATGGGAACTCACTTATGTGATGCATGCAAGGGAAATGCATATGTGATTTTTGTTGTTGTTGTTGTTTTTTTTTTATTTTTTTTATGATGATTTTTGGTGTTTGTTATTCATTTATCTTTTCAAAATCTAAAGACCAGATCCCACTACTCTTGACGGCACTACTTTTAGAGGCTGTAGCCCATCCTCTGTCAGGGGCACGCTAATCAATCGTGTCGTTCATTCGACCAGTAAGCCTATCATCACCTCCTCAAGTGAGAGTGGGAGTTAATGCGTGCTTAGAGAGGCTGTTTTGGTGATTTCCTCTTTTTAAAATTTTGGTTAGGTCAGCGTCGTGAGTTCGATAACCACTATAAGTAAGAAGTGTTGACAAGAGCGTGAAGAATAATAGGGCACTTAGATTAATTGACTGCAAAGACGAACAAATGTGACTACGAATGTCGAGAGAGAAGCATTAAGGAATTAAGGAAAACAAACACAATGGGTAATTTCTAGCATATTGATGGTTTCTCGTCGTGCGCGGCCCTCATGCATCTTCCGAGTCGCCAAAGACATGCATACTCTGAGTGCGACCACATTCTCGCAGGCGCGGGCTTTAACCTCTTGTGTTAAATGAAGTCACTCTTTGATTAATTGCCGCTAAGACCACCTCCTTCTCGGCTGCTTTGCCGTTGTGTTTTCGCCTAGGATGCCTTTTGGTTTGCACCCCGGCAGGCCTTCTTCAAGTATAATATTTCTTGACAGCGTCTGCATTAACAGGTTTTGACAATTCTCGACCTTCTATATCCGTCAGTATTAACGCCCCACCAACAAAGGCTTGTTTGACTATGTATGGGCCTTCATAGGCTGGAGCCCATTTGCCCCTACTGTCCTCTTGATTCGGCAGGATTTTCTTAAGCACCAATTCCCCAGCTTTAAATTCCCTGGGGCGAAGCTTTTTGTCAAATGCCCTCGCCACCCTTTTCTGGTATAATTGACCATGACATATCGCTTTGAGTCTTCTTCCTTCAATCATATTCAACTGTTCGAATCGATTTTGCGCCCATTCACTCTCTTCCATCTCGGCCTCGGCCATTATCCTTAGGGATGGGATCTCTACTTCAATAGGCGTGACTGCTTCCATCCCATAAACCAAGGAATAAGGAGTTGCTCCTGTAGAGGTTCGTACTGTAGTACGGTATCCATGTAAGGCATAGGGGAGCATTTCATGCCAATCTCTATAGGTCACCGTCATCTTCCCTAGAATCTTCTTAATGTTCTTATTGGCTGCCTCTACTGCCCCATTCATTTGTGGTCGATATGGCGCAGAATTGTGGTGTTTGATCTTGAAGTGCTCGCACAATTTCTTGACCTCGGTCCCATTTAAGTTCAGACCATTGTCGGTGATGATTCTCTCCGGTAAACCATAGCGACAAACTATATTTGTCTTTAAGAAACGAACAAAGGTCCTCTGAGTGATGGCGGGGAAAGAACTCGCCTCTACCCATTTGGTGAAATAGTCGATGGCCACAAGGATGAAGCGATGCCCGTTTGAAGCTTTTGGATTGATGGGGCCAATTATATCGATGCCTCACATGGAGAAGGGCCAAGGTGATACCAGAGTATGCAGTGGTACTGGAGGTGCATTGATTCTATTGGCGTAAACCTGGCATTTATGGCATTTCCGTACATACTCGATGCAATCTGTTTCCATCGTCATCCAGAAATAACCACACCTTTGGATCTGCTTAGTCATGGTGTGCCCATTCGCATGGGTGCCGCATATTCCTTCATGAATTTCTATCATGATCTTTTGTGCTTCGCCCGAATCAACACAACGGAGGAGGACACCGTCATATCCTCTCTTGTATAAAACATTAGCACTGATGAAAAAATTCATGGCCAAGCGCCGCAATGTTCTCTTATCATTTTCTGTTGCCCCTGCCGGATATGTTCCATCAGCCACATAGACCTTAATATCGTGGAACCATGGGAGCTTGTCTTGTTCTTCTTCAACAGAGAAGCAGTGAGCGGGCAGGTTTCTGGCTTTCACTTGAATAGGATTGATGTGGATTCCGCAATCTAGTCGAATCATTGCTGCCAAAGTAGCCAGTGCGTCAGCAAATCTATTCTTATCTCGGGTCAGATGATGAAAGCTAATGGCTTCGAACTGCTTGACCATCTCCGCCAATAACTCTTGATACGGGATTAGCTTTGAGTCCTTGGTCCGCCATTCACCAGTTACTTGGTGAATAATAAGGGCCGAGTCCCCATATACCTCCAGGCATTTTACTTCGAGATCAATAGCCGCCTTAAGGCCATTGACACAAGCTTCATACTCTGCTACATTATTAGTGCACTCAAATTCGAGCTTAATGGCAACAGGAAATTGCTTTCCCTCCGGGGAGACCAGCACGGCTCCTACACCGTTCCCATGCATGTTTGCTGCCCCGTCAAAGTACATTTCCCACCTCTCTTCTCCTCCATTATGTTCTTCTTTGTCTTCCTCGACCGAATTTATATCTTCGTCAGGGAAATGGAAATCTAACGGCTGATAGCCCTCCAAGTGGTTCTCTGCTAGATGGTCAGCTATGGCGCTTCCTTTGACGGCTTTTTGAGTCATATGTTTTATATCATACTCAGATAATACCACCTGCCATTTTGAGACCCTTCCTGCTACATGTGGGCTCTCGAAAATATATTTCAACGGATCCATCCTGGAAATCAGCCATGTGGTATAGCAGAGCATGTACTGTCTCAATCTTCTGGTTGCCCATACGAGTGCACAACATGTCTTCTCGATCATAGGGTAACGTGCCTCACAATCATTGAACTTCTTGCTCAGGTAGTAAGTTGCTTGTTCCTTCCTTCCTGACTCATCATGCTGGCCCAGAACAGCCCCCATCGATTCGGAGAGGACCGTCAAGTATAAGATTAAGGGGCGGCCTGGTGACGGCGGAACTAAAACAGGTGGTTTCAGCAAATAATCCTTGATTTTATCAAAAGCTTGCTGGCAATTGCTATCCCATTTCCCAGGGTGGTTTTTCCTTAATAGTTTAAGGATCGGTTCACACGTAGCTGTCAGATTGGCGATGAACCGGGCAATATAATTCAGTCTCCCCAGAAAACTTCTAACTTCCTTTTCTATTTTTGGGGGAGTCATTTCACGGATAGCCTTGACTTTGTCGGGATCAACCTCTATTCCTTTTTGGCTGACAATGAAGCCCAACAACTTCCCGGATAACGCTCCGAAGACACACTTCTTTGGGTTCAACCTTAAGTGGTACTTGCGTAGTCTCTCGAACAACTTTCTGAGGACGGTGACATGACTTTCATTCTGCGCAGATTTGGCTACCATATCATCCACGTATACCTCGATTTCCTTGTGCATCATATCATGGAACAAGGCAACCATGGCCCTTTGATAAGTGGCTCCAGCATTTTTCAAACCAAATGGCATGACACGATAGCAATAGGTTCCCCACTGTGTGATGAAAGTAGTCTTTTCTTTGTCATCCCCGTACATGGGGATTTGATTGTACCCGGAATATCCATCCATAAAGGAATACCTATAGCTTCGAGCAGTATTATCTACCAGAATATCGATGTGGGGCAAAGGAAAGTCATCTTTCGGACTTGCTTCATTTAATTTTTGATAATCCACACACACCCGAATTTTGCCATCCTTCTTGGGCACCGGGACGATGTTTGCCACCCATTGAGGATATTTGGCGACCTCTAAAAATCCTGCCTCTAGCTGTTTCATGACTTCATCTTTAACCTGCAGTGATGTTTCTGTAGCCATTCTCCTCAATTTCTGCTTCTTTGGCTCAGCATTTGGGAACAACGGAATTTTGTGAGATGCGATGCCGGGGTCCAATCCTGGCATATCTTTGTAAGACCATGCGAATACATCTAAATATTCTTTGAAGAGCTCTATCATCAATTCACGTTCCGGATTATCTACAATCCTGAGTTCTTTCTTGTCCTCTTCAGTTCCCATATTAATAGTCTCTATTATCTCTTCATGTGGGGAGATTCCCTCCTTTTCTGCTTCGAGTAATTTGGCAAATGCCTGAATATCCTCTTCATCGTTGAGCTCTGAGTTATACATATCAGTGGCAACAAGTGAATCGTCTGTCGAGGGCCTTGCATTTCCCATGTCGATCACGGATTCAGCAGAGGCCAAATCCTCTAAAGCCACGACATCGTCCGCATCCTCGTATTCCCAATTCGATAGTGGCACGTCTGAGGTATCCGCTATAATCCAGGTATTAATGCCCAGGCCTTTATCATTACTAGGTGCGACCATCGAGATTACTGGTTGATTGATAACTTCAGCTGGCTTGGGGAATGTTTCGTGAAGGTGGGGAATTTCTCGCTTCTCACCCCTTTTCTTGCCAAGTGGAGACTCTTCTTCGGAGCTCTCTTTAATATGACCATATCCCAGCCCTTGACGCTTGGGGTTACTTGGTAAACATAAGGGCTGACGGATACCCTGCAGGTGTGTGCCCAATCCTTTTCCTTGTTCAAACCCGCTCCTTTCCATAATTCTGGTAATAATGGAATTAATGTCTGCCTTACTACTCTGAGCAGTCTCAATCTCTAGGCCTTGGAAAATTAGGCCGTCCTCCTGTTCCGCCACTTCGATGTACGGGAGGGAGCTAGGCTTGCTTACCAGTATCTCCTCCTCCCCTTTGATCACGACTATCTTTCCTTCCCAAATGAATTTGACTTTCTGATGGAGAGTAGATGGTACCGCACCTGCCGAATGGATCCATGGTCTCCCGAGCAGCATTGTGTAGGTGGAATTTATGTCCATGAGCAGGAAATCTACCATAAACACACAAGGCCCAATTTCCAAAGGCAACTGTAAAGCGCCCAGCACTTTGGTTCGAGATCCGTCAAAACCCCTAGCGACCATGTCACTACTTTGAACTTCCGCCATATCTATATCCAGCGACTTGAGTGTCGTTAAAGGGAGAACATTGAGCGCAGAACCGCCATCAATCAGCACCCTAGCGACAACGTATCCGCCGCTCTTCAAGGTGATATGTAAAGCTTTCACACTACGAGAGGCATCTGTTATGATTTCCTCCTCTGAAAAGGAAATTGTGGACACCATCCTTGAGATATTCATAATACTTGCTACCTTTTCTGGGGTGATGCTCGGTTGTACGTACGCTTCATCGAGTACTTTTTGTAAGGCTCGGCGATGTGCCTCAGAGCTTAGAATTAGTGCCAATATGGAAATTCGAGCCTGGGTTTTCTTAAGTTGATCCACGATGTTGTAATCGCTCTGCTTCATTATCTTCAAGAATTCCTCATCCCCCGTGACTGCTTTTTCTTGAGTAGTCTCTTCTGGATTATCATCCCCAGCCTCCTTTTCCTTCCCCTTCTTCTTCCCCTCAGACGGAAGATATACTCTCCCACTTCGAGTAATTCCCCCAGGGCCGGTTATATTTGACACTGCTTGAGGGTTTTTCTCCGCTCCCCTTGAACCACTTTGCGTACGTTCAATGATACCATTATACCTCCAAGGGACCGCTTTGTTATCGTTGTAAGGAAACGGTGCCGGCATATTTATGGTCAGTGTGGGCTGCTCTGGACTTGTAGCTGCAAAGGCCGCTGAGCTTGTCGGGACAGGAGAACTCGGAGGCAGCTCGTTGACGACGAAAGATACTGGCCCTGGATCTCTTCGAGAGATTAGTTCCTTGACAACTAACTCGATAGACCTCATTTCCACCATATCAATCTCTTCATTATTTCTGCTCGGTGTGATGACCCCTAAGGCTATCATTTTCCTCACTTCCTCCTTAAACTGAGGACATTGTTCAATGTCGTGACTAGCTTTGCGCCGATGATACTTGCAATAAGTTCTCACGCATTCCTTTTCTATCGAGCGATCTCCTTCGACAGACTCCAACTCATACCCGGCTTCTATCAAGTAGGCATATAAAACGTCGTACGGAACCTTGACATCCTCAAAGCTCTTGAAAGTGTCAACTTCCGCGTAGATGACATTCACTTGTCCTTGGTGAGCAGGCAGTGGATTAGACGTGATGGTAGAGCTCTCTCCCGTCTTGAGTTGGATGTGATTAGAGTCAATTAAGCTCCACACGTTCCGCTTGAAAGTGACGCAATCTTCTATTGAATGCCCAGGTACTCCCATATGATATTCACAGATTACGTTAGGGTTATACCATGCTGGGTACGGGGGATGTATCGGCCTAGAGGATCTTGGTCCGAGCAGTTTGGCCTCATAGAGTTTATGATACAATTCCGCGTTCGTCATACCAAAGTTGGGCCATGGCCGATTGTCTTGGCGGGGAACATTTTGCTGCCCTCCTCCTTGGGTTCTTTGGCCATACCCCGGACTCGTTTGGAATGGCTTTGGATGCTCTCCTCCCAGTTGGTATGTGACAGGTTGTTTTGTGGGGGACGGCTTCGTGTTTTGAACGTAGTTCACGCTCCCTTCCTTTCTCTTAGTGTCCTGGGCTTTCCGAGTGTTGGCGCTTGCTTGGGGTGATGGGATTTTCCCTTCTCGCATGTCTGTGTCGATCCTTTCTCCGACTTTCAGCAAATTGGCAAAATCATCAGTATACGTGCCTACCATGTACTGGTAGAAAGGTTCTGGTAGGGTGCGGATAAAGTATGAGCAAACTTCATCAGGCTCCATGATAGGTCTGACTTGCGAAGCCAACACCCTCCATCTTTGAGCATATTCTTTGAAGGTCTCCGAGGACTTCTTACTCATGGCTTTTAACTGTTCTCTAGTGGGGGCGATGTCGAGATCGAATTTGTACTGTTTCATAAAAGCCTCGGTAAGATCGCTCCATCTCCGGATCCTCGTTCTATCCAACTGCATGTACCATTGTAGCGCGACGCCTGTTAAACTCTCCGGGAATATATGGATGTAAAACTTTTCATCCTGAGACCAGACCGACATCTTGATGCAATACGATTTCAAGTGGTATACTGGATTACCACTGCCATCATATTTGTCAAAGTCAGGTACTTTGAACTTCTTGGGTATGATTACCTCAGGGGTCAGGCATAATTCGTTTAATTCCAAGGACCCAAAGGTGTTCAACCCCTGCAGAGTCTTTAGCTGCTCTTTCATCTCTCCCAATTCATCCTTCAGTTCTTTATCTCTGTTTGTTAGCGTTAGGATTTGAAAAGTATGCACAGGGTCTTCACCTGGGTATTCTAATTCTCTTGCCGTCCCCTTTCCGGAACCTTGTTTCTCAAAGACCGACATTTGCGGGTTTCTTGTCTGATGGGCCTCGGTTGGTTGTTCTTCTTTCTCCACTGCCCTAGGTGAATCAGAGGCCACCTCAATGTTAGGCGGTGCGGGATTCGAAGCGCTTGGTGTTTCGTGGGTATTTTTACCCTTCATTAACTCCGTCAACAGTTTCAACGTGGCATTCATCTCGGCTATTTGCATTTCCATTGTGGTTATTCGATCGTTGATCACGGTTGACCCCACTTCAGCTTCCTGATTCCCTTCCATGCTTTTGTTTTCGGATGCTCGACTACGTGACCGCGTGTTATAGACCCTTGCGGGTGGGATCTGGTCAGAAGATTTTTTCTTTGGGGGCCCAATGTTGTTTTACCTGCTTTAACAGAATAAATTATTAATTTTAACAAGTTCAGTTAATTGAATTACCTTTTCTTTGTTCTATCCTGTGAAGTATCATGCATTGCATTGGCATAAGGGTTTAGACGTGTTAGAGGCCCTTTAATTCCTCCTAAGGATCTATCGTCTCAGGGGAGTTTAAAGTTGACTATTGTATAAGAAGGATCTTGAATCCCATCTTTACTATAGTCACAGCTGGCAGATCAGGAGATAGTTGCGCGAGCAAAGATCAATAATTGCATTAATTTTGAAAGAGTCTTACAGACATAACATTCATAGAATATTACATTATCAGAACTTCGTTAAACGCTGAAGTTCACTAATGATGCGGGTGCATAACGCGAAAAATTCTGTGACCTCAGGTGGAGTATTCATCGGGTTAACCATGCCTTCAGCGCGCCTAAACTCCCAAGCGAAGCTCGGAATTGCCTCATTGGCGAGTGTGATCATCCTTTTGCACCTTTCCATCCATTCTTTGGTCTCTTCAGTTCTGTCAAGGTATAGAGATCTCCACTTATCGGCATCCTCTGTTTGCTGGTTAAGCTTGTCCACTAAATTCTGAATTGTTTCCGCGGTACTTCCTCGTACCGTGGATAGTTCATCTGTCTGCTTTTGCAGTAGCTTGGAGAGTGATCGGACCTCTTGTTGCAAGTCATCAATAAAGCCGTCTTCCACGCCCGCTTTTCGAGTGCATATTTAGCCTTCGCCAACTTCATCAGTCGGGCCTTGCTGTTTGTTGATTCTGTCTCCTTGTCTCTCAGACTATTCCTTAACTTCCTATTTTCTTCTTTCAGCCTTTTAACTTCAGCAATTCTTTCGAGATCTCTAGCCCGTTTCTCCCCTGCTAATTCATTCTTCAAGGCGGTGCATTCTTCTTGGAGGCGGGTTAACTCCTCTTTGTCCTTGGAGCTTTCTCCTTGCAATTCCTGTAATTCCCTTTCCCTTACAACAAGACGCTTCCTTATCTCCCCATTAATTATGGATATATTATTCCCACGCAGTGGGTCTTGGGAAGCGTATGTGGGGTTAATTCCAACTATCTTTTCTTTCAGCCATGCCTCATATTCTGAAGTGGGGTTGACTTGCCTTTTACCCAGCTCAGCCCTTCCCTTGTAGATTATTTCGTTCCAGGCCTCTTTAGCATTTAAGCATAGCGCCTTCATTTCCTCGTCTGTGTGATTAATGTATATGGCCCGTACTTCATTGGCTGAAGGAATCGTCTGGAGATATGCAAGTTGTCTCAGTGCGATAGCTGGGTTATAGTTGATGGCGCCTCTAGGTCCGATCAATGGTACATTTGGGAAGTTACCACAGCAATAAATAATTTCTTCCTCCCACCACCAGTCTACCTCAATAAATTTTTGTATCCATTCCTTTGGGCTCAAATGATCGAAAGCCCGAGGAGGGGTAAACGCCGTGAGAGGATTGCTGTCCAGATCTTGTTGTTTTCGAAAGGGGCGCTCCTTCCCACACCAGTGGCTTAGCATCCATATATCCAGGACGGCAAGACAACACCTTATTTTACCTTTCTGCTTTGAGTGACAGTGGGTCAATGTCCTATACGTCTCTGCTAAAATTGCGGGCACTGGGTTAACTTGGTGGTCTTCTACCTTCTGAAACATACTGATGCCTTCCATGTCAATTACTCCAGCTGTGTATGGGAAGATGATGGTCCCATAAATGGCCATTGCAAAGACTCTGCAAAAAGTACTCCATTCCTGCTTTTCTGCGAGTCTCTCTAAGTGGTTTTCGACGTCATGTCTGGAGATACCCCCGCCTGGGCCTGGATGCACTATTCGTACTGCTTCTGGGGCAACTCCCAATAGCCTCGATATGGTCTTTCGGGCTGGTAAGCCTTCTAATCCGGTGTATACATCTGAATTTTCTTTGATTGGCATTCTCAGAATTTCGCCGTACTCCTCCAATGTCGGAGTGATTTGGAAACTTGGGAACGTGAAGCACCTGAGTGAGGCATCCCAATACTGGCAGAGCTCAATTAACGCTTCTGTGTGCACGGGTACCTTCAAAAGATCGAGTATGTTACCGTACTTCTTTCTGAATTCCCATTCCACACGTCCTCGGATGTGCTTACTTAATTGGACTAACTTATCTAGCGGTTGTATTTCCAGAGTGAGTTTGATGCCCTTGTTTCTGTAAGCCTTTCCGGTGGGTGCCTGATCTTGACTACCTCTTAACGCCATTACCCTTATGCCAATTGCTAATGCTGGATATATCACCTGCCTATTACAAGAAAAAGACAACTCATAAGACCCTTTTTTATTAGGTGTCAATTTTCCTCCAGTGACTCGCGGTCTCTGTGGAAACTCAACAGGTATCGGCTTACATAAAATCCGTATTTCTATGCAACCAAGGCCATGTGCATTGTTTATTTTCATTTTTCCATTTTTTTTTTCTAGATTAATTCCTATGATTAGACTGTTTATTAATTTATGGCTTAGGGTAAAATTCATGCTTATAATGCAGCAATGATGCATGGACTCAATGCTAAGCTAGGGTCGGAGACCCGGCAGCTTGAAGTTTGATTTTAATGCAGTCACCTTCATCGCCTTGTATCAGCTCACAATGACATGCGATACTTGCTCTGGTGAAGGTAACAATTCGTCACCGTTCTCAAGATAGGTTATAATGTTGACATGTCATGATGCATGAAAAAAGGAATGTGCTCTTATGTGTCTCATTCAGGGTGAATCCTGGGTCGGGTCTTTTTACCCTAAGTGGTCGGGCAATAATAGGTTAGCCACTAATTTGCTTACTAGCGTGCATGGTTTCAAGGTGATTCTATTGCTCTCAAAAGGTCCCCAAGTTGCCCCCACCATACGGTGAGGATCTTATTCGACGAATACAATTCTCCAAAGGCTCCAAGGCTCCTTGGGAACTGCACTTGTTGCATAAGATACAACCTGAGTGAAGTCTTCATAGTAACCGTCATGAGTTCCAAAAACCCATGAGGAAACCATTACAAACCTCCGCTAGCCTAGGGTGCTCACAGACCCGGGTATAGGGCCCAAAATGTGTGTGAGGATAACTGTGTCCGTGTACAGTGTGTGAGGAGAGCATACAAATCGGTCCTTATGCATTACCTAACCCTACCTGTCCAACAAATCACAATTGCAGGAAAGAAACACAGTAGATAAAGTCTTCTATGCTAAGGTTCAATCCGCATGTTATCTATCTTAAGACATGTTATTCAAACAACAAATAAATAGGGAGGCATGTGAGAACAATGTAAATCATTTCACTTACCCTATAGCATGTTATTCAAACAAGAGATGAATAAAGAAGCACGTGAATAAACAAAATTAAATCGTGTTCTCAGGCAAAGTAAACAACAATTAAAAGGAAAACCAATATGAAGCCATATTATAAACACAATCAACGTATGTAGGCTTGACTCTCAAACTTCCCCAGTGGAGTCGCCAAGCTGTCGCACCCGGAAAAATGCGACGGAGGAAAAAAGAGAACAAATCTGGTTTTCGAGTGAAAACCGACTTGTGAGGAGTCGCCACCAAAATTTTGAGGAAAATCTTGGGAAACCGCATTAAAGAGGAAAGGATGGTCTGCTTATCCAAAGTTGGATTCGGGAGTCGATTGTGTGTGGGGAAGGTGTCAGGCACCCCACAACACCCGTTCCTAGGAACGGTTACCTTACATTGATTGTGTAAATTAATATGGCTAAAAAAAAATATATTTTGGCTTTCCTTTTATAAATCACATGCGAGAAAATGGATGGAGAAAAAGAAAATTAAGAAAATTTGGAAAACAAAATAAAGAATATAAATTAAATTAAAATTAAGGATATTCAAGCAAAATGAGAAAAAGGGTTTGAGAAAATAAATTAGAAAATATTTATTAAATTAAGGGAAAAACACCAAATAAATAAGAAAATATTTATTTTTTACAAAGGCGGACTTGACCCAGGATCAGAGCCTGGGGCCTACGTACCCTGCGATGGGGGATCAAAGTCCACGTAGTTCGGGACTAAAAATGCGTGTCAGTTGGTTGATACTTTTTTAATTTTTGTAATAAGAGAAAGTTAGTGAAAAATAATTTAACTTTTTGCAAACAAAACGATTTTCTGAGATTGAGTTGGTGTGTTTTAACTTGCAAAAGATAATTTAATTCCGCTTACTTACTCTTGTTTTATTTGGTTTGAAAAATATTTTTGTCTTTGTTTTTCTTTGATTTTTTGAAAACGCTTTGATTTTTAACTTTTGACAAATGAGTCTCATTTTTGGTATACTTTTTGAAAAATTTTCCAAATAAAGAAAATCGATCTACCTGTGGCAGACTCGCAGTCATGCCCGATAGATCAATTTCTTAATTACCCGCGGAGGTTCTAAATCTCGCGGTACCAAGGGTTCATTGCGTAAATAAAATGCTGTGCAATAAAAATTTAAAAAAACTTGTCACATTGTTTTATTTTTTGAAATGTATTTTTCGAAAGAGAGAGAGTTATTTACTGATGCATCTGCATGGATTCCCCATCGCGTGCGATAAACTCAGCAAACCCGAATGTCTGCGTGGGTTCCCAGACCTCCCATTATATGGCTATTAATTATTTCTATTTTTGCAAAATGGCTTAATCTCCCGTTTGAAATATTTTGAAATATATAACTTGTATGATAGAATATTATTCGTTCACCCTAGAAAATACCGTTACCTCTTTCCTCTGAAACGAGTAAATCCAAGAAAAGGCTCTGTTTATAAATTATTTTTATTACCACTCCCAAAATACGTATCCTTGTTGATAAGTAGAGTTTATCTAGGAATTGGTTATTTAACCCACAAATATATGCACGGATACACCGCTTCCCATGATAAGTAGTAAATCAAAATACTTGCGAAAATTCTAAGACTTTCGAGATACAATGATTTTGAGTGATCATAAAATATAAAGGTGTGAAAACCTTAAATAATTGGGCTCTCTTTTTTTTCTTTTTTTTTTCAAAGAGCATTAAAAATTTTATAAATCAGACATTATTTATTTCAACAAGCCAGTTAAACCTTTATCTACGTGGACTCGCAGTCGCGCGCGATAACTTGGTTGATTATAATGCTTGCAAGAGTTCAGAAAACTCATGTGGCATAGTTATTGAACACTTTTATGAAAACATTATCACTCCTGCTATTATTGTCTGTCGGCCATATACGTTTCCTTCTATAAAATAACGACAATAATTATGAAACTAGTCTTTGGTGCCCGATTGAGTATATCGCATGCTTTCAGTGGGTGAAAGAAAAAAACGAAACTCAGGTTCAAACGAAACAAAACCCATAGGCCCAAACAAGCAAAGAACAGGGGCCCAAAAACATAAAACTCATAGGCCCAACAAGCAAAAAAAACAGGGGCCCCAAAAACATAAAACTCATATGCCCAATAGTAAAAAAACGTAGGCCCTAAAACTCATAAGACTTATAAGCCCAAACAAGCAAAAACCGTAGGCCCAAAAAAGCATAAACTCATAGGACCAAAAAAAAACAAACATCGTAGGCCCTAAAAAGCATAAGACTTTAAGCCCAAAACTATATCCCTTTTTGCCCAGATTCACGGCCCAATAGCTTTCCTAAGTTAATCACCCCCTTCCTCACAGACCAGCCCAATTCGCACCCAGGAGTACGCTGGACAACCCCAGAACAACAGAACAACAGAAAAAAAAAAAACAGAACGCGTGAACCAATCCCTCCCACTGACATGATCACGGGTGACCAGGAATACGAATGCCCGGAGAACAACCTAACAGAACCAGTTTTGAATAAGATGCGAAGGCTCAGTATCATCCGACCTTGAACAATTCGTATTGGAGTAAATGTCATGGAAAAAGGGAAATGAGACTGATCCAACCAGTAATTGCAAAGTGACACAGAAAGATTTCAACCAAAACAGTCCCCCCTCGCAACCCTCGGTGATTCCCATACCTAACCCATGTATCCTCAGTCTACAGATCAAGGTTTTGAATCAAAAATACACATTACCGTATTGGAGGATCTCGGTCCCTTGCTCCTTCTTGCCTCGGCTCTCTTTGTTTCGACGGTCTCCTCCTCGGAATTTCCTCCCCTCGGTTCTTCGACCCCGGCAACTCTCTCTCTTCCTCTCTTGATCACAAGCCCACCACCTCGCTCACTCGGATCTCACCGTGGCTCTGGGATTTCTCCTTGGGTATTCGATCCTTAGAATCTCCTGGCCCCCCCTCTTGATTCTTCGGCTCCTTCTCTTTTATAGGGCTCTCGAGCGTGGTCCCCTCCTTCAGCTTTTCCTGCCGCGGCCATGCCTCCTGCAGCTTTTCCTACCGCGGCCATGCCTTCTGTGGTTTCAACTGCGCACGCTTCCCTCTGTTTCTGTCTTTCCGTGTTCGGCTCCGTTCTCTTCTCTGGCCGTGTCAGGGTCTTGTGTGTCTAGTCCCTTTCAGATCCGTTTTTCGGCTCACCCGTAGCTCCTCCCATTCCCTGCTCAGACTGCCTTTGGTTTCCTCGGTCAACCTCTGTCCGCGGTTCCCTCGGCTTTCTCTGGTGCCTTTTTCTCTGCTCAGACTGCCTCAGTGTCACTGCTTTTCTCAGGCTGCGTCTTCAGCTTTCTCAGCCATCCCCTCTGCTTCCTTTCTTTTTCTTTCCCCTCGATTTTTCCTCTCTGCTAGGGCTACGTCTCCGTAGCTTTGCTCGTGCCTCCCTCTGCTCTCTGATCTCTGCTCCCAGCCGCGGTCCCCCCTTGAGCCCTAAAGGGCTCCCTTGGATTTGAGCCCTAAAGGGCTCCCCCGGTTGTCCAGTCCACGAGCCCAGTTGAGGGCTCGTGACACATTGGGCTGAAGTGGTTTCAGCCCAATGTGGTTCCCCTCTTTTTTTTTTTTTTACTTTATTATTATATTTATATATTTTTTGTTTATTATTTATTTTTTTTATTTTTTTTCAGATATTATTATTTATTATTAACCTTATTTTACTTTATTATTTTATTATTTTTTGTTGTTCTTGTTTGAGATACCCGGACAAAATGGGGTGTTCACATAACTCATCAGAAAAATGCTTTCGGTGGAAAATTTCAATGTTTTGCTAGGGTTTGGCTAGTCTGGAGCTAGGGAATGTGTTGCTGACCTTAGGGAGGCTTAATTCTTGTGCGTAAGTCAATCCTCTTCTCCTCTCCAATTTCCTCAAGATTTGTAGTGGTTTTTCATGGTGTTAGCTTAGAGTTCGGGTTTGGTTGTATTTCTACTGATTAAATTGTGTTTAAAAGCTTCATTGATGTGTTGCTGGGTTTGTTCAAGCTTTATGTTAAGGATTTTAAGTGTTTAAGTGGTATATTTTCCAAATACTATGATGTATGGGTTTGCTTGGAGAAGTCTTATTCCGATCGGTTTATGCTTTGGGTTGACAATTATGTATGCTAAGGGTTGAGAAATTGTGTTGGTAATGAGAATTTAGTATTATGTAGGTTGTAATATTACTCAATTGGGATCTCTTGACTTTGGGTAATGTTTGGAAAGCTTGGAAGTGGTTGGTAAGTAACTACATTGATGTTTGAGTTATGGACTCCTTAGTTGGATTGATTGGATTATTGTGACTTGGATTGTGTGTATTGGTTTAAGGCAATGTGGTAACATGATCTTGTATCCTTTTGTTATGTTGTAGTGGTTGTTGTCCTCTTTGGCCTACCATGGTATCTAGTGGTTTCATATAGTTAAGGTAATTGAGGTGTCCTTTCTATGTCTTCCAAATGATTATATATATATATGTATAATCCTTTTCATATCATGATATGCCTTTTAGCACGGATATGATTATCTCTTTTTCATATCATAATATGTATGGTTACAAGCCTAGTAAGTTCTTTATCCCCACTCTATGTTATGATGAAAATGGCATTTGATGGCATTAAACACACTATATACGAGTATAATGAAGATTGATATGTGATGATTTCCATGCATCCCATGATTTATCATATATGATCATATGACATGCTAACATTGTAGAGGATAAAATATGTTAATATGTGAGCATCAGGCATTGTCATTAGTTGTTTATTGTGTTGAAACTTATGATGTTAGTGATAATGCCTTGAATACCACATGGTATACCAATCCACTAAATAACACACAATGCCTTGTGTTCAGGTGGTACCGATTATGTATTCTGGTCACTAAATAGTCATTTTATGACTGGGAGACTCAAGTAGCTGTGAATTAGGATGCACATTTTCTAAATAGCCACCAATTTGGATGGTTTAGGAGAAGGATGGTCATGATCTAACATTTAGTGTAGTGACCTTTGATCAGGTCATGACTATTGGGAGAAGAGCTGGGTAGTGACCTATAACTAGTTGCCACGGGTCATTGGAAGGGCCATTGATTAAGGTTACCTTGTCATGGTAATTAACTAATGATTTTAGCTGTGTATTGATATGTATGTGTAAAACCCCGATTACTGAGACGTATGTCTCATCCCGTGGCTAGTAATCCTAAGTAAAGGATCTAGCACTAGAAAGGAGAGGACCAAAAAGTGCTTGGGAAATGAGGATTGTGAGTGTACTTGTGGGTCAGGGTTAAGTCTCCTATGTGTTGTATTTGTTTCCTTTTTAGTAAAGTGTCATCTGTTGTATCTATGTAACTCTATGTATTCTATGTTGAGTACTTGTGTGCTTGTGAATTGGATTGCTGTGTACCTCCTCTAAACTCTACTATATTTCATTAATGGCCCTTTTGTATGTTCTTGGACCTAAGGTTATGTTAGTGGTATGATAAATGATAATTATGTCCTATACATGGCTTGTGATATCCCAAACATTGTGGTCTAGTTGTGTTGGGTTAGGAACCTATAGTTCTTGTCCCCTCCTAAGGTGGTTGATTAGGTTAAGAGTCTGGTTGAGTTCACAAATCTTAGTTGTGCAAATTGGGTGTATAGCCTTTCAAAATTGAAGTGGGTTTCAAGGAGATCGAAATTTGAAGGAGTGGTTTCTCTGGGGTGAGATATCCTTAAATATGGTTCTTGAGTCTTATGTGATCTATTGGCATGGTTATTAGCTGCCAAAGGGTTGTTGGCAGCAATTGGAGGAGTTTGGTTCCTTGTTATGGTCGAAAGTGACCAATTTAGTGTAAAACATCCAAATTCTCTATAAAGAGATATTTTGGGTTATGGTTGGTGTCTATGGTTAGAGCATGAGTAAAGTGATCTGTAGGTTTTGGAATCAGGTCTGTCAAAAGTCGGAGTGAGGAGTTATGTATGTTAGAAGCTGGTTCGTCACATAAGCAATTTGCTAATGTATCTGCTATCATTAGTGTAATATCCCAAGAAAGTTAAAATATCTAGAAATGTATAAGGATTTTACAAAAATGGACAAACACTATTTTACGTGAAAAATGGTAAAGCGGTCATTTTTTCTGGTTAAATGGAAAAATGAAAAAATTATATTTTTTTCCTAAAGAATTATGAAAAAGGACATCCACGTCCCAAAAGCATTAAGGGAAAGAAATAGAAAAGTTTTGGGAAAAATTACACTTAATGATCTAAAAGTTTCAAAAATTATAATTTAATACCGGGCCAAGGGTAATTTTATAAATATGTAAAATTACTGTCAAAACAAAGCTCTCGATGAGAGAAGTTCAATGATATATGGCACTGAGGGTTAATGTTCAAGAATAAAGAAATAATCAGTGCCGAATGTCCAAAAGTAATAGTAAACTGATAAAGTAAACCGTGGGCCCTACCGATGGTTAAAAAGAAATCGGATCAGGATATGGGTCATATACAGATACCATTTGGGACAAGATAATTATGGAAATATAAAAATAAAATTAAAATAGTCCTGTATCCCAAAAATGCTAAATTAGTATAAAGACGATTTTATTGGTATGGTTAAAAAGTACCCGGATTGAGGTATATCTGGATCGGGAAAATTGGGTAATTTTTGGACACTTCTCTCACTCTCCTGCGTGATTTCTACAGCCATGTGACACAAAATAATATTATATTATTTTGTTAGAAAACTTCTCAAGGAAGTATGTATTAAACTAATCAAGGATTTGCAAAAGTAACCAAGATTAGTTACTAAGTTAAGCATATGATTAATCACTTAAAACCTTCTCTTTCCTCACCATTCACGCATGACTTCCAGTAGCTAAAACAGAGGAAGAAAACGTAAGAAAAAGGAAGGGAAAAGGAGGAAGAAAAGGAAGAGGAACCAAGGGAAAATCAAAGCACAAATTGGTAAGCTTGCCTACTACTACCCTATGCTTGCTATTATGATTTTCAAAGCATAATTCATGGTTTAGTTTGGCTTCCTCACTCCCTTAGGGTTTCATTCAAACATGATTTCGCAAGGAAATGAATTTACCAACTATAAATCATAGGGGAAATGCTAGACTACACATTTAAAGTTTGAATATGCAAGTAGTTTATTGCATAACAAAGTGAAGCAATTTTTCTTAAATTTCCCTGATTTTGGATGAGTTACTGTTCACACTTAGAGTTGGAATTTCATGTTTTTTATGCCAAAAATGAGTTCCTCATGGTGGAAAATCTTAGGAACAAGTGATAGATTCAAGAGAAAGCTTGAGATTAAGAAAGTGAAATTTTTAGGTTTATGAAGTTAATTCGGAATGAACAGTAACCGAGTTAGAAATGGAATTTGGTAATTTTGAGGCCTTAGTTGGATTCCTCGTGAAAAATTACATGGAATAGAGGTATAATTCATCATTTTTGAGTTAGAAATGAATTTTTGGTGAATTTTTGAAGAATTAGGGTTTCATAAATAATTTTTGAAGAAAGTCATGGAACTATTAGTTTGAGTAGTTGTTTGATTATGCATTAGGACTTGAAGAAGCCCAAGGAAGCTAGTGGGAGCATTGGTATCAAGTTGAGGAGTAAGAGAAAGCATTAGTTATAATCTCATTTATGCCTATTGTTATCAACTTGAGTTTTTATATTTCTTTGACTATGCCATGCTTTGAATTGAATGATTGGTGTTGGAAATATGTTATTGGCCGATTTTATGAAGGGTTATGACCCATGGATGTCCAATTTTCAAAGTGTTACCATGCCAAAATTTTTATGACATAGTATGGCATATTATGATTTCATGGTTTCCAATGATTGTTTATGAAATGTTATTATGATATATATATATATATATGCATAAATGGTTGAAACTACTGAGATTCTTTGAATCTCACCCCCTTTAATGACTAACCATGCTAGGGAGAACCAATGCAAAGGAGCTAATGAAGGAGCAAAAGGCATGAAGAAGGAAATGATGTTGCAAGCCATCGTGTTATAATGTGAAGGGTTGTTTGTGCCTTGTTTTACATGAAATTGTAAAATAGTGAATAATATGTTAATGTTGTATAAAATGTATGAGAATTTTCAGTTCTGGATTTTGGAATATGAAGTTATATTCTACCAAGTTACATGCCAAAATGAGTTCATTTACATGGGTTTTGGCAAGTAATTTGCAATATAGGTTGAAACAGGGTATTTTTCAGATGGGTCTGCTTAGCTCATCGATGTTCTGTATTTAATGTGAGTTTAGATTTCTGGAATTTTTAAGCCAGATAGAGAACAAGTTAAGCTTTAATATGACACTTAATTCACCCCATTTGGAGTTGTGTACAATTAATGGTGAATTTTCTAAGTCAGGGTTCAGAACAGGGCAAGAATGGGAAAACTGAAATCTGGAAAGTAAGTACTGGAAAATTCAAAGGATAATATAAAATCATACAGAGCTCCAAAAGTTCAGTGGTTTGTATGTATAAAAATTTCTATGGTTTAAGTTTCGTATGCCACTGATTTGAAGTTAATTGGAGCTATATAATAGGAGATATGGAGTTTTTCCCAAAACTGTTCTAGTAAGAGTCGAATTCTGACCCTTCGTGACTTAAGTTAAAGTTATGCCCTGTATAAGTGAAATAAATGTATAAGAAAAATATATCAGTAAGTATACATGTATAGCTTTCAAATGACATAGATTATGTATAATTTGGAACAGAATAGAATGAGATATGATTTTTAAATTTGAGGTCAGAAAACTGGAACATAGCAAATTGACCAAATGAACAGTAACAGTCTACGAAATTACTGTACAAATTGGCCCAATGATGTTACTGTTTTATATTTTTCCCATATATATCTGAATTTAATAAAATTTTAGAGACTTGAATCAGCTCAAGATGATTTTCCTAGATTTAGTTATGAATTTTCAAAGTTCATTGGGTAAAATGGAATTTGCCAAATGAACAGTACCCTGAATTTTGAAAAAATTCTGATTTTGGCATATTATGATTTTAGTCTCTAATCCATGATGAAAGGCATTCAAAATGATCTAATACATGGGAAATGAGCCCTAACATAAGGTGTTACAATTAGCGTCATTCCTCATTGACCCTTTCTCGTTTTAGTCTAGAAGCTTTTCTCACTACGGCGCCATGTACGCTCGTTGCGGCACCGCTTTTCTATCTCTTGTTCTTTGGTTGTCCTCCTACGTTGTTGTGTCTTTGGTTATTAGGATGTTACATCGAAAACATCCAAAAGTATCTAGAAACAATAATCAAATTAACATGTGTAGATAAGAACAATGAACTCAAACGATTAAAATACATGTCTTCAGGAAACTTTGAGTATGGGGTACTAGCTAATATCTCGGGAATTGAAAGGAAATTGAAAGAGAAGGACGGCAACTACTTATTACAACCTTTTACTCATGTCCTCTACAAAAAAGAAATCATCCACTGGCTTTCCAGTCTGCTGTTATTCATGGGAGAGAACGTTACTCCAAAATCTGAAATGTAGTAACATGATCCCTCCGAAAGCTGAGGCGTGAACACCTGACATAACTCGTCACCAATAATGCAAGCCTTGATCTTCATGCCCTACAAAACAACAAAACAACTTTGATTGAAATAACTCACATTATCTTTTGATAGAACTTAAATATCAACATCAGATTCCACGGTTGAACTTCTTCATCAATCAACAACGAATGGCAAGCCGTCACTACCTCAAGAACAAATGGTGGCTAGTACCTCCATTCATGTGTCACTGTCACACATAAACTCTTACGTTTACTACCTAACCATAACTCGAACACCAATTGGTAATCTCTCTCTATTACACTAATCTCTCAAGCAGATGCAATTACAAATGAAATGACTAAACTTAAGAGGAAGTAGTTGGATTCTTACTACTTACATAAACAGGAATTGAACAAACATCACAGTTTAGAAATCGATGATTCGGTTTAAAAAATTATTAGCTTATCTTATCTCATTTTTCCAACTGACATGACTAAATTCAATTTTTTAAGGTTACGGAGAAGAAGTCAATCACATGCTTAGTTTTTTGCCTTAGAAAGTGAAGAGGCTTTTAACGATGACAATTTAAAACCTCTCCGACTTCTCCTCAGTAATATTTCCCATCACTTATATGTATGAGTTGTTGCTTATGGATGATCATCGTCTCTTCACTTACCGATATTTTGCTATCAGCTTCGAACTGGGTTTCCAAACATGTTCTCACCTTTAGCCACATGGATCCACCAACTCGAACACCACGTCACAATCTACATGGATAATTTTAATCAAGCTAGCATGACACGTGTTTGAGTTGATGACCGTTAGGGTCTTCTATTAGTTTTGGGTGACATTGCTCTAATTTTGACACTTTAAAGGCAACATTGCCCCAAAAAAAAGTTTAAATACCAGCAGTAACTTCGAGAAAACTTTGGGGACAAATTTGCATTTTAATCTTATGTAAAATTGGTCTATAAAAGTAATGCTTTAAAATTTTAGGGTTAAAGTGTAAATTTACCCTTGAAGTATTTTCAAAGTTACTTATGGTATCCTAAGCTTTTTTTTTGGCTCAATGTTGCCCTTAATATTTTAAAATCATAGTAATATTGCCCAAAATTAACAGATCTAATTAATGCCCATTAACTTATACATGTGGCGCCCACATATTTCCAACTGTGCTACCACATTTGAAACAAGAAAAAAAAAAACTCCGCTACCATCTTCCTCTCACATCGAGGGTAACTTTCTTTCAAATCTGCAATGGAAAGAATAATAGGTGTCGACGTCACTTCCAAATTTGAGGCGAAAAGAAGAGTTAGTGTCAGTGATAGCATCTTTCTTCCAAATTGCGAAGTCAAGGGACCATATTGACAAGAGAAGTTCAGCGGTACTCTACTACGATGACAAAGTCACTTTGACGTTCCACCGATGATGGTTTTGGGGAAATGGTTGTGGAGGTTCATACTTTATGGTGTTCTATTCATGTGTTATGCTATTTCTTTCATGATTTGAGAATTAGATTAATGTAATAGCTAAACTTTGAATTTGACAATTCATGTTCTATTTTATGGTGTCTTAAACAGGGGATATTTGAGAGTTATTTTGAGTCATTCATCGATAAGTCCTAGTTGTGCTTGATTCATTATCACACTTTATTCTCTCTCTTTTTTTTTTGGACAATAAACCACTCATCGATGAGTCGTAGTAGTGACTCATTGATGATCAAGACTCATTTTCACTTCTCCAGAGCTTTTAGTCTCAATCACCTATGAGTCTCTTCATTGACTTATCCATGAGTGCTACTCATCGATGAGTCCCTTCATTGACTCATCAATGAGTGGTGTTTTTTCAACATTCATCCATATGCTCCTTCACTCACTCATCCATGTATACTGTGCCAAGCTTCCAAATGCCCTGTTTTTACTTCTAATTAACCCACTGATCTATTGTTACACCCGAAAATGCAACGTGGATGGCTCAGGGGTAAAGAAAAAGAGGGAAATCAGCCCGTCCGATGGAAGGCCGATTTCGGAGGAGTCGCCACCAAAATTTTAAGGGAAATTTTGGAAAACCAAAATAAAAACAAAAAGGATAAGGATAGTCTGCGAATCATAGTTGGGTTCGGGAGTACGATTGTGAGTGGGGAAGGTGTTAGGCACCTCCACAACACCCGTTCCTAAGAACAGTTACCTTAGGTTGATCATACAATTTTTATGGCTTTTTACAAACTTATTTTAATTGCCCTTTTTACCATTTACATGTAAACATAAATAAAAAAAAATGTAAAAAATGAAAATAAAGAATAAAATAAAAATATAAAATAAGAGAAAAATATTATTTATTTTCAGAAGTGGACTTGAAGAATAAATTAGTAAATATTTATTAAATTAAGAAAAAAAACACCAAATAAAATCAGAAAATATTTATTTATTTACTAATTAAGGGAAAAAACACCAAATAAATCAGAAAATATTTATTTATCTACAAAGGTGGAATTAAGAAAATAAATTGAGAAACATTTATTAAATTAAGGGGAAAAGACCAAATAAAATCAGAAAATATTTATTTATTTACAAAGGTGGAATTGAGAAAATAAATTGAGAAACATTTATTAAATTAAGGAAAAAAACACCAAATAAATCAAAAAATATTTATTTATTTACAAAGGTGGACTTGACCCAGAATTAGAGTCTGAGGCCTACGTACCCTGCAATAGGGATCAAAGTCGACGTAGTTCGGACTAAAAATGCGTGTCACTGGGTTAATATTTTTTTATTTTATGTATTCTTTGAAAAGAGAAGTTTATGGAAGATAATTTATCTTTCCACAAAGAAAACAATTTTTAGAATTGGTTGGTGTGTTTTAATTTGTGAAAGACAGATTAATCTCCATTATTTAAGAATATATATTATTTTTTTGTTTAATCAATTTCTAAAAGAGAATATATGTTTTTCCTCAGTTTAGAAAAGATGATTATATGTGATTTGAACACTTTATTTTGGTTTGAAAAGAAATATTTGAAAACAATTTTATTGGTACAAAATAAGACCAATTGGCTTATGTGGTGACTTTATCACTCACATTTACCCATTGATACCTACATATCCATGGTGGTGCCACTCGAGACAAAAAGGTAAAAAATGAGTTCAGAAGAAACCAAATAATCCTTTGTACAAATTTATTTTCTTATTTTCCTCTTCTTTTTTTTTATTATGAAAATAAATAACATCCTTTTAACACAGATTTATAAAGAAAGAATTCAAAAACGTGATTATTACATATATATTTTTGAAGAAAAATGATCAGCATATGTGGTGACTTTATCACTCACAAGTTACCGATCATTGTTTAAAATATCAACGGTGTTACCACTCGAGGTAAGTAAGTGAAAAGGATAAAAGGAATACTTTTTGTTCCAATCATTTTATTTCTTAATAAAAAACAAACGCGACCAAGATGACACATTTTGCAAAAAGAAAATCGATAATAAGAACTTAAAACTATGACTTATGTGTAAATATATAACGTTGGTTATTTATTTTCATTATTATTTTCATTATTATTATTTTTTTGCTTTTATAAATAAAAGGCCCTTGTTAAAAAAAAAAAAACATAGCCAAAATCATTGTCATGGCAACTTCTTGCTCATGGCATTCTTAGTTGATACTTCATGAGCCCATGGAGACTTACAATCCCTCGAGACAAACCCTAAAACTCTCATTCTCCCTTTATCTTTATTTTTTTTTCAAAGTAGTTATTTAAGAACAAAAATCCAAATGCAGTTTTTTCTAGCATCTGCTTCATGAATACTCGTGTGCTTCTACATGAAAAGAATCCCCACTCCCATGGTGAATATACTCCAACTTCCATTTCTAGCATTGTTTCACAGGGTTAACAAGTAATTTTTGGACAAAAAATCAATTTACTCATGGTATCAAGAAATAGATGAGATCAGAAAATCATTGTCCTATGCAAGAATCGCTTACTGACAAAGCCTAATTATAATATGAAATTTCGATTCTTCTAAAGGCAAGTCAAAATTAAGGATGGAGCATATAACATTCCCCATACGAGAAGAAAATTGTCACGCCCATGGGACCGAGAATAACAATTTAACTTTTTAATCCCATAAAAAATCATCCACTAAGTCATGGACAATTTCAAAGGCAGTAGGGTTGTCCTCCATTCACCCAAATATCAAACAAGTAATAGATAAGACATCATAGCAGCTGGTATACAACATGTATCCTTATCAAATAAACCCAACATTTGATAACTAACACCCCTCTTGTCCCAGGAAAACGTCACAAACAGCTCGAAGCCTAAATTCTAAACTAATTCCCTGGGCCAAACGAACCCCAATCCACTTCCAGAACCACTCCTATTTAAAACCCTGTACATGCGTATCCCCTGAACATAAAGCACAATGTCATTTTGAATAGAACGAAATCCAGAACCCTGAACTAGAAATGTAACCATAGGCTAAACCAATAAAGTAAATGACGTTCCCCTCTTAACTGAGCAAACACCAGAATCACACTTGAATGAAGAAATCTATCTAAGAAACCTATTAAACTGTATGCCCTATTAACGTGCTAGAGGATAGGGCAAGATAAACAAAGTCCTGAACTCAAATAAAACCCAAACTAAGCCTATATTCATATCCCAGATTTTATTCAGAAAACTTCCGAGCGAGATAAAAGCAAACCACATTCGAGCGGTGCAAAGAATTAAAGGAACTATAAACCGGCAAAGCAATGTGCATTCATCCGGGCAAAACACCAATACATAATCCATGCATCCTGCCACACAACAAGGACAAGCTCGACAGACACAGTTTAATACTAAAAACAGAATTCTCGAGGGCTGGGGAAACTCTATCATGAGCTTAGGAAATTTACTCGACAGTCTTCCAAGTAACAAAAACAAGGGACAGAGATGAGGTAACAAAGAAAATGCATAAGGGAGCTTCGATTCAGTGCTGAAATTTCACAAAATTTACCAATGAGGATCTCCTTTGCAACTCTTGTTTTCGGCCTCTGGAACTCCAGCCTCCCTTTGCCTCTGCCTTTCATCCGCAGCCCCCTCTGTGATTTCACTGAGCCTCCCTCAATTTTTCTCTCCTAGGGTTCTTTTGTGTCTAGCAAATCCTCCCCCTTCCCAATTGATCCTCTCGGCCCTTTTATAGGGTTCCCGCGACTGGAAAGAGAAGGAATCCCGAGCGTGCGGCCATCCCCTGCCATCGCTTCCCTCTCCTCCTCTCTTTCGTGCACGTCTCCCTCTGTTCTCATCAGTTTCCGCGGCTGCTTTTCTGCGTTCTTTCTTTTCAGCTTTCCTGTGGCTCTGCTCTCCAGCTTTTCCTCCAGCCTTTGATTTTCCTCATGCTCGCGGCCAGCTCCCCATTCCCTGCTCTGTCACCTCTCTCTGACTCCCTCGGTTCCTCACAGCTCCACGCCATTCTCTTTGCGGCTTCTCGGTCTCTCTTCTCCATTCCCTCGGTTCCCGTGACTCTGCCCTAGCTCCCTCTGATTTTCTTCTTTTCGCGGTCAACCCCCCCTACGGCTCCTTCTAGCATACTCCCTCGGTTCCTTTCTCTCTAGGGCAATGCCCTTCACCCATCCACGAGCCCTCACTTGGGCTCGTGGTGGGTTGGAGGCTGAAGCATTTTAGCCCAATTTGGGCTGAAATGCTTCAGCCCAAATTTGGGTTTTCTCCCCCTTTTTTTTTTTGGTTTTTGGGCCGAATTTGGTCCAAAATTTTCTTTTTTTTGTTTGTTTGTTTTTTTATTATTATATATTTCTTTTTTTTTTGTTTTTTTTATTTTTATACTCTTAAGAAGAAGGGATTGTCTTAATTATTTATTTATTTATTATTATTATTATTATTATTTTTTAGTTCTTATTTATTTATTATTGTTATTATTATTATTATTTTATAAAAGTGTACGGACAAAATGGGGTGTTCACATCTATTATCTTCATTTCCCTCTACTTTAATGTCATCATTATGAATATCAGTTTCCTCACATATACCCTTTTGAACGTTAATTCTCCTATCTTCATTTCCATCCACCAAATGCCATTGATATGATACTCAAAGGAAAGCCTATCCATCCTTATTCCTGATACCCAGAATCCATTTCTAACAAAAATACCTACTGTGCCTTACCTTCATCATCCATGGCTTCAACATCGACAACTATCACCGAACTCACAATGATTTTACCTCCAACCTTTGCAAGCATCATCTATGCCTCCAACCTCCACAATCATCTCCTCCAAACCGTCATCAGTGGAACATCCAAGTGGCTTTGTCATCAAAGTAAAGCATGCTTGGACTTCTCTTTTCAATATAGTCCCTTGTCTTTGAAGATCTAGAAGAAAGATGTCATCATCGACACCCATTCTTCTATTTGTCTCAAATCTGGAAGTGACGTCAACTCCCATTCTTCTTTCTGTCACAAATCTAGAAGAAAGTTGCCACGTATGTGATTATTGTAAGAAGAGAAGAGTAAGATGGCAAAGGAGTTTTTTTTTTCTTATTTCAAACATGGCAACACAATTAGCAAAATGTAGGTGCCACATGTGCGGGTTAACAAGCGTTAACTGGGTCTGTTAGTTTTGAACAATATTGCTATGATTTTAGAACATTAAGGTCAACATTGAGCCAAAAAAAAATTAGGATACCAATTATAATTTTGGAAATACTTTGGGGTAGATTTGTACTTTAATCCAAGATTTTGGGTCAAGAAGTGATATCAAGGCTTGGCAAGTAATGCTCTCCCCCAGCACCTATCAAAAAGGGAAATTTTGGGCTGATGATGATAAAAGAGAAGAAGAGACTAGAGAAGTCATAGTAAAAACACATTAATAGAAAATAGAAAATAAAAAATAAATGGAAAAATTTTCATTTAAAAAATCATATCAAGTGATAATTATTTTAGTGAATCTTAAAATTTAAATTATGATGGATGATAATTATCATTATTTTTTAATTATTATTGGTTATTGTCAATATTATAACCTAATCTTCTTATAATATTGTAATAACTTTGGGTTTATAATCTTAGAGAATGTAGATGATAATTTTAAGAGGTACAAGTGATAATTTTTTAAAATCTTTTAAAATGATTATTATTTTATATGAGTTAAAAAATTCTCTAAAATTTAGGATAGTGGTCAACGTAGATATATATAAAGATTTAATTTATAATACTACAAAAATAAGCATGATATTACCAAAAAAAAGTTAGGATAAATATCAATATCATTTAAGGAGAAATACGGTTAGAGACCGGTATAATTAATTAATTATAAAGAAGAAATTTAAATGAAAAAAAAATTAAAATCATAAATATAGAGTAATAAAATTAAAAAAATAAGTAATAATAGACCTTATTTTATAATAAATTTATTATTTTAGTATAAAAGTGTAATTCATCCAATCATTTAAAACTAAGAGGGATATAAAAGGAAGATCCTTCCTACTATGCGCTGCTAATCTCGCCAGAACATCGGACATCGGCTGGTCTATCGGCATCATGATCACAGTATTGAACAAGAAACGGACCATTTGGTCTATTAGCACATCATTTTTTAGTTTAACAAAACCAAACCCGTTGGTGGCTTTTCCCATTTATTGACAACTTCGGCCCCATTTGGCAGCCTGGAAATAGATTTTTGATTGCTTAAAGAATCCTTTGCCATATCTTATTTGGCATCTTCATGTTTTTCCATCAAAAGAAGATACACAGAAAAGAGGCATACATGTCTTTTTTTGTTTTTGGCCACAGAGGCATATATGTCTTTTGGTATAATATCGGAGTGTGAAAAAATATTGAATTGGCAAAATTGCACTTAATTCTTTTTTGTGCATTTACAATAATAGGAAGTTAAATATAATTTTTTTATGTTAAGGGTATTTTGGTCTTTATATTTTTATATGATTCCATTCCTTTGCCACTTCTATCTAGCCAAACAAACTATTGGAGAAGTATTCCTTTTTCATTTTGAAACATGACAAATATAATTCTTTCAATTTCATTTCCATTTCCATTGCCTTCTATTTTGCAAACCAAATAGGGTTCGTTACTAACATCATGGAATTGGTTGAGAGTCCTGGGATAAGAGATTGTTAGCTATCACTGTTCATTCAACCCTGACTGTTTTTTTTGGGGATACATGTTCTAGTTCAGCCATGAGTTTTAACTCTTCAATCACTTTGCTAGGAGTGAATGATTGCAGCACACATTTAATTGGAGCAAATTATTATTGTTTTTTTTTAATTATTGGAGCAAATTATTATCAACATTATTGTTGGTTTCCAGCGAGAGGGCAAAATGCCCTCAATTGTTTTTCCTAATTCTAAAGCATTTATAAAGACTATGATAGGTGTATCCAAAGAAAAAAAGAATATGATAGGCATAGAGATGTTTGGATTATTTATTTTATTTTTATTAATATTTAAAAGAAAAATAGATACAATGTAATGCAAGAATATTTTTGAATCTTTTACTGTAAATGTTATTGAAGATAGAATAGAACAAAGTGAAAGTTATAAAAAACAGAAAAAATAATAGGAAAAAGTGAAAGTTATAAAAAAAAAGAAAAAAAGAATAGAATAAAGTGAAAGTTGTACAAGATCTATTCTCTTTTTCTTTTCATGTAATTTTTTCTCTTTGGATTTTATAAAAAAAGAATTATGATGAAACTTTTAAAAATTTCAACTCACATATTTTGTATTTCATTTAAAAAATTGATAAAAAAATAAATTAAAAATCCCAAACTTAGCTTCAAGATGAAAAGCAAACTCTCATTAAGAGAATCTTAATTATTCCGTCAAATATTTTTTTTGGACAATATTATAGTCAAATAAATTAAATGGTCAAATTTCAAGTTCTTTCAATGTTAAAAATTTTGTTTTTATAGAAATATAATTTAAAATAAAATAATATTTTAATTAATAATTTTAAAAAGACACTGAAAATAAAAAATAAATTTTCTGGGACTAATTTTTTTAAAAAAAATCATAGGAATCCGTTTTATGGAGGAAGTGGTGTTCGCATGTGGAAATTAGGGGTGTTCAACTAACTTGTTAGTTTAATAGGCTCGGTCCTACTCGATATATCAGGTTGGTTCTGAAGATCAAGTTAAGTTGGGCACTAAGTTGAGGTCGAACCCAATCTTACCTAGTTTCAATATATATATATATATATATAATTTTATATATTTTTTAAAAGTTTATAAATATTAATTTTGTATAATATTTTTCTTGATATATCGTATGTAATAAATTGATTATATCATTATTGGGAATAATTTTAACAATTCAATTTTTTAGTTTTATTTAAAATTTTAAATTGCTTTTTTAATATTATATAAAAATAATGCATGATTATTGAATATTCATAATTTTAGTAAATGTTACTTTTAATTATAATACTATTTTTTATATAAATATATTTTAGATAAATGTAATTATATTTTTATTAATAAATAAAATTAATTTATTTTTTATTTTTAAATACTTTTTAAAACCGGACCAATTTCAATTTTATATGTTAGATTGGCTGGGTCGCATGTGACTTTACAATAATTGAGTATCATATATGATCTTACTTAGAGTCTGTTTAGATTTCAGTTGGTTAAAAATGAGTTTTAGTAGAATTGGTTTTGTAACGTAGTTATGATAAAAATTCATTTTGAATTAATGTGTTTATGTTTGGATAATTTATTTAAAAATTAGTTTTGACAAAACTCATAATTTTTCTTCAAATTGAGTTTAAACTCTTTCCCATGATTAATTTAATTTGTATTTATTTAATTGAGAATATAATATATCTGGTATAACATTTTCTTATAAATTATAGTCCATGAAAATTAAAATTTTGAATAAGCATTTTGGTTATTAGATAAAAAAAATTTTATGAAAATTTTATTTTTTCAATTTTCTCATTTTTTCTCATTTTTACTGGTATAGTTTTATTTGAGTTTATTTTATTTGATTCATCTTACCTCCTTTTCATCTAATTTCACTCTATTAAATAAATCTTTAATGCTCTAACACAGTCTCTTCGAATAGAAAAGCACCCATGCAGTTGCTTCTAGCATAACTCCGTTTTTGGGCAATTTCACTTCTCCATCGCACTCAGCATCCGACATCCAAACTGGTGAAGAAAACTGGCAACCTTGATTTTGAGCTTTAACTCCGCTCATAACGCGCTACCAAACATGCACTGTGATATATCTTTGTACCACCCAAGTTGAAACGGACGAATCACGCAAAGCACCAACCTTATTAAAGTTTACGCGTGGAAAGGGCGGAAACGTGCTAAGAGATGCCTTCTGTACTACGTGGCCACACCAAGAAAAAAAGTGATCTAATACTATGATCCATTTCTTTTATATTTCATTTAAAGTTTTAACACATAACTTAAAATTTTTAATTAATATGTTAAAATTTTTTTAATTTTTCTAATACATCATTAAGTAAATAGATGGATAAAAAAGAATAAATAATATTATTTTTTATTTTTAAAAATATAAATAAGAATATAATAAAAAAATAGTAGTAATTAATGTTGTATTAAAATTTAAAAGTCACAAATAAATGAAAACAAAAAATTTCTTAAAAAATAACAATTAAAAAGAAGAAGTTAAGTGAAGACAAGCAGGTACAAACCATTATTATTATTATTTAGTGAAGACAAGCAGATACAACACATTATTATTATTTAAAAAAAAAGGCAGATACAAACCTTAATAATTATTTTTTATATGCACTCGGCATTTGGTATTATCCAATCATTTTTAAATAACTTTCTTAACATGATTTTTTTATATTTATAATGTTTAAATCTACAACCTTACTTAAAATATTGGGTCCATTTCATTTGATCCATAACTATAGATTTGATGTTGTAATATTTTTGTTAATAATTTATATAAATTTCTTGATTAAAAGTTCAAATAAAAAAATCGAAACATAAATAAAAATTTTATACGTAATTACACGCTTTATTTTTATATCTCTCTGTGTAAACTTCATACGAAAAAAACTTCAATTCTGAAATAGTTTTATTCCTGTTTTTTTTTCCCCAAATTATTACTTTATGTTAGTGACCTTGCAGATTTCTGCCAGTGACGAGGAACTTCCACAAATGCTCTTGATTTTCCTTGAGCAATATGCAATAAAACAAAGAAGAATAATATGAATCAAATTATTGTCTCTGGTCTACCTCTAATGGATCAGTTTCAGTAGTCTCATATTCTATATTATATTTATATAGCAATTGGAATTGGAATAGAATAAAAGGTTAGTGGTCAATCTAAAAATTAATTGAAATACTTTTATATAAGAGACTAAGAAGCAAAATATATAGATGGATTCAAATAATAGATGTTAAAAACTTTGAAGGAAACAAATGAACGGAGCTGGCAATTTTTTAATCTATATCACTGTTTGCAAATTGCATGGCCCATTCTCATATTATTGGTATCTCTGTCTAGGACCATCTGAATTCTGAAACTTCAGGGCAAAGCAAAGCTCAATAATACCATCTATTATTTAGCCCAGAACATCACATGTGGTGTGATGTACTTGTCAGATCAGACGTTATTGTTGATTTGAAAATTGAACCTAATCCGAAGAAGGTGATTTTCAGATTAATTTTATTATATTATAATGCATGAGAAAATATTTCTAATTCTCGTTATATTTCCCATGGGTGTGAGGTGAAGACTTCCATTTCTGAAGTGGGACTACAATAAAAATTTCTTAGACTTGTGAAATTGTTCTCCCATCCATATATCTACTGACATATAATTCTCTTTGGAATTTTACGAGCAATTAAACTGGTAGTTTCTGAGGTTAGACCCAGAATTTCGAATGGGCCATTCTGATTTTGACAGTGGAGTCGTTGGTTTAATAATTGAAATTATTAAATCTTTTTCCAGCTTATTGCTCATGCACACATGACACCCACAGGACATGCATATGGTAATTTTTAATAGACTAGTTCTTGGTAAAATCAGTCTATTAATATATGTCCATCTATTATTGATTCAGTTTTTTAATTTTCAAGTCGCACGGAGGGCAGACTTTGTTCATTTCGCCGTATATCTTGTAATATTAATTAAATAGAAAATCTGTTGTTTGATTAACCGGTGGGTTAAATAATTGAGGGCACATATATAGCATCCTTTATTTTTAACTATGTCTATTTATTTCATATTTAAAAGAACTAAAATATATGGTTTATTCTTTTCGTGCAACTCACGGTAATACATCTACTTTATAAATATAGAAAGCTTGTGAATATAGGCTGAGAAGCGTGATTTTCATCTCACTTTAGACCCTACAATGAAAGAGAAATGCCTCTGGGTTCCAATTCTAACTAGAAAATAGAGCAAGGACTGCTGAGTGAGAAAAAATTTAGAGAGAAGTCCGGAAGTCTTTAAATAATAATAATAAAAAAAACTTGATGAAGAATAAGAAAATCTCAGAGAAAAATTGAAGCTAACACAATTGACAAAGACTGATGGAAGAATGCCAAGACATGATGAATTTCCACGAAATTTCCTGTGAGATGTTGACAAATACAATATGGAAGTCGAGAGAACGAGTCAGTGATAATATATATGTTCGTCTTCCAATGCAAATTGCTATGAATATGATGGATGGTACGTCTTATTCCAAGCTTTGGCAGAAATGAAAGCATTAGCAGGAGCAGTTGAATTCATATATTGGGTTTAGTGTAGTGCTTTTTGATCGATCAATCTGATTTTGGTGTTGGATTAGTGCTGCTCTGATAAATTAAGCTTTCAAACTCTGGCTGTTTCTGTGGCTTTTGAAATATCCATTTTGCTTTCTGATGCTGCGTATGTCTATAATCTGCAATATACTCAACACGTACACGAGATTGCTCATCTGTTATCCAAAATATTCTCGAATATATCCAACACAAGATTCCTGTGCCTTCGTGTGCAGATTCTAGGCAAGGTAAAGTATACTTGAATCTCCTCTTCAGTTTACTGTTTACTTTCCTACTTTCAGTTTTAAAATGACATGCACGATTGTGAATCTTGTCCTCAATCGGGGTCTGAGAATCATATATTGTTAATAATTTATAAATAATATGACTTTTTATATATAAAGTTATATGCTATATATTGATGATTTATTGATTGTCACTTTATATTTTATGTTGTTTTAAGATTATAGAGTACTAATTATTTTGTACTACAATTTTATCTCTTACTAACTTAATTTTATGGGGAGAGAAAATCAGAAAATATTTAAACATAGTTGGAGAGTTCGTCTAAAGTTATTTTAGTTAAATGACAATTGTTGTCTTCAGATAGCAATAAATTAAATTTCATTAATAGAAATGATTAGTATAAAAATATATTAGATATAGTAATACATAGTGGGGATGATAAAAGAAACATCCAAACAAACATAAAAAGATAAAGTAAGAAAATGGTTATTGGTGTGGATAGATTAGACTGAATTAGCTAGATTTCTGATATTTATACTTCATACATTTTTTTTTGTCAACACCTTCATACATTTAAAAAAGATACTCCCTCAGTTTCAATTTATAATATACTTTTAACTATCACACATTGATCAAAACAATAATTAATAACTATCAAAATTTTACATCTTTTCTTAAATTATCCTCATTAAATGCTTTGGGAATGAAATATTTTAATAATAAATAAATATTTGGGTCTATTAATTAGGGGCAATCTTAGAAAAAGAAAAAAATTACACTACATAATTTATAAAATGCACTATATTATAAAACATAAATTTCTTAAAAAAATACATTATATAGCGAAACAAAGAGAGTATAACGAAAGAATATAATTTTGCAAAATCGACATTTTGTTATTACATTTTTCATCTTTTTTTTTTCTCTCTCTCTATGAAGATTGATGTATACATTTACTTCTAGAACCTATTTGGTCTAACTTTTGATAAATCAAATCATGATTTCTAACCATAATTTTTTTTATTCAAATAAATTTATGATAAACTTCTCTATTTTTATTTAAATTTTATTTTTATAAAATGTAATTATTCTAATAAGTCTTTTTAAAAAAAAATTCAAATGGACACTTAATTGTACAGTTTAGTTAAGGGGGCTTTGAATGAGAATCAAGACCAAGGACAATGCAGAATATTGTAGGAAAGCCTAAGAGTAATTGCCTCGTTGGGTTCACATTTGAGTTTCCCTATGATGAAATTAGGATAAGTAGAATTACAAATTTACTAGTAAGTTTAAGCTAGTGCAAAGAAGTTTCAGTTAACTAAACTGGATTTTACTAGTTGATCAAAACTCAACACACTTGAAAATTACACTGGATATTTACTCCCTCCGATCAATTTTATATATAAGGGCCTTTTAACAACCATCACATAAATTAAAAAAATACAATTAAAAATAGTTAACTCATTAAAATTATCTAAAATTTTATTTGTTTTTCAAAATTGTTCACATTCAATGAAGTTCAATAAATTGAAGTAGGAAAAAGTTAGTAAATGCTATGCAGGAGGGAGTATATTGAAACAAGAGAAAGTCAATAAATATCTACTTCCAAATAAAGAGTATTTTAAATTAAAAAAAATAATTCAAACAATTTATAAAGGTCTCTATATTTAAAAAAAATATTCTATAAAGACTTTTATAAAAAGTCAAAAGGGAGTATATAGCATCAAAAAATAAAAATAAAAAAAAAATAGAACCAACACATATGATATATGTGTGTACATTTCTATTTTCTTTTTTCTTATTATATAAAGAGTTTAATCCTTAATCATTATCTACAAGGGTTTAAGGGTTTAGAGTTTAGTTATTTTTATTCTTAAAAGAAAGGATTCGATTAATTCTTTGCCCACTACATCACTAATAAAATGTCACCAATAACAGTTGAGATTCAATATATAAGAGATCCAATACTCACCAGTCACCATGCAAAGTTGAGGATTTAAATTTTGTGAAAAAAGAATTCATATTATAAGAAAGCTATATGTTGTTGAGTCCAATAACATTTAAATTTTGAAGGAAATGATAATACTAGATGCCAAATGAAAAAAATAGTAGACTAGCTAGAGATTGATTGCTTTAGGAGCCGGACGTGGATACTTATGTCTATAATTATAGCTCAGAGTCTATAGCCCGGACCAGTGTCCCCAAGCTACTTTAAAGTTTTGTTTCGAATAGTTGAAAAATAGGAACCGAGAAATATTAAAAAATAAAATAAAATAAATTTAGATAAAAAAAATGTCTATTTTTTTTATTTTTTTTTACCTCCTATTTTTCTCTTATCAAAACTTAACGAGGGTATAGAGTTACAGTAATTTAATTAAAAATTACTCATATTGTTATTAAAAATGTCTTTTATTTTTGGCCAATTATTGGAAGGTCTTAATAAATTAATTATTAAGAAGATGTGCCCTTTGCTTTGAGACACTCAATAGTACGAAGGGTATCTTTTAGTAGAACTTTGACAATTTCGATGATAATCAAAATATAAGTGGCTGTTACTAAAGGGCCGCTAATCAGAGTAGCTAGGTTGCCTGTAGGGTAGAAATAGTCCATGTCCTTCATAGAGATTTACATACTAGTTATAAACCATGTTATTAAAATCAGATTTGATCGGCCGATTCGATCGGTCGGACTGAGAATCGGTACCTGGTCCGGTCCGATTGTAGTCGAAGACTGGCACTATTCAGAACCGGTGAAAACCGATCAAGAACCGATGAAACTGGCCTTGAATCGATAGAACCGGTTCTGAACCAGTCATAAACCGGTTTTGAAGTATTTTTTTTTTCAAATTTTTTTTAAAAATTCTTTTTAATTTTTAAGATAAGATAACATTATTTTTAGTACAAAATATATTTTTTATATATTATAATATCATATAAGCATTATTATGATATATAACTATTAAAAATTATATTTTTACTTAATAAAAAATAAATAATAAATTATTAACTTACTATTTTGAACTCAAAATATGATTATAGATGAATATTAGTTTATTTAAATTAAAATATTGAGTTATGAAACTCAATAATAATTTATTTGTGATAAATAATAGATTGATAATTCAATATTATTTAGTTTGAGATTTTAATTAAGTTATAAAATTTGTTTAAACTTATATTATTTATTTTAAATATATTATTTTAATCACTACCGGTCTGACCCCGGTTTGACCTCGGTTGAACCATTGAACCTTGAATCAGTGACTTGTCCGGTTCAATGTCCGGTCCGGTTCTGACAACATTAGTTATAAATACTAATCTATTTAATTAAATAGATCATATTGAGGTCTCATAAACTTATTTTCAAGGTGTAGCCTAAAATTTATCAAGTTAGATTTTTTAAATTATTATTATTATTATTACTTTCTCCGCTTCAAAATATAAATTTTTTTTAACAAAGTATATACAAATTAAGAAAGAAAGTTAGATTATTTAAATTTATCAAAACTTTATATTATTTTTCAACATTACCCTTAATAAATATAATTTTTAAAATAATTTTTTCTTTCATGAGTTAATTAATGAGAAGGGTAAATTAGAAAAAAAACTATTAATACTTATAACTTTACCTAAAAATGACTTATATTTTGGTTCAAAAAAATATTTTAAAAAAGAACTTATATTTTGAACCCAATGAGTATTATTTAACATATATAATATAATTAATATAAATTAGTTTTATGAATATTCTTATTTATTTGATGGATTGAAATAGTTATGAGGACAACCATTATTTAATATATATATATATATAATATAATTAATATAAATTAGTTTTATAAATGTTCTTTTTTTTTTTTTATAAATCGAAATAGATGTAGAGACAATCGTTATACGTGCTCAGACATCCTTCTTCACTGCTTTTTGTATTATCACTTTTTTGTAGATGAGAGTAAGTAAGTTAATATGTGAAAAATCTAATAAACTAGATTACAAGAGAAGAGAAATATGTGAGGTTTATAAAAGTAAAGTGAGTAGTTATTTTTCTATTATATTGCTTAAACATATGGGTCATAAGATAAATATATATGGACCATACATTTGGTGACTAGAAGTTTAAAGTTTACAATTTTTTTTTTAAATTAAAGTTGATAATTTTTTCCACTTTACTTTTTAATAGGTTTTTAAATAGGTTTTAGGTTATATCAGACTTTTAGAAGGCTCAGTCTTAATTTTAAAATAAACCCTCATAGAGACTAATAGATTAGACTTAGACTTTAGATTTATAACAAAAATTTGATTTATTTAATTAAAGTCTAACTTAACATAGCCTACTTCCTTCCTTTACTCCCCATTAAAGGTAGTTCGTTCGGTCTGTTTGACACCCAATTTTTTTAATAAAATGATATTTTGAGTTCACATATTAGGAATACAGAAAATTATTTCTGAAAAAGCTTTATAGCTAATCGGTAGATAGCATTATTATGCAAGGCCAATTGTAGTAATAGAAAATTAAGACTATTCCAAGTGTCAAACCTAAGGGAGATTAGGTTTAAGTTTTGCAAGTCTAACTAATTTCAATCCAAGCACAAATTACAATGATTAAGATTAAAGAAGGCTATTATTTGCTCTTATTGTCTTTAAATATATTTATCCCTAGCAAGGGATATCAGTTCTTAATTCACAACTAAAAAAAGATTAAATTGATGAAAATAAATTGTAAAGTATAAGAATTTAAGTTAATCTAATCAATATAATCAATCTGTTTTGGATCTACATATATTTTAAGGGTAAGTTACCACCTCTCAATTTGAAAAAATTACATGTTATAATTATAAATTTTAATATTTTAACACCATTGATACTAATATTTTGATTTCATTAGGCTCAACTTTTATTTTTTTTTACTTTTAAGTTTAAGTTTTGAATATATTTAGGTTCAAATTTTTTTCGGATAGATTATTCAAAATTTTTGTGAGGATTTTATTGAACATAATAAATATAAAGTTGAGATGATTTACAAGAGGAAAGCCCAACTAATTCAAACCATCAAATAATTTTTATAAAAAATACCATTTTATTTTTCTAAAACCCAAATTAGTAAGAAAAAAAGTTGAAAGACTATCAAACTAAATCCTTTTTAAATTAGGTCGCTCCCAATTAACCCAAGGACCTAGATACATCATTGTAAGTATTAGGGGATTAGAATTCATCTTAAAAGATAACTAAATCTAACTTTACTTCGACACACGCAATTGTTATTATAGTATCCTCATCACTTTTTTGTCAATTAATCCTTATTAAATTAGAATTAAATTTGCTCTTGTGCTATCCATACTCCTAAATAAATCATGAAACCAGATTATAAGTCATCACAAATTCCAAAAATTATTTCTAGTTTAATTATTTGTGCTTATCTCTTTATAAATAGGCCCATTTTTAACCTCTCAATACATTGAGTTTACCTATTAGTTAAATCCTATGTTGATTGATCATAAAATCTAGATGAAGAATAAGAAAGACAAATAAAATTTTAAATGATGAACTCAAATTAATAAATATCTATGAGTTAAAAATCCAAACCAAGACTAGTTAAAGAAGTCAAAATAGTCAATTCCAATTAGACTAAATCTTTAACCCTAATTGGGAGCGTTGTTTCTATGCGTGGCACAAAGCCACGTACGGACACACACAAAATGTTGTGGCCGCGCAGTTTTCTTTTTAAATTTAAAAAGAAATCTCCTCTCCCTCACATATATCCACGCATTCAATGCGTGGATTTGACCTCTATGCATAGAATCGTGTTCCCCTTAACTGGGGGTAGGCAATTCATAAAATTCAAGAAACTACGAGATTGCGAGGACATGTGTTATGATAATTACATTTATATACTCTACTCTTTCCTCTTTTATCTTAGAATGCCCCTTTACATTCACTCTGGGTATCCAGCCAAATCGATCTGCAAGGGAAAATCTCTCACCAAAATGATTAGTAAATTTGTTATATTAATTCCCTAGCAATTCAACTAGGAGATTGCGAGGGAACATTCCTTGTCATATAGTGAGATAACTGCAAGAAAAGTTTCTCATTATTTAGTGAGAAAGCAAAGCCCTCGCTATAAGAATTGCGCTAGGAATTAGAAACACGAATTTCCCCTCTTCTTCTTCTTCTTTGATATGTTGAACAAGCTAATCAAATGTTTTTTTTTTTTTAGCTTCGATTGCTAAAATTTCGTGCTAAAATGACAAACACATTCAATTGTAATTAATTTGAAGTGAAATGACAACAAAATACAAGGTATTTATTTGGTCTGCACAGTCATAGTGTTGAACATCACTTTCATCCATAAAAATTGAGCCAATGTCACCTTCTCCTATGAATGCTTTATTTCAATGGGAGGACACATCGTTAATACAATTTAATGAATGACAATGTTTGCTCAACATAATGATGCATAATTGAAAGGAGTCGGTCGTGTTTTAACGCGGAACTAGGGAAAAGAGTAAATCGAGGGATGGGCCGGGTCTTTGTGGGATCATTGTTCTCCTATGTAGTTTGAGATGGGCTTCAAGGGGCTACAATGACTTTGATTTATAGTAGTTTAAAAAGTAAATCATACTATTAATGATTGTGATTATTACTTATTAGAATAGTTTAATACTATATATATTTTATATTTTGTATATAAAATATATTTACTCTGCTCCTTTTTATAAGAAATAAATAACTATTTTATTAGAATTAAGAAAAATTGTTGAAATCAGTTAAGTACAATTAATATGTAACAATATAATGTTTCTTTCCAGAATTACCCATATTTAAGTATATAAGTGTTTAATACACTGTATCACGAATAAAATTTTCATATCTAATAAAGGGTACAAAAGGAATTCGTCATTAAATGCATAAGATAAAAGGGGTTAATTTCTTATAAATAAAATCAAAATAATGTTTCCAAAAATTTCTTATAAAATTGACTAGAGGGAATGTAATATTAGTTTTTAATTATTCGTTAGAAATATACTCAGAGGTTACAAAAAATGTTTTATATTGATATCTCATTCATTGATTTCGTCGTGCTATTTATTTTATCATTAATTAAATATATATTTCTTTAATTGGACAATATTATGTGTGTAGTTTTGTCAACAATTAACTGTTTTTAATTTTATCCATATTAGCTAGGTTCCTAGGGGGCAAATAACATGGGTGAGACATATTTGCATCTACTACTAAAGCTCCTATCATTATATCTACTAAGTCGGCCAACTACTAAAGTTGCAATCATTATGCACTAATACTTTAAGTTGCTTATTATATTTGTATCGGATACTTTTTCAATATCGATATATGCTGATACTTCTTAAATACATATCCAATATATCATTTAAAAAAAATAAATAAATTTTTTATACATAATTAATACTTATAAGATCCAAACACACGATTGATCAAACATAGAAGTTGTTTTCTCTAGTGGAGATGTATGTGAAAACTTTAATGGTCCTGGAGTTTTAGAAAGGGCAATATTGTCTTTTCATGAACCAAACATAGAAGATGTATCTTTATAAATGATGGGCATGGTTTTATGTGTTTTATTTGATATTCAATATTATTAAATTATTATAAACATGTTCTTAGTTTAGATTTTTTATAGTAATTATAATTTTTTTTTATATTTTATGAATTTGTAAATAAATAAATATATATTTATGCATATATATATATATATTTGAAGTATCGTATTTTATATTTTTAGATATAATAATGTTAACGTATATTATATATGGTATTTGGATTGTATTTGTGCATCATAGAGTACTTTCAAATATAAATAGAGCAATTTGGAACGATTTGGATTTCGTGTAGTCTCTGATGCACTGTCCAATGAGAAAAAAAAAATTTGTTCATTGGTAATCTTAATCTTACAATTATTATCATGCCACACTATCCATTATGATTTAAAGAAGAAGGGAGATTTACATTTAAAGACTAAAATAATAAATTTATTATTACTTATTTTTTTAATTTTATTACTCAATATTTAATTCTTTTTTATAATTAATTTTCTTTATTAGTTGCCTTTAGGTGTAATTTCTCCATCTAAAACGGACATCGTTTAGCTAAATACAAAGGATGGCGTAGCAAGACAATATCCGCGGATCAAAACAGACCCACTGGAACCTTTATGCTTTGTTTGGAATGAAAAAAAAATAGAGAGAAAAAAATACGAGGAGAAAAAATAACAAAAAATTTAAGACAAGAGATATCTAAGTTCTTTCTTATTTTCTCTCTAAATTTTTCTCTGCCCGTTATTTTTCCCTCATCCGAACCCAAACAGAGGGTTATACTACACTACTGGACCAAAATGGTGTCCATTTACAATTGAGACACTTTTTCTTCAATTTATTAGTTGAATAGAGATCCCGAGTTCTGTGGGTATTGCAAGGAAGCATCGCGGAAATTTCGTGACGAATATCTTCCCGTGTTCACATTCGATTAAAGAGTCTTCCTTACCTTTTATTGTCCGTGCCTATCCTAAAGCCACGAAAGATTCCTACCTCCATACCTGTTAATCCATTACAGGCGAGTAATGCCACCTCGGGGGGTCCTTCTCTTTTCCCTTCTTTTTATCTTAAAAGGAAACTTAAGTAAATGTCTCGAAGACGAGCAGAGATGATGGTCGACCGACTTGCCTCAGTTTGATTCTCTTCCCCACGTTCCTTCTACTCCAGGCTACCCCTGAATTTTCCGATCGAGGATGGAATTTCTACCTTTCTTGAAACTTGTAGAACCAGAAAGTTAATTATAGCATAATCAATAGAGGTCAAATTAAGGAATTTTCTCGGAGGTGCGATACTTTAATTAAACTAATGGGGACCCAAGCAGAGAAAAGAAGCACACACTATATATATAGCTCATTGCGTTCTCCGAAAGCTTAATTGGCATCTTTTCTTTCTTCCAACCTGATAATGTCTCCCCGCATATATTCAGCTGATTCATTTCATGTTTATGACTCAGCAATTACCATCAAGGTTCGAATATGTAGCTCAGACGACTATCAGTGACTGATCAGTCATCTGTATATGGATACTTTTTTACTTTGTGAGTCATTCTGTTGCTTTTGTGCTTTAATTTCCTTCTTTCTTATCCTTTCTCTCCATCCTGTGTTGATTATCTATGGGGGCAAACTACGGCAAAGCAAAGCGAGGAAATTAATTAACATCACTATTAAAGCATATATATATATATGATGAATATTTTTAGAGAGTGTTATCAAATGTTGCCTCCACTTTGTCTTTTGAGTATTGCTTTGGTGGTCAAAAAGACATTCGAAACTTGTTGATCAGTTCAACTATATATATATATATATATATAAGTTTGGCATCTATATATACCACTTCTTCTTCCTCTCAACTCCTCATCTTCATGACAACACAAATCTTTCATCAGAGTTGACTGTTATTAGCTGCTAGCTAGGTGTTTTTGCAATATATCTTCATTTGCTTGATTAGTCACCTGACTTTGTGGATATTTATATATATAGTCTTTATTCATCAAATGACTCGTTGGTATGCATGATACTACTGCACAATTTGCCTTGTTTATTTCAAGATGGAAGCAGAGTTTAATTTGCTTCTGATTTTCATAGGATCCATCAATCTGTTGCAGATGCCATTCTAAGCCACATTAATTGCTGTGTACGTACGTGTGTATAACTCAAGAAACTAGCTGGGCATTCCTTCCGTAGAGGTAGGTCTATGCATGCTCTTAATTAATTAACCAGCCTTTTAATTACTGTCTTACATTAATCTGCGTATAGCTGTAGTGATATTTCTATTCAGAAAGAGCTATAAATCCAAGAACGTCATGGAATGAACGAGGATAATCCAACCTTTATTTTCATTTCATCACTTAATTTCAAATATACCAAAAAAATTTTTTTAATTAGGATATCGGTTCAAATTATATTTAGCGGATTTTGAAAATTAGGCTCTAAGCACGTTAAGAATTAAAACATACATAGATACAGATTATGAATGAGGGAGGCATCCTTTTTTGCTACACTAAAATCGCATCAGTTAATTAGTAGCTAATATGAGTTAGACGTTATTGGAGTGAATTAAATTCATGCACATGTATGATCAGTCATGGTCAGACTTAGATGGACAATAGCTCTTGCATGTGACTGGGAATAACTGCTTTGAGGACTCATAACGTTCTAATTCTAATGGTGACCACCACAATGAAAGAGACAGATAACTAGATAACTGCAGGCTGCTTCCTAATCAGGAAAGTATAGTTAAAATGGAAATTGATGAGTAATACAATATTAGTCGAATGGCCGGGGATTATGGGATTATTATTAGTTAAATATATTATATATGTGTTTGCACATGTATTTGCTGTTTAGTCCATGAGGTGTTGCCACATTTTTTTAAGTGTAGGATTAATTAATTCTCACCAGGCTTCACCCTGGCTCTTGAGGATTACAAGGTGTTTTCGTTTAGAATTGAAACCCAAGTTTAAACAACCCAAATAATGTAACAGGTGAACTTTCAAATGTTGCAGTAGGCCACAAGCATCATAATCTTATATCTAAAAAAATTAATACCTTGTCTACCAACAAAAACCAATCTCATATATTATGAGAGGGTGAATTTAAGTGTGTTTTGGAGGTATTAATTCATGGATTAATAGATAATACTTCTCCTATTTCTTATTATAAGGTATATTCTTGGAATATTAAGGTTTTAAAATATAAGTCATTTAATGAAATTTATGTATCATTTAATATTTATTTTTCATTTTTATACTTATTGAGAATACTAAAAAAGAGTTATAGTAAAGGAAGATTAAGAGAGATACATTTAAAAAGAGTTATAATTTAATGAAGGTAATTTTAGAAAGTCAAGGTAATTTTTAAAAATATTAAGGTTTTAAACTAATTTCCTAGGTATATGTAAGGTATCTAAATATGACTTATAATAGCGACTAGATGAAGTAATCTATAAAAGCTTAGCACATACCCTACAAGTTTCATATGTAGTAATCAAAATGTTATATTATTTACTCTCCTCTTTTAAAATATAAAATATAAGTTATATTTACTTACCTCACACTTTATTAAGAAAAAATTAATTTTTTTTAAGATTTTTAAAAATTTTCAAAATTTCCCTCAAACCATAACTTTTTTTACTCTTCTCTTTCAAAATATAAATTATATTTACTTACCTCACACTTTATTAAGAAAACATTAATTTTTTTTAAGATTTTTAAAACTTTTCAAAATTTCCCTTATTAAATAGAGGTAAAAATAAATTATTCTTTTTTACCATAACTTTTTTTACCTTTCTCTTTCATAATTAAATACTATTATAAATAGAGATAAAATTAGAAAGAAAGTATTAAATGGTTTCTAATTTTTACAAAATAACTTATATTTTGAAATTTTAACACCCATCAAATTTACCTTATATTTTGAAATGAAGCGAGTATATTCTTTTTAATAAAAATAGTCTAAACATAAAGAGAAATAACAAATAGAGAAATAAACTTCATTTGCATTACAAATATAAAAAATTATTTGATTTATACTTTTTTTTATTAAACATAGCATATATAATATTTTGAAACTATTTATTTATTTTTTTTCTTTGAAAATTTGATAGGGAACCAATCAAGACCCATGAGCCAAGAATCTTTAATACTATTTTGGTCCCCAAACTCACTGACCGACCTCATTGTCAAGCTTTTTTCAACCTTGCAATATCCTGACCGTTCCCAAACGTTAAATTAGTGCAAAATGAAAATAAATGTGTTTTAATATTCTGACACTCTGATTTGTCATCCTTATTTAGCCAAAATAGCAAGGTTATAAAAATATTCAGAGCCTTGCGCCCTTTCTTTTTTTTTTTTCCCTTTTCTTTTCTTTGTTTCTTTTTTAAATGAAAGTCATATGCACCCTTTATTTCTAAGCTTCGTAAAATTAGTTTGAAACGAAAATAAAAGTAATTTAATATTCTAACACATTATATCATTATGTGAATCTAAGAAATTCGTAACCCTTGTTTTGGTTAGCCCAAAAATTATATATGCAAGTTAAAATTCAGAGTCTTGATCCTCTCCGGCTTCTAATGCAATTTCATGCTTTTCCAATAATTTTTATCATCATTTTCTACTGATCCTCATGAAAAAAAAATTTCAAACTGATTTTCATATATATCGGAGTTCAAATATGATTATTATGATCATACTTGTTTGTCAATGGCAGTCTTGCATGAAACACGACGATGACACTCACACGTTGATGTGGGGGGAGGCACGTGGCCCCTTCACACTTAGCCATTTCTCTCTATTATTGCGCCAAACACACTCATTTCATGCCTCTTGTCACGCTTTGAACGTGCCCAGTGTCTTTCGAACTACCAAGAAATAATAGGTGGCCTGCCGCCCACCTAGGGGTGGGAATAGGCCAAGTCAGGTCAGGCCTTGCCTAAATAGGCCAGGCCTGCAATACAGGCCTTAGGCCTGAGCCTGGCCTATTAGCCTATGTTAGGCTTTTTTTCAGGCTCAGGCCTGAGCCTGTAAAAGGCCTGGCCTGGCCTGAAGTCTATTTAAAGGCCTATCAATTGGTAGGCCTTCAAATAGGCTTAAAAGTCTAGGCCTTGAAGGCTTTAAAGAGGCCATTGGCCTGTTTAAAGCCTACATAACAATAAAAAATCAACAAAAGAAATATATATGTTTAAATAAAAAAATTAATAAAGGACTTATCTTGTACATTATTCTACATAGTAATAACAAAAATTAATCTTATAACACTATCCATGCTCAAGTTGTAGTTAAAACCTTATTCAACATAAATGTTTGCAACGAGAGACGTAATAAAGATTAATGGGCGATGACTTGAGAGAATGGAGGCATTGATGGAAGCTGAGTTTAGGTTAGAGTTTGTCAATCTGACTGTTTGAGAGAAATGAGAAGAAATAACTGAAAATAAAGGTGGAACAAGAAGGTGCAATAGAGATTTAAAGTGACTGAAAAAAATAATATTACATTATAAAATATTTAATTTTTATTATATATTTTATACATAATATAAAATAAAAAACATAAACAGGCCTGGCCTGATAGGCTTCAGGCCAGGCCTCTAACAAACAGGCCAGACCTATTTAACTAAATAGGCCTGGCTATTAGCCTAAGCCTGGCCTATTTAAATAAATAGGCCAGGCCATGCCAGGCCTCATGTAGGCCAGGCCATAGACCCCTGATAGGGGCCCGGCCTATTCCCACCCCTACGCCCACCCACTACTATTTATTTTGTTGGTTGAGCTCATCAATCAGCCATAAAATATCAATATTAGTGTTAATTAATATATATATATCATATAAAAGTATAGTAATAATCAATATTAATACTTCATTATTTATTGATATATCTCTGTTCATTTAGTTCTCATTTTGTGCTACTTTCAAAATATTCTAAATCTGTATACAAATCCGAGAGATTGATGGTATTAGTATTGGGGGCTTTGGACAATCACCTGCCATGTGATTTTGACCATTCCCCTTTCAATTAGCTAAAAAGATGATAGTATTAGTATTGATTGAATCGTGCTTTTATATATATATATATTATATTTTTCTTGAAAAGCAAAATAATAATAATAATAACAACAACCACGAAAGACTTAATAACGGTTGCAATGGACAAGTCACATTCCCCACATATCTGACATACAACTATTGTATAAAAAATCGGACCAGATTGACCGGTTCGACTTGTCCGATCGGAAACCGGTCCGATAGCAACTGAAAATTGGGGGGAACAGAATCAGTGGGAACTGGTCAAATCGGTCAAAAACCGGTACAAAACCGAGTTGAACTGATCCTGACCTTTTTTTTTTAATTTTTTTAAAAATATTTTTTTAAAACAAAATATTATTATTTTTAGTATAAATTTTTTTTTCTATATTATAATATGTTATAAGTATTATTATGATATATAATGATTAATAATAATAAATTTATCTAATAAATAATATGAAAATAGAACATTAATTGACTATATTATTAAAAATATATTAATTTATTCATAACCAGTCCGATCACAGTCCAACCACTTAACCTTGAACCATTGCCTCATCCAATTCAATGACCGGTCCAATTTTTAATACCTTGCATGCAACTATCCCTTTGACAAAGAAAGAAGAAAAATAGCAATTTATATTTGAAAATTTTGACCAAAAGATAAAATCAACTATTAAAAGACCACTGAAATCTCGCTATTTAAATTATGAATCAATATATTTATGTAAGTGACTGTTTATAAACTGCTATCTTTTGATATTTGTGACATTTACTTTTTTAATTTATTTTTTAGTCTCTTTTTTAATTTTTGTCAAGAATACTATATATCAGATCATAAATCATAAATATTCATAAAATTTAAATGATTTTCCCACCCAAGAACCCAGCACTGAGCCTTCTTTCTTTCATTGAGTTCCACGCGTATAAGCAATTATCGCCTCAAATTATGCCCAATGAAATCAATTCGTTTCAATCAATTATTAAAAAAAGTAAAAACATTCGTTTGAGCATTAATTTTTCAAATCAATCAAAACGTGCAATAGAAGCAAAAAAGAAAATAAAAATGCTACCTACCTATTGTGGTCATTTTCTTTTCAGTAGTTCTTCCTAAGTCGAAGACGAAGAGGAAGAAAACACAGTAAAAGGTCAGCTTCTTGTTTTCTCAGTTAATCAGTAACTGCTTCTTTTTCCTCCACTAAACAATGAAAGGGAGGGAAACAGCCAGTACATATATTTTTTAGTGTTTGCTTTTTAGTTTAGCTATAGATAATTAGGAATTACTGCGGTAATAAATTTCTGTTGAGTATTTTCTATATTATTTTCTGAGTTCTTGGGGCTGTATTCTTCCGCATTTGAATTGGTAGCGAAAAACATGGAACCGGAAATTTCGGCGTGAGTGCCTCTTTTTGGGCCAACAAAAACGGTGTGATTGAAATTGAACCACTTTGGGTTAGATTATTAGATTGTCAACTACTGAAAATATTTGTAACGAAACTGAAACTGCCTATCGTTTTGGAGGGAAAATTCAGTTTGGATTTCTTTTTTTGACCCAAGAAAATTGATCTTGCAGAACTGAGAGACGATTTACTGATGAAGGTGTTCATTGAGAATCTTGTGTGTTTTGGTAATTTGGTTGTGAGAATGAAGCGTATGACAAAGGCATTAAAAACTGACAGTACTATCTTTCCTGACAGTTTCCAGAACTATGAGCCTCTTCAAGAATTCACCTTGTCCCCAGAGTGACGTAGAGGCCGGAAGTAGCAGTTACCGCGATCATGACGACGAGGATAGTTCGTCTGACCCATTTAGTATTACCAGAACAAAGAATGCTCCAATTGAAAGCCTCAAACGTTGGAGGGTATGTGTTCTATGACTGAATAGCTCACTTAAACATGGGGTACTTCGCCTTTTGAGTTTTGACTTCTTGCTTCTTCTCTGTTCATTTGTCTGTCAACCTGTTTCTCCATATCTGTACTCTGGTAATACTATCTATATCTTATTGTTTGCTGTTATAGCTGCCTCTGAGGTTGAGTCTCCGTTCTTATCTGACCGAGTGATTCGGAAGTGTTTCTCTGCTTTTTGTACGTATGATTGAATGATTGAATTTAGGATCTTATGCGCTCATTTTCTATTGTTGCGATCGAAGTGGATTTTTGTTTTGCTCTTGGGTCCGTAGAGAGAGCGCACCTTCCTCTCGTCCTAATGTATCGCTCTATCTATTTTAGGAGCCAAACAGAAACTACTTGTGAAATGATTACTTGTGACTCTTAGAGAAGAGGCTTTTCGAAAATTGGGCTTTTCAAATTTTAGAGCTCAAGGAGGTGTTCGGTATAGTGTGAACTTGACCATGTCATCTCACATACGATGGGATTATATGACAGGGTTTGGTATAATGTCCTCATCTAAGATAACACCTTGATATCATATCCCATGCAAAAGAATGTTAGCTGATGGATGTCAATTTTTTTGTTTGGGTAATACTAACCGATTTCTGGAGATTAAAATAATTTATAGAAAAATATAAGCATGTAAAATATAATATGTACATTATTAAAAATAATTGCACATGAACTTTTATTTTTTGTTTTTTTGGGTATTTAAATTGGTGGTATCTTACATCAACTAGCATGTATAAGATACTGCCAGTTTAAATGAAAAAATAGGTTACCACGAATATTGTAGTATCTTATACTACGATATTTCATACCATTGTATGTTAGTTACCATGGTACATTATACCAAACTCCTGATCAGTGTACGAGTCTCCAATAATAATTTATTTATGGAAAAATATAATCATGTAAAATATAACATGTACATTATTAAAAATAATTACACATGATCTTTTATTTCTTCTTTATTTTTTTTGTATTTAAGTGGGTGGTACCTTACGTTAACTAGGATGTATAAGATACTGCCAGCTTAAATGCAAAAATAGGTACCATGAATATTATAGTATCTTATACTATGATATCACCTAGCTCTCAGTGCTCAAATCTTCCTCCCTTGAACCGTTCTCTCTGCCTGTATTGCTTTCATTTTGACTCTGCATGATAAAGGACTTTATAGATTATGTATCTCATCTAGTCTGGCTGAACATAGGTGAACTAACATCTAACTGGTAAAAATAGAAAGCAAATGAGAGTGGATCAGCTTAAACGAGTCCAGAACTTAATTAGTAGCACTTTCCAATGGCCAAAAGAAGGAAACAGATTTCACTCAGGTGCTAAAGGTGAGCGCACCTAGCCTGAGATGTTCACTAATCTGAAGATGTAGACCCCAGTTTCTGATACTTAGTGAACATAATATGAGCGATTTCTTGATCATGCTCCATTTCATCTTAAGTCAACTTCACTTACCATTTTGTTAGTGTCAATGTTGTTTTGCTGTAGCTTAGTTACAATGTTAAGAATTAAGGTAAATAGCTTGTTGGGCTTGCATCTGGCTTTTCTTCTTGCTATTTTGTCTGTTTGCCTTTTGTTTTCACTGTAATTATTAGATAATGTTCTCTTTAATGACTATCCAATAAATCTTTTTTTCCCCATCTTAGCAAGCCGCACTTGTGCTTAATGCTTCTCGTCGGTTCCGTTACACCTTGGACTTGAAGAAAGAAGAAGAGAATCGGCAAATATTGAGGAAGATTAGGGCTCATGCAGAAGCTATTAGAGTATGGTTCCTTCAATTGGACCTTTCATTATTGTTTGTTTACTTATGTGCATTGCTCTAATAATTTATTTTGCTCAACTAGGCTGCATATCGTTTCAAAGAAGCTGCAAAGCATGTGAATGGTGAGTCATTAAATTACCATTTGTGTATGCTGAATCATAAGAGTATCAGAAAAAGGTTTTCCTTACTGGAGTTTCCTGCTTTCCAGAAGTGCCTTTGATGTCATTAGATTCTTATCCGTTGGATTTTTATATTTTTCTGCATTTTTCTAAAGCAAAATCTGCTTGAAATTCTATTTTTGCATTTCTATGTTTTGAGGTAACTGTAATGGTCGTTGTTTGACCTTTACTTCATTTGGATAGCTGGTATGGCAGTTAGTTCCAACAGTTGTTTGATAAAATTGATTAATGTTTGGTATGTCACTTTAGTTTCTTCTGCAAATGGGACTGGAAAACCTCTAGCTTAGAAGTATGGTGTTATTTTTATAATTGTTATGATGTCACTAATTCATGCCATTCTTTTTTTCGCTTGAAATTAATTTTGAGAGTTTCATATTGCATGTAGCTATTTAGTCTCAATCGAATTCTCAAAATTTTGAAAATAGGTTTTAAATGGCCTTTCTGAATATATTTTTCTTGGATTAATAGAAGAAATCATATGAGAGGGAAAAACGATACAAGTTTATCAATCTGAATAGAGGAGATGAAAACGTAATATAAAATCAAATGAAACTAGAAACTTAAACATGCGGCAATGCTGATCATTATATATACATATCTGATTGGTACGCTTCCTTTGAAAACCTCGAACAGGACATGGCTACAAACATAATCTTAGCCCATAAGACATCTGATTCTGGACAATATAGAAGTAATAGAAGAAAAGGGAGAAAGAAGGAGGAGGAGGCAGATGTAGAAAGAAATAGAGGGGAAAGGAGAAGAAGGGAGGGGGAGACAACTAACAAGCCGATAGAATTTTATTAACAATCAATCAGAAGCTAGCTTCCCTAACCTTAATGACTGAGGGATTTATATAGAGGCTAAGGAATTATTCTCGATAATTTAAAAATGAAAGATAATTTTAAATTCCAACAAAATATAATTAAGCTGATAACTAACTCTATTTGGATAAAACCAAAGTACTTGAAATATTAGCTCCTGATCCTAATAAAATATTATTTCCACAATTTATCTTTAATCCGAATTTACAAATAATTAATAATATCTTTCCTATTCTCTTAACATTCTCCACTAACATCTATAGGCAACGATGCACCCCTGAAAAGACAGGCCTAAGTAATTGAATGTTGCTCTTATTCTCATTTTTCTGGGTGCTGTGAACTGTTATACTATCCTTTTCAATATTATGATACATGATTAATGATATATGGTGTTTGTTGCATGACTATAATCTTATTTTCTTAGCATTTTCCAGATTACATACAATTATTACTTGAGATGAACTTTGATATGTTTCTTATTTTATTTGTTACTAGCTTCTGTAGTATTATTTCTTTTGTAATATTGATAATTAGTGTTTTTAAACATTTTAGGAATCACATCTCCTCGTCCAACCTCAGTTGGTGACTTTGCTATTGGTAATGAACAGCTTCTTTCAATTTCTAGGGATCATAATATTGATGAACTGCAGAAATATGATGCGGTAAGTTTGCAATGAAATTTTTTCTTAATTTTGGCAATGGTGATAATTTTTTTCATAAAGATCATATCTCTGTTATGAATCATTGAGTCAGGCCAGAGGGCTATCAGAATTGTTGGAAACCAGTACAGAGAAGGGGATTAGTGGTGATGATGCAGACCTAGTAAAACGAAGGAATGCTTTTGGTTCAAACAATTATCCTCAAAAGAACGGAAGGAGTTTTTGGGTAAGGTTTGGTGCATTTTTACTCATAGGAGGCTAGTGCTTTTATTCAATTTATAATTATAATTATAATTGTGTGATGATATATTGACATATAATTTCTTTTTTAAATATTCCTTTCACAGCTGTTTATGTGGGATGCTTGCAAGGATCTGACCTTGGTTATATTAATGGTAGCTGCAGCAGCTTCATTGGCACTAGGAATAAAATCTGAGGTGAGATTGGCTCAGAAAGTTATTATACAATTCTTTGTGCTTGTTTTGCTGAAAAATGTAGTAAATCCTGGTAGTAGATATACAGGTATGCATATTGTTTACAAGATGATACCCAGATATGGCACTATTCTAAGAATGTAGAATAAGGTTATGGCAGCTATAGCATATAAAATATTTAGGAAAATATGTCAGTTGATAATAACTTACTAGAAATGAATGTAGCAATGAAGTTCTAAGCACTTTCTCACCAAAAACGAAACTAGCCAAAACCACTGTAAACCTTTACTTTATCACAGACCTGCCCATTACTTATCTGGTAGATGTATAATTTGGTGATACACCAGCACTTAGACCTGTCACCTGCAAAGGTGGTGTCAGTGCTGCATAAATATCTGTACTTGGTGGAGATGGTGGATTTGTCTCTTGACTCTCATTTTTTCATGCCAATTTCATTGAGCCAGCATTTTGCTTCTCTTAATAGCTTTTTTAAACTAAGTCATATTGAGTTTAGTTAGAAATTGTGAAGTTCCCTGTGTGTTTTTCTGTCAAATTCTTTGTAAAACTTAATAGAATTTCTTATTTATGTAAATTGCATACTTTTTTTCAACACTTTATCTGCTGCACAATGCTTCAGTCAGATTGGTAGCTTCCAATAAATTCATGCAATCATGCTATATATATATATATATATTCTGGTGCAGGGTCTCGCATACACTCATTTACTATCTGCGTGTGCCCTGTCTTTAGCTAAAGGTTGAATTTGTTATAAAACCAGAAATAAGTTTGGAAAATCATGTTTGAACTTGGAAGTCGAGCATTTTTTAATTATTATTGTACAAGTACACTGATATTTGAAAGATTCTTTTCTTGGGGGTGTGATAGGACCCAAACAGAAACTAAACAAGATATATGAAATAAAATTTTATAATTGAGAAAATATGAGCAAAGGAACTGATAGAATCCAACATTTGGTAGCCACAAGTAATTCTTGCTGTATTTAAGTAGCATGGTTTTTTCCATTACAAGCTAGAAGGGTTGGGTTCCACATGCTTTCTTAGGTCCTGATCAAACGGTATAACAATTGGTGTTGCTTCCACAAAAAGGGTTACTTGCAGATGGTGTGACTTGGTTGCTGACATGAGTGCCACAAAGTGGAGTCATCGATTACATGAGTTCTTTAGGGACGTGCTATGATGGGGTCCCATAATGGGATGCCACAAGTAATTTGTGTGATACTTAAGTAGTTTGGTTCTTCCCCTCTTACAAACGGGTTTTTAAGGGTGGGTTCTCGTGCTTGCTTGGGTCTGCATTAAACGCAACTCTAATAGAGTTGCTCTTATAAAACAGAAATAGAGCAGCAAAACACAATGAACAAACAACAAACCAGAAAACATAGACAGGAACACTCTACCTTTGAGGAGGCTAGATCTCTACTAAAACCAAATTATAATTCTTCCATGACTGGTTGATGTAGAAAAACAAAGGGAAGGGGAGGGAGAAAATGGAGAGAAACTGAGGGAGAGATACTGAAAGTACTGAAATATTATTCAATAGCCAAAAACGAAGTAACAACTAAATAACTCTTGGGCTATTTATAGAGCTCTAGTCCTAATCCTAGTTAAACTAAACTACTAGAGTTCTAAAGATAAAAGCTCTACTCAAACTAGTTTAAATATAGATGAGATAAAAGATAAATTCTATTTTCAAAGAAAACCGAATCCTAGAAGACAATCAAATCAATTCAAGATAAACTAAACTAAAATATTAATTCTTTTAAATATTCCATCACTAGTCCTCACTTAGGCCCTCCTCTTATTGACCCTTTCCTCGCTAACTTCCTCTAGAAACTCTTACCAAGAGCTAACACGTGTTCCATCCTCCCATCCTTGTTGTCGAGGTAAGTTATGCATCCTCACAGCCCACCTTTCCATTACTAGAATGCTTATATGTGCTAGAATATCCCTTAACTGCTGGGGCCTCTTTAGGGCGCTGTGTAAATTTAAAAATTAAGATCATATAGTCTATTTCTTCGTGGAGAAAGTAACTGAAAAATTTGACCAATATCCTTTCCTTTGTTGAGTTCAAACTACAACTTCTGTTTGTTGGTATTTTAGGTTTTATTCTTCGGAGATTGTCTATTATTTTATATAAACTGGAGAGAATGTGGTGGGCTGAGGCATTTGAAAGGGAGAGGAAGGGTAGGTTAGGTGAAGATGATCTGTTACTGATATGGGACATCTTGGGGGGTGGAAAGATTACACATTTGGACTTGTTAGGGATTGGAAAGATATAGTGCAAATTTTGTTTGTGTGGATAGGTTTTATAGAAATAATTATTTAGCTGAGCAGAGACTTTTGTGTTGCTTTTGCAAATGGTGTAATTTTTAATCAGGTGTCTCTTTCAGGGTATTAAGGAAGGATGGTATGATGGGGGAAGCATTGCTTTTGCAGTAATTCTTGTTATTGTTGTTACAGGTATAGTCTTTTCTGTCTTATCATTTTGAAGTTCATAACTGTTAAAGCTTTTGGTTTACACATTTGTGATTCTGTTTCTTAATTAGCTTTCTAGATTAAATTATGTCTGGTGGCGATATCATTCTGGGATCCACTTTCTTTTTTTTTTTTCCATGGAGGTTATAGTAATAACTTTATAGTGGTTATACTTATAACTTCACATGTAGTAATATTCTCCCTAGAGGCATATATCACCCTTTTTTATCTTCCTCTTGCAGCGATAAGTGATTATAAACAGTCCCTTCAGTTTCAACATCTAAATGAGGAGAAGAGAAATATACATTTAGAGGTTGTTCTTTTTACTTCATTTTTACTTCTTGATTATTGATATAATTTTCCTTCTTAATATACTTTTCTAATATTCCTTTTATTTTAAAATAAAAGTAGGTTATAAGAGGTGGTAGAAGAGTTGAGATCTCTATTTATGACATCGTTGTTGGTGATGTTGTACCCCTTAATATTGGTAATCAGGTACATGAGCGTCTTTTTTATCATTTTTGTTCTATTATACCTTATGGTTGCCTTTTTTTATGGCTATTATTTCTTAACTACTCTTCCGTAGGTCCCTGCTGATGGAATCTTGATCACTGGTCACTCTCTTGCTATTGATGAATCAAGTATGACTGGGGAGAGCAAGATTGTAAGTGTTCTATCTTATGGAGAATTAAAGTAATTATTACCTCCTTTTCCTAGTTTTGATGATAGTTTTGAATTTAACAGGTCTATAAGGACTCTAAGGACCCTTTTCTGATGTCTGGTTGTAAAGTTGCAGATGGCAGCGGCACCATGCTGGTGAATTTTATACTTACCTACTTTTTTGTTTTTCTGGTAACTGCACAGTTTTTGTGATACTTATTTCCATAGGATGCTGCTTAAGTGTTTATTTATCTTGTTATTGTTCTTGGGTGGATGGTGATCTGAAAGAGATAGTGTGTTTAGTTTGATTTTTATTATTTTGAGTAGATGATGGAAAGACACAATCGTTAGTTCGTAATTTAACTTTGATTAATAATTCAGTAATTATTTAAATTTAATAACATTTTGTCATTTGTAGTGTAGCCTGCCTGTTTTATTAATTAAACTGCTTTTTTTTTTTTGGGGGGGGGGGGGTGGTTGTGGTGTGGAATGTTTATATGAATTTCTTTACTTGGACAGGTACTTGGTGTTGGTTTAAATACTGAATGGGGGCTTCTGATGTCTAGTATTTCAGAAGACAATGGCGAAGAAACGCCCTTACAGGTTCTCTATTTACATGTGGATTTTTTCAGAGCTTTCATGTGTCATCAGTATGTCTAACTGTACAGGGTCTTAAAATAGGTACGTTTAAACGGTATTGCCACTTTCATTGGTATTGTTGGACTCTCTGTTGCTGTTATTGTTTTGACTGTATTGCTGGCCAGGTAAGTGTTAATGACTAATGCTTTCCATCTGTTCTTTGCGAGATTTGGTTATAGATTTTGTTTCCATGTCTCTGAAATGTTGAAATTATAAGCAGATATTTCTCTGGGCATACTAGAGACGCAAATGGAAATGTTGAATTTAAGGCAGGCAAGACAAAAATTGGTCATGCAATTAATGGAGCAATCAAAATAGTTACAGTCGCGGTATGTATGTTGACAGATACTGGGTTGTACACATGCACATTGCATATGTTTATGCTTGTGTCTTTATTTGAAAACATTCAAGGGCTTTCAAGTTAATGCTTATTTGGTGATTGTGACTACCTTTAGGTGACCATTGTAGTAGTTGCAGTGCCTGAAGGGCTTCCTTTAGCAGTTACCTTAACGTAAGTATGCTAATGTTCATTTAAATAAGACTTGCTTTCAAGATTTCTCCACTCATTCTCTGTTACCACATCTTGATGGATGTTAAAACTTTGGTGCATTGCTCCTTATGGATAGATCAATTGTCATTGCTCTTGTGTTAAATATGATGTTTGATCTGTTAGTTACCTTAGCGCCTCTAATTTGGCTGAAAAGATTTCAGTGACCTCAGCAGTGTAATGATTTAGAACCTCCGAGGTTCAGAGTGTAAGGCATATGTTCAATTTGTATAATTTACCAAAATTTCCTATTACCCTTTTATTAAGCATTATCTGTATCAATATCAGGTTTTATATGATCTTTCAGTCCATAACATTTTTTGTCTTTGTTTTGTTCTTTAAATCTCAATTTTGTCTACTTATACTCTTTTTTATTTGTGTTTTAGACTTGCCTACTCAATGAGAAAAATGATGGCGGACAAAGCTTTGGTATGCCTCTTGATTTTGATGCTTCAATTGCATTTTGTCGTATTTATTTGCTAAATATACTTGAATATAGGAGAAATAAAACTGCAGGTGAGGAGGCTTTCAGCCTGTGAGACAATGGGCTCTGCCACAACCATTTGCAGTGATAAGACTGGTACATTGACCATGAATCAGGTTCGTTATGAGGTCATGATGCCCATTTTTGGAGTTTTGAACTTTTGATTTAATTTTTTTTTTTTATGTTACGGCAACTTTTTTGCAGTGTACTTGTTGCAAGTGTTTTCATCTTGTAGTTGTATCTGTGCCAGTCAGCTCTTGCAGAGTAGATAGCCTCTTAGCTTTTGAGATGAATTAGGAGTTCAGAATTTCATCTAACCTGTTAATCTGGAATTCGCATTGGGTGCTTAGGGTGATCATCATCCAGACAAGATTTAGATGGTCCAGATTTACAGTTTTTTGTTTTGATTTTTTATATAATAACAATATTTTTTTAAAAAGTGACAGTTATAAAATTATATCTATTTTAGATCCTGCATCTAATAAAATAAAAATATATTGAAAATATAATAATAAAATATAATTAAATCTGAATTGTCCCGATTAAATCTGGACAATCCAAAAGCCCAATAAGCACACAGTGCTCATCCAAGTGATAAGCACTGAGTGCTGTCATTAATCAGATAGCTCTTGTGACATACATACAAATATGAAAGGGCACATGTTTTAAGTGCTTGTCAGTAGTTCTTTAACTTGGATAAATTTTTGGGGAAGTGACTGCTTATGGCCTTGGTTTGTGGAGATAGTAGTGTTTTAGTTTGTTTTTTCAAATTTCATGAATTCTTTGATTGACAGATGACTGTGGTTGAGGCTTACGGTGGTGGGAAGAAGATTGATCCTCCTCACAACAGGTCAGAGCTCCCTCCAATTCTCTGCACTCTGATCATTGAAGGTGTTGCACAGAACACCAGTGGCAGTGTTTATATGGTTGAGGTATGTTAGAACTAAGGTGCTCTTTTTCTTTATCCACGTTTCATGATGATTGCATATGCTGAAACAGTATTGCGACTGCATGGATACTTTATATTATCCTTTACAGGGGGGTAGTGATGTTGAGGTGTCTGGATCACCGACAGAAAAGGCAATTTTACATTGGGGAGTTCGGGTTTGTTTTAATCATAAATTTTCTTCTTCTTTTTAAGTAAAATTTTTTTAAACAATTCTGACTGTTTGAATAACTCAGCTGGGGATGAATTTTGAGGCGGTCAGATCAGAGTCATCAATTATTCGTGTTTTTCCATTTAATTCAGAGAAAAAGCGTGGAGGAGTTGCAGTAAAGATGGTACTACGGTTTTGTATTTACTTTTTTTCGTTTTGCTTGCATGTCATGTTTGGCATATCAATAAGATTATTGCACTGTGATGTTTACATGTACTTTTTTCCAATTTGATACTTTAAGATTTACTGTATATTTTGGTGGTTGTAATTATGACGGGCTTGTAGCTAATGGACCAAGAGTATTAAAAACTTATGAGATGAGGATGAAGAGAAAGGATAACAGGAGGGCCCAAGATTGCATTATCTGCTGATGACGGGGCCAGAGAGGAGGAAAAGGAGAATAGAGTGTTTGTTTGTAACTAACTGGTCACATGGGGTAGGAGATGGAGATGGAGATGAGAGAGATAGCAGGTTGTTAGGGGGGAGTATTTAGGAAGGTTGTGGGTCAGAGAGTGGGCAAGGAAGATTTATCTTTTTGTGGAGAGTCTATAGCCTCTCAAACCCTCGAGGGTGTTTGATTCTTTCTTCATTCTCTCTTCTTTCTGTGCACTCTTGAATCTGTCAGTCCGTATCTCTTTGTTTTGGGAAAGGAATTACAACTTCTTTATAGATAAGTAATACAAGCCCTGAAGGTTCTATCAAATTATCACTCTAGAACATTTAACTTTTTTATGTTTTACAGTTTGTATATGTTTTGGTCTTACAAGATTTAAGTGTCTCAGGCGTGAACCATCTTCTGTGAGGGCCTTATTCCAGAGTATATTCATTCTAGCTGTTTTTAAGAAGCATCTTAGTTAGTGATGGGGAGGGCACATGTAGCGAGTTAGCTGCTAGTGCTATAGTGCATAGCGTTGCAAAGGCTACATTGAAGTGTGCTCATTCTATTACGGGTAAATTATTTGCTTCTCCCTTGAGAGATGACTTAATCACATGGTTATCCCTTTTGCTATGAAAATTAATTCTCCACTCACAAAAACCAAATGTAAGCAACAATCAAAATATCTTTAAACTAGATACATTTTCCCATGCATTACACTGAGTCTGAGGTGAGTTATACCATTTATAGCTTATGAATAATATAGTTTATTATAGATTTAGTATTTTATATTGATGGGTAAAATACTACTTGTAAAATTTAGCAAATTATAAAATGACCACTTTTGAATTTAAATAAATATAAATAAATAATCACAAAAAAAGGAATTTTTTTCAAAATATTTTTAAAGAAACTTAACCAATTAAAAGATAAAAAATTAATTATAAATTTTATAACAATAACATTTTTTATAATTTATGTATTTAATCAACATGTGTATGATTATAAATGTAAAAAAATTATTTAAACTGTTTATTATTTTTAACAAAAATTAATAACGATAAAATGATAATAAATACATTTATTAATCATTTACACTTTTACCAAAGAAAATAAATTCTATTGTTGAGGGTATTTTTGTCAAAATAAGGTTAGTGGTGGTTTTTTTCTAGGGGCGGGGAGAGTAATTTTTTTTAAGGGGAGAGCTGTGTAATTAGTCTATCTCTCAAGAAAGGAAAGAGTAATTTATCCTTACGTTAAATATATGTACATATATTTTTATTCATATTGACAATAATATAGCATAAACCAAAGAATATATTTATGAAAAGCTAAATTCATTTGAATCAGCTGATGATAACTTTAATCATCTGTGGATCACAACATCAATAACTTACGTATTTATGCCAATGTTAACAAAGGTTGATTCTAAGCTTCATCTTCTTAAGCGATAAAGATCAGAATTATGTTTGCTTTCCTCCATTCTTTTGTGAGGTAACCAAGTCAACCTCCAGTGCAATCAATGCTAGTATAACAGGATCCAATCACTATTCAACAAAGAAGAAATTTGAAAAACAAGATAAATTAGCAGAGAAGAATATTGCAGTGGATAGAGAGTGAAGGGAGAGATTGCAGGGTGCCAACAAAGAAGAATTCAGTGAATAGAGTGAAATTATACAGCCACCCTTAAAGTCGAAGGCTGCTAGCCTTCAGCCTCAGGTCTTCTTGGTTTCAAAGAGGGATTTTTGCCTTTTCATACATTGCATATAGTGAATGCTCGAGCCACTAAAAAGTGGTGCATGGAACGTGGCCATGTGGGCCCTCCAAAGCAATGTGCTATGCACTATAGCCGTTGCTATATCTCACTGTAGATGACTATGAGCGGCGGAACTTATCTTTATATGTCTTGATTCTAATCTCTATTGATCTTTGAAACCTAATATTAAGAGTTTTTGCTTCTTCTCTGAAGTAATCAATTGTTATCACGATAAGCTACATAAAAGTGTTTTGCATCTTTTTCTTCCTGGGATTTCTAACTTGTAAGTATTTTCATTTCCACAGTATGACTCTCGAGTTCATATACATTGGAAAGGTGCTGCTGAGATAGTCCTAGCCTGTTGTACAGGGTATATTGATGCAAATGGCCAGTTAGTGAAGATGGATGAAGAGAAGGTTTGACGAAATAGTTATATATTAACTTCTATGGTTAAGTGATTTTTTCTCATTTTTTTTTATTTTTTATGGGCACTTAAGTCATATGGGATGACTAAGTTCCACATTTAGCAGTATGGAATATTCTATGATTATTTAAGTGGGTTAGTTTTCCCACTTAAATAATTAGCTTTTGAGGAAGAGTTCTTCATCCCTCTAAAGTACTCATCAATTTTTAATTTGGAAGTCAGCTTAAATATATCTTAGAAGAATATTCCCTTGTCATTTTAGTGAATTGTACCAGTATATAATTGCTTTTTTTCCATGGAAATTCCAAAAGATTGATATATGTGCACTTACAAACATAAAACTTAAGTAAATTCAAGTAGTACATGGGTTGTTAGGATGAGTTTTGATACTTCCTGTTTGACTAATTTGAATTTTTTACTGACTGAGAATTCCTTGGCTGGCAGATGACATTTTTTCAAAAAGCTATTGAAGATATGGCCGCTGATAGTTTACGTTGTGTTGCTATGGCATATAGATTATATGAAATGGCGAGAGTTCCAACTGGTGAAGAAGAACTTGCTCACTGGTCATTACCAGAGGATGATCTCATTTTACTGGCTATTGTTGGTCTGAAGGTGTGTATTTTCTCCAGAAATAAGCCCTTCATTGTCATCATCTTATATGGGCCTATGGATGCGAGCAATGGTCCAGAGTTGAGCTCTGGTTACAGAATGATGCGAAACTGAAGAAAAATGGCACACTCCCTCAGCTTCCCTCTTTCCATGCCCCCACTCTATCCCCGCTGACTCATTCTGACTTTTCCCACTACTCTCTCGTACTCTCCCTCTCTTCTCTCTGACAAAGGTAGCTACATGATTGTTGCCCCATATGCCCCTTTCACCCCGGTTTCACTCCTTCAGCTGCTGGGACCACTATTTTCCCCCTTCTGAAATGCACGAGTTCCTTTTCAGGTGACTCTCGGACCCTTTATGCGGTCCTTGTATAAGTCTAGCCCCCCGGCCCACTAGCCTCATCACCTTCATTGTTGTGATCGGGTTTATATTTCCTTCTATTTCAGGTCAAAATGTTTAGCCTATGAAAATAATTGTTAAATGCCATTCCCATTTTTTGTTCCATGTGCTTGAGAGGCAGCTATAGTCTCCTTTGTTTAACTGTCCCTCTAAACTGTCTCATAACCGTACTCTTTGACGTTAAGAAAAAAAAACCCCTACATGTTTCTTCCTTATTGGAGGGTTGCATCTTAAAATCATAAAAAAAGATAGTTGCAAGTGAAGTAACACCTAAAGGGGAGGTGAATAGGTGCCTGTACAATTTTAAAAATTTTTTTTGGAATAGTAGTCAAGTAGCTACAAGCAGAAATATGCCAGGTGAAAACTGAGAACCAAGTAAACAGCAATTAAAGAGATTAGGAAAGGGAGAATTATTTGAAGATTTATCCTGGTTTGGTCCATTTTACTTGCATCTAGTCCCCTTGAACCTTAAGGGATTTTCTTCAATATAACATGAAATTCCGGCAAAAGGTTTTTCTCTCAAGCTCACCAACAACTTGCAATAGTTCTCAACTAACCTGAAACTATCTCAAACGGTAGGGTTTTCTCACATGATCACCCTCAATTAATCTAAGGTTTTTACAAGCTCATCCAAAACTTCCCACATAGCACACAGAAGAAATTTTCATAGGGAAAACAGCAGTCAAGATTACTCTCAGATAGCTAAGGAGCGTTACACTCTATATCACAAGACACTACACTTGGATGATTCTCACGTAGCGTTACACTCTAGTGTGGTGATGCTTTGTGTTTGAACCTGGCTCCCTTTTATATCTTCTTCAAGATTTAGCCGTTGGAGAGAATTTGCCTCAATTTCTTGCATGATTTGATTACACAATATCTTCCATGAATTTGTTGTTTCAATCTTCTTCAATCATCAATGGACAGATTCCTTCTTTGACATATATAGCCGTTTGTCTTTGATCTTTTTTTAGGTCTGGATCACCCAATTCCCATTTTTGTATAGTTGTTGGGAACCCAGTTTTGAGCTTGGGAAACAGTTTCCCCTTAATGAACCCCTCCAACCACAATCTCTCTCTTTCGCCCCCCCTTCTCTCTCTCCTCCAATTCATCCCACTCATGGCCCTTTTGACATGTACAGCACCCAATCCTTCTTTTCTTTCTTCCCTCTGGACGCCTCATCACAGAAAATGCAGCACTGTCCAGCCCCAATGTACTATATTTTCTCTTCGTTCCCTTCTCGTGAACCATGAGACTCTCCCGAAAGTTATGGATCCATCAGCAGTGCCCCTTTCTTAATGCGTTTTGACCATTTGACTTTGATTTGTTGCCATTATATCCATCTAGATTTATTATCGTTAAATTGCATATCCTTTATTGTTCTGACGGACTTTTGCATATCATGATCCACTTAATCCTTCAATCGTACAAGATCAAATTATCCAAGACTTTCTCCAAAACAAATGTTAGCAATAAATTAAAAGTCATCGGATTTCGCTTTTTCATTTATATGGACATTTAGAATTAATTGGAAACTTATTCCCTTTAGAGTCAAATCATGTAATTAATGTTCCAGATAAAATTTCTCTAATATTTTAGAAAAACGCATTGCCATTAATTGATTTAAATGCTATAAATATTTTCTTCAAAATATAATAATTAAAATTTAATTTGGAATCATCAAAATCATTTTCTTAAAACCATGAGTCCAACAGCTAGTGTTCAATTGGATGATAGCAGTCAACTTCAACATATGCTACCACAGGTTAATTATTGTTAGAGATTATAGTAAATCTATTTATCATTCTTTATTCAATGGTATGGTTGCTAAACACTCAAGTTTAAGTTTAGGTTAGAAGAGCATGTCAACTCACACTTAATCTTTGTTTTTGGTAAATTTGAATAAACGTGTTAAGCTCATTAGCTCAGGTAAACTCACCATTTTCGTTAGAAGTTTGTGTTGAACCTACTATTTGTTTTTGTTTGGTTCTGAATCTTAGATCTTGAAGCCCACCCTTGTTTGATTACCTTGCTCCATCCCAATCTATGAGGAAGAAAAATGCTGGCCAAAATGTTGTTTCTCCAGTTTACCTTCAACAATACCTGAAATGTTATCAGTTCTCAACGTGGCCTGCCCTTCTCTGCATAACGCAGCAAGCCTTCATTGATGCTCAGCGCAGTTCTGCAACAGCCCTTCTAGTTGTTATAATTATTTTACATATGAAAATCTTTGTTGAATTTTATTTAAATTTTAATATTATAATTCTGTTATGGATGCAATTTATTTTTATTACTGTTTACTGGATGCTTGGATATTGATTTATGGATAATTGAGTAGGCTATTCAGTACTATCTACCTTTTTCATTAGGTATTTCCCCTATTTTGTGAAGTATCTTTAGTATTTCTATTATGGTTATATATATCCATTAGCTATGTATTAAAAGTTGTAAGCTCACAAGTTTACAAGCTCATTAACCTCTTATGAGTTTGGTTAAACTCCCGAAGTTGATAATCATGCTTAATAGTAAGGTTTTAAGTTGAAGTGGTCATTAACAGAGCACAAAGCCTCTACAATCAAGTTAGGAGTTTGATCCTTCCCATTCCTGGTTCCTCTAATTAAAATCAAGTTTCCACACAAGATAGATGGACTTGTGTTTTGTCCATACTTCAAACCCAATGGATGTGCTAATAATTGGAATTAAATTATGCTTGAAGCTTCACTTAAATAGTTCAAGTTTTGTTACACCAAAAAAAAAAAGTTCAAATGTTGAGGTGAAGTAATCTGTGGTCCTTGATCAGTATTAACATATATATTTTTATGATTTCCCCTCTATCAATGCAGGATCCTTGTCGACCTGGTGTCAAAGATTCAGTGCAACTTTGCCAAAAAGCTGGAGTTAAGGTATTCATCTTTTGCTATTTTGTCCATTTTAAATACTTAGGTCATTGAGCTTATACAAATATATTCCTGTTGGAAAAATTCAGCATATTATTTAAATTCAATTGTAGTAGTATTTGGGATGGTGTACTGGTTCAAATGGTATTGTTCCCATTTTAGAAATCATGGGACTACAAGTTTGTAAGACCAAGTCACTATGTTCTCAATACTAAAAAAAAGTGGGTTTTAATAATTGGATTTTCTACCGTTAACTTTATCTGGTTTTCAATATCATTGTATGAAGAAGTGCAGTATGCTTGTGTATACAGTTTTCTGAATTCATCAAGTATTAGTGTGATGGTGTGAATGATCAGATAATTACTTATTCTCTGATGCCAGGTACGAATGGTGACTGGTGACAATGTCAAAACAGCTAAATCAATCGCTGTAGAATGTGGAATACTTGAATCATTTGCACATGCTTTTGAGCCAAAAATCATTGAAGGAAAAGCATTCCGTGCTCTTTCAGATGCAGAGAGAGAAAAGATTGCTGATGATATATTGGTATTTAACTGCTTTGACAACCTTTTTTTTGCATTCTTAGTGTGATGCAGCTCCTTTGAAAATTTGGTTGTGTATCAATGCTGTGTAACATATAGGTTATGGGACGTTCTTCTCCTAATGACAAGCTTTTGCTTGTGCAAGCGTTGAGGAAGAAGGGGCATGTTGTGGCTGTAACCGGAGATGGAACTAATGATGCTCCTGCCCTACATGAGGTATGCAAAGAATTTTATGTTCTTCAAGCTTGTACCTCTCTTGTTGCCTGAAGTTTGGAGCATTTGACAATAATAAGTTAATAACAGTAATTTTTAAGTGCATTGCTATGTCTATTTTATATTTTTGTTGGGCCATAGTATTATGTAATAGTATAATGACTAGTGCTAATATGGATTCCAATGGTTTATGATATCTAATTTCGATTTGATTTTCTCTGACTCCAGTTGGAGTGGTTTCTTCTCTAATTATGCAAACTAGTTTATATTTTGATGGTTGTATTTGGAAATTTATACCTTTTTGGTGTTTAGGCCGATATAGGTCTTGCCATGGGTATTCAAGGGACAGAAGTTGCTAAAGAGAGCTCAGATATCATTATTTTGGATGACAACTTTGCTTCTGTTGTGAAGGTTAGTCCTCTTTCCTTATTTAGATGTTCGGGTTACTTGTTATCAAATAATTGTGCTCATTAACAGCCACCTCTTGAAGAAGAGTGCATCTTAAGATGCAGAAAATACTGTTACGTATGAGTTTTATGTAGAATTCTCTATGGAGGTGCATTGACAAGCTTTAGGTAGAATCTTTAGACTGTACAGCATAATTAGTAATGGCTTTTGCGAACTAAACGCAGGTTGTTAGATGGGGGCGGTCTGTATCTGCAAATATTCAGAAATTTATCCAGTTCCAACTTACTGTCAATGTTGCAGCTCTTGTTATTAATGTTGTTGCTGCAGTTTCCTCTGGTGATGTCCCCCTAAATGCAGTACAGGTACCCACTGTTTCAATCGCTCTTTCCTCTGACCTCTCTCTCACTTGCATTAATTTATTTTGGCTGACTTTTTTATTCTCTTTATTGCTTTCTCTACAGCTTCTTTGGGTAAATCTTATCATGGATACGCTTGGAGCACTAGCCTTGGCAACCGAACCACCTACGGATCATTTGATGAATAGGACTCCAGTAGGTCGTAGGTGAGATTTTTCTTAATGGTTTGAGTCATTACCTGATACTGTAGATCTTTCCATGTGTCTGGTATGTTATTCCTTCCGTACCCTTGCCTGGGAACTCAAGTAAGAACAGTGCAGAATTATACAAATTGCCGGGTAGGCCTTTTTCTTATCATTGCTTATTTGAAAGTGCAATTGAAGAATTAAGAATAATGTATGATTCCAAGGATTCCATTTCCTTCAAGGAATACAAAAACATAGCAGGGTAAATCCCAAGTTATTAATAGCACATATGTAGTGCCAAAGGCTCCAAAACGTTGTAGTGCTTAGCACTTAGCGTTGAGCTACATGAAAATGTAATGCACAATTTAAAATTTTCAAGATATTATTGATAATGACTAGAAACCAAGTCGGATGAAAAAAGCCTCATAACAACATAATACTCGTCCACAAATCGTAACATCAAATACTTCATAAATACATTAATCCTTAACAAAGTTTTCGAGTCTAAGATTAGTCCCATGATATCTAAACCAGCTCTTCATCAAAAGGAACATCACAATGATCATCTTAAGCAATCCCTCAATTCCCTCTTCATTTTATGAGGTTTTCTTTTTTTCATCAAGCAAATGAAGAGCACAATAGGAGGAAAAAGCCATTGCCTTCTCGTGCTCCTTATGTGATTAATGAATGCTAAATGATTAAATGTGGATTGTCCAAGGATGTATCAAGTGAATCTCTTTCAGTCGCCTTTGCAAAATAATCAAATTAGGGATGTTGTTGCTCTATTATATGTAGCGTCTATAGCACTATCTACAGATACACAAAAATAGCTCCTGTAGCGTGACTATAGCAGAGCTATAAGAAAGTTGCTATGCTACACGCCTTGCTGATTGAGCTTCAAGCTTTGGCATGCTATTCTTAACTAGGGAATGCATTAATGCTAAAATCTCTACCAACTCCAAAAGTAACTAGTAGTGAGGAGGTGGTATAAAGATGCTAGTTATACATTTCTGTGCTTTGGAAGAGGCAAGATGCACCTTGTTCTTAAATTTTTCACCATTTTATTCTTATTAAAGCCTTCAAATAACTGCTGACACAGCAGGGAATAGCAATAAGAGTTGCGTGACCTAATGCTACTTTTAACTTTCTCACACTGATTATCTTTAGCATAATTGGGAGGCAAAACTGGTTGCTCTTGTTATTTCTCCTTCTTATTCCAATTCTATGGCTTTTATTGTTTTCTTATTCGCATCTGAGGCTATCATCCCATGTTTGATGTAATAATTTTATATTTAGTTTTGAACACACTTTTCCTTGTTTAAATGACACATTTCCCTAGGATTGGAATCATTGCCATACATTAGGATAACTTATACGACTTTATGAATCAATTTGCTTTACTAGAAGCTGTGACTGTCTACAGGCGTGCATGTGCCAGTGCACCCATGGTTCCTTGGGTAAAGGCTAAATTTCCATATGAATGCTTGTATATATGTATAGTATTTGCGAATGAAGAACCTGTTAAGTTTGCAGCCCTCCAAATTGAAACAATCAATGCACTTTCTATATGCTTGGATGGTTTCTTTGAGATGAGTATGACTATATCTTGTATTCCTTTCAGAGAACCTCTTATAACAAACTTGATGTGGAGGAATCTGCTTATACAGGTCAATCCTGTTTATCCTTTATTCTGCCATATTTTCGTACTAGTTTTCGTTGAATTATTTGGAGGTTCGCTGAACAACAAAACCTAATGTGGATTTTGAATCTGTGGGGTCTGGCTTCACCATTCCTGGATTGATTCTATATTATTTTATGTCTCTGATTGGATTATCAAATTACTGGTTGGAACTTTTTCAGGCAATGTACCAAGTGTCTGTTTTACTTGTACTGAATTTCCAAGGTACGACCTTACTGGATCTGAAGCATCACTCTGATGCTACCAAAGTGAAGAACACTTTAATATTCAATTCATTTGTTCTCTGTCAAGTAAGTCCTTAATTCCACTAAATTTTATTGGAGGACCGACTAATTTATGTGTAGCTTATACTAAGAAATAGGGTTCACAAATGATCATATATTGCAAACAAATTTGGATGTTTTCCCTCTGTCCTAATTGTTCTTCCTTTTCTCAGCTTTAATTTGTTTGACATTTGAGGTTCAGCTTTACCTGGGATTCCTTTGTTTTCATTTGGGATTAAGGGGTGACTTTTTTAATCAATAGGCATTATTTTTACTCATTGGTGTCATTGTATAGATAGCTGAAAGGTTAATGTCTATGTCACTTAATTGGGCTTTCTAGGCTTGAAGCTTTGATATTTAACAAGTGACGAAGCATAGGTTCAATTTTGAAGTTTCTCAGTACACTGATGCGGTGCTGTTTCAGGTAGTAGAGACTAGGGAATTTTGGACTGCTAGTTCCACTCCTTAGGCTAGCCTCTTCGTGCTTGTGTGTGGCTTAGTCAACTTATATTCCTCCTGGTTAACATCTCTCAGTTGGATTCTTCATTCCTCCTTTCTATTGCTTATGCTTTTGAAGTCAGAAATTTTGAGATGGCTACTGCATTATTTCGCATCTAATGTTCACATATGGAGCTATCTTATAATTGCCATTTTTTTTCTTATTTCAGTTTTATCATATAAATAATAACAAGGCATATGTGCTCTTAAAAATGCAGATCTTCAATGAATTCAATGCTCGAAAGCCAGATGAAACAAACATATTCGAGGGAGTCACAAAAAACTACCTCTTTATGGCGATTGTAGCTTTAACTCTCATACTTCAGGTCATACTCTTTTGATGCACCCGCTGGTGGTGGTTTTTGCTATGTTAATGGAATACACAAGAGGCCTACAATCAACTTTTTTTTTTTGTTAAATAGATTATCATCATTGAATTCCTGGGGAAGTTCGCTTCAACAGTGAGGCTTAATTGGAAGCAGTGGGTTATTTCTGTTGTCATAGGAATTATCAGGTTAGTCTATAACCATGCATACAACCATGTTGAGTGCATCTTGATCTTAGATGTATTTTACTTCCCTTAGTGAGTTCCTATCAGTAAGACATTTTGTAATGAAAGCTTGGAAGTGTCATGATTGATTAATTTCTTAACTAAATTGTTAAAAGCATGTAATGAAGAGCGGCTAAATAGCATTTATAAGTAATAAAGTATAGGACTTTCCCCTTTCTTTCATCTTGTATATGACTGCTAATAGGATCTCAATCTGCTTCAGCTGGCCCCTTGCTTTGGTTGGGAAATTTATACCCGTGCCAAAAAGTCGCTGTCATGAGTTTTTTTATGACTTGTGGCTCAATAGAAGACACGGTTGTTTTAAGAGACGAAGACACTAGAAGAACCTGATTTCTCAAATGGTCATCTAAACGATTCTTGATTCACACGCTGTTTCACTTCTCATCTGTTCAAGTCTCAGCTGGTGTGACATATAGGCACCTCACCAATGGAAACAGTATACTGGCAGCACAATCGTGTTCCCTTTTTTTTTTAATAGATGTGGAATTGTTCTATATGTAGGTTCTAACAAGTGTGTATGGAATTTTAGATAGTGTTGGTTTTGTTTGCTATATTTTATCCTTTTTTTTTTTGGTGATTACTGTGTTTTCAGTTTGAGGAAATGCTTACTCATTCACATACTGATACATTACTAAAGTAAATATGCAATACTATTCAATTCATTCACAACATTACATGTATTCGTGTCCTCATTTTTATTAATGGAGATGCGAATAACCTAATAGCTAAACAGATTGCTAACTCCTCCCCCTTCTTATTTTTTCCTTTTTTCTTCTTTTTGGTTTTCTCAAGTCTTCATGAATTTGGTGGTTGAAATTACATGGCTTTCCTGCAAAATTGCTTCAGACAGAAAACCAATTTTATGAGCAATGTTTCTAGACAGCTCATGAAATTTAGTGGCACATTGGGCAGCTGGGTTCGGGTGGTAAAACGGGCAACAGTACAAGCAGAATTCAATAGTCAAGGGGATCAACTTCATGTTGGCCAGAAGATACTATGGAGTATGGACCTAATGAGATTCAAATTAAGGTTGGAGCAATAGTTCACAAATTTGAATCACGAAGAAAAATAGAGGACAATTAAGAATTTCGATGTCTAAGTATTCACTTATTTGATGCTAAAAATGGGCAGATATACATTCTTGATGTCTGATCCTATCCTAGTCACACATGACATGTTTGGTGACAGAGACGAACATATCCTCGAAGTGAATACAAATGGAGTTGAAATCATCTTAGTGACAACAATATGAACAAAATTTCTTGGCAACTTCATTTGCTCTCGTGGTAAAATATAGTGTGTCTTTCCATGGCCAGTGAGGTTGAGATATGGCAAATTATTCAGCACAATGCATTAAAAAAAACCACAAACAGTCATTGCTTCCCAGATGAAATATATACAAAACATACCAGAGAATAAAGTTCGACACAATTATAGTTTTTCTTCTGGCAGCACTTATACCATGTCAATTTACGTTTCACATCATAGCATTAACATCATGTGAATAAAAAATTACTTATCTTGATGCAAATCCATGCTTGCGCTACAAAATTAATATTCTGTGCTGACTGAAGAATTATAATGTACGAGATTTTCGTATAGCAGAAGGTGAAAATGGTGCATGGCCTGCTCAACAGTAGGAGCATATCTGCCCACTGAATATGCAGGAGACTCAAGGCCCTTCTGAACACCTTCACACAGCACAATATCTTCCATCTACAAGTGAACAACCAAACACGGTGGTCCAGTGACCAACGAGAATTGCAGACAGGGAAATATCTTGTCAAACAAACTAGCATATATACCTGTACTTTCTCGCTGTCTTGCAAACTTTTTTCTATGAAATCTTTGTCATCCTGATATCATGTAGAGGGGAAGAAGGTAAGAACCAATTTTTTTCGATTTGACAGCAAATTTTTAGACTGAATCATTTTTATGGTAACCTTATTAGCGACTCATATATCTAGAATTTGTGAGGAATTTCAATAAAAAAAAGAACAGAAAGAAAGAAGGAAACAAGAAAAAACAACTAGAGGAACTATGGAGCCATAAAACTAGGAAATTCATTGTGATTGTGCTCAACTTTCTAATAAAATATATTAAAGCATAGGTTAGCTTGACCTAAGTTGCACGATCTCTTTGTAGAATTCACTCATACAACAAAAACAGTAGTCCTGAAATTTTCTCACAATCATCTACGTATTCTAGCTTATTTATGAGCTCCTTGCTTACACTGAGCTTCAACCTTTGCATCTTAAGGCCATTCTTAACATTTTCATAAACTCATTACACCAATCAATCACCAACCCTGCGCAAAAGAACCATCATGTAATGCCTAGTTTCTTCGAATTTCTATCCTCTCCATGCGCACTGGGTACAAAATGATCAGAATGTGGCTCATTATAATAACCTGGAAGAATAATGATAAAAGTCCAAACTCAAGGATGCTGCAAACAGTTGGAACAGAACAGAAAATAGGGATTAATTGTGCCTCTGATTTGCCTCTGCAGCAGATTTCAGGCTCCAATCCCAGAAAACAAGAAATTTACAGCAGTGAAGAAAGGAAACCAGGAAGCAGCAATGCTTTAGCACAATTTGGCTGCTAGTCACACAGTTTCTTTTTTCTCTTCTAGTTTCTCCTCCACTGCTAGCCTTAATCTCATCTCATACACCTTAACAGTAAGTGTTCTATCACATAATCATAATGCTAGATCCATTTGAGTAACTTTTCACCATATGTTTCTGTTGGAATGCCCGAGTATTTATCAATTCTCATTTCCCTACACGTGTTTCCTTAGTCTTTCAATTACTTAGTTATTATTTTGATTAAAAGGCCTGATACGTTCCCACGGTAAAAATGGCTCCATAATGTTGTCGAATTCCCGCAAACCAATGCAAAGAAACACAGCATTTATTGGTATTATTTTTACATATTTCTGCTATCTCCTATGTGTGAGAGAAGAAATAAGTTTACAGTGATTTTCAAGATTCTGAATGCAGCTCTTTTAAGATTATGTGTATGTATGTGTATCATCAGCATCATTAAGAGGAATGCATTATGGAACAAGCAAAATACAGATTACCTTTAAGGAGTGTACAAGATAGTAGTCAAAAACTACTTGGCATTTATTATGTCCTAGCGGAAGTACGAGATTGGTGTCCATCCAGGGTCCATATCTACAATTCAAAAAGCACCCCAAGTTAAGAAAGTGTACTAATTGCAAGATAATTGCTGAAACAACCAAACAAGTACCTATTTATCATGAAGTTAGGATAAACAAAAGCATATACAGCATTTGTTCCAAGACGGTCATAGTCGTCTTTGCTTTTCACTGAGCTGCCTTCACAACTTTGAATGCTAACCCTTTCAAACATCTAGGTCATCAATAACAAGCCCTTAGTACTAAAGTTACCCTGGGTTATATAACCAACAATTGGAGCACCAGAATGATGTTTTGGGGGATGGGGGGCTGGGGAAGGCTCCCAAAAATAATACAAGTCGTGAATCATTCAATTTTCATTACCATGTTTGGGAGTCTGGTTGAACTAGGTACGAGTAAAAAATGAAGTGGAAGGAGAAAAAGTAACATATCAGATCATACAGTCTAAAGACATTATTAATCTATAATCATTCACTTTCAAATCTTCCTATTTTAGCTCTAATCAAACATGCATGACACAACAAAGATTCACAATCAAATTGTCATGCTACAGTGATCTGCACAAATGAAGAGTAATGAGAGTAAAGAAGAATACTGTGGTGGAATAGGAATCAAGCTTTAGACCAGAAGCAAGGCCTTTATGTGCATATGGCACGTGATAGCCACCATCTAAGTAGTTATCACAAAATACCTGCAAATAGAAATACCAAAAATTACCTGAGTTCTAATATCTCCAATATAGCATACCATACATAATAAAGTAACATGAAGTTTCAAGCAAACAAATTCCATGCTTGCAGATGTCCACTGGTGATATAAACTAAGCTTCCTAGCAGAATGATTGGGATAGTTTCTGAAATTGGTGAAATTCTCTACCACAGGTAAGAAATGAAATTATATTCAAATAGCAGAATAATGAACAAAACTCCCAAGGAAGAGCCTAAATTCAATGCAAGACAAGAGGTCCATACCTTCCAATTGCATTCAATGGTATATTCACGTCTACAGACATAACTGAGTGAAGAATCAATTCCATTGGTGCTCAGTATATCTGCACTGCTACCAAGCCACTCCTTTACCACACACTGACTCTCTAGCTCCTCTTGAGGAAAGCCTTCACTGTCCAGATTGAGAAGTACAAATGGACCCCAAACAGCTACTTTGATTGGTCTAAGCCCAAAGTCCTATCCTTCATGGTTACAAAAATCAGCCACGCTGTCCCTCTATTATAATTTTGTCTTACAAGAAACCAATCATAGAACAGAACTGCATACATTTACATTGAAATCCTGCACTCCGGCTATTCTAGTTGCCTTAAGAAGTGCTCCATTTAATCCATATGTCCATCCCTGCAGAGATCATTTTCTTTTCCCACTTTAGCTTGCAAATAATAGAGCACAAATACTATCCAATAGGAATAAGCCAGAGTAGGTAAACTCACATGGTAAGGGCAGACAAAGCAAGATTTCTGTCCACTACCAGATGCAAGAAGAGAAGCATGATGACGGCAGACATTGTGAAAGGCATGAACCTTCCCATTCTCATCACGACATACCACAAATTCAACACGTCCAAGTCTGCAACATCAGTCCTCCAATTGGTTCTCAGAAACTTGGAGGAAAAGAAAGATGCTCCTAAAGATCCTTTTCCCCTTCCAAGAACCAAATGGAGCTGACATTAGCACTATTTTACCAAGTACGAGTTAAAAAATGAATTGGAATTGATCCACTTTAAAGGTGGAAAAAGATGGAATGTAAAAGTTTTAAATTTGGAAAACCTGCCGGTGAAAAAGTCATGGGGATCCTTTATCTGCTCTGTGGACCCTGATAAAAAAGAAACAGTGGTCACTGACAATTCTTGGTTGAAAAAGTATACCAGAAAAAAACTCTTGGAGATACAATCCATATCGTGGCAGGCTTTTATGCTTCAAAACATGAAAAGAACTTAGATTTTAGAACAAATCAAAGTTTAGCAAATGAAGAATAAAGAGTGCAAAAGGTGCACATTTGATGCCATCTTTTACGCTTCTACTTGAAGCCAGTTTTTTGGAAGTTTCAAAAGCCCATGCTGACCAATATAAATTGTAAGAAAACAAGAAATCAGAACAATGATATCTGCTTAACCATATGTCATGCGCATGCCCATCAAGTTTCCCAAAATACCAAAGTATTAACCACTGTTTATGTCCTTCACATTGAGCAAGATCAGAGGTAGAGGAACTAGAGCAGAGTAGACCAGGACTGCAACAAGATTTTAATGATCATTGGCTTTTAATAATTGATTATTCTAATCTTTGTGTTGCTCTTAATGATGAAAAGAAGAAGAAAACCGCTGTTGTTTTGATGTGTTGCTTTTGCTATCGTTACTTACTAATCATGTCGATAATTTAAATATGTAGAGCTATTGCTTGTATGAACTTCATTTGCATTTTGGTCAGTGCTTGATTGAAACTTGATCACTTTTTATGAGTCATACAACTAAGATAACTTTTGCAGATATAAAGTTCTTGCAGATTACAATTTCATATATTCATTTTGTTGTCCTCGATTTTCAGAGTGAACGGACACTCCCCATATATAGAAAAAACAGCCCCCAAAATAAATGGATTCAAAAGAAGTTACCACTGACCTACTGCTTGCCAGCCTCTATAAAAGACACGATCGAGCTCAAGTTCGAAGAAAGATGGGTCGGTGTACCATGAGGTTGGAGGGGTTATAGCTTTTTCTAGGGGAATCTTGGGATCAAACCGGTCCACAAGTTTTTGAGCATGATGAAATGCCACCTCCGAAGAAGAGACGACAATCGGATTTGGAAGAGAGCAAAAGGGAAAGATTCGATTCAAACGTCGATGTTTGATCGGAAAGTTGAGATTTTGGGGTTGTACAGTGCAAGGGACAAGGGAATTCAGGAGCATCGTCATGGGCATCGAAGTAGAATTGGCGGGAGTTGCAAAGAATAGCGCTCACTTCTCAGCTATTGCGCTCGACGAAAAGACATCCAATGCAACGACCCAAAGGTACATTCAAAGTATCCAGGGTTCTCCATCATAAAAACTACATCCAAGGACCCAAAAATCCAATTTTTTATGTCATTAAATTAAAATAGACGTTCTTCTTTATAGTATAAGGTTTATGTTAATATAACGCATATTTTTTTGAGAGTTAAAATTTTAAAATATAAGTTGTTTTATAAAATTTATATATTATTTAATATTTATTTTTTATTTTTATTTTTTAAAAAAATATTTAAAAAAAATTATAATTGAAAAAAATTAAGAAAAATATATTTAAGATGAATTATAATTTAATGATAATAATTTTAAAAGGTTATGATAATTTTTAAAAATATCAAAATTTTAAAATATCATCTTTATAATATACTTTGAAAGAAAAGAACCCAAGGTCGGTCCTTGATCATAAAAATTTAGTTGAATAAAGAAAACTGTTGTCAATAATTTCATCAAATTTCTTATTTTCATTTTGGAGCAGTCTAATCTAACTGAATTGAACCCTCCTAGCAAAATGTATAACTCTCTGGCTTCATTCCATTAGATCACTAATGTACCGTTTGGTTTGTAAAAGTAATTTAAAAAAAATAAAAAAAAAATGAAAGTGGAAGTAAAAAAAAAATTAAAAATAAGGTTAAAAAAGATATTTAATATGACATAGAAATTTGTCATAATTTTTATTTATTATATGTATTTATAATGCTAAATTACTAACACACCATTATTAAAGTTGAAAAAAGAAACAAACAACTTTGAAACGTGGGCAACCGTGGACCCATGAAAACTGCCTTGGAGTACCATGAAACCACCGCCACCCAATTCCAGAAATCGCAACCTAGAACAACATAATCACAATATGTTTTGTAACCCAGAACTACAGTAAACAAATTTCACATAATCCATTTACAAAAAATAGAAATAATGACACAGATCTAGAAATTTGAACCCACCATCATCATTGCATTGTTGTCCTCCTTGTAACCTAGAAATTACATCAACAATAAACCGAAAGGGAGGAAGGCGGAACAAGAGGAAGACGATGAAACAAAATCAAACCAGAAGCAAAAGCTAAAATAGAAATGGAAGACCAAAAATCACAAAGCAAGCCATGAACTTTGGATTCGCAGATCATGCTATCATGAACCCAAAAGTCGAAATTACAGATTGATGACTATGTGCTTCCCATAAGTTCATGAACCCAAAAGTTGAAATTGCAGAGCGTGCTTGCAAAGTTTGGAACTTGCTTTGCCGTTGATGCATCCACTTCCATCAACTTAGAACAGAGAAATCGACGGAGGCTCTTGATATGCTATGACCCAGAACCATTGTCGACGATTCAAACAAAAATCGATGAAGTGGTGGTGCAAGGTCGGTGAGAGGAACGATGGCTGCCGTTGCTAGATTGGTATCGCAAGATTGGACGAGGGAGACGGTGGCGCAAGGTTGGTAGAAGGAGATGGTAGCGCAAGGTCGGTGATTGGGATAATGGCTGCTATCGCTAGATTGGTGTTGCCATCGCTAGTGGGTGAGAGAATAGAGGGCAAAAGTGTCTCAAAAAATGACTTCCATGGAACTCATGCGAGTTCCATGGGGTGTGGGATGGAAGTCACTTCTGTGTATTTTGGTGGAAGTGAGTTTCATGATGAAGTTGCTTCCCCTGAGTTCACTTGCATCATACCAAACAGGGCATAAGGGAGAACAATCAACGGTTTTTTCTATGTGCATGGATGATGATACATTCTCCATATCTTCCTTAACCTCGAAGACAATGGGACTTCACCAATGGGATTTCAGATGCAGAAGCTTCTGGGTCTAATTACTGTACTTGCCCCTATTCCATGATCTGTATAAACAACGAGAAATGGATCCGAGTTGTGCGATTTGATTCTACATTCTGTTTGGTTTAAGGTGATTTTTAAGCTGATGATATTAGCCGAGTAATATCTTAAGTTTTCTCTGGTAATCAAATTGATCACCCATCCCTCATTTGGGCTAACGGGGTTTAAATTGAATTAATTGAAATTCAAAGTTGTTATCATAAGTGGATTGGATTAAAAAAAATTAATTGCCTTGGCTAAACTTGAGTAAACCTCCACTTTTTTGAAACTGTTCCTCCAATAAAGTTTAACCACTATGGATAGAATTTAGTTCTGCAATGGTAAAAAGCCAAATCTAGCCAGCCTCCCACAAGCCCCTCCCGCCATACACTTGATGCAAAGTTTAAAGTAGTTTCTTTATGCTTATCAGTTGTCACTGTTGTAGAGAGTAGGTCAAAATTACTTTAGTTTCTGCTTTACACTTTACATTTGACTGCAAATATATATACATGACAATTTTCCAAGTCCATGCCATGTATGAGGCGTCTGAGAATGTAAAGGGAGGCATTAATTCGATCTATGAACACACACACGCAGACACGTGTTTTCAAGAGGAAAATTTGCTCTATACTTTTATCGGACAAGTTTGCAAACGTAAGAAGAGAAGCATATATGTAGCCATAAATGAGTGGCCGCCATAGACGTCTGGTAGCTATCTGCTTAATTATTTTATGTTTGCCCAGGAAGAGTCCTCTGATTCATGTCTGCTCGTCTTTCTTATCACTTAGAAAGCTACTACATTTTTCTTTTTTGGCCAAAGAAAGTTGCTACATATCATAATACATATCCTTTTATGAAATTTATCATAGAGTTAATAAAATTTGAGAGTAAATGATAAATTTTTCTAATGGTGAAAAAAAAAAAAAAGAGTCCTTAATGAAGTTTTATTTTTTTTGAAAAAAAAAATGAGATGTTATAAGTATGTTTGAATTAGAGTTTTGCATAACTGATAATGATTAGAATTGATTTTGAAAAATTGACTTTAGTTATAATTAAATTTATTATAACATAATTTATATTGGGATGTTTTTACTTTAAAAGTAATTTACTATTTAGAGATTTTATTAAAAATGGAAATTATTTTATGGTTGATTACAATAATAAAAAACATTTTTTTACTTAAATACTTTGTTTGATCAATGACGGCAAATAGCAATTGATGGCCAGTGACAGGCTATGGTGGCTAGTGGACAACAATGGCCAGCGACTAATCTGGCAGCTCAGGGCTAGTGATCAGTGGTTGGCAACTAGCTGTGGTAGCTGGTGGCTTATGGCTGGTGTTTGATGATCGATTATGACAACTAGTGGCTTACAACCAACTGTGGTGACCAGCAATGGCTGTCAATGGTTGACAATCAGTGACCAACGAATGGTGAGGCTAATAAGTGTCGGTCACTTGCCGTCAAATAAATAAAATGTGCTTTTAATTCATTAAAAGCTATTTAAAATAATTTTTTAAACTAATTAAAAATTTACTTTTTTTCATCTTTTAATTACTTTTAAAAGGTGAAATAAACATATTAAAATTTCTTAAAATTGTTTTTTAAATAATAAGTGCTTTTTAGGGAAAAAAAGTTTAAACAAACGGGACATAGAACTTGTCAATTTGTAATCATCTTGACTAATGTAAAGTAAATTGTCACTTCGCCACTAGCTCCCAACTATATGCGGTCCTTTCATTATGTGCCAACTGTATCAGCCAACTAATATTAATAATATATTTGTATCTTACCATAAGTAATTATAGTGAAGACCTCGTACATTGCATATAGCCTAAGAAATAAATCACAATATTTATAATTTGTGAATATTATAGTTTATTCATAGAGTTTTTTTCTATTATATACAATATATTGAATAATTAATTAATATCATGTTATATGTCTTAGCTAGACATGTTTTTTTATACATTTTTTGCCAACTTTTTTTTGATACATTATGACTTTTTAAATAATACCATATGTTGTATTATTATATATATACCAATAATACATGACATTAATAGTGATATATTAATGAAACAAACAACTAAGGAAATAATACTAATATGATATATAGACCATTGGTACAATGTTATGAGTAATCAAGTTTTGATCTCATGCCAGTTGGCAAGAAAAACTATTTGAACCTTATCCCATTAGGCATAATTAATTGTGTATTTGTAAATCTGTGTTATTAAAAACAATACAACATATGGAATAATTTAATTAACAAGCTACCATATGATATAATTTAATTGATGTGACGAACCGGATGGTGAAATAACACTTAATTACATGATGGACCGTTAGTACAATATTATGTACTACTAACTATCGAATCTTAAGCCAGCTGGCTAAAAAATCAATATTGAATCTTATGCCATTCGGCACAATATTTTTTTATTGATTTTGACATTTTTTATCATATAATAAAAGAAGATATGAACCAGTCCACTTAATTAGTGAATAGCATGATATTTCTTTTAATATCAGTATATGGAAAAAAATAATTTCTATAATTTCGTTATTAGAATTTCAAATAAATTATAATTTATAAAAATATTTTATATTGAATTGAAAAAATCATAATTGTTTTCGAAATTATACACTTTTCAAATTCTTAAAAATTTATATTTTTTTGCCACTATATTAAAAAATTGTATATTTATCATAAATATGAAATAGTATTTATTTTTCTTTTACTAAAAATTAATTTGTCCAACAACTAGGCTCGAAAGGCACGTACGTATATAATTTAATCATGCTTCACTCGTCAACTAAAATTAGTTAAGGTTTGCTTTTGAATAATCTTAATCTTAAGGCATATTCTTACATCAACTTGATATAGTATATTTAAAAGAAATTATATGTTGACATTGAAATTTAGATTTAAATAGTCAAAATAAAAAAAAAAAAAAAACCTAGATAATGATGCTTTGATGTTTGAAAAGAAAACTAAATACAAAATTTGGTCCAACAAGTAACGTAGATAGTTAAGTGCCCGACATTCACCGCAGCCGGAGGAGCTTTCACTTCGTATAGAGAGATACTTGTCCCTGTATTGTGCTGTGAAGGGGAAGTAAAATAATGACTTCCGTGACTCTCTTCCTTAAATTTAGCTAGAAACGTTTTTCTCTCGGTTTAGCTCCAAAAAAACGTTTTTCTCTTAAAAAAAGCTAGAAACGTTTTTTTTATCGCATCTTACCTAAAGTTTATAAAGTTTGAAAAATAAACTATAATCCTTTTCTTTTTGAATAATATACTTTGATATAAATTTTATATTATATATTAATTTAACTATTTTTCATTAATTAAATGTTATTATTTTATTTAAAAATAAATCCGAATAAGAAAATAATATCAATCTTTTTAATTATTAGTTATGGAAAGTAATACAACAACAACAACAACAATATTAATATTATCGCACTATGTGGGGTCGGTTACATAGACCATATGATACTAATGGGTTCTATCAAACACCATCTCCTCAGATAAATTATTTCTCAAAAGATCATTCTATATAACTTCTCTTAATGTCCTTTTTTATTTTCCTCTACACCTTTTGATAGGGTCTTAAACCATTTGATCAACTCTTCTCACTGGCTCATCTTGCTCTAAACCACCTTAAACGATTTTTCACAATTTTCTCTTCGATAGGTGCTACTCAAATTTTCCTTCAGATACAGTCATTTCGTATCTTATCCAATTTAATATGACCACACATTCATCTCAACATTCTCATCTCTACTACTCTTATCTTATACTTTTGTTGTCCTTTCAAAGCCCAACATTTACTACCATATAATATTACTGACCTTATAGCTGTTCGATAAAATTTTCTTTTAAGCTTAGTAGGTACCTTGCGGTCACAAATAACTTTTGATACTTTCCTCCACTTTAATCACCCAGCTTGTATCCTATGTATAATATCTCCATCAATTTCATCATCACTCTATAAAATCAACCCCAAATATCTAAATTTTGACATTTCTGGAATGATTGACTTTCCAATTTTTACTTGTGAATCATTTTTAATTGGTCTCTTATTAAATTTGTAATGCATATATTTTGTCTTACTTCTACTGAAATATAAACCTTTTAATTTCAAAGTGTGTCTATTTATGAAAATAATAATTTAATTAATTTAAAAATACAAAAAAAATCTTATACATCTATTTGATATTTGGTATTATCATGTCAAATTTAAATATTATTAATTACATCCAAATGATAGTAGCTCTTTCAATCATTTAAAAAATTGTATAGGATATGCATATCCTTAAAAATGAACACTCAAGTTGGGTCATTTTGTCTCTATATATTACATCATCATCTTGACATTATATGTATTATGTGTATAATGTGTATTATATGTATAATGTGTATACACATTATACATATACATACACTCACATATATAAATTAGGTGGATTTCTATGCATTACATCATCATCTTAAATGTGAATGGAGTACTCATTTGTCATGTAAATTTTATATTAGATATTATTTATGTTTATAGACTATATTTTTAATTAAATTAAAGGAAGGTGGTAGATCGAATATGACTAATAAGTATGAAGTTACAGAAAAGAAGGGGGATGGGAGCCGTGCGGTGAGCATAGAGCGAACTATTTGCTCCTTTTAGTAAGGAGGAGGGGGTTGACTGAGTTAATCAAGTGGAGAAGGAGGGCACGGAACCCCCTAAGTATACGGTTTCTTGTACTTTCTTCTTCTAACGTCACCACTTATGTCCCCATTTCTTCCGTACGTCCTCTCCTTCTCCATATAAGCCTTCGCCTGCCTTCTTCCTTCTCCCTCACCCATCTCCCTGCCTCTCAATATTTATCTTCTCTCTCTCTCTCTAGCTTCTCAGGACGATGTACGAACACCAACACCAGCGACTTCATCATCCTCACCATCAGCTGAGGAAGATCAAGACTACTGATCAGAAGCAGAAACCCCGTATCCAAGAGGATGATGAAGAAGAAGAAAAGCTCCAAATAGTCGACTTGAGTGGCACTTCCCTCGACTCTCTCCCTACCCCTTCTCTTAATTTAGCCCTCATCTGCAAATTGAACGTCTCTAATAACAATCTTCAGGTACCTCCTTCTTCTTCATTCACTCTCCTTAATTTCCTACGTCTATCTACTCCCTTCCTTTTCCCGTCACTTCTTTCATAAATATATATAGTCTTATTATTCATACATGCATGCTTGGATTTGTTTCTATATATCAAGTCTCCAAGTAATTGAAATCTGCGAAAAGGAATACTTGCGCGCGCGCGCGCACACACACACTTCTTAGGCCTGCAAAAGAAAGTTATCACGAAAAAGATCGGATCATGACTTTGGTTTTTGGATAGCTTAATTCATCTCCGGCCAAATAGGAATATTTTCCAGGGAGAAAGAAGATTACCTTCCGGAGGAATTGAAGTTGTAGATATAAAAAATTCGGAAAAGTGTTGCAGCTAAAAGGCGATGGAGTTCCGGTCAAACTTTCAGTCTTATGTATTCAACGGTTATATCTTCTGTTTTCTGCGTTTGAAGAAAGTAGGTGTTTCAGTGGACGCCGTTCTGGCGGCCGGGCAACACTAGGGCGTCAGATTAATTACTCTTTATTATTTGTTCGTTTCCTCTCAATCTCATTGTCACCCTTCAAAACCCCTATCATTATGAACAAAACAAAACTGAAAATCACATTAAAATTGGCACCGCGTACAACTTCTCCCTCTTAATTATAAGTATTGATTATGGTTAAACCTTGTTTGGGCTATATTTAATTTTAATTTTCACTTGATGATATACATGAACTTAATACTCGATCGTTTGTTGGACACTTAAAGGAAATTCCAGAGTCCCTAACGGCCAGATTGTTGAACATGATTGTGTTAGATGTGCACTCCAATCAACTTACGTCCCTCCCTAATTCCATTGGCTGCCTCTCCAAGCTCAAAGTTCTCAATGTCTCCGGCAACCTCATCCAATATCTGCCCAAAACTATTGAGGATTGCAGGTAACTACATCTGTTTCAGTTTTTTTTTTTTTAAATATTTTAATCTATCATGCATATAAATATAATTAGTTGCATGCATATCATCTTTCAAAATGTTCATTAGAATATTAAGTGTGTTAGAAGTTCGAAATTAAACCACATATTAAGCAGCACACAGTTCAGAAAAAATAAAAAGGAGCTCATGTTTGTCATATTTTAGCCCCGTCTAAGTGATCTTCAAAATATACACGTACACTTCAAATTTTATATTAACACTGCTTCTTATATATATCACTACAAACAAATGTGTATATATAACTCTATATATATATATATATATAGGTCAGAATACAGCAGCCCTTGGCCGCTATAACATTGAACCTGGACATAACGTCGGATATATTAGGTTATGCGTGAAGATGAATTGTAGTTAATTAAATTGATTTTTCCCCTTCATACACATACACATATACTCCCTCTATTCTCTAGCATATTTTTTGAGAATTAAGATTTTAAAATATAAATTATTTTATGAAATCTATGCATAACTTAATATTTATTTTTTATTTTTATTCTTTTTTGAGAATACTCAAAAGAGTTATAATGGAGAGAGATTAATAGAGATACATTTAAGAAGAGTTATAATTTAATTAAGATGAGTTATAATTTAATTAGGGTAATTTTAAAAAGTTAAAATAATTTTTAAAAATGTTAAAACTTTTAACTAATTTCCTACATATATATAAAGTAGATAAATATAACTTATAATAGGGAACAGAGAAAGTATGATACTCTAACGAAACCAATTAATTAAGTGTGTGTACACGTGCGTGTTGATCACTGCTTATGTTGCATTCCAACAAAACCAATTAAGGGCGATAAACAGGAGTAATATAACACTTGATGAAATTGCAGAATTAATGTAATTAATGGATTAGTATACCTGCTTTAGACATGGCTCTCAACAATTAATGTTATTGCTCAGGTGTCACTATCTTTCGGCCATAGTATATATCAAAAGGCATGCTAAATAGGATCAATCCTTCGTCATGACTAGATTCGCAGGCTTAATTAATTGATTTAGTAATAGATTATTGAGAGATAAGCACCATAATTATTACTCCCTCATGACCTTATTATAAGAAACTTCTAACTACTTTATATAAATTAAGAAAGTTAGTTATCTTTTTAAAATTTAAAAAAAAAAATAAATATTTCTTTTTTATTCCTATTTAATATAATAAAGTGATCCACATTAAATATCATTTAATCAATTGAGAATGTCTCTTTTATCTAAAAAATTTTTTATAAAAAAAATTAAAATAAGCTTCCAAAATATTCTTTATAAACAGGACAGGAGGAAGTATGTCAAAGCGTACCTACCTAGCTCCTCCTTTATCTTTATTTCAAAATCTTTTGTTTTCAATGTGTAACGCTCATGATTGACGCGTGCTTTAGTTGAAAATAGAAGTGGGGAAAAAAATAAAAGAAATTAAAGAATATCCCATAGTTGTACGGACCTTGAGGTGGTGCCTTTCAGAAGCAGAGTGCGCGGACGGGAGACGAATTTCGGGGCAAAATGCTCCATTTTTCTAAGGGGCTACTATCACAGTTACATTTGACGCTGATATATAAAACGAAAGGTAGGGGACACTGTGGATAAGTTGATTTGCATTATTAATTAATAAAAAGAAAAGTCAATAATTAAGCCGTAGATATTTTCACGGAAAACGTACTGTACTACCAATCTTAGAAATCATATGTTTGACTTAATTTGAAGATGATAAACAAGGCACCTCCTGGAGATTTGTTAATTTATATGTGGTATTTATTTATTTTTTACTTTCATTATTTAATGATATTTATTTTTTTATTTATTCTAGTCTTTTTTAATTATTATTTTATGTACCAAACAACCCAAAAAAAAAGAAAATAATTAATTTTTCCACACAAGGAATAGGGATAGGATCGTATATTTCTACATTAAATTGTGTGTGTACGCGTGTATTTGGTGCACTTGTGTGTCTAAACTAATATACTTATGCATTTATAAATTTATAATTATATATACTAATGAATAATGAATTTCAGTTTTTTATATTAATTATTTACAGCGTTTTTATTACTTAGGAATGTTTTATAGATTTAAGATTTAATTAGTAAACTTCTGCTGAAAAAGAGTGGTGGAAAACAAGAAAAGCTATCTTCTGACCCACCTCATCGCCATGTTAATTGTTGAAAATATTATAAACGTGAAAACTACCATGATATGAATTTTTTTGGTAACTCAATAAATAAATCTCACTTGTCGCTGTTAGTTGTTTTGTTACACTTTAAAACTGTTTCTATAATATTACGTTTCCTTCACATGTCATACGTCAATATATACATCACTCACGTCGAATTCTACCTTATATGGATCACTCACGTAGAATTCTACCTTCTCACATGCATATGTATACATATTGACCTTTGACCCACTGTACTACAAAACAGAGCATTAGACGAGCTGAACGCCAACTTCAACAAGCTGAGCCTACTCCCAGAAACAATAGGGTTCGAGCTCATAAACCTCAAGAAGCTTTCAGTGAACTCCAACAAGCTCGTCTTTCTTCCTCGGTCCACCTCCCACCTCACGGCTCTGCGTGTTCTCGATGCGCGGCTGAACTGCCTGCGATCTCTGCCGGAAGACCTCGAGAACCTCGTCAACCTCGAGACCCTCAACGTGAGCCAGAATTTCCAGTACTTGGAGTCCCTACCTTACTCCATAGGATTACTCTTAAACCTGGTGGAGCTGGACGTGAGTTACAACAAGCTCAAGTCGCTGCCGGACTCCATCGGCTGCCTGAAGAAGCTGAAGAAGCTGAGCGTGGAAGGGAACCCACTAAGCTCGCCGCCGCCGGAAGTGGTGGAGCAGGGAGTGTACGCGGTGAAAGAGTACCTGTGTCAGAATATGAACTCGGGACACCAGAGCCCGCCGAAGAAGAAGTCGTGGGTGGGGAAGTTGGTGAAATACGGGACCTTCGGCGGCATGAACTCGCGTCGAAGGGAGCGTGAGGGTTTCATCGTGCACGATCAGTATCGTTCCATAGCTGGTCTTGCTACTCCAAGGCATGTGGGTATGTTCTCTCCGAAACGGCTCTTCTCGCCGCGTAGTTATTTCGCTAATCACTGAGGGGGATCCGGAGATCCTGGTTTGTTATTGGATATGATTCCTGGGCTTGCACTTTAGGCAAGCATTTCTCAATCCTGTTACAAAAATGTATGATAGGTTTTTTTTGTTTTTTGGTAAACATATGATTGGTTTGTGTGACTTGTAAACTACAATACGTCAGAGGAACTGTACGTGGTGGTGGGTTTGTTTGTAGAAACTAGGCCAGTGATATCCTTTTCTTGGGAAAAAAAACAACTATTGTCAGTTACAGTTTGTATTGACCTTATACGGTTGAATACGTTGGTCAGTTATAGTTTGTATTGACCTTATACGGTTGAATACGTAGGATGTTATAGACCTTATATTAGTTGATACTAAAAAAATAAAGAATTAAAAGGTGGATGTGGTTTCATTGTTGATTTTGTTCGATTATGGTCAAATGGCCGTGGGCGTAAGGCAAAGGAGAAATTACAGCGGAGGACCAAAATAGGATAATATTTTATTTTTAAAAATATAAAAAATTGTAATTATCTTATAGGATCAAACATCAAAATTTAAATTTAAACGTTCTAAATCACCCTTCAAAGTATCTCATTAAGGCATTAAGCCAATGGATTTCAAAAAACCAACCTTTTGTATTGTCAAGTTAAGCTTCTATATATATATACATACATACATACATACATATATATATATATATATATATAAAAGGAGAGGTCACTAGCACACGCCCTCTCTGCTTTGTCGTGAATTTAGGCTGCCATGTAATCATACTTAAAAATCCCATTATTCCATTTACTTTTTGGTGTTAGATGTCTAAATCAGTTTTTAGTTTTCATTAATTTCTTTTAAATGCTGTGCCATTGAAAAATGTGAACATTTAAATATATAAGGTGTTTAAAAAAATATAATGCATTCAAAATTTTTGGTTCAAGAACTTTCTTTAAAGCAAACAACATGTTACGAGTACAAAATTTATAAATATAAAAATATGAGCATTCAAACATAAAGTAAAAATTTAGGAGCATTTAATATTGCGTTTGATAATTGAAAGTCATCAAGCATTGCATTTAAATTGCTATTGGTGTTCATATCAGCAACTCTCCATGCAACTTTTCTCCATTCGAAATGGTATAAAAATCTAAATCATATCTGTTATCTTAACGCTGTTTTTATGATAGAATAATTTTCTACGATCAAATAAAATTTTCTGTGGCAAAAAACAATTTCTGTGATCAAGTAAATTTTTTATCATTGGATCGATTTGAATAATTTAAGATGTGGAAAAATTGATGTGGAAACCTCAGTATTGAGCATATGAAGTTTAGCTTCTTCAATTATCAAGTTCAATATTAATTTCTGGCCAAGCAAAAAGTTCAATATTATTCCACATAGATCAATGAAAGTTGATATATGATTGTGTGGCAAAAAAAAAAATAGCAATAAAATTTGATATGATTGATATAATTAATTAACATTAATCAGTATTTTTTAGCCAGAAAAAAATTGATATGATTGGTATAATTGAATAGCAATTAAATTTGTTATAACTTAAAATTTAAATTTTGATATGTGTAATAACTAATTTTTGCACTAAAATTTAATTCAAAAAGTAGTTAGTAAAGTTTAAAATAATTAATTTTTATACTGCGTATACAATTTATTATATATATTTAAGGTATAATTTGAATATTTTGTATTGCCTAAAGCTTAAGTTTTTAATAAATTAAGAAAATTTATAGATTGAAAGACTGGCGATTGATTAATTGTTTGAACAAAAAATTGTATGCACACTTAAACCTTAATTCTGTGCTAAAATATGACGTTTGAATTAATATTTTGAAATTTGATGACAAAAAATGATCTTTTTTTAATTATTAACAGTAATAATTCTTAATTAAAAAGTATTAATTTTTTGCCATCAATTTTCTAAATATTAATTTAAGCATCATATTTTTGTAAAAAAAAAATAATATTTTGAAGTTTGATTCATAAAAATTATGAAAATTTAACAAAGTTCAATTAACGCTTTTGATATTCATTAAATAGGTTAATTTGAAGAACAATATTTACATGTAAAATCTAATCAATTCAAATTAATGAGAGAATTTCTTGTGAAAAGATTTGAATTTGTTTGATTTCAATTCACTTATAATTCTGGTAAAAAATTATTTGTGATCAATCAATTACGTTCAAATTTATTATTTTCAGTGATTTTTAAGTTGATTAGAAAATTATTTGTAATTCTAGATTGATTTAGCATGCATATTACAACATATTTCCATACTAAATTTATATAAAGTGCAAGTAACAAGAGAATGTGGCATGGATTCTGTGAACGACCTTTATTTTGTTGAATTTCATCACCATGTATGATCTCACGAATCATGAAACACAACTGAAGGTTAGTGCGTTAATCATGGTGTTCAAAAATATTGATAAATCACTATATATATGGGTTACACAATGGTACACTATTAATCATGGCGCAAAATGAAAAGCATGTGATTGAAGCAATGGTTATGCTAGATTCTAATGTTGAGATGAAGCTTTTCATCCCTGGGACGCCTATATCGATCACCATCTAATTTGAGATTACCTTTCAACGCCATCTAATTTGAATCAATATGTGTTGAAAGCAATTCTTACACAATGTTGGATTACCTACTAAGGCCTGTTAGTTGTACATTAATTAATTGTTGTTCCTAATTTTTGTTCAGCTAAAAAAATATATTAATAATTCTTAATATGGATTATGGGAGACCAACAAACATGATTCCCAATATTATGCATAAAAAAGAATTTCAATAATTTAGTTTAACTACATTGTCTTATCCTATGCAATGCATGACACTACTAGAAAAAAATAATTTAATGAGAGACAAATCTCTAGCTAAATACCATTTTTTCCTCACTAAATTGAAAATAGCGAGCGATTTTATCCCTCGCTAATTTGGTCGCTATAAATCACATCGCTAGATTTAGTTAAGGGTAAGTTGATTTCCTCGCTAAATTAGCGAGGGATTTAATCTCTCTCTAAATTTAGCGAGGAATGAATTCCTCGCTAAACTACAAAAAATTCAACACTGCCACATCATTGTCATGTCACCATTAAGACTGTGCCACGTCACATCATTGTCATTCACCTGCCACCCATGCCACATCACTACCACACCACCGCCACATCACCCCGCCACACATGCCACATCACCATGATCGCGACACGTCACAGTCATGTCATATAATGATTTCAACTATGCATTTACTTAGGTTTGAACCCATAACCTCCTACTTTTAATGCCTTTATATTCATAATTTTGTCAGTTGAGTTGTAATGTATTTGCAGTTTTTATATGAAATATTAAATATATATTATTTATCTACACACTAATACACACATATATATTTATAAATTAATATGTTGTTAAAAAATAAAAATATATTATAATTTAAATTATTAATATCATAAAATATTTTATATTTTGAATTTTATAATAAATGAATTTTCATTTTCATTTTTTACCAATAAGTTATAAAAATTAATCTAACTATTTTTATTAATTTAAAATAATTAACTGATAAAAATAATTTTATAACTTAATTATTAAAAAAATTTTAATAAAATAATTTTAATCTATTAAAATTAATTTTAAAAAAATTAGCGAGGGACAAATCCCTGGCTAAATTCCTCGTTATTTATAATACTTTAGTGAGGAATTTTTTATTCCTCACTAATTTTCTCGCTAAATTTAACAGCAGCTACGAACTTACAATTCGTTGCTAATTTTCTCGCTATTTAGATCATTTAGCGAGGGATGAGTGATCTCTCACTAAATTTTCTTACTAAATTTAATTTTTCTAGTAGTGTGAGACATATAAAAACAAAAAAAAAATTTCCTAAAAATACATACTCCCTCCGTTTCTAAATATAAGGGATAATTGAAGGAGTTTTTGTATTTCAAAATATAAGGGACACATGGGGTTTGTCTGGTGTATTTAATGAATTTTTCCAAAAATACCCCTAATTAAGATGATATGTTTTCAATATACTAGTAATAAATTTTATTAATTATATAATGGAAGAGTTATTAATATTAAATGAGGGTATTTTTGGAAATTATTTTATATTTCAGACAAATTTATTGCTTTCCTTGATCTGTGTGATTTTGTCTTCTGTCTGTTACATTAAGGAACGGAGGGAGTATAACATTAAGTTCATAATAAGACAATGATATAAAATTTATGAAATTTGAGTAAAAAATAAGTATAAAAAATAATATAGTTAAAAGATTTAAAATTGAAATATGAAAAATACATCTATGTTATTTGAGATGGAATAATAGGAAAAAAAATAGTCATAAACTCAATGTGTAAAGTGTTTTTCTGTTGCACATTTAATATAATTTTATATAATCAAATAAGAAAGAAAAGTTAAATTAATAATAAGAGTATGAATAGAGAGAGATAATTTAAAACATATATATACAAAATAAGGTGATTAAAGGAAAGAGAAAATAGAAAATAAAAAATAGAAAATATATGGAGAAATATTTTATAATATTTGATAAAATATAGAAAATTTAAATAAAAAAAATTAAAAGTTACAAATGAAAAATGTTAAAATAATTTTTTTTGAAAGAGAGAATCTTAAATAGGGTGGTGTAGAGTGGGGAAATTAAAAGTTTAAAATAAAAAATATCAAAATAATTTTTAAATAAAGTGAGAAAAGTGAAGAATAATACTATTCATAATAATGTTTATGAGCAGTATTTTTTCCTTAAGAAATATTAATATATATATATATAGATTATTTTTTATCAGCTTTTTTTGTTAATAAAATTATAACTAATATATTGAATGACCATGTTTTAGCAGCATTCGCTTAAAAATTAAATCATTTGGTGGAGATAACAAAAATAACCTGTACAAGAGATGGGTGCATTGTTAGTTTGTTTAAATTTCCATCATCGTGTAATTACTTTATTGTTCTAGGTATATCATATTACCCTCTCCATCTATCATTATCCCTTTCCAAATCTCATCGTTTAATCTATTTACTCCCTCCATTTTTTAATATAAGAGATAATTAGAAAAAATTTTATATTTCAAAATATAACGGACACATTAAGTTTATCTAGTGTATTTAATGAATTTTTTCAAAAATATCCCTAATCAAAATGATATATTTTCAATATAATTTATTTGTATTAATTATATAATGAAAGAGTTATTAATATTAAATAAAAATATTTTTTAAAAATTACTTTATATTTAAGATAAATTTATTATTTTTATTGTCTGTGTAATTTTATTTTTTATTTTTTATATTAAGAAATGGAAGAATGGAGTATAATATATATAGTGGAATGATGTCCGCGTGTGTTAGCACCAGCCTAATCATAACTACTGCCAGTGGGGGTTAAATAATTGAATATAAGGAGAATTTATTAAACTAAAGTAGAACTAACCGCGGATTAGCTTTGGGTTAAACTTTTGTACATACTATATATTATTCACTCCCTGTTTGCTTGCTTGTTTTATTAAAGTCATTTAAATTTTTAACCAGATATTTTATTGTAAGAGGATAATCTGGTACTTTTGAAGTCAATTTTTTATATTTATTCTTTTAAATAATCACAATTTTTATAAGTATTGTTTTTTTTAGTCCTTCAATAACTATTATAATTCTTCCATGTATATATACCTCTCAATAATTTAAGATCAAAATAATAATTAAATAGTATCAATATATTTGAAACTTAATTGTATATAGCTCTATCATAAATAACAAATTTATTCAATGATTAATGAACAAAAAATTTAAATGAACAAAGTGAAATGTTGATATTACATAATTTATGAAAATGGAATTAACCCCAAAAAGAAGTCCTAAAGCTAAGGGTGACTTGTATTCTTACAATCCTATCACCTGATCTGACTTTTATTTGAAGAGCGATACGTAATTTTGACGAATTTTATGTCATGTTATTTTCTGAGGCATTCTTTGAAAAATGTTCAGAGTTCGTACACCAAGGCAATGAGAATTACAAATGAATCCCTCGTCATGTTGACCGAGTCTATATCCTCTGCCGCACTCTATCGCAAACATTTTTCTTTCTTCTTTTCTTTTTTAATGCTAAGTAAAACTACATGTTGTACCGGCTCACTTCCAAACCAGAATTGTCTCGAAGCCTGGCTTATAGATTCCTTCATTTTGTGATGAAAAAAATTCTTTATTTTAAATAAAGTGAATATTTATCTAATTTAAACAATCTAGATCTCATTTAAGATAAATTTTTTATTTCAATGAAAAAGATTAGACCACTCAAATTGTTTAAGCGATGAATATTAATTGAAAATGAGTACTTTGATATTTTCTCAACGAGAATCTGAATCATTTCTGTAGGTTTGACAGTGAAGTGACCATGAAAATATATATTCCTAGATTTCAAATATCTCATTCTCAGCACGTTCATATGTCAAGTTGGAATTGCTTTCGGCTTGCCCAATATTTAAAAATGCTGCTGTGGCCCATTTTCTACTTAGCAACACTTGGGCCCAACAAAATACAAGCCCAATTTTTTCCAAGCATTTTCACTCCAAAAAATGACCATTATTTTAGATTTTCATCAACTAGAATGGTTCCATACGTTTGCATAAACTCAGAATTAGCTGTACTGTCACAGTTTATGAATGATGCTACTTTCTATTCCTTTTACATTTTTTTTTAACATCAAGAATATCCTCCAACTATTAGTTCGAAGAGTAATTCTTTTGAGATGTACAGATTACCAAAATAAGCTTTTCCTCTCCCAATAAGACCTTTTCTATACAATTAAATTTAGAATAACATGTTTAATGGACTCAACTACGTGTCATTATAACCTTGTTGGTCTATTCCTTATACATTTTATATTGCACAGTGATGTCATTTCAATATATATATATATATATATTGAGCAAAACCTCTTTTTTAACCAAAATATAGAAAGGTTAATAACATCCTGGACAGATTATATCGCAAATTCCATGTCTATCCAAAAAAGGAAAGATATCCGAGACTCCCTGCATTTTGCTCTGTATATGGATCCATTTCTATAATGCAGCACGATAAGCCTATTTAAATCAGAATTAATATACTCAGACCATTTGCTTCTTTTTATCTCTCACATTTTAAAAATTTTTTTATTTCTCTTATCTGTCGTTTTAAAATTTTAAGATAATATTAATTATTACTTTTCCACCTATAACATTTTCTATCATCTTAAAACTAAAAAATAACATTAATTATTTTTTTAATCTATTTATTTTTGTAGGGGTATGTGCATATTAGTAAATTTGAAAAGAAATCTAACATATTATATTTCTTAATTTGTGTAATAAAATTTTACATGACAGTTAAAAAGAAATAGAGTTAGTAATAATTAATAATTAGTGCTATTGATTTCAGGGTTTAAAATTAAAAGGTCAATATCTTGATTTCCATGATTCAATCCGTACTTATATTCACCAAAAAAAAAAAAAAAGCAAAGCTATTCGCTACATTGGTCTGTGTGTTACAAACAAATAAAAATATTATAACCTCTCTCGATCGGGACTTCATTCACTGTCCCTAGCTAACTATCAAAAATAAATAAATAGGATTGAATTGAGGACTAATACATTTGAAGGAGACCAAACTCATCTGTCATGTTCATATTTATATTTCAATTCCTTCTTCCTCCTCAAACAAATCCAATGTCTTCAAAACTAACTACTTCATCAAGACTTGGATTTACATACACTACTATATTTTCTTCTACTTTTTTTGCTTGCAAATTGCCGAGATATGTGTATATTACAGTCCAAGTAGCACATAATAGAGTATCGTGATGGGCAATGCAATCAGCATCCCAAATATAACCCTGCAACATGTTACCGAAAAAAAAAATCTTAAGATTATCTTTGATGCTGCAATTAACTTGACGTTGTATTACGAAGTTGCATTATAGTTTTATAAAATAAAAAATGAAAAACACTTACGCAGTGCTAAGAATATCCGGATGGAGGTTGTATTCTTTGGCAAATACAAAGGGAACGATCCCCTGGGGAAGAGCAGCCTGAGAATGAAACAACGCATTATAACTAACCTTTTTTTCACAAGAGAACTAATATATATATTTGAAGTCAAGAATAATTAATTATTAGTGGGATTTTTCTGGAGGTGTTGGATAAGTCATGAACGAATGCAAGAATATTTACTTATGTAAAAAATTTAAGTAATAATAAAAACTCTTAATCTTCTACTAGTTTGTTTTAATTTTAACTATTACCTGTACTATTGCAACATGGAGAAGAACTCCACGAAGACCAATGGCTATCGATGTTGCGGCAATCACTGCGGGGCCAGTCAAGAACCTCACAACCATAGAAAATGCTGCCACAGACTTTCCACAGGCTATGATCTTGGGTTGTAATGCCATGAACAGACCTGTTTATGACTCACATATGGTGGCATTTAATTAATTTATTGAGGACGATGGATTTGAAAAAAAGAAAGAAATGTACAACCTACATCTCATATGTTTATCTATCAATTTGTTTAATTAACAAAAAGGAAGGGAGAAGAGTTTAATTAAAATACCTAGACTGAACATTGCCATTCCTAGACCAGCATCAGATAGTATTGAAATGGAACCTTTTATAATAGTTGGCATTTGGATGTTCCATCTGCGCACAAGTAACCATAGAAAGGGTTTAATTAATATAATATACTGAAGAGATGAGTGAGAGAGAAGGAGAAATCCCGGCAGATCTAATTCTTGTATTTTTTACTAATTAACTTGTTTGTCTATAATATGTTCAATCTTATATACTGCATGGCTTCCAGGTTTGATAATTAATAGCTCATAACCTTATAATTATCATGCACAATGAAAATTTCCCTCGGATACGACATACACAGAAGGTGAATTTTTGGGTAGACACAGTGGTACTCTATTTGTCAAATAAAATCCACCACTACTATGTCTATATCTATATTTAGCTTAATGAACTGAATGGTTACTAAGAGGATCTAGGTTAAGTTTGGGGACATGCCTGAAGGATATGAGGGACCAAGCGACGCCAATGAGACTAGAGTAGGTATTAGGATTCCGCATAAGCTTCCTCCAAACCATGATGAGGATGAGCCTGGTCATGACACTAGCAGGTGGCATCTGTTGCTTCTTGTTCCCTTCGTCTTCTTCCATCTCCACCTTCTTCCGGCAAGTGTACGGAGACCCATTCGTCGGAAACTTTGTTCCTTCCTCTATCTCCCCCTCCCTCTCTCGGTTTCCTTTCTCTATCAGTTCCTGCATAGCTGCACCCACAACATCAAACGTCTACGTCGTTGTATACATGCATAAAATTAATGATCCAGATTTAATCCTAATTTGAACCGAGAGAAATTATTCCTTATTCCTATATATGTTACCTTTAGAGGCAGCAGTTTCGTGTGGAACAGCCTTGGAAGGATCAACGGTTACAAAGTCGGTAGAGGCAGCAGCTCTATTAACTGCATGTCTCAGATTTCCTTCAGAAACCGGGGATGCACTGGAGCTCCAAACAAACATATGTAACTCCTTGTTTGGTGCACTGCCTGCGCCACCACCAACGGCAGTGCCGCTATCTTTCTTCCTCAGGCCGGCACCACTAGAACTGGACCCTGCAAACATAGGGTTCGGAGGAGGATAAGAAGACACTAATCCACCGTTAAAAAGTTCACCACTCATGCTCCTCCCTCCCCTTTTCTTATTCATCTTCAGCATCTCTTCGTCAAAATTCGACGTCCTCGGCGTGGGTCCTTTGGATGACTGCAACGAGTAAACATCGCCATAACCAGTGCTCTGAAAACTGTTGGTATAGCCATGTTTGGGACTCGGAGCTTTGCTAGCATTAAACATGGCGTAGAAATCGGTCTGATTAAAGCTGGAAGCTCTGGGAGTAGGCTCTCGCGACGACTGAACCGAGTAGATCTCAACCCCAGTAAGATTAGACACTCTTGGGGTCATCAGGTTAGACTTATTAAACGAAGAAACCATGGACGAAGCAGCCGATTTCCTAACCACCACATGCAGCTTCCCATCGTCTCCAATCTCTGCATCGGCTTGAAGCGGCTCCCTACCGTTGAGCGAGACGACGTCGGAATCGACTCTAAACGAAGTAATAGAGCCTGCAGTCTCAGGGAACTGCTCGGATATTAAAAGCTTAGCGCCTCTGTATTCAAACATGAACAACATGAGAGTGTACCAAATAACGCTTTGGAGAACGACGATTTGAACCATGAGACTGCCTGAGAAGTCTCCGTACATGGCCTTAAGAAGAGGGATCCCCATGACGAGGGTGTTTGGGAGGGTAGATAGTGAGAAGAGTGTGATACTCCAGTCAAGGTTTCCCTGTTTAGTGAAGACATTCCAGAGAAAAAGTGCGCATAAGATAACTACTTTTTGGAGAGAATCTGTGGCTATGAAACGGTAGTTCATAGCGTAAGGGTTGTTGGAAGATATGAAATGGAAAGAGAGGAGAGGAACTGCGAAGACAGCAACAAATCGGTTTATGCCGGAGCATTGATCGGGCGTGAAGATTTTCCACCATCGAACGGAGCCGTAGGCTAAGATCATAGCCACGTAGAGGGGCACTATAGCTGCAAAAACATCGTAGATATCCTTGCCGGTAATCATGGTTGATTATAGCTGCGAGAAGAGAAGAGATGAGAGGGAAAGACAACAACAGAAAGAGATAGGATTTGTGCAAGTTTTGAGTTTAAGCTGGAAAAAATGGAAACATAACTGACAGTGGAAGGAAGAGGCCAAAGAGATTAAAATTTTGGTTGGTCGTGGTTTCTTATAGATGTGTTTCGTCTAATTATTTTCAGATTAAAATATGGGGGTATCATGTAATTATAAGGGTTTTTGTTTTACAGAGGGATTGAATAATACAGTTTAATTAATTTAGAAAAGAATAAATTATATATATGCTTCATCCTTAAGTCTCTTAGTTTTATCTTTTATACTACTTTATATACCAATTAATTAGTCCCTTTATTCGTTAACTCAATAATTTGACTAAATTATTGACTTAACATATACTAATATAGAATGCTTATGTAACTTTTATGTCATGAAATTAAGCATGTCAGATATTACAAAAAGATTCATGAATTGAGTGAATATGGTGTTGTTCTTTTTATCATTAATTAACATGAACATTTTGATTATTTTGATGGTCACATAAATATTGTATCAAACTAAATTAATTAATTTCTTCTCAGTTTAAGGTAGGGGATTAAATAAATTAGGGGGAAAAATTAAGAAGCTTGCATGCCCTTAGGGTGGTTTAACTTGAAAAATGTATAGTCTTTCTAAAATCGAGAAAGTATATTTTTTTGCTTAAAAAATTCAAGATGATTAAGTGGGTTAGATGAACAGAGAGTTGAGTTAGAATTTCCATGACACAGATATATATATATATATATATATATATATAATTTGATTGAATATATGAGCAGAAGCCAAACTCAAAGCGAATGCAAACGTTCATGCACATGTAAGATAGCCAGTATTGAGTGATCCGCGCCAGCAGAAAAGATCTCATCCTCTGAGTTCCATTACTTTAATTGTTCTTTATTACTTGTTTCGGTTGAGACATGAATTAAAAATCTATCTCCCTCTCGATTCAGTATATATGAGCTTCACCAACTTTGATGTCGACCTTAATGTTAACAGAAACTGTTCCAAACTCAATTTTTTTAATGGAGGCAATGTCTGAAGAGACCAGGAAATGGGACAACCCTCATGTGCTCCACTGCCAATCCCAATCTTGGCTTCAGAAATGGAAATAAAAAAGAGACAAGACACCCTTTTGGACTTGCACGTGATCACAGAGCAAAAACTACTCCTCCCTTAATTACATCAGAATTAACTACTAAATTAATTACGGTGCTTGTATGTTTCTTAAACGATGCAATTTACGAATGATTTTCCATGTCTCTTTGTTGTATTTGATTTCCAATCAAATTAGAATATATGAATAATTTTATTATAGCACCACTTGATTGAGTCTTCATAGCTATAGGTTCATGCTGGTGGGATGGATCTTCTTGAGGAAATTATAATTAAACTTAACTAAGCACATGCCATGTTTCTGATCTGATCTTATTTTGATCCAAGGAGGGTTACTTTTTGTCATGTTTTAAAAACAAAATGATTCCATTCATGATCTTCATTAATTTATAGTATATTAATATCATCTTGGGATTATGGATTTAATTAGCTTGTCGGGTGACATGGCTTTAAAAGCTAGCTTGCTTGTTGTCATTTCCAAGAAACTTTCGTTAGTCAACCAGAATATGGAATGGCTCAAGTATGAATCCAACACAGTCTTTCGTGAGCTGTCTATTTCGAATTCATATGTTAAAAAAATCACTGGATATTGGAGTTTTCATTCATCTGTATCTTAAGAAGATTATAAAACTAGCTTGTATGCAGTTTAGTTATATATAATAAGGAATATGATTTGTATTAATTAGTAATGTTGTGGATAAAATAAGAGTAAACTATTTTGACATCCTTTTAGTTTATTATTATATATGTAGCCATAAAATTTGGTTTAGCAGTGCTAAAGGATCCGAGTTAAAATCTTAATTAATTAAAAAAGGGGGAATTTAGAACATTTTTACTTAAAAAATATACATGTTGGTCCATATATATAATTTGAATTGTTGTTCTTGGAGAATTATTAATAGATACACCCTCTGATTCTTAATATAAGATCATTTTAACCGAATAACGGGGATTAAGAATTGGAATTAAAACTAATTAACTACCTCGATTTCTCCGAAAATCTCAACATTTTTCCAAAACTACTCTTATTTAATCTCTCTTTCTTTTTTTTTTGATACATTAAATAGAGGCATTTTTCTGGAAATGTATAATAAATACTACTTCGTATATTGTAAAGGGACTTATATTTATGATCAGGACAAAAGATCCTATATATAGGACTAGAGGTAGTATTTTACAAATACACTGGTGAATCTATATTTTACTCTCTCGGGTCCCATTTATAAGGGAAAAAAATTATTTCATGAGTATTAAGAAATGGAGTTGAAATTAATTAAAGATAATTAATTTGTCTCACATTTTTAATTTCTTCCAAAATTACTTCTACTTAATTAATTTATCTCTCAATTTCTTTCAAAGATACAATTCATAACTCTTAATAATATTAATGAATAAAGATAATTTTGATAAAAATAAATTAATATAACATTAACTCTCATTTTTCCCTCATAAATAGGATTTTCAAAATTGAAAATTTTTCATTATAAATAGAACCCGGAGTATAACACAACTTCTAAGATGTAACACCAGCTATTTATTTGAATGAAAAGAAAAGTGCATAATTTTATTCAGAAGGTTTCGTTTTTGCCAGCAAGACAACTTGACAGCAGGCATAAAACTCAGTGAAGAAAATTAAGTGTGAAATGAACTGGGACACTCAGAACAAGCCAATGCCTTGAATCTATGAAAATTGAAACTTTTGGAACATCCTAGCACCTATGAAGTAAAAAGGGCAATGTGAAACCACATCAAATTTACAGTTTTTACTCACATATGAGCCCTCTATCATGGGAAGTCACATGGCTGAAGACTCTGTAGCTGTTCAGTTTTTTGACATGAAGACCAAGATCCCAGAAAACAAACCTACAAGTCTTTTAGAAAAATCCAACCTTTGGAACTATGAACCAAAGCTACCTTACCTGCTTTGGCTCACTGTTGAGTATTCAGTATTGACTGTATAATTTGAGGCTTAAGCTTTCAGTACTAAACTTTGCTATTAGAATGAACATCAGAGCACTGCTTCCACCTCTTTGATCTACTTCTATTGTAGAAAGCTACTATGCAAGCAAGAAAACTAGAATTTTCTGCAGTCTTCATTGAAAAAGCGTGTTTAGAATAATAAATAGTTAATTAATCGAGTAGATATTGCTATGAGCTTCTAAGAAGGGAAAAGAGAAAACAGGACTTCTGTTCAAGTATTGAATTACTTTGAATAGCGATATAGTTTCTCTCTGTTACAAACCTTAGTAGATGGAGGATGGAATTTCATGATAGAAAATCTTAAGGGGATCTTCGGCTTGAGAAGAGAGCTCACTCCAGAAAATGCTTTATTAATTCAATTCTAGTCTGTTCTCTATGCTCAGAAGCAATAAAGGTCTCCAAACAAGTAACAAACCAAACATTGAATGGACCTCTTTTTGGCCAAACTAGGTACAATACCAAAAACAAAGACAAAATTAAAATATCTCTTATCTTTTAGCTGGCAAACCGTGGGCATTCTTGGCTCCGATCATTAGCTGGTCTCAGTCCCCAAGGCACAACAATTCTGATTCGATGAAGTCAGCCATATCCATGTAGCCCTTTTTCTAATTCTTGCTGGCGGGCCTTTATCATTGTCCTGTCCCCCACTCGTTACAATCCACACTTCTCAGGCACAATCCTATCCTCAAAGTTGATATTATCGAACTGCTGTATTGGCTGGTTCAATGGCTCTCATGTAGCTTCACCACTGAGACTTGTGAAGATCGCTCATCAAGTGAGGACGGAGAAAGTATAGCACCTTATTCCCCTTCTTCCTCTAACCAAAACGGAATTTTTTGAGTTGTGCAAGGGAGCCTTGGAGGTCTTTTTTTTTTTTTTTTAAACAATGACACATGAAACATAGATGTATTTCAGTCCCTTATGGTAGCTTCAACTAATAAGCCAATGGGTCAGTCTTGTCCTCAATAACATATGGACTAAACTTAATTAGACGGTATCTAATTTCGCTTCAAGGCCACAGAAGTTTGTTGGGATGGAAAAAGCTTAAGTTTATTCAAGGCTTCATTTTATCCATGGTTCTTTGAATGATGACTTGTTCTGTATTCGAGGAAGCTGCAACTATTTTTGAGGAGTTGCTGCCAAAACTCATTTAAAAATATTGAATCATTATCTGATACTGGCAGGAAAACCACCCACAATGGATGCATTGAAGTTAGATGGTAAGTAACCAAAATGCCTATTTTTGGCCATTCTGTCAGCAACGACTAAGGTAGAAATTTTTCCCTTGGAAGCTGGTAGACTAATGCTGAAAAATCCATTATTATATCTGTCCAAATTGATGCTGGCACAGGCAAGGCTGGAAGAGTCTTTCTGCCCTCCTATGTGAAATCAAACTCAAAAGGGAGCGTGTGTTAGTGAAGAGTTGGTAGCAGTGTGAATTTTTCCACTGCTGGATAGTTATTCTCCAACTGTGGCAAAATCAAGAGCTACTGTGGCTTGCTTACCTAATGATTTCTGAACCTAACAGTAACCAAGCTGTTGAAAGAAGTAGTTGGGGCAATTTTCGTCCTCAAAATGTTGCTCAAGTGTTCGTTTTGATTGATTCATAAAATCTCTCAAGCTTTGGTGGTCTGAATATTAAAAAAAGATCCTGGCTGAAAGGTAATGTCTTCACTTACCCTTATAGCTTGTGTTACAAGTTACAACATACAACTAACATAGGTGGACAAATTATTCCTCATCTTCTAGCTGAAATAGGCAATGGGGTGTTCATCTTGCAGAAGAACTGCTCCAGTACCAGAACCTGAGGCATTAATCTCTGTAAGTATAACTCTGGAGAAATTAGGCAATTCTAGGATAAGAGCTTGTGACATGTATTGCTTCAAGGACAGATCAAGAAGCTTGCTTTGCTTGAGGATTCCAAGTAAAAGCATTCTTGAATAAATTAGTCAGTGGGGCGTCAATCTTTGCATAGTAGTGGATGAATTTTCCTATCCCATCTGCTGCGATAATGTTGACAGAATGAGCATTTTGGGATAAAATTGTGTAGCTTGTGAGAATCCATGGATGTGCTGTGCCTTATCATGTCTTCAAAGAGGACAGCCACAAACAGAGTCTCAGGGGAAGGAATGACCTGAAAATTTCATTCATAACTACTTGAAAAGTTGCAGAGTTATTTGTCAGGACAAAATACATGACTGGAGAGCTCGTAATGAGGAAGAGGAGTTCTTAAATTTATCTTGTCAATATCGTATTGGTTAAGTTGATAGGTAATTTGGAGTTTCTCAATTTCTTTAACAATCTAGATAGATCATTAAAAAGTATTATTATTCAAAACTCAGTTTCAGTTAATGAAGTTATAATTGACTTGGACCATTAAATATTAATTTGATGGCCAAAAATTATAAATGAGATAAATTGAGAAAAAATCAAACTGAGAGGATGAAATAGGTACAATTTCAGATTTTTAGTTGATCAATTTCAAAGAAAAAAAAAGGTCCAAACATGTGATTCATTTGTAACAGGGGAGTGGGCCCAACTAGGATTGCAGAGATTTTTATGTACTGAGTTTGAAAATCAAAAGCGAAAGACTTTCCTTTTGAGGAGAATCTTATAACGGTAATCTTAGTTGAACTCAGACCACAACATAATTTATTGGCTTCTCTCCCTTGTGTTGTGTGCGAAGATTTTCACATTAATTTGAAAGAGCGGACAAGGCAAGAATGAGTGCCAAACACGGACGAGTCTTTCGTCTTAGAATGTGTCATGGTTATTATCGTTTAGGAAGTAGATAATGTTTCATTCTTTGATTCCCATTCAAAGAGTTTACCTTACCTTTGGGTTTCAACACCCTAAATATATATATATATATATGTATATATATAATTTTGTTTTTTTGTCTCTTATAGTACCACTGTACCAGTAATGTTAAAAATAAATAAATTTAAAATACATCCCCCTACACTAGTGCTAGTGTTTGGCAAAGAAAAAGAACACCTGTCCTAGAGTCAAACTAATAAAATAATAATACTTACTATTGCCACGACTAACTTGGATGATAAGAATTGGATAAATGTGAATACTTGTCTGGGATTCAAATACTTTTAATGCCAGAAAAAAAATGAAAACAACAGTATCGTTGTACATAAAACTTGTATTAGTTCTAAAGAATGGGCCAGAAGAAGCAGACTAGAGTTACAAATGTAACTCCATATGTACATGTAAATGAGCCCACCCATAACGTTAGGCCCTTCAGAACAGGTAGAAACTTGAAAGAAAAGGGAAACATATAAATTGGATATTCCCATAAAATCCCCAATATTACCATTTTTAGTTGGACTGATCGAATAAAAATACCCAATCAATTATCAAGAAATATAAAAATCTGAATTTTTTCACTCACCGAGTTAATCTTTAATCAATGAATATATATATTCTCCTTGCATTTTCATAGAACTATGGCAAGACAAAAGGATGGCTTATTAACGGGACCCAACCATCAATGGCGTTAGAAACTTGAAAGAAAAAATCTTTCTTTAGGCCAAAGCAACTTCAAAGAAGTTGTGAAAAGATCAAGAAAAAAGAGGAGCGCTATATGGTTGTCTCATTGACCGTTCTCTAAACCCAATATACTCTTCCTCTGAGTTGGATTTGAAAGTATAATAATATAATAATTCACCCATAAAAAAGCTTCACTAGCCCCAACAAAGTCAACAGAATCAAAATATTTAAAAGAAAAAAGAAGAAGGGAATAAAAATCTTTAATCTTTAGTATGGATAGCATAAATGGGTGGTTACACTAGTACCCCACCTTTTTCTCCCTCTCTATCTCCCGCTGTGTTGCTGACCTAAACGTAAATACAAGCGGGATTTGGGTTTGAATTTGTAAGTTGCAATTAAACAAATACGCAACGAGAAAGACCAAGTTGGATCCTACGTAGGAGGACTACATGAAAGTTCACACCCACGTGCTTGCCTTTTGTTTTTGTTTTTGTTTTTGCATTGTTTGATTTGAATCTTAGGTCAACCACTATTGGCAAATGGCAATGCCAGTACAGTGGCTGCATGTGCATGTCGCCGTTGGATGATGTTGGACTCATCTAACGGCTCTGATGGCCTCAGATCAAAGAAAGGCAAGAGCTTTACGTCTTTATATGGTCAACCAATTTGGTGGTACCAGAAACGTTGAAAACATTATTATTGTTCATATCAGCATCATAAATGTCAAAACCCACCCCCACAAAAACCTTGCTTCATTTAATTGGACCTCATTACTCAATTCCTCAACCACCTTTTCCTCTTACATTTTTTTTTGGCCTGGCCTCTTTCAAAATTATTGCTAAACTGATATACTCTCTTTTACAAAAATTATAGATATTAAGAAAAGTATTTAAAAGTAGTTGAAAGTCTTAATTTAAAAAAAATAATTCCAAAACTACCATTTCTTCACTTTTCTTTTTAAAATTAATTATAGGAATATCACAAAAGCTAGTAGAATAAATTTATTAAGATTATTTTGAAAAAAAAGAGGTCATAAATGCTCCACTAAACACTATAAAATGTATCTTATATTATAGGACAATAGAATGTTTGTAAAATGTTTTATAATATGGGAGGAGGGAGCATATTACTAGCATTTTGTATATTTTTTTCTACTCTTTAATGGTACTTATCTTTTCCTTCATTATTATTTCAATATATATGTTAGTTATTGTATCTGTAAAGATAAAACTGCACTTATTTTTTAATACTGATATGAAAAATATCTATTTATTTTAAGGATAAGTAAAGAGTTTTTTTGTTTTAAGATTATTGAGATCATATTTAAACTATTAAAAAGTTGCCAATTTGAGATAGAAAATTTTACGATGCAAAATCCAACTCAAAAATTTTATAACACCCTAATGTGCAACGGACCAATCTATTACATACAAAATCATTTTTCGTTACAAATTTCTGTAATTCCATAGCAAAGTTTGTGCATTGTTGTGCTGTTAGACGATTTAAATTTTATTTTTCATTTTAACGGAACTATATGGTAAAATGAAGATTTTTTATTTTCAACTTAAAATAATAATTTGAAATAAAACATAAAAAATAAAATTTAATCTATTTAAATGATTGAAATCTCATTTTAAAAATAAGTACGACGTACGTGTTTATTCTTATGATCCTTGATGCTAATATTGGCGTGCCTGGTGCCTACCACACATGGAGAAGTGCATAGAGAATAGAATCAATTCGACGTCCACTCGTCAAATTAATTAAAGTATGTTTTCTAAGGTTTGACATATTTGCGATCGAACTGTAATATTATCAGCATATTTTGGTCATATTGCAAGTACTAGTACTTATATGATTAGTTTATTCTACATTATTCCCTCTTAATGGACGTGCAAAAGATTCGAAAACCTGGAAGATTTTTGGGTAAAACGCCATCATAACTCATAATGCCTCCCATGGTGCTGAGCATCATATATATATATATATGTATGTATGTATGTATGGATGGATGGCCACTGTAGGGTTTGACCTAATCGAACGACCCACTGATAGTGGAGTACTTATGCTATTTGATTACTTTGTTTTTGCTTTGTTATAGTATTGCTTTTTAATCTTCCAATGGGGAATCCAATTCCTGAACATTGAAAAATAAAGTTTCTTGATGATAGTAGTTTCTGGGGTCAACCATAAACAGCAAAAAAATGGAAAAGGTCATGGGGAAAGAGAGTGAGAAATTTCCTATGGGATCACTTCATAATTTTCTTTAGTTTTTAGTGGAATCCATTATGTGCTATAATGATGAAGTTTATATCTACAAGTCAAACATATAATAATTAACCTCTTAAAATGGGAAAGAACAATTCACAAACTTCAAAAGCCAATATTGGGATACAGTTAATATTCCAAAGTTTGACTTGTATACATTACCCTAATTAGTTTTCATACATGCATGCAAGATCTAGAAGTCAAGATCGTCACAAATCTCCACCCTTTGTTGGTAAAGAAGCTAGGAGTTGTTTATAAACTTCATAGTAGTTTTCAAAATTAATATATGTAGGAGCACGTTATATCTAGCTGTCTCATATGATCAAGACATTGAAATGGACAAAAATAAATTTTAAACTAATAACACATGGTTAAATTATTTTACTTTTTATCAGTTCATTCGATATTTAATTTAACTTCTACAATTGCAATTTTTAAAATTGAGTCAAGAAGTAGCTTATAACTTGTATCCACTAATTTGTTTAACCGTGAATAATCTTTTTTAATTAGAAGAAAGAAATTCATTAAAACAAAGCTCGGCAACTCGGAACCTAAGCGACGGGCTAAAGAACTTTATTTTGGGGCCAAAATGGAGCAATTCATTTTATCAATTCTAGAAACCTAAAACTATTTTTGTTTTGAAGCAAAATGGAGCAATTCATTTCATCAATTCTAGAGTATTTATAAAGTTACATACACAATGTCATATCCTTATAAGATAGGAGCCAACTCCTTTCTAACTAGACTGACTTTTATTAGTCTAAAACTATTTTTTAAAGAAATACTCCCTCCAGTTTTATATATAGGATCATTTGTTCTGATCCTAAATATAAGATCCTTTATAATATATAAGGTAATATTTATTATATATTTTTAAAAAATACCCTTATTTAATGTATTTAAAGAGAAAGAAAAAGAGATTAAATAAGGATAGTTTTAAAAAAATATTAGAATTTTCAAAAAAATCGAGGTAGTTAATTAATTTTAATTATAATTCTTAATCCGCGTAATTCAGTTAAAAGGGTTGGACCAGAGGTAGTAACAAACTACCATTAGGTATTATATATATTGAGTAATATAAATGAATAGAAAAATCATTGCCATTTATTATATTATAAGATATGAAAGGAACAATTGAAATACATGTTTTTCTCTAAGACAGTAATAATATTATTTTAATGAAATATGAAAAGATAATGTGTTAAGAAAATAAATAAAAACATATATAATATTCATAATATTTTATATCCGTTATTTAATAGTGATAAATTTTTAAATTTTTATGTAAAAATATAAAATAAATTTTTATTTTTTGTATTATTTTTAATACTCTAATCTGATGATATGCTAATGTGTTAAGAAAAGGAATAGAGTGGAGAGTCGAGGAGGCTCAACAGCGTTGACCCTGGTGGCCGGAGGAAACTTCAAATCAAACGTGTAGGAGTGGAATTATTTTTGTTCACTTGTCGTGTCCTCGGGTTTCTATGGGCTTTCGTTTCGTGGTAAATGGGACCCACCACCAACACCTCCTTTAGACCTTTACAGTAACACTTGTTTTGTCGTCGCCTACTTTTCCCAAACACAAAAAAATATTAAAGTCCAACTAATCTTTACCCTTCCCATTGACGAAACTCCTTTGACTTCCCCACCCCACCCCTCTCTCTCTCTTTTAAAGCCTCCTCCTCTCAAACCAATTCCTCCATCTCCTCCTCTTTCTTTTCTCTGCTCTCAGTGCCTTTGTGTTGGATGGCTGTAGATCTGGTAGGCCTTCCTAGAAGGATGGAAGAGCAGGTGGCTATACAAGAGGCTGCTTCTGCTGGCTTGAACAGCATGGAACATCTTATTCGTCTTCTTAATTTATCTCAATCGTCGTCCTCCTCCTCTTCTGATCATCCCCACAGTCTCCACCACCTTGACTGTACTCAAATCACCGACTTCACCGTTTCCAAGTTCAAGCAAGTCATCAACTTACTCAATCGAACCGGTCACGCCCGCTTTCGTCGTGCTCCTTCCAATCCTACTCCTCCTCCTCCTTCTGTTTCCCCTTCTCCCTCTTCTTCTCTTCCTAATCCATCGCAATCAAATCCGCTCGCCCTGAATTCGGTTCAGTCGTCTCCCTCTCAGGGCTTGACCCTTGATTTTGCCAAGCCCAGCAAAGTCAAGATCGCTCAACTCAAACCTTCTACGGACTTGTCCGTTTCTCAGTATTCCAAGGACACCTTCAGTATCTCCCCTCCCATATCTACCAATAGCTCCTCCTTTATGTCTTCTATCACCGGAGACGGAAGCGTTTCCGACGGCAAAATAGGTCCCTCGCTGCTTCCTCCACCCGCGCCCCCCGTCTCCACCGGTAAACCCCCCCTCTCCTCATCTCACCGGAAAAGGTGCCACGATGCCGCCTTCTCCGAGAAGGTTTCGTCCTCCGGTCACTGCCATTGCTCTAAGAGAAGGTATTTTTTTTTTTCTCCCCAAGAATTTTTCAATTTTCGACATCGTTATTTGATTGACTATCAGAATCGTTGATCATTGACGAGATCCGTCTGCCTTCACAGGAAATCACGAGTTAAAAAGACGATCCGAGTGCCAGCAATAAGCTCGAAGATCGCCGATATTCCACCGGACGAGTATTCCTGGAGAAAGTACGGGCAGAAACCGATCAAGGGTTCACCCTTCCCTCGGTATTATTCCATTCCTTCTTTTTTTTTTTAATTTTAATTTCAGCATCGCCGTGAACAAGTTGAATTCGTCAAAGTCAAACGCGCATCTCTAACTTCTAAATCTCGCAAATTTTAGTATTTTAGCTATTATTAAAAATAATTTAAAACATGTTTCTGACTTAATTGTTTTTGTTTTGGTATTCCAGTGGGTATTACAAGTGCAGTACCGTGAGAGGATGCCCAGCGAGGAAGCATGTGGAGCGAGCCCAAGACGATCCTAAGATGTTGATCGTGACATACGAAGGGGAGCACCGTCACGCGTTGGAAGCGCATGCGGTGGAGTGCGGCGGTGCAGGCATCGGTCTTAGCCTTCAGACCAGCTGAACAGCGGCACCGATTCGAAGCAAGGACCGGCCACCAACAAGACGGGCGTGTGGAGAGCAGACTTTGATGGTAGAATGGAAACGTTCTCCACTGTAACATGTGGACGATAAGACGGAGTCGTCTAAGAGTTGATAAGGTGTTTTTTTAGTGTAAATTTGACAAAAAAATGAAGGACCAAAAATTAAATACAAATATTATATTTTTATTTCTCTTTCGTCCTCGAGGCCCTTCAGGGTCGCTTGGTATGAAGCCTATTTCCCCGAATTTTTATACTTGTTTAATTTTTTAATTTATGAAAATTTTAAATTAATTTTTAAATAAATTATGTAATATTTTAGTATTAAAGATATTAATATTTTTATTATTAAAAAATTGATTTAAAAAATTAATTAATTAATTAATAATATTTTTAATAAAATATTATAAATTATTCAAAAAGTAAAATTTTTCAGGATTTTAAGATGAGATTTTTTGAGTTAATATCAAATTTCTAATAAGTTTTATATTTTTTTAAATATTAAGTAGTATCCATTGATCTTTTTTTTTTTTTACTTCTCTCCCCCAGTTTATTCTATGTCAAACAATCCCTTGTTTATGTGACTGAAGCGAAGGTGGGGATGGGGCCCAGTGTTGGGTTACTTTTAACCTGATTGGGAGATCAAAGTTGCAAAATTAGATTCCTTTGGGTTGAAAAAGAGAATGGTGGGGAAGGGGTGTTCGAGCAAAAAGTCAAAAGAGCGGGTCCGATAGTTGAAATTGCAAAAAAGGAGAATTAGAATAAACTTTTATTGTTTGTGGTTAAGCAAGTGGGGCCTATGCCAGCTCATTCAAATCTAGGGACTAGTGCCTGTTGGTTGACTAGGGGTTGTGCTTCGCTGTGTGCGGTGTACGATCCAATAAAGTACACTTGGGGCTTATTGTAATTTCAGTTCAGTTAGTCGAAGATGAAAAACACAAGAAAAGAGTAGAGGGCGAACATTTTGTAAATTTTTAAAATTACTCCCACCCAATCACCAATAGTTAGATTAATTAACCGGAGTTATTCTCTTTTAATTAGAACTACTGACTTCGAATTCTGAAAATACAACAATATAAGTTGTCAGTGGCACCCACTTTTATGATGTCTATCATATCTTAATTTGGATTGCTCTGGATCATTATTAAATTTTTATAACCTAAGGCAGATGTAAAATATTAGGTATTCATACAAGAAAAATACTCCCACCCTTCTTTCTTGCCCAAAATGTTTTTAACTCTTTTTTTAATATAAATTATTTTTAATTAAATTATACGTATTAATAAAAAGAGTTAAAATTAATTAATTATCTCAATTTATCTAAAAATTATAATATTTTTTTTAAAATATTTTTATTTAATATATTTCTCTCTTTAAATACATAGGAATATTTCTTTAAAAAACATAATAAATACTATATTATATATTAAAAGTAATCTTATATTTAAAATTAGAATAACAGATTCTATATTTAGGAATGAAGTATAATAAAATCATAATTATAAAAGAATATGACAAAAACTAAAGTTTACTATTAATAGTCATGAAATCTAAATACTCTTTTTAATTCAAAATGTAAGTCATATTTTAAAAATCTTTTTCCCAAAATATAATTCATGTTATTTCTAGAATATTAAATGCTCTTTTTCCTATTATGTTTTTATTTGCAATTAAGTATAAAAAGATAGTAGATTTTAAATGCAATGCATTGAATAGAGGTACTGCTAGAAAATAATATATTTTTTGATAAATTTAATGAGTAAAACTACTTATTTTATTCCATATGTAATTAGGGGTGGAAACAGGTCAGGCCAGGCCTTAAGGCTTGAACTTGACATGTTGACCTATATCAGACCGTTTTTTAGGCTTAGGCTTAGACCTTTCAAAGACCTAGTCTGGCATGAACTAGTAGGCTTTTAAATAGGCTTGGAGGCTTTAAACCTTCTAAACTTTAAGTAGGCTTCAGGCCTACTTAAAACCTACATAAATATTAAATAATTTTAAACACAAGTCTACATCACAAACCTACTTAAAATCTACATCAATATCAAACAATCTCAAACACAATAATATGGTCTCACCAAGTATTGATAAGAGAGAAAGCAAGTATAACAATTACTCCCTCCATTCCTTAATATAAGGGATAAGAGACAAAATCATACAGACCAAGGAAAGCAATAAATTTATCAGGAATATAAAGTAGTTTCCAAAAATACCCTTATTTAATGTTAATAACTCTTCCATCATGCAATTAATACAAATGAATTATATTGAAAACATACTATCATAATTAGAGGTATTTTGGGAAAAAGTTATTAAATACACTAGACAAACCACATGTGTCCCTTATATTTTGAAATACGGAAACTCCTACAATTGTTTCTTATATTAAGGAACAGAGGGAGTAACAAGTATGTTTCTTCAACTTAGACATATTTTCGGTAATGTACCTGGATGTTGTAGTCACACTTTCAATGTCACTCTCTGAAGGTTAATGATACCAATCTATTTATGAGACTTGTAGCCACATCAAATGGAATATGTTTAACCATCCTTCAAAGATATGCAAAAGGATAAGTACAAGAAGTAATATTCTCATACAAGAGATTAAAAAATATAATGATCTCACCTGTAAGGTTGCAACTTTTATTTTCTGTTTTTGCCTTCAACAAGCTCTTTGACAAATAATTAGGAATGAAACAAACAAATAAAGCTAGCAATATCCACAGTGGTGTGCTCTTCATCACGTTTTCAACTTTAAGTTTATAGAAAAGACCACAACATAATTCTAAATCCATAAAAATGCAAATAACACCACAATACAATAAGTTCATATTAATACAAACAACACCACAATACAATAAGTTTATAATAACACAAACAACATCATAATCAAACTAGACCAATCAAGCTAAAAGATAATACTAATATGAAAAGAGACAATCACAGCAGCAATAATCAAGTCTTCAATATGATCTCTTGTTGTTATAGTGTCTCCTACACAATGAAAAATAATTGACATGTTACACAATATAACTACACTAATAAATTTTTTTAATTGGCTATATGAAAAAATAATTGACATCTTATTTTTTGTTTTCTCTTTAGATTATACTTATGACAAAGCCAATCTCTATCACAAATGAGAATTTCTATAGATTCTTCATTCAACTTAGAGTGATATTCATCAATCACCCTGCCTCCAGCATTAAATGTACACTCCGATGCTACAGTTGAGATAGAAACAGTTAGTATGTCAGCTGCCATCTTTGATAAAACTTTAAACTTTACGCTGTTATTCTTCCACCACTCTAAGGCACAGAAAGATGAAGCTGAATCGGGAGAAGGGATATAAGGATCATCTTTCAAATAAATTTCTAACTCTAATTTGGTAGGAGGAACTGAATGCCTTTGACGCACCATTGTCAACATTCGTTACATTCTTTTATTATCTCTTTGTTGTTCAATAAGTTCTAAAGAGACAATGCCATCAATATTCACATCACCAGATACAAAGGATGAGTCTTTTTTACACATGTCCATATACTCCTGATATAAATCTTACAATGCTTGTTTGACCTTATCCACATTTTGTTTAGCCTCACTTTCTGGTTTATATATCAACGGGAAGCTTATTTCAATAGCATCTAATTTGGTCCTTGGATCTAAAATACTTGCAATAGTCATTAATAAATTACATTTCCCCCAATATTTGTCAAATTTTTCTTTCATAGGCTTTGTCATTTCCCTCATGAAGAAATCATAATCATCTGCCGCATCATCAAGACTTGTTTCACCCTATGAATTTCAGCAAGGTATAAGTTAGAAGTAGGGTATTCACTACCTGAGATGACGTGAGTGACATCATTGAAAACTTCTAAAAGTCAACAAACTTTCTAAATCTTTTCTCAATCTCAAATGATGGTGCATAACTATAATGAGACTCTTTTTCATGATAATTAGCCAATGCATGCTTAAATTTCATTGCAGTAGTCAACATCAAGAACGTAGAATTCCATCTTGTAGGACAATCAATAATAAGTTTCCTTTCTTTCAAACCCTTTAACTCAACAACTTCACAAAAAGATTTTAGCCATGCATCGGAAGCATTTATATATTTGACACTTTCACGAACATTATGAATCATATCCTTAATCTTGCTAAGGCCATCTTGCACCAACAAATTCAGTATATGCACATAGCATCTAACATGAAATAATTGTCCACCAAGCACCAACCTATTGCTCAATGACAAGTTTTTATTCAGATTCCTTAAGCATGAGTCATTATAAGATGCATTGTCCACAAAAACTGAGAATACTTTGCTTTCAATGCCCTATCCTTTCAAACACCTGAAAATTGCATTAGCTACATCCACTTCTCGCCTTGGACCAGGCACCTTGACAAAATTCAGAACTCTCTTTTGAAGACCCCAATTTGTATTAACAAAATGGCCAGTGATAACCATGTATGCGGCCACTTGGTGACTTGACTTCCACATATTTGTTGTAATACTAACCTTGCTCACAATCTTCAATATATTTCTCAAAATTTTCTTCTCCTCCTCATATAATGTCAAACAATCACTTCTTTCTATTTTACGAGGGACTTTCCTAAATTCTGGATTTGCATAATCAAAAGTCCACATCCAAATTTAATCTTCTACAATGCTAAAAGGATGCTCATGCACAATATGGCACCCCAAAAAAATGAGACGAAAGGAAAGAAAAGAACAAATCGAGTTTTCTAGCGAAAACTGACTTACGAGGAGTCGCCACCAACATTTTGCCGAAAAATCTTAGAAAACCGAGTTAGGAAGGGAAATGATGGTCTGCGTAATCGGAGTTGGATTCAGGAGTCGATTGTGCGTGGAGAAGGTGTTAGGCATCCCATGACACTCGTTCCTAGGAACAGTTACCTTACGTTGATTGTACGAATTAATATGGTTTTAAAAGTATTTTTGGTCTTCCTTTTATCATTCACATGCAAGAATAAGGGTAGAGAAAAATTTAAGAAAATTTGAGAAATTTAGAAAACGAGATAAAGAGAATAAATTGAATTAAAAATTAAGGAGATTTAAGAAAAAATGAGGAAAAGGAAATGGAAAAATAAATTGAAAAATATTTATTTATTTACAAAAGTGGACTTGACCCAGGATCAGAACCTAGGGCCTACGTACCCTATGATGAGGATCAAAGTTCACGTAATTCAGGATAAAAAATGCGTGTCAGTTGGTTGATATTTTTTAATTATAAAATTTTTGTGAGAAGGGAAAGTTAATTCAAAATAATTTTGCTTTTTGCAAACAAAATAATTTTTTGAGATTGAGTTGGTGCGTTTTAATTTGCAAAAACTAATTTAATTCCGTTTACTTACTCTTATTTTATTTTGCTTTGAAAATATTTTTTATTTTTCTTTAATTTTTGGAAATGCACTTATTTGATTTTTAACTTTTGAAAAATCATTGTATTTTTGTTTTTATTTTTATTTTTTCTTTTATACTTTTGAAAATTTTTCCAAATAAAGAAAATTAATCTACCTATTGCAGACTCACAGTCATGCCACCCAATAGATCAATTTTTTAATTACCTGCGGAAGTTCTAAACCTCGCAGTATAAAGGATTTATTGCATATTTAAAACTAAAATTTAGAAAATGCTACTATTCTTTAATTTTCAAATGATGATAAAATTGAAAAAACTTGTTATATTATCATAACCCTTTTTTTTATGAAATATAATTATTTTCTTAAAATCAAGTTATTTAACTGATATATCTATATAGATTCACAATCTCATGCAACAACTCAGTAAATTAGATACTTGCATGGGTTCCAAAAACTCACGTGATGTAATTATTAAACAAATTATTTATTTATTCATTTATTATTATTATTATTTTTTTTTTTTTAAACAAGTTACTCCACCAATTGGTGTATCTGCGTGAACTCGTAGTGTCACGTGACAACACTCAACTAAAATGCCTGCAAAAATTCTGAAATCTTCAAGGTACAGTGATTCAGGTAATTATAATGGATTAAAGAAAAGTAAGATCATTATAATAATTGAGTATTTGTGAGGCCAAAAGTTATTTATTTGACAACATAAGCCAACCCAATCCACTTATCTACATGAACTCACATTCTCATGTGACAATATGACTAATTTAGTTGCCTGCGTGGGTTCTTAAACCACACGTGGCATAATAACTAACTTGTTTATTACCCATCGTAATAATTATTATATATATATACACTCTTACTAAAGGGGAAATAACTAAATTGTGAGGCTTTTTAGGTATCTAACTTATGATAAGACTTGAACATGAAACAAATGACATATGAAGCATTAAGCCAATGGTGTAGACATGTACTTTCCACGGGGTACACTTGGACATAATTTCGCTCACTCGAAAATATTTGATGCAAATATTACCCATGCTCAAACATCACGACAGATAAGCAATATAGCATGAATTAAAACAAGGATTATAAATCTGAGCTAAGCATCCAAATCAAATTATCTACTTCTTATAACACTTAGTGAGAATGAATCTAGAAATCACACCCTTAAAATTTTAAGGAAAATTTTGGAAAACCGGAAAAAAAAATAAAAAAGGATAAGGATGGTCTACGAATCAGAGTTGGGTTCGGGAGTACGATTATGAGTGGGGAAGGTGTTAGGCACCCCCACAACACCCGTTCCAAAGAACGGTTACCTTAAACTGATCATGCAATTTTTGTAGCTTATAAAAAAATTATTTTGGTTGCTCTTTAACTATTCACATGCAAAGATAAATGTAAAAAGTGAGAAAAATGTAAAAAGTGAGAAAAATGTAAAAATGAAATAAATGAAAATATGAGAGGTTGGGAAAATATAAAGAGTAAAATGAAAATATGAAAAGTTGGGAAAAATAAAACAAGAGGAAAATATTATTTATTTACAAAAGTGGATTTGACCCAAAGTTAGAGTTTAAGGCCTACGTACCCTGCAACAGAGATCAAAGTCGACGTAGTTCGGGCTAAAAATGTATGTCACTGAGTTGGTATTTTTTATTATATATATTCTTTGAAAAGAGAGATTTATAGAAAATAATTTGTCTTTCCACAAAGAAAACAATCTTTAGAATTGGTTTATGTGTTTTAATTTATAAAAGACAGATTAATTTCCATTATTTGCTCTTTTCATTTATTTATATATTTTTTGGTTTAATTAATTCCTAAAAGAGAATATATGTTTTTCCTCAGTTTAAAAAAATAGGATTAAAATTATGTGTGATTTTGAATATTTTATTTTGGTTTGAAAAATAAAATATTTGAAAACAATTTTATTTTCACAAAATAAAACCAATTGGATCATGTGGTGACTTTATCACTCACATTTACCCATTGATACTTAAGTGTTCACGGTAGTGTTACTCGAGACAAAAAGGAAAAAAAATTTCGAAAGAAAACAAATAAAAATTTTTTTTGTTCAAATAATTTTTTTATTTTTTTATTATAAAAATCCTTTTAACACCTATTTATTTATTAAAAGAAAAAGATTAAAAAATGTGATCATTACGTATATTTTGAAAAAAAAAAAATAATCAGCATATGTGGTGACTTTATCACTCACAAGTTACTGATTTACACTTACATGCTTACGGTGTTACCACTCGGAGTAGGAAATACCATAAGGAAACTTTTAAATGAAAATCAAACAACATATATAGAGACTTGATCACTCATAATTTGCTGATTTACGCTTATATGCTCACGGTGATGCCACTCGAGGCAAAAGGCAAAAAGACTTGAAAGGATAAAATTGAAAAAAATGAAATTATTTTTATAATAAATTATAAAAATAAATACGATTATGATTGTTTTATAAAAAATAAAAGGAATTTAAAAATATGACTTTTATGTACATATTGATATATTATTTATTTATTCTGTTTATTTGTTTTATGTATATATATTTTAGAAAAAGAATCAATCAGGATCTATGGTGACTTTATCACTCACAGCTCGCTAATTAACACCTAAATGCCCACAGTGTTACCACTCGGGACATAAAGGTAAAAATTAAAATTTGAAATAAGCGGCTTTCATTGAATCATTTATTTTTACTTTTAATAAATAAAAAAACCATTGGTACTCATAAATATTAAAATAATAATAATAATAATAAATAAGATTTAGTCAACGTTTATACCATGACAACTCCTCACTCATGGTATAATTGATTGACACTCTATAGGCACACGGAGAATTGATCCCTCGTGGCAAACTCTAAAATAGAGAAGAAAAACCAATGATCAAATAAACATCAAAACTATAAATAAAAATAAAATCAAATACAATTTGTCAATGCGTATGCGTGCATGTGCAAACTCAAATAATTTACACCCAACCATGAGATGAAAAGATGCAAACTCTAGTATCTTTATTTTCTTTTCCTTTGCCTCAAAGTTGATAGCTTCCAATTCCTCTGCTTGGCTTGGTGGCAATGGCCTTGATTTCTCCCAAACTTGGTATATGCTCCCATATTGCTCGAAAAAAAAGATAAAACAGGATTATTCATCTTAAAGTTTGGGGCAGAAGGAAACAAGGTAATTGCTTTTAAAGAACAAATACCACATGCTAATGCCATTACTCACATGGGGTTAAATAATATCAAAACATTTAACACATTCGACCAATCATTTTCTAGCTAACCTTCACCCATGTATGGCAAACTTTTGAATTGGAATCGGGAACCCCTTCATTGACATACACCCAAAAAAGCAATTTAAGGTTCTAAAATCCTTATGCAAACATATGAACACGCGAGATACTTTTAATCTCAAAACAGTGAGCAAGTCGAGCGTTATGTGAGATCAAGCTTCAAGTGAGAAACCCTTAATATACAAGATTTTCTTAGAAGCAAATAACCCCGAATCGAGTTACGAAAATCATATTTGTCAAACCTAAACTCAATACAAAAACCAAAATCTTGTGACCATTGAGAGGTGAATGGGCTTAGAGAAAAGAAAGGCGCGACCTATACTCCTAATTTTTACCAAGCATACCTTGACAATGCAAAGGTCCATTTTCAATGGTTTATAATTCGAAGCTATGGACTAAAATGTGCATTGGAGGACACTGGAGCAAGCTATACTCCCTACTACTTTATTCCATTTGAGACCCACATATGACAAACGAAAATCTCTCTCTTAGATGAAGAACAATCAGATTAAACCAAAACATCCAATGACAATCACACATGCAAATTGTGGCAATCAATAAGAAAACCTGTCTAAACTTGAAGCTACCATTGGATATATGTGAGCCATAAGACAAGCACGCCATATAATTCAAACCCCATTTTCATGACCACAAGATTCTAATAAACTCCTCTAATATGCTTAGAGGCTGACATCATATGGAACCAAACAAGGAATGGAACTTGCAACCCTCAATGCATCAAAATGTGTAGATTGAATCAATCAGCATTGCATTCTGTGACAAATCAAGACAAAGGGGTGGGGGAACCACAACAATGTAAAAAAATGGAGGTTTAAGGAATTTCAAGCCCAATATAACACCTAACTCAACCTTTCACCAATGCTAAACTAACAACAGAGTATTCACCATAGGATTCAGACAAGACCAAAGTCACTTAAGTATATATTCCAACACCAAATCAGTAACTATTGATACTCAAGCATTTATATTACTATTTTACAGAACACTAAAGCCTGTTAAATAAGTTAAATCTATAACAAGATCATGGGCATATTTTCCTCTTTCAAACCAAACCTTCAAAGCAGGGATACGAATATCCTTAAACATTATGAACAGCCTAAGCCAATGTCCAAAACACCATCCCTTTTATACACAGATACTCTAAACCCTTCCCATCAACAACCCGAACAGTTTAAGGAATAAAAACTGGCAAGTTTAATAAGTTGGGTCTACCCTGAGACTTTTCAACAATCAAGCCAAACTAAAAAAAACTTGGCATCTCAAATATAGCCCCCAGAACAAGATTTAAAATTTAGAGCATTTAAAAGACCAAAACCAGGTTTTCCAGACAGAGCACCAAATGATAATAGCCTAAACCAGATTTTCTCGAAGCAGAGCGCTAAAAGGTCAAAACGAAATCATGACACAATAGGTAACTAAAGGCTAATTCCATCCAGCAACAAGACCAGAATCACCTCAAAAACACAGAGCATCATAAACAAAAGAATAAGAAAACAACAGTGAGCCTCATTACACGATTGAAAGAAAGGAAAAAAAAACTACTGACCCAAATGAGGCTGGTACTTCTCTTGCTTAGTTTCATCCTCTCTTGTGTAATTTCTTGTGAGCCACTTCTAGGCTTCTCTCCTAGTCTCCATCGTGCTCTGCCTCTCTTCCTTTCCTCTGTTTCACATGCTCCCTCAGTTTCCTCCTCGGCCGAGCCCTAAGGGCTCCCTCCTTCTTTTCTCTTCGCGGCGGCCTTCCCCCTTGCACCTTACGGCCGCTCCCTCTGGTTCCTCTCCTCGCGGCTGCTCCTCTCTTTTTCTCCTTGGATTTCATGCTTCGGCCAGCTCCTCTTCCTTTCTCGGTCCCTCCTTTTCTTGCCCTAACTCCCTCTGCTCCGCCCCTTCTAAGCCCTCCCTTCGGTTGCTCCTTCCTGGGTCGGCCTCCAGGCTCCCTCTCCGACTGCTCCCTCTCTCTCCTCTCTTTTTTCTTTCCTCGCGGCACCCATGCTCCAGCTCCCTCACCTCTCCATCTCTCCCCCAGTCCCCTCGTGGTTCATCCTCCCTCTTTGTCTCACACGGCTCCACCTCTTTTTCTCTCCACCCCTTCACCATGGCTCCTTATTCTCTCTTCCTCTCTACTTTCTCTTTTTTTTCCGTCGCTGCCCTAGTTCTCCCTCTCTGCTTTTTCTTTTTCTTTTCCCGGCTGCCATAGCTCCCCCCCTTTGTGTCTCACACCTGAGCCCTCTATTAGGGCTTAGGGTGAGCTTGGACCTGAGCCCTCATTGGCTCAGGTCCACCTTAGGCTAAAATAATTTCAGCCCAAGGTTAAAACTTTTTTACTTTTTTTTTGTTTTATTTCTTTTTTTTTAATCTTTTCTCTTTTTTTTTATATTTTCTATTAGTTATTTATTCATTTATTATTATTATTTTACTATTATTTTTTATTATTATTATATTTATATATATTTTTAAAATTACTCGATAAAATACAGTGTTCACAACATTGCTTTGGTGATGTTCCATTGAATCCTCTACCTGATTAACAGGACAATACCATAAGGCAGAAGTATGAAGTAACTAGCGTCACAAATCTGGGACTAGTTTCCTAAGACAACAAATGCTCACCCATCATTTGAATCAACCCATGAGTTAAAGTGTGTTTACAAACTCCAAAAGACACAGGAAGTTAATGACAAGGAATATCACTTTGTGCAAATCACCATCATTCCAGGACATCAAAGATAGCCTAAATTCCTCATGGGAACTGCAGACTCATATCAAACAATCAAGAGGAATTGAAACTTACATGACTAGTAACGATTTCTAGCAAACTTTATCAGTAATCAAGTCAAATTAAGGGATGTAAATAGTAACCTAGCGTCCCCATTTTGAATCAATATAATCATTCGACACAGGGCAACTAGAATAATGATATATTAGAGCAAGAATTCAAGGCAGAACCTCTAATTGTCAACACAAAATTCGTCCATAATAAAGTATCAATCAATAAGAATTTGGGCAAGATTTCATAGACAACAAATTAAAAGCTATGCTTAAAGGGGTAGCGGCACCACACTTTAGGCACAGGGCATCACAAAACATATCCTAGGTTCAACAAAAATCAATGGAAGAATTATTTTTTTACCCAGCAAAAGTATCTGTGGTCAGTGACACCAACTCTGCCTTCAACCTGCGTTCTACTTCGGCCCCGTGACTCCCTCTCTCGTGTTTTACTCAGGTATAGACCACGCTTGGGCCCTAGCTGCTTCAGTCTATGTCAGTTTCCAAGCTCTGCCTCTGCTCTCCATCACGAGGCCGAAATTTTCAGCACCAAATTTCCTCGAGTTTCTTCAGCCCCCAATTTTCGGTCTCTAGGGTTTTCAGCTTCAAATTCTAGGGCTTCCTCGGCCCCTCTTTCTCTTCATGCTTGCCCCAACTCCCTTTGCCATCGTGCTCTCTCCTTGATCCCTTCGGTCTAGACTCCCTTTGGCTTTTTCTTAGCTCCAGCCCTTCTCCCTGTCCCCGCGGCTGCTCTGTTTTTTTCAATCGGCCATTCCTCCGGTCTTTTCTTGCACGTTTCCTCTGCTTCCTCTTGTCGTGCACGTCTCCCTCCTTTCTTTTCATCCTTCGCTCAGCTCTAATTTGGCTCCCTCTGTCTCTTTTCCTCTCTGGTGCCTGCTTCTAGTCTCGCCTCTTTACCCATGTCAGACTCCCTCTGCTTTTCTTTTTTGTCTCTCTGTCTCTCATGCTGCCTCCTTCCTCTTTTCTTTTTTCACTTGCGGCTCCTCCATTTCTGTGACTCCCTCTGTTCTTTTCAGCCTTTTTCGTGCCTGAGTCCTAGGACTCAGGTATTTTAGGGCTCAGCCTCCCTTTTTTAATTATAATTTAATTATTTTATTTAATTATTTTTTATAAGTATTTTGAGTTTTTTTTTTAAGATTGGGTATTTAAAAAATCAAAATAAAGGGATAGGATTTTTGAAATTCTTAAAATAAAAGAGTCTAAATTTGAAGAGTTATCTTTCTGGGATTTGTTCTACGGATTTTTATTCAAATTAAAGGAAAACTCTAATGAGAATTTTTTGTTTTTATATTTTCCTTTTGAAGATCCTAAAAAAAAGGATTGGATTTGGAGAATTTACTATTACTTATTATTATTTATATTTTTTCTTTATTTTATAAATTTTGCATTAAAAGGAAAATTTACATCAATTTTTAATTACATGTTTTTTTATGTATAAAGACCGGACAAAATGGGGTATTCACACACCATAATGGTAGCAGCAATGATTTCTTTCATTTTTTCATTAGAATACTTCAAGCCAGGAATAATGAATGGGTTATTACATCAATCACTAGAGGGGCGAAATGGGATGGTGGCTTACTTTTTTTGTTGAGACATATGTAACCTCCTTTGTATGCAAATATGTGAATGCCTCTTAGGATGGCTAGTGCTAGCACCTCTCCCACCAATTGCGAGTTTCTCCTTACAATATATGCATATTACTTTCTTGACCCCATCAGAAAGTTGAATTTCCTTAAAATCTTTCCATACCTCTAAAGTTTTTCTCCTCTTTCTTTTGATAAGAGAATCTCCACCACCTATAGTATCTTTATTTTCAATGTTAGTGTCATGAGGTTGACTTGAACCGGTTGAAGAAAACTCATTGTTTTGCTCTTGAGTGGTAGATGCAATTGTATTGTCATTACTTTCCATTAGATAGGTTGGCCTGCAAATAATTTAGCACATTGCAACAATATTAAGTGCATCTCTTTAAAATTGCTTTAAGAAATAATAAGTATATAACAAAAAAGGTTGCAACATTAAAATCATATAATGTCAAAACAAGGATGATGTAAAGAACAACAAATAGAAAAATTAAAGAGCACAGGAAACAGAAAAGAAACAAGCTTATCTTAGAATGATTGATAAATGAACAAGTATAGGTATGTAACATTAAAATCAATGAAAGATCCAAATACAATATATGAAAATGTCTTCTTAGCTAGTCATAAAAAATAAAAATAAAGGTCAGCAGCTACTTAAAATGAACTTGCAAAAATGGGACATTTCATTATTATTGTTATTATTACAATTATGATTGGACTCGTGAATAATTAGTCTCAGGCTCTCAGCTAGCAAATAATCCATCCCTTGAAAGAAAGATGCAAAGTGTAGAAATGCAACAGAATATGACACTAGCTTAAAAAGAGAGCCTGTGAAAATGCAACAGGCTCTCAACTAGCAATTCTTTTTTTATTTTTATGGTTCAGGGAAAAGGACTCTTGCACATATTTATGCCTTGCAGATAACAGTATTCAGAAAGTAGAATCAAAAGAAGGTGGATTATTTAGGCCTGACCTTTTTTTCTCCCAGCAATTTCTCAAAAGAAGCAGAATCAAACTCTCCCACAGCAACTATGGGAAGAGAAGGTGGCGGGAGGAACAGAACAGGAGATGAAGATGGAGGTTGCAGACTTGCCAAAGACAGAGACAAAGATCCGACGCACTGAATAGTGGGAACAAGAGAATGGAGATGAAATCAGAGGTTGTAGGAGGCTCACAGTAGCTAGGGGGTTTGATTTAGTCTTCTTGGTGCTGGCGATGGAAGTCTCAGCAAAGGAAGTCTCACAGCGGCCGGTGATGAAAGGCTGAACAGCTTCTGAGCTTAGCTAGGGTTCGTGGCTTCGTGCGTTTCTCACTCAGTCAATCAGCAATCACTTAATCCTCAGAGCTCGAGCCTCAGACGGCCACTTATTCAATATTCATGTGTAAATTATATTTTTTATTTGTTTGCTTATTAAAAAAATTCCATCTCTATGTATATATATAATATATATTATCTATCATATTATAAATATAAATTATATATTTTTATATTATATTAACATATATATATATATAAACAGGCTAAGCCTGTTAAATGAAAAAGACTTTAAAAAATGCCTTGACCTGGCTTTTTTTTTAAACAGGCCAGACCTAAACAGGTCAAGCCCTAGACCGCCTAAAAAGGGTCTGGCCTGTTTTTACTCCTATATGTAAATAGTTAAATAAGATTTATATTTTGAAGGAGAGGGAGTCACAAAATCTGAACACATTGAATGCAATATAATTCAATTTCCTATTAGATATTTTTAAGGCTGTGGAATAGTCACCCTTGGCTTGTCAGATGTCTGAGTGAAGGCAAATTGAAAATAATTATGGTATTAAATAAAAAAAAATCAAAGATGCATATCATTATGTGTTCGTATTATATAAAATTTAAAAACTCGTTTATGATTTAGTATAAATTTTATATTTTCTATTAATATAATCTTAATATTTTAATTAATTATATTTATCATCATATTAAATAAAATCAACTTTAATAATATTTTTTTAATCCAAAATAGCTTTTACTTAAAGTTAGCAATTTATATTAATGTGAATAATTACACTAATAATTAATAATATATTAAATATTATTTTTTTGAAAAGAAAAAAAAGTGCCATTAATGAATTTTTTTTGTGGCAAGCTATTAATGAACTTTATTGAATAAGGATAATTTTATAAAATAATTAAAATTTTATACAAAGTTAATGAAATTAATCTTCTTTAACTAAATTTCTTAATATCTGTGAAGTTAGTTAAAAATATCTTATAAAAAAGAATAGCTGAATTAATAAACTAACTAATAAAGATTGGTAAAGTTGATTAAAAGTTGAGTTATATTTTATAAAATTATGAGTTTAAATCTCATTGCTAATGTTATACCTTATTGGTAAATAAGTTATAAGTATATCTATGAGTGTTCTTTAAGTCATATGGCTTACCTTAATAAGTTTTGAGGATTTAACTGACCCAAATTTTTGGAGAAAAGATATAATAAATTATAAAATAAGAGATATCAAAATTAATTGATCACTGTTAATTCAGTCAATATAAAAAATGTAAAATTTATAAATATTGTACCTTATCTATATATATATATATATATATGAACAAATATAATTGATTCAACAGAGTTTATATAATGGATGAGGCGCCATCCTATCTAATCAAACCTCAGGCAAGAGTGTTTTTTTTTCTAGAAATTTACGTAAATAACTAGATGTTTACATAAAGTTTTAAGATAAAAAAAACAGTATTATCTTTTATAAATATGCATTCATTGAAATAGTCTGGGAAATTTCTCATGGCTTATGCAAATCTTTTTTTGTGGCAAAAAAAAATACAAATCTTTTTAATAAAATCAAAAGTTACACTGCTCAAATTTTTTTATTTTCAAAATTCTTTTGAAATTCATCCAAATAATATTGATTCTTTAACTTGTTAAACATAAATAACGTGAAATTGATTAATTTATAATTTTCTGAACACATTTATCTAAACTTATTTGTATTTTATTAAACAATTTATTACTTAACACATTAGTCAAGTTTTTAATATTTTATTTCTCTTTGAAAAAAAATATTTCTCAGTTTAGTAATAAAATTGAACAAAGAACGATTTCTGAAAAAAGAAACAATTTTTCATAAAACCTTTCCCAGGCCACTTCAACACAAATACACGTGTAGGCACACTCTGTACGCACCTCCAAATGGGAATGGAAGCTAAACGTTCATAAAATGCTGAAATTTAAATGTATTTGGTTCTAATTCTAAAATGATACTAATTTTTTTGGGTGAGAAAATGTTATAATGGTTAATAAATCAAATTTAAATTTATACTTATTTTTAAAATGAAAAATGATATTTATAAAATCACAGTTCTTATATTAAGAATTTAAGTTGAGAAAAGTTATTCTCTTGAGTCATGACATGTAAAATTTCAAAAGTATTTATTCTTTCAGCCAAAAAAAAAGTTTATTTAAATTTGTCATGCTGAAATTTAAATGTATTTGATTCTAATTCTAAAAATAATTATTATTAATTTCACGTTAAAGATGCTTTTAGCAAATCAAACAATTTAATATTTGTATGAATCAATTTTTTTGGACGATGGGTTGAATTCAAATGAAACTAAATTAAACTAAATCGAAAATCAAGTCAAATAAAAACCAATTGTTTCTGACATGATAAAAACCTGGCCATATCTCACACTAGTAGTTGGTTTTATTTGGTTTCTTTTAGATGGATTTCATCCAATTCGATTCAATCGTTCTCATCCAATTAATGTTAAACAATTATATATATATATATATATATACATGAATGGATCCCTAGCTAGTTGTATCGTATATATGGTAATGCAATCTCCTCTTAGGTGCACCGACAAAGATAATGATATTTTGATATGTGAACCAATAATGCAAAGACGGTCATGTACGTACATGTGCCAGCTTGTTGGACTTTTCCTGTCTACAATTTGCATTCCATTCAAACTCTCCCATATCTACCATATCTCCAACTAAAAGAATGTCTTTCTCTTTTCCTCTTCTTTTCTTCTTATTAGTATTTTTTTTTAAATGTTATCTTGTGTTTTCCTTTAGGAATAATAGGTAGTATATTAACAAAAATATGAACTTATCAATCAAAGAGATATATAAAAATTAAAATTTATTGTAAATTAACCCTTACATCCATGAAGCCGCATGACCAAACAAGTTTTTGATTATTACTGAGATAAAAAAAATTATCAAATATTGTCATAATATTTTTTTTAGTTTTTAATGTGTTATTTTTTTGGGGGTCTAATTTGTCAGAATACCAATTAAAAGTAAGATCCTCTTGCATGTATTGTGGGCCATAGAATTGGATCCTTAGGTCCGCATGATCGTGGCAACATGCTGAGCCCACCTCAGATACTGGACGACAAGCCCATAAGTTATCATGGCCTCAAACTTCTATGCACAGGTATACAAATGCATACTTTTCAATGCACAAACAAAAAAGTATATTTTCAGAGTTATGATTCAAGCCTTTGAGAAATAATATTGAATATTGATAATTATTTGTCTGATATCAAAATAAGATAAAATTTGTTAAAACAAAAATCATAACTCTAAAGCAAATTAATCAAGAGAAGTGCCTGGGGTTTGAGAAGAAGAACATTTCTGAACCAAATCTATCTTTCAATAGTAATCGAGCTAGCCAACCGAAATTTTGTAGGACTTTTTATTTTAATTTAATAGAAACATCATGTTTTATTAGGACACTGGTGAGTAGTTCGCCATTAGTAAAAAGCCATTATTCACTTCTACACTTCAGTTTTTCAAACTAGACATTCGTCCCGCAGATATATTGTTCGAGAAGCCTTATTTGTGACAAAATCATTTAGTGAGGTCAAGTAATTTTGTTATTTAAAAAAAATCAAATATTGCCACAAAATAGCAAAATGCATAGCTCATAAATCCCAACCAAATACTTCAAATCATAATACTATTTGTATGTCAAATGCATTAAATTGTCTTCCTACATAATTTATAGGAAGCCATATTTGTGACAAAATCATTTAGGGGGATCAAGCAATTTTCATCTATTTATCGCAATTACTTTTTTTAAGAAACTACTCTGAGTAGTTTCTTAAAAAAAAAAAAAGTAGAAAACTACCTTTTTTTTTAGATTCTAATTAGTTTAAAAATTTTAAATAAATATTCTAAGAAATTTTAAAAGTGTTTTTTATACAAAAAAAAAGTGATTTTTCATAAAAAAAATGCTGATACAAACAGGCTCTAAATTGCCTTCTTGCATAATTTATAGATCATGTAGATTGATTATCATGAAAATATAGTTGGCCAAAAATGAAAAAATATCTATAAGAATAACACTAATTATGATATATTACTCGGAACTTAAAAAAGGATATTATTATTCATAATTTATGAAAACTCCGTAAATTATTTTTATATATATATATAATTTTATATTGTTTTGAGGTCGAATCTGAAACTTTGAAAGACGCAAACCAGGCCACTCTCTTTGAAGAAAAAGATAGTGCCAGAAAGTCTTGAGATAAACGTGATTGCCATTCCTGCTTCGCATTTCTTCTCAGTCCTTGCTCTCATCGGCTTGTGTAACAACTCTCTCTCTCTCACACACACAGACAGAACTGAAGCGGAACTTCATAACCAAATTGCAAAATGGTTAAGACTATGGTCCACATAAATCAATGATATTTATTCGAATATATAAAAGGAAAAATTAGCTCTAAGTATATTCGTATAATTAACATATTTCAATTTAAGAAAAATCATAATTATCTTTAAAAATGAAAATTACTATCATAATTTATGACCAAATATAAAAAAGTTCTATTTTCTTTAAAAAAAAGGGATTAATTATTACAAAATTACTTAATATTATAACCATCAAAATATTATTTTTTTTTAACATTTGTATTGTTTTAAATGTAATTTATTTATCTTTATATAAAAGATCCTCCAACTGGCAAGTGGGAATCCTCTTGCTTGTGATGGTTTGACAGATAAGACAAGAAGCCCAACACAAATACATGAAAGGGAAGCATCTTAATATTAATGACACAAAACGACAAACTTCATAGGATACCTTACGAGTATTCTTTTATTCCTCTTGAAAAAACAGGGAAGGCCTCCAATTTGTCACTCATTCATTAGATGCTAATGTCTGAGATATATATATATATATATATAGTTATCAGTTATAAATATATATAAAAGCATCATCAGTGGCCTACCACTAGGCACTAGCAACCAAGCTTCTATTCATTATTCTCCCACATTGGATGCTTATCCATTGAGGACCAAGGAGATATATTTATGCAAATTTGAAGATTAATTGAGCTTGAAAGCAGCCACATGTCCCGTTTTTCAAGTTCACTCCATCCATACAAACTGCAATAACGTCTTTTCTTTTCTGAAGAAAGAGATTCAAATTCGATATGAGACAGATTCAATAAAAGTTGGTAAGAATCCATTTTAATTATCCATTCATAATTCATAGGATCGCACCATTTTCATTACATGTTGGTTCATCCATCCTGTAATTAAGTTGGAAATAGATCGATGGTTGATCAGATGGAATCTTATCACCTTTTATTAAAGAATATGTTTTTCACTGGGTCCAAATCAAGTGAATATTTTTTAATCTAACAAGAGAAGAAATTGAATGACAGAAAAGAAATACTAAATTGTTGTTTAGAATTCTTGAATATCTATATAAACTTTTTCTCCGAGATCTTCATTTTAATCACTATTGTTTCAATATTTAATTAATTTTTTCTAATTTAATTTGATCCTTCTGTTAACTCAATTTACGTCTTGTTAATTAAATTATTTATATGACATAAATTTTGCAACGCAAAAATGAATTGAGTACATATATAGGTAATATTGTTGACGATGAATGTCAACAATTTGCCTTGGAAGATGCCAATGATTCGAATAAAACATTAAAGATTACTATTTACCAGTGAAAGAAAAATAATGAACAACATTAGTTTAGTTGGAAAAAAAAAAGACGGAAAAAGAAAATGAAAAATTTAAACATAGCTTTTCTGGGTATTAAAATATTTGAAATAATGATAAAAATTGATTGATTGTATGAAAGAAATTATAATAATTAATTTTTTTTTACGATAATAAATTATTTTTAAATTAATTTTTTAAAATAAATGAATGATGTAATTCAATGTTATTTTTTTTCTCTCAAAACACGGAAAAATTTGAAATTTACAATCAACCTACGTGTAAAAGCTAAGAATGTCAATGAGGAATTAAACTTAGTCAAAACAAGAGGGATTTCTTGAGTGCTTTCTGCTTTCCACGGCTTCAAGACAAAAATGACTAAGTCATCGATGCCTTTTACATATTGGCGATTTCTGCACATATATGCAACACAATTAATCATGAATTCAGTGTGGGAAAAAATCATCAAGTCAAAGTTCTATTGGCCAGAAAAAAAAATCACCAATCAAAGGTTGCTTTTAGACTTTCGTTTACAATTTTCAGTTGCCATTTATTGAATTTATTTATTCAATTGAAAATAAATACTACAAAGCAGTGCTTTTTGAATTAAATTCTTAGATGTCTAAAAATTATATGAGACATTCTAATTATTTCAAATCTTGATTCATTTAAAAGGATAATTTTTCCCATGTTTGATTTAATTTCCATGTCTGAAAATGTTTTTAAGAAAACTCTCTAAGAACAATGGGAGGAACTCTACCGGAATCAGTTAGGAAAATAATAAATTAAATATATAGGGTGAAAAATACTATCAAGAACAAGAATAATTGACCAGACATCAGCAGCACCGCCAACATCATGTGTTTCTCTCTCTCCGTTGACAACTTTTTGTCGAACTTTTATTTTTTTTAAGCCGTGATCCAATAGTAATTAATTTTCTCTCACTATATATTTTCCTTCAAAGCAAGCAACTTTAAGCCCCACAATGCAAATGGTATAGTTTATTCCTTCACATGTCACATGTCTTGGCTATCTGCTTTTCCCATTATTCCCATTTTCCTTGTACTTTCGTTCAAGACTTTTCAGTTTTGCTATCCCCTAAAACATGTTCCTTCATAGACAAAAACATGTGCCTTGCGCAGCTTTTCCTTCTTACTACAGCTATTTATAATTTGATTTGGATCTAAAACAAATTAAAGCTTCTCTGCTATTTGAATCATAATTATGTTGCCTTTTTTTTTTTTCGATCTCTTATTTTTTCATTGATACATGCATGCATGAATGGATGAAGTAAACAAATATAGATTGGCAAATTCCCAGCCAGGAAGTGTTGCTTTTGAAGATAATATACAGCTCAAATGTGTGGTGGCTTCCACGTTTCATGGAGACTTCTAGTGTGTTGGCTTTGCTGTGAAATCTAAAACATATGGTGCTAGCTCCTAATTGATTATTAGTATATATGCGATCAGACACATGGCTCCAACCTAATCCCATTTTGTCTGCTAACTCCGATCCCGATCCGTTTTGCTTTGTACCATGTTGATTCAACGTATGACAGTCCTTACCTATTGTCGTGTTTGTATTTATATGAGAAAGTTACAATATTAGCCTGATCTGAATCTTCTTCATTAATATTAATTACCTCGGAGTGGGGTTAGAAACAATGAGATTAAGTAACTAATCATAATGGATTCGCTTCGGTTTATTATCATTGGGATTTGCTAAGCAGGAGGTTGTCTGTCTGTCTCCTTAATTTAACAACATGAGATTTTTTTTTACCATCTCAAGCATGCTGCTTCATTACACTACTTTATTATATTCTTCTTTCACTGTTACAGCCCTGAAAAGTCTATCCAAACAGCGTTATATATATTCATCGTGAGACATCAATTTTATTCTACCCATCATGACACTGGATCCAAAGGCCTAAACTTTACTTGAAAAATTTAATGCCTCACTGAGTTAGGTGTCGTTTAGTTTTGGAACATCAGATCCATATCATGGGAATCACCGAAGCAAACCTATTTTAATTTTTAAGAGAACAAGGACAGACAACAAAATGAAAGCCAGTAATAGCTAGGTTGACTTACATATATATATGGGGTTTAATTTTGATGAAGTCAGGGAGGGACAGGAAAAGAAACAGGCAGATGGGGAAGAAGAAGAAAATTAAGGATCGAGGGACACAGGGAAAGGGTACTGTTGCGGGGTGGGACGTCCACATGAAGAGCAGCTATCATCTGTGTTTGTGTCAGATAATTAAGGTCTTGCTGCCTCTGCCTGCATACCTTTTTAACTTTGTAACACTCACTCCCATACCAACCCAACACTAAATTATTTCATTTCTTCTTTCCCTTTCTCTCTCTCTCTCTCTCTCTCAAATCAACCAACTTGTTTAAACATTATTCTTAAATATATATATATATATATAAGCCACCAGCCGTTCAGAATGTTACTTACAACCATTAAGGTTACATGATACAGTGTACAAAACATTTTCATGGCTAATTTACTGTTTTTTTAGAGGGTGAGTTATAGCCGAAAATTTTGGTTTGTCTGCTATTGAACTCTCCGTTCGGACACTTTTCCTTATTCATCATTCCCATCTGTACCCCACACCACCCCCACCTTCTCCTCCACACTCACTCTCTCTCTCCTATATCTGTCTCTCTTTCCGCACCTCTCATCATCATCATCCTCTCATTTCTCTCTGCACGCCTCTCTTCTCTCTTTTCCTTCCCCTCATCCCTCGCGGCAAAACCCACACTCAATTCAATTTCCTCCTTTTATATATATATAACCCTAGATCAGCAAGTGAACCTCTCAAGTCTGAACAGCGAGTAGTGGAGAGATATAGCAGCAGATATGGGTCTTGAACTTGAAGTGATAGAAGAATTCTGGCCAATCACGCCCGTTCGAACCCATGCAATTGCAAGAAAGGGGCGTTCTTCGCAGCAGAACGAGGAGGAAGACAATTGCCACACACCCACTTCACCATCTAGAACATTAAGGACCCCATTGGTGTGTCCACCTGCTCCCAAGAAGCCACGACGAGTTGCAGTACTGCCTCCCAGAAACGTCGTAGCCTCGCCTTCTCAAGGGTTTTTCCAAGTACCTCACGATCTGACTTCTGTCTTTCTTCCTTCCAAGAAGATCAAAGCAAGCTCTTAACCTGACACAGTTCTTTGAAGACAGAGCAGTATATATGTATATCTCTATATATCATTTCCCTTGGTTAACTAGTAGTATAATTGATTTGTTTGCTATGTTTTTTTTTAATGTAGGAAATGGTGGATCATTTGATCCATTATTTGTTTATGACTGTATTTCCCATTTAAAGTTATACAAGTGATCTGAATCTACTAATTTTCTCTGCCGTGAGAACCAAACAAGATCCACAGCCTCACATTTTACATAACTTTTTGCAGCTAGTGGGTCTAATTAGTTAGAGGGAGCTAGCGGTGTGGGTGGGTGGATGATGGATCCAACATTCATATTACTAACTAAACATATTTTTAGAAAAAAAATGTTAAATTAATTTAAATATGAAGATTAATAAGAATATGTGAATGGTTTTTTTTTTTAATTTATGACGAAATCTGAAAAAGGCAAGTGAATGGTGTTGCCAATTATCGAGTTAAGGATGGGTCCAGGCTAGGGGAGTGAGAAACGGATCCAGAGTCCACTTTTGTCCATGGAAAGAAGGCGCAGTGGATTGCCCCCACTACTATCAATTATAAAGAAGGTGATGCATTGCTTTGGCTGTTTGTTATATCTGTTTCCCATCTTTATTAACTGTCCTTTTAGCTCTCTCTACCTTTCCTTCTTCTTCGGATCTCATTCCATGGGATATGGTATCGATGGGATCCCACTAAAGCATTTGCCGTCTTTCTTCCTTGAGAAAATCACAAAGTGGCATTCGTTTTTGTAGCTTTTCATTGTCTTGGCTTTTGAAAGGAAGTAAATATAAGTTAATATGGTGAAGCCAAGAACCCGTGGGGAGGCGGAGCCTCTCAGTGAATCCAAATCTGAAATATATATATGAGAATGGAAAAAGAATACTTCATTTTGGTAAGATTTCCATGGCAGGGAATTGTCCTACAAATGAGTGATGATCACTTATGGGATATCTCGAGATATAAAATAGATCATGAAGGAAGTAAAGCTTTGGGTAATATCTCAAAAAGTTGGAATTAATTAGGCAGCGAGCTACACAGCAATAAGGATCTCTCTCTCTCCAGATCTACTGCTTCCCCTTTCAATGCCGACTCTGCTAGGTTGGGCCTCGGGTCCAAAATGCTATATGCCCAACTTGGATCGGGTCAGACCTCGGATTAAGGTTATTTCCAACGGGCCCATCTATAATTCTTCTTAATCTTATCGATGACAATGAAGGTAGTGGAGCCACCAAACTAGTAACTGCACTTTCATCAGTCATCGTTTTGCCTCTCTTATATATCATTCTTATTGCACCATCGCCACATTGGGACGATCAGCAGTAATAGTAATACGACACTTTACTAATTATCATTGCTTTCCAATGTAAAATGAAACAATTAAGTTTGGTTCAACCTCAGCAACAAGCAGTTAGCTCATGGGTTTATACATTATAAGATCAATAAGCTCCACAGAAATTGTACGATGCTAACCAAATGATCACGCAAAATACACACCTATTATTCTTATGCCTTGTTTGGATGGGGGAAGAAGATGGGAGGAGAGAAAATAGAGACTGAAAATGAAAGGAAGAGAAAAATGGAGATAAAATACTTTTTTTCCCTTATGTTTGGATGAGGGGAGAAAATAGATAGGAGAGAAAACTCATTTATTTCATAAGGCTTATAATGCTCTTATTACTAATACAATTAATAAATATTATATTAATAAAAATAACTTATATAAATGATATTTTCACACAACTTAGTTTATTCAATAAGGTAGCGGTGGGTGATTGTGGCGGTCTATAACCAATAATTGGTGGTGACAGTCAGTGACTAGGGACCTATGGCGGTGACTAGTGATCGGCAGTGGCGAGTGATGGCAGCCAGTGACTAGTGGTGGCAATGGTTAGCGATCGGCGATTGGTTGCAATGGCGAAAGCTAGTGATTGATGGTGGTAGCTAGTAGTGATCAGTGATTGCTAGCGAGTGGTGACTAGTGATTGGTGATGACGTTGGCGATCACAGTGGCTAGTGATTGGTAGCGATGACAACAGCTAGTGATTGGTGACTAGTGGCGACTGTAGGTGACTAGCGATGGTGACAACTGATGGGGATAACGGCTGATGACCAATGACCAGTGGCGGGGGGGTGCCTAGTGGTGGTAGTGGGGTGATAACTAGTGATTAATGACGACTAGCGGTAGTGATCGGTGACTAAGGATGGTAGTGGTCGATGACTGGTGATTGACAATGGCAATGGGGGCGGGAGGATTGTGGAGGGTGGTGGCTAGCTGGTGCTAATGGCAAAAGGCTATTACTTGTAATGGTAGGCAATATCAATATATATAAAGTATTTCATAGAGATAATTTTAGAAAATAAGTTTTTTCATTAAAATCTCTCCACTTTTGAAGAGAAAATTTGGGGGGAAAAATATGTATGCCCCATATATTTTTTTCTAGTCACTTTTCTTCTTCCATGTTTTCCTTTGTTATCCAAATAGAGAAAAATATGTTTTCTCCTAGATTTTCTTTCGTACTTTTCTCTTCCTCTTATTTTCCCACTTAATCCAAATAAGGGGTTAGAGAAAAAGGGATATATGCCTTAGAGATTTTCTTTTTCCTCCATGGAATGCTATACATTGCATTGGGTTAGTACTTCTATACAAGTTAATATACATACAAAATTTAATATAAATATAATAAATAATTTAATCTAAATGTTTTTTTTGTCATCAACTAAAAGTATTTCTCCGGAATAAGGACTAATTCCATTTGGAGTATTGAGAGTAAAGATTAGATCCTCTTAATTAAATTTGTTCCAAAATTATTTCCACCATTTTTTCACGTGCCATTTAAAATTTTAGCACACAAATTAAGAAATACAAATAATGTATTAAAATTTATTTCAAAATTTATAATATATTTTTCAATAAATAGATACTTCCTTTGTATCCTATTATAACTTACATTTAATCGATTTACACATACAAAAAAGTGGTTAAAAATAATTAAAATTTTTGAACTTTGTAAAATTTACTACAACTTTTCAATATTATTCTAATAAATTATAACATATCTTAATTATATTTTTTTTATTTTCTCTCCACTGTAATTATTTAATGACGGATAAACATGGAAATATATATTTAATACTTACAAAGTAATTTATATTTTACATAATCTAATTCTTTTATGGAGGAACTAAATAAGAAATGATAATTAATGTCATCTTTAACTTTAAAAGAAGAGATAATGATATAATTAAAAAAATATTATTTTTTACGGTTTATAAAAAATTTTCTTTAGAAGTGGGAAATAAAATGAAAATGAGGGGCAATTGATTTGATTAGAGGTGATGACCAATTTAACATAATTAAATAAGAAAAATATTATTAATATTTGCATATTAATCAGAACGGTCACTGCCCACTCTCCACTTCCCGCAGAACGCGTCAGTATCACGCCGTCCCTGTCTTCCCAATTATCGTTCTCAGGCTCTCACTGATCGTTCCAACTTGATAACTGCTGCGCATCTCTCTCACATTTTCTCAATCTTACACTCACCTTTCTTGCAATTCTCATCTTGTCTCTTATTGATATTTGATTATAGCTGTATGAGTCAATATCACCGTTCCAATTACAGCTTCGATTAGGTTCTAGGTACGTCTTTCGCTGTAATTGGTTTTTTATTACAGCTTTAGAGACTTCTGGAGCTTTCATGATCTTCGCAAGGACACTAGTTGCGTAACATTCTATCATTTCTCATTTTCTTGTTATATATATGTATTTCTAGAACATATATGCTATGATAGTCGAATCTCATGGCGACGCAATTTGTTTTTCCACAATTCTATTACCTTTCTACCTTGATTATGTGACTATTAAGATGTTCAGTTTTGGATCACAATCAAATTAATTGTCTTAAAATACACGGTGAGGCAAGCAATACGAATTGTTCTTCTTGAATCTGAGCCAATCATTTACTGCAGGTTATTAGATAAATAAGTTTTGTATTTTTGTTTGATGTTGAACTCTCTGTTTTGGTTACAGTTTTCTATCATTCAGTTCCCGGTACCCACTACCGCATCTCTCTAGTCTCTCCTCGTGTTGTTTGCCTTTTCCATCTGTCTGAGCATCATCCAGGTTATAATATATTTGATTGTAATTCCTTTGAGTTATTTTAAAATTTTTCATTGTCTAAATGCATGACTTTTTGCTTCAATATATGTTGAGATTTTTTATGGCTTAATTGATTGAATCGACCACTGCATTGAGCTTCAAGTAGAAATTAGAGACACATTTTATCTACTTTTAACTAAATTCCATTTGCTGCTAATTTAGCTAATCGCTTAAATTAGGTTAGTTAGCAAACCAAAATCTGATCATTTGTTCCAAAGAGCAAAGATACCTATGTAAACTCCAACTCAGCAAGATAAAGACTACGGTGTATGATGTATCAGTGTCAACTCAAGCCTTGTTAAACCATCCCTCCAAGCCAGATTAGTCAAATATGCCACAAAATTCTGCTTCCAGAACTCTCCCAGGCCCAAACCTTCTTATAAAACCTATGGGGGTCCAAGACCAACTACTATCCCGGCAGACTCTTTGACGCCCTATTTGATTAACTGATCCAAGATAAAAGTGAACACACATTTATCTGAAAGCAGCTCTATAAGAAAAAGTTATGTCTTGATTCTAGGATATTAATTAAGATACTTTTAATATGCTAAGTAGTAGCAATGACACCATCTACATCATCGTCATCATCAAATAAAATCCCTTAACTAACACACCCAAGATCAGATTTGAGTGAGTAAAAATAAGAATTTATTTATAAATGATTATGTAAATCATACCGATATATATTGAATAAAGTAAATTTTATGTAATACAGATATATAACTGAACTTTTCTAAAATGTAAGCATAACAAACACTTATTCTCAACAATTAACAAACGTCACGTCTAGAAAGTATGGACATTAACACAAAAACAAGACTCAACAATGACACAGACACAGCCATATTATAAAATCTGAAGTGTAACTTGTAATTTAGAGTATCATATAGTGTTGCATGGTGTTTAAGAGCATCCAACCTGTTTTGGACATGAACATGGCTCCCTTTTAGAAGTACCTGTGATTCATAGGACTGCATCCTTGTCCTTTTTATATGTGTGAAACATCCAGTTATCTTCATCATCTGGAGTAGATTCTTGCTGGACTGACTTTGCTATTGAAATTGCCATCCCAAATTAGTAGTCACAATAACAAAATACTAGGCTTGGTACATGTTGGACTTTATAATGATCTTCTCCTCCTTTTTCAAGTTTAATTCTGAATGCTCGAAACATTGATCTAATCTCCAAGTCCTGAAGAGTAGTCACGAACCTTAGCCCATCAGGAATCATCTTAAGCTTAGTGCAGTTTGAAATCTGTAGTCTGCAAAGATTAGGCATGGCTTCTTTATCCAATTTCCACTCTTCGAAATTGACCAAGTCACCAAGAACCAGAGATTGAAGCTGAGGAAAACTTTTCTTAGCAGAAATCAATTCCTTTCCCATGAATGAATCCATTTGTAGTTCAAGGATCCTCAAATTGGGAAGCTCTCCCAGCGTCACCATTGGATCTACATTAAGTCTGGACCCCTGCAATTTCAGCTTGGCAAGCTTGGAAGAAATTTGGTGATGTGCTGGTAACTTCATTATAGGCCCTTCTATATGAAGCTTATATAGATTAGGACATCCTGCTGCAACTTGAGGAGCATCAATATACTCAGTACAGACAAAAAACAAAGATTCAAGGCAGCCAAATGTCACTCCTTGAGATTTGAAGATGTCCCCAAATGTGGGATCGTCTATCACCAATTTTCTCAAATTGGTCAGTTTAGTAAGATCTCTTACATCACACTTATCTGGAGGGAAGTTAACTAAAGTTTGCAAATTTCTCAGATTGGCCAATAGCCACTTTTCGATGCCATCACCACATGACTCTGGCAGATACAAGTGCCTTAATCTTTGCATCTCCCATATTACATTTGGTATTTGTACAGTTGAATTCCATGTTAGAAGATCAAGAGTTTGCAAGCACCTCAGATTGCCTATTGCTGGTGGCAACTCATCAATATCTGTATTTCTTAAACTGAGAAATCTCAAGTGAATCAAATAGCCAATTTCTTTTGGTAACTTCCCTCCTTGACCATGTAACCCTTCCAAGTCCAAGACTCTGAGTAACCAGAAATTATTGAAAACAGATTTCATTATCCTCCATTTGCAAAGCCGAGCTGCCTTTTCATGAAAGCAGATAAGAGATCTAAGATGGTGATGGCTTTTCAGCTGTGAAGGGAAGAGCCTATCAATATCATGATCCAGAAATAGAGCGATCCGGCGAACTTTACCTGTAGACCTTGCTTTGTGGATAAAAGGTAAATTAAAACAATCTGCCGGTTCATTTACATGCAAGGAATTAACCGTCTCAAGAAAATTTTCCTCTTTTGCCTTTGATACACATAGGTCTCTCATAAGGTTATGCATTTGACAAGTTCTTATTCTTCCTGTTGAACTCCTTTGCACCACCTGAATCATGCACCTCTCGACCAGCTCATTCAAGCAACGTTGTGCCATATCCTCCATCTTTTCCTCTCCTTCTACTTCATTCCAAACCAATCCCTCTGCCACCCATATTCTGATTAGTTTCTTGGTGGGTATCTCAAGATTTTCTGGGAAATGGGCTAAATGTAGGAAGCATGGTTTCAGTTGATATGGCAATTCATAATAGCTTAGAGCAAGCACCTTAGACACTCCCAAGAGCTGCTCACGCCCTTTTGCTCTCCTCAAGTATGAATTAATGTTTTGACGTACTGTGTCCCAGTCCACAAGCATAGGCTTTGTTGCTAAGAGTCCTCCAAGCACAATAATGGCCAATGGTAAACCTGCACACCTTCCGACGATTTCTCTTCCCAACTTCTCTTTCTCTGTGTTAATTGTGAAATCTGTTGAAAGCAAAAAGAAACTCATTAGTCTGTTATGCTACCACAGTTTCACTCATGGTCAAATTTTAGCACCATAAAATTGAGTCTATAATTATAGACTCAGATGGAATAAAATCTGCTTCCCAAATTTAAGTGGGTAAATCTTCATCTCTATGCTTTATGCATTATAGTTTTTATTCCTTTAGGGACATAATATATTGAAGGACTTCGGTTTCACTTAATTAGTTAATTAAGACTATCTGTACTCTGTCATGCCTTATTTGTCAAAAACCTATGAAAAAGTATGATCAGTCTGCTCAGAGAGGCTTTCTAACAATTAGAGATACATATGTCTATGTCTATGCCAATAGAGGACATTGCCGATCACAATTCACTATATTCGCATGCTTGTTTGGAGCTATTATGATGAAGTAGTTTAATCAAAATGTTTGATTCAGTTGTGATTTCGTTTCACCATATATATATATATATATGAAATCTTAGTGTATTTTCTTCTCTGTAATATGAAAATGAAGATTTCTAGCTGTAAGGCATGCTCTTACAGCTACTTCTGATTCTTTGTTATTGAGAACAAGAACAGGAAGCTCTAGTCATTTCTGTTGTCTTTCTTGGTCAGAAAATGAACATGTGTGGAACGTTTAAGTCCTAAGATTACAAAGTTAATTTGGTAGGCTCTAAACAAACATGTTTTTTCCCTCAACTTCATCCTCCTTCCAGAAATGAAACAGAAATGTATAAAGCAGAAGAGTTTGAAACTTCAGACGTCTAAAACTAGAAAGAGAATCAAAACTAATAACTTCATAATGAATAGATGAAACAATAATTGTAGGAATTGAATAAGAATTTACGAACCTGGATCATCTTTTATGGGGAATGCCTTCTTTCGGAACAATTCCCAACTATCATCTTCATTTAAACAACATGGTTGATGAAGGAAACAGGTTGGGTCTGCATGTAGTGCAACGTCTGTATTTCGGGAAGTAAGCAATATTTTGCTTCCAGATTCTCCTCTTCCGTTTGGGAAGGCAGGTCTCAGAATGTTCCAAGTCTCCACACTCCAAATATCATCAAGGATCACCAAGCATCTTTTCTCCATTTGAACTTGGTAAAGCATCTTTGCAAGCTCATCATCCCTCAAACTAATAACTTCCTCTCTCTGCTCTTTGGAAAGAGGGAGCAGTTTAAAGAGAATCCCTTCCCACACATCCTTTGGTTGGCATTGCTGAGATACATAAGCCCAGGCAAAACTCTCAAAATGATGTCTAACTTCAGTATTATGGTATACCTTCTTGGCTAATGTTGTTTTCCCTAAACCCCCCATTCCACATATGGCAACTAAACTGCAACGTTTATCAGGATTCACCAGCTGTGATTTCAAAATTTTTACATCTTCTATTACACCAATTATGTTGTCTTCAATTATATGAGAGTAAGACCTCCTCAAAGCCTTCTGCCTTCCATGCGTAGAACTTTGGGCCTCTCCTATTTCAGGTCTTATGCCATATGTTTTCAGATTTCCCGTGAGGTTAGAAATCCTTAGTACGATTGCATCAACCTCAGATCCCACCTGATGGATCTCAAAGCATTCTTTACCAGCATACCTCTTGATGATGTTCAGGACACCGACCCTGTCTCTTCTTGATGCTCCTCTGAGAGCATATGTCTCAATGACATCTTCAGAATCATACGCAGCTTCTCTGATTTCTGAAATCCAATTCCGGAGTCTTTCATCTTCGTCTTGCCTTCTATCTGCATCTTGTAAGTAAGATTGGATCAACCTCAATTCAGATATCAGTTGCCTCACTTTCTCTTTCACCCCGTATAAGAAAACAACTTCTTTTATGAGCAAATCGCCAAGCCCTTCCACAACATATGATACCACAGACTGGGCCATTTCCTGATTTGTGTGTCACTCAAATCCAAAATGGATTTGGCTGCATGAAATTCTACTATCAATCGACCGAAGGATAGGGAATAGGCTTAAGTCACATTGGTGTTGACTTTGGCAATGACTTGCTTTCTCTTTCTGCTATATATTATCGTTATGGCAAATAATCAAGTAGAATATTATGCGGTGGGCGGTGGCATTGGCACGCCAATTTAGACCCAAAATATATAATTAAACTGTGGTGAATTTATATTAAAGACTGTTTAGTTTTTCAAACAAGATTGAAGCTCAGCGTCACCACTTCTGCCCTTTGTTCGGCAGTAAAGGAAAAACACTGGAAAATCCATGGGCAAGCTGCATCTAGGAAATAATTTGGAAACCTCCATGATTGCTCTGAAAAAAAATTCAATAAAAGTTAGTCTTTGCATGCTTACTAGTAAAAGATGGCCTACCAAAATATTGAGATCCTTATCTTCTGTATTTAATAAATAAATACATTGAGTATATTTAGAACAAATAGAGCAAGGATCCTCTAGTGTGCAAAAGAGCAACACAATAGTGTCGTTAACTTAAAATAAATTTAAATCGTTGAGATTGAATTTCAATAATTTAAATTATATATTTGATTTTTAATTATTATTTTTTGAGAAAATATAGTCAGAAAATTATCTTTATTTAGTATTTTATTTCTTTTATAGTAAAAATATTAAAATTTATGCATCATTTAATGTTTATTTTCCATTTTTGCACTTTTTGGGAAAATCCAAAAGATTTATAGTACAGAAATAAGAAAGATACATTTAAGATGTGTTATAATTTAATGAAGATAATTTTGAAAAGTTAGGGTGATTTTTTAAAATATAAAAACTTTCAACTAATTTTCTAGGTACGTGTGAGGTAGGTAAATATGAGTAATAATAAAAAATAGAGTGATTATATTAAGTTGATCCTTTATTTTTCTATCTAGCTGTCGCCTCTTAATTGCAAATTATGATAATGGAAAAAAAATAATTAATGTAATACACATCTCCTAAGATGATTTACTCCTATATTAGGAAAAAAAAATCATTCTTGAATGTGTAGTAATTTTACTACCTTGCGTTAGTGTTTCTTAAATACTCATGATATGCGGTATAGGAATGGATCTCAATTAAGCAATTGTCGGCTCCATATTTCTAGAATTGTGAGTCAACAAGAAGACAATAATGAGATGGATAGTTAGGGTTCTTTTTTGTGTTATGTGTTGTTTATTTTGCTTTGAGGTCCAAATTAGTTTAGTACAAGATACCTGTTTATGAATCATGTGAAAAGGACTTCTTTTTTAAAAAATAAAAATTAATGAAAGTGACTTATTTTAAGGTAACTAGTCTTTACTTAAAATATTAATAACTAGAAGATTGTTGTGTTGGATGAAATTTAAGGTAAATCATATCATTTAGAGTTACTAATTAATGAATACTAGTGAGATTTTCTCTAAATTTAAGTTTTATTATATACTATAGTGATTGATTTCAAACCAAACTGTTAGTTGAAAAATAATAAAGTGTGGAGAGTTTTAGAGAGTTTTTAATGTGAAAGCAAGATGTCATTGGGCCCAAAAGGAAATAGAAGAGAAAGCACTCTGTCGCTTGCGGGTGGGGACCATGCTCTGCAATGGTAGTTGTTGGAATTGCAAGTGATTTCGAGGAAACCACACTGAAAATGTGATAAAACGACAATATAAACCAAAAAGTCAAGGTTTATGATGGCATCTCAGCTGGTACTTCTATCGTACTAATTGGAGTATACATCCATTATTATTAAAGAATAAAATTTCTAACATATATTTAAAGTAAGAAAGAATATTATCAAAAAGACATTTTCTTGGAGTAAGTTTAAGTCATCTATTTTTTTTGAATAGTTTATGTTTTAAATATTGCTATTCTTAATGATTTTTTTTTTTTTTACTTTTCCTTATCTTAATAGATCATGATAATCTTTTAACTTTCAACTTTCATGAATGCATTTGATGAAATTGTAGGATTTTCTTTATTCTATACTTTGTTTCTTCCTAAACAAAAAAAAATCATAAATTTGAATTATACAGACCGATTAGTTGGGTAACAATTATCTGACATTCAATATTACCAATCAATCCATATTTGAGTATTATGGGGCCAAATGAGGATAGTTTCTTTGATGATTTAGTTTGTTTATTTTATTTTAATGACATTTTATGAGTAGATCCAAACATTAATTGTATACATCTGATTTTTTTTTTTAAATTTCAGACACACATATAATAGAATGTAAAGTTTAGCCTACGCAGACACAACCACAAAATGCAAGAATGATCACTGTTACGATTACTAAACGTAGTAACAGTTAGTATACACGTTTGTCTAATAAATAACTTTACCACCTTAAGTCAATGAAAATGTTCTTTTGATTGATCTCATCAGGTTCTCACTTATATGCTCATTTCAAAGCTCAACCACGTGTCGGTAGAACAGAGACCCCTTGGGAGCAAGAGACTCTTCCTGAGTTTAGAAAGAGCTAAATAAATCAAAGTCATTCATAAACATATAAAAATAATTGTATTAGAACTGAGTCCTAACACACACAGAGACAAACACCTGAAGATTTTTTTTTTTGTTTTTTTGAGGGGCAATCAGTTTTGTGTCAAAATGAGCTCACCAGTTTAACCTCTATCTGGGCGGCTATGAGGTTGAGCTGCTCCAGAATGAGTGGCAGTGGCACGCCTTCTGGTATAAGTTGTATTGTCGTTTGCTGCCTCTACTTGTTCCAATGTCTCAACAACCTCCGTCATTGGTGGCCTCAGTTTATGTTCCATCCGGACACATTTAAGAGCAAGTTGAGCTACTTGTAATGCTAACCTGGGCGGATATTTCCCCTCCAATCTCTTGTCCATTGTGTCTCTCATATTCCTTCTACTCAATAGATTTGATTTGAGCCAATCAATCAATGATTGGCCCTGACCCAGATGCCTATGTAGTATATCCTGTATTGCTTTGCCTGTCAATATCTCCACCAAAACAATTCCAAATCCGTACACGTCACTCTTCACAGTCAGGTGCCCTAGTTCATTCGCAGGAGAGCGTTTGTAGTTTCATCAGCTATGGCACAATTTTACAATAGTTGTTTTTCAACCGAAGTATCAAATTGCTTATATCTTCGGAGGACAAACTTTTTTGTCTTCAATTTATGCCAAAATAAGGAGTGGAGATGGAAACCAGTGTAACTTACCTGTGCCGACATACTCAGGCGCAGCATAACCGTGAGATCCCATAACCCTTGTGGTCACATGAGTTCTATCACCAGAAGGAGCAGCTTTGGCCAAACCGAAGTCTGATAACTTGGCGGTGTAGCTCTGTGGCAAAGCTTTAAGTTAGACTGAACTAGACATTCTCTCATTTCAAGTAATAGTTAAATGCATAAATTATTTCCCTCTTTTGTCCTCTCTAAGACTATTATGTGGCACTGTCGTATGATAAGTAAAGTTGATTCTGGAAAACTCGCAGAGAAGGAACATTAAGGTACCTAATTACCTTGTCAAGTAAGATATTGGATGGCTTAAAATCTCTGTATATGATTCTATTCTCTAATGAGTGTAAGAAATCTAGGCCCCTAGCCGCTCCAATCATAATCTTTAGCCTTGTGTCCCATGGAAGTGGCCGTACATTTGAACCCCCTGCACAAACATAATCAAGATAATCTTTAGCCTTGTGCAAGTTCCTTTAAAAGGTGTCCAACAATTCAGTAATGTGATAAGCTCTTACTTCCGAATAGATGGTTGGCCAAGCTGCCTCGGTGCATGAATTCATACACCAGAAATAGCTCTCCATTTTCCCTTCCAAATCCAAACAACTTTACAAGGTTAGGATGAGAAAGCCGTCCCAAGAAATTCACCTCTGACTGCACAAAATAAGCATCAGATATATCAGTCTCAAAGCGATGGAAGTGTGAAATTTGTTTTTCCTGAATATTAATGCCAAGTACCTGCCATTCTGTAATTCCTTGTGTGCTATTAGAACTTAATCTCTTGATGGCGATAGCCAATCCCCCATCTCTGGTAGCATTTGATGATGCTCTCTCTTTAAGCCAACCCTTGTACACTCTGCCAAAGCCTCCCTCTCCTACTACAGTTTCAGCTCTGAAATTTATAGTGGCTGTCTTCAGTTCTTCAAAAGTGTATTCTCTCAAGTTTGCCACATCCAAGATCTGCCCATTAGGAAACTCCTCTTCACCTCTCACTTGAGGGGTTTGGCTGATATCAGAGCCTAAAAGAGATGTGCTTGTATTGCTGGTTGTGTATGTGTTACTGCTACTCGGCCCAAATAGCCTGCTATTTCCAGCGGAGAGGCTGCTTCGTCCAAACAAAGCAGAATTGCTTGTACTCTGCAATAGTCTCGAATTACTTTGTCTAACGGGTAACTGGCTGCTCCCTGAGACATTAGCATATATACTTTATGAGTTGATAGGGAATACTGCTTGGATAACAATCCAAAACCCAATCTTTGCAGTTCATTTGTTACTATGAGCTTCAAAGGACAAGAAGTAGAAAGCAGAGGTAATCCTAATCTCTCTCTGGTATTCTTTAAAGAATACTGTGATATCCCAGAAATTGTATGTGGAAATGTTTAGTTCTTTTCAGGTTAGAACTAAACATTCCATTCTGGTTAAAGGTGGAAGCTTCTACTCTCTAAAAGAGCAAGGATTCTTGTCTAATTTGCAGGACCTGGGATCCAAATCAGAAGCTACTATGCTTTTTTTTTTTCCGCTCTTCTTTTTAAATTTGCTTTTGCTTTCAAATTTTGTTTGTCCGGTTTGTAGTTGCTTTTAGAAGCTTGGTCTCATTTTACTTGACTGTGTAAATAACAATGGGAAACCCTCTCTAACGAGACTTGCTAAAGCATATAGAAAGGGAGAACATCAATGAACTTTCTCATCACAATGTTTTAATCTTGTGTATGAGAAGATCAAACATTTAAGAGAGAGAACACTTGAACTTAATGAGTTGATTAGTCTCTTATAACTGAGAAATTAGTACAAAAACAAAAAGAATCTTTGTGGAGGAACGGATGATGAGAAGAAGCGAAACAAACCAGACTCGTTCGGCATACCCAATTGGTTGTTGTCGTCATTGTTGGAGTTGCGATGAGAATTTGGAGAATCTGATTGACGGCCCAGACAGTTGCCCATACAGATCTTTCTGCTACTTGCTCTTCTTGTTCCTTTCTGCTGAAACAAACATCGGAAAAAACGGACTCATATAAATGACTTCCTTTGCTCGTTTTCTCGAGCAGGAAAGGCACAGAAATGCAAGAGATGCGACAGGTAAGGCTATATGAGTCGGATAAATGTGGAGTTAAAAGGAGAGAGTTAAAAGTTTCTGGGATGTTGTCACGTGTCCCATTAAAATCGTTGATTAGTACTGCAGTGGAAGTGATCAAAACAATCAAGCATAAAATGAAATTGGGAAGATGGTTCGGGGAAATTCGTTTATTTCTTATTGTAATAACAAAGAAATTACTACTATTTTTTGTTTTGTTTTGTTTTGTTTGGGGGTATGACGTACTGGAGGGAAGCTGCGAAATATTCTCCAAGCATATGCAATGAAATGAAGTTGTAGGACCCCCTGTGGGGCAGTGACCAATGAAATTGGTAGCCTTATGCATTAAGGCACACTGTACAGTGTGTGTCACGAAGCCACGTGGTATGGATCCTTTAAGAAGTAGTAAGAAATACTGCTCCTCCTGCTTCTCATCCTCATTCCACATCATCATAATCATTTCACTTATCATTTTGTTTACAAAAGTTGCAGTAAATCCTGCTCCGTTTCTAATGTTGTATTTGCGACGTGGGATGCCGCCATCTGCTTCTCTAGTTTTAGAGAGAAAGTGATGAGGTGAATTGTGGCTTTTTCTATTTCTAAAATGAATAAATAGGTAAATGTAAAAAATAAACTTTTTAACTGTTTAAAAATATGTTTTATGTTGTAAAATTTATTAATTGTTTTATTTTTTTTATATTCTTCTATTGGTTACATTTCTTTTTATCCTTATTGACTCTTAATTTAGAAACAACTCTTAATATTTTTTTTTCTTGGAAATTTGAATTTTATGATTATGCATGGTAAAGAAGTAATGAAGTTAAAAAAATTTTAGGTTATTTTTTGAAAAAATTATCCTCAATTCAAAGCTTTCAGAATACAGTGTTTTACTTGGGGCTACTTTTAATCCCTTAACTTGAAGACATATTTAATTTTTATCCTTTAATTTTATTTAATTTCATTATAATTATTGAACTTATAAAATATAGTCAAACGTGTCCTAATTGTTAACACCATTAAATAACTTAATTATAAATGATGACTTGACATATGTAAAAAAATAATTAATAGTATTATATATTTATTAATATTATAATTATAACCATTGGCTAAAAATTTTTGTAATTATAATTAAAATAATTTTAAATTCTTATAATAAATAATTATCACCTTTAAATTAAAATCTAAATTATATCATCAAAATAAATATAAAATCTTAAAATAAAACATAAATTTAAAATAAATAATTATTTTAAAGCCTTAAAATTAAATACTATAACTTAAAAATTCATGAAGAAATATAACATAAATTGTATCACCAAGATTTTTTGGGTTTTTCGTAGTGAGTAGTTTTAAGACTCGATTTAATAACAAAAACGAAAGACTCGATTTAATTTATATTTATTTATTTTTAGGTCATAGTGAGTAGGTTTAAGACTCTAAAATAATTATTTATTTTAAAGTTAGGTTTTTTTTAAATTTTATAATTATCTAAGTGATGTAATTTATATTTTATTTTTAAGGTTATAATTATTTATTATAATATTATAAATTTATTTTAATCATAATTATAAGATTTTTGGCTAATAATTATAATTATAAAATTAATAAATATAAAATAATATTAATTAGTTGTCTTTTAAATATGTTAAGTCATCATTTATAGGTAAATCATTTAATTGTGTTAACATTAAGAAGCTCTTGACCACATTTTAAAAGTTAAAGGATCATGATAAAACTAAATAGAATTAAATTACTAAAGTGAAGTATGCTTCAAAGTTAAAAGACTAAAAGAATATTTTAGCCTAAAAAATTATTTTCCTACTATTTTTAAAGAGAATCCAATATTAAAGATGGAATGCATAACTATAAATTGAATTTGATTTTTTTTTGGGCCAACTGTAAATTGAATTAGGTTGACATTTTACGACTTTTTGGTGGGAAAAAAATTAAATATATATATATATATTTTATATATTTTTTATACTATTTTTCAATTAAAATTTAATTTATAGACTTTTTAAATTTAAAAAGTTAACACTTTTAATATATAATTAATAATTAAATTTATAATTTATTAAAAAATAATTCACATATTAATTTTTAATTAAAAAATAAGATGAAAATTACATAAATAAAAGCATGTAAATATTTTTTTTAAAAAAATTAGATTTACAACTTAGGCGGCACTAACGTCATATCTTACGGCATTTTAGTATTAATGGAAAACATTATTTGCCGTACTTAAAGTTTGGACGGAGGCCGGCATTCTAGATGGTACCGACCACTATATTTAATTACAAATTATAAAGTTAACTGAATAAGGCGTCACTTGCACTTGTAAGTTGCGCCTAAATAATCTTTCCTGACCTTTAGGTCATTATATGAAATTTATTTTAAGAACAATTTTTATTGTTTATCATTTATAATAATTTGTTATAAATTTTATATTCGATATTAATATTAATAATATTGATATATTAGTGAGTTAACGGAATATGATCCTCTAGAGTCTTAACTAAAATTTAGATATAAATTGATGTGAAAAAGAAATCATATTCCGATTTATATAGACTTGTTATAAAATTTTACATGTTAATATTGAATATTTTCTCTACCTATGACTATGTTATCATTGAGTCATATTTTTATTTATTTTATTTAGTTAATTATTATCTTATTTATAGTTAAGGCTCACTTTAATATTAAGACTCATAAATACCTATTTTGATGGCTAAATAAAATACACTTACTCATAATTTTTTATATTTTTTCTCTCTCAGTTTCTCTCTATGTCCTCTATTTCATTCACTCTATTTTTTATTTTATTTCAAAACAAGAGCTATAATATAATATATAATAATTAAATGAACGCTATTGTTTTTTTAATATCTATTGAGATGATTATTGGTTCTTTTATTTTAGGTGATTAATTTGTTTTAAATTTTATATGATTTGAAAAAAATTTAATCTTTTATATAAGTGCATGGAATTGAAATTATTTTATATAAATTTTTAAGAAATGGCATCCATCTTTTTTTTTTCTCTTAGGTCATTTTAAAAAAAATATATATGTCATAAAATTCATTTTGCACTGAAAACGACATGCATGTCCGTGAACGTGAACCGGCCCAAATTCTAGCTCTCCTGGTCATCATCTTATGTGTAGCCATTTTAACGCCTGTCGTCATCGTCGTCGTCATCGTATATAATAGTGTATCAATTAGAAAAAGTTCAAAGTACAGGGAGTGATGAGAACTATTTGTCGTAAATGCGCGCGTCTCTAATTGGTGAAACTTGCATTTGCGTGATTGGTTTATCTTTTTTTATGATTTTTAATAATAATTTTTTAAAAAGATATATTTGATCAAATATAAACTGTATTTTTAAAAAATAAAAAATGGGTTAAATTGTAGTTTTAAAAAAGGAGGAAAAAAGTTATTTTTTCTTTAATAAAATATGAGTTTTGAAAAAGGAGAAGTAAATTTACTTTATATTATATATTTAAAAGTACTTTTAACCCTTATCATCAAAACATATTTTTTGTCAAACTTACATTTACAAAAAAAATATCCAAATATAACAACTTACAATAAATTTATTTTATTTAAATTTAATTTTATAAAACTAAAAACCAAATAGACTATAAAGTTCTAAAAATGAATTGGATTGATTATGATTTAAGAATAGTATAACTTTGTTATATATGAATTTGATGTTTGATATTGATTAAATGGATAATGAAAAGTGGGAAAAGTTAGGAATTAGTATAATTATAAATGTAATCAAAGTTAAAGTTAAACCAAATTGTTAGGTTTATTTGATGAATCAGCGGACTAAATTAAAATGTGATTTGGACATCTCTTTAAGAACTAGTTAATTAATAATGCTGATGAAGAATTGGGGTTGGTCTGATGTAAGGCAAAATTTGATAGCATCCGATGTTTGAAATTTGGCAAAAATGAGAAAATGAGGTATTGAATTTGAATCTTAAATCATATAGGGTCCTCTGAAAAGCAAAATGTATGTGTGCCCCCTGACTGAATAGGACCTTGAGCTTCCCCCTTATCAACAAAGCCGTGATTCTGACAACTTTTGATTAATCAGTACATCACCACCGTAACGTGCACCCAGTCCAGTTTTATCATGAAGTAACATTGCTTGATAAAACTGAGCAGAATTCTGAATCCGTATTCAATTACAGTATGTATGGTAATGTGGGAGATCGTCACACTGGTCAGCAAGCATGGGGAAGTTATTGTTTCTCATACTCCAACAAGAGAAACAAATGCTCTGCCCCATAGTCTTGCAAAGTGGACTCCTTCTCATAAACGCCTATACCCCTTTAGTTTTAAGACACGGTACCAGATTTCACTACATCGAATGGGATACCAATCCCCACGTTGATTTAATTTAATTTTGTTATCCAACCAATTCATCGCCACTAAATCTTTCCTTAATTACTACTACTTAATTATCCTCCTAGGATCTACTATGCTCATCTCTCTACTGATTACTTAATACACTCCCTCCGGTTCCATTTATAAGATATTATTATTTATTATACGGGTATTAAAGATATATAATTATATTTTTGAATTTATAAAAAGTTGGCATAAATTTCTAATTTTAGCCATGCTGATTAAAAATTAGAACAATTTTAGGAGAAGACGGAGTACTACTTTGAATAATGGGATAGAGAATTAATGTTCCGTAGGTGACCCTTTGTTCCCTTCTCTCTCCACAGCGCACTGCTTACATAGCAAAAACAGGATACCCCTTTATTAACGTTCGGTGTTAATTAGGTGATTGTCGGGTTAACTTTTACTCAGAAGTATCACTAATTATTTACATTCGGTGTTAATTAGGTGATTGTCAGGTTAACTTTTACTGAGAACTACTATCACCAATTCTCTCCTTCATTACAATTTATTTCTTGTGTGATTGTGACTAATATGAGTTTCATTCAATGTAAAGAATTTTAAGAATTACCACTATCTCTTTTATTCATTATTATTCATCATGTCCAATGTTTTATATGTACATATGTACTATTTAGGGGTATATAAAGATCAGATAAGACCAAATTGATAGTTAATAGAGCCGGTAAAATGGGTCAAGTCCGATGGGCCAGCCCAAATAGCTCGATAAAATGGATGGGCCGGATTTTGAAATCATAAGCTCGAAGGGAAAGCGGGCTTTTTGGGCCCGGCTCGTGGCGGGCCGACCTAATTGGCCCTTTTTTTTTTTACTTTTTTTATTTAAAATATTAAAAATGTATTATTTTATTAATTAATAATGTGTAAATTGTAAAATTTAAATATTAAGTTAATTTTTTATGAATGATAGTGATAATTAGTTGTATTAATTTTAAAAATTATATGAAATTTTTTTTTTAAAAATATGAAAAAATTTTTAAAAAAATATGAAAAATATTTTTTAAATATATACGGGCCCGTGCCATACGGGCTTGGGCTTTACAAGCCGAGCCCGTTAGGCAATCCGGGCTTTTTGGCTCGGCTCGAATGGGCCGAGCCGGCCTGAATTGCCAACTCTAATAATTAACCCTATATCTGGTCTTTATAAGGTCAAGCAAAATCAGGTCAAGCCAGCATAGAAGACCGGGGTTAGCCTGGTTTTAAAATGTATTTAAAAAAATAAATTAATTTTGCTCATTAACAAAAATATAATTACATTCATCTAAAAAATATTTCCTTAAAAATAATATTATAATAAAAAATAAAATTTATTAAAATTATAAATACTCAATAATAATATATTATTTTTACACAATATTAAGAAATTAATTTAAAGTTTTAAATAAAATTAAAAGATTGAATACTTAAAAATATTCATAATAATGATATAATTAATTTATTATATATAATGTATTAGAAAAATATCATATAAAAATAATATTTATAATTTCTTTTATAAAATATCAAATTTATATATATACTGTGACCGGATGAGATCGGGTTTAACATCAACCCGATACCTAACCCGGCATGGTATTTAGGACCAATCCGGTTTACTGGGTAGGACAGGGCCTTCCAGGCTATTGGATTGGCTGAACAACTCTAGTACTACTTGAGTTTTTTCTTTCAATTGTAAACAAGCTAAAACAAACAAATTCCAATTCAAAGCTGAATTCCGAACATTTGTTAAACTGATTTTAGTCTTGAATTTTTTTAAGTTCCCATTGATTAAAAAATCTAATTTAATTTGCAAAATTAATATTAAGGCACTATAATTTTATCTTTAATTTCATTTGTTAAAACACATATATTATGAAAGATTTAATTGAGAAAAAAAGTTAAAATAACAACCACTATGTCTCATTAATCATTAATATACATAAAAAGTTAATAATATATTAAAAATATAAAAAATAAGAAGAGTAATATATTTTACACACAGACTATGGTAATATAATTTAAAAAAACTATACAAATATTTCAATATAACTATGTAGTGACCCTAAACAAAGTATTAAAAATTGGATTAAACTCACCAGTTTAACCGATTGGAAAAGAAATTAGTGTTGGGTCCAATCTAGAATCATAAGAAAATTGAACATTTTGAGAATGGGTAAAAATCAATCATGCACTAATCTGGGTTGAACTAATTAGTTTTTATTTATTTATTTTAATTTAAAACATGTTTCTAAACTATAATATATGTACACTTGTACCTATTAAACGTTAAGAAATGCGGAATAGCATTCAAATGGCAAAATATGTACACATATTATAAAATTATGAATTATAAAATAAGTATATATATTAAAATATTTTATGTTGCATAATTATTTTATTTTTTAAATTGTAAAATATTTATTCACTTTTTAAAATTATGTTTTCACTTCTTATCTTTTCTCATTTTATTTTTTTATTTTTATTATTTTTAATTGAAATCAAATTTTTTTACATATTTTTATTATTAATTTTTATTTTCTTTTTAAAATAGTTAATATATAATTAAAATTATATTAATTTAATCATAAACGATTTAATGATGAATAATCGTGTCTCAACGGTTCAATGTTTCTGTTTTTAATTAAAAGAGTCCTAATGAATGGAACTTCACCAAATTTTATCCAAAGCGCGAAAGCTCCATTCAGCCCACCCCACCTCCCTCACACGCGTTTCAGCCTTCTCTCTGTATTTCATTTCGATTTTCTCTCTTTTTCTATATCGGAAACCTATCTGAGGCTGACCCCAATCTTGGAGGATCAGGACATACAGTGAGACCCAGACAGAAAAGCACTGTGACATTGTGTCAGGCCAATCTTGCTCCGATTCGACAATGGCGTACGTCGATCACGCATTCTCTATTTCCGACGAGGATATCATGATGGAACCATCCTACGTTGTCAACAAGAAGCCTCCCATCAAGGAGATCGGCCTCGCTGTTGCTCTCCTCTTCTTCGGAACCCTCGGCATCATCATCGGTTCCATTATGGCCTACAATCATGTCGGCGGCGACACAGCTCACGGTATTCTCTATTCTTCTTCCTCCTCCTTTTCATAATTTTCCATGAATCCCTTGACCAATTGACCTTTTCATTTCAAAAAACAAAAAAGAGCTGACATTTCTGACAAACTCGCTTCTCACTTTTTTTAATAGAGAATTATTGGAAAATGAATACTCACCTTGGAGTTGATTTCCCCCTTTTCATTGTATAATTGGTAGTTGTCTTTTTTGGTGGCTGGATATAAGAGGAAGTAATCCTCCAGCTGGAGGAATATTGAACACCTTTCTGATGTTCTCGAATTCAGCATCCATTATAGTATCAACAACTGCTATGGGCTTTCTAACCGGTTTAGTTCTTATTCACTTTATAGGCCTTTTCTTTGCAATACTGGGAACCATCTTGTTCATTCCGGGCTTCTACTATACGCGGATTGCTTATTTTGCCTACAAGGGATACAAAGGGTTTTCTTTCTCTAACATACCTCCTGTGTAGCTGGGTCACATATGTCAACTTCAAACAGCATTCTGTACAGATCGTCCAGGGTTGTACGCTTCTTAGGTTTTTGTGTTTTAGTTTTGCCGGCAAATAATGTGAATCTAGATTACAGCTGCTCAGAACAATATACAATATATACAGCGATGATTAAAATGATCTGCTATATAATTTGCTTTCTCTACTCTAATCATCCTGATGTGTTTTACTCAATCGAAATCTGCTATGACTGTTGAGTACTAGAACCATTAATTTAAGGCCTTTCTTAATTTTCTTTTACTTTCTTGAATATTCTTCCCCTCTTCCTTTTCTTCTGTTTTTGCAATCTTTAGTTATTGGAAATGCACTAGTATTTCTCGGTGACTTGCAGGGACGACTGGGAACTTTGAAATCCTAATATGAAATATTTACTCTGTTTTTGTCTCCTCCACTTAATATAATGGGTAGGTAGTCACAGGATTGTTCTTAGATATGCCATCTGCCTGCTGAAATACAGATGCATTTTTATCCTATAACAATATGTTAGTCATTTATCATTTGGTGGCAAGGTTTGATCTTGCTTGAATTCAAATAAAAGGTTTTTGTTTTGGTTGTGTGGAATGTAAGCTGGCAATAATCATTGTCAGGGATAAAAATTCTTAAGAAGAATTATTGGCAAATAAGTCAATTAGAATACATTTTTTTCTTTTCTTTTTCGGGTGGGGCATTTAAGGCTCCCTTATTCTTGTTTTCTGGTTTATATGGATATTTACATGTTGAGATATGCAGGCAATCAGAAGAAATTTTTCTTGACTGAAATTGACTATCTTCATGTAGTACAATACATTTATTTTGATTCCGGATGTCATTATCACCTATGGATTGGCATATGTTTTGACTGTTGATAACCCCTCTGAGATTTGAAGGACTTTTTTATTTTAAATCAATCTGTAAGCATTCCTTTTAATGGTAAAGGTTTTGTGATGTCCTGAAGGAAGTATATGCATTATTGCTTCAAAGCTCAGACAAATGGGAGTTTATCAGGGCAAGGGTGTATTACTGAAATCCTCATTTAAGCTTTTCAGTTCAAGTATGATTTGAAATACGTAGCAGTGAAATGCCTATGGACTTTATCACGAGATTTTAGTATGATAGTTGCGGCTTATTCGATCTCTAGAAAGTAGAAACAGATCATGGCAATAAATGATACTCGCCTTTGTTGACTGGAACATGTTTATGCCCATGCAGTAGAATTTGAAGACAATTAGGAAATCTTAGAAGACGAGGTCACAAACAGAATTGGTAAACAATTCAATATGTGTACATTTTTAAGTCCTAACCATTTGCTCCAGTAATATAATACCAATTTACTTTTATGCTTCTATGCGTTAATTGTGTTAGAGAACCTTGGTAGCTTGAAAGCAAATGATAGTGGGATATATTAACCATAAAAGATTTAACAGACGTGCATCATATATACGCTTCTTTTAGAGTGGTGATTTTTCATTTCATGTATAGCAAATTTGCAATGTAAGGTATCATAAAAATCAGTAAGTCATGGTTCATATGACTTGAAAACACAACTTTTATGTCTCTTTATTTTTTGAATATGTAATATAATTATTTATATGGATGCCCAAAAAGCAGATGTTGGCGGCAATTATATGATATATGCAGAGAATTTTACAGCTTTTTTTTGACGTATAATCAAATCACAAATATATCTCTGTTTTAATGTTGTCTTCAATCATGGGAGAGAGTAAGACCTCCTCAAACCTTTTTGTCTCTCATGCATATAATTTTTAGATGTCTTTCTAATTTTGGTTCTTATGCCTTACATTTTCAGATATCTTATGAGGTTAGAAATCCTTGCTATGTTCGATGAATTCTTGGCTGATTGCAGCATACCTCTTGATGTATAGGACACCAACCCTGCTTCTTCTTGATGTCCTGTGTGGGTGTATGTCTTGAAGACATCATCCGGATCTTATGTAGTTTCTCTTGTTTCTGAAATCCAAACCGTCTTGCTTTCTATCTTCATCACATAAGAGAGACAGAGATTGGATCAACATCAATTCAGTTGGTTAGCTGTCTTGCTTTTTTCTGCTACCCCACATTAGAAAATTGCTTCTTGAATGAGCAAGTCACTGACAGCCATGCTTCAAGAAGTAGGTTTGGTGTCTTGATCCTCATTAAGAGGTATGTCGCAATAAGACAAGAATTCCTTAGAATTGAAATCCAGTGGGTGGGATTTGAATTTGAAGCAATCATAATAGGGATATCTAACCTCACGACAAATTGTAAACATATGGCGTTAAGACTCGAAATTGGAGAGACTTGTAATTTCTGTGCATGGGACGTAGGGAGCTTTAAGGTGATCTTGCTCTCATATATTGATTTAAAAGAGAAATACGCCTCACAGAAGTCACTATGATATTTATTTTAGGGAACTTAACCCGATTGATTCGATTACATGGCTGAAGGAATGTAAATGGGTTTGCATTACAAGAGTTACTACATTTGATTTATCAAAATGCATGTAATCTGGATTACATGTCTGTAACTGATTATAAGTTAACATATAAATGGTTTCACATTTAACAACTTATATAATTCAAATTACATGCCTGTAAATAAAATAAAAATACCATAATATCCCTTATGAATAATATAAAAAATAAATTTATTTTACACTTTTCTTAATATCATACCAAACAAACTCTCCAGTATTTTATTTACATCTCGTTCCTTTATATTCTTTCTCATTACATCCCATAATTTCCTAATAATTGAACCAAACAGCCTGACTAGTGTTTATTATTAGGCTTTTCAATGTCATTATCAGAATCACAAGTAGCTTTTCTAATTTCCAAAAATCCAACGCTGGACTTTCATCTTCGTTTTGCTTTCTATCTGCATCTTGTAAGATTGGATCTACCTCAATTCAGTTTGCTTATCGAAGCAAATCTCCAAGTCTTCCGCAGCAAATGATAATATAGCTTAGGTCGGTCATATAATCATTGCTTTTTTACAAGTTTTGTAATTTTTTGATTTGTGCGCGTCATCTTTACTCAGGAGTTCTGTTAATCTTTTCTGTATCGTTATAATTTTACCGGATGTCTCCGAAGGGACTTCTGAAAACGCTCCTAAGCATCCAAATAACTTGTGCCTTTTTTTTTCTTAAATAACAACTGGGTAAACGAATATTTTTCCCGGTTAACTTAGGGTCTCAGCCCAAAAGGCCAAACACCTAATTCAAGGTTCACAAGATCATTTCACATTCTGTTAACGCCAAAATATGACACAGATTTTTGTCTATAAACTGGCCACCGTGTATGAATTAATTAGGTGTGAACATATATATTTTTAATTAGGAAATATATGATATGAACATTTTCTAATTTTATCAGAGGTCCCCGAGGGGAGTTGATATGAACATTTTAGTTAAATGAGTTGCTGCCAATATCACTTGTAAAATAATTAAACCCTTGCTTGAATTATTGATAAACGTGCGCAGTTCCGTGTAAATTTTTTTCGGTGATATTGAGGATAGGAATGGCTGTCTTATTTATTATTTTTTTTACAGAAAGACTGTCTTATTGACTGGTATGGATTCGGAGAATATCCTTGTAATTGGTAATGAAGATAAAAAGGTGAGCGGAATCAAAAGCTCAATAATCCTAAAAGACAATATTTTTTCATATCATGTTACTAAAATTTAGACCAAATAAAAAAATTGACATAAGAAAGACAAAAACGAGAAATGTAATTCATTTGTCAATGGGAAAAAAAACTAGGATACCGAATTAAAAACACATGAATATAACATATCGTGTTCATGTTATCTTAAGAGCATTAAGCATATATGCATGCACTCACATGAGTCACACCCAAGCTTCCTAATTCAAGAATTGATGGAAAGAAGTCAATTTCTTACATTAAAGTTAAAATAGAAAAACAGACGATATGCATAATAGCTGAAGTATCATTTAGGATTATGCCAAATCAGCACCTTGCTTCTTGTACATAACAACTGAAGTATTTAATTAACGATGATTATTTTAAATCTTGGTTAAGTCCTATAAATCTAATGGTTGAGATGAAAATCGTTTTATGATTTGAATAATTGCTCATCGAAAATTGTTATTTTCTCTTATTTACAATCTAGTTCAACGGCTTGATTCAATGTTTTCGAAAGGAACTTGATCTGATAAAGTTATTTTTATCATTATTGTACGTTGGATCAAACATTTTTTTAGCTATCAGATCAAAATTTAAACGAATAAAGACAATATGATTTTTGACAGGAGAAAAACAGTAAGTATCATTGTAAGGTACATGGACTCAATTATCGGCAATATAAAGTAAAATCACCATTAAGTTCTTGTATTTTATAGTGTGTGTTTTGATGTAGGTCTAAGGGGGTGTGCACGAATTCTAAAGTTAGATTATATGAGAAGTAATAATTTATTGCTTTTGGATAAATGTCTGTTTGGGACAGTTATAGAAATAGAAAGTCCCACATCAAATAGTTAAGATAAAAATAAAGATAAAGGGTATATAAATTTGTAACAATCCTTACTAATTAGTTTAGGCTATTTTGATGAAAAAGATATTATAAGCCTATAGTTGAAATCCTCCCTGAGAATAGAAGCAAGAGGATACTTAATATTTATGTGACACTTACGAAATTAAACAGATCAAAAGTATATCTGATGACTTATATATTCATCCACGATGTTTTATTTTTTTGGAACATCGTGGCAAGGAGGATTAAACATGCCCTAATGAATCAGAATTACAGTAATAATAGTGAATTCATCTACGATTTTAAATTGCATTTGCTATATGATCGTCTTAAAAAGAAATGATCGTTGCAACATGTTACAAAATTTTCAATATTGCAACTGTAGTTATAATAAATTATTCACAGTGGTTCATTCTTCACTAATTCTCGGTCAATACAACGAGTAGATTCTTTTTAAGAATCGTAATCTAAAACCCTAATACTGCACATCCAAAACATTTCGATTACGTGAGACCAAAAAAAAAACATTTCGATTACGATTAAATCCAATTGTTTGCGTGACTATGGAGAGGTTAATTAAGAGGATGATGCATAGCAGGGGGAAAAAAAAAGAAAAATAAAATATTGCAAATTTGATGGTTAGCATCAAGAGATTGGAAAAATAGCTATATATATATATATATATATATGCTTGTGGGTCTTACTAGCTCCTCTAAAGTTTGACTGATTTGCATATCATGACAAGCATGTAAAACTCCAGAAACAAATATGACAAAGTAATAATTGGGCTTTGGTAAGAGGTTAGTTAGTCCTCCCTCATGATCACCAACTAACATTAATTATATATATATATGCAAAAATATATAGCACAGTCATATATTCTGTGTCTCAGTTTTTGGATACTGCGTCCACTGATGATGGCTCCAACCCCTTCTTCTATAGCACTCAAGTTAAGATTCCTTGAAATTTGAGAATTTCCAATTCCACAGGTCTAACACTGAATATATATATATATATATATATAACATGAGAATATGGAATATACGTGTATGTGTGAAGGATGAGAGACACATGCACTTTCCATTTTTTATTTGAAAATTACGATGCGTGTGCGTAAGCAAATCTAACAAGTGCATGTTTACCACAAAATTACCAACTCAAAATAAAACTGGAAACATAAATTCCAAGATAGACCTCGAGTGCATAAATCAAGTCAACGAAAGTTGTTCGAGGGATAACTCTCGCCGAATATTCATCTATTGGCGTGATTTATTATCAAAACTATAACTAAATCTAACAAATATAGATATAAGTGCTTAGAACAAACTTGCCAATTAATTAAAATAAAATTTCTTGAAAAGTTTTAAGCATCTTCCATTGGCTTGATGCATGTACACCAAATCCATCTAAGGATCTCTCAACTTATTATAGTTCTTAATTTATTGAAATTGAATTACTCCTATTAAAACCAATCATCAAAACCTCAAACTTACAATTATAGTATACGTACCAATAATAATGAATATTGATCAATATGAGTCATACAATGTACTAAATTATTCAAATCTCTATGATCATATTAGCTAGCTAGGGAGTCAGAAACCTACATATTATATATATAGAGAGTCGATACTTGAGAAATCAGCACAGATGAAATGTCATTACTTAAAGGACATATTGCTGAAGTCTCGATTTGTTGCCTCAGGGATTGGATTCCACTCCCACAATCGATCAGAGAAGGGGTTTGGAAGCGAATTAAGAGCCATCGTTGATGGTTGTGGCTGCAGTAGCAGATTAGAGAACTGCATGTTGGGTTGATATTGATGACTTTGAGGAGGTGGAGGAACATAAAGATTATTATTGCAGTACTGTAACTGCTGATTATAACTCACTAGTCTGTTGAGATGATGTTCATCCACCATTATTGCATTATTAATATTGTCATTAGATGGTAACGAAGAAGAATTGGAAGTTGAGCCTTCGGGGAAGAAGGAGGAGGCTGCTTCTGGTTGAGGATGTGCATGCTTCTGTTGCTGCATTAGCATTAACCCTTCGTCCTCCAGAGTATACTTGGTGGCATCAGTAGTACTGTTGTCCTGATCAGTTTGATTCACTTTATCGACAATTTGGTCCGTTTGATATTCATGCTGTGAATGTTGTCCCAGAAGTCTCATGTTCTGATGAACCATTATTTGGTTGACTTTGTGCTTGTTCTTGTGTGAATTATGTGAAGATCTTGATGATGTTGGATGATAACGAGGGAGAGAGGGATGGTCGTCTACTCCAGCTCTCTTGTACACTCGACAAAGAGATATCTCAGCCTGCAAAATAACTCAAACCAGTCAACTTACCAACAGACTCGGACAAAAACAAAAATTACAAGGCAAGGCTTTGGCTTAAGGATTCGAGTTGATAACCCAATCGAAACTAAATAATAAAAAATTCAGGAAGAGACTAAGAATACTTGGTTAAACCGTGAAACTAATTAATTAAAGAAATGAAATTTAAATTTTAGTCATGAAAAGGTATATATCATCAAAACTAAATCGATCCAATCCTCAACGTAATTCACGGCTTCTCTATCCTATATAAATGGCAAAGAGATATATATTGGAAGCCATTCAACTTGGAAGAAGATCGAGACTCAAAAAACTTGATGATTGATGAAGATATATGAATGTTAATTTTAATGGCTCTCTCCGTCTCAGCTATACATGACGATGAGCAGCTATATGAGTCTTCACTTTCACGAGCCAGAGCGCTATCATAGCTTTAGATCCATGGATATGAAGGGAAGCTTGAACCCAAAGATAGGATGATCCAGATGAAGATGATTTCCAGTCATAAAACTAGGGTTGACTTGATAGCAAGACCATGAAAGTAAGAAGAACGAGAAAGGAAGATTATGTATCGTCATCACCAATAAGCTTCCGTTTTAATTATTTCCGGTATTGAAATCGTTTTCACAACTGAAAGACTCTTCAACTCCGACTTTGAAGTAGTTGAAAATAGTACGTTTGTATGTACCTTTTGAAATCGTTCGGTTTCGTTGTGAGGCAAGCGATACTCGTTCATAATCCAACTGGTACGGATGCCTTTAGGAGCTTTGCCGGAATAGAAGACTAGGGTTTTCTTGAGTCCAATGGATCTGAAGCCTTCTGTTCTGATCATTCTATCAGCTCCAGTAGCCTTCCAGTACCCAGAAGTAGTCACGCGATTCGGACGATCACCGTTCCGATACTTCCGATCTCTGGGCACATAGAAGTACCATTCCTTCTCCCCAATCGCTGCCAAACCTGCTCAAGACAAGCAACTTAATATATCATCAGATAAAAAAGCTGGAAAAAAATGTTGATCATCATCACTTAAATTGATTTATAATATCTGAAATTAAATATTGGATAAATCTGTACATGCCCGAATTGATTCCTTCAAGAAGAGGGAACTGCTTGGTTTTATGTGAATATAGATATTTACGTCTGGGAAGGAGAAGGAAAATTAAAAAGATGAGGTGATTAAATTTACTTGTGAAGGTTGCCTGAAGAGAAGGGAATCAAGGTTGGACATAAAATATAGATATAGGTAAGATATAGGTACCAGGAAGCTCCCAAGGGTCATATCGATAAAGATCGAGGAAAGGGATGAGCTCAACATTGAAAGGCTTGCCCTCCACCTTACGGCGAAGGTAGAACTCCACCAGTTCTTCTTCAGTTGGGTGGAAACGAAACCCAGGCATCACCATGTCCTGTTCCTCACCCTCATCGTCATCGTTATCCTCATCTGTCTGCTTCTTCTTGTCGTAATTATAGTTCTGGTCGAGGTCGTGGCTATGGCTGATGATGCTCATGGTGGAGGATGAGGCTGGAGCTGCAATTGCCATATACGATTATTGCAATATCTCCGACGAATTCAGGTATGTGTAAGGTAATCAAAAGGAGATTTAACAACTCTTTTTTGGTTCGGTACTTAGGTTGTCTCGTTATACCCACAGGCCACACAGTAACATTGTATTAATTGGTCGGTGCGTACTACTACTACTATTAGTGGTAGGCAAATATGAGAGAGAGAGAGAGAGAGAGAGAGAGAGAGAGAGATTCGCGATGTGGCTAAAATTAATGAACAAGTATTATAGTCCATGAGAAATTGTTTATTTATATATAATTATAATGCATATACATTTTTCTCTGTGAAGAAAATGGGGTGAGTTTAATTAGAGAGAGAGAGAGAGAGGAGAGGAGAGGAGAGGAGAGGTTAAGGGCTTTAAGGGTAGAAAATGACATTTCGAGGAGAGGACGGAGTGTGGCGGCCCCAAAGCAAAGCGGTGCCTTTGGACCTTTCTCCCCTCACAATTTTACTTGGAAAGAATTTTTTTTTTAACTTTTTTTTTGCCATTAAAATTTTGCCTACTTTTGAGGTTGATGTACTATGATCATATGCTCAAAATTCAAAAATATATAACTTTATCAGTTTAATTAATTGGTCGTGCAATCGGGCTAGCTGCATTTTTGTGAGTTTTTATTACAGTATGAATGGGTATATTTTTTTATTAAGAATTATAATTACTTATCATGGCGTTTTGCTTCAAATTAATTGTCATTTTGCATTGCCATTCGAATCTACTAGCTGATTAGAAAATATTGCAAATTTACTTAACCAATTTGCTCCTTTTTTTTCATTTTTCTTCTCTTTAATTTTAAACTATAAATTTGTCCAATTTGCCGAAGAGTACTTCTGATGATCTGATACGATGCATATTTGTTCAATTCAGTTGAATTTATTGTTTATATACAATAAAATTTTTTTGCAATAATAATAAAAGTAATTAAGACGAACAGATCTCATTATATCAATTATGATTATGATTATATATATATATATAGACATAATGGAAGACAAATAATGGAAGCCAAAGTCAAGATGAATAAGTCAGGCCAAAATAAAAGGTCAAGACGAATGTATGAGGACAATGTTTATGTAAGTGAATAAAAAATCTAAATCCGCTACTGCAAATTAGCTGAACATAATTAACTGGACCTTTGTGAGAAATATTTATTTAATTTTTATAGTTATTTTCACCAAACTTTGTACAACTTTTATGTATATTGTATGGAGTTTGAGAATTGAGCTACATTATTTATAAATCATGACTCGTGAAGAATATTACTTCCCATGAATTTTCTATATGTATTGATTTCTATATTTTATATTGATACATAGATATATATATATATATATATATGTTGGTGTGCTAATGTTTTTTTAGCTAAAACTAATTTTTATATATAATTATGAAGTTCAAAATTCCATATTAATGTGTGTTTCACATTCCTGTGCTTTAAGTTTTCTACTTGAATTGTATCAACCTTTTTGACGTTGTTTCATAGGAAATCATCTCAAAACTTGGACATATATAATATCAGTATGTGTGATTTGTTGTATTAGTTGGATCCAAACCAACAACTTACTTCATCACAAACTAAAAAATTTGCATGATTCATGATTTTAAGTTTAATAATTGATTGTAAAATTAAATATAAGATCAATTTTGCTTCACACTCGTTTGCTTTGTAGTAAACATTAATCTTCTATATGTGATATGATCTTTAGTTGGATGATATTAAAGCTAATAAGGTCCCGGATGTGTTTTTCACTATGAGAATCCTAAAGCAAGTTCATATTCCAACCACGGATCATCAAAAATATATGAGCTTGAAAGCTTATAACTCCTGCAACAAAAGATGCTAATAAGTTTTTCAACGCAAGGATCAATGGTACAAATTAAAATTATATTTTAATTAAGGGCCTTTTAACACTAATTAACTTGTTTCTGCCTATTTTGGAATAAAAAGATTCAACAATAGAGTAAATTAAATAATTAAATAAATTAAGTAAAACTTATGCTTTCAATTGCCGGCGCCGCCCCCGGCCTCCTAATCATATTTTCTCCCTCAAACTAAGGGTCCGTTTGGTTTGCAGTTTTGTAAAATGAAGTTAAGAAAAATGAAGTTTTGATAAAAATAAGTTTGTAAAAATGAAGTATGTTTGGATATTATTTTTGAAAAAATATGTTTGGTAAATTGATATATGTTTGGATGATAAAAAGTAAAAGTACTTTTAGATGTATAATTACGAAAAATGACATAAGTTTTATAAAATGAAGTTACTCCATCTGATTCTAATATAAGACTCTTTTAACTTACACGGAATAAAAATTATAATTAAAACTAAATAACTATCTCGATTTGTCCAAAAATAATTTTTTTTTCCAAAACTACTTATTTAATTTCTCTCTCTTTCTCTTTGAATATATTAAATAGAGGTATTTTTTAAAAAATGTATAATAAAAAAAAACCTCGTACATTATAAAGGGTCTGATATTTAGAATTAGGACAAAAAGTCCTATATATAGGACCAAGGAGTATTATATAACTAATTTAATGATGTATAGTTTACAATAATAATATAGTTGATTTCAATTATCAGAAATAAATATAAGCGACAAATAATAATTTCTGAAATAACTAAACGGTGTAATATATTAAATATATTACCTTAATTGCAAATTGTCTAACCACAATAATATTCATAATTTAGTCAAACATATTTAAACAGTAGGCGTGACTAGTTCTGTTGTAAGTATTGTACTATTTGACCTCTGAGTGAGTCACGAATGCTATCCATCGTTGTTGAAGAGGCTATAGCTGAAAGTGTGCTTGGACCCTCACCTGCATGATTGTGATCATCGTTGTCAATACTTATGTTGCCATCTTCATAAAGCAAGAAATCAGAATAAGTAATAGATTTCTTTCTAATGAAGTTATGTATAGCCATTGTTGCACAAACAATCTGGACTTGTGTATCAAAACGATAGTTTGGCATTTTGCCTAAAATCGCGAATCGATTCTTCCAAACTCCAAAGGTCCTTTCTATTGTGCACCTTAAACTTGAATGATGATAATTGAACACTTCATTAGGGTTTACAAAACGAGATGAACGTTGAAAATCTAGAAGGTGATAACGTTCACGTCTATATGGACCAAGATATCCAGTTGGCGTTGGATAGCCAGAATCTACCAAATAATATTTACCTAATGAACAATGAAAAAAAATGTCATATATTTGTGATGTCAATGAACAAGAAGTAATAAGACTAAAATATACAGGGGTAGAAATAACTAACCTGGAGGTGGATGTGGGAAATTTAGGCTGGGAGATGTTAGAGCGTGAGTGAATATACGCGCATCATGTGTAGTACCCTCCCATCCGGCCAAGACAAAAATAAAACACATGTCCCAATCACACACAGCCATCACATTTTGTGTTGCAATTCCTTTTCTTCCAATAAATTTGATTTGATCCCGGGAAGGCACCACACACGGGATATGAGTACAATCAATTGCTCCTATGGTATCAATGAAAAATGGGTAACGATTTTGAATTTTTCTGTGAACCTCACGAAACGTAAGATCTCGTGGCTTGATGTATTCTAGTGACAAACGAATGCACGCTTTCAACACTTTGTGAAAATTTCTACTCACTGTTTCCCCCGAATGTTGAAACCTTTCTTGAATGACCCTATTTCCTACTCCATGTCCAACAGTATATAAGAACATTGCAACCATTTCTTCAATGGTCATACATGTGGTCTCTCTTAACCCATAATTTCGCAATTCCAAGCAAAATTGATGAAATACTTGATTTTCCATTCTAAACATCTCATAACATCGAGCTAGATGACCATGCAAAACGTCTTGTACCCAGGAATGGCCCGTTTGTTCATTAGTTCTACATGGCTCTTTACACAAATATATTACTGTATACTGGCCAATTAATGCAGCCACTTGTTCATCCTCTGTTAAATCATCATGTAAAATAGCTCGTCGGCGTGCATCGTCCATGCTACAAACCTGTAAGTTTAAATATAATCATCATATTAATGGTATCCTTCCATAGAAAAGAGTCATATTTTATGATAATAGTCAGTAAATGACAGTCATAACACAAAGGTCATGATAATATAATACAATAGTTACACCACAAAAGTAATCCATACAAACCTCCAAGCTACATAACTACACCAACCAGTACATGAGTCATTTACACCAATCACAACACAAAAGTTTTCCATAGAAACCTCCAAGGTACATAAATACAACAACTAGTACCTGAGTCATCTACAACAGTCACAACATAAAAGCAACCATAGATACATCCAAGCTACATAACTACAACATGTACTACATGATAGTCATCTATAGCAGTCACAACACAAAAGCAACCATAGAAACATCCAAGCTACATATATACAACAAGCACTCTATGATAGTCATCTGGTACAGTGACGCCATAATAGCCTGTCTCATAAACTTTATATCTTAGCCAACAAAGCAATGCTTTCTCATCATCTTTCATTGCAACATATGTTTCTCTGGCTCTATTAGATGATGGCATCAGCTCAACACATTGAGGAAGCCAATTTTTATCATTTCTAATAACTGGGATTCTTTTAATTTCGGCTACTACTTCTGCAATTGATGTGCCGGGTGGTGCAAGAATATTTGTACGCTTCTCAGACGCACTTGCAATCCTACTAACTACAGAAGCTATCTCCTGTGTGGGTGCACCTTTCTTTTTCTGCTGACCACGATAACATCCTTCCCTCTTCTTCTTGCCTAAGCTTTGATCAGTGCTGCGAGAACTAGTTAAATTGATATTTTGCATATCTGAACTAAGTCCCCCACTTTCTCCTGCACCTCCTCTACCAAGGATTTCATCACTATCACCTGATCCTTCCTCAAGATCAATACCATCCATGGTAGGATGGTAGACAGCATCCTCTTCTTCCATGGCAGTTGGTATAATACTTGAATTAGGTGACCATGCATGTATGCTAGATGCTGCGGAATCCTTGAACAATGCGGTCAACTCCTTGGAAAAAGGAAGGCCACTATACCTGTATCTCTTATATAGTGGATTTTCCTGCATGCATGTAAGCAATGAAGTTAAATTAATATCCGTCCGAAAAAATATATATATATATATATGTATAGAAATTGTCATTACACTATTATTTCATACCATTTCTTTCTTCACCCACCAATCATCTGGAGCCGTAAAAGTATTGTACTTTGGACTCCATCCTAAACCTGTTTCATTAGCAAATAACTTGTACCATGCAGACCATTCTTTTTTAAGGTTATCCCATTTGTTTCTAAATTGCATCTTGGTCAAATTTCTGCCTGTTTTTTCATTGAAAGCGGCCATAACAGCTTTCCAGCCATTCTTTGACAGGTTTCCTCCAATGCGTTCGTTCTTACCAAATTGTTCTAAGCATAATTTGATGAATAGCTCAGTTGCAATGTTATCCCATGTAATCTTTTTCTTTTCTCCAGTGCTCATCGTTATAAATATCACCTTATTACCAAAATAATGTATGCACTAAGTTCACATGTGGGGTTATTGTCTATAACAAGAACCAGAATTTTTTTCTAGACCTATAAAATCGCAATGCAAAACTGACTTCCATATAAACAAATTCAAAGGCCTATAGGGAAGTTGAAGCATATAATAAGATGGGTAATCAATATATTGGAAAACTGAAATGAACAAAGAAAAAACTAGAAGATATGTCATCAAATAACACTCAGTTTTGCTAAACAAAAATAATCAAAATATAATTAGGCATAGCGATACAATAATTTCCCAACTAAAGAAATATTATTTTATAATTCATAAATAATCATGTTAGGTAATGAAAGGTTATTACAATAAATCAAAATCACTGAAGCCCTACAGTAGAGGTCATAAATGTTACCAACATTAATTTAAAATGACAATCTAATAAGATGGGAACAAAAACTGAATACACTGGAAAAAAATGAGGTAGTAGTCATTGTAGTTCTCTTAATGCAATAGGAAGGGCGTAGCTTCAAATTTTGTGATGAATGCCACGAAATCAAGCTAAATTGGTAGAAAGGCAGAAATTATGAAGTTATTCTGTTATTGAAAAATCCTGAAATTTCAATATTTAAGTAAGGAAAGGCAAAATAGAGACACCTACAATAGCTGTAACAATCAAATATATATGTAGAACAAAGAGGAAATGAACACATCTTGTATTTTTTTTTTCACTCTTCCAATTTACCAGTTGCGGCAGAAATTGCATCACCTCCGATGCAACAAAAACAAAGACAAGGATATACTACCTTTATGAAAACTGAAATATATACTCACAGTGGGTTCACCAGCGGCGGAATGTCTTTGTCCGTTCGTTGGATGCAGCTTTCACCCTGCAACGTTGGGAACTCGACAAGCTCCGGTCACGCGACGTCCTACACGGTTAGATCTAAAATTACAGAGGAGCAGATCGGCATGCTCGTCGGCCTCACGGATCAAGCTAAAGAATGATAGATCTAAACAGATCACTGGTTCACCGGAATCATCATCAAAGGCGTTGATGGTGGATGTTTCGAAACCTTCCTGTGATGTCCACGAAGAACAGGGGAGACTAACTAAGAAAGCCGGGAAGGAAACACTCAACGCTGGCGGTTAGAAGGAGCAGAAGATGCCGATGAAGGAACCGAGCGTGCCCAAGGTCAGACTGAGCGAGGCATCACTGTGAGCTGGTGTGTGCTACAATGTCTGCAACTGTGTACAGAGCCGAGAGAAAAAGCAAAAGAAATGGACCGTGTTTTGCTGGCCAAAGAAGAAAAGAGAAGGATATAACGGCTAATTCAGTATGATTATTGCTCTTTGTCAGATTATTTTATTTTAATTAAAAAATATAACACATTTAACGATTGTTTTGTAAACTAAAAAGGAAGTGAGGCGGTGTGTTTAATAAAAGCTCGTTAGCAACCCGTTTCATTTTTTAAAAATTACGTTTAGTACAAGCCAAACATGTTAGTCTCAAAAATGATGTTTTGTAACTTACGTTCAGTTAAGTTAACGGTGAACCAAACACCCACTATAAATTGAATGAGAATCACGTTATTGTAATGGAAGCATGTTTTTGTGGTAGTTTTAATAATGAAACAAATAGAGATAAAAAATTAAACTTGAGTTCGAAAATGGACACATGAATTTTATTGATAGGATGCATTATATCAATGGGGCCCATGCCATATCCCCTCATCCATTCTCTCTTCTTGTTGCACTTAGCATCCGCAAGAGAGGATCAATCAGCTCGTATTGTATTGTGATATGTGGTGGATGAAAGATATTGATATTGTTGGCAGCTGGCTGGTGCCTTTATGGTCACCTATCAAGGTAATTAGAGTTACCTAGGTTAATTAGCATAATTTTTTTTCTTAAGTACCAAGAGTACAAACTAACATTTAAATACTAATCGTTTGAGGTATAGAAATTATCGAAGTAGATTTTACTTCTCTTTCAACAATATCTTTTCCATACAAATGGTTGGCGATTAAACTCAAAATAATATATTTTAGGGAGTTATCCACAATCAACATCAAGAGCTTGTTGGTGCTCACCAAAATTTTTATTAGAGTTGGTTTAACTTTTAATTAACAGATGCAAAATTTAAAATAAACTATTCTCGGACCTTCTAACCCATTACTTTTCTTACTTTACTACTAGTGAGAATAAGAGTGTGCGTATTAAATTAAATTACATAAGAGTCATAATCATGATTGGTTTTGCGCATCAAGCTGTAAAAATATCAATAATAGTAAACATATACATATATTTTTTTTTACAAGCCGGAACAATAATAGTAAACATATTAATATAATAGTTAAATATTTTTTATAGCTTTTTGACAAAATAATTTATATTGTTTATGACTATAATTAGAGTATACCATCATATATTAAGATATACTAAAGCTTTATAAAATATTTGTATTCCTATAAAAATGTTTGGACATAATTTTCATGACTAAAATGTAACAAATCATTTCGCCATGTTTTATAAAATATTTGATAATATAGATTTGATTTTAATTATAAATTTTAGAAAGATGCACAATGCGTGTGAATGTAATTAACCTGAGATTAAAATCAATCGATGCAGATGGCATCAATGATATATAATCATTCAAACATATTTATACACACACACACACACTAACTAGCTGGCTAGCTATCCAAAACTTTTGGCTTATTCGTTAATGATGCTCATTATTTCTTAATAAAAAATAAATAAATTATGGCAGCGATTAGCTGCTAATATATATATATTCAATCCAGTGGAATGCCTATATAGTACATAGCCATCTCGTGACCCCATTATTCATATTAATAAAAGAATATAGATAGATATATAGGCATCAATCAAATAACAAGGCGCAAAGAATTTTTTTTTTCTCATTTGTTCGATATGTTCAGTTACGGTTCAATCTTAAATCATTCTCATGACTAATTTAATGACCGGTTCTATTTTTAATACCTTGTGTGAAACTTGTCTCCCACACACACGTTCATAATTTATGAAGTGGTAAATAGTGAAGTGTATTAATTTTAGTGATCAGAGGAAAATTAAAAATTATAATTGTGATATATCAATAATGCAAGTGTGTATATTTATGAATAGATAAAGGCAAAGTCATGTGCAGGCATCCAGGTGTATTCAAGTAACTGGAAAGGACGTTTACAATAGCGTGTGGGGGCAAGAAGGAAACAAATCTATTGTCACTTTGTTTCTTTTTCTTTTCTAAATGTCTTTTTTATGACTATATATATATATTATTTGTGGATGAATCAAGAAACCCGTGACTTCTCTCGCCTCTCTTGTGTTGGTCATGATAGCAACATGGCACTTTGTTTCTTTTCTGATCTCATATCATTTTCTTACTTTTCTCAGTCCGTGGTTAATTTGTTAACATATATATTATCTAATTTTATCCCATGATCAGTTTCACAGTTTGTCTACTTTTTGACATCATCTTTGTAAAATTCCAAACTCATGTAAGCCTGCACTTAAGTATTTCATACCTAGCAACTAATTCAAATTGATTTAGTAACTAGCCAATGTAAGTTGATCCAATTGATAAATATGTAACTTATTCTCCTGTAAGTATATATGTTTAAATCTTGCTGTCAATATAAAGACTCTGTTGGTGACTTTTTGAGACGTGACACTTGTTTTGATTTTGATGAGTCATTATAATCTAACTCACTTAAACTTTTGTGTATAACAAAAATTGATCCAATTAATAAGCTATTCAGATCATGTTTCACTAGAATGTCAATTTGAATCCCGTACCAAAGTGAGAATCTCATATTGGATAGTCTGTAAGTATTTCTATAATTGCTCCACAAGTTGTAAGGCATATCTTCAATAAGTTTTAATTTGGAAACTCAATTCATTTAAATTTTATTTAGAGAAGAAAAAGTATTTCATAACTTGAAACACAAAAAAATTAAAAGGCATCCTATCACAAAAAAAAAAAAAATCAAAGTGAATCCTTTTGCATTTATTCCAAACATGCATATAGGAAACCGTGGCTTTGATCTGGTGCTCATTGAATCCCATCACCTTTAGGGATGACCCCTCCATCTTAGAACAAAAAAGGCTTGACCACAGGTACAAGTACGTTCCCATTTGCTTGTCATGAAAAAGCCAACCCGTGTCGTTTTATAATGACAAATACATCACCCCACCGCCCACCTCTTTCTCCTTTTCAAGCAATATATCCAACAACTCTCTCTCTCTCTCTCTCTCTCTCTCTATATATATATATATATATATTAATCTTTGTTATATGTATATATATATATATGTCTGAATCTGTCAAATACTATAACTTATTTAAATAATATAGTTTCCACAAAGTCCCCAATACATGTATATGACTGTGAAACTGAACTGAATGAAAGCTTAGCTTGTTCGGAAATCTGATATATGTAATGTGTGTGGTTGCTAGTACGTAGCTGGAGGGTAGATATCTCAAATGGTCTTCTGAAGTGACCGCATTTTGCTTTTTCTTTGTCTTTTCTTAATTTCAAGTCTTCCCAAGGGTTGAATTTTAAAACCCATGAAAAGTATTCCCCAAAAATATCTCCCACATGCATCCCTTCCATGATTAATTCTTATATATGATCCATCATATATATTTATGATGACACATTGACATCACACAGATCAATCTAGAATATAATTTTTCGCACAAAAATATGTACAAACTAACAAATTATGACCAAGGACTACCAAACCTGCCTCCTCTCTAAATCAAATTAATTACCAAGCACACTTAATTAATTACAACTACTTGTATTTAATTTTCTGTGTCTTGATTTTAGATTTTTTATCTGTCATTAAATATAATTGCTCTTTTCTTTTCTTTGTTTTTTTTTAAATATTTACAAATTAGTCGCATATATATAATTCATTAATTAGACATGTAAAAGTATTAAAATGTCTTCTCTGTTACTCAATATAAAAGATATCTCAAATTTATCGATCTTAAGCTAGGATGGGCATACAAAAATTGAATTGATAAACTAGCCAGCCTATCAGCGTGACAGGCCAATCTTGATCTAAATGGTTCCATGATCTCTTAGTTACATGGGGTTTTTAGAATTAGTATTGTCCAATTTTATATTTTTTAAATATTTTTCTTTCCAACTTCCATCATGATAGAATTTAAAATTGCTAGCAAAACTTTTTTCACCATATCAATAAAATTCTTGGATACTTTCCCTTACTATATAATTAAAATTCAAACAATTTTAATCATCGTCAATTCACAAATTGCAACTAGAACATTTGAATTCAGATGGTTATGCAAAAAAGCCCAAAAATACAATAATAAAAGGGCTAAACCTAAAAAGTTAAAAAAAAAAAAAGAAATTGCAGGTTAAACCTATAAAAAAAGTATATTTTTTAAAAAAGGAACTAGCTTTTCATGGGTCAGGATTTTAAAGGTTCAGGTCACCAGGTCCGTTTTATTATATGGAAGGCTAAACGGGTTTGGCTCTCATATATTCCCAAGTCTGGATGTTTTCATTGACGCCATTGCAAATAATTGATGTAACTGTGAGATTGATAATGCCATTCCAACTTGCTAGCTATAGAAGCCATTGTTTGGTTGTTAATTATCGATCATTCAGTTAGGTTGTTATACACTTTAACGAGAATGATGCAAGCTACGCCCATAATTAACTTTCACCCACTTTTCATTATATTATAGTATTATTATTAATAATAATCAGCCAATTAATAAATATTGACTTTCATGCCACAATAAAATATTAATAATAAAATCAAGCATTTTAAGACATGAATTTTTTTTCTTTCACTAGGCAAGCCCCTATGAATATCATTTTCGATATGGACAGACCATGTATATGTAATCAACCAACCTATTTCAAAGATTCAGATTGACTAGACGTATACCAGCTACTGTGTAAAAATGAATGATAATTATAATTAAATTATTATTTCTTGTCCTCTGGAAACTTGAAGCTAGTCTTGCATGGCACGCGTCTCTTTTCTAAATTTGACCTGGAACTTTCTCACCTCTTTTCTTTTTCTTTTTTTTTATTTCCGTTTTCTTTACATGAAATATATATTTTCCTGTGTCAAACACTAGTGTAGTAAAAATGATAGTTGTCACGAAGATTGACTTGCAATTGCATGATGGACGGAATCACATTTTGGTCATCTCTAGCTGAAGTCTTTCCAACTGACAACCTGGTGATATTTTGGATTTGCATGAAAAGAACAAAAATTAATTCCAACAATTAATTAATAATTCAACAATCTATTCCAAAACTACTCTAAAACACATGCATCACCACAAAATCAGAAGACGAATAATTAATAATATGAAGCAGAGGAAGGAAATATGTATTTATCGAACAGTTAGTGAAAGGAATTCTGGCTTTCGCCATCAAAATTGCCGACTTTTTAATGGGACGAAACTTGCAAATGCATTGTGAATGTGATATTAAAGTGAGTGTGGGGTGGTGGATTTGTTACGAGAAATTGTGGATGAGAAGAAACCAGAGGGCCGAAAGGAAAGATAGACAGGAAAGTGACATGACAAATAACAATTTAGATTATAATAAAATCTGTACAAAATAAAGAAAGAGTAAAGTACCGAATAAATAAATAAATATGTGTACTCAAAATGCAACTCTCTCTGTTTTTTTTAATATATTTATAAATATATTTCTATTTCTCTTTATTACAATCAAATTGCAGAGCAAATGAGAATCACATAAAAAATAAAAACACGTTGGAGGAGGGTCCACTTCCAAACCGTTGGATCCATCATTATTTAATGGGTCATCCAGTCCAAATTAAGGCAAGTCTTTTGACCATCTGACACTGTCCCCTGACCACGTTTTGACCTGCTGACTTTGCATTTATTGTTCTCTATCACTAGAAAACTATGAGAATTTTTTTCCACACAAGATCATTTATTTATTAATCAAGTAAAACTAAAAACTATATTTTCTAGTGAAAAGTAAAAACTCTGGCAAGAAAAAATATAAAGAAATCAGGTAAAAAGTAAAAACTATATTTTCATATTATAAGTAATTTTTTTACCAATCATATTAAAAATAAGTTATAAAATATTTTATATTTTAAAATTAATGTTATTATTTTCTACCGTTAAAAATGGCATGGCATGCAAGTTAAATATTTATTTATTTTTATTCTCTCTTTTTTTCTTTCTTTTTTTTTTCCCCCTTTCCCTCTATAACTCCATTCATCTTCTATCCATCAACCTGAGCCATAACCAAGAAATGGCCATTACCCATATGCTCATTCAAGATTATGGGATTTATTCTCCTCCATTTCATAACTAGAAAACTTTGAAAAATTTTTCGACAAAAGATCATTTAGTAATATAAATAAACCTAGTAATAACATTCAATTTCTTATGCACTGTTTGGTTTGCAGGAAGTAAGATATGAGAAATGGAAATGGAAGTGTATTCCAAGTGATATTGTGTTTGGTGTGACAAAAGTGGCTTCCCAAGGAAGCCTATTTTTATCAAATTGCCTTGAACTCACTTTCGTACCGAGGAGCATGGAAGTGGGAATATTTCCAAAGAAGCCAAACTTTTTGCCAATTTTACCCTTAGTCATATGCCCCCCCTCTCTTTGGCATCTCTCCTGATGATGCCTCCAAAGGTTCAGCAGTGTGATGCTCCTCCATGACAACGATGACGTCCACCTCCAATGACTGTGTGATCCTCGAGTGATGGTGTGGTGCTCCTCCAATGACAGCAAGTTGCTCCACTAGTGATAGTATGGTTCTTAATCTAAATCGTTCTTGGCTCAAGTGTTGCTGGTCTTCAATTTGTCTTCTTCATCTTCCTCCAGTGATGACATGGTGCTTCTCTGGTGATAGTGTGATGCTCAAATGATAGTGTGATGCTCAAATGACCAAAATCATTCCTAAGATGAAATCTGGTTCAATTATTTGTTTCTAGGTTGTGCGATATGATTTTATGTTGTGTCTGGTCCTTCATTATCTCCATTATTCTAATATTAAGCCAGATTCAGTGGAGTGGGTTCAAATCTGGTGATGGTGGTCTCTGATGAAAAAGAATCGGGGATATTTTTTGGAAGGGTGATTTCGTATTTTTGTAAATTAAATACAAGTATCAAATAAAAATTATTTAATACTTTTATTGTCATACTAAACATATTTTTAAACCCTACTTTTATTTTCATTTCCTTTTCTATTTGCATTTTCTTTAAAGTGACTTCTTTGAACCAAACGGGGCATTAAAGTGGAACAAGAAAGATGTAGGCCTAATTCAAAATCACATCCAATCTCTTGGGAGGGAATTTCTTTTTGTTCAATCCAAGTTGAATTCTTGCCCATATCATGATGTTGAAAGATTTAACAGAGACCAATTAAAAGTTTGGTATGATTGTGAAGAATCCCTTTGGGCTCAAAAAGCTAGGCAAACTTGGTTAATTAATAGGGATAGGAATACTTCTTAATTCCATAAATTAGTCAAGAAAAGAAGAGTTAATTCAACTATCAACAAATTAAAAGATGAGAATGGAGTGTAAAAAGAGCAACCTAATTTAATTGAAAAACTGATCATTGATTATTTTCAAAAGCCTTTTACTCCATAATCTCAAGCTAATTCTGATTTCATAGATGATGTTTTGGCTAATTTGGATATACCTTGTCCCTTATATTTTCATCTTGGTATTCTTAATAAAGAAGTAACTTAAGAGGAAGTTGATTTTGCTGTCCAATCTTTGAGAGCAGATAATGCGCCTAATCCATATGGGTTTCATGCCAGATTCTATCAATTCTTTTGGAATTCTATCCGTAGGGAAGTCTTTAATTTTGTGTATGAGTTTTTTGCTGGTGGTTATCTTGATCCCGTGATGAATAAGACTGACATTGTTTTAATTAGAAAATGTGAGTTTCTTTAATCTCCTGTTGATTCTAGACCAATCAGCCTCTGTAATGTTCTTTACAAGATTACTGTAAAAGTGGTTAGTCTTAGTGTAATAACCCACTTCCAAATACCTCCAGACTTGACCAAAAGCTTCAAAACCCAACCAATCACAACCCAAACATCTTGAAACAACTTCCCAAAATCTCAGGACAGTAGAAACGAACCCAAAATACCAAAAAATGGTCTGGGGTTAAGGCAGCTACAGTACCGCCGAGCTCTAGCTCATACCAGAATCTCCCTCCCCATTGGCTTCACTGACACCGTGGCTTGCTTCCTGACGCCACGGTGTCCCTTACTGGTTTCCATACTTGCAAAAATTTAACACTGGGGCGAACTTCTGACGCACATAACTTTATGCTCCGACCTCTGATTGACTTGATTCCAACTCCTACAAGTCAATCTAATCTCAATCTATTCGTTTGGAGATTCTGGATACCTGACGCTGTTTTGGCCAATTTTTAACCAAAACTCACCACTTAACACTCCTATTTGCACCAGAGGCAATTAACCAACAAAGACCATTCACATAGGTCCAAAACCACCAAATCAATTTGTTCAAAGAGGTTTCACCTCAAAGGAACCACTCCTCTGATATTTGACCCCCTTAAACCCCAATTAACAAATTGGGCTACTTGCTCCAAAACATACTAACAAGGCTTAATTCCACCTTTGCGCTCACAAACATTACCATATTGACTCCCCAACATCCACAGCCATGCATACACCACAATACAACATCACATACATAACAATTCCACATACGTATCAATATATACATCCATCCATAACAATCTTTATCCATGACATGCATCCATTACAAAACATCCCATCCTACTTGGCACAAGATACATATTAAAAAATACACAAAAACTGCATAGATCTAGTATTCCCATGTTTGATGCTACTCCCTTGCTTTCTTCGGATTAGTGCCAGAACCGTCACTTGAAAGGTTTGTTCATGGGAGAGGGGTGTGAGACAATGTCTCAGTAATAAAAAACAACCACAATCATATACATATATATATAACTCAGACAATCCATGAATGCAATGCATGTCTCCCTCCACACAGCTAGAACCATGAGCTGTCGTCATAATATGACATTTAGTATAGGCAATTCCCTTCCAACAATAGGTGAAGATTGATCCCGGGACATCACCAAGCTCACCTCCTATTAGTGCATCTGGCCAAAAGTAACACTAATGTTCGGATTATGGTTCTCTTTCCCCTTTCCCACCACAAATTGATAGCGATTTAGAGAAGGTGTAGTCCACTGTACGTCTTTTCCCTCCTGGCCATAAGAGGCGATTTAGCCGCAGAAATCCTATCCTTATCCTTCCTAACATATATATTTCATCCTTATCCTCCATAACATATATCAACATATATCATATAGTCATCACCACCGAATCCACCATATATCACAATCTCATAATGTCATGTAGTGATGTTCATGTATCATCATATAATCATCATCCTCATGTCATAATGTCATGTATGCATCATGTCATATCATATCAATATCATCATTTCTAATCATTATCATAATCATCATCTAACTGTGTGTATACCACGATATATATAGAAAACAGTACACATAAATACATCTATATCATGGTAAGAAAGAAACATGCATATATATACAAATACACATAATATCATACAATACAACACAAATACCTGGTTACCTCAATTGTCATTACCACGCGCACACAAGTTCCACAAGCTTTCTTGAATGCAAATCTCATGACTTGGTCTCCTCCAAATTGGCCAACAACCTTAACAACACATTATACCTCAATTAACACCGTATACCATTTAATCCAAAACCACAATTCAAATACTTTAGGTATAACCCAAGATTTTAACATTCCTTTCATGTATCAATAAGCTCCTATGAACTATTCAAATACTAATCAAATATCTACAATTCGGATTCTCGAGAGCCTTAACTAAAATTAACTTAGGGTTAAGCTTAAATTATACATAAACCCTTCAAAACTCACACTCAAGCATCAAGAACACCAAATCGCACTTCCTTAACCTCATTCTATCAATTTCAATCGGTGAATTCCGACCCAAATCGGAAATCCCAACATATAACCGAAAAAAAAATCCGAGTTTAAACTAACGAAAATGGAGATGGAGGAGTAGAGATCACTTACCAACTTGAATTCAAGCTTCTAAGGTCCGAAAATCACTTCTCAAGGCCGAATCTTGAAAACCCTAGCAGAGCTCCTCGCTGCTCCCTCCGTTTTCCTTCACATCCAACTGACTGGAATGTTTTTAATTTAAACTAGAAACCCGACTCTCGCCGCGGCTCTAGGACAGCTCACTGTAGTGCCACCAAGTTTTCAGTTGGAAAGAGCCACTGGAACACACTCTTGCCGTGGCAGCCCTGCTTCTCACCACAGCGTGGAGCTCAATTTTCCTCCACTTGAGCCTTCCTCCATCCTGTTTCCTCCGGTTCTGCACACAAAGCCAAAACAATGTCATGAGAGCTGTTACACTTAGGCTACAACAAATTATGATTGAATTATAACGCCTTTTCAGAATAGTTTTCTAGAAGGGAGGCTTATATTTGATAATTCTTGTAGCTGAGATTATGAACAAAATTTAGGGCAGAAGAATAATAGAAAAGGATTATGTGCTTATAAATTAGATGTTGGTAAGGCTTATGATAAACTTTTGTGGACTTTTCTAAAGGAAGTTCTTAAAATTATGACCTTGATGGATCCAAATGTTACTGAGTTGTGTTCACTCTGTGCCATATCAAGTTATTTTTAATGGAATTTTGTTGGATCTTTTTCAACCGCGACAAGGTGTCAAGCAAGGTGACCCTCTTTCTCCATACTTGTTCCTTTTATTTGCAAATGTCCTCTCTTATTTGATTTGTCAAGCCAAAAAAAGTGGAATTTGGAAGGGAACAAGATTATTTCATAATGCTTTACCTATTTCTCATTTAATGTATGCTAATGATACTTTGCTTTTCTTTGAGGCCATCATGAACATGACTAAAAGAGTTAAATCAATTTTGGACTTATATGGCAACATTTTTTTGTCAAAGATTCAATTTTAATAAAAGTATTTTAGTTTTTAGCCCTGTGTGTCTCTTCATAACAAACTACAGGTTGCTAGTTTTTTTTTCAAACTAAATTTGCATATAGATTGGGAAAGTATTTAGGAACTTAAGTGGATATTGGGAGGGAAAAAGGACTTTTTGTATAAAGATATACTAGATAAAGTATAAGGGAGGCTCCAATGTTGGAAGGTTTTGACACTTTCTCAAGCAAGTAGACTCACTCTTATCAAATCTGTGATCAATTCTTGTGTGGTGTATTGTTTTTCATGTATTAAATTTGCCAAAAGTGTATGTCACACAGCTTGGACATGGTAATCACCAATTTTTTCTGGGGTCAATCTAATGATTCTAATAAATTCATTTGTTAAGATGGGAAGAGTTATGTAAGCCAATAGATAAAGGAGGCATAGGTATTAGAATGATGGAATCTTTCAACATTTCTCTATTAGCTAAACAGGTTTGGAGAATCTTTAATGGTAAGCCTGATCTTCTTTTGAACCAAGTTCTTAGGCCAAAATATTGCCCTAATAGGGTGGAAGGTGAATTACAAGCTAGATCTCAAATGTCTTGGCACTGGAAGTGCATTTTTAAAACCAAGGACTCATTCTTAACAATCTTGAGTGGAAAGTGGGATCTGATTACAAAATACCAATTTTTAGCCACCTATGGTAGAAGATTCAGCGAGCTTATCCTGTTACAATATTAGCTGATAGGGAGCTTCTTTTGCATAATTCAAGTTCTTAGGATGACAAAACTTTGAAGGAATTGTATCCACATCAAGTTGCTTCAATCATCTTTAATCTTCCTGTGTCAAGTACTAATGTTAGTAATAAAATTATTTGGAAAGGTAATCTTGATGGGTCTTATTCTATTGTTTTGGGATACAATATGCTTTGTCAAGGATCACAGGCTAATGCATATTCATCAATAAATTTGTTAAAATTGTGGAAGATGAAATTGCCTTATAGAATCTTCTTGTTCACTTGGAAACTTATTAGGGATTCTCTTCCTCTTAAATCAACCTTGGTCAAACATCATGTGCCACCTGAAGATTCTAGCACTTTTTTGTGGAGTAGAGAAAGAAATGAGGGAGCATTCATTTTTTAATTTGCCATTTTGCAAGAGCAATATGGTTTGGTTCTAACTTGCACTTAAGTGTGGATTTGTGTTCTCACAATTCAATAGATATTTAGCTTTATTATTTATTGATGGAAGAAGATTTCAATAGATTGGATTCTAAGGTTGAAGTGTTGTTCCCCTTTATCAAATATGGTGTCATAGAAACAATGTAAATCACAAAAGTGACAAGCCAAATCCTCTGACAGAAATTAATGCTACAAATTCTCTTTTAAATCAAATTTCAAATTTGAAGAATTGGGATAGACCTAAAAGAAAGAAGCTCAACAAGAATCAGTTTTAGGTGTCTAGAATATTGAGAAGGTTGGAGAATAATTGGTATGTGGGTACTTGTAAGTGGAAGAAGGGTTGTTAGACTTTGTCAATATTCAATTGCTTTCTAGATTTTGGATCTAGAAGAATTATGGTATGGAAGATTTCAACAAGGAGGGGTTCGAGCAAGTATTCCAAATATTTGGAGAGTATTAGAAAGGCCATGAGTTTTTGTATCAAGCAACAACTAATTTCTTTAGTTTCTTATCCTTCCATATCATTTGCAAGAAAAAGGGCCATGTTTGAGAGTTGCTTAGTTCTCGAAATAATTGTAACTTTTTATAGTAATATTTTATGTGATATTGGGAATTTAGCTTGTCAATTTATTTCATGTAATTTTGTTGTAGATTCTAGTTAATTTGGTCGTATCTTTTTTAGTTACCAAAAAAATCAAGTAATAACTATATTTTCATTTTAAAATTAAATTATAAAAAGATTTTACATTTTAAATAAATTTTAAAAATTAACATCATTATCTTCTACCATTAAAGATGGAAAATATTTACTTATTTTTCTTCTCTATCATTTTCACTCTTTTTTCTTCCTTCAACCATCTTCTATCCAATAAAGTGGAGCCTTAATCAAGAAAGGACCATGACCCATATGCTGATTTAAGATTATGGAATTTTTGTTTCATTGGATTTCATTCAGATTTGAAGTGAAATTGCTTAAATGTTGGAGTGAGTTTCATGTATTTATTTATATAAAGTTTAAAATAAGTCATAATATCTACAACTTATGAGTAATATAACTTTTTATATATTAGAGGGTTTATTTGGTATGCATAAATCACACCATGGAAATAGAAATGGAAGAGCTAAGCCATTATAGTGTCAGTTTTGTGTGCTGCTTTAAGATTACTTAGGAGTGGCTGATTGATCAGTAAACTAACCCACCTCCCCCATGGTAATGGAACTATAGCAATGAGAAAGATATTATTTGACCAAAATTAGCCTTGCCTTATCTTTCAATCTTGGCACCAACCTCTTTTCCTGACTTATTCTCTACTTTCTCTCCATTCAACACAGACACCAAATCACCCCAAGCTCGTCTATCAATGACTGTGGGGCAACAACAACTGCAACAACAACAACGATAGTGATGACAACAACAATGGAAACTTCTAACCATGCTCCGTGGTCGACAACTAGGGAGTAAACTTCTAACCTCCCTAATCAAGTTTGATGGCAATGGAAACTTCCTTGTCTGTGTCCAAATCCATCATTGGGATTTTTGTTGTTCTTCGATCTTCTGGGTTGTTCACAATGACGAAAATGGGTTCATTCACGACATCTCCCTCTTTGTACTTTCACAGACCATTGTCGAGATTTTGCCCACAAATGAAAAGTGAAGATTTACTTCTAGATTTGAAACAATTTTTTTTCTTTTTTGAAATTAGCTTGTCTATCTGTTGTTGAGAGATGTAGATGGAGGAAGGAGGGGTGGCTGGTGAGAAAGATGGTGGTGGCGCAAGATGTCGGCTAAGGAAGGAGAAAGGAGGAAGGAGGGGAGTTTTTTTTTTTTTTAAACTTGGGGCATTTGAATTATTTTGTATTTTTGTGTCTCTTTTTTTTTTTTATTCCCATCGTATTTCCTTAATATAATATATATACATTTAAAGCTTATTGTCATTTCCAATTTCATTTCTATTAACATTCTTATTCCCTCAAAAGTCATTCTGTGTACTAAACGAGGCCAAAGTTGAGTCACTACGACTCTGTTTGGATCTGCTTCTCAAACTCAATTTCAACCCAAAACCAATTCTTTCATCTTTTTGTTGATGTTTGGTTGTTAAAATCAACCACGTTACTGTCGTGAATTTTGGTGAAAACAGAGTTGAAGGAGAAGCATTCCATTTGTTGCTTTTTGGTTTGGTTCTTCATTTTGCCTGCATTTATTTTCAAGTCAAATAAAAATATATCAATAAAAATGACAAAAATAGAAAAATTAGGAAAATAAAATTTCCATAAAATTCCTCCTATATATTGAACAAAATGTTTCTTCAAAATTTTAATTTTCATAGATCATGACCTATAAAAAAATATTATATCAGATATATTATGTTCTCAATTAAATAAATGCAGATTAAATTTTAGTCCAAGTAAATTAAATTAATCATGTGATAGAGTTTAAGATTAATTTAGATGAAAATTATGAGTTTTGTCAAAACCAATTTTTAAATAAATCATCCAAACATAAACATGTTAGTCCAAAACTAATTTTTATCATAACTATGTTACAAAACCAATTTTACCAAAACTCATTTTTAACTAACTGAAAACCAAATGGCCTTACAATATATATATATATACACACACACACACACACTTTAGCGTCAGTTAAAAAAGTTAATGATATATATATATATATTGTCTTTCTTTTTCTCTTTTAGCTAAATGATGTAACCATATTTGTCAAAATTGTTACTGCGTGTACTATTGGTAAAACCTCCAGTGACAGTTTTAAAAACCAATGAAAATAAGTCATGCTAAGTTCGGTATTCAGATTCAATTTTGACCTAAGCGTACGTACATCGTAGGAAAGAGAGATAATTATGTTAAGCCATCTTAAAATTTGAATTCATGTTAAAAAGATTAAAGATAAAAAAATTAATAAGGTTTTGAATCTGAATTTTCTCAAGCAATTAAAATTGTAAGTATTTGTAGTGTTTTAGAGTAATTTCAAAATTCAAAGTCATTCAAGACACATATGACATGCGCTTAAGATGTGGTTGTGAATTGTAGTTGAAGTGATGATATCTTTTGGATCATATTATTCGTACAGTTCTAATGAATATTTAATATAGCTGTGTATATTCAGGATTTGAATTCAAAACCACTGGTTAAACTAGCATAATGTGCTATTAGTTGAGCTAGGCATTTGCTGATTATGGATGGATGGATGGACGTTGATGCTTAATTATCAAAATATCAATATCAATCAATAGCTTCAGAATTTTGTAGTTTACACTTTACCATTCATAGGATGAAGGCAGGCAGGCATCTCGTGATTTCTTTTATGAGTTTGGCTACAAATTAACCATCTTTCTCTGCTGTCACTGCTTCCTCCGTTTTTCCCCACACCATTTCCCCTCTTTTTTCTTCTTCTTTTTGTACTCTATATTATTCCACTCTGGTCCCTCAATCCAAACAAAATTCATAAGTAATGGATCCCCTTTGATTTGTCAATTTTCCGACTCACACTTGTTCTGCCAAAATTATCAACATTCCAATTTTTTATGGCCCCTCTGCAATCAAATACTGTTCACTTCAATCTCTTATAAAATTATCTTTTCAATATAATCCACCAAGCAATGTTCATTTTATTCTTCACACGTAAAACTATTATAAATAATTTATTCCTTCGCAGGCTTTATACTTTTTGAGCCCTAAAGCCCACTTAAATAATTCAAACGGGAAGAGAACAATTTAAAATCAGTTGGGAGCCCAATTCACTCCAAACCCATTGGGTCCAAAGTAAACGACAGAAATTCTGTTGTGAGGCCATATAAACAGCTTTTGTTTACAAAAAAAAAGTCGATATGAACGTATTTAAGGTCAGGAAATGTGAACCAAATAGCTTTTATTTTTCCCTCTTTAATATGAGAACCAATGGACATTTTTGTTATTACATAAGGTTGACAAAGTTTAACTGAGCATATTTATTTATAATAAAAAATTGAAAAAATATCAAAAAATTACTTTTTTATAAAATTGTATATGAATGAATCTCTTAAAAAATTTGCAGTGATTCAAATAAACGAATATCTGTTTATCGAAAAATTAAAAAAAAATTATCATGATAAATTTATGATTCTCTTACATTTCTTCTAAATAAAAAAATGATAAATTTCCAAGCACATCGTAATAGTCGTACATACAAAAGGGCGTACACATCGGACGGTAGATAATAAGAGATTGGGCAATTTACTGAACGGTCAGGATTCTCGGAAATCTGAAGCAAAGAATTTTCAATTTCCGACGAAAATCCATATCTAGTCGGCCAGTCCCAAATCAAAGTGGGAGAAAGGCTAGTTAGTGGTTTGCTTGACGATGTCGATCTCCACGGCTGGTACCGCGAGAATGACGATAACGGCGATGCTGGTGACACTAGCGGCAGTCTCTCTATATTGTGCTGAAGCTTCCACCTCGGCTGAGTTTGTGCATAACGCCATCACGTCCCACAAGATCGTCATCTTTTCCAAGTCCTATTGCCCGTACGTATACACATTCTTCTCCTCTTCTTACTTTTCTGATTGAGTTGGATCGTTAATCTTGTTATTTCTGCGCAAATTGGCTGGAATTGTATTTAAGTTATTGTTAAATTACGATGATCTGGTTGATTTGATAGGTTTTCAGCATTCGACGATTTGAAACTGTTGAATTTCACTGGCACGTTGAATTAGGCTTGTACTATTCGCTTATATTGCTTTTTTTAAAATTATAAGAAGATTGGAATTTCTTTTTCCCAGGAAAAGAAGTTTTAATCTGTGATGCTGGCATTGAACGTGAATAGAATTTTTGTACATTTGGTCAGAGTGGAAATTAAAGGAACTGAGGGATAGGCATGTGGATTAAATCTGATATTTTGTTCATAACTTTCAAAACTACATGTTGTTATGTGCGATTAATGTCATCCCACCCCAGAACTCTGAATGTTATCAGATACCGCAAGTATGAGCATCTTTCTTGGGTGAGACTGGGAGACACTTGCTGATTTGAGCCTTGAATCTTGATGAGTGTAAGGAATTGGAGAGTCTTAGGACTTGGCTATTATCTATCCAGGATATTGTGCTATACAGAAGCTGGGATTCATAAGCGATTATAGCAGAAAGCCATTTTGGTGGTAGTCATCTTGCAAAAAGTAGTGATTTGAATAATGTCGATTGCCTAATCTATGTTAGGAAATGTAAAAGACTTATTTTGATGTTTTATACAGATTCTTGTATGAGATTTTTTACATTTACAATTTTATTTTAAATGTTAGAAAGAGAGATGGAATGCTTTAAATGACACATCAAAATATGAAAAGAAAAAAAAAAGACACATTAAATCATATTAGACAAATATAACAGGTTCAAAAGATTCTTGAATGTTAAATTTTAACCTAGCTGGTTGGGCCAAAAAATTATTTTTAACCTAGCTGGGGAAAATTTTTAAGTAAAATTAATCATGGTACTAGAAATGCAAAAGGAAGAAAAATATTTAGAGATCCTACATGGCACCCTTCTCAAGTCGTCTGCAAACTGCTTAACATTAACCTTTTAAATTAAACTGATAAATCGATATAGTTCTGCATCCATAATGTATATATCTTATCTGATATGCAATAAATAGTGGGATATTTTGGTAGTTGGGTATTTACTTAGCCAACGGCTGTAAAAGGGTAGGGTAGAGTTGATTTGTATTCAAGGATTTGAAAGTTAATAACATAATTTCGGTTCTTCCTTCTCCTATTCTCTTCCTCCTCTATGTCTACTATTCTTCATTCCCTTCTCCTATTCTCTCAATTCTTCTACATCTTCTCTCTCCTTCTTCCTGTTTGTTTCATAACAATATCATTATGGCTCAATATATTGTAATCCCTATAAGAATGTGAATTCCATAATTCTTCACTTTTTGTGCTTTCTTCCTCTTATATATTTTAAATTCAGTTAAAAAATTGTGTCTTTCATCAACTTGATGAGTGGATGTTAACTTTGGACAATAAATTTGATTTTCTACCATAGTAAAGCACTCATGAAATGATGTATTGGATGTTTATTATGTCGCTTCTGGTTTCCTTTTGGTATTTTAGGTACTGTCGAAGAGCAAAAGCTGTTTTCAAAGAGTTAAACCAAGTTCCACATGTCGTTGAGCTTGATGAGAGAGGTATACTAATTATTTTCCCTTTTCCTTCCGTATATTAAATACTGGAATTGGTTCTATCTCTAATGGGGAGAATGAAATGATGTTGCTTTAGGGCCTGTTTGGTTTGTCAAATGAAATGATGTTGCTTTAGGGCTTGTTTGGTTTGTCTTTTGACAAACCAAACCATGGTTTCTATCCATCATTTTTTCCCAAAGTTATCCAAACAGGTTTGTGGTAAACTTCTCTACTTTTATCCAAACTTTATTTTTATAAACTGTGATTATTCTAAACGACATTTTACAAAAAGACAAACCAAACAGGCATTTAATTGGCATTCTTGAAAAGTATGGTTAGGTTAGCATTACTTTCTAGTACCTCCCTTTAGACCCAAAGCTTTGAATCAAGGGGCATAAAGCAAAATAATATTTGAAAGATCGTAGTTTGTTTCCTACAGGGACAGTTACATGTGGTTTGGTACACAGTATAAAAAGAAACTGAAAGAAAAATGAAGTAAACAGAGCGATGTTGTAAATAAGAAGTAATTCTCGTGTTCCTATTTTAAAAAATAATAAAAAATAGAGACTGTTAAGTAATGATAATAAAAAGTTAAAAACATAATAAACATTGTATGTCCTGTGTCTTCTACGATTCTGTTTCTTTTCTCATACCAACAGGCCCTCAGCCTATCAAAAGAAGAGGAGCCAGTTGAAATGGGTTAAATGAGAACTCTGCTTTGTGAAAGACTGTATTTGCTGCATAAACATGTAAAGGAGTCATTGATGGTAGTAAAATTTCTTTCTTGCAGATGATGGCTCAAAGATTCAGGATATTTTGGTTAATATTGTTGGGAGGCGTACTGTGCCACAAGTCTTTATTAATGGAAAGCACCTTGGTGGCTCAGATGGTAAGTCTCAAGTATAGACTTTTCTTGGTTCTAACAAAGCCTGATTTCTTTGGAATATCACTCGTACTTTTTAATTGACTGTTCTGCAGATACTGTTGAAGCCTATGAGAGTGGAAAACTGGCAAAGCTTCTGGGAATGGAGACAGAGGATCATGAGGATTTATGAATCAGATCATTACTAATTGGAAATTTGTAATTTTGATTTGTGCCCAAAAGAAATTGTCGCATATGAGGGTTGACCGTATATTGTCCTTTGGGAGAACAGATGTTTTCATCTAGATCATATCAGATTTTAATCAATAAGTTCAGATGCAATTTAGTTTAATGTGGTTGCTTCTTGAAAGGGTGAAATTATTAGAACTCGTGAATCGGTCTTATCTTAATTTTTTGGAGACTCAATCGTTGTTGAGTACGAAAATTATTATCAAAAGTTGTTATTTATGTTAATATGACAGTAAAGTGAAGAACTTCTGAAAAGATTATTGAAATATTAAAACGACGTAGGTTTTTATCATAAGTTTATTTGTTCTGTTAAATGCTACTAGTAATTTTCATTGATACATATTCAGGGAACTTGACTGGAAATTTTCATAGAGATGTTTACCTTCAACGAAAAATGTACGTAACTTTAACAAATTCCTCATGTTAGAAAGTTTATTTTTTTTGAAAAATTATTTCACCTCAAAACTGAAGAATTTTTACACTTTCATTTAACGGGGCATAGCAGGGACAGGAAGCTTTCCTTGCTCTTCGTCCCCGCAAACCCCTACCTATTCAAGTATCTATCCTTGTTTCTTATCATGAATTCTTCCCCTATTGGCAAAAATGCAGACTTATTCATTGCACAAGTTACGTTATCATGTGAGAAAATATACAATAGTATAGTCATCGTAAAATGAGCTTTATTGCCCAATTTAAATTTAATTTTAAATAATTTAAAGTCAAATAACTGAAATAATTAAACACAGACCACCAAATTACGTTAGAAGTATATTAGTATATGGATAGTTGATTTGCTGTGGTTTTTCAAAACTTTAATTTGTAATTTCCACTCACGTAGGGCAGTCATCTTAAGGATCCCACGAATTTGAATTCCACATCTCTGAGGCTAACCTCATGATTTAGTTTGAAAATGAGTATTCCAAAGGCTACACCAAATTCTGCGTCGGAATTCCATCTTATTAATTCCGTACGTAAATCATCCCAACATTAATTCTACACACGAGTTGGAATGCGTTAATTTCTTTAAACATAATATCGCTTTCTATTTCTAATAATGATGTTTATATTGATTCAATATCCTTGATGATTCCTTGGTATTCCTTACACAACTAAGTTTATAAATTCAATTCCCTAGACCAAACATGCCACATAGAGTACAAAATTAAGGAGAAATGACATATTAGGATTAAGATCTTGAATTAATTAAAAATTAGGACCAACTATTCATTTAATTGCAATAAAAGATGAAATATTTTTAAATAAAATTAAAAATTGTGAGATTACCAGAATGCCCTTGAAACTAACATCCACCTCCCCCATCATCGTCGATTGTTGGTGACCGATCAATGCCGTTAATTGATGGTTGATTAGCCAACGACCACAGTCAAACGATCACTGATGACTAGTCAATGGTCGTCGGTGACCAGTCAACGCTGGTCAATAGTCCCTGATGACCAACCAATGATAACTAGTTATAAGTTGCAAAATATGAGTAAAAAGTTACAAATCCCTAGAGCCATTTTGATTCTAATATGGTTAAAATCCGTTTATTCTATGTTTACAAAAATAAGTTGAAAAATCAGAACATAAAAGTTGTAAAATGTGAGTAAGAAGTTGTAAATAACTAGACCCAATTTGATGCTTATAAGTTAAAATCGGATTGCTCCATATTAAAGTTTAAAAAATAAGTTGCAAAATGTGAGTGAGAAGTTGCAAATTCCTGGAGTCACTTCAATGCTGATAAAGTTAAAAAAAATTACTTTATAAGCATTAGGTTTGTTCTTAACAAGGTCAATTTTGTTCCCAACAAGAATAATGATTTAAACTTTATAAGTATCAAATTGAGTTTATGTATTTACAACTTCTTACTTACATTTTGCAACTTTCCTATTCTAATTTTGTAACTTATTTTTCAAATTTTAACATGAAGTAATCGAATTTTAACTTTATAAGCATCAAATTGACTTCAAAGATTTGCAACTTCTTACTCACATTTTACATCTCTTATATTCTGATTTTGCAACTTATTTTCTGAATTTTAACATAGAGCAATCGGATTTTAATTTTATAAGTATCAAATTGAGTCTAAATATTTGTTATATCTTACTCACATTTTGTAACTCTCATATTTTGATTTTACAACTTATTTTTTAAATTTTAATATGGAGCAATCAGATTTTAACTTTATAAGTATCAAATTAGGTTAAGATATTTATAACTTTTTACTCACATTTTACAACTTTTATGTTCTAATTTTTCAACCTATTTACATAATGTTAACATCGAGTAATCAAACTTTAACCATATTAAAATTAAAATGATTTCAGAGATTTGTAACTTTTTACTCATATTTTGTAATTCTTTTATTCTAATTTTGTAACTTATAATTAGTTGTCATTGACCAGTCACCTGTAACTGTTGACCAGTCATCGGTGACCATTTGATTGTGGTCACCGGTCGGTTAACCACCGGTCAACAACAATCATTGACCAGCGGCTGACAATGATGGGAAAAGTGGAGGTTAGTTTCAAGGGTATTTTGGTAATTTTACAATTTTTTTAATTTTATTTAAAAATATTTGGTTCTTTATTGTAATTAAATAAATAGTTGGTCCTAATTTTTAATTAATTCAAGATATTGGTCCTAATTTGTAATTCCCCAAAAATTAATGATTATACCACCAAAAACTAATACAGAACTGAGCCTAAGGTGCTGATAACTTGAATGGTTACAGGGTTTAAATGCATGAATAAAGTAGTTAGTAATTATTAATTACATGATGATTGTCGTTAAGCATAGGGCACTAATTAGGTGTGTCATCTTGATGAACACCCATCACAAAATTATAGAGCTATATTTGTAGTCACGACCACACTATTACCCCCACAAACTTTCGTCTTCTCTTTTTCTTTCGTCCACAACCACAAGTTTTCTCACAAAATCCCACAAAGGAAGATTGCAATCATGACTTTTGAGCATAAATTTAACCATTTCGCACTCAGTTCTGTTTAATCCTCTGGTTTTATTTTCACGTGATGGATAACTTTACGGTTCTACCTTATTGAATATTCAATACTTCTTCCACTTTACAAGTTTGCAATATGCGCATTATATATCATTCTATGGGAGAGGGGATTTCTAAGAAAATAAGTTCATATGCTCATCCATATGACATTTTTTTTTGTTAAATTAAAATATATATGCAATGTAATTTAATTCTAATTTATTGAACTCAACGGCATATTTTTCATGTGATAAAAATATAGAAATCATGAAACTAAAGTTTGTAATCTCTGCTTTGAAAATTAGATGGACAAACTAGTTCAACCGAGACTAATCCATGATCAAGTTTAATGCGGATAACAAAATAATAAAGTTTCAAACGGATGGAATAATTATAGGTAGGTTTTAAACCGAATCAATAAAAAGACAACTACACCAAGTTTAGTGTTTGAGATTGCAGTTTGCTAGGAAGACAGCATATAATTGTGCCTCTAGGTGAAAGTTACAAATCACAAGCGTACACACACACACACACACAATATATATATATATATATATATATGATTAATTAAAAGCTGCTCACGTGGTCATTAATTATTATTTGTGTATTATTAACATCAACAGTTTGCCCTATGCCATAGGTAATTAGGCGTTTCTTGGTTGAAGATTGAATCAGTAACTTTCATTTCTTAGTTCATCAAAACGCTAATCCAAATCTGGTCCAACCCCTCTTTAACACACAAGTCTGCAACTATATATCACCATTATTCCTGGCTTTAACTCCACTAATCAGTTGCTACTCCATTGAAGATGATATTAATTCCACCCCTCTTTGTCATTTACTGAATTGCCCTCGGGAAAGTGTTGGGAAGATACGGTCTGGCTGACTCAGGGAAGCTTGGAATTGAACTATTTTGAGGGGAAATAATTTATGTCATTAAAGAAGTTTTGGTTTGCTTCCTGAGAGGAATCAGAATTCTAACGCATGCTTTGCCTCTTTTTCTCGTTTTATTATTATTAAACTAATCCGCTAATCGTCATTAGTAAGATAATTACTACTCCTTCCGGTCCACATTATAAGACATTTTGTATTAATTACACGCATATTAAGAAAATCACTTTTTCAACTCAAATCAATACAAAAACTACATGGATTTTCTATTTTACCCTTATTAAATACCCCATTCTATTATCACTTGAGAGTTATAAATGAAGAAAGATAAAGTATTAAATACATGGGTAAAATGGGAAAATAATATCTAATGCTCTATATTTTGGACCAAAAATTTGTCGTACAATATGCCTTATAATATGGACCGGAGGGAGTATATTTTTTTCCTTTGCTGATAAAATTCAAGGATCCCACTGATATATAACTGATTGAAATTCAACCCCATGATCAAACCCAACCATAAAATCTGTATTAAATCCAGCTCTTTTTAAAACCCCTCAACTTTCCCATTTCACTACTATATTCAATTTTTCTCACCTTCTTCTCCCTCCCTCCCTCGCTCTTCTCTCTCTCTCTCTCTGTGTTTTCTGCCATGGAAGATGATGATGGAGCATGCAACACAGGTCTGTGTCTTGGACTGGGGATGGAGGGGTATGTGCCAAAGAAAAAGAAGATGCAGAGAGACAACACTCAAGTGGGTTGCTTGGACCTACCCTTCGAACTTTGTCCCAGAGGAGAAGAAACCCTTAATACTATGGATCATGAAGAAGGTGGATTGTTCAGAATAAAGAGAATGGATGATTCCACCAACAACTGCAGAAAGAAACTGAGGCTCACAAAGGATCAATCTGCCTTGCTCGAGGAAAGCTTCAAGATGCATACTACTCTTAACCCTGTATTCTCTCTCTCTCATGTTCCAGAAATTACTTTTCTTTCGTTTTCATATAGATATATATATATATATCCAACAGATTCTTGTGTAATCCATAAATAATTATTAGATTAAGATTAATACCAAGTTTCTCCCCGGAAGTTTACTGGATGGTTGATGCAGGCTCAGAAACAATCCCTTGCGGAGCAATTGAATCTGAGACCACGACAGGTCGAAGTTTGGTTTCAGAACAGAAGAGCAAGGTAGTGTATCATCACGTACGTCCATTATATACTCGTCATCAGTATCACTTTGGATGATCAGAAATACTACTTGTCATGATTAATTGCATATAGAAATTGAATGGCGTATACGTTAATTGTCATCAGGACCAAGTTGAAACAGACAGAGATAGACTGCGAGCTCTTGAGGAAATGCTGTGAGAATCTGAGAGAGGAGAATCGAAGGTTGAAGAAAGAGTTGCAGGAGTTACGTGCACTAAAAGCTGGGTCATCCCCATTGTTCATTCAACTCTCAAAGACGACGGCGACGGCGCTGACAATGTGTTCGTCATGTGAGAAACCGTTCAAAGCCAATGACGCAAATAATAATAACAATAGCAACCATAAATTGGAGAGCGTTGCCATAGGTTGCTACGTGGGATAATATATATATATATATAGTAATTTTGGGGAAATGTTTAGCTACTTACATGCGTGATATTGGAATGTTTCGGAAATTAATGGAAATTATGAATCCTGAATTTGATGTAGCTCTGACCATTAAATTAAATCAAAATTCCAAACTATGTTTGTGAGTACGAAGAGGGAATAAGCTTTTGAGTGGTTGAAAGTGAAAGAGGAAAGGAATTCTCTAAGTTGGTCCACTAAGTAGAAAAACGAGGGTCTTTGATATTGAATCTTAGCTAGCTAGGTATAGTTTGTTCATATTTGTCATCCTTTAAATCCTTTCACTTCATTTCGCTCCTCACTTTTTGTTTCTCTCTCTCTCTTTTATCTTGTACACACACATGTATATACATATATATATATATATATCTTTTATTTTTATTATTTTCTAATATTTCCATCTTTTTAATTTGTGTGATGTTATTCAGATATATCTTGTTGTGTTATCTTAACCATGGTGTATATAATCATTAATTAGTATTATATGATTGTTAAATCTGAGCTATGATATTTGATTAATGATCGTTAGATCTATCCTAATGACGGTCTATCATTAATCAATTTTAGAACAAGTTTGTTATGACTACAATTAAAATATCATAGTTTATATATATAGGTAAATTTATGCTAATTACAATTACAGTTACAGTTAATCAAGAAACCATGGTTTAGAATGTTGTTATAAATCACCACTAAAACTTTTTTTCTGGGTTTCTTTAATGCCAAGTCAAGCTCATGACATATTAAGTCATAAAAGTAAAATGCTCTCACTTGCAAGACAAAAACTCCAAACACGTGCTAACACTTATCAATATTAATATAAAACTCATCGATCGCGTACTATTTCACAAATTGTTAACAGTGTAAATTCTTTTTTACTCCCCGTGTAATTTTTTTAATATTCATAATATGTAGTATTTTATTGAACTCCGGACAATTTATTTTGTTTTTATTTCTTTAATATTTTTTAATATTTCAATAAAGTTTAATCTTTTATAAATTTTTTAAGTTATACTATATATCTTTCTCCGTGCATGGCTGCATCATATGAAGTAAAGATTATGTAGCACGGATATGGATTTATATATCAGAAACAATACAATATAATATGAAAGATACGATAATTTTTAAAATTTAGGATATGAAATATGAGGAATATTTATACATATATAGCATTATTTATATAATTATTTATATGTATAATAAATAAATATGCTCATTAAAAAAATGAGTATTAAATATCCTAAAAATTATAGTATAAATATTAAAATAAATTATAAAATATTTATAATAATTTCAAATAATCCTATTTTATTATAAAAATTTGAGGTGATATATATAGATATAAAATTATACGGATAGATACGTAAGGACAAGTATGATACGCATATCATGTGTGTCTATTTTTTTTAAATATCAATGCTTCATAGGGTAAAGATATCCATTTGATTATAATTTTTTAATCATGATTAAATAGTATAATTAAAAATCCCTTATTTTAGTGAATCACAATATGAGTTACCTATTGAATTTTTGTTCATTTATATATAGTTATACATATTTTTTGGTCAACATAAATATATAAAACCACAAATCTATGGAGAAGCTGGGTTATATACTTATACTAGGAATTTCTTAAGTGACTCAAATCTCTTATCATTAGTTAATAGCAGATCAATAGTAGTCTACAAAGGTATGCTAATTAATTATAATAGATAACGAAAGTTTGCCGTCATGTGTAAAGAAAATTATCTTTCGAAGAAAAGGGGAAAACACGTTCATGGATGGGGATCGCGCGCGCGTACGCGCGCCACACACGCATATATATATATATATATATATGTATGAGAATATATTCCATTTGCGTAATATATAATAATTTATTATTTTTATCTCTTATTTATTATATTATTAATATTATAATTTGTATTATATTTAATGAAAGAAGTAAAATTAATAGAGATAAAATTAAAAATTTTAATTTTAGTGTTTTTTAAAAGTTTAAGAATATAATAAATATTTCTTAATATGTATAAAATTTATCTCATTGTGTTATAATATGGGACAGAGTGAGTATATATTTATTCTATTCCATGGAAACACGTTGATCAAATTCTAAGAAAATATATATTTTTTTGTTAGGAAACGTGTTGTCCACTTTTTTTTTCCTGAAATCTAGTATGTTATCTTCATTTAATAATTGAGCAAAAGGGCATAATCCAATAAATGTAAATACATAGTATATTAATAAAAATATAGTGTCATATAATTAAGCACCTCTTTTAATCATTAAGTCAAACTAAAATACTTAACTTTAAATATAGGAAGACAATGCAATTTTTATACGAGAAGATTCAAATCCATTATTAACATGCTCCTGTCAAAGTCCTTTTCAAGTTTCAGTGCAATTTTCTCTGTGGAAAATTCGTATATGGAGAGGTGAAGTTTACAAATTTTAACTTACCCAAATTATATTTATATATTTGCCAACAACCAATTATATATACACACACACATTTCTTTCCCCGCGCATCTATCGTATACAGTTGAGTGAAAATGACTGTAATTAAAAGGAAAGTGGTGTTTAATTATTAATTAAAGAGGTAATTAAACAACTTGACACCTTTCACACGCTTATTTATAATGCAAGAAAAAAGGTCATAATTGTACAATTTGACGAGGCATTATTGTATGGTTTAATTCAATTTCAACCTCCCACCAAATCAACTCGTCTTTGTAAGTATTAACCCAAAGGGACGTCGGTAAACCTATGATTAACGCTACTTTTTGGTTTTATGTACTTTTTTTAATCATTTTTGTGCAATATAGTGCATATGTCATTTTTAATTTTAAAATTAATTTTTTATTCATTCATTTTCATTATGTATCAATAGTACTTTGGTAATTTTGTTTACTTTAAAGTATGATTTAACCAAAATGTTTAATAAATTTCACTCAATTTTCTAGTAATTGTTCTTGTAATATTAAGAATAAAATCACAATCTCATATTAAAATTTAATCAATTTAATTAGTTTTAGTTATATTAAGTGTGCGAGTCAAAACGAGTATGCCGAGATTACAAGTCCGAGGTGGATGGACGCCCCTTTGAAGCCTCGCTTTCCGGGTTCATATACACCGAGCTATAATTCGGAGGCCGAGTTTAAGCGCAACGAACCGAGTAAATACATCGGTTATCGAATGATAAGGCCGAGTAATTGTATGGCCAAATGATCGTCCGACTGAACAACATCTCGGTCATATACGGGTTTCTCCACTAAAACTGTTTTACCTCAAAAACACCCGGTTAGGAGTAACAGTTATGAGATCATAACAGTTACGGAATCATAACTGCAGGGCGAAAAATCAGGGATCACACTAAAAGAGCGTGATACTCCATAATGGCAATTTATGGAATATCCCGATAAATTAGGGATTACAGGAAGAAGACGGTTTTATCTTAACGGTCAGGAGATGGTGAATAAAAGGAAAAAAGATAAGTGTAAACAGGGGGCACTGAATACGTAAGGTGGAATAGTTTCTCGGTCTTTAGACGGAACATTTTGGCGCCCACCGTGGGGCTGAGAAAAACTATCCCACCACCACCAAGGATCATGGTGCGAACCAGGAGCAGTGCGGGTGCAGGAGAACGACGCTCTGAAGACAGGCCTTCTTTGGAGGACCACCCTGTCATTCGGGCAATGCGTAAGGAGATGGAGGTATTAAGAAAGGAGAACGAGGAGATGCGTGAAAGGAATAGACAGTTGGAGCAGGAACGCTATCATGAAAGTACTTCTCTTCCTCGAGGAGGGGAACGAGGGAATATCAACTGGGAAGCTCAGCGGTCACATCATGAGGGAAGCCGACGGGAGGAAACACACCATTCAGAGACCAACATTGACAATTTGCGAGGGGACAAGTAGGCTGCCCGGAGACATCCGTTCGTTGATGGCATCATGGAGACGCCATTGCCAAAAGGATGGAAGGGTTTAAACTTAGAAAGATATGACGATACTACCGATCCTGATGAGCATGTGGATGCGTATGTTACGCAGGTGAATCTGTTCACAAATGAGGATGCAGTTTTATGTAGGGTTTTCCCTACGTCCTTGAAAGGAGCGGCTCTGAGTTGGTATACCCGGCTCCCATCACGATCTATTGATTGTTTTGAAACCTTAGTCAATAAATTCAGCGCGCAGTACGCTACCAGCCGACCTTACCAGCTTACCTCGGCTGCGTTGGTAAACTTGCGACAGGAGAAGGATGAATCCCTAAGGAGTTTTATTGAGTGCTTCTCATCAGTCTCGGTAAAAATCCGGGATCTAAACCCTGAGGTAGCTATGCAAACGATGCTGATGGCTCTCAAGCCGGGGCCGTTTGCCGACCACCTATGTCGAAAACCACCTTCCGACATGGATGAGCTTAGAAATCGTGCAGCTGGATATATACAAATGGAGGAGGTGTCGAAGTTTAGAAATAGGGTCAGGACTGATCCGGACAAGCGAACGGAATCAAGCAACTGTGGAAGTCTGAGGCCGACGTTAGAGAAGGGGAAGTTTAAAAGAGAAGGTATTAGTCGGGGACCGAAGTATGATTTCTACACTCCACTAAACACCAACCGTGCTCGAATTTTGGAAGAAGCCTGCAATACCGAATTGATACGGCTCCCAGCTCCTGGACACACCCCGGAGATGACGGATCAGTCAAAGCATTGCAGGTACCATCACAATTATGGTCACAGCACCGAGGAGTGCTGGACATTACGAGATAAGATTGAGGAATTGATCCAGGCCGGGCATCTTGACAACTTTATACAGAGGGGTCACGGAAGTCGACCCTCCTATAATGGGAGAGGTCGTGGTAGAGGTCAGATCCGAGCTCAAGAGGAACCTCGGCAACCGAACAAGGAAAGAGTGCAGCCAGACGACACTCGAAACAGGGAAGGAAACAGAATCAGAGGGGTTAATAATACTATAGCAGGAGGATTTGCCGAAGGAGGAGCAACCAGCTCGGCCAGGAGAAGACACTTGAGGGCCATTCGGGCAGTAAATGCGACGATGCACCGAGCACCCCGGAGTTCTCCTTCCATCACCTTTTCGGATGAGGATTTCGAAGGAGTTGATCCTAATCAGGACGACCCCATGGTGATTTCAGTGGAGGTGGCCAATTATGTCGTCAGAAAGACACTGATAGACCAAGGAAGCTCCGCGGATATATTGTATTATTCTACCTTCCAGAAGCTCGGGATACCTGAGGAAACGATCAAGCCTTATCACGATCCGTTGGTCGGCTTTGCAGGGGAACATGTTCATACCCGAGGATACGTGGAGCTGTTGACCACCTTCCGTGGAGATCTCGGATCAAAAACCATTATGGTCAGGTACCTTATAATCGATGCAATAACTTCTTACAATATTTTGATAGGTCGACCTGCGTTAAATGAGCTCGGCGCCGTGGTTTCCACACTTCATCTTACGATGAAGTTCCCATCAGTGACCGGGGACATAGTCGCAATAAAGGCTGATCAAAAGGTTGCAAGACAATGTTATGTGGATAGTCTGAAAGTCACCAGAGGAAGGGTGGTTGGCGGCGGTGAACATATGAAAAGGAATTCAACATCAGTAAACTTGGTAGAGCTTGATCCTCGACTTGATGCGCAGGACCAAAGGCCAAGGCTTATTGAAGAATTACAGAAATTTCAGCTCGCCGGTGAAGACCGGTGCACTAGCCTTGGAAGTAAACTTGGAGGTGAGATCAAGGAGCAGATAACAAAGATGTTGAAGGATAATGCTGATTTGTTTGCATGGACTTCTTCAAACATGCCGGGAATTGATCCAAATTTTTTATGCCACAAACTTGCGGTGTACCCTGAAGCTAAGCCGATAGCGCAAAGGAAAAGGCAGGTAGGAGAGGAAAGGCGGAAGGCAATGAGGGAAGAAACTGTAAAGTTGATTGATGCTGGATTCATCCGAGAGATTGAGTATACAACGTGGTTGGCCAATGTGGTGCTCGTCAAGAAGGCAAATGGAAGGTGGAGAATGTGTACGGATTACACCGACCTAAACAAATCATGCCCGAAAGATACATACCCCCTCCCGAGCATAGATCGGCTTGTAGATGGAGCGTCAGGATGTGGCCTGCTTAGCTTTTTGGATGCCTACTCTGGGTATAATCAGATAAGGATGTACCCCCCTGACGAGGAGAAAACCGCGTTCATGACTGAGAACGCTAATTATTGTTATCAGGTGATGCCGTTCAGACTGAAGAATGCTGGGGCTACTTACCAACGGTTGATGGATAAAATATTTCAGGATCAGATTGGGAGAAACCTAGAAGTGTATGTTGACGACATGGTAGTGAAGTCTGAAAATCCCTCTAAACATGCTGCCGACCTTGGGGAGGTGTTCGGAAGAATACGGAAGTACAACATGAGGTTAAATCCTGAGAAATGCGTATTCGGAGTAAATGGAGGGAAATTCTTAGGATTTATGTTAACACATCGGGGAATTGAAGCCAATCCCGATAAATGCCGAGCTATTATTGACATGAGAAGCCCCCACAACATAAAAGAAGTGCAGAAACTAACAGGGCGACTAGCATCACTATCACGTTTCATACCAAGGTTAGCGGAGAAAGCTAGGCCGTTCTTCAAGTTGCTTAAGAAGGCCGCGCGGTACGAGTGGAATGAGGAATGCGAGCAGGCGTTTCAGAATTTCAAAGGCTTCTTTTCGGCACCACCTATTCTTAATCGGCCGACCCCCAATAAAGAATTGCTACTGTATATGTCGGTAACTGATCATGCAATAAGCTCGGTGATGGTACAAGAGATAGGCAAGCAGCAGATACCGGTATATTTCATCAGCCGAATACTGCACGACGCAGAAACAAGGTATCAGACTATTGAAAAGTTAGCTTTGGCTCTGGTCACATCGGCGAGAAGGTTACGACCTTATTTTCAAAGTCACGAGGTTATTGTGAAAACTGACCACCCTGTAAAGCAGGTCCTGAGGAAACCCGAATTAGCTGGACGAATGATCTCGTGGTCAATTGAGCTGTCAGAATTCGGTATAAGATACGAGCCTAGAGGACCAATTGAGGCGCAATGTCTGTCTGATTTCGTCGCTGAACTTACTCCATCCGTCGATTCCAAGGACGGGGCCCGATGGATACTTTACGTAGATGGCTCCTCCAACACTAAGGGGAGCAGAGCGGGAATCATTCTAGAAGGACCTGGTGGATTAACTTTGGAGCAGTCTCTCAAAATCGATTTCTCAGTCACGAACAACCAGGCCGAGTACGAAGCTCTCATTGCCGGTTTAAAACTAGCTAAAGAAGTGGGAGCGAAGCAAGTTAGGTGTCGGAGTGACTCACAGTTGGTTTCTGAACAAGTCTTGGGGGCTTACCAGGCTAAAGATCCATAGCTGGCAAGGTATTTGGACAAGGTAAAACGATTGGCTGAATGCTTTCAAGAATTTGCGATTGAGCACATTCCAAGAGAAGAGAACTCTCGAGCTGACCTGCTATCCAGATTGGCTAATGTCAAGAAGCTCGGGCAACATGAGTCGATCATCAGGGAAACAATACATCAGCCCAGTGTCGATCTTGATGAGGTTATGGTCGGAGACAGCCCGGATCGGGATTGGATGACCCCTATTTGGAATTATCTGGCCGAAGGGACCTTACCCAGCAACCAGAATGAAGCAAGAAGGTTGAAGATGAAGTCTTCCCATTACATAATAATGGGAGGAGATTTATACAAGTGAGGATTCTCAACTCCCCTTTTAAAATGTCTCACTACTGAACAGGCGAAGTATGTTATGAGCGAAATCCATGAAGGAGTGTGTGGGATGCATACTGGTGGAAGATCTATGGCAGCAAGAGTAATCCGGGCTGGTTATTATTGGCCCACTATGCGAGCTGATTGTACCGAGTATAGTAAGAAGTGTAATGAGTGCCAAAGGTTTGGTAGTCTGCACCATGCACCGCCAGAAGAATTGCACACAATGACATCTCCATGGCCATTCATGGTTTGGGGAATGGATATTCTCGGACCTTTTCCGATGGGCAAAGGGCAAGTCAAGTTCTTACTAGTGGGCATAGACTACTTCACTAAATGGATTGAGGCGGAATCATTAGCTAAGATCACGGCAAAGCAAGTACGGAAATTCGTATGGAGGAATATTATCTGTCGGTATGGGATTCCTCACTCGGTGGTTACTGATAATGGAAGGCAGTTTATTGATGGAAACTTGAAACAATTCTATGAACAGCTCGGTATCAAGCATCGAGTGTCTTCGGTCGAGCATCCCTAAACTAATGGACAGGCAGAAGTGGCGAACAAGGTTATCCTCGGAGAACTCAAGAAGAGATTGGGAAGGGCAAAGGGGGCCTAGGCCGAGGAATTGCCGAGCATCCTCTGGGCCTATCGTTGCACGCCTCAGTCAAGCACCAAAGAAACTCTTTTTAGGTTGACTTTTGGAGCAGACGCAATGATCCCGGTGGAAGTGGGAGAGCCGTCCTTTAGGCGAATACTTCCCGACCAACATATGAACCAGGAAAGCATGGAAGTTGAACTATATCTATCCGAAGAGGTCAGGGAAAACGCACGTATACAGGAAGAAGCTTGTAAGCAAAGAGCGGCTCGGCGTTATAATTCTAGGCTTAAGCCAAGAAGTTTTGTTAGTGGAGACCTCGTTTGGAGAAAGTAGAGTGAAGCAAGGAAGAACATCGGCGAGGGAAAGCTAGCTGCAAATTGGGAAGGACCTTACCGGGTTACTGAAGCGTTGGGCAACAGATCATATAGATTAGAAAAGCTGTCAGGAGAAGCAATCCCTAGGACATGGAATGCATCTCACCTCAAAAATTATTTTAGTTAGTTGATGTATGCAAGGAGGGCAAGGTACTCTTTTTCCTAACTCAGTCTTTTGTCCCAAAAGATTTGTTAAAAGGGTTTTGGCCGAGAAGGTTTTGACGAGGCATGCCTACCTACTTCAATAAAGGAAATTCTTTGTCATGATTACATCCATCTATCTCGGTCAAGTATGAACCGAGCACTCGAATTAAATTTGGTCAAGTCTGAATCAAAAATTTGTTAAAAATTCGGTCAAGTATGAACCAACCATTCTAATAAAATTTGGTCAAGTTTGAACCAAATTTTTGTTAAAAAATCGGTCAAGTATGAACCGAGCACTCGAATTAAATTTGGTCAAGTCTGAACCAAAAATTTGTGAAAAATTTGGTCAAGTATGAACCGAGCATTCTAATAAAATTTGGTCAAATTTGAACCAAATTTTTGTTAAAAAATCGGTCAAGTATGAACCGGGCACTCGAATTAAATTTGGTCAAGTTTGAACCAAATTTTTGTTAAAGACTCAGTCAAGTGTGAATCGGGGAATTGAAACTTGGTCAAGTATGAACCAAGATTTCTATCGTAAACTCGGCCAAAAATGAACCGAGAGGCTAAATTAAATCTTAGTCGAGAACGAACTGCGGGATTATGTTAAACTTTGTCAAAAATTTGAACACGGTCAGGTCGTCAGGAACCGACAAAAGATTGTTATCATTGATTAGAAATAAGTCTGAACAATACATCAAAGTAAAGAAAAGAAATAGACAGTCAAGGAGATGGGCAGTCCGAAGCTGTAGGAACATTTCCTTTTTTGTATCCTACAATTCTTCCTCATCCACAAGCATACCATCTTTGACGTCTTTATTTACATCAAATGCCGAGAGCTCAATTTTCGGCAAGAAAAGATGCACCTGACGAAGTGCTTTATGGAAGCCCTCTACGTGCTCCTTCATTATTTGTTGCACGGCTTCCTGAACGTCAGCCTCAAGCTCGGCCTGTTTTTTCTTAATTTGTTCCAAATCCTTCTGCAAATTAGCAGCAAGGGCCGAGGATTCGGCTTTAACGCTCTTTGCCCAAGCAACCTCAGTTGTTAGGGCATCCCGCTCCTTTTCGACCACTTGCACTTTCATCTCGGCAGCAGCGAGGGACCCTTTCAGTTCTTCCACTTGCAGAAGAAGAGCTGCTTGAGACTTTGAAACTTCGGCAAGCTCCGAGGAAGCCTTATCCTTCGCGTTGGTTGCTTCCAGAAGCTCGGCCTTAGCAGCTTTCAGACGGCGGTCGCTTTCCTCAAACTCCTCCCCGTAAAACGAGGCCATGTTCGCAGCACGCAAGCACATAGCCGACATGGATTCCAAAACAGCCTTGGGACCCAATCGCTGCAAGGTCTCTTTGTCACCGATTTCCTGAAAGCTACTCTTGAAAAGCTTGGCAATGTTTGGATCAATGCCTGAAGGCGAGCGTCTGACAGGAGAAGGCAGGGGAGATTGGTGAGCTGAAGATACAAGCTCCTCGTCGGTGGTCAGAAGTCGAGCACGTTTGCTCGGGGGGCTTCGTGAAGAGGAAGGAATCTCAACAACCTCAGTTGTTGCTATTACTTCGGCGCGGCCTCTCTCCTCTTTATCAGGGTAAGCCTGCAACTTCTCGGCACTTGGTCCTGCTGATGGGGCCATGTTTTTTATCGAACGCCAGTTGAACTTCCCCATCACCACTACAAAATAGAAAACATATATTAGAGGCTGAAACAAGTATGGTAGCACAAGATAAAAGAAAATCAGCACTCACGTTTAAAATCTTTATTAGGGGTTGAAGAGTAAGGGAGCCTAAGTAGGATTTTGCAGTTTAGAGGACGAGGTAATTTATTTAACTGGCCGACATCCGCCTTTTCGGATGCCGACATATCCTCGTAACACCAGGATTGGAACTTAATGGGAGTCCGAGTCCAATAAAGAGGAAACCTGGGCCGCCCCCTCTCATCGAAGAACATGTCCGAGTATCCCTCGGCTGGGCGCACTTTGAAGAAACTTCCTTTGAAGTCTTTATATGACGAGGTATAAGGACCGATTATCCCCTTCTTGTTCATACCACTAAGGGAAATCCAGCCGATCTTATTTCCAAATCGGATTTGATAGTAGTAGAGAAATTTCGGGGCGGTCGGTGTCATATTCAATTTTCTGCACAGGACCTCGAAAGCTTTTAGAAACGCCCAACTGTTGGGATGAAGTTGAGTCGGAGCGACGTTAAGCGCCCTTAAAACAGCTCACTCGAACTCCGAGAAAGGAAGACCAACTCCCAATGATTCAAATAATGTCTTATACATATATGTAAAATGTGTTTGTACTGGCAATGCAGATAGGAACACGTGCTCATCTTCAGCACACGGCTCGGCAATCACGGCCTCTTCTGTTTGTGTGCTAGCCAGAGAAATCGACTTCCTCAGCTCCACAATGGATTCGGCAGTCCGAAATTTAGAATGATAGGATCCAACTTCTCCTTTTACCCAATAATATCCCGGAAGCCGAATGTCAGGAACTGGGTCTCTCTGAACTCTGGAAGTGACTTTTCGGGGGTTTTGTGCGGCCATCTGCACAGCAGTAGCTGAAGATGAAGCCTTCCTTTCGGTCGGAAAGTCGGCCAGATGAAAATTCAACTCTGTGCTAGGGAAGGAAGAGTTCGACAGTGAAGGTTCTTCTCCGATGCCCAGAACCTCCCTCTCAATCAGGATTCGATGAGAGGACGACCCAGCCGATGCCTCGGATCCTCGGTTTGAACTCATGGCGGATGGGAAAGGTATAGAATAGTGTGAAGTACTTGAGAAAAGGGGGAAAACACAGAAGAGGGCGTACCTGGAAAAATGACGGAAGGGGCAAGGAAAAGGAGGCCAAAGACGATGAAGAGATTTAGAGAAAATGAAAAGCAAATGTGGGTTGAAGTAAAAGGATGAGCATCCAAGTCCAATACGTATACTTCTCCTCAAAAATGAGCAAATTAATCATGACTTTGGGGAGCCAATCGTCACCATTGGGGAACGTGATTTGGCTGACGAAAAGACGCAGCATTAAATAACGCTGCACGCAGCTGTACGTGTAAGCACATTACCGTTTCAGAAACCAAAACGTCAAAGAGCCTCTGGGAAAGTTCTGGAAGCCCTAAGGAACTGGAGCGATTTAAATTCAAAAAGCCAGTTTTTAGTCGACCACACGATTCAGAACCCTCTCATCCAGATTGGACTCGAGGCTCGGGGGGCTAGTGTGTGGGTCAAAACGAGTATGCCGAGATTACAAGTCCGAGGTGGATGGACGCCCCTTTGAAGCCTCGCTTTCCGGGTTCATATACACCGAGCTATAATTCGGAGGCCGAGCTTAAGTGCAACGAACCGAGTAAATACATCGGTTATCGAATGATAAGGCCGAGTAATTGTATGGCCAAATGATCGTCCGACTGAACAACATCTCGGTCATATACGGGTTTCTCCACTAAAACTGTTTTACCTCAAAAACACCCGGCTAGGAGTAACAGTTATGAGATCATAACAGTTACGGAATCATAACTGCAGGGCGAAAAATCAGGGATCACACTAAAAGAGCGTGATACTCCATAATGGCAATTTATGGAATATCCCGATAAATTAGGGATTACAGGAAGAAGACGGTTTAATCTTAATGGTCAGGAGATGGTGAATAAAAGGAAAAAAGATAAGTGTAAACAGGGGGCACTGAATACGTAAGGTGGAATAGTTTCTCGGTCTTTAGACGGAACATTAAGAATTATAAACCATACAATCACTTATCATCATTATCATTTTATGAAATATCATTATATAAATATTAGAGGAAGCCATATGGCTTATGAACAAAAGCATTTTAAGACCGTGTTGTTATAATTTTTATTATGTAGGACTATCTCTTTCTTGTTGACAATAAGAATTAGGGCATGTTTGATAGTGTTTCCTATTTTCTGTTCTCAAAAACAGTTTTGTAAAACTGTTTTCAAGAAACTGTTTTGAAAACAATAAAACAAAAAAATCTGTTTGAATAATTGTTCTCAAAATCATAACTAGTGAGTAATAGATGAATTATTCAAAATTTATAACTTTATCATTAATGAGGTGGATGTTTCTCATCTTTCCTTGTGTTTTCCAAAACAAAAACTACAAAACACCTAAAAGGTGTTCTGAGTTTTCTGTACAAAACAGTTTTTAGGTTTTCAAAACAGTTTTTAGAAAACAGGTTTACCAAACAAGTTTTCTGAGTTTTTTGTTTTTGAAAACAAAAAAACTGTTTTACAGAACAGCATCAAACAGGGCCTTAGTTTCCTTACGAATAAGAATAGTAAAGGGTAAGCCCTCCTAACTAATTAATTTGTTTCATATACAAAAGTTAATAATTAAATTTCCAACCACTTTCTTAAGGGATAAAAATCTCCACCACTCACACCAATTTAAGTTAGTGAGTGTCATTTTTAAGATATGAAAACAATAAACTCAGTCAATGAAATTAAAATTTAGAAAAAATTGTAATTATCCTAAATATAAGTTTTTATTTTTATATTATTTATACAACATATAGAATTTATAACAAATGATATCTATTATTATATATTATAAAGTAGAGATTGAAAGTACGATATATCGTAATTTCATATATCCATATTATCATACTAATTATGAAAAAATTTGACCCCACATTTGATTGTCTAAATCACATTTTAATTGTCTAAACCACGATTTGATTGTCTAAAATAATATAAAAATGAAAATCAAATTTGATTGTCTAAAATAATACTTATTTCCTAATTATGTATGATTTTTTTTAAAATTTATTGTGATGATAAATATGGACTTGAAAATCAAATATATTTATAAAAAAAATCACAATTTGATTAGTTAGACCTACATTAATTAGTTTTCAGTGAAATTTATATAAATATATATTATGTAACTCTTTTTGCACCACCGTGAGATCTTTTTAATTCTAGAAGCACTTTTGAAAGCAAAATTTCATTGCAATTTTCTAGTGATAATTTTCATACTTTTTTCATATATTTTATCTCTTCCAAATAAAATATGAAGGTAACAACTTCTCCTCTTATTTTATCGTTATCTTCTTCTTCCACTTTTTCATATACTTTCATTATTTGATTGTGCTTATTTTTATTTTTTATATTATGATTTTACTTATTATCTCGATTTATGTTAATGGAGATGTAAATTTGACCGAATCTTTCAAAACATTAAACATGTTCTTTTGGAAATGAAGATTGGTAAATGTGAGTTATTTTTACAATTTATTTCCATTGTACATCATATATATATATATGTGTGTGTTATACATATTAGCAATTTATTATTTTTTATATCATATTGGGAATTAGCTCTAAAGTGATAATAATTTTTTTGTTATAATAATCATATAATTACAAAATGCTAAAAGCATATAAAGCATATCATATTCATATTCATTCTATCATATTTATTTATATAATTTGATTAAATATACATGGAGCTTCCGGTGCATTTCCCAGTTTTTAAATTCTAGTTATTTATAAATTATGTATAACACATAAACTCACTTAATCTAGAAACATAGCAACATAGGAAATTAATAAAGGTGTGAATTTGGTTTTATGACAGATTCAACAAATCAACCAGCAAACAGTAAAGTCAACATTTTTTTTGTTCGTGATTCTTAAATCAACGGTGTCGTACGATCTTCTTATAATAAGCTGATGTTAAATTCATAGTATATGCTTTCAACTTAAGCAAAAGAATAATCAAATAGTGTGAAGAAGATAGTTGAAACGGATACCATATAAGTATATAATAGTATATTATCCATTTTGGGGAAAGAAAAACTACTTCCGTCTTCCTGGAGGACACGTCAAAGACCATCTTCGATATTTTTCTTTCTTTTAAACATCATTCTTAATCGAGATCATATTTGAAATTTTATAGGAGTAAATTTACTATTTTTGTTTTGTTTTATCAGAAATGTTCTATTTTTTATTTTCTTATATAGCATAGAAATAAAAAAAAAATGCTTTATTTATTTAAAAGATTTTTTTTTTTTGGTTTTTTAGAGGCTGCAGGCTGAGATTTTTTTTCTCAAAATATATATCTTTAATTAGCTATGTATTGAAGAGGGAGGGAACATGTAAAACAATTTAATCTTTTAAGCAACATGTATTATACTTTATCATCCTCATTTAACAATATCATCATCATCATATAATATAAAATCTATATCAAGTTGCATTATTTATAAGGCATGCTACTCATTTTTTAGATTTTGTGTAATACATGGTCTCACATTTTTTAAGAAAAAAAAATTTAGTCCATCACGTTTTGTTAAATTATGTACACATACATGTTAAGAGTGGGATAGGGGGAATGCATGTTTTCCATGATTTTAACCTACACAGATTAAAGAAAATAGTAGCACTATCTTCATTTCAAAAAAAAAATCGACATTTGTTATGTGCATAATTTAAGAAGTTGATTGAATGATCTAATAAATATATAGTAGGAAAATTTTGATATGGTTGGATTGAAATACCCTTATAATTAATATTCATTAAAATTAAGAGAATATTAATAAAAAGTAAAATTGTACAGAAATAATTCATTTTAAAATATCTGGTGTTTGGGAAAATAGTCAAAACTCCAAAATAACAATTTTTCAAAATTAAAGGAAGGGAGTAATTGACTTATTTTGATGTCCGTGAATAATACGAAAAAGGATGCTAGTTAATTCTAATGGAGGAAGAGGTCATTAGATGGTTGGCTTGGCTCCACTGATTTCTTGCATGATTGGATTGACTTGTATATATCTATGGAAATAGCTAGAAATTAAAGTAATGCATGTGGATGGATGGATCCAGTTATGGGAAGTAAATAAAGGCCATGTTATGTAAGTTGAAGGAGAATTCATATTCTCAAATCTCAAAGTGCCATTCTGCCCCAAAAAAAAAATATGAAAGTGCCATTTAATTTGTAAGGTCATGAGCTTAATTATGTGTGTGTGTGTGTGTGTGGTCATGTTATAAGGCCCCACATAGAGAAGAAAGACCATAACATAACACCACCCAATGATTTACTCCCTTCTATCCCTATTATAGGGTGTTATTTAGAAAATTTGTCTGGTCCAAAATATAAGATGTTAAGTAATAAATTTAATTTTAGTCTCAATTTTGCCCCTATTGAATGCTTTCATTACAAGTCTCAATTAACTTCTCTCTCCTTTTACCATCATTATTAATTTAATGTATTTTTATTCTCTCCTTAAGGGTAAAATGAGAATGTCAGAATTTTTTTCATTAATTTTAAACTGTAACTAACTCTTCTTAATTCACGTGCGGTAGTTAAAAACAGCTTATAATAAGGACCGGAAAAAGTATTTAATAATTTTATTAATTTATATAAAAATAATAAAAAGATAACTTTTAGGAATCGAGTTGAGAATATGTGTAATGTACTTTGTGGCGTGAAAGGTGGCCTTGACTTTTCTCAGGAAAATGTGAACGCACCCAGATGTTGGTGTGGACTGTGGAACACTTGCTGTGAGTTAGAGCTTGTCAAACAAGAAAACACAAACATGCCTCCTCATCATTACTTGCTCCCTTGTCAAAAATAAATTCCATTAATTGACATTTCAAACCTATCTGGACTGCAACCAATTCCCATATGAATATAAAACCCAAGAAAAAAGACGCTAATTAATCACTCAAAAATTCATATATATATATATATAATATACTGTACAAACAATTATTGTTATAAACACAAAAAAATATCTACGTTAAAAGCACATGCCGAGAAAAAGGATCCCGATTTAGGAAGCCGCATATGACATACTGTATGGATTGGGTGGTTTAAACATTTTCAAAAATAGACAAAAGGAAGGTAGAATTAGAAAATAAAATGGGATTCTTAATTAGGTGTAAAATTAACACACGCTGTTAAGACCCAGACTCCTTCGTGGCTTTGATTTTAAATTAGAACTCCGAATTCAAGTTTTGGTCTTCCCATCATTCTCATCCCTCTCTCTCTCTCTCTCTCTCGTGCAAGAGATAAGATCAATGTCATTCAGTGTCTGACCTGCTCATAGCATCCTATAAAAATTAATTTTCATTCATGAGCCATTCAAAACAGATCACAACAACATCAAAAGTTGAAAGTGACATCCCACTGGCCACGATTTTCCCGGAATCGGTTCATCTTGAACGAAGAACAGTCTCTCTATAATAATTATTATATATATTACACATAATAAATTGAATGATTTATACATTTAAAAAATATATACAAATCACCAACATAAATTATAGTCTATAACAAGTTGTACTAGTTAGCAAAATAGTACTTAGGAAAATCCCCTGTTACGTGGCTAGGACTTTCCTCCCCCTAAAGATTGACCATTTATAACTACAGAGCAGCAATCACAAATCCCTCACTGATTTTGCAATGACAAAGATCTCTTTCCTTAACTAACAAGCTTTGATATGGTTGGTTAATAATTAAGTCTTTAAATCTGCCCTCTAGAGTTTGACTCTTGATCAAGTATATAAAAAAAATCTTATTCAAAAAGATAAAATCTATTTTATTGATCTTTCTTGTTGGGTCTGCAATTTTTTGTTGTTCTTTCTTTGGCTGCATCTTAGACTGGAAGTTTTATGTCCAAAGGAGTGTTTTTGGACGGTTCTGAATCTCGCATAATAAAACAGTTAATCAACATAATTTTTATTATTAATAAAATGCAAATATGCCCTTCAGCTATTCCCCATTTGCCAACTATAAAAACTTTGCAAATATATCCCTTGCACTTTCTCATCTCTATATATGCAACCATGTAAAAGTACCTGTTGACCAAAAAAACATGAAAAAGTACCCATTTAAATTTTAGAGAATATATTTGTTTGCATATCAGTCACAGTTACTTAAAGATGGTATTTGCAATTTCTCCCCCAAAACAGAGATTTAAAAAAAAAAACAACAACAGAGGATCTTGTTGTTTTTAACCCATTTCTTTGTGTGGCCAGAAAAGGGAACGGAGGCAAGTTGTGAAAAACAGCTACACTTAATGCGATTGCCTTTTACCAGTGTCCCCCAATAAATTACCCCACAAGTTTTGCCTACAGAACCAAGTATAGGACTGAGAGAGACATACTTACTATATACTCTCTCTGATCATTAATATAAGAGATAAGAAATAAAATTATACGGTCCAAAAAAAGTAATAAATTTGTCAGAAATATAAAGTAGATTTCAAAAATATCTTAATTTAATCTTAATAACTCTTCCATTATGCAATTAATACAAATAAATTATATTAAAAATATACTATCTTAATTATGAGTATTTTGAGAAAAATTTATTAAATACACCAGATAAATTTTATGTGTCTCTTATATTTTAAAATACAAAAACTCTTCAAATTGTCCCTTATTACATCAAGGAACGGAGGGAGTACACCATACTATATGCTGTGCCACACCATTCTATCACTCCTATTTATACTTACATGACTTAGTAGTGGAGAGTAATTAAACATGATGGACACAACACAGGGAAGCCCCTTGGTGTTTTAACAGAAATGGCGTGCTTTAATGAATCCTCAGCTGTCGTTTCACGAATCCAGCGTCGGCAGTTGCATCTTCCCAGGTTGTCTCTGTTCCTCCCAAATACATCTAACCCTTGCATCCACACCCATCATATCACATTTACCATCATTCATTCAATCAAACAAGCTAGACGTGCCTCCAAAGCAAATTCTGACCATTCATTGCATGCTACAGTCAAAACAACCATCCACTTTAATGTTCCTGCAATTCCTCTTTTCCCTTAATGAGCGTCAGCTTTTCCATGCATGCATGCCCACCCCCCCCCCCCCTTCCCTCCCCTCCCTCTTGAGAACCTCATCAGCATCACCACGTGGTCATCCTCCATTGTTGCAGGATTTATTTCGACGACCCAGTTAAACATGGTAGCTCTATACTCCCTCCGGTCCCATTTATAAGATGTTATTTTTCATTACACGGGTATTAAGAAGACATAATTATACTCTTAAATTTATAAAAAAATAGTATAAACTTCCAATCTTACCCCTACTAATTAAAGACTGAAACAATTTACGAGACAAAAAAAATTATTAAATGAAGGATAAAGAAGAAAATTCAAATAAAAAAATAAATCAACATCTTATAAATAGGACCAAACAAATTTTCAAAACAACATCTTATAAATGAGATCGGAGGGAGTAGCTAGCTAGTAAAGACACTAGTGTGTGTGTGTGTGAGAGAGAGAGGAAACGGAATGTTGCTGTTAATTTTTGGGTCCAATTAAGTTCAAAACTTGGGATCAATTTGACACATACATGATTGTCCAATAGAGTTCGAGTCAATTAATGAGGTTTGGTGGAATTTCTGACCCCAAAGATGTGATGTATCGAAGTCTCTTTTGCGTACTGCAAATCCGAGGTACCATAGTTAATGTCCCATAACCATATACCCTAACGTATTACATAACCCTCTCCCCTTTTCACTAATATCATCAACATCATCTCACCTTCAATTCCTTTTGCCTCTCTCTTCATTCTCTGGTCGCTTTTCGAGTAGTGTATATATATATATATATAACAATCTCTCGCGGTTCTTCTTCAACCTGTCCCCCTCCTTTGTTATATTTCTCAAGTTAAAGTTGATGAAACATGAGGTTAGCTGAGCTCACATTTCTGCTGTGCCTTTTGTTCTTGGCTTGCTTTGGGTCTAACTGTACTACATCGGGGAGGAAAACTTTGGTTGTTAGTGATTTGTTGAACGAGTTAACGAAGAAGAAGAGCACGAACTTGTCGAGAAATGGTGATGATGGCAACAAGTGCAGGGGCCATTACTGCAGCTACTTGTGCAGGTCCAAGAAGAACAACACTAGTTTAGAAGACAAAAGAAAGGTTCCTACAGGACCAAATCCATTGCACAACAGGTAGAATCATCATGAATGTCGGTGTGAATTTTGGTTCAAATTAATGGATACATTTTGTTTATCAGTTAGGCTTCACCTTCTTCATTAGTTTGCTAGCTTCTGCCATCTTGCAATGTTCTAGTTGGCTTATTAGATACTACATTTTTGTTCCTTGTAATTCCATATATACAAGTTTTAATTTAGCTTCTTCTGTTTCAAAAGTAACCATCATTGCCTTCTTGTTTTCTACAAAGATCCAATTTAGCTCTGAATTTAAACATTGTTAATTAATGTCAAGGAGAAACTTGGACGCTCAAGGTTTATATACTTGAAGTATTTTTGTCCAGTCAAATGAGAACAAGTAGATTTTAAATTGAAAAATAAGTTAATATTGTTAATAATACGAGTTCAAACCTTGTGAATGAAGAAAATTATATTAACAGAGCTACTCATATTTAGATTTAATAATGCTTGAATTTGATCCAGTAATACCAAATATTAGATAATTATATCAAAAAAACAAAAATATTGTTAGCAACAAGAGTTCTTTTTTTGATAAAAGCCAAATAAGAGTTAGTTAAGGAAAAGTAGTTTATAAAAAATCCGCACATTACAATTTTACTTTTGTAAAATCATCTGATAACTATTCGTCATGCACTTTGAACTCCAATTAATATGGATTGAGTTGTGTCAAGTCTCATATAGAGGGAAGTTCTTACAAAAGCATTTTTTACATTTACATGTTACAAAAACCCCACATGCTATATATATTCTTTTAAATCGTTCGGTATCTAGTTATCATTTTGAATTCTAAGTAATCCGAATCAATCCATGTTAAGCATCCTATAGTGAAAGCTCTCGTAGAGACCTCTTTTGCATTTACACTTTACAAAGGCCCCGAATGTTACAATTTTGATGGAATATTTTAAGTACAAAAAATTTTCCCTAATTTTAAGTTGGATATTAACTGTGTCAAGCAGAAAAATAATATTAAAATTAACAAATTAATATATTTAGTGATTTGCTGATTAGTGATTATTTTGAATGAATAATGTAACAAAGACAAATTTTGACCAGTTAAAAATGCAATTACTATATATATATTTAGTAACGAAAGGGACCCAAGTCGAAATATTTGCATATAGACAGATTCTTATATACTCTGTTGTAATTTCTCCATGTTTCTGGTTGTTTTTTATTCTTGACCAAAATTTTTGGCAGTCAAACTCCAAATCACAAAGGTCAAGAAGATGGATTTACTAATAAAATTTGATACAATTAATAAATAGTTAAGTTCTTTAAATATACTATTTAGGTTTTAATACCTGACTATATCTATAAAAAAATATTATTGAGAGAGATAAAATCCAATTCAGGATCTCTATTTCGAGAGGACATTAGTTTTGAGGTTGATGTATTTGTGAGTAAATTCCACTAAAAAAAGTTAATTACATCCCTCCTTTTACTCTTACTCTTGTGCATTTGTGTTAGTTTTTTTTAAATGTACAATGTATCAGATTTTTTTTTTTGCCAATCAATGTATCAGATTCAGAATTACAATTCTAAAATTTATGTGAAGTAAAAAATTTTATTTAAATAAAGTTTATATATTTTATGTGATTTTTTTGCCAACATATTTTATGTGAATTTGATAGAAAAATTAAGATGAAGCGTTTTAGAGAGCCTGACACGAAGAATTTTTTCCCCCAGCCTGGACGAAGATATTAGTATTTGGACCATTCAAAGTTTTTTATTATAATTTTTTTTTTAATTTATATATATATAAAAGAATAAAGATGTATATAAGGTCACATTTACGCTTTTTACTTTCCTCAGCTCTAAGGAACTCAATAATTGGGGGGGGGGGGGGGAAGAAGAATAAGACGATAAGGAGGTTTTCTTTTTTTTTTTTGTTGGACCAAGCCGTAAGGAGGTGGTTGAGATGTGAGAACATTGAATGAATGAAAATGAATGTGGGGGCGCGGGAAACCTGCCATGCACCATTAATTTGGCATGGCAATTCGCCATTCGCCAAGGCACTGTTCTACTATTTTATAATTATATTTTATATATTTTTTAAATATATAAATGCGGAAGATGTAATTTCATTTTCACCCATGCCCAAAAAGTAAACTTTTGTCTTTTTGGCACAAATCATTCGACCTTTTTCAAATCTTGTTTGTTATCTCCTTTTGATTCTACTCCCGTTTAAATTATAAATTATTTTATATCAATTTCACATATATTAAAAAAATTATTTTTTTAATTAAAATTAATATAAAAAGTATTCATATTTTTTATTTTGTCCTCATTAAACATCACATTCTATTATTATTGTAGAACTATAATTAAAGAGAGAAGAAGTATTAAAGATAAGAGTAAAATAAGAAGAAAAATATCCAATACCCTATATTTTGGATAAAAAACTTACATATAAAATGTCTTATAACATGGATCGGGAAAATATATCTCAAAGTTATATTACTCTTAGAGCCCGCTTGGTTCTCCGTTTTGTAAAATTAAGTTAAGATAAATGAAGTTTGTAAAAATGAAGTTTAGATAAAGTAAGTTTATTGGAAGTTATTATGTTTGGATATTCTTTTTGTAAAAGTAAGTTTTGACAAAAAATCTGTTTGGATGATAGGGGTTAAAAGTACTTTTAGATGTATAATATAGAGTAAATTTATTTCTCCTTTTCCAAAACTCACGTTTTGTTAACGGAAAAGTAACTTTTTTCCTCCTTTTCTAAAACCACAGTTTAACCCATTTTTCATTTTTCAAAAAGTCAGTTTGTGTTTCACATGTGTTTGGTCAAACACATCTTTTACAAAACTATGGTTGAAAACCATGGTTACGTTTTGCAAAAGGAGAACTAAACACACACTTAGAAGTTAGTTAGAACTTGTATACTTATACTGTAGTCCTTTTCCCCTATGAGTCTTTGACATTTCCAATTTTATGAAGTAATTTGTGTTTAAGAAATTAATCTTCTTAAAATGTGACATTAGCCAAAGTCATAGTAGGGTTGGTATTTGTTAATTTTCTGTTGCTCTAGGTTGGCGTCTAGCTTATTATAATGATTAATTGCATATTCTTCATACTTCAACGGAGGAGATACTTTTCAGGTCCAAACAAAATCTTTAAAATATGTTCCGTAATTTACATTATATACACGGAATTCGAAATGAAGGCAACAAATATTCATTTTAAAACAAGGAACAAGATATAGATTATAACTAAATAAGTTTTATGTGCATTATATAGAATTTAAAGAATGAATTATATTGTTTATAGTCTATGAATAATATATCTTGTTATAAATTTTAAATTTTATATTGATTGGTTTATCCTTAAAAAAAATCAAAAGAGATAATAAGAAGTAACAACCTCGCAACATATAACCCCCAATAAATATATACATGGCTTAGTGCATGGATTCTTTGTGCTATATCCTCCCTTTTTTACACAATAATTACCTCAAGGCTAAATCAAACCGAAAAAAGATTTGCAGCATTAGTGGAGGATAAGGATTCTCAAGAATGCATATATGGTTCTAATCATAATCATCATCATCATCATCATGTTTACACCTTAGATCAAGGAATACCGGTCTCATTGGAGTAGTAACCATTTCAATTTTGAAGGTCAACAATGCTACAACCTCTGACATAGGAGGTCTCAGATTTGGACGGGGTTGAAGACACAACAAGGCCACATGAATTGCTTGCATTACGTCCTTCTCGACAAATCCATGTTCTCGCAATTTCGGATCTACCAGATCCATCAACATCGATTTCTCATAAAGCTTCCATGCCTGCAGTAATGAAGATTTTCCTGCGTAAGCTCGGATTACTAGCCATGAATAATGAAGCGTGATAGAAAAGGATTGGGCTTACGTATTCAGGAAGGTACTGCATTTCTGATGGTAAAGTAAAATCTGTGTTCTTTCTGCAACTGATAATTTCAAGCAATAGAACTCCAAAACTGTATATGTCTATCTTTTCTGATAGTTGTCCTCTAGTAGCATATTCTGGAGCTGTATAACCTCTAACCAAACAACACAATGAAACAGCATTATATAGATACAGCTTTGAATGCTTCCATAATATGTATGTCTTTGAATATCTAGATTGTAACCATTATCACAATATATCATATGGTTAAAATATCCATTGCCATAAAAATTTTAAGCAACGATCCAAAAGACGATTGCCTTGGTGGATATTACTTGGTAGCACTAATCATAATGATGAGTCATATGAACTATGTATAGTATAGGATTTTTTCAATCAGATAGATCTAAAGCTTTTCAGTCCTGTATCATTTGAATATGAGACTCACAATGTTCCAGCAACTTGAGTACTGAGGCAATCTAGGTCTTCAGGGAAGAATCTAGCCAGACCAAAGTCTCCAATCCTTGGCTGAAACTTGCCGTCAAGAAGAATATTGCTTGCTTTGATATCTCTGTGAACAATTCTTAAGTGTGAATCCTCATGCAGGTATTGCAATGCCCGTGCAATCCCAAGAATGATTTGGAACCTAGTGCTCCAATTCAGAAACTGATCACTGGTTCCTGCATAGCAAGCATAATATTGATAAGTATAACTTGTTTGGTTAAGCCAATTCTAATTTCTGCAAAATACTAAAGAATAGGTTATTAAAAAGAATACCATTTATTATGAGGTCCAAACTTCTGTTCTTCATGTATTCATACACAAGCATCCTTTGAGGTCCATCGGTGCAGCATCCGAGGAGACGAACTAGATTTTTGTGTTGGATACTTGTAATCAGTTGCACCTCCGACAGAAACTGTCTTTCTCCTTGTTGTGATTTGTTCAGATTCAATGTCTTCACTGCAATTAGCCTTCCATCTCCCAACTTTCCCTGTCAAAACATAAATATGCAATTTGTGACCCTTCCATCTGCTAACAAAGATATGAGATGATTTCTGATGTATCACCATCAAGTGTTCCCTTAACTATTAATCCCAGCTTGATCATTACAGTAATCAAGCGCTCATGCCTGCCTGAAAGTTCAATAGATTCAGTATAATTTATACCCGAAAGACAGGCCCAAATCCACCACTTCCAAGAAGATTATCAGGATGAAAATTCATTGTTGCCTTCTTCAGTGTCTGAAAGTCAAAATAGCTCATATCTCGAACACTGCCACTAGGAAACTCCATGGATGATGATCCTGTATACATACATACATATATAGAAATAACAACTTTCAGGTCATGTAAGGGTTTAGTGTTTTCAAGTGCCAGGTAGTGTGATACTTTCTTTCAAAATACCTTGCTGCTTCTTTATGGGAGCTATTATCTTCATTACCTCTGCCATGGCTAACAAGAAGTGAGATCATAAAGACTTTAGAATATAGACTGATAATTCTGCGCCTTTATATATGACGCTTTTCACGAACCTACCTTGGTTTGTTTTTACTGGCGCTTTGGTTTTTGTCTGCAATGCTGGTTTAATACGCTTCCCACACAGAAACACAACAATCAACAATACGAGAAGCACCACTACCGCTCCCACAAAAATCACAGGTGATCCGGCGCTGAGCTGGGTCAAGGGATGAATAACTTGAGAATGTGAAGGAGGTTCCACTACAGTCACAAAAACTCGTCATTAATCCTCTGGTTCATGAGTCACTTTTTTGGGGGAAAAAGATGATGGAAGATCATGCAGCAATTCATGAAAGGTGAAGTGTGAGAAAGCTAAAACTTCAATTGTTATACTCTGTAACATAAAAGAAATTAAGCAGAGAGGCATAGAAAGATGAAACAAATTGGAGAAATAAGCAGAGAAGTGAACTGTGGAGTAGTCGGCGAGGTAGTCCGAGGGAGGAAGGCAAGCTTGGTGGTGGAACCATCTTCTTCGTGTAAGATGAAGAATTACAGTCAAGGGATCAAACATCATTCCCTCTTGCTGGTGTGATTAATTTATTGGGCGATGCCATTGTTAATGTTGAAAAATTGAGATTGCCACAGATGGTGAGAGATTCGAGCAAGCAAAGGAGGGGTATTCTAAGGCCGTGTTATAGAAGTAATCGAAACAATGGAATGCTGGATGATGCAATTGGAGCACAAATGGAGACAAGCACAAACATCCAAACACAGCATTTCTCTTATTCTTCTTTGGTTTCAATGCAGTTTTTATATTATCATCATACCTATGAGTGGTAGGCAGGCTTTGTTTCGTTAAAAAAATTTTATTGTGACAAAGCTTAAGTTTTAGTGTAAACTGCACTCATTGTTTAAGGTTTGGTAAATTACACTAGATGTACTTCTATTTTAAAAGTTATATTTTTCTCCTCTCTCGGTTATTTACAGTATCTAACGGTAATTGCTTACACAACAATACAACAAGTGTTTCTTCTAAGAGAAATGGTTGGAGAGTTTATGTTATTTAAATGAATACTAAAAAGACTAAATTTTTTTTTTTTCAATGTGGGTTGGCACAAGTGGTCTTGACTGATAGGTGTCCAATAGCTAACCCATCCCCAAGGTCCCAGGTAACCAACTTAAAGGTGACCAAAGGAACAGAATGAATTTCTTAGTAGCTGAAATTTAATATCTTGCCGGTGGTTGTCTTCTCCTGAAAAGACGAAAAGACTAAGTTCTCCCACAAAGTAATATGAAAGCCCATATGGTTGGGCCGCACTATGGACCAATAAGTTCAGTAAGATAAGGTAACGAATAGTTTAGTTTGGATGGACTTCGTCTCCTTTTTTCTTTTTGGGCCACTTATGGACTTCGGTTTCTGAAACACCTTTTTTCGGATGAAAAAAACAACTACAGGAAAGAGATTATTGAAAAAAAAAACACAACAGGTAAGAAGCAGCAGCAGCGACTGCGGCGGCGACGGCGACGGCGACGGAGACGAGAACGACTATAATGATATAAATAACAACAACTACTACTATGTGAAAACAATAAATATCAAAATCAAAGTGCAATTAGAGTCATTTAAGGTAGTGATCTATGTTCTACATTTATTATTCATAAATTGAACGGATTCCATTATGGGTCTATCCCTCTTTTTTACTCTAGAAAACTTTTAATCTTCCTAATTATTTTTTTAATCTTCCCAGTTGTTACAACATATCAATTTAATTAAGCTACACTGTGTGCATATAACAAAATGAATTCTAGGATAGAGAATTGATCGAAGGAAAGAATGTCAGCCTAATGAATAGACTCATTTATTAGAATGTCTAGTAAGTTAATTTATAGCTTGATTCGCAAATTTAGAGACCCAAACAAAATAACACGATACAAAGTTCTGCATAATAACATATAAAGATTTCCAAGCCAACCAATCTACCTGAGAAAGAAAAAGGGTTGGAAAAGGTTCCAAACAGCTTTTAATCAAATTTAAAACGTATTAATAATAGTTACACTTTTAAAGATATTTTTTAATAAAAAAACTTATAGAATTTATAATTTTTTAAATATATATTTGTTCAAAGAAAAGCAGATATACCATATTCTTTAATGATGAGACGAGTGAGGATTATACTCTTTCATAACTAGCTTTGCATGAAAGCTACGAGACGGACTGCTAATAATATGTATATCTGCCTGACCCCTTAATATATAAACTCCAAACTCTTACGTTTCCCACAAATGGTTCCATAATAATACCCTCCTCCAGGCTCCAACTACTTTTGCTCTTTTAAATTACTCTTTCTACAAACTTCGCTGCCTCATGCTTTAACTTCCTTCTACACAACTTTTTCTACAACCCGATAAGTGATATACATAATTTGAACTCTCTATTTTGGTACAAACTTCAAAATTCTGCCAAGAAAAAAAAAACCTTATTAATGTTGTGAGTAAATTAGATTTCTTATGTCATCATGCATTCATATACTTGGAGAGAAAGTGATATAAAAAGAATATGGTTGTGTATGTCACTTTTTTTTATATACTTATGTGATATGCAATATTATCAAATTAGATTTAAGTATTGTTAAATTCAAATAGGATAGTTCTCGTAATGTAATATTCTTCATTCATAGGCGTCAAACTTAAAACATTAGTTAAGAAGTGTTAAGTCTATTATTACCACTCAACTTGATCTTCGTTGGCTGTGATTTACATATTATTATCACACTCATGGTTTCTTCCTTCTATCTCTTTCCAAATACACCATGCTCATATTTTTTTTCAAAGAATGGAGGAAATCTCATTTGGTTAGTGAGTTAAGTTTGAAATACATCTTAATTAGCTTCAGGGCCTTTCCTTGGAAAAGTTGATTATACTCCCTCCATTCCTATATAGTATAAGATACTAATACAAGAAACTTTGCAAAATGTAGGCAATATTAATTTTTTTCCAGATTTACCCCTCTATCTATGGTGGAGAGAGGGAATAAGGAAAACATGATTAAGATGAAATTACAATTTAATGAGGGAAATTTTAATAAATTTTAAAAATTTCAAGAATTTTAACTAATTTTAACAAACTTTGTTAATATGTGTAAATGATTAAAAATGCTATGAAAAGGTTAGAAACTGAGGGAGCATATATGCATCCCTTCGATCTACATTAAAAGCTTTGCAACTTATAGCAATCATAAGTGTGAGTGTGTTCCAGCTTGGGATTTATTTGTTAGTGAACACTAAAACCCTGTCCAATTGGCTGTTTGGTTAGCTAGAAATATACTTATGAAAGCTCTTCTTGTCAAATGAAGATTAAGGAGCCAAAATGAAAGCAAATAATTATTTGCCAAACACATAATTTATTAAAACCAAGGTAAATAGCAAAGAAACACGTGCAATCAAACATGTGACATTTTTATAATTTTATTGTTGATTTAATTTTGTTATTTTTAAATACCAATCCATCTAAGAATTAATATTTCTTTTATATATATATATACATAATTATCTAACTAAGTCAGATTCAAGTATTATTAGGTTCAAATGGAATAATTCTCCCAATATAATTTTTTCCATTTATAAGACTCAGACTTAAGATCAAGAATTAATATTTCAAAGGCATATTTAATAATTTGGGAAATAAGTCATTAATATTAACCACAAAAAAAAAGTGAAGGTTATAACAAAAGCCACTAAAGATTAGACAAAGTGATGTGGATTTATATGTATATATATACGCCCATATATCTATATATATATATATATATACACACACTAGTGCGTGAAGACTTGGATATCATCTACGTTCGGTGTCATAGTTTCTACACTCTCTCTGCTGCAAGCTACAGCCTTCCACCATAACCAGGTCAACCACTTCCACCATACACCTCTCTTGTTACTTCCCCATCACACTCCCTATATATTACATTGATTAACTTGTTCAAACTTCACTACGTACTCCAAACTCTTGTATATCTCTCTCTCTCTCTGAATTGCTTATTATTTGGGAACCGATCGAAGTGAGAGTAAACAAAGAGATGCATTTGAAGGGTGGTTTTGGACTGAGAAATGAGATGGTCATTGGTTTTGCTGTTGTGAGTAGCTTAGTGATGGCAGCATGTGCCGATGTTAACTTGGATAGAGATTTAGAAATACAATGGGGAGATGGGCGTGCGAGGATGGTAGGGAATAATGCGCAGATTTTGAAGTTGTCTCTCGACAGAGATTCTGGGTCTGGCTTTCGATCCAGAAATGAATACTTGTTCGGAAAGATTGACATACAGATCAAGCTTGTTCCTGGTAATTCTGCCGGTACTGTCACTGCATACTATGTAAGTGTGTCGTGATCTCTCTTCTATATTGCATATATTTGTTTTTTTCATATATCCTGTCACGTCATCTTATTATCAATTAGTTTCTTTCCTTCTTTTCAGCTATCTTCTATGGGGTTTGCTCATGACGAAATAGACTTTGAATTTCTGGGTAACCTGAGTGGTGACCCCTATATTCTTCATACCAACGTGTACACACAAGGGAAAGGCGACAGAGAACAACAGTTTTATTTGTGGTTCGACCCCACCAAGAATTTCCACACTTATTCCATTCTTTGGAATCCACACAACATCATGTGCGTACCTCTCTCTCTCTCTCTCTCTCTGTGTGATGAAACAGAAGACAGAAAAGAGACAATGAGAATATATATATATATAATTAACTCGGTTTGATTTTCTTGTGAACAGATTCTATGTGGATGGGACACCACTAAGAGTGTTCAACAACTTGGAGTCGAGAGGGATTCCATTCCCAAAGAAGCAAGCGATGAGGATATACTCGAGCATTTGGAACGCTGATCAATGGGCCACAAGGGGTGGTTTAGTGAAGACAGATTGGAGCCAAGCTCCATTCATTGCCACCTACAGAAACTTCGATGCTCATCATCCTTGTATTTGGACTAATTCGTCTTCTTCACCCTCATCTTCCTCCTGTTCTTCACGACGCCATCCATGGATGAAACATTCTCTCAACGCATATGGGGAAGCCAGAATCAAATGGGTACAGAAAAACTTCATGATTTACAACTACTGTACCGATACCCAACGATTCCCACGAGGTCACCCTCCTGAATGTTCATCTCCATGACTCAGCCTGAGCCTAGCTACAGTTTTGCCTCTGCAATCTGCATAAACTTATCTCCTTTCTGTCTTGTGTAAATAATAATGACAATAACAAGAAGAAGAACAATAATAATGATGATGGCATTATTGTATTCTTTTTTATTTGTTTTGTTTTCGATTAGATTCAAACTAGAATTAATCTTCAAATAGGAAACAACTAGTGGTCGCGGTTCTTTTTCAAAAGGAGAAACTTTTCAAAAGAAGCGTAAGATAAAAAAATAAAATAAAATAGAGTAAAAATAATTTTCAGTCTCGTTTTGTTCTGATGTGGTTGTTAATGTAGTGATATTGGTCAAAATCTCCAGTTCGATTTAAAATTGGTAATATATATGCATATAAATATTATCCAGGCTTGGCTGAATTCAAAATCACCGATAACCATTAACCGGATACTCAAGATGCTTATATTTCAGTGATTTATTTAAAGTTTAATACTGAATAAAAAGATATATTATAGACAATGCAATTGTACTTACCTGATCGATCACCCCCTACAAGTTGCTAATTAACTCCCAAAACACATTCCATAAGAAAGAAGATTAATCACCAAACAAGATAAAAACATCTTCCACAAACTCCACGAAAGTCATAAATGAATAGAATGACTTTTTTTTGGGGTTCTGCTCATTTTTCAGACTTTGTATTAACTCACGACAAAACATATTTATTTTCATAAAAAATTTAAGATAGATAAGCATAAAATGTGCGCTTAAATATAAAAATTTATGCAATTGTAAATCCTTTTCGGTGTTAATTGATTATAGAAGAAAATTTAGAGGAATAGTGCTAGGAACGATGGGCTCAACATGAATAATGACCGAACTTCTGCATTATGTTATGTTGGAGTCTGATATATAAGTGGAGATTACTCAGATATGAGACGAAGTCCAGTTGGATTTCTTGGTTTTTTATAGCTCTCTACTATTCATGGAAGATGCAAGGGAAGAATGAAGAACCTAGCACCAGATCCCATCTTTTATTATTATTATTATTATTATTATTATTATTATTATTTTGGTAATCATAGGGGGCTCAAGAGACCACAAACAGGAAACATAAACAAAGAAAAAGACATCAGAAACCGAAAAGAAAAATAAACCAAAGAAACACAAAAGACAGACATCAACCAGAACCTTTAATTCCTCATCACAAATCATAATTACCGAAGTGAGAAAAAGAGGAACACAAGGAAGCTCTCCAACTCTAGTTTCTCTTTACTAGTTTTATGCGAATAATAAGAAATATTTCAGAAAATACATCTCTTAAAAGAAAAAAGTGATGATGGGAATTTCATCAAAGATGACAATACGTGAAGTTGAGAGAAACCGAAAAAGTTTACTAGAAATAGAATGATTCCTCTTCTTAAAGAAAGCCTAAAAATCTCTAACTTCTGCAAGGTGTCTGCCCCATTCCATGACGAACAGAAATAAGGCTAGTTTGTTTAAGTTTTAAAAAAAAATAATTTTTAGATTATTTAAAAAAAAAATAATTGTTTAGAGATTTTAAAAAAAAAAACAGAAATTATTTTGTGTTTGGTTAAAATAAAAAAAAACACTTTTTTCAATTGTTTAATAAAAAAAAATATAAACTTATATTATAATATTTTCATAGGTTAAATATTATTATTTTTACAATTTTTAAAATTACATTGTTACACCCCACCTCTCATACATTTTTCTCTCTCATCTACTCTTACTATCCACAATAACTTCTCAAAACAAGTAAAAAAGTATTTTTTTTATATTCTGATTATTTTTAAAAGTTTAAACAAACACCCTAAAAAATTTTAAAAATATTTTTTTATATGAAAAAAGTGATTTTCACGTTAAAAAAAAAAGTTGAAACAGACCGACCCTAAAAGAGTTTGCCTTGATACAAATATTTCTTCATTATGATCAGAATTCTCCCTATCATGCCGCATTTAAGTCCAAATGGCTCCATAAACTCGCATACATTCACATCATTAATTTGTTCAGAATTTAGAAACCAGATACATAACTTTCAAGCTAGAGTAATTTAAAGACATAGCTATGAACAAAATAGAAGGTTAATTAGTTATTAGAAAAACAGGTTGCTTCATACCTATTTTCATGTACACTAGAGTTTGGCAAGCATATTTACAAGAGAAAACTAACTCGATACACAAAACAGTTTATTAAAAGAAAAAAAATCCTAATTCAACAAGGTGAAATTTATATCCAGGAAGTCAAGTGACTGTGTCTGCACAACTAAAAGCCTCAGGGTCCCTCTTTTTCCCTGATGAACCAAGCTCGATGTAGAGGGGGTCATCGTGGTACAAGCTCTTCACCCCTTTTATGGATCCTTTCGGCTTCCCTGTTAACCATCAGAAACAGGGCATCATCCAAATAACACCAACACAGTGCAAAGCAATGAACTATCAATCTCATCCACCTCAAATTAACACCAGCTAGTGAGACGAGAGTCACCACTTACAAAAAATGCATCCCCGACTTCTACTCTACTCACGTGCCTTCATGCATTTCCCAGAAAAAGTAATTGCTCTCAATCCCATACAGAACAGCACCAACCAAGACCTTGGATCCAGGAAAGAACCCCCAAGCTCAATCATCAATGATTCAGATAAGATTCTCTTATATCATTGTAAAGATAAACGTGATAATGATGCAGACTGTTAAAAACCAATAAAGATTCCACAAGAATATGGAAAGGTGCAGTATTGACATGTAAGAATCGTATCAGATAGACAGACAGTAAACCCTTTAGTTGAATAAGTCAAGAATTTGAAAAGAGGTATCTGATTGAAAGCATTATGAAATAAATCCAGAATACCATTTATCATCAAATATTAAAAAGTTGTTTTCCTCGAAAAAGAAAAAATGGTAGATACCTATAGTGTCGGTGAAAAATAGAAGTAATCTCACCATTACATTTCTCAATTCACATGTTCACTTGTGCAGAAAACAAAATTGATACCACAATAAACTTTCAAGGGTAGTAAATTAAATCAAAGAGTGCGACAATCATGTGACGGAAACATCATCCTACGACTTAAAATAAACTTAGTCACCAACGAACATCATTGAAATCATGCAGGAAGGGATTTTAATTTCCTCAATCGTTTGACAGACGGGGAAACACCCTTTATTGCCTTCCTGGCCTTCTTCAGTTTCAGCTTTTTAGAAGGGAGCGGCATGTCCCTTATGGGACCTGGGGGTACACCTTTCTTAAGTGCACTTCCTCTGGGTGTAACAGAGGGAGGCAGTCTCAAGCTTTGAGGAGGTAAAGGATTTTGTGGCTTCCACACCAAGTTATTTTTCATGGAAAACCTTACCTTCTTTTTACTTCCCTCCCCACTCTTAACAGCTTTGATGCCTTCAGCATCTCCACCATTCACCTCAGAATCTTGAGATTGCTGTCCTTTTAATGTCTTTGTTCTCTTTCTCTTCTTAGATACAGTTCCCGTAGCTGTAGCTTCAGGAGAATCAGAGGCTCTTGCAATTTCATCATCCAAACCAGCTTCGGCAGCCACAATCTCAAACTGCTTTTGGAGGTTTGAAATCACACATTCATTCAATATAGTAGTTTGTTCATCACTTGAGCCATTTTCACAAACTATAATTTGATTCTTATTCTCAGTAGGGCTCTCCACATTAATAGATTCAAAGGGATCACCCTTCTTTTTCTTCTTAGCTTTTTTCTCCTTGCCATCAGAGCATTTTTTATCCTTCTTACACTTTTTCAACTGCTTACCGGTGGCCCCATTGGAAACCTTTGAAACATCTTCATTGCATTCCAAGTCACCTTCTGGAGCATCTACCTCCATAGTGGTCGCAATAGGAACTAAATTTGGCACTCCGTCTTCACACTGATCATCAACATCAGGAATAGAGAACTCAAATCCTAAAGATGCCATGTCTTTCTCTAGCTTCATAAATTCCTCATGTAGAGCGTATAATGCCTTTCTATTTCCCTGACAGCACTCAGGTGAAGAACCCAACTCATAAAATTTCGTCGAGAACCCCATGACTAGTGCTATTGTTCCCAGCACCACAACATCATCTCCTGACTCGACCTCATCCCCTGCCTTCTTAACTTCCAACAATCTCTTCCCCATCCTCAGCAGAACATCAAACATATTAGACTTAATCTTTCCCAACAAGACTTTATCAGGTAATTTGCCCATAGCAGAAATGAAGGACTTGAAGAGAACCTCAAGCACTTGCGACCGAATGGGAAGGAAAGACCGAAGCTCTTCCAAGAAAATGGAAGCAATGTGATAATTAACTCCATTGCCCTGCAACTTATCTTCAGCAGAGAAAGTCCTCTCATCCAAAACACCCATTAACCGTTGGGTAAGCTCCAAATCCCACGAATTCTTTTTCAGAAGCGCAAAAAAATTGTGGACAAATCTCCGAATTAAGAGGTAGAACTTGTCTAACCTGAGGACGTCAATTCCAGACCATTCCCGACGCATAGTGAGCAAGAAAGCGGAAAAGTAGTGCAGAGAGAGACCCAGATCAAGGACAAGGAGCAGGGAGGAGAGGCGATCAATGAGTTCAGCCTGAACAGGAACCTTGTCAGCGTGCCAGACGCAGTAGAAAAGGCCCTTCCAGAGCTTCTTCATGTCGTCTTCGGGAAGTTGGGATTGGGAAGGAAGCCAGGTCTTGAAGAGGACTCGAAGAGCCTTGTCTCTAGTAGCCTTGTTGCAGCAGGCAAGCTGCTTGATGAGGGAGCGACCCAGCTGTGACCCGTTCTCCATCAGTTCGGAAGCCGATAGAGATAAGATGGATGCACAGTCTGGCCTCAGGGTAAACCCTAGACCTTCGAGGTTGAGGACGAAAGAGGGATTTTAGTATAAAGGGTTTGAACTATCAAGTTTGGGAAAGAGAGACCAGAGCATTCCCCGGGATTTTGATTTTCACAGACTGCGTAATGCCAAAGGTTTCGTCGCCGTTGTATTTCTTGTTTGGTTCGGTGAAAATGGAACCCTAGCCATTCTTCTCTTTGCGAATCACATTATACAAATCCTTTTTTATATTATAAAAAAAGGGAAAAAATCTTGATTGTATTTATTATCTAATGCCAGAACATTATGGTTGAGTGGGTAAGATGAATATTTAAAAGATTAAAAAGTTACAGAATCAATCTTACGGAGTGGCTTGGTATATTTTTCAAGAAATAACTTTTTGGAAACTATACTTTTCAGGAAGTACACTTCTCAAAAAGTGTATATATATCTTACTTATTTCATTTTTTATTTTTCATCTTACTTATTTCATTTTTTATTTTTCGGGAAGTTGAAATTAATTTTTTAAATTAATATATTATGTATTAGTATTAAAAACATAAATATCCTTCTAATTTATAATAAAAAAACATTGGCCAACAAAAATTTATAATAAAACATACTATTTATTATAGTAACATATGGTCCAGACAAAATTATAACAGCATACTAAAAAACCTCAAACTAAATAAAATGTTCCGAGTATTGATTATACTTAGGTATAATACTAAGAACTAAACATCAGGTAATAATATACTGAGCACATAAGTCTTCCTAAAATCTTCTAGAAGACTAAAAAAGTAATCAGTTTCCAAAGGATTAAGTGCAATTTTTCTTCCAACTACAATGATTTCTTCTTGAGTTAACCCTTCTAATTTCATCAACTCTCCATTAATAGTCATTCTCCTATCCACTGCTTCAGACTCATGCTTGAAGTAATTAGCAAGTCTGCCAATATGTTCTCCAGCTACTTCCATTACACAACCTAATTTATCCATATGTCCTGAAAGTTTCTTGGCCACCACTATCGGATCATTTCTTTTCCTTTTATTCATAGTAACTAATGTTGGATCATTATTTGTGGGAGCAAATTGGGTTGACTGATTTTCAGTTGAAGGAGTTGTCTCCATATTTTCATCACTATTTATTTCTGATGCAAATGACACATGTTGTACGCCCTCCATATCAATTCTGTCAACTGCATCAGCTGGGTTCTCAGAAGCATCCCCAATTGCTCTATCTCTTCCATATACATAATCCAACTCATCATAATAAGGAAATGGCTTAAATCTCAAACCAGCTGCATTTGGATGACTCTGCATGAAAAAGCCAAGTATTAGTAATAATTGATTTGTTAATGTAAAATATATTCTTCATAATAATTAAAAATAAAACACTACCTTAATCCAATTCTCTCAAACATTATCATCACAAGTAATATATTTATCTTTGTCATTCCAACCGAATCCACTACATCTTGGACTTTTCATTTCAGCAATAGCATGATACTTGTTCCTCAAAATTTTAACCCTTGAATCAACATGTGAATCAGCTTCCATTTGACATGTAGGAATTTTTTCAAGTATCATTCTCCTCAGCTCAAGTTGATAACCTGCTTTAAATTGTCCATTATCTTGTTTCCATCCTCCCATATTAACTAGGTCCACCAATGAAGAAACTAAAGCTGCATCTTCTTGTTGTGTCCATCTAACACAAGCCTTTTTCACTTTACTTGTAGAAGCCATTCCTAAAAAAAAAAATATATTAATGGATTTTTTGTTAACCATACTAAGAAGTTTTCTAATTGGTACAAATTGAATAATTGGATATAATTTGCATGATATATAACATATGAAACATTTTCATTAATAAGCAAAAATACAGAAAAGCATGTCCCCATCTTTGTAAGACAAACAATTATTTTAACAATGAAACAACATGATGTCAAATATTTCTTCTCTGCCTCCATCTACTGAAAATCTCATTAGCTAGATTTAGTCTAAAATTATTCCATTCTGAAGAGTTCTCTAGGTGTTCAATTAGTTCTCCTCCATATACATCTTCAACTCCTTGTTCTACTTGCAGCTGATCTAATTGGCTTTCAATTGGATCTGATTCCATGTTCATCCTAATAAAATTATGCAACAAAGCACACGCTGAGATGATCCTACAAACGGTCTTCACTGGGTACCATGTTGTGCACCTCATGATACCCCATCTCATTTTCAATAACCCAAAGCATCTCTCAATGACATTTCTTGCTCGAGAGTGCTTCATATTGTATCATTCTTCAGCTGTCCTTGGCTCGTGTCCAGACTTCCAATCATTCAAATGGTACCTTTGTCCTCTAAAAGGGGTTAAGAAGCCATTTGAATTCATATAGCCAGCATCACATAAGTAATAGTATCCTAACATAAGGGGAAAAAAAAGAGTCCAACATTATTGAATTTTATAATATTACATTTTCAATACTAAAATTTAATTTTCTTTAATTGTTACCTTGAGAGACTTTTAACGAATTTCTTCTAGCAAGAGCATCTCGAAGTACTCTATTATCATGCGCAGATCCCTCCCAACCAGGTAATATATAAATAAACTGTAAATCTTGTGAACAAACTCCTAAGACATTAGTAGAGAGATCTCCCTTTCTATTCCTATACCTAACTTTATCTTTTTCTCCAACACGAACCTTAATATGTGTTCCATCTAAAGCTCCCAAACAATTCTACAAGACAACATGAACCTTGTTAGCTATCATTTATGATTTAGAAAAAAAAACATAGTTAAAGATAGCAAACCTTAAACCACTTCCACTTCTCATCGGAGCAAGTTTCAGTGACCGGTTCAGGCTTCTTAAGAAGAAGATAGTGACATCTCAGTACAGCTTCAAGGACACAATTAAAATGCCTAGATATTGTTTCACCACTCCTTCTAAAAAACAATTTGGCTCTTCTATGTTTTGTATCATGCGAGAGTATGTATAAAAATATAGCCACCATTTCTTCCACATTCATGTTTTTATTTCCTTTTAGCCCACCAAAATCCTTAAGCATTTCACATAATTTATAAAAACATGTTTTATTCATTCTTAAATTATCAATACAAGTTTCATCATCACCTTTAATAATTGATGCTAAATTTAAAATCCTATTTCTCAATCTTTGTTGAGTAGTCTCACTATAACTATAATTTATGGGCATAGGAATTCTAACATTTAACATAGCAACAGTATGCAAAATCTTTTCCAAAATTTCCATAGTCATGAGCATCATTTTAATATAAATAATAGTACAAGAAGCAACCATCTTCTTCTTTTTATACACTGAAAGTCTTGCCATTACTGTAAATTGATAAACAAAGACAATAAAGACATGATTAATAATAAGAATATTATAACCCAAAAAGAAACATACATATGATTATTTAATTCTTAAAGTGTGGATCATCTAACTCCAAATAATTAGATAATATCAGTTGAGGAAACAGATAAAAAGAAATAGCTAAATAATTTTTTAACTCTAGCAAAAAAAATATGCCTATATCATTAATTTCAGTATTGTTTTTTTTTTTATAGGCAGGAATTAAAGAAAACAAAACAACTAACAAAAAACAGAACTACATAACCCCAGCCTCCTGGATCTTCACGCAAGTGAGCGTTCGGGGTATCACTTGGAGACCATATCCATGGTTAAGGGCTTCCTTTGCAAACAAATAAGCTATTTCATTCTCATCCCTTGCTATAACCATAAGGCAAGCTATCCAATCTCTCTGCAACATTTGCTGAACTTCGACAATAATATCCCAGTTGTCATGCAACTCTGAGCCTCCATTATTGATCAGTTCCACCACTTCAGTAGAATCACAAAAGATTCTCACTTGTCGAAACCCATTATCCCAGGCACGTCTTAAACCCATGAGACAGCCCCATAATTCTGCCATGATGCTATTTCCATCTCTGAGACGGAGCGTAAAAGCTTCTACAATCTCGCCATTTGAGCTTTTGATCACTCCCCCATAACCCACAAGCTTAAACAGGTTAGAACATGCTCCATCCACATACACCGAGACCCATTCCTCTCCTCTTCCATCACCTACATTTCTACCATCGTTTAAGAGAGCTCTAAGATCTAGTCAAGCCATCTTGGACAAGTTCTTCGTCATACACCCTAAAATGCCAAAAGCTTCCGATTTGCATGTCGAGATGTGTTCCTGAGACCCTTGGTGAACTCGTTCATTCCTTCGCTTCCAAAACAACCAACACAAAATACCAAACAAATCACTCCACCTCCCTTGGCTAACATGTCTCTTGTTGTCAAGATTAATAGCCACCCACTCTTGCAAATTACTATTCCAGAACCTTCTATCCGAGAGTGATATTCCCAAATTAATCCAAACTTCACGTACCTAATCGCAATCTCTACTCATGTGTAACATGTATTCTTCCCTTAAACAAACGTCACACAAACCATTGGGATGTAGACCTCGCCTAAACTTAGCTGCATTCGTGAGAAGATTTCCATGAAGGAGAAGCCACAAATGTGACTTACATCGTTGTGGAGCTCTCACTTTCCACACTTTTGACCATAACGATCTTCCCTGGGCCATGTCATTGGAAAGAATTCCATATGCTGACTTAACAGTAAACCTGCCACTTTTCTCGTGCTTCCAGCGAACTGTATCCTGGTCATGCCGCTTAACTAGCTCCATCCCATTGTATGTTTTCTCCCAGATAGACTTAATTCAATTCCAAACCCTTGATCTGCTACGCTTCATCTCTATTCTAGGGAACAAATCCTCTCCACATCTATATTTCCCCTCATGACATTCACCCAAAGAGCCTGTCTATTTGTAACAAGCCCCCAACCTAGTTTCATAAGGAAAGCTTTATTCTGGGTACGAGTATGTCGCAGACCCAGGCCTCCCGCACTCTTATTTCTGCACACTTGATCCCAAGCCACCAGATGAGTCCCTCTCCTTTTTGGAGTCGACCCCTACAAGAAACTTCTAGCACTCTTCTCAAGCTCATCACAACAGCTAGCAGGTAGTAGGGTCGTTTGCATAACATGATTCGGGGCCGCTGCCACAACAGACTTAATAAGAATATTCCTTCCCGCTGCCACAACAGACTTAATAAGAATATTCCTTCCCGCAAACGACAAGGAATTAACCTTCCAACTACTTAATTGCTTTCGCACTCTATCAACAATGAACTGATAAGTGTCCTTTGTTACATGTTCATGGTGGAGGGGTACCCCAAGATACCTTCCAAGGTCCGCAGAGCGCACAAATCCCAACTCTTCACTTAATTGGCTTCTCACATTATGATTTACATTCTGGGAAAAAAACACACGTGTTTTTGCAGTACTAACACGTTGCCCAGATGCTTCACAAAAAACGGTGAGACACCTTTTGATTACCTGGACTTGTTCTAAATTTGCTTCAGCAAAGATAATTAAGTCATCTGCAAAGAAAAGATACGATATAGGAGGTCCCATTCTATTTAGCCGAATAGGCTTCCAGTTCCCTTTTTTCATTTCCGCTTGCATAAGATGGGCAAGCTTTTCCATACAAATCACAAATAAGTAGGGAGAAAGAGGGTCCCCTTGTCGTATACCTCTAGTTGGAAGGAAAGATTCAGCCTTACTACCATTCCATAGAATCTGCATTGAGGTAGATGAAATACAGCTATTAATAAGATTAATCAACTATCCCGGAATCTTGATCTCTTTAAGACAATCAATAACAAAAGACCATCGGATCCGGTCATAAGCTTTCTCAAGGTCAATTTTAATGGCCATGAAACCTTTCCTTGTTTTCAGAGTTCTCATTGAATGAATGACCTCCTAGGCAACTATAATATTATCAAAACTAAGCCATCCAGGAACAAAACTGCATTAATTTGGAGCAATAATCTCAGGTAGAATGAGCTTAATTCTATTTGCAATGACTTTAGTAATAATCTTATAAATCACGTTGCAAAGACTAATAGGACGAAAGTCCTTAATTTGCTCCGGAACCTCCTTCTTGGGTATAAGCACAATGAATGTCTGATTTATGTCCTTAACAACCTGTGGGCAAATACTAGCTTTAGTAATAAGATCAAAAACAGAAGAACTCACAGTAGCCCACTGGTTCTGAAAGAAGAGAGCATTAAAGCCATCCGGACCCGGTGACTTGAGAGGCCCCATGCTGAACAAAGCTTCTGCAATCTCCTCCTTCATAAAAGGCACTTCCAACTGTCGGATTTTCTCCTTATCAATGCAAGGGAAGCCAACGTCACAATTCCATGCACCCTTGATTGTTTCCTCTTCACGAAACAGATTGATAAAAAATGACGTGGCAGTTTGTTTTATTTCCTTCATGTCGTATATCCAAACCCCTTCATCATTTTGTAAAACTTCAATTCTATTAATCTTCCTACGTCCATTTGCCTCAACATGAAAATATTTAGAATTCTTATCCCCCAAGGAAAACCAATCACACTTAGCTTTTTGCGCCCACATAACATCCTCTTGAAGAATAGTCTCCTCCAATTCAAGCCAAAGCTTCCTTTGCAATTGTTCAAGAGAAAAGGATTGCTCTCCTTCACCAAGTTTTTTATTAATCCCATCAAGTCTGTTCAAAATTCTTCTTTTTTTATTCCCTAAATGCCCGAACACCTCCTTACTCCAAACATTAACTCTATTTGTGAATAAATCAATATTTTCACACCAAGGTCCGTCACTAGCCCAAGACTTAGCCACAAAATCATTAAAATCTGAATGTATAATCCAGGAAGCAACAAATCTGAAAGGTCTCTCCACATGCTGCACCTGGTCATCAGGAGTCATTTGTAGTAATATGGGCCGGTGGTCAGACTTGAAATGGAACAGAGCAGTAGACTTAGCATTCAGGAAACGATCAAAAAAGGAATTATTAATGAGCACCCTATCAAGTCTGCTACGATAATCATTTCGACCCCACGTGAAAAATGGTCCATAATTCCGCATATCAATAAGACCCATGTCCATAAACCAATTAAAGAAATCCTTGTCAACTTGATTCCTTGAGTGCAATGTGGACTGCCTTTCATTGCTAAAAAGAATACTATTAAAATCTCCTCCAATGCACCACGGACCATCAACTTGCAAACCAAACTCAGAAAGTCTAGCCCAAAGTCGTCTTCTCTTAATTGCATTAGTACTAGCATACACACAAGTAAAAAAGTAGTTAATACCATCCGAAACCAAGCAGAAATGCATAAACTGGTTATCAATTTCTATAGCCTTCAGATCCCACTTATCACTATCCCATAAGACCCAAATGCCACCACTCAGCCCATTAGCATCTCTAATTTCGAAATGTTTAAAACCCAATCTTCTAGCAATTTTCCTTGCTTTTGGTCCGCTGGATCTAGTTTCCAATAGAGCAAGAAAATCAATTTTAAATTTTCTACATAGTTCCCTGACAAGACCTGGAAAAGATTTTTTTGCAGTACCTCTATAATTCCAAAAAAGACAATTCATGAGATAACCATATCATTTTTTTCTTGGCTTTTAGGGCCTGTACTCTCCATTAAACCATCAGTCATCGTCCCGGTCTCATCCGTGCTAATTGAGTCCATATTAGACGTGAATTCACTATCCAACCCACGCTCAACCTCCATTAAATTTTTATCTTCCCCTTTTTGATCCAAATTATCCACCTTAACCTCTTGGTTAGGAGAGCCTGTTAAGTTGCTCCCATTAGTTTGGGCCTCCTCATGGCCCATAAGGACATCAAAAGGGTTAGGTGATTCTAAGAAACCACCATTCTTTATGTTGCTGGGCCCTACATCAAAACCAATAGGATGCTTTATTCGATATTCTTTTCCAGATTCTACATTCTTTCCTTTCCTTCTCCTTTCATGCGTTACTGGGACCCACTGTTGCCTATTGAAAACCTCCTTCCCAAAAATTCGGGATTCTCCATTAATACCAAGAGAAAATCTCTCCTTTGATGACTGAATATTCAGGTCAACATGTTTCATATCCCGAGAATCCCTCTCAATCATTCCCATCTGCTTGCCTTTCGGATTTCTTACGTGATAGCCATCCTTCTGTCTCAAAGATTTCGTGATAACATTAAACCATCGAACTGGCCGTTTGACCAGATTTTCTGGGCCAAACATCTCCTTGCACGGTGGTTCTACCTCACCAGATTCCCTCCAGTCATTCTCCGACTCCCTCCCCCGCTTCTGATGCTCCGTCAATGTTTTCTCGTCCTTCTTACAATTTTCACTCTCACTATCCTAATGGCTATTCTTGCCCTCGTCCTTTTCCTTCTTGTCTCCACCATTATTCTCCTCCGCAACCATCGTAACATGACATTCAGGACAAACATCCCGATGATGACCATACTTTCCACATGGAAAACAAATAAGGTGCAAACTCTCATATTCTATATGTCTATTCTTACCAAATATGGCGATGGCTGGTTTGAGCCTCTTCTGCAAATCAATTTCAATGCAAATACGTGCATATCTTCCTCTAGCTGTCATATATGTTATGGAGTCCACTTTCAATGTCTTCCCAACCAAGTTCCCAATCTTGTTCAAACTTTCGGCATTAAAAAATTCTAAAAGTAACAGGGGAATTCTCACCCATGCTGCAATTTTCTTCTGGGTCTCGGCACTCCATGGATCAAAATTAGGACGCCATCTTTGAACTAGCAAATAATGATCCGCCACCATCCACGGACCATCAAAGTAAACATAATTCAGATCGTCATCACTTGCAAACGAGACAACAAAGTAGCCATTGTCCATATCTCTCACTTGATACGTCTCCTTAGTCTTCCACAACCTTTTAAGACCAGCCTTCAATCCCCACAGAGGGAGATCTTTCCCTAGCAATTTGATAATAAGCAACTTTTTCCAAGGAGCACACCAACGTTCGTACTCCTCTTAGGTAATAACAAGAGTAGGAATCAGATCATCTCCATCCTCATCACCCTGTTTACCTTCATCCTCAGTCCCAGATTTGTATCCTTTCCCGTCCCCAAAAAAACTTTTCAGACCCTCAATATGTTCCTTCCAAGCCGCTTCGAAAACATTGCTCCCTCGTCCATCCCTCACGCAGTTCCTAGGCTCGGCATCTAGAAGCTTATCTTTATACGACAAGCTTTTTTCACAACCCTCCAAACCCTTTGATCACCTTCGTCACCATCTCTGCACTGTCTAATCTTCTTCTTGTTCCTCTCTCTCGCATCCCCTTCCTCCGTGCCTCCGCCGTCGTCCGTCGACCTTCCATCTCTGCTCATGACTTAAGCTTTTCCCCAATTACTATTTCTTCAGGGTTGAGTTGGTTAGCATATCGAGTATTGTCCAAGCTTTCAGTATTATTTTTGATGATATGCCATCGATTCATCATTTTATTCATCAAACTATTTATTAGTAATTTCACTGTAACTAAATACTCATGAAATTGAGAAACCATTATATGTTCTTGGCAAGAGATACCTTATTCCCATATCCATGAAAATAATGGAGAAGAAATTTAACATCGTTAAATTATAAGAAGAGAAAAAAGAAAGGCTTCACAGGTCAATTGCGTTTTGTGTAATATCTAATTTAAGCACTTCAGTTTGAGACGTAAGCCTCTATCTCGTGAAGTGTCAAATTTCATTATCAAGCCTCTTATGACTTTATAGTTGATGGCTCCTTGTTTTTTCCGTAATTGACCGCACACCCATAATTAAAGAACAGGAGATGATGTTAACCAAAAAAAAGTAAGAGACGATGAAAGGGTATCATTAGACTGTACATAATAATTAAGCAATAACACATCCTCAGCATGAAAAAGAGAGTAAATTGTTGAATACCTATTGCTTTGTTGCCTTGCCGACGAGAGAAGGAGGTCGAGACGCAAAAGTGATTCACAAGGGGTTGGGTTTAAGGTTTTAAAGGGTTAAAAGTGTTTTTGAAAAATAATTAAAAAATTAAAGGATAATTTTGGTAAATAATTATAAAAAGCTCGGGAAGTAAAACTTCCCGAAGTTTAAGTCAGGAAATACAACTTCCCGAGGAGAGGCTCAACTTCCCGAGAAGATGAATTTTTTTTTAAACCAAGCAAGATTGATTCATTTACTTCCCGGGAAGATTAACTTCCCCTACTTACTTCCCCTATACCAAGCGAGCCTAAATATCAAAAGGATAAGCAAATGCTTTCAGGAAAAAGAAAAAGAAAAAAGGGAAAGGAAAACCTAGAATGAGATCAGCTTTTCTGTGTATTATAGAAATTTTTAAAAATAACATTCAAAATTTACGAATAATATATCTTAGGAAAAATGAGTTCAGTTTTTTTTAAAAAAAAAAAGCAAAAAGAAAACCTAGAATGAGATTAGGTTTTCCGTGTATTATAGAAATTTTAAAAAAGAATATTCAAAATTTACGAATAATATATCTTATTATAAATGTTATATTAATATTAAACGGTTAATAATATAATTAGGATTTTCGAAACTAAAAATAAATCATCAATATTTGATTCATTCAATACAGTATACACACAAACTTTGGGAAGCCAACCTTCAAACCATAGCTTATCATATTTACAAATAGTGAAGTGTCACACTAATTAATTACCTTTATATGGCCGGAGGCCTATTAGTTGCTTTCTAATCTCACTCTTTTTCCATTACTCTTTTTCATTTTAAATTTCGAATTTTGTGTCCATTCAAATCAATATATCATCATAATATCAATATATATAAACATATATATTAACTGTAATAAATTTTGTCAAAGAAATTAAATAAACAAAATTAAATATAATAAAGTCTTACTATGAGGTATAAAAAATTTGATTTAAACAATTTTTTTCTTTTTCATTGAACTGGTGTGAAGTCTTTTTTTTTTTTTGTAATTAATTTTTACAGATTTTTTATTTATATTTTCAACTAATTTTAAAGGTCAAATTGATTTGAACCAAAGGCAATTCATTAACTTTTCCAATCGAATAAATCAATTCAATCTGAATTTCTAGCCTGTGAATACTGTAATATTTCATTTTGTAATCAACTTATTTTTTGGTTAAATCTATAATTAATATTTGAATTTTAATGTTATTTAAATTCGGAATCATTCTCCAAAGTTACATAGTTTTTTATCTTAGCTCTAAATCATCAATTCCCTTATTTTATTTTGTTTGATTGTAATAATAGAAACAAATTCTGTGAATACAATATTTTTTATTCACAGAATGGCACCTCAAATCAAAGGTATGAAGTTCTTCTTGCGGGTCACTTTCTCTTTATTGGGCAAATAAATGGTGGATATTATATATTATGATTTATTCATCATCCTCCAGATTCAAGTGAATTAATGAATACAAGAACTTCAATTTAATTTCAGTTAATCACCAGTTCAACATCCTGTACTACATTACTTAATATTATCATATATTAAGTTTTTTTGACCAAATTATATATTAAGTTCAGATGAATATTATATATTAAGATTGTGATTATTGGAACTTCCCCCTTCTCTAATCACATTACTGTACTAAACATATCTAAAATTTGAAATGTAATTTGTAATAAAGCTTGCTTCTCATCAATTTAAAGTTATAAACAAATATTCTGGAGGCAGAAGATAGCATTACAATTTGATCCAAAGTGGTCTTCTCTTCATTGGAATTTAATACTCTTGAATATTTTAGCCAAAAGAAAAATGTTGAGACATTATTGTCATTAATTCAGGTTCCTAAAAGAATATATACACCTCCTTCTAACTTTGTGTTTTGGTGGGGACATTATTGTTATTACTATTGCTAGCCGCACGTCGTGAAACAGGGTGGTTCCATATAAACTTGGCATACTCAGGGTGATCAACAAAAGGATTCCGATTATGCTGATAAAACTTGCATATTCTTTCATTTCTTAGCTTCTCTTCTCTCGAAGGTGGATCGACCTCATTCCATTTTAACACCGTTGAAAGAATTCCCATCTCTTTCTTGCCTGCATACAAGTAAGTGGCATAACATAAATTTCAACCTACTCTGTATGTATGCCTTCAGATCCTGCACCACTTATCAAATGCAAGTTCAGGTTCTTACATTCATGGCTGAAAGGTTCATGATTAGCATGAAGTAATAATATATGAGATGAAAAATCTTAATACTTTAATCAACTTTCACGGAAACAAGTATCACAACACATCCACCTTGAATTTATCAGGCATATGAAAAAGGATGAGGTTACCTATTCAAAAGGAAAACATGAAACATACCTGTGTTGGGAGTATCTGAGAGGTGGAGACCTGGAATTCTTCCTGATTGTCCAACTCCATAACTGACTTCCATGTACATCAACGCCCTCGCAATATCCCCTCTAACCTGAGAATTGTTTAATTTTTAAGGCATATCTATGAAAGGGGTATAATGCCAGAAAAAGTTTGAGTCAATAGTAAATTAATTTTCTAGGCAGAGAGAGAAATCGACATCTACAGGATTCTTTTACCAATTCTTAATTGTTTTCTGGGTACAAGTTGCCAGTGAAAATCAGTAAAATAGAGCTTGATAGCAAACTAGCAATGTTTACTGTTGAGGCTAAGTAATTCAATGCTCCAAGCTCAGAAGCCATCATTTTAAAACTGGGCAGGAAAACTCAAATCTAAGTAAACATATGGAATTACCAAGCTAGACCACAGCAAAATCTCTCATCTGATCAGCAATCAAGGGTGAGAGAGAGACACACACACACTACCTGCCTAGGTGGAGCCCATCTTTCCTTATCTGTTTCAGTGTCCAGAGCAGCTTCCTTGTTTGCTGGCTTCAAACACTTTGTGGATTTAGCATCGCATTCTCCATAGTACTTGTTCCCCCTTGATGCATTAACTGAGAGAAATTTTTACTATTAATAGAAATCAGAATCTTGTGTTCAAATATATCAGGCAGCGGATTCCCTTACCATTTACATCAGCAGGGCGAATGTTATGTAGATCAGTTAAAGAAGGACCATTTGTTAGTCCATAAGAACGAGGCCATAGATGCTCTCCTGCAAAATGTTTAGTCCATCGTATATTACTTTGTCTCATGAGCTACAACTTATTATTGCGTCTACATTATCTTATTCCTGTCTAGAAGAGGCTTAGGTTTCTTCTTATTTTCACAAAAATTCCCAGACAAAACCTTTGTGTTTCTGTAGTGTCAGGACTTGATCAAGCCATCAGACATGTATCATGTATCCAAAAGGACCAAAACTAAGAGGGTTAGTTGATTCTGGCAAATCCAACCAAAAAAAAGAAGGTTGAGCATAATGACAAGCAAATTTGCTTCAAAGCAATTGATCTAGATAAGATTTGCGACATTAAGTTTCTAAATTTTATCCTATCTTTTGCTTTTGCATTTGCATTCAGTCAATACCAATATCAAATTATGTCCTCAGTCCTTCAGGCAAAAGCCTCCCTTTTCCTACTCACAATAATCATTAAAACTTTGAATTGTCACTGATCATACTTATGTTCAAGGACTCTCCAATATCTAGATCAATTTTCCCGGTAAGTTTAGACAACAATATGACCTGGTTAAAAAGTTAAGCGTATATCTTACTACTTTGAAATGACATATAAAGCAAATCTGAGATGCGTGTATTTTTCTCAGTCTTTGGTATCAAAATATCAAAAGAGAATAAACATGTGAATTGAATATTATGAGCAACAACTACAAAAACAGAACGTGATTGAGACTAGTTAGTAACTGACATCAATGCAAGATAACTCCAGCAAATTGACTAGTTGACTCACTATTCCATCCCTGTGGCTTTCCTGATAATTGTTTTGGGACAACTCTCAAGGAGTATATTTCAACTCTGGACAGCATGAACCATAAATTATATAAAAGTCAGCTGATATGGTTATATAAAATATTACAAATTGAAAGATTAATGCAATATCAGTTATGCTAAGTCCATACATTTCTGATGAAGCATGGGGTTCATCAACATTAGCAGCATCAAGAAACTTGAGGGCATCCCACACCTGTCAATTAAATTAAACATCTTAGATTCTAGAACCAATTTAGTTGTACAAAGATTTAATCAAAATTAAAGCACCAAATGAAATAAAAACCAGAAATGACCTCTTTGTAGGATAAAGAATGATGTGGGGCAACAATGCTATTCAGCTCTTTCTTAAGTGCTTCACCTCTTAAATGCTTCACGGAGGAATAATAAGTGGTAATATCCTCGCAAGCATAGGTAGAGGGAGCTTGATAGTCGTGAGCTTCAGCAACAAGATTGAGAAATAGCAAGTACAAGGAGATGATTCGAGAAAGCCATCTCCATGAGACATTAAAACATGTTAACCACGGTGTTTCCCACAAACCCCTAGTGACAAAATGATACTTTGCATCATAGCTTCTGTACCTAGATAATCGAAGAGGAAGGGAAAAAAAGAAAGCGAATAGGAATTAGAAGGTAACAATGAACTAAATTGGAAAGACTGGAAAGAACAAAAATACAATATAATCACAATAATATCATTTATGAAATACACAGGTTGCCACAAAGAAGCTGAAACATTAATGATCAAACAGCTAATCTTTCTCGTTCAGTTTGTCGATATCTCATGAACATTCTACATACAAATAACTAGGTTGAACAAGTTGACCGTCATTAAGCGGGGGAGAAAACCCGAAACCTTTAACTCGTAGTCTTTACCAACAATACCCAACAATCAACAAATTTGATGATTATCCATGTCCGAACTAACGATAGTGTACCAGCTAGAATGACTGCAGTAATCCAGAAAAACAACCCCATCAATAATTAAAAAAGATATCAATAAAATCATTCCTATATCTTTCTCCAACCATTCGACAATGTTGAAGGATTTGAAAATGTTTCATCAAATTCAGATACTTTCTAAAAAAGAGTGGCGCTGGAAAAACGAGGGAATAATTGACGAACCTATCATAGATAGTAGAAGTTGGAATTAGAGGCTTTCGACTGCTTGCACAAGCAACCCAACTGCGACGTGGGAATGGGAGAAGGGGAAGTGTGGAGAGTGAGAAGAGCTCAAAGGTTGGCATAAAGAAGGGAAAAAGATAGTGGCGGGCAGAAAATGATGCCTTGGGTCTCGGCAGACTCTCCATTCTGATTTTGAAGTTGATAAGGCAGGGCAGTGTGTTCTGAACTGAAAGCAAAGCGATAGAACAACCTCCGATAGAAGGCCAGCATTGGAATTCTGAGATGCTGCTCCAAGATGATTTCCAACAATTCATATTTTTAAATTTTTTCATTTTTAATGGTTTATTTTAATTTAAAAATATTTGAGTTATTTTCATTTTATGCCTTTTTTAAAATAAAAATTAAAACATGAAAAGTGGTGTCTGAAAAATAAAAAAGTTGACAGCAACTTTTTTTGGACCAACAAGATAACAACCGTTGAAATACTATTTTTTGTGAAAAATATGAATAATATTCATGTTTTTATTTTAAAATAACATTTTTAAATTTTGTCATCAAAATATTACTCTCATCTTAATAAGATCTTTTTAAAAAGCAAAGTCGTTTAATTTAACTTTTAAAAAAATCTTTCTTCGTGACCAAATTGTTCATTCATTAAATAAGAAAGAAATCTAATTTCGCATGGTTATTAACTAATGATATATATTTAGTATTTACACGGATATCTTTAATTTATAAAATGACATAATTTTGTATCAAAACTAAAATTCAATATTTAAAAAATTCACAGAAACTTATATGCGAGGGGATAGAAGTTTCAAAGTGGTACCCCTGTATACATATTCCATAATGGCGTTGCAGAGCATAACTAACCGGGTTGTCAACTAGAAATTACCCTTATATCAGATCAGGGAGGAAACTTATATTAATAATGGTGGCTTCACTTGCCAAACTACAGCAAATTTCATTCTAATACATATTTATATTCTTTTTATTAACCTAACTACTCCCTCCGGTCCTATATGTAGGACATTTTACCTTGATCCTGAATATAAGACCCTTTACAATATACGATGTGATATTTATTATACATTTTAAAAAGTATCCCTATTTAATGTATCAAAAAAAAAGAGAGAAAGATTAAATAAGAATAATTTTAAAAAAATATTTAGATTTTCAGAAAAATTGAGGTAGTTAATTAGTTTTAACTCTCTTTCTTAATTCACGTGATTTGATTAAAATGATCTTATATTAAGAACCAGAGGAAGTATTGTATATCTAAAATGCCCGATAACACATAATTAATCATTTCAATAACTGTTAATAGCATATTAATGATTAAAGTTTAATAATAGAGACCAAGTTGATAATTAATAATTTTTACAATTATAAGAACCCTAATAAGTTTTAAATTACAAAAATCAAATTAAAAATTACGTAAACCTATAGACCTGAACAAAATATTTGAACCAAAAGAAATTCCAAAATTGATAAGGAAATAGATATATACCATATCCATGTTCGCAAAGTAATTCATGAAAGAATGGGAAAAAAATGTAATTCATGAAAGAAGCTTTTGCAATTACCATAAAAAAGCAAATAAATACCAAAAAAAAAGGGGGGGGGGAAATCCTTCTAGAACTGTTGGTAATACCGAATAGAGAACATAAGGAGGATGTTGTTCGCTGAATCCAAAAGGAAATAGAGGAGATGCACTGGTAGGCCTCCATCTCTTGGAAAATATTAATCAGTGAAGGGCTTTTTTTCAATTAAGTTGCATCATTGATTGTGCTCTCTGCAAGCAGGTCATCATCATATGAAACAGGTGTCCTCAATCTATCATGTACTGGGATACGTTTCTCTTCTGAAGCAGCAGATGGTTCCTTTTCATTTTGCACTGAGGATGCGATCATAGCGCTGCCTGAAACATTTTCCTCAGTCCCTTTCCCTATGGAAAAGACCACTTTTTGAGGAGAATCCTCTTTCTTTTGCCCCGATACTTGCTCAGCATTTGCCCGTCTGAATTGCTTCTGCACGATTATCATATAAAATTCGTCAGCAATATCCAACAACTATTATCGAGTTGAATTATCATCTAAGTTTTAATTAAGATGATGCCTAGCCTTGGTTAAGCTAAACCACATGCGCAACAAACCAAAGGCTGCATATAATATACTTGATGAAGTGGTTGCCCCAGTTAATTCAGTAGCCCTGGGGAAATAACTATACTTTTCAGGGGAAAAGAAAAATGCAGAGGGATAACTGAGCTCTAGAACCTCTTAAATGGTTGTTCCCCTCCCCATAAGAGAGAAACCCTATTCACAATTTTCCTACCCCTTCCTCTTTTTTAGACCACATATGTGTAACCCTCCCCTGCATACATTACGAGGTGAATCTTAAAACATTGCATGAGCACTAGAAAAATTAATCACACACCTCAAAGTCCTTCGCTTTTTTCATGATCTCTTTGTAGGCTTTTGGTTCTCGAACTTTGATGATATTCCACAATATGCCCCCACCTGTCCGTTGGCGTCTACCATCAGCAGTCATCTGGCCTCCACAAGTTTGGATAGCATCAACCTGTGGTTTTGACAGGTCATTATACAAGTTTATGATGTATCAAATTGGACAGATAAAAAAAACAAAACACAACCCAAAATTAACTTGGCCTTATTTTTCTGGGATACTAGCAAGATTTATCCCATTTATACATAATGTAGGAACAGCAGACATCATCCACTTCAATTGCTTGGAGAGTGTATGGTACACAAATACATTAATTATAATCCCAAATTCTCTTTGTCAACTAGAAAAAAGAAGAAAGTCATCATATACCAAAATCTCAGCCAAAAAGTCCTAACTTAATCATGCCAGCGTAGAAAACCAGGAGCAAGAGACAGATGAAGATTTTAGGCAGCAGATGACCAGAAATCAATGTCTTTTCAAAAAGTTGTTCTGTTAAAAGAGATATTAAGAGTGATTCACCTAAGTTCAAGATTAACTCACTTAAACAGGAGGCAGTCCATTAGGAAGGAAGATTCCTAAACTTATACAAGCAAGCATATCAAGTACAACACAATATGATAGATGGAATATAATAATTTAATACAAGTATGGGGGATACATCCATGCACACATATATACATATATATACACATACATATATATAACAAATTAACACACGAAAAGATAAAATATAAAATAAGATGCCCATAACAAGCTAACAATAAAAACATGAACCTAATTAAAACGAAGAACTTTCATCTCCATTCACATCAATAAATTCTCTATAAGCTCTTAACCCATTTTGGAGTGTTTCAAAACATACTGGTGCATTTTGGAAAAAGTTTCAAAATGTATTTTACCCCAAAAAAAAAAGCCAGCAATATGCATGCGGAGTATGGTACACATCGTATTGGACAAATATCCAATACTGATACAATGCCTTTTTTCATATTTCAAGCTTCCTAGGATCATATACTTTGTACGAGCAAAAAATTACAGTTAAAAGTTGCCCAAAAAAAGGTATCGAATTCATAAAACAGAGGTCTTGTCATCAGAGAAGGACAAACAAAAAAGTCTTCAATGTAATAATGTATATTTAAAGAGAACTTCGGCTTGGACATCAATGGCCTGCTACGTTAGGTGAGTAAACACCACTTAGCTTACAGCCAGTAATTTCAATTCTTTGAGCGAAAACACTTTTTACAGATGCACTTTGACTGACAAAAGGAAGTAAAGAAATGAATATCAACCTTCATAATTAGTAAATGATGAAGTGGTTCAGCCAGGAACCTCAGATCTCAAGCACAGATGTGGAAGGGTCAAACAAGCTTCTGGAAGGAAAAATCTGCAAGGTTAGGGACACAAAATTGTGCATCAGAAATTATGAAAGGTTGAGTGGTTCTGTAGAAGAATGGATGAGCATCATCAACTCCAGGTTTGTCCAGATCAGGAAGAATCTAATTTCTCACCTTTCCTTAGAAAGAGTAGGTCAACTATGACTGCTCCCAGGACAAAGCATGCACCAATTCGAGAAAGAGAAGAAGGAGGGGGGGAAAAACAACTAATTACCAAAGGAATTTCTTTATAAAAACAAAAATGCAAGGCACACTTTAACTGAGGACTAATAGAAGACCCATACAACACAACCCCGCAACTTTTCTAAGGATGGAAATGGAACTACAGTTGTGGAAACCATCCTCAAAGGTGTTAAAGTGGTAGATATAAGATGAACCAGAAAATTAAAAAAGGTCATGCTCACAACAGTGGATGCTGCAGAGACTAATACCTCAAGGATCAAAGGTGCCTGTGCACGTGTGTGTGCGCGCGCGCGTGCTTTATAAAAAGAAAAAATAAAGGAGCAAAGTTGTTACAGCAAACTTATAGCAGACGATCAACCCTCACAACAAACGCCTCCACACAATTATAATGACATGAAAGGGTTTAGAATTGAGAAATCAGCAATTCAGTGTAAGAAAAACAGAAAAGGATTGGAAAATTTGTTCAATAAATTTAGGAAACATTAACATTTTAGCAATTGGTTACCAATCAACATCAAAAGTAAAAATTCAAATTTTTGCCAAGTAAAGGAAAATTAATAATACTGGGAGACCCTGGAAACATGATATCTTCAAGCGGACAGATTTGCATCAAAAGCAAAAACCCTCCCAGCTTTTGGTTTCATTAAATACTGTGATGCAAATTATTAAAGCCTCAAAATGCATTATTCTGTACATGGTTCTTCAGTCTGTTTTCCAACTTTCAAGATGCCATTATGTTTCACATAAAGCCTTACTTTGTCAGACTGATTAAGAAACTAAGCCTTCAATATGAAACCAAAATAGCAGCACATAAAAGGTTGTAATACCTCTTTGATGAGGTCGCTTAATGCTGAAACCCCAAGGCAACCTACAGCTGTGTATACCATGTATGACTTCTTCTCTTTCAACCGCCGACATGTCTCCAACACAAACCTGAAAAGCACATAATTTATTGGAATTTAATAATATGGAAAGGATTATATAAAAGTCAGGATAAGGAAATAGCAGTCATCAATGCTTCTTTTAATAACAAAATGAACGGGATGCAAGGAATATAAATCATAGGTACCTAATAATTTTAATAACAAAATTCAAAATACTATTGAATATTGAATTACAATGGCACCCTAGTTCATTTAGCCATCCATAATGGAAGATAATCATGGGGAAAGGAATGTTTTATTGAAACCTTTTGATTGTCTACGAGTCTTTCATAAGGAGAGAACAACAATGAATTATTTTTAACTAACCTTCCAAAATTCTCCTTCTTTATAATTCTAAGTTCTCATCGTCTTTGATTGAAGCCAATTAGTTTATTACCTTATAATTTTAAACATCCAGTCAAGGAAAAGAAAAGTTAGCATTTAACCATTCATTCCGCTCCCTTCTCTCCCCTTTCTTTTTCTTTAGATTCCTTCTTTCCCTTCCCTTGTCTTCCCAAATCCCAAATAAACCCAAAGATGGGGAATAACTGATGGGAAGGAAAGGGAGGGGAAGGTTTTGTTGCAACATTTTGCTTGTTTGGGATTATTAATAAGGGAAGAATGGTGAAGGATTTTCAACTAACCTTCCTCAATCCTCCAAGAGTCCTCCCTCTTCTATATTTCAAGTTTCCCCAATGTGGGGTATTTTAGAGGAGAAAGTTTCTCCAAACATGAGTAAGAGAAATTCTCATTTAACCACATCCTCCCGTGTTATTCCCTTCCCTCCCCACCCCTCCCCTCCCAACTCCTTAATGTACCCCAGAGCCGAGGGGCTTCCATCACTAAGAAGAGCAACGTGCAGGTTGAAAAGTAATTCCACGCCACTCAATTGAATGTAGTTTTTTATGTTTGCAGATATGTATGACTAAAAATCTAAGTAAGCGAAATTGGGTATAAAAATAATGATAATAAATAAATAACTGAGTGCAGCTTTCATGTATGACCTATTTTTTTATTTTCATAAGACTCTGTAATTCAAGGCAAACTTTGAAAAAAAAAATCTTTCCGATAAGAAAGAGGGTATACCTATTTATGTCAATGGATCCTGAACCCTTCCTCTTCCTCTTATTCTTCTTCTTATTAGCTCTACGCTTGTGATTCTTACTCTGAGATTCTTTATTTGCTATAATTATATCTTCACTACTGTTTTGCCCCATATCATTGTTTGAATCATGGTCCAGCAGCTCTCCTTCTTCAACATCAAGCATCTCCACATCGTCATCAACATTATCAAACCTCTCTTCTTGGTCAATTACGTCTAAAATGTTATCTTCGCGCTCCATAACAAACTGCTAAAATGGAAAGAATGGTTTATGCCTTGGTAAATGGAATAAGAAAAAAAATAAACCCCAAATAATCATCTAAAAACAATATTGCGAGAACTACAAAGCCATAAGCTCCAATACTAACCACGAAAGATGAGAAAAATGAAAGATGGAAACAAGAGGAAAAAAAATTGAGGCCGTCGTAGTTGTAACATGTGGCTTTACGAACCGAATAAAACGATATGAACTTTTGTTTTACTACCTTAAACGCCAAAGAAACAGAAACTCCGCCTCCTAAAGGGTACCTCACTGCTTAGTCCACTTGCCCTCCTCTCCAGATCGTTCTCTAGCGCGGCAATGGCTTCCCTTTGGTGAGAGTGTGACGACTGGCCAGAGGAACAAAGGCAACTCTGCGTTCGGTTTCTCTGCACCGGCAAAAAGGAAGCACCAAGATGCTGCTGTATCAAAGGCCACCGAACGTCAGATTAATCCAAAGATCAAGACTTTGCCACATCATTTAAAATATTTTGAGAACATTTTACCATTCAAAGAATCAAATCTCAACCGTTAATTTGACACAGTAAAAGTGGAATTTTCTTGTCTGTTACTTCTATTATTTATTTCTTTCTAATTTATTGTCTCTTTCTTTATAACCAATAAAATCAAGATATATCCAACTAATCAAAGTTTAAAACTTTTAAATTTAAAAATTAAAGAAATTATAAATATTTACATTTAAATAATCAAAAGTAACTATTAAATTTTAGAATTTTAGAAATGTTATAACTGATAGTACCATCAAAATAAAATGTAATATTCATAAAAAAATTACAGTGTTTATATATTATAAATAACAAGAGTTTTTTTGAATATTTAATTTTTTTAAATGTGATATTGAAGCGAGTACTTAATTTATACTAATAACCAGACAACATCACTTTTTTCCCGTGACGTTTACTTATTACAAGCAGTGTGTCGCCAATACTTGAAAATACAAAACTTCTGATGATTTCACTTGATTCCTACGAAGAGATTTTCTAGTCAGCCTAGAATGATCTATGATCCTTAGAATAGAAAAACAATAAGAATATTTAGAATTATGTTAATTATCAGGAGATAAAACTCATAACTCATAAGTCATATCATGAAACTTTGGGAGAGTAATTGAGTATAGATTAAGAAAAGAGTTTCATAATTCAGAAAACAAATTTGAATTTATACCAGAACGGCTTATAACAAAGACTATTTATTTATTAAGAGATTTGATTGAAAGATGCCGGAGAAGAAAGAGAAACTTACATATAGTTTTCATTGATTTGAAAAACGTCTATGATAGAATATCAAGAAATGTGTTTTGAAAAGAGATGTGTTGTGGAAAATAACGAAGAAGAAAGATGTTCGTGTGACTTATATACGAGGCATCAAAAATATGTATGAGGGGACAACAAATAAACGTGTGAACTCCTATATGTAAGACAACGGACTTTCCTATAAGTATAAAGAAATGTTTACATCAAGGATCTTCCTTGAGTCCATACTTGTTTAATTTGATTTTGAATATTCTAACAAAATATATACAGAAAAAAATTTCTAAGTGTTTATTTTTCGTAGATAATATAGTCTTAATTGAGCACTCAAGAAAAGAAGTGAATTCTAAACTAAAATTATTGAGACACTTTGGAATCAAAAGGTTTCCGCTTAAGTAGAAATAAAACGAAATATATGAATTGCAAATTTAATAAAATGTTAGTTAAAAATGATTCAGAGGTGAAAATTGAAAATCAAACCATTCCAGAAGTGTCAAAACTCAAATATTTAGAATCGATTTTATAAAGTGATGGTGAAAATTGATGGAGATATTATGCATATGATACAAACTACGTGATTAAAGTAGAAAAAAACTTCAGGAGTTATTTGCGACCTTAAGGTACCTATAAAACTTAAAGAAAATTTTATCGAACTATCATAAGGCCACCAATCCTATATGACAGTGAATGTTTAACTCTAAAAAGGCACCAAGAGCATAAGATAGGAATAACAGAAATGAGAATGTTAAGATGGATGTGTGGTCATATAAGAATGAATAAAATAAAAAGCAGTTGTATACAACAAAAAACCAGAGTACCACTTATTGAAGAAAAAATGGTGAAAATCATTTAAGGTAGTTTGAGCATGTTCAAATAAAATGATAAAAGGAGACAATAAAGAAAGTTGATTAAATGACTAGGAGCTCTATAAAAAGATGTAAAGAAATACCAAGAATAATACTAAGAGAAATTATAAGGCGTAACCTCTTGATCAAAGATTTATCTGAAAAAATAATATTTGATAAAACTTATTGGTATCGTGAGGTAAAATTAATGTTGTTGTTGTTTGATAATCACCCCTTCAAATTCAGGGAGAGCTTCATGTCTGAGTTCAATGTTGCTTATTCAGCATTTGTCTACCATTCAAAACAAACAGTAGCAAGCCTAAAAGGAATTCAAAACAATTGATTTTAAAGACCTAGAAATAAAATTAGGCAAAATACAAACTCATCTTCCTATACAAATGATTTGAATAAGGAAATAGTACAAACTACTCCTAAACTATGGTTAACTAATTGAAATTTCACATTCCATTCAATCCCTACGAAAATGCTTATAAGGTTCCAACCAACACGCTATCCATAAATGAATCCGGCTTCTCTTCTTCCTTCCCCTCTGAAAAAATCCTGCTGCACAGAGAGTAAATTTCCTATCTTTTAACGGAAAACAGCAAAAAAATTCTAAATTAATTTGCAAATGCATGACCTGACCACTGTCAACCAAACACCATGAACTACATACCACAATCCTACCTCATATGAGCAGGTAAGCTTTTATCTTGGAAGGATCTCTATCTACATGGTCCAATAGTGTATTGCCTCAATAACACGACTGATAGTCACTTTCAATTGCTGTAACTCATCTTCCAACTGACTTCAGATAAGCTAAAAGTAAATCAAAAGCTTGATCATAGTGGAGGACACCTTGCAGCAAATTAAGGGGAGGAATCGGAAACAGAGAAAGAACAATAAAATAAAATTATTATATGATGATAATCTAAAAAAGGATACTTAATTTTAAAATTATTCACTTTACATTTTCTGAAGAAAATAGAAAAGTTTGCTGTACATACATCATGCATTTTCTAGTGTGATTTCTCAATGTTTTAACGCCAGAATATTTCGAATCTCACTTTTCTGTCATTTTATATGTTCAACCTGGTCCAATGATTGCCCTTTCTTAGAATCCAAATTTATATCTTTTAAGAAATATGTCTGACTTCAAGAAGAGCATCCTAAAGGATGTATTTTCATGTTTCTTGGTTCTAAAACTTCTAAAAGAAAGTTACGTAGGTCTACAGACTTCATTCTCAGTTAAGATCACATTCATTCAAGAAATGAATGTCAAGATCTCCCCTTTTTTCAGCTTCATGGTTCCTTATTTTTGGGTTAATACTTATTGTCAAGTTAAAAAAATGCAATATATAGAGATATCCCAGAAACACATCACATGAACAGAAATCACTTAACTCACAATAACATAAAGCAGCAATTCCAAGCTGAAAAAAATGTATAAAGAGTATATTCTAATAAAATATGTATATTCTTATATATACACAAATAAGCAGCGAAATCATCTCATAAATAGAATAATGTAGATGGATCTGCACATAATTTTTTTAAAAAAGAAAATCACAATTTCATTGTCTCATAAAGTAATACCTACAAAGCATGTTTTTCTATATATATACCCACATATGCCCAATGAACAGCAAGCCTCTAATACCAATGAAGAAAACAGAAAAGTTTGAGGTACATACCTGATAGATAGCACAATCTTCCTTTGACTGGGATCCACACGAACAAGAAAATCACAAGTTGGACTTTCTCGGTTCTCCACAGTAGATAGCACACCAAAAAGATAGCACACCAAGAGAGAAAGGGAGAATTGGGAAAGTTGGTTCTGAAAGTTCAGATTTTCCTTATGGTGGAACAATGTTATTTTTCCGTCACCCAATTGCCTTTCCCACTCCACATACATGCACGTCAGCTACATGCAAGTTAATCTTTTTGAAAAAAAAAAACCATTCCCTCCCTTAGAAAATAGGAGTGAATTACATAATATGCCCTAATGGATAGTAGGCTTAGATCTTTGGGTTGACCCATCAAGGGTGGACCAAAAATTTCTTTGTAATCCAACATTTTCATTTTGATTGAGGTTGTTCAGGATATTAGTGAATTGTCCTACTGGTAAACCCCATGTGTACACTTGAATAGCAGCACTATAGAATTGGAAATTGTTATAACTCTCTGCATCCATTGGTTGTGATGCTCATTATATGAGCGAATCAAGGCGGCATCATTTCTAAAGATGTCAACACTGCAAAAAAAAACTAAAATTAAAAAAAAAAACTTCAAGTATCAATGAAAAATATAAATAAATAGTAGAGGACCTTCTGCCTCTCAAAGGCTGAGGTTGGAAGTTGCCTGCTTCCATTTGTCTGACAGTAGTAAACCTAACAAAAAAAAATATGTAAACAAAGTGACATAATGTAAAAAATACTAGATTGGCCTATTCTTCTTCAATGTGATGGATGGACTTAGAATATGAACAAAAGCAAAGCAATTGTCCCTTACTAGTTCTACTTTCATCAAAACCCACCCCACAAAAAAAAAAAGGAAACAGACAAAAAAAACCAACCCTAATGTTATTTTCCTCTATTGGCTAGCTCAGAAACATTTTGAGGGGGCGAATATGAAGACTCAGGAATATAAACTACCGAAGTCATAGTCACAGTAAGATAGAAAAAAGATAACAGTAGGATAATGAATAGCAATAATTTTAACAAAATTAAGAGCAAAACATTGAGTGTTCATCCAAAGTAGTTGAAAGTATAAAAATATTATATGCCAAAGAACCTTGCGGTATTAAAAGCAGCATAAAAAAAGATACTGATTATAAAGCTTAGAAACATTTCGAGGGTCTGTCGTACAGATTTCCAAAGTAATTGAAATCAAAGTATCAAAATATTGTATTCCAAAGAACCTTGCGGTATAAAAGCATCCTAATGCAATACACCAACAAGAGTCATCATAAAGTAATTAATTCCAACATAACAGTTAAAAATACCAGCAAAAACAATTGCGGGTTCTCGGGGCTCAAGGGGCCATTCGTTCCGGACAGACAATGTCGTGAACCAGATTAGGTCAACGGGAATAATTTTCTTGGACAGAATGGACGAAATGAATAAAAGATGCAAAAAGAAAAGAAATTACCTATCTGCAAGGATGGTATTCTTGTACTTCCTTAAGGAGACATGTGAGAGCGATCCCCTCCAAAGAATACCAATCAATTACTCAAAGGTAGCAAATTGCAGATTAAGTTAGAGGCCCTGCACGAGGAGGGATCGCACTGTTACTCAAGAATCAGCAACAGGAAGTAGAGAAAGAGAGAGGAAGCTGGCGTACGAGAGCGTCGGTGGATACAAAGTGAGAGAATGGTGGGCTTGCATTCTGATGGGGTTCTGAAGGAGAAGTTGGGGGGTTTTGTGGAGGAGGATGGGGCTTCTGGATGTCAAAGCGGAGAACCAATTGCATTTTTTAATAGAATGGATGGGTTGAGTTGTAGGGGCTTCGTTGTGAATGCCAACCGATTGCGCGCTAAAAAGTACAATGAGTTTGATAACAAAATTACCCTCGTTGTAGTCACCGTGGTAGGCTACAATTTGTAAGGGTATTTATGGAATCAGAGTGTAGTGATTCCACCCACGTGGCATGTGCTTCAGTTTTTACTTTTTACACATCCGCTCCTTTGATATTTTAATAATATTTTCGTAAAACGGATTCCGACATTTTTTATTTTTTAATCCTAGAAAATTTAAATTTTTTAAAATTATTAATTGAAATATCATTTTATTTTAAATTATATTTCTATAAAATTAAAATTTTAACGTTAAAAACAACTTGAAATTTGACCATTTAAATTATTTGACTAAATTATTGTCCAAAAAAAATTTGGCGAAATAATTAAGAGATTCTTTTAATGAGAATTTACTTTTGAACTTGAAGCTAAGTTAGGGATTTTTATTCTATTTTTTAATTAAATAATAAATGCAAAATATGTGAGCCATCTTAATCAATCAATCACTCATTGAATTTTTTCCCGGTTTTCTTATACCATTTTAAAAAAGGTTTCAAAAGAAATGGCCATGGGGACATCAAGAACTTAAGATTGACATGGATAATGAGAATGTTAGTAATTTTGACATGAAATGGAATCAAGAAAATTGTTTTAAAAGAAATGGAAAAATCAGATTAAAACTTGGACAACCTTGTCATTTTAAGTGAAAGAATGAGGTAATTTTATTTTAAAATAAGTTTTAGCCTATATTTTAGGCCACGTTTGACATGCAGAAACGGGCCTTTGGAATAAGAATGAGAGAGGAATGCTAGAATGATGTGTGTTTGATGCAAGGGATTGAAAAGTTAAGGGAATGGCTAATTCCCTTATGCATACAAATCAGTAAACCCACGAGGGCTTAGGAAATGAGATGCTAGCTGTCGAAATGGAATTTTCTTTTATAGAATGCTCCTTATTTTTCTCAAATTTCCATCTAGCAACCTTCTCAACCCTCCCTCAACCCAGTCGGGCAACCTTCTTACCCCTTCCTCAATCCAATCATGCAACCTTCCTTCCTCAACCCAGTCATGCCCTCCTTCAATGGACAATGATCTTCCTCTCTTCATCATGAATTAAGCAGCCACTAATTTCATACCTACAGAATCAATTGGTATTAGCATTGTGTTGTTGCATCTCTATTGATTTGTGTATATTTGAGTTGCATAAAACTATGTCATCATACATAAATCTGGATGGAGACGTTCAGATCTATTTATTTTTGCTTGAATTTGCTTGTGGTAACTTAGATTTGTTGTGATTATGATTGTGGCTTGACAATGATGTTCAATGATGCGTCACTGCTCAAAGATGGCAAAGATGAGGGACATCAAAGCTCAGAGGAGGGGGAGGAAAGAGGGAAAATGACAATGAACAAGAAACAAGGATGATGACAGAGGAGAAAAGAGGACAGTGATGGAACTTTATATGGGGACAATAGACCACTGCTTCATTGGGGTTACAGGCGGTATTGGTGCCCTTGAGAAGAAAGAGGATGGAGAAGAAGATGCTATGGACATTTTAACCATTTAATTAATTTTTATTTTATTTTAGATTTTTTTCGTGATTCTTAACTTTTTTTCCTAATATATCAAATATACATTTAAAACCCATTTCCACTTTCATTTCTATTCCATTCTCATTTTATAAAAAATCATTTTGCATAGTGCATGCCAAACGGGACTTTAAAGTGATACTGATAACTATATTTTATCCCAAACAATTTATTATTTTTTTAGTTTGCAGATTTGGATTTTTCTTCTTAGAAGCTTCAAGTGATATATTCAATTTTTATTTAGTGTTATGTATTTAAGTATTTTATTACTAATACTTTTCTCAAGATCGAAACCTCACTCTGAAATATCATAAAAGCTTCCTATACTATTTTTTCTGCCTCTCTATTTTTTCAAAACAAGTTAGGTCCTATGATATTTTAGGCCCTTCTACATTGCTTTGTTTTTAAATTTGGGCCCCTTCTTTTGAGAACAAATTGGGTCCTTGCTTATCTTGAGGCCTCTCAACTGTTCTTTTTTCTTTCCCTCTTTTTGGCTCGGGTCTCGTGACCATTGCTTGGATCACCAATTTTCTCAATCACCTCATTAATCGGGATTCTTCAGCCCCAATAGATAAAATGCTTTTCAAATGCTCCTTCATTATTGTGATCGTAAGTGTCTTTTACTGGTCATGGCTGGTTTAAGGTTCATACACTCCATTTGCAGAACATAAAAAATGAGAAAGGCACAAATAATGTGTATATATATATATCATAAATTTTAGAATGTTTATCTGTAATTTAAAATACAGTGTAATATATCACATTTATGGACTCTTTGATACATGTTGAATATAGATGGAACTTTTTAATTAATGCTTTATACATTGTCTAAACTAACGTAATTAAGTATATGTTCCATTTTAATAGGACCATTTTCGGAATAGCGAGACACAATAATTTGTGGTATCATCGCATACTCAATAAAGTGGCATGGATATCTTCTTGCTGTGTTCAGTTTCTATGCACCGGTAAAAAGACAACACGAAGGTGTTGCTGTATCAAAAACCACCGTCCAATTAATCCAAAAATCAGGAATTTGCCACATCATTTAAAATATTTTGAAAACATCTTGACTGTTCAAAGTCTATTGCTTTGAATGCTCGATTATTAGCACTACTTTGAGATTTGGAGTTAAAATAACGCTTAATCACAACATTAAATTAGGGTCATTTTTATTGCTTTCACTTCAATCCTGACCTCCTTTTCCTTTTCCATCTATTATGCTACATTCTCTAAAACAGATGAGGCCAGTCACTTGATTATGCATGTGAATTTCTTCTGTGTGTTCTTTTTTGCCAATGTAAATTTCTCAATATTCATATTGCAATCTTCTCCATCTTTCATTTTGATTGCAACCTTTTCATTTTTGTTATCATTGAGTCTTCTATATTCATGCTCCTGATTCATGGTTATTTTGCATGTGAATTTCTTTGATGAATATCTAATTGATTTGTGCTGTTGTTAAATTTTTTTTATTGAATTTGCCCCTCTTGGTTTTTGGTTATGGCTTGGACGCAATTGGAAATGATTATGCAATAATTTTGAATAGCTAGCCGTAATTCTAAATTTGGAATGAGAAATTCTAACAAAGGAGGTCTGGTGGACGCAGGTTTGTAGATGAAGCGACAATGAAATTTGCTTCCCCCTCAATGAAATAGAGGTATTGAAAAACAAGAAAATTGCTTCATTTGATGATGTGGCAAATCTTGAAATGTCGGATGAATTGCATGGCCGTGATTAAAATAGCAGCACGTTCTGGTGCAGAGAAACTGGATCCGGCAAGCGTACTTGGCTTGTTTGTTGAGGCTTCAACCGCTTGGGCCTAATATTTGGGCCTACATAGGCAAGCCCAAATTTCTGTATCACAACAAAAGCACAAAACGATGTCGTCTATGAAATCCATCGACTAAGGGCCTGTTTGGAAACCAGTTTGTAACTCCGTTTGGGCCCTAAACTGAGTTTGGTGGCCCTTTAAGAGTGTTTGGCTATTTTTTTCATACTCGGTTCTGAACTCATTCTTGTCGTAAAATGAGTTATGGGAGAAGCAGCTTCACCTTTGCTTTTCCGTCTCATTCTCATTCTCAGTTGCCAACAAATCTGCTTTTATTACTGACCGCTAGAGGATATTAATATTTGCAGTAATAATCTCAACGTCCCCCATCTATTCTTTCTTTACTTAAACACTGCAGATGCTAAGCTTGAACACTGCAGATCCAGTTTGAAATTCGGACTCCCAACTCAGCATTCGTCTCCTCACCACAACCGCATAGATCAGCAGCTTCTGACCCATCTCTGACGTCTCTGACGGCGAGTTCAAGCAGATCTGAAAACTGAACGGGTTGTTGCCGGTGAGTTTCAGGAGTTCCTTTGCTGCAATTCATTTTCCGCGGCTCGTAGATCCGGTCCAGTTCACAGATCTGACCCATTTGTGCAGCAGTTCACAGATCTCACCGTCTCGCCGTCGCGCCTCCTCGGTCTTCCTTTGTTCAAGTATGCTGGTCTCTCCTTCTCCTCTGTTCGGTCACAAGTTTCATAGCCATGAAGTATGTATCTGTTCGGTCTCTCCTTAGTTTTTGTTCCTCTCCATGGTTGACTTCCCCTCTCCCGCGTCTCTTCCGCCCGTGAACTATTCTTCTAGCAGCCATTCACGCCCTCTGTTTCTCATCCCCTGGCTCTGACCTCATTTAGTGAGATAAGTGTGTTTCATGAAACACACTTATCTCTTGTCGGTTTAAAATAGGGGCATTTTGCATAACAGTTTTGAAAGTTATATCTGCTAACGTAGAAGGTGATGCTTTGACAGTTTTCATATATAGTTGATCTGGAGTTGCAGGTAGAGGTGGTAAACGGGTCGGCCCGCCTTAAACGGGCCGGCCCGCCATAAGCCCGCCTTTTGGGCGGGGCGGGGCGGGCTGAGGCCCCCATAAGGGCGGGCCTGGAAATCCCCAGCCCGCCCCGCCATACACGGGCTGGCGGGCCAAACGGGCCAGCCCGTTTTTTTTTTTTAATTTTTTTATATTTTTTTGTTAAATCATAAAATTTCTCCTTTTCTTTTACTCTTTTTGTTTGGCTAACCCTTTTTTTCCCCTACTTAGTTAAATTATTAATTTTGTATTCACTATCATAAATAAAATAACTATATTCATGAAATCTTTTATCAGTTTGATGCATAAAGTCTTAAAGCATAATATATTAATACATTAATATGGTAATACCACAAGTAATATTTAGTTCAACAAAATAAAATACAACTAAAATTAAAATATAAGAAAGATTAAGAAAGAAAATTATGCTTAAACCTTTTTTTTTTAGTTTTTATTTTTTTTAGATATAATTATATAGAGTAAAAAAAATATAAAAATATTAAAAAAAAAAGCGGGTCAGCCCGCGGGCCAGGTGGGTTGGCCCGCTTAAAGTGGCGGGCTGGCGAGGCGGGCTAAGTTTTTGACCCCTATTATAAAGTATCTCAATTTTTTCAGCCCGCCCCGCCATTTTTGGCGGGCTAAGCGGGCCGGCCCGCGGGTTCCGGCCCACTTTACCGGCTCTAGTTGCAGGTTAAAGAAACTTTAGTTTGCTGAAATGATTATTCATGTTCACTGGCCTACGAGAATGGCCTTTAGCTGTCCAGAAATGAATAGCTTCTTGATGCACTATTGATATGAGATTATGCCATTGCGTTCTTATAAGATTGTTTTGTGAGATGTCTTATGCAAATCATCTTGGCCATACTCTCTTGATACCTTATTCTGAACAGGTCCAATTTTCGTTTGAGCTTTTATTTATATATATATATTGTTTTCAAGTCAGGGCTATAGGGCTGAGTGGGCTTTGATGGTTCTCCTCACTCTTCTCACCCACCACCAGAAGTAAAATATACAGGAATTATGTTTGAGCTATGGAAAGTTTATTGTCAATTTTGTTGGTTGATGATATGATTTATTTCCAATTTTAATATAACGACTTCGATTTTATGCTCTCTTCCTCAAAGTAAGGTCATGACTTGTGTTATTTTGTCATTTCATCAAATTTTCTGAGATATTCTGTTGAGGTCAGTCTCTCTCCGGTTTATTGTAGTCCATACTATGATTTTGGTGAAATTGAATCACTCATCTTTCAGACAGAATATGAGCTTTTCCCAATTTAGAATTATATTTCCTATTAGTAATACACTGTTAGAATTGTATGATTTTCAGAGATGGATATTTCCAATGATTACCTTACCATATATTATTGTATTCATGTATAATTTTCATAAGAAGCATGATGAGTAATGACAAGTCGAAAGCTACATGGGATATAAATGCAACTAAGATTTTCATTGACCAATGCTTGGAACAAGTCCTGAAAAAACAAAGGTGTGGCACTACCTTTACAAGAAATGGATGGAATGCTATTACCACTGGATTCAATGAGAAAACTGGTAGGGCATATGACAAGACTCAATTGAAAAACAAGTGGGACAATCTTAAAAAAGAATGGCAAGTGTGGCATAGATGTTTTGGTAAAGAGACAAGATTGGGATGGGATCCTGATAAGCAAACATACAATGCTACTAATGACTGGTGGGAGAGAAAGCTCAAGGTATGCAATAATATGCTAAGCAATTATTTTGTATTTATGATGTGTATTATCCAATATTGATTAATTGCGTAAATGCAGGAAAATCCATTATACGAAAAATTCCAAGAGAAAGGACTCCTCTTCTCTCGAGAATTAGATTCTTTATTCATGGATGTGTTTGCCACAGGAGCTCATGCATATGCACCATCATCTGGAACACTACCTACCAACACAGATGATGATGATGATGTGTATCGTCCATCATTTGAAGATATGGAAGAAGGATCTGGAGATAGTGATGAAGTCTTAGGGGGGCGAGTACCGGGCTTACTGCTGAGTTGCAACAAACTGCTTATTTAAACACCTCTCAGGCAACCACTAGTGGAGGCAGTAGAAAGAGGAAGAGGAAGAGAGGCAACAAAAAGTCAAACATTATGATGCCAGTTGATGCAGTAAGTAGAATAGCTGATGTGTCTGAGTCAGATCAGCAAGGGGATCCTTCAACATTCCTTGGTGAAGCAATCGCTGATTTACTAAAAATTGAGGCAATCAGTAATGATATTGATTTTCATTCCCGTTGCTGTCAATTTCTTACATCCTCTCGAGATGCAAGAGTTACATTTATGGCCTTGAAAGAACATAAGGAGAAGTTGGTGACATGGTTGAGACTTGAAGTTTACAAACTATAGATTGTCTTGAGATGGATTCTGTCTGACTATTAAACTTTATATTATGTCTGTTTGGTTAAACTATTGATTTTGTGTGACTATTAAACTCTAGATTGTGTTTCAGTAGTGAATTTATGTCTGACTATTCTGTTTGACTAGTGAACTATAAAAAGCTGGGTATGATATAATTGAGGTTGTATTTCTTGATTACAGGTTGTGTTTGTTCTAATGGAAGGATCTTCTAAAAAACGTCTAAAAAGGGCTCAAAAAGTCTGTGCATTAGTTGGTTTATATGCGGCAAAATATTTGTGTAAAGAGCCACGAAAAACTTGTGAGTATACAAGCCATGCATGGGTGCAAGAAATTTTAGATGGACATCCTATTCATTGTTATGAAATGTTTCGAATGGAGAAGCATATATTCCATGTTCTTTGCACGACATTGGAACAACATGGATTGAAAGGAACTAATCAAATAGGGGTGCATGAAAAGGTTGCAATATTTTTATATTCAGTCGGACATGGGGTAGGAAATAGAATGTTACAAAAAAGATTTCAACACTCAGGAAAGAGGATTAGCAGAAATTTCCATGATGTCTTACATGCTTGCCTTTTACTCTCAATGGACTTCATCAAGCCACAAGATAGAACCTTTCATTCCATACCCTAAAAAATCCAAAATAATCCTCGATATTAGCCATTTTTCAAAGATGCTATAGGAGCAATTGACGGCACTCATATCCTATGTGTGGTTCCTACTAGTGAACAAGTTAAATTTATTGGAAGAAAAGGAATTGCAACGCAAAATGTGATGGCTATATGTGATTGGGACATGTGCTTCATTTTTACATTGTGTGGATGGGAAGGCACTGCACATGATGCTCGGATATTTCAACATGCTTTGACAACTCCGTCCATGAACTTCCCTCATCCACCTCAAGGTATGTTTCTCATTTATACAATGATGCTTTATTTTAATTTAAATAACAAATAATTTACTACATTTTGAATAATATGCTAGGTAAATATTATTTGGTTGATGCGGGTTATCCAACACCAATTGGTTATCTTGGTCCATATAAAAGTGAACGTTATCACCTTCCAGATTTCCGACGTTCTTTTCATTTCGAGACACACAATGAGTACTTTAACTACTATCATTCAAGTTTGAGGTGCACGATAGAAAGAACTTTTGGGGTTTCGAAGAATAGATTTACCATTTTACGGCATATGCCCAACTTCAAGTATCAAACACAAGTTCAAATAGTTTGTGCAACAATAGCCATCCACAACTTTATTAGAAGACATTCTAAAACTGATTCTGACTTTATGGAATTCAAAAATGAAGATATAAGTATTGAATATGAGGATCTAACTCAAGATGTTGAGAATCCTTCTGTACATATAACCGTAACCTCTTTAAGGGAGATGAATCATATTTATGATATAATTAGAGATCAAATTATACTATATGTACAACATAATTAGTTATGTAACATTATTAATCTTATTTATAATATTTTAATTTTAAAACTTTTTTTATACAAAAAATACACACTCATATTGATTTATTAAATAGGTATTAAAAACAATTTATCCATTAAAAATTGTGAAAAAAATTATACAATCAAAACTATTTTTATATAAAATCATCCAAATATAATCACTTTTATCAAAATTAATTTTTAAATAAATTATCTAAAAATAAATACGTTTATCTCAAACTAATTTTTTTTATAACCATGTTATAAAACCAATTCTATTCACATTCATTTTTGCCACTGACAACCAAACGGCCCTAAGGTGTTCGAAAAAGACACAGGTCGAAGCTGGCCTGAATCGAAATTTGAAGGCAGTGGGAGAAGCAAGCAAGCAGCCATGGCTTACATGAGCATGGGGGAAGCGCACAGAAGGATAACTGACTATCTCAATCGCTTCTGTGACGCCATTTCTTCTCAAGACGGAGCTTCCCTGAAGTCGCTCTTTTCTCTTTCCTCCAACTCCCCCTTCCTTATCTCTCTGGCTGACGCCCTCAATCTCTTCCAGGTTTTTCTCCCTTTCTTATGAGTTTATCTTATTGATGGAGGCACCAATGGGATTATTAATCCATTGGAGAATGCTTGGGTATTTGTTCAGGATGCTAATAGGTTGATCAAACAATCCGAAAAGTACAGTCAGTACGCAGAAATCCTGGTTCCGGTTTTCCGCTCCTTGCAAAGTTATAAACAGGGCAATTTGGTTGAAGCTTGTCAAGCATTTGAAAAATCTGCCAAGTATTTCCACTCCTCATCCCTTTTCTGCATTTTTTTCCTAAATATAAACATATACGTTGTCAATAAAAAATTGATATTCTGACTATGAAATGGTTGTTGTAATGGCTGGAATTCAGTGCTTTCATCCAGGAATTTCGCAATTGGGAATCCGCCTGGGCTTTGGAAGCGTTGTACGTGATTGTTTACGAAATTAGGGTTCTAGCGGAGAGGGTAAGATATGGAATATACTTGCTGGAAGATTGACTAGTGGGTTTCTGTGCTTTAAGTTCATATGTTCTGTGTGATGTAGAAAATGGGTGAAAATCTTTGTTTTTCGTTTTCCTTTTCAGGCTGACAAAGAACTGGCTTCAAATGGGAAATCTCCCGAGAAGTTGAAAGGAGCTGGTTCGTTCCTCATGAAAGTTTTTGGTGTTCTTGCGGTATGTTTCCTGTTGGAGTTGCAGCTGTTTTGTTGGTTAGTCCAATTATTATTTAAATGATTTTCCTTGACTTATGTCGCTAATATTAGTTTTCTTGCCATTTAACTTATTTTGATTTGATTTGAAATCCAATGTCACCTTTAAACTTTGTTTGGAATGAGGGGAAAATTGAGGGAGGGAAATATTAGGAAGGAAAATAAGGAGGCAAGAGGTGTGGAAGTTCTCTTTTGTTTTCTCTCTGAATTTTCCCTTTTTTTAGTTTTTCACTCATACAAAAAGAGCGTTAGGTTTCATATTTTAATTTGGTCTTTTTAACTGTCGATTCTTTCTGTATTTAAAACCCAACTATGATTGTAGACTCAATATTTTCTTTGACATTTAAGGATGATGCTATTTATTGCTGCCATTTTATAATTTAGCACTTCATTGTGCATTATTCCTTCTACGTGTTGACCTTTAGGTTTCATATCTTATTTCAATCTTTTTTAATTGTTGATCCTTCTAGTTTTTAAAAAATCTACATAATGTGTTATCCATGCTCGTTGTTAAACTTCTATCATCTTAGAAAATAAGGCCCTGTTTGGTGGAGTTCTGCAAAACAGTTTTCTTGTTTTCAGAAACAGAAAACTCAGAAAACTTGTTTGGTAAATCTGTTTTCTAAAAACTGTTTTGGAAAACAGAAAACAGTTTTATACAGAAAACTCAGAACACCTTTTAGGTGTTTTGTAGTTTTTGTTATGGAAAACACAAGGAAAGATGAGAAACATCCACCTCATTAATGATAAAGTTATAAATTTTGAATAACTTATCTATTACTCACTAGTTATGATTTTGAGAACAATTATTCAAACAGATTTTTTTGTTTTCTTGTTTTCAAAACAGTTTCTTGAAAACAGTTTTACAAAACTGTTTTTGAGAACAGAAAACAGGAAACACTATCAAACAGGCTCTAAATTTTTAATTAATCAATCCTTTTTATTAGCCATCTCTGAAGAAATATTTTGGTGTTTCCCGCAAACATGGTCTAAAATGTCTTCTCCTTTCGAATTAACCTTGTGCAACATATTCTTTGTATGTCCCAAACAAGAAGAAGAGAATGCTTCTATTCTGCGTCAAGGTTCTTGTGTGGAGTTTAATTTTCAGAGCATCTCTGCTTACGCTTTGATAGCTTTTATTATATTCTAGGGGAAAGGGCCAAAGCGTGTTGGAGCATTATATGTAACCTGTCAATTATTCAAGATTTACTTTAAGGTAACAATTATTGTGCCCTTTGCCCCAATATTAGTCATTGACAGTTATTGACAGTCAGTTTGATCACCCTTGTTGACATGCAATGACACAAACTGAACTTTGGGCTCCCGGAGCTTATAATATTTGTGACATGTTCACTGGGATCAAGTAAGGATTGGGCTAGGACAGGAATGACATCTGTGGTTGAAGTTACATACTGATCTATTTCCTATTACTGCTTTACAGCTAGGCACGGTTCACCTGTGCCGTAGTGTAATACGAAGCATTGAAACTGCACGCATATTTGACTTTGAAGAATTTCCTAAAAGTGACAAGGTTAGTGTTGGAATTCAATTAATATGTGTTAGCATTCTCAAACGTGCTTACCTTGATGGCTGGTTCTAGGTCACTTACATGTACTATACTGGTCGCCTTGAAGTTTTCAATGAAAATTTCCCTGCTGTAAGTATTTTTAAGATCATTATAAGCTACTTGCATGTTGAGTCTGATACATCATCTGCTCTAGATTTCTACTACTTCAATATGTTTTTACCTCACAGCCCATGCCCATTTCTAGGAAATGCTATTTTCAACAGAACACAATATTCTCATACGATTGTTGTGAGCTAAATTGGATCAATAAATTGTTTAGCTTTTATTAATTTATCTCTTGGAAGTTTCATCTTCATTTTCATCAGAATCTTATTTACGTAGCTGACAATTGTGCAGTAGTCAGAACATTAAAAATACGCTCTGTTTTTTAAAGTTTAATTATAATTTTCATAAATGACTTGACAGGCTGATCATAAATTATCGTATGCCTTGAAGCATTGCAACCCTCAGAGTGAAGCCAATATAAGGTATGGTCCAGGTGTTCTAACTTTGTGTGTGGCATTTGCACGAGGGGAAGTTTTAGTGGTTAAATTACTATGTACTTTACTTGCAATAATGCATCTATGTGACTGCAAATATGCATATTTTGTAGATAGGGTAAGGCTTGGTTCGTTTGATGTGTGTCTGTTAGCTTTTAAAATATGGTTGTTTGGTGGTGCATTACACATATTTGTTTATTTAAAACTTGCTACTATTTTTCAGCCCAAAAAAAATTATTAGTTCGATAGGTGAATAAACCTTTTGGAAGTTGAATAGCTGTTAATTAAAAAGAAATGAAAATTTTGATTGGTAAAGGGTTATATAGAAGTAGAAAAATATTTGTGGATCACTAATGTGTTTGCTTCTTTATCAGCAAGCTGTACTATTGCTTTAGTGTTGGATTAATCCAAAGCAGCCACTAGGCTGGCAGATGTAATCATAAAATAGGCGTACATTGGGATAGAAGTGTCTAAGTGTTTGTGTCCTTAAACTCATGGAATCAGCCCTTAGTAAAACCACACTGTATTCCACTCCTAGCTTCCTACACTGGTAGCTTTATGAACTCTGCTACATCGATTATCAGTTTATCACATAATTCTCATATACAAAAGACTGTGCTTTAAGAAAGCCATGCACAAGTATTTGTGTGTACAAAAATTTTCTTCAATAACGATGCTCAATATGCAACAATTGTTTCACCTCCAGCAATACAGAATTAGTTGGGTGGATTGAAATTGTTTTTGTGTCATCCTCAGAATTGGACAATTTGTAATTCTGAAATCCTTCAGTTTGATAAATTTGATCCTGCAATTTTTATTGTTTAATTGTCCCCTATCTAAGACTTATTGTTAATTATTTTAGTTAAATCTTAAGTTGAATATATTATCTAGGATATTTTATTATGCAATATGCATATATGCATATTTTACATTATATATTTCAAGCTCTTTTTCATTTTGTTATTGAATATTACTACTCACAAATTGGAAATATACTTTCCAATTTGCATTAAGATTGAACTACTATGTTTAATTCCACTTAGTTTACACCTTCTATGCATGAATATTTATCACCATTGGTTTAATAAAAGTAAATGATGATGAATAATGACAGTTAATAAGATGTTGGATGTTAGAGTTGCAAAAGTAAGGAAATAAACATACTGCTTGTGTTTATATTGCATTACAGGATTTTGAATACCTTGACGGATGTTTTTCCTGAATTTTATGTGCTTCCACATCGTGTTGCTTATGCTCTCTCTCTCTCTCTCTCTTCCTTTCTTTTCTTCGGACACAGGATGATTCTTAAATATCTGATTCCTGTGAAGCTTTCAATTGGCATTTTACCTACAGATTGGCTCTTGGAGAAGTTCAACCTACCTGAGGTATGTTAGGCCTAGTGAGGATTACTTTTTTTCTTTTCTTTTTATCGTGAGTCCTTTTTATCATGTTAGTGAGCTAAATCAGAAGGACGAAATCAAAATGAAATACATTATGGTGGATTCCATCTTGCAGTTGAAATTTATATTATTAACAACTTTGTGTGTCTTAGAAATGTTAATACAAGTTACTCTTTTTAACTTTTGGACAGTACAGTAATATTGTACAAGCTTTAAGAAGGGGTGATCTTCGACTACTTCGGCATGCTCTCCAAGATCATGAGGACCGGTAAAAATTACTCATAAAATTGGTTCTGCCCCAAGATTTGTTTTGGAGATTAACTTGTTTATTTTGTAGGTTCTTGAGATCAGGTGTATATCTTGTTCTAGAGAAGTTAGAACTTCAAGTTTACCAGAGATTGATAAAGAAAATGTAAGTTTCCAATATCACCTTGCACCCGCCCATTTTTATTTGGGGTTGATAAATGAATTGATCACTCTGTAAGTCACTCAAATGACTGATTTCTCATTATCCCATGGTAACGGGGCAGTTACATAATTCAAAAGCAAAAGGACCCGAGCAAAGCGCACCAGGTGAAGTTGGAGGTTATTGTGAAAGCATTGAAGTGGCTTGAAATGGACATGGATGTGGATGAGGTAGTTTTGATACTTCTCCCCACTTCTCTTCTACAAATTAGGAGTTATAATCTCTCTAAAAGAGAAGAAAAAAAGAGGGTATGGTTGCTTCCGATATAATATTTATTTACTTAAGCTATTATTTTGCAGGTAGAGTGTATAATGGCTATATTGATATATAAGAACCTCATGAAAGGTTACTTCGCTCACAAGAGTAAAGTGGTTGTTTTGAGCAAGCAAGACCCTTTCCCCAAATTAAATGGGAAGCCAGTGAATTCATAGTGTGATGAGATCTTTAGCTTTTCAAAAATCCAGATGGGCAAGGAAGGCTGTTTGGGTGGTAGGGAGCAGGTTGTTACGAAGTAGAGGCTTTGCAGCCATGTTTCTGTTATTTGATGTTGCATCAATACATCTAAGTCTAACTATCAGTTTCACTACATATTGTGGGTTGCACTATTCATATGTATGATGTACATCTATTTGTTTTGGAAAATATGACCTATTTGATTAGTTACGTAGAAGTACTTAATTCATTTAACATGAAATATCATTATAATTATTACTTAATCAAATAGTTTGATCAATAAGAAAACAAATTTCTATGTGTAAGAAATTATCAAGGAGTTAAAATGCTATATCTTGGACATTAATTTTGATTCCATCTCATTTTACCATTACTTTTAAGAAGACACTACAGTACACAATTTGTTATTAATATACCTGATAAAGCAATTGCAACAGTTATTTGAAAAATTACATTTAAACTTAAGGAACTTGTAAATTTAAAAATCTTAAGCACTCCAAAATGGATAAAAAATGGTTAACTTAGATATGCAAGTGTTGAAGCTATAAGATTGTACTTACATGCATTTCTTGGCTTCCAATTGTAATTATCTTTCACAGTTTAAATTGAATGTTAATTCTAATTTTGAATATTTTAAATTACTAAAAATGCCCTTTTTATTTTTCTCAATACTCAATTTGTCCTCTAGAATAAAAAAAGGCCCGCTTCTTTCTTCCCCTATCTTTGTCTCATCCATTCCCTGATTTCCTTACTACTTCCAACTATCCAGTTGACCACTGTTTCATTTGATCAAACCGAATATGGATCTTTAAAACTGAGAATAATAAATTTAAGCGAAATTTTTTGCTAAATTAGGAAAGGAACGAAACAATATTGCTGACTGGGGATTATTATCCTCTAAATATAAAGATTTATGTATCATATATACATTTAAAAATTTAAAAAGGGAGTTGTCACACCCGAAAATGAGACGCGGATAGCGCGGGAAAACGAAAAAGAGAGAAACCGGCCCGCCCGGCGGGAGGCCGGTTTCGAGAGGGAGTCGCCACCAAAATTTTAAGGGAAAATTTTGGAAAACCGAAATAACAAAAAAAACACAAAAAAGGGACAAGGACTGGTCTGCGAATCAAAGTTGGGTTCGGGAGTACGATTGTGAGTGGGGAAGGTGTTAGGCACCCCCACAACACCCGTTCCTAGGAACGGTTACCTTAGGTTGATTATGCAATTTTTATGGCTTCTTACAAATTTAGTTTGGTTGCCCTTTTACCATTCACATGCAAAAATAAATATAAAAATAAGGAAAATGTAAAAATGAAAACAAATAATAAAATGAAAATATGAAAAGTTAGGAAAAATAAATTAAGAGGAAAATGTTATTTATATACAAAAGTGACTTGGAAAAATAAATTGGTAAATATTTATTAAATTAGGAGAAAAAAAAAATACCAAATAAACCAGAAAATACTTATTTATTTACAAGAGTTGACTTGACCCAGAATGAGAGTCTGGGGCCTACGTACCCTGTGATAGGGATCAAAGTCGACGTAGTTCGGACCAAAAAATGCGTGTCACTGAGTTTGTATTTTTATTATGTTTTTTCTTTGAAAAGAGAGGTTATAGAAAATAATTTGTCTTTACATAAAGAAAACAATTTTCAGAATTTGTTGGTATGTTTTAATTTGTAAAAGACAGATTACTTTCCATTATTTACTCTTTCCATTTATTTATTTTCATTTTTTCGTAAATTTTTCTCAATATGATTAAAATTATACATTTTTTTTTTTGGAACCTTTATTTTTGATTAGAAAAAGAAATATTTGGAGGCAGTTTTATTTTTATAAAAGAAAACCAATTGGTTCATGTGGTGACTTTATCACTCACATTTACCCACTGATACCTAAGTGTCCACGGTAGTTTTACTCGAGACAAATAGGCACAGAAAGTCCGAAAGAGAAAATCCTTTTGTACAAATAACTATTTATTCATTTTCATTATAAAAATCCTTTTAACACCTAAAAAAAATGCGGTCATTACGTATACTTGAAAAGAAATAATAATCAGCATATGTGGTGACTTTATCACTCACAAGTTACTGATCTGTATTTAAAATATCCTCGGTGTTTCCACTCGAGACAAATAAAGGATAAGATCTCGAATGAAAAAAAAAAAATTTTTTTTTATTGTCATTATTTATTCATCTTTACGAAATAAAAGACAATTAGAAATAAACCAATGATAATTTAAGGAAAGTACATAATTTTGATATGAATTATCTTTATAAAAATGGAAATAAACGAGATTTTTAAGAGGAAAGCATTGAGAAGAATTTAAAGTGTCATTTTTACATAAATTTCTAACAATAATCAATATATGTGGCAATTTTGTTGCTCACAAATTACTAATTAATACTCAAATACTCCCGGTGTTACCACTCGGGACCAACAAGTAAATAAGATAAAAGTTAAAAAAAGAAAGAAATTTTATTTAAATAATTCTTATTAATTTTAAATTATGAGAAATGTGATTTTAAAATTCCTCTTCTTTCCTTTTTTTTCCTTTTTCTTTTTTTGAGAAATAAATAATTTATTTTTTTTTAATTTTTTATTTAATTCATAGGAAATCCCTATAATATTCTAAGAAGGAAAACGAGATCACTTCACCCATCTTTGTTATTTATTATATTATTTATTATTGTTATTTTGATTTTTTTCTATGGTGACCATGGAGAAATCCTTCTTTATTTTCAACTTGAATAATATTCAAAAGAAAATAAGAGAGAAATTGTTACATATTTTATTTCCTAAAATTTACTTTAAAACGATGCCAAATTGCATATGGAGTAAAACCCAAAAGAAAAGAAAAAATAAAAATGAGGATATTTTATTGATTATTTTTAGTTTTTCATGCATGAACCTTAACACAGATATGGGGTCAAAAATTAACGGCACAAAGCTCAAAGAGCCTCTAGAGTGTTCACCCTCAAACCAATAAATCACATGTATGTTCCTTAAGTGTATCTTTTTACTTAAGAGAATGTATGTAAGGCCAAGCAATTACACAACAGGGGGAATTGTAGACATCCATTAAAGCATGTGAGCCTAATTTCAGTCACCCAGATCCAGTTTTCAATGAAAAATCATACAAGAACACAGATCAGGGAAGAGAGAAGCAACCAAAGACACGAGCAATGCTATTAGGCATTTAGAATGAGAATTTTAAGCTAATTTTCTAAACCAAACAGCACTCAAATCACAATTAACTTATCTCCTTCCCAAATGCTTCATCGAATGCCATTCAGGAGTATCCCACAAGTACAACATATGTTATCATTTCCACGTAACAAAACTCAGAAACCTCTCTTAAAGCTCAAACATCCTTTCTTTATAGGGGAAGCGAATAACTCAGAAATAAAGTGCAAAGAAGAAAAACAGAAAACCAATTCTAATGCCCATAGAAGAGAAAAGAGACATTATTCTCAAAGAAAACCAAACACTTTGAAGAAAACTCAACAGATCCTGAGGGGTGAGTTAAATTCTTTCGTAGCATGCATGGCGAAACAAAAGTGCAAACTACATTCTAATACCCAGTTTCAGTCCCTGGGCAGCAAAACAGAATACCAAGTACATACCTCAGTTGACCGGCCATTTCATTCCTAAATTTATTCTAACTTGTTACATAAAGCTTAAAATTCGAAATGAAGATTACCAATTGAAGCCCTTAACTCGTAGACACTGACTACATGCCGTTGCCTTCCTTCTCTTTGTTTTTACCTTTGTTCAGAGCCTTCCCCTTGATCACCCAGTCCTCTGTTCCTCGGAGTACCTCCCTCGGACTCAGTAATTCTTCACCTTCTCTGTCCCCTCCCTCCTGTTTCATTGCTGACCTCTTTTATAGACGACATTATGAGTGAAGAAACTCATTGCCCGGGCGCGTGGCCGTTGCCTTGCTTCGTCCTCCCCTTTTCTGCACTGCTCTGCTACTCCCTTGTCTAATTTCGTGCTCGTCCGTCACCTCCTTTGCCTCCACTACGCTGCGGTCCCAAGTACGGAATATTGGAGGGACCTCCTTTGTCGTTTTTGGCTGTCTCGAGTTCTCTCTCTCACAATCTTACTTTCTCTTTCTTCTTCCTCTGCAGTCCCAACTCGTACTCGTCTTCACTGCCTCTTGCCTCCACTACTCTGCCATCACAGAGTACGAAGTAGTGGAAACTCCTTCGTCTTGTCTGGCCTACCCATCCTCTCTCGGCTCTTCCCTCCACCTTCGTCCTTACGAGTCCTCCCCTGCGGTTTCTGGTCTCATCTCCGTTTCCACCCGCGGCTTCTGATCTCGCCTCTGTCCTCGCTCAGCTTCCGCAGCTCCACAGTGGCTCTGCCCGAGCTCACGGCCGGCTCTCTTCCTTTCTTTCCTCGCGGCCTCCCTCTCTCTCTCCACCTTCGCCCGCGGTCTCTCATTTCTCTACTCCCACGACTTCAGATCTCACCATCTCAGCCTTCTCGTTCACGGCCACTCTCTGCTATTTCCCCCTCCTCTCGGTACCGGCCTCCCTCGGTTCAGGCTCCCTCTTCTTTTTCTCTTCTCGCGGCTGCCTCCCCTTCCCTTTCTCTGTGGCCGAGTCTCCAGAGCCCTCAAGGCTCCCTCCTGGTTCAGCCTCTTTGAGCCCTAAAGGGCTCCCTCTGCACCGAGCCCTAAAGGGCTCGGTCTGGACTGGCTCACGAGCCCTCCACTGGCTCGTGAGCTTTTGGGCTGAAATGATTTCAGCCCAACAAGGTCCCCCCCTCCTTTTTTTTTTTTTTTAGATTTCAGCCCAAACTCTTTTTTTTTTTTTTTAATTTTATACTTCAGATTTTGGGCCGAATCTCGGCCCAAAATAATTTTATTTTATTTTATTTATTTTATTTTTATTATTATTATTATTATTATTTTTAATTTTTTTTAATTAATTTTAATGTTTTAGTATTTTTGTTTATTTATTTATTTTATTTATATATATATATATTTTTTATATTTTTTTTTTTCAGCTTTGGTTCATTTATTTGTTATCTATTTTTTGTTTCTTTCTCTTTTTCTTCTCTCACTTCTTTATGTTGTCTATTATTTATTTATCCATCTATTATTATTTTTTACTATATTTTCTTATTTTTATCTTTTATTATATTTATATATTTTAAAAATTACCCGGACAAAATACGGTGTTTACAGTTGCCCCTCTTTACTAGTTTCTTATGTGAGAATGAGAAAAATGTAGTTTTGGAGTTCTCTCATAAGGAACGAGTAAAGAAAGGAACACAAATTTTGTCCATACAAAACACACAAAGACTCACTTGCCCCTGACACAAAGAGATGCAAATTTGACATGAATTTAGAGCATACAAAACTCTATTTTTGTCAGGAATAACTTAATGGTGAATGAACGTTTTGATGCAAGACATACGTGGTAAATGTGAACTGGGATTTGACTAAATAAATTGAACTAGACTTTAATAGCTGTACAAATGAACAACTAATTCGAGCTAGAGTTGTATTAATGCAAGATGCAATGATATGACACAAAGGAATAACCATGTCAACTAGACTGGAACTGATGCAATAGGTACAAATGCACACTAAAACAAAATGTGATAGCAAGATCCAAACAAAATACCATGTTGATGAGCTGCCCCTCTTCATTTGTTTTCTAAGGAAGAGGATCATGAAATGATATTCCTACTTAGAAACAAATGAAGAAGAAAACATGTATTTTGTTTGGGTGGCAAGATACATGAACAATAAAGACAATAGAGACAGAGATTAAATGAGAGAAATTTAAAGGGTGCCTGCCGCTAAGTCAGGGCTTTGACAAAATTTAAATGACAGAAATGTAAAGGGTGCCTGCCGCCAAGTCAGGGCTTTGACAGAATTTAAATGGTGCCTGCAGCTAAGTCAGGGCTTTAACAGAAATTTAATGGGTGCCTGCAGCTAAGTCAGGGCTTTGACGGAAATTTAAATGGTGCCTGCAGCTAAGTCAGGGCTTTGACAGAATTTAAATGGTGCCTGCAGCTAAGTCAGGGCTTTGACAGAATGTAAATGGTGCCTGCAGCTAAGTCAGGGCTTTGACAGAAATTTAAATGGTGCCTGCAGCTAAGTCAGGGCTTTGACGGAAATTTAAATGGTGCCTGCAGCTAAGTCAGGGCTTTGACGGAAATTAAATGGTGCCTGCAGCTAAGTCAGGGCTTTGACAGAATGTAAATGGCATAATTTAAAAGGGAGCCGAGGCAACATCCGTCATGAAGTAAGACATGGAGTGCCTAAGCAATACTTAGCTAAACCTGTGACTCTCTTTCCTGTTTATCCGGCACTTACCAGATGCCAGTACAATGCCATCTCTTTTGTCCTCCCTCTCTTTTTCTTTTTCTTTCACTGAGGTATAATGATCCCCTTTTGTCATGTATGCAAAATGGAGATTTCCTTTTTAGTCTTCCTTGAGATGTGCATGAAAAATTATTTGTGGAATGCAAAATTCTCATTATTGTTTATGATAATGACCATTTACCCCAATTTGTACAAAATGGAAGGTGCATGTAGAATGCCCATTGTTGCCCCAATTTTGACAAAAATTTATTGTAACCACAGTGTTAGAAATGTGATGAAATTGGGTTTTATCCTGTCAATTTTCTTGTTTTGATGTAGAGCTCCATTGCCCCTGATGAAGGAATCTAGTTAACCCCACAACACTTGAACTTGTCATGATCATATGTGATGCTGAAAAACCATCTTGCCTGTTTCTATCTTTAGGTATTGTTGCGTCATCCCTAAAGAACTTTTTCTCAATCATATCTGATGAGCTTCCGTTTTACTCCTTGTACTTGGCACCATTAGCGGGTAGTCACGATTACTCTTATGATGCATGCCATTAAGTAACATCTATATATATATATACATTTTTTTTTTTTTGGCTAAAATTCATTTGAGGAATAAATACAGCAACTTACCAGAGGGAAATCAATAATCAAAGAGGAAAACATACAGCAGCTTGTCAAGGGGAAGAGACAATCCAGGAATAAGAATAGAAAGTTAGTTTATTAGGTGAACAAACCACTTGGATAGTAGATTTTGAAACAACCAGAAACTATAGATACTGATCTAGTAAAAATAAGAGGAAATGCCTTCACATTGGTCTCTTAAGCACCAAGTCGGATAGCTGGCATTGCTTTTGGACACGCCCAACAGTACATCTGACTAAAGACTATGCCGCGCTTGTCCTTTACCCCTACCCATTAGCAGCTTAGAACCTCCTTTTATTTGCTCAGAAGATGATTCGCTCTTCTCTTTGCATGGGCTGCTTCTCCGGTTTTCAACTTAGCGAGCTTCTTTTTCTTTTCATGCTCTAATCTTTGCCTAGGTCGCCTTTTCAGGTTTTCAACCTAGCGAGCTTCTTTTTCTTTTCATGCTCAAATCTTTGCCTAGGTTGCCTTTTCAGGTTTTCAACCTAGCGAGCCCTTTTTTTTTTTTTTTTTTTTTAGGCATAATACCTCTTGACAGCGTCCGCATTGACAGGCTTTGTCAATTCTTGCCCCTCGATGTCCATCAAAATAAGTGCACCTCCTGAAAAAGCTTGCTTTATCACATAAGGACCCTCATATGATGGGGCCCACTTTCCTCGATTGTCCTCTTGATTTGGAAGAATTTTCCTTAAGACTAAATCCCCTAGCTTAAACTCCCTAGGGCGAAGTCTTTTGTTAAACGCCCTGGCCATTCTCTTTTGATATAGCTGCCCATGACACATGGCGACCAATCTCTTTTCTTCAATCATATTCAATTGCTCATATCGGGTTTTGATCCAATCATCCTCCCCAATAGCTGATTCGACCATGACTCGCAGTGATGGGATTTCCACCTCAATTGGTGTCACTGCCTCCATCCCGTACACTAGAGAATATGGTGTAGCTCCTGTTGATGTACGAGTTGTGGTACGATACCCATGGAGAGCATATGGGAGCATTTCATGCCAATCCTTGTATGTGATGGTCATCTTAGCAATGATCTTTTTAACATTCTTGTTAGCAGCTTCCACTGCCCCATTCATCTGCGGTCGATAGGGAGCAGAGTTATGATGCTGGATCTTGAATTGCTCACAAAGCTTCTTTACTTCAGCACCGTTCAGATTAGGAGCATTATCTGTAATGATCTTTTCCAGTAAACCATATCGACAAATGATGCATGATCGTACGAAGCGAACAAAAGCCTTTTGGGTAACACTGGCAAGAGAGACGGCTTCGACCCACTTGGAGAAATAGTCAATAGCTACAAGTATGAAGCGATGACCATTTGTGGCTTTGGGATTAATAGGACCAATCACATCAATTCCCCACATGGAGAAAGGCCACGGGGCCACAAGGTTGTGTAGGGGGTGTGGTGGAGCATTGATTCGATCAGCGTAGATTTGACATTTGTGACATTTCTTCACATATTCGATGCAATCTTTTTCCAGGGTCAACCAAAAATATCCACATCGTTGTATTTGCCTAGTCATAGTATGACCGTTAGCATGAGTTCCACATATTCCATCATGAACTTCAGCCATCACTCTCTTGGTTTCAGGCGAATTTATGCACCTGAGTAGTGTCCCATCATGAGCCCGCTTATACAAAACCTCTCCACTAAGGAAGAAGTTCATTGCGAGGCGTCGAAGAGTCTTCTTGTCATTATCTGTTGCCCCGTCTGGATATTCTCTATCTTTGATGTAGGACTTAATGTCATGAAACCAAGGTTGCCCATCGGATTCCTCTTCTATACTCAAACAATGGGCTGGAGTATTCCTTGCTTCAACGCGGATCGGCTGAACGTGAATCCCGCAATCTAGTTTAACCATGACAGCGAGTGTTGCTAAAGCATCTGCAAACTGATTTTTATCACGGGTCATATGGGTAAACTTGATTTCATCAAACTCCTTGATCAATTCAGTTAAATAACTCTGGTAGGGGATCAACTTTGGGTCCTTCGTTTGCCATGCCCCCGTCACTTGATATATTATGAGTGCTGAATCTCCAAAGACCTCAAGTTCTTTAACACCCAGAGCTAGGGCGGCTTGCAAACCACTGACACAAGCTTCATACTCTGCTACATTATTTGTGCATTCAAAATTAAGCTTGATGGCGACAGGAAATTGTTTCCCTTCAGGGGACACTATCACTGCACCTACCCCACATCCCTGCGTATTGGCGGCACCATCAAAATACATTGTCCATTGGGCATCTTCCAACTTATCCTCAACAGTCAAGACATCTTCATCTGGGAATTGAAAGTCTAGTGGCGGACTCTCATTTAATGGGTTTCCAGCTAAATGGTCAGCGATGATACTTCCTTTAATGGACTTGCGAGTCACATACTTCACATCATATTCGGATAGTATCACTTGCCACTTTGACACCCTACCTGACACGTAAGGGCTTTCAAAAATATATTTAATCGGATCCAATCGCGAGATCAACCAGGTAACATGATATAACATGTATTGTCTTAATCGTCGCGTGACCCATACTAGCCCACAACATGTCTTTTCGATGATTGGGTATCGAGACTCACAATCGTTGAATTTCTTACTCAGATAATAAATGGCATGCTCTTTTTTTCCAGATCTATCTTGCTGTCCTAACATTGCCCCCATGGAAGATGTCAAGATGGTTAGATAGAGGATTAATGGTTGACCTGGTGTGGGGGGTGCTAAGACAGGAGGGTTCAGCAAATATTCCTTTATCTTCTCGAATGCTCATTGGCAATCTTCATCCCACTTCCCAGGATTTCCTTTTCTCAACAATTTGAACATTGGCTCGCAGGTGGCAGTCAGGTTTGCAATAAATCGGGCTATGTAATTCAAATGGCCCAAGAAGCTTCGTACATCTTTCTCTGTTTGGGGTGAAGGCATATCACGAATTGCCTTTACTTTATCTGGATCCACTTCTATTCCTCTACTGCTAACGATGAAGCCTAGTAGCTTACCAGATGTAGCCCCAAACACGCACTTGTTGGGATTCAATCGAAGCTTGTATTTTCGCAGTCTTTCAAACAATTTTTGAAGAACTGCCACGTGACTTTCTTCTTGCGCTGACTTTGCTACCATATCGTCGACATAAACCTCCAGTTCTTTATGCATCATATCATGGAATAGTGCTACCATAGCTCGTTGGTAAGTTGCACCTGCATTTTTTAAACCAAACGGCATCACTTTGTAGCAAAATGTTCCCCATAAAGTAGTAAAAGTGGTTTTCTCTTTATCCTCCAGGTTCATGGGGATCTGATTGTATCCTGAATACCCATCCATGAATGAGTACCTATAACCCCTTGCCGTATTGTCAACTAGCACATCAATATGAGGTAGCGGAAAATGATCCTTAGGACTGGCTTTATTCAAATCTCGATAGTCTACGCACATCCTAATGCGGCCATCCTTCTTTGGTACCGGTACTATGTTCGCAACCCATTGTGGGTATTTAGCAACATCTAAGAAACCAGCATCCCATTGTTTCTTCACTTCTTCCTTGATCTGAAGAGATGTCTCGGGACTCATTCTCCTTAGCTTCTGTTTCTTTGGCTTAAAGTCAGGGGACAGGGGAAGTTTGTGAGAGGCGATGTTGGGATCAAGCCCTGGCATATCTTGGTATGACCAAGCAAATATGTCCAGATATTCTCGAAATAAATCTATCATCTCCTTCTTCTCAGGATTATCAACTATCTTCAACTCTTTTTTATCTTCCTCAGTTCCCATGTTGACCACTTCTATGATTTCCTCATGCGGGATGAAACCAATTTCGGAGGGTTCGATAAGCTTTGCAAACGTGAGGGGTAATTCAACTAGCGCGGCATTTTCCTCAATCCCGTCGTCAAGCATATCCATAGCAATGCGAGTGTCATCCCATTGGGGCTCAAGAGTCTCTGTGTTAGACTGGAGTTCCGAGGATTCTAATTCCCTAGAAGGCAACAAACACAACAGAAGTAAACGATGAAGCAGGAAATAGTATAGAGAATTAATTTGAGGAGGGGCCAACACAAAAGGATAAGAAGAAGAGTAAAATGAGAAGAGAAAAAGAGTAGAATAAAGAGAGTAATAATGGAATAAAGAACATGGAAAGCTGCTTTGCATTTAATCCTCAAATATAAAAAGTTCCAAAAGCCACAAATACAAGATTTTCAAAAGAAGACATAACATAAACTCTAGAATATTACTCTAACGACATGACATCAGGGATCTTCTCAGACTCCCAGTTTCCCAGGGCTTTTCCAAGGGTATCATACTGAATCCAATGTCCTTGTCCATAACACTCCCCTCCTTCTTCCGTTGTAGCAATGGAGTCATTCATATTGACTATCTCAGAGGCTTGTGAGAATGTCTCTTTAATATGGGGGACTTTTGATCTTGCTTGTAATTTCCCTCGGCCTAACTTCACTTGTTCAGCCAAGAGAGTCTCTAAATGGGGATCGTATCCTATCCCTTGACGTCCCTGATTCCCGAGCAGTTTGATTGGCTCCTTTACCCCTTGTAGTTTAGCTCCGAGCCCCTGTCCTTCCTTATACCCACCATGCTTCATTATCTTGTTGACTACTTGTTGCACATCTCTTCTTGGCTTGTCACCCTCCACAACCTCAAAACTGTGATAAAAATTACCCCCTGACCGTTCTACATTTTCGACGTAAGGTACGGCACTTGGCTTGCTAATCATGATTTCCTCTTCTCCTTTAACGGTAACAAGTAGGCCATCCCTGACGAATTTAACCTTCTGGTGTAAGGTAGACGGTATAGCTCCCGCGTCATGAATCCATGGCCTTCCTAAGAGCATGGTGTACGCTGCATCAATGTCCATTACGTGGAATTGTACTGAAAAGGTGCTTGGCCCAATCTCAAGTGGAAGATAGACCTCCCCGAATACCTCCCTTCTCGCTCCATCGAAAGCTCGGGCAATTAGATCACTATGCTTAATGGTGGACCTGTCCACTGGAATTTCTTCTAAAGTGGCTAGTGGTAGGACATTGAGAGCAGACCCATTATCAATCAGAACCTTTGCGATCACATACCCGTGACACTTTAATGTAATATGAAGAGCTTTAGGTCGCCCCACCGGAGTTTGAACAATTTCATCCTCATAGAAGGTGATTTGAGTAGCATTCTTCACGACATTAACCATATGAACTACTCTCTCAGGAGTTATGTCCGGACGTACATATGCACTTTCTAACACCCTTTGGAGTGCCTTGCGATGGACCTCTGAGCTCATGATGAGGGACATAATGGAGATCCGAGCTGGCGTCTTTGTGAGCTGCTCTACTATGTCATACTCACTGTGCTTCATGATCTTTAAGATCTCATCGGCACCAATGCTCATGTCCGTCACCACCTTAGCTCCTGAACTCTCTCCTTCTTCCTGGCCATTTCGTGTTGCCATATCATTTTCTTTCGAATAGACGCGACCACTCCTGGTAATCCAGTTTATTAGTTCCTGGTTTTTGACTTCTACCACTGGTTCTTCACTGGTTTCTCCCTGGACTGTGAGAAGCTCCGTCCTTAAGCCATATTTCCAGGGTACCGCCCGATTACTAGCATACGGAAATGGTGCTGGTACGTGAATAACCGCCACCGGCTCCTTCTCGCGTGTTGCTGCCTGAGCGGTTGAGTTTATGACCAGGAGAGATCCCGTTGAACTCGGCTTAAGCGTCGGTTCGTTAATGAACGAAGGACGAGATTCTGCTATCTCCAAGAAGGGCAATTGCTCACTACTTCCTACAGTCGGAGCTTGCGCGTTGATCACAAGGAATGACCCCTTCGACTTGTCAATGATTGGCAACCCGCTTAGTTCCTCCGTCATGCATACGGATTTATCTCTTGATGTTCCCCTCTCAATTCTGATAATCCCTAGCACCATCATCTTTCGCACAACTCCCCTGAACACCTCACAACCCTCAATGTCATGATCCACGTTTCCCCGGTGATACTCACAAGAGTAGGGACCGCAGTTATCGATTATACCCAGCTTTCCCCCGTCATAAAGAACATGACCCGCTTCCTCAAGGTGATCGAATATCTCTTTCATAGTAAATTGGAGCGCATTTGGGTCTTTAATCAGCCTGTTATCTTCTTCAATAACACAGACCTGTTTCCCCTTGTCATGCTCCGGAAGGGGATTCGAGATTATATTCGGATTACTGTCCCGCCGTACACTGATATAATTATTATCCAAAAGATTCAATACATTCTTCCGGAAAGCATCGCATCGCTCGATCGAATGTCCCACCGCTCCCATATGATATTCACAAGTCTCGTTTGGATTATACCAAGCAGGGAAAGGTGGTTGCCAAGGTTTTACAGGACGAGGACCCATAAGCTTCTTTTCCACTAACTCCTTGAAAAGCTCTAATCTGGTGACATTGAAGTCGGGTAACGGGCGGTTATCTCTCGGGGGGCGAACGGCTTTGCAATCCATACCTGGGTGCAAGACATTCGCTTGCTGAATGGGATGAGGTGGTGGGACTGGTTGAGGATGTTGGATAGGTTGAGCAAAAGGGGCTCTATGTTGATAAGCAGCATGCTGCATGCGTGCCCCGAGTGCAAAAGGTCGTGGATATTGTGAGTTATATGGTGGGTATTGTGGGCTAAATGAAGATCTGAACGACTGTTGGTAAGGGTCTGACACGTGATTCACGTCGCCGTCTTTCTTTTTAACACCCTGTCCTTTCCTATTTTCGGGGTGTGCACTCTCCAACCTGCCATCCCGAATGTTAGTGTCAATCCTTTCACCCACCTCAATAAGGTCGGTGAAATATTTAGCATGGGTTCCCAGCATGATTCTGAAGTAGGGCTCTCCCAGCGTATCAATAAAGTATGAACACAACTCAGACTCTGTTAAAGGAGGTTGAACTTCTGAAGCCAAGGCTCGCCAACGCTGCGCGTACTCCTTGAATGATTCGGTGGGTTTCTTTCTCAATCCTTTCAGCTGCTCCCTAGTAGGAGCTGAATTCAAATTGAATTGGTACTGTCTCATAAAGACATCCGTCAGATCCCTCCATTTCTTCAGTCGGGAGTGGTCTAATTTCATGTACCAGTGTAGGGCCGCCCCAGTGAGACTTTCATGAAAGAAATGGATGAGGAATTTCTCCTCCCTGGACCATACTGACATCCTGGTGCAGTATGTCTTCAGATGATAATGTGGGTCCCCATTACCATTATATTTGTTGAAGTCCGGGATCTTAAATTCTTTTGGAATAATCACGTCCGGAGCTAGGCATAGTTCATCCAAATCGAGGGATTTATGTTCCATTACTCCCTGCAGTGCCCGTAGCTGATCTCTCATTTCTGACACCTCCTCTTTCAAGCTGACCTTATCGGGGATTTCACCGCCATGCGAATACATATTATTGTGAGGTGGATTCTGAGCCACGAAGGCTGTGACGTTTTCTGGATTATGGATATCGTGGGCATATGCATATCCCTGATCCCATTCCTGAAACCCTTGCCTACCAGCCCCTGGGGTTGGAATAGGTGGAAGCCTATTCTGATCATTGTCAGTTGCATCGGGTATACCTTCCGCGCTCATACCATGAGGTTGGGCAATATTGGCATTAACGTCATGCCTCCTCCCATTCGTGTTCATGCCCTGAAGCATTTTCATCATTTGTTCCATTTGAGTATGCAAGCCACCTAGCTGACCCTTCAAATCCCCTACTTCTTCCTCTAATCTCCGTTCTACATCGGAAAGATGACTTTCCATCGCCATTGCTTTTGTTCTTGCTCGAGTTAAATGGATTCTGTGCGGGCGATGTGTAAGGTTAACTGGATTCCTTTTAGTCGGCGCAATGATGTCCTACTTTCAAAAAAGAAAACAAATTAATTATTTTTACCTTACCATTACTTAGATACCGGTGAATTATAATAGGCGCTAGCATAAGTTTCTCGACACAGTGACTTTGGATCCATGTTGGCGTTCGTCATAATTATCCATGAAACCCCTCAAGTTCTCCCTGATACTTATTGTATTCGGGGAGTCGTGAGGTTGACAATCAATTCATAAGAACTCATGTTACTTTATAAATGATGTCTACAACTAAAGAGCATAGGTGGAATCAAAAGCTTTAATTTCATATGGTTCAATACATCATCATGGATCATAACTACATCACCAAGTATGAGCCAGAAATTTTAATTCTTTGACAAGTTCTTTACATAATGAGAAGAAATCTGATATTTCTGCAGAAGTACTAAAGGGATGGAATTTTTGCCCCGCACGCTCATAAACATCGGAGAATTTGGGGATGCTTGAGTTCACCAACATAATTAGCCTTTCAGTGCGATCTCTCCACCTATCTGACTCCATCGCCCTTTCTGAATAAAGCGTTCTCCAATTTTCCACCGCATCAGCACGTTGTTGCACTTGTTCAAGTAACCTCTTGATTGTAGCTGATGAATCCCCTCTGACGGCTGCTAACTCATTCACCTTATCCTCCAACTGCTTAGCGACCAGCTCCAACTCATGTGATGAACTTTGTAATGGACGGAGTTCTTGTACTTCTTTCTCAAGTGCATCCCTTTCTTTCACAGCTTGCATCAACCGCCTCCGATTGTTTTTCATCCTCTCATCATTCTCCTCCATATGTGCATTCACATCCTTAATTGTTCGTTTGAGCTTCAGATTTTCCTCCTTCAATCTCTTCACTTCCAAGCTTACCTCACAAGCTTCTCGTTTCCTCATTTCCTCCACCGTCTCTTGTAAGGCCACATATTCATTCTGCAGACGACTCCAAGCCTCTTTCCGTTCCTTATCTGCCCTCGCCAGCTTTTCCAATTCTTCTTCCTTCTTTTGAAGTTGTCTGACTAGCTCCTTGTTTACTTGCGCCTTATTACCGCATAGCAAAGGATCGGGAGGTGCAAAGGTTGGGTTAACCCCCTTAATCCTTTCTGACAACCAGACTTGGTATTCTTCCGTGGCATATATCCGGCGTGCTCCCAATTCTAGCCGTCCTTTATATATCACCTTACCCCAAGCACCCACCACATTTTGACTTATCTTCATCGTAGAATCACCATGTTGGAAGTGCATCATGTGAACCACGGCTTCTGAGGGAGCCTTTTGCGGGAAGGCATGTTGTCTTAATAACAGCATTGGGTTATAATTTATTACTCCCCGTGGACCCATCAACGGCACATTTGGGAAGTCCCCACAGCCATAGATTATTTCATCCTTCCACCACCATGCCAATCTCCAACGGATACTTTCTGCTCTGAGCTGGCCAAAAACTTCAATCCACCCCTCACGATCGTATTTGGCTTTTCCTTCTTGGTTTCTGAATGATGCAAGAGGGGAAGAATTATCCTTTTCTCCTTCTTGGAGTCTCTTTCCATATAGGTGATTCATGACCCACACATACAATAATTGGAGACAGCATCTAATTCTCCCTCCCTTCTTAGTATGGCAAAAGCTCAAGGTCATATAAGTCTCTGACAATATTGCAGGTACTGGGTTCACCTGATGATGCTCTACCATATGAAACACACTGATGGCATGTCTGTCAATCACCCCTTTTGCAAATGGGAACAAAATTATCCCGTAGACTATCATGGCGAGCACCCTGTTGTAAACTACCCACTTCTCCTGTTCAGCCAGCTCTTTCAGACGTGTTTCCATAAACTCCCTTGAGACCCCCTCTATGCTCTTGGTAGAGATGAAGTGCACCTTGTCTATACTGATTTCCAAAAGCTTTGCTATCATTGTGTTCGAAGCCACATATCCTGGGTATCTATAGACACGATCTCCCCTGTTTAGCGGTAAGCTTAAGAGCTCTCCATACTCTTCTATGGTCGGTGCCATCTGGAAATCTGGAAATGTGAAGCATCTCAAGGTGTCATCCCAGTATTGTCCCAGTACAGAAAGCACTTGTGTCTGAACGGATACGTTGAGTAGCTCTAGTATATCCCCATATCTTTTCCTGAAGTCTGACAAGAGGTTACCCTTGATACGCCGAGAAAATTCCTTCAAACTATCAATTGACTCCACAACTACTTCCAACCTGAGCCCCTTCCCACCATAGATTAACCCTGTTGGTCTTGGATCCATGATCACTTTTGTGTCTTTAACTTATGCTAACTTTTCCTGATAATTCACCGGTTTCCTGAGCAAAAAAGGCAAAAAGAGGAGAATATGAGATAAAAGCGGTCATGAATTTGATTAGTTAAAATATTATTAGGCCCCCGTTTAACAGTCGTAATAATTTCTCTCCTTAAAGATTCTTATTGAATTCTCAAGGAAACAGAAATGAATCCTCGTATCGTGAAGGACAAGGTCTCTCCATGAATGAGGTATAAAAATAATAGAGGACCTATTAATATGATAACTATTCCATTAATGCAAAATTACATGAAAAGAAAATGCATGGGACTGGATATGCTCCTCTGTGTCCTACATTAGGTGCATCCTAGGGTAGGATTCTTGGCTTTAACTGGCTGGCTTAACATCTAAGCTCCATCTATTATTATGTGCAGGATTCAGGATGGTTCTATTGTCCAAAAAGGTTCCCAAGCTGCCCCCATCATCAAGACAGGGACCCTATCCAGTAAACTTAATCCTTTGAGAGCTTTAATAGCCCTTCCCGGACTAGACTTAGCGAATAGGTAACAACTGAGTGAAGTCTTCACAATGGTCTCTGGGAGCTTAATAGCCCCTCAAAGGCATTGTTACAAACTCCAACTATCCTAGGATACTCTCAGACCCGGGTATAGGGCCCATTATGTGTGTGAGGTTGGATGTGAAAGTTCCCAGTGTGTGAAGGGAGCATACAAACCTCAAGACCCAAAGCATTACCCAAATCCCCCACCTGCAGATAAAACAGCACACAAAACAATACACAAATAGATAACAGTCATCTATCCTAGGGTTTATTCCACATGTTATCTATCTTAGCACATTTTATTCAACTCACCAATACATTTAAAAGCATGTAAACAGATAAACTACCAAGCATGTTATCTACCCTAATCATGTAAGGCAAACAACATTAAAAAGGGCAACCAAATGAACAGACAAAATTATCAAACATATTACCTAACCTAGCCATGTGAGGCAAACAAAATTAAAAGGGCAACCAAACAAAACAAAGCCATAAAAATTTGCATAGTCAACCCATATAGGCTTGACTCTCAAAATGATCCCCAGTGGAGTCGCCAAACTGTCACACCCGAAAATGAGACGCGGATAGCGCGGGAAAACGAAAAAGAGAGAAACCGGCCCGCCCGGCGGGAGGCCGGTTTCGAGAGGGAGTCGCCACCAAAATTTTAAGGGAAAATTTTGGAAAACCGAAATAACAAAAAAAACACAAAAAAGGGACAAGGACTGGTCTGCGAATCAAAGTTGGGTTCGGGAGTACGATTGTGAGTGGGGAAGGTGTTAGGCACCCCCACAACACCCGTTCCTAGGAACGGTTACCTTAGGTTGATTATGCAATTTTTATGGCTTCTTACAAATTTAGTTTGGTTGCCCTTTTACCATTCACATGCAAAAATAAATATAAAAATAAGGAAAATGTAAAAATGAAAACAAATAATAAAATGAAAATATGAAAAGTTAGGAAAAATAAATTAAGAGGAAAATGTTATTTATATACAAAAGTGACTTGGAAAAATAAATTGGTAAATATTTATTAAATTAGGAGAAAAAAAAAACACCAAATAAACCAGAAAATACTTATTTATTTACAAGAGTTGACTTGACCCAGAATGAGAGTCTGGGGCCTACGTACCCTGTGATAGGGATCAAAGTCGACGTAGTTCGGACCAAAAAATGCGTGTCACTGAGTTTGTATTTTTATTATGTTTTTTCTTTGAAAAGAGAGGTTATAGAAAATAATTTGTCTTTACATAAAGAAAACAATTTTCAGAATTTGTTGGTATGTTTTAATTTGTAAAAGACAGATTACTTTCCATTATTTACTCTTTCCATTTATTTATTTTCATTTTTTCGTAAATTTTTCTCAATATGATTAAAATTATACATTTTTTTTTTGGAACCTTTATTTTTGATTAGAAAAAGAAATATTTGGAGGCAGTTTTATTTTTATAAAAGAAAACCAATTGGTTCATGTGGTGACTTTATCACTCACATTTACCCACTGATACCTAAGTGTCCACGGTAGTTTTACTCGAGACAAATAGGCACAGAAAGTCCGAAAGAGAAAATCCTTTTGTACAAATAACTATTTATTCATTTTCATTATAAAAATCCTTTTAACACCTAAAAAAAATGCGGTCATTACGTATACTTGAAAAGAAATAATAATCAGCATATGTGGTGACTTTATCACTCACAAGTTACTGATCTGTATTTAAAATATCCCCGGTGTTTCCACTCGAGACAAATAAAGGATAAGATCTCGAATGAAAAAAAAAAAAATTTTTTTTTATTGTCATTATTTATTCATCTTTACGAAATAAAAGACAATTAGAAATAAACCAATGATAATTTAAGGAAAGTACATAATTTTGATATGAATTATCTTTATAAAAATGGAAATAAACGAGATTTTTAAGAGGAAAGCATTGAGAAGAATTTAAAGTGTCATTTTTACATAAATTTCTAACAATAATCAATATATGTGGTAATTTTGTTGCTCACAAATTACTAATTAATACTCAAATACTCCCGGTGTTACCACTCGGGACCAACAAGTAAATAAGATAAAAGTTAAAAAAAGAAAGAAATTTTATTTAAATAATTCTTATTAATTTTAAATTATGAGAAATGTGATTTTAAAATTCCTCTTCTTTCCTTTTTTTTCCTTTTTCTTTTTTTGAGAAATAAATAATTTATTTTTTTTTAATTTTTTATTTAATTCATAGGAAATCCCTATAATATTCTAAGAAGGAAAACGAGATCACTTCACCCATCTTTGTTATTTATTATATTATTTATTATTGTTATTTTGATTTTTTTCTATGGTGACCATGGAGAAATCCTTCTTTATTTTCAACTTGAATAATATTCAAAAGAAAATAAGAGAGAAATTGTTACATATTTTATTTCCTAAAATTTACTTTAAAACGATGCCAAATTGCATATGGAGTAAAACCCAAAAGAAAAGAAAAAATAAAAATGAGGATATTTTATTGATTATTTTTAGTTTTTCATGCATGAACCTTAACACAGATATGGGGTCAAAAATTAACGGCACAAAGCTCAAAGAGCCTCTAGAGTGTTCACCCTCAAACCAATAAATCACATGTATGTTCCTTAAGTGTATCTTTTTACTTAAGAGAATGTATGTAAGGCCAAGCAATTACACAACAGGGGGAATTGTAGACATCCATTAAAGCATGTGAGCCTAATTTCAGTCACCCAGATCCAGTTTTCAATGAAAAATCATACAAGAACACAGATCAGGGAAGAGAGAAGCAACCAAAGACACGAGCAATGCTATTAGGCATTTAGAATGAGAATTTTAAGCTAATTTTCTAAACCAAACAGCACTCAAATCACAATTAACTTATCTCCTTCCCAAATGCTTCATCGAATGCCATTCAGGAGTATCCCACAAGTACAACATATGTTATCATTTCCACGTAACAAAACTCAGAAACCTCTCTTAAAGCTCAAACATCCTTTCTTTATAGGGGAAGCGAATAACTCAGAAATAAAGTGCAAAGAAGAAAAACAGAAAACCAATTCTAATGCCCATAGAAGAGAAAAGAGACATTATTCTCAAAGAAAACCAAACACTTTGAAGAAAACTCAACAGATCCTGAGGGGTGAGTTAAATTCTTTCGTAGCATGCATGGCGAAACAAAAGTGCAAACTACATTCTAATACCCAGTTTCAGTCCCTGGGCAGCAAAACAGAATACCAAGTACATACCTCAGTTGACCGGCCATTTCATTCCTAAATTTATTCTAACTTGTTACATAAAGCTTAAAATTCGAAATGAAGATTACCAATTGAAGCCCTTAACTCGTAGACACTGACTACATGCCGTTGCCTTCCTTCTCTTTGTTTTTACCTTTGTTCAGAGCCTTCCCCTTGATCACCCAGTCCTCTGTTCCTCGGAGTACCTCCCTCGGACTCAGTAATTCTTCACCTTCTCTGTCCCCTCCCTCCTGTTTCATTGCTGACCTCTTTTATAGACGACATTATGAGTGAAGAAACTCATTGCCCGGGCGCGTGGCCGTTGCCTTGCTTCGTCCTCCCCTTTTCTGCACTGCTCTGCTACTCCCTTGTCTAATTTCGTGCTCGTCCGTCACCTCCTTTGCCTCCACTACGCTGCGGTCCCAAGTACGGAATATTGGAGGGACCTCCTTTGTCGTTTTTGGCTGTCTCGAGTTCTCTCTCTCACAATCTTACTTTCTCTTTCTTCTTCCTCTGCAGTCCCAACTCGTACTCGTCTTCACTGCCTCTTGCCTCCACTACTCTGCCATCACAGAGTACGAAGTAGTGGAAACTCCTTCGTCTTGTCTGGCCTACCCATCCTCTCTCGGCTCTTCCCTCCACCTTCGTCCTTACGAGTCCTCCCCTGCGGTTTCTGGTCTCATCTCCGTTTCCACCCGCGGCTTCTGATCTCGCCTCTGTCCTCGCTCAGCTTCCGCAGCTCCACAGTGGCTCTGCCCGAGCTCACGGCCGGCTCTCTTCCTTTCTTTCCTCGCGGCCTCCCTCTCTCTCTCCACCTTCGCCCGCGGTCTCTCATTTCTCTACTCCCACGACTTCAGATCTCACCATCTCAGCCTTCTCGTTCACGGCCACTCTCTGCTATTTCCCCCTCCTCTCGGTACCGGCCTCCCTCGGTTCAGGCTCCCTCTTCTTTTTCTCTTCTCGCGGCTGCCTCCCCTTCCCTTTCTCTGTGGCCGAGTCTCCAGAGCCCTCAAGGCTCCCTCCTGGTTCAGCCTCTTTGAGCCCTAAAGGGCTCCCTCTGCACCGAGCCCTAAAGGGCTCGGTCTGGACTGGCTCACGAGCCCTCCACTGGCTCGTGAGCTTTTGGGCTGAAATGATTTCAGCCCAACAAGGTCCCCCCCCTCCTTTTTTTTTTTTTTTTTTAGATTTCAGCCCAAACTCTTTTTTTTTTTTTTAAATTTTATACTTCAGATTTTGGGCCGAATCTCGGCCCAAAATAATTTTATTTTATTTTATTTATTTTATTTTTATTATTATTATTATTTTTTTTTTAATTTTTTTTAATTAATTTTAATGTTTTAGTATTTTTGTTTATTTATTTATTTTATTTATATATATATATATTTTTTATATTTTTTTTTTCAGCTTTGGTTCATTTATTTGTTATCTATTTTTTGTTTCTTTCTCTTTTTCTTCTCTCACTTCTTTATGTTGTCTATTATTTATTTATCCATCTATTATTATTTTTTACTATATTTTCTTATTTTTATCTTTTATTATATTTATATATTTTAAAAATTACCCGGACAAAATACGGTGTTTACAGGAGTGATATAACCAAATCCACTTGATTAATTATCGTCCAACCATTCTTCATCTTTTGAACTCTGAGTATTGCCACCATAAAAGGTTTTCTGGTGTAAATCTAACTGAAGAGAATCGGAGGCTCCATTCTTCTTGTGCCAACCATTCATTCTGGATCTTATCATCAACACTACCTGTTTATAAACTAGTTATACGTACGTTCACACGAAATATGGATGTGTGTGTGTGTACTATTACAATTCTCTTGGAGGGTCTTTACACAAATGGCTGTATATATCTCATTAATTCCCAAACACCAATCATCACCCTCTTAATTCTGAAGCTCTCTCCGGTTTCCGTCAATTTGAAAGGTTCAATTAAAAAAGTAGCAGTGCTGTTGCTTTCCCATCTGAATATAAAGCCACACCCTCCACACACTGCTTTTTCAGTTTTTTTTTTTTTAAAGACGGCCATTCCATATTTCTCTCTCCCTCTTCCTCTCTCTCTCTCTATTTATATATATATAGTAACAGCTTTAAAATATTTCATACCAATCTGGCTAGCTTACACAACAAGACTAATGAGTAGGACTCGGATATTTACTGGTGATAATATCCTGGTGATATTAGGATAAAACGTACATATATAGACTGATATTGGTACACAAACATATACTCCGTCCAAGACAAAATAAAAATATAAATTGAATTTGATTTTATGAGTATTGTACGTGTCAGACAACTCATGCTTTGTTAAAAAAAGTTCTAATTATAGTTATTAATTAATTAATTATGATCCTCTTAGGACAATTTATCAATTTATATTATGGCGCGTCAATCACAAAAATGATAAACATACTATGGAGATGGAGATAGAAAGAAAAAAGAATGAATGTAAAGAAGAGAACTATATTAGTTTCCATTTACAATCTCACTAGTTTGTATTACTCTCTTTGGAAAATACATGATTACAAATTAAAGATCCAATTTAATAATCCATTTTTCACAATAATCACACACCTGTGATAACAAGCTAAAAACAAGTAAAACATAAAATATCACCCACCACAACTTTATTGTCATCTGTTATCCCTCCCCCTCCCTACATTATATATAACTTCCTATCTGATTTACCTCATCTCATCCTCTTCTCGTACTCACAACAATTTGACCTCACACATAACCTTTAACTAATTATAATCTAACAAAGTTCTAACAAGACAAAAACATATATGTAAAAAATGAATCAGCGAAACCTTATCCACGAACAAGACCATAAGATAAAGCCATGAGCAGAATCGCAGCCTCCTTCTCGTCCTGAGGGGAAACTTGTTGCACAGACAAGCTCGTGCTCAAGCTTATCGCGAAATCCTCCAACACAAGCTTCTTTCTACCTCCACATGGCTTCTCTAACCCAAGCTTTCGCTTCTTCTTCAACTGTGTCTGTGGCTTCTTCTGTTTGTTGTGAATCTTGTTTTCTCTCGCAGGAGCTGCTGCTGTGGCAGCCATGGCATGCCTTGCCTTCCTTTGTCGAATTCCACACGCGTTACAAAGCGACTGTTACACTAACATGATTACTCAGTATAACGCATTTGGCTTATATAATTCAATTTAACTGATATTTCGAAGCATACAAATCTGAAGAAACATGGATTGATTAGGGATAATCTACATATATATATATAAAGCCTGTGAAATTGTTTATAATCTGAAAGGGAAGATGAAGTTTGAAAGAAGAAGACGAAGAAGATGATATATACATACTTTAGGGCCTGTTGGTCCAGTCCTCCAAAGAGGGGTCTTAGTGGTATGGCAATCAGCACAAACCCTAATACTGATCATGTTATTGTGGTTTGAGCAAGAACTGTAGCAGCTATTATTATGATCAGTTTCTGGAGATGATAATAATGGTTGCTTCTGATGATCTTCAAACTTTCCCATAGTTTGATCCGCGACGATCATCTTTCGCATCATTCTCATCTTTGAAGGCATCCACTTCGCGGATCCTTCGTCGATTTGGTCAACCCTGTCTTCTCTCTTCCATGATCTACCAGAAGGAACAATATTCTTCTCGGCCTGATAAAGATCACAACACGAAAGTGATCAATATATATGGTAAATCAACAGAGAGAAAAGAACAATTAAAATATCATAATCTTCGTCTCCAGTGAATGAAGTTCAAATTAAAAGAGATTGTATATACTCACATCTGTCACGTGTTCGTGATCAGTGTGTGAGTGGTTCAGTGTTGGATCATGATGTGGATATGGTAGAGAAGAAGATGAAGAACAGGCTTGATAGTTTTGATCTCCATCGTTAAGATCTATAGACATGGAAGAAGGTACAAGTGATGAGCAGCGATGAGCTGGAATCATGGAGGCGCACACATAAACACACACTGACACTGAGAGAGAAAGAGAGTGAGGTTGAATTGTTTCGTCTCAGAAAAAGCACGGCAGAGAAGGCAAAAAGGTACTGAGGAACTATTAAATATAATTCTGATATAAGGGGAGAGAGGTGAGGCTAAGTTGATTACACGGAGCAGTAAAGTAAGAGAATCACGTGAAGTGAAGACAAAAGGCAGAAAGAAGGGACAAATTAAAAAGACAAATAAACTGAATGCGGTGTGTGGAACACTACTTCTGTAGCTGACCCCATACTTTGCGAGTATGACAAATCCCTATCTTCATCTTTTATAAAACATTTTTTACATTGATTCTTTTTTTCCGGCAGAAATGTTAGTTACTTGTAATATATTTTTATTTGGAACATCCAATATGCTGGACGTATCTAATTTTAATTGAAAAACTTATCGGGATTTAAATTAATCTAAATTAAGACAAATAGAATTTCAAAGAGTGGTAAGAATCTATTATCACCAAGAATTCGATCTCTAATTAAACTGGTATAATCCCTGCTAATTAAACTAAATGTTTCGTGGTTATAACTAATTTATATTGATCAACAATAACCACCTTCACTTTTATGAATTATCAATGTGGATTAGCACATGGAATAATTATAAATTTGGAAATTAGCTAGTTTTGCATTAATAATTTGGGCTCTTGTTTTGTAGTATTGTGTTAAAACACACATTTAAGTCCTTTTGGATAGAGCCACTAACTAGCAGCCCCTTTAGTGATAAATATGCCCTATCATGAATCCGCCCATGTAGAGAAAGTGAAAAAGAGTTTTTATAATATTTATTATATATATCATTAATTAAATGATTTTATAATTAAGGGTTTTAATTTAAAGTGCTTAGTTAATTATCTTCATTTTAACGCTCTATCAATATTTGCGTCTACCATAAGTAAAAACCCTAATTTGAGAATCGCTCTCAAAATCTCATCTTCTTCATTTTTGTGAAGCCTAAGGAGCAAAACCAGTTATAGTTCCTTACCACTTCTTTATCTTTTACCTACAATCAACAATAGCATACTTGGACTCTAAATCAAGCGCGCACATATATATATATATATATATTATTGATTTAAATCATATACCTTCAAGTACATTTACAACAAATTAAGCAAGAGGGAAGGAGATTATTTAGAGTCACCTTTTCGGAGGGTTGCCCAAATAAAATCCCCTGTTAGCTTAATTAATCGAGCCCAAGTCCTTTTATATGCTATATATAGAGTACAACCAAACCAAACACAAACAACAATTATTGAATTAGAGACTTTTGCAACTTCCCAAATGCAGTGTTGCTATATATATATATATGTATGAGGAATTGTAATAAGGTCGGTTTTGGATGTCCAACCAGTATAACAAACAACATCTAAAGACTAGTAGCATATAGAATTAAGGACAGTTAAAGAACTAGACCTGAACTATATATGTATATGTTTACCATTGGAGTTACTTTTCCATCTTCCATTTTCAAACCCATCAATTAGCTTCGTTTACACAGCATGGAATCACCCACAAATTGACACATATACATTCATAATTTTACACAAAATTCATAAAAAAAATTAACATAAAATTTAATGATTTATTGAGTTATAGGCGAAATATAATCTGAACTTATCAGCCGGTAAATAATTGACCGAAAAAGTTCAACTTAATTTGAATAGGGACGCGTTAAGTCAACCGGGTAATTTGAGTTCGATGAAATTGCATGCCCAATATTAATTAGCTATTTAATCATATTTAAAAGTACAATTATCAGGACTGCAACTTAATCATATGATCATATATTTTTTTTTTAAAAATGAAATAAAATACGGATCCTCTGAAGTTGAGAATTTTTTTTTCCGCAGAGGTTGAGGATCCATAAATTTCCTGAAGTTTGCCTTTTATGGAATGAGAGAGAAGATTTTTGTTTTTTTGGGAAAATGAGAAAGAACAGAAAATATATACTCAAAACAGCAAAATTCAAACAAATTTATGGATCCCCACCTCCAAAAAGAAGGTATGATTGTGTAATGAAGTCTCTTTTTCTTTGTGATAATTTTTTATATTTTTTAAGATTTTTCATCATTTTTGTTATTTTTAATTTTAATTATACCGCGTACAGTTATTTTTGTAATTATAAAAACTTCCGATGGAGACTCAAAATGTTCCAGTTGTGAAGCCATAAAGAAGCGAGCATCCACGGACAACCAGTATTATGCATTTCTTAGAGTATTATCAGAGCTATTAAAAATTGAATCTTTATTGAATGGATTAAAATATTAGTTTAAGATTCAATAGTTTAGCTATAATTAAATCATAATTAATTTAATAGTAATAAAATTAATAATTTTTTTAATTTTTGTATGTTATATATTAAAAAATATTATTAATAAATTTTATAACATAATATTAAAATTTAAATAAGTTAATATAATTATATTTTAAACTTAAAATAGTCAACTACTATTATATTTTATGTTATTTATTAAATAAACTTATTATTATTAATAATTATTTATCATAATAATACTTATATAATATTATAATATAAAAAAAATTAAAAAAAAATCTAACCAGTTCAAGTCCAATTTGATTAATTTTTAACTGGTTCTCATTAGTTTTATGATCCCTCGACTATGCTCATCTTCCAAATCTAACCTAACAGTAGCTCTGGCTCTGGATCAAATTGGTCAGTATCATTTAGTTTTTAATATATTGATATTATTTTCTTTTTCTTTTTCCATAGGGAGGGAATTGTTTTTTTTTTTATAGCAAAAGTGTACTGCAAACTACGCACTACTTCTACACCTAGAAACTTCAATATTAGTATGAAGCTCATGCAAAATGAACGAAGGGGGACACGTAGGGAATTGTAGATAACTTTAAGGTAAGTTATATTGATGGTTATCCTAAAAAAAAATTAGATATATATTTTTTGATAAAAAGTAAAATATATTTAAATGAAAAGAAAATATATATATTTATGTTTATATATTTATTTTATTTGGATCAAGAAATTTTAGAGGGGAGAAAATAGAGAAAAAAATTTTTTATTATATTTTTTTTCTTAAACTAAATAAAGAGAATGAATATTTTTCTTTCCTAAAAAGAAAATATATGGAGAATGCTCCCTTTCCATTATTTAATTTAAAAAAATTAAGATAAAATTTTTTTCTTACCTTTTAAAATTCATCAAATCAAATAAAGAGTAAACCTAGAGTAGTCATTAATGTGCCTGACTTTTCTATAATTTTTTCTATTTTGTATTAATTTATTTTTCGACACGTCAATTGTGATGATGATGATGATGCTAATAATATTTATGATGATATTAATAATAGTACTAATATTTACGATAACGAGGCAGGCTACGTATGAGGTTTTTTGTTCACTCCCATAGAAAGAGTAATTGAAAGGGACGTGTTGAAATTCAAATATTCCGTTTCAAACTTGAAAACCATTGCATTTTATTTTGACAACCGATATTTTAATTGAAAGTTTTCAAATATTTAATAATATAATTTAAATCCTTTAAATATGTTTTAGATGGTTTAATTTTCATTTAAGAAATAAAAAACATATTAAAACTTATATTTTAACTACAAATTTTAAAAATTAATCATTCAAATTAAAAAATAAAATATAAATAATTGAAACTAAATGACTTGGTTGACCAATTGACAAGATATATTTTCTCGTATATCTCCCGCATCGCATGTTTATTCTGTGTGTGTGTATTATTGTATGTATGTTATGGAGGGTGCAGATCTTCATAGGCAAGATATTAGGTTTAGGTTGAAATGTTTTCGCATTATTGCGGCATGGGGCATTTCCTCGTTCAGTAAACAACTCCTATGTAAATTAACACAAAAGTTATTCATTAAAAATATTTTTTTTGGTGAGAGGTATTTTTTAATTTGTACCTTTATAAACAGAATTTTGTATTTGGCTAATACACGAATTTTTCAAAAATCTGAGTCGCATGGCACGAACATCGACTTTTTTTAATTAACATGCAGTTCACTAAATTAGATCTCATGTGTAACAAAAAAAAATAATATCTTTTCATATATTTGAAGAAAATAGTGAAATTAAAAAGGTCTGTGGGATTCAAACTCAAGTCCTTAGAAAATATGAGTCACAATGCTATTAATTGGACCATTCTTCATTGGTGATGGTAAATTTTTGTTTTGGTACAAGTAATGGTAGATTTTCCTTCTTTTTTTCTCATCGTGCCTGGAGTGGTTAATGATAGATTTTTTTTTGGTGGTGATGTTAGATTTTGTTTTTCAGCAGACCACCCAGTATCTTAAGCTGCATTGGACTGTAATTAATTTAAATTGAGTTAAGTAAAGCCCCAAACAGGGTAGCTTTCACAAAGTTGTCTTCTGTATATACATAGTTTCAAATCCAATATATCATATATATATATATATATAAATAGTCTTTTCCACCTAGACCAATGCCTCATCATGGATTTGTAATTGTTTTCCCAAACCACCTTGGCCCATGCAAAGCCCAATCAATGTTTGGATCACCACTTTAAAAACAGTCTCTTGAAAGTTGAAGTTCGAGACCTAGGCCCAATGTTAGTTCTCCAATTGGCCCATACTGGGGCCCAAAATTTGGCCCATACTGTTCCGGTCATCATTCGATATGGGTGCACTTGTGTATCAGATCTATCATCTTCACGTGGCCAGACCACAAAAAAAAAGTTGTTCTCTTTCTCTCGTAACGTGAACAGCTTCTTCTTGTTTTTTTAACCATAATAAACACCTTCTTTTGAAGGCTTCAATTTGTGATACTGTGCAAGTCTTTCAATATGAAAACGAACGATTATCCATTTGACTATTCTTCGAGGTCTATCACTATCTTCATCATTTTTGTATAACGAATTTCAATCAACATATATATATATATTTATTTATTAGTTATGTAATTTAATTTCTTAGTCCTTAATTCGAGTTGATTGATTAAAAAATTTTGTTTTGGTAAAAAAAAAAAAATCATACACACACACACGAATTTTGTTATTGATCGGATCCACATGTGGGCTGCTAAGTCTAGTAAAATAGGTAAGTTAAGACGGCTAACATACGAATTGAATCTGCACTTGAAACCTTTCCAGCACAGATGGAGCACGCCATTATCGCTCGAAAGTGGAGAATGTTAGGATAAAAATAAATAAAATAAATTTCGCATATTTAGGAAATTAAATTGTCAGCATATAATGACTTTTCATTAAGTGGTTGATAACTTTTATTTGTGGATAAAGATGACAAGGAGTGCCATGCAAGCATATACATATATGTGTCTATCTATATTTGGTCTGCCTAATCCAATTAAGATAACGCATATTTCCCATGTCCCCTATATATCTATCAAATAAAGGAAGATATTATCCTAGAAAACACACACTTGCTATCAATATTAATTGTTTGTTTGAAATGCACGTTAGTGGCCCTCAATTCACTTTTTTTTTTTTAAAAAAAAAAAGCAAATTATTTGGTATTTAATATTAATTTCTAAATTAAAAAAAAAAGCATAAGCGTTCAATAACTTCTCATGTCATAATTTCATTCAGATGGACTGATTGTTAATGAATTGTAACTTTGTACTTTTCTTTTCCTTGCACTCAGCATTGGAGCCTAAAACAGAGGATTCTTCCTTTTATATATATATTAGAATTTTGCTTGGTTTTTTTATGTGAGTGTAGTAGAAACGCATTATTTAAATAATAAAAAAAAAGTGGAGTACGTAAAAAATTCAAATTGGACGATCGAGCAGTGTGGTAGAGGATGAAGACGAAGAGTTAGTTAAGGAGGAAGCAGAAGGTAAGTAAGAAGAATCAATAATGGGATGAGGGCAATTGGGTTGTGTGAGAGAAGTGGAAACATAAAGGGATGAGTCAGATGACCAAACCAAAACGACAACGTAAGTTGGAGAATTAGTTTTTGAGATAGCGACAGACACGGGAGGCTTAGTATTGTGGATCGGATCATACATCTCAATTAATCCAGTTCATCTCGTTCTCACATCACCTTCACAACCCCAACGAACTTTCCTTAATCTCTTGATTCAAATACAAATCATCTCCTGATCGATCATTTCATATTTTAGTCCTTCCGATCCCCTTAATTAATTAAGTTCCTAATAACAACCATCTCCCTTCAGAATCATTATTTTTCTTTAATTTCGTTGTAATGTACGTATGACCAAACTCATAATTACTAGGTGGTCACATGCTGTTGAGTTTCTTTTGGTGATTTTTAGGTAGGGATCAATAATCCCTAAAATTGACAAAGTTGTTCAATTTGTTAGATCCATGTTTTAAAAGATTTTGTGTATATATATATAATAAATTATCATTTTTGTGAGCTAATTAATCTTTACAGTTGCTGCTTTTTAAAGGTTAAACCTATAATTAACAACTCGTGAATTGAATTGCTGGTTTTGTCGGATATTATTATTTTTTAAAACAGTGGTTGTCTAGCTTACAATTATGGCCAAAACATTGGCTTCATGCACGCCCTGTTACCAAATTCAAAATTTTAAGTCAAGCTTAAAATTATTTAATCATGCACATTTATTTAAGGAATACTTGCATTAATTATAATTTAATTTGACGCCAACATGTGGGTTATAAAGTTTTTCACCCAACGGCTAATCATGCACATTTATATCTATATCATTCAACTGTAAGGGCTGGCTAATTGTAAAAAAAAAAAAAAAGGTTGCTTCAGCACGCAAAATAAAATTAAAAATAAGAGAGTACAATAAAAAATGATTTTAAATGATGAAAAATTAATGACCATTATATCTCTATTAATTTAAAAAAATAAAAAAAACTGATAAATATTTATCACTACGATTTTTTTTTTTAAAGTTCAACAAAATTTAAAAGCTCTACAGTTATATAGTTGAAAAGAGGGTGATAACAAGAAATGATAGTAAGTATGGATTCCATTTATCTTATTCCTACTATTTTTTATTTGCTCTCTTTCGGATTGCTATGTCAATTAATTTACAATTTAATTACAGAAGAAAATTAACTTCAAAAAGCAATGTTCTTGCATAGAAAAATTGCATCTGGGTGATTGCAAGACTTGAATTAGTGGGAAGGTTATGGGGGATGGATCTAATTAATTAATAGGACATGAAGCTATATATATATATATGTGTGTGTGTGTGTGCGCGCGCGTGATTGATACAGGTGGCCAGCCAAAGGCATACATGGCTCATAAACACCCAAAGCTAATGTAGAAATTAAAGTGGTGGTTAGCCACCATGGCACGTGGTCTCACTGGAGTAGCTCACTGTTATGAACGAGAGGGTGACCTCCTCAATTAAATTAATTTATTATCATTATTTATTCTTCATTATATGGTGACTTTGTCGATCGGCCTCATCAATGAGTGAATTTGGTCAAATACAGGCCATATATTTCTTGTATAATTATAGTTTTCAACAAATTCAGTCCATGCAACTTTGAGTTTGAAGGGAAAATATTGCCTCTTTTGGTTTTTTTTTTCTAAAGATTGGTTGTGGACTTTCACTGTGTGAAAGATAATATGGTAAAGTTGAAGGAGATGGTGGTGGTGGTTGAGCGCTGTGTGCTCAATGGCACTCTCACACAACCAACAAAATCAAACACATGCACTTACACACAAACATATATACTATCTCACGTAAGTGATAAGGCTTTCTATTCTTTAAATATTTAAATAGCTGGTGATTTAATTTTTAATTTTTAATTTTTATGTATGAAACAAATTTAATTAGAAAATATTTACTCTTTGTCCAATTTCCTTGTTACTAACAGGGATGCTCCTCATTTACATTAAAAATAGAAATTACACAAGCACGCACGCCACATCTAATTCATTAATAATTAATAATATGATTATTCTTGATTTTTCATGATTTTGGGCAGCTTCGTTGTTTAATTTGAAAGTAGTAGAATATATACAACAATTAATATTGAAGTTGGTTCAAACTTCTATTCTCTTAACTAATACCTCCATTATAGTATTGTTATCCAGTCAATGTTTATGTTTCTCACGAAAGTGCATCAATCCTCTCTCTGATCTGATCTATCCCATTATATATTCCCTCACCCACATTTTAACTAAACTTGATTCACGTACTAATATTTTTTTTTCTCAAATAAAACAAAAACAAATTAATTAATGAAGTCAAATATAAATTCTTACCCACAAGATATTGTTTTTTATATTATTTTTTTGGGGTAAGCAGCAATCTCCTGCTCCATTATCTTGCAAAAATTTTGTTTAATTAATTTTGGTTGGAAACAATCGGGAAGGGGTTTTGTTGAAGTGTTATGGGGGACAGCTAAACTTGTTTGGCAGGCAAGTCCAGCCGACCCATTGGGAAAGCAACGTTTCATTGAATTAATGTTTCATTGAATTTCACATCATATGGAGTATAAGACGATGATTCCTTCGTGTTTGTTTTACCATATTAAACAAATTAATCGTAAAAATTGTGATCTTTCTTTTTAATGAAATTAAATTATTTAATTATTATTGTCAATATCTTACTTTTATTGTAAAAAAATTAAAGATTTTTTTTAATTTTATTCTCGTATATAATGTTAAAAAATTTAAACAACATATTTGATGATTTATTTTAAGCATATCTCTCATTTTCATGTGCGACCCCTTTACAATTCTTATCCTTTGACATGTGACTTTTATTTTTTTTAAAATATTTTTTATTATTATATCTCATTTTTTTAATGAGATTGTTTAGATTTTCAGTCCGTTCTATATTAATTTGGGTTATTTTCTGCTTATAATATAATTTATATTGAAGAGAAACATTATACCAAAAAAAGTGTGTACAAAATTTTCTTACAAATTTTTTCTTTCTATCTCTTACTAATAAAATAACAACTTTTTTCTTATGAACTAATAAAATAACAACTTGCTTGAATTGAAAATGAAAAACGTAAAGTTCACAAATAATATTCTTATGAAGTCTTCAGGAAAATACGATGTGGATGGTTAAGGATATAGAATTAATATTAATTTGTTGGCAATAGAGAATATTTATTAAATAAAATCACATTTATAGAGTCTTAAAAAATAGAATGTGGATAGTTAGTGATAATAATGTTTAGAAATTAGAAGTTTTAAATTTAAAAAATATTTATTAAAAGATGAGTAATAAATGCATAATCACTAAGTAGTTTTATAAATTAAAAATGAAAGTGAAATAGGTAACTTTTTTTTTTTAACCCGAAGGAAACTTCAAATTTCAATTATTGAGTACTCATTTGAAAATCGAAACTTCTAAAGATTGCTTGAAATAAAAATTGGTTTTAAGAATAGAATAAAATAGAAATTGAGTTGGATTAGTTATCATAGGTTCATGACTAAAACTACAGCCCAACAAGTTTATAACAGATTACACCAACCAGATTATTATTAAGATTAAAGTGACCATAACGTCAAATGTTTATTTTTCTTTTATAGCATAAAAACTGAAAAAAAAAAAGTTATGGAAAATAAGAAATTGAATCAACAAATTCATGAAGGAGATCGAGTCAAGTAGATCATTACGTATAGAATAAATAAATGGGGATAAGTCCAAATTCAAATATCGATTTCAATGGATAATTGGATATGTTATAATATTTGAATGATTAGAGTCGATGATTATGGGAAAAAACAAAAAGGAAAGGTCATTGTTTTTTATATTAGAGTAGAGAAGATAACACAATATAGCTATATATCTTTTGCACACGAAGCTTGGAAGAATTTATAAAAGAATAAAAAAGAAAAGAATAGAAAAGAAAACATTACGTAGGAGCCTTTCACATCATGAATAGGAAAAGGTAATATTATAATTATTACTAATCTTTCACTCAAACTAATAAATATCATATTCTCGTTTGATTTGGACGAATATATGACGTATACCAACAGGAGCTGATTATCGCGTTTGCATTTTCTTATAGTTAGACCCTTTTTTTGACATGCGTGACGATTGTGGTCCGCTATCTGTAAGTTCAACAAATTATTATATTTTTGTGACGTTCGATATTAGCATTATATGGGAGTGCGCTGCGAATCATCGTCGTCTTATTTATAAAACCATGAGATAGGCTCACAGGTCCTTCTAGATGCTCTTATTTATATATAGGCTATACTCCTTATCATTCATATTATTGCTTCATAAAAAAAAAATATATATATATATATATAATAATTTGAATTTAACTAGACATATGCTTATGAAGTATAGGATGCATGATATATATATATATATATATTCACATTACCTAATGCATTTGACGTACGATAAGGATGACAAGGATTTGAATTACAGAACGATGTATTTCATCAATTAATGTGCATGCATGGCATATTCTCATCTCAGCAGTGAGTAAAGAATCTAGATGTATATATGGGCTATTCTGTATAATTTAGGGATCGATTATACATGGGGATTATTGGAGTGGATGAGTAAAGGTAAAATTTGAGAATAAAGAAAACAAAGAAAAATTAATGGGAAGTAGTATATTGGTATGATTTGAAAAGAAGAATAAAAAAGAGAGAAGGAAAGAAAGAATGAGAAAGTGAATGGATAAGTCCCACACACACACAAGGGCTTTATGTGTGGAAGAAGACTACCAGAAAGGTAGGACTGGGGGGCGTTAGATAATAGATAGATATATGCTTTGCTTGAGAGTAACATTTCTGGTACAGAATGAATCCTTTTTTATAACATCCAGTGCCAAGTATCCAGGTTGTTGGACCCACTAAACTCCTATTGGTATTTGGTAGGTCCAATTTATCTCTAGCAAGTCCTAAGAATTCTCAAATTTTTTTTATTTACTTGAAGAGACTAGAATGGAAAACCTGAAAACAAATTAACAACAGCCTCCATAGACCCCACAAGTTTGGATATGGCATTGGGGAGGCTTTTGTGTAACTGACCTGCCTCTCTCATCTGTTTCCTCTTTTGTTTCCGTTTCTGCTTTTGTTAGCTCCACTACACACACAAACGTCATTTTTATTTAGTTATACAAGCCACTAACTTCATCCTTGAGAATTTCTCCTCCCTTATCTCCCTTATCCCAATTTAGTCCACACCACATTCTCTAATTCCTCTATTTCATTCTTCCTTCTTCTTTTTTTATAAAAAAAAAAAATTGAATTATTTTTATTTTCTAAAAAAATTTAGATGAGTAAGATTTCAGAATTAATTAATCGGGACCAAGATAGATTTGATAACTCAATATAATACCCTAAAGTTATTAATCACTAAATTTGACAATTGACAAGAAAAGACTTTAAAGGGGGGAAAAACTAACAGCTTACACGTCTAATGGCATATATATGTTTGAATTCAGGTTCAAATGATCATAAACATATATAAAACCTCCCTTTTCAGAGCTTCTCACAAACGCGCGTTTGAGTGCCATAAACACAAATGCCTTTTAAGTATAATGGTGTAGATCAGGTTCAATCATATAGCACCACAAAAATATTGAAGGTGACTAATAAATTTATATTTGATCTGGTTCGATAACATGACAAATAACACCCGCATAATCTTGTATACATTGGTTATTTCAAGAAAAATTTAAAAAACAATAAATAAAATAAAGACAATTTAATTTCAAATATGTTCACAAGTATGTTCAACTAACTTTATATACTTTCATACATGTATTAAAATATTTATTTAATCAAAAACCGGTTGGTATTATTCAAAAACAATATTTATTTTACTTTCAATTGAAGGTTTCACTGCAACAACAGAAAATAATTGATCATTTATCGATTTGAATTTTTAAATATTACTACTTGGTTCCCCCAAAAAAAGAAAAGAATTTTAAAACATTACTTGTATGAGATCATTTATTCTCTTTGATATTGGCAACCATAAATTGAAAAAAAATAATAATATAGGGTGGGTTCCACCCCTGAATATGACTTTGCATCAAATTTATTTGCTTATAATTTATAAGCAGAAGATTTAAATGCTTATTATCTAATTATCATATACAGTTGTCTACCAAAACAAATCTTATAAAGTTTCATCCGTGCAGGAATTTTTCTTAGAAAACATAAATGATGTGATGTCTAGTTAAGAAATAAATAAAATAAATTGCATTTTTTATTTTAAAGATTCTCTTTCAAAGAATGCGTATGACTTTTTATGAGGTGATTTTTAAAATTTACACAAATATATTAATAAAAGACATTGTTATAAATAGATATCTTATAAAATAAAAGGCGTGGTTTAGAGATGTTTCATTTATTTAACACGATGTTGGCCAAAAAGAAATTTATTTAACACCATAAAATTATGAGTAATCTTTTTTCACAGATTTAATTTTCAATTTTTCCTCAATAAAGTTAAAAAAATAAGTAAAATATTTCTTCCATTGAATAGAAGGAATGTTTGCACAATTTTGACTAATGTAATGATAGGAAAAGTAATATAGTAACCAATATGCAGCTTAAATAAATTTTTCCTACCTATAAGAATTTATGAGGAACAATCAAATAAATATATGATAAAATATAATATAGAGCCATTAAGATTTTTAACGTAGAAAACCCCTCAAAATAAAGGTAAAAACCACAAGTCGTCCAGAGCAATGAAAACAGCTATACTATAATTAAAATAGAAATATAATAGAGTTTCAATCAAATGTATACATCAGTGCTAATAACTCTTCCAACAACTAAAATAAAAGCTTGCAATAGAGAATTAAGAAAATAAAAAAAAACTCAAAAATTTAGATTCAGTACAACTTAAATAGCTTTCACATCAAACCACAAAACAATGATCTAACTGATAAAAAAGAAGAACCAAATGTATCGAATTTGTTGACAAAATTTCATTGTGATCCAACAGTTAATGAATCTACAAATGGATTTTTCCTATAACTTCTCTGTAAATATTTAAAAATAATATTTTTCTCTTCCTTCTAAAATTCTAATTTAAATAGGACACCATTCTCATGCTCTAGTATGATTTATTTTCACTTAAATAAGTGAAATAAATAATAATCTTTTAGGTTTGAGTATTTATCTATACAGGAAGGGTGGCCCAATGCGTAAAAACATAAAGTGCACAAGTTTTACATATAAGAGGAAGTTTATATAATTTTAATAAAATTTAAACCAAATTGGTGTGATTCATTTTCTTTAAAAAATAATTTGTTGTAATATTTATAATAAAAATTAATAAATAACATCAAATTAGCATATAAACATTGTCCAGCTCATAATCTCGTAGCTATGAAGCTAGCAATACGGGTTGGGTAGACAGTGGATGGATATAAGTATTATTATTATTTATTTAATAAGAAAACGCAATAAAGGATACCTTGTTTGGTTTTGCTTCTTGAGCTGCCATTGCCATTCGCTAAAACTATTTGTTGCTTTTCTTTTGCTTAGTGAATTGCCAAATTCCTAATGACAAGTTGAAGGGATAAAACGTGGAGTAATTAATAATCGGATAAGCCAGCCCTTTCTTTCTTTTCTTTCTCTGTTTTTTTTCCCCTTTTCTTGATACACCAAGCCAAGCTTTTCTGGCCGCACAATGGTGGGAGTCTTCTTTTTTTTTTTTTTTGTGTTCACCAATTTAAATCAATAGAAAATAAAAATAAAAGTCTAATAAATTGTAATCCAAATTTTCTTTAAACATAAAAATAGCTCTTATATAATATTTTACAAAATAAAAATACGTAAATAAGTAAATAATTTTCATATAGAGTCATATTTTATTTTTTATATAATTTTTCTTTTAGATAAATGGAAATATAAAAATAAAAAATTTAATTTGAACTAGATTTAAGTTAAGTTTGCTCTCTCTCTCTCGCTCTCTCTCTCTCTCTCTCTCTCTTTCCAGCTAATGACTGGGGAGATTTGGACAACGAAGTTATGAAGAAGACAAAATTTGTTGGCAAAAAGTGTAAGAGAGTGCAATTGGGACTTAATCCATTGTACGTGGAAGTGGAAAAGACTCCTTTGGGCCCCATTCCTGATTCTCTTCTACTTAATTACGTAATAAGCCTATGAGGTTAGTTCAAGCTCACTCTTCAATTCTAATCTAACTATCACACTCTCTAGTTAAAGTTGAAACGTTAAACACACTTCATTTTACCTTTTTAAAGGTAAAATTAGACCCAGAGTTTATATGAATTTTGAATTAAAAATTCACAAACTATAATTATTTTTAAGATAAATATTATTATCAAATTTTAAAAATTTTATTACTAAATTAAAAGATTATTATTGAAATTATTTGCCATTGTTACTTCTTTAAAATTTTAAGGTGACATCCTTAAAATTCGTTAGTAAAGTCCCTCAATTTTGATGATAATTTCAATTATTAAACATAATTATAATTGTAAAATTCTTAACTCTAAACTTATAAAAAGCAAATCCTTGGATATAATTTTCCTTTTTTTTTTTTCTCTAAGCCTCTGAGACACCATTAATTTGTTTCTTCAGTATTTTATTTTTCTAGAATTTTGTAATATCTTAAAATTGCTCCTTTCTCTTATCTCTTGAATAATAATAATGAAAACATTAACAACAATGAGGGTATTTGTTAGCCATTTGTCAATAACAACAACTATAAGATTTTTTTTGGCCAAACTAAAAAAAGATTTGAAATCCTTGAATCAAGCCATGTATTATTATTTATCATGAATTATATAATTAGATCTTTTAGTCAAAAAAGAAAAGCGAATCATATCTTCAAACTTATTAGGTATAACCCAAAGAAAGTTTATATATTAGAATTTGAACACACATCCCTATAAAATATAAGCCATATATTCTTAATAAATGGAACAATATTTTAATCAATTAAATGCACTTTAATAAGTTTTAAAATGTGGTAAAAAGACAAGAAACATTGTTGTAAAAAAAGTGCAAGTCATGAAGTCCATGTGCACATCAGCAAATGATATGTGAGGGGTGGATATATTTGGCACAAGTATTTACAGCTTTCATGATTGAATCATGGTTAATTAGTTTAGGGTTTAATATATTTATAAAAGACGGCTTAGTGGGGAAAAATAATAATTAAAAAAAATAATAGAGTTGGGGGGTCGGCATGTAGGTGTGTCATGAACATACGCAACACTATTATTGAAAACGCGTATGGATAGGTTCTCTTATCATTGATTTATAATATATTTTTCATAAGAAAGCAACAATTATTGTAATCTTCTTCTAATTAATTATGGGAGTTTGTAGATTACGAATTTGCTCGTCTGATTGAAAATATTTCTTTTCTATTTTCCGAAAATATTGAGCCATAATTAACATGAACATGAGAATATACTGTGTTAGGTACAATACGTATCATATTCTTTTTTTTTTTTTTGAACAAACAAAATATTTCTTCTTCAAACAACGACTGGAAAACTCCTTTTTCCAATTATTATTTATTATTATTCAAAAGAAAATTCAATCGAATTTGCAAACTTAGTCATAGCATCAAACATAATTTTTATATTATTGCTATTAAACTTAATTATGAATTTACTATTCCGATCCGTCTAGTTGAAAGTATTTTTTATTTCACAAAAATATTTAACCATAATTAATACAAATATGACAATATACGGTTAGGTACAACATGAATGATGGTGCCCTTTGTTTCTTTGGTACCAAATGTTTCTTCTTTAAGCAATTGCTGGAAGCCTGGAACTCCTTTTCCCAATTATTATCCATTATTCAATAAAAAATAATCTAAATTGCCAGTATATATATTTATTATATAAGCTTAGATATAATTCTTCATGTTATCACTATATTTTCAATTATAATATAATAAATATATGCTTTAGCTAGCATTTTAAACATTAAACATTATATATGTACAATTCTTTCAGATAAATATATAAATTTTCAATTAAATAATATTTTTAATCAAAATAATTAAATAATGTATCATTCACATTTTAAATGGAAATATGAAGATTGTTATGTTTCAATTAAAAAATTGATAATAATATCATAACAAATTCATATTTTTGACAATCACAAAAGCAATTGTAATTAAATAAACAATGAGTATAAAAATAAATTCCAAACACAATTATTACTCTTTTATGTTAAACTCTCTTGAAATATATAATTTTTTTTATAAAAAAACTAGATGTGAGCCCGTATATCGCAGAGTCATTGTTCATATATATATTTTTTTAAATAATATGCTTTTGCTGCAAATTTTATATTATTTATTAATGTATTGATATTGATTAACGTATGAAAGGGCATCTACCACTTAAGACTAATGGGGAAAAAAATCCAAGATTAAATATTTTAGGATGAGTACGTGGCATCTTATAATTGGATGGCAGGTGAAAAAGGGTTTTCCAGCAAATATCAGGGAATAGATGATAGGCCGTGGAGTCAAAGGTTTGCGTAGATACACATGTGGCCACTTGACTTTTTTTTAAACGAACTAATCCAAAAACATCTACTCACCAAATAAATTCGGAAAATATTGCACGTTATTTCCATTTCCTAAATACAATCATTTCATGCCAACCCCATACTTTCTCAAAATATGTTTTTCTTCAATTATATTAGATATATTTGTTTGGCCAAAAAAATTAATGGGTGCGTAATGAAGATGAAAACAATATTAAATACTGTAAATAATTTTCATGACAAAATAATCATAAATAATAAAACAGGATTTTAGTTATTTTTTACATGATATGGGTAGTACCTTAACATAAAACGATAGATTTTGTTCAACAAACAGCATAGAAGAAAACGATATTTTTGTTCAACAAATAGTATAGAAGAATAATTTTAATTCTCATCTATAATATATAGATATGCGTTTTAAATATGACACGATACAATAGGAGGTCAGATACATATAAATTCTAAAATTTTATTATGTAGATACGAGATATATATATATATATACACACAATTATGTACATATTTAATAAATTTATGCATTAAAAAATAAAAATATTAAAATGTGTGAGTTTTAAAAAAGTATTTTAAAAGTAATATAAAAAAATAAAAATTGAGTTTTATTATAAGATTTTAAGTCATTTTGAAATTTTTTAACAAAGAAAAAATAATAATATGAAGTATGGTATGTATATTGTATCTAATACATATTATATATGAATATATCTATTAAGAAAAGAATGTATAGATGAACTGATACATATAAATATAAGGTAAACACATTATTCTTAAAGTGTTATTTATCCCTAATGTGTTTGCTATTGAGTTTACAATGAATCACCCTAAGAGTTATCCCAAATAAAAAAGTATTAAACAACAACTTCTCTTACCTTACCACTATGCAAAAAGAAATGGAGAAAATAATTTAACATCTTCTGATCTGTTCCTTTTATAGCCAAAATTGAAAGCGAACATTAAAATGTAATTAAGAAAAATCAAAATCATAAACAGATTTTAATGGGCAGTTTCTAAACCTTGGTGATCAAATAAAATCAAATCCTAATTATTAGTAATTAAAGCTACCCATGTATGATTTTTTATAAATAAATTTAAACTTTCATTCTGGAAGAAATATACCATTTGATCAATCTTGTCCCTACCCAATGTGGGACTTTCTTCCTTAGTTATCTAAAATTACCTCTAACAATGTCTTCCCTTTTGGAGGATCAGTGCAATATAGAGCCTCATCTAATCAATATATTAAAAAAGTGAAAATCAATTAACAATATATATATATATATGTATATATATACATTTCAATTCTTTTTTACTCAATTTTTAAATTTATTTTTAATAGGAAAGAACATGGTGCTTACAACTATCAAATAATAATAATAATAAAAAAGAGCTCACGGGAAAACTGGATTGTGAAGAGGTTAGAATAATTGACCAAAAAAAAACAAGGGAGAGTTGAAAAATGTATTGGAAATTCGGAATCGGATGTATCTTTGCTGATCTTTGGCTTTGCTGTGAAGTAATAGTTAGGAGATGGTACAGCCAAAGGTACCCCACACTCCAAAAGGATTTATCTGAAGTAATCACTGATTGTTTATGTTTATTCACACACACACATATTCATAGTATTACAAAAAACACATTTATTTTTACTCGTGAAAATCTAATAAAAGACATGTTTTCATCCCAACTTGACATTGGTATGTGAATATAGTTAAAAATATTTTGTAATTAATTTTAATTAAAATTGTGATTTACTAAATTTTATCTTAGTTTAAATTCAATAGCACGCTTTAATATATTTTTAAATTCGTATAAATTATGTGATTAAATTTCATGTACATAATATAATTTAAAATTATTTCTATTTTGTCTAAAACATTCTTATATTTATTACTAATATATGATATATAAAAAATTTAAATTCATGATACAATAAATCTAGACTAAATTAAATTCATAATTTTTAACGGAATATAAAAACAGTGAAATAAAATATTTGCATTTAAAGAATATGTTAATTTTATTTTACATTTGACATATGTGCTTTTCTAATTAACTTTTAACTTGAGAAGGTGAAATGTAATTTTCTCTCAACATGCACCGTTTATCAGGAATATATGGAATAGTAAATAGGTCGCTAGGGGCGAAAACAACCCAACCTAAAAAAATGCCTAAAACGAAATCTTGTTGAAACAGAGTAAACGAAGCTACATTTATCAAAGCAAAAGCTAAAGATGACTCATTGGCAAAGCCTCATCTTCCTCCTCTGTTAGTCCCCACTAAAAGAGGAGAGCCAAAGGTCCCACCCTCCTATGCCTCTTCCCTCTCCAAATGTTTATAAATCACTTCCAGGTTTCTCATCTTCTGCATTACCTCCACTCTTCCCCATTTAGGCCACACACCTCACCTGCCACTCTATATTCTTTCTCCTTCTTTTTTCAATCCCAAAAGATCCTAAAAGTCTCTATTCCACTTCAACAAAATCATAGACCTGTTTCTCTCTGCCCCCTCCATTCTTTTCGTCTCTTTTAAGTCTTAAATGTGTAAAGCTGAGTGAAACAAAAGAGGGAAAAAAAGTACCGTGCTTTGTGAACCAGCCAAGGTTCCAAATGGGGAATTTGTTGAGGGCAGAGTTCTCTGTGATTCTCTTGTTTTGGTGTGTTTTTGCCGTGTCAGCCTCTGTGGGCTATGACCACAAAGCTATTACTATTGATGGCCAGAGAAGGATTCTGATCTCTGGGTCCATTCACTACCCCAGAAGCACCCCAGATGTAACTATCGCTCAATCCAACATGCTTCTTCGAATTTGCCTTCTTCTTCCTTTCTTCAAGTTTTTCAAACCAATATTTTTTTTTCTTTGATTCTACAGATGTGGCCAGGATTGATTCAGAAAGCCAAAGACGGTGGCTTGGATGTCATTCAAACCTATGTGTTCTGGAATGGACACGAGCCTTCTCCTGGACAGGTATTGCTAGTGCTTGCTTTCCTGAATTTTTGTCGTCTTCTTCCTCTCTGGTTTCTTTTTCCATGAGTCCAAGACCGAAAAAATAAAAAACGGAAAATTCATTCAAATTTAATATTGTATATTTTGATTGTTCAGTATTATTTCGAGGATAGGTTCGACCTGGTTAGGTTCATCAAATTGGTGCAGCAAGCTGGTCTTTATGTTCATCTCCGCATTGGTCCCTACGTCTGTGCTGAATGGAACTTGGGGTATTTTTTATAAATAGATCCATTTTACGTTTTCATCATCGAAAAGAAAATAATCACAACTTTGGCGAATACTTAAAAGTTCACATGCTCCATGGCCAAAAAAAAAAAATGCTCACATGCTCTGTTTCCTTACTCTCTTTGAATATTCAGGGGATTTCCTGTTTGGCTGAAATACGTTCCTGGCATTTCTTTCAGAACAGATAATGGACCTTTCAAGGTTAGGTTCTTTCGGAGATCATTTTTCTATGCAATTAATTGTTTTATTATGAATTATGAGACCACGAACAATCATCTAAGAAAGGGTCAACTTTTGATGTAATGAAGGCAGCAATGCAAAAATTTACTCAGAAAATTGTCAACATGATGAAGGCAGAGGGATTGTTTCAAACTCAGGGAGGCCCCATAATTTTGTCCCAGGTAACGAAAACGGATTTAAATATAATCATGGTAGTTATATTTTTTGTCTTTTCTATCTCATCTTTTAATTTCAATCTCTTATTGGCTAAAAAATTTTTAATTTCTAGAAAGTTAGGCCAGCCATTTACAAATTACAATCCAAAGAAATTTTTTCTTTTTTTCAACTTTTTACTATAGCAGTAAATGGTCAATTTCCCCATGAAATATGACAGATAGAGAACGAGTACGGACCAGTGGAGTGGGAAATTGGTGCTCCCGGAAAAGCTTACACCACTTGGGCTGCTCAAATGGCTGTAGGTCTCAAAACTGGTGTTCCATGGATCATGTGCAAGCAAGACGATGCTCCTGATCCAGTTGTAAGCCATCACTGTTTTTTTTAAGTCGTTTTCATCACAATCTCTGTTTTCTAGGATCATATTTATTTTTGTGATCCATAATTTTGGTGGGCTTTTCACTTGGTCGGTTTACTTAAGTGGGTTTTGACCCATTTTCGGTCTTTAATTATTTATTTCCATCTTCTCCGCCCATCTCCTGCTTCTGGGTTTGTTTTGTTCCCAGATTTTAGCAAGTAGTGTACTTCGTTATTTTTGTCAAGATTTTCTGGGAAAGTTCGAGGATTCAGTATCAATCCAACAATTCATGGGAGAAAAATTTGTAATTTTATAATTGACCAAACCTCTCCTTTCATCTTTCTTTCTGATATTTGTTTTCGCGATTGGTGATAGATTAATGCTTGCAATGGGTATTACTGTGAGAATTTCACTCCCAACAAGAGATACAAACCCAAAATTTGGACAGAGAACTGGACTGGCTGGTAAGTTATATAATTATTTGAGCTCGTTATCTTTTATTTTTCCCCTTAGATTGAGTTGTCAATCTGGGATTCCAGTCCTTGTTTGCTTTTTGACTGCCTTAACGTTTTCTTGTGCTTTTCTGGTTTCTTCTAAAATTTCTCTTTGGGTTATAATAGTACCCTTAAGTTGTATCAGAAGATACTCTCCTAACTTCATTTTCTAGTCAATTCTCTTTTCTCCATCATTGCATAAAGGAAAAAAAATCATACAATTGTTCTGTGTAAGAAGAGTACAACACTATATGTGGATCCGCTGTTTAGTCTGAATTTCCTGTTCCGTAGGTACACTGAGTATGGTGGTGCAATCCCTCGTAGACCAGCAGAAGACTTGGCGTTCTCGGTTGCAAGATTCATACAAAATGGAGGCTCCTATGTTAACTACTATATGGTAGTATTTTGGGTCCTTTCAATAATATTTATTGTGAATATTTATTTCCCCTCTATATGATAACAATTAATGTTGTAGAAACTTTGATTGAGGTCTAATATCTCTTATTTGGGTCCAGTACCATGGAGGAACTAACTTTGGCCGGACCTCAAGTGGCCTCTTCATTGCCACGAGTTATGACTATGATGCTCCTATTGATGAATTTGGTATGCACGTAAAGTTAAGATTGTTTATATTTTGGATGATGAAATAATCGTAAACTTTAAACTCTTTTCACTACAAATCAAACCCTTCAAAACAAATTACTCATGCTCAATTGAAGCATTACACAGGTAAAGCAGAGATATATCCTTACTGTTATCTGAAGCTTGTTGATTGTACTAGGAAATCTGAACCAGCCAAAATGGGGACATCTTAGAGATTTGCATAAGGCAATCAAGCAATGTGAACTAGCTTTAGTGTCTGTAGATCCCACTGTGACAAAGTTCGGAAGTAACCAAGAGGTATAGTCCTTAAACTCATTTCTGAATGATACAAGCAGAACTGCATTGTGTTTCATAAACTGATTTGTTCTCCTTATTATTATCTTAGGCTCATGTGTTCAGGACAAGATCAACTTGTGCTGCTTTCCTTGCAAATTATGACACCAATTCCTGGGCAAAAGTGAAATTTGGAAATGGGCAATATGACCTACCACCTTGGTCTATCAGCATTCTGCCTGACTGCAAAACTGCAGTTTTCAACACTGCTAAGGTAAGACAGAAATGCTGGCAACATTTTATACTTTGAATATATATGTACATACTCTATTATGACATGATTGGTAAAATTATCTGTGCAAGACTAAATGTCACAAATATTTCTTACACTAACTAGAATGTTCTACCTTTAGGCTTGAACTGCTCTTGAAAGACAGACATGTTATACAGATAACAGCATTTTGATGAGGAATTCTTTCTTTGCTACATTGAGCTTTTTCCAATTGTAATTATTCACGTCTGCCAATTCATGTAGGTTAATGCCCCAAGCACCCAGATGCTATTTACACCTGTAATTAAATCATTCAAATGGCAGTCATTCAATGAACAACCTGCAACTGCCGGTGTAGATGATACATTTTCAAAGAATGGACTCGTGGAGCAGATTAGTACCACTTGGGATAAAACTGATTACTTGTGGTATATGACAGAGTAAGTATTTCAACAGATCGTTTCATGGAAATATGTCGTCTTCTTTATTTTTTCTAGTCGTATTCTCCCCAGTTAATTGATTAATATGTTATTCATTTAGTGTCAATATTGGAGCTAATGATCTGAAGAGTGGACAATCTCCCGTTCTCACTGTAATGTCTGCAGGCCATGTTTTGCATGTTTTTGTTAATGGTCAACTTTCAGGTAAATAAAAATAATATTGCTTTGTATTAAAAAAAATATTGCTTTTGTGCTTAGTATTTTGCTTCAACAAGGTTCAGTCTTACTTATGTATCACTTGTATCAATGTAGGAACCGTGTATGGGAATTTGGAAAATCCTAAATTAACATTTAATCAGGGTGTAAAGCTGAGAGTTGGCAATAACAAAATTTCTATACTTAGTGTCTCCGTGGGTCTCGCGGTTAGTTCTTGCACTTTTCTGATATTTATGTGTTCTTTGTAGCAGTTATTTACAGATAAATGATTTTTATATTCAATATCCCCAGAATGTTGGTGTTTTCCATTCCGTGCATTTTGAGAGCTGGAATGTTGGGGTGTTAGGCCCAGTCACACTGAGTGGTCTAAGTGAGGGGACAAGAGACCTGTCGAAACAAAAATGGCTGTACAAGGTTTGTTATCTATGTCAATATTTGTTCTGTAGTAATAATGGAAAATTTTGAAATAATTGTTGGTGTAAACTACAGAGACAAATAGATATATAAGGAGCAAAGATGACATCACCATTTTTGAAACACGAAAACCTACTGATCAGTGTGGGTCGTAAGTTCTGTTGTAGTTGGTCAGATTCAACAATCTACATAGGGATGTGTTCTTTTATATTACACTGTTGCTTCTGTTGTGATCTTGACTCCTAATTGAAAGGTAGTGAACTACTAAAGTTAATATATGTCAAATACTTGATTATTAGCTGAACAGAAATTTATAGAAAAATAATCTCCTGTGCCCTTCTAAGATATATTCATTTAGCATAAGTGGTGGTGAATTTAGCTTATGTACACTCCCAATAAAAGTGCAAGTATTAATGTTTCATTTTCTTGTGGGACATAATTTTCCTAAATAAAAACAAGTCATATTTTTCCTTGTTCTTTCCCATTTTTCAGTAGATTCATTTGCTATTTGCTGTGACAAAAAGAAGTCACAGCAGTAGAGAATCAATCACTCATTTGTATGTCGTTGAGCAGATTGGCCTGAAAGGTGAATCCTTGAACCTTCACACTGAAGGTGGTAGTAACTCTGCTGAGTGGGTACAAGGATCATTATTGGCCTATAAACAACCCTTGACATGGTACAAGGTAAGGATGGTTTATGTAATCCAATGTTGTAAATTCTGTCTGTTATAGATTATCCCCAACATCTGCATGCATTCTGACTGTGAATCATTCTATGCTTTGATATTATCAGGCAACTTTCAACGCACCGGCAGGCAATGATCCTTTGGCTTTAGATATGGGTAGCATGGGAAAGGGTGAAATCTGGATAAATGGACAGAGCATCGGACGACACTGGCCCGCATATATAGCAGGGGGTAATTGTGGCAAGTGTAATTATGCTGGAACCTTCACGGATAAAAAATGCCGACAATATTGTGGATCACCCTCACAGAGATGGTAAGAACTGCAACTCATATTACAACAGTACATGGTACAGTTTATACGTGATTTACAATTAATATTGTAAATTTTCAGGTATCATGTTCCTCGCTCGTGGCTGAAGCCAAGTGGGAATCTTTTGGTCGTGTTTGAAGAAATGGGAGGTGACACTACTTGGGTTGCTTTAATGAAACAAACAAGGCAGTAGATTACAAAATGAAGGTGGTGCAAGTATAGAAGTACAATGAAGTCATCATTATACTATATTTCTTCTGTTAGTTGATAAAGAGAAAGAAAAAGGGTGTGTACAGAAGTAGACATGCTATTCTACTGTATACTGTTCCACACATTGTGGGGCTTTTAGTAATTGTAGAATTTAGTCCTCACACACATGGCTATAAAAGGAGATAGCTGGACATGCAGGAGGAGTCAAAATAGTCTCCATTCTGCAGGAAAGCAATTTCTTTCGTTTTCTGGTATGATTATGTGTAATAAGAAAGTCTGAAGTAATAAATGGTTGCTTCCAAGCTTTAAATACAATTTCCAGTGTTGATATTAGCATATCACTGCACTTTCTTGATCATTGTGTTTAGATGTTTGTTTTCAATTGGAAGAAAATGTTCTTTTTAAAAATTTACATATCCTTCTAAAATATATGGGACGCGTTATTGTAATGAATCTATCAATTAATGTTACTATATATTACAAAAATTTATGTGCTCTGAAGCATTTGAACCCCGGAAGACGGGGTGGAGTACTGTACGATGTGGATTCCCCACAGTAAAAATAAAAATAACTTTAATCCCTCCACAGGAATTTTTTTTTTTGGGAACGCAATTAAAAACTTTTGCCATAAATTTAAAAAAAAAACCAGTAACTTTAATCCAGCTTGTGCACATATATATATTCGACAGAAAAGAAACTTTAACATATTGTTATGGCCCATGTGAATTAACATTTTCAATAACTTTTAACTTTAAAAAATGATATTTTATTAGTTAAAATTCAAAATCACGTTTTATTGTATTTTAAAATTATATATCAATCTTTTATTTAAATTTAATTTCATGTATATAGTGTAAATTACACATATTTTTTATGTATAATATAAAATATAAATATATATTTGACCAATATAAAATAGTCACTTATTAAAATTTAGAATAACTTAAAATTATGATTTTTTACAGAAAATATATAACAATGAAATAAAATTTTCTAAAAAATTATTTTCTATAAAAATAAAGTAGTTGAAGAAAATTTTTTATAATTTTATTATAGAAGTAATAGATGTATAATTTAGAAATCTTCTGAAAAAAATAATTAATTCTTTTTTCATATCTGCATTCTGACCTATTTTGTCAATAATGTTGAAACTAGAAAACAACCTCTTATAATTATATTTTATTTTAGCTGGACAAAAAATTATATTTGATTTTATGTGGAAGTTAATAATATTCATTAGACTTCAAATTTAAAAAGTATGTTACATTTTATTTCAAAGTTTATGTATGAAATTTGATATTAAATTTAGGAAAAATAGTCACTTATTAATACTTACAGTTCACTCAAATTTTAATTTGATCCTCATAATTTTAAATTTGTTCGTAAATATTTATAATTTAAAGATTTTTTATTTATTCATTATTTTTTTTATTTTTCTTAATATTTTATTATATAGGTGTGTTAGTATTATTTTATTATTTATATGTTTAATTCTTTTGAGTTGTAAACATAAATTATACACATATACCCAATTACATCATTTCTAAAATGTAGGTATCAATTATAAATTTTTAAATTGTAAAAATTAAATGAAACTACTAGGATAAACAATACAATTTCCTTTAAATTTTAATTTGTTAATGAAAATTATAATTTTCTTTTAGCAAGCACAATAAATTGGCAAATACATGGTATTCTTTTTTTGTTTCCATCATTCATGGAATGCGTAACACTCAATGATTAAGAAACAAAAATAGTATATATTAAAATCTATAATTTTTAATTAAATCATATCCATCCCACTTCAATAGGAAAATTTATTGTAATTTAAATTAGCCTAAATCAAACTAAAGAGGATTATAAAGAGTTATAAAACTTTATCACTAAATATTTAATACAGATATATTCTCAAAGCTTGAACTCAAGACTTTTAATTAAGCAAGTATGACATTCTACTAATTAAACCAAACGTTTGATGGTAGATGTCATATTATTCATTAATTTGTTCATGAAAATTATAATTTTCTTTCAGCAAACACAATAAATTATATATATATATTCCATCATTCATAGTATGGATTTACACTCAAGCCACACTTAATATAGCGAATACGTAACAGTAACATTATAGTCTATCTTACTATCTACATAAAACAAAAAATAATGTATGTATATATATTAAAATCTATAAAAATTTGAATTATCCATGAGTTATGAATATTGTGACTTATTTCAAATTATATATATATACACGTTAAAAATTTGTTTAATGTGTACATAAATTTCTCCAATATTATGTTTGTTGAAAAGAGGAATTTCTCCAATATTACATGTTTCTCTTTCTCCCTTTTCTCTTATCTTCCAAATAAAAAAAAACTCTCAATTTAAATTCAAAATTATTTTAAATTTTCAGTCTATCTGTTATCCAATTCCTCAAAGCCTCTTATCTTATATATTATATAACTAAAAAGACACTTTTACTGATTTAAATGCCTTATCATCTTTAATTTTTTGTTTAGTATTTTTTTATACATTGTTATATTAAAGAATTAAAATAAATTATACTATATTTTATTAATTATATTCAAAATATACATTATTTTAATAAAAATATTCATTTACCTGTGCATCTGCATGGGTGAAACTACTATAGTTTAAATAATTTTAAGCTAGTATTGCATTTTCTTAACACTTTTTTATATATCGAGTGTCAATCTTACCTTACTTTTTTAGATCTTATTTTATCAGAAAGAAAAAATTAGTCCATTAATCCTTATACTTTACATTAAAGTAGGCCTCTATACTTTAAAAGTTTGTAATAAACTCCCTATTGATATGTCCATTTTTTATATATAAAATATTCATATTTAAACTTCAAATTGCATCTAAATATATTTACATTAGTATATTTTAGCATAATTTTACATATTTTTATAATTTATTGTGTTATAGGTTTATTTAAAAGCATTCAGAGTAAAAATGTTACAAATCGTTCATGCTAAAAGGTTTCGACATCTTTCAGTATTTTAATCATAACTTTCACATATGAACTCCGATTGAGATGATTTAAGATACTTTGAAAAGCTAAGACATAGAGTTACAACTTTTATGTTTTGAGTTTTCTCAAATTCCAAATTTATTATGGTGAAAATTGAATTCAAATTGTCAACACAAACTGATGACTTTATGAAGCTGAACAAAGCAATGTTTGTAGCCTGGCATCCACCCAGCGCCGGGTCAATACATTTTAATGATTTTACAGCATTTAGAAACACCTAGCATAGTATGGGATAATCCTATAGACACTTGAAGCCAGGTCAAGCAACAAAAGTCCATAAAAACTTGTTTTTAACGCGTTTTGGTTATATTTTGGACTTTTATGGGCTTCTAAATTTTTCCTATATAAGAAAATATGATAGAAACAGAAAGAGGAAATTCAGAAATGCACTCAAAGACTAGAGAACATGGTTCAAACATATCTGGAAGTAACTAGGAGCAATCTATAGAGAGAAAGCAAGGAGATTTGGGAAGTATTGAAGCAAAATTACATTTTTCTTTATAAACTTTTCCTTCTTGTTATTCTTTATCATGATTTGAGATTTTAGTTTTAATTTGATTTCTAATTCTATGAGTAGCTAAATTTCTCAGTTAGGGGTAGGGATGTAGCCTGACTGGGATGAATTTGATTTGTTTTTCTAGTTAAAACTCGGTGGATTTGTTCTTCAAGTTATAATTAATTTATCTTTTTATTATATTTATCTCTTTTATTCATTCATGTGGATTTTATGCTTCATCACCATAGAATTTAATTAATGGGTAAACTTGATGCACTGAGAGGTGAAGAGTGAACTTAGATTTAAAAAGATAAACATGAACAACCAATCTAGAAATAGAATTAGGAATTTGTGGTGATATACGTTGTAATTTTCAAGATTTAATTCAAAACTTTCATTGCGCAAGAGTAAATTGAATCATAATTAAATAAAAACTAATTGACTGAGAGGTAATTAGAACGCTTTAGAAACAACAGTCACTATAATTATGCAGAGTCTAACTAAGAAATAAAATCTAGTTATCTCATAAGATGAATCCTGATCCCTTAACATTTCTAGAACTGAATCAAAACTCAGACTTTGTTTTGTTTCCTATTTCTTTTCTTTTTAATTTGAATTTTCAATTTGATTATCACTTGGTTTTATGATTAAAAGTCTGGACTGATAAATTTACTATATTTCTTGTGTTTGACCTCTGAAATACTCTAGAGATTTTTTATTACTGTGATTGACCTTGCATACTTGCAGGATTCCGATCACCTATAATTTTCACTGCTAGCAAAGTTAGTCCCTAAAGTTTAATTCATTTACAAAAGTACTCTTACAGTGCACCTGTGGCATTAAAAGTATTAAGCTAATGGTGACATGACAAATGAATAATCATGTGGCAAATGGTGTTGCACCATGTTTTCAATGTGAGACAAGACTATATATCATAGAAGTAAAAAGAAACATTTTGCCATTGACTACCACTGCAATTTCCACCATCATGAACCCAAGGAAATCATTTCCACTACAAACCATGTCATCAAGTGTCAGCCCCACCATCGGCACCACCACCTGCCACCTCTATTGTTTCAAGCTTCGAATCAAAGCCCTCAGAATGTCCACCCATATGGTGGATCGAAGTGTTGCATTTTGTTAACCTGTGTCTCACACTCACTAGTTCTCTTTGTTGTCCACCACCCTTTGCTACCTATACTTCCTCTTTGCTTATCAATCACAGACACACATACACACATATTTTCGTTGTCATGGCTCTCTCTCTCTCTCTCTCTTTCTCTCTCTGTCTATGGGCAAGAACTATTGGGTAACATGTATAAAAGGGGGCTAAGCATGGCTGCAACTCTCTTCTTAAACATTTCAAAGACTCCCTCTCCCAAACGCTGACCCAACTTTTTACTTGCTCCATTTATTTTCTGACTTATTGCCTTTGTTTCCTCCATTACTATGTGTGAACACCCTATGTTATCCGAGTATTAAATAATTCTATTTTTTCCGGACATTAAATAATTTAAACTTTAAAATAAATAAACATAGAAAAACAATACGAATAAATAATTAAATCTTATTAAATAAAAATAGTAAAAAATCAAAAGAAACAAAAATCCTTATAGCTAAAGTAGCAAATATCTTCACAAATGCATATCCTAAAATAACAAAAGAATAATACAAAAAAAATAATAATATATCTTAACTTTGGATCAAAACTTCATGTTTTGGCCCAAGTACTCCTGAGGCCAATTGGGGCTTAAGCATGAGAGTTAGTACAAGGATAGGGCACCCAAGGGTGAGAGAACAGAGGGAGCTTCAATTCGAACCCAGGTGAAACAGGGAGCCGTGTGAGTGAGGGAAAGAGAGAGAGCCAAGCCACGATCCAAGCGAGAGCCAGAGAAGCAGAGTGAGAGAGGGCCAAAAGTGATAAAGCAAAGCCTCTACTACTCTGTACCTGGTACGACAATGTAGTAGTGAGAATGGGAGCAATGGGACTAGCACGAATTGGACAAAGAAGGACATTCAGGGCAACACACGAAATCAGATAAGGAATCAAGGTAGCATGCATAATCCATTTGTTTCTTCACCCACAAGCGCACCTATGAAAGCTGAAGAAAAACCCTAGAGGAGCAGAAAAAAGAGCTGAGAGTAAGAAATGGAGGAATAGGAGAGAGATGAAGAGAGATCGAATGAAATAGAACCCCAATGAGTAGAAGAAGAAGGTGCCAAAGGAACAAAGGAAGTCTGAGTACGAAGCTCTGTGCGGGAGGATAGGGAGAAGCTGAACGTAGGAAATGAAGGAGGAAGTCGTTTCCTAGGCAAGTCGAGGTCCTGGAGTACTTTCTCTTGTGAGTTTGATTTGGTAAGGTATATTCTTGTGTTCTTAATCTTGTCATGAAATCGTTGAAAAAATTGCTCTGTGTTGCTGGACTCTTGTTTGTTGCTAGCTCTAGGGCAATGTTGTTTGATTCAAGAACTTTGCCCTTTACCCTTTTGCGACTTTGTATATTTTGGGACTTCAAATGATGAATTGTTGATGATAAATTTTATAGGTCCATCCTGCTGCTTTTCAGCTAATGAACATTTTCTATGCTTTTGGTTTGCGCTTTCTCTGTTTATGTTGTCTCATGTTTCGAATGAATTTGTGGCAAGTTTCATTGATTTCTAGTCATTCAAGTAACTCAAGCTCTGAAATTTAAATTCTCCATTTTTATTTGATTCTCTGTAGTTCTGAGTGGGTTGGATGCTTTATCTGCTGGATTCTATGTTAAAGTGTTACTGGTTGTGGGATGTCAAAATGGAAGAATAGAATTTGTCATGTGCTCTTATATGTGCCTATGGAGTGTTCAATGTAATGCCTAGATGAGATTTGTGCATGTAATTTGAAACTTCACCTTGTCCTGTTGTGTCTGGCCAAATACAGGTGGAAACCGTTTGCTAGCTACATCAAGCATGCTTAATAACATTAAGAACATTTGCACTTTGTGTCCCTCTCAACCATAGCATTTTTTCAGGAATTCGCCTTAGGTGCTGTTTGTATTTTGATCTTACTCTAAACTCCTAACAGGTTTATATCTAAAGTTCAAATGGAGTGGTTACAATCTCTGAAGTGTGAAGGGACTATAGTTTAAAGTGCCATATTTTGGCCTGAATTCACATTGAGTTTATGCTTGCAAATATGATTTTTGAAACTTGATTTGGCGTTATTTTGTCTCTAAGAAAATTTTGCATATTAATAATTTCTCACTTGAAAGCTTGATCCCTCTTAATGCTTGATTTGCTCACTATTTTGAGATTAAAAGTATCCCGTGTGTTCATATGTTTGCACAAGGATTTTGGAATCTTAAATTTCCTTTTCTGGGCATATGCCAATAAGGGGTCCTGATTCCAATCCAGAAGCTTGCCTTACTTACGTGTATGTTAGTTGGAAGATGCTTGTTCAAATGTGTTAAATGTTTTGATAGTATTTAGCCCCTTGGGAATGACGGCATTACTTCTTATTAGCATGTGGTCTTTGTTCTTTTATAAAGAATTATTTTCATTTTTTTGCTCCAAATTTTTAAGAAGAATATTTCTTCCTTTTATTTCCTTGCGAGTATCACGGGAGTATGGATTAAATTAGGGAGAAATCAAGGCCCTCATCGTCAGCGAAGGGGAGAGTGGAGAATAAAGCAAAACAGTTTGATTCTCTTTCCTATCTTTTATGCAACTCTCATATTAGAGTAAATTATTACTTGAATTTGCACATTAGCACACACATGAACAAATTTGTGTATAACTTTAAGTTGCCCTTATATATATATATACTTTTATAGTTGTCGTGAAGGTTATTGAATTTTCATAGATGCTGAGGGTGATCAATTATTATGTGAGTCTATGGGGTTACATGAGCATGATGATTAATTGTGTTCTCAATGGTAGACTCCATGACCTATCTATGTAAAGTTCCATTTCTTAATTTTTAAAAGAGAGTTTTAATCCAACTAGTAAACAACCATACCACCTGAGATTTTTGAACTTATGTAGACACATTAGTTAATCATGTTGTCCCTTGAGTATGTAAATCAATGTGGACATATGAGTTAGAAGAGTGAGTTGCATTCGTTTAAATAAATAATTCTTTATTGTAGAAATTTCCAATAATATACGTATAAAATAATAATAATAATAATGTAGTATTTTTTTTATATAATAAAAAGTTGTTCAAACAATAGAACTTTCATAGTCTATAATAATTTCCTAAATAACCAAAGGTTTTGGAACTTTCATAGGTGTCTTGGTTAATTATGTTATTGTGTAAGATTGTGAATCCACGTAAATATATCGATTAAGTTGCACTTGATTTACCAAAACATATAATGCTTGTTTGAAAGGTGCTTTTAAGATTTTTTTAAAATATTTTCTAAATTATTTTAAATAAAATCTTTATATCATGGAGTGTTTTTAGAGCTTTCATATATGCTTGAGAAATTAATCTATTGGTTATAACTGTGAGTCTATAACAGGTAGATTAGTTTTCTTTTTTTTAAAAGAAAAAATTTTCAAAAGTACAAAAATTATATATCATTTCAAAAGTCAAAAAATAAAAAAATATTTTAAAAATTAAATAAAAATAAGAGTAAGTAGGCTAAATTAAATTATTTTTTAAAACTTAAAACACACCAATTCAAATTTCAAAAAATCATTTTATTTGCAAACATGTAAGTTATTTCAATTAGCTTTTCTCACCACAAAAATTAAAATAAAAAATATCAACCAACTGACATGCATTTTAACTTGAATTACGTGGACTTTTATTCCTATCGTAGGGTACATAGGTCACAAACTCTGATTCTGGGTCAAGTTCACCCTTATAAATAAATAAACATTTTCCAATTTGACTTTCCTAATTTCTTTTTTTATTTTTTATTTTTTCTAAATTTCCTTAATTTCTTTCCTTTTCTACCCTTATACTTGTATGTGAACAATTAAAAAATAATCAAAATACTTTTGAAACCATATTAATTTGCACAGTCAGCTTAAAGTAACCGTTCATAGGAACAAGTGTTGTGATGTGCCTAACACCTTCTCCACGCACACTCAACTCCCGAACACAACTTTGACTACGCAGACCATTATTTTTCTTCTTAAATTAATTTTCCAAAATTTCCTTAAAATTTTAGTAGTGACTCTTCACAAGTTGGTTTTAATTCAGAAACCTAATTTGTCCCTTTTTGTCTCTTGTTTTCTTTCTTTTTCCTCGTCCGTATCATATTTCAGAGTGTGACACCATTTGATCCACTCACCTTCATTGATGTTATGACACCCTGAATATACCAGGATGCAACTTCGTTGGCCTTTTCCTCCTTCATAATAATTTTCCTCTTTTATTAGCTTCATTTCTTACAATTTGATATTATATTATTGAATTCTTTAACAAAACTTATTTTCATGTCATACTTTTTAAAACACCTTGATAAAGTAGAAGGTAAAGGAAATGAAAAACAAAGATTTTCTTTAACTTTTTTTTTTTTGGTTTTGGGCAGGACATTTTTTTATTATTTAGACTTAGCCTTAATAATTCTCCCCTAGGAAAACAAAATTAGATTAATTTAAATGTAAACCAAGCTAGATGCCAATTAAAATTTCACTTTCCTTTTCTTCATCTAATCCTTCCCATCCAAATAGACTCGATAGGTCTCTCATATTAAAAACAAAAAACTATGTCTCATATCAAGTATTAACAATATTATACATTGTCAGATTTAAGGTATGCTGATGTGAGTTGGAAATCCAATCAATTTGGTTTTCTTCATTTCTATTGTGGGATTTTCATAATATGGAAATTGAGCAGAAAGATTTCATCTGGTATATATAATAGAAATTAAACTAAACGGAAGCTAGCTTAATGTAATGATGAAATGAATAAAATATGTTCCGAAACAGTAGAAGCATAAATGGTAAAGAAAAATTAATGTAAAAGAAAGAAATCAAAAGAGACCCTTTGTGAAGTGGGTGTAATGCGAGATTCTACAGAGAAATGAGAAATCATGAATGTCTAAAAGCTTTGCATATCGAGCATGCAACATTTAGATTCTCTTGGCTTGAAAACTAAGGACAATCAACGTACGTGTCTTGTTTCAAAACACATGCACATACACAAATCAAGAGTGTTTTGCAGTTAACTCACAAAGGCTCAACCAATTTCGATGAGAGCGTTAAAAGGTGATATACTCTGTGTAGTTTTGTTTTATAGTGCAGAAAACGGAGGCGAAGAACATAATGTTGTTGCATCTACTGACAATAGCAGGATGATACGTCGAGGGCTTACCTAATTTCTTTGCATGATGATGTGGCTTCCATGTCATTAAATTTTTGCCAGATGTGCCATTAACTAATACAATCTTCGCCAGCTAGACAGGTGAAGGATTTAGCCCTAAACTTTTGCAAGTGTAAGGACGAACGCCAAAATGGAATTAAATTATAGGGAGTTGCTTAAAAACTTTCAAACTATACATGGGACTAAATTAAAAATTGATGTAAAATATGGGGACTAAATAATTAATTTTTTCATATTGTAATTAGCAGTATGTTAATAACAGAAATTGGATCCCTTTTCCAAAATAAATAAATTGCATCCCCTTGCTTTGAAAAAGATAGACATAAAATAGTAGATCTGCCTTTATAGGATTGATATGTTAAAAATGAATATCCAATTATTTTGCGTCTATCTCTTTATTTTTTTTTACTTTAAAATCTCTTTACTTTAGGAGATCCAGATCAATTAATACTGTTATAGCCTATCTGTATAAAACAAAAATTTGCCTATTTAAAAAACATGTTGAAAGTGTGCATGAATTTCTCGCGCAAAACACGGCCTATCAGTGAATGTTTCGCTCTTTGGGGTGGGAAAAAACCTAATCCATGCTTTAAATACATGCTCTTTCTAACCAAGGAAACAAAGCTTCATTTACTTCTTACTTACACTCCTCAACATGTCTATAAAACGTCACTTGCATGCACCTTCAGGATAAGGCTGAGTGAAACAAAAAAGGGTAAATTAAAAGTGCAGTACTTGGTGTGAACAAGACAAGGTTTCTCATGGGAAATCTGTTGAGAGGACAGTTGTGTGTGATACTCTCATTTTTGTGCGTTTTTTCTGCATCAGCCAATGTGACTTATGATCACACATCGCTTCATATTAATGGCCAGAAAAAGATTCTGTTCTCTGGGTCCATTCACTACCCCAGAAGCACCCCAGATGTAACAAACTATATGTTACTCATTCCTACATGCTTTTCTAAATTTGTTTCCTTCTTTCTTTATTCTGGGTTTTGAAGGCAATGTTTCTTTAATTTCCTTTCTTTTTTTTGGTTGAATCTGCAGATGTGGCCAGGATTGATACGGAAAGCCAAAGATGCAGGGTTAGATGTTATTGAAACCTATGTCTTTTGGAATGGGCATGAACCTACTCAAGGACAAGTAGTACAATTATATTTGCTTTCATCAACAGATTAAAAAAAAGAAGGAAGACATTCATTTAGATTTTGATATTGTGGTGTATATCTTGAATTTGCAGTACTATTTCGGGGATAGGTTCGACTTGGTTAAGTTCCTCAAGCTGGTGCAAGAAGCTGGCCTTTACGTTTTCCTCCGAATTGGTCCCTTCGTTAGTGCTGAATGGAACTTCGGGTATTGATCGCACCATTTACGATTTAATTAATTTATTATGAACTGCATGATTAACAATAAATAAAGCCTAGCAATATATAATTAAAAGGTGATAATTATATATACTGTGTTTGGATATTCAGGGGATTTCCAGTTTGGCTGAAATTTGTTCCTGGGATATCTTTTAGAACAGACAATGAGCCTTTCAAGGTTAGATTCTTTTAGACATAATTTTTTTTCCTTTTTCTGTTGTGCAATCAATTTTAATTAATTATGAAATGAGGAACAATTATCTAAGAAAGGGTTAATTTCTGTTGTAATGAAGGCAGCAATGCAAAAATTTACGAAATATATTGTCAACATGATGAAGGCTGAGAAAATGTTTGAACCTCAAGGAGGACCAATTATTTTGGCGCAGGTAACGACAGTGTTCTTAAAATTTGACATGAAACTACTAGCAATCTTGTTAAAAAACCAGTAACATAGTGGTTTAAGATTTAATTGTTCAATTTGATTTAATCAGAGTTGGACAGATAGTGATTAAAATAATATATTTTAAATAAATAATATCAATTTAAATAAATTTTATAACTTAATTAAGTTTTAAATTAAATAATATTAAAATATTAATTTATTATCCACTATAATCAAATTATTAATAAGTTTTATAATTTAATATTTAAATCTAAATAAATTCATATTTACCTACAATTATATTTTAAGTTTAAAATAATCAGTTATTAATTTATTATTATATTGTTTATTGTGTAAATTTATAATTTCTAATAATAATATATTATAATAATAATTAAATAATATTATAATATAAAAATATTTTATACTAAAAATAATGTAATTTAAAAAAAAATTAAAAATAGAACCGGTTCAAAGTTCACAAACCGGTTGAGCGGTTCACCCATGACCGACCCTGACACTCGACAACTTTATTTGCACGTAATTAACTTAACTCTTCTTGTAATCAATGTTCATATAAAAACAAAAAATTTGAACTCCGCAATTTTAGTTTGGGATGGGGTGAAGACAAGGTTGTCCCAATTAATGTTTTCCCCCGTGTTTCCGTATCAAATGAACATGACAGATCGAGAACGAGTACGGACCAGTGGAATGGGAACTTGGGAAACCTGCAGTAGCTTACAGCAATTGGGCTGCTCAAATGGCCGTAGGACTCGACATCGGCGTCCCCTGGGTGATGTGTAAGCAAGATGATCCCCCTGATCCTGTCGTAAGCCTTTCTCTTCTCCTTCTCATCACAATCCTCCTTTTCTTCCTTCAAAATTTAGATGCAATCCAACGATTTGTGGGGGAAGAACTTGCATTTTTATAACCGGCTCCCTTGCATGTCTCTCTGACATTTGTTTTCTTGATTGGCGATAGATTAATACTTGCAATGGGTTCTACTGTGAGGGCTTCGTTCCCAACCAGAAGTACAAACCCAAAATTTGGACAGAGAATTGGACTGGCTGGTAAGCTATATACTTGTCTTAGCTCGTTATCTTTTGCACTTCCTCTCGTTTCTTCAGTTTATTTTGACTGCCTTGGAGGTTTTCTTTGTGCTGTTTTGGTTTCTCTGTATAGACTTACAATATTTTGCTTTTTATCTGGATCCTCTATTTAGTTTGAATTTCCTGTCTCTTAGGCTCGCTGACTATGGAAGTGGAATCCCTAAGAGACCAGCAGAAGACGTCGCGTACGCGGTTGCGAGATTCATAGCAAATGGAGGCTCATTTGTTAACTACTATATGGTAGTTTTTTGGCCGTTTCAATGATATCTATTGTGCAATTTTTGTTTCTCCTTTTATATATGATATCAAGTCATGTTGTAGAAACTATGGTTTAAGTCTAATACCTCATTTTGGTGTCCAGTTCCATGGAGGAACTAACTTTGGCCGGACGTCTGGACTCTTTGTTACAACAAGTTATGACTATGATGCCCCTGTTGATGAATTTGGTATGCACATAAAGTTAAAATTGTTTCCATTTTGAACGATCATATACAAAGACACTTTAAACTCTTTACAAGAAATCCTGTCTGCTCTGGCATTAGGGGAGAAGTACACTTTCATTTTTCTTTAAGAAAAAGAGCAACTTGCACATATTCCATTGAAGCATTACACTGGTGAAGCAGAGATATATTTTCACATTAACCTGAAGCTTGTTATACCAGGACTTCTCAACCAACCTAAATATGGGCATATGACGGAATTACATAAAGTAATAAAGCAATGTGAATCAGCTTTATTGTTTGGAGAACCCACCTCGACTTGGTCTGGGAAATTCCTAGAGGTATAGTCCTTAACCCATTTCTGAAGAAAACCAGCAGAACTGCCTTGTGTTTCGAAATTCATTTGCTTCTCCTTGTGATTATTATCTTAGGTACGTGTGTTCAAGACAACAACCGGTGCCTGTGCTGCTTTCCTTGGAAATTATGACCCCCAAAATGCGGGAAAAGTCACATTTGGAAATGCAGAATATGACCTACCACCTTGGTCTGTCAGCATTCTGCCTGACTGCAAAACTGTAGCTTTCAATACTGCAAAGGTAATACAGGATGGTTGGCAATTTATAATACTTTGAACATGTTTGTACATAATATAAAATGACATGCGTGGTGAAATTATCTGTGCAACCAAATGTCACGTTTATTTCTTACACTAATTGGAATGTTCCTCCTTGAGGCTTGAGCTATTTTTGAATGATAGACGAAATTATACAGATAGTGTTTTGATCCAAAATTCATTGTCTTTTATGCATTGAGCTTTCTTTTATTGTGATTATTTTTATATATGTATGCGGATTTCATGCAGGTTAGTGCACCATGGACTGAGATGACGTTTACACCTGTAATTAAATTGTTTGCATGGCAGTCATACAATGAATTACCTGGGTCTCCCAGTGCAGATCAGCCATTCCCAAAGAATGGACTTGTGGAGCAGGTTGGTACGACTTGGGATAAATCCGATTACTTGTGGTATATGACAGAGTAAGTATATTTCAACAGCTCATTTCATAGAAAATTTTCTTCTTCTTGATAATTTCCTTTAAGTATCCTCTCCATCTAATCGATATGTGTATTACACATGCAGTGTCACCATTGGAGGTAATGATCTGAAGGATGGACAAGCCACTCTCACTGTAATGTCGGCAGGTCATGCTTTGCATGTTTTTGTTAATGGCCAATATTCAGGTAAATGAAAATAATATTGCTTTTCTGCTATGTATGTTCCTTCAACGAAGTCCAGTCTTGCATATCTATCTCTTCTATTGATTTAGGAACTGCATATGGGAATTTGGCAAATTCGAAATTAACATTTAGTCAGAGCATAAAGCTGAATGTTGGTGATAACAAAATTTCTTTATTTAGTGTTTCTGCGGGTCTTCCGGTTAGTTCTCTCACTTTTCTGATATATATGTGTTCTTTGTAACAGCTTATGCAGATAAATGACTTTTGTTTTTAAACTCCTTTGATGTTCATTTATCCCAGAATGTTGGTGTGGAACATTCTGTGCACTTCGAGACCTGGAATATTGGCGTGTTAGGTCCAGTCACACTAGGTGGTCTAAGTGAGGGGACAAGAGATTTGTCAAAACAGAAATGGTATTACAAGGTCTGTTATCAATGTTATATTTGTTCCATAGTAATAATGGAAAATTGTGATAATGATCACAATGTGTTCTTTTACATCACATTGTTGCTTCTGCTGTGATCATCACTCCAAAGGTAGCAAATTTTTCATTGATAAAAAACGGTAGTAAATTACTAAAGTTAATATTTGTAAATACTTGATTATTAGCAAAACAGAAATTCATATAAAGATAAGCTCCTTTGGCCTTCTATGATATATTCAAGGGTTAAAGGGCAAATCTACCCTAGAAGTATTTCCTAAGGAGCTATGAGCATCCTAAACAAACATTTGAAACAAAATTGCTCACTATGTTTCAAAATTGGAGCAATTTTACCCTACACTAACAATCAATGTTGAAGTCATTACGTTGATTGTTAGTCAGAGAAGGGACCAATTCTTTTGACTTTAACCTTGACTGCTAGTGTAAGGTGAAAATGCTCTGATTTTGAAATATAGTGAACAATATTGCTCCAAAAGTTTGTTTAGGGTGCCCATAGTTCTAGGGGAAATACTTTCGGGGTAGATTTACCTTTTAACCCTATATTCAATTAGTACAGAAGTAATAAGACCGAAGATGTATGTGTGATAGAAAATGTTGATGATTGATGAAATTAGCTTATGCACACTCCCAATAAAAGTTTGGGCATGAATGATTACTTGCTTGTGGCACATGGTTTTCCTAAAGAAAAATATGTCATCTTTTTCTTCATTCATTTTCATTTTGATATATTTATAAATATATATAAACTTTTTTATTTGACAAAAGAAGTCACAATGGTAGAGAATTAATCATCATTCATATATTGTTGAGCAGATTGGTGTGAAAGGTGAATCCTTAAGCATTTACACTGAAAGAGGTAGTAACGCTGTTCAATGGGAACAAGGACCATCATTTGCCAATAAGAGAGCCTTGACATGGTACAAAGTAAGTGTGATCTCTGTGATCCAGTGACATAAATTCTATCTGTTATGTATGATCTCTGAGTCATTGTATGCTTTGGTATTATCAGACAACTTTTGACACACCGCCAGGCAATGATCCGTTGGCTCTGGATATGCTTAGCATGGGAAAAGGTCAAATCTGGGTAAATGGTCAGAGCATTGGACGACACTGGCCTGCAAATACAGCAAAGGGTAATTGTGTAGACAAGTGTAATTATGCAGGAACTTATACTGATGCAAAATGTCGACTGTATTGTGGATCACCCTCACAGAGATGGTAAGAACTACAACTCATATTACAATAGTAAATGGTATGATATATGCTTAATTCCCTGTTAATATTGTAATTTTTCAGGTTTCATGTTCCTCGTGGATGGCTAAAGCCAAGTGGGAATCTTTTGGTTGTGTTTGAGGAAATGGGAGGCGACACTGGTTTTATTGCTTTAACCAAAGAAACAAGGTAGTGGATAAGCAAATGAAGGTGGTGCGAGTGTGGAGTACACTGGTTTGTTGATAAAGAGGAATTCAGCAAGAAAAGGTGCCTACACAAGTAGACATGGTATTCTACTGTATACTGCTCTATACGTTTTTGGTGATGGGAGGATTGCATCCTCCCAGATCGCTATAGAAAGGGATAGTTGGACATGAAGTGGAAGATAAAAACTACATTTTACAATGAAGCAGTTCCTTTATTTTTTCCTTGTCTGATTTTATGTAAGAAGTTTAAAGTAATAAGAAGTTGCTTCCGAGTTCTAAATACCACTTGCAATATTGATGTTAACATATCACTTTAAATTCGTGATCATTGTGCTTAGAAGTCTGGGGTGAGGGATGATATCCCGAATCAAATAAACCATTATCTCAAGGGACAGGGAAGGAAACTACTGGCATTCGTGTCTAAAACCTCGATGGATATCCCAGACCTTTGTCCACAGGAATTATAATATCATTAACAGTTTGAGGTTGGATGTATTAAAGCTTGTTGATAATGATATACTCTTCCAAGGGATTTTGCTTCTCCACGCTTTAAACAGTAAAAGAGGAAGCAGATTTAATGAACAAAAAAGAAAGAACCAAGTATTAAAGGAGACGGCAATGGAAAGGAAAATGGATAGCAGCTATATTTGATCATTCTGAAACTAAAGCCCTTCTGTTTAGGACGAAACTTGAAAGCCATTATAGATTCAATATTTGATCTGTGTGGTTTGGCAGTATCAATACTTTGCATTTGAGACCACCCCAGGTGATAACTGATGAACATACCACAGGAATCTGAAATAGGCTCACTTCTTAGAACTTGCAATTCCCCAATATAAATAAATAAAACTTTGGAGGGAAACTTGGGTCCTGGGAGTGTCACTAATGTCCACAAATAAATTGGAAGACAAGCTTATATTCAATTCAGTGCAGGCTGATGAATGAAAATAAAATCATAAGATGTGACATCTCCCAAGGCTGCTTCAATTAATCTCAAAAGCTCCATCCACCTCCACCAAAAGGGGAAAAACAAAAGTGATTTCTATTGTCAGTTCTCAGTGCAACCATCAGCAAGTTTGGATTTTTCTCTACATTTTTAAAGATGTACATAAGTTTTATCTGAACATTCAATTTTAATTGGATCAATATAATGCTTGACTTTATAACAAGGATCGGAATCAATAATATAGTTAATTAACACTGTAAAATTTTCATATAATTTTTTTGACTCGGTCAAATTTTTTTAGTAGTTCATGTTTTTTAATTGAGGTGATTTTGAAAGTTAATACTAGCCAACATCTACAAAATGCTCTCAAGTAATTGACATCCCACTGGCTTTTCTATTTCCTCCCTCAAAGTCCCATCAGTAGGATCATTAGTAGGATCCAGCACACTAGTGAGCCACTCGCCTAATCCACTCTCTCTCTCCTCAAAACAAAAAGAATTATAATACTTTTGGTAAGCAGAAAATTTTGAGTAACTTAATTTCCTTAAAATCATCAAAAACCCACTTTTGCCGTTGAATTTTTGGTGAATCCCACATCAGATAAAACCCCTCATCTGATAAAAATCCAAATGGTCCTCCTCTTAATCCGGGGATTAGCAAATCAATTACCCCTCAAAGCTCACTTCCTTTTTCTGCTTAAAGAAAAAGGAACTTGAATTCATCTAAAGCTTGATATAACAATTGCAGAGAGAGAGAGAGTCCTCACCTTCCGGTAAGCTTCAAACACCACACATCCCACCTCTTCCCCAACAAAACAAAAAGAGAACAAAAGTAAAGGACAACTGTGTTTCATATTTCTCCCCCTAATATAAAATTATTAGTCCAACATTGTTTGGATCTTTGTTTTCCAAAACGACAGATTTCAACAATACTGTCTTCCTCAGCCTCTATCAAGCACATGTCCAGCTAAAAAACAATTGTGCTTTGCTTGCTCTGCTTCCAGCATTATGAAAGCGATTGTGGGTCACTGATAGTAAAGTTAATTTTACTATTTACAAGGAATCAATACAAGTTCATCAAAATTATGTGTGTCAAAGAATTCCATTACTTCAAAAGAAAATTACGTTAATGAGTTCTTAGAGGCCCTTCAATCAGTGGTGTAAAGACTAAAGGCCAATATTTTAGGGATTTGGGAAACCTCAAAGCAACCTATCTATGAATCTAAAAGGCAATGACTACAGCTCTAGATTCCACCTCTCAGGATTTAAGTACTCTGCTAGCTGTTCTTTCTTTATGATTATCACTACCGAGGCCTTTCTAAAGCAAATTTCAGATCCCCAATGTGATAACTTACTTAAATCTGTCGTCTTCTTCTTCCTTGTCACCATTGGCTCTTGAAGATTTGAAAAAAAGTTATTCTCTTCCGATTAATAAGAGTAAAGGGAGATATAGACACAGCTCTTAATCATCTATCATTAAACTTTTAATCTAAGATTTGCGAAAAAGGAAAAGCAGGGTCATAATGATAAAGAAGTTGGACACGTAAAGTTAAAGAAATATTTGTCCAAAGGTGAAGGTGATGGGAATCATAATACTTAAGAAACAATGATTAAAGTACATCCAACTGAATAAACAGAAAAGCAGGAGGCAATGGATTTTTTCTTAAAAAAAAAAAAGAAAAAAAGAAAGAGAGAGAGAGAGAGATTTATGCTTTCAACATCCATTTCTTAAAGGAGAGAAGAGACCAACGATGTGATTCACATTCACAGTTCATTTCTTGTTGATGTTGTCTGATTTCAAATGGTGCATGTGAATCATTTCGATTTCTGATAAGTACATGAATTATATGACCCAAACTTGATGTTATTTTGGCTCAATGAGAAGCAGAATTACGTGGACAAATAAACCCCAACTTAAGCAAACAAACAAGCTGCTAACAACGTCAAAGAAAACACAAATCTGTCCAAGTTGCACGTGTCGTCAATTCAATGGTCCTACCAGGAAACTTTCACCAAATCAAAGGGGCAAGAAAAAATCGTAGATCTTGACAACGCTTGTGTGGCAAAAACTATATTATCTGAAATTCTCTGAGGTTGAAAGATTACGATCTCATAGATTTGAAATCCAAAGATAATTGGGACGTCAACTTGGCTTCAGCAAAAGAAAGCACAGATTTTGTGGGCAATTATTGCAGAGAGCATTGCTAATGAAAGTTGGCCATATAAACAATAATGATAGCCAAAAGGGGTCATGTTTGAGTAATAAACATGTTGGATTAAGCAATTGAGAGGGGTAGAGGAAGGTAGATTCTCATTTGTTCGCTTATGTATCAGACAAAAACTAGGTGACAGAGTGGTCTATGACATGCAATCATCAAAGGGTGATTGAAGCCCACAAGAGGCATAAAGAGACAGCAAGTGGGCCACCCTTGTTTCTTTCTTTTCGTTTCTTTTTTATTTCCTCCTTCTCTTTTAAACTATGATTAAGCAATGGGGAACTTGAGATGGAGAACAGAGAGAGCTTGGGAAATCTTACAATAATGGAGTAACTTTATATGGTGATCTTGATTTGACCACACAGACAGACACCCCAAATGCTCACTAAGCAAGCAAAAACATTAAATAATCTTTAGCAGAAACAGAGGATCTTCAACACCAAGACCAAGGACTCTCTGTCTTTGTGATGAAGGCGATAACTTGATGTGGTTGATGAATTGAAAAGCACATGACCTTCACAGAAGGACTTCGAGTGTTATGCATAATACCCAAAAAAAAAAAAGAGTATGACAGGAAAATGAATGAAGGCAATAATTAATATGACGTGGGGTCCACTTCGAGAGCAATCACAACCATTAATCAAACTAGTTTTTGTATGGTAGCACATGATCAGACGGATCGGATTAGACATAAAACATGACAATGAGACAGTAAGACAGAAGTATCTTGGCAACGTAAGGGATGACTGTGGACAGTCTTTAAGTGTCTCTAGTATGGATTTGCTTCGTATAGAAATCTAATGGGTACAGCAATAAGGCAGGCCAGTTTTGTTCGTAAGAGAGCCATGTCTGAGTGTATGCCTGGCAAATCACAGATACACGTACGCAAGGAAGAATGGGACCTGTCGACGCTTCTGTGAATCCTGACCAAGTGAGCTTCTGCACAAAAGATCACTGCAATCAGATGGCCATAAGCATCTACAATTCTGTCTCATTGTTAAGGACAATTTGGTTATTGGTCTGACTGACACCTACTGCTCATTTGGGGGGCACAAGACCTGCCACGTGGGACCCTCCTATTGGTGCCCTCTCCCTTCCTCATGTGCATCATCTATACTATAGCCAGCTCATTCACTGTCCCAGTTTCTCATAGGTCTTATCTCACTCAAACAAACCAAACTTTGAAGGCAATCAGTTTGGCTCCATTAAATCTAACGGCACCCAGGAAAAAAAAAAAATCCGATAAGGGTCAATGTGTTGTTTTGTCTTGGATTTGAAATCAATTTATGTAGCTAACACAAGTTGCTTTACTTGATGCAAGGATTTCCGTGTAGGTTTGAATCTCTTCAAGTGTCTCAATAAGCCTTATGCAGATATTCTGATATTTCCCTCTGTGCTAAACATAAGTATCTTAATCAACTTGTATAGCTTCTTCTTAAGTATTTTCACGGAGTACTTGGAATGCTTTAGAATTTTCTTGAAGAGTTCGTTTGGAAAGAAAGAACACATAGGCAGAGAACTGACAAGCCATAATTAAGAAGAGTCTGATGAAGAAGAGAATGAGATGCCAGGCTGGAAAGAGCCGGGTTTAGCGGATCCTGTCTATTGAGAGAAGTAGAACACACAAATAGAGGTAGCATCCAAAGCTTCCTAGTTCTATATCAGATTCTGTGTAGCAATAAAAATCTCATCTATTCTTCTTCAAGATCAATGGAAAGAGTTTAAATGAAGATGAACTACACTCATAAATGAAGAGAAAGCAATATGGATGAAAAAATTACTTCTTGCAGTACATCTAACCCATCTCTCTCTTTTCATCTTGCTCCCTCGTGACCTTGAATTTTCCGTAATCACTCACCACTTTCCTTAGAGAGAAACAAAGATGTTTGAGATGAAAATGGGAATAATATCATCGTAGCGATTAATGTTCAAAAATTTTAAAAGAGTAAAAGAAAAAAAAATTAATAGCTCTTATGAATCCCAACACAGTGATAGTGTTGAAGAAGCCTATTGGCTTCCCTAAGGCCACTGAAGTATGCACCGTGAGTTGTAGAATAGTGGGTTCTGTGAGTAGCTTCCCCTGCAAACAAAATTTGAAGTGGAGGCGATGAACCAGAACTACTTCCACTACCTTTAGGCAATGGCTCTGCCATTTTATCCATATCTTCACCACTCGATCCTACTGCCACATAACTGTAAGACCCCAGAAATAAAGGGTCAGTTCCCCATTTGCTCTTTAACACTTTGCTGATTTTCATTTCGCTTTGGTGGTGAGAAATCTCCTCGGAATTCACATTCCCGTCGTACAATTTATGATTCGATAGAAAGCTGGAAAGTGTTGTGGAAACCCCATTAACGATATCTTCATCTTCAAGCGACTCTAGAGCCAGAGCTTCTTCCCCGGCAAACCAGGACAAGAGGACTCTGGAATTGTTGTAGATGGGGCAGAGTGAAGATGTTTTCCTCATCCACCATGGAATCTTCTTGTGCCTGAGCTCGGAATCAGGAGGGTGGAACACCATTTGCAGGCAAGGGAAGCCCTTGGAAAGTTCAGCTTTTGGGCTCAATTGAAGAAACAGCTTATTCACAACTCCAAAACCAAGCCTCGAGATTGCCTCTGTCTTGAACGAAGGCAGAGGAGGGCAGAACATACCTGAGTCTGAGACTGAATCGTCGTGACGAATCGCAGCTTTTAGAACTCCGAGTGAAACTGTGACAATGACATGATCGGCAGACATAACAGAGCCATCACAGAAATGCAGCTTCACTGCCTTTGAACAACAAAACCCATTACTAGTGTCCTGTCTCTCAGGTTGCCACTCAATCTTGCTCACTTTTCGACCCAATTGAACACACCCAGGTGGTAAAACAGAGGCTAGCGATTCGATCACGCTTAAGTAGCCTTTAGCAATGGTGATTTCTTCACCGGGAAACATTCTGTACTCGCTCTCTGCTTTGTAATCCAAAGTCATGAGGTCACCAGCAGATGTATATGTCCTCTGGACGTTCTCATGCATTGCGAATATTGCTTCCTCCAGTAACCTCCTGCTCCAGCTTCCATACCCTTTGAGCTCTTCTTCTCGCTCTTTCACCGAACCCGAATAAACGTCGAGACCTTGCCGGAGAAATGAACCAAGACTGTGGCTCTCAGAGACGAGCTTGGAAGCTTCGGGGAGTTTGCCGTTGCCACGAGCGTAATCCATGAGGTCGTTGAAGAGGTTGGTGATGGAGTCAACAATAGAGGGTTCGACCTGGAATCCGCCCTCAGCAATGGTGGTGAGGTCGTCGGAGGAGGAGCCGTCCATGCACTCCCACGGCTGCTCGGACTCCAAGGAATGAGTCTCCTGAGCGATTTTGTGAATCGGACTGTCGCCAATTCCGTGGATCCAAGTGGCACCCATCTCGATTCTGTCACCACCGAACTCCCACGTGTTGATTCTGCCACCAATCCTGGTTCCTCCTTCCACCACACAGAGCTCGAACATGTCCTTGGAAGCAGGGGCCGTGTACAGCATATTGGCCGCCGTGAGACCGGCCATTCCCGCTCCGATTATCACAATCCTTGCTTTCTCGGCCACCATTGTTGACACTTGCAGGTTGCCTACTACCTCACTCGGGAAAATGAAGAGTGTGGTGGGGGTGGGAGACTGTGAGGGTGAGAAATGAATGAAGTTGCTGACTCACAGGATTTATAACAAAGATGATCTCTTTCCCTTTGTTTTTTTCTTCTCTGTCTCTCTGCGTGGCTCAATGAATTGATTTAGAAATCTTTTAATAAAGACACCCTATTACTTTTCTTTTTAGGCTTCGTAATCGTACGTACCCAAATCGCCAATTCATGATTCACAACAAAATTCAAAATGTTGTGTGGCGAGTGAGAGACTGAGATGATGTGGAATCAATCATTCTCTCTCTTCTTCTCTCTCACATACGAACACACAGGCACACCTAAGTCTAGTGTTGAAGACAAGAGTCACCACCAGGACTGGCACTGACTCAGCCGTGCCATAAATAACCATATGAGTGAGCCACCATGGAGTAATTCAAACTGACAGAAAGAGAGAGAGGGAGGGAGTGACTGAGCAGTGAGGTTAAGGTACACAGGAAATTACTCTACTGTACAAAAGAGAGAGATGACAATCATAAAAATGTGGAAAAAATAAAGAAAGGTTGATAGTGCCTTTCACCAACCTCACATGAAATAAGAGTTAGGGACGGCCCACCAACTGAGCAAGTCAACGGTCCTGATCAGCCGATGGGCCGTCGTCGTTGGATGAGTCATAACGACGCACCCTACCTACGTACACCCAATTACTCTCCCCCGTCACTACCTCCTACACCCTATACACATCACTGTGCTACTATTATATTAATGCAAAGATTTTTAGTGCAGTAGTAATCTTGTACTACAAGCGTTTCGATATTTTGTGGTCAACGGCTTCCATCAGAGTGGGGAAGCGACGTCCACATACACGTCAAAATAATCTTCCACGTTCACAGAATAATGCATTTACCTCCTTTCAAATAATAATAATAACAATAATTCATTTAAAGAAAAATAAAAAAATATTGCATGAGTATAGTAATGCATTCAAGCATTAGATATTTGATTTTCCGCTTGGAATAAATTTAGTTGAAAAAGTCTACTTTTTGTTCTTTCTAACGCTAATGGGGATACTTCTATTTCACTGAAAAATAAAAAAGATCAAGTGTAATAATAATAAAAAAAATATAAACTTCATGCATAGTCACATTATCTGTTCATTCTTTTTAAATACATGAATGGAAAGGATTCCATCTAAATCTTTGTGTCCATTTCAATATAGGTCTTAAGTACGATAACAAAATACCAAGTACTTTTCTTATAAATAATGAAACGGAACTTGAGATCTATATATTTGTTGGTTATAGTTTTAAGATGTTTGCTATTGATTTTTTCATAGAAATATTAAAAGAGTTAAGAAAAATATTTGTATAATGTTAAATTTATGAAAAATATCTGCGATAGTCTATAACAACTTTTATAACAAATTAGTAAACTTTACTAGTTAAATAATATGATAAAACTTCTAGTTGAAGCTATGAGATATTTTCCTTCAATTATTTGAGTTATTGAAAACAAATAAACTTTACAAGACACCATCCTTATGGAACAACATTATTTTTTTAACCCAAAAAAAAGGTCACTTTCTTTAGTATAGATTCTGGTTATGTTATTATTTACCATATTCGAAGCTTGCATCCCAATCTTCGTGAAAGGCAGTGAAGATCGTACGACATGAATATCATAGCTTGATGCGAACCAAAAAAAAAAAGGCTTAAATATTGGATGCATTGGAATTGGTTTTCCTTAACTAGGGAGAAAAATTCTGAGTGTTCAAATTTAATAAACATATTATTAAAATTGTTTAAAATCCTTTTCTAAAAATAAATAAATCAATATTTATATATAAAATATAAAATTTATATTAGGCCTTCATTATTCATAAATTATGAATAATATGACTAACTTCAAGCTCCATGAAATACATGGGAAAATTATTTATCAATATCAATACAAAATATATAAAAAGTATAAGGAGCCGCACGGTTAATAACAGTCACTTTTCGGCTTATTGTAAATGCATGATATCACTCTTTTAATATAAAATTTATACTAAATCATATTATTTATAAGTTATACTATTACTGACAGCAAACTCTGTACAAAAATATAGAAAACATGTCTATCCTATATCTTTTATAATTATTAGTTATGTTCATGATAATTAATAATTTGTTTTTTTAATATTGTAAAGATTTTTCCTAAATTTGCAATAAGCCATTAAATTATTTAGGTTATTGCAAAGTTTAAAAGTTAACTTAAATATTTTCTTAAACACTCTGTTTCATATTAATGAAAGGAAAAACAGTAAAACAAATAATTAATGATGCATTAAAATTTTAAAATGACAAATATTTTTTCAAATATCAAAGTTCCAAAATGACAATTTTTTTGTGAACAAAAGAGAGTAACTTTAAAGATTATGAATGATAATTTTAGTCTTTTAATTTTTTTAAAGATTTTTAATATTATTTGTATCAATTTTTAGTGCTTAAGTGACTCCCCCCTTCAACACATATATATTCTTGTTTATTTTAAATGTAAGGGATAAATATAAGTCCCTTCTTGGTTTAAAATCTAAGAGATAACTATAGTTTACCTCTTATATTTATTTTTTTTTTCAATCGTATCTCTTATTAAATATGGGCTAACATTTTCTTATAAAAGAGAAATTTAGTAAATTTAGTGATGTATATATTAATTTAGAGGTATTTTGAGAAAAAAATTTTCAATTTGAGGCATAATTAAGAGTATTTATTGTTTTTAACAACTATTCTTGATCTGTATGAATTAGTTATTCATCCATTACATTTGAGACTAGAAGAAGTATGAATTTCAATTTCATTGTTTCTAGAGAAGTCTCCATTTGAATACACTTAAAAGCTGGTGTTGATCTTCCTGACGATGATTAAAAACCAATAAATCAAGAAAGCATCAACAGGCTAATAATATGATCCCAAGTCACAGAAGAAACAAGCAACATTACCGGTTAGATCATTGGTGCCAGTCGTGTTCAACTGATGGATAAGAGTTATCCTTAATTATTAAAAAAAAGGTTAAATATTACTTTCATGTTTAATTTAAAGTCATACTTAATTAACATGTCATTAAAGATAATACCCAGAGAGAGACTTGACCGCATTTCACAAACACAGTGAATAATGTAGAAGGGAAAGATGATTAATTATCAGATCGATGGCGATGACGAGTCAAAACCCTTAAGATTAGTCTCTCTCTCTCTCTACATATATATATGTATATATATCTGTCTGTGTGTGTGTATTTACTCCACATTGTCTTTGGTGAACATAAAGTTGTTATCACGTGCTTCGAAGCTTTGAAGTTTTGTTATCCATATATAGATCTTATTGAGCTTTGAAGCTTCAATGGCAAGGCTCTAAGAGGCATCACGTGCTTCGTACTCGAGTCAAAGATTGTGTTGCTTCAAACACTATTATAAGGGTCAGGTCACAACAAAAACATTATTAGGGTTTTATTCATTCATTCATTTTCAATTTTCAGGAAAATGACTCCAGGATTTGGCCATTAAGTGTTATAATCAAATCTAAGATCTATATAGGGTAACTACTCAATGCGTGTATATATAGTGCTTGACAGATCCAATGCTAGTTTCATTATCATTTCCCCAGTTTTAACTCAAACAGTTTGTCGTTTTCTGTATGGTTTACTTTTCCAAAAACAATTATAGTTTGATTTTTAATGGTAAAAACAATTAAATTCTACCAATTGGTTTAATCCAAAAACTAATAAATTAGCCTCTTATTGGCTCCAAATTCAAAAATCTACCTGCTCTTTGGATTGGAATCAACATAAAAATGATAGGCTAATGAATTGGTAAGCTATATTACATATATAAATTACATAAGTTATTAAGAGTATAACTCATACTCAGACTTCATGGATCACATGAAAAGAATGTATCTAGTTTGATAAAAAGATGAAATTAGATAGTTAGTAGGCTGATGAAATATTGATTTGAATTTAATATGTAGAAAATGGAATTAGGTCAAATAGTATTTCAGAAAAATCTAATTCATGTATTATGTTGGATAAATTTTGCGATATTATTATAGTGATTAGTGTTTAATCTGACTGTGATTTTAAAACACACGGTAAACAGATCTTTCAAGTGAAGAGATAATAATTAGCTTTATTGAACTGGTCTCTCTCTCTCTCTCTCTCCAAACTTCTTCCCATTCCCACCCAATGTACAAAATATGACCTTATCTATGGCATAACTTTCAATCTAGGCTCACAAAATAAAAATGAATTTTGACAAAGAACATAAAAATTAACTAATTTCACCTCCCTTTCACAGTAAAACCTGTCATCAGCTACTTTTCACATTCGGTTGCCATATTGATATCAGAAAAAATGACATAAAGTAGGATACAAACTATTCTTGATCTGTTCAGTACTCTCTCTCTCTCTCTCTCTCTGTATATATATATATATATATGCCTGGTTTCTACTTTTGTCGTGTAAGTGACTGGTGTGATAGAGACTCATGCATGATATATTTCATCTCATGAATTTGACAGGGGAGGGATTTTATGTGAGAATGATTGTGTTGGAATGGGTACAAAAGTGGTCAGGGATTGGAAATCATGGCTCAATTAATGTTGATCACTTTCCTATCACCTTACATCACCCATTTTAACTTTACATCCTCCTGGCCCTCCAAATCCAACACAGATACCATAGCACGTACTACCTCCGTCAATTCTCTTCTTTTTATTGTTCGGCTTTTTTGGTGATTTCAAAGCCCCCCATTTTTACCTGTGCAGGGAAAAATGGGTTGAGCGTGAGGTTTAGGGTTTTAGAGAAGTATTGCATTATTAGGGTTTTGAGTTCTTGAGCCACTAACTTGGGCGTCTTTTGTTACCCTTTTGGGTATCCTCATACCAAAATTTGAGGTAAGCGATCTCCAAGAATGATTTTTTAGGCTATGATTTTGATGCTTTTGAAGATTGCCAATAAATGCACCTATGAATGAAGTAATTATATGTCGTCGATGTATTTTTAATTAAGGCATTGACTATATGCTTCCTGTATTAATGGAGTCTACTGTACATCTTGTGCTATCATTTTATCATGTGTTGGACCAAAAATAGCATGTGCAATTCCTATGACCCCAAAAATGCCCTAATTTGGTCAGATTATCAGAAAACCGCGCCTCAACTCCAAATTTCCTGAACGAAATATTTCACTGGGAGTCCGAATACTTGGGCAAAACTAAGGATTTTTTGGGCCCAAATTGGGGGGGAAATATTATGCTGCGTTTGTCAAATTTCAGATTTTAATTGGCCAAAAAACTGTTTCAATCTTCATGACATAGAAAATTAAGAATTCTATAAAGAATATGATAAATTGATAATAAATTTAGAGACTCTCTTCAAATGTGAAATTTGGGAAGTCCTGTGTCTTAAATTATAAATTTAAATTAGCTCATGGAAGAATTGCGTCCTAAATACATAGAAAATTAAAATTTTTGGACAATATGAGAGATTTGTTTTGGAAGTGTGTTTGAAATAGAGTTGATAAAATGAGTCGGCTTACCATAAGTCAAGTTGGGCCAAAAAGCCCGATTACTAAAACAGGCCTAGATTTAAAAGTTTGACTCTGTATGATAAGGCTAGTGAGCCTTTTTCTTTTTTAATATTTTTTTTATTTTTTTTATATAGTTATTTAAATTAATATATCTAATCATCATTATCGTTTAACAAAAATAACATAATATTTAAATTTTACAATTTATACATCACTAATTAATAAAATAATATGTTTTTAATATTTAAAAAAAAAGGGCCAAACAAACCGGCCTGTAGCCCGCTTAGGCAAGCCTATTCGAGCCTCAAGCTTGACGAGTTCAAGTCCAAAAATTCATTTTTTATTCGGACTCTCATTTCTAAAGTCCAATTTATCCATTTCATTGGGTTAAACGGACTGACCCGTTATATTTGACCTATACTGCCAACTCTAATTTGAAAGATATTAAACTATGTGTGACAATTTAGAAATTCAGTTGAGCTAACAGATGAATTCCACCCTTCAATGAATTAAAAATTAAGAATTAAGAAAATGACATTAAAGATGAAAACTTTAGGAAAGATTAGTAAATTAGATGATATTTTCCTATATTTTTGGGTATACTAATTCGTTTTCTTTTTGGTGTTTCATGGGAAATTATTATGAGTTAATGATTAAAAGAACTATGATCAGTTGGAAACTTAAAGACAATATTAGATATATATACCAAACTAAAGTTAATTTCTAGAAATATAGGTCCATATGATTTTAATAAAATTTAGGGAATGTTTGAGCTAATTCCTCTTGAATTTTCACCCATATCAGTCGAAGATTCGGATCACAAATTTTTCCAACTGTGATATATTAAGCATCGCCGGTAGTAACATGTTTTCATGGTACTATTAAATGCAATATGCATCTAATGTTTTGCTGCCTCAAAACAAAAAAATGTACTGTCGCCTGGCACACAAATTTATCTTTTATGGTCATATTCATTTGGGGTTTAGTTTTCGCCGAGTTCCATTTTTTTTTTAATTCCAATCCGCACTAATCTGCAGCCCACCAGGATCAGAGCCCAGTTTTCATGATTGTACTAATTCTAGTGGGCTTTGCTGGCCGTTGGTTTATTCCTAGATTTTCTTCTTTTCTGGGCTTCGTCACCCCGCTGTGCAATGGAAGAAAACAATAATTGCAATATATATCTTGCCTTCAAAGTGAATTTGTATGTATATAACTGAAGCAAAGTTGGCTTAATATCTGAAACCGCATATTCTATTCTGAAAATGTTGACACGCAACCGACCATTCAGCATCAAACTAACAATATAGTAGAAAATTAATGTCACTATGAAACTACGATCGTCAAGGTATCGTCTGTGGTGTTGGGTAACAAGCTCACAAGTGAGTTTTCAGTCCTTTACGTCTGCAATGCCCCCTGGGGTTATCTGAAACACGTCACACTGTCAAGAAAAACATGTAAACAATAGATGTAGCTCTTTCGTCATTTCCAACTGCATTCAGAACAAAAAAAAAATATACCAGTCAATAGCAATGATTTTCCGCATCTAAGATATAATTGCCGGTTAATTTGGAATATATAATCATGATTGTTACCGTAAATTCTTTAGCTTAAATAAAGTGATATAGGAAAAATTAATAACCAAAAAATCCTAGTGAACTGCAAATTCTTTACTCGCCAACTAGGAAGTTATTTTAAATAACACATAAGCCCCAAGTTAAGGATATTGCTTCGGCCTCTGGCAGGTTTGGGGCGTCAAAGACCTTGCAAACTCGCTGTTCGCCTTTCCCTTTCCTAAACATCAACCTTATTGTCGCGGCATGAGCTAGTACATGCCCTCCGGCTGGTTTCTTTGGATCACTCACAAACACCCCACCTCCTGGGTCAGCTATAACTGCAACCAAACTCCAATATTAAGTTGTTAGAGGACGAGGGTTGGTGGGGGATACCCGCAAACTTAGGGGAATAAAACAGGTGATAAGTTACCTTGATTTGTCATATAAACTGCAACATTAAATTCCTCAGCTATCTTGGTTATTCGCGAAAGCATCTGAGCTAGTCTTTGCTGCAAAATGATTCTTGTAAACAAAAACTGACATTAAAAAAAAAAAAACTTTGTTAAGTATGTGCAGTTAGGGACTGACTTGGCGCTCAGCCAGCTCTCCTCTGCCAGAAAAGTCCACCCGAAATAGAGCAATCACAGAATCCACTATCTGCAAGATATTAACTGTGTCAAACCTCCTGATAATTTTAAGATAACTCCCAGTCACAACTCACCAGAAGTCTGAATGGTTCTTCGGACATTTTGGCGGCCAGACCGAGAAGAAGGTTGTATTGATGCTCATATGTGTATGCCCGAGCATAGATAATCTTGCGCAGTCATGCGAAAAATATATAATTAACTGTTAGCACCATGATTTGCCTCAGAGCCACACTTACCAAAAAAAAAAATACAGAGGAAGCTTACATTGTCAAGTACAGCCACAGGGTCCATGCCAAATCTCTCAGCTATCGGAACAATTCGATCAGGACGGCTATAAAGGCTTGAAGTTAAGATGAAAACTGAGAAAAATTGAGTGGCCAATAAAAGAAACAGAGAAAAACACAATCGCAAGATTTTCAGGACGAAGAGCTACGAATCCTAATCGGTTTCATCTAAGATGTGAAAGAGGATACAAAGTTCCTTCTGTGTCAATGTAAGCAACTTTTCCATTGCCTCCCCGCATACTAGTAGGAAGCTGGATCAAAAATATTAGAAACGAAGGAAAAATAACATGCGTCAGAAGCCAATTCATTGAAGTTTATATGCGTCGTGCATGCATCAACTATGTCGCTGTGCAAGAAAATAAGAATAAGTCCAGTACCATATCCACAATTCCTGAAAAAGAATATTTGGTGTTTGAGAAGATCCGTGGGCATATAGCCCGAGATATTAGTCACGATTCAAACACTCACTTTTTAGATTCAAATTCCTAAAGCACCTATGCATTTTAACTAAAGCTCCTCTCGGTTCACTCACTCTAATGCCATAAAAAGCGAGGCTACTTAATTAATACGATCTCGTTTCAATAGCACGTCAACGCCTATCATGTCATTAAGGCAGGGATTCAACCTGAGTGGAAACGCAGAGAGTATGTGCAAGCTGTGTTTTCCCAGACCTGAAACATTGTATATAAACGTTAGAACGGATTACTTTGAAACTGGATTAGCACTGAAATGATCTGGAGCGAGTATACGCTATGCTTTCACCGGAATTCTCCAAACGCTTCTGTAATTGCCAGTGTCTCAATTCCACCTATCAATTGTAAAATGGCTTAGATATGTTACAAGCATATGAAGTTTTAAAGTAGTCATGTAGATAGTATAGGAGAATTTAACATTGCAAGGCCACCTCCTAATAATTCATCGAGCGCTTGGCTACCAGTTGTAATACGAACTACACTCTTTCTCTGTAATAGAATAGGGAAAAAAAAAAGGTTGAAATCAACTACAAGAAGTATCTGAGCAAATCTGAGCCAAAATTCAAATGAAAAAGTCCAACAACTTACTTTGAGCAAGACATCACTTCCAGTGATATAACCAAAATTCTGGATCGAAAGGGAAAAGAAAGGAAGATCAAATCATGAGTCAGAGTAACAAAGTGATAAACTGACCAAGCACTGACCACAATTTTCTCAGCAGCTTCACAGATCTTGTCGACTTTTGCCTCCGATAAACCTTTAATGCCGGTCAGGTGCTGTGGAGTATGATCATTTTTATGACTTAATAGTTCGAAGATATATTGAAAGCCAAATTAAATATATAGAAAGGATTGCGTCATTCTTAGACGACTAAAATTGAGTAAATAATGCTAGTATTTTGTTTAAATAAAATATCATATGTGAGAGAAGATGTTGAAACTGATGTGAATTTGGTGAGGTTTGAATGATACTATTATAAACAGGAAGTCTATTAAACCTTCTTTGTGTGCATCATCAAGCCATTGCAGGTATATATTCCTGCATCCTGAAGCTTCTTTACATCTCCGGCATTAATACCTTGAGCAATCACTGTATGAAGAGAACGCAAATCTTACAGACCAGAAAACCACTTAAACAGAGATCATGCGATCGCGAACGCAGAAACTGAATAAACAAAGCGACTAAACAGTGAAGCATGGACGTGAAATCAACGTAAAGTCGTGTATCGATTCAGACATATAAACAGAAATAACACTTCTCCGAATGAATCTAGGAGACAATGGAAAAAATAATCGGAAAATATACTGTTCATGATTTACATTTGTCAACGGCTTCGAAGAGGTCTTCGTCGTCGTCAACATCTTCTCGCTCGACGAGCTGCAATTGGCTCGATTCTTCAGCTCTGGAAATAGACCGATTACAGAACGTCGACAAGTCATCAAATTCAGTTGAATTGAAATTCAAATCAAGAAGAAACGAATCAGTTTCAAGGATAGAATACGAACTTGAGCGTGGCAAGCATCTCTCCGCTCTCTGGACGAAAAGGAATGAAATGCTGAAGGATAGAGAAAGAGGGAAGGTGAGAAATATTTGAAATGTGAAGAACTCAACGAGGGAAGGACCCAATATATAGAGCGGGAAATGAACTTGTCAGTTAACAATGGCAAGGGATTGATATTTGAATCACGATTTCATCTGTCTCTTCTTTTTTCTTTATTTTCTTTTTTATTTTTTTGTGGCAATAGAGTTCAAAAGGATTGCAAGATTTTGGTATAATTTCTAACTAGCTATATTATTTTTCGATAAGATTTTAAATATCTGTTATTGAATTAAATTATTTAATAAAAGTATAATCCGTATATATTTTTAATTTTCTATAAAAGAACCGATCATTTTTATTTTGGCCAGAAAAGAACCAATCATTTAATATTAAGTAATTGACAAAAAGGTTTGAATTGAATATTGAGAAAAATGTCAAAGAAATTTTCTTAACTGTTTGTGTTATTTCCTTCATCAATTTTAAAAATTTACCACAAACCTTCATACTTTTATTTTGGTGCAACATATTTTTTTTGTTTGGTTGATGTTTGCCTAAAAATTCATGCATGGTGAGGGAGTCCAATAAAATATCGATTGAATTAGCGTTCTTGACTTATTTCAACTTATATATACACTTTTTGGCCACAAAACTTATATATACACATTTTATTAAGATTTTTATCCAAAAATTGATGGAAGAATCATATTATTTAAACTTAAAAAATTTATTATATATTATAAAGTAGAGATAGAAAATGCAACATATAATGAGGTGATGCCTTATCTTATAAAAAAATTTTAACTCCACATATTCCACATAATATTTATTTTCTTTTATATTTATTTGATTTTAATTGCTAATTAATGTGATATGATAATAATTATGGAAATAAAATCAGTTATATATTATTGATCCAGTCATATGTTGTTTGTCATCCGTATCGGTGGTGGTAATGTGTCATGATCAATTTAAAGTATTTCTCCATTTGATTCCCATCAATTTTGAAAACTTATTAATCCACAATTTTTAATGGAATTTTTTATATAAATCCATATTATTAGAGTTTTATTATACCAGTTTGAGATCAATTTCTCAGTATAGTCTAAAGGTGCAATAGAGGGAGCATTGTCCAGCCCTAGCATCCTTCCTCTCGTCTCCTGCTAGTTTTTACGTGTTTGTGAACTTTTCTCCTTTACTCTCAATTGTTTTCATAAGATCTCTTCATCCTCTTCTCCAATTTAATTGCATATCTTTCATATATGCTTACTTTATCCGATCTATAGCTTTTCTAGATTTAATTGGTGTCTTATCTTTTTATTTGTATTGGTATATCATATAATTTTATATTTGTATTTTTATGACATTTTAGAGAAAGAAACTAAATTAGACACTAGATCATAAAACTAGATCATAAATTAACATTATATATCAGGTTATATATTACCGTTTTGTTAGGATATATATGCAATAAGAGTCGTGTTTTAGGGTATGCAATAATATATTATCATTACTTCATACTAGTTAATTATGTTCATCATATATTAACATTGCTGCCATAGCATTTGAGAATTTTTCATGGTTCAATTAGTTGAAACTTTTTGCTATTACCTTCATAGATATTTGATAGATTGATTGGTTTCAAATGATATTATTAATATTATCTCTATATATACATACGTTAATAATATTACTATGATGCATGTACTAACCTTCATCTATAGTAAGTTTAGTGATAATTCTTGAACTATATACCAATATGTTGTGCTCCCAAGATAATTTCGATCTCATATGATGGTGCTGAATATGTTCTTATAACACCTATGCGTCAATTTACAAAATTTTTCCTCGACAATTAATTGGTAATTACTATATGATAGCATTTATTATTTTAGATTCATTATAATATGAGTTCAAAAAAAAATTTTTGCACCTAAATTTGCAGTCACGTTGATTTATTTTGTAATTATTTATGCTTTCTTATATTAAATATTAATGGAGTATTGTCGGCTATTAGTCGACTGCAAGTATTTAATAATTTTTTTTATTTTTCTTGAATTGTTAATTTAATTATTATGTTTTTTTAAAGTAATTTAATTATCATATCATATTCAAACTCATTCTATTATATTCATATTTATATGGTTTGATTATATATATTTAAAGTTTTCTATGCATCGGTCTTCGGATTCTAGTTACTTTAAAATTGAGAGGAAGATATTATACAACTTTTTAAGTTAAGTTATTTGTATTTTGGCTATTTTCTTATCTTGTTGCAAAGGGCTGAATTTTCTTGTTTATGTTAATTAGCATTTTCATCATCAGACGCATATAGTTTCTTAATTTTTCAAAAAACGGAGTTCCCTCAATTTATGTACAAATATTAGATTCAATTCAATCCGTTCTGTATTGGCCGAAGAACAAAATTCTGTCCATTTTGTTTCTGCTACCCATAGAGGATATTATGACATTATCAGTAAAGATGCTTTAAAACTGAATAAAACCAACTGAATCAAATTCAACAGAACCAGATTTCAGCCAATAGAAAAAAAATCTTGTTGAAGAACAACGCCCTCTTTCCACGAAGTAATTAATCTTTGATTGATGGCTGAAATATACTCTTGTTCTCATTGATAAAATTGAACCAACCCCAAAGGAAATCAAATAAAATTAATTATGAATTCGGTTTGGTTAGATTTTCATAACACTAAAACCAATTAATTTGGTTTAGTTTTCTTTTTTCCCCCCCAATGATTTGGTTTAGTTTTCACTTTAATTCCGGTTGATTTGAACTCAACCAAACCGTTTTAATACAATGATTTTTTTTTGTATTACCAAAAAAAATAATTTTTTTATTTAGCCCAAATCAATATATAATCTAATATGAGACCCAATCTCAAATTATTAAGTGGGTGTGATTCAATTCATATTTTAACTTTTTTTTTAATCATAGGCTGGAACTTAAAGCATAGCACTTCTATTAAAAAAAAAAAGCATAGCATTGGAATGGGCATGAAGATTGGTCCTTTTCTAGATACTTTTCCATATAGGAAATTCAAATTTTTATTATGTTCTAAAGTATATATTTTGAGATATGAAGATGTTAACAATAATCTCATCATGTGGGATATATTTTGAGATGTGAACGTAAGAAAGTTTAATGATATATATATGCATATATTACAAAACCTGATGCTAAGGAATTGATATTGCATAGGAATAAGTCAATTGATTCCCAACAAAAATATTGTTAAATTGTATGATTTTTATGAAATATCTTTAACTCAGAATTAATAATATAAGTTTATGAATATCAGTTTTTCAAAAACTACATATAAATTTAAATAATTTTTTAACAATTACAAAGTTTCCCCAAAAATAAAAACTCATTTTAGTATAACCCAAATTAAGCCAAACTAAACCAAGCAAATTTCGAAACCAAAATACATCTGCCTCACCTTAAACTGAATAGGTCCAAAATTTTGGCAACCCAATTGATTTTATTCAGTTAAATTTTTATTCAAAATCAGATCAAATTTGGCTTTTGAACATTCTTAATTGTCAATTTGTCACAATGATGCATTCAATGTCTTAAATTTGTAATTACATTTAACCAAAAAGAAATCTTGTAATTACCGAGTTATATAGTGAAAAGGAAAGAGATGGCGAATTTACACTTTAAAAACTATAAATAAGACAAACGAAAATCGGTAAACTTACACATACCATATCTGAACCCTTAAATTTTCTTTTTATTATTAAAGGATCTTCAGCTCATAGTATTCAGGAGAAGTAAAAAAACTTTCTCAATCCCTTGAAATGCAGTAATCATATCAACTAAACTCAGACGATTTTAATTACCTTCACAATAAATGCTACAAATTTTATTTCCATTAACTTCGGATTCGGCTTCAAATATATATATATATATATCACAGGTTTTGAGAATATGTCCCTTCAGTCGTTTGCCAAGAAGCATTTTATTAAGAGAATGAACAGCTCAAATAATGTACATAGTCCAAATGCAGAAAGATAGAATCAATTTTAGCTGAACTTGAGCACTAGAACCAAACAACGCAGTTTCTCCTGACAAACATTAAAATGCAAGAAAATTGAGTGTAGCATCAAATTGATCGTATTTTATTCACCCTGTAGCTGGAACAATTTGTCACAGTATCATTCAGCTTTGATTCACCTAATTTTAGAAGAAGAATGTCAATCTAAAGCGCCACCTCCAATGCATCAACCAGGCTTCTGCCACCGTAAGGAAAACATCATCCATCATATCAACTGCCACTTGAGATGTGGGGATTTTGATGTTCCAAAGATTTGGAACCCAATATATAAAAAATCTAATGAAAGAATATACAGCAATAATATTAATTTTATCCTATTAGGTGAGATTGGCTATATTAATCATATAATACCATTAAATTCTATAAAAAATTATATCTTCAAACAAATCATTTATCAAAAGATTCTGTTTTATAATCTCCCTTAATGTTATTTTTTATCTCCCTCTATACCTTTTTATAGATTAAAAGTTATTTGATTAATTCTTCTCACCGCTCCATATCTATTACCCAATTCATTTTGCTTGTATTGGATTGAATTTTCTGTCATGAATTTCTTTCTCTGATTCACCATCATCAACAATATTCTCACATTTTTTGTACTTGAGATCTATCGCATATTTAAACGTTAAATTATAGTAAAATTAAAATTAGTTATAAAAGGTGACATTTTTTTATCAAATCACCTGTGTAAGTCATATTGGCAAAGCTATTATAACAAATATTTAAATATAATTTAATTCGCACAAAAGCTTTTCCACAGTTGTTGGTCCAAAATGTTTTTCTTTGGTTTAAAAAATTAATATTTCTCTTAACCTAAAAATTAATATACCAAAAAATATTTTAGTTTAATCTAAAATTAAGAAAGATGTGCGGTATTTTAAATTTTGATATTTAATAATAATAAACAATTTAATTAATAATGGACTTGTGCAGATTGTTTCGTCCGCTCGCCCAATTCCGTTGTGAAATTTTTCAGAAATTAGTTATGGGTGTAAAACATGAAACTACCAAAATGCCCTTAGATCATCTGTTCCTTCTCGTTACTCCGGAGCACATTTTGAGGAAACTGGAGAGTGAGTCGTTTTCGTCATTGGAAACGACAGGCATACAGAAGAAGAAGAAGTACGTCGTTCCTTCTTCTTTCTCTCCCTCCGTTGAAATCTTAGTTTATAAATATAAATGGGGACGTTTAAGAGCTTCAGAAAAGCCTATGGAGCTCTCAAGGACTCCACCAAAGTCGGCCTTGCCAAGGTCAACAGCGAATACAAGGTAAGTTCCTGACATCTCACGTTCCTTTATTTGTAAAACTTCTTAGCTCAATCTTCGATTTGTTCTTAATTTTTCTTTTCGATTTCTTCTATCCTATGTTTTCTTGTTAAAGGATTTGGATATTGCAATTGTAAAGGCAACCAGTCACGAAGAATATCCTCCTAAGGAACGTCATGTTCGAAGTGAGTTTATATGTATATCTCATTTCTATTAAATTTCTTGCAATTTTTTGAATCCGATTCTATGCTTTCGTTTCTAATATTGCATGCAGCATCGTACTGTTTGTTTTAATGAAGCAATGGATTATTTGCAATATCTAAATTTAATCAATCTATGCATATTTTCTTTTTCTATTGATTCCAATTCGAACAGTGAAATTACTCGTTATCATAATGACAAGTTAGGATAGAAAGTGGATTCGCTTTTTCATTGCAATATTTCCTTTTTCACTTGTTGCTTACCTCTTTTCGTTTGATTTTGTTTCTCTCTGCTCTGCCTTAAACTCTGTACAGAAATATTTTACGCAACGTCAGCACACCAGCCACGGGCAGATGTGGTATCCTGCATTCATGCACTTTCCAAGAGATTGTCCAAGACTCGAAGTTGGATAGTAAATCCTTTTCATACTTAGAATTAAACAAACTTAGCACTCAAAATCTTTTTTATGGTATAGAAAAAATATTGAAAATCTCTGAATAAACTGCTAACAGAATCGATATCCTTTCTTTTCTCTTTATGTGCAAACATTAGCTGACAAAGTAAACATTAAGAGTTAATCTCATTCGAGTATTTACGTTAAAAATGTACAATATAAATTGTGGGTCAACATCCTTCCAGGACAATTGATATGTGCAAAGGGATGGATAGGGGCTAAACAATTCTTAGGTACAGCACACTATTCAGAAAAATAAAGGAAATGTAATTTGCCTGTAATTTCAATAGGATCGTTTTATCTCCAACTGCGATTTTTCAACCTTTCTTGAAACTCACATCGGCTTGTGTCCGAATAATGATGTTAAAGGTTGCTGTAAAGATCCTGATTGTCATTCATAGGACTTTGAGAGTGGGCGATCCTACCTTCAGGGAAGAACTTGAAAGCTTCTCCCGCAGGGGAAATATTTTCCAAATATCCAACTTCAAAGATGACTCAAGCCCTCTAGGTAAATTAGTTGTGAAAATTCAACAATGTAACTTTTCTTCCCGGTAGGCTGGTCTAGCCCCGTTTTTTGTATCTGAATGTTGTTGCATTTCATACCTAACCAGACTCTATGCAGCTTGGGATTGCTCTGCATGGGTTCGAGTATATGCACTATATTTAGAAGAGAGACTAGAATGTTTTAGAGTCTTAAAATATGACGTCGAGTCTGAGCGTTTAACAAAATCACCATCTGGAACTAAGGTGTGTGCTTTCCCTTGATTGAAATTAGACATTAATGTTTACATTTGTTTTATTACTATGTTTAGAATATCAGGAACTTTAGTTTTGACAGACACATGCCAGAACCCGGATGTTGTCTTGTGATGAGCTGTTGGAGCATCTACCTGCCCTGCAGCAACTTGTTCACCGCCTTGTCGGTTGTCAGGTGAAACTCATGTTTGGTGTCATGATGCTTCGAATTGTTTTGTATTATCTTCTGCCATTGAGATTGCACAGTCTTTTTTTTAGAATGACTTTTTATATGCTTTAATACCTTGCAGCCTGAAGGAGCATCTTGTTACAATTATCTCATCCAGTATGCATTATCCCTGGTATGAATGGTTTGTAATTGTGGTTCAACAATTCTCTACCAATTGCATGACTATAATCATCTTTTGGACTTTATGTTTGAATTGTTGACAAAAGGAAGGCATACGTATGTTGTGCTACAACTTCATTTAATTAAAATACCTCCATTAAATTTTTGACATCTTGGTCATAGAGGTTTTAATACCCTATTGAGAATTGTTTCAACGAAAAAATTTAAGCTGTTTTATAATCTTTAACAAACATTAATACTCCCCATTCCTCAATACTTCTAATTTAAAAGTGATTCTTCTGATCACTAGACATAAAATATTTTAGTAGGATAGTGAACCAGACAGTAGAATTGCTATCATCATGGACTTTAGCACGTCTTTTATAGTAATAAATAAGATATGAATTTCCTTTACTTCTCTGATATGATGACGTCCTAGTGTATTTTTCCTCTCACTTCTTTTTGTTTTTGTGGTATTTGGCAATTGGCAACGCCACTTAGGTACTGAAAGAAAGCTTCAAAATATATTGTGCAATCAATGACGGAATTATAAATCTCGTGGACGTGGTAAACTTTAGTTTAATTTGATATTCTGTTGATCTCGTCAGCCGAATTTTAATTGGCTACTACTAATTATCAACGTTATTCCTACCTTCCTGCAGTTCTTTGATATGCTTAGACATGATGCATTCAAGGCTTTGAATATATATAAAAGAGCCGGCCAGCAGGTTTACAATGATGCTTTTCTTCAAAGGCAGTTTTTGTTGCTGTCCAATATGGACTCTATCGTGTGCCCAATGTGGAATCCCTATAAAAAGCATTCTAGTTGAACTGATGGTCAAACTTTTCTTATCATACAGGCTAAACATCTTGCTGACTTGTATGACTATTGTAAGGGCTTGGACCTTGCTAGGAATTTCCAGTTTCCAGCACTAAGACAGGTTCTCTTTCTGTCATAATAATACATATTTTATTTGATACCAATAAATACTTTCTCATGAAGCTCTTTTCTTCAATAAATAGCCACCTCCATCTTTTCTTGCCACTATGGAAGATTACCTAAAAGAAGCACCCCGGGCTGGCTCTTCCGCTAAGGAAATGGTAAGTAAAAGCAACATACAAATCACCTGGAGAAAGTATGGCTATATATGTTTTTATGCCCGTCTGATACGAACTCCAGTCAACAAGTAAGCATCTCTTTGTATATCTAATAAAATGCAATTCAGATCCGACTCCCTAAGTCCGCAAAGCATAGGACTAATGCAATATGGCCTGTACAGCTTAAGCCACTTCCTCAAGGTGAGGAAAAACTGCAAACTCCTCGAGTGGTTTCCTGTTAAGATTAAAATTAATAACAAGTGTGGATGGAGTAAGGGGAAAAAAAACCTGTGTTGTATGATTTTTCATTATACATATTAAAATTTCCGACATTTAATTTTTAACAGTTTAATTAAATTTTTTTTTAACTTCATTAAAGAACAAAGTTGTATGTACGTGCCTCAATATGTATTGACTGGCACCCAATCTGGTGAGAAACCTTCATTTGAAAACTAACTATTCAAAGAGTGTTCATATTAATTATGGGAGTTGGCATATTACTTTAGTCCTCAATTAATTGACTGCACTTGAAGAGCTTGTATTTGGTGGCTACACTCAACAAACACTTTATTTGGTAATCCCTTTTGGTCAAAGCTCGCCATCAATCCAAATTAATTGCAAGTAGTTGTTTTTTGGAGTGGCAAATAACCAATTTTGATACCAATTGATGGGCACTTAACCTGGAGCATTAAAAAAGAAAAGTTGAGCCCAACTGTTCCATCCGTTTAACCTGCTAAGTTAATGGGCTGGGTTAAGCCTTAACTTCGAAAAAGAAGGAGTATAATGGTATCAATTTGCCTCATTTAATTCATAATATATAATTATTTTAATATAATTATAATGCATATTTTACATAATCATAATTATAATCTGTTATATATAAAAGAACATAACATAAGCTAAATAACTCTCCTTCCCGGCTACCAAAGAAGAAAAAAAAAATCCTTTCCCTCGGACCATCCTCCCTTCCTCTCCCAAGTCCCAATCTGGTCTCTAGGTCTCCAGTTGCGGCATTGTGCCTAACAGCGAAATCCTCCCCTCTAATTGTGTCTATGTCGCATTGCAGTAGATGTAGATTTACAAAGTAGAAATGGAGATATTGGTGGTGCTAATGAAAGCTCAAATATTGATAAATAAATGTTGCTGAAGAATTATTATCTTGCTTATATTCTATTATTTTAGATGTAGTTACTTATGTTTCAACTTTGTTGAATGTTAAATACTGAAGACATACTAAATGATTAAGATATTAGAATATTGCATGTTGAATAAGATATATATATTTTTTAATTTTGTTATTTTTAGTATTCTTTTGAAGGTTAAGATATGCTAATTTACTTAACTCACTTGGCAAGTCAGATTTGCATGTTCAACAATTTAACTAGGTGGGTCAAAACAGGTTGACCCAGTTAATATGTGACCTGTAATAGATTAGTCTATTTAACTCATAATACTCTATACGAGATCATCTCGTATTAACTTCATAAAACCAACCCATTTTAATATGAATATGAACATATAGGCGCATATAGTATTCATTAAATATGAATATGTGCCCAGTTAAATACGAGAGACAATGGCACATGCACAAACACATCATTATATATATATATAGAGAGAGAGAGAGAGAGAGACGAACATACATTAGTTCAATTAATTGAAGGCATTTGGCATATGTCAGGAAACTGATCAATCACCAAAGAATGAGGAACCAGAAGAACCTGAAGAAAGTGAGAAACAAATTGTAGAAGTGAATGAGATTAAAACAGAAGAGGTGGTGGAAGAAACAGAATTAAAGGAGGTCGAGCCGCCTCCATTTATATCAACTGATGATACTGATGACTTGCTGGTATGCCTTACTAGTCTGATATGCAGTTGTTAGGGTTACTGGTTTGCAAGAATGTATCACATTTCCGTCCATCTTTGTAGGGTCTGAAGGAAATAAATCCTAAAGCTCTAGAGTTGGAAGAAAGCAATGCTTTGGCTCTTGCAATTGTTCCACACGGTGGTATGATTGAGTGTTGTTAATTAATTAAATATATATAGCATGTCTCTTGGCTTTCTGAAGATTGCATTTCCACATCATCTAGTCTTTCAGAGGCTGAGGGGGTTTACTTTTAATTTTAACGCCATACAACATCTTTGTTAAATGAACAGTTGGCTTTTCTGCCTTGCAGCAGCATCAAGCTGATAGGAGAAAATGGTAGATAGCTATATCATAATGACACTGCAACTTTGGAAATAATTTTTATGAACCTAAAATGGCAAAAACAAAAAGTCATGAGAATACCTCTGGAATTTCTCATCCTTGTTCATGATCAACATTTTTAGAACATGGTCTAATATATATTTTTTTCCGTTTAAAATCAATTATGGATATCTTTAAATTAACTGTACTTGCTGTTTGATACCTGATGCAAGCTTGAGATTTTACAATTTTATGCAGGAAATGAACCTTCGACCAATCATGGACTGAGTAACATTGCTGGGACTACTGGTTGGGAACTTGCACTTGTCACAACACCAAGTAACAATATCAGCCAGCCGCTGCCAAATCGCAAAATGGTTTCTTACTCCACTACTTCGCTGATTATCTTATTTGGTTTTCAACTCATCTCTTAGTAGCACTCGCGTGCTAATCTTTACAAATTCATCCTGCATAATTAGTTAGGCTATAGATAAAGTTTTGCAATAGCCACCCGTAGATAATTGGATGTTATGTGCGCTCTTCGCATAATCACCAACATAGAACAGCTCAAATTATGCTGTTGCATTTAGGTTATGCTAAAGAGTTATAAAGCCTGGAGATCCATATTTTCAGACATGTCGACCGCTGGAAACCTCCACTGGCACACTCACGAAAGTGTCAAAATCAAATTTTTGTTCTCCTGTTTAAACACACTTCAGATACTACTGACCCCAGGAAAAAAAAGGAAAGAAGATTAAGAGATTAGTAACAACCCCATCATAATGAGATAATGAAAAAAAAATCATATAATTTTTTGTCGTATATGAATAATATAGTTTAATGTATTTTTATTTATTCTTTTGTGGGAAAGTAATACTAGAAGGTATTTAGAATGTAGATCATATACATTGGTAAAGTTTTCCTCTGGAAGGAGATTGTAACTCCTCTTTGAGAATTGAGTTAATTTTACATACATGTCTTCTGCTGATTCAGGCTGGTGGGTTTGACAAGCTATTACTAGACAGTTTGTATGAAGACGAAAATGCCAGGAGACACCTTGGGCTCCAAAATGCAGGTTATGGAGACAAAGGAGGAATGTTCATGCAGACTCCATTTGAACATCACAATCAGAATCAGCATGACCCATTTGCCATGTCCAACAGCATAGCACCTCCAACCAATGTGCAATTAGCATTAATGGAACAGCAGCAGCAGATGTTTCAGTAACAACAAAACACGATGATAGTTCCTTATTATAATAATTATAATTATAATAACCATAATAATAATTATAATCAATATTCACAAGCACAATACCCTCAACAGATGGGTTGTTCAAATCCATTTGGAGACCCTTTACCTGTACCTAACAATCCATACAACTCAATGCCTCAACGCGGTAATTATAATCTGATCTAGAGTCTCCCATCTTGCCTTCTTAATCCACCCCAAAAAGGATTGCATTCTTTATTCTTTGTAGTAGGGTAACATTTTTTGTTCCTTCGTTGGAAAAGTTCTTTGATTCTTTGTTTGCTACCTAAAATTATAAATTTTTGCATTCTTAGTTATCAATTTTTCGTATAGACATTTTTTTTTCAATATAACATTCTTGGCGAATTATTTTTTAGCCACATGTATTATGTTTGGATGGAGAATTTATAAATCTATAGAATTTGAAATGTGATAAAATTAAATTGTTGCACGTCATTCGGAGATTGTATAAGAAATCCCTATTTATGTGTGTACACCATGTGTTGTGTATTGCAAAGTATTTTTATGAATTCTTAATCAAATTATAATGACTGATTTTGAATTTTATTGAATTTGAAAAATAAAGATCCATTAAAATTCTCCACCACACACACACACACACATATGCCAATCACAATACTTCATTTGGCAGATAGCCCACCATGTAGTGCCTAGTGAAGAAATTTCATGGGTCATTAACCTATTTCAGGTTTGTGTTCGGTCTTATCTGTAACAAAATTAAATTATTAGATACATTAGTAGTTCTTGATACATGTTTGAAGTTCACATACAATAGTATTAGATAAGTGAGAAAATATTTTGTTTCACCAAAAAGAATTATTTGATCTCTTTTTTCCTTTTTTCATTTCAAAAAATTTGTGATTCATCATAGCACTATTTTGAGAATTTCTTTTTGGTAACAGCATTTTGAGGATTTAGGGCCTGTTTGACAGTGTTTTCTGTTTTCTGTTCTCAAAAATAGTTTTATAAAACTGTTTTCAAGAATAAGTTTTGAAAACAAGAAAACAAAAAAATCTGTTTGAATAATTATTCTCAAAATTATAACTAGTGAGTGATAGATGAGTTATTTAAAATTTATAACTTTACCATTAATGAAGTGGATGTTTCTCACATTTCCTTGTATTTTCCAGAATAAAAAGCTACAAAATACCTTAAAGGTGTTCTGAGTTTTCTATTTTTTTATTTTTCTATTTTCCAGAACAGTTTATAAAAAACAGGTTTACTAAACAAGTTTTCTAAGTTTTCTGTTTCCAAAAATAAAAAAAACTATTTCCAGAAACAGAACCACCCAGGCACTTAATCATCTTTAAAAGTTGATTCTTTTTTGCCTTTCAACCAAGTCATTTGATTTGATAAAAATAATAAATAAAAAGTAAATAATTTGTAAATAAATTGATATCTTCGATGATAGAAAAACTTTCATCCGAATAATTATTTATTTTTAAGGCTTTTTTTTTTCCAGAGAGGAAGAGTTGATGGAAGGAGTTCATTTCGGGCATTGAACTAGGAAATAGAATCCTACAATGGTACCTTATATATCCATAGTTATTAAAATGCACAATTGCAGGACAAAAATCTATAAATAAACAAACATTAGAAACAGTATTGAATTGCTCACAAGATAAATAAAAGTGATTAACAATAGCTTTTATTGCTGTAATGACTTATGGCCGTTTAACTTCTCAGAATAACTGAACCATAAATAGGAATGTATATACTATGTAACCCGGAATCTTATTTACATATTCATCTCTCGGTACATCTGCAAAACTTGGTAGACGATGGAAGGACCCTAGTAGGAGGAACTCGCTTTATTCTCACTAAAGAATTGTAATTACAAAAGCTATATACAAAACCATTATAAGCTTCGCTTCACATCTCAGACAAAAGATTGCTGATTTTCCGAAGCTCCTTGAGAGCTGTCACAGCAGTAACCTGCCCTTTGCCAACCAGAATATTTTTGGAGAAACTCTCCAATGAGGTCCCCTGGCCTTTGTCTTGCTGGAAAACAGACTCAATTACCTGCCGTACATAAAATCAGTCCTTTGTAACAGTAAATTAACCATGTTCACTAGTGAGTTAAAGTGAAGCCCCATAAAATAGTTTTTTTTTCATTGTAATCTCAAACAGTGAACAAGTCTTTATAAAAGGGGATAGGATTATCAATCTATAAGAGGTCTACTGCATTTCATGTAAAACAGATGTCATGGGCTTTTTCATATTAAAAACAGTTACGGAAAAAATTCCGCAAATTGAACACATTAATAATCAATAATTTTTCATCCCATTGGAGAATGACTCTCAGAGAAGCTTACCTGAATATTCTCCAGCATGGACTGCCCAAGATTCCTCAAAGTTCCCATAACATTCTGGTCGACAGAATCTCCCTTGCAATTAACAGAACTAATTTTATTACATGTAGCTGAGGCGGTTGTATTGCTTTTACTAGAACTGTTGCCAGCATTTGTAGCTTCAGAAGCATCTCCTCCTTTTTCAGTGATAACCTCATTGGTACTTCGACCAAACTTCCAAAACCACCCGATTTTGTTCAGTTTTCTCTCCTTAGAAACTGTCACTGAATTTCCAGTGGTATCATTATCACTTCCTGAGGTCTCAGATATGTTCTCAGGATTCACAGAGATAGGAAGAGGGAAAACATTGGAGCTAGAAAGTGAATCTTCGTTGCTTTCATTATAAGATAAATTAGATGCAACACTACTTTTCTCTGAGTAAATTTCATGATCATTAGCCTCATTAGTAAGACTTATTGGGTCTGGAAATGAAGATGACTTTTCCTCACTGCCAGCATTTCCACTTAGAAATCTATCCTCCGCAGTGCAATTGTTGTCTTTACAGCCACCATCTTGTTCCTCCCCTTCAACTTTTACAGAAACATTATCCTGTTGATGTGAAATTTCATGGCAGTGCGTTTTTTCTGTATCTTCATCTAAGCCAAGTGCCCTATTAAGATCTTCCAGCAAATTACGTCGAATAGATGCCTTAGATTCAGTCTTGCCACCCTGAACCTTAGAGGGAGATGGGTCAGATTCTGTTCTTTTCAGACTGAATTTCACCTTTTCTGTCCATCCCTTTTTCCAGGTAGGAACCTGTTTATCTACCCCATCTTGCTTAATTTCTTCAGCTTTGTGGACAACTCTCCATTTCTCTTCCCAGTAGCTATCAGGCAACAGATTCAGGGGAGTCTTTGGAGAAACAGATTCTGATGGAAGGGTCAGAGATCTCGTAATTGGTGATTTACTTTGGTTATAAAAATCAAAGAATGATGATGGAATTGAAATGTCAGCACTTAATGCGAGAGCCTGCAAAGATTTAGCCTTCTCTAGTAATTTTTGAATATTAGTGTTCTGAGGGAAGTTTAATAATCTCTGAAGACAGGTTGTAGCATTTTCAGTAGCAAGTAGTGAAGATCTTAAATGAAGTAACATTGCTACAGCCATAGCTGAGATGAATGCCCCACGAGGAGAATGCAAGAGCTTAAAGCCAGTGTCTGTGTCGTCGTCATCAGCACCTTTTTCCACTTTGCTATTGTCCGATGCAAAGATCTCATCCCAGATTATCAGAAGGCTGTCAAGTGAAAATTCCCGTCCAAATAGAACTCTTAACCAGCGGAGAGCAAAGTACTGGGGTTCAACACCAAGATCTACAAGATGACTATGCAGGGATGAATCTACAAGGGACAGCAAATAATACAATGCCCTAGAAGCTTCAATTACAGGAGGTAAGCTTGTTTGGGACCCAACTGCAGGGGAGGATGAGAAAAGATCTGCCATTGCTACCAAACCATGGGCCCCACTCAACAAAGCATCAAACATACAGTAAGCATCATGTTCAATGAATTTGTCAGATAAAACAATGCCCAGTTCACCTTCAGCACCGTAAGTATCACTTAACAATATAATGTAGTGTATCTCAGGATTGAGCTCCTCAAGGCTCTTGACTTTTATAGCATTTCCATGGAAACCAATTTCATCCTCCATCAAATCTAGAGATTTTCTAAAATCAAAACTGTAAGACAAATCATTCTCTTGACATGAAAGGCCATCGAATCTGTCAGTAAAGTGATCTTCATAAAGCTTTCGAACTTTTGAAAGACGCTCCACATCAACTTGGAGAACATATAGCAATGGGGCCAGTAATTCATGCATTCCTGTTAGGAATGCCACGAGAGAGAATAAGAAACAGTGGCTATAGTCAACTATTTACATAGCATCTAATACTAAACAAAACCAATTCTAAATGCCCTGGTGTGAAACTAATTGAATATACATTTCAACAATTTAATCACTTCACATTCTGCTCTTTCTTAATAATAAATGAAACTGGCAATAAAGCAGAAAAAGGAAATAATTTAGGCAGAAGATTCTCACCAAAAGTGGAAAAGTAATCTAAGCAAAATCAATTCCAAGAATTCATGTTTCTCTTAACAATTTAACAAGAGATTGAATGTTCAGAATGGGAGAAATTGGGATAATTGGGCAGCTGCAAGAGATGGGGCAGCAAAAAACAAAAAGGGCTAACAAGGACTAAAAGCACCAGAAGGTGAGAGCATGAAAGCATAATCCGTGTGTTCATGCGTCTCTGCATTTTATGGAAGAACAAAATATGTATGCCTTACAAGAGATGCCTCGATTATTCAGGTCACGATTATCAATGAGTTAAATGGAAATAAAGCTAATTATACTTTAAAAACACTTAAATGACAACAGTATGACAAATGACAAAGTAAAAATCTATAGATGTCAGCCATAGTTGATTGGTTGAGCAATTTACCTTGTCTATAACCACATTCCGGATGCCTAAGACACCATAGTAATAAAATTCGTCTCAACATGCCTTGACATCCAGGTGTCTGGAAATAGCTCCCATGTTCTGGGTATAAACGTGATAAATCCTGATCAACCATTCTCTCCAGCTCTGCACTACGAAAAAAGCGACTCCATGTACTATCTGTGCATATAAAGGCCATATGAAATTTACAATCAGATGTAAAGAGATGGGACTTAGATCAACTGGAAATTTACCAACTGGGGTTGCAAGGAATGTTAAGGGGTTCAACAGAAAACATCAAGAAATATTAAGAAGTTTACTCCATATAAAGTCCTTTTTTCCACATCAAGCATTTGTTGATTACCACTAATTTTTTACTTAATCTACACAAGAATTATGTGCTACTAATTACTAAATAAGCAGGAAGCATGTGTATCTCTCTTCGAAAGAAATTTGACTTCCAATAAGTAGATCTTGAAAAATAACAAAAAGAGCAAGAGATCTATAATCGGACAACCAATAAAAATACCATGAAAAGATGTAGTTAAAAGCAAGGTCACAAAAAGTTGAATAAAATAGCATAAAATAGCCTTGAGAATACCAAATGTATTCTACTTTCTAAGTTGGTATTTGAGAAAGAATATTGTTTGAATCAGGTATCAATAACCAAAACAACTGATTTAACCACCTGCAAAATAGCGGAACACTGTGTGAAACAAAATAAATTTTACCTGGATTTTGTGAAAGTGGATTGTCTATGGCTAGATCAGGGGAATTACTTCCACCCTTTCGAGTATGTGGATCAACCAGAAGGTGCCTTCTTAAACTAGCATACCTGACAAAATATTATATAGTGTGAATTTATGATGCAAAAACAGCTAAATGCAAAAACTACTTGCATCTAGCTCAACAAATAGGCATCAGCATCAATATATAAATATGGGGAATATCAAATCATCTACTAGCTTGGCAACACTACCATGTGAGGTATAATGCCAGACAACCACCGGATTCGTAGATTGGAACAACAAAACTCAAATGAAGAAGAAAAACGGTTTAATCATGTTAGTTCCGCCCACGAAAAAGTATATGCGAATAGATATATACGATCTAAACGCAGACAGAATTATATTATTCAGTCAGTCGTGCTTTTTAAAAACACCCTGCACCATTCCCTGATGCGCGTGTGTGTGAAGGGGTATTTATTGAGATGATCTCAATCAAAATTAGCCTTATACCATTAAGTAACTTTTTACGTAGTGAGTTTGTCACAAAATTCACAGTTATATTTGAAGTTCTGACACTCACAAAGTTTATATATATATATATATGACTCTGGACTGACTTACCTCCTCCGAGAATCAGCAGTGGCCCGACGAAGATAATCGATGGAAGCAGAAGATGGCAAAACCCCGAGATTTACACGCCACTGCAAGCCCCTAAGATCTCCGAAACGCCGATTATCCGGCGCAGATCCATGAGAAACGGAACCAGAGCTCGAAGATGGCACCGACAAAGATTCTGGCATTAGTGGATTTACTACAGCCGGCGGCATGACTATCCAGCAAATCACTCACAAACTCAGACGCTCAGAGACAATGGAAATTCAGGGAAAAAAAAAACACGAACTCCGCACAAAATCAACAAAATCTGCACAAAACCCTGAACCACAAGCAACAATACACGAATAAATAGCTGGAGTTTCTATCTAGGCAACAATAAACTTCACCCACACAGCGTCAAATTCTTGAGTGAAGAACATCAGAAAAATAACAAGGATTTATAGAAATAACAAAATTTGGGAGCAACAAAAAAGGAATCACACAAACAGCTGTAGAAAAAGAAAGGAAAGCAGAAGTACGGAGAATTGAGGCGGAAGCGATGGGTGAAATCACGGAGGAGAAAAGAGAGACTTACTGTGTCTTAATTTGCGAGATGAGAGTCTCCATGTTGAAGCGAAATAGATGGAACACTTACATATTTCTTCATTGATCCCTCTGACTTGCTTCCAGCGAAGAGAGAGAGAGAGGGAGATAGAATAGGAAGTTTGTTTTGTGCACGGGAAAGCAAAGACGAAGTAATATGATAAGAGAGAGGACCTGTGGGAGGGTTGGGTGAACTGTCGTCTTCCTGAGAGTTTCTAACTCCTTCCTCTGCTTTTACCTCCTCTCTTCATTTTATTGACCTAAAGAATCTTTTTTTTTTTTTTCATCAATCTCTCTGTTTAATAGTACTACTACAATAAAAATACAGCATGTTACTTCTTATCTTATAATAATGATGGAAATGTAGTAGTACCATCTTCTATTATCTATATAATAAAGAAAATAGAAAAATGGATGGGAATAGGAGTAAGAAAAGGAATATAAATAAATTTTAAAAATATGTTTTGATATGTTAATGAAATCTTAGTATATTTTTATTTGATATGTGTATTAAAAATATAAAAATACTAAAATGTCATTTTCTTTAAAAAAAAAAACCCTATTCTTCATAGATTCAGCATCAGAAATCAACCACCATGTCATAAACTATCACGCTATCATCAACAACCAAATTGCTGTCAACCACCATGCCATCATCCCAATCCAAGAAATTGCAACAGTTTGCACAAACTACAAACGTTAAACAAAAACTAGAAGCAACAGAAATTTTCGACGTTGCCATTGGAGTTCTCTACCTCTAATCAAAGAAGAAGAAGATGGCTCTCATCTCACAACTTGAAAAAGATGAGATGAAGTAGACCGATGCTAGTGACGATGGCTTTGGCATCAACATTAATGTGGGCATCGGAGTTGGGGGATGACGGAGATGAGACGAGAGGTGTGGTGGAGTTGTGGAGGTGGAGATACAAACCAGAAGCCTAAATGAAACTAGAAGCAACAAAAATTTTTGCAATCTAAGGATGGATCTGAACAAAGATGAACAAAAGAAAAATTAAAATGAAAGAAATCAATCATGATCATCAAGAGAGAACAGAAGATTAAAGCCAGTGTCACTTAAGGAGATTGAAGAAGAAGAGGATGAAGACATCACTACTTGGAGAAGGCGAGGTGAAACAGATTAATACTAGCGATGGTAGCGTCGGCATTGACATTGACATCGGAGTTGTGGGATGACAGAGATGCAGTAGAGTCGTGGAGGTGAAGGATAGAGGGAAGGTAGAGCAGTCTCCAAAAGTAATTTTAGGGAATCCTACCGATTCCATCCTCATTATGATGATTTGCCTGAGTCTGATTCCTTGAGAATCATAATTCTAGTATACCAAACCAACTTTTATTGGGATTCCTTTTTCATTTCCTTTTCCAGCTTGCCAATTCTGGTTTACCAAACATGATGTAAGTATATTTTAAAAGGTAATGCTTAACCTCTTCAACAATTGTAAAAATAAAATAGTGACTAATTAATTATTTATTACCTTCAACGTATAATAATTATATACTTGATAACGAGTTAATTCTTCAGTGTTTAAAGCTGACTTTTGCTATTGATTTATTTATTTAAAAAAACAAATATACAAATTTACTAATCACATATCGAAAATTTAACTTCTTAAACCACAAAAATTGAGTGTGTTTTATTTTTGGCCAAAAGTGTGTTTTAATTTATAAACTTCTAAAAGTTAGCTTTAATTAATTACGTGATTACTAAACTTTAAAAATAAAATATAATTGATAATCTTACTTTTTATGGTAACTTAATGAAGTAAAGTGTTGTAGTATATTCTAAATTTTATGTTATAAACTTTTTTTTTTTGGCCAAATGAATTTTAGATTGTAATCAGACAATAACTTAAGTATAAAATAAAATTTTCATGCATTATATTATGCTATATGAATTAAGTCAATCAACTATCTTATTAAAATATAATATTATAAATATATTAAATATTTTCTAATTAACAAAAAAAAATTTGAAATCCAACCCTATCACTTCTTTTTGAAGGGTTCCTCTCAAACAATTATGTTGTCTGCGTTGTGTCTCTTACTAGTGCCACCATTTCCATTCCACTTAAGAGTCTAAAGAGTTCAGAATATTTTAGAATTTTTGTTGTGATAATTTTGTAAAACTTAAAAAATAATAAATTAAAGTAAATTTAGTACATATTTTTATTCTTTATATATTTTTCCAAAAATTTACATAAATCAGTATATCATCAATCAATATATATATAATAAAACTAGATATATTTCATATGTATTGCACAATCTTATCATTCATGATTTATAAATAGTATAATTTTTACAAATTATACATTTTATATTGATTGATTTAATTATAACAAATTATACTATTCACATATCATAAATAATATAGATAATTTCTTAAATTTTAAGTAATACACAAGAAAATATATTTAATTTTAAACTAAAACATTTTTATGATTGTTTTTTTTTACCAACTATAATTGGGTTAATGAATTGGAGAGCCGGTGCGCGTCTCATTCAAATAATGTACTCCCTCCGATTCAAAATATAAAGGTTTTTTAACTACTTTACGCATATTAAGAAAAGTTAGTTTTACTTTTAAACTCCTAAAAAAAAATTTAACATCTCATTTTTACCCTTATTAATTATCAATAATTAAATTACTAATTATTATTATCCCAATAATTTTTTTCCCAACTTACGAGAAATAATGAATAATGAATAGGAGTAATAGGAGAAATTTACTCCTAAAAAGAATAAAATTTTTTATATTTTAAACTAAATAAAAATTTTAAAAGAATTTTTATATTTTGCATTGGAGGGAGTAGTTTATAAGATGATGTGCATTATTAAGTAGCTTTTATGGGCATTTTGTTTTATTTTCATTTCCAATCATTCATTCACGGTATAAACAGCTCGCAGCCTTTCCATACATATTAATAAATTTGTCTGAAAAGGCAATCAAGTTTGTTTTATTTGTCTCTCTCTTTCATGTCCCTGCATTTATTTTAAATTATGTTGACCAGTTGTACATTTTGCTTCATCGTCGATAAATAGTTGCCGCCCACTCCATCACTCCTATTTTATTTATTATTTTAAAAAAATTTAATATTTTATATTATTTATTATTTTATATTATTAATAAAGAATTAATTATTTTTTTCACTATTTTATTTTTTATTAAAAATAATAATAAGTAGAATATAAATTTTTATTAATATTTAAATTTAGTACATTTTGATAAAATATCATTAAATTTTACTATAATATAAATTATTTAATATTCTTATTGATTTATATAAAAATTCTTAAAATGACACATAAAATAGGAAAAAAATAAAATTGAAGGATCATTCAACATATCAAGGCACTTGTTTGTAGTTCATTGGTGAGATCGAGGTCCAACTATGATCAAACGCATTTACGAGTCCAAATTTTTAAGATGATAGCAACAAAAAAATGTTATGATGCTTCTAGTAGTTCTATTCTTCTTCTAATTAATAAAATATTTTTTGGCCAATATTTAATAAAATATTATGTGACTTATCATGTTAGAGGAGACTTCTCAACTTAACGATCATTTATAAACATACTTATAAAATTATTAGAAGTAATTTTATACCTGTACAGTTCTGCCCTCGATAGAAAAATAAGGTCTTAACCAAAAGAATTGAGGGTTAAAGGTGTTATGGGGAATTAAAATTAATAGCAATTGGTAAACGCCTAATGGTTCGGAATATATTCGGATGACGTGGACGATACGGGTGTATCTCTTGCTTCCCAGATGTTCGTTCACATATTTTAAAAAAGAAAAAGAAAATGTTAATTAATCACACTGAGGCAGGAGAATTAGACGTGATTGATGACTCAAAGTTACGTCTTAATGATTTCCTAAAGGATGTTACATTTTACCCACAGTCAGATCGTAGCCGTCTATTTTCAGACCTATCTATTAATTAAGGAATTATTATTTCTATATTGGCTTCAGACCATTCTTTTAAAAATTTATATTCACCAAGATGTTCTTATTAAAAATCATGTTGAATTATTCGATCTGAAATTTAGTTTAGTTTCTTAGGTTTATTTGATAGCCGGAAGTAAACTTGATCAAATATCACTGGTTTTATTAATCATGCACAATCTTTTCTGGCAAAAAAAAAAAAAGCAAAATCTTTGAATCAACTTCTCTTTCACCTAGTTAATAAAAAAGAATCTCTTTCGCCTAATAAATCAAACCAACAAATCAGATTTTAAACGAAAAAAGTACCGTAATTTCCAATCCGGAAAAAAAAAAGAAAGAAAAGAAAAAGACTCTTAGCTCTTACAAAGCACGTGTCTATTATGCGTTTGACGGATTCAACATCTAATATATACATATACATATACATATCCAACTGGTTTTAATTTTGTTATATTTGCTACCCATAAATTGGGAAGATCACCATACATGGATTATGGATAGATGAGTTTAAAATGATGTGATAGAGATAATAAAAGAGTAATATATTCAACTAGTTTCTATCAAAGTTACTCGATTAAAAAAAAATTTTTTAAGTTCCAAGTTGGTTTAAATCTAGACAGAATAAAATTTTAAGGCTGATTTGTTTTTTTTATAAACAATTTAAGGAAGTTTTACTTAGTTAGTGTTTAATAATTTCTTCCGAAAATTCTTATCTCCTTAATCCCTTTGAAAGTACCCTTAACTCCTTAAATCCTCTAAACTCAACATTAGCATCTTCTGATCCTTCTCAAGACATAGATCTTCTTCACACTCTAGTTGTCTACCTTCTTATATATAGATAAGAAAAAAGTAAACTACTTATGGGATTAGTATTTAATTATTAAAAAGTATTTTTAACCTTATTAAATAAAAAGAATATTTATGTCTTTAATATTAAAATATAATTATTTATTAAAAAATAAAACAAAAAAAGAAAATCACACATAAACTTATTTCTTAAAAATATACTTTTTTGATTCCAAGAAATGATGCTAAGTGATCCCTAAAAAAATTAAATAATAACTAACAAGAGTCTCGTAAAATTCACAGATAACTATATTCTTTAAGCATGTTGTAGCTTTGGTAATTGATTATGTGTATAGAAAATATTTTGTTAAAAAAAAGAAAACTTATTTTAGTAATTTTTACATTTTAAAAAATATTAGAAATACTTTTAATGTTAAAAAAATTTTTAAAAAAATGACAACAGCTTTTTCTTTTTATGGCAGCTTAATTGATCATCTCGATTATAAAAATATATAAGGTTTATCAACGTAATATATCAAATAGTCTAACAAAATAAATTTAATTCGTTTTCAAAAGATAAGATAAGAAAAGCTATTCCATCAAGTGATTCCTTTTGTCTTACAATAAGAGTTTAGGTAGGTAACAATACATAATTAATTATATCCATTAAATTTCGGTTAAACCCAACTGATATTCTCCTACCCCCATATTAATAATCAATTATCGTTTATCTTCTCACCATACTTTTTGAATAAAAAAGATTAATGTGTGTGACTGACTGTGTCTGTGTGTGTTATAAATTTTCAAAGAAGGATTAATGGAATCTGAGCCATGCACCTGATAATGGACATAGGGGACCTTTCATAAAAAAAAATAAAAAAGGACATACGGGACCCCACTTGGACGTCCCAGTGAAAAGGAAATAAAGGAGTTCATTTATTCGTCCATTTGTTTGAATGTATTAAGGAAATCATTACGGTAAATTAGTTAAATAAATATTAAAATAAGAGAAAATGGAGAACATGAACCATGTCTGTGTCAAGATTTGTTTGGACTTAGAGTGCCAGCAAACAAAATTGTGGACCCCACCAACACCTAGCTTGGCTTATTGGAAGAATCTACCACTACCCCTATAATAATATGACCCTGTTCTGGGAAGAAGATTTAGTTTTTTTCCCTTACAAATTATTAGCTATTTCTTTATAGTAACTATATTTTATTTTGTTTTATAATAGTATGACCCTTTCTAACCTTTTCATCAAAACCCACAACTACAAACATCAAATAAATAGAATGAAATGTATATTATAGTTCAATTCATTGGCCTGCATGTGCATGGTTTTGATCAATAACATCAATTTTTTCTTCCAATGAAAATATTTGTATTCACACAAATGTAGACCACATATAACTATAAAAAAATAATGTATTCAATAATAAGATGTAGACCACATATAATCATATTATTTATTTATTTTTATTTCCATTGATAATATTCAAATAATGAGTGTATTAGGTAAAAGAGGAAGGTAAATTTATAGCTCTCTCTCTTTCTCCCCCTCTCCCTTTCAAGTTCTCTCCACCAGGGGAGCTTAACATCTCGTCCGCGTACAAACCTCCTTCTCGGCATCTCCCTCTGCAGTATCCACTAGTGGAGGGAGTATTTGAACATATGTTTTGTGTGCGTTTTGGTCTACATTCTTAACTTTTCTTCTTTCACTCTACATCATCTTGGGTGTGTCAAAGATGCTAGTAATGGTTTCATGGTTTGCGAAGGTAAATCTGGCTTTGGGACTCAACGCTTGGGGTCAGATGGCCGACGGATACTTCTTCTAGCAGTTTTTTAGGTTTGCAAGTGGTGTTCTTTGTAGATCTCTAGATCAAGGGCTGTTAGGAAGGTGCTTGTTGGCCCATCAGTTTTGCTACCTTGATCAAATTGTTTGTCAATTTCTTCCTCCATGCAATTGTTGCTTGGCAAATTTTATAAAACCCCTCCCACTTCTTGTGGCGTTCCTTTGGCAATCTTGCTAGTGAAGGGATTGGGATCAAACAAGTAGATCACTAAATCCCTACTCCTATTGGTGGCAACGGTAGTGTAGTTGTTTTCCCGTGTTGTGGTTGTGGCAGCTAGCAGCATTGATTCTTGGTCGTGTCTGCTTTTGGCTTGTGTCATTTCTTCATTTTCTTTGTTGGTTTTGTTGTCGCTGGCATCTGTCTATCTTCTATTTTGCTATTTAGGGTTTTGTTGTTGTTGGGCTTAGTATTTTGCTTTGTATTGTTAGTTTTAGGTTTTGTGCTTGTCCTTTTTTGAACCTCGTTTTTATATTGCTTCTTTTTATTAAGATAATTTCATCTTGTTTGGCTAATAATAATAATGATGATGATGATGATGAGTACATCAGATTAAGTATTTGTGTTTTAAAAGCAAAAAAAAAAGGTCATCTTTAAATAATATAAATAACATCTAATCCCCTCATCAAAGTATAACCTAAAATAGTGGCAAAAAAAAAAAAGAATAACCTAAAATAACATCATTGACATATGAATATCAAAACTTAGTATTTATATCCTTAATCTAATTATTATAATAAAAAATAACAATAATAATATTAGTCTTCATCTCACTAAATAAGATTAGTCATATGGATTATATAATATCATTAGACTCTATAAAAATTATTTTTTAAATAAATCATTTATCAAAAGATTATATCTTATAACATTTCACAATGTCCTTTTTGATCACTGTCTATGTCTTATTACAAGGCTAAATCAAAATTCATATTTAAAAGTCACATATGATTTTATGTGGCAATCATATAACTTTTGTAAAATGTGAAATAATATTTTAATTGTTACACAAGAGATTAATGCTACTAGAGTACCAATAGTAGTTGGTAAAATGCAGAGAATTTGACATTCCTACAAGTGAGCTACTTTTTATTTGAATTTGGTTATGTTTGAATTTATATGAATTGATAATATCAAATATTAGGTAATTCTATAAAAAAAATTAGTAAAATAAATAAAAAAAGATAAATGAGTATGAAAAAAAGTATTTTCAAATCAAAATTTTTAATTGAAAATTTGATTTGATTTACTTAAAAATTTAATTTATGGTATTTAAAAATTATTTCTCTGTGCTTTCCCCGTAAAACAAGTGTCGCCCAGAAAAACAGAAAAGACAAATGCCAAAGTTCATATATGTTAAGTAGCTGTCAAAACATTATCATCTCCTCCTTCACATGAAATCAATCAATCAGTACTATGAATATAGCTGACAAGGTTTAATTAGTCACTTTCAAGCAAGTAACACCTGGTGAAAGTTATTAATGATTTTTTTTTCGTCATTTCTTATTATGTAAGTAAGTCTCATGTTTGAATTTGAATTTAAATTTGAATTTATATTAATTAGTGATAGTGATACGGTGATATGCCTCTACTGTGCTCATTAAAGTAGGTCATAGATCCAATAAAATTTTCAGGCATAACAAAATCCCATAAAAATTTAAATTCTGTGATAGTATATTATAAAATTTGTGATTTGTCTTTTGAAATTAAAGAATGGATAGATATCTACCATCGAATACTTAGATTAATTGGTAAGAATTATTTCAGTTTAATCATGGGTCTTAGGTTTAAGACATGAAAATGTAGCAACGTGAAATGATAGAAGTGTCCACTCTTATAGTGTCTGTCAAGCCGCAAATCTGTATTAGTTTAGGTCACATTAAAATCCTCACATTAAATGATACTAAGTATTTTCATTAAAAAAAATGGATATATATATATATATATATATATTATGAGCTTTTGGATGCAACGTCTCCCGGCATTCCCATTCAAGGGCATGTGCCTTGTACACCCACATACGATAAGGACATGTCTCTCGAATGCTCTTCACTTTCCTTGTCTGGTTTGCTCTTCTCCTTCTTCCTCCTCTTAAATTATTTCATTTCAAATTTCACAAATGATAGAAACCAGTACAATGAATTTTAGTTTTTACCAATAATTTCTCGTTAATTAATTAATTAGCAATCTACTAATATCTTATTATATATTATTATTCTTATCAAGAACAAGCAAACATTATTGTTTTCAACAGGACATATTTCCTAAAACATTATACGAAGCCTTATGAATTTTATCATATATGTATTAATACATGGATGATGATTACTAGCTTTCCATGGTCCTGCTTCATTTTGTTGTATTATACTTCTTTAACAGTTTTTAAAGGATATACGATTGTGTGGCAGCATTTGTTCGGGTCAAGATCAAGACAAGGCAGGCAATTTCATTTATTTGGGAGATGACAAGGCCGCCATCTCTATTATATTGTTCTTATCCCTTCCACCTCTTTGACCACTTACAAGCAAGATTAGGTATCCCCCTCAGCTTTCACAGCTTGGAAAATTTTTTTTAAAAAAATTCTAATAGGAATTATTAAATACCAAAAAGGGAATTGATTTCTACTCTTTACAAAGCCTCTGATTACAGTACTTTCGTTTTTATTCCTTGAATTGATTCAATCATTTATAAGAGCAAATTACCGTCGTTTTATTGAAATTATATAAATTCTTTTTTAGACTCAACATTTATTTATAACTGTCTAAATTTTGTTTTAAAAAAATTGTGCATATTTTTCAAATTTTAAGGTTATGTAGATAGCTTATTGTTTATTTTCAAAATTTACATGGACTCTACTTTTAAAAAAAAAATTATAACGACATCCTCTCTTTCTCAAATGTGATTTGTGTATATCTTGAAGGCAAAAGAGCAAATTTGTATAATTTGAGTCTCATATTTTAAAGAGGCTACTCAATTTTTACTCCATAAAAGGTTCCCGTAAATTTTTAAAAATAGATGGAATGCCGGTATAATTTTAACAACATTTAAAAGTATCAAGGCATGTGTTTTACTCTATAAATTATGAAAACAATAATATTTTATCTCAAAAAGAAAATACACAATTTAACTATTTGATTTCTTGATATTAAAAATACGTAATTCAACTTATATACTATCTTCTGTTAATAAAGGATACTAGACAAACTAACAGAGACTCATAAATGATAAATAACGAGTCAAACACTTCAAGACATTGAATCATATATTTTAAAGATTCAGGAACGACCAAATACTTAACGTACAATGAGTAATTAAATCAAAATTTGAAACATAATCTTCGAAGGCTAATTAAATACCATAATTCCTTTAAATAATAAAGTATTAAGTTCAGTAGCGTAGTGTAGGTGGATGGCATTAAATATATTTTATATATAGTACTATAGAAGACAAAAGTTGACGATTAAGAATATTGGAAGGTGCCGAAAGCATGCATTATAGGAGTAGTTTGGCTGTTTGTGGTATTAATATTCATGAGTATTGCTGCTTAATTATTATTATATTTGAGAGGTGGGTCGGTGCCTTCTTATATACGCCTTCATCACATGAGAATTATAATAATATTAACAATAAAATTATACCAAACTTTGTATTGATTGATTGCCAAAGAATTTATACATACATCATCATATTTGTGATCTTTTCCGTTATTATCACCCTTCTTTTTGGGAGATAGTTTCCTGTTCGATTTACGTTAACTGTGGTAACACTGACATATATACATATACATATTTTTCTAATAGCCATTTGGTATTTGACATTATCAATTCTAAATTTAAACATTGACAAATCCTAAATAGATTAGAAAGTAACTCTGATAACGTTATTTTTTTATTTACAATTTCAAAACCGATACTATGTTTAAGAGTATATATCTCCTTTCAATCAACCTAATCACCATTAATTGAGATATACATACTTACATGCATAAAAATGAATTATGATACATGTTTTTACAATCGAGAGTCACGAAATGTTAAAAAATTTCAATATTTTGACTGAGATAATTAATTTTTTTAATATTATTGAATCTAAATTTAATTCTCATCTAAGAGAAATGAATGTCATACTCATTTTTTATCGTTTAGCTAGATTTTACTTAAAAAGCTTACATTTTAATTTTGTTATTGAAAGTTATTGTTTTTAAAAAAATTAAAAAATATTTTTACTTTATATTATTGATCTTTTGAAATAAAATAAACATCAAATTTTGGGGTAAAAAAAATTAAAACATAGTTTATACCGTTGAAATCTAATCCCAATGATTTTTATATAAAAATTAAATGAATGGCAAAAGAAAATTTGAACCTGGTGCTTGTCTCCCACACCCACAAGGTCCACCAGATGAGCAATAAATCTGATTCCCCAATTGGTAGAGAAGAAAGTGACAGCATTGTTGGACAATTAAGTTTTGCCGATAAAATAAAATTTCATTTGGGAAACTCAAAACACACACACATATAAGTCAGCATCACATTAACTGGTGAGGGTCATTTTCAATTCATTCTAAGAAAACAAGCAAATACTCCCTATGTTTCAGTTTATAGTGCACTTTTAACTACCACACATATATCAAGACAATGATTAGTAATCGAAATTTTTTTCCATTATTTCCCAAATTACCCTTATTTAATAATACTTCTTACATTAATAAATTGCATCCATTCTCTCCTTCATTCTTTTTTCCGAATTCTCATGAGTCATTGATAATTATGAAAAGTGAAGTTTTTGGAGAAATTTTTCTTTATTTATTTATAATTTGATCAAACTATTAAAGATTTTTTATTAAATGCATTAATAACCATATAATATATAAGCTTATTTTTTAGGGGTAATACTGAAAAGATAATAAAAAAAATATAATATAATTCATGTAATGCACTATATTTTAAAATATAAATTTATCAAAACAGTGTACTATATAGCGTAACGAAAGGAGTAAGAAATTTATCGACAGATGTAAAATTAAAGAGGTCATACATGGCTGACGAGAGTTTCACGGAGAGAGAGAGAGAGAGTCTGTATTGATTCATATATGCTCCCTCCTTTTTCTTCACTGTTATTTTTAAGAAAATTTTTGTTTATATGTTAAGACCTTATAACAACATTAATTATTATTTTTTAAAAAAATTATATTCTTATTTTTCATTTTAAATGTAAAAATAAAATTAATTGCTATTTTCATTTTTTCATTTTCAAGAACATATTAAAAAATTTTAAATAAATTTTAATATATTAATTATATTTTTAATATGTATACTAAAATCTTACAGAAAAAAAGGGTGTACAATCACACAAATGAAGGGTACGTAGGTAGCTGGGAGAGGAAACTTCCAATATGATTCGAAAGATCACTTGGCATGTCTCCTGTTTTAATTATTTCTGCACAGACAATCTTGCTCAAGTGTGTGTGTGTGTGTGTGTGGAGGAATAAAAGGGAGGCAGAATTATTTGACAACGGGAGGCGGCAGCAATGTATGTGGTTCATGCATCCGTGGCGGCCCCAACATGCATATCCTCCCACATGCATGTCACTCTCAAGCATTTTTTTTAATTTATGAGGCCCACTTCATTAGTTTTCAAACGAAATTAAATAGTATCAGATCTGTATATGCTGCGCAAAATTTGAGACAGACAGAGATCACATTATTTAATATTAAAAAATAGTAATCTAACTTATCAATAGATAGCGCGTGCCATAATTGATAGATAATTTAATGTTTTTAGATTCAATCATTTATTATATGCATAGAAAAAATTTTGTTAGAAAAGGTTTTACATCTCAAAAAAATTATTAGTTTTTTGTTATAATACACATACTGCTCACAAAAAAGTTAGTCCAACTTTTTTTTAAAAAAATTTCTATTATACACAATAATAATAATAATATCATTATTTTTCCCGACATATTCTTGTTCCCATGTGCTTTTTATATGTTTTTTCAGCAATATATGGATATTAATATAAAATATATAACAATACATGTTTATTGAATTCTATACAATACATCAATGATATACGGAGCATATGTATACTGCTGTAGTTTTTTAATATAAATGACAGAAAATAAAACTATATAGATAAAAAATAATAATAAATTTGTCTAAAATATAAAATGATTTAAAAAAAGTCCTCATTTAATATTATTTACTTTTACATCATGTAATTAATACAAATGAATTGTACTACTAATTTTTTAAAAAATGTTATCTTAATTAGGGAATATTTTGAAAAAATTATTTACTATACTAGATAAACTTCATATGCTTCTTATATTTTGAAATATAAAACTTTCAAAATTATTGCTTATATTAAAGAAATGATGGAGTATAATCTAAAGACATATGAAGTCGCGACGTACCAAACTTGGTGGACTTACCTTGTGATGTTAAAGTTAATTAATATAGCCAGCTAAATGTAATAATCTGTATGTTGTAAATTTTATATTGTATTAATATTCATTTTGCAGTATGACCACTATTTGATTGTACATACAAAATATGTAATGATTTATCATTCCTATTAAAAGGAATGAAAAATGAGTCAAATTACCAACAAATTCCTATGACGTAAAATCAATATATCAATATTATATTAATATATAATATGCCATTTTCTAAATTTTATAGAATATATACGAGAAGATGTGTTTAAGTTGCGAAAATCAAAGAAAAAACTGGGGGAATAAAATATTATAAATCATTTAAATATTTAAATTTAATATATATATATATATAACTTTCAATTATATATTTTTAAACATAAAATATATCTAAGAATTGTAATGTAATAATATAAATTAAAAATTGATTTACATAATTGAATAATAAAAAATTTCACTTTAAGTTATCAATATATGTCACATTAAAGATGTTCACAACATATATAATATTGTAACTGTACAAATATATCTATAAATTTCGGTTGTTGGCAATAGATATAAAAATAAAATTCTTAAATAAACATAAAGTAAAAATCGTAAAGATTCATGTAATTATATCATTTAGAACAATTAGAAAAATGTACATAAATGGTTGAACATAGGACAGGCTTACTCTGGAGTGCATATTGTCTTATATGAAGCATTAATCAACCTAATAAACCAGGATAATTGCTATGTCACAGCATTTATGCTCTAATTCTTTCGAACACACTCATTATCTCATGATTAATGTTGTCATTAGATCCCTATTAGCTTTGACATAAAGTAACCATTTCAGATATTAATAACACATTAATATATATATATATAATAGTATTCTTTATTAAAGTGTTACTAAAACATTCTGAGAGCAACATTTCACTGGCAAGAGCGAGAGAGAGAGAAGCAACTCTTGCGTATCTAATCATATGTATAATAGTGCCTTTCTTTTTAAGCCAACATACGTACCGCACATGATCGTTCAATAAGAAACTCATCAATTATGCTTTTTTTTTTTCTGTCAAATGTAACACATATTCTACCAACTGGACTACTGACATAATTCCTATAATATACTGATATTCAGTGATAAATAATTAAGAATGATAAATACTTCTGGTATATTATTCAATATATCATCAATATATATATATATAGATATAATATTAAAAACTCTAGAGAGTCACACTATTCACAAACCATGAGATCCACATCTAATTTTGTACTATATAATATATGTGGGCGCACGCACATATGGTCCTACTAATGAAATTGAATATATAAATCACTGAAAAAAACAGTGTTTGAAAGCATCAATTCAATTGATATTCTGAGCAAGAAAAAGAGATGGCCCATTGCCTGCTTTCATTTTTATTTTCTTTTCTCCCTTTGATGAATTACCAGACTCCTTTTTTGACCCAAACAGGATTTCTTTTCCTCATAAACACACGCTATTATGATGTTTCTGTTAATACCAAGGCAAAACACTTTCAGCTATACATGTCTCAAATATTTATTGATTTTTATTAGGAAGCTATATCTTCAAGTCTCACTTTTCGATTTTTATCAAAAAAAATTTTATTATGAATAAGATTTTTTTCCCTAAAATTTTCGAAGAAGGTTGAGTCTTGTTTCTTCTTGCGACTCGTATAACACACAAACGGTTTGAATTCAATTTCACAGGTTAAGGTCATTGATTATCCGACTAATTTCCTTTAAAAATTAAAACAATTTTTAATTATAAAACCGATGTTAGATGAGATCATTTGAGCTATTAGTTCATTGACATTTTTTCTTAATTATATGTTTTGCGTCTATCATCTGGCACGTTTTTTATATTAACAACTAAAGGGCACTATGACAATGACAAATCCATAAATTATTAATCAACAATTAAGCAAATGCACGTCACAATAACAATCAAGCAAGAACCAAATCTTGGAATTATTGGCATTAATATGAATAATAGCTGTAAAATAAAGAAAATGTCATTTGTGGATTCACGAACCTACTTATTATTATATTCTGTATATCCAGATAAGCATAACAAAAAAAGAGGCATGGCCAAGTAGGACAAACGGACTTAAGGCCCTCTTCGATTTGCTCATTATGCATCTTCCATAGTGCTTTTTTTTTTTTTTAGCTATTCGATCTATAGTGCTATTTAAGCATAAATGGCTTACGCAGAACTTTCTATATTATTATGGAAGCTTATTTTCATTTCAAGCACATTTATTTAATTCAACATTTGTATATATAGGAAGCTCATTTTAACATGAGGAGCCTCTAGGCTTTTGCTTTGGCATAGTGTTCTTGAAACAAGACTACGGCTCGTTTGGTTCATAGTGATGTGAAATAAAATGGAATAGAGCGATCGTCAACATTAAAAACAAAACTAGACAATGTTGTCGAAATTGGTTTCAACTATATGTTAGTGGAGGAGGAGAGAAGGTTGATGGAGGAGAGGAAATCCAGGGGCAATAGAGAAGAATGAAAGTAAAGAAAATGAGGTTGGTGGAGGAAGGTAGTTTGGTTCATAAAAATATTCTTGGAAGTGGGAATAAGGAATGATAGGGGTTAAGGTGGTAATTCTCAATCCCTATTTTTTGGATATTCTCATTTCATATGGAGTCTAGATTCTCAGTTTATTGTGCAATTAAACAGTCTAATATTTATAGTATGATCCATAATTTTATTCTCAAACCCCTTTAGAATCAAATTAAACAAGCATTTTTAGTCCATTTATATTTATTTTGATTTAATCAATTTTTTTAAATTTTTTCTATCTTTCTAATATCATACAAAACAAATTTATAGTGATTATTATTTCATATCATTCCATTTTTAGTCATTCCAAGAACCAAACAAGCTCTAAATATAAATTCAATTACGGTCAACCAGAATTGTGTATTTCTTATACAAATTGTAATAATTTGAATTTTGAAGCTTAAACACTCAACGGGTATCATTTAACTTGTATAAATTTAATTTGTCTGAATAGCACATCATCAAAATATATTTATAATTAACATATACTCTCCTCCATTTGCATAAATTGTCACTTCTGTGATTTTTTAAAATGCTTGTCATTTCAAAATTTACTGAAGTATCAATTATTATTTTTACTGTTTTATCCTATATTAAAATGAAAGATAGTATTTAAGTTGGGGGCATTCTAGAAAAATGTTACTACATTTTACAGTAATCTATGTTATTTATTGATTTTTTGTCTATTTAAAAAGCCTTAAAATGACAATTTATGAGAATTAGAAGGACTATTCGTATAATCAAAACCAAAATCATTATAGTTTTATTGTTTATTTTCTAGGGCATAATGTAAGTTGTTGAAAAAAAAAACCACTTTCTTCAAATGTGGAAGAATTTAGAAATTTGTGCAAATAAATTCGAGTACTTTAATAAGGTGAGTAATCAGGAACTCAACACCTCCGATTAAAAGATAGAATTTCTTATTAATTAAACCAAGCGTTCAATAACAATTTTTTTATTTTTTAACAAAATAATTTTCTCTTTTATTTTATTTATTTATTTTTGGGAGGATAATTTTATCTTTTTTTTAGTCAACTATATAAAGTACTTTTTTGGCCAAAAAAAACTATGTAGAGTGGAATAAGTTTTTCTTTTTCTTTTACCTAAAAAAAGTTGGAAAGAGCATGATATGTTATGTCATCAGATGAAACTATACAAAAAGCCCAACTCAATGATTGGGCCGACCACATGCTTAATCTCTTCAAACCTCTCTCTTCTTCACAAACAAAAACAAAAAAAAAAAGGCTCTCTGCTTAATCCACAATGCTTCAACATCTCAAGCCCCCTTCTGGTTGGTTATGGTTCTCTCTCTCTGGAAGTGTTGAAGAATCTAGAAGATAATGGTCTCTTAGTACCAATTCTTCTTACACACATGATCAAAAACTGATTTTTAATTTAATCTACAATAATGTTCATTTTCAATAGCAAAATGATTTTTCCCTCACGTAAAAATTTGAAATGATTATTAACTCGTCATATATGCTTGCGATCCAATATCTTTATTTAATCTCTAAAATGACTTTATTTTTGAAGAAAAATGAGCAGAAGATGAGATTACGTACCATTTTAGCAATTTAACTTCTTCCATATGCGTCATATCTTTTCAAATCTTTAATTTCATGCAATAAATTGAAATCACAGTACAAACTTCAATCATTATTTATAGCAAATGGCACCGAAGAAGGAGAGAATTGAAAGAGATTGTGAAGGAGAGCATAGGAGAAGAGGAGAAAACTGAATTGCTTTGAATTTTGTGCGAGTAACTCTCCTTTTAAATCCTTTCTCATATTTTGAACTTCAAAATTCAAAATCCAAATATTAAATATAAATTCTTATTAATTGATGAGTTAATAATTCAATTGCTTACTTTTGGGCCAATAACAAATAGTCAACCCATGAGTAAGCGGCCCAAATGAAATTTCTAACCAATTTTTATAATTTAATATGTCAAAAAGTAAGAAAAATTCCTTGTGATGAGGACCTCCTGGTTATTTACAAAAGACATAAGTAAATGCGAAATTATATTTCAATAATATTCATATTGTATTTCATTATTGATATTGTCGATTTTTGTGGTTGGTATATATATTTTTAAAATATTTTAATCGCAATAAGTTTTGAATTTTTTTTTCTGGCCGAAAGTTTTGAAATATTTTAAAATAATGTAATAGTTTAAAAATAACCTTAATAATATGAATGGAGATGAACAAAAATAATTAGTTTACGTAAAAAACTTTCAATTGAGTTTATTTTATATTTTTACTAATAAAGTGTTCTAAATATTTTTATATTTAAAATGTTTATTCAAAATTTACCTCTTTATTGATGCTCTTTCTTTTGTATATTTTCTGTTTTATTCGAGTGTTGTTACCATGTTATTTCATAATCCTTGATATTATGATCATTTATTACAACATAAGGAAAGAAGAATGCAATAGAGAAAATATTGAGAAGAAGAAGAGATATACAGGGAGGCCAGAGGAAGAGACTTAGAAGGGAAGTTACACAAATCTTCTACACATGATGACCTTTATATTTCGATTGGACTATACTTGGTGATAGAAAGCATGAATAAATCTAGAAAAGAGTTGGCCGTCGAATTACTTGCAGAAAGCTTGCCGTCTTTTCATTGGAAAGGACTGGCTCGATGATGTAGCATACTTTGAATTTGGAGCTTTGAAGGTTGGTGAAGAGAAACATCCATCTAACAATCCCAAGCGACACAGTATGGCATCAAAGGAAACATCAATAAGATCAAAGTGAGAAAAAGTATATTCGTGTTGATGTTGCTCTATCCGGTCGAGGCATTGTCGTATGGCGAGAGTATTAGCATTGATCTCAGCAACATCGTCCATTCCAGAAGAGTAGGAGGTCAGTGAGAGTACCATTTGTTATGATCATGAGGAAGAGAAGATATACTCCAAGAGGGAAAGAAATTAAAGGCCAAAGAGAGGAAAGAAAACTCAGAGAGAGAGATGGACCACTTAATTAATACAGCGAATGACGTGTCAATCCGTCCAAATATGGAGGAGGAGGAGGATCATATGCATGAGACAAGTGGCTTGTGAAGAAATAACCACTGGAAGTTATCATGGAAGTTATAGCAAAGGGAGAATTAGTAGGAAATTGTAAAGGTCATCATGTGTGGAAGATTTGTGTAACTTCCCTTCTGAGTCTCTTCCTATCATTCTCACCCTGCTTCATTACACTTGACTTCATGCTTTATGACTGTAATATATTCAATTATGTTGCATCCATCTTCTAGTGGGGTTATAATGCCAGGACCTTGATCTTCTTGACACTATTGCTAAGCTCTCGTAGTTTTTTGCAAAATGGATTGCATGGCAGATGTTGTTGTGTTTTTTTCCATCTTTTAATTTATTTTCATGTTAAAGATCTTTCTTAGCATAATTGCGCAAACAAGTTAGGTCGTCTATATTTAGTGCCCTCACATCCGAGAAAATTGTGGTAAAAGATATTGGAATCAATATCACTTGATTTTAGAATTTTGGTTATTATTTTAGATTTTCTCTGAGATAACATTAACTTTTGACACGCTTGCATGGACATAATAGGTTTTCATGAATTTAACTAAAAATATCCACCAACAAATTTTTATATAATATAAAATAAAAAAGTACTATCTTTTGTAGCAAAAAAAAATACTATTTATAAGTCATAAAAAATATTAGTCACACGAGATTTTATGTAAATCATGGTTCATAATTTAGTTACCTTTTCTTTTCAAACCAATCTTGTCATCTAGCTAATAATATTAGCAATGGTTTGATAGTTTGATTTGAAGTAGTCATATTGTTTTGTGCAAGAAAGAGATGACTTGGGTTGAGTTTTGACAACAACAAAAATTATTGAGTTTGAGGTTAAGTAATTATTCTCTCCAATTCTTAATAAAAGATTGTATTTGGTGGGAGGGAATTGGAATAGGTGACAAATTTCCTCTCTATGCATGTTTGGCACATAGTGTCCTTCACTTTCGGGAATCACCAACACCCATGTATACCCTTCCCTTTTCCTTAAATTTTCATGGCATCATCGGTGCAGACCTTCCTCTCAAGAATCTCATTGACGGCATCACTCTATCATTGTCGTCTTCCACGCCATCGTGGCCACAACTGTTGGCGACATCTCCCTTTTCTTTCCCTCCTACTCCCCCTTTCATCTTGCCAACCATTGATCTAGTTTGAATGCTAGATCTGGTTCAAACAACCATGGCTATGAACACCAAACCTAGTTTGAATCATGGAAGAAAATGTTAGAGTTTATGTTGGTTCAAATCAGTGTCTCCCCCATCTTCTTTTCCAATGACGGTGGCTTCAATTTGGGTGGTAAGATAGTACCAAGAGATGTTGGCTTGGACTCAATCATCAGTGAATGATGATTGGAGTTGGCAGGGGCTGTGAGGATCTCACCTCTAGTGTTAATCTCTTCTTGTTGTCATCATTGTATTTTGACGAATCTCGCTTCTAGGATCTCCATCGATGAATCTCCTTCTCCTTTGCTTTCCTTTATTGAACTTCACTGATTGTCCACTAATGTTGATTTTTTTTTAAAAAGAAAGTGGCTTGTCTCTCAATTGCTGAGAGATATAGGTAAAGGAAGGAGAGGTGGTCGGTGAGGAAGATTGTGGTGGTGATGGTGGCTAGCGAGGAAGAATGGATTTTTTTTAAAAATTTAAGGGCATTTAAGTTATTTTACTACTTTTTTGTCTTGTATTTTTTTATTCTCATTATTTTTCTTTGGTATAACAAATATACGTTTAGAGCTCATTTCTACTCATATTTCCATTCCCATATCCATTTCATAAAAAATATTTTCTGCACTAAAGAGGGTCTAGCAGTTTTTTAAGAAAATTTTTTTGTCATTAATATATGAATCTTTTTTAAATTAAATAAATCATTAATATGTGATTTTCACAAATATCTTTTATAGTTTTAATTTTCTATTTTATAGCATGGATGTGAAATAAAAATTTATAACATTTATTAAGAATATTTTAAAAAAATTATAGTATTTTTTATAAATTTAATATTTTTAGCTAATTTTAAGTACCTCTTTCAGTATGCGCGGGGTAAATTTTGACTGGACAATTTGCCCCCTTTTTCTTAAAAGTAAAATTAAGGAAAAAAGATAATTTGGGACCTTGGAAGAAGAATATTATCAAATTAAGACCTATAAAAATTAAAACCCTTCAAAAGGACTTAGGTCTTCACAGGTCATTAAAAAAAAACTCTTTTACCAAAATACTCTTCCCCTTTCTGCCTTTCCTCCCAACCTATTGTCGCCGGCGCCGGTGACCTCGTCGAAGGTCCGATCACCGTCGACATCGTTGGAGGTCTAGTCATCGGAGGTCTGGTCGTCGGAGTTTCGGTCACCGATGACAGTACCAGAATAGTAAAATGTTTTCACTTGGAAAAATAGTTTTTGCCACTTGTAAATTTAGTTATCCCTACTTGGGAAATTAGTTATTACCAGTTGGAAATTTAGTTATTCCCACTTGGAAGATTTGTTATCCATACTTGGAAATTTAGATATCTCCACTTGAAAAATTAGTTATCGTTAGTTGAAAATTTAGTTATTCTCACTTGGGAAATTTGTTATCCACACTTGGAAATTTGGTTATTTTCATTTGGAAATTTAGTTATCTCCACTTAGAAAATTAATTATCACTAGTTGAAAATCTAGTTATTCTCACTTGGAAAATTTGTTATCCACACCTGGAAATTTAGTTATCCCCATTTGGAAAATTAGTTATCGCCAATAAAAAATTTAGTTATTTCCACTTAGTAAATTTGTTATTTACATTTGGAAATTTAATTATCTCCACTTGGAAATTTAGTTATCCTCACTTGGAAAATTAGTTATCATCAGTTGGAAATTTAGTTATTCTCACTTGGGAAATTTGTTATCTACACTTGAAAATGTAGTTATCTCTACTTGAAAAATTTAGTTATCTTCACTTCAGAAATTTAGTTATTATAACAAATTTCTAAGTGAGAATAACTAAATTTTCACGTATGGATAATAAATTTTCTAAGTAAGAATAACTAAATTTCCAACTGGTGATAACTAATTTCCTAAGTGGAGATAACTAAATTTCTAAGTGTGGATAACAAATTTCCCAAGTGAGAATAACTAAATTTCCAACTAATGATAACAAATTTCTCAAGTGGAGATAACTAAATTTCCAAGTGTGGATAACAAATCTCCCAAGTGAGAATAACTAAATTTTTAACTGGCGATAACTAATTTTTCAAGTGGGGATAACTAAATTTCCAAGTGGCAAAAACTATTTTTCCAAGTAAAAATATTTTACTATTCCGGCACTATCACCCGTGACCGGAGCTACGATGATTAGCCCTCCAACGACGTCGCTAGTGATCGAACCTCCGGCGAGATCGCCAGTGCCGGCGCCGCGACAGTAAGTTGGGAGGAAAGGGAGAAAGAGGAAGGAGTATTTTAGTAAAAGAATTTTTTTTTTTAATAACCTATAAGGACCTAGATCCTTTTAAAGAGTTTTAATTTTTATAGATCTTAATTTGATTTTTTTTTTTCGAGGGCTATAAAGTGTCTTTTTTTCCTAAAATTAAATCTAAAAAAAAGTACAAGACCTTGGCACCCTCATCCCGTCCGTCCTCCCTCTCCACGCCTCGACCAACACCTTCGATAACGTAACCCTATTCTAATTCTACTCGCATCTGCCTCACTCCCTCACCCTCGCCGCCGTGTGCCAACGGGTGGTCGTCTCTCCTACTCGTGTTGTTCGCCGTTCTCGTGTTCTTCTCTTCGTTGCAGCGTGGCTCCTCCTCGTTCGTCCTCGCTCCTCCTCGCCTCATTCATCGTCCTTGTGCTCTGTTAAGTGAGTTCTGCTGTTCGGCTCCTCCTTGTTTTGTGTAGCTCGTTTGTAGTTTCGCTCTGTTTTTATTTTGCAGAAATATCACATGTGTTAATCATAGCTTGCTCTGTTCAGCTAGTTTGTGGTTGGCATATATCTTTGCCTATTGTTTGATATACCCACTATTAATCACGTTCGCAAGTTGTTGAAAGAAGCAATTTTCCTGGCCATATTGGCTCTTTTTTTAATTCTGTTTCAGATCATGAGTGCAGGCTGTTCTACCCTAATGAATTGTTCCCTTTGTCTTTGCCAAACAGTATAACGTGCATCCAGCTCTTTTGAGCACTGGGTATATGATGAGTAATGCTTCAATGCATCTGATTTATATCTTTGATAATTGCTGGCTTGAACAAGAATCGAAGCTAATGTTGTTCTGGTGACAGGATTATTATACGTACTATGTATATTGTATGTATGTGCATGTTTTTTGTTCAGAATGGGTCAATGGATTCAGTTCTGATTTTGAACCTTATCTTAAAAGCTTGAATTGCTTGATGTGGACATTTGGTTTTGATTTGATATTGTTTGGATTTAGAATTTATTAATATTTGGTTGTTAGTATTTATTTTATTGAATATATAATATATATTTTTTGAACATATATTATCATCACATTTTCATCTCTGGTTGAACTGCGAATTGATGAAAAATTTTACTTTGCTATTTTTTAAATAATAGATTTCACATTAGGAGTCAAAACAAAATAATTAATGAAGTTAAATGATGAAATTGAAATTGGGAACCACTGAGTATTTGGTTCAATTGATAAGGGGTTGTACCATTTTAATTAGAGGTCTCGAGTTCAAGGCCCTAAGAATGTCACCATGTTAAATACTTGGTGGTAGAGCTTGCTACCCGAAAAGGTCTCATCTGGCTTGATTTGGATTAGTCTGGACCTTAATAAATCATCCAATTGACGTGCGGTAGGTCCAAGATACTGATTGCATATACCCAAAAAAAATGATGAAATTGGGAATTTGGCCTAATATTCTATTTGGTTGTCTATTATACATTATTTATATTTCTTTCATCGGAGATTGGGTTGATAGGTTTGTGAGTGTTTAATCTATTCAACCCAGCCTCATTGTTTTGCAGTTTTGTCCAACTCCTGAGACATCTTAAGTCTTCTTTTCTTCCCAGTCAATGGACTCAGATGCTGAAGACACAAAATCTCAAGTTGAAAATACAGAGCATCCAGAGGGTTTAAAGCCACTGCCAAAGAAGGCAAAGAAAAAGAAGAAAAAGGAGTTCCCGCCAGTACAAACAAAGGTACAAATCCTCCGTGACCACCCAGGAAGAATCCCTCCCATAGTTGGTTATTTTCCTTCTGGGTTTGATCCTCAGAAGAACTTAGACAATGATTCCAAATCTGAGTCAAGCTCTACGAGTATTAAATTTTATCGAAACAAGAAAATGCCCAAAAGGTTGCAGCTTGTGGTGACCCCTAATGGGTCACCGGTGGATTTTGTTGGCACGAGTTACTCTGGTGAGGCCACAGCTGGACAGCGGTGTATGTATGCCCTTGGAGTTTTTGATAAAGAAACCTGTACGCTGAAGGTTGTGCCTATTGCTGCCAACAAGGTAATTAGTAATATGCATTTGTTTTTTTTTTTAAGTAATATTTTTTCTAGATAAGTGAATGTTTACAAAGTAAACATATGACTTGGGTACTGCATGTTCAGATATTCAGATTGGATCCTAAAGTGAGAGGCGTAGAATATTCTGATAAAGAACCCGAAAGCTCGACTGTGGTAGAGCTTACATCAGAGCAGAAGGCAAATAGAGCAAGAGATACTACTATTTTATGGGGTACAAAGGCATCAATCAAAGCGGTATCAATAATAGTTGATCATTTGGTTTCTTTTGCTACCAAATGCTTCTTAAATTCATTAGGAAAATTAATAGTAGCTTGGTAGTTAGAATCGGCATCCAAGACTACAATGAGAATGAGATGGAACAACGGACATTCCTATTCCCATGTTTGCTTCGTTTCATTTTTATTTGTTATTTTATTAAACGTGGAACATGGAATCAGTGTATAATGCAATCATACTATATCTAATTAAACATTTATAGAGACAGAAAATTGAAAGGTAATTCATTTTTAGTTGCCAAGAGTTGCTCTTCCCACTCTGGGATGGAATTCTTCCTTGTGTTACAGAATGGTGACCCATGCCAATGCTGAATTAAGCGTTGGAGTGGAATAAGCATTTCTTGTTCTTCCTTGTGTACTGAACTTTTGAAAGCCTCAATCCTATGGAATGAAGGTAGGAATGGAATTATCATTCTTTTGTGTCATGCATGTACTTGTATATGTTTGTGTGTGTTGAGGACCAGACTTGCAATTGTGTTAGTTTATTGACTAGCACAGATGTGGTGGCTATGAGCCTAGTGGAAGAGCTACTTTATAATCCCTTATGGTTAACTGAGTATCAATAAATTCTGCTTGGAAAAAATGCTATTGGCTTATTGATATGCTTTTTATTTGTTTACTTCGGCTTGTTAGAGATATTAGCAAAGCTATGTGAATAAATAATGTGGTGGCTATACTTATGAGAACTCTAATGTGCCACTATAAATCCAATCCTGTTGATATCAATGAAATTGCTTTTTTCTGGTGAAGATTATTTCTTGTGACAGATAGTGAGTTCATGGCATGAGACGCAACTTAATTGAAGAAAATATGAATGAGCTAAAAAGATTAACTTTCTTGTAGCACTACTTAAACTGTTTGAAACTTGCATTTTACTGCAGGCTAAAAAGTTGCAAGCTCTCAAACAGGAAGGTGATCCTGAATCTCAAAAGCAGTTGGATGAGAAAATGAAAAATGTTGCTGTAAACAAACAGGCTCTTGAAAGTACCGAAGCTCATATTTCGCGGAATATTCCTCCATATGACACTTCTGCCACTACACCTGAGCAGGCATATCCTCTGGAAAAGATTATACCTAAGGTAGAGTGGGATTACCTTGAAGATATTTATAATCTCTTGCAACAGGATGGAGCAGACTTCAATGGTTACCCAACATTTATCTGCAGCAGGATATGGAGATTAAAGGAGATTAAGGTATTAAATACAGCAAAATCCTATTTACACCACAAATTAAATAGCATCAGTTGTTTCTTGGTCACTTGAAACCTGAGTTGGATCAATAAGTGTTTTGCTGTTCTAGTTGATATTATTCAATGTTGATTGAATGGCAGAAAATATTGGCTATATTAATTATCACAATATATTTACAGTTTTTAATTTCTCATTCATGGGCATGGTGTAAAACAAAAAAAATCTATATTGAACCCTGCTGTAACAGTTGAAGTGGCAGGAACGCCTGTGTCAAATTCTGTTGAGTTCATGAGTACCCCACAACATTTTTGAGAGATACTAAACTCCGAATTTATTAAACTTCAGTTTTAATTTTGTATTATTAAATGTACTTTTTTGTCCTTTTCTCCTGATATTTTATCTGATGTCTGTTTTTATAGGATGAGTCAGAAAAGAGGAAGCTCTGTTGCATAATGTCATATATCAATCATCTTATAAAGTTTAAAGATCAGCACGCTCTTGGTTGTCCTCCTTCTGTAAAGGCCCACAAAATCCCAAGCATTGTGCGTCATAAGTTTTCATCAATGTTTGCTGTTCCTGAATCTGAATCAAAATGGCTGCCGCCAGAGAGGATTAATCTTCTCATTAGTTATGTCTTGGTGCTCACTCTGTTCGCTGATAAATTCCATACAAACTACACAGATATAGCAAAGGACCTGAAGATGAGTGCATTGCCTGTTAGACAACGCTATGAGAGCCTGGGTTGCAAGCTTTTACGTGAGAAAAATGTGTGGTATGCCACACTTCCCGTCCCTCTTCAATTTCCTGAGCTGAGGCAGAAGCAGAAGCGAAAAAGGGGATAGATGGGTCGATTCATGAGTCCTTTTTATTGTCATTTATAATAGATGTCATTTTGTTTTTCATAGTGCGGTGATTATGCCAATTTTTGTTGCCTTGTGAGATGGTTTCTGTTGAAATGTTTTTGTTTGAATTATGACTTTTTCGTAAACAAATTTATAGGAACGGATATTAGTAATGCTAGTAGAATAGCATGTGTAGAAATTAGTGTCTATTTGAATTATTTTTTTGTAATTTTTTTTTAAAAATAATTATAATTTATAAAAATAAAATTTGGATAAAAGTAGATAAATTTGTTATAAGTTTATTTAGATGAAAAAAAAAAATAATGAGTAGAAATCATGGTTTGGTTTGAAAAAATGCAAACGCAATTAATGGGCCCAAATGATAAACTAGGTTGCAGGCTTGCATTGATTAGCTGTGGTTATGTTCCTCTCAATTTGTTCTAGTGGATTGCCGTCAATGAGAGATCGTTATACCTTGTAATTGTTGTGCATTTACCAACGCATTAATTTGGTTTGGTAGGGCTTCTCCTCGATCCGGGTGTTTTGGTTGTTGCTGGATATTGGGCGGTTTTATCAATAAAAAAAAAAACTGATATACATTTCGTGATAAAAAATTTTCATTAACACTTGATAGTGTTCTTTTTTCTTTTTCTTTCTTGTTTTGGAGATTTGACTATTAGAAAATTATTATGCGAGATACTGGCGTTGCGAAGATGAAGTCAAATGCTAAAAGTGGTGATGAAAAATTCAAATTCAAAGCATTGTAATCCAACATTTTCTCCACGATCCATTGATCCTGGTCCGATGGCCCAAATTTTTCGTATTTGTGAGTTTAATTAAAAAATAATTTAGAACCCAGTGTAAGGCCTGGCGACTGGCAACCCAATATAGTACATTTTAAAGAACTGAATTTGATGTAAGATGGCACTACATTAAAATTCTCAGAGAAAAAACTTTTAATATCGAACGAACAAGGAACAAGGTAAAAAAATCTCTGAACATAAAAAATAATAATATAGTTTTTAAAATAATACCAGTAATAAGGTATTTCAAAATTATCAATCTTTAATTTAAATTAAAATCATTTCTAACAACTTTTAACTTTTAAATGGGACAATTCAACTAATATTTATACATGTTAATTTTTTTTACAGAAAAATGACTCACCTATGGATTTTTTTCCCCTCAAAGATGTTAAATTTCAACTGTGATTTGACAGGTAATCAATATTTTTCAGAAGTGGAAAAAATAAGAATGACACCAAAAGAGGAAACTCAATAAAAGTCTTGGGATACTTTTTGTTGTTACCATGTCCGTGATTCTTTCAATCACATGAAATATTGAAATTTAGAGCCCACCTCATTCAAATAATTGGGGGAATGAATCTGAAGTCTCAACTCTCATAGTAAGAGTAAAAAAATGTATGATTTTTTTTAACGCAGATCCAGAAATTAGTTATATTTATCAATAACAGATGCTTACTATGTTCATAATAATTGTTGAAAATTGAAATTCCTGTCATTAAAATCAAATCAAACTGGTGAATTCATCGAACAATTGATTTATTAGATTTTTAAAAAGTTAAAAAGGGCAATGCCAATATATATATATATATATATATTTTCCTGTCTTTATAGATATTTATATTTTCATTACACTTCATCTTTGCCAAGAGGCTGAGAAAGGTATAATGTTAATATTTTTAATTTTTTATTGATTTAACATAAACTATTTAGATAATTCAATAGTCTAAATTTCAATTTTAATTTTTTATTATGCTTTGTATTTTATAAGAAACAAATACTAAATAAAGACATACTATCATGTTTGTCTGATACATACATACATACATATATATATATATATATTTTTTATTGTCTTAAATAAAAATAAATAAAAAAACATTTTAATCGTCATAATCATATCTAAATAATCCAAATCTCCTCTCCAAAAGAAAATCTCAGTGGGCCTTTAAAAAATGAAGGTAATAGTTCATGCCAATTATGCCATCTGTCTAAAATGCGTTTGTCAAAAGTAGTTTGTTAATTAATTTATCTTCACAAATCAAATATACATCTTCACGTGCACTTGTAATTAATTTCTTTATGGATTTATGTATTTCTCGCCGTGAGGCGTGGTGATAGAAGTCGAAGTAGGCTAGGGGCAAAAGAGTTCTTATCAAAATTTCTTATATCTTCTTTAAAAAATTATTTTACAAGATATTATTTAAATAAAAGGCCTCATTTGTTCCCGTTATCAAAATTTTCTTTTCCATTTGATGCTGGTCCAAAAAAGACTTAATTTTAAATATTTAAATTAAATTTTCTTTTAAATCTAAAAACAAGCTAAAAAATTTATTAATTTTCTTAAACTTATGTGTATATTAATTGATATTAATAAATTTAATAACAATTAATATATTTTATTCAGGACTTACATAATGCTTAACAAGTATGTACAAATAAAATAAACTATTGCTTACTATCATAAAAAGTTTAATAAACAAGCAAAGTGAAAATTTTAAAAGAAAAAATATTTTTTTTATACATCATTAGGGTTTGAACCCTTAACTTCTATTCAAACCACATCTCATCCTTACCACTTGAACTAGTCTCATATGGTAGAAAAATATTTAATAATGCATAAAAATGTATAACTATAAATTTTTAAATAAAAAATATATGTAATGAAATAATTATGGATATTATTTTAACCAATATGATTGTAAAAAATTTCCCAATGTTTTTAGAGATATATTTTTTTGTTGCTTAATTGATGTTAGTATCTGACATTTAAATTATGTTCTGCTCAATTATTCGATATAGAATTATTTTTTATAAAATATATATTAAAAACATGCATAACTTAAATAGAGAAATTGGAAAAAAAAATTAGCAAAATACATAACGAGTGTACGGGTTCAAAATAAAATATTAAATAGTCAAAACAAATTTCTGTATAAATTTATTTTACTGAGTTTAATGAAGTAAAAGGGTTGAAACTTGAAAGGAGAAGACTGCAGTATGCCACCTTTAAAACTTACTCATATTTTATACATAAAATAAAATAAAGGGTCAAATAAAAATAATTCCAAAAATAAAAATTTCTTATTTTTATTTTAAAAGATAACAACAAATATTAAATTAGTTATAAAAATATAATATACATCACAAAACATAAAAAAAAAAAAATCCCATTCTCTAAATTGAACCAATGGAGGCATTGGGTAAGATGAGACAGGCGGTGCCAAGAAACATCTAGAGATTAGAGGGCCATCAAAATTTAAGAAAAACTGCAAAATAGAAAATGAAAAATTCTAAATGATAGGAATTATGTCAATTTGACATTGAAAAAAATTGAATACATAAAAAAACAGATATGAGATTGATATGTGAGAATCAATATTTGAGAAAGAAAAACTTAAGACAAGTCGGATCTCATAATATTATCAAAGTGAAAACAAATATGATGACTCAAAAAAGCATTTACAACTACACTAACACACTATAATACAAAAATAATTTCATTCCACTAAGTGAGATCAACTCTACTAATACCATTTATCAACAAAACTCTTATTAATGGTGAGATTTGAATTCAGACTCCTACAAAATGTTTTATGAAATTGAAGTTACCGTTATTAATTTTGGTGGAGAATGAATGATTGAAACAGTACAAACAGAATGCAGATGGGTCACGAAAATCCCTAGAAAGAGGTGAACAAGAGCAAAAGCAGAGTACGTTGGGTTCATTTTGGTGTCCCCTTGAAAGGTCAAGTCTCTTTTGTCCCATTAACAACCACTTTTGTCCTCTTTTCACCTCTCACACAGTGATTGACATTACAGTGCATGTTCTTTTCTTCATCAACAATTTCAGGCCTTACAACTAAATGACAGAGATAAAAAAAAAAAAAATTACTCATGAGGAAGAATGTCAAATAAATCAAATGTGAAATTATTATTGAAAAAGTAGAAATTTTTGTCATTTTGTGCAGCTCACCCTTCAACAATTGATGTATTTTTTTTTCTCTTTCACAGATTTGCTTAGTTCACCAGATGACATTGGGAATCTTATATCTATATGTGGTTTCATTTTCATTTTCATTTCGCCCTCCAAAATATATATATATATATATATCAGAAGTCACATGTGGTGGTGTTCAAGCATCAAGACAGGCCCGTGGGTCTTCCTCACATGTGCATTCAGGCTTCCAATGCAAATCTCCATTTCCAGTACACAACAATGCAAAATATTAAGGAAAAATAACATATATATATATATATGAACAGATAAAATATATTTTTGTCTTGAGTAGAATACTCTATCCCCTCTAGTTTTGCTTTAATTAGAAGGAACTCCTCATATTTTGAAAATTTATACTTTATTCCAATCTATTAACTCCGATAAGAATACTTTTAAAATAATTTATATTAATTAAAAATTATATTAAAATAAACTTTATTTACTAATTTAACCTTCATTGTACCAAAGAAGCCCTGGTACCCAATCCACCCACGTCCTCATAGACGGTGATGGCAGCACAGGAAGAAGGAGCCATGGTCACAACTAAGACTAATGGGGAAACGAAAACTCTCAAACTGTATGTTTTGTTAATGAGAAATTTCAGGAAGGGGTTTGGTCACAATAGCGATCTATTGTGAAAGGGTTGATGGTGGGTCCAAATTGATTGTTTGGCTTATCAGCTGAGGTTCCAACTTATTATTTCCCACTTTAAATTTAAAACATTATCATATAATCTTATAGACTCTACATTTGTTTATGTGATTCATGAATATTTTATAAAGTTGCATAAGTTTTGCAGTTATTTTTATAAACTCCGTCAAATATTGCATATCTATTGCTTATTTTCATAAATTTTCACCCAACAAAATTGCAGGCTTTTTCTTATCCGTGACGACTTTAGCATCACTAAAAAAACAGCAAAATCAATGGCGATGGCAACCGTGACTGTTTTACCAAAAATGATCAAATTAATCAACTTTTAAAAATTATATCCTTTTTACCATATGATGCAAAAAGTTAAAAAATGTGTGTTTAAAAGATTCTTTTTTTGTTTTGCCGACACAAGGTTTAAAAATTTATTAAATAATATTTATACTAAACATGGCTATTTTTGTCTAAAAAAGTTAAATTATAATATTTAACGGCCATTTAATGGATGGATGAATGGAAATTGAATTTTACTCTTTTTTCTTTAATTCAAAGAACAATATAGTATCTATAACAGATATTACATGGTTCCACCCATGTTTAACATGGGAGGTGATTAATTATGGGTTTGATTTAATTTGATTTTGAATTAAAATTAAATTGAATTAATTCAACAATTTCACAAAATAAAATAAATTACTTATTTGATTTTGAATTTCTCAGTCTTATTGATTTGATTTTGATTTTAATTCAGTTCATATTTTTGAGTGATTTATTTTATTTTTTTGCATATTAATTTTCATTTTTTAAATGTTTACTTGGACTTCTACATTACTATAAGTTATGGCAAAAATTCTAAAAATTTATCATATCATTTCTAGTTCAATAGAATCATTAGTAATAATATATTTTTATTAATTCAATTTTCATTTAATCTAATACACATAATTATAATGCAGAAAGAACCCGTTTCAATATATTTTTAATTTCAACTAAATTAATTTAGATTAAATTGCACATCTTTTTTTTTTTTGCCAAATACTATCTCACATCTCAATCACAGTTACTTTTGGCAGGCCTCATGTGGATAATTTCATTTGATAGCGATTTATTGAATACGACCTTGCGTATACATTTATCTTTCTTGCCAGAGGGGAAAGGAGACATCTTGTTTGGTTTAAGAAAATTGAAGGACTTGAGATGAGGTGCCTCCTTTCCCCTATTTAATTAAAAATAAATAAAGGTTATTCGGGAGAGAAAATATAGTTCCCTCCCCTTTCCTCTATCTATTATTCAAAATTGTGGATTTTAGAGGAGAAGCTTGTAAATAAATTTATAAGGATCAAATTAACCCTATAAAAAAATCTTAAATTCCCACACTGCTCTAAAATTCCTCCCTCTCCTATCCTCTGATTAAACAAAACAAAAGATCCTCTTTTCAGTGAACCAAACACACTGTAAATGCATCACTCGTGAGGATAAATCTTATTTTTTGTTTTTGTTGTTATCTTTTCGTAATAACACATTGAAAAGCAAATCAAACTGCTTTTTTTTTCTGCCTACTAGAATTTCAGGTTTTTTGATTACCAGATTAATCTTAATAAGTTACTAACTTGGTTTTTTTTTTTTTGTATATTTTTGCGAATGAAAATAAGAATGGTAGAGTCCGGTAGACCCGCTAGCCTGAAAGGATTGCACCTGTCATTTCCATTAATTGGTACAAAATTAATGAACGTTACTATTGGCAACTAAATTCTCATCCATCAATTAGGTGGTGGAAGTGTTTCATAATTACTTCACTCCTTCTTTGATAAAAAAAAAATTACTTCACTCCTTCACAATGATTTTGGTACTCTCTAATGTGTCACCACAATGGCAAAAACGGATTGTGAATATCCTCCACTCACTTGACCACCACTCCTGTCACCTCGAACTATTTATTCCTCCTAAAATTCAATTTCTTGTGTATATAATTAATTAACAATGATCTCATTTTTAAATTTAAAATAAAAAAAAAATTTTTTCATTATAATTATAAGATAATATAAGAGATTTTTCTTATCTCATAATAGAAGACAATATAGTAATTTATTATTTTTATTTCTTATTTATTATATTATTAATATTGTGACATATATTATATTTAATAAAATAAGTAAAATTAATAAGATAAAATTAAGAATTTTGATCTTTTTTTAAAGTTTAAGAATATAATAAATATTTTTTGATAGGGAAAGTATTCATTTGTTTAAATTTTATTAAAATTATACGAAGTTTTTTTTTCTTAATATACACATTCCTATTTCAATATAAAAAAAAAGTATATATTATTCTTTTTTATTCTAACAAATCATTTCGCTCTACTACTAGCTAATCTAGATATAAATCAAGTCAAATTTCATTTATAAGCTTAAAATCTTACTTAAAAGAATGCTAAATTTCTTATATTACTCAATTGAATCGCCATTGGTTGTTTATATTATCTAGTCAGACTAATTAATTCCTCAAACATCCTTATCCTGAATGATCAGCTCAAAACAGACGCTCACTTAATATGGTGGCATTTAATTAACGCCCATAGGACGTTTGCACCAAATAAATCTCTTAGCAAAAACTTCTATGTGTATGTCACTTTAAGTTTTTATTTTTTTCAAGCCATATATTAATAAAAAATAGATAAATATAATTAAATAAAACGCAACAACTAATGAATTTAAAAAATTGCAATACCCGACTTCATTCTCTCATCCCAAATTGAACTGCTTATACTAATTGCATCTTAAATAAGTATTTGAGCATTTACATTTTATTTTATTTTATTTTTTTATGGACAGCATTTACATTTTATTAGTTGATGTGATAATCAACTTTATTCATCGGATTTTTTTTTAACGTGTATCCAGCATCCACAAATTTTTTAAGATACTATAAATATAAGAGTTATAAGAGGTGGTCAATTACAAAAATGCTGATACTCAGCTTAAATTTGATGTTGGTTTGTGAGTTAGAATCTCTTTTAAAATAATGCAAACTGAATATCCAATCTATTATAATCTACTCAGTTAGACCCAATCTATTTTCATGAAGTACTAAGCATAATTACTTAATATAAGTAGCCCCAATATGATAGTTAATTTGATTATTAATTTATGTTAATCCACCTGTACTATTAAAATTATTCCAACATGTATATCATTTTTTAGCTTGATATCTTTTAAAAAAAAGTAAATTTTTCTGCAACTTAACATTTTAAACCGATTTCTCTTTATACTTTTCTTCTTGATCACGGAGTGAATGTCCTAAAGTCTTCATTTCTTTAAACACTATTCAAAGAAGCACTCGTTAACCATGAACATTGGCAAAAACACATTCATTAACTTTGAAAACTAGAGCTTACTGTCCGGTCCAAACAAAAAAACTAGAGCTTACTGTTAGTCAAAACTCTCCTTTTGACTTACAGAAACTACAATATATATATATATATGTATGTATGTATATGTATGTATATAGACACAAACAAAATTACATATTATTTGAGAGTCCACCAAACCTATTCTAAATTATATTGTAACGGTGTCAAAGCTTGAGAGCAGTGATCAAACGATAGTGAATAGTATGTTCTATTCTAGCTGACGATGACTTATCTGATTTCATATCGCTTTAGGAATAAAGTGGGAATAGCTCATGACTCTGATTATTTTATTTTATTAAGAATTTTTTTAAAAAAGTGAGATGATAAGAAATGATTTGTCAAATTATTCTTAACTATCATAAATTCAAGTTATTTTTAATTATCATAAATTCAACTTTTTCTATTCTTCAAATTAGAGATTCAAGAATAGACTGATTTAATATTGATATCATAATTAAAAAAATCATTCTTAATTCTATGAAAAAAAATGTATGCATCTCTAATTCTCTTATTGTTCTTATCATTTCATCAATCTCTCTTCTCTCACTCCCTCCCGTGCATTAGACTTGTTTCTTTTTTTCTTTTTTTACTTTGTCAATGTATGATTTTCTTTCTTATGTATATATAATCTCATTTATCTCTTAAACCTAAATTGCTTCATTTCTTAATTAACATTTATTCACAAATTCACTTGGTAACTGGATTTTCTTTTTTTATTAAATTAATACTTCTATTTCTTAATTTGAATTTTTAAGTGGTGTTTGTGTTTTATACTCGATCGAGGACCTGAAGTTGGAAGTGGACGATTTAAAGGAGTTTAGACTCTAATTAATTTATTGCATGAAGTGCTGGAATAAAAAGAAGGAAAAAAATTTAGTGCCTATTAAACCAGGATTTCTAGTCATTATTTTTTATTGTTTATTTAAATAGATTTATAATAAATTTTTTTATTTTTATCCAAATCTTATTTTGATAAATTGTGATTATTTTAAAAAAAATTTTATAAAAAAATAATTTAAACAGGTTCTTAATACGTGTAAATAAATAAGATATAAGTCATACGCACTCTCATTCTTGTCTGCCATCCTCCCTCTTACAACTCCACAGGCTGGTGGTGGCTCAGCCGCTGGGATAAGCCGTGGAAGCTTAAGGGCATTTTTGTCCTTCCAGATCAACCGTCCGACAGCTAGCGCGCGAATGTCCCCCTTTCTTCCACCTTGTGTGTATTTTCCGCCATTTTACTACAATCAAACCAACCTCAGAAAATTGCTATAACTAATCATAAATGCCCAAATTAAAATAACAAAAATTAAATAATTTCCCACTAATTAATAAACTAATCAATTTTCCCTTCCCTTTCAAGAACTGATATTAATTAATTATTTTCTCCTTATCATATGTCTTCTTCCACCATCTTCGTCTTCCTGTCTGTACTACCTTGACTTAAAAGAAAACCCTAAAAATCTCTCACTCTTACTCACTCTCACTCTCTCTTACTAGGATCCCGAGCTTCTGGCTCTCTCTGGCACTGAAAGGTGACCGTTAGATCTATGATCAGGGCAATGTGGTTGCTGTCTCTATAGCTGATCCCGTCTCTGATTATCACTGGCGTGTATGTGAATTAAGCCTGGTCAAAGTCTCTGATTCGATTTATTTAAGCTTCTGTCACTGGTTGCATTTGCCTTTTCCTTTTGATACGATCTTCTGCTTTTGTTGCTGCCGACTATTCTTTACTTGGTCCTTCGTAAAAGTGCTTTATTCCCTCCCTCTCTTCTATCGGTTGGAATGATAATGCCGTGTTTACTTGCAGCTTCACGTGCTATTTTGGGAGTAGATGTGAGTAGGAGCTACCCGGATCGGATTGACACTGGTAACTGATATTGCTTGAGCTGAATTATGCAAATGGGTATTTCAAATTCTCGAACTAGCTGTTTTTGGGGGAAAAAAAACCTTTGATGTCATGTAAAAAATCTAAATATAAAATTTCTATTTCTTTTTTCATTTTGGCGTATTGAACTACTAGTTTTGGCTTGAATCCTACTCTTCTGCTTTCTCCATTCCACGTCTCTGTTTACTTTGCTGATCAGCGTTGCATTCTCCAGCTATCTTTTTGCCTTCGGAACTATGATTTACTGATTACTGTGATGTCTGCTGTTCTTCCCTAGTCTGATCATTTGGAGGTCACTTGTGTTTGGTTGTGTATGTCTTTTACCATGTATTATTATACTTGTAGATATATGTCTCCAATGCTCCAGCTCAACTAATGAATCTTTAAGCCAGTTTTTTTGGATTGTTGATTTTAGTTCCAAAAGTGGAAAACTAGATGCCTCTTACTGCATCATGGTCTTTTCTCTGGTTCTAATTAAATTTCTTATTTTATTCCGTATAATTCCTGCCATAGTCTCGTAGAAGAGATATTGTGAAATTGCTTCTTGCTTTCTCACTCTCAGAAAAGAGCATGCACTTTTATCAGTATTTTTGTTATTTTGTGTAAATTTTATATTGGATATCCTCACTGCTATTGTCATCTTCTGGTTTGCATTATACTATTTGAATTACCATGATATATACTTGACTGATCCTGATTGGATTATGGAACAGATCTCAAGAACTGTTGAAATTGGCAGTCAGTCAGTGAAAATGAGGTTCTTAGACTTCAGGTGCATATGTATAATTTTATCAGCCCTTCTGATATATGTGGAGGCAGAGATTTACATTGCCACTATTGAAGGTGAGCCTGTCATAAGTTATACTGGAGATATTGATGGTTTTGAAGCCACTGCTGTGGAATCTGATCAGAAAATTGATACCACAAGGTATTGGCTAATCTCAGCTGCTTTCTCTGTACTTCTTAAGAAAAAGATATAGGAACAGCATTCCTTCCACCTTTAGCCATCCCTTCTTGTTTTGAGTTGAGGCATGTGCCAAAATTTAATCGAAGGCTGGAAATTCTGGTCAGAGTGATGTTTTAATGGACCAGCTATCTTCCAGCGAACTAGAAGGACTTTGTTTTCTCCATTTTTAAGATATATGATATGAGGTGGTGCGTACTACGTCTTATTTTTTTTCCTGATGTATTTCCTTTTGAGGGTTGGGTTTATTGCTTGGTCAGGTGAACATAGCAATATATATTCACAACCTCTTGTTTGTATTAATTACTTCTTGAGAAGGAAAAATTCATGATTTGTCAGATTTAAATTGTGCTTCTATGTTTTTCACTATATAATTTTCTGAAAAAAAATATGGTTTTTGTCTCTTGGGGTCATTTTAATCCAAATTCCCCTGTACCACATCCTTTACATCAATGTAGATTTGATATATGTTATTCTCCTCAATACGTAAATGCAGATATATTTGTATGTCTTGCATAAGGTACTTCCCTAGAATTTATATATAACTAGTGCCTTCTTTTTCTCCTTTTATCTGGTTAAGGAAAATATGGTAAAGGACCAACCAATACTGTATCCTTTATCTTTTTTTTTTTCTCCCCTATTTACATGGGATTTCTTAAACATCGCCTTTACTGTTGTGTGCTCCTGTTGGGTTGACTGGACCGTGAAGTGGAATTTGACAAGTGTGGTTGTTCACTTTTTCTTTGTGCTTTATCCAGTGAATTGGTTACATCTTATGCTCGTCACCTGGAGAATAAACATGATATGCTTCTTGGGATGCTGTTTGAGCGTGGGACCTACAAGAAACTCTATAGCTATCAGCATCTTATAAATGGATTTGCTGTTCATCTTTCCCCGGAACAGGTGAAGTCTTGAGTTATCTATATTACTATTCTAGTCATAACCATTTTATTTTTAATTTGTTTGAGATGATTTCTACATTCTGTTTTGCTCATGCTGTCCTCTTATATTCGTAGGCAGAAATTTTAAGACGTGCTCCTGGAGTGAAATCTGTTGAAAGGGACTGGAAAGTGAGGAGACTTACAACACATACACCACAATTTTTAGGACTTCCAACAGGGGTATGGCCTACAGGAGGTGGTTTTGATCGGGCTGGAGAAGACATTGTAATTGGATTTGTGGACTCAGGGATCTATCCACACCACCCAAGCTTTGCAACACATAATACTGACCCATATGGGCCACTTCCGAAGTATCGAGGAAAATGTGAAGTTGATCCAGATACTAAAAGGAGCTTTTGTAATGGGAAGATTATTGGAGCACAACATTTTGCTCATGCTGCAATAGCTGCAGGGGCATTTAATCCTATAATTGATTTTGCTTCTCCTCTAGACGGGGATGGGCATGGAAGGTTAGGCTTTTTTTCCTTCTTAATTAACTTCTTTGCTGAGGAATGAGCTGTTGATAGCCAACACCAACAACACCAACAGCCTTATAGCATTGTGAAATCAGCTATACGGATCATAGGAAGCCATTGGGCTCTATCAAAAACCAACTTTTCAAATATATTATTTACCCAGTGATCCCATTTTATAATTTTCTTAAGTGTCCTTCTTGAGATCCCTCCACATCTTTTCACAAGACTAAAAACTATTTGATTAACCCTCCTCACAGGTGCCTCTAGCAACTTTCTTTATATATGTCCAAATCACGTTAATCGATTTTCTACCAATTTTTCCTTGATAGATGCTGTATCTACTTTTCCTTGTATACAATTATTACGGATTTTGTCCTTTCTTGTAAGGCCACACATCCATTTTAACATTCTCATCTCTACTACTCCATCTTTTGCTCTTGTTGTTTCTTCAATGTCTAACATTCACTAGCTGTTGACAGCCATGATAATAAATTTCTTTCACTTAAATTGCAAAATGCATCCTGTTATGCTTAGTTGATAATAAATAACTCATCCTTTAAATTTATAGGATCCATCATCTGGTATATGTTGAAAATTTATCTTAGCCTGGTACTGTCTAACTATCCTGCCATGTGTTCTTAGTTTGTCAGAAATCTTTAAACACTGTATACTGCCTCTGAAGTAGGAGATCTCTAGTATCTTTTCCTAAATTCTTGTCGTTATGTGTTGATGTCTAAAGATGCCATTATTTTCATCATTCGCAATTGCGCACAATTGGTTGGGCTGGGGCAATTCTTCCATCTGGTCCTGAACTGGGTGAATGTAACTTTGTGTTGGAAGCACTAACTTTGTTGCTCTATTTTATTGCCTCTTAAAAGCATTCGATAATAAGATGTAATTTTTAGAGCTTAGAAGCATGCCTGCTAATTTTCTTTCAGTGAACTATCATATTATTTGGACTAGGGGAGAACTTCAAATTGTTCTCCCTTGCAAAAGATGCTGTGACTCATCTATTAGCAACCATAGTAGATGTGATTTATATATGAGAACAAACGAAAAAAGAACACTACGTGTTGATGCCCAAATCATGATAGCTGGAGTTCTCTCATGGGATGAAACTAGATGGACGAGTATGCTTCATTGATAGGATTGACTATTCCATATCTTGTAATTTGATCACTTTTATTTATTTTAACATTTCCCCATTTTTCCTTGCATCACATCTGGCAGTCACACAGCAGCTATTGCAGCTGGGAATAATGGAATTCCTGTAAGGATGTATGGCCATGAATTTGGGAAAGCAAGTGGCATGGCTCCCCGTGCCAGGTGAGGAATAATAGTCCACCAAGTTTTTGTTTGAATTAAAAGTTGGAACTACAGCTTTTCGCCGCATCAGACACTTGGCATATTTGTGTATAGGATTGCTGTATATAAGGCTCTTTACAGACTTTTTGGAGGGTTTGTTGCGGATGTAGTTGCTGCTATTGACCAGGTATATATATGGTTATTTTATTTGTCCATGTTTTCTTTCTGTCTTGTCTAGCATTTGTCATGAGGATTTGGCTTAAATCATTTTATTCCTGTTCCTTCACATAACTTTCCTGTTTATAGTTCGTTGTTAACTCACTGGCTTTGGATGAAAAATTCTGAAGTGTTGCTTTCCCGGATCTCTAGAAAAATTTCCTCTGAATTTCTTATGAAGAGATGCTATCTCAGCAATCAACATAAAGCTGAACAGTTTGTCTTATTTCTTTGATCTACATTTTCATATATGAGTACTGTTGCAAAGTTTATCTCAAAATGTCTAATTATCCAAAATTGAGGTCAACAGGCTGTACATGATGGGGTGGATATACTCAGCCTTTCAGTGGGACCAAACAGTCCTCCAGCAACCACCAAAACCACATATTTGAACCCTTTTGATGCTACACTTCTTGGAGCTGTCAAAGCAGGTGTATTTGTTGCCCAGGCTGCTGGAAATGGTGGTCCTTTTCCTAAGACCTTGGTTTCATATAGTCCATGGATAGCATCTGTAGCGGCAGCAATTGATGATCGTAGATATAAAAACCATCTGACCCTTGGAAATGGAAAAATATTGGCTGGACTTGGGTTGTCACGTGAGTAAGCCAACTTACCACATTTCTTCAGATAATTTGTTCTCAATAGGGAAATGATACTGGGAAATATGACATTGAAGATTGAGGTTGAAATCCTATTCAAGAAAATTGCTATATGTTTCGAAAAATTAGGCATTTTGAGATAATCCTATTCAAGAAAACTATCACCCCCTACATAAAATAAAAGGGAAAGAAAGAAAAGTAAAGAAGAATAGATGAAATATCTGGATATCAAAAATTGTAGAACATTTATGGAATTTAGTCCCTCTTTACATCTTAGCTTCACTAATTCTTTTTGTTTTGTGAAATTAATTCAACTTTAAAAGCTATGTTGTCATAAAGTGAATACGTGGGTTTTTTTTTGGAGAATTAAGGTCATCTTAGTGTTCTGTAAATTGTATGCTGACATGCCTCAGCACTTTTTTGGTTGTCTGCATTTCATTTGCTGTTGTAGCTGCCCATAGATATTCAGTCTTTGTGTATCGCTAAAGGATATTTAATGGCTTTGTGCAGCTTCAACACATGCAAATCAATCATATAAATTGGTTGCTGCAAATGATGTGCTGTTAGATTCTTCAGTTATGAAATACAGCCCCACAGATTGCCAGAGACCAGAAGTTTTAAACAAGAACTTGGTAGAAGGGAATATTCTTCTTTGTGGCTATTCTTTTAACTTTGTTGTTGGTACAGCATCAATAAAGAAAGTCGCAGAAACAGCCAAGGCTCTTGGCGCAGTTGGATTTGTTCTTTGTGTGGAAAATGTTTCTCCTGGAACAAAATTTGATCCAGTTCCTGTTAGCACTCCTGGAATTCTTATTACAGACGTCAGGAATTCAAAGGTGCTTGACTCAACTTTGTTGGCATATTTGTGTAAAGGCTGATCCATTATGATTTGGCCAAAACAAAAACAAAAAAGAAAAGATCTTGCATGATTTATGACAACTGCTATCAGTTGCCATCTGTGTTATCTCTTAGCCAATAACTGGTTATACCTGTGTTTTGTTTTTTTTTTTTGGGGGGGGTTGGGGGGGCTTCCACCTGTTCTAAATAACATCTGTTATTATGATCACAAAAATTTCATACTAATCTTGTGATTTGTTGCTTGCAAATCACTATTGTTTAGGAACTTATAGATTATTATAATATCTCTACACCAAGGGATTGGACTGGACGGGTGAAGAGTTTCAAAGGTACAGGTAAGATTGGGGACGGGTTGATGCCTATTCTCCACAAATCTGCACCCCAGGTGGCATTATTCTCTGCTCGAGGGCCAAATATAAGGGACTTCAGCTTCCAAGATGCAGATCTTCTCAAACCTGATATTTTAGCTCCCGGTTCATTGATTTGGGCTGCTTGGTCTTTAAATGGAACTGATGAGCCTAATTACATTGGTAAGCCAGTAATGATTTATCTAAGTTGTTGATGTCTGAATGTTGAGGCTTACCTGGATGTTGTGCTGCTTGAAACAGAATTCTTTTTCTATTTTGTCTGCGTTGATAACGTATCAGTCTAAGACAGCCTCGTGGTAGAAAAAACAGAAGAACTTATAGAAAAGAGCCATCATACTAATGAATTTATGGATTTTTCTTTTATTTTTATACAAGAAGAAATATGCTCTAAGTATATTTATATGGATGTTTGAGGTTCTTTCTTTTTCTGATCTTTAATGTAAATTGCTTTGAACAAATAAGATTCCAGGTAATTTATGCTCTAATATAAATAAGTGGAACTGTCTAGGACTTCCTAAAAATTATCATTTGGTTCCCTATTTTGCCCTTTTATTCTTGGTCAACTTTAGAAGACTTATTATTAGATTTGTTTTGTTTAAAATGATAAATGGCTCAAACAGGAGAGGCATTTGCCATGATATCTGGAACTAGCATGGCTGCACCACATATAGCTGGGATAGCTGCTCTTATTAAGCAAAAGCATCCGCATTGGAGCCCAGCAGCTATTAAGTCAGCGTTGATGACAACGTCAACAACTCTAGACAGAGCAGGAAGGCCTCTTCTAGCGCAGCAGTATTCTGAAACAGAAGCCATGAAGTTGGTCAAAGCTACTCCTTTTGATTATGGGAGTGGCCATGTCAATCCAAGAGCTGCCTTGGACCCTGGACTCATCTTTGATGCAGGTTTGCTTTCTTAATTCCCCTAAAATAACAATTTCGTTTGTACAATTCTTTTATAAATGCTTCATTAGCTTGAAATGAGGAATCAGGCAGGTGAAGTCTGTGAAATTTTTTGAAGCTAGTTTCCAGAGGATTACTCAAGTTATCAAAGTCAACTTGAAAGAACTTAATAAATCATGTCTGAGGCATGTAGCACCTGCTAGAGCTGTTTGCTTGTTCTGCAAAATTTCATGAAACCACCGGTTTACTTTTTCCTTGCCACTCCACATCTTTCAAGATGCTTGGCAATAAAATTGAAAGTTGCTAGAATATGGCAGATAATTTCATGTTCATGACAATTGGAATAGACTTGTGAATCTTCTTTAAATAGATGCGCAGGGAGAGATATAGTTAAATTTAGTTCTTTTATATATTTAAGGCTAAGATCTGGATCTTCTATGCCTCAGTTTCTATTCTTTGGCTTTTTGTAACATTGGGCTCCTGTAACAAAATTTATTTATAAACCAATGAAATAAAAAGCAAAAAAAGAGAAATTAATAATAAAACAAAAAGATGCTGCTCTAATATTGCTAATAATTTTGCAGGATACAACGATTACTTGGGATTCTTGTGCACTACACCCGGGATTAATGTTAATGAAATAAAGAACTACACAAACTCACCGTGTAACAATACCATGGGCCACCCATCAAATTTAAACACCCCATCAATTACAATTTCCCATCTAGTGCGAACTCAAACCGTGACCCGGACTGTCACAAATGTTGCTGAGGAAGAAACCTATGTAATGACTGCCAGAATGGACCCGGCTGTTGCCATTGAATTGAGCCCTCCTGCAATGACTGTCAAAGCAGGTGCATCACGTAGATTTTCTGTGACTCTCACTGTTCGTTCAGTAACAGGAATGTATAGTTTTGGAGAGGTGCTATTGAAAGGAAGCAGAGGGCACAAGGTGAGGATCCCTGTTCTGGCCAATGGATACCCTCGATAGCTTGGGCACAAGGTGAGGATCTCTGTTATTGAAAGGAAATAATGCGTGTAATATTCTTTTATACTTGTGGGAAATAATGAGTGAAGCTAGATTTATTGGTCTATAATATATAAGTATTCAATAGGTGTCATGTAAAGGTAAGATGGTGCAAGGGAGAGACTCAGTTTCTTCAACTCAAATTTTTGCTAATATGTACTTGTTGAAATGGTTCTTCATGAAAGACTTTGGCATGTATCATGTACCTGCCCCTTACCAGGAGAAATGCTTCCTTCGGAGGTATAACTTGTCAAAATAATTAGATTATGACATTTGGCATCAACGGAAGATCCGAATGACCTCTTTGGTACCAGGTAAGAAAGGGATTTTTCTTTTCCTAAATAATGTTTATTATGTTATACAAAGATCATTTTAAATTTTTAAATTTTTTATTTATTGTAGTCTGTATATCAAATAGACTTCAAATTCTAGACTAACTATTGGCTAAATCAAGAGCATGTGTTTGCAATAACTTGCAAACTTTTAAATTTGGTAATTCACTGGAGAATTCAATGCTTTTCAGGATGAACATTTTTTTTATAACAAACAGGATGAACCATTAGATGCAGATATTCTCATACTAATAATTTTTTTTAAGAAAAGAATGTTTGAATTTCAAAATGGAATTTACAAGTAAATTCAAAAATAAATTGCAAACGAGAAATGTTGGACAGTGCGTTCTATATTCTCAGTTAGAAGTATTTTAGGCAACTGCAGATCTTTTTTATTGGCCAAAGGAAACTGCAGATTAGAACGTGAGGCGAGGTATCATCTTCAAATTATGAGAAGTTCAGCAACATGAGTAAGAAATGTTAGAACCCCTAAGAAATATTCATCTTCATCTTCTCGCCATTCAGTCATTCACAATCTTTGCAGGTATTTGATTTTCTCTGTTCTAATGGATTCAGTTGGCAATTAGTGATGAATGTTGTTCTGATCAAAGATACGGATGGTTTTAATACACATGTCTGAAAATTAATCGTGTTAAACTTGAAACCTGAGTTTTTTTTTTTGTTTGGGCCACAAACCCTGAGTTCAATAATTAGCTAATTACAAAAATTAATCAATTAAAAATTATGAGGGGAAAATCCATTTTATTATAAAACTAACAGAAATATAAGTAATTTGATAAGAGCAAAACAGAATTGTAGAAATGAGAAGTAGAGAAGCATACTTCTCTTTCACTTTGATGTGGACAATGCTTTGTATATGACATTTTTTTTTTGATAATTTGTATATGACATTTTTTTGTAAGTCTCTAACCATTAACCATTAAAGACTAATTGTAGGCCCCAAAAAAACATCATTAAAGACTAATTAAAATGTTACAATGTACTCCTTTTTTTAAATATTAGGATGTACATTATTCATAATCCATACATCCTTGGTACAAAAAGTGCCTCCCACATAATCAATTGGATTTGTGAATGTAATAAGGAAAGTAAAATTGAATGCCGTTGACCAAAAAAAAAATTGAATGCCAACAGTTGAAGGTTACGAACATCTTCAAAATGCAATTATTTACAATAATAATAACATTAACCATATCCCATTAAGAGGTTAGCTATATGGATCATAGACGTTAATGAACTCTATCAAACATCATCTCTCCAGATAAATTATTTATTAAGAAGTCATTCTTTATAACTTCTCTTAGTATTCTTTTTGGTCTTCCTTTATACCTTTTAATAGATTTTCAAGCCATTTGGTCAACTCTCCTTATTGGCTTCTCTTGTCCTCTTTTTTGTACATGCTCAAATCATCTTAAATAATTTTTCACAATTTTCTCCTCGATAAGTGCTACTCCAATTTTTCTTTGTATATAATTATTTCTTATCTTATCCATTTTTGTATAACCATACATCTATTTCAATATTCTCATATCTACTATTCACATCTTATGCTCTGTCACAGCCTAATATTCACTACCATATAGTATTGCTGATTTTATTGCAGTGCGATAAAATTTCTCTTTAAATAATTAAAGATAACAACATCTAAATATCAAACAATGAAAGATAACATACAAAAATAATCAATATATCGATATTATATATATATATATATTAAAAATTATAGAAAGTCCAAGAATTTATAAGCCATAAACTATAGGCTTTTCTTACAAATTTTTTTGTTCTGAATTCTGAGTAAAGCACATGATTCACATTCGGTGAAATTAATTTCAAAATTTCATACACAGGAAGAAACTGCATTCAAGAACAGAAATTAAATTAAACATGTTACTCTCTTTAATAAATATGTAGGTAGTACTGTGCTTAAATTCTCGAGTGTTTGTTCCCTCGTAGTGTTAAATTCCATCCATTCATATTGTTATTTATTAGCATCTAGAAAAGGTCATACAAGACAAGATTAGCCAAAATTGATAATCGATGTCTAGATTCTTATGATGAGACAACTTCAATGGTCAGGAATAAAATACGGTTATCAAAGCAAATGCATAAAAAATATAATAGTAATAGTCGAATGTGAAATTAATTTATTTTAAGTTAATTTTAATTTGTCAAATCAATTTGAATGGTTTAGACTTTAGATTTTTTTTTTTATAAAATTAAAAAATTACGTGTATTTTTTTTTCTTGTTTATGTCAAAGACATAGTATTTTGTTGCTCTGTCTTCCACTACATTCTTGCAATTTTTTCTCCTATACACTTAAATTAAACCAAACTACATGGCACATGCACATCATCAGGCAATAAATGCACGATATTTGGTCTCATATATCTTTTCCTTAACGAGATAGCTGTATCTATTTAAATTTGGATTCTTCATATTTAGTAAAAATAAATGTATACTGTTTAGTAAAATAAAAAATAAAAAAGATATCATACATACTTCCTTATATCACTAACTATCCTATTACACATAACTAGATTGGATCCCTTGAATTTCAATTGATAAATAGTACAACTTAATAAAAATTGTTAAGTACATAAGATTCAATATGACTGAAAAATGAGTTATAGAGTTCCTGCTTGGTGAATTAGGACACCATTAATAATAGGTTAATAGACTAAATATTTACTATACAATTTGATTAGAATTAATGATCGCACTTAATGCTTAACACTTTTATTTTTAAATTTAAAAGGGTTCAGCTCCATGATTTCAACCCAAAATATAATGGTCATTATTACATGGGCTTGAGATGTTATATAGAGCTTTAAAACCACTATATAAGTGAGGTTTTAATGTAGAAGACGCACATAAGCTTTAGGATTCATGCATTATATAATTTTGTTTATTGAGAGATTGTAATATCATGAAGAAATATTCAAGGTTTGCATCAGAATTTTCTTGGAAATATAGGAAAGGATAGAGTTTTAATTTTTGGGTTTTTGGGCATTTGGGTGACATACATGAAGTTTAATAATTATCCAGTATTACCCACTTAAATTTGACCCAAGTCAGGCTCGAATTGAAAGAAAGCTACCCAACGTGACATTTTTTTTTAATCTACAAGGCTCACTCGTCGTTGTTTCTTCTCTACTAATATTAAAAGATTTAAAACACGTGATTTGATACATCAAAATCCTTAATTGAAGACGCACAACCCTATTTTTTCTCCTATTCATCATTTTTGGTCAAGAAATCTTTGCAGATTTAAAACTTATAGCTTTAGATTGATTACATGATAAGAAAATAACATTTAATCACTAGATTATGCGTGCAAGGATTGGCTTACAGTTGGTGTCTATAATTGAGGTACAAATTGAGAAATTAATTAAGGATACACTAGAGTACAATTTGATAGAAATATGAATTCTCAAAATAGTTGATAAATAGTTGAGTTTTTTAAATATATCATTCTTGATTTAATTCTCGGTTGTATGTATGAAAAAAATATTTTATTAAAAGAGATAAAATTTACGTTGATAATATCTACGTCTCGAAAGGATTAATCTTTAACTGTCAGTTATGAATACCCTAAATATTAAAAAAAATATAAGTTATGGGAAAAGATTCAAATCCAAGGCAACAATGTTATTTGGGAATCACAATTAAAAACTAATAGAAATGATTAATTATAAATAAGGACTTTTAACTAATAAAGAGTAGTAAGAATTAAAAGATTGAGAAATAAAATTAAAAAATAAGTATTAAAAATCTTATTTTATAATAAATTTATTATTTTAATTTCAAATGTGATTCACGTTTCCTAATCCTTCTCAAAGGGCAGGAAATGTGGAACATACAAAAAGTAATTTGGATATTTCGGTACTAAAAAGAATGATTAAACAGATATTCATCCTAAGGGCACGAATGTCATTTTACGAGAGCATAATAAGCGTAGGGCTAATCTTGTGTACGTATATATAACCACACGCGTCCTTTACAGTCCCGTTGTCTCTCGATGGGCGCCAAGGCCACGATCTTTACATTCAGACAAAGCCTCTTCGATCCCCTCAATGCAAAAACCAAAGCTCTAGCCTCTAAGCATTCATCGCCGTCCTCGTAATCGTCTCTCAATTTGCAGCCATAGCATACCCCTCCCTCTCCTTCTCCAACTTCTCAAATGGTACGTTCTCTGTTTCCTTTCCTCCTGTTTTATTCATTTCTATTTCTAATCTCTCTGCTCTGCTCTATCTGGCTTCCCTTCGATTTCCTTTCTTTAATCTAATCTTCTTTCGAAAGCCTCGCTGTTTTCTGGAAAAAAGTTTTGTTCTTCTGGAAATGTGAAAGCGATGCGACGAAAGTAGCCCAGGCTTCCTCCATACTTGAATTGATTTGATTGGTTGGCTCTTAATTAAGTAATCCTATTTTTTCCTTGCGTGTTTTCGTTCACTTAACGCTAATAGGTGAAATCATTTCATGCAAGGAATCATCCATCCCAAAAATATGCTATGTCCCTTACTTTTCCAGAAACGCGTTCACGGCCGAAATCTCCAGCAATATAAAACGAATTTCTCTTCTCTTTTAAGAGTCAAAAGTGGTGATCTCAGTTCCCACTACTCTCTTTGACCATTTTTTTTTCTTTTCTAAAACCAAGTTTAATTTGTTCATAAACATTGATTGATTTTTCTGGATGCCAGATTGTGTTTGGATTTATCATCGATTTATGACTTCGAATGATTCTCGTTTGCGCGCAAATTCTGCGTCAAATGGGTGCTTCTCTGGTTGTCTGCAGGCCAAGAAAAGATTGTAGTTATCGCTGCCTGCAGAGAAAAACCAAATTTTTTGCAATTAACAAGTGGTACTTTCTTAATTATCGGGAATCTCAAGCCATTGAAGTTTTCTGTAAAGTGATTTTCCCTCCTTCCAATCTTTCCTTATTTTTCGGCCATAAATCAGTACTAGCAAGCACGGATTTTCTTGTATTACATGAAGTCACGATAAATTGTACTCACTTTATACTAACTTATATATGATACATTATATTCAATTTATTATAAATTTTATATCAAATATATATAGAGAGTGTATTTTGTGCAAATACACTACACACTCATCTTAATTAAAACTATTGTTTATGTAATATAAGATAATATAATATAAGATTGAATCTGCCTTCTTCAATTTTTGTTTTATGTTACTGCCACTTGGCGAGTATATAAATCGGTTTCAATATAGTAATCTTTCACATGCGAGCTTGGGTGGCGATTATTTTTATGAAACATACACAACAGGACAAGTAAAGTAAATAATATAAGACATTGCACACTTGTCTTAATTTATTTAAAAGCGTGGATATTTAATTTTAATCAATCCCAAATGAAATTCCATATTCGTGAACGTTCTTGTCCCTTTCTTGATAAATTTGAATAATGCGTTAGGTACGTGAAATTTGATTTAATTTGAAAAATACAAGGAGAAACGCTTGCAAATCATTTTGTTTCTATATGCTTAAGTTTTTTTTTTCTTCTTTTTTTTGAATTGGCCGAAAAAAAGTATTTGTGTTGGGTGTGGAGCAGGTAAGCAAAAGCAAGGAGGAGATGAAAGTTATCGTGACGATGCCATTCTCATCAGGAGACTCCGACGCAATTTATAGAGCCCCTAATCTCTTGCAACGTATACTAAGTCTGTTTAAGAATATACGGCCTGGATCAGATCTCACTCGCTTCCAAGTAACTTCTTCCCCCTATTCCTTAATTTTATTTTTTTAAAACGGAGACATAATTTTATATTTTTATGCGACTATTTTAAAATGTAAAACTTATAGAATGTGAATTAATTATATCTAAAAATGTAATAATATCTAAGTCAACAAAATTTGACATTGAATTTTAGATAAAATACATGATAGAATGGCAAATTTAGATCATTTTCCAAAAAAAAAAAAGCAACATTATTCCTTTCATAATTATTGGGATTAAACCGAAAATTTTATAAAATCAAATTACCAAAAATAAATTCAAAGAGTTAAATTTTATACTCTCCACTTTTCCGTTACTAGGTCCTCATTTGGTACATCAAATGCAATAAAAGGAAAACAAGAATTGAAAGAGAAAACAATTAATAGAAATAATAATATAATAAATATTATATATCTAATTATTGACAAAAGAAAAACTAAAAAAATTTCATTTCTCCGTTCCAAACACTACCTTTTTTTTTCCAACGATTCCAAAACTCCCTAGTCTTCCACTCTTCCTGAAAAATAATTATTGACAATGATCAATTAATACAGTAAATATTATGTTAGCAAAACATAATTTCTCATCATAAACAGTAATTGAAGATTTGTTATAAAAATATATAATCCTCTTAAAAATTCAAGAGCTGCTGCATTTCCGAAGATTTCTTTGTGTGACTTATAGTTGTTGCTGCGTGCAGCTGCCGCCTCTGTTTAATTTCCCAAAGTCACAGCTTCAGTGCTACGGTGAGTCAGTGTACTGCACAGCGTCAGACTTGCTAAGCAAATGCAACAGTGAGCAGAATCCAGTGGATCGGTTCACATCTGTGGTTGCATGGAGCATCTCTACGACTCGCCCTCCGGTTTTTGGACTTGCTCCTTATAACCCCATTCTTGGAGAGACCCACCATGTTTCTAGGGCCAATCTCAACGTCCTGCTTGAACAGGTACCTTGTTTTTCCCTCCTGCATTCCCCTTTTTCTCCTCAGTGGCACGATTTCATTCATGCTTAAATGATTTTTTGTTCTTTTTGTATTCAATTAGAGTTATATATAGCCGCGGATATGTCTCCATCTAGTTCGATTTATTATAAATTTGGTACAGGGTCTAAGCTTCTTTATAATTAATTAGCCCCCTGGCCAAGCTCTTGATTGATGATACAACATTAAGATTACTGGATGGATTGTGGGCTAACATCTTTGCAGGTTTCACACCATCCTCCAGTATCTGCCCTACATGCAACGGATGAGAAGGAGAACATAGAGATGATATGGTGCCAACAACCTTGTCCAAAGCTTTATGGTATCTTGACTTCATATAAGCAATTAAAGTCTAATACTTGCTGCTTACCATGTTTTGATGGCAATAATTTGATCTGTTTATCAATGGGTTTTACGCAAACTGATATAGGCACTTCGGTGGAGGCTCAAGTTCATGGTAAACGGCAGTTGAAGCTCCTAAATCATGGAGAAACATATGAAATGAATTGTCCTCACCTCTTAATCAGAACTCTTCCGGTCCCTGATGTTGATTGGGTTGGAAATGTTAACATTCGGTGTCTAGAAACTGGTCTGCTGGCAGAGTTAAGCTACAAAAGTAATTCTTTTCTCGGATTTGGGGGAAACCGTAGATTGATCAAAGGGAATATCCTCGATTCTTCATCATTGAAAGTTATTTATCAAGTAGATGGTCATTGGGATAGGTATCTTCCGTTAAAGCATCTGTCTGTATCCTAAAAGTTAATGCCTTTCCCTTTTTTCTGCGACTAGTAGTAGTGGTCATGACTATGAAGTGCTTGATTGTAATAATTTGATAATGCCATATTTCTTATCCACTTTCATAATGCAGAACTGTGACAGTAAAGGACACAAGTAATGGGAAGGTTAAAGTAATATATGACGCAAATGAAGTCATTTCAAGGCTCCAAACTCCAATTGTCCACGATCCACAGGTTACAAATTTGTATTCTCCATCTCCGTTCCTCTTGATCTTTTTACATCCAAGACTTTTCTTCTAATGAACCAAGATTTTCTGGGGTGGCCTGCAAAAAGATTTTCTGAAAGGGAAGATAAATATTCCTACAACATTTATTCCTTTATGAAAGAACACATTTTTTCCTACGAGTTCATTTACGCATAACAGTTTATTTTAACAACACGCGAACTTCCTTTGTTTTTTGTCTCTTCCATTAAGATATCTATTCTTTAAAAATGAAATGAAGGCTTTTCTATTCTTTTCCCTTTAGTTTTTCACAACAGTTCAATTTTTTGCACTGTGTTTGAATGGTGACATGAGATTCTCTTGTTGATCAGAGTGTAAAGCCAACAGAGTCAGCCCTGGTTTGGAGTGAGCTTAGCGAAGCCATATTGAGCAAAGAGTGGGAGAAAGCAAGAGAAGCAAAGAAAGCTGTGGAGGAAAGACAGAGGAAACTGGCGAGAGAAAGAGAGTCAAGAGGAGAAAATTGGATTCCTAAACATTTTGCGGTGTTTCATAGCAAAGAAGGTGGCTGGGAGTGCTCGCCCATTGAGAAATGGGTCCCCTCTGCTCCCATCTCAGCCCTGTAATTTATTATACTTCTGTTATGTATTTTTAACTGAAAACCACTCGTACATGCGATGCAGGTATTGTTCCTTCTGTTAGGTTTGAAAAACAGAGCCTATGATTGCAATTACAATGTGTAAATTTTTTCCTCATTACACGTATCTAATATTAAATAAATGTGAGTGTTTTATGGTAAAATGTAATAGAATCATAATCAATATTATGTAATATTGATCCTAATTTTTAGTGAAATCCCTACACCACTACATGCGATAGAAATCATCATCTTAATTCCTTTGTTTACAGCATAACATTTACAGATAGAGTAAAATACATTCATCCTTCTTCTATTTTACCTTAATCATAGAGATCTCCCTTCTATTTTGAAAATCTACGTAGATCTCTCTTAAAATCAAAAGTTATGTTATACAAATCTCTTCTCTATTTTTAAAATTCTATTTTCTTCCATCCAACCAGTTAGTTAACTATTAAATCACTTGTTCAAATTTTTTTGGATCAAAATATCCTTTTTGACTTTAATATTATTAAAAAAATTGAATCATTTATGTTAGCAAAAAAATTAATACATATATTTTTAAACTTTTTTATCATATTATAAAATTAATTGATGAATAATTTTATAGTTTTAAATTATTTAAACACATTTATTTAAACTTATTCATTTGGTAATCTTTTAAGCATAGGCATTCATTGCAGAAAATTTTCAAACATGTATTTTTTAATTTTTATTAGATTATAAAAATGATAAAATTATGATCATATTATAAAATTTATTAATTTTATAACCCATGAAAAATTAATCAAAATAAATTTTGTTAAAAAATAAAAGAAGGAACAACTTATTGAATTAGAGATTCAATATAATGAGGGATAAATTGGTAAATATAATTAAGATTAACATGATTTTTAATTAAAAAATAGTATTTTTAGAATCTTTTAGGAATATTTTTAATAGTGTTAACAAATTAGATTAAAGTATACGTTTTTAAAATAAATGGGAGATCTCTATAATTAAAACGGAATAGAAGAGAGGTCAAAGTATTTTATTCTAAAAAATATTAAGTATACATAAGACACATTTTGCACAGCACAACATAAAAGAACTATGATAATAAGTTATTGAAATGTCATCTCTAAACAACATTCGAAGTTGTGTTAGTTACTCTTCCTTTCAAATCAAAAATTAAAATTCTCAAAACCCTGATTGCTTATTACTCGAGATACATCAATGTAGAGTTCATCATGTATGAATGTAAAATAGGAAATCTATAGCTCAATATTGCACAAACTCTCAGCATCTTATTTATATTAATAGCAAATGATATAAACTAATATGAAATTGTCCTTTTACATATTGAATGATAGCTTAGAATCAAATAGGGTAATAGTAATTCTAGGGACACTGATGATATCACACAGTAGCAGGTTTATGATTTTTGCCCAGAGGGACATCAAAGATGAGTGATAATTGGTGCTCTTCTAATGACAATTTTCCTTCAATTTTTTTTAATTTTCAAATCAAAATTATTATATCATTTCACTATATGAATATCTATAAAAACATAGACAAATAAAAAGAGCAAAATTTTTATTTTATCATTAACTTTCATCAAAATTAATAAATATTAATAAATAAATAAATAAAATGAATAACTGTTTTCACAAATAAATAAACAAATAATTTTACAATTATTAAAAGAATCAACTTAATGTTGGTCTCTTATACAACATTGCAAAAAATTTTATATGATATTAAAGAAGAAGCAAATTTTAGTTGGAAAAAAGTTGGGGGGGGGGGGAGTTTCTTACAATTTTAAAAAGTTAAAAATTTTATTATATAATTCAAATAATCACATCAATCTTCAAAATAATAAATGAAAAGTCAAAAACAACTTTACTCTTCTGTTATTCCTCAAGAAGCAATCCACCGCAGGCCTCTCTCTCTTTTTTTGGTTCTATATCTAATCGTCTCGTCTCATCTCTCTCTCCAACTCAGCGACTCCATCTTTCACTGCCGCCTCCTACCCGAAAGAGGAAGATGAAATCCAGAGTGACGACTCCGTCTTTCAGTGAGTTCAAAATCATAAGATGAATGGGGTCATAAAAGAAAGCCAATATATAGTTGTATATATGTAAATGTCTGAAAGCCAGTGCGAGCAACTGCCTCACTAAACACAACCTAGTTCCGCCACTGATATCACATTTGCTTCAGTAATATGTTTACTGGTATAAATGATAACAATCAAATGTATATCATTACACAGACTTAGTAACATGTCAATATATCTTATCAACATAATAAGTACACTAATTTTCAACCTCTATGTAGCAGTAATGAAGTGATGCCTCTGGAAACAATATTCAAAAAAATTTTACCCTTTGATCTTAATGTAGCGGATAGAGTTTCCAAATGCATGTGTTTCCGATGCTTCCATACTCATATATGAAGAAAACTCCACCATTGCTAAACCTCATTGTAACAATGACCCCATCATGAACCTTTTTCTATTCAAACGTCAATGACTTGAGCGGATGAGGCAACTTAGCTAGCAGCCAATGCATTAATTTATATTATACTAATTTAATTCTTCACGCACTAACCTATTCATGAATAAGGCATTGGTGAGAAGTCATTGAGAGTGTACCATTAGATTGGATAAATGTCACCATCTCAATGAGAGCAAAGCGTGTATATATATATATATATGTTTGTGTTTGAAAGTTGTAAAATTGCAATATTATAATAGTACAATGTGTAAATGAAAATTAAATGCATGTATAGATATAAATCCATCGCAAGGGAAAAAATGCTTTTGCATTAGGGAGGTCAATTGAAATTGGGTGATTAAATATGTGATCGCCTATGCCATTTTATTGAACCAAAAAGGTTTACTGTAATTATAGCAAGCATTGGTAAATACAAAAGAAATCATGGCAATGGTTGGTTGATTGACAGAAACAATGAAGAAAATGCTAACCCTTCATGCCAATTTTGGTCAACATTATACAACTAGAATTGATCCAAAGCATGGAATTGACTTTTTACGTGGTAATACATTTTAAAAAATCAACCTTAAATATTCTCCAGCAATGATATACCATGTGTGGAGGGAAATGAATGCTCACGTACATGGCAATGATAGTTCCACTATCTAGAATGTTTAGAAGTAATAAAATCAGAGTTAAGAGTTAGATGTAATTGTTGTGCAAAACAAAAATAAAGATGTATTAATTAAGATGGATTTTTTCATGAAAATTGGTGTTGTCATTGAATAATTACTTTTATAGGCTTTTTCTTTTACATTCTTAGCTAGAGGTGTAATTAGGGAGATCCTTCCTAGAAAATGGCTCTTAATTATCTTTCTTTTGATATATAGCCACTCGTTGTAAAATCATTTTTTTTAAATAATGAAAGTTATTACATTATTATTAAAAAAAAACATAAAACATTCTCAATCAAAAAATTGCCTAATTAGTTAAGTCGAATATTAGGGTATAGGTCAAATTTAAATAAATATTTTTTAAAATTAAATTATTAATGCAATGATTATGGAAAATTGCAGGTTAATTGGAGTCTGTATATTCACATTACAAATGTTTGTCTCCACAAGTTGAACTAAACGTAAGAAAGAAAATAGAAGTATTCATGGATAGTTGACCTGGATCTTTATTTATTTTAAATTAGTAGTAATCAATTATATATTCAAAAGAATTTAGTGATTTGCCGTGAAATCAAAATAGCTTTTACTAATTTTAATTAATTGGATCATTTGCTAATTGAATAGATTTTATTGTGATAGGTTGTAACTTATAACAAATTTAAAATTAAAAACAATCATTTATAACAATTTAATGGATCCACCAATTTTGAAAGTAATCAGTCAATTAAATTATTATACTTTCTAATTATCAAATTTATTTCTCAATCACATGTTTAAATCTTAATTCAATATTATTTTGTAAAATTTGACATAAATTCTTATGAATTCAAAATAATTAAACAATTTAATAATTAAAAAATTTAAATGTCACATAGAAAATGACTTGTTAATTATTAATTTTGTAATTTGAAATTTTTTATAGAATGAACATCAAATATTACAATAATCCCATAATAAAAACTGAGTGACAGGATTAATATAATTGGATAATACTTACTTATTTCTTCAATTATAGAGAGAAAAAATAACCCCACATATTGAGATTCTTTCCAAATTAATTCAAATTGGATTATTTGAAATTTAAACAAAAGGAAAAGACATTTGGGAAATTTTTTGATTGGATTATTTGAAATTGATTTTATGCAAATTAATTAAATATTCAAAAAATTTTATTAGTAATAAAAAGTTAAATTAAAACCTACTTGCCACAAAATATGAAATAACGGATTAGCAATATAATAACAAACATTCCTATTTGATTTGAAAAAAGTATTTATTAAAATGAGCCCTAATGCCTTATACAGGAATCAATTTGGCAATTTTTCAATTGAAAAGATTTATAGTTAAGTGATTGCAATTTGTCATATTTAAATTTCAATTCAAAATCGTACTTTCCATGGTGTTAAATCAAAAAGGTGTTTGCACATGTGTAATGGACAGTCCAATTCAATTATGTAGTAGGTTGAAACGATTTCATTTGTGTGAAATTACCGGATAATAATTAATGTGACAGTTTTTTATTTGAAAGAATTGTAGTTGATTGATTATAATTTGTAAATTTCAATTCAAAATTATTTATTGAAATTTGACTAAAAGTCTAAATTTTGGATTAGTTAAGCAAATTCAATATTAGCAAATGCCTTAGTACATTTAAAAATATTAAATTTGACCCCTTCATATTTAATTTAATTGAAAGAGTGGGAGAGAAGTGAGGAATAAGGAGAAAATATGATGTGTTTGTGAAGTCAAGAAACCACAACTCAACACAAAATGTTGAGATTTTTCCATAGATATGCAACCACAAACCCTTAAAATACATGAAAAAAATTAAAAAGAATCTCTTCTCTCCCAAATAATGTGATTTATATAACACAATAAACAAACGTAGTCTCAATTACAAATGATATTCTATTTCTTGTCTTCTCATCCTTATCTATCACATATCTATATTGATGCATGAGCTTAACAGCATCCTACAAATTAGTTTCAATCACCACGATCTTTCTAGGGTCATAGAAACTTATCACCATATATATTATATATTTTTATAGCTAAGCCCACTCCCATCCTTCTATTTATAAACCAATAAATCACTATATTTTTTTTTTTGCATGTGTTTAAATGATTATTTAGTCATAAAAACGGATATAAAATCAGAAGAAAAAAACTCACATATAAAAAAAGGTTTACAATCGTGAATCAAAGCTTGATCAATAATTTGATCCCAAAATTCATGAAACTCATCCTCGGTTATGGAAGTCCATACTATACCTAGCAAACTTACTTGACTCATTCGTTTTCCTGATCAACATCGATCACTAAACATCAGAGTTAGTTTCATAATCAACATATACACCAATGAATATATTTCTGACTTTTGGTAAAGCAATGAAATACCCACGCACTGAGCAAAGTAAGTTTTTCAGAGCTCTCCCTCAACAGTCAAGTCATCAAAGTGCTCCTCAACCTGGGACCAACTGGCAACACTGACATGCTTGGTCACGAAATTGAGACCTCCTAGACCATGAGCGGCTCCTGATTTGGTTATGTCCACTCAGTTGAACTTCTTCGCGGAAGTCATGCATCTCTGCTTTTGCCACACCCGTCTCCACCAAATCGACAGCTATGATCCAAGCAACGACCACATCCTCTTCTCTGGGCAGCTAGCCAGGAACAGTGTCTTAGAGTCACCCCCAATGTTCTGCGCAGAAATTGAGTCATCCCTCACATTTAACATAATTTCCACTTCTCATCCTCAGCCCATTCTTAAAAATACTTTATGCTTTACAAATTGATTTAATGGCCATCACTGGAATTAATTCTTTACTACAATCAGGAGTAAATTTCAAATTGGTTTAATGGACATCATCTGATATTGATTAATAACCATAGAAGAGGTAAAATTTTTGAAAAAAATAAAAGTCAAACTAAGTGGCATGATGATGTGGCAAATAAAAATAACATAAAAACATATCAGATAATTAATTTTGTGGTATCCTATGTCAGCACCATTAAATTAGAGTTAATACATCATTAATAACTTTTATCTTTATTTTTATATATATATAATACTTTCTTCATCCCATTTTATCTGTCATTTTAAAAAAATTTCAACATCCTATTTTATCTGTTATTTTAGGAAACCAATAAGCATTTATTACTTTTTTTTTTCAATTATACCCATATTCATTTCCTGTAATAAATTCACTATTAATTAAGTGGATGACTAATAAAAGGATAATTATTGAGGGTAATATAATAAATCTCAAGCGTCACATAAAATGGGACTGAGAGAGTAGATGGGAAAGCATCCTCTTAGTTTCGGCTCATCAATTTTTTTCCCAAAAGCAACAGAGAAGAAAAATAGGCACTGAGAAGTAACTTAGATCTTATGAAGTTGGAGATATGTGAAGTGGGTGAAGTTAAATACAAAATACTAGTACTATATATTCACCCTTTATTTATACGACACAATTTATATTGAATATTAAATACTCGATACTTGGTGTTCAACTTCACCCTTCTCATATCTTCAACCTCTGAGGATCCAAATTACCCCAAGACAAGAGCGTCTGCTTTCTTCCATTCCTTTTTACTCTTATCGTGAACAAAAAATTGAAGGGGTTTAAAATTGAGAGTATCTTTTCTTGTTTGTGATAAATTATATTCATGGTATCTATAACAAGTGATATGAAATTCATTTCGGGCACTTGTTTTATAATTTTCTTTTTTTGGCTTTTGGTTGAAAACGTGTAAATAAATTTTAATTATAGCTATTTCACAAAATATGAATAGCAATAGTATTTGATTCTTTAATATTATTAAAAACACAGCAACTATATCTTCTGTGAAATGAATTCTCCAACAACGCCTTGACCATAGAACACCTAAATCCTACCCAATAATCCAATATGAATTCTGTGATTAGTTTGGAAAAGTACCTACCGCCACCAAAGTTAAGATATTAATATTTAAAAAAAAAAGAGAGAAAAAGAAAAACTAACTTGAGTCATTGTTGTAGAGGAGGCAATCCTCTAACTAAACTAAAATTGAATATCAGAACATCACTAACTAGTTGTTTCAAATAGTAGGAATGTACAGATCTCAGAAGGAGGACACTTATAATGATTTTCTGCCCAACGAATTTCTACAAGGCACACAGAATATCATTGCAAGGTAGCCTAGCTCTCGCAAATTTCACTTCACTTGATTCTAAGTTTCTTACATGACTTTAACCTTAACCTAAAATCATCATAATGAAAGTGATTTAAAAAGCTCTCATATCATAACCCAATCTAAGCTCTTGAAACACATCAGCTGTTATCCTGCAAATCAGACTCTCTCCGATTGAAGGACTTCTCTCTGATAGTGTCCAAGATGGGTTTCCATGGCCTCACTCTGCAAGAGCTTCGTCCTCCATAACTCACTCCAATTTGCTCTGCCACACCAGCCCTACTAGGACTCATTGAAGGCGAACTCCAACCGGTTGATGAAGCACTATTACTACCCTTGAGAGACTTACCTCCACATGGCTTCATTTTGGCCTTCTCTGTGAGCCTCTTCACAAGGGAAGCCATGTCCACAGGAGAAGCATCAGCTTGCAGAATTGAGAATGGAAGCATGAAGTAGACTTGACCAGGTTGGAGCAGAGTGTCTGTGTTCAGTGGCTTTGAGGAAGGAGAAAGGAGCTGGAGTGCAGTACAAACAAAGTGCTTTGAAGGGTAACCACTACTACCGGTGACTTGGCTCACTGAAATGGGTCCCTCAAAGATCTCCACAGAACCATTGAGATGAACCACACGGACATTGCTGAAGGTAGAGGATGATCTGCAAGAGAAGCAGCCTCCCATTTCTGGGTTTGTAGGTGATGATGCAGAATGAAGGAGAAGAGAAATATGTTTTATATTATATACAGAGAAAGAATACAGAAAGGAACAAATTGAGTTGACTTTGATGGGAAAGTGGATGGGTAAACTGATGGCTACTTTAGACTTTTGGATTTGTTTTGACCGGTTCGTTGTTCATATTTTCCTGCTGTATCAGTGACAGCTTCTTTGAAGTGGTTTTGGCTTTGTCTAAAGACAAATTGTTCAAAAGAAAAAATATCACATGAATGACATATATCATAATATAGAATTTGGGAACTGAGCTCTGCGGTTCATTATTCGTAAACCATGTGACTTGTTGTGGATTTCATATTAATATTGTTATTAATATTAATTCATATTCATATTAATATAGATACTGATTGTGATTTTTTGAGGTGAGAAGTTGGCAGCAGTGGGGTGGGGTTCAACAAAATGGCTGTTCTTTTCCTGCGCCAAAATTTCTACTTTGAAGCGTATGAAATGGGTCACTCTGACCAGTGTGACCTTCGATTCCCTATCAACTCTTTTCCAATTGAGAAATTCCATTCCAAGGAGAAAATTTATGTATAGGTTGTAAAATATTTCATACATTATATTATTGCATATCATATACCAATTTGAAGAAATTTATTCAAGAGTTTACGTAGTTAAAGATGAGCATGTTACAAAGTTTTATTAAAATCTACACTTACATATTTTGTGCGCTCTCTCTCTCTCTAGGGGCACACAGCGGGTTCAGACTTGATAGAACAGAATATAACAATAATATTAAATGTAGAGACCAAAATTTTAAGATGTGGTAATTTAGAATTGATTGTGGAATTATTTTCAAATATTTTTCTTGAAATAAATGCAATACAACATAGTTTTACATGCTTACTTTTCAAAAATATATACTAGATGTGAGCTCTCTGTATTACATAAAATGTGAAAAATAAATCATAATGCTAATTCTTACTTGTTATAAATTTTATATTAATTTTTATCTTTTTTAAAAAATGTTTTATAATCTTTTTTAAGATATCATAATCAAAGTTGAGACTTAGGAGGAACTTTTTTTTTTTTGTTTTTTTGGGGCCATGAATTAGGACTTAGGAGGACAGATTTTTTATGATTTGTGAAATATGACTAAAAACAGTTATTTTCAGGTAAAAATTATTGCCATAATCATAATTTTTCTATAATCAATTACATAATTTGGTCAAGCATGTCATATTAGTTGCTTGTGCTATCTTAGTGCTTTGTACATGATCTAAAATTAAATAAGGTGTTTGTGAAAAGAATTACATTATTTAATTGCAACTTATAAGTAGTGATTTTTTAGAGTTTTTAATGTATATATATATCAATATCTCGACTTGATTTTATTGAATTACGTTGGCAAAAAAATATTTTATTGAATTACACCAAATTAGGTGTACGCTATCTCTTATCTTTATGTGCTATTTTTTCTTTAAAAAAAACAGAGACTTGTTGCCAGGCATTTTTATTTTATATTTTTGCGTTTTTAAGTGAGACTAACTTGGAACGTTGAAACAGTCAAGTCAATGACAAATTTAGTCAGGAGTAATAAGTTATGACCACGAACGAGACGTGAACCTAGCTACGAGGGTTTGATCGGTTATGGATGAATTTGATACTCCATTACTTTCTATATATGAATTGACGTACGACTTCATTCATTTAATTTGCTCTGTTTGTTGTGATAAAACGAGTCTCTGCCGTAATACTTGGGTTTGGCTGCTTGCTATTATGGCGTATGATCTCCATGGAGAAGACCAAGAGCCAACAAAACGCAATTGCACGTCTTCATCAAAATCCCCGTTTAATTTAATTTCTTATTAACCTTTTCCCCTAAACATCAACATCAACTGCTACTGGAGAAGGTTTCATTACATTCCCTTAGCGAGGGTGAATATATGAAGCATAATGATATGTTGTAATTCATTACTTTTTCCCTCACTGAGTTAAAATAATGAGAAATAAAGTCCTGCCAAGGACTCATTCCTCGCCAGGGTTGCTTTTCATGTTCGCATTTATGACCTCTTATTTCTTGTGTTTTTATATTCTTTTTTTCTTGGCTAGTTAAACTGCAATATATTGTTGTTTTCATATATATATATATATATATATATATATTTATAAATTAATATATTATTAAAAATATAAATATATTTTATTTTTAATTATTTTATTTATATATTTTTATATTAATATTTTTTTACAAAGTTACACAAATTAATCAAAATTAAGTCTTTTATTAAATTAAGTTAATATTAATATATTATGAATTTTGTAATAAATGAATTTTCAATTTCTTTTTTTAACAAGTAATAAAAATTAATTTAAATATTTTTATTAATTTAAACTAATCATTTAATAAAAATAATTTTATAACTTGATTATTTAAAAAAATTTAAATTAATTAAAATTAAATTTTTAATAAAATAATTTTAATCCATTAAAATTAATTTAACAAAATTTAGGAAGAAAAATAAATCTCATCAAATTCCTCGTTATTCATAATAATTTAACGAAACATAAAAAATGTCTCACTAATTTCTTACTATTTTTATTAATTTAACAATAAATAAAATATTTTTCACTAATTATATCTAATTTAATGAGATATAGGACATTTCTTCCTAATTTTTTTCTATTGACTATAAAGTTACAATTTCTTATTAATTTTTTCACTATTTAAATCATTTAACTAGAGATAAGTGACTCCTCACAAAATTTAATTTTCTAGTAAATATGTTAATTAAGGGAATATGCAACCAATAAAATTAATTTATGTTTTACGGCACTCAGTCGGTTGAAAAGGTAGTTCAGGTGTGGTAAAATATCTTTTTGCCCTAGCCTTAACCTTTAGTCCTCCATAAAAGATAAAATTGATCAACTAAAACTACATCCATTTGAGGGCTGATCATGACATAATTATTGAGATCATCCGATATTTTTTTAGACAAGCTAAAAAGGTAATATAAAATTTAAATTATGGCATAATGCTCTGCTTACTCTTTTCTTCATTTTTCTTTTCTATCGTTAATTATATTATTATTTATCACGTATATTACTCTTAATTCATTTTTATTTTTCAATTTTTTTATTAATATTCTCTCTTTTTTCGTATAATAATTGATAATTTAATAATAAGAATAAAATTAGTATATTATATTATTTTTTTATAACTTTAAGAACAATTCTCCTTAATATCCTAGTGGTAGTTAAAAACACTCTGTAAAAAAGATAATAGGGAGTACTTCATAGCTCATACTATATTTGATAAGGTGATTTTATGCTTTTGCTTATGGGAAAATTTGGGTTTAGGACCTTCTAAGAGAAAAAAAATTATAATTTGTGACCTCAAGATTTATTGAGAGGGAAGGACTCAAATCCTTATTTCAAGTTAAATTCAAAGGTCATTTATCCTTGAAAAAGTTCTAGCTAGTCCTTAGAGACATCCTTTCATATTTCCAATCTATCATCTACAATTATCAATCCTAACAAATTTCCAACTCATCTTCTAATATTTCCATGTCAACTTATCCTTCATAAGACCTTATTCTAACCTTCAAATTTAACTTCAAATAAGGGCACTGATTTTTTTTTGGGGGGTTAGTAAATCATTTTGAGGTCACAAATTATAAAGTTTTTCTTAAAAGTGTTTTAAACCCAATTTTCCCTTTGATAATTCTTTCTTTCTCTCCTCCTTTTTTTTCTTCCCCCAAGTACATGATGCAAAACATGTGTACTTTTTTATGTCTGATCCCTAAGGTCTCAACTAACTTCTTGGCACAGGAACCTTACAGCAAATGTTTAAAAAAACTAACACCTCTAGAAAAATCTGCTGGATTCTCTCAAATCTCTATCCTTTTTCCTGAGATTCATTGAGGCTAAAGGCAGATTTCATGGTTTAAAAAGTGATTATTGAAATACTTATAATTTATTTGCTGAAATTTAATGAGATTCTGGCGCTGACAACATAATTTTTTTGGGCTAAACACATCGACCACAGGCTTTAAATTTATGCTGCTGTGACCAGGTGGTCTTCCTTGATACAGCACTGGACCTCAAGCTTTAGCCCAGGCCTTCAGGCCTGTGGTAGCTTTATTGGTTTTTTGTACTGCTCTGGACTTGCACTATTAGACTCTCACTATTAACCCAATCCTGAAGGCCCATGATGACCTTTTTATTTTTTTGTATTGTACTGGATCTGTTGCATTAGCCTCAGCCTGGGGCCCATTATAGCTCTTTCTTTTGACTGCAATGGACCTTCAGCATTAGCCCAGGCCTGCAGGCCTATGGTGATTTTATCATTTCAAGACTTTCTTCTTGGTCTAGGTGCGGCATCTGGGTTGTCTCAAATCTCTATTTTTTAAAGCCGAAATGTAGGAGCTGTTTGATTGTGTTTTTGGAAACAATTTTTTGTTTTTAGAAATAAAAATATAGGAAAAACTCATTTGGTGATATGTTTTTAAAAATTGAAAAACAAAAGCCTATTTTTCATAACAAAAATATGAAAACACCTTTGGACTATTTTGAATGTTTTTGTTTTAAAAAATATACAAAACACGGAGAACATCACATTCATTAATGGCAACTTTCTAATAATTTCCCCTTATTAGTTCATCCTCATTTTCTGCTCGGCACCCAACCTCGACTCAGCACCATATCATTCTCTACTTCAATTCCCCTTATCAGTTCCATTTTCCTCTTTCACCGCCGTGATTCTCCCTCCTTTCTCAGCCTTCAGTGAACTCCTCTTTTTCTCCTTTCTTGCCATTATTTTTTAGCTCACCGCCTTCAATTAGCTCAATGTGCCTTTTTCAAGTTGTTTGAGGTTGAAATCTAGCTTCGATCATCCATTTTAGCTTTGAGTTTGCCTTGATCTATAAGATGCTCACTGCATTCTCGCCGTTTTCTACTGCTTTCTGACCCTTCATCTTAGTTTTTCTACTTGAAACTGTGTCCTTAGAACAAGAGAGATAAATCTTCGAAGCTCCACTCTCCTTTTTTATTTCTTGACCACTTGGTTGTGGATTCTGTTTAGAGTAGCTTCCAATTTTAGTTTCTTGCAATGCCTCAAGCTGCATTTAGTACTCAACAAAGACCATTTTTTTCTCAAGTCTATTTGCTTCCTCAAGCTATGGTCTTTGTTTTTTTTGTGGTAAAAAATTTTGCAGGAGGTAGTAAGGAATAGTTCTTGGGCTTTTTTGTTAGGGTTTGATCTAAGGACTTTATACTGAGGTCTCTATATATATAATTAGAAATTTTTTTGTAGTTAGCATGCATATGGCAAATCTTTAACCATGTATTGTGTCATATAATGTCTATTATGCTATAAATATCATTTATGATATAGTATTGATGGCCTCTATATGTGGAAGATATAGATACACATAAAGTCTATTGTTTGATATGTTAGTTTTTCTGTAATGATGATACTGGGGATTGATTCTGACATATATTGAATTTGCTTTATATTTATTTAATTATAAAGCTCGAAAGTACGAACTAGGATCCAATTTATTGGTTATCTTTATTGACATACACTGAATTGTATGACATGTGGTTTGGAGTTGTTCTGGCATATATAAGGCCGAATTGATATTTCTATTATATTGTATTATTATGTTAATCTATTATATTATAGTAAATATGTTATTTATTGTTTATTCTGCTAAAATTTTATGAAGTGATTGAGTTAATTATTATAGTTAAGAATATGTATTAGGTCTGTAAATAGAGTTAAAAAATGAAAAATCAAGGATAATCTAGTACGCTAGCAAAAACTTACGGTATATTTCACTCACTGCAACCTTCAAAAACTTCACTTACGACTTGTCCTATCAAATTTTATTATTATATTAATCTATCATATTATAGTGAATATGTTATTTATTATACTAAAATTTTATTATTAAATTACTCTATTATATTATAATAAATTTAATCTAGTAAATCATACTAAAAAAAAGTACCAATTATTATAAAAATTATTTTTCTAAAATAAATGAATCAAACAAATTTTCTATTTTTTTATTCTCAAAATAATTTTCTCAAACAAATTTTTTTATAATTTATAAATAATAATAATATTAAAAAAATTATAATTCATTTTATTTCATTTCTTTTATAATAACTTCAACATAATAATAATTAAATAAGATGGCTGCTTTTCCTCATGAAACTCCAAAATGATAATGGAACATCTCGTTACGTTTCACTCCATTCTATTTCATTCTATCATGTTTAATTAATGATTCCGTAGTATACTCCCTGAGGCCCTGGCTAAAGCTTTCTTGTGTGTGCTGAGGATGGTTAATGTGGATGATAGAAAGGAGGAGATTGATTGGTGGTGAAACTTACAAGCATTTTCCATGTTGCGTGATAGAAGACGCTTTACATCTTCTTTGCAGACATTGCTAAAAAGCGGCTTCTCCCCCACTCTCAAATCAATCAACCGATTCTTGCTCTTTCTTTTCCGAGCCCAGAAGTTCGACTTAATCGTGCATTTCTTTTCCCAGTTAAACTCGAACAACATTGAAGGCAACCGTCGAGCTCTATCGATCTTTACATGGGCTCTCCTCAAATCTCACAAATTCGATGAAGCAGAGCAGTTAATGAAGACCCACACTACGAGGTCGACTGAGTTTCCCGCGACCCGGATGTGGGACGCTCTAATTCAAGGCCTTTCTATCACACGAGAAGATCCTGAAAGGGCATTCTTTATATTAGAGGATTGTCTGAGGAACCGTGATGTCTTTCCTTCTTCTTTCACTTTTGGCTCAATGATTCACATATTGAGTTCTCAGGGTGACATGGGTAAGGTAATTGAAGTTCTGGAGTTGATGGCCAGTGCGAAAGTCAAGTACCCGTTTGATAATTATATTTGCAGCTCGGTGATTTCCGGGTTTTGTAAGATAGGGAAACCGGAACTTGCTCTCGGATTTTTCGAGAACGCCACAAGTTCTGGAGCTTTGCGGCCCAACGTTGTGACTTACACAGCGCTTGTAAGTGCTCTTTGTAAGTTAGGAGATGTGGAAATGGCGATTAGCTTCTTGGCGAAAATGTTAAAAGATGGACAGGAACCCAATAAAGTCACATATACAGCAATTATGGCGGCGTATTGTAAGAAGGGAAAATTAGAGGAAGCTTTGACTGTTTTCAGAAACATCAATGCTTTGGGAATAGAAGTAGATGAATTTATGGTTGCGACTTTAATTAATGGGTTCTGCCAGACAGGGGATTTCGATTATGTATTCCATCTGTTCGATGAAATGGAGAAGAGGGGGATTAGTCCTAGTATTGTTACGTATAATACTTTAATCAATGGCTTTTGCAAGTTCGGAAGGACGTCTGAAGCTGATGATTTCTCAAAAAATGTGCCTGCAGATATCATTACATATAGTACCCTGCTGCATGGGTATACTGAGGAAGAGAAAATCGCAGGGATTTTGCAAACGAAGAGGCGACTAGAAGTTGCTCAAATATTTATGGACGTTGTGATGTGTAATGTGCTTATAAAAGCACTATTTATGATGGGGGCATTGGAAGATGTTTACGTACTTTACAAGGGAATGCCAGAAATGAATTTGGTTGCGGATTCTGTTACTTTTTGTACAATGATAGATGGGTATTGCAAGGCAGGTAAAATTGATGAGGCACTTGAGATATTTCATGAATTCAGAAAGACTTCAATTTCTTCACATGAATGCTACAATAGTATTATTAATGGCCTCTGCAAGGAGGGTATGGTGGAAATGGCAACTGAGGCATTTATTGAACTCAATGATAAAGGTCTGGTGTTGGATACAGGTATATATAGGATGCTAATGCGGGAAATTTTTAAAGAAAAAGGTGCTAAAGAGGTTTTAAAATTAGTTTACAGGATGGAAGCTTTGGGGCCAGACAAGTGTAATACCATATGTAATGATTCTATCTCGTTATTATGTAAAAGAGGGTTAATTGAGGATGCTTATCAGTTGTGCATGATGATGAGGAGGAAAGGCTTGACTATCACAAGCAAGTCTTATTTTTCAATATTGAGAAGGCTAATCAGTGATGGAAAAATAGAGCAAAGTCTGCCTATCTTGAATAGTTTTATAAAAGGATATGGCCTAAATGAACCAAAGTTACAAAAGATTATTGCACAGTATCTTTGTCTGAGGGATGTTGATTGTGCCTTTTGGTTTCTTGGAAAAAAAACAGATAACTCTTTTGCTGCCTCTTTACCTGTCTCATTGCTAAAGGTTCTTATAAAGGAGGGTAGAGCTTTAGATGCGTATAGGCTTGTCTTGGAGGGTCAAGATTATTTACTGGCCATGGATGTTGTTGATTATTCAGCCGTGATTGATGGCTTATGCAAGGGAGGATTTGTAAATAAAGCATTGGATCTTTGTTTCTTTGCTGAAAAGAAGGGGATTACTTTGAACATAGTCTCATACAATTCAATTATTAATGGATTGTGCCTTGATGGACGTCTTATTGAAGCATTTCGTCTATTTGATTCATTAGAGCAAATTGATGTGACACCCTCCGAAATAACTTATGCTACATTAGTTTATGCTCTATGTAGAGAAGGATATTTGCTAGATGCTAATCATGTTTTCAGGAAAATGGTCCTGAAGGGATTTCAACCAAAATTACAAGTTTACAATTCATTACTTGATGGTATTTCTAAGATTGGTCAATTAGAGGAGGCCTTAAAGGTTTTAAATGATATGGAGACAAAACTTATTCAGCCTGATTGTTTTACTGTTAGTGCTGTGATAAATTGCTATTGCCAGAAGGGTGACCTTGAAGGGGCTCTTGCATTCTTTGATAAGTACAAGAGCAAGGATATATTGCCTGATTTATTGGGTTTCTTATATTTGATAAGAGGTCTGTGTGCCAAAGGGAGGATGGAAGAAGCCAGGAGTATCTTGAGAGAAATGCTTCAGATCAAACCTATAGCTGAGTTTATTAACATAATGGACAGTGAGGTTGAGACGGAATCTATAAGTGATTTTCTTGTTTTCCTGTGTGAACAAGGAAGAATTCAAGAAGCTGTTAGAGTTCTTAATGAAATTGCATCTATACTTTTTCCTGCTCGGAGGTTGTCAACATCTAATCAGTTATCCCTTAAACAGCAAAAAACTTATGAAGGAAAGGATTTTGGTTCAGATTTTGAAAGGTCTGTACCATTGTCTAACAAATTTGATTTGGATGTTGGATCTGGCGATGCTGGGGATGGAAGCAATGTATTTACAACTAATGGCAGTTATATGAAAAGATCTCAGTTGCATGACTTTGACTTCTACTATTCTGGGATTGCTGCTCTTTGTTCCAAAGGAGAGCTGCAGAAAGCTAGTCAATTAGCCAAAGAATTGCTCTCTGACTTGACGGAGTCTACAAGCTGAATTAAAGGGGAAGGTTGGAAGTGAATTTTCTTTTGATGTAGGGAATCCCCTCCATGGTCTGTAAACAATGAGTTCATGCAGTTGAAACCTTCAGGTATTAGTGTACCTTATGTTGCTTATGCTATGCTCTTAGTAATGCATCGGGTCAAATTAATGTGGAGCTTTAAATTTTTACCTAGCAGATCATTATCACTTGTTAGACAACTGTGGCACACCATACATAACTATGTTCTTTACAATTTTAACTTTCTTAGAGATTAGACACATTGCTAAATCTTCTTGTGGCTGTTTAATTTGTCTGTAGGTTTTGGTGCAAATTTTCACCATTATTTGATTTTAATATCTTGGAGTGGCTCTGCTGTACTTAGTGCTCAGCATGATATAGGCAGGGATTTCTAACTTGGATTTGAATATTAAACTCTTGTAGACCAACAAAGTGGACACAAATTATTTCCTAATCCTGTTATTTCAAATACGAAAACTGAAAGTTCGGTGAGAATATGGCCAATGATAAATCAGATGGCAGACTCATTAATCAGTAGTCCAATATTACTTTTTTGAGGTATCATGCCTGTCTCCATGTTTGATGTCCCCATTTTTCTGATAATTTATAGCATGGTTGAGTAACAGATGCAAATCATCTCTTCAAAGTAGAAGTCTAATGTGAAAACTATTGAAAACAGGGAGTTCCAAGCTGGAGAATGCAAGTTAACTAATTAACGGAAACAGCTGGAGCAGCACGAACAGGCAGTGCCAGGTCCTTTATAAATTGGAATTATTGTTTTTTTTTTTTTTGCTTAACAAACAGATAATTTGCATTCTGGTTCCAAAACATTTTCTATCACACCTATGCTTTATCTTTGCTGCAGTATCTTATAAAGTGTCTATCAGATTACCAGATGGACTCAGTAGTCAGTAAGTATTGCTATGAAATGCACTAATTTTAAGATTTGTGAAATATAATTATGGTTTATGTTTATACCCCTGCCTCATTTAGTTGGAGTTTGTAGTTCAATTTAGAAGTAGTTTTACAAACCAAGTGCTTCAGCTGCAACAATGATTCTGGCGAATCACATCTTGTGGACGGAATAAATCTGCCATTTTTCTTGTTGTAGCTTTTTTTATCCTTTGACCAACCATGAAAATTTTAGTTTCTATGGTCCTTCACGGTCACTCCTTGAGGTTTTGCTTTCACTTTTTATCCCATTTATTTTTGAAAAGGTTGAATTTTACCTTTAAAAAGAGAAGAAATAAGGCATGAAATATAGTTATTTTCTGACCCATATTGTTGTAGCTTCCCTAGCCACTGTTTCTAAAAGTATTTTTACTAAAAACAGAGAGAAAACCTTTCTTGTTACTACTACAACACGCTTTTTTTGGCTAAATGTCATCCCTTTAGTTGTATGTAACTATGTACGGAGTAATAGATAGTTAGACTTGATCATGCTAGTGAGTAATCCATTTTACAAAAAGAAAACTTACTTTTGCATGCATTATAACATTTAGATGCCTCTGTCATTGGTAGTTTCATTTTAATAATTAATTGTCCATGGTATAGGATGGCCACAACCTCAATGCGCTCTAAAGGGCTTTCATGAACGGTGACAATAGAAAGCAATAGAAACATGCTAATTGGTGTCTGAGGCTTGAATCAACAACAATTTCTCTCTCCCTTTTTATAGGAATTAAGTGTAAATGTTTCTGGACTATGTTAATGGTTCCTTCTCTATATTCATTTTTGTTTCTTTCTTCTTTCAATAAAAATTTGATTGATTACAACCTTGAAGTTTACCTTAAACTTTCAAGCCCCTTTGGCCTTAACTGAGCTTCCCATGAAATACAAAACTGCATGAATTAGGACTCAATACAGGTGGCGGGGTTGTGGGTGAAACTGGAGATAAGCATTGGAGAACCTTGCTTGTGAAAAAGAAGAAATTCCTTAGTCGCCACAAAGTTAGAGTGTAAGCATTAGAGAATTAAGAGTGTTAAAGAGTGACAATGGACCTTGTAAAAGAATGGTTATGATGTCTTAATAGATGTTCAATTTATTCCCAATCAGTAAGTCTATTTTTCCCTTTTTGCAATTATCTAATTAAAAAATTTTTCTCCTCCTTTTACCCAAAGCTAGAAATGAAAAACTGTATATCCTATTACTTGCCAAAATAACAAGAGAGACTTTTTTTTTTTACTGTATCAGAATGGCATGTAGAAAAATATTCAGTGTATTTAGAAACCAAAATTGAGGTTTCACAAATGAAAGTGTGACAAAGATCGTGACAATGGTGGTATTATGATTAACAAGATTGAGAGAAGCATAGCATATTAGAAAATTGAACTAACACAAATGCAATTGTCATAATGCTTAAGTTATTGAATTAAGTACTCCAAAAAGATATCATAGTTTGTATTTCTTCTATAGTCTATGTTAGTTAAACGTTAGTTTTAGCAAAGAGCTCAAACAAAATACATAGCAAGGTTCTCAAACCTAGCTTCTTTGAAGCACCCATATAGGAGATTTCTAACATCTTTGTATAATAATTTATGCATTTCATTGAGGAGATAGATAATAGTGGTCCCTGAGTCAAATGAGGACTCCATCTCTGCCATCCTCTTTCCTCACTAAAGTTCCTGAAGCTATGCTAAGCCTATTTTGACCCCCACCTATTCCTTCCACAGTGACATATGACATTCCATGACACATTGAAAGGTGTTGAGCAGCCTTCAAGATAGGCTTCTCTACCTAAAATCAATTGATTGTAATTATAATTGCTGTCAATGATGCTGCCCATGCTGTAAGAGAATTTATCACCAATTTGAGAAGCCAAAAACACAGGACCATTGTACAGTCCAAGTACACCATTGTATCCTGGCTCTGTGTCATTCTTCCTCTGTATAAAGAGGCTTTCTGTGTCTATAGCCAAATCTGCACCTTCAGCAAAGTGGAATGTAACCACTGGAAACCCAACCAAATCTATGCTCAGAGTCCCCAAATAGCACGATAGCCATGGCTCTCTTACATTGTGCACTCCTCTAAAGGACCCATCCAGGAGACTTTTAATTTCCTTAAGTAGTACTTCATACCCTTCATCAACTAGGAAGGTAAATGTAGACCCCGAGTTGATGAGAACTCCACCTGTGCCATCTGCTTTCCTCTCAGAAGTTGTTGGAGCCATGTTAATGCTCTTTTCACCCACACTTATGCCTTCCCATAGTGAGATAATACATATCATCAAACACTTAAACGGTGTTGAGTAGCCTTCAAGATAGGCTCCTTCACCTAATATCAAATGGTTGTAATCATAATTACTGTCAGTGATGCTGCCTAGGCAGTAAGAGAATTTGTTGCCAATTTGAGAAGCCAGAGTCAAATTATAATTGTTCAGTCCTAGTATTCCATTATATCCTGGCTCTGTACTAGACCAAAAGCTGTTTCCATACCCAAATACCACTTTGAATGCTTCACTCCTACCTTCATCATATGTCTAGAAGGCTAGATGTTCCAGGGCAAGTGCTCCTGATATGCAGGTCCTGTCTGCATAAATGATATTGATCTGAGCTATTACAGTGACAAGGGGGTAAGTTGCACAATGGGGAATAGGTGAAAGATTGTAAAGGATAAAAAATTTGACCAGGATTCCAAACACAATTTAAGCAAGGGATGCACATAACCCATAAGAACGGACTGCCTGTGTCCATCACTAGAAGTTGTGGGAGAGGGGGATGGCCAATTGAGATATTGGCCAGCTTGGATGAATGGGATGCTGAGGGATAGAGACTAGCCCAGTGATCATCTGAGACTGAAGAACCGTCAATCCTTGCTTGCAATGAGGCAACATGTGCAATTGAGTGCTTGATGTCATGTTCTGTTCAGTCTTCTGTTTTTTCATTGGGATTGTAGAATGGATGGTGAACAGAGTGAAGGTGAGTCAGTTTAGAGATAAATCTGTGAGGTTTAGCAGTTGATACGGATAGTGAGCTGACTAGGGGATTGGTGGTTGTAGTTGTGGTACCAATGGTGGAGAAACATCACAATGAGAAGGCTAAAAACAGATGCAATGCCATTGAAGTTGATCTTCAATGTTACTGAATTTACTATCTGTACTTTAGCGGGGCTGCATGTATACCTACTGTACAGAATATAGCTTAAATAGTGAGAACGAAGCTCTATCACATAATTTGACCTGTGCCTAGAAAGAGTTGTAGTTATGGTTTAAACAAACACAAAGGCTGCAAAAAGTGGAAAATTGTAGCATGGAGGAAAGGATAATGAACAATTGGTGCTGTAGTTTAGCCTACAAGTTGAATTGGAAATGGAGATTTCTCTTTTGCTCCCATAATTTGCATCCTCTTACGTCATCTACAATCTGGACCAAAAGAAAATGTGCTAGAAAGGGAAAACTATCCGGTAATGCTTTTTGGTTTTTAGTAAACTAGTCACTTAGATCGCATGATAAACCTGAAGGTCTTTCTTGCTTTCTTTTATGGGTGTAGAAATTAGCTAGTATTATAATTCTAATCTGCCAGGGTAATGCTGGCTTTAGAATTGTTCTAGAAAAGTTAAAGAGTATGCTGGGGATTCTCAAGGTTTGTTGAGTTAGTTGAGACCCTTAAGTAGCCACGTACTAAATGACAAATGGTACTTAATCACTTAAATATTTTCTATTGCCAACCTAAACATTTTCTGTCACACTTTAGCATTTATTGAGAGGGAGGGAGGGAGGGAGGAGCTATTCTGATCATGCACATTTATTCTGTGTGTTGTCAAAATCTTATGCAAGACTATACGAAAACTTTAATATAATTTAAGCAGCCTCATATTTTGTACAGTACAAAGGAAGAAGGAAACAATCTGCAAAAATGGGGTTGCACCAGCAGCAAACAGTTCATATGGATTATCCGTTGGCTCTCTAGGTAGTGTGGTAAATCTTGATAGACATAGCTTTTTGTTGGGAAAATCACTAGTCTACAGCACTTTCTGTATATTCACATAATTAGTAGGTTTCAACCATTGTAATTTGTTTTATGAGTAAGGAATTAGAGATAGAAAGACTGACTCCTTGAAACTGTTTTGTTGACAAAGTATAAAATGCATTTTTGATGCTGAAATATGGTATGCAATAGATAAGAAAATATGTCACAAGGTTATTTTATTAATTAGAACACATATACAAGTTCAAAGAAACGAAAGTGTAACTGCAGGCAATGATCTTTTTTATCTAAGTTCTCACCTCTATTAAACTAGGATTGAATCTCTGGTTCCTTTACTCTGATTGCTTCTGTCTGATTAACCATGTTCTAACATTTTGAGATTTCGAGCATGCTTGATTTCCATTCTATATCTTGGTAATATAGGTGATTAAATTACTCTTTTTAAGCAGTATATTTAGCAAGTTTGTCTTACCAACATATTTTAAAACCTTTTGTTCTCTTTTGATGCAATTTACATACTCCAACTTAATCTAAGGTACATTACAACTTAATGAAGAAGCTGACAATCTATCCTTTGGAAGTAAACATTTTTCCCAGAAATGTCAAATCCGACATTGTAATTCTGCTGAGCCATTATCCCAATGATATTGATTTCTTCAGACTCTTGCAAGGCCAGGCAAAACTCGTCCTTACCATTCTCTTGGAAAACACTATTTACGTCTAAAGTTAATTCAGCTCCTCCTGCAAAGTGAAATGCTACCGCAGGAAACCCTGTTAGGTCTCTATTAATAACCCCTTTGTAACACAGATTTGGATTATGTGGATCATATGCAAGTTCAAACTTGCCATCTAGCAACCTCTGCACTTCAGAAGCAACTGGTTCATATCCTCCCAGCAACAGAAAAGTTAGAGTTGTCCCAGAATCAATGACAACCCCACCCTTGCCTTCTGGTGTCTTTCTGAACGTATTAGGATCAATCTCTAGCTGTTTCTCTTCTACGCTTATACTCTCTAAGGTTAGATGGTAAAGGTCGTTGAAAATTTCTAGAGGTGTCGAATCACCCTCTAAATGAGCCCCTTCTCCTAAAATTAACACATTATGGGTATACTTTGGGTCCATGATACTGCCGAGGCAATAGGAAAATTTAGAACCTAGTTGGCTCACCAAAGATATGTTTGAAGGGCCAAGGCCTATAATGCCACTAGGTTCTCCATCAAAAGCATTACTGTCACGAGCACAGCCAAAAAGCACCTCAGGGATTGTGATTACACCTTCATCGGAGGTCACAAAAGTGATGGCTTCAGTACCAAGGACTCCTGCCACTTTAGTGCCATCAAGGTACGTGTGGGAGAACTTGCAGTTGTCAAAGGCATTGCATTTATCTTGACTCGAAACTGAGCAAGAGGGACATTTGCAGGATATGTTCGTGTATGTAGATGATTTAGACGGATCAAATAGTGGGCTTGTTTGTTGGAAGCACTTATTGCAAGGAAAACACTGGACCCAAAATAGGTTGCTTCCTGTGTCCATGGTTAGGAGTTGAGGAACTGGTGGGTCACCAATGGAGAAATTGGCCATAAACTCTACCCCAAATGACTCGGCCTTAATTCCTGCTTGCATGTCATTGGTGGCATAGTGAGCAATACCTCTAGCTTTTGCCTCTAGGTGGGCTAAACGTGCAAGAGAGGCTTTTACAATTTGGTTGTGGAGTTGATTAAGAGCAAACTTGTGGTGGCTGAGCTTAAAGATTATTCTCTGAGGTTTACCCATTGAAAAAGGCGGTGGTCTAGTGAGGGAATTAGCAGTCGCAGTGGTAGTACCAATGTTTGAGAAACAACAGCTTGAAAAGGCTAAGAATAGGAGAAGATGATGTGATTCATACAGAATCGCCATTGAGCTTCTATGTTGTTGGATATGATTATGCTTGAGTTTAGGTACGATGCAGATTACTAGATATAGCTCTACTGACAGAATTTTGCATATATAATATTAATAGATAATTATATCACATAACTTGATCTATACCGAGAGTAGTAGCTTAGTAGGTATAATAAAAAACTTTAGATAAAGAAATTTGATGACCATGACTATTTACCGTGAAGGGGTTTTAGAAGTGAAAATCTTATGATGAAATGTTTACCGCAGTCCTCTTAACATTCTCTAACGAGGAGAAAAATGGTTTCTTGATTTGCTGTTAGGGTTACTAATCATTATGACGGAATCAACTTACAAAAGTTGCCTTTCTTTTTCTCATGTCTTGTTTAATTTTTCCGCACACAGGAAACAGTTGGATCCATAATTGACAGCAAGTGCAGGAGGAGCATGGGAGCTGTTTGTCAATTTGTGATCCAGTTTTAAAGACCTGTTGCCTAATAAAATTTGGTCTAATTAGTAAGGATTGGTCTCATAGCTCATGAGGGGTGAGCGCGAGTCCAGTTGGCTGGCGATGTGAAGATTTTGTTGATTAGTAATTTTTAACCTACCTGTTTTGTAACACCTAGATAGGAACATAAGTATGTAATAAACCCACTAGTTTCGTTTTGTACCAAGAAATTGAGCTGGAGTCCTCACAGATTATTCTGTAAATTCGAGTGGAATTGGAGATCTTTCCTACGGTTCAACAATTTCCACGTTGGGGGATTTCTGTAGGTATGAGATCTCAGTTGGTAAACTGTAGTGAATAGTAATGACAAAGGGTAAATTACCCTTAACCACATGTGATTTAGATTAAAGTCAGCTGTTTTATTTTGAAGTATCATTTAAAATGCTTGTATTATTATTTTATTTTTGCACCAAGTAATTTGTTCAATTATCACATAATTATCTTGTATTTTATTTGATTTTAATGAAAGTAATCATGTTAATTATCAAATAAAATGTCTCTTACCTTAATATATGGGCTTTTTTACAGTATTCAAAGAACTTGAGCAATTTCTTTTTTGTTTTTTTGGAGCAACAAAACAAGAGGATCGTCATAAATAATTTTAACTAGGAGGCATTCAACTTATTTTCCTCGAAGTTATCAGTTGTCGAGGAGGGATGGTTCGTCATATATACTAACGAAAACTGGATCCTTTTGTTAATCTCTCCAATACTTCTCTTCATATACTATCTGAAGTGTCAATATAATCTAAGAGCATAAGAAGGATTATTCCTTAAATCCAAATATCAAAGGAAGAATTGGCTCGTGGTGTTATCATGACCCATTTTTTCATGAGAAGTAGTTTTATGTTTATTCAAGTAATTTTTATGGGCACTTCGCGGGAATAGAAACTTATCATGGTAAATCTACAAGAAAGGTTAGGTTGAAAAATATTAGGTATGAAGTTTATGCTAGAAACAATTCGAAAACTTTTTAAATGAAAAATCTTTTTTTCTCCTCAATTTTCACATCGAACCTGCATTTCATATGGCTTATGGAAAGAAATATTGAGGAAAAAAAAATATGGAAGTGATTCAATTTCATGTACTCACTCCATTTTATCTACCTTCTATGAGCGTCCTGGGCCATTACTCTCTCCCCATCTGATGTGGGACGTAACAACTCTCACAGCCAATCCATGACGCCCTCGTCACGGGTGGCCCACCTGAGGGCCCACCGACTGGGCAAACCTGGGGCAGGCTCTGATATCACTTTGTCACGGGACCATTACTCTTACTCTCTCTCCCAAAAGCGCACTCAAAGGGGTGTGTAGCGCACCCGCTTATATGCCCAGGACATCCCCCAGGTCCATCCGATGTGGGACGTAACAGTTCGCTAGCTTAGAGAACCCGAATGTAAGCAATGGATGAATAAGAATCTTTATTTTATTCACTAACTTCTAAAGTTATCTATAATGTAATTTTGTAAGTGTTTTTTGGCCAAAAAATATTCTGTAATATTGTTTCTTTTTTCCTTGTAAGAAAGAAAATTAGCTAGTTTTTAATCAGTCAAATATTTACCATGCATATTATTATTATTATTATTATTATTATTATTATTATTATTATCATGAGGTTCAAGAGAAATAGCTAAAAGATCTACTCAGGAAGAGATAAATAAGAAAGAAAAAGCTAGGAAAATAGATTCCATCTTACATTCCTAGGTGAGTCATACTCTTCCCTGCATTCCTTACTTTTCTAACTTATTTTTCTTTCCAAACCTAACTTAAGAGACATAGCATTAATCATTATTAGAATTAGGCTAAAATACATATAATTCCCTAAACTTTGGACTAGTTATGTATAATCTCTCCCATGTTTAGAAGTTTAAAATTCACACCCTCACCTTTCCGATTTTGACCAACGCCCCCCTGCTATTAAAATGATAGTTAAAATTAGCATAGTTTATCCCATGTCAGCTTAGGTAAGATTAGCTGGCAAATTACCTGGAATTTTTTATATTTCATCCTGGCATCACGTAAGGGCATTTTCGACGTTCACCAATAGCAGTCCCTAGTTGGCTTTCTTGCATACGTCTTCCTCGCTCGACATATTCTCCGTTTTCTTCATCAGGTCTTTCAGGAATGCCATAAGAGATCTTATTGCTTCGAAATTCCATCTGTATCTCCACCATCTTCTTCCTTCAAATCCAGTAATGCGAGCCAATATGCCATTGGTGCCTTTTAAACATTCAGAACCTCTTCTTCTTCCTTCATGCATTCTGAGAAGATGTCCTGTTACACAATGCACATGATAGATAATTTATAAGACGTCAAGTTGAATGGATTCTGGAAAATATTCACCGTCAGATTTTGTCAGACACCAAACACATCATCTTTGGGCTTGTCGGTTGGAAATTATTGGATGGCAGGAATATGAGGATTCTTAATTGCTCACGAGGCAACACTGATAGATAATTTAGTTAACTCTGTTAAATCTATGTTGGACTATCCCTTGCAAGCAAATAGCTTTGCTAGGATCCTTAACAATCATGTAAATACCATTGTTTAGGCCTTCTCTGTATTGTATGTTTCCCCTTGAAGCCTTTTTCTTTTGTATATCTTTTGATTTTTTCCATGGATCCTTCCTTTTGCTCCCAAAAATTTAAAAAAAGAAAAACAACAATATGAAGAGGATGCTATCGGACTATTAATCTTTAATTATCTGCCACCAAAACATCGAATTTATTCCCGGCTCTATTTCAAGCTACTTAGGGACTTTATTCTTTTTCGTTTAAATCGTTGCCAAAAATTTGAAGGAAGGAGATTTGAGAGATGGGATGCATGTGAATGGAATTTTAAAGAAAGAAGCTGATCTTAGTCATCGAAGTAGAAGCAGACGATAAAGAAAAGGAGGAGATGTTGAGAGATGAAGAAAAATGGGAATTAGGGATTCTTATGGTTGAATGACGAAAATGCCCTTGAATGATGCAATCTGTTTCAAGCTGATGAAGTACTGTAAGTTTCATGTCAATTGCCAAATAATCATACTTAAGCTGACATGGCGTAAACTCAGTTAAATTTAACAGTTGTTTTTACGACAGGGGATTATTGGTCAAAATCTGAAAGGTGAGGGTTGAAATTTAAACTTACAAATCTGAGGGAGGTTATATACAGTTAGTCCAAAGTTCGTGAGGTTATATATATTTTGTCCTTAGAATTATATTTACCGAATTATCATTTATCATCATGATACTTAATTACAAAATTTAAATTCAAGATTTGGAATTTTTAATTAAATAACAAAAGTGAAAAAATTCAAATGTTGATTTAAATTTAAAATCGTTTATGACGTAGAGATATTTAATAGCAAAATTTTGAATTCAACATTTGGAGTTCTTATTTAATTAACAAAAGTTGAAAAATTCAAATGTGAATTATAGTTAACGATTTATAATGTATCATTAGAATTGAAAAGAAAAAAGAAAACTTATGTACTTAAATTTATATATTTAAGGTACTTTTATCAAATTAAATTAAAATATGTAGAATTTAAATTTAAAAATAAATTAACAATATAAATAATAAAAATTGGATATAGAATAAATAATAGATGTAAATATCCATTTTTCTGATTTAATTGAACTAAAGTACATTAAGCATATATAAAGTTTAGGCACCTAAGTTTTTTTTTAAGAATTTAATATTTATATGTAGAAACACGTGTTTTATTCATCTTCATCATCATCTCTTTTTCGACCTTTCTGTAATTTGAATTTGAAATTTTTTAGCCAATTTTTTTTTGGTAAAAAAAATTATTAAATTATTATTTATCCCATGCAAAATGGAAGAAAAAAAATCTAGTTCATATTTCATAGTATGAAGAGAAAATAGTAATTCAATTAGTCTTCCACGCGTTTTTTCCCTAAAATTCTTCCCCAAGTTTTTTCTGGCACCAAAAAGATTCTTTCCAGTTTAAGGCCAGCATTCTTCTCTTCCACCATGGATTGATGGAAGTAATGGAATGGGCTCACGCCAATACATGGAATGGGCTCACTGACCATCGCACCCTATTAATTAAACCGCACACAAAGGATTAATTGCTCAATAATCTCCACCCCATCTGTGTTTCTGCAAACATAAAAACAGTTACCTTTCTTAATTGATTCTTATACTCCTTCCAATATACAGCTATTTAAAATTGATCCAAACTGATTAAACTAAATCAAATTGACTTAAATCGATTCAAACTGATTAAACTAAATCAAACTAACATGAACCGATCCAAACCAAACTTAAATGAGATTTGTTTTGATTGAAACTGTTTCAGTTGATTTGGTTTGGTTTTAGATCTTTAGGGTTTGAATTTAATCGAATCAAACTTATAAATACTTTTTTTATACAACTATAATATACTTATTCAATAAATTTTCTTTTTTATTTAATACATTTTATATTTATATTATACCCAGTAACATATATCTCTTAGTCTATAACAAGTAAGATAGCTCATGAACAATACTACAATATATTTATTAAATAAGGGAAAAGAATATAAATTAGTGTATTGTTATAAATAATCAATTGAAATGAGATTCACAATTTTTTTACATAAAAATCCATATTTTAATAAATTATTTAGATATAATTTGTGTTTATAAAGTATCTATATGGCACCTATTTAATTTAATTTTTGAAAAAAGATACTATTTTTCTTAAAAAAAATTCATTTTAACATTATTTAAACCAAATTTAAAACTGAACCAAATCAATTAAAAGGAAAATCGAATAGGTCCCAAAATATGCCAAACTAATTGGTTTGGTTTGGTATTATTTTTTCCCAAAACTAAACCAAACCGAACCTTTGAACACTCGTACTTCGATTCTTTTTATAAAACACTTTCAACTATTTCATGTAAATTAAAGAAGTTAGTTACATTTTTAAATTTTTTTTAAAAAAATCCAAACATTCCTTTTTTACTGTTACTCCCTCCAATTCATACAAATTGTTTCTTTAGGATTTTTGAGATTTTTCATAATTTTTGTTACTTTAGAATTTTAATGAAATATTAATTACTTATTTTACTGTTTTACATTTCATTAATATCATATTTATCATTTAAGAGAGTATTTAAATTAATATTTTTTATAAAATACTATTAAAGTTTACAATATTTTAGATCATTTCATAAATTCCTTAGTTTGTGTGAAAAATCCTAAAAAAACAGTTTTTATGAATAGGAGCGAATATTAATTAAAATAATGCGATCTTCATTAAATTAGGCTATCAATAATTATTATATAGGAAGTGATGTAAAATCAATTAAAACATGAATTGAAAATATTACTTAGACCAAAATTGACCAATTAAACTTGAGTCTATCAAAGACTCCACTCCCTTAGATAACAATTTACGAGATTAAGAAATAAATGACTAGAGATAAAAATAGAATAATATTGCTTAATATTACAAGGTGTTTTATAAAAAGGACAAAAAAAAACTTCTAAATGATGTCTTATACTCTCTCAGATTTCATTTATAAGGGAAAAAACTACTTCATAAATATTAAAGAAGAGAATTGAAATTAATTAAAAATAATTAATTTATCTTATTTTTTTATTTTTTTTTAAATTATTTCCCCTTAATTAATCTCTTTTTTATAATTCTTTTTAAAGATGCACCTTGTAACTTCAATAGTATTAATGGAGGAGTATAATTTTAATAAAAAAATTAATATTATATTAATTTTTTTCTTATAAATAAAATCATAAAAAACTAGGAAAATTTTCCCCCACCGTGGGGAGCAAAAAGATTGGAGAAAGCAAAAAAATTGGAGAAAGTATATCACTTAGTCTTCTTTTCAATATACTTTCCATTTTCTCTGCAATAATACTGGGTAACCACAAAGCATATAATATTTTATATATGTAGACAGAGACGCACACAAAAAACTTGAGCAATAAAGCTAGAAAAAGCCTGTCACTAACTGATCATCAAATCAAGAAGTTGACAGCCTATCCTCTGGATGAAAAGCTTTCTGGCTTTAATGTCAAAACCCAAATTGTAATTCTGCTGAGCATTTGACCCAATGACACTCAGATCCTCAGACTCCTCCATTGCCACACAAAACTCGTCATTCCCATTCTCATGGAAAAAGCTATTCACATCCAAACCCAACTCTGCTCCTCCTGCGAAATGAAACGTCACCACCGGAAACCCAGTCAGGTCCCTCTCTATAACCCCTTTATAGCAGATACTTGGATTCCCAAACTCAATCACAGGCTCAAACTTCCCGTCCAGCAATCTCTTCACTTCGTTAATTATTGGCCCATGCCCTCCTCCCACCAGATAACTATCTGTGCTTCCAGAATCTATCACAACCCCACCCTTCCCTTCTGGTGTCCTTTTGAATGCATTAGGATCGATGTCTAGCTTCTTCGCTCCCATACTTACACTTTCTAGGGTTACATAGTAGAGATCGTTGAAAACCTCAAGTGAGGTTGTGTCTCCCTCCATGGCAACACCTTCCGCTAGAACCAACACACCGTGGGGATACTTCGGGTCGCTTCTGGGGCCAATGCAATAGGAGAATTTAGAACCCAGTTTGGTCACTATAGACATGTTTGAAGGGCCTAGCCCTAGAATCCCACTTGGTTCGCCGTTGAAGGCATCATTGTTGTGTGCACAGCCCATGAGAGCCTGGGGAACGGTGGCTATTCCTTCGTCGGAAGTCACGAAGGTGAGGTCCTCAGTCCCAAGTAGACCGGATGCTGTCGTGCCGTCGCGGTAGCTCTGCGAGAACTTGCAGGTGTTATAGGCGTCGCATTTGTCTTCTCTCGGAATAAAGCAGTAAGGAGAATAACAGGGTAGGTTGGTGTATGTGGAAGATTTCAGGGGATCAAACAGTGGGCTTTCTTGTTCAAAACCCTTGACGCAGGGAAGGCACTGAATCCATAAGAGGTTGCTTGCGGTGTCGATGGTTAGGAGCTGAGGCACCGGCGGTTTTCCGAAGGATATGTTGGCCATAAACTGCATCCCGGCGGACTCGGCGATGATCGGTGATCGGATGTCTTCGGTGGCTCCACTGGCCCTTGCCACTAGGTAGGCTAAACGCGCACGAGAATGGCTTGAGTTGGTGGGTTGAGCCTGGCAGCGAAGGAGCCTGGTGGCGATACGGTGGGGTGTGGTGGTCACGATGAAAGCTTGGGTGGCTAAGGGTGGCAACGGGAAGGCAACAGTGGTGAAAAGATACAGCAGAGACAGCTTCACAAGTAACGCAGAGGAAGCCATTGTTTGCCACCAATAGGAGAGATAATGATCAGACTACATGAAGGCCTTATATTTATATTATCTAAAAATTTAATTTAAGAAAGTATCTAAAATAATTGTGATACGATAATTTATTCTATTTTACCTATTGTCTCACAAAGGGACAAATATATTTTGCAGTCTACATTTATTTATTATATTTCTTATTAATTGTAGATTAATGTTTTTTATTTAAAAGAATTTTAGTAGTGTATACATTAAGGATATTTTAGAATTTTTTTTTAATTTGGGATATATTTAATAAAATTAATTATTTTTAACCATATTTTTTATCTATGCAAATTAATTATTCCCCCCTTACATTTAAATTACTTTACTAAAATTGTGTATGTGATTTGGATGATAGAGTATGAAGGAGTTAATGCTACATCGCACTAATGTATGGATTGGAATTACGTGACACTATAAACGTTTAGTTCACAATATTAAATAATTATTTTTTTATCAAGTACTGCTCGAACAATAATATTTATCGCCAAAACAGGGGTGAAAATCTCCATACAGGTGCACAAAAAAATCTCTTGCGATACATCACATTAAATTATTACTACCAAATTGACATGCTACAGTTTCGGAAGGTGATATAATAATATTATTACTCATCTTCAAAATAATAATGTTGAGTTGCTGGCGACATATTTAAACTTTTATGTTAGACTCTCTAAATTAGTCTATGATTCAAATTATAGTATCCTTTCAACTCAAACTATGGTCTAGAATATAATTTTTTTTTAGAAATATTTTTATTCAAAATATAAGTTCTATTTAGATAAAATTAAAAGTATTAATTATTTTTGCTACTTTATCCCTACTTTTAATTAACTTACGAGAGAAAAAATTATTTTAGAAATTATCTTTATTAAAAGTGATATTGAAAAATAATGTAATTTTTTAACAAATTAAATTAGTTTATTTTTTTTTAGTTTTTGTGCAGTTAATTAAATATGATTTATTTTGAATCGGATGGAGTATATCATACAAATTAAGAGGGATAATTGAAATTAATTAAATATTAATATGTTTTTTTCAAAAAGTTGTTGCATATTTCCAAATTACCCCTGATTAATATCAATATTAAAAAGATAGAATATTTATACGGTGGAGTGACGAAAGGTATTTCTAAAAAAAAACTTGATGCTTAACTAACTCAGAATGTCATATTATGAAAAACCAATTTTCTTTTAAAAAAGATCCTGTAATTCGAAAGGGGGGCGTTTTTTTTAACCATCCAAGAAGAGTACGTTTCTCTTTTTCCACTCTTGAGGCCATATGTGAGTTTTTGGGTTTGGCCCTTTTGGGTCTGACCACCCCCTATTTTATCAAGTAGTCCTCAGATAATAAAAATTGTTTCTTTATTTTTATAAAACTTTTTTATAATATTTATTATTTTAGAATTTTAATAAAATATTAATTATTTATTTTATTATTTTATTCTTTATTAATATTAAATATATTGTTTAAGAGGGTATTTAAATTAAGAATATTTTAATAAAATATTATTAAAATTTATAATAATCTAGATCATTGACTTACTTAATTTATATGAAAAATATTAAAAAACTAATTTTTATGACTCGAATGGAATAAAAATATTAACTTAATATTAAATTAAATGCACCAAATCGACATAAACTAACAAAAGAAATTTTTTTCTGGTGACAAAAAAAGCAAAAGAAATTTTGTCCAATGTTCAAGAAGTTATAATTCTTTTTAACACTAGGGGTAAAAAATATAATTTTAAATAGAATTAAATCCTTTTTTAATCCCTTAAATGTAACATGAGTTTCAATTTAGTTACCTACTCTGAAAACCATAATGATATATGTTTTTTAATTAAAGAATTTGATTCTGTAACACCTTATGTTAGGGCTTATTTCTTATGTATTAGATCACTTTAGATGTCTTTCATCATGGTTTAGAGACTAAAATCATAATATGACAAAATTAGAATTTTACAAAATTCAGGGTACTGTTCATTTGACATTTTCTCTTTTACCCGATGAACTTTGAAAATTCATAACTTAATCTAGAAAAATCATCTTGAGCTGATTCAAGTCTCTAAAATTTTCTTAAATTCATATCTACATGGAAAAAATATAAAACAGTAACATCATTGGGCCAATTTGTACAGTAATTTCGTGGACTGTTACTGTTCATTTGGTCAATTTGTTATGTTCCATTTTTCTGACCTCAAATTTGAAAAATTATATCTCCTTCTATTCTGTTCCAAACTATGAATAATCTATGTCATTTGAAAGCTCTACATGTATACTTAATGACATATTTTTCTTACACATTTATTTCATTTACACTGGGCATAACTTTAACTTAAGTCATGAAGGGTCAGAATTTGACTCTTACTGAAACAGTTTTGGGAAAAACTCCATATCTCCTATTATATAGCTCCAATTAACTCCAAATCAGTGGCATACTAAACTTAAAACATAGATCTTTTTATACATATAAACCACTAAATTTTTGGAGTTTTGTACGATTTTATATTATCCTTTAAATTTTCCAGTACTTACTTTCCAGATTTCAGTTTTCCCCGTGTTGCCCTATTCTAAACTTTGATTTCAAAAATTCATTATAATTCATACATTTATCCAATTTAGGTACTCTTTAGTTCTATGAAAAGCTTGTTCTGTCTACTTTAAAAGCATGTATAACACTTTTATAAGATACTCTGTTTCAGATAGAGTTCCCCTGCTCAAATCAATACTGGTCATCTCCAATAAACTTATATCATAACTTATATGATAAGCTTCATAACACATTTACATTGACATTTAGTACTCCAATTTCATGCATAATATCATAGAGGACTTAGAATATATTCAAGGCATCAAACAGGATTTATCCCCTTTCATACGAATTTATACAAATTCCCAAATCATAACATCAAGACTTGCATAATAATATCATTCATCATTCTCTTCCTCTTTTCCTTTAGCTCTTTGCCTTCCTTGGATTTCTTCCATAACTTGGACCTATCATGTTATTATTTGGGTGATGAGATTTTGGAAATCCCAGTAGCTAGTCACATCTCAAACAATTATATTATCATGCATGCTATAAAACCTTCAAAACATCATAACAATCATTTCAATGCATAAATCACCATATCGTTTATAAAAATTTTAGCATTATAACGGCATATAAAATGGACATCCCGGGTATTATCCCTGTCATAAAATCAGCCAATATCAGTATCAAACATCATAAAGACAGTATGGCAAGTCATCATTCACAATCAAATATAGCAAGACAATATAATGCGAGAAAAAGTAACTATGTTACCTCATGAAACTGTATGTCTTTCCTCTTTGATTCAACCATTTCAAGGACTTCCTTAAGCTTTCTCACACCCTAATGCATCACCAAATATCAAATAAATCAACTTGAACCAAGGGTTAGTTCATAAGAACTTCAAACTAATGGTTCCATAACTTTCTTCAATTCATGAAACCCTAATTCTTTAAAAATTCACCAAAAATTTTCTAACTCAAAAATGATAAATTATACCTCTATTTCATGTAATTTTTCATGAGGAATCCAAATATGGCCTCATAATAACCAAATTCCATTTCTAACTCGGTTACTGTTCATTCCGAATTAATTTCAAAAACCTAAAAATTTCACTTCCTTAACCTTAAGCTTTTTCATGAAACCATCACTTGTTCCTAAGATTTTCCACCATGAGGAACTCATTTTTTGCATCAAAAACATGAAATTCCAACTCTAAGTGTGAACAGTAACTCATCCAAAATCAGGAAAATTCAAGAAAAATTGCTACACTTTGTTATACAACAAACCACTTGCATATTCATGCTTTAAATGTGTAGTCTAGCATTTCCCCCATGATTTATGGTTTGTAAACTCATTTCCTTGCTAAATCATGTTTGAATAAAACCCTAAGAGGAAGAGGAAGAAAATCTACTCCATGAACCATGCTTTAAACACCATGAACTACAAGCTTGGAGTAGTAGAAGACACTTACCAACTTGAGCTCTTGAACTTCCTCTTGAGTTTCCTCTTTTCCTTCTCTCTTTTCTCTCTTCTTCCTTGAGTTTTTCTCTTCTGGTTTGGTTCTGGAAATGGACGTGCAGAATGGGTGGAAATGGGTGATTAATGGACTTAATTAAATGACTTAACCATGATTACTTTTTTGCTAATACCCAATTACTTTATTACATACTTCTTCAAGAAGTATTCCTAAAATAATATAATATTCTTTGTGTCACATGGCTGCAGAAAAGTCACGCATGGGAGAGAAAGAAGTATCCAAAAATTGTCCAATTTTCCTGATCTAGATATACCTCAATCTGGATACTTTTTAACTGTACTGATAAAATCATCTTTACAATAATTTAACATTTTTGGGATACAATACTATTCTAATTTTATTTTTATATTTCCATAATTATCCTGTCCCAATTGGTATTTGTGTATGGCCCATATCCTGATCTGATTTCTTTTTAACCATCGGTAGGGTCCACAGTTTACTTTATCAGTTTACTGTTATTTTTGAACACTCGGCACTGATTATTTCTTTATTTTTGAACATTAACCCTCAGTGCCATATATTATTAGATTTCTCTCAGTGAGGGCTTCGTTTTGATAATAATTTTACATATTTATAAAATTACCCCTGACTCGAGTTTAAATTATAATTTTTAAAACTTTCAGGTCATTAGGTGTAATTTTTCTCAAGACTTTTTCTCACGTAAATTTTAAAGTATTTTAGGACATGATTTCCTTTTCATAATTTTCTGGCGGCAAAAATATAATTTTTTTATTTTTTATTCAATAGGGACAAATAATCTCTTTGTCCCTTTTTACGTAAAATGATGTCTGTCTGTTTTTGTATATTTTAACTTTCTTAGGATGTTACAGATTCTACCCCAATCTTAAAATTCATAAATAAATTCAATACTACATTTAATAATTTACTGAACTACTCTTTCCAACTTGTAATAGAAAATTTTTTTAATTGAATTATACAGATTAATGATACAAGTTAAAATTAGTTAACTATCTTTAATTTTTTTTAAAAAAATTAAATTATTTTTCTAAAATTATCTTTATTGAATTTTTTTTTCTATCTCTCATGAATTGAATAGAGGCATTTATTTAATGCATAATAAATACTAACTCATATTTTAAAAATGTCCTATTTTTAAAGTATAGGTAAAAGAGCTTATATATAAGATTGGAAGGAATTTGAATTATTTACTTGATGCAATTAATTCCCATTTAAATCTAATGTCCAAATCAATTTTTTATGACAATTACACCCCAGTTCAAAATAATTATTTATAATAAATACCCTCCATTATTTTTAAATACCTCTATGATAAAGTTAAACACTTTCAATGATAGCTGAGTCATGTAGAAAGAAATTAATATCCCACAAGAATAGATTCCTAGGACTATAGATTTCATAATTTTTTTTATTTTGACTAAAGTGAAGAGAGGAACCAATGTGGGCTCGTTTAGTCAATGGAGTAACCGGAAATGTAATGAATTGAAATGATTGGAAATTGAATGTAATGGAATAACGATAACCATAAATTTGTTTGTTATGATATTACCAAATACAAAAATATCAACCTTATATATTAGTTTATTAATTATTTTCTCTTGAGATATGTATATTTTATTTTAGATGTAAAAATGTTACTTTTCACAAATGCCAAATCAATTATTTTAATAATGTATCCTTAATTTGAATGAATTGTGATTTTGAAAATATAAAAAATAAGCGAAATATGAATATGGACTATATTTTGATAGAGAATAAGTAAAAAATTATAATAATAGATCTAGATTTAAGAATATTTTCAAAAAAAAATTACTAACATGAAAATGTCATTTTTATTTTTAACTTGAAATTAGAAATATTAGTTAACTTTTCAAACACATTGATGATAAAAATTATAAAACAATAAAGATTTAAAGAAAAATTGTTGATAATGTCAAAAAATTCATTTAAACTTTATCCAAACCAATTCAAAATGACCAAAAGTCTAACAAAACTGATCTTAGTAAAAACCGATTATATTTCACTTTTATATGAACTGATTGGTTTGATTTAATTTAAATTTTGTCTAAAACTAAATCAAATTACATATTTAAACACTTTTACTTGACACAAATTAAGAAAAGTAATATCTTACCAAAAAAATTGCCCTTAGTTAAATTCATTAGAAATAATTTATTTCTCTAAATGAATCCACTTTGATATCAAATTTTAAAATTTGAAATTAAAGTCAGCAAACAAACTTCCTATACGTGTTATTTGGGAAAAACTTCTAGAATTTGATATAATGTAAACTATAATAAGGACAAGAGGAAGTGTATTGGTAATTTGGTATATGTCAAGATTTATTACCAAATTATTTATTATCCAATTATTACGTTTTTTTTTGTTATTTTCTTATGTTTATTTCTTTCCGTTTTACAGAAGAACTTGGATTTATAATATTCCTTTCATTTTTTCAGACATATTTCAAATTCAAAGGACTGATTGACATTGTCAATCTGAGTGATTGACTATAGTATTTCAAATATAAGGTTTCACTAGTCGTTACTTTCTTTCTTTCTTTTCTCTCTCTTTTTTTTTTTTTGTTTGCTTGTTTGTTTGGGACTAGAAATGCTCATGCCATTCTAACAAGGAAAGCGAAAATACAGACTCTCTCAAATAGGAAACAACAAAGGCAAAATAAAACAAAAGTGGAAAAACAATCCTCACTCCTCAGCCAACACCAGCTCTAGGAGACAGGAAATGAAACTCCGAAAGCACCTTCAGGCATAGCATCCATGGATAGAAACTTGGATAGAGGAGGTTGTGGATGAACTAGTCGGGCACATCTCTTTAACAACAGCCGCTCGATACTAACCAATCCACAACCATATTCCACAAAAATTCGGAGTCTAGGAGAAAGAAAAAACATTCTTAGATACTAATTGCACCTTGCCATCGCCAGTCATAATCACTAATTGAACCTCAATTGAGCATTTTAATCCATTCATCGCATTCAGATTTAATTTGTATAGAAGGATAGGAGAATTCTTGGTTAAGAATAATAGCCTTCAGTCACAAATGGAGAACCTGCATTAATTTGACAAGAGAAACCCCATAGTAAATTCCCATATTCATCCCTACGTATATGAGACCAATTCCAGTTCCAGCTTTAACACATTGTTTGCTTCATTGGAGGGGAGAGAAAGGAAAAAAATTTAATAAAAGGAATGAGAGGGAAAGGAAAAGAAAGGGAGAAATTTTAATGCAGAGAGGAAATAAAAAGGAAAAGGGAGATTTTAATGTTTTTCTCATTTGGCATTATTGGAGGAGAGAGGAGAAACAAGATTTTAATGTTGATTAAGAGATGGGATGAAGGAAAATAATAATACATGAATAATTATATCCTTATCTATTTTAAGCTTTTTTTGGTCCTTTTTTTTAAATAGAATTGATCTTTATTTTATTTTAGAAAAATAAACATTTTTCATTTTATTTAATGAAAAAATTTCATATATATTATTTTTTTCCAAAACATATACATTATTCCTAATAAAAAAGTGAAACTAATTTAGCCATCATAATTTTTTGTTGCTTATTTTTTTTCTAAATTCTTTCACTTTTAAAAGAGATGGGAGAGGAGGAACCCCTCATCTTAATTTATTGAACCAAACCAAAAAAAAAATTTAATTTTCTCTCTCCTCCTCTATTTACTCGTCCAAATCCTCCTTCAAACCAAACTGGCGCAATTGTTACATGATTAAAATGGCCATCATAATTGACTTTTACCCTGCCACCTAGAGGAAAACTTGCAACCTGTATCAACATCACGTTTTTTCTCCTCAACCTGCGTAGCCTTCCAATACATCTGCATATTCCTGTTAGCTTTCTTCGTAACTGCTATAATAGTAAAATTCCCCATTAGAAATGAGACAACGGGATTATCATTTAACATGAAATATAAGAATTAGTTTAATAAGAAAATTTCATTATGTGTATTACTTGCACTGCACAAAATTGCGACTATATTATTTAGAACCACCGTGAGGCATGATAATGTCGCAATAGTGATTCAGTAGAAATTAGAATTCATTAAATGAGTGTCATAGGGGAATGAGTATGCCAATCCTACATTTCTAGGGCTTTTAGCCCCTCTCATCATGGTTGGGCCTTTTGTCATGCTAACCCAATTAATCAGTTTTTCCTATCGACGGCCCTTTGAAGAATTGGTCTTGTGACCCAAAAAAAAGAAAAACTGGTCTGCCACCTAGGATAACTTAGAAATTTAGAAAACCATGTTGAACCATTCGAATCTTGCAATATTTCTGTTCTGATGACTAATTTTTAATAATTTAAATTATTTTTAAGATTAAAAAAAATTTAACGTTTTCATGAATAGATAAAAATTCCTCAAAAACAGAAAAATTCCAAAAATCAGAAGAAAGGTTATTTATTTTTCTAAAAATCATTTTCAGTTTTTTTTACCAAACAATGAAACATGACTTTTCAAGAGACATTAGTAGAAGGTGAGGTTTCTTATTTGAAAAAACAGAAGTCATTTTGAAAAATGTGCACTTCAATCTTCTTTCTTAAGTTCCTCTAAACTAAGAGTAAGGGTTCAAAACTTTCTTAAGTTTCTTATTTCCTCTAAACAATCTGGAAATGTCTTCTCTATTTTTATAGTGATAAAATATCAAAAGATTTATTGTTGTTGTTGTTATTATTAGTCACATAAAAACAACTCTTTCCCCTGATTTAGAATAAAAATGAATCAAAGGAATGGTAGAAACTCCTACACCTTAAGCAAATAGCTAAAAATTCAATTTTTAGTCTGTGTATAAAACAAACTTAGTTGGAAAAGCCTACGTTTGACTCTTATTACTCAAGAGAGATTAATTTTTATTGCTAATAAATCAAGTGATACTTGGAGTTTACCAAAAAAAATCACAATTGAAACAAAAATTACAAAACTTCAAAAGAACTATATAACAAAATATAAATAATGAAAATGTTGACTTGGTCAATGATAAATGTGGATATGAGCATATACTCTTTTCAATTTACAAAGAATATGTTAAACTCATTTGATTTTTAGTTTGCAAACTTAGTTAAAAACAAAATAAAGTTTGTCGAGATAAAATTTAAATAAAATTAAATTTATTGTAACGTGATTTATATTTAAATTTTTTTATTATAAAAATAAATTTAATAAAATAATTATGAGAAAAAAGTATGTTTTCATGTTAAAAATTAATTTTTTTTAGTTAGTTAATTAAAAGTACTTTTGAAGGTAAAAGTAAATTTATAAAATAACATTTTAAAATGAATCAAACAAAAAATTAGTCCAAATTATGTTTACAAATGTAAATTTGCCCAACTGAATAATGAACCAATCATGTTTCTTGTCGGCAAAGAAAACATGAATGAGAATTTTAGAACTGATAGTAAAACAAAACTGGATATCTAGCAATAAAACACGCGATTTGACTGCTAGTTTGCAATTTCGTCCAATTTCACTATGATTCTACAGAGCTCCGAGTTTGAGGATGAATTAGCTAGAAATTCAATTATGGCATCGTGAAAAGGTGCGATTTAATGTGTTAAATTAAATCTTGAGTTTAACAACACTGATCACGGCCCATGTTCAAAACGCAAGTCATCTCAAAGAAACTTAATAAATTAGATTCGATTATATTTCATTTTAACCAGTAAAACTAGATTTTTCAACCCGCGGTGCAGACACAAAAATGTTTTATTTATTTATATTGAATTAAAAAAGAATCTCATCATTAACTTTTCCCGTGAAAAATGATATCAAATGATATTAATTAAAATTAATACAGATTGAGAAAATAAAAAAAAAAGAAAATGAATCCCACTTAAAATAATGGAAAAAGATAAATGCTACATGAAAGAAAAAATAAGATTCACTTAAAAGAAAAAAAAAAAAAAAGAAGTACGAAGCTCAATAAATAGAGTCACACTATTCATAGCTAATACACAGTATAACTCTATTCTACTTTTAATTATATATAAAATTATATATAGATTATCATGCTTTTACGTGAATGTGTAATAAATTAAGAACAAGAACCGCTCAAATCGTTCAACTATTTATTTTTGAGCCAGGGATCCCTTTGGGTTAGGCTGCTAATAATTTAGCCATTAAAATTAAAATCTAAAAGGGATAAATATAAAATGTGTGAGGATCAACGCGTGATTGATTGCCTTGCCCTGGTGGCCAATCTCAAATTAATCGAGTCAACGTCTGGAATTAGGACACAGTGGACTTTATAAATGCATTTCCAAATGTTTTATCCTATTTTTATTTCTAAAATAATTTTTTTCCCAAAAACAGTGACCAGATACGCTGGCTGTCAAATTATTAACATCAAAATTTCCCATTGCACCATTTCAGTTCAGTAAAAATAAAAAACAATATGGAAAATACGTATAACATGATTGATACAATCGATTATTGGTTATTTAATTTAATTAATTATGTCTAATCTAGTGTTGGCCAAAAAACAAATTGTGTACTCTGGTAAAGTGACGAAACAGGCCAATGGCAGGCATAAACGGCGGTGAAGTAGGCAATACGACGTTGACCCAATCCAATTGAAAAAAGAGAAAAGACGTAGGACTGTGGATGTTGGTTACTGGTGTGCTCCACTCACACACCTTTCCACCGCTTTGTAGTATACAAATCATACACGTTTCTTTTAAAATAAAACCATACACTTTCTAAACAATTATAATTAGTTGATAGAGAAGTAATTATATTATATATAATTATAATTATAAATTATAAATATATAAGTAATGGCCAATGCATTGAATAGAAGATATGTTGAAAAAGTGTTTTTACTCAGCATATGACAATATTCAAATCTCTACAAAAGGCAAGATTTGAACTCCCATCTTTATAAAAGTATAAATCATATTTTTATTAATTGGATTAATAAAAGAGTTCTTATTGATTGACATGGTTAGTTTTACCCTTTACTTAGCTAAAAAGAGAAAATAAGAGGGAGAAAAAATAAAGAGAAGAGAAAAGTTAGAGGAGGTAGTTTTTTCTTCATATGCTTAGCTAAATAAAAAAAAAAAAAAGAAAGAGAGAAAAATAATTAATTTTAAATTGACAATAACATCTATATTATTTTTAGAAAAATATTTAGACATGATAAAATTTGTTATTCAACTATATTATTTATATAATTTTCATATTATATTAATAAATAAAATTGAAATATAATTTTAATTTTATTCTTAATTAAAATTTATTTTATCCAAGCCTAATTTTTAAAATTATTTTTATATATTGATTTAAAAAATTTTAAAATAATGCTAAAATTGAAAAAGAAAGCAAGATAGTGAAAAAATGGTAGAGTAATTTTAAAGTGAAGGTTTTCTCTCCAAAATCTCTCCATTTTAAAAAATAAAAATTGGTGGGGGGGGGGGAATAGAAGTTAGGGGGGAAAACGTGAATCTCACACATTATTTTTCTTATAATTTTCTCTCCTAGTCATTTTTATCTTTATAATTAAGTAAAAGAAAATATAATTTTTTCTTTAGTCTTCTTCTATATCTCTTCTTTCCCACCTCTTTTCTCTCCTACGGAACGAAGGGTTAACGATGTGATGCCAGAGTAACCTATTATATATATATATATAACAGGAGAGAAATTTGATGCCGGCCAATTATTTAATCTTATTAGAATATAAACACATGAAAAATAATTATTGCAAAATTTAAAACTTCAAAAGTTTATTGAACAATTAAAATTTAAATATCTAACTTAAAACTAACTTAGGACATACATTTAAAATCTTCCATTCATCGTTCTATTAGTTTTCACTTAATAAATAGTAAATAATAATATTTGTGTTGTGGGCTAATTAATTAACTGATGGTTTTTTTTTTTGTATAAATATTAATTTAATCCAAATAAGGAGTTCATAACTTTCTGGTCTGAATACAATTTTTTACTATTAGTAAACTAATTATTGTATTAACAAAAGAGTGATATAGTTAATTAAATTAAATAATTTCTAATATGAACTTCTCGCATACACAATTCATTTAAACTTTTGATCATACATAAATAATTTTTTAAATGTTTAACTCACGTAGACGTACAAATAATCCTTTGAGGTTATTTACATATAATATCAAATTTTTACAAATTCATTGTTAAATTTTAAATGTCAACAAATTATCTATATATAATTTAAATATTTAAGAATTGTGTGCATTTTAAACTGATGATAGTATGTCAAATGACATGCTTAAAACCCAATTGAAACCATTTCTTCATTCACTTTCTAAAGTTTAAAACTCACATTCATATGATTATGATTTTACCAAAAAAGATCAAGCGCATATGATCAATACATATTACAAATTCAGGGAACTTAAATTCCATGAAAAATGTTAAAACTTGTACAAACAATTGTGGGTGTAGGAAAAAAAAAATAATGATAAACTTGAGGAATTTAAAAGTTAAAAAAATACAACATAATACACAAACATGACCAGAGTCAAGGTAGTTATCTTTCATTTTCAAAAGCCCTTTTAATTTAATTGATGAATAACACAAGATTATCAGCTTTGCCAAAATATTTTTTCAGCTTTTGAATTCTCATTCAATTCAGACAATCATAAAGTCATAAATGTACGAGAAAAAATAATTCATAAAAGTCACAAGAACTCAACTACCATTAAATATCAATGACAAGTCTCTGGATAAGTTTGGGATTTTATTTACATGGAAGACATTTTACAAATTTTTAATTATGAATCTTTCCTTGAACTTAGTTTATGATTGAGTCAATTTCTGAGAAACGTGCCTCTTTTGTTCGGGGTCAAAGGGACACTGTGTACAATAAATAAATATATATTCAATTATTATTAATCATTAATTTAATTGTCGTATCAAATACTCCTTTCTACCTCAAATATAAATTGTTAAATGAAGGTGTTTCAAGATTTATTATTTTTTTCTTCTGGCCAAAAAAAGAAGATTTATTATTCTTATGGTAATATCAAGTCATTATTCTTTCGATTCTTAATATAAGACTATTTTAATTAAATTATGTAAAATAAAAATAAAAATTAGTTAACTATCTTAATTTTTTTAAAAAATTACATTATTTTTTTAAAAAATTATCTTTATTAAAATTTTTTTATCTCTTTTATTAATTAAATAGAGACATTTCTTATAATATATAATAAATACTATATCATATTTTAAAAATATTTCTATATTTAGAATCAAAATAAAAAAAATCATATATTTAAAATTCACAAACAAAACTTCAGCAATCAACATATATAGCGGTCACGGGAACCCAAAAAAAAATCAAAATATATTAATTAATAATTCATTTAATTGGCAATGATAATCACTTAATGATTAAGTCCGCAAAATTAGCCAATGGAGAGCCAGGCTCATCTGACCTTTTTTCTGCCTAGCGGATTCAACCTAACCCAACGTGATATACATCGATTATAGACCCATGTGTATTCTGGCAAAAAAAAAAAGAACCACGTGTATATATAGCTTTATACCCTTATACTGTCTTTTAGAAAATCCAAATAATGAATACAGTATTATTTGTCGATGACCGAAAAAAAAAACCATCGGCTATGAAAATTTGGACTTGATTTATCAACAAGTTCATGAGATATTTGGTTAATAATTGGTTCTTTATGCACGTTGTTTTGAATTTAATTTTTGATTATATGTATAAAAATATCTTATTGAGAGAGACAAAATTTATTTAAAAAAACTAAATTTTAGTGATGAATCAAGAATATCTTTAATGATAAAAAAAATAAAAACAAAAAACGATTTGAAAATTAATGTACTAATCCTCATTTCAATACCAAATTTGCATTGAACTAGTTCTTCATTAATTTTTGATTTATTTCAACTAGATAATATTTTTTATTTTTTTCTGGAAAAGATCTCTGACATTAGTGGATTTCATCTTCTCCGTTTATGCATATTTGTTATCCAAACTGTAGCTAATTTTCATATTATTATATATTTGTGTTTATTTTAATATTAGTGCTAAATTTGCATTGAACTAGTTCTCCATTAATTTTTTATTTATTTCAACTAGATCATATATTTTATTTTTTCTGGAAAAGATCTCTGGCACTAGTGGATTTCATCTCCGTTTATGCATATTTGTTATCCAAACTGTAGCTAATTTTCATATTATTATATATTTGTGTTTATTTTAATATTATTTATGATATATGCATTGGCTAAAATACATATAATTCGCTAAACTTTATGTCAGCTACATACAACTCCATTAACTTTAAAAATTAAAACAGACCCTCATCTTTCAGACTTTTACCATAAACAGCCCATAAGAGTCTAGGCAAATGAAATGGAATTTTGAATTTATCAATAATTTTATCTTAACCAAAAACGCAGAACTTTACTAAATCGCGATTTTGTCATCGTGACTTAGCAATGAATGTCAGCTACCCATTCTACCTCTCCTCTCTTTTAATTAAGAATAAAAAATCAGACTGAATATTGAATTAATTAAGATACTGATTTAAGATTCAATTATTTAACTAAAATTAAATTGATAATAATAAATTTACTAATTTTTTTAATTTTATATGTTATATGAAAAATTAAAAAAATTATTTATAAGTTTTATAATCTAATATCAAAATCTAAATAAATTTATATTCATGTATAATTATATTCTAAATTTAAAATAGTTAATCAATATTTTATTTTTATATTTTTTGCTAAACAAATTTATCATTATTAATAATTATATATTATAATAATATTTCTACAATATTATAATATAGAAAAATTATATAAAAAATTAAACAAAATTAAAAAAATTTGATTGGTTCAACTAGTTTTGTACCGGTTTAATACCAGTTTGATCAATTTCTTACCAGTTCTGAGACTGATTGGTTGCTCTCTAACTTCTGATTGGACATGACACTAATTTCTAATCCAACTGATTAAATCAATTAATCCGGTCATGTCCAATTTTTTTAACCCTGCTTTCAACACCGGTCATCTTTCTTTTCCTCTCCTTTGCTTATTTGAAAGATGTTGGCATCAATTTTAAACTTTTAAAGTTGATGAGAGCCAACTTTAAGCTGAGTTATATGTATTTTAATCACATTTTAATTATAAAATATTATTTATTTATAATTAAGTAAAATACTTTGACCTCCTGTGGTATTATTGAAATTATAATGACCTCCTATTTATTTTTAAAATATACACTTTAATCCAATCCTTAACACCATTGTTAAGAATATTCTGTTATAGATTCTATAATTTCTTTTTTATCAATTAAAATTTATACTATAAAACTTAAAATTATTAATTTACCCTTATAATATAAATCTCTAATTTATATTCAGTAAAATCTAAATAAATTTAAAATATTTATATAAAAAATTCATGGTAATATTTTCTATTCATCTTAGTTTAAAAATCCAAAATATTTAATAAATATTTAAATAATTAATTAAATAAATATTTAAATAAATGCATTTGAAAATAATAAACTAAAATTAATAAAATAAAAATATGTCAAATCAATTCATATAAATAAAAATATAAAATAAATGTAATATGTACTATTTACACGATAAATAATGTGACTTATCTTAGATACAAAAATATTCTAACTGAAAATTAAAAAGTAAAAAAATGTGTTAGAAATATTTCTAAATAAATATTTATATTAAAAAGGGGTATTTTGGTTAAAAAAATTAAATTTGATGAGTTAATGATTTATTAAGTGTTGGGTGGATATGAATGAAATATTGAAAATAGAAAAGAGATTTGTGTAACATAATTTTTTATTTATATGATGTTTGTATAAGTTTTTAAGATAAGATAAAAGGGAGGTCTCTATGACTTGAGCAAAATACAAGGATGTCACAGAATTCTTCATTTTATAATTTATAATTTTTGACTTATGGAATTTAAATGACAACTCAATTTTTATGCAATCGACAGCAAATCATTAAATCACCACTGTTATTTATCGATTGCAATTCAATGTTTCACCTCATGGGAAAGCTTTCCCCTTTTAAACTCAATTTCAGTTGTTTTTGCTTTGTGTTCTTTATACATCAATGCAAGATTATTGATATACTTGGAAATTTTTAATTTCTTTTTTGTATAAAAGTAATTTATTAGTTGGTTTTCTATTTTTTGATTATATACACATAAATGGTGGGATGACAGAAATTAACGTCAATTAAAAAATGAATGACTGAAATTGAATTTAAAGGAAAAGCATTTAAATAATAATTCAAAATGGCAAGGCATTTACCTTGTTCAATGATTAATTTAATCTTTAAAATAATAAACATATTTCAGAAGAACACATAATTTATTATTACATTTATAAATATCATAAAATTAGTAAGTAAATTTTGAAATAAAAATGAACCTCAATATATTTTAAAATAACATAAAACATTACGTTTTAAGTAACCTGTTGAAATAAAAAAAATTACGAAACCCAGTTAATTTTTACGTATTAGTTTTCCGGAAGAACCCTTGGTGCATGCGAAAAAACTTTACAAAATTATAAAATATATTATACACTTAATCTGAGTTTGAATATTTTTTCTTTTTTTTGGCTACAGCTTGAATATTTTTCCATTGGAAACAAACGAAATAGAAAAAAAAAAAAGAAAAACTGAACTTATTCATCTAGAACCATTCCTAATCCGAGACCAGTCTTTCTGGGGTCAAACAAAACTGAGGCTTGGGGTCGTCGTTCTTGACGACTAGTATTTCGAGAAACTAAACACGCGCCACGGCCGCGCCTGGTCAAACTCATGAATCTTAACTGATTTTCACATATCTAAATGCCCCATTCACATCTAGTATTTCTATTTAATAATTCAGTTAATTCGCTTCCGCCAATCGCCGGCTTTCATCTGGTTTTAGCAGGCACGGACCCAAAACGACTCGTTCTTCCTCTGCGACTTCTTTCTAGAGAGAGAAGCACGAGGCGGAGAAGCATCCCAGAAACACAACAACGCACAATCTTCTTCTACAATCCCAAACGACAAAACACCAACACTTCCATATTTATATAATAGCAACTCTCTCTCTCTCTGCCCTGTTTCTTCCCTGTGTTCATCTTATATTGCGTTTGCCCTAGATCTTTCAAGAGCATTTGGTTCTTGGAGATCTATAATCGCTCTGAGCTTCGCCCCAGCTGAAGCCAAAGCTTAGAGGTACTCTTACTGCTTGTTTCCTTTTTCTCTTTCAGTGTCTTTGGGTATGAGAGAGGAAGTTTTTTTAATTTGGAATTACTGTCGTTTATATGTTACGTTGGTGACAACGACGAAGGATGAAGTAAATGAGGCGAAGCCGGAGAAAGGAATGACTTTGTTTGAATTACGTTGGTTGTTTAGTGTTTGCCGAGTTATTTCTATTTATATTGTATTACCTTTTTTTTTTGGGCTAACTAAGAAAGGCATGCAGTGGCTTTGGGTAATCCGTATTCGTGTCAGTTTGACCAGTTGGCATGACAGAGGGTGCATTTTGGATTTGAATTTCATCTAGTCTTTGTTCTGGGTAGACTGAAATTATGGTATCGGGGCTTGAAATTATGCTTCGAATTTTGATGATCCTTTACGCGAAGGAAAGGATTCTTAATTTTATGAGCATGTTTTCGGTACTTTTTCTTAATTCTCAGCTGCATGCCGTCTTAATTCCTGAACGCTTCTGTATTGGCTAAACTAGACAGGTTAGCTTGATAACGGGATCATCATGGGACTGATGCCTACCTCAATCCACCATTTTCTTGTTTATAGTGGTGAATAGACATTTTGCTCTCTCTTCCTCTCCTGTTAACATAATGAACCTTACCTGAGGATGGGTTTTCATTATAGTTTCTTTACTTTTTCTATTTGTGCTTCTGATGTGTATATCAGGGCTTCGAAAACTCAGATTGAGTGTATAATTTAGAGTTCTCCCCCTATTTCAATTTATATCTTAGTTTTTTCCTAGATTCACCCTAATCAATATTTATTCGATATAAATTATAAAATCTAAAGCAAGCTAGACTATTCACAAGTTGCTAACATTAACGGTGCGCTTCATTCCCCTTCCTCCTTGCAAAGCAATGGATCCATCTAGTGGATATTTTAATTTTATTTCTTCCACTTGAAGTCTCAAATTTGCAATCTGATTGGATATAAATAAGCTATAAATTATGTTGGCCTGAATTTTATGTCTGAAGATTGTAATTGTCGATGTCTGGAGCGCTGAATATCAACATTAGGGTCTCCTCCCTAGTTCGCCATAGCATGCAAATCTATATGGGCAGGGATGTCTGTGTAAAGATTTCAGTTTTTTTTTTTAACTAGATGTATAGGTTTTTAATACATTTGTTTAACTGTATAATGTTTTAATTTCAGATTTTTCTACTACAATCAGCTGAAGTTTCATTGTGGGCAATATACTTCCATTTCTTGTGTGTTTTTGGATGGTAAACGTTGATAAGAAGGAGAATTGTTGGCAGTGAAACTTAAAGCATTTGCTTAGATGAAGACAGCCAAAGTTTGGCGTCTAGGCATGGGTGATATGCAGATCTTGTCTGGGTCACGCCATCGCCCTCCATTGAAGAAGCCTATGTGGATTATTGTCCTGGTTTTATTTGTATGCATGTTTCTAATCTGTGCTTACATATACCCACCAAATGGAAGTTCTGCCTGTTATATGTTTTCTTCCAAAGGGTGCAAGGTCATTGCAGATTGGCTTCCACCTCCTGAAAGGGAATACACAGATGAAGAGATTGCATCACGTGTTGTGATTAATGATATTTTGAATGCTCCACAAGTTATCCCCAAAATTCCTAAAATTGCCTTCATGTTTCTGACGCCTGATTCTCTTCCATTTGAAATGTTGTGGGATAAGTTTTTCCAAGTAAGGATTTCTTACAAGCTTCTTTCATCAGTTAATTCTTTCCCCTGTTTCATGCTTACTGTCAATTATGATGTTAGATATTTTATTTGTCAAGAACCAATTCGTTTCAAAATCTTAAGTCGTTGAAAGAAGACCTAGTTATTATGTGATGTCTCAAACTATTTTTCTCAGTATATACAGAAAAATGATAAAATGTTGATTTAAACCTGGCAATCCTTTGAGCTCAGACAATGAATGAGGGGTAAAAGTAATGGTTGCAATATTGCATTTTAATTGAATTGGATGTCCATCATTTTAAATATCAAATGCGTTGCAATGTATTTAAAAGCAATGAATAATATAATACTTATAGTAACTTGTTCTGGTCCTAGTATTACTATTCCACTCCTTCTTGATAAATATTGTGTTCTTGGGAATATTTGTATAATAATTAGTGTTGCCTTGGGGCTTCCTGCAAGTTATATTTAAGCTTTTTGATTCTCTAAAGGTTCTGTTCACATTGATGTTCAATACAAAATGTGAATTAGGTTTGTCTCATGAATGATAGAAGCATTACCTCCTTTTTATAAAGTTTCTCCTCCTTATATGTTGGTTTATTGTCAGTGTTTCTGAAGTATGATAATCTTTTCTAAGTTTGTTGTGAATGCTTCACTCCTTTTTACAGGGTCATGAAGGGAAATTCTCTGTTTTTGTGCATGCTTCTAGGAGAAAACCAGTTCATGTGAGCCGGTATTTTGTTAATCAGAATATACACAGTGACGAGGTGCATAAATTGACCTGTAATTATTCTTCTCAGTTTCTATCATTTATGAGCTGTGTTGCATCATCTGTATAAACATAAGTTCTTCAATACAATGTAATCGTTTAAAGTAATTAACAAATAACTATATTTATTCAATCCTGTTTTGCATAAGAAAAGGGTTAATTACATAATAAAAGCAGTTGCTATGCATCCAGTTTATGATCATTGGTTAAAACTGCAATGAGTTGTTTACACATTGAAGCTGAGGAAATGGTCACAAAATAGAGTTGGAGCGTTTAGAAGTTCAGGGTACACTGCTGAGAGTAGTGAACATCCAAATCCATGAAGAATGTCGATAGTTTGAATTTTTATTTGACACCCAAGTCATAAAGGAAATATTGATAACTTGATTTTTCATTACTGTTTATTAAAGTAATCATTAAAGTGCATTATACAGTTTAGAGGGACTAAATCTTCATGAAACAAATATGTGTTGAATTTGATGGTTGGAATTTTGCTGTCAATGGAATTGCTGAATGATGTACAATGGATTTGGATATGTGTGGTGACTCATGATTTTCTGATTTTTGGAAATTGAAAATTTTTGTTGACTTAAATCAAGTTTGAATATTTGATGCTCAGCATGTTAGGCTTACTTACTGACTATTATTGACTTCTAAGGTTACTCACATAACCTTAGAAGTCAATAAGTCCAATCTTATTTGAATCTTTATGTGAATTCAATTTTCTTTCTATTTTAGAGCCATGTTGTGTTCTGTTGTCATTAATTTATGTCTTCTTATAACCATTTATTCTAAATAATTTCTGAAATGTACTGTTAAGTTGAGTTATTGCCATTCAAGTAGTGAAAAATAATGATAGCAATTAGCAGGAGTAATTATCAGTTGTTTTATTTATCTAAGGAGCTGCTCTAGTAATTAGGAATTGTCTTGTCACAGGTGGTGTGGGGGAAAATTTCTATGGTTGATGCTGAGAGACGACTTTTGGCAAATGCTCTGCAAGATCCTGATAACCAGCAATTTGTTTTACTTTCTGACAGGTCAATGGGCCATGAGAAAACTTAGAAATTCTGTTCTTATTTCTGAGTACCAGTATTGGTTTTAACTCTGGTTTTTTTAATGCTGTTTCTGCAGTTGTGTGCCACTGTATAATTTCGACTATATTTACAACTATCTGATGAATACAAATATCAGCTTTGTTGATTGGTATGTCAAACTTTGCTATGTTTATTTTTCACACACGTACCTATTGGTTTCATTGGTAGTTCTTCTGGTTTTGCATTCTGTTTTCAACTTGCTGTCTTTTACTAATGCAGCCTGGTTCATTTTTCTTCTTAGCTTTAAGGATCCTGGTCCGCATGGCAACGGCAGGTATTCAGAACACATGTTACCTGAAGTTGAGATGAAGAACTTTAGAAAGGGCGCACAGGTATTATTCTGGGTTTAATCATGTTGAAACCAGGAATAAAATATCTGAATAGAAACTTCACTTTCTTTATAGTTGTAGGAATTTAAAATTTGGACACAGCATTACTGTTTTGGCCATTTTATTTTGGAATTGCCCTTACCAGAGATTATCAGTTAGATAAATTGTAACTTTTCATACCTTCCTTTAGGCTTTATCATTGTACAAATACTATCACATGCTATTAATTTAGTCCTTTGACATAAAACTATGGCTATTTACCAGTTTATAATGACAAAATATTTAGTTTTTTCCTTAATTTCCGATTATTTTTGAATTTTGTTTTGAGCCCAACCAGCATTTTACTGCAATTCAATGTTGCAGCACACCTATGTTCATGTAGTGTATTTTCTCTCAGCTTACGGCTCAATGTTGCTTTGGGTTTGTCTCTCTTAGATTTTTGTTATTGGTGTATACCTTGTTTTAATTTTAATTATATGCTGCACATTTAAATGTGTCCTGGTTTCACTTTTACGTGCAGTGGTTTTCTGTGAAGCGACAGCATGCAGTTATAATTATGGCTGACAATCTGTATTACTCAAAATTCCGTACTTACTGCCAGGTGAAGTTATATTCAAATATGGCTAAATTTAAAATTGGAAGCAATTTTGTTTATTTATTTTTAATATTTTATTTCGTGTTTTGTTAATTTAACCATACCAACCTTTGCTTTGAAGTTGCTTAGTTTTCAAATCATGGAAAGTCTATATAATATTTCATTGTGTTTCTTGCGACTCAGCGTTTGATTAGGTGTCCTGTATATGGTGCCCAATATAATTTCATATGCGATAATATGTTTACTGATTGAGTTTCTTTCCCAATGAGCAGCGTTTTCAATTTCTTTGAAGTTTGTATGATGTGACATCTCTACATAAGGTGTAATTGAAAAGCAAGTTTTATGTATTTGAGTGATAAAAAGAATATGAAATAACAAATGCATCATATTGCGCTTTCTTGGACATTAGCTTAGGAGGATTATCAATTGTGTGCAAGTCTTCATTGAGTAAAAAATTCAATGCCATTTCTAAAATAAAGAAGCTTTGCAATCTCTGTTATTTGTAACTGAAGACTTGCACCGTAAGGTTAGGTGAAAAAGTTAAAGCCTCTGCCATATTGTAATATCCTTCCCTTTGAGATAGGAAATTTTAACTTATTCCTTTCATTTTCTTAAAGACTTTCTGGATTCATTGAACAGGGAAATAGACCCTGTTTAACCTTAAACCATGCTTAAAGCCATGGAAAAGTGCAACCCATAACCTACTGTCACTTTCTGGAAATCTGAATCTGATGCAGAAATTTCCAGTTAGCTGCTGGAAAACATAATAAAGAAAACCTCAATATGCGCAATTACTAATGAAGATTATTAACAAATTCTAATCCTTTAAATTGCATGGAAATTTAAACAGAAACAATTACTTTTTTGTCTATGTTTTGCTTTCATGTTGAGATCTTGTGGTAGGTTGCCATAAGCCTAATAGTTAAATCTGTTTTATATTTGCAAAGCATGATAAATAATGATTGGACCTATGGATTCAAGTACCAAAATGACAGTTTGATTGATGATATATTAACATCATTGATGTGTGCGAGCGTGCACACAGTAAGGATGAAAGTTTGGTGATGTTCAAATACTTAAAGACCACTAAATGCATCTGAGTTTTATATAGAATAAATTTTCTTGTTGAATATTCTAATGCCTATATGTTTCCTCTACTTTTGTATGGCTTGATGATTTTACTAAATTGTTCTAGATTGTCTTACACTGCTATTTCTGCTTACATGGTAATAGTGATTGGATTTTGTTCATTTTGATGATTCTGAAAATTGAATCCCTGATATGTACTGCCGCTGGAACTTGGAAAACAACACCTTATTATCCTAAACATCATTGCGCTTTTTTTGACCGGTAGACAACATAGAGCTGATGAGCAAGTTCTGTATATAGTCATATGTCTGTGGAACTTTGCTTTCTTTTTTAAAAAAAATCAGAGTGGAACTTGTTGGTCAAAAAAATAAAAAGTGAAACTTTGATTTTTAATGTTTCTAATACTTGGTTGAACTGTTCAATCATTGATGCTAGAGTTCTTGATGATTACAGCCTGGTGTGGAGGGCCGGAATTGCATTGCTGATGAACATTACTTGCCAACTTTCTTTCATGTGAGCATTTCACCTTAAATGCATGTCCTTTTTTGGGATTTTAATAGTTGTCAAACCTCAACTAATTTATTTACTTGTGGTTCAGATTATTGATCCTAGAGGAATTGCAAACTGGTCAATAACCCATGTAGATTGGTCTGAGAGAAAATGGCATCCAAAATCATATAGGGCTCAGGACATTACCTATGAGCTTTTGAAGAATATTACGGTACAGTTCTGCTAGAGCTATAACTTATGCAGTAAATCTATGGGCATTCTTGATCTATATTTTTGTGAGTTTGTATATTTTTGAGAGTGATGAATATCTTCAATACTGGTTGCATTTTTTCTAATTTCTGATATGCATGGATTTCCGCTAATTCCTTTTGTACTTGCAGTCCATTGACGTCAGTGTGCATGTCACCAGTGATGAGAAGGTATGTTTTCTAAGAGCTCTCCTGAATCCTGATCAGATATATTCAGAAAGCACTAGGAAACCTAACAATAAACTTGTGTTTCTACAGAGAGAAGTGCAAAGATGGCCTTGCTTGTGGAATGGGATTCAGAGGCCATGTTACCTTTTTGCCAGGAAGTTCACTCCTGAAACACTTGATAATTTGTTGCATCTTTTTGCCAATTATTCAACACCCTGAGGCAGCTATTTTTTACTTGATTCTTTGGTCGGATCAGTTGTTGCTCTCGGCTCCAACTTTGTCTCTCATGTAGCATGAGAGTTGTAAATTGCAGCATTGTTGAGGTTTGATTGCCCATCAGCCGTCGATATTAGGATTTGGATGCAAGGAAACTGGCACTTCATCAGGGTATGGCCGACCTAATTGGGACTGGAGGTAATGTTACTTTCTGGGGGATGGATGACTACATTTTTCTTCCCATTTGGGGTTACCGATGCTTCTAGTTCCAATTCAAATTTTGGGGGGAATCATATCTTGATTTATGGTGGTGCTTGATCTTTGTAAAACTTGCACATTTTTAAGTTGAAAATACAACACCGTACTGCTCTTTCAAAAACTCTCTCTCAATTCTTATGGATGGTGGCCTTTGTCTGGGCTGACTCATTTATAAATTAGGATTCAAAATCTCTAATGACGATGTGTAATTTGAAATAGAATTTAGATATGAATAACAGAATTGAGTTTGTTACTTTTTTATGTAGTCTTGATTCTTCGCATTGACAAACACGAATAGTTCTTTCAGCACGCTAGATCACTTAAATAAACATAAGATTCTATCCGTGGTTTATATATTATGACAATTAAAATTTATCAAGATGGGATTGGGCTATGGTCTAATCTTTCAAAATAAGTAGATATTAAATTCAAATAGTCACATAATAATAAAATTTATTTTGCACCTCTAATTATAATTTTACTACAGTTAACTCAGAAATAGAAGAAAATCATTTCAAATAATATGGTGTGTTTTATTATATTTCCATGGTTCTGTATTAAAATTTGTAAAGGATCATTCTGAATGACTGCCGTGTTATATCTTAAGGCTTTTTTTTTCTTTTAATACATTAAGCCTGTCTATTCACATTTATATGCATAAAACTTCAAATGGGGGCTTTTTTCCTGGCCCAAAAGGAAAATGGGGCTTTTTTATTTTTTTTGAGAGGGTTTCAATTTCTCTACTGCGCGCAGCAGTATGGGCCTAAAATTTATGCCAGTCCAAATCTAATAATGAAATTTCATTGCACAGGAACAATTGTTAACTGAAAAAAAACGTGTCCGAATAGGTAACTGGCATCAATATATGGCGCCCGACAAAAAATTTGGCTGCATGAGAAAAGTGGTACATCATCGCCAATAAAATTTAAAGCCTTGTGCCACTTTAAAGGTTGATAAACAATTATCTCATTTAACAAGTAAAATAGCGTCACATAAAAGATTACAGCATTATAACCAATCATATCATATTATATAATTATTTATTTTGGCCAACAAAATAGATAGTGTAATTATTGAAGCAGCAGTTGGCCCAAAAAAAGATATTGAAGCAGATGTAATATACAATTAGGACCTTGTGTCAGTTGCAAAGGTTAGAAATTTAGGAAACCGAAGTGAATATACACCAACTCAATAAAAGAATTATCATCAATCAATAAATTAATATTTCAGTATTAAAAATAAAAAATTTATAATAAACCACATTATTTACAAGCAGTTCAAACTTCAAACAATACAGAGATCCACCTAATTACTATCCAAATCTGAATTTATTATTTAAAACTCTTCGGTCTACGGACCGATCAATTCAAGCTGCATATATTTAGAAATAATTAAGCGTTTAGATTGTTTTGAAAAATCAATCATTCAAATATAAGAATTAATGTTTCATGATCTTGAAATCAATTGTGAATATCCCACGCTTGATTTGGGAAGCTAGCATCCTTCAATTGGATCTCTAGCCAAAATAAGAAAGAAAGAAAGAAAAGAATAATAGAATTTTATATTCTTCAACAAAGATATTTATTAGATGTTATTTGTTTATTTATTTTCAAATCAGTAATGTTTCATCAGTTGGATCGAATTTCTTTTGTCTTTCAATGAAAAATTAGTGCGAGTAATTGTATTTCTTAAATAATCATATATATAAAGAAAATTTAAACTGAGTAAATATGTAATATGAAAATTCTATTTTATTTTTCAACGCACTCATATATGAGATTAAAAAAACTTATTATTTTATGAAGACTGTTTATGTAATTGAAAAATTAAATTTTTAATTAAAAATTATTTATTCATACAAATTATATTTTAATCAATATATTTATGAATATCCAACATTTAATGATTGACATTTTTATATCATGGCCGAGATTCTATACTATAATAAAATTTTAACTATTTAAATAATATTTAAGAAAAATAAAAGAAACAATTCTAAACAAAGAGAGATAATGAGACCGAAAAGGAAATTTAAATTAAAATATACCCAAAAAGGTGATTCAAAAATGGGAATCCAAATCATTGTAGATTTCCCAAATAAATAAAATGACTTAATATGAAAGGAGCTAACCTTTATTTATAGCCCATCATCAACCAGTTGTCTCAGAGAGAACCCAATACATAATAAGAAGTTGAGTGATAAAGATGGCCTCCTTCAGTTTTTCTCATCTCCTTGTGCTCCTTCTTCTAGTTTCAACAGGTGAGACCTCTTTTGTTTTCTTCTCACCAATATTTGCTTATTATGTATATCAATTTCCACTGTGTCTTCACTTCTCATCGGGATTGTTGGATTATTTTACTATACAACAATTATTTATATATTTATTTATTTATTCCATTTTTGGAATCTTGTGAATAAAGATAGTAACCAAAGACTTGTTGGTGATTATTATTTTATTTACAGGAGGGATGATGGTGGAAATAGTGGAGGGAGCTGTAATATGCTCACAACCAATGGGGGCCTGTGGTGCCGTTGGTCATTGTAATCAGTTGTGCAAGCAAATTCACCAAGGCGGCCAAGGGACCTGTGATTTGGGCTTGTGCACCTGCAATTTTCCCTGTGGGCCTTCCTCGGATAGGCCCAAAATGAATTGAATTCTTGGGCTTGGGCTTTGCACCTAAATACTCTGTTTTGTTGTTCATTTAATAATAATAATAATAATAATAATTTCAATTTCACAAACGCAAAGTGCATCAGAAGAAAGATATAGAGCAAAGAGCAAATGAGTGTAATTATGGGATTGTAATCTCTTACATATTTACATTATCTTGTATTACTCTCCTCTTATATGTATGAATGCATGAATGAATAGAATTTAATTTTTTTTTTTTTACAACTCAAAGTATGAAATCAATTTTGAATTGCGTGGCTAATCTTGACATTTCACTAATTATTTGAACAACGTCTGACGATTTAAATATCATTTTCATTATTGTTGTATATTGGAGGAGAGTTCATATAAACATAAAATATTAATATTTTATTGTTGACTTAGTTACTGAACCATTGACATCAACAAAAGTTATACATGATTAATATAATTAATATAATACATTAAAAATGTAAGGAGTCATATTGTTCATATGTAATAAATTCCGCAGAAGCAAAAAAAAAAAAAAAAATGGAGCGACGCTAGTTTGATTTTTATAATTTGTTCAAATTTTAGTATAATTCTAAATATAAAATTAGCTTTCTTCCTATCCACTGAATTTGTGACTGAGTTTTTACCATTTGAAAATGAAATCTAAGTTTGTTTTTGAGGTTACTTTTTTCATTTGGTGCTAGAATTTGCTCTCACCACATGATTACTAACCCCCTCTTATAGAAAGTGTTTTGAAATGATAAGTGGGTATAAAAATCTATGGTTGAGGGAACTGGCTCAAATATTTTCGATCGTGACATTTTTACGCATCACTAATTTTTTTTTTAAATGATATGTGATTTTTATTTTAACCATTAAATTGAATGAATATATCAACATATTAATATATGTATATCATGTTAGAAAAATAACTAGCCACCATTTAAGTAAACTAGCCTCAACCCTACATATACTTATACGGGGTTACAAAATATTTGTAAGACCATGCAGAATTTGAAAAAACAAATTAGTTGTTTAAAATAAAAAAAACAAATCAACAATTACATCAATGTATGCCAACAGTAAAGTAAAACGCAGTACCAGCTGATCTATTTTTATATACTATATTGATGATTACTGACATAATCCTCCATTTTAATTGTTTTAAAAGTTCAATGAATATGACCTATAATGTACAGATACGAGTATGAGTATCAGGTATGATATTATACTATAAATCAAATATAATAAATTTTAAAATTTTAAGATACTGGTATTTTATATATACATATAAAATTTATGTATATATTTAACAAATCAATGTATCATAGATAAAAAATATAAAAAATTGAGTTTTAAACAAGTATTTTAAAAGTAATATAAAGATATTTAAAATAAGAAACCAAAAATTGAGTTTTCTTATAAAATTTAAGTCATTTTGAAATTTTGTAAAGAAAAAAAAATAATGATGCACTTATTATATGTATTGTGAAATACGGTATGAGTATTATATTTAATATTTAATACATATTAAATATGAATATATTTTTCTTTTTAAAATACTGATGCAATAGAAAATATGACTAAAAGTAGAATCAAATAGCAAAAAAGTTTTCTATGGTTCAATGTAGGGCCTTTGTAAAGGTTGTATGCAGGGAGCGCATAAGTGAGCAAATGATCCTATACCACACATATTGTATCAAAGAAAAGAATCTCTGCCCAAAAGAAAAATGAAAAGAACAATAGAATTTTATATTCTCCAACAAAGATATTTATTACATATACGTATTGTTTTATTTGTTTTCAAATCAGCATGTGATGGCCAAAAAAACTGAGTAAATATGCAATATGAAAATTTTATTTTATTTTTCAATGCGCTCATATATGATATTTCCTCCAGTCTTAAATATAGAATCTTTTACTCCGATCATAAATATAGGACCTTTTACCATATATGAGCTATTATTTTTTTATACATTTTTAAAAAATATTTATTTAATGTATCCCAAAGAGAGAGAAAGATATTACACAACGGTAATTTTAAAAAAATATTGTAAGTTTCAGAGAAATTGAGACAATTAATTAATCTTAATTTTCATTCTTAATTTGTGTGATTTGGTTAAAGAGTCTTATGTTAGGGTTCAGAAGGAGTATTAATTAAAGAAACAAAAAGAAGCTTACCTTTTATTTTATGAAGACTGTTCACATAATTTGAAAATTAATATTTCAATTGAGAAATGATTTATTTGTGGAAATTATATTTTCATTAATATGTTTATTGATATCCAATACTTATTGATTAAGATTTTTGTATTCTGACTGAGATTCGATAATAAAGTTTAACTTTTTGAATAATACTAAAGAAAACAAAAAGCAATTATAAAAAAGAGAGATAGTGAGACCAAAAGGAAAATTTAAAAAGAAAAAGTTTTCAAAAGCAAATTCTAGGAAGGTAATTCATGAACGAGAATCCAAATCTACAATTCATTCTTGATTTTCTAAATAAAAAAAAAAGGACTTAACATGAAAGGAACTAACCTTCATGTAACTCACAACACCATGAAACAACTACTTATAGCCTATTAACAACTAATTGTCCCACAGAGAACCTAATACATAATAAGAACAATTTGGCTGAGAAATTGCATAAAAAAGATGACTTCCTCCTTCAAATCTTGTCATCCCTTCTCTTGGTGCTCCTTCTTCTAGTTTCAACAGGCGAGACTTGTTCTTCTCCTTTTCTATCAACATCTAGAAGTATTAGTTAACCTAACATAACTCCCTATCAACTGAACTACACGCTTGTTGGTAGATGAGCCTTCTTTTTTTCTCAATAATTTTTACTTATTGTCAATTTTTGCTTGGTATTCATTATTAATTCATCAGGATCATCAGATTAAACAGCAAATGTATAGAATAGTACATTACTTATATATATATATATATTATCCATTGTGTTCCATTTATGGAGTCCTGTGAATAAAAGATACTCCCTCTGATTCTTAATATAAAACCATTTTAACCGAATCACGTGAATTAAGAAGGGAAGTTAAAACTAATTAACTACCTCGATTTCTCTGAAAATCCCAATATTTTTTCAAAACTACCCTTGTTTAATCTCTCTCATTTTCTTTTTGGATACATTAAATAGGAACATTTTTTGAAAATGTATAATAAATACCACCTTATATATTATAAATGGTCTTATATTTAGGATCAAGGTAAAAACTCCTATATATAGAACTGGAGGGAGTAGTAACTAAAGAATCGATGATGATGATTTTAGTTACAGGAGGGATGATGGTGGAAATAGTGGGGTTGGGCCCGTGTGGTAAGGCTGGGCATTGTGATTTGGTGGTGTAAAAAACATTTCGAAGGCGGCAAGGGTCCGGTAACTTGGGCTTGCGCATATCCCTGTCGGCTTTCCTCTGACGGGCCCAATAGGAATTGAAGGTGAAGTGAGGTGAGATGATAATTAATGAACCTCCCTTACTCAAATCAATGCTAAATGAGTATTATAAATTAAGACCTTAGGTACACCAACTAATTATCCTTAATTAACCAAATTAACTAATTATTTTCTAATATTAACAACTATTGTCCCATACTCATAAAAAGTAAGTGAAAAAATAAAAAAAATTATAATAAAGTTTGAAGATGATCTTGAACAAATTGTGATTAATAATCAGTTTAAATATCATTTATATTATATAAACATGCATGAAATATCAACATTTTATGCTTGACTCAGTTAATGGGCTATTAACATATACATCACTGCACGATAGTAACATTAACTTAAGATGATATATTTGATTCTTATAATTTGTCCAAATTTTATTCTTAATATTGTCACCACCCAAAATCCAGAACATGGCTAGCGCATAGACTAAGCTGGCATAAACCTATTTAGCCTAGCAAGCTTAACAGAAAAACTTTCACAACTAGTAAATTTAAATGAAAACTAAAATGAAATACCAAAATGCTTATAATAATTAATCACAGTTCATGACTTACTTTAATCTTCATATCCCAAAACAAATAAAAGTAAAGAATCAATAAATAGATAAGGTTATCTAAGTCAACAAGACTCGATCATAAACTCCACTATAGTAGTCACGTTACCCTGGGATCTGCGTTATCATAAGACTAGAGATGTTTTACCTAATGTTTAATAAGTTTAATTTTCCTAGAGTACTTTATTCAACTACTTGCTGATATAAAAATATAGAAAATAGGAGGGGTGCGTCTACTACTAACTCAGTGAGAGCATAAACAATAAAGTGTACAGAAGGGAAGCAAATGTCGCACAAGAGTTTTTCAAAATAATCTTATAAGTATATCTACCTATATTTAAACTAATCATCTATAAGGGATCAATACAAAATACTATTTTACTCGTCCAATAGAAATGATGGTTCACTTAGAATACCAAATACTGTCATACTAAGCGCATCACAAAATCCATTTTCCACATCCTATAACTAATGGTGGGAAATAACCGTCACACATAGTATAACAATATAATAATATCTTATATACCGTGGGAAGAAATAGCTGTCTCACCTGATAATTTATATGATGTTATATCTCATATAAATAAAAGTGAGGAATAACCGTCTCACCTATTAAATACTCATATTACAAATCAATTAAGTTCGTACCCAAAATGAAGAAAATAGTAGAATAAAGAAAAAAAAGAAAAGAAAGCAGAAAAAAAATGGTTAGAGAAAAGAAAAGACAAATATAGTAAAAAAAATAGTAATAATAAACAAGACGATATACATGTATGTATAACAACACAGCAGCATGTCTACAATACTAATTTTAGTGCTAATGACAATGATTTCTATCACTAATGCTTATCTTATTAAAATCATCATAAGATCACTAGATTGAGGAACTATAGGTAAATTATGAAAAGAGAAAAAATATACCATAACTGGAAATTAAACTCAGTAAGCCTTAAGGTTTAGAAGCGTAAAAAGGAAATGAAGGAAAATATATTTTGGATTTGCTTCCCAAACAAGAGGAATATACAACAAGGGGAACAAATAAAAAATTATTTGAGGTTACGGGAAATAGAGAAGGTACAAAATGAATGGTGACACATTGCTATCTATATACTTACCAATTGAGACTGATAGTATAGATCCCCTTTTCCTTCCACTAAGACTCAATCATAACCATTTAAGTTTCACCAATATCACCTAAAATTATTATCGGGCAATGGCATTAATACATCTACTCAAATTTATCTTCTATCACCAATGAAATGTATCATCAGATATTAATCCTGATTCTCTTTACTCTAAGTTTCTATGGTTCTCACTAAAATAAAACTTCTAAAATTTTTAATTGTCAATTGAGTATAGAAATTATCTTATGATATTATCAAGTGAAAATAAATAATAATAGAATAATTAAATTTCAGATTTACTATTTTATTTTATAAAATATAGAAGTCTGAAAAATATTCAAAAAAAGCATTTACTACAAATTAAATCTAGCTATTTCTTGAAAAAGTTTGCATTGGTGTGCTATTGATCACTAGTTTTCCAGGGACCGCATCCATCACCAAATAAATGTATTGCTATCAATTTATATTTCCTATGGTTAAGAAAGAAAGAGAAAACAAAAGAAACTGATATAATTCAAAAGGAGCAATATGGCGACATGAGTTGGAATGATAATCACGGTGACGGCTTTGAAGAATGAAACAAGAAGATGGACATTTAATATGGCATCCTACTTTGCACTGAAAATAATTATGGCATCATATTTGAAGGACCAAACAATAAACAAAGGGGTAGGATTACTTTACCTATGCTGGTTGATGATGACATGAGCGTGGCTAAAATTTGATAGTGAAATAATGAATAAAGGATGAAAGATTAGAGCTTGATGAAAGATTAGAGCTTGAGAATGTATTTATGTATAAAACATATGAAAGCTTTGGCTAGAACAATGAATGAGAGAAAATTATGAAGAAAGGTTGAGAGCTTTCTTGATCAGAGTGGCAGCAGCAGAAAATGAACTAATGAGATAATAATATTAGGGTTTTCTATCTATATCAGATTTAGGATAAAATTTTTAGATCATTATCTTAAATACTTTAAAAAGATAATAATCAAAAGATTTAGGATAAGATTTTAGATTATTATCTTAGATACTTTAAAAAAAATTAATAATCAAAAGATTTAGGATAAAATTTTAGATCATTATCTTTGATATTTAAAAAAAAAAATAATCAAAAGATTTAGAATAAAATTTTGGATCATTATCTTAAATACTTTAAAAATAATAATAATCAAAAGAATTATCTCAAAATTTAAACTCAGTTTTTGAAATATATATATTTTAATCAACTAGATATTAAAATATCAAGATTTTAAAAAAATTTCTAAATATATTTCAAAATGACTCCATAAAATAATTGCAAAAAACATTAATTATATATTTATTTATAACTAATTTTTTATTAAGGGTATCATAAATATAAAATTTGCCTTTTCCTATCCACCGAGTTTATGACCAGTGTTATCATTCTTAATATAAAACTTTTACTTATGGCTATGGGTTACCGCATCTTCGAAATGCATGTTCTCTTAAAAGAATTTCAACACCTCACGGGGAATTTTTCTAATTAAACAGCATCAATTTTATACACGTACTTGCACGGAGATATAGAATTTTTTAGACACACACAATTTTAAAAAGCAAATTAATTGTTTAAAATAAACAATAAATAGACAATTATACCTTGATAAATAGTAAAATAACATATCAACTCTCTTAGCCGTCTTGTTGATAGAGACAAAATTCACTTTAACAATCTTTATACTTCGAAAAGATTAATCTTCAATTATCTATTGAGAATACTCACTACAAGAAAATAGAATTTTTCTTAGGGAACTTTCTCAGGTAATTTCTCATGAAATTTGTAATTTCTCAGGAAAATTTCTCATAAAAATATAATTCAAGAGAAAATTCATGAGAAAATCCATGAGAAAAATTCCCGCCAGAAAGAGGGCAATGGCGCCAATATTTCTCACAACCATTTTCATGAGAAATTTTACCATTTCTCTTGAACTATTGCGTGAGAAAAGGTACAAACCTTTCTCATAAATATATCCGTGAGAAATACTATCATTTCTCAGGGGAATGATCATGAGAGATCATGGGAAAAATAATAATCTATAATTAAGAAAATATATTATCATTTTTCATGAAATTTACTGTGAGAAATGTTCACAATTTCTTAGGGATATATCCGTGAGAATAGTCTCTCATGTAAAATTCCATGAGAAGTATTGTGAAAAAATTTCTCTCGGTGCTATCCATGAGGAATGTAGGCAGTTTCTCAGGGATTTGGCCATGAGAAAATGTTCTCAGGGATAGTTCCATGAGAAGTTAGTAATTTCTTATCAGCGTAATATCATTCTCTTGGTATTAGCCGTGAGATATATTGGCATGATCTTAGGGACAAATGCATAACAAGAGTTTTTTAGAGATAATTCAGTGAGAACAAATATTTTTTTTCATAGCCTTCTTCTATGAGAAAGATTGCACATATTTAAAAAATTGAAATTAAATTTTCAAATCCACTCAATATATAATGTTTTAGAAATATTTATTGTTTTAAATTTTCAAATCATATTTTTCATCATTTTCTTAATAGATAATCTTCTATCACTTATATATAATTAAGTAATTTAGATATAGTTAAAGCAATTGATGAAATATTAGAGAATTTTATTTTACTGTATCTTTTTACATAACATATACTATTAATATAACAAAAATAATTATATATAGATAAATATAGCTATAATATATATTTTATATAAAAAAATATTAAGTTAAAATGTGTATATAACGTGCATATTATTAATATAGTAAAAAGAAAATTACTATATATATTTATATTTTTATTTGTACCCAATGCTGACAATGTAACGATAGTTTGGTTGCCAAAGTTAGCATATTATTTGTCTTTGAGGTTGCCAGATCGAACCTAACTACTGTCCAAGATTAATTTTTTTCTTTGAATGCTTTTGTAGAAGCACGCGTCCTGCCTCCCATCAAATGAAGCCCTAATCACCAAAATTTTGTAACTTTCCTTTCATGTCCTGTAGCTTACTCTCTGTGGCAGCTTCCTCTTCCTTCATTTGTTCTTCTCCTTCGGCATTCTAGCATCAGTGTCACTATGCTAGCTTCTCAAAATTTCTTCAGCTCCCGCACGTCCCATCTTCACCCTTTGCCCCCAGTTTGAACCTCTCCCACTTGTTTCATTGCTCTTCTGTTCCAGAAAAGTTCAGTGGTATGCTTCCTCCATTTGCTCTTCTCCTTTGGACGCTAGCTTCGGAAAACTTCTTTGGCTCCCGCACAATGTCCCATCTTCACCCTCTGCCCCCAGTTTGAACCTCCCCCACTGGTTTCATTGCTGCTCTGTTCCAAAAAAGTTCAGTGGTTTGCTTCCTCCATTTGCTCTTCTCCTTCGGACGCTAGCTTCAGAAAAATACTTCGGCTCCTGCATAATGTCCCATCTTCACCCTCTACCCCTAGTTTGAACCTCCCCCACTGGTTTCATTGCTCCTCTGTTCCAAACAAGTTTGGTGGTTAGCTTCCTCCATTTGTTCTTCTCCTTCGGCATTCTAGCATCAGTGCCTCAATGGTAGCTTCTCAAAACTTCTTCGGCTCCCACACAAGGTCCCATCTGTTCTAGACAAGTTCGGTGGTTTGCCTCAAACTTGGTTCATCTCTCTGAAACTCAACTCGAGGTAAGTATATGTGATTTCTTCCTTCTTAGCGTCGTTATATTCTCATCTCGAAGATCCTCTATTTTCTTTCTTTTCATGGAATTTAAATTAGTAATTTTTCTTGATTGTTAAAGATGGAAAATTATGTTAAAGGACTTGTTTGTGCTAATATTTCTATTGAAGGAGGTTAAAAATGAACATGGAGTAATAAATTAGTTCGTCTCTCTCAAGCTGGAGTATTTAGTGTAGAATGCGTCCTGAAAGTATACTTGGAGTTAGTTTCAGAATTAATAAACTTGAAGCTATTGTATACCTCCAACAGATCTCCCTCTGTCAGTTTGAATGTGATTGATAGGTCTTTAGTGTTTATTTTTTCCAAGAGATACCCACAAGAACATTTGCAATATAGTAGTTAATCAAACCATTTTGATGAGTCTAGTAGAAGAAAATAGAAGGGGAGATTAATTATAATAAATGGTCCTACGTTTGCTTTTGCTCGGTTCAGCATGTTTTAGTGGATCTTAATCAAGTTCTAAAAGCATCTTTGAAACTCTTATATTATTTTGATAGTGTAATTTTAAATATAATTTTGACTTATTCATAATTAGTTAGACAAATTTTTTTTGATGAAGGGAAAACATGTTCTAGGCCTTTTTTAGACAATGTCAATAGGCCCAATCAGTTTTTTTTGGTGAAATTACTTTTTTTCTCATTTGCTAATTGATTGAGTGACACATGATCATGATGGTCATTGTTGCAATGATTGATTAGTCAATGAATTATATTTTGGTCCTTTACTCTAATAAGGATTTTCTTTAAGTTGCTGCAATGATCTATTAATTAAGGAGGGATGTAGTGATATGTGTGTAAGATTTTGCTAATGATTTTCTCTTTAATTGGCCATATTTTTTTTTGAAGGGGCTGTGCATTCATTGTTTTAAAATTTGAATAGGAAAAAACCAAAAGTTGTGATATGTGTGTTGGATTTTGCTAATGATTTTCTCTTTAATTAGCCATATTTTTTCTGAAGGGGCTATGCATTCATTGTTTTAAAATTTGAATGGGAAAAAATCAAAAGTAATTTGTTGATGATTTGATTATTTTTTGGCATTGCATGTAAATGGATATGACTTTGTGGAGTTCTTTCTATTGATATTAGCATACATAAATAAAGTATATTTATTATTTAATTTTTCAATTAAAATAGACCATTCCTTTGAAGTTGTCTGTTGCATTAGATGACTCCTCCTGAGCATCGTCGTTGGATGGACAATAGATTTGATAAGGAGCGTGAAACTGTTAGCGTTGAGTTCATTCAAGGGGTGGAGGTCTTTCTTCAGTTTGCAAGTCATTTGGACAATTTTAAGGAATCCGAGAAGTTGAGGTGTTCTTGCTTAAAATGTCAGTGTTTGAAGCATAAAACTCTTGATGATGTTAGGAAGGATTTGTACTATAAAGGATTTATGCCTAACTATTACTATTGGCATAATCATGGAGAGGAACGGCCTCAAGTGGCTTCAATTGAGGCCAACATTCGTACAACTTCTAATCCATATGAGCAAATGGTTATGGATGCTGCTGGGCCATCTTTTGAGCTATATGACATTCCTGAGGATCCTAATCCAGATTCTGCAAAATTTTATGATATGCTTCGTGTTTCACAATCACCATTATGGGATGGGTGTGAGAATCACACAGTGTTGTCAATAGCTATGAGGTTGTTGAGCATCAAGTCTGATTATAACATTCCTAGTGCATGCATGAATGAACTTATTACACTTATAAAAGAGATCTTACCGGCTAATCATCATATGCCAGCAAATTTTTACCAAATCCAAAAACTGGTAAAGCAACTTGGCTGTGGTTATCAAAAGATTGATTGTTGTACTAAAGGATGCATGTTGTATTATGGCAATGCAGTCAATGATAAAGATGTAGATTTTGTAGGGAAGCAAGATTCAAAGAGGTGCAACCTAGAAAAGGGAGGTCTAAGGAGATCCCAACAAAACAAATGTGGTATTTACCACTTGTTCCAAGACTCCAAAGGTTGTTTGCATCTAATGCCTCAGCAAAGCAAATGCGTTGGTACCATGAAAATCGTCGTGATGAAGGTGTGTTGTCGCATCCATCAGATGGGGCTGTGTGGAAGCATTTTGATCAAACTCATCCTGATTTCGCATTAGAGCCTAGGAATGTTAGGTTGGGGCTTTGTGCTGATGGGTTTACTCCATTTGGTCTGAGTTCAAGGACGTACTCTTGTTGGCCCGTGATTATCACTCCGTACAATCTTCCACCTGGTATGTGTATGCAACGGGAATATATGTTCTTGACAATCATTATTCCTGGCCCAAATAATCCAAAAAGTAGGATTGATGTTTTCTTACAACCTCTAATTGATGAATTAAAGTTGCTTTGGGAAGAGGGTGTCGTAACCTATGACATATCGTTAAAACAAAATTTCAGTTTAAGGGCTGCCCTTTTGTGGACTGTAAATGATTTTCCAGCATATGACATGTTGAGTGGTTGGCAGACATCAGGAAAGCATGGGTGTCCCATTTGCATGGGTCGTATAAAAACACTACACTTAAAGCATTGGAAAAAAATATGCTACTTTGATTGTCATCGTCAATTCTTGCCTTTGAATCATCTCTTCAGATGAAATAAACAAAATTTTAGAAAGAATAGAGTAGAAAATTCTCCACCACGATTAAGGTATCCAGGAGAGGAAGTGTATGATCAAATTAGGGGATTTCCTAAAATTACCGAAACACCAAATCTACGTTTGGAGGGGTATAAGCAGTGCCATAATTGGACGAAACGTAGTATTTTTTGGGATCTTCCTTATTAGCATCAGTTGTTAAATCCATATAATATAGATGTAATGCATACTGAGGGAAATTTCTTTCATAATTTATTCAATACAGTGATGAATGTGAAAGATAAGACAAAGGATGATGAAAGAGTAAGGTATGATCTGACCATGCATTGTAAACGACCCTCCTTACACATTGAGATTTCAGATAGTGGTAGAAAAACCATACCGAAGGCTGCATACACCTTTAGTATGGAGCAAAAACAAGCAATATGCGAATGTGTCAAAACTCTGAAGCTTTCGGATGGCTATGCATCCAACTTGGGACGATGTGTTGATATGAAAAACTACACACTGGTGGGAATGAAAAGTCATGATTGTCATGTTTTCATGGAGAGGCTATTGCCAATAGTATGTGCTAGTTTATCTACCCTAATATATGATGCTATTACAGAGATAAGTCATTTTTTTCGAGATCTCTGTGCTCCTACTTTACATCTTGATAGCCTTAACGTGATGGAGCAAAACATTCCTATTATTTTGTGTACTCTTGAAAAGATATTTCCTCCAAGTTTTTTTGATGTCATGGAACATCTACCTATTCACTTAGTGTATGAAGCCATAGTTGATGGACCTGTACAATATAGGTGGATGTATCCATTTGAGAGGTTTTTATACACATTGAAGCGAAAGGTAAAAAATAAGGCTCGTGTTGATGGCTCTATTTGTGAAGCTTACATACTTGGTGAGACTTCAATATTTTGCTCTTATTATTTTGATACACATGTTCAATCAAAAGCTAGGAGAGTTCCTCGAAATGACGATGGTGGGGTGAGTGATGTTCATCCTCCTGTGTCTATTTTCAACCATCCTGGTCAACCTCATGGAAGAATAACTCGAAACACACGTTTTCTTACTAAGGATGAGCGAAATGCAATCACATTGTATATTCTTCTCAATGCTCCTGAAGTCAAGCCTTTCCTTAAGTATGAATCTCTCCTATATTGATTTAATGCAATTGCTGGTTCAACTTTTCCTAACATTCATTTGTTTTTTTAATGTAGCTTGTATGAAGAGGGATTATTTTCAATGAATTCTAGTCTATCAAGTGAGGATATGGATAAGTATATTGCAGCAGAATTCCCTCAATGGTTCAACACTTACGTAAGTTATGTAAGTTATTGATAAGTTGAATAGGTTTTTCATTCTCACTATCAAATGAATAACAATCTTTTCTCTTACTTGAATAGGTTTTAAACCCTGAAAATAGGATAACAGATAAGCTATTGATTTCTTTTGCTTGGGGTCCTTTGAGGCGTGCATGAACATTTCATCAATGGTCAGTGAATGGTTATAAGTTTCACACTTCTACTTGGGCAGAAGGGAGGAAAACCAACAATAGTGGTGTGAGTGTTAAAGGAACTGGTCATAGCGGAGTCGAATATGCTTATTATGGTCTATTAAAGGAGATCATAGAATTAGATTTTATCGGTGACCCAAATAGGCACTTGGTGGTCTTCAATTGTAAGTGGTATGATCCAACAAATCGAGGGACTCGACTTTGTCCAAAACATAATATTGTGGAGGTTCATTCAAAAAGAACATATAAGGGGAATGATACTTTTATCTTTGCCCAACAAGCTGAACAAGTGTATTTCACTGAATATCCAAAAGCAACCCCTAATAAAAAGGATTGGCTTGTTGTGATAAGGATAAAAGCAAGAAACCGAATTGATGCCCCAGGTTATGATAAGGAAGATGAGCCATTCCAAGATGAGGGAAATCATTTTCCTCAGTTGATTGAGTATGATCTACAAGACATTGATGAGCACAATTTACGAGATAACTCAATCCACAGTGAAGAGGTGGATGATGTGCTATTCCAAGATGACATTGAAGAGCATGAAAATTCAAATGAAGACTTAGTGCATACCGACTCATCTGAAACTGAAGAAGACCCTCCTAGTGATTTCTATTTAGCTAGTGATTGATATGATGTTGATCGGAAACTTTATGTCACTAATACTACTTATTTAGAATGAATTGTTTTTTGTATAAATTTATTTTTAATGATTTGTTTATTTGTACAAATTTTTTAATCTTGTGTGGTTTTCTTTGTATTTCAGACTTATGGACAAGAAGAAGGAGAAAGGTAAGAAAGTTATGCGGGATGATCGACCACCGCGACCACAAAAACAATCACAACCAATTGTGTCTATGGTTCCATCCTCTCGACCATCCTCATCCCAACACAATGCTACACCGCCAGGATCACATGTGGCATCAGCTATGACACCATCCAGCCACATCCCATCATCTCCCTGTGATTCTTCATTTGCTGGTGTAGAAGGACATTCACCTTGTGTGATGAGCTCTGATCTAGGATCTTCTGAAGCTCTCACATTTGATCCGAGATCAATATTAGCAGATGGCCGATTAATTATTAGAAATATTGGTATCGACAAGTATGTCTTCTAATTAATTTTGCTGTCACTATTTCTTCATTTTATATATTTTACTAAACAGGCTATATTTCACAGCTTCTACCCTACTAAGAAAGCAACTCGTAAATTGACTCGAATCATCCATAGTAAGTATGAGGGTGGATGGCCAAATTTTTCTAGTGTGCCTAAGGATGTCAGGAAAGTATGGTGGGATGAGTTTAAGGTGAGTTAATCCAGTAACCATTGACAAATTATATTTATCCATATTTATCATTGTTTAACTAATGCTTTTTGCTTTTTATTAAGTTACAATGTGCTTGGGATCCCAATCTGGATCTAGTCATTCATGACATATGGAAGAAGAAATGTAGCAACCTCATATGTTCAGGATTAAGAGATGTTCAAATAGGAAAGACAAAAGGAGTATGGTTGCCAGAGCCAGCTTTTAATAATTTAAAGAAGCATTGGGGTTCTGATGAGTTTAAAAAAATATCAAATAGGAACAAGTCCAACTGAGCAGTTAATCCTGAAAGATGCAAGCATAGGGGTGGTAGCATTTCACTTGTAGAGTATAAAGATAGAATGGTAAGTCTTGTTTTAGATTATTTCATATTGTATGTTATGGTTTAGAATTAGAAGTTTTTCTACATTTTCATAAATGGTTGATGCCTTACATGGTGTTGCCATGTTTGTCTTTATTGCTTTCATAAATTTCTAACTTTGTAGGAAAAAGAGTCTGGTCGGGTAGTTCACTTTCCAGAGGTGTTCAAGAAAGTCAACCATAATGAGAAAAAAGGGGGTTGGATTGCAAAAGAAGCTGAAGATCAATACGTACGTTATTTAAGGTCTATTTTGTATTTAACTATATTGTTTGAAAATATAAACTGTTAAAGAACATTTATATTGCTTACTTTTTGTTAATGCAGAAGCAATATGAGGAGCTTCGTCATAACCAAGAGCCAGGTACAGAATTGAATGACTCTACATTATGGTTACAATTTGTAGGCGGAAAGAATAAGAAGGGCCGAGTTTATGGGGTAGGTTCACAAGCTAGTCTCTTAAAGTCTTGTGGACTTGTTACTAATTATGGCGAGATATCACAGCTAAAACAACGCTTGCATGAACAAAAACAATATTATGAGAAAAGGTTAGCTGAAGTTGAGAAGAAGTTTGAAGATCGGGAACAACTTCTTCAAGCACAATTTGCAGAGACCAGTCAGATGATGAAACAAATCTTGGCTCAATTGAACTCTCAGAATGCTCAAGGTAGCACTTCGACTCAACCACCTGGTGATGTTGCTAATAGTGATGGTGAGGAGGAGGGGGAGGGTGTGAATAATTAGTATGACAATGATAATGATTTTGATAATGATTCTGATGATGATGATGAGGAGGAGGAGGTGTAGCAGCTTATGAAGTTAGTGGATAATTAGATGATGCTTATAATGCTAGTGGATTATTTAACAATGAGAATTTGAAATGTTGAATGTTAGTTTGTAATGTTGTGAATGTTTTGTGAATGGTGGATGTTATTAAAATGTTAGTATTGATTTCAATGTTATGATAAGAAGCTGCATGTTGGTGTTGGCTTTTTTTTTCCCTGACAGGTTTAAATGTGAAATTAGGAATTAATATGGATACAAACGGTAGGCCAAAAAACAAAGGCTTTTCTCATGGAATAGTCATGAGAGAACTGTCGGGTCCAGCAATCATGTTTTCTCACAGATGCATTTGTGAGAAAAGTGATTATATTCTGTTTTTGTGCATTTTTCTCATGGAAGATTCCGAAAGAATTTTTTCTCAAGGAAAAATCCATGAGAACTTTTCTCACAGAAGGATCCATCAGAAATTTTTCTCACTGATCTTTCCATGAGAAATATTCTCAGGGATAAATCCCTGAGAAATTTTCTCAGGGGGAGAAATTTTCTCAGGGATAAATCCATGAGAAAATTTCTCATGGAAAATTCCATGAGAAATTATTTCTCACAGAATATTCCGTGAGAAATTATTTCTCAGGGATATATTCCATGAGAAATTTTTTTTCTCGCGAGCATTATTCTCTCGCTTATTTTTTCGTGAGACGTTCCCTAAGAAACTATTTTCTCACGGATTTTTTTTACCTTTTCTCAGGGATTTTGTCCTTGAGAAACTTTCTATTTTGCTGTAGTGACTCTTGATGTTAATTAAAAAAATAGTATCAACTCATTCTATTTTTATATAATATATTGATATATTCATTACTATAGTAAATTACTAATCTTTCATTTCAACATTTTTCAAAACTCCCATAAATATAAGGATGCAATCAAATATCAAAAAGTTTTTTATGGCAAAAAAAAAAAGCAACAAGTTGTCTATGGTTGAAATGCATGTGCATTGATTTATAGACTACATGATCAAGCATATATATATATATATATATATATAACAATTTTGGATTGATGCCAAATTTTATAGTGTTCATAATAAAAAAAAAGTTATTAATCCAATAGCGATGAGTTAATTATTTAAGTGTATAAATTTTTTGCAGTGTTGCACAGAGCAGGGTTAAAGGAAAAAAACCGAGAATCTTTTTGTTATATAAAATAAAATCAAGAAAATCTTATGAATGGGAAATATTTTTTGAGTTTCTAAATAAAAAGTAATTAAAAAATTATCATAGCTAAAAAATAATAATAAAAATACAATATATAAAAAAATGCGCCTAGTTTAGTATAAAGGCAACAAAATTGAATTGATTATGGAGAGAAGTTTATGGGGAGTGTATCAAGTGAACAAATGATCTTATGTGACAATTAGCTTAATAGTGCTGTGGTTGGTTGGTGGAATCTCACTAGACACATGGTTTTATTTAACTTCAGACCTAGCCAGTGACTTGCATTCAATAGCAACCCATTAAAAATAATTGAATTTAAAACTACTAAATACATTTATAAATTAAATTAAACTGTTATTTACATTTTATAAAAAGTATGATATATATATATATAAATAAGAATTGATCAAAATAAATGAACCATAAACTATAATCTGAGACATACACTCAACTTTAAAATACGACACTAGATATATGGAATAAAGTATTAGTAATAATTCCTTAAATATGACACCTGATACTTAGTAGGGTTAGTGCTTATTTATCATTGTCATGAGTCCAAAATTTCCTCAGGCAAGGTTAAGACTACATAATACTAAAAAAAATGCATTTGAATGACACATAAGAGAAGAAATTCTCTATGATTAACTATAAACTTTCATAGAACACACCAATAGATATAGAAGCAATAACCCCTGCTTGCTTCTCTCAACATCTTCTAGGCTGCGTAATCTGACTATAAATCCAAGTATCAAGAAGGGTCATTAGAGTCTCACATGAGAAGAAGAAAGCCAAATGTAGCCAAGGATGGACTTGCCGGGAAAAATTAAAGCCCACCACGTCAATGCTGACTTCTATTACTTATGAGCTTGCTTTGCCGGCAAGTCATCCTTGGCTCCATTCCACTCTCCACCTCTTCATGATAAACTCTCTGACCTGTGGAAATCGCTTCATATAGATATATATAATTGTTTTCCCCGTCCCACATCTATCTGTCTCAATTCTTTTACCCTTACTATATCTTGACCGATTGCTGCCATTGTATATATAGGCAGTGGGGCTAGTGGAAGATGGTGATACTGGTGGATGGGCTGCAATTATATTCTCAGCTTGACTCACTGTTCAAGAATCCGTCAGAGGCAAGATGACTGTCATTCCTGCAAAAGGGCAATCATGAATATTGCACTCTATTTGTTCGATGAAAAGCATCCCTTGGTGTGATTTGTTCGGATCTCTTCTGGGGTCTCCAATCTCCACCTGTCGTCTACTCTATGGGCTTCAATATTGCTGGATTCGTCTTTTGTGGGCATAGCATTTTCACAAGATGTGGAGTTGTCACCTTGGCGATCATGCTCTTAATAATTTGGTTCTGTATGGCGGTGTCAAAGGCTATCAGGTACGAACAAACTGCTTCTGGGAATTTCCTTTTTATTTGATGCATTTGCAAATGGCAGTCTTTATGATCTACTTTCTGATGCACTATACATGAATTGCCCATGATGATATCTTAAAATGAATCTGGAATATCAAAACTCAAATGTTCTCCAAAAAAGGCGATATGGGTAAAAGGATGGGAGACCTCTTTCTGGCATTGACTCATCAAACAGAAATGAGATTGCTAAGAATTTGATACCATTATGGGAATAACTTTATCCACAAAACATTTCTTCAGGGAAGAAAAGGTTAAAAGGGAGGTTACTACACTTGCAGGCTAAAGCATATTTAGTCAAGAAACCAATCTTTCAGAATAATGTGGCATCTTACGGCAACACTTTAGCTATAAACAGCAGTATCACATTCGATGCGCGCATATATATTTGACTCATATAAACATGACCCTGCACTTTAAATTACACTGAGACAATATGTACTTTGTCGTGTTTCAGTATCGTAATGATATTATGTGTCTTATCTGTATCAATTTACTATCTATGTTTCTAGAACTCTTAATGAATTGAACGGCTTGATTATAAGTTAAGAATGATTCTATTTCTCCAATTATGAACAGGATGATTGTACTTCCAAGTCCAACAACAAATCATTCCATTTAATAACGGATTGTCAAAAATTAATTTACAGTACACTGATTACTGCTTTCTCTGCTATTAATATATATACAGTAAATTTTGAAGTGATACCAGAGTCATTATTTGCAGATTAACTCCTTTTTTTGGATGTCCCTACTTTGCTCTTCTTTTCTTTCTTTTTTTTCTTGGTAACTTGGATGTCCTTACTTTTCTTAATCAACTAGGATTCACTACTGGCATTTATTTATTTTTTCTGAAATAAACATTTTAGAGTCGCGCTAAGTCTTTTTATCATAGTCTAATATTTGTTAGATAGGAGAATGATTTTTACGGGAATGGTATGAAATTATATATACTTTGTAATTATGTCCTGTACAACAGAAATAATATTATTTTATTCTTATATTTAGTCAAATGAAAAAGAAATTTAAGTATCAAAGTTAATCAAATGATTACAATATTTTAATCACTCTGACTAAAAATTCGTTTTTGTTTTTTATTTCTAAGAAATATTTTTAAATCAACATGGAAAATGAATTAAAAAAATGTTAAAATGTTCATTTTCATTGTTGCAATTAAAACTTTTTTTTATTTCCTTGAGGATATTATAATAGACCATCTTTTATATATATATATATATATATATTTCTAAGAATGATCTTTTTCGTTTAGCTATTATTTCTAACCATGATCTTGAATTCCATCAAACGATCAACGATAAAGTATCATTATCAAAATTTGCGGGATTTCATTTCCATTAATAAGATTATGGTAAGCATATTTGTTACTTTTTTCTATTCCTTCTCCCCAAATATGGCTTCAAGCATTTAATATATCAACGTACGTATACCAGTGTCTGCATCATATCTTTATTGATTTTGAAATACTTTTGCTCATGGTTGCATGCCCATTATCTTTAAGCAGCATATATATTGCCAATGATGAACCTCACTTGGGTCTGTGTACAATCCTATAAGTATATATGCTTTTAACTTATGGCCCATTAAAGCATTGTTCCGGTTCATGATTTAGAAATAATAGTTTATCATGCATATAAACTCTGGAATAAGAATGCTTTCTCCTGTGTTCCTTGAACAAATAAAGGGCTAGAGATATAATTTTACAAGTAATATTGGTCATTAACTATAGGAAAATGCTCAGGAACTTTTCACAACAACTAATTTTCACTCTAAATTGTTGAATTAAGAGTTTTGATGATTCCAAACCAACATTCAAGAGCTTGGAATGAAGATATCAAAGGTGCCCAAAAGGCTCAAGTGAAGAAATTTTGGAGAAATCTGTCCAAGAAGTGTTGTAGGATGATTAGTTATGTTTAAATATGGGTAAATGACTTTGATTTAGTGAAAAGATATTTTAAAACTTTGATTTTATGTTAAATCATGAAATATTTGAAAAATACCCACCAACAGAAGAAGTTTAAAAGGTTTATATTGAACTGTCATATTGGAAATTTGAACTTTGGTTTTGGAAATTCAAATTTCGAGTTAAAATTGAATAAGTCTGAAGAGATGCTTCTCTGACAGACGAATTTTGATTTTTCAAAATTTGAATTTTCATAAGTATCTGAAAGAAGCTTTTGGAAACAGACGAAATTTTAGTTTTGAAAATTCGAATTTCAGACAAAATGCAACTTATGAAAACTAAAGAAATTCATCTGAAACAATGTCAAAATTCATCTAAAATCAAGATTATATTGAGTTTCAAAATTGCTTACTGACAAACGAACTTTGAACATGAAAATTTGAATTTCAGAAGTTAAGGTTGTGAGTCTGTTACAATGATATGTTGACATACGCATGATAGTGTTTATAAATTCGACTATTAAAGTAAGTCTGAAAAGAGGTCTCTCTGACAGACGAACTTCACCCTTTGAAAATTCGAATTTTGGGATTCCAAAATTTGAATTTCAAAGGCACTGTAGTAAATTGAAAGCACTGTTCATACTTAACAGAAAAACTTTCTGCTTGAAAATTCGTATGTCACAACATGGAAACATTTTCTAAGTTTTAAAATTCAAATTTTACTTCATGAACAGACGAACTTCGGTATTTCAATGTTGGAAGCTTTAACCTTTGGTTCCTGTGAAATTCGTCTGTTAACCAATCGAAATTCGAATTTCAGTATGTCAGAAGCATTAAATGCAGTTGGTTAATGGATAGTTTTTCAGAGTAACCATTGGATAACTTCTCCAACGGATAGATTTTGTCTCTAACGAATAGTTGAGACCTAAATCTATAAATATAATATCATTTGAAGTTGTGGGTAACGAATTAAAACTTTGTATATACTGAAACTCTGTCAAATCTTCTACTAAAAGACTTTTACCCTCTCACTTCAATACTTGTACTTCAACCTTCATATTCACTTTATTCAAGAGAGTTTAATCTTTGTAAACAATCTAATTTTCATCTGGAAGATAGATTTTCTTATGAGGGGATAACACAAGGGATTGAAAAGTACTTTGTGAAAGTGCAGAGAGTGATTGAGTGAGCTCTAGAAAACAGAGCATAATTTTTGTACTGTGACATTTGCAAGAAACCCACTGAATTCTTGCAGAATAGTGGAAAAATCTCAAGTGGTGACTTGTGGATTGGACGTAGGTCAAGTGGAGAGACGGAACCAGGATAAATTTTCTGAGTCTTCTTCTCTTTACTGTCACCTTTACAATTATTTGTTTATACTCTGTTTTATCACCATATATTGCCTTCTTCACCTTCTTGATATTGTGCAGAAAATTTTTAATCTTCCCAATTCATCCTCCTCTTGGGAAGCCAGCTAATCTAACATAAATGATGCCCCTAAAATGACAAATGCAGCTTCAAAAGAGAAAAAAGGGAGGAAAGAAACAAAGAAATTAAAACTCATTCTTCTCATAATTTCTTTTTTCCTTTGCCAATTAGATAAACCCTATAACCAAATCTTCCCCCTTTAGTGCATTACTCTGTTACCGCCTCTATAATTTCACTCAATGTATGTATGTATTAAATACGATATAAAGTCAAGTTTTGAGGTATCAGTAGTTCATAAACAAGGTGCAAGGAACAAGCTCCTAATTGAGAGTCTCATATGAGAGGAAAGGGAGCAAACTTGAGCCAAGTACAACTTCCAACAACACCCAGATATATATGGGAAATATTGCTATTCAGCAGATGCCGGCAAGTCATTCTTGGCTCACATATACTCTCTTACCCTCTTCATGCGAGGCACTTGAGCCAACTTAACTATGTTCATCAGCTTCTTCCATATTTTCCCATGCATGTATGTATATAAGCTCTCACATTTCTGTTCTCTGTATGCATTTTGAGCATTATTTGAACGTTATTTATAGGCAGAACTAGCCTCCGTAGGTCAACGGGTGGAATCCCACATCTTTTGCACCACTCATGATGGCCCCACATTGTTTGATGTTCTACTCTTGAGATGTGCTTCTTATCCATAACCACCACCTTGTTTAGCTTTTAGTAAAAGCAAGCATGCTTAAGTCTTATATGTAAAAAATTATGCCATTTGATGGCTACTAGTTTTGTAAAGGTATACATTCATTCATATTGTAGAAGCTCTTGCCATTTTGGTTATGGTATTTTAAATTAATTTTATATAATTCAAAGCATTGGTGGATCTAGAATGACCTTGGGTTACTGGGGGCAATTTAATAAAAAAATATTGAAGTATTGAAAAAAAAAATTCCCCAAACCAAGTATATGAGTTTGGGCTTAGGGGGTCAAAATCGTTGTGGTAGTAGGGGCAAATTAAATATCAAAACCAACAATACCTTACATGTAATTTTTCGCAAAGTGAGTTATGCAAAATGGCACGTAATGGAAACGAGAATGAAGTTAAGTGTTTTTTTCTCAAATGTGAAAAATGCCATGTGTCCCTACATAAAAGTTAATAAAACACAAAAGAAATAGTTGTCGTTTACAATTGGTCCAAAAAACATAATTATAAGGATATCATAGATATTCCATATCTCGACTATTGTATAAAGAAAAAGAGATCCTTCTCCTTCGTAAAACCAAATGGGGCCTATATCGGCCATTGATCTGAAAGCTAAGAAATTTAAAGTATTGTCATTCAAATTTCTAGAATTTTAAATTCCTTGCTTTCTAGAATTATTATAAAATCTTGTGTATGTGTACATGTATAAAATTAAAAATAATAATCTACAAAAAAATATAGTGCAAAAACTATTAACAAATTGAGTGAAGATATTTTGGTTATCCTATTTTACATTTTATATAATCTAAAACATAAGAAATTCTAAGTATAGTCTTTCAACTTTTCTATAATTTTTAATTCCTCGTGAAACTTTGGAACGCAAGTTTGTGAGTCAAGTGAAAACCCAAAGTTTGAAAATGGGTCTCTTGACTGTTCCTAATTAATGTTAAAAGTTTTTTTTTCTTTTTTTTGGGGGGGGGGTGTTAATTTCCAAATGTTAAAGTTAGACATCCCAAAATGGAAGTTGATTGCAAATCATGCAGATGGACTTGGACTCAGAAAAAGAAGTTTGAGGAAGTTGGTTGGTATGTGGAGCCATGCCTACTTTTCAATAATTTAGGAAAATTAATGTACAGTGATTAAGAAGGCCAGGGATTCCATCCATATTGATCTTGTCTGCCTATAAATACATAATAAGGAATTGAAGAAGATGAGAAAAAATTGAGAGGAAGTGATTTACAGATCTTGTCAATCTTAATTAGTGGAAAGAATTTGAGTGTAAAATTATTTATCCGGTGAAGCATTGATCGATAGGCATGAAGGAGAAGAGAGTGAATTTGAGTCAAGGATGACTTGCCGGCGTCAGGACATCTTCTTCTTCCAATCTGGGTGTTTTTGCTGGCAGTTATCCTTGCCTCAAGTTTGCTCTCTGTCCTTATCATTCCAGAATATGAAGAATTTAGATTTTTTAAGTTTAATAGCTTGTTTGGATTCAATCATCACAATCAATTATGAGTTTCATAATTAACTATCCTTGAGTAAAAGCAACAAATTGTTGCTTGCAGATAATCGATTTTTGGCTCATAATTAATTATGATAAATGAATCTAAATAGGCGCAAGTATTTTCAAGGTGAGAAGGAATAATATAATGAATTTGTATATGTTGTAATTCTTCTCTTTCTTTTTATTCACTTTTCCTCATCTCCCTTATCAAATGTGACTGAAGTACTTTACTTAGGATTTAAACTTGAGATCACTAATTAACGTTAAGATCACTGATTAAGCTAATAAAGTCTCTTAGCAACTGAGATGCGCATTCTTTGGGATTAATTAATATTGATAAATCTTTGTGATTAATTGAATTAATGTACGCACATAAACTGCTAGAGTAAATTCAAAACTATATATTTAAATAGCTCAATTTATAGAATGGGGAGCATGAATTCTTTGCAATGAGAAAATTATATACGCATTTCAGTAGATTGATCAAATCAAGAGAATAGTCTCCAGATTTCATTATAATTTTTTAAAGAAATTTCAATTATTATTTTTTATTTTATAGTTAAAAGATTATTTTTTATATTGTTCTTATTTTAAAATCAAAATTAAAATCTCATTAAAAAAATCTAAACTGCTTACATTTAATCCAAGCGGTGGAAATCCCCCAATCACAGGGAATCGGTACTCATGAGCAATGACATATACTTGTATAGAATTGATTCTTAGAGTCAATAACGTGCCAGTGAATATATATATATATATATATGTATGTATGAGATCGCACTATCGATCGCTGTTCAAGTTGGAAAAGAAAAGGAACGTAAGTTTGATGGATCCCACTTGTCCAGTGAGGTTTATCAATCTCGTGTCTCTTTCCTTCAAGGGGTATAGCCACAGGAGACAGTCTACGATAGTCTAAAGAGCAAGTCTTACCAAATCCTCCATGTTCTTCTTTATTTTTTTTTAGTATTTTTCTTCTCCTTTTTTTTTCATTTCAAACAAAGTTTTACTTTTCATATGGATATGAGAGAAAACAAAGAGTAAAGAAAAATTAGCGGAAAACACAGGGTACACCTAGACAACTCCATTAACTTGGTTCATTGGTTCATTTGAGCTTTTCCCTCAGTTTTCTTCTACCCTATCTAAACAAAGCTTTAGTCTTGAGCATATTTATGTGTCAGTTAACTCTGTGAAGGCTTGGGAAGAAAGTATCAATATATAATTAAAAGCAGTGTGGAGCCGCATTGTACATTAACCAAGTAATGCAGCTCCATTCTTGGGCTCTTTACCATTCTTTTTTTTATTTAAGTAGGTCTCATTTTTTTCTCATTCATTTATTCTTTTTTTTTGTAAGTGGGGTCCATTTTTTTCTTATTCATTCAAAGGTAGGGTGAAGTTGCACTGGATATTAGCCAAACAATGCAGCTCCATCATTGGGTTCCATGCCATTTTTTTTTCTTTTTTCTTTTTTATTTGAGTAGCTATCCTTTTTTTTTTTCATTCATTTATTTATTCTTTTGCAAGTGGGATCCTTTTTTTTTTTTCTTTTTTTCAGGTGGATCCCGCATTTTTTTCTCTTTTTTTTGGGGGCCAAATTCAATTTTTTTAATTCTAAAGTCCTTTTTTATCATTTTTCATTAATTAATTAGTTTTAATTTTATTTTTTAAATCTATATTAATTTTAATTAATATCATTTGAAATAAAATTTTTTTGGAGATAGGAAGAGTTAGTAATAAGATACTTTTTGAATTCAATATATTTTAGAACTAAATAAAACGTTCCTCACGTCCTCCAGCGCATCTGCGTCCTCGTGCCAGCGGGGAAGAAAAATTTAGTCGCCATAAGTTAAAGATATAACTTTATGTGTAACGTTTTGACAAATGAACAAACATTGATAAGTGAAATCAAACTCTGGTGATCATCATTATCATGTCTAGTATTTGTTATGAGGAGGGATACGCGGTTTGAATTAATACATTGTGTAAAAGGAGTTTATAATTAGGTGCTGTTTCAAAGGCGGTTCCTTTTTTTTCAGTAAGTGTTTCGTGCTTAATTAAGAGGTAAATTAAACTTGACTGCAACAATTACAAAGACAATAATGCTAACAGATTGAAGGGAGGGGTACACGGATCATCTTTCTCACTGCACCAAGCCAATGAAGTTTTTTGTTCCAGATGGATATTGTAGTGCATGTTTGGCTAAACTTTTATAAAGCCAAAATCTAAGTTTACAAAAAAAAAAGTTATTTTGCAATTTTTGTATCTTGTCTTACTGCTGCAATCATCACTTAAAAAAATAATAGCTTCTTGCCCAAATTAGATTTTCACCACAAGCTAACCAAAGTAGCTTCTATGGTGAAAAAACAAGTTTAAGACCGTTTGAGTTTACTTTAAAATATAATTTTATTTAGTTAAAAAATTGAAAGTATTTTATAATATTTTTTTCATATTATTTGTAATTTATAATTTTAAGAAAAAATTATTAATCAATTTTTTAAAAATAAAATTATTATACACTTAAAAGTGCTTTTGATTGAAATTATTAAAATATGTTCATTTCAGCAAAATTACTTTTGAGCTAAATACATCCAAATATAAGTTACTTTTCACAACAGTTATTCTAATTAAAATCACTTCTATAAAATTTATTTTACTCAAAATTACTTCTATAAAAACTAATCCTTACATGCACGAAATAGCTTTGGATGGATAAAGTGATCATTATGCATAGCTAGGTTATTCATACAATGAACAAACCTGAAGACGGGAATATGATGGCTGTGAATTGAGGTCTGTGCTATATATAGGATCTACTTAATTCAGTTTTGTAGGTAAGTTGGCATGGGTTAGGCTACCATCTAGCCTCGCACCACCGGCCCAATGAATACCGGCCCTAAGCTGCAAAATAATTTAATAAAAACTTTTTAAATTTTAAAAATAAAAAATTAATTTCATTTATTAATAAAAAATATAATTATATTCACCCAACATATATTTTCCTGAAAAAAATGTTAGATTAAAAGTGATATTTTTTTAAAAAAATATATGAATACTCATTAATTATACAATATTAAAATTTTAATATAAAATTTTTTTCATAATAATCATTAAATTAATTTATTGCATATAACATATAACAAATCGTTCAATATTCATAAATGAAAAACATACTGAATCAGGCCAAGCTAGCACCAAACACAGTGGAACTTCAACCTGGCTTGACCCTGGCCCCTTCTTCTTTTATCCTAGTCATGGCTCGTCGACGTTTGGCCTGGCTTGAAGTTATTGGGTAGGATCGGGTTCAAGTCAGTTGAGTCGATGTGCATCCCTACCTGTAGGAAGGGGCTTGGAAAGGAACTCAGGATGACCCATCTTCACCATATTTGCTTGTCTTGTGGATGGAGAGAGGCCAAGTGATTTAATATATAGGAGGTTGTTGGCTTAGAAGCTATGGAAGCCGCATCAACTTATTTCGAAAGAGTTTGGGAGAGAAAGTCAGAAATGAGAGGTTTGCACCATATAGCTAGTGAACGACATCATTAGTAGTTATCCATAAACAAATTAAGTTGCGGATATTAATTATATTGGATAACTACTAATGATCGATGTCGTTCATTTTTGAGGGATCATCAACACGGGGCCTCAATGCCAAACTCAAAAAAAGGGGACTTAATTATGCTATTCATTTCATGCAAATTTGAGATGGAATTTATAAAAAAATTTGGAAAAATTGTGAGGCTAAACTTGTTATTAATATCTATTAATATCCTTAATTTATTAACATTAGGTGTGTCGACATATAATTTGAGTTTTGAGTTGCAAAAAATAGAGTCGGTAAAATGGGTTAGACCTGATGGGTCAGCCCGAATAGTCCAACAAAATGAGCAGGCCGGACTTTAAAATCAGAAGTCCGAAGGAAAAACGTGTTTTTTTAGCCCGGCCCGATTGGCCAATTTTCCCTTTTTTTCTTTTTATTTTTTTATTTAAAATATTAAAAAACGTACTATTTTATTAATTAATGATATATAAATTATAAAATTTAAATATTATGTTAATTTTTTTATAAATTATAGTGATAATTAGTTGTATTAATTTAAAAAATTATATGAAAAAATTAAAAAAAAACATGAAAAATATTTTTTAAAAATATACAGGCTCGAGTTTTACAAGCCGAGACTATTTGACAATTCCGACTTTTTGGCCCAGCTCGAGGTGGGCTAGCCCAAATGGGCCGGCCCGGCCCGGAGTGCCAACTCTAGTGAAAAGGTGGCCCGACTTGCAATCGAGTCCGGTTGATTGCAGATTTGGACCCACCACCTATATATCCATGTCAACACATTTAAATTTTAATGGTGCAAGTTAACCAAATTTTTTTTTTAATGGTGTAATGATGATAGAATAATTAAAATAAATCTCATTATTTTCATATTGCTAAATAGGGATTTATCCCCCATTCAATAAAATACTACCTCATATCCTAAAAAAGGATTTTAAATTTAAAATAAAAAATCATATATTTAGAACAAGAAAAAGTAATTAAAATTTTTAATATCCTTTAAAGTAAATATAATTTCCTAGAGGTCCTTTAAAATAATTATTCCTTTAATTTAATTAAATAAAATTTTAAATTTTTTATTAAATTATGAGAATCCCATATTGATGGATTTATTTTAATGTTAATTTATATTGTATTAAACATATAAGTACTATATATATTGATATTATATATTACTATAATTATATGGGGACCCGGGGAGGAATAAGTAGGAGGCGGGGTGGGGTGGGAGTGGGCGATGGGTGAAGGGTGGGGGAGGGGGAATAGGGCCACCTTTTTTTAAAAAAACAAAAAAATAAAATAACAAATCTCGATTTGTGCTTTACTGAAATGTGTGTTAGAAAAAATCAATTTGTGTGACATTATAACTGAGCTATAAAATTTGTAGTATTTTGGAAAATAATGTTTGACTTATAGTATATTAATAATTTAGTTTTGTATTTACAATGTATAAGTCAAAAGGAAAAATAATAATCATAACAAATAGCAGCGTTTTTTTAAGTGATCTCAGCGATGCTTTTAGCTTTGGTTAAGTTCATATTATAGTTATGATGCTATAATTTCCTTGGGACTACTATTCAAGATCAAAGAGCTTAGAATGAGGAGAACATAAGAGAGGAGAGAAATACTATGAGGAAAAATAAGAAGGAACATTTGTCTAGATTCTTTCTTATTTTCTCTCCAAATTTTCCTTTCTCTCCTATTTTTTTCTCATCCAAAAATAGGGTAAAATTGTATATAACTAAATCATTATATCAAATCACCATATAAATGATTACATATGAAAAAAAGCTCTTTACGACCAGATTATTTATGTGACCTTTCCTCACCATTAGACTTTAAAATGCTGATAGAGCCGATCAATCATGACTACCTTGCTTCTTTGAATTTCCATCCAAACTAAGAAGGAGGGGTTACTAGATCAGTCTGACATGAGAAGAAGAAAGCTAAATATAGCCAAGGATGGACTTGTTGGGAAAATTAAAGTTAGAGCTGGGAATATGGGTAAAGTCATCAGGCTTGGCCCATTTAGCCTGAAGAAAATAACGGACTAGACTAGAAATTTGGGAGTTTTTATAAGAAATGGGCTTTTGACCTCGAGTCCATTTGGCCCAGTCAAAAGATGAGCTAGCTTATTTAGCCCATTTTTTTTAAAATATTTTTCTTGGTTAATAATTTTAATAGTAATGATGAATGATAATATTGATAATTAATATATAGTTAGTTTTAGTTGTCTTGATTTAAATAATTCTGCATGTGAAAAAAAGTTTGTATTATTTTGTAAATATTAAATTAGATTAAAAATTAAAAAAATTAAAAAAATATGGGCCCACGGGCTAACCCGTAACCCGTTGAATATGAGTTGGGTTTAAAAAAATATAACCCATTTTATAAACGGGCTTTTGGGCCTAACTCGTATTAGGCCCGATCCATGATAGGTTGGCCCATATGGGTCGAGTCAGTCCGAATTTCCACCTCTAATTAAAACCCATCACATCAATGGAAACTTAGCCTTGTATTAGTCATCATGAGCTTGCTTCACTGGTAAGTCATCCTTGGCTCCATTCCAACTCTCCACCTCTTCATGAAAAACTCTCTACCTTTACATTCACTCAAATTTAGATTTCTTCATAATTCACCCATTTATTTCAGGAAGATGTACATTAAAATATTACCCTTCATTAGATGGGAATGATTTTTATGAAAATTGAATTAAATTATGTAGTTTGTAATTATTTTTGGTTGGACATTAAAATATCTAATTGTTATATTTAGTCAATTGAAAATATAAGGACAAAAAGAAAAGTTGATCAAATGATTATACTATTATTAATTTTGACATAAAAATGTTTTTTAGATTTGTAAAGAATATTTTAACTGCTCAAAATTAAAAAAAATATTTTTATTTTTTAATTTGTAAGAAAATTTTTGAATTATCAGTAAAAAAGACCAAATAAAAATATTAAAATATTCATTTTAATTTTTAATCAATTATTGAAATTTTTTAATTTCGTGGAAGGTTTTATTATTGACCATCTTATTGCCAAAGATCAAGATATTAAAAACTAGAACGGTTATTAAACTGGTTAAGGAACTGATTCAATGTTCAATGATTCAATTGAACTATAATTAAGCTGATAGTAATAAAATTATTTTTTTAATTTTATATGTTATATATTATTAAAAGAATATTATTAATAAGTTTTGTAACCTAATATTAAAATCTAAATAAGTTAATATTAATCTATAATCATATTTTGAATTCAAAATAGTTAACCAATGTTTTATTTTTATATTATTTTTTAAGTAAATTTATCATCATTAATAATTATGTATCATCATAATACTTATATAATATTATAATTTAGAAAGAAAAAATTTATACAATATACAATGATATTTAGTATTAAAAATAATACTATGTTATCTTAAAAATTAAAAAAATTTGACAAAAAAAATCTAACTAGTTCAAACCGTCCACAACCGGTTTTGATTGGTTCAAACCCAATTCTATCGATTTTTAATTGGTTTTGTAATCATTTGGTCTTACTCTTTTCTTGAACTTGACCTAGTAACGATTTCCAGTCTAATCGACTGAATCGGCTGGCTCGATTTTTAATACATCCCCAAGAATTATATTGGACTCCATTGAATGAGGATGAATAATTCTCAAACTTAATTTATGGGATTCCCTTTCCATTAAGGAATGGCAAATCACCCTATAATTAACTCTATGCTTTTCTTTCATTTTCTTTTCCGACGATCCATTACCTTCAAACAAACATAGACATTTCATATATTGTCAACTTAAGTATATAATTTATCATGCATATAAACACTGGAATAGCCGAATAGGAATGCACTCTTTCTTGTGTTTCCTGAATGTGTAAAGGACTATACATGCTCTAGGGAGGCAAGAGACCAAGAGAAAACTCATTCTTCTAATTAAAATTAATTTTTATCTTTGCAAATCGGATAATTAATTACAAATGTTATGTTATATTTGATATGACTGCAGGTAAATATGCATTTTGAGCATTACTTTGACAGTTATTTATAGGCAGAGCATGTATAGGTCAATGGGTGGATTCGCACATCTGAAAGGATGATTGCCTTGCGGATTCTTTTGCCTTCCACATGCGTGGTCCTACGTCGACGTGTGGAATCAAAATATCAATATTGGGACGTTTAACTTAATTTTAGTAAAAGCAAGTGGGTTAAGTTTTATAAAAAATTACGCTGTTTAAATAGTTACTAGCCAGTTATAATTAACATGTAAAGCCATTCATGCTATAGTAGCTTTTGCTATTTTTGTCATGTTGCTTAAATTTTGTATAATCTAAAACCTAAGAAATTTGAAATATATATTGTCATTCAAATTAAACAATGCATTACACATAATTATTTGAAAAATGAGTTGTACTATTTATGACTTGTGAATTGATATGTTTTTTTTATATATCAGAATTTTGTAAATTGATATGTTTTATATTGATATTGATTGTTTCATAGCATTTTAAATTCCATAAAACCCATGGAGGAAATTAACTGGACTCCATCATTTCATGGGAATTTGGCTTTTGTTGGGAACGTAAAGCATTTGTTGCACACCAACCAAACGAAGGAATTTACTGTTTCCTTTCCATTTCCCTTTTCATAATCCAAATTCCATCCTACCAAATAGATCTTAAGTGAGTTGATTCTCTCAGCTTATCTGTTTTTGAAGATGGGTTTGAGCGCACATTATAGAATATGTATAACCATGAATTGCCATCTTATCATATATGTTAAAATTTTGTATGCCACCGATTACTTGGCAACAGTTAGATCCTTCTTGGTTAAATTTAATTTTACATGATCACAATACCCAAAAAAACAAGAAACAAAATAAAAAAGAAAAGAAAAGACTGGGAATACTGTTTAATTAAACTAATAGATTTGTAATTCCATTCAAAGTTAATTAGGATATTCACAGGAAAACCAGTTAGGAGACTGCAAGTTTTAATGCATGAGACTTCTGTTTGTGAGTCAAATGAACCCACAGTTTGAAGCACATTAATGGGTTAAGTTAAGCCAACTTTTGATTTATTGCTAGCTAATTGCTAAAGTTAGACACCCCAAAATGGAAATTGATTGCAAATGCGGATGAACTTGGACTTGGAATTAAAAACTGAGTAAATTAATTTGGGGAAGTAATTGAGATTGGTATATGTTGAGCCATGTCTACCTTTGAATAATTCAATTGTACACTAAGAAGACCAGGGATTCCATCCACATTGATCTTGTCTGCATACATATAAAGAAGACCAGGGATTCCATCCACATTGATCTTGTCTGCATACATATAATAGGGAATTGAAAAAAGTGAGAGTAAACGAGAAAATAATTGAGGAAGTGATTTACTGATCTTCTCAATTTTAGTCCAAAAAAGTTATACTTACTAAAATTGTTTGGTGAAGCATTGATTGGGCATAAAGATTCATGTCTTAAAGATTCCGTAGAGTTTTAGATTGGCCAGGGTTTTACGTTGGATAAGTTGTTAAGAATCGATGTATTCAAAATTAAAGCTCAATTTAGAATGGGATAAGGGAGTGTGAATTCCTTACAATTAATTAGGAACATCATCTTCTTTTATTTCAGGAGAATTAGATCGTTGAGATCAAATTTACGTGGTCCAAATTTCATATATTTTTTTTAATTTTCAATTATTGTTATATAACAAAAATTAACACTTAAAGATATTTTTTTTATCATTAGCTTATTTTTTTATAAAATAAAAAATTGAAATCTAATAAAAATGTAAACAGTGTGTATTTAATTTAAATGGTTTAGATATGTAAAATGATAGAATCTATGAAGGTAGACAAGAATGATCCCCTCAGGGACATACGATAAAATTAGAATAACAAGGTAGACAATGATATGCAACAGAATAAAGTATTCTTTTAGAGTTAATAAGGTGCCAGGGAATAAGAACCATGATTAGTACATAAATAAAATTAACGCTTTCAACACAATAATACACGTATGGTTGGGTCTTTAATTACATGTTGTTAAGAATTTAATTCTTAGTTAGCCATGTGTATGAAAAATATCTTACTGGAAGGGACAAAACCTATTTTAATGATTTTTATATCTTAAAGAAATTAATTTTCACCTATAAACTAAGAATACCTTTCGTATTAAAAAAGCAAAAAAAATTAACGCTTTCACTCACCCACATACTAATGCGGCCAAAACATACGCAAGAAGGAAATCGCAATTTAAGTTGGAAAAAAATGACTATTTGATTGATTCATTATCCAGAGGCCATGGGCATGTCAATTTTAGAGCCTCCCGATGTCAAACTAAAGTCTGATCATCATCATAATCTTGTCTATATGTCATGGGTAGGAAACACAAACCATCGACCAAAAAAATATACGCAGTCGAAGCTATAATATTTACAAGCCAAAATAATGTAATTTATTTTGGGTTTCATATAAATATGAGAAGCAGTTTTTTCAGAATTTGTATATTAATTTGATCATTACTTACATCTCACCCCCACCCCCTTTTTGCTAAACCCAAGTAGCTTATTGAAACGGACTTTAATTGAATACAGTGTGGGCATTTTGGTTGCTATTTCAATAGGTGATTCTTGTTATATTCTTCTATGATCATCAAAGCTTAACTATGCTATTCGGTGGCACAAAAAAAGAAATAAAAAAGCTAAATTATGCTATTCATGCGATTTGGGGATTGAATTTCTTCACGAATTTCACTGCCTTACAATTACTGCTAATTTACGACCAAAAATTTCAACAAAAAAATAGTGAGGGACAACTTCTCATTAATCCCAGTAACATATATATATTTAGTGGTACAATGATGACATAAAAGGAAAAAAATCTCATCATTTTTTTTTGGTAGCAAAGTCTCATTACTCTTTCACATCGCTTAATAAAGCATTTTTTTTTTAAATTACAATCTCACATTCAAAAAATAGTGAAAAAATTATTACCTAAATATTTTTGTGAACACCGTATTTTGTCCGGGTAATTTAAAAATATAGTAATATATAAAAAAAAATAATAAAATAATAATAATAATAATAATAATAATAATAGTAGTAGTTGAATAAATAAATAAGTAATAAATAAATAAGTAAATAAAAAAAATAATAAATAAATTAACCGAAAATTTTTTTTTATTTATTTTGGTCTGAGATTCAGCCCAAAATCTTAAATATAATTAAAAAAAAAAACTTTTGGGCCGAAATACAAAAAAAAAAAAATAGAGTAGTCATATGAAGCTTCAGCCCAAAAGGTCACGAGCCCTCAATTGGGCTCGTGACCTGGTCAAAGGGGCATTGCCCCAAAAGCTCGTGGAGGGAGGAGCCCCTGAGGGCTCGGTATTTGGAGGGCACAGAGGGAGCCACGGTGAGGGGAGCTGCGAGGAGGAAGCCACCGTGGAGGCCGTGGGAGCGAGATCTGGAGGAAAGAAAGAGGAAGCCGTGAGGACGAAATCAGAGGGAGTTACGAGGGAGAACCGAGAAGAGAGAGAACCGCGAGGAAGAAACTAGAGACCGAGGGAGCTCGGGCACGAGCAAGGAGGGAACTGTAAGCAGTGGCTCAGACGCGAGTGAGAGGCACGAGCTCAGACCAGAGCCAGAAGGAGTCTGGCACACGAGCATGGAAGACTGAGAGAGCTGAACCGCGGGAGTGAAAAGCAGCCAGAAGAAAAGAAGAAAACCAGAGAGAGCCGTGAGCTCTGGGGAGCAACCGAGACGGGGGAGTCGTAGCACGGGCTGGCCGAAGAGAAGGGAAATGGGGAATGAGAGGGAGCTAGGAAAGTGGTGGAGCCGCGGACGCGAGACGGGGAGGCTGACTCAGAGAAGGCCCTTTGGGTTCGGGTGAAAGGCACAAGGGGAGAGGTCTTTGAGCAGAGGCTCAGGCTTGTGAAAAAGGACGCCACGGACACGATGCCTAAAGGACTGAGGTGCTCAGGTACGAAATTTCTGGGATAAAGGATGTGGGCTGGACACACACGACACAATCCTTCCACTACGCCGTACCTAGTACAGCAGGGTAGTGGAGGTGAAACTTTGCTGGGATGAAGGCGATGAGAGGCCACGTTAGAGCAGAGGACGTGAACATGAGGGAGGGGGTACAGCTGGAGAAGCAGTCACGCGTTTGATTGCTCGATTGGCAAGCCACCCGCGAGGGCTGTATAAAAGACAGAGGGCGGGTGGAGAATAAAAAAAAAAAAAAGGGGCGAAGAGGCTGAGGAAGGAATGCCGAGAAGCAGAGGACTGGGTGGAGGTTCTGAACAAAGGAGAAGACAAAGAGAAAGAAAGAGTGGAACCGAGGCACAGGTGTAGCAGTCTGCCGATGATCTAGGGGCTTCAATTGGTAACCTTCACTTCGAATTTTAAGTTTCTATGCAATAGGATAGATTCTGGGAGGGAATTTTCCGGTTGATTGAAATATGTGACTGTGCACCTTGTTTGCCCTGAGGTTGAGCTTGTTTAGGTTGTAGTTTGTGTTTTTTTACCATGCTTGCTGTTACTGAATTTGACTCTACTCTCAGTATCATTTGAGTCTTCTTAAACTATTTCTTTTTCTCCTTGGAAACGATGTGTCTTTCCTTTGTTATGAGTATAAGAATCAGTTAGAGCCAATTTGTTTAAGCTCACTAGTTTTTGGTTTCTTAAACTGCTCAGGCCGTTGAAGGGAAGGTATCTTGATCAGGAGTTAAGTTCCCTTCCTATAATATCAGTTTAAATGGATAGCAGAGGTCTGATATCAAGCTGATGTTGATTTATTTGTTGCTTTGTTCTTTCTGACCACTGTATGCGCATTGGGGAATCTGAAAAAACAAGTTGTTTGCTTTTACCTTGATATATGTATTGGAGTTAAGCTTTGTTTCATTCAGAAGGAGTGTAGTCTTCTTTGCCTTAAGAATTTTGGGCTGTCAGCCAGTAATAAGTTCTATAATTTTGGAATGAATTAGATTGGGGTGATTTTGGAATGAATTAGACCGTGATGAATCTGGTTGAAATGTGATGACTGACCAGTTATCCTATTTATTGTTTTATTTTTGGTTGTCCTATTGCTATGAATATTGTATCGTAAGGCCAGTATTTAATTTCTATTGTTTTGAATGTATTTACATGAAAATATGAGGGTTTGGTTTTCTGGGTCCAGATGAAATGGGCTGGATAAAGTTTGGGCTCGTAATTTTGTGTTTGGTTTGGGGTTTTGGCATGAAGGATTTGGTTTATTTACATTATTGGGTTTACTTATGTTACCCGTCGATGTAATATGCTTTTGTGGCTTGGGAGATGGGAGTGTGAGTGAATTCAAATGTCAAAGTGTTGTTTGCAAAAAAAAAAAAAAGAGGGGAAGAAAGGAAATAAATAAATAAAGACAAAATAAAATAAATAAAAAAAAAAGATACAATATACGTTTTTTTTTTATTTTCCGCAAAAAAAAAATGTGTAGTTGCCTTTTTTGTTCGTAAAAAAAAATAATAATAATAATTTGAAAGAGAAAGAAGAGTAAGAAATTTCTTTAGCCTTTTCCTTTTTAGGAAAATAAAATTTATGCAAAAGGAAATTTTATTTAAGTCACTTACTTTTCTACTCCGAGTGGTAACACCGTGGGTATTTGAGTATTAATCAGCAATTCGTGAGTGACAAAATCACCACATATGTTGATTATTTCTTTTTAAGAAATATACATAGTGAGATATTGTGAATTCCTCTTAATGCTTTCTATCTATTTTTATATAAAATAATTCTTGCCAGAAATTATTTATTTTCCTTCCGTGTTTTATATATTCATTTTTATTACCTTTTCATAATAAAGGAACAAAATGGTGGGAGTCAAATTTATTCGTTTTCTTCCGAGTTCTTATCTGTTCTGCTTATCCACCCCGAGTGGTAACACCGTGGGTGTTTAAGTATTAATCAGTAACCTGTGAGTGATAAAGTCACCACAGATCCTGATTGACTCTTTTTCTAAAAAAAAAAAATAAAAAAATATAAATAAAAATAAAAATAAAATAATAATAATAAATAAAATAAAATAAAATAAAAATAAATAATCTATGAATATATACATGAAAGTCATATTTTTTTAATTTCTTTTACCACTTTTCCTTCTATAAAACAATTATAATCATATTTGTTTTTATGATCTAATATAAAGTTGATTTCATTCATTTCAATTTTATCTAAGTTTTTTTGCCTTTTGCCACGAGTAGCATCACTGTGAGCATGTAAGCGCAAATCAGTAATTTGTGAGTGATAAAGTCACCACATATGCTGATTATTATTTTTTCAAAACATACGTAATGATCACATTTTTTTATAAATAAATAGGTGTTAAAATGATTTTTATAATAAAAATAAAATAAAAATAATTTGTACAAAGAATTATTTGTTTCTTTCGAATTCTTCTTGTGCCTTTTTGTCTCGAGTGATACCACCGTGGACACTTAGGTATCAACGGGTAGATGTGAGTGATAAAGTCACCACATGAGCCAATTGATTTTATTTTGTGAAAATAAATGGTTTTCAAATATTTCTTTTTCAAATCAAAATAAAATATTCAAAATCACAAATAATTTTAATCATATTTTCTAAATGGAGGAAAAATATATATTCTCTTTTAGGAATTGATTAAACCAAAAAATATATAAATGAAAAGGGCAAATATTGGAAATTAATCTGTCTTTTACAAATTAAAACACACCAACCAATTCTAAAAATTGTTTTCTTTGTGGAAAGACAAGTTATTTCTATAAACCTCTCTTTTCAAAGAATATATAAAAATAAAAAAAATACCAACACAATGACACGCATTTCTAGTCCGAACTACGTCGACTTTGATCCTTATCGCAGGGTACGTAGGCCCCAGACTCTCATTCTGGGTCAAGTCTACCTTTGTAAATAAATAAATATTTTCTGGTTTATTTGGTGTTTTTTTCTTAATTTAATAAATATTTACCAATTTATTTCTTCAAGTCCACTTTTGTAAATAAATAATAGTTTCCTTAATTTATTTTTTTACTTTTCATATTTTCATTTCATTCTTTATTTTCATTTTACATTTTCCTTATTTTTATATTTATTTATTTTTGCATGTGAATGGTAAAAGGGCAACCAAACTAAATTTGTAAAAAGCCATAAAAATTGCATAATCAACCTAAGGTAACCGTTCTTTGGAACGGGTGTTGTGGGGGTGCCTAACATCTTCCCCACTCACAATCGTACTCCCGAACCCAACTTTGATTCGCAGACCAGTCCTTGTCCCTTTTTGTTTTTGTTATTCGGTTTTCCAAAATTTCCCTTAAAATTTTGGTGGCGACTCCCTCAGAGATCGGCCTCCCGCCGTGTGGGCCGATATCTCGCTTTTTTTCCATTTCCCGCGCCATCCGCGTCGCATTTTCGGGTGTGACAGTTTGGCGACTCCACTGGGGACGTTTTGAGAGTCAAGCCTATATGGGTTGACTATGCAAATTTTTGTGGCTTTGTTTTGTTTGGTTGCCCTTTTAATTTTGTTTGCCTCACATGACTAGGTTAGGTAATATGTTTGATAATTTTGTCTGTTCATTTGGTTGCCCTTTTTAATGTTGTTTGCCTTACATGATTAGGGTAGATAACATGTTTGGTAGTTTTATCTGTTTACATGCTTTTAAATGTATTTTGTGAGTTGAATAAAATGTACTAAGATAGATAACGTGTGGAATAAACCCTAGGATAGATAACTGTTATCTATTTGCGTATTGTTTTATCTGCTGTTTTATCTGCAGGTGGGGAATTGGGGAAGTGTTTGGGTCATGAGGTTTGTATGCTTCCTTCACACACTGTGCACCTCCATATCCAACCTCACACACATAATGGGCCCTATACCCGGGTCTGAGAGTATCCTAGGATAGTTGAAGTTTGTAACAATGCCTTTGAGGGGCTATTAAGCTCCCAGAGACCATTGTGAAGACTTCACCCAGTTGTTACCTATTCGCTAAGTCTAGTCTGGGAAGAGCTATTAAAGCTCTCAAAGGATTAAGTTTACTGGATAGGGTTCCTGTCTTGATGACGGGGGCAACTTGGGAACTTTTGTTGGAAAATAGAACCGTCCTGAATCCTGCACGTAATAGTAGATGGAGCTTAGATGTTAAGCCAGCCAGTTAAAGCCAAGAATCCTACCCTAGGATACACCTAATGTAGGACACGGGGAAGCATATCCAGTCCCATGCATTTTCTTTTCATGTAATTTTACAATAGTTATCATATTAATAGGTCCTCTATATTTTTATACCTCATTCATGGAGAGACCTTGTCCTTCACGATACGAGGATTCATTTCTGTTTCCTTGAGAATTCAATAAGGATCTTTAAGGAGGGAAATTATTACGACTGTTAAACAGGGGCCTAATAATATTTTAACTAATCAAATTCATGACCGCTTTTATCTCATATTCTCCTCTTTTTGCCTTTTTTGCTCAGGAAACCGGTGAATTATCAGGAAAAGTTAGCATAAGTTAAAGACACAAAAGTGATCATGGATCCGAGACCAACAGGGTTAACCTATGGTGGGAAGGGGCTCAGATTGGAAGTAGTTGTGGAGTCAATTGATAGTCTGAAGGAATTTTCTCGACGTATCAAGGGTAACCTCTTGTCAGACTTCAGGAAAAGATACGGGGACATACTAGAGCTACTCAATGTACCCGTTCAGACCCAAGTGCTTTCTGTACTGGGACAATATTGGGATGACACCTTGAGATGCTTCACATTTCCAGATTTCCAGATGGCACCGACCATAGAAGAGTATGGGGAGCTCTTAAGCTTACCGCTAAACAGGGGAGATCGTGTCTATAGATACCCAGGATATGTGGCTTCGAACACAATGATAGCAAAGCTTTTGGAAATCAGTATAGACAAGGTGCACTTCATCTCTACCAAGAGTATAGAGGGGGTCTCAAGGGAGTTTATGGAAATACGTCTGAAAGAGTTGGCTGAACAGGAGAAGTGGGTAGTTTATAACAGGGTGCTCGCCATGATAATCTATGGGATAATTTTGTTTCCATTTGCAAAGGGGGTGGTTGACAGACACGCGATCAGTGTGTTTCATATGGTAGAGCATCATCAGGTGAATCCAGTACCTGCCATATTGTCAGAGACTTATATGACCTTGAGCTTTTGCCATAATAAGAAGGGAGGGAGAATTAGATGCTGTCTCCAATTATTGTATGTGTGGGTCATGAATCACCTATATGGAAAGAGACTCCAAGAAGGAGAAAAGGATAATTCCTCCCCTCTTGCATCTTTCAGAAACCAAGAAGGAAAAGCCAAATGCGATCGTGAGGGGTGGATCGAAGTTTTTGGCCAGCTCAGAGCAGAAAGTATCCGTTGGAGATTGGCATGGTGGTGGAAGGATGAAATAATCTATTGCTGTGGGGATTTCCCAAATGTACCGTTGATGGGTCCACGGGGAGTGATAAATTATAACCCAATGTTGTTATTGAGACAATATGCCTTCCCACAAAAGGCTCCCTCAGAAGCCGTGGTTCGCATGATGCACTTCCAACATGGTGATTCTACGATGAAGCTAAGTCTAAATGTGGTGAGTGCTTGGAGTAAAGTGATATATAAAGGACGGCTAGAATTGGGTGCACGCCGAATATATGCCACGGAAGAATACCAAGTCTGGTTGTCAGAAAGGATTAAGGGGGTTAACCCAACCTTTGCACCTCCCGATCCTTTGCTATGCGGTAATAAGGCGGAAGTAAACAAGGAGCTAGTCAGACAACTTCAAAAGAAGGAAGAAGAATTGGAAAAGCTGGCGAGGGCAGATAAGGAACGGAAAGAGGCTTGGAGTTGTCTGCAGAATGAATATGCGGCCTTACAAGAGACGGTGGAGGAAATGAGGAAACGAGAAGCTTGTGAGGTAAGCTTGGAAGTGAAGAGATTGAAGGAGGAAAATCTGAAGCTCAAACGAACAATTAAGGATGTGAATGCACATATGGAGGAGAATGATGAGAGGATGAAAAACAATCGGAGGCGGTTGATGCAAGCTGTGAAAGAAAGGGATGCACTTGAGAAAGAAGTACAAGAACTCCGTCCATTACAAAGTTCATCACATGAGTTGGAGCTGGTCGCTAAGCAGTTGGAGGATAAGGTGAATGAGTTAGCAGCTGTCAGAGGGGATTCATCAGCTACAATCAAGAGGTTGCTTGAACAAGTGCAACAACATGCTGATGCGGTGGAAAATTGGAGAATGCTTTATTCAGAAAGGGCGATGGAGTCAGATAGGTGGAGAGATCGCACTGAAAGGCTAATTATGTTGGTGAACTCAAGCATCCCCAAATTCTCCGATGTTTATGAGCGAGCTGGGCAAAAATTCCATCCCTTTAGTACTTCAGCAGAAATATCAGATTTCTTCTCATTATGTAAAGAACTTGTCAAAGAATTAAAATTTCTGGCTCATACTTGGTGATGTAGTTATGATCCATGATGATGTATTGAACCATATGAAATTAAAGCTTTTGATTCCACCTATGCCCTCTAGTTATAGACATCATTTATAAAGTAACATGAGTTCTTATGAATTGATTGTCAACCTCACGACTCCCCGAATACAATATGTATCGGGGGGAACTTGAGGGAGTTTCATGGATAATTATGACGAACGCCAACATGGATCCAAAGTCACTTTGTCGAGAAACTTATGCTAGCGCCTATTATAATTCACTGGTATCTAAGTAATGGTAAGGTAAAAATAATTAATTTGTTTTCTTTTTCTTGAAAGTAGGACAAACATTGCGCCGATTAAAAGGAATCCAGTTAACCTTACACATCGCCCGTGCAGAATCCATTTAACTCGAGCAAGAACAAAAGCAATGGCGATGGAAAGTCATCTTTCCGATGTAGAACGGAGATTAGAGGAAGAAGTAGGGGATTTGAAGGGTCAGCTTAGCGGCTTGCATACTCAGATGGAACAAATGATGAAAATGCTTCAGGGCATGAACACTAATGGGAGGAGGCATGACGTTAATGCCAATATTGCTCAACCGCATGGCGTGTGTGCGGAAGGTATACCCGATACAACTGACAATGATCAGAATAGGCTTCCACCTATCCCAACCCCAGGGGTTGGTAGGCAAGGGTTCCAGGAATGGGATCAGGGATATGCATATACCCATGATGTCCATAACCCGGAGAATGTCACAGCCTTTGTGGCCCAGAATCCACCTCCCAATAATATGTATTCTCATGGTGGTGAAATTCCTGATAAGGTCAGCTTGAAAGAGGAGGTGTCAGAAATGAGAGATCAGCTACGGGCACTGCAGGGAGTAATGGAGCATAAATCCCTCGATTTGGATGAACTATGCCTAGCTCCAGACGTGATTATTCCGAAAGAGTTTAAGATCCCGGACTTCAACAAATATAATGGTAATGGGGACCCGCATTATCATCTGAAGACATACTGCACCAGGATGTCAGTATGGTCCAGGGAGGAGAAATTCCTTATCCATTTCTTTCATGAGAGTCTCACTGGGGTGGCTCTACATTGGTACATGAAGTTAGATCACTCTAGACTAAAGAAATGGAGGGATCTGACAGATGTCTTTATGAGACAATACCAATTTAATTTGAATTCAGCTCCTACTAGGGAGCAGCTGAAAGGATTGAAGAAGAAATCCACCGAATCCTTCAAGGAGTACGCGCAGCGTTGGCGAGCCCTGGCTTCGGAAGTTCAACCTCCTTTAACGGAGTCTGAGTTGTGTTCATACTTTATTGATACGCTGGGAGAGCCCTACTTCAGAATCATGCTGGGAACCCATGCTAAATATTTCACCGACCTCATTGAGGTAGGTGAAAGGATTGACACTAACATTCGGGATGGGAGGTTGGAGAGTGCACACCACGAAAATAGGAAAGGACAGGGTGTTAAAAAGAAAGACAGTGAGGTGAATCACGTGCCGGACCCTTACCAACAGTCGTTCAGACCTTCATTTAGCCCACAATACCCTCCATATAACTCGCAACCCCAATATCCACGACCTTTTGCACTCGGGGCACGCATGCAGCATGCTGCCTATCAGCCTATAGCCCCTTTTGCTCAACCTATCCAACATCCTCAACCAGTCCCACCACCTCATCCCATTCAGTAAGCGAATGTCTCGCACCCAAGTATGGATTACAAAGCTGTTCGTCCCCTGAGAGATAACCGCCCGTTACCCGACTTCAATGTCTCCAGATTAGAACTTTTCAAAGAGTTAGTGGAAAAGAAGCTTATGGGTCCTCGTCCTGTAAAACCTTGGCAACCACCTTTCCCTGCTTGGTATAATCCAAATGAGACTTATGAATATCATATGGGAGCGGTGGGACATTCAATCGATCGATGCGATGCTTTCCGGAAGAACGTATTGAATCTTTTGGATAATAATTATATCAGTGTACGGCGGGACAGCAATCCGAATATAATCTCGAATTCCCTTCCGGAGCATGACAAAGGGAAACAGGTCGGTGTTATTGAAGAAGATATCAAGCTAATTAAAGACCCAAATGCGCTCCAAGTTACTATGAAAGAAATATTTGATCACCTTGAGGAAGCGGGTCATGTCCTTTATGACGAGGGAAAGCTGGGTATAATCGATAACCATGGTCCCTACTCCTGTGAGTATCACCGGGGAAACGTGGATCATGACATTGAGGGTTGTGAGGTGTTCAAGGAAGTTGTACGAAAGATGATGGCGCTGGGGATTATCAGAATTGAAAGGGGAACATCAAGAGATAAATCCGTATGCATGACAGAGGAACTAAGCGGGTTGCCAATCATTGACAAGTCGAAGGGGTCGTTCCTTGTGATCAACGCGCAAGCTCCGACTGTAGGAAGTAGTGAGCAATTGCCCTTCTTGGAGATAGCAGAATCTCATCCTTCGTTCATTAACGAACTGACACTTAAGCCGAATTCAACGGGATCTCTCCTGGTCATAAACTCAACCGCTCAGGCAGCAACACGCGAGAAGGAGCCGATGGCGGTTATCCATGTACCAGCACCGTTTCCGTATGCTAGTAATCATGCGGTACCCTGGAAATATGGCCTAAGGATTGAGCTTCTCGCAATCCGGGGAGAAGCCAGTGAAGAACCAGTGGTGGAAGTCAATAACCAGGAACTAATAAACGGGATTACCCGGAGTGGTCACGTCTATTCGAAAGAAAATGATAAGGCAACAAGAAATGGCCAGGAAGAAGGACAGAGTTCAGGAGCTAAGGCGGTAACGGACATGAGCAATGATGCCGATGAGATCTTAAAGATCATGAAACACAGTGAGTATGACGTAGTAGAGCAGCTCACAAAGACGCCAGCTCGGATCTCCATTATGTCCCTCATCATGAGCTCAGAGGTCCATCGCAAGGCGCTCCAAAGGGTGTTAGAAAGTGCATATGTACGTCCGGACATAACTCCTGAGAGAGTAGTTCATATGGTTAATGTTGTGAAGAATGCCACTCAAATCACCTTCTATGAGGATGAAATTGTTCAAACTCCGGCGGGATGACCTAAAGCTCTTCATATTACATTAAAGTGTCACGGGTATGTGATCGCAAAGGTTCTGATTGATAATGGGTCTGCTCTCAATGTCCTGCCGCTAGCCACTTTAGAAGAGCTTCCAGTGGACAGGTCCACCATTAAGCATAGTGATCTAATTGCTCGGGCTTTTGATGGAGCGAGAAGGGAGGTATTCGGGGAGGTTCATCTTCCACTTGAGATTGGGCCAAGCACCTTCTCAGTACAATTCCACGTAATGGACATTGATTCGGTGTACACTATGCTCTTAGGAAGGCCTTGGATTCATGACGCGGGAGCTATACCGTCTACCCTACACCAGAGGGTTAAATTTGTCAGGGATGGCCTACTTGTTACCGTTAAAGGAGAAGAGGAAATCATGATTAGCAAGCCAAGTGCCGTGCCTTATGTCGAAAATGTAGAACGAACAGGTGGTAATTTTTATCACAGTTTCGAGGTTGTAGGGGGTGATAAGCCAAGAAGAGATGTGCAACAAGTAGTCAACAAGATAATGAAGCATGGTGGATATAAAGAAGGACAAGGGCTCGGGGCTAAACTACAAGGGGTAAAGGAGCTAATCAAACTTCTTGGGAATCAGGGACGTCAAGGGATAGGATACGATCCCCATTTAGAGGCTCTCTTGGCTGAGCAAGTGAAGTTAGGCCGAGGGAAATTACCAGCAAGATCAAAAGTTCCTCATATTAAAGAGACATTCTCACAAGCCTCTGAGGTAGTCAATATGAATGACTCCATTGCTACAACGGAAGAAGGAGGGGAGTGTTGTGGAAAAGGACATTGGATTCAGTGTGATACCCTTGGAAAAGCCCTGGAAAACTGGGAGTCTGAGAAGATCCCTGATGTCATGTCGTTAGAGTAATATTCTAGAGTTTATGTTATGTCTTCTTTTGAAAATCTTGTATTTGTGGCTTTTGGAGCTTTTTACATTTGAGGATTAAATGCAAAGCAGCTTTCCATGTTCTTTATTCCATTATTACTTTCTTTTATTAATCTCTTTATTCTACTCCTTTTCTCATCTCGCTTTATTCTTCTTCTTATCCTTTTGTGTTGGCCCCTCCTCAAATTAATTCTCTATACTATTTCCTGCCTCATCGTTTACTTCTGTTGCATTTGTTGCTTTCTAGGGAATTAGACTTCTCGGAACTCCAGTCCGACACAGAGACTCTTGAACCCCAATGGGATGACACTCGCATTGTTATGGATATGCTTGACGACGGGATTGAAGAAAATGCCGCGCTAGTTGAATTACCCCTCACGTTTGCAAAGCTTATCGAACCCTCCGAAATTGGTTTCATCCCACACGAGGAAATCATAAAAGTGATCAACATGGGAACTGAGGAAGATAAAAAAGAGTTGAAGATAGTTGATAATCCTGAGAAGGAGGAGATGACAGATTTATTTCGAGAATATCTGGATGTATTTGCTTGGTCATACCAAGATATGCCAGGGCTTGATCCCAACATCGCCTCTCACAAACTTCCTCTATCCCCTGACTTTAAACCGAAGAAGCAGAAGCTAAGGAGAATGAGTCCCGAGACATCTCTTCAGATCAAGGAAGAAGTGAAGAAACAATGGGATGCTGGTTTCTTAGATGTTGCTAAATACCCACAATGGGTTGCGAACATAGTACCGGTACCAAAGAAGGATGGCCGCATTAGGATGTGCGTAGACTATCGGGATTTGAATAAAGCCAGTCCTAAAGATCATTTTCCTTTACCTCATATTGACGTGCTAGTTGACAATACGGCAAGGGGTTATAGGTACTCATTCATGGATGGGTATTCAGGATACAATCAGATCCCCATGAACCTGGAGGATAAAGAGAAAACCACTTTTACTACTTTATGGGGAACATTTTGCTACAAAGTAATGCCGTTCGGTTTAAAAAATGCAGGTGCAACTTACCAACGAGCTATGGTAGCGCTATTCCATGATATGATGCATAAAGAACTGGAGGTTTATGTGGACGATATGGTGGCAAAGTCAGCGCAAGAAGAAAGTCACGTGGCAGTTCTTCGAAAATTGTTTGAAAGACTGCGAAAATACAAGCTTCGATTAAATCCCAACAAGTGCGTGTTTGGGGCTACATCTGGTAAGCTACTAGGCTTCATCGTCAGCAATAGAGGAATAGAAGTTGATCCGGATAAGGTAAAGGCAATTCGTGATATGCCTTCACCCCAAATAGAGAAAGATGTACGAAGCTTCCTGGGTCATTTGAATTACATAGCCCGATTTATTGCAAACCTGACTGCCACCTGTGAGCCGATATTCAAATTGTTGAGAAAAGGAAATCCTGGGAAGTGGGATGAAGATTGCCAACGAGCATTCAAGAAGATAAAGGAATATTTGCTGAACCCTCCTGTCTTGAGACCCCCTACACCAGGTCAGCCATTAGTCCTCTATCTAACAATCTTGACATCTTCCATGGGGGCAATGTTAGGACAGCAAGATAAATCTGGAAAAAAGGAGCATGCCATTTATTATCTGAGTAAGAAATTCAATGATTGTGAGTCTCGATACCCAATCATCGAAAAGACATGTTGTGGGCTAGTATGGGTCACGCGACGATTAAGACAATACATGTTATATCATGTTACCTGGTTGATCTCGCGATTGGATCCGATTAAATATATTTTTGAAAGCCCTTACGTGTCAGGTAGGGTGTCAAAGTGGCAAGTGATACTATCCGAATATGATGTGAAGTACGTGACTCGCAAGTCAATTAAAGGAAGTATCATCGCTGACCATTTAGCTGGAAACCCATTAAATGAGAGTCCGCCACTAGACTTTCAATTCCCAGATGAAGATGTCTTGACTGTTGAGGATAAGTCGGAAGATGCTCAATGGACAATGTACTTTGATGGCGCCGCCAATACGCAGGGATGTGGGGTAGGTGCAGTGATAGTCTCTCCTGAAGGGAAACAATTTCCTGTCGCCATTAAGCTTAATTTTGAATGCACAAATAATGTAGCAGAGTATGAAGCTTGTGTCAGTGGTTTGCAAGTCGCCCTAGCTTTGGGTGTTAAAGAACTTGAGGTCTTTGGAGATTCAGCACTCATAATATATCAAGTGACGGGGGCATGGCAAACGAAGGACCCAAAGTTGATCCCCTACCAGAGTTATTTAACTGAATTGATCAAGGAGTTTGATGAAATCAAGTTTACCCATATGACTCGTGATAAAAATCAGTTTGCAGATGCTTTAGCAACACTCGCTGTCATGGTTAAACTAGATTGTGGGATTCACGTTCAGCCGATCCGCGTTGAAGTAAGGAATACTCCTGCCCATTGCTTGAGTATAGAAGAGGAATCCGATGGGCAACCTTGGTTTCACGACATTAAGTCCTACATCAAAGATAGGGAATATCCAGATGGAGCAACAGATAATGACAAGAGGATTCTTCGACGCCTTGCAATGAACTTCTTCCTTAGTGGAGAGGTTTTGTATAAGCGGGCTCATGATGGGACACTACTCAGGTGCATAAATTCGCCTGAAACCAAGAGAGTGATGGCTGAAGTTCATGATGGAATATGTGGAACTCATGCTAACGGTCATACTATGACTAGGCAAATACAACGATGTGGATATTTTTGGTTGACCCTGGAAAAAGATTGCATCGAATATGTGAAGAAATGTCACAAATGTCAAATCTACGCTGATCGAATCAATGCTCCACCACACCCCCTACACAACCTTGTGGCCCCGTGGCCTTTCTCCATGTGGGGAATTGATGTGATTGGTCCCATTAATCCTAAAGCCACAAATGGTCATCGCTTTATTCTTGTAGCTATTGACTATTTCTCCAAATGGGTCGAAGCCGTCTCTCTTGTCAGTGTTACCCAAAAGGCTTTTGTTCGTTTCTTGCGATCATGCATCATTTGTCGGTATGGTTTACCAGAAAAGATCATTACAGATAATGCTCCTAATCTGAACGGTGCTGAAGTAAGGAAGCTTTGTGAGCAATTCAAGATCCAGCATCATAACTCTGCTCCCTATCGACCGTAAATGAATGGGGCAGTAGAGGCTGTTAACAAGAATGTTAAAAGGATCATTGCTAAGATGACCATCACATACAAGGATTGGCATGAAATGCTCCCATATGCTCTCCATGGGTATCGTACCACGACTCGTACATCAACAGGAGCTACACCATATTCTCTAGTGTACGGGATGGAGGCAGTGACACCAATTGAGGTGGAAATCCCATCACTGCGAGTCATGGTCGAATCAGCTATTGGAGAGAGATGATTGGATCAAAACCCGATATGAGCAGTTGAATATGATTGAAGAAAAGAGATTGGTCGCCATGTGTCATGGGCAGCTATATCAACGGAGAATGGCCAGAGCGTTTAACAAAAGACTTCGCCCTAGGGAGTTTAAGCCAGGGGATTTAGTCTTAAAGAAAATTCTTCCAAATCAAGAGGACAATCGAGGAAAGTGGGCCCCATCATATGAGGGTCCTTATGTGATAAAGCAAGCTTTTTCAGGAGGTGCACTTATTTTGATGGACATCGAGGGGCAAGAATTGACGAAGCCTGTCAATGCGGACTCTGTCAAGAGGTATTATGCCTAATGAAAAAAAAAAAAAAAAAAAAGCTCGCTAGGTTGAAAACCTGAAAAGGTAACCTAGGCAAAAATTAGAGCATGGAAAGGAAAAGAAGCTCGCTAGGTTGAAAACCTGAAAAGGCAACCTAGGCAAAAATTAGAGCACAAAAGAAGAATAGAAGCTCGCTAAACCGGAGCAATAGCCCATGCAAAGAGAAGAGCAAATCATCTTCTGAGCAAGTAAACGGAGATTCTAAGCTGCTAATGGATAGGGGTAAATGACAAGCGCGGCATAATCTTTAGTCAGACGTACTGTAGAGCATGTCCAAAACCAATGCAAGCTATACGACTTGGTGCTTAAGAGACCTATGTGAAGGCGTTTTCTCTCATTTTTAATAGATAATATCTATAATTTCTGGTTGTTTCAAGATCTAATATCCCAGTGGTTTGTTCATATAATAAACTAACTTTCTATTCTTATTCCTGGATTGTTGCTAACTGTTGTGTATATTCCTCTTTGATTATTGATTTCCTTCTGGTAAGTTGCTGTATTTGTTCCTCAAATAAAATTAAAAAAAAAACAATAATAATATATAGAAAAAGAGAAAAAAGAAAAAAAAATGTTACTCAATGGCATGCATCATGAGAGTAATCTTGACTGTCCGCTAATGGTGCTAAGTACAAGGAGTAGAATGGAAGCTTATAGAGTTAGATTGAGAAAGAGTTTTTTTGGACGACACAGCAATATCCAAGGATAGAGACTAGCAAGGTGGCTTTCCGACATCACTTATGACAAGTTTAAGAGTTATGGGGTTAACTGGATTCCTTCATCAGGGGCAATGGAGCTCTACATCAAGACAAGGAAATTGAAAGACAAAACCCAATTTCATTACATTTCTAACATTGTGGTTACAATAAATTTTTGTCAAAATTGGGGCAATAATGAGCATTCTACATGCATCTTCCATTTTGTACAAATTGGGGCAAATAGTCATAATAATAATAAGAATTTTGCATTCCACAAATAATTTTTCATGCACATCTCAAGGAAGACTAAAAAGGAAATCTCCATTTTGCATACATGACAAAAGGGGATCATTATACCTCAGGGAAAGAAAAAGAAAAGAGAGGGAAGACAAAAGAGATGGCATTGTACCGGCATCTGATAAGTGCCGGATAAACAGAAAAGAGAGTCACAGGTTTAGCTAAGTATTGCTTAAGCACTCCATATCCTATATCATGACGGATGTTGCCTAGGCACCCTTTAAATTTCTGTCATTTAAAATCCTGTCAAAGCCCTGACTTAGCTGCAGGCACCCTTTAAATTTCTATCGTTTAAATTTCTGTCAAAGCCCTGACTTAGCTGCAGGCACCCTTTTAAATTTCTGTCAAAGCCCTGACTTAGCTGCAGGCACCCTTTAAATTTCTGTCGTTTAAATTTCTGTCAAAGCCCTGACTTAGCTGCAGGCACCCTTTAAATTTCTGTCGTTTAAATTTCTGTCAAAGCCCTGACTTAGCTGCAGGCACCCTTTTAAATTTCTGTCAAAGCCCTGACTTAGCTGCAGGCACCCTTTAAATTTCTGTCATTTAAATTTCTGTCAAAGCCCTGACTTAGCTGCAGGCACCCTTTTAAATTTCTGTCAAAGCCCTGACTTAGCTGCAGGCACCCTTTAAATTTCTGTCATTTAAATTTTTGTCAAAGCCCTGACTTAGCTGCAGGCACCCTTTAAATTTCTGTCAAAGCCCTGACTTAGCTGCAGGCACCCTTTAAATTTCTGTCATTTAAATTTTTGTCAAAGCCCTGACTTAGCTGCAGGCACCCTTTAAATTTCTGTCAAAGCCCTGACTTTTTAAATTCCTGTCAAAGCCCTGACTTAGCTGCAGGCACCCTTTAAATTTCTGTCATTTAAAATCCTGTCAAAGCCACCACTTCTCTCATTTAATCTTTGTCTCTATTGTCGTTATTGTTCATGCGTCTTGCCCCCAAACAAAATACATGTTTTCTTCTTCATTTGTTTCTAAGTACAAAATCATTTCATGATCTTCTTCCTTAGAAAACAAATGAAGAGGGGCAGCTCATCAACATGGTATTTTGTTTGGGATCTCGCTATCACATTTTGTTTTAGTGTGCATTCATACCTATTGCATCAGTCCCAGTCTAGTTGACATGGTTATTCCTCTGTGTCACATCAGTGCATCTTGCATTGGTTTGGCTCTAGCTGGAACCAGTTGTCCATTTGTGCATCTATTAGAGTCGAGTCCCAATTCACATTCGCATTGCATGTATTGAAAATTCTCTCACCCTTTTATTTCTAAAATTAAATCATTCATGCCTAGGATAGAGTCTCGTGTTTTAAGCTCATGGCATATTGCATCTTTTGGTGTCGGGGGCAAGTGAGTCTTTGTGTGTTTCATCCATTTGTGCATCTATTAGAGTTGAGTCCCAATTCACATTCGCATTGCATATATTGAAAATTCTCTCACCCTTTTATTTCTAAAATTAAATCATTCATGCCTAGGATAGAGTCTCGTGTTTTAAGCTCATGGCATATTGCATTTTTTGGTGTCGGGGGCAAGTGAGTCTTTGTGTGTTTTGTATGGACAAAATTCGTGTTCCTTTCTTTACTCGTTCCTTATGAGAGAACTCCAAAACTACATTTTCCTCGTTCTCGCATAAGAAACTAGTAAAGAGGGGCAACTGTGAACACTGTATTTTGTCCGGGTAATTTAAAAATATAGTAATATATAAAAAAAAAAAATAATAAAATAATAATAATAATAATAATAATAGTAGTTGAATAAATAAATAAGTAAATAAAAAATAATAATAAATAAATTAACCGAAAATTTTTTTTTATTTATTTTGGGCTGAGATTCAGCCCAAAATCTTAAATATAATTAAAAAAAAAAACTTTTGGGCCGAAATACAAAAAAAAAAAACAGAGTAGTCATATTGGGCTGAAGCTTCAGGTCACGAGCCCTCAATTGGGCTCGTGACCTGGTCAAAGGGGCATTGCCCCAAAAGCTCGTGGAGGGAGGAGCCCCTGAGGGCTCGGTATTTGGAGGGCACAGAGGGAGCCACGGTGAGGGGAGCCGCGAGGAGGAAGCCACCGTGGAGGCCGTGGGAGCGAGATCTGGAGGAAAGAAAGAGGAAGCCGTGAGGACGAAATCAGAGGGAGTTACGAGGGAGAACCGAGAAGAGAGAGAACCGCGAGGAAGAAACTAGAGACCGAGGGAGCTCGGGCACGAGCAAGGAGGGAACTGTAAGCAGTGGCTCAGACGCGAGTGAGAGGCACGAGCTCAGACCAGAGCCAGAAGGAGTCTGGCACACGAGCATGGAAGACTGAGAGAGCTGAATCGCGGGAGTGAAAAGCAGCCAGAAGAAAAGAAGAAAACCAGAGAGAGCCGTGAGCTCTGGGGAGCAACCGAGACGGGGGAGTCGTAGCACGGGCTGGCCGAAGAGAAGGGAAATGGGGAATGAGAGGGAGCTAGGAAAGTGGTGGAGCCGCGGACGCGAGACGGGGAGGCTGACTCAGAGAAGGCCCTTTGGGTTCGGGTGAAAGGCACAAGGGGAGAGGTCTTTGAGCAGAGGCTCAGGCTCGTGAAAAAGGACGCCACGGACACGATGCCTAAAGGACTGAGGTGCTCAGGTACGAAATTTCTGGGATAAAGGATGTGGGCTGGACACACACGACACAATCCTTCCACTACGCCGTACCTAGTACAGCAGGGTAGTGGAGGTGAAACTTTGCTGGGATGAAGGCGATGAGAGGCCACGTTAGAGCAGAGGACGTGAACATGAGGGAGGGGGTACAGCTGGAGAAGCAGTCACGCGTTTGATTGCTCGATTAGCAAGCCACCCGCGGGGGCTGTATAAAAGACAGAGGGCGGGTGGAGAATAAAAAAAAAAAAAAAGGGGCGAAGAGGCTGAGGAAGGAATGCCGAGAAGCAGAGGACTGGGTGGAGGTTCTGAACAAAGGAGAAGACAAAGAGAAAGAAAGAGTGGAACCGAGGCACAGGTGTAGCAGTCTGCCGATGATCTAGGGGCTTCAATTGGTAACCTTCACTTCGAATTTTAAGTTTCTATGCAATAGGATAGATTCTGGGAGGGAATTTTCCGGTTGATTGAAATATGTGACTGTGCACCTTGTTTGCCCTGGGGTTGAGCTTGTTTAGGTTGTAGTTTGTGTTTTTTTACCATGCTTGCTGTTACTGAATTTGACTCTACTCTCAGTATCATTTGAGTCTTCTTAAACTATTTCTTTTTCTCCTTGGAAACGATGTGTCTTTCCTTTGTTATGAGTATAAGAATCAGTTAGAGCCAGTTTGTTTAAGCTCACTAGTTTTTGGTTTCTTAAACTGCTCAGGCCATTGAAGGGAAGGTATCTTGATCAGGAGTTAAGTTCCCTTCCTATAATATCAGTTTAAATGGATAGCAGAGGTCTGATATCAAGCTGATGTTGATTTATTTGTTGCTTTGTTCTTTCTGACCACTGTATGCGCATTGGGGAATCTGAAAAAACAAGTTGTTTGCTTTTACCTTGATATATGTATTGGAGTTAAGCTTTGTTTCATTCAGAAGGAGTGTAGTCTTCTTTGCCTTAAGAATTTTGGGCTGTCAGCCAGTAATAAGTTCTATAATTTTGGAATGAATTAGATTGGGGTGATTTTGGAATGAATTAGACCGTGATGAATCTGGTTGAAATGTGATGACTGACCAGTTATCCTATTTATTGTTTTATTTTTGGTTGTCCTATTGCTATGAATATTGTATCGTAAGGCCAGTATTTAATTTCTATTGTTTTGAATGTATTTACATGAAAATATGAGGGTTTGGTTTTCTGGGTCCAGATGAAATGGGCTGGATAAAGTTTGGGCTCGTAATTTTGTGTTTGGTTTGGGGTTTTGGCATGAAGGATTTGGTTTATTTACATTATTGGGTTTACTTATGTTACCCGTCGATGTAATATGCTTTTGTGGCTTGGGAGATGGGAGTGTGAGTGAATTCAAATGTCAAAGTGTTGTTTGCAAAAAAAAAAAAAAGAGGGGAAGAAAGGAAATAAATAAATAAAGATAAAATAAAATAAAAAAGATACAATATACGTTTTTTTTATTTATTTATTTTCCGCAAAAAAAAAAGTGTAGTTGCCTTTTTTGTTCGTAAAAAAAAATAATAATAATAATAATTTGAAAGAGAAAGAAGAGTAAGAAGTTTCTTTAGCCTTTTCCTTTTTAGGAAAATAAAATTTATGCAAAAGGAAATTTTATTTAAGTCACTTACTTTTCTACCCGGAGTGGTAACACCGTGGGTATTTGAGTATTAATCAGCAATTCGTGAGTGACAAAATCACCACATATGTTGATTATTTCTTTTTAAGAAATATACATAGTGAGATATTGTGAATTCCTCTTAATGCTTTCTATCTATTTTTATATAAAATAATTCTTGCCAGAAATTATTTATTTTCCTTCCGTGTTTTATATATTCATTTTTATTACCTTTTCATAATAAAGGAACAAAATGGTGGGAGTCAAATTTATTCGTTTTCTTCCGAGTTCTTATCTGTTCTGCTTATCCACCCCGAGTGGTAACACCGTGGGTGTTTAAGTATTAATCAGTAACCTGTGAGTGATAAAGTCACCACAGATCCTGATTGACTCTTTTTCTAAAATAAAAAAATAAAAAAATATAAATAAAAATAAAAATAAAATAATAATAATAAATAAAATAAAATAAAATAAAAATAAATAATCTATGAATATATACATGAAAGTCATATTTTTTTAATTTCTTTTACCACTTTTCCTTCTATAAAACAATTATAATCATATTTGTTTTTATGATCTAATATAAAGTTGATTTCATTCATTTCAATTTTATCTAAGTTTTTTTGCCTTTTGCCACGAGTAGCATCACCGTGAGCATGTAAGCGCAAATCAGTAATTTGTGAGTGATAAAGTCACCACATATGCTGATTATTATTTTTTCAAAACATACGTAATGATCACATTTTTTTATAAATAAATAGGTGTTAAAATGATTTTTATAATAAAAATAAAATAAAAATAATTTGTACAAAGAATTATTTGTCTCTTTCGAATTCTTCTTGTGCCTTTTTGTCTCGAGTGATACCACCGTGGACACTTAGGTATCAACGGGTAGATGTGAGTGATAAAGTCACCACATGAGCCAATTGATTTTATTTTGTGAAAATAAATGGTTTTCAAATATTTCTTTTTCAAATCAAAATAAAATATTCAAAATCACAAATAATTTTAATCATATTTTCTAAATGGAGGAAAAATATATATTCTCTTTTAGGAATTGATTAAATCAAAAAATATATAAATGAAAAGGGCAAATATTGGAAATTAATCTGTTTTTTACAAATTAAAACACACCAACCAATTCTAAAAATTGTTTTCTTTGTGGAAAGACAAGTTATTTCTATAAACCTCTCTTTTCAAAGAATATATAAAAATAAAAAAAATACCAACACAGTGACACGCATTTCTAGTCCGAACTACGTCGACTTTGATCCCTATCGCAGGGTACGTAGGTTCCAGACTCTCATTCTGGGTCAACTCTACCTTTGTAAATAAATAAATATTTTCTGGTTTATTTGGTGTTTTTTTCTTAATTTAATAAATATTTACCAATTTATTTCTTCAAGTCCACTTTTGTAAATAAATAATAGTTTCCTTAATTTATTTTTTTACTTTTCATATTTTCATTTCATTTTTTATTTTCATTTTACATTTTCCTTCTTTTTATATTTATTTATTTTTGCATGTGAATGGTAAAAGGGCAACCAAACTAAATTTGTAAAAAGCCATAAAAATTGCATAATCAACCTAAGGTAACCGTTCTTTGGAACGGGTGTTGTGGGGGTGCCTAACATCTTCCCCACTCACAATCGTACTCCCGAACCCAACTTTGATTCGCAGACCAGTCCTTGTCCCTTTTTGTTTTTGTTATTCGGTTTTCCAAAATTTCCCTTAAAATTTTGGTGGCGACTCCCTCAGAGATCGGCCTCCCGCCATGTGGGCCGATATCTCACTTTTTTTTCATTTCCCGCGCCATCCGCGTCGCATTTTCGGGTGTGACAATTTTCAATTGCTTGCTAAATGTAGAAGGAAACCTCCACATATATTCTTGTGCCGATCCTATCCTTCACGTACCATCTCGTCTTTATATTAGAAGTACTATAAGACTTGAAGTTTCAAAAATATGTAGAATAAACATGTAATTCAAACCAATTAGAGCCAGTTCGATTTTTATTTTGTAAATTTAAGTGGGAATAAAATAAAATTTATGAAAATAAAATTTTGATAAAAGTAAATTTGTTGTAACATGATTTATGTTTAGATATTTTTTATTGTAAAAATAAATTTAACAAAATGATATTTAAATAAAAATATCTTTATAAATTAAAAAGTAACTTCTTCCATTCATAGACTAAAAGTACATTTTAGAGATAAAAGTAAGAGTCCATTTGGTTTTAAGTTTGTAAATTTAAATTGAAATAAAATAAAATTTATGAAAATAAAATTTTAATAAAAATAAGTTTGTTGTAATAATTTATGTTTGAATGCTTTTTTATTGCAGATGTAAATTTAACAAAAATAATTGTGAGATAAATGTACGTTTGTAAATTAAAAAAAAAAATTTTTAATCTGTTAACTAAAAATACATTTAGGTAAAATAGGAAAACTTTTTAAAATAAAATAAACATAAAATTCCAAAATTATATTTACAAAATACTTTTACTTGTCCCAAAAATTTTTCAAACATTGTTAGATTATATTTGAAGTGCACGTACATATACAAACATGCATATATGCCCACACAAATATATATGAAAAGTTATACTTCCTATAGTTCTTAATATAATGCATTTTTAATAAATCACGTAGATTAAGAATTAGAATTAAAACTAATTAACTACCTCGATTTCTCTAAAAATTCTAATATTTTTCTAAAACTACCATAATTTAATCACTTTCTCTTTCTTTTTAGATACATTAAATAAAAATATTTTTTATAAATGTATAATAAATACTATCTCATATATTGTAAATGATCTTATATTTAAGATTAGAGTAAAATACTCTATATATAAGACTCGAGAGGGAGCACTATTTATTGGCTCCACAACACAATTAATGACGCTATATATGACAAATTGCAATGATTTTTTAGTGATTTCAACGACAATTTTAACCTTTGTCACAACATAATGATTCTGATTACATTTTAGTTTTAATTAACTATGATTAGAACACTCAATAGTCCATAATTTATAGCTTTAGTGCTTATTATTGTTATGATGCAGTAATTTTCTCAGGACTGCTAAAAAAAAGTAAAGATTAAATTTGGAAAAAAAAAATACCGTACGAATGATTAAAATTGGAAAAAGGCTCTTTACGACTAGATTATGACCTTTCCTCACCATTCCACTTTAAAATGCCGATTGATCCAAGCAAGTAACATACGAGCAATCACCACCACTTCACTACTCGCTCCTCTGAATCTGTTCCTTGTATCTTTCTCTCAAGTAAATCCAACTAAGAAGGAGGGGTCATTAGAGTCTCCCATGAGAAGAAGAAAGCCAAATGTAGCCTAGGATGGACTTGCCGGAAAATCAAAACCCACCACATCATTGCCAGCTTAGCTTGTATTCAACATGAGCTTGCTGCACCGGCAAGTCATCCTTGGCTCCATTCCACTCTCCACCTCTTCATGAAAAACTCTCTGACCTTACATTCACCTCAAATTCAGATTCCTTCATAATTCCCCCCATCTATCTGTCTTCATTCTGTTACCAATGCTATATATATATCTTGCTTGATTGCTGCCATTGTATATATAGCCAGTGGGGCTAGTGGGAAATAGTGATTCTCGTGGAGGGTCCGCAATATTCTCAATTCGACTCACTATTCAAAATTAGTCAGGGGTAAGTGACGGTTATTCCTGTATAAGGGCAATCATCAATACTGCACTCTATCTGTTCGATGAAAAGCATTCCTTTTTGTGATGGATTCGGATTTCTTCTGGGGCCTCAAACTCTCCACCCGCCGTTTGCTTAAAGGGTCTCAATGCTGGATTCCCCTTTTGTGGGCATAGAATCTCTCAAAAGATGAGTTGTCACCTTGGAATGCCCATGATTTTTGGATTGGTCAATTGCTCAGGTAAGAGCGAACTGACAGAAGGAATTTCCTTTTTTTATGATGCTTTTTGCTAATGGCAACGTTTATGATCTATTTTCAGAAGCACTATGCATGAATTGTCCATGATGATATCTTAAAAATGTATGTGGAATGTCAAAAATTCAAATGGGATTAGAAAAAGGCAAAAAGCGTAAGGAGATGGGAGGCCTCTTTCTAGCATTGACACATTAAGCAGACATGAGATTGCTATTTGCTAAGAATCTGATACTGTTACGGAAGTAATGTAGCATCTTTTAGAATAATCTTTTAGAATAACAGTAACTTCTTGATACTGTTATCAAGAAAACACTGGTTCAGAACAAAGTTAAAAGGGAGATCATTGCAGTTACTGATTAGTGCATTTTGTCAAGAACCAAATCTTTTAGAATAATCTAGCATCTTATGGCAAAAATTTAGATATGAACATGAAGTAATGATGCTCAAAAGACAAAGAAGTATTATATTCGATGCATACATGCATTATGATTTGTATCAGCAAGACACTATACTTTAAACTAGAATAAAATAACAACTACTTTGTTATGCGGCAGTGTCATGATTGTTTTATTTCTGTATCAATTTTTATGCTTTTAAAACTATAATGGATCGAATTTCTTGACTATGAGCTAGGAATGGTTCTACTTCATAAATAATTAGTAGTATGATTGCATTTCCAAGGTCCAACAACAAATCATTCCATTTAATGATATATAGTTAACAATTATGTATTGTAGCATTGTTTTTCACTTTATCTGCTATCTATATCTCCTAAATTTTGGAGTGATATCAAAGTATTTATTTCAAGATTCACCCTCAATTCAAATACTTGCTTGAACAATGTCATTGAACTTTCATATTGTTTCATGATTCCCTGGTTTTAACGTTTTCAGTACATTGTGTGATAATGTCCAATAGAGCCTGTTATTCATTGGCAAACTAGATGGATTATGTTTGATTTTTAATTGACTGGAACCAAACAGATCAAATGATTTTCCATCAGAAATTAGGATCCTAAACAATATTAGACGCTGTAGTGGCGTTGACAAGAGGCTTTGATCCCATTCAAACATATAGTAAAACCTTCTGAACTCTCTCTCTCTTAATCCAATAAACTAATTAATGTTAATATAAAATATTAAATCTATCACAAATCACATATGTTTATTTTCTCCACAACAGCTTTTAATATTTGGCCTATTAAGAGAAAAAAACAAATTGTTCCTGCTGAAGATAAGGGCCTGTTTGATAGTGTTTTTTGTTTTATTATTCTCAAAACAGTTTTGTAAAATTGTTTTCGAGAATAAGTTTTGAAAACACTGTCAAACAAAAAATCTATTTGAATAATTGTTCTCAAAATCATAACTAGTGAGTGATAGATGAGTTATTCAAAATTTATAACTTTACCATTAATGAGATGGGTGTTTTCACCTTTTTTTGTGTTTTCTAGAACAAAAATTACAAAACACCTTAAAGTTGTTATGACTTTTCTCTTCTTTTATTTTTTTGTTTCTCAGAACAATTTATAAAAAATAGGTTTACCAAATAAATTTTTTTATTTTTCTATTTTCAAAAATAGAAAAACTATTTTTAAAAACAAAACCAAACAGGCCCTAAGTGTCATTGGAAATTTAGTTTTCATATGTGAGAAAAATGTCAAATGCTGTCAACTCTGAAATAAGAAACCTCTTTCTTGTGTTTCATGGTCATATAAAGGACTAAACGTTATTTTACAAGTAATAGTCATTATAATTTAAGGGAACATTTTTAGGAACTTTTCTCAACAAGTGATTTTTAGTAATGATATGTGAGCCATTCCTATCCAAATCACACAATACTCATAAAATGACCAACGCAGCTTGAAAAGAGAAAAAGGGAAGAAAGAAATAAAGAAGATCTCATTCTTCTCATTTTTTTTTAATCTCTGCATTATAGATAAACCCAAGTACCAAATTTCCCCTTTTGTATAATATTCTGTTACTCTCTCAATGTATACAGTCCATGAACCTCAAAATCATTCAACTTGCTGTGAAGAGGCACTGGCATTGACACATAAACAGGACAGAGCACACAAAAATATGTAATACTTAGAGACAAGTGATAGAACATGCATATCACACGGGATGGATGCACGGGGGGGCAAGGAAGGATGCTTGCCATCCCATACTTCAGTTGGTCTCTTGAAATATCCATGCTTTTGTTTGTCAGAATATTTAAAATAGATTATAGCTCCCATTTCATATCTAGCTTTCAATTTGGCCCCCCAATCAAGAAGTCATAGATCCGTCCTTGCGTGTCAGATATGTATCATACAGGATTTGACTCAGACTAAAAGTGCAAAGATCAAGCCCTTTGAGAGTCTCATATGAGAGGAAAGGGAGCAAACTTGAGCCAAGAACAACTGCCAGCAACATTGGGAGATGGGAAATTTTGCTATGCAGTAGATGCCAGCAAGTCATCCTTGGCTCAAATGTACTCTCTTCCCCTTCATGTGAGGCACCAGAGCAAACAACATCGAGATTCATGCATATTTTTGTAAGCTTTTAGATTTTCTCTGCATGCACTTTGAGCATTGTTTTAAAATTATTTATAGGCATTTATGGGCAGAGCAGAGGTCAACGGGTGGAATCCCACGTCTGGAAAGACAATTTGCCTCAACAATATTCTTTTACACTGCACATGGTTCTACACTGTGATTTTCTACATATGATATGCTTCTTATCCAGAACCTCCCTTGTTTGGAATCAATTTCCATATTGGTATGTTTAACTTTTTGGTACAAGCAAGAGTTGACAACACATAATCTACTTCTTTCATAACACTTTGATGATATGACTCACACATAGGTGATTATGAAAAGGAATGAGTTCAGTGAGAAACTAAATTCAGGAAAAGTTAAAAGGGCAAGTGACTGAAGCAGCACAGACATCTATCTTGGAGATTATGGACCCTAGTATTAACAAGGACACCACATGGACGTCATAACATGAACACAAAAATCTTGATATGATAAAATTTACAGTGTCTATAAAATTAGCATAATATTTGACACAAATGTCTAGAACATGTTAATGATACAATTTTTCAAATTTATTGACTTTGACTTAGATCAAATTCCTTGCATAATGATTCACATAAGATAACTGAAAAAATATAATTGAAATCACAAGCATAACTAATATTATGTTTGCAATGATTTCTAGTCATTCCATGGGCGCATTTTAGTAAATTAAGGTTTTTATGAGTATAACTTGTTTGTGAGATTAAACACCTTAATGCACATAAAAAATGTGATATTTTGCTCTGTAGGGAAATGTCTGTTGTGCATGATATTTCTTTTGCAAGTACTATCATGGGTAGTTCATCTTGTAATATGTCATTTAGGCATGAATGTATATATTTTTCAGTTATGTGATATTTCTTGACCTCAATATTGCAGTAAGGTGAATGATATTCCTCGTCCCCATAATATTTCTGTCAAGTAAATAATATTATCTTATCCTATAATATATGGTGTTCTCCGACTTCCTCAGGTTATCATCTGCAGGCAGGAGTATTCATTTCAGTAAATTTACAACGATCCTAATGTAATGTACATTTTATTGGAAAATGAAATCCAGAATTTTCATGTGATTAAGTTAGAGTAAAAGCCAGCTAGTAACTTTGACATGCTCAATTTGGATTACCTGAATATTATAGGCGTGAGTATGTATTGATTTGGATTACTTCTGTCAAATTATAGTTAATTACATTTGATTACGTATCCATTCACTCATATCATTTTGTCAACAATTTTTCAAGTCCAAGTCAGTCTAGTAGATCTAGATTGGACAGTTATAGACTTGTCACCATCTCAGTGAAGTAAGAAACTTCGGTGGAAGCAAGATTGGTAATAGATAAACTAAGTTGCAGTCAAATAGCAAGTTGTGTGTGTAAGTTTTAGATTTCGAAATCCTTTGTCATGTCAATATTGTCAGTAGCTAGTTTGTTAGTGATTTCAAATCTATGGTGGATTGAATTATTGAAGTCCTTTCCCCTCATGTTTGATCATCTTTAAGCTGTAGGTTTTTTTTTTCATTTCTGTTCCATTTCACGGCTGCCAATCATAAACTTCACTTGGGTCTGTGCATATGCAATCCAAGAAGCAAATTATGGGCTTCAGCTCATTTTTCAGTTCTGTTCTGCAAAATCATCGTAGAGTTGTGTCAGATCATTCAGAATATGCTCCATTTTCTCTACAAAAGCTTTAATTTTTTAGCCAATTAAAAGAGAAAAAAATTTGCTACAGTCGATCATCAAGTGTGATTGAGTTTTTAGTGTTCATAATTTGAGGCACCATGTTCAATGTTGTCACCTTAAAAAATAACAATCTACAAGCATATAAACTCTGTGAAATAATAAAGCTGTGTTTCTTGGACATATAAAGGACTAAGCATGGTCTTACTAGTAATGGTCATTATAGGAGCATCCTCGTGAACTTTTACCAACGAGTGATTTTCAATATTGATGGGAGGTGGCGTTCCTCATAGTAATTTATTCATAAATGAACAATGCAGCTTGAGAAGAGAAAAAAGGGATAAAGAAAATTTAAAAGAAAAAAGAAAGAAAGAAAGAAAACTCATACTTCTCATGAAATTTTCATATCAGCAAATTGGATGAACCCGAGAATTATCAAAGCTTCCCCCCTTCTGTGTATTACTACTCTGTTTTCCTCTTCCTTTCTTAACTTATACAGTTCATGCACATGAAAAGCATTTTAAGTTCAAAGAAGCTTTATTGACTCTGATAGAAGACACAATACTCAAGATATATATGTAACATTTGAATGTAATTAGAAGTATTATGTTGTATTTTATATGAGTGATTAAGATGTATCATATGAACACTGTTATAACTCAATTTCTGAAATGTCAGTATTCATAAACACGGTGCAATGAACAAGCTCTCTGAGAGTCTCATATGAGAGGAAAGGGAGCAAACTTGAGCCAAGAACAACTTCCAGCAACACCCAGATATATACGGGAAATATTGCTATATATATATATATATATCAGCAGATGCCGGCAAGTCATTCTTGGCTCATATATACTCTCTTACCCCCTTTCATGTGAGGCACTTGAGCCAACTTAACTACGTTCATCAGCTTCTTCCATATTTTCCCGTGTATGTATGTATATAAGCTCTCACATTTCTGTTCTCTGCATGCATTTTCAGCATTATTTGAACGTTATTAATAGGCAGAGAAAAGGTCGATGAGTGGATCCCACGTCTGAAATGATAATTTCTTATTCTTTTGCACAACGTGGCCCCCTGCATTGTTTGTGATTATCTATCTACTCATAATATGCTCCTTATCCAGAACCACCCCTGCTCGGGATCAATTTCTGTGTTGGTTTGTTTTAACTTTTTTGGGATAACCAAGAGTTGACACGACCCACTTCCTAACAATTTGAATGATGATTGACCGGTACGTCTCGTGCTTCATTTGAAACATGAGTCCATGGTAGACTTCTGAAGAATGAGAATATGTGATGGAATGAGTCCAGTCAGAAACCAAATTCAGCAAAAGTTAAAAGTGCAAGTGATTTAAATCTGTCACAGAAATCCTAGAGATCATGACGGGATTAAAATGTTTTGCTTCATAACTAAGAGCTCAACTTTATAACAAGTTATGCTATTTGAATAGTTACTAATTCCAACTTAAGGGATTAAAATGGTGTAGCTCTTTGGCGTTTGGACTGTGGTATTTCGTATTATGATTTTTTTAAAAAAATCTATTTTGGGTTGTCACGGTAGTTTCTTTAATTTAGTCTTTTATAAGATTATTATTTTTTCCAATTTGATCTTTCACAGATAAAATATTTTTTAATTTAATCATTCATTAATTCTCTTTTCAATTGCGTCCCTTACAAATAAATATCTCTCCATTTAGTTGTTCACAATAAAATCGTCATCAACAATCATATTCTATATATCAATCCATTATAAGTGAAATTAAATGCAAATTGGTAGTAAAACGTCATTTATAAGTTATAACTTATAAAAAATATTATACATGTAATTAATTGATTACTTTTTTATTGAAGTCGTCATAGTGTTATTCTTTGTTAAATGCTTATATTTATATCTGTACTTAATCATTTTTGGGGAGATCATCAAGATCCGTGAGCTCCTTCCTCTTCAAGCAACATGCACCAAATAAAAGGCCTGGAATGGTTGTTTCTCATTTGTGGATGCTTTGTTAAACTCTCAAGGTGAATATTTTTATATCAATTACAGTTAATTGGTTTTGTTAATTGATTTTGATCATTGGATTAGAGTTAGCTATAGAAGTTTTCATTTTGTCGATGTTTTTGTTTTGGAAAAAAAAAAGCTTTTTACTTTTGATTTCCACAATATTAAAGTTTTGAAAATATCACTCTTCATAAAATTATCCAATCATACATGTATTATCTTATGTGTATCTTCAATTATAACTTGTGCTAGTATACATATTTGGCTCTATTAATATTGATGCAAATCCATGACATGAACCACTAAAGAAAATTATCTTATTAGTTTTGTCCACCTCATAGCCATATATATTTATATATATATATATATATATATATTCGAGTTCAAGGCCTATCATATAATTATATAACATACACACGCGTGTGGTGTGTTGTGTGTGGGTGGATATGTGTTATGTCGTATATTTTGTTATATATATAAAGAAAAAAGTTCAAGGCCTATCATTTCCGATTGGCCAAAAAAGTGCTGTCATTTTCGAGTGGTCTAAATTCCATTTTCCCATTTCCTTAGGTACTCTTCCCCCTAACACAGATTTTAATCTTTCTTCAGAATGCGACACAACAGCTTTTAGAAATTAATTCTGCCACAGTCCTACAATATTTTTTTTTATCCAACACATTCCTACAATATTAATCAATCTCTTATTTACTTGACCAGATACGAAATAAGGTTTAGAGCAGTTAATTTTAAGTTTAATATTTTAAGTGTTATGGCTACCAATTGAGAAGATTTTTAAATTTTTTATAAATTTAATTTTTAATAATATTATAATTAATCTCATTAATTCTTGTCGGAATATTAAGTCCTTCTAATGTATCTTTAGTATATATGCAATGTCTTACAACCATAAATATGCTATGCCTGTGCTGCTAAATACTAAAAAAGGTCTTCCAATATTGATAGCGGGACTTTTCTGTTTACTAATGATGGAAAGATTTTTTTTTTGGGTTAGTTTAATTAAGAATTAATTCTATTTATATGAATGGCTCACATTAATATTATCTCTGAATTCGAAATTAATTTGGATTTCCTGGTTGGACGGAGGATTTGCTTCATGTTCTTTGGTTCTTAAAAAAATTTTAGGAATCCTTATTAAATCTTATATCTCAATAATAAAGATTGACAATGAGCAACCGCATATTTATATGATTTATTTTATTCTTCAAATCTTCAATCTTCAATCACCACTCCAATATCACTAAATAAAAGCTTATTATTAGGTTGCACATACTTATAGTGTTAATCACTATTTACTAAACAATTATCTATCTATTACATTTTTGACAAAAAAAAAAAATGAAGCTTTAAAACTTAAAAATGAAATAGAGAGAGAGAGGGGGAGAGAGAGAGAGAGAGAAAGGAATAGAATAGAGATAGAATAAAAATATATCAAAACCCCATACTTTTCTTTAGCTTTTTGGCTCCAATGTCAACCACTTTTGTAAGGGAGAATATGGCGTGCATGCACTATCATCGTTTCTTATCATTCTTGCCTCGGTCAAATTATATGGTCTGAGAAATAAAATTAAGATTCTATTCCAATTTATTATTATTATAATAATATATATAAAATCAACCAGCCATCTTTATTCTTTTGAGGAGCTGTCCATTCGCAAAGTGATCCCTCTAATCAATGACTACCAGATATCATTTTTCATCTCAAAAGCTAAGAGATACAGGGTTGTTAATTAGAGGGAATTAATTACTTGTGCATATATTTGATTAAAATAAGCTATACATGATGAGATGGGTTCTGATATAGTGCCAAATTAATTTCACTTTAAAATCAATTGGTATTAAAATGAAGATATTTAAAGTGTACACGTGATATGACACTTGCAACGTTACTATTTAGAGAATATATGTACTAGTTACTATATAAGAGCATTGCTCATCTATATATAAGCACGCAAGAATCCCTCATTTTAAAGCACACAATTAGTTTGGAAATTGGAAATGATCGTTGAGAAGTTCTAGTCGTGTGAGACAGAGAGCAAGAGGGCATATATGGAGTCTCCGGACGGCGTTAGGTTTAAAGAGTTGCTTGCACGAAGAAGCAGAGAGTGTATTGCAGCCAAGAATGACTTGCCGGCCGACATAATTGATCGATCCATGTATGCAGTAATATATATGGATGGTTAGGGTTTAATCTGGCAAGTTGTTCTTGGCTACATTTGGCTCTCTACTTCTCCTGTGAGACTCTTTAAACTTTGATATTATGTTAAAAAGAGTTTTTGTTTAGCGAGTGATATTAAATAAAGTCGTGTTTAGAGTAAAATAATTCAAAGTTTCTTCATTGAAATAGCTCCAGGTTTTGCTAATCACAGTCTGTGATTGATGATGATTACTGGTCTATACCGCCAGAAAATGAAGGTAAATATATATTCTGATTAAATATATAGTAGTCATACTTTCCTTCTCATGATGAAGAACATGATTTGCTTCGTCAGAAATGCAAGCACTAGTGGAACAAAACTTTCCATTTCCGTTAAGTTTTAAGACTTGAACTGCTTGAATTTCTAGATTTCATCAATTACTACTTTATATTACTTTGTGTGTCAAATCTTGTTAAGAATATTGTGGGTAAAGCACACAGTGATGAATTACATGCCATTGTCACGTGCATGTCAGGAAGCATAATTTATTTTTTGCCTTTAAAAGTAGCATAAGTTTTTCTGATACCTGCGTATAGTAAGGAAAGAAATCGATGATTGAAGTACACAAGGTTGAACGAATCACGAATATGGAATATATATTAATAAATAAATGAGAATTGATGAAATGTTGAGAAGTGCGTCCCACCAATTTGTTTTGCCAAGTGAAATCATGATGATTTTCTTCTTAATTATTAGTACTAGTCCCTCATATCCATTCATATTATAAAATGTTTTGAGAAATTTTTTCTTAATTCATAATAGAGGTATCATATACTAATTTGATTTTCTTACTCCTCATTTTTATTTAATACCTAGTCTTTTGATTTGTGCTGAATAATAAAAAAAATGGAATAAATAGGGATAAAAATAAGATTTTTAACTCTCTTTTCAAAATTTAAGAATATAATAAATTTTTTTTAAGATATATGAAATTATCAAAAAGACTTTATATTATGAACTAGACTGAGTAATTTGCTGTGTTCTTTGAAACGTGGCGGTAGAACTTTGGAACTTGAAACTTATTCCCTTGTTTCTTTTTCTCAGCCTTCGTCGAATAGGTGAACTGTCCTGCATTTTTTTGAGACATGGCCAGTTTGTCAGATCTCCATTAATCCAGGGTTTTTTTTTTTATTTCAACTATATTACATATGGATCTGTGAGTAAACATAATTAATTATGAATTCAGATTGCGATTTGGTTCCTGGATTTGATTATGGTTGGATCAAGTTAAAGAATCATATCGCAAATAGAAGGGAAGGAACTGAATGATTTCTGACAGGAAGGGATTTAAATCCCACAATTGTATAAATGAGAGAACCAAAAGGATTAGCTCTGTTGAGATGGATGAAGAATGAAATTAATTAAGTATGAGTAATCCATCTAAAGGGAAAGCTTTTTGTAAGCTTTAATATTTCTATATAAATAAAAAATTAGGGTCATAATCAAATTATGCAAATTAAATGGAACCACCACCAATCTCTTCACCGTGTTTCAGTGTTTCTCCCATATATTCTCCTTCTTTTCCAACACTAAAAATTAAATTGAGAGATTAGATAGTTTTGATCAACGCCTTTTAGTCTTCTCTCAACCATGTTTCTCCAAGAAAATCTGTGAGAAAGTCTTTTCTCCTGAATTTTCAATGATTTTCTTATAGCTAGAATTTGTCCACCAAAAACATCATTAATTTGTTTTTAGAGAAATAGCTTTGTCTGTTATAAGTTACATATGGCATATAAACTCGATATTTTCATATAGAGTTAGGTGAAAAATAATTATTAATATTATTAATTAAATATGTTAATGTAATAATTAATGTATGTTAATATCCATATATAATCATTTGATACTTCACTTTCCATAACTATACTTGTATAACTTTTTGTTGTATTTTTAAAGAAAAGAAGACTATACTTCTAAATTTTATTAATATATCCGTGTTTATGGTGTCGAAATAATACTATAGTTATAGCAGGAATACAAAAGAACAAAACAAAAGCCCAAAAAATTACAAATTAAAATCTAGGCTAAAATCGATGCATCAACATCTCATACCCACGAACACTCACCAAAAAGACAAAAGAAAAGAAAAAGAAAATCCCATATGCATGTCTATGAATAACGTTTATGCTGTTTTCCTTACTTTACTTATAAAGCACCAATATGTCAAAAAAATAGATATATTTGTATCTGACATACAATATAATAAGCGTATAATATTTATGCATATATATCATTTCATATCATTTTGTACCCATTTACATCACTTCAATTTTTTACAATAAAATAGAATTATTTTAAATTATTATAAATATTTTATGATTTATTTTAATATTTATACTATAATTTTTAGAATATTTAATACTCATTTTTCTTTTAATAAGTTGATTTATTAATTATACATATAAATAATTATATAAATAATATTATATATGTGTGTATAAATATCCTCCACATTTACATTTTAAAAATTTAAATATTACCATATCTTCTATATCATATATGATGCATGTACTCACGTTAATGTTAATGTTACATACTGACATTGAATAGCTATTCTACAATCATCAACTTGATCTTCATAGTCAGCCCATCTGAAATCTCTTAATTAGATAAGTTCATTTCTGCACCATCCACAAAACAGAAATGATCCTCTCCCTAATTTTTGGAGGGAAGAAAAAAAAAACTAGAGAAGATGGAGAGACATTTTAATTTCTATCTCTCATTTCATCTTTATAATAGGGGAATTGGAATAAAGGCTATACTGGCCCACTAAATTTGAAACTTGAAAGGAAGGACAATCATTAAGGTTCCATTGGTTGAGAACAACTTCTATAATTAACACTTATATGTACCTTAAAAGATCTTAGCCTTGTCGATTAATTAGCTTATTAGATCTTAGAAAGTTAGTAATATTGAAAGCAATTATTTATCAAATAGTTAACTAAACTTTTAAATAAAGGACACCGTAATGAATCAAGATTTCTTTAATTGATCGAATTGATTCGATCTCATTTGCTAGATATAACAACACTTGTCGACAGGTGGTAAAAAGATTTAGCTTTATCTTTAACTAAATAGTGCATTATAACCACTTTGTTTATCAAAAAGAAAATTAACCGCATTTAAATAGAATTCTCTATTTAGTATTTACAAACCATGAAATTGCCAATGCAGGTTACTCTAATTGGTAAGGATATAACTCATATCTCACAATGATATGGATTCAAATTCCACTGCTAATGTAAGAATCTCATTGGTTGGTAATTTGTAAATACCTCTATAAGCATTCTTTGAATTATGAGACATGCCTTGACCCTGATAAGTTTTTGCACCCAACTCACTTAAATTTTTTTCATTAAAAATGATAGAATTATACCATCATTATAATTATAATAATTTAATTTTAAACTAACCACATTTTGGAAAAGTCATTTCTACATAATTTTTTTGGTCGTAACTAGAAGTATCTTGTAACACTCTATACTCAAAAACCCATATGCATAACCAAACATAAATAGAATTAGGAAAGAGTAGGCAAGACAAAACAGTGGCATGGAAGCATTTTGGACAAAAATGAAAATGGGATAATGATGCTTGGTGCCGCGGCCATGGTTATGGTACCACGGTGCTAATGACAGCAGAATGCATCAACAATTTGCTGATGCTATGGGCCAATTTCCAATGCGTATAACTTTACACTTCGATCTCTGATTGATATGATTTCAAAGCATACAGGTCACTCTACTCCTACTCTAACCAGAGATACCAATCACACCTCAAAACACCTCCGTATAAAGATTTTGGACACTCGAAACCAAATTGATCCCTTCTGACCAAAACTTGGAAACAAAACTTCCCCAATCTCTACCAATGGACATTTGAGAGCTAAAAACCATGCTAATAGGTTACACAGGGCCCAATAATCATGTCTAAGGAGGTTTTATCTTAAAAAAACTATTCTTCCAAGTTTTGATCCCCTTAAACCCCAAACCAAACTAATGGGCGATATACCCATTTCACACATCGAGGACCCAATAACAAGACCAGGCTTGCAGTACAAACATACATGACTAAAGAGGCTTAAAGCCACCAATCTCGAACCCAACACAACCATACATTAGGATTTGAAACATCACAGGCGACATGCAAAACTTAATAGCATACATTATGTCCCAAAACTGACCATGGGTACAAAACCACATAAACAATTCAGTATGGAAAATAAAGGAGTTAGGGAGGGGCTTATAATTGTTCAGCCCCAAACACACGAGTACATAACAGATAACACTTGGAGTAGCATGATATAGAAACTAGCATTTTACTAGAAAGACAAAATAAACAACAATCACATGGGAAACACAGTCCTCGGCACCAACAAGTATACTCTCAATTCTTTTTGCCTAAGTCCTCCATGGTCATTTCCTTGCTAATACTGGATCCTTCACCTGGGATTGTTATCCACGAAATGAGACATACGTCCTAGTAATTAGATGACTTTACATACAAACATATAAACATAAAATAGGTTTCCACAACAATATTCAGATTTCAACTGATCATGAATGCAATATGCATGATATGCAAGCACAAATTCCATCAATATGCAGTTAGAACCATGAGCTAATTACTATAACAAGGTAATCTTAACCAGTGGTCTCCCTCCAACGACCCGTGAATGTTGATTCTGGGTCATCACCCAGCTCTTCTTCCAATGGTTATGACCTGCCCAAAGGCTACTGCACCAAACGTTGGATCATGGCCTTTCCTTCCCCTAAACCACCCGAATTAGTGGCCATTTAGAGAAGGTGCGCCCCAATTCACAGCCACCTAAGTCTTCCAACCATAGGACGACTATTTAGTGACTGAATAACATAAGCCGTACTGCCTGAACACAAGGTCTCATCTACTATTTAGTGAATTGGCATATACCACGTGATATATGGAGCATGTCACTCAAACCAATGTCTTAACAACGTATAATATGTAACAATACCCAATGTATGCTAACATATCAACATATATAATTCTTTATCATGTTAGCATGCCATGTGAACATGCATTGTAAATTGTGGGGTGCATCATAATCATTAATATATTAATATCAATCATACTCATACTATTCCACATTCACAATGCCAATAGCCATTTTCGACATAAATTAGGATAGAGATAAGATACTCACTAGCCGTGTGACTGCACATATCATGATATGAAAGGGAATGACCATATTTGAGCTAAGCGACATATCATGATATGAAAAATCCAAAACATATATATATATATATAAAACGTGCATATCATGATAGGAAAAGGGATAAGCATATATAACAAATAAATCCACAAGAAAAAAATACCCCGATTACCTCAACTGTTCGAACCCATGCACTTGACACCACAGTAGGCCAAGGAAGACAATAATCACTACAACACATCAAAGATGCAAGAATCATGTCACCACATTGTCCCAAACCAGGATACACAATTAAACTCACAATATACCAATCAATACCAAGGAATCCATTCTTCAAGCATAATATAATCACTTATCGATGATTTTCAAGCTTTTCAAACACTACCTGGAGTCAAGATATCCCAAATGAGCAAGTAGACAACACTGAATTTCCATTACCAACACAATTTTCAATCCTTAGCATTCAAGATTGTCGACCCCAAGCATAAACCAGCTATATCATAGCATTTCAAGGCAAACCTATACATCAAAACACCTAAAACAATCCATAAAACCGTAATCTTGCTGCTATAGATTCATATTCCCAATTATATCATGTGTTGAGGGTTAGTGTGATACCCTTAAAAGAAAGGGAGAGAGAGAGTGATGGGAATTATGTGATTTAGTAAAAAGATTAGTTATAAATAAATATATATAATTAACTTTTTTTTTTAATTTTAGCAAATATTTTATGGAGTCATCTTCTTTATGTTTATATTATACCTAATAAGATTACTATTATTTTGGAACTTTTAAAATAATAGAGTTTAAATTTTGGATAAATTATAAATTTTTAAATACGTAAAATATTTATAAAAAAAAAGCACACTATTAAATTTAGTTGAGAAAAACCCTAAGATCTTTATTTTGTTTCTTGCTCTCCATCGCAAAGAATCCTATATACTTATATTCTTTAGTAAACCTCTCAATTCTTCATAGATTTCCGTAAGCTTTCTTTTTTCCATTCTTCTTGTCTATAGTCCTACCATATCCATCTCCCACCCTCTTTATTTATATCTCTTCTAAGGCTCACCTAGAAGAAGCCGCGAGTTCATTCACATCAATATACAAACATACATACATATATATATACACACTTGCGTCATCATCATCAATTTAGGTAATGATCATGATCTTGTTCCTTGTTTTTCTTTTTCATTTTTTTTCTTCTTTCTTCATGTGTTATTTTCTTGAACTTGTTCGACATTATGAAACAGTTTTGAGATTTTCGCTGTATACACCTACATCCCCACTTGTGTTTAATTTGCTTTCCAAGACCCAAGCATATCCTAATGTCATATTATTATTATATATATATGTATTATATATTTCTGAAAATCATTGTGCCATTACAAATTTGAATTATTGATCTTGAATGAAAATGTGGGCTCCAACCACTAATAGCTAATCTAAAGTGATTGCCCCAGGTGTGCGTAATAATATGCTATGAACAAGAAACATGCTCCTATCTTTTTACAAAAGTTTATAATAGTTTTCAAGAAAAGTTTGGCAAATCTGGAATTTCTTTTTGGTAAGGAAAATCTTGAATTTTTTTCTAAATTTTATTTCATGACACCATAAGATAATTTCTATACTTAATTTACAACTAAGAATTTTAAAAGTTTTATTTTAGTGAGTGCCATAGAAACTTAGAATAAAGAGAATTAGGATTAATATATGAGGATGCATTCCTTTGGTAATAGAAGATAAATTTGAGTAAATATATTAATGTCCTGATGCAATAATAATTTTAGATGGTATTGGTAAAACTTGCACGGCTGTGATTAAATCTTAGTGGAAGGAAAAGGGAATCTATACTATCGGTCCCAACTGGTGAGTGTATTGATGACAATGTATTACAATTCATTTTGTCTCTTCTCTATTTCCCCTAGCCTCAAATAATTTTTACTTATTCCCCTTGTTGTGTATTCTACCTTATTTGGGAAGTAAATCCAAAACATATTTTCCTTCATTTCCTTTTTACACTTATAGATCTTAAGGCTAATTGAGTTTAATTTCTAGTTGCAGTAAATTTTCCTCTTTTTATAATTTACCTATAGTTCCTCAATCTTAATGATTTTATGATGATTTTGATTAGATGAGCATTGGTGATGGAAATCATCATCATTAGTACTAAAATTAGTATTGTGGACATGCTACTATTTTGTTATGCATATATATATATTATCTTGTTTATTGTTATTGTTTTTTTTATTATGTCTTTGTTGCCATAATTTTACTATATTTCTTTTTCTTTCCTTCAACCATTTTTGGTGCATATGAGTTCCAAATTATCATATTTTCTTGTAAAAATAAAATCTTAATTCTGACATTTTAACTTTAAATATTTTATATTTAATTTCATATTTTTCCGCTTTCTTTTCTCTTTTTCTTTGTTCTAGCTACTAATTCCTTCATTTTGGGTACAAGCTTAATTGATTAGCAATATGAATATTTATCAGGTGAGGCGGCTATTCCTTACCTTTACTTATATGAGATATGACATTATATAAATTATCGGATGAAATAACTATTTCTCCCCGCTGTATATAAGATATATTATATTATTATATTATGTGGAACGCTTATTCTCCACTATTAGTTATAGGATGTGGAAGATGGATTTTTTTTTTGTATGCGCTTAATTAGTGTGATAGCATTTAGTGATCTAAGTGAATCTTCCTTTCTATTGGATGAGTGAAATAGTATTTTGTGTTGATCCCTTATTATTGGTATAAAATTATTTTGTATATAGATTATTAGTTTAAATATAAGCAGATATACTTGTAAGGTTGTTTTGAAAAACTCTTGTGCAACCTTTACTTCCCTTTTGTACACTTTGTTGTTTATACTCTCACTAAGTGAGTGGTAGACTCACCCCTCCTATTTTCTATATTTTCAAATCAGCAGGTAGTTGAATAAAGCACTCTAAGAAAATTAGACATCTTGGACATTAGGTAGAATATCTCTAATCTTATGCTAATGTAGATCCCGTGGTGATGTGACCAGTATAGTAGAGTTTATGATTGAGTCATGTTGACTCAGATAACCTTATCTATTTGTTGATTCTTTACTTTTATTTGTTTTTGGATATGAGGATTGAGATAAGTTATGAATTGTGATTGATTTACTGAAAGTATTTTGATATTTCATTTTAGTTTTCATTTAAATTGACTGGTTGTGAAAGTTTTTTTTATTAGACTTCTTAGGCTAAGTAGGCTTGTGCCAGTTTAATTTAAGTGTGGGTCATGGCTTGAATTTTGGATCGTGACCATTAGTGTTTGAGAAATATACCACTTAAACACTTAAAATCCCTTAACTCAGAGCTTAAACACATCCAATAATATATCAATGAAGCATTTATACATAATTTAATCAATAGAAAAGCATCTCAACCAAAACCCTAAGCTACTCCCATAAAAATCCACCAATTAAATTGGAGAAAAAGGAGAAGAGGAAGAGGTAGATCACTTATCTACAAGATTTGGGTCTCCAAATTGCCAGAAATTGAACCACAAAGCCAAAAATATGGAACTCTAGCAGAGCTCCCTTATTCTTCCTTTGTTTCTTTCTGTTCTGATGAGCCAAAAATGTTTTGATTTAAACTAGATTTGCAGCTGGCACTATCGTGCCACTTAAGCTCGCTATGGCATGAGATGTTATTGTTTCAGCCCAAAAGCCTAATCCAAGCTCATCTGCAGTAGTGTCAGTGCTCTGTTCCTTTATTCTCCTTTATTCTCAATTCTAATCCTTTCTTCCGATTCTAATCCATTTGGTCCTATATCAATCGGCAAATTCTTTCTTAGATATAATGTTTAGGGTCATTACATCTCTATTACTGGAGGTAGGGAATCTCCCTTTGGGTATGGAGAACTAATTTCTCTGAAGGTACAATGGACTAATCTCCCTCAGGCCACAGAGAGCAGAGGGTAGAGCCCAACTAAGTTTATTCCATATATAAAAGAGCTAAAATTAAACATCTAACTACTTTCTTAAGGGACAAAAGCCCCTACTATGTACTCAAGACAACTTGAGTTGGTATATTTCTCCATAATTTTTAATTAAATTATATAACGAAATATTCATATGTTGATGACCCAAAAATCAAATGAAAAAATTTTCATTAATTAACTTATATAGAAATATGTCAAATTCACCTGGAGACAAGATTAAAACTTCTCCGTTTTTTTTTAATCTATCCACCGTACAAATTCTTTTCTTGTTATGTAGTCAAAAAGTTATATGCTGTTAATTTATATTGGTTGAATATTATATGATTAAATAAGGCATATTATATTTGTCAGGGGGAGAAAAACTGTAAATTCCTCTCATTCGGGTGAAAAATATTCGAGTTAAGCTAGCTTGAAAAAACTTTATGATTGACATGCAAGCATTCAAAAGAGAATAGTTTAGAAAATGCAAAGATGGATTCTGAATGGAGGGACAAATCAATTGACTTGAATTGATGGTGAGAATTCAAGAAAGCGAAGTGTCCAAACTCTAAAGTGGAGTGTTATTTGACTTATATTTCACTAATTAGTACAGAAACTAAACTATCATATTCAAATATATATATCAGCCAATATAGTATTCCAGTTAATTAGGCAATATAAGAGGTCCAAGCATAAAGGTTACATTGAGAGGAGGAAAAGCAAATTCTTGTATATCGATAAAGATAGGACAAGAAACAGTGTTTGGTGGCGAAGAATCAAGTAACTTTGGTCTCTCTCAGCCCATAATAGAGTCAAAATCTTATCAGATCCACCATACAAAAGCACAGTGAAATCAATCTGCAAGAACAAATTCTCAATGACAATGCCATCTCCAGAACGTCATGGGAAAACCACTAGCTAAGAGTCTCTGACCTTGTTTATATTCTATTCCTACAACATGCAGTCAATTAATCCATCAACAAACAGTTCCATGTGAATAATGATGGAGAGGAAAATTAAACGAGATATACATATACACATGGATTAATTCGATCCGAATAATTAAGTTAATGGTTTTGGATAAAGGAACAGTAGTGTTCAAAAGGTGTACCCCTAGCTTTGACCTGGTGGGGTTATAAATAGGGTTTAAGAATGGAAGTAAGGAACATGGAGCTGAAGAGCAAATGAATTGAGGAGGAGAGTGAATGTGAGCCAAGGATGACTTGCCGGCATAGAAATTCCTGAATCTGGGTGTTGCTGGCAAGCATCCAGAGGCTCACATTTGCTTCCTTTCCTCTCTTTATATATATTATCATTCTATTCTCGCGCAAACACAAGCTCCAATTAATATTGTCCCTTCTGGAATATTAAAATGTGTGTGTGTGTTGGTAGGTATATATAAATAAAATATGACTCTGTGACCTCTGGTTTACTGCATATGTATAATTTTACAGGGTGATCATAGTACGGGTAAGTGGCTTGGTTCTTGGCATGCATTTTCCAGTTTTTGCTGCCTTAATTTAATGTCTATTCTCTGTCTTTATTTTTTTTAGCATTGATCAATATTTGGATTCTTTAAATTTATTAAAAACTGACAGTGTAAATTAAAAATATTTATAACTATTAACAAAGTTTTTCTTTGTTACATAACTAAGTATTACATCTTTCATTTAAGTTTTCTCTATCAATATATCATTTAATTAAAATTTTCTTCAACTATATGTAGTCTATAGAGTTATTAGAGAAAGATGGACACATTAGTAGGTTTTAATTTGAGAGGTAGGATATTATATATCAATTATATGCTTATATTTCCTTAATATTATTAGCATTATATTGTTATTTTTTGGGTGATCACGTATTATTAATTTTTTCAAAAAATTTGACATGATTTAAATCTATATTGACCAGCCTGATTGTGATTTGGAAAGAGAAGGTTACTTTAATTTTCTGCGGATGTATGATTATATAATCATTGAAGTGAGAAAGATGAATACTATAATATTGGAAGGGAAGAAATATCACACACACATATATTAGGACTATTGGTTGGGTCAGAAGGACAAGAAAAATTAGAAGATTGAAAATGACACAACGGAATTCGATTATAGTTGAGAATTATTGAATTGTAGGAAAGAGTGAACAAGTGTGAATTTGAAGCTGCATGCATCCATGCGTTGTCCATTGATTGCAAGTGTAACCGATTGAAGACATTGTGGCATGTTAAGGTTGTGGTGTCACTTCTAATAAATATTCCTTCATCAAATCAAAGATGCAAAAGCAAAACGAATATATATATATATATATAGTACACATATATATTTATGTAAATTTTTTATACTTATTTCATATCCAATATTATCGACTTAAATTTAAGTATTATTTGATTATTTAAATAAGGTAACTTATTTTTTTTTAGGGGAAATGACACTTGAGGACCAAAATTTTTAATTAATTTTATTTTAGGACAAAAAAATTTGAAAATACCAGAAAAGGACTATGGTCTCAAATTAATTAAAAATGAAAATATGAAATGACCTAAATACCCTTGTAAAAAGGTTTTACACTCAACATTTGCTTTTTACTACTCTTTTTCATAAATTTGACATTGAATATCCTCAATTTTACATTGAACATATTGTGGAATATGAGTGTAAAATTGAAAAAATTTAATGTCAAATTTATGAAAAAGAGTAGTAAAAAGCAGATGTTGAGTAGTAAAAAATGAAAGTTGAGTACAAAATTCTGGGACTTATCTAGTGTAAAATCGGGGGGTCTTTAGTGTCAAATCGTGGAACATGAGTAGTAAAACACAGAAGATGAGTGAAAAATTTTGAGAGTTGAATTCTTTATTGTGTCCAGTGTAAAATCGGGGAAATTCAGTGTTAAATTTCAGAAGAAAAGTAGTAAAAAGTAGATATTGAGTGTAAAATGTTTTAACAAGAGCATTTAGATTATTTTCCATTTAGTATTTTGATTAATTTGAGACCATAGTCTTTTTCTAGTATTTTCAAATTTTTTGATCCTAAAATGAGATTAATTGCAAGTTTTGGTCATCAAATGTCATTTCTCCTTTTTTTTATTTATACGATTTGAATTGAAAACTTTACTGCTTTAAATCCCTCACCACTTAATCTAACCACAATTGATTATATTAATCTTTTATATCACAAACAATTATCATATATGATATATGCCGATTTCAATATTTTATGTCAACTATATATTAACAATGATATCTAAATTTCAAAGTATAAATTAATGAAATAGAATTTCAACCACAAAACTATTTATTTTTCCAACATTCAATTATATATGTAGTTATTTGGGTTAAAATTGGAATTAAAAACGTCGTGTATAATGTAAGTTGGATCGACCACATAAGGATTTTTAGCACCAGAAAAGGAACGCACATAAGGATTGAGTACATTTTGAACCGCACAGACAAAATGAATTGAATCAAGCCATATGAAAATAAAGGATAATTTTTTCCTTCAGTTCGTGGTCTCCTGCTTCTTATTATATATACAACAATACAAATTAGACTTATTGGCAGTAATTACTTTTTTTTTTTTTCAGAAAACCAACTAGTTTTTGGAAATCGCATTAAACTCCAATAACTAATTTGAATTGAGTCAAATCAAATTACATGGATATAAAATTCTCCTAGTGACAATTTTCTCCCTACACACATATGACAAAACCATTGTATTTAATAACGAGACCACAACTCAATTATCTTGAATCATACGGATCTTAAAATTATGATATCTATGAGAAACAGGTTTAATATAATACGTAAGTAGAAGTTCATGTATTAGCACTCTCCAGACAAAGAATATATAACAAGAAAGAATAAGGGCCTATTTAGTTTCCAAAATGATCAGGAATTAAATAGAATGGAATAGTTAATAATAGAATGATGATTATTATAAGTTTGTTTTGTATGATATTAAATAAAATTGATTAAATAAAAATAAATATAAATTGACTAAAAGGACTTGTTTGATTCGATTCCGAACCGATTTGGGAATGAGATTCTAGATCTTACACTAAATGTTAAAGTGTTTAGTTGCACAATAAAGTGAGAATTTAGACTCCATATGAAATGAGGACATCCAAAAAAAAAGAAATGGGGATTACCACATTGACCTCTATTTTTCATCATTCCCACATTCAAGAATCATTTTTATGAATCAAATTATCCTCCCCTACCAACCTCATTTTTTTCACCTTCATCCCTCTCCTTCACCGCCGACTTCTTCTCATCCACTAACCTCCTCTCCTCTTCCATCGAAACCATAGTCGAAATCGATTTCGACGACATTTAGTTTTGTTTTTTACTTTGACAGTCAATCTATTCCTTTATATTTTATTCCCGGTCATTTTAAGAACCAAATGGGTCTTAAATTCAGGAGTGCATAACATGCTATGATTATACCATGTCAAATGATGAGTCTTTAATTTGGCCACCGCAAGGATCTAAGAAAACTAATTGGAATTTTGAGACACCTCTCGTATCATTGGAAAAGAGCAAAGTGTAGCCAAAGATAACTTACCAGATCAAGCCAACATCTATCATCAAAAGCCCTTAGCTTCACACGATCACAACCAAATAGGCCGGTCGGCAAGTCATTCTTGGCTATACTCTACCCTGTTCCAGTTCCCTGTAATTAAATCTCTCCATGAATACTGGTAAAGATCTGACTGTAAGAGATCAAGATAGTTTAACACTTAGTCATAAATTCAAATATTCACTTGGACAGGCTTAAAAAATAGTAATCACGACTTAAGATGGATTGGGTGGAAGAGATTGATTTGATTCTTGTGCATTGGGTGGTATTTTATATGGGAGTAGAATGAAATTTTGGCTAGCAAATATTTGCATCAATTCCTTTGGCTGAATTTACTTTCGAGAAAGTGGGGTGAGCTATATGTATTACTTGCCATCCAAATGGAATGAATGACCATTAATTTGTTGGAGAATACATGTATGTGTGTCAAAAGGAAAAGAGAGAAAGAGAGATCTCACATTGCTCAAACAAATGAAGGCCAAAGAGCATAAACACTAACATGTGATCATGGAGGAGCAAAATGGGCCTAGGAAGAGAATGGGCCCGCGCGCACAAAAAGTGGACAAAAACTGGGTCAACTCAGTTGAAATCCGTCGATTCCCCCCTTGCGCGCGAAAATATACCAGAGGTTAGACACTTTTTTGCCGTTGCTAGGAATTATATTTTACAAAATAAAAAGAATTTAAATAGCCTTCTAGATCACTGTTCTTATTCTTGCTCATCACAGAAAAGTCCATTTAATCCTGAGAAGTACCGTTTGTGGCGAAATAACTCTCGCTCGAATTATTTTTACTTTAACAAATTATTATTTGCAGTTAACATAATTTACACCACTTCAAATAATGCTCTGTTTTCTTTTTTTTTTTTGTCATTCATTTTCAACGTTATCATATAAAATATAAAACTGTGCAGTTTGCGGCTTGATAAGAAATTTAAGGGCCTCGTGCATTAAATGTGCTGAATAGAGAATGTGATTCTTTGGGAGGCTCAGAACAAGGTATAAATAGAATCTCATCTGCAGGCCGCACTCCTCATTCTACGATCCAGTTTCATCATTTATATTTTAACTTTGTTCTCTAATTTCCTCCCTGCATAAGAGGGGAAATTATTCATTCATTTACTTTTATCAGCTTAGTGTCACTTAGAAAACAAATTTAGATGCAACTGTTGGATGTATTTCATTAAGTTCTTCAATCTATTAATGATATGTGGGAAAAAATTGAATATAAAATGTAAAATTTATAATAAGCCGTGTTGATTATAGACAGTGAATCGTATGTCCTGTTCAAGCCCACCTATAAAATAAAAAATCTATAGCAAGTTGAATTATTAACAAATCTTGAACAATACAACTTATTCCTTCTACTTCATACAATGCACAAGAGGCCCACCAAATTAATTTTAAAAAAGTTGAAAAATACAGTATTGAGTAAAGTATGTACATCTTATAGAACTTGATACTGATAAAAAATACATAAAGATCTTTACCTTTGCTTCGTGCTTATAAAGATAGATTGCCGAGGCTTAGGTCACTACCCACTTTATGTTGACAATTTCTTGGTCTATGAGCCGTAGATCAAGAAATTATGTCAACATAGATGAAAAAGAATATGATGCTTTAATGAAAATACTACACAGCCCATAAAAAATATTGAATCAGCAAAATGAAAACAAAAGATAATAAATGGGATACATTGATTCAAAATAAAGTGGTTGCTTCTTATATTTAACAATAAGTCAACCAAGCAGACACATGGTATAGACAACAATACACATATAAGATTACAAAAAAGCAGCCTAAACGCCTAACCAAACAACTTCCATGCGGGTGATTTTTCTTCACTTTTCAGAGTTTCTCCCCTATAAGTGTTGATGAGCTTAGTTCCTAGTAACCTAAGAAAATCAGGGAAAATGCTTCATCAAGGGATATTTACCTAAAAATTATCCTCAGTTCATACCATAGGGTAAGTCAATGTACCTACTCGACAATCTCCAGCAGACCCCTTTGGTCAAACTGAGGCTGAAGTAATTATGTGATGATTATCTCAAGTGATATCTTCAAATTATAAAAGATACAGTCTATATGCACATCTATTGAGGAATTTTGTGTGCCACTCTTGTCAATTCTATATCCTGGATTGCAAGAAGAGGCATGCTGAAAACTATCGCTTACTCCAGAGCCAGCTACACTTGTTCTGTAATAATTTCGGATAAACCTCCAAAACCAGCCCCTAAATTTCCATGCTTACCACAGCATTCCTTCATGTAGCTCTTGCAACATCCACCAATCTCTCTCTTGTTCAAACTAATACAAGCATGGGAAATTGGAAATTCAATGGATTCCTTTGTAGAGCCCTCACAACATGCACCAAATTCTGAAGTCACGTGGGCACACCCAACAGGAACTTCCTTGCATTTTTCTGGACATTCTTGGCAACAAGAACCTTTCTGTTGCTCTTCCCAACTCTCACAAGGATGCATTGAGGTTGATTCAGTACGCTTATTGTCTATGTCAACGGAAATATGATCGTCTCCACAGATCCTAAAGTCAGATTGAGGCCCTGGATTTTGATGCTCAATTTCATGATCGCATCTTATTGTCTTTCTGAGATCATGATATTTAAGAATTTCAAAACCATTGATCAAGTGGCAGTGCCTACTACTGAGTTGTTGGCTTTCTTCCTGAGCAGAAAGAATGGAGTGGCAGGTAGAACCAGGTGATGCTCCATCATGGCTGACCGTGCCACAAGTTCTGTTGTGGCAATGTAATGTCCTGTGGGAGTTATTATGTTCCAAACAACTACCATGATTGTCTATTGCACTTGAACACTTACCTGCTCCAGTCAGAATCCTGTGAGGAAAGCCTGAACAACCCAGACTTTCTGTATCATGTGACAGCACGAAATGGCAGGGAGAACCAAGTGATGCTCCATCATGAGAGATTGTGTAACAATTTCTTTTGCGGCAACGTAATGTCCCGTGGGAGTTACTATGTTCCAAACAACTACCATGATCGTCTATATCAGTTGTACACTTATCTGCTCCAATCATAATCCTGTCCCGAGAGCCTGAACAACTCTGGCTTTCTCTATCATGTGACTGGACACTACTTTTATCACATCTTCCATGATGACAGAGATTTGGTTCATGGAATTCATCACTGGACTTACATTGGCCATGGCTTTCTATGATTTCAGAATGCTGATGAGTATCATGCTTGTGTTGGTGGTGGTGGTGGTGGTGGTGCTGAGAAGATTTGCCATCAATTGCATCGCATCCACTTTTATGGATGTGTAGCTGAGTGGAAGATCTACAACATTTTCCTCTATGCTTGTCTCTTCTGTGCAGAAGGAGCATGCTGTTTAAGATTACCAACAAGCATGTTCCAACATCAGCAAGAACTGCTGCCCAAACAAGCGGGTGACCAGCAAAGGCCAAGCCAAGAATTGCAGCCTTAGTCACAACTGACAATATAACATTTTCTATTACTTTCCTATGAGATTTTCTCGCAAGCTTAATGGCTTGTGGTATCTTCCTAATGTCATTTGACATGAGAATTATATTTCCTGTTTCACTTGCCAGTGCAGAACCTGAAATGCCCATTGAGATACCAATATCAGCTGCAGCTAATGCTGGTGCATCATTCACACCATCACCAACCATGGCTGTTGGTCCTTCCTTTTTGAATTCAGTGATGATTTTTACTTTTCCTTCTGGTAAAAGTTCTGCGTGGACTTGTTCCAAAGCATGCCCTAGCTGTAGATAAAATTATTTTGCCAACATTATTTATTCTGTCCCCATGATACTGATATTTATCCACAGAAAGTAAATGCTGAGGTGAGAGAAAACTCACACAACTACAACACTCAAAATTAGATCAATTCATCTGTCACAGCATATAATTATGTTCATTCTGCTTCTTGATATAAAATCCAATACTAGTAAATGTCAATTCAACTGAAGATAGCTCACTAGAATCCAGCCTTATAGTTACCCAAAAAAAATAAAAAGAATCCAGCCTTATAGAGTTCATGTTGAAATGTTTCAGTTCCCAGGTCTATCCAATATAAGCCATCAATTTGAATTTCCATATTTAATAGTTACATATGAAACGCCAACGCCTAACACGGAGTAAGAAAACAGTAAAAAAGGGGAATAGGAGAAGTGAGAAACAAACAATATCTGAATGAACAAATTTCACCAGTTATATTAAATTAAGCACCAAAGATTCATTGAGAGAAATATCTTTTCAATCACAACAAACCTGCTCTTGTGCTTGCATGGCAGCTGCATGACTGTCTCCAGTAAGCATTGAGGTTTTGATTCCCAATGATTTTAGCTGCCCCATAGCCTCCACAACCCCAGATCGGCAAGCATCTGAAAGAGAGAAAATTCCAACTGGAGTTGCTCCAGAGTATATATAGCCAACAGTCTTTCCTCCCTGTGAGTCACCTTGTAAGGTAGGAACTGTAAATTTCAGCAATTACAGTGAACACAGTCAGTCCCAGCGGAAGGAAAAAAAACAAAAAAGACAAGAAAGGTTAATGATAGCATAAGGCTCAATGTTCTTTGGGCTAAGAAGGACACTGGTGTGAGCTTATGAAAATTCCTAGTAATATCTATCAATAAGCAGGACTATATTGCAATACATGTTACACATACAATCAGCTTTAAACTTCAATTTCAAACTAAATATGGTAGAGAGATTCACCTGTTTTAGACCCAGCTCTTGTAACAATTTTTCTATTCCCAATGTAAACATATCTGCCATCGATTTTTCCTTGAATACCTTCTCCAGGAAAATTTTCATAGTCCGTCACCTCTTCTGGCTTAGGATCAACAGAAAGTGACTTTCCATAGTCAATAATTGCTGCTGCTAGTGGATGGCTTGACTTACTTTCAATGCTTGAGACCCTGGAAAATTAAACTTACTTCAGATTTCAATTATTTGTATAATCTATATATGAATATTGAATAGTATAAATTGCGGGAAAAATATCCCACCAAAATTCCAATCACTGTCTAATTGGAAATTATTGATGCTTGATTTCAGCTTTATCTTTTCTCATGAGATATAAGATTTTCATGGAGAGTTGTATCTTTAAATTTCTCTTCTTCTTTTTTTTTTACATGAGTCAATATATATATATAAATAAATCAAAATCAACAAGTGAGTTCAGTAGGCATTAATTTGGACGTTTGAAAGTAAGCTTGACAATCACCAATGTGATCATATCTGATATTTCATACAAAAGAAATTATATCGGTAATTAATTTCTTTTATCTTTTTGTTTGAATATACATATCCCATTCAGAGAGATACAAAGGATGAAAAAACCGGGAAAAAAATGAAGATCTCACCAGTAAAGCAATGTGCTCAAATCCACTTCATCACAAAGAGATTGGAAATTTGTCACCACAAATTCACCCTTTGTAATAGTTCCTGTTTTATCAAAGGCTATGACCTTAATTTTTGCAAGGGTTTCAAGGTAATCACCCCCTTTGATTAGAAGACCAAATGTAGCTGCTTTTGTATAAGCACAGAAAGTCACAACTGGTGTTGAAAGGACAAGTGCACATGGACATGCGCTTACCAAAACAACCAATGCAAAGTGAAACCAATGTTTCTTATTATGTACTCTTAACAAAACTGGAATCACCGCTACAAGAGCTGATATGATTACAACAGCTGCAAAAACCAACAAGAAATAATACCTATGAATCAGACGCAGAAAACAAAGGAATGGCAGACATGTGACAATAAACCACTGTGAGAGCCAGAAACAGCATGCATTTAGGATGGCGGTTTTTTTTGTTTAATAAAGATAAGGGTTCCCAATTATAATTATCAGATGAACATATTTACTATTATCAAACTTTTTAGAGAGTTAAAACAGGCCAAATGATTTTCAATATCTTTGTTAGCCTAAACCCTCTCACTTTTTTTATGCATCACCATGCCTGTGGTAAGAGGCATAAAATAAATAATTAAGGGTGTAACATTAGGAGAGCAGATGGGAGTCAAACAATAAAAAAAAGAATGATGTGTCCATTTTATACATGTAAAATACCCACATTTAAACTCCAAATTGCACTTAAATATGTTTACATTGATATATTTTAGTATGATTTGATATATTTTGATATTTCATGGCGTTATAGACTCATTTAGAAATATTCGGAGCAAAAACGTTACAAATCGTTCATACTGAAAAGTTTCGACACCTTTCGGTATTTTGATCATAACTCTCACATTTGAATTCCGATTGAGGTGATTTAAGATGAGTTGGACAGTTAAGACATAGAGCTACAACTTTCATGTTTTGAGTTTTCCCAAATTCCAATGTCATCATGGTGAAAATCGAATTCAAAATATCAATACGAGCTGGTGACTTTCTGAAACTGAACGAAGCAGCTTTTCGTACCACAGAAGCACCCGGCGCTGGGTCAAACTCATCCGGCGCAGGGTCAACGTGTTTTTAACGTTTTTCAGCCTTTCAGAAGCACCCAGCACTGTATTAAATGATTATATGGCCACCCGGCGCCAGGTCAAACATCAGAGGTATGTAAAAACATGTTTTGACGTGTTTTTGTGATATTTTGCGCTTTTATGAACTTCTAAACTTTCTTTATATAAGGAGACACGGTAGAAATATAAGAGGAGATTCAGAAACACACTCAGAAGACAGAAAGTATGGTTTAACCAAATCTGGAAGCAACTAAAAGCAATCTTATAGGGAGAAAGCTAGGAGATTTAGGGAATATTAGAGATAGATTTATTTTTTTCTAATATAACTCTGTTTTCTTATTATTTTCACTGTGATTTGGGATTTTAGTTTTGCGTTGATTTCTAATTTTATGAGCAGCTAAATTTCCCAGTTAAGGGTAGGGATGTAGCCTGACTGGGATGGATTGAATTTGTTTTCTCTAGTTATGATTATGTGGATTTGTTCTTCAAGTTATATTTAATTCATTTCTTTCTTATATTTATTTCTTTTGTTCGTTCATGTGGATTTTATATTTAATCATCATAAAGTCTAATTAATGGGTAATCTTGATTGTCTAAGAGGTGAATAGTGAACCTAAATCTAGAGAGATAAACATAAATAACTAATTTAGAAATAGAATTAGGAATTTATAGTGATATATGTTGTGGTTTGCAAGGTTTAATTAGGAATTTTAATTGCGCGAGAGCGAATTGAATTTTAATGAAATAAGAACTAATTGATCGAGAGGTAATTAGGACATTTTAGGAATAACGGTCACTATAATTATGCGGAGTCTTACTATGGAATAGAATCTAATTATCCCATAAGGTGAATTTTGATCCCTTGACGCTTCAAAAACTGAATCAAAGCTCAGATATTATTTTGTTTCATATTTCTTTCCTTTTTAATTTGAATTATCAATTTGATTCTCACTTGCTTTTAGGATTAAAAGTTTGGACTAATAAATTTACTATCTCCCTTGGGTTCGACCTTTAGAATACTTAAAAAAAATTTTATTACTGCGATTGACCCTGTATACTTGCAGGATCCTGATCAAGTTTTTAGCGCCGTTGCCAGGGAGGTTATTAAGATTTAAAAGTCTTAATAGTACTTCTGAATTGATTGCCATTAATCCCGAAATTGAACATGTTTGTACAAATAACAAAGCTAGAAGGAAGCACGAGATGGCTAATGAAGTAGTGCCTACTAAAGTTCAAGCTAATCCACTTTTAATAGATGCAGATAATTCTACAATTTATGACAGCCCATCATGTATCTGGTTATTTGATAATGCCAAAGATTACGAGTTTAAGAACATACACTTAAACTCGTTGCCACAATTTCATGGGCGAATAGGCAAAGACACATTGGGCTTTCTGAAGGATTTCTATGACCGGATTAACCAACATCCCCCAAATGGTGTGACTCAGGAGGAGCATAAAATGAAATGTTTCAATTTCTACTTGAAGGATAATGCTCGGCGATGGATCTTAAATCTGCCTGAAAATTCCTTGACATCATGGAGAGAGATCTACGATGCGTTCATTATCAAGTTTTATTCCCCTCAGAAGACTGTAGACCTAAGGGATAAAATATATCTCTTTGCATAAGTAGAGGGCAAGCCATTCTATGAAGCTTGGAATCAATTTAAAGATTACTTATATGAGTGTTCACACCATGGATTCCATGATATGATGATTGTCAAACTGTTCTATAATGCTCTGTGCTCTGCCTCCCACTCTTTAGTGGACATTGCTGCAAGAGATGGTAATTTGACTGCCGAAGATATGATGAATATCTATGATCAAGTGGCAACTCCGACCAGATAAAAGGGAGTATGAAGCAGGAGAATACCTATCAATAAAGTTAATTCTCACTTTGATGTGTCTGTACAGTTAGAAAAGTTAAATCAACGCATAGATATTCTTTTCCAACAACAAAGCAATAATCCTAATCTACCTAAAGAGTCGTGCTGTGCATGCGGGGGTTCAAGCCACATTGTTGACACATGTGCATATGATTGAAGGGAATGCAGAAGTCAATTATATAGGTTCAAATGCTGAACGTCCACAGATATTGCAAAGAAAGAATGATCCCTTCTCAAACACATATAATCCTAAGTGGTGAAATCATCCAAACTTCTCTCGAAAAAATCCACTAGCATCACCAGAATTCCAACAACAGGCATCCCCTCAACCACCAGTACTATCTATAGGAAAGTCTCCTCAGATAGAGGAGATGTTTGCTCAAATTATGGCTAATTAAGCATCTACCAACAAGAATTTGGAGCAATTTATGGTTGGTCAGGCAGCCATTAATAAAAATTTTAATCAATTTATGGTTAGCCAGATCACTACTAACAATGTTACACAAGCGGCTATTCGTAACTTGGAGACACAAATGGGTCGCTTAGCAAACATGGTGATTGAAAAGATACAAGGCCAATTCCCTAGTAACATTGAAGTTAATCCAAAAGAAAGAGTTATGGCAATTACTCTCAGAAGTGGCAAAGAATTGAGGGAAGAGGTGAAGAAAAAAACTAAGGGTGATAAGAAAGGTAAAGATGAAGAGAATAAGGAGATCCTAAAAGTTGATAGTAACACTAAAGGGCAGTCTTCTTTCACTGTTGTGAAGCCATATATGCCTCCTATTTCTTTCCCTCAAAGACTACAAAAGAAAGGGCAAGATGCTAATTTTCAAAGGTTTCTGGATATATTTAAGAAGTTCCACATTAACATCATTTTTGCTAAGGCACTTGCAAACATGCATTCATATGTCAAATGTCTCAAGGGGTTGTTGCCCAACAAGATGAAATTAGAAGAATGCACTTAGGTATCTTTGACCGAAGAAAGTAGCACTATCCTGCAAAGAAAGTTGTCTCTAAAGCTAAAAGATCCGGGGAGTTTTTCTGTTCCTTGTGTCACTAGGTCTCAACAGATTAATAATTATTTATGTGATTTGGGGGCTGGTATAAATTTGATACCTCACTCTTTATGCAAGAAACTTGAGATCACAGACCTGACACCTACGAATATGACTCTACTGCTAGCTAACAAGTCGGTAAGTTATCCAATGGGAATTATGGAGGATGTACTCATCAAAGTGGATAAGTTGATTATTCCTGCTAACTTTGTGGTATTGGATACTGAAGATGAATTAGATGTTTCTATAATTCTAGGAAGACCATTCTTATCTATAACAGGTGCTTTAATTGATGTGCCAAAAGGAAAATTAACATTTAGAGTAGGGGATGAAAAAGTTGAATTTAATCTTGCTACTTCTAACAATCCCACTTTTAAGGAAACTTGTTGCAGCATCGCTATAATACAAAACTCTCACAAGCAAGAATTAGAACCTCCTTCCAAAGCTTTAAATAATAATAAAGGTCCTTTTCATAAGGTTATTAGAGAGGAAGTTAAGATTAAGAAGAAAGTGGCACCACCTAGTCCCGGCAAGAAAAGAGGCAATTGTGTGATCCAAACGGACTAATTGATACCAACTTTTATCATAAAGAGTCTCTCAAAGGAAAGGATGAAATTAAAGTGGAGGAAAAAATCAATTCCTAAACTTGAAGGGCTTAGACCAAAGCCTCTGAAGGATGCCATCTCATGACCTCCTAATCCGTTTGGCTATCGACGTTAAATTTAGCGCTTATTGGGAAATAATCCAACATTATTTTTCTTCTTTTATTTTCTGTTTTTGTTTGCCTTTTTTGTTTTCTTTCTCTTATTATCCCAAACTCTCTTCCTCAAGACTTTTTGCAAGATTGAATTGATTATGGTGAAAATAAGTTTGGAACAAATACAAAGGACTCCAAAGAATATATCAAGTATCATCTATAAATTAGAGGAGTCTCAATTCTTTTATCTTTTATTTTATTCCTGCAACACTGAGGACAATGTTGGATCTAAATGTGGGGGGAGTTTATCAGTTGCTTTTAGTTGATCTGTCCTAAAAATTGTGCTGATGTGCTGAAATTAGAAAATTTTTCACAAATTTATATGTTTAATTGATTTTATTTAGATTTATTTTGCTTATTTTTCTGAGCTACTGGTTATATTTATCACCATAGGATAATCAATTGTTGTACTTAATGAGGTAAGATAGTTAATTTACAAGTCAGAAACATGAACCTTGAAACTATGAAATTGAGCACTATAACTTAGTATGTGATAGGTATGGAAAAATGATTGAGTTTGTAAGAAAATGAATTATACATTTATTTCTAAATTCGAGTATTTACAATCATTGTGTATGAATTTATTATTTAGTTGAAGAGGTGATTCGATATTTAAATGAAAAAAAAGTAATATATACATTTACTCTACTGGCTTAAACTGTGCTTAGTAACTGGGAGGCTTCACCAAAAAACATTGTCCTTCGCGTAAAATAGTGCGGTATGAGTTATGAGTGTGCCAAAGGCATCTTGGCATAGCAGATTATATAGCTTGAGTAACCGGGGGTACGCATCACAAATGCAAGATCTTCGCGTTAAAAAAAGGCATAACGGCCCAAGAAAAATAAATAAATCCCCAGATAAAATTAAAGCACAAAGTGCGGGGAAATTAAATAAATCATTGTTGATTTCTATTGTACATGAGTTGAGGTTTATGCATAACTAATTGAGGTATTTTAAGTTCTTAAATAAGTGTTGTAATTTTTCTTTCTCTTGCTTGATTGACTATCTACATTTGTCACATACTAAGTATACACACATACTAAAGTCTCATGGACTAATGGGAATAATAAGTGAGTTGCTATTGAACCTAATATTTGATTTGTTGAGTACTCCTTTTGCTTATATTGGTTACAGACTATCACTAGTAAAGAAGAGTGACTTTGATGAATCTAGGAATTAATTTTGAGAGTAGCATAATTTTAGTTTTGCTTGAGGACAAGCAAATGTTCAAGTGTAAGGAGATTTGATGTGTCCATTTCATACATGTAAAATACCCATATTTAAGCTCCAAATTGCATATAAATATGTTTACATTGATATATTTTAGCATGATTTGATATATTTTTGTGTTTTATGGTATTATAGACTCATTTGAAAGTATTTAGAGCAAAACCTTACAAATCGTTCATGCTGAAAGCTTCGACATCCTTCAATTTTTTTATCATAACTCTCACATTTGAACTCCGATTGAGGTAATTTAAGATGAGTTGGAAAATTAAGACATAGAGCTACAACTTTCATGTTTTGAGTTTTCCCAAATTCCAATGTTATCATGGTGAAAATCAAATTCAAAATATCAATATGGGTTGGTGACTTTCTGAAGTTGAACGAAGCAGCTTTCCGTACCACAGAAGCACCCGGCGCTGAGTCAATGCGTTTTTAACGTTTTTCAGCCTTTTAAAGCACCTGACGTCATATTGAATGATTATATAGCCACCCGGTGCCAAGTTAAATATCATAGGTCCGTAAAAACACATTTTTGACATTTTTTGTGATATTTTGAGCTTTTATGGGCTTCTAAATTTTCTCTATATAAAGAGACACAGTAGAAACACGAGGAGATTCAGAAACACACTCAGAAGCCAAAAAGCACGGTTCAACCACATCTGGAAGCAACTAGAAGCAATCTTAGGGAGAAAGCAATGAGATCTAGGGAGTATTAGAGATAAATTTATTCTTTTCTAATATAACTTTGTTTTCTTATTATTTTCACTATGATTTAAGATTTTAGTTTTGCATTGATTTCTAATTTTATGAGTAGCTAAATTTCCCAATCAGGAGTAACGATGTAGCCTAACTGGGATGAATTGGATTTGTTTTCTCTAGTTATGACTCTGTGGATTTGTTCTTTAAGTTATATTTAATTTGTTTCTTTATTATATTTATCTTTTTTTGTTCGTTCATGTGGATTTTATACTTAATCATCATAAAGTCTAATTAATGGGTAAACTTGATGGTATCAGATGAATAGTGAACATAGATCTAGAGAGATAAACATAAATAACTAATCTAGAGATAGAATTAAGAATTCATGATATATATGTTGTAGTTTTCAAGATTTAATTAGGAATTTTAATTGCGCGAGAGCGAATTAAATTCTAATTAATTAAGGACTAATTGATCGAGAGGTAATTAGGACACTTTAGGAAACAATCATTATAATTATGCAAAGTCTAACTATGGAATAGAATCTAATTATCCTATAAGGTGAATCATAATTTCTTAACACTTCTATAACTGAATCAAAACTCAGAAATTATTTTATTTCTTATTTCTTTCCTTTTTAATTTGAATTATCAATTTGATGCTCACCTGCTTTTAGGATTAAAAGTTTGGACTTGTAAATTTACTACCTCCCTTGGATTCGATCTCTAGAATACTCCAAAAAAATTTTATTACTATAATCGATTCTATATACTTATAGGATCCCGATAAAAAAGAAATCAATAATTATTCTAAGATTCCAGAACCACTGAAACAAATGCTGGAAATGCTGACTAACCAACCTGGGGTATAAAACTTGGCAAACTTGTCTATCAATATCTGGCTCCTGGTCTTACTGTTTTGTGCTTCTTCCACAAGCTTTGCCATTTTAGCCACCACACAATCCTCAGCTAGTGCAGTAGCTTTCACACTAATATAACCTTCAATCAACAAACCAAATGCATCAGCATCACCAAAAAAAAAAAGGAAAAGAAAACTTGTAGGTTTTCTTCCAATTACAGAAGGATTACCGTTTAAATTGATAGTGCCAGCCCAGACAGAAGAGTCCTTTTGTTTGGGCACCGGGAATGACTCGCCAGTCAACGTTTTCTCATCGACTTCACAAGTTCCATCTACCACAATTCCATCAATTGGTATCGCTTCCCCTGCTTTAACGGCAACTACAGTGTTCACTTTCACCTCGTCGGCGTCCACAACCTCTCCTGTTTCGGCTATGACTGCTTTCCGAGGGGCTATGTTCATCAACGAGGACATCGCTGCAGTTGCCTGAATCCATTGATTTTGAAATTCAGAATTTTTCAAGTCTCTTCCTTCTCGGTGAAATAAATTTTAGGTTTTACAGATCGCTGTTAATGAATTGGAATTCGAGGCAATGAAATCAGAATTCACCATAGTTTATTTATCATATACTACATGTTTTTACGATTTTATCTTATTAAAATTAAGATATAACAAATTCAATGAATGAATTAATAATAATAATAATAATTTTTATGATTTTGCGTTAACTTTGATCTCCATTTTGTTTGGATTATTTATTTATATATAAATTGTACCTTGTGGCTTGCCCTTGACTCCAGCCAGTCAGCGATGGAGAAGAGAAAAACGATGGTGGCAGCTTCCAAATAATCATGCATAGCAATCGTCCCCCCAACTGTCAATATCAGAGCTTAATTAAGTATAATTTTTTTTTTGTCTGGCAAAAAAATATATTTTTTTATAACCTATAATTAAGTATCATATATTCATTCACATTCAAAATAGCAGCCCTCACTGTTTGGGCTGTGACTCCGTGTACGGCCACTAAACTAAACATAGCAATCCATTTTTCTCTTCAATTCCGTATATTATATCATATGTATCATAAGAACTAAATTGTAAATTATAAACTAAGGGCTTGTTTGGTTCGTAGAATTATTGGAAATGTATTGGAATGGAATGGTTAGAAATGGAATGGAATGGAATGGAATCTTGTAAGCTAAAATTTTGTTTGGTTCACCATAGGAAAGATATAGGTAATAACTTGAATTTATTTGGTTGGACATAAGAAAATGAAGGAATGAGATATAAATAATATGCAAAAAGTCAGAATTGCACCTAAGTAAAAATTTAGCCCAACATCAATTGCTCCAATATTGTGTTCGTAACGTAACTTTTTTTTCATTTATTTTTTAGTTACAAACGGGTGACATCTTTTTTTTTTTGTTCAGACAATAACCTTATATTTTAAGTTTTTACATATTTTTATTTTTATTAAATAAAAAATATCTAAGTATAAAATACAATATAAAAAATAAAAGGAAAACTTACGTATATTTCAATTCTTATTATTTTTTATTTTAAATTTTTTAAATTAAATATTTTTAGAGAAAATAATCATATAGAAAAATTACACTAAATAACTTGTATGAATTAATGAAAAATTTTTAAGAAAAAATGGGATACATTATCTATGAAGGGTATTTTAAGAATGATACTTCATAATTAAGGTCATTTCTGTCATTTGGTCTTTATTCCTAGTGGTAGGAATAAACAAAGTCAGGATCCAAGGTAGGAAAGTTAACTCTCAAATCTTTGGTCATCTTCATTCCCATGAGAGTCTAGATTCATATTCCCATATCCAACCAAACAGTCTAAGTGTGGGAATAGAATCTGGATTCCCACTCCATGGGCACCTAGGAAATGAACCAAATGGACCCTAAATATATCTTTTTGTATCATACTGAGAAAATAAATCTGACTCTTTATAATTTGTGAATAATATAATTTATTATAAATTTCAGTTTATATATATTAATATTAATTAACACATATACATATTAAAACACTACTAATTTATTTTGTGGTATAAATTTTAAAATCGGTAAATAATATAACTGACTGTAAAATTTTATATATCAAATTGATATTGATCTATATATATTTATTTATATTCAAATGGCATAACTTCTCCTAACAATACAGGTTGCTATCAAGTTCGAAAAGATGACATGAGGTTTGTACAAAACAAATTTGTTACTTCATCTAAGCATAGAAAATTCTACCTTGGTGACAAGTGATACATAGACCGATCACCGATGGAAGTTTTACTCTTCACGACGTTATTTTTTAAAAATTAATATGCAAATGAGTAAACTACATAGTACAGACAGTAATATATTTTTATTTTTACTTTTCTATAAAACTTAACAAATTTTATTGAGTTGAACGAGAAGTGTTCAAATGAAAATTAATAGGTTTGCATTATACTTACATTAAAGTAATAATTAATAGACTACATTAAGGTATAAATCATAATAAATTGAATTAAAATTTTACTTATTTATTCATGATCAAAACAAAATTTTCCATTTTATTCTAATATTATACTTCTCTTCAGAGTGTTTTCATTTTCGTCTTTTACATATTATTTTTTGGAAGAACTAAACACTAGAAAGTAATATTTTTTAAATATACTGTTGGACGGGAGATAAATAATATAAAAAATGATAAAAAAGTTTAATTAATTTTCCAATATTGAAATATTAAAAACGGGTAATTTCTTCAAAACTAGAACTTGTATAAATATATTCTAATGAACTATTTTTTGTATTTTAACAATCATATATGTACGTGTGGGTGTAAGTTACAATTTAGTGCCATTTTAGTTTACTTTTTTATAAAAATATTTTTAAAATAATCACAATTTAAAAAAATAAAATTTGGATGAAAATAAAAAAATTTATTAAAAAGTTATTTAAATAAAAAAATAGTTAAAAAATATAATTTAATTTATAAAAATATAAACTAAACAAACTCTAGTTACAAAGTCTTATAAAGAACATCTGAATCTTGGCTTAAAAGAAAAGAACGAAAAATGTGAATGCTTTAAAATAAAGGTCCGGTTCTCAACTACGTTCCCCCTGCCTGTTCCAATTTGAACCGCTTTTTATGAGAAAGGAAAAGACGCTCTCTGACATATCTGTTCTCTCATTATTTCATACTCCCTTCATTTTTTTTAATACAAGAAATAAAAAATAAAATCACATATATCATAAAAAATAATAAATTTATTAAAAATATAAAATAATTTTAAAAAATATTTTTATTTAATATTAATAATTATTTTATCAGGTAATTAATATAAATAAATTATATTAAAAATATATTATTTTAATTAGAGATATTTTAAAAAAATTATTAAATATATCAAATAAATCTCATATATCCCTTATATTTTAAAACATGAAAACTTCTCAAATTATTTTTTATATTAAGGAACAGAGGAAATATATATATTTTATCCACATACATACATATATTTGGCAACCAATTTATACGATATGCATACACACACATATATGTTAGCTACTTAGCTAACCATTTTTAAGATCCTGTATTTTGCTTTTACGTTAATAAACAATTCGAGTTGGCAAATATTTTGGTCCAAAAACCAAAAAAGTCCGGCTTGTCAGTACTTTTTTTTTTAAGTCACTTGTCATCAGTCACTTTTAAAAAAAGAATAAAAACGAAAGGAACAGCCAAAAAAACAGGAAACAAATGCCGGAGATGTTTTAAAAGTCATATCATCATCGTTATATATTAATTAATAAAACGTCAAAATCACTCATACGAATTCATCGAGGTCCCATTAAATTAAATATTGGGATGAATGAGACAGCCAAGTTCCAACGCATCAAAATTTGTTGCAGAATGGTTTACCAATTTTATAAGCAAACTCGAAAACTATATTCAAACGTCAAAACTTTATACAACGAATACTCCCACTTCCTTTTCTTTCCTTTGCCGGAAATAGCGGTAACAGATAAGTTCTTGTTCAGTCCTTTAGAAGTATTAAATTAGAGTAAGAGGAGATTAATATGGCTCAGTTTTTATTATTCTATAAAAAATGGAAGGCGTTAACTAAGGTGGAATGGAAGTGGGTAGGTAGGTACCTGCTATGACGACAAGAATGTTAATATCGAGCCTGAGGTTGCGGAGGGAGGCCACAGCTTTCAGAACAATGGGAAACGCGCCTGCAGCTACTGCTCCTAGAGCCACGTACTGGAGGGGACCATACACATACTTGAACAACGATACCACCAGCAAAACACCAGACGCTATTGAATAAGGACTCGGCCATTTCTTCTTCTTCAGCTTCTCATTTTCATCCCCATACTCTCGCACATTCGCCTCCAACCTCGCTTGATTCAGTGCCTTCGCTGTCACCCACAACAGCAAAACTCACATTAATTAGTCTTTTACTTTGAATTCCTCATACTAATTAACCATCTTGCAAGTTACTCTCTCTCTCTCTCTCTTTTTCTTTTGAAGTATTAGGAAGCCAGACTCACAAGCTTTTAGATTAATTTCTCTTATTTATATTATAAATTATTTTGTATTAATTATATACATATTAAAAAAATTATTTTTTTACCTAAAATTAATATAAAAAGTACTCATATTTCCTATTTTACCGTTATTAAATATCTCATTCTATTATTATTATAGAATTAGTAAATGAGAAATATGAAAACATTGAAAATAAAGATAAAATAAAAAAAATATTCAATACCATATATTTTGAACAAAAAACTTATCATACAAAATATCTTATAATATGTATGAAATAGAGTATATAAATAGGGTGCGATTGGAAGACAAATTAAATATCTACTTTCTCTTATCTTGAATATAAGACACTTTCAACTACTTCACTCATCTTTAGAAAATAATAAATTTGTCAAAAATTTTTAATATTTTTTCATAATTTATCCTTATTAATTACAATTATATAATTACTAAGAAAATAATTGAGAGTGACATTTGGGACTGAATTGCGGTAATTGCATAATATTGGAAGTGGCGGTGTGGATTGTCCAGTTATAAGTCTCATATCAAGAACCCTTACATAGGAAATGAGATTTATAAAATTAAGGGGTTCTTCCATCAAATGGGTTAGTATTTCGAGATGGGTTATATTCCTCAAACTCGTATTCATAACATTGGTGTCTTCACTGAGAGGCCAACATCCCGAAAAGAGCTACTCACAAAAGGTTTTGACAGATGGAGGATTTCAACTAACAAGAAGATTAAATGAGATATCACCAAGTGAAGTATTGTGGTGTGAAGTTTCACGTCAAAGAACCTCACATAGGAAGTAGAGTTTATAAAATCATGGGATTTTTTCACCTAATAAATTAGTCCTTTGGGATGGACTCAAAGCTGTTGGGAACGTCAACTATCCAATAAAGACACATTGTTATGAGTCTCACATAGAAAATGAAATTCATAACATTGAGGGTTTTTCTACACAATGGATTAGTTTTTTCGGATAGACTCTCTCCTTATCTTGTGCTCATAATATTGATGGTTTCAGTGAGAGGCCAATACCACGAAAAGAGGCATCCATAGAGAGCTCTGTCCTTTGCAGAGTTCCAACCAACAAAGAGATTTGAGTAAAACATTGTAGAGTGAAGTATCATGATTTGGAGCCGCCACCACCAGAGACATCGACTCTCGATCAAAAATGCATTATTATGAGATCTTATAGCCCCACATAAGAAGTGAGTCAAAGGGTTCACCCACAATAGACTAATCTTTTGGATGGGCTCACCCTGGACTTATATGCTCCTATCATGGACTTATGCTCATATCAGTCGATCAGCATCAGATGTGACGAGATTCAATTAGAACGGATAACAAGAATAGCGTGGAGGGATTATGGAAGAGTGGAATTACCGAGTTGAAGTTGTGAAATGAGGAGAGTGTCATAGACTACAATGACATAAGAAGTTAGTGGTTCACGCACATAATAGACTAATCTTTTTGATGGGCTCACCCTTAAGACTTATGCTCATATCAGTCAATCAGCATCAGATGTGGCGAGATTCAATTAGAACGGATAACAAGAATAGCGTGGAGGGATTATGGAAGAGTGGAATTACCGATTTGATGTTGTGAAATGAGGAGAATGTCATGGACTACAATGACGGTTCGGGAAGGGACGATGACTGAAACCTCTTTGATTCCATCGAGAGGTCTGAGGATAGAGGAACAGCACAGTCCCATCACATCAAAGTAGCTCTTCTTCAGCTTTCTCGCTCCTTCCTTCTTTCTTTCCTGCTCCGCCATGATTGAATCTCCGAGCTGTGTATCTTTTCAGATTGAACTCACCTGCTATGCAACAGAAATTAACCAGAACTGTAATTAACACACACAAATTCTGCAAATTCCGAAACTCCTCGGAAACAGAGATTGAAACAGTTAAGAAAAACAGAGCTGAATCAGAGGGCCGGAGAAAAACGTTTCCGCGTTAGCTGGAGAAAAACACGCGAGAGAGGAAAAACGTTTGGAGGCGAAACTAAGAACATGGAAAATAAGATGAACTAAGAAGATGGAAAAAAAGATGCAGTGTTTGAACAAGATGAAAATCAGAGTAATAAGAGAAACGATCACCTCGTAATGATCTGAATGGAAAAGATGAGAAGTTGATGAAGCGATTGGTATGAAGCTGTTTGGTTGGAGAGGTTTTTGAGCAAAGTGGAAAGGCTTGAGAAGGCGGCTCAGGGGTTGTTTCAATGAATTTGTGGATTGCATGTCTAAATTTATATAAGTGCTCCAGCATTCATACATTTAAATATTTTATATTACTTTTATATTTTTTATTTTACTTTTAACAAATTTATTTTTTTCTTTAAAATACACTGCGTTTGAGTTTTGGCACTTTTTGAGTCTACGGCACTTAAAAATTCCAGATTCGTGTTTTAACAGGGCGATGTGAATTCTCACTGAAATTTTACATACAAAAAAGTGTGAGAAAAGTAAGAAGATAATATGTCAGCTAAAGTTTTTTTTTTCCTTTATAGAATAAAACGCTTTCTTTTGAGGATGATAGGGGAGGATCACGAGACAATGGAATGCAACTCTAAAATCCACATATAAAATATTTTTAATTATCTCAAAAACTTGCATCATTCAATTTATTAAAAATTTGAATATCTTTTACCATTTATTCTTATTAATTATTTCCTTCACTCTTTAATATAAAAAATAATTTGAAGAGTTTTTATATTTCAAAATATAATGGATATAAGGAATTTCTACGATGTATTTAATAATTTTTCAAAAAATATCCCAATTAATATGATATTTTTTCAAAAATTAGCAATACAATTTATTTGTATTAATTGCAAGATGGAAAAGTTATTAACATTAAGTAAATATATTTTTTAAAATTATTTTATATTCTAGATAAATTTATTACTTTCATTAATCTGTATAATTTTATTTTTTTGATCCCTTATATTAAGGGATAAAGGGAGTAAATTACCTCTCATACTTCTAATAATATTTATCTCTTATCTATTAATTATATATTAAGAGTATGAATAAAAAAATAATTATTATATTATATAATCTTATAAGATGTGTTATTTTTTGGACTAAATATTGTTTTTAATAGATATCACACGTTTTAGGACCAAAGGGAGTATTTTGTTTCCATATGATTCTGATTGATCTCAATTTTTTTGATAAATAAATAAAAACTCAATTACATCCTACTTGCGGTAAAAATATGATGAAGAAGACTAGCAACAAAAGAAACAGCGACCCTAATCCTGTGAGTCCACCAGTTTTTTATGGGAAAAGGAGTGGAGGTCATAGTTGGGTTTCCCAGCTGAGCCAATAATACATAAATGTGCTTGAGCAGGATCTGAGCCTTGGGGTCTGCATTAGTTGCTTTCCATCTTTCTCTGACCGTAGTGAGTTTCTAAATTCGAAGATTGTCGACAGCATCGTTTCTCCAAACAAGGCCAATGTTATATTTGGTTCGGCAAGGCTAATGCTATATTTGGTTAAAGTGATGGGGGATTTCAATGAAGGTAAATGATGAATTTTAATTTTATCTTTTTTAAGAGAAAAAAATGAAAAATTTTAATATTATTTTGTTTGGTGGACAATTATATCTTGGCATACTCAAGTAATTTTTTTTTCTTTCCTTCACTTCTATTTTTTTTCTTTTATATGAATTTATAATTACTTATTATTTTTTGCCACTATAATTACAAATTATTTTACATATTATTTTTTTACATTATAACTAATATTGTTTTTGCCACTATAATCTTCACATGATGCACCACCATGGAGGAGGCAGATGGTGGTTGAAGCGGAGCTAGTTGAGGTGACTGTTTAGCGGTGCAAAGTAAAGAGAGGGTTAGGATGAAAATGTTTACCTCAAAATTAGGGTTGCGTAGATAAAAAGAGGAAACATGAATATAGAAATATTCAAAGACAATTTAGTCAAAATAAGATAAAAATATACATTATTTCTGAATTACCCTAATTTAGAGGAGGGAGTTATAAGAGAAAAAAGGGGGAAATTTTAACAAAATTTTCCTTCCCTCCTCCAATTTTTCTTTGATCAAACAAGGAGATTTTTATAAAATCCCTCCTCTCCGGTTCTCTTATTTACATTTCCCCAACTAAACATAGCGTAGTTTGTGAGAATCCTCCTTGTCCCAGTTTTTTACTGTATTTTGATTTGTCAAAGTATAATCCAAATTCCAACACGAATTCTTTACTATTTTTGTAAAATGCCAAGAGGGTAACGTTTGTGTGTTTCTCTCTTTTCTCTCTCAAATTTGAACAAGAATTCTTTAATACTTTTGTAAAATGACAAGAGGGTAATGTGTGTTACTCTCTCTCTCTCTATCCCAAATTCTTAAAAATTCTACAACGAATTTCAAGTAATCTAAACGCAAGTAAATTCATCTGTTAAATGGGGAAAAAGTTTAATTTACTGGAATTTGATGATAGAATATGTAATAGTAGTGTTAGACTGTTAGTTCTTGAGAAAATGAAAGTTAAAAATTCTTAACTTATATTTATACTAATTAAAAATTAGTTTTAGACAATCGATATAAAATAAAAAATATGATTTTGATAACTATTATTTTATTTTTTATAATTATCACTCTTATTTGTTAATCATTCCAAATAATTTTTAAATTTTAAAATAATTTTGACATAAATATCTTCAATTAAAAATCATCAAGTATATTGTATCCTAATTAACTTCTTGGTGTTTTACTGCCAACTCAGTTACTGTCAAATTGGGAAAAAGGCTTTTTATTTATTAAAAAAATATTTTATCTAGCCAAAATATATGATCCAAATGTTTTATTAAAAAAACAATTTGTTACTTTATACTTTATAGCAGCAAAAAAAAATTCTTTCTGCAACAAGAAAGCAAAGAATTGAAATTTCATTTGCAACATATTTTTATAGGTTTTTTTAGAAAGATTATATTGAAATTGAACAAATAAATAACAACCTATGAAGCACCGACACTTTACAAAAATAAACGCACATATATTCAATATATGATATGGTGTGATATGCGTACCGTACTTATGTATACGCATTTATTTATATTACTTTGTACTCATATATATTATTTTAAATTTTTACAGTAAAATATAACCATTTGAAGTTGTTATAAATATTTCATGATTTATTTTACCATTATATTATAATTTTTAAAACATTTAATACTCATTTTTCTTTGAATGAGTAAATTTATTAATTATATATATATAATATTATATATATATATAAATATTCCCGATATTCATATCTTAAAATTTTAAACTATATTATTTCTAATACACCCACTAATATCGATGTTACGTAGAACAACCCAATTGATCCTTAGTCTGACCCACTTGTTTGTTTTTTCTTGGCCTTTGGAATTGTGCAGATTGACTTTCTACCTGTGCCACTACAACAGGTTTCTTTATAAGAAACAAAATTAGTGTCTTATGTTTTATCAAAAAAAATAAAAGTATTTTTGCGTTAATAATTGTTGGTCCATTCTAAATTTTATTCATATGATGTGATCAGAAAGATTTGGTCTATCATTTAACTAAAACAAGTTCAATATCTGCATGCATCATGCAAGACAAGCTTATTACCGGCATGTATCATGCACAAAATTTAATAAATGATCAGTAATAGAAGAAGATATGGAACAAACAAAGAAGTTACATGGACAAGTAACAATAATATATCAATTCTTTAACTATTAATTATTAATGACATATTTTCCGTAAAATAAATTATGCTAACTTTTTTTTTGCCGACAAATTAGTTTAGTTAAATTAAAAACATATTAATATCAATATACTATACATATATATATATATATATTATATAATCAATCAATATGTTTAATAAAATTTATTGAAAGCTGCGTTGTTCATTGGTCACCTTTTCTGTGCAGTTGAGGCCTGCTTCTAATCCTATTTTTTTCAAAAAACAAAATTGTAAAGCCTAACTTGACATCTCAATCAATCAACCTCACATGGTTCTCAGAGAATGCAAAGCGGTGATCATGCATCAAATTGGATACAGTTAAACAATGCACTAATTAAATTCAAATATATCTCATAATTAATAGTCCCACGGTTCCAAAATAATCCTCCGGGTTTTTAATATAAAAATTATTTAACCTGACATGCAAATTAAGAGTTACAATTAAATTAAGTTAATTATTTTAATTTTTATAAAATTCATAATATATTTTTTTCAAAATTACTCTTATTTAATCTTTTTTTCTCTCTTTTTGAGATGAATTAAATAGAGACATTACCTGAAAATGCATAATAAATATTATTTTATATTCTAAAAATTATCTTATATTTAAAATCAAAATAAAATGTCTTATATTTAAAACCAGAGGAAGTATAATATATTTTCAACTACTTCACGCATATTAAGAAAAGGAGTTAAATTATTAAATTTATCAATAAATTTTAATATTTTTCACAATTTATTCTTATTAATTACATTATTTCTCATATTTTTTTATAACATTTATCTCTCCCCTACTCCCTCTCTCTAGTTCTTTTTTAGAAGAATCTTTTAACCAATTTCACTAGTACTATTAAGAATTCTAGTTAAAAGTGATTAACCTCAATATATTTGTATGAAATTTCAATTATTTTTCAAAATTATCCCCATTTGATGAAATTTATTAATAACACTTTTTTTCTCTTTTCAAGAGAATGACATTTAATATATTACTCCCTATGATCCTAAATACACAATGTTTTCTCCTGATCCTAAATATTGGACCATTTATAATATAAGAGATAATATTTATTATACATTTCTAGAAAATGTCCTCATTTAATGTATTTCGGAGAGAGAAAAAGAAATTAAATAAAGGTAATTTTAAAAAAACATAATTTTCAGAAAAATCGATATAGTTAACTAACTTTAACTCTTATTATCAATAAGTGTGATTCAGTGAAAAGAACCTTATATTAAGAATCTTATTCTTAATAAGTGTGATTCGATTAAAAGAACCTTATATTAAGGAGTGGAGAGAGTACTAACTGTTGATATAATTATCTACATTAATATCAATTGTTAACTATTAGGGCATTTTGGGAAAAAAATTAATGGTTTAGACAATTTCAAAAGAATCTTATATTAAAAAATTAAAAAAAGTCTCCTATAAAAAAAGATTGAATAAAGTATTTAATTATTAACCAATGGCATGAATGGAAAAGAATAATTATTACAATAAGCCTACATTTTAAATTAAATATTAGTTACGAAAGATGTCATGTATTTAAGACAGAGGATGAATATTATTAATGTATTGTATACTGGTATAAGTCTCTGCAAATCTTGCCCAAAGAAAGCCATGGGTAAATAGGGAAGAAATTAACAGCATTGTGATTTCGCTTAATTTGAGAAGCTAAGTTGTTTGATACTGCTTTGTTTTCGAATTATTTATAAATTTTGAATCATTCCACTCATATTCCTCATATTTTGTATAATACTATATGTCTTTTAATTTATAATATACTTTTAGTTACCACACAAGAACAAATTATAGTAGTTAATATTTGAAAAAATTACATCTTTTTCAAGTTATTCTAATTTAGTATAACTAATCTATGAAGTAAACTTTTTAATATTAACTAAATTTCATCATTTTTATGGGTATTTTGAATAAAACAAAATTAAATACAATACATAATCTGTAAAATATTTTACATTGTAAAAGATAAATTTCTCATAAACCAAAACAGGGGGAGTACATAAAAAATGTGTTTTTCTTTTGGAAAAATGTGTATATTTATTCCTGTATGTTTAAACCATGCTTGTTATTTTGGATAATTTTTTACTGAATATAAAAATATATACAAACAAATAGAACAACATAAAGAGACCCATAATTCACGCCATTACTCGTTTTCAGATCCAACGTGGCACCGCCTTTCAAAAACTTCAAAATGCTTAACCTACTAATCAAGAAAAGGACAAGTATTCCATTAAATAACCATTATTATTATGGTCACTAATAACCGTGCTAAGTGTAGCTGCAGATAAAAATTGTCAAATTCTTCAATTCAAACAAATGGATAAACACAATTTACTTGTCAACTTATATTGGAGTAGGGATTTATTTTTTATAAATACGTAAGTATAAAAGAACTATATGATTATATATAGTTAAAACGTAATATATGGTAAACATTTTATTTAAATGTATTTTACCATAAGAAGTTATTCGCTTATAAAGATAAAATATACCAACAAGTATGATTTATAATAAAAATATAATTAATTATTAGAAATTGGAATCTAGAAAGAAAGAAAAAACATACAAAAATGCCTAGTCGAGTATGTTAAATCGAGTCAAAGATACATTCATTTGAGTTTTTTTTTTTGTTTTTGGGCCACTGCATTCATTTGAGTTGACACATCTTTTTAAGCATAAAATTTTGAACTCCGATAAGGTTTTAAAATAATAATAATTAAAATAATTTTAAGATTATATTTTAAAAATTGAAATTTCACTTAACGATACGAAAAGGAAATAATAAATGAGTTTTAAAGGGTTAATACTTAATAATACATCAAAAGATTTAGCCCTTACCCTTTTTTCAAAAGGAAATTTTCATCCAGATAAGATTCTTCACCGACAAGATTTGAAAAATGAAAGAGGTTCGTTATTGGCCGAAAAGGGGGAAAAAAAAAGAAAGAGAGAATCGTTAAAGTAACGTTATTGAAGGATGCTTTTTTTTTTTTGGGTGAACGATGCTCCTATTTTTTTAATATTTTGATCTATATTTATATATTGAAAATATTAAATTAAAAAATCATGTAAAACTCAATATTTTAATTTAAAAGTAAGCCCATTTTAATTTAAGTTTGAATCATACTTTCTCTTTCATTGCAAAAATTTTATGTCAGTTGAGTTTTAGAAATTTATTAGTACCAACTGGAGAAATTTTTATTGGCTTTCAATCATATTTTTTTAATAATTTTTATGAATCTATATTGTTCATGGATATTAAACAAGTTTAGGGCAATGGGGCTAAATACAAATTGAGATAATGTTGCTCCTGACTTTGCCTAAAAATCGAACTGCATAAAAATTAATTGAACTTTTCTTTAATTCTCCCAAATTTTAGTGAAACGTTAGCCTAAACAAAGCAAGACAAATCAGATTTACGAGAATGAGTTCAAGGAAGTTGATTTTAATAAGAAAATAGATACCAGAAAGAAGAGAATCAACGTTTTACGAAAAAATGCCGTAGAGAAACTTCACAGGGTTCTGTGAAGCCATATGTTTTAGCGAACAATCTAAACCAAATCAACAAGAAAATCCATAAAAGGTGAGAATCAAATTAATTGGCCGATGATGCTGTCGCTTTGCTTTCTCTATTCTGTTACCAGGTTGATCCCTTAACTTGAGATTCTCGTTCACATTCTATTTCTCACTCTGCAAAGTTATATATATATATATATAAGAGATAGTTGTCATGTTTCTTTGCCATGTGCACCTTTTTATATAAGGAGCAATTTCATAATGTTTGCCTCTCCAAAATTCATCGGGTCATGTGGTTACTTGCAAGAAGTATGATGTAAATATATACAATATTCTTCTTCCAAAGTCTTAATATAAGAATTTTTTAAGCAAATTAGCTGGATTGAGGGAGAAAATTAAAGTTAGTTAACTATTTTAATTTTTTTAAAAAATAAATGCATTTTTTCAAAATTATGTTTATTTAATCTTTTTCTTTTTTTTCTTTATGATGAATTAAATAGAGACATTTTTTTTTATAAATATGTAATAAATATTATCTTATATTTTGAAAAAAGTCTTATATTTAAAATTAAGATAAAAAATTCTATATTTAGGATAAGAGGGAGTAATGTAATAACTATTATCTAATTTTGTTTGGTTAACTATCTAAACTAATTTATTTCTTTACTTTTTGAATTAAATAAAAAATTAATAAGGTTAAAAAAACTAAAATGTTCCTCAACGAACAACAATAGGGAGGAAGACAAAGGCAGGCACGGATGGTAGTTGGTGGCAAGATGCTATGTCTAGTAGTAGAGGATGGTGGCCAATGGTAATGGTGGTGGGGGGAGAGGAGGAGGGCGGTGGTGAGAGATTTTACTCAGGTCACATTAATGTATTGAGGATTGATTAGAGTTTTTAAAGTTAAACGAGATTGCCTTATTTATAGTAATGATCTGAGACAATTAAACGCATAAACTTACATTATATCAGTTTGCACACAATCAAATGTGGACTCTAGTTTTTCTGGTACAACTATATGACATTTGGCGTTACCAAATCATATTGAATTTAAATAGGGATAGTTTTCTAAATATAATGTTTTTTAATTCATAAAGTTCAAACAATCCAATTTATTGTGGAGTCCCTTTCAAAGTCCAAATTATTTTCTTAGTTAAACTTTCAAATCATATTATCCATGCTTCATTTTATTGTTATTGCTTAAACTATTATTTTTTATTTGCTAATAATGTTCAATATACTTTTCAATTTTTTTGAAAAAAAGTAAACGTAGTATTGTTCCCAAGTTTCATTTATCATTAACGAAAGTATCAAATCATATGCATACTTTAGTTGAATTGGTTTTGTTTGAGTCCCTGTAGTTTGTTTTAATTTTTTACTGTAGTTCCTATATAGTTATTTTGGTTATTTTACTTGTTTGTTATAGTTGGTTTGTTTTAATTTAGTTCCTATATAATTATTTTGGTTATTTTACTAATTTCGTCTCGTGCTTTATAGGAAGAGGCAACAGTGAACATCCCAGAAGGAGTACAGTTCTAGTAACAATCACCATGATCATTGCTATCCAAGGAAAGCTTGAATGAGGATATCTGTGAGATAATATTTGGAGGTAAGAGATCAACAAATTTATTCCATTTCCAGCCAGTCAACCTATGATAATAGTCAACTATAGTTTTGTTTAGATTATCATAAGTTACTTCAGTAAAAGCTATGTTCTTAAGAAGACCTAGCTCTCCAATCCAATGGTCAGTCCAAAACTTAACTTCAGAGACGTTACTCGGGTTGAGGGCAATGTGAATTTGGGTATCCTCCCATGCCTTGGCTATACTTCTCCAAAGATATGAACATGACCTGTGTTTGAAAGAGACAAATGTGCATTCTGTCCACTCGTACTTAGCTCTTAAGACATGTACCTAGAGCAGATTTGGTTTAGCAATCAGTTTGAAAGCAAGTTTAAAGAGGAATCCTCGATTTTGACCTTCAATATTCTTAATACCACAACCTCCATTTTTAAGAGGTTGACATATCTCCTTCCAAGAGAGAAGACTGATGTAGTTATGAGAATTAGTACCCCCTCAAACAAACTTCCTAATAAGCTTCTCAATTTTGTGAATTCAAGATGACGGTAACATGGTGGATTGCATGGTGTAAAATGGGATAGAGGAAAGAACCGATTTAGCCAAGGTAATTTGACCAGCTAAAGACAGCAAATGAACCTTTCGATCAGCAAGCTTCCATTGAATTCTCTCAATGAGATAGCCATAGGTATGTTTAGTGATATGACCATGCAAGAAAGGAACCCCTAGATACCTTCCAAGTTTTGTGTTACATTGGTATACCAAAACATTACATATGGATATGGCATCTGAATGAGAAACATTTTTTGAAAAAGAAAATCTTTATTTTGGCTTGGCTAATATTGTAGCTAGAGGCAGTACAAAAAGCAGCAAGAACATTCTTAACATAGTCAATACTACCTTTGTCAATGGTACTAAAAAAGAAGAGATTATCAGCAAAAAATAGATGGGAAAGAAGGGGACCTTTCATACTAAGCTTTATTGTTTGCCAAGCACCACAATCCACCTCAGAGACTGTAGCTTGGGAGAGTTTTTCCATACAAAGTACAAATAGGTAAGGTGAAAGAGGATTGCCTTGCTTAATGCCATGGTTGGGAATGAAGGAATTTGTGGCAAAACCGTTCCATAAGACTTGCATAGACACAGACATGAGGCAATGCATAATAATTTTGGTAAGATTAGCAGGAATACTTGCATCCTGAAGGCGTCTTCAATAAAATCCCATCTTAGATGATCAAAAGCTTTTTTCATATCAACTTTGATTGCAAGCCAGCCCTGTTTACCTTTCTTCAACTTCATAGAGTGGATAGCCTCCTACGCAATAATAATGTTATCAATGATGTTATGCCCTTTAATAAAACTTGATTAATATGGAAGGATTAGTTGAGGCATCATAGGCTTCAAATGGTTAGCAATGATCTTGGTGATGATTTTATAGGAAACATTGCAGAGGCTAATAGGACGAAAATCCTTCATAGGTTTAGGGACCTTTGTTTCGAGAATCACAGCAATGAGAGTTTCGTTGAGAACAGACGGGAAAGTATCTCCGTCAAAGAGATCTTTAATTATTGTAGAGAGAGGGACCAACTATGTCCCATTAATGCTGAAAGAAAAGGGCATGAATATCATCATTACTAGGCGATTTTAAAGTACTCATCTCCATCAGAGTTGATCAAGTTTCTTGTAAAGAGACAGGTATATCCAGATCTCTTATAAAAGAGTTAAGGATATGAGGGAAAGTATGAATAATAGTAAAAGTAGATAGGGGAGTATCATCAATGGCGTAAAGATTCATGAAGTAATTCCTGGCCATATCACGGAGGATATTTTCATCTGAATCCCAAGTCTTATCCTCATCCTAAAGAGAGAGATGACGATTCATATGAGTTCAAATGATGGCTTTTTTGTGGAAGTGTAAGTTGTTCCAATTACTAAGTCGAAGCTACTGACCATGAGATTTTTGCATACATAAATCTCTTTTTGGAAACATATTTCTTCATATTCAGACGAAAGGCTTTGTTCAAGATTAATAAGGAAGAGGGAAAAGTGTTGAGCTTCCAGAGTTTTCTAAAGACCAGTTAGATGTCCTCAAAGGATGCGTTTCTTTTTACCAATAGATCCAAACGTTTCCTCATTCTAGAGTTGGGCTTGCTTTTTAAAAGCAGCCAAATTATTAATAAAATTGTTGTTTGAGGCCCAGGAATCTTTAACAAGTCTGGGAAAGTCATCATGATAGAGTCATGAGGCAAGGAATTTAAAATTCCTGTGGGGTTAAGTAGCATTAGATCTAGGGCCTAGAGAAAGTAGGAGAGGCCTATGATCTGATTGCATTTTTGGAAGATGGTAGATAGAAGATGAAAGGAACATTTAGGCCCAAGAGCAATTTTAGAGAGCCCTATCCAATTAGACTAATAGAGTGCCTCTGCTCCATGTTTATTTGGGGCCAGTAAAGCCCAAGTCTAAGAGCTCATGCTAATCAATGAAGGACTAAAAAGAGAGATAAACCAATCTAAGACTTTGTGAACCTCTTTTCCTTTCATTGATAGCGAGTGTGGCACTAAAATCACCATACAAAAGCCAGTGATCATGAATGTTCCTTATGAGATACGAGAGATCTCTCTAGAGAAATTCTCAAGTAAAAGAGGTAGGGCTCTCATAAATAGCAGTGAAAAGAAAAGACTTTTGCTCTGAGGTGTGAGTGACAGAGGTATGTGCAAATTGCCTATGATTATGGAGAATTTGGATTTCAACAGAATTATTCCAAAGGATCCAAATCCCGCTAGAGAAACCCATGGCTTCAACCTGTGAGAATGACAAAAACCAATTTTCCTAATTGCTTTATCTGCTTGAGAACTAGAAATTCATAGTTGCACCAAAACAACAATATTAGGCTCGTATCCTTTAGTAAAGGATTTGAGGACATTGTGAAACTTATTAGCAGCTGCCCTTTGGCAATTCCAAACAAGAATAGACATGAATAGGAAAGGAATTTAGTGCTTGATATCTGAGCAGTCAGTGATATCATCATCTTTGAAATGGCCAGAGTTGCCAAGTTCTTCATTTTTTGATAAATATTTGTGAAGACCACTTTCAACAGCTCTAAGTGTGGCATAGGATGGGCCCACAGACGGATCATGATTATAAGCTGCCATATTTTTTATTTTGAAGCTTGTATTGAGTTTAATACCTCCAAAACAAGATGGGTCTAGAGGCTTGGGATTGACTTGGCCAATGGGTGTTCTTGGAGAAGAGTAGTTGGGCTTAATAGAGTTCCCTTCATTTGGGCCCACTTCCAAAATGGGTTTGTGCAGTTGATCCGTACTCGAGATATTAACCACATTGTGCATTTCATTGTCTAGGGTTATGGCCACTTGTATTTCCTCATAAGCACGAGAATTAAAAATGGTACCCTTCTAACATTGACCTTTCTCTAAACGAACGGTTGTGGTAACGGGTTTTTTATCCTTTTTTGCATGACCATTTTTCGCATCAGAGTGCATCTTAGATGGTGATTGAACCTTATCCTCAGGATTGGTCATTCTCATCTCAATGGTTGTCTATTTCTCTAGGGCTAAGTGATCTTTCGAATCCTCATTGTTGGCTAGTAGTGCAAATCGTGAGCCATTTCCACCTGTACTAACAAGTGGTATCTTCCATACAAACTTCTCAGTCCTACACCCCTTCCTCTGTGCATGCATCTACTTGCCATATACTGCTTCTCTATTCACTCAACTAGGTGAAGGTAGGGGAGTAATCGCTAGTGGTTGCGGCGGTGCTATGGGGGAGGAAGTTTTTTGGGCATTAATTTTTTCCGAACAACTTTGTTGGATGTGACCATAGCAACCACAGTATAAGCAAATTGAAGGAAGCCCTTTATATTCAACGAATATGGTAAAGCCATCAGCCTTCATTTTTGAGATTAAGGGTTTGGTTAAATCAATCAAGACTGTCAGTCTTGCAAATTTCCCCAATCTCCAGATTCCATGTTGTAGTCGACTCTTACTACTTTGCCAAGTAAATGACCAATTGTACGCATAATATTCTTCTGATAGTATCTAGCTGGAAGACCTGGCAACCTTACCTACCCCAAAATCTAATTAATTGTGTGATTTTGAGGTAGGAAAAGGAGGGATGATGGTTGAACAGAGAGATAATGTCCAAAAAGGACCATGGACCATTGATAAGAGCATTTTGAAAATTTGAAGCATTAGAAAATTTAACAATGAAACACTCTTCTTTAAGATCAATAAGCTGGAGAGTATCCAAACTTCGAGAGATTCACCAGATGTTCTTTTAAGGAATAATAACTAATCCTTCTACCTTTAAGCTTTATAACAACAACAAATTTCATACTCTTGTTGAGCAAGTCAATAACTTTGTTTGAGAAGTTGGTAGAAGGTATGAGACCATCTTGGGTAATTGAGACATCACCCTCAGCAAGGGTAATTTCATCTTCTTCCTCCATAACTCTTTTCCCCATAAGCTTCTCTTGAAGTTAGGTATCTGGTTCTTAGGGTTACCCATGTTTTCTTGCTGCATCTTAAGGTTTCCAATGCCTTAGGAACTACCTCAGCATCAATAGCCATTTGGCTAGTAAGAAAGCAATCAGCATCCATGGTCATCTCTCTATTCCCTTCACATATCCTAACTTTCTTGGTTGATCGATTTTCTTCGGGTAATGGCGGTGGTTCATCTTTCTCCTTCATAGCAATGTCCAGAGACCGTTCCATTTCCTCTTGGGTCGACGGACTTTTTTATTATTATTATACCACTATACTATATAGCTCAAAATGGAAAGCATGACAAATGGAAATATGCAATCATACAATTTAAAAGGGGGGAAAAGGCTTACACTAGAACATTTGGAACAAGCTTAAAAACTTTGTGCTGTGTTACTTGTTATAGGGGATTGAAAAAATATTCTCCTTTTAAGGAATGAAAAGACGATGTATACATGTATGTATGTATAATATTTAGTAATTTATTAATTTATCAATTATTAATTAATTATAATTTTTTTATTAATTATTTGTTAACTGTAAATAGTTTTTATTATATATTTTTATTATTAAACCACGTGTTAGTGGATGATGCTTGTAAATACCGTATTTTGTCCGGGTAATTTTAAAAATATATATAAATATAATAATGATAAAAAATAAAAAATAATAATAATAATAGACGAATAAATAAATAATAGAAAATGCAAAAAAAAAAGAGAAGAAAGAGAAAAATAAAAAAGAAACAAAACAAAAACAAAATAATATATAAATAGATAAAAAATATATATAGTAAATAAATTAACCAAAAAATAATAATAATAAAAGAAAATATAAAATATATAATAATAAAATTATTTTGGGCCGAAATTCGGCCCAAAATCTAAAATATATTTAAAAAAAAAAAGACCAGATTGAGCTAAAACCACTTCAGCCCAATGTGTCACGAGCCCTCAATTGGGCTCGTGGACTGGTCCACAGAAGGAGCCTTAGGGCTCAAGAAGGAGGCTGAAAGAAAGGGACTCAGCCGCAAAGAAAAGGGGAGGGGGTCTGAGGAAAAGAAAAGGAAGAGGGGGCTAGGGCTGAAAAAAGGAAGGAGGCAGCAGGTGAGGGATGGCCGCGAGGGAGAAGAGAAGGGCCGCGTGAGACAGAGGGAGGATGAACCACAGCGGGAGCTCGAACCCGAGGGAACCAAAGAAGAGGGAGTTCTGAACAGCGAGACAGAAACCGAGGGAGCCATGGTGGAGCTCAGAGGAAAAGGCAAAAGGGAGACCGGACGAGATTTGGAGCCCAAGTGTTCGTGAGGCAGAGGAAGCCTCTGAGCAGAGGCTCAGGTTCGTGAGAGCGTGGAGTTGAGGACACGATGCAAAGGGGCAACCACAATGGCCCTGTACGGGTGTCAGAGGAGAGGGCACAGGCAACGGTCCGGACCGCGAGACGAGAGGCACAGAGGAGAGAGGACTACAAAGGGAAAAGGAGAGAGCATGAGGTTGCGAGAAGGAGACAACCTGAAGGTGCAGAAATGACAAATCGCCCCCCTCCATTACTCCGTACTCGGTACAGCAGAGTAGTGGGAAGGAGACAGCGTTCGGCGAGCATGATTTGGTGAGATACAGGACAAAAGGAGAGGGCACCTGAAATGGGACTGAAAAAAAAGCAGTCACCCGTTCGGTCTCGGGTGGAAGACCACTCGCGGGAACTCTATAAGAGCCGAGAAGGAGCCCAGTGGTAGGAGGCTTTTCTTTTGGGGGCAGAGACAGAGAGAGAGTGGAAAATTTTTGGAGAAAAAAACTAAGAGGCCGAGGGAGGTACGCCGAGGAGCAAAGGACTGGGAGACTAAGGCTCTGTTTGGTTCAACCGGGGGAATTGGAGGGGAGGGATTGGAGAGATTTTAAATAAGAGGATTGAAGGGGAGGAGATTGGAGGGATTTTAAAATTTCCTTGTTTGGTGGAATTGAAGGGGAGGGAATTGGGGGGATTTTAATGAAATCTTGTTTGGTTCAGGAGGGAATTGGAGGGGATTGAGTTATAATTACTCAATTCCCTCCAAAAAATCCCAATTTGGGGTGTTTTAAAATGGGGAGGGGGAAGGGGATTTGAGGGGATTAAATTCCCCCCAATCCCCTCTAATTTTTTAGCCAAACAAAGGGAGGGGATTCAATTCCCTCCAATCCCCTCCCCTCCCCTTAAAAACACCCGAACCAAACGGAGCCTAAGGGGGAGGCTCTGAACAAAGGTGAAGACAAAGAGAAGGAAGGAGGGGAACCGAAGCAACGGCATACAGTCAGTGTCTATGATTTAGGGGCTTCAATTGGTAATCTTCATTTCCAATTTTAAGCTTTATGTAACTGGTTAGAACAAGTTTAGGAATGAAATGGCTGGTCAACTGAAGTATGTGCTTGATATTCTGTTTTACTGCCCAGGGACTGAAACTGGGTATTATAATGTAGTTTGCACTGTTGGTTCACCATGCATGCTACGAATGAATTTGACTCACCTCTCGGGATCTGTTGAGTCTTCTTCAAAGTGTTTGATTTTCTTTGAGAATAATGTCTCTTTTCTCTTTCATGGGCATCAGAATTGGTTTATCTGCGCTTTATTTCTGAGTTATCCTCTTTCCCTATAAAGAAAGGATGTTTGAGTTTTGAGGAGGTTTCTGAATTTTGTTATGTGAAAATGATAACATAATTTGGACCTGTGGGATACTCCTGAATGGCACTCGATGAAGTGTTTGGGAAGGAGATAGATTAATTATGATTTGGATGTTGTTTGGTTTAGAAACTTAGTTTAATATCCTCATTTTAAGTGCCTGATAGCTCTGCTTGTGTCTTTGGTTGCTTCTCCCTTCCTTGGTCTGTGTTCTTGTATGGTTTTTTCATTGAAAACTGGATCTGGGTGACTGAAATCAGACTCACATGCTTTATTGGTTGTCTGCAACACCCTCTGTTTTGTAATTACTTGGCCTTGCATACATTCTCTTAGGTAAAAAGATATACTTAAGGAACATACATATGATTAGTTGATTTGAATGTGAACACTCTAGAGGCTCTTTGTGCTTTGTGCCGTCAATTTTGATCCCATGTTCATATCTGTGTTAAGGTTCATGCATGCCAGTTGGAGATCAAATATTGGTTTGATGGTAATAAGACCAAAGGAAATTAAATATTGGTTCTGGCTTAATAAAATCTGACCATGGCTATTTGTTCACTAAAATAATTTGCTGAAGTTAGCCGTTATTTCCACACCTATTGGGTGTTTGAATTGATTGGATATTTGAATTGATGATTAGAATTCTTTGAGTCAACGATCCGCTTCTTGGAACCTTTGGAATATTAACGGGTTGGTCAGTTTAACTTTTCATTTTAAGCTAATTTCCCTTCTTCATATGTGCGTAGTGTTGGTCAGTATTGCCATGAGTGAGGAATTACCATAGTATTCAAGGTGAGCACGTAAGCACAAATCATCAGCAAATTATGAGTGATCAAATCACCATATAAGCTGTTTAGTTTGGAAATTAATGTTGAAAAAAATAAAACATAGGAAGGTGTTTCACTTTAATCTTTTGTTAAAAAAAATGTATATATATAATACTATTCCAAGTGTAAAAAAAAAAGAAAAAAATAATAAATAAAGGGATTTTTAATGATTTTGTTTTCTATTTTTCACAACTTTAAAATAGGAAATATAAATAAATAATAAAATACAAATATTTTTTTACAAATAAATAATATATATATATATATATATTGAATGTGGCAAATTTTATCCTCATCCCTTTGAGTATTTTATTTTTTATAGAATAATAATGAAATGGGGTGTTCTAAATGCATTTTCTTTTAAATAAGTACACAAATATAAATAATAAGTAATAATAAATAAATAAGAAAAATGTAGAATATATACATAAAGGTCATATTTTTAAATTCCTTTTTACCGCTTTTCTTTTTATAAAACAACCATAATCATATTTATTTTTATATATAAAAATGATTTCATTTTTCCAATTTTATCTCTTAAGTCTTTTTTACCTTTTGCCTTGGATGACATCACCGTGAGCATGTAAGCACAAATCATCAGCAAATTATGAGTGATCAAGTCACCATATATGCTGTTTGATTTTCATTTAAAATTTTTCTTCTTGTATATTTGCCTCGAGTGGTAACACCGAGAATATTTTAAATACAAATTAGTAACTTGTGAGTGAACAAGTCGTTACATATGCTGATTATTATTTTCCAAAACATTAGTAATGATCACATTTTTTTAATTTATTTTTTTAATAAATAGGTGTCAAAATGATGTTTGTAGTAAATATATATATAAATAATATAATATAATAAAAAAATTTATTTGTACAAAAAAAATTTATTTATTTTCTTTCGAACTTTTTGTGCCTTTTTATCTCGAGTAACACTACCGTGGACACTTAGGTATCAATGGGTAAATGTGAGTGATAAAGTCACCACACGAGCCAATTGGTTTTATTTTGTGAAAATAAAATTGTTTTTAAATATCTCCTTTTCGAATCAAGATAAAATGTTCAAAAGTCACACATAATCTTAATACTTTAAAAAAAAAGAAAAAAACATATATTCTTTCTTTTTAAGAATTGATTTTGTAGAAAAAAAACAACAAAAAAATAATAATAAATGAAAAGAGCAAATAATGGAAAATAATCTGTATTTTACAAATTAAAACATACCAACTAATTCTGAAAATTGTTTTCTTTGTGGAAAGACAAAATTATTTTCTATAAACCTCTCTTTTCAAAGAAAATATATAATAAAAAATATCAACCCAGTGACACGCTTTTTTAGTCCGAACTACGTCTACTTTGATCCCTATCATAGGGTACGTAAGCCCTAAACTCTAATTCTGGGTCAAGTCCACTTTTGTAAATAAATAATATTTTTCTCTTAATTTATTTTTCCCAACTTTTTATATTTTCATTTCATTCTTCATTCTCATTTTTACATTTTTCTTATTTTTATATATATATATTTTTTATTTTTGCATGTGAATGGTTAAAGGGCAGCTAAAATAAACTTTTTAAAAGCCATAAAAATTGCATGATCAACCTAAGGTAACTGTTCATAGGAACGGGTGTTGTGGGGGGTGCCTAACACTTTCCCCACTCACAATCGTACTTCCAAACCCAACTCTGATTCGCAGACCATCCTTGTCCTTTTTATTTTTTTGTTCCAGTTTTCCAAAATTTTGGTGGCGACTTCCTCCAAAATTGGCCTTCGTCGCGCGGGCCGATTTCTCTTTTTCTTTTCTTTTCCAGCGCCATCTGTGTCGCATCCCGGGTGTGACAATGCTATATTTAGATACTTCTAACGTTTCTTCTTTTTTAAGATACGAAATGTTATATCTTTTTAAATAAATATTAAAAAAAATAGTTGTTGATGAGTAATAATTAGAGAAATATAATAAATATTTCACAAAAAAAAGAAAGACAGCAACTATAGTAAACCCAATGTACTGTTGCTAATTGTTAAGAAAAAATGTTAATGATGACTTTTCACCGGAGTATTTAAGAGGAACTTTGATCTTCAATATGCTTTATTGGCAATAATATTTACTTAATTTTTTTAAAAAAATTACAGTTATTAAAAGAATTAAGAGAATTCCGAACAACTAAAAATTTAAAAAAAGTATTGGAAATCAAACAAAAAGGAAAACAATAGGATAAAAGGATATAAAGAAGAAGAGTGAAGCATGATGTGATGGATAGAACAAACGAGGACGACAAAACAAACTTAGGCGCAGGACACCACAGAGTAAGATGACAAGGACGACAAAACGACACTCCTAATGCGTTTGCATTAGTCGTTTTATGTTTTATGGTTGTTACTCGCTAAACTAATAATTAACAAGGAGAGGAACTTTCTAAATCTTAATTTATTTTAAGGAATTTTTTTTTTGTTTTGAAAACAAAGAGATGGAAATGTGAAATTCGTTATTATGATAAAACAATTTCTTATCATCTAAACTTTTTTTTTGGCCAAAATCTAAAATTAATATATCAGTATTTTGCCAAATGGACGTTATATAATATATATATATATATATATATCATCACATCATGTAAGAGGTTTAAAAAAAAACACATGAAACTAGATGGAGTAAATACTCTAAATAAACATTATGAAAAAAATTCAAACTTAATGCAAATTACTTACATTTCTCATCACTAGCTCATATATGTCAATTTAATTTAGCATAATTATCTAATACATATTTTTATTAATATTATTGTGTCTGAGATTTTTTCTAAAAAAATTATTGTCAAATTACTTGAGACGGAATTATTTAAAATAATGGGTATAAATTAACTATCACAATTAATGATTTTGAGACAAGGATATTTTTATTTATATTTTGAAAGAAAAAATTAGTCTTTTCCCTTACATTTTTATAATAAAAATACTTGTGTTCATGTTTAAAAGTAGTTTTATTGGGGAAAATTAGACACATTTTCTTGGACATTACATATAATCTAAAATAAGTAACACTATATTCAATTATTCATATATAGTTAAGGGTGCGACAATTAAAGATTTAATAGTATACACACACGCATACATACATACATATATATAGGTGATTTAATTAAAGGGTAATAAGACCAAAGTAGTGTGAACAAAATTGTAATTTGAAAATGAATGAAATGGCATAAAGTGTGTATATATATATATTATATATAGAAATGAATGGGTTAGATGCATTTGAGACAGATGGAGCATATATGTGAAAGGGCATGAGAAAGCTCACAGCATCGTGAAAAAAGTTTGAACAATTGTCTACTTTTTGGTTCGCAATGTGTTTGAAAGTTGTGACACTCCGGTCAATATATGCTCCTTTTTCCCTCCTCCTCGTAGTTTCTTTTCGTCATTTTGAAGCTTTTATACTTTCCTTCTCTCCTCCTTCTTTTCAATTTGCTTCATGAATAAATTAAATTATGAAATAGTAATTACTATATGCTAGCTTCACAACAATATATATTGTTGACCTTCAAAAATAAGATAATCAATTATACGATTTTCACGAAATCAAAATTTTTAGTTTCATGCAAGAAGTGTACACATGCAAAAGTAAATCACTCATCAATATTTAAATATAACAGATCACACTATCTATATATAACTCGTTTCTCATAATTGGCCCAAAATCAATTTTTAATTTTTTGTTCAAGGTTCATTCTGTAAACAACTAGAAATCACATTCATGATTATTACAATTATAAAACAAGTGGGGACCATACATAGTGAGTTATAATTATAGAGATCATAGTTAAAAAATGATTATTATGATGATCAGGCTAGGATATGAAATTAGGCATTATCGCCTCACGATTGCATGGTATTTACAAAAAAAGATGTCTTTTCATAATTAATTGGGCATAAAGTGAATTTGGTTGGTGGTTGGTTGTGTGTACGAGGGAAGGGAAGGGAAGGGAAGGTTCATCATGATGGGAAATACAAGAGGAAGTGAATAATGATGACAACAGAGAAACGTAATTCATTCATTTCAATATTTTCACAGTTGACTGTGATGACAAGCCAATCATGTTTTCGGAATCTGTCTTTTTGCCCTTCACACTGACATTTAACTCACATCAATTCGAGCATATATAATTCATTATAAATTCGAATACTAAAGTCAAATATATTGACCTTTCTTCTATTTTAATTTGCTTTAATTTAATTATAAAAACTTACAAGAAACTTTTCTAAACTAAAAAAAAAAATGGGTTATACCATCACTATAGAATATGACAGCCTCCCCAAATCCAAATTCTTGGACACCAACCTTTTATACTTTTGGTTTACAAGTATATATGTATATTGAGTATTTTTTAGGTGAGAATAGTTATATAAGATTGGGAGAAAGATATTCCTGGATATGATATATATAGCACCGGCCAGCATATATTTATTAGAACCTTTTGGAAATCTGATATGTAAATTAAGTCGAGAATAAAGATGGCAATGAGGTAAGATAGGGGATGGAATAAGTTCCCTAGATTCTTCTTATTGAGTTATTTCTAGTTGATTTATTTTTTCTTTTGGGTTTGATTGATTTTCTGTCGTTGGAGTTGGAGTTTATAGTTATATAAGAACTCCTAACATGAAAATCTGACAAGTTGTCTGGTCACTGAATTTATATATATCGATCGTATGCTCCTTCGCTTATTTTTTCAATGTTAATATCCATTTTCCTTTGTGGAAGATAAATCGTCCCTATCTTATGGAGATTCCCATCTTATAACATTTTAAGATGAGTAAATAGTATCATTATTATTAGGATTTTTCAGATATATGAATAATTGAATATTGTAGAATATTTGTTTAAAAAATTAAACATTTGTGAGTGAAAGAAAAATTTTTAGATACTAAAAAATTATGAAGCCAAAACAATAGTAGTGTTTGCTTGACAGACATTTCCTTATTCTGTTTAACTTAATTTTGTGTTTTCGTCGGGGATAAGATGAGGAAATTATTGAATATTGATGAGTGAGAAAGAAAGTTATCAGTGGTTATATTTTAGAGTTTTAGGCAATAGAGAAAGATAGCAGTGTTGAAATGTCATGTCGTGAGTAATAATATTTGTCGTGGCATTCATGATCCATGCACGATTAATAATATAAATGGAATTATAACTAGATTCAGTTGTAATAGAAAGAATTAGAGCCAATTAACTATGATATTTTAGATTCAATCACCGTCTGTAGAAAATATTTTTTATCGGAACTTGATTTAAATTAATTAAAATCTAAAATAATAATTAAATACTAGATGTTATTATAAAAAATATATAAATAGAAATTATTAATATATGAACATATCAATATTAATATTAATATAAAATATAAAATTTATTGTATTAAGGTATGGTAAGATTTATTTTTAAGAAAATTTTTGTAATATAATAAAAAAATCATGTATTCTAATTTTAAAATCAATAAAATTAATTATTAATTAATTAATCAATAGTAAAATATAAAGTACTATCTCTATGACAATTGTGCAGTGAGTATTTGAAAATGTGTGTTGTTGAGCTAAAAGGAGAGGGCAGGTGGGGAAACCGAGGCATAGAGGTAGGGTGGGGGCCATCAGGGGGGCCAATTTCCTCTTTTTCCTTGATTGCCGATATTTTTGTTTTGTTTTGGTCATTTTTCAGCCTTTCTTTTTTTTTTTTAATTGTAATTTTAATTTTAATTTTATTATAAAAAAAAATATTTAAAAATTTCTATATAAAAATATTATTAAATAAACATTATAAATACTGAATTCAGTTGATTTAAATTAAAAATTTAATTTATAAAAATATTAAATTTTTAATTTAATTCTTAAAAGTGAATATTTTCGTATGGAATCCTTAAATATCTCTCTTCCTTTATAGTATGTGTATTGTTTACGAAATTACCAAATTCTCTCTCCCCCACCAGTAACTAGTAACTACTACAGCTGGCAGGCCGCGTCGATCTGATCCGATGCGTTAGCGTTAGCGCTGCTTGCTTCCAATACAGTTACTGGAGAGAGAAGGAGAGAGAGAGAGAGTGGAAGCATCAACAAGACAATAACCGAAGGGGCCACCATCAGTAACTGTTTTTCCTTCCTCCCTCTTCACCCTGTGCCTGTGTGTGGAATGGCGTGCGCCTCCCCCAGGCCCCAACCCTCTCCTTCCTTTTCTCTCTCTGTTTCTTTTTTTTTTTAAATAAAAACTTGTGATGTGTTTAAATCCTTCCTATAAGTATTTATAGTAAAAAAGATTATTTATAGAAAAATTTTTAAATATATTTTAAAATAAAATAATTATTTATAATTATTATTCTTAAAAGTTACTTTTTTATTTAAAGAATTATTCTCAAATGCTATATATTTTTTATTTTTTTATAATTATTCATTTTTTTATAATTACTTATTTTAATTTTTTTTCATTCAATAATCACTTAAACTTTTAAAATTTAATTTTTTTTCAAATTACTTATAAAATAAAAATATTTAAATATAAATTACTTTTAAAAAAATCACTTTGACACAAATATATTTAAATATTTTTACCTCATAAATAATTTTTAAAAAAATAAATATATTTAAATTTTAAAAATTTAAATAATTATTATATAAATAATAAGAAGAGAAAATAAAATAAATGATTAGGAAAGAATAAATAGTTATTATAAATAAAAAAATTAACTTCTTTTATAATTATTTATTTAATATATAAATATTTATTAAAAAGTTGAGGAATTTAACAACTTTACAAAATAAATAATTATATTCCTCCCTGAGTGCTTACTCTCTTTGACCAATCAAGCTGGTAGTAAATCACTTACCTACTTCGTGTCTTGTACTGTTTTACATTTTTTTCTTTTTTTTAATATATCCAATAATACATAACTGCCATTATAAGAGTTGAATTTTTTACTTGCCACATTATTATTTTTTTGGCCTGAAATTCGTCACTAAGTTACGAGATTATATTAATCGTTTTTATTATTTTAAACAATATATAATGTGAAAATATCATTTTTAAAAATCGTAGAAGCCAAGGAAAGAAAATCACAGTGGCAGTCTAGAAATTTTCTGAAAGATAAAGGGCCATCCTACAGCGACAGCGGTGTCGTATTCTCGCTGCCCGGCTGCCCCCATCTTCCTTTAGTAGCGAACCAACCTGTTACTTTATTTTGTCTTCTTTTTCATTTTTTTCCCTCATTATATTTATCTTCCTCCTCGCGTTTTGACCGTTGCTTTTCTTAACGTCTCTCTCTCTCTCTCTCCCCCTCTGGTTCTCACTCTCCCTCACTAATTCCCTCGGCTGATCAAAGCTCCGTCCCGTTCCGCCGGCAATTTTCAGGCACGCTTCTACAATCTCCATCTCCGTTCTTTATCAGCTTTTTCTTTCTGCATTCTTACCCGCTTCTTCATCTTCTTCTTGTCTGCATCACTAATAGTTGTTGCTTATCCCACTCTTGGAGCCAAAAAAATCGTGAAGGGTGTGCTGGAAATTTTCATCTTTCTCAAAATTTCGATGCCGATGATCCATTTTTTTCCCCATCTACAAAATGTACACGCTGATTTTATGTTTCTCGGCACTTTTATAGCACTTGATAATTTATTTTCATATTTCGAACCTTTACTTTTTTACCTTTTTGTATTTTCTAAGCTACACAACAATGCCGCTGTCTTTTCTTTAATTTGTTGCTACATGAACTTTTCCTAATTTCAACCTTACTCATAGTCTCCTGCATTTCTGCACATTGAAATGATAATTTTCTAGTCTGCGGTTCACGGTCATTTTCTGCTTGTTCGGCTCACACTGGTCAAGTGTTTTTCAATGCTCTTTATGATGTTGTACAGTTTTCGCTTTGCGTTGGATTTAAGAACTTCAAGTGTTTGTTTATTTAGCTCTGAGAAATGAAATATCCCAGATCGATATTTTTTCATGATATCGCGTAGTTTGTTTCTGTAGAAGGCAGAGGGATGACTCTTAGAATCTCCTTCAGATGCTCCTGTTGTGAAAGTCTGACTTTCATAAACCCTCCCTTCTAGTGACTTGAACATAAAGAAAAGCATCATACTTCTTGACATTGATGGTTTTTTTTTAATTGAAATATATTAGTTTTATTTCTCTTTTGATGATGACATATATATTGTTGTGTATGGCAGAAAACATTGGTGAATTATTTATGAATCTAGCGAGATCTGAAGCAAGATTCTCCTTTGATTTCCCTTTCAATGCAAGCCTGAGATAGAAGAGGAAACCCAGAGTAAGAGATATGGGATGTTCTCAATCAAGGCTAGATGATGAAGAAGCAGTTCAGCTTTGCAAAGATAGAAAACAATTTGTCAAACAAGCTGTTGAGCAAAGAACTCGCTTTGCTTCGGGACACATGGCATACATCCAGTCTATGAAAAGGGTCTCAGCTGCTCTTCGTGATTATATTGAAGGAGATGAACCACGTGAGTTCTTGTTAGATTCCTTCATAACCCCACCTTTCACACCTGTGAAGAAAAAACCCAATCCTGGCTTCATTCCCATATCATCAAAATCCTTCACACCAACAACTATCGAGTTTAAACCAAATTCTTCAACACTGAAAGTGAATTACCTTATGTCAAGTTATACTCCAGCAGTTTCAGTTGAGGAGAGGCCTCAGTCACCAGAAATAGTAAGAATGGAAACGTATTCCCCTATGAACCAGCAGTATGGTGTTGATAGTTTTTTTGGTATGCAATCCTCACCTGTAAATCCCTCAATCTTTTCTTATTCTCCGAACAACAGACCCAGCATTCCTCCTCCTTCACCTCAAACTTCCCAATGGGATTTCTTTTGGAATCCGTTTTCATCATTAGACAACTATGGTTACCCGACCCGCAGTAGCTTAGACCACACAAATATGGATTATGAGGCCAGAGGATTGAGGCAGGTCCGAGAAGAAGAGGGAATACCAGAGTTGGAAGAAGATGAAAATGAACAAGAGGAGTTTGTTGGAAAGAGAAATGTAACACAGGAAAGAAACAAAATTGATGTAAATTCCTCCAAAAAAGAAAAAGGCACGGTTGAAGACGTTGATGATGATGACGACGACGACGACGATGGTGATGATGACGACGATGAGGGAACAGACTGCGAAACTGAGACAAAGTATGAAATCAAAGACTCACAAGTCCATGGTGGTACAAGTTTTGAAGTATCAAAAGCGCAAACTGCAGGTCACATTGAATCTAGCCGTAAGGATATGACAATTGGCAATCAACAAACTAAAGAAGAAACACCGGGCTTTACTGTTTATGTAAACCGAAGGCCAACAAGCATGGCAGAAGTGATCAGTGATGTTGAAGCTCAGTTCACAATAGTATGCAATGCAGCCAATGATGTCTCAGCATTATTAGAGGCTAAGAAAGCTCAGTATTTACTAACATCTAATGAACTCTCAGGTTTGATGGAATTATAATGTTCGTTTTGCCACTTTCCTGCTAATGGATTTCAATTTAATTATTTTTGTTTCAGTCATATGTGTGCAAAATTAACCAGAATACAAAATCATTTTTTTTTTGCAGCAACAAAACTGTTGAATCCGGTGGCTCTGTTCCGGTCAGCTTCTTCACGCTCTTCCTCATCAAGATTTTTAATGAATTGTTCAAGCACCAGAGAAGAAGATTATAGGAGCAATAACGATCTCTCGGAGGACTCCTGTATGTTTTCTGGTAGTCATCATTCGACACTGGACAGGTTATATGCATGGGAGAAGAAACTATACGAGGAAGTTAAGGTATATTTATGAACTATCTATGCTTTGGTAGAGATATTTACTCAGTGAAAATATTGCCTCAACTACAGCGGTTTGAAGTTTTAACTATTTACTCTTTCCTTTAGAAAATACAGCCTTTTCTATCGGTAAGCTTTCATGTAGTCTCCCCTTGATCTTAATTCATGAGGTGATTCCCTGTTCAAAGCATTAAATGTAGACCTACTCCCTTTGACCCTTTCAACTGCTAGTAGAATGATTCCACCTATATGAATTGCCTCACTTGGTAGAATAAGAGCTTTGCTATCACCTGGCATTAGGAGCTCTGAGCTTATATTGGTAATCAATCCTTCTTAGGGATATCACCTCATGCCTGTGTTTGCCTCATCCCTATGTTGATTCCTACACCAAAATACAAACATAGATGCTATGGGTTTAGGTAACTGTGGTTGTGGAGTAGGTTTTAAATTTTACTAAATTATTATTGTTACAGGTCATCTTAATTATGATACATCAATGTTGAGAAACTTATCATTGTGTCCACTTCCCTCTTTAACAGTGTGGAGAACGGGTCCGAATTGCATATGAGAAGAAATGTATGCAACTCAAGAACCAGGATGTAAAAGGAGAGGACCACTCTTCAGTAGATAAAACAAGAGCAGCCATTAGAGATCTTCATACCCAGATGATGGTTTCAATGCACTCGGTTGAAGCTATTTCCAAGAGAATCGAAACTCTTAGGGATGAAGAGTTGCACCCCCAACTTCTTGAATTGGTGCAAGGGTATGTATGAAAATCATTATCACCAAACAACTTTCTTTTAAATTCTAGTGTTTCAAACTTTAAACAGACAAGTAATTTCTATTTTCCCCTGTTTGCCCCCTTTAGTATGCAAACTAATTTTCTTAATTCAGTGAGATTTAGATGTGATGTTGATGGTAAAAATTATTGACTTTACCTGAACAACTTCACCTAAATCTTTTTCCCCCATGATTAAAAACCCAAGGCTTGCCGTAGACACTGTTCAATACTAGTAGAATCTTCTTGCACCAGATGAGTGCCATCAGATTAACCTGTTGCCTTAGCAGGATCTGCATAATATGATTACACATCAACTTTTTTGCAAATGGAATTTCTTGCCAAGAAATATGCGTTCTTTCCTTTCAAAACTAACTACAAATGTAATTTTGTATGATAATACTTCAACTCATAGTTTTTCAACGTACTTCAAATGCAGGTTGGCAAGGATGTGGAAAGTGATGGCAGAATGTCATCGGACACAGAAGAGAACCTTAGATGAGGCCAAGATTCTTCTAGCCGGGACTCCTTCTAAATCAAATCCCAGAAAACAGACTTCCATATCAATGACTGACCCCCAGAGGCTTGCCCGTTCAGCCTCTAATCTTGAAACGGAGTTGAGGAACTGGAGAGCCAGTTTTGAGTCATGGATCACTTCTCAAAGATCTTATATTCATGCACTAACCAATTGGCTTCTCCGGTGCATGAGATCCGAGCCAGACATCTCCAAGTTACCGCCAGGCTCCCCTCGCGGGTCCGGTGGCACTCATCCAATATTTGGACTCTGTGTTCAATGGTCAAGGCGTCTAGATGCTATCCATGAAACAGCAGTGCTTGATGGTCTGGACTTTTTCGCCGCTGGCATGGGGTCCCTCTATGCACAACAGCAGCAGCTAAGAGAAGATTCATCTCAACGAAATCAAGTTGGATCAAAAGAATTCAGTGGAAATGGTATGGAAATGGTGGAAGTTGGTCAGGTTGAAGAGGTAATGACCCCGGAAAAAATGGCTGAAGTTGCTATTAAGGTACTTTGTGCTGGAATGTCAGTTGCTATCAGCTCACTGACGGAGTTTGCTATTGAGTCTGCCGAGAGATACGATGAACTTGTTAAGCAATGGGAAAATGTCAAGTGGCAGCGAACTTCCAAAGGAACCTGGAACATGATGTAGATTATTGTTGAATAGTTTTTGTGGGATTAGTTTAGCAATGGGAGTCAATATGCTTATATTTCAGCTTATCAATACATGGTAGAATAATTAGTCCCTTGGTGCCCATTCAGTGATTCTTGAAGTCCTAAATCATCAATCCAAAACTTTAAATCCTGAATTCTAAACGTTAAGTTCTAAGTTTGGATCCCACTTGAACCCTTAACCCACTTTAAATCTTAAACTCTTAAACACTTAATGCTAAATTTGAAACTCTAAATCCTAAAATTCTTAAGGCCTCAACAATGGATTCTAAACTTTAAACCTAAATCCTAATCCTTGAACCCAATTCTATCTATTAAAGTATAATGGAACCCACTTTAAATGTTAAACTTTTAACTCTAAACTGGATGCATATCTGCCCAAAAAAAATAAAACTGGATACTGATAGTTCTATAAACTAAATCTTAAACCCTGAAACCTAAATCTTAGAGTCAAAACCTAAATAAAAAGTCTTGAACCCAAAATCCAAAACTCTCTAAATCCTACACCCAAATCCCAAAAGTCCAAAACACAAACCCTAGAACTTCAAAAGATTAAACCTTGAACTCTAAATCTTTAATTCAAAATTCTACAACCTTAAAGCTTCAACTTAAACCTTTACATCCTAGCACCTTAACCTCTAAATCTAAAACTCTAAACCCTAAACCATAAAAAAAAAGAAGACCTAAGCTAAATAATCAGAAATAAGGTGAATCCAAATAAAACACCTAAACAAAATTTCTCTATGTAGAATGGGAGTAAATACTATGGGTGTTCAACAAACTCGGTAGCTCGATAGGCCCAGTTTTATTCAGCATATTGAGTTGGTCCTGGAGACCAGACCAAGTTGGTTACCAGGTTGAGACTGAACCCAGTCTCGCCCAATTCCGGTATAAATATACTTTTTATATATTTTCTAAAAATTTATAAATATTATTTTTATATGATATTTTTCTTAATACATCATATATAATAAATTGATTATATTATTATTGTAAATATTTTTAAGAATTCAATATTTTAATTTTATTTAAAATTTAAAATTGATTTCTTAATATTGGATAAAAATAATATATGATTATTGAGTGTTTATAATTTTAACAAATGTTATTTTTTATTATAATATTATTTTTTAAGAAAATATATTTTGGATAAATGAATTTATTTTTTTATGAATAAATAAAATTAATTTATTTTTATTTTTAAATACTTTTTAAGACTAGATCAATCCTGGTCTTGTATGCTAAGTTGGCTCGGTCTCGCTTAATCTTACAAAGATCGAATATCAAGTTAACTACCAACTCGGTTTTATTCTGCCTTTGTGCACCCCTAGTAAATGCAAATCAATTGGTGATTGAAACATTGAAATCTCAATTATTTCTACCGGATAAATATTATTGAAGTTTAGCAATTATGGTCTTGTTTGAATTATATTTTTATACATGTAGTTACTTATGTTTCAACTTTGCTGAATTTAAATGTTGAAGACAAATTGAATGATTTAAGACATTGGATTATCACATGTGATTGAATTATGTATTTTAATATTTCTAAATTACATTATTTTAATTTTTTGTTGAGTTGAATGGGTCAATCCACTAAAGATGAGTTTACAATTTCAACTCACTTAACCAGATCCATCAAAATGGGTTGGTCCTTTAATCCATTTTGATGATTTTAGAATTTTGATGGATGAGTGGTCATTTAAGTTTTTATTTATTATCGTTTGAGTCTTTTTAGTTTTTTTCCCTTTATTTATTTTCATTTCTCTTCCTTTCTATTATTTATGCCAATCGTCACTAAAAGAGCTCTCCGTTCTTTTTTCATTGGTGTATCAAACATTATTTTTTATATTTATTTCTATTTTATTCATTTTTTTATTTTCTACCAGATTCTCTTAAAAAATCTTTTAGATCCTTGAATAAAAATATTAATTTCACATCATATTAGAATTTTAAACGTAATCTGAGACTAGTTTAGGTGGTAGGGTATGAGTAGAAATCAAGAGTTTAAACCCTTCTAATGTGTAAAAAAAAAGGAATTTGAAATGTGTAATTATATGCAAAATGTGAGATCACGATTCTTAAAGGCAAATCCAACTAATTAAATAAGTTGTAATAAATGTTTGGTAAAAAAATCATAGTCATTATGATTGATAAATAATACTCCCTCTGGTCCTATATATAGGGTCTTTTACCTAATCCTGAACATAAGACCATTTATAATATACGAGGTAGTATTTATTATACATTTTCAAAAAATACCCCTATTTAATATATCCAAAGAAAAAGAGAGAGATAGATTAAATAAGGATAGTTTTGTTAAAAATAATAGGATTTCCAGATAAATTGAGGTAGTTAATTAGTTTTAACTCTTATTCTTAATTTACGTGATTCGGTTAAAAGGATTTTATATTAAAAATAAGAAAAAGTAGTACATTCAATAACTAAATGCATGCATAGACAGATTTAAATGCAATACAACACTTAGAAGGTAAATTACTCATTTTTAAGAAGGTTATGATGATAATTTTTATAATTTACTTTTGTAGCATTAAATATTCTTTTCTATATTTATTCTTATTTATTAAATACACTTTATCAAATGAAAAGAGGGATTGAGAGATAATATTGCCTCCGATCCTAAATATAAGGGACATTTGAGGGATTTCTTATGTTCCAAAATATAATGGACAAATAAGAGTTCTGTTGTATTTAATTTTATTTTCAAGAATACCATTATTAAGAATTATTTTAATTAATTACATAATAAAATTTTTAAATATTATATGGGAGCATTTTGAGCTCCAACTAATTCGGTCTAGTTACAATCGGGTCTCATTTGGGAAAAAACTCTCCCAAAGAAAGATGTGTTTTGCATTCACAAGAATTTCAAAGTCAAAACACCATGATTAAGTGATTACAACCTAATAAACTCCTCTCTTTTAAACGATGGCATTCACAACACACAACACAGGAGAGTCACTATCAATTATCAGCAAAAATGGGTCGTCTCTTTCTCTTTACTTACACCATCTTCCTCCTTGTTGGTCTCACTTTTGCATTTGGTTCGCATGCCTGTCTATACATATGTTTCGATTCTCATTATATTCTACATATATATAGATTTTTTTTCCTTTTTTTCAAACCATCTATTGATCAGTACTATTATAGCTAATTCAAAAGTTAAAGTATATTTTTTATCCTTTAATTTTGAAGTAAGTTTCATCTTAATCCTTTAATTTTGAAGTAAGTTTCATCTTAATCTTTTAATTTTATTACGTTTCATATTAATTCTTTAACTATTAACATGTAACCAAATACTTCCTAATTTTTAACACCGTTAAATAAACTAACAGAAAATGATAATTTACCTATTTAAAAGTCACATCAGTAATATATATTATTATGTATTAATTAATATAAAAATTGTAACAAAAATAATTTTAAAACTTAAAAATTTACTACTTTAAAAATATGTTAATAGAAGAAGTTAAAGATTATAATCTTAAAATTAAAAGTTTTATTTTTAGGTTTTAAATATTTATTTTAAGACATTAAAATATTTTTATTATAAAAAATAAATATTTATTTTTTATACTTTACATTCTCAAGTTAAAATTTTCAACTTGTCAATTTGTTCAAAATAAATAAAAATTATTCATTTTAATAAAATAATTTTAAACATTTTACCACAATATTTTAAAAATAATTTATTCTAAGATTAAAATTTTTAATGCCTTAAATTAATATATTTTTAACTTTTTTTTATTTTTCTAATGTACTAATTATTTTTTTTTAGTCTAAAAAATGATAATTATAATTATTATGTTGATTAATGTATAATAACAGTGATTAGATGCATTTAAGTAAATTTTCTATTAATTTGTTTAACGGTGTTAAATTCAGGAAGTTTTTGACTATTTAAAGTTAAAGGATTATAATTAAACTTTTAAAAGTTAAAGAATTAAAATGAAATCTGCTTCAAAGTTAAAAGATTAAATGTATACTTTCACCCTAATTCAAATTTAAACATAGTCAAGTCTCAAATAAATAGAGATTCTCAACCTTCATAATTATGTAGAGTTGCTCAAATTTCAAATATATATTTTATATTTTGTGGAAAAATTTTATTGCATTTATTTTGTGATAATTGATTTAAATTTGTGTTTGTTTTGTTGGTGAAGGATAGGTGAGGAAGGTACTGGAATAGAACGAACTGCAACCTGCAATAAGAACTTAGGTCCCTGTAAGAATGGATGTTTGGAGAAATGCTGTAACGCTAAGTGTAATCAGAAATTTCCAGATCGACAAGCTCGTGGATATTGCCAACTCATGACTCCCCCCAAAAAATTTCCTGATTGTATTTGCATTTTCGTTTGCTAAAAACTTTCCCAAACTCTTTTTCGACATTAATGAATGAATGCAAAATAATTAAGGAGTTCAGTGAAGAGAGAGAAATAGAGAATGAATGGATACACTTGATTGAAAGGTGAGTCTCATTATTCTCTCCCTATCTTATTTCTGCTAGACTGTACTCAGCAGTTGGAATAGAATTCTGAACTCGTTGAATACAACAAAAAAGAATAAAAAATACAAAAATAAAAATATACTAAAATGATAATTACATTTTCATCTTAGAAAAAACTCAAAATATAAAGTGTTACTATTAAATGTTGAATGATTTAAATGAGACTACGATGAATTTTATGAAATCATTTTCTTTCTTTCATTCTTTCTTTCTTTCCTCTCATTTTTTTTTCAAAGGTATTATTTGTCTTTAAATTCACTAGCAATATTTTGAACGATTATTGGATCTTTCTAATTAATGTTTAAACAAAAATTAATACTCCCAGTCCTTTTTATAATGATCTTCTTAATTAATTTTTTTTGTTCTTAATATAGGTTCTTTTGAAATTATCTAAATTATTAATTTTTTTACCCAAAATATCCTTTATCTAGAAGTTAGCAATTACTTCCTTCGTTCCATATATATTATAAAGTAACATTTGAGGTTTCACACATATTAAGATGAGAAAGTAACATTTTTAAATTCTTAAAAAAATCTAAATATTCTTATTTTACTCCTATTAAATACTTCTCTTTTTATAATTTCAATACAATTTACAATACTATACATTACATTAATGAGGGATAAAAATAAAAAATGAAATTATGTTACTTTATATTATAGAATAAAGAAAATCCCATTTGTTGTCTTATAATATGATACAAAAGAAGTACTATTAATGTAGATAATTATACTAGTAATTAATGATATTTTAATTATCATTCTTTTGAGATGAGAAATGAGTGTTATTAATGAATTTAATTAAATAAGATAATTTTGAAAAATAAATGAAATTTTAGATAAATTTAATGAGATTAACTACTTTTAACTAAATTCTTTAATATATAGAGAGTTGGTTAAAAGAACCTTATAAAAAGGATCTGCATAGTAGATTTGTTATTATTTTCATCTGATAAATTCAAGCATTGTCGAGTCATATGAGGGTAACTCTTCCAATGTGATTTTTATCATTCATAAGACTTAAACTTGAGATTTTATTTAAGCAGTGTTGAATCTCTTACCATTCAACCCAACCGCCATTAGTAAATTTTCTTAAATGTTAACTTTAAAATTTTAAATTTGCCAAGATTAGAACCATAGGTAGGTAGCTTCTATAAATACTCTTTGGAATATAAAGCCCACCAGGATCCTAATAAGTATCCAACCATACTTAAACTTTTTTATTCAAATGAACTAAATTTCAATAGTTAAAATAGGGAAAAAGAGAAAAAAAACAAAAATAACCTCCTTGGTCATAAGATCAACTGACATTTTTAAGTTATATTCCTTTTGGTTTTAAATATAAGACACCATGTAAAATTGTCTAGTGCATTAATTATTTTTTTTTTCATTCATACCCCTAATATATAATTAATAGGTGAGAGATAATATAATTAATAAGAAAAATCATGAAAATATTAAAAGTTCTTAATAAATTTAATAATTTAACTCATTTTCTAAAAATGTGTGAGGTAATTAAAAGTATCTTACATGTAAAACTGGAGGGAGTGTATAATTAAGAGCATTATACACTCCACTATATGCTTTATACTTCTTGAAAGTAATGACACTAATTTTCATTTGACTAATGATGTGATATTCACTTTTAACATACATTTAAATATGATTAACATGAATTAGAGTAACCCTCTATTTGATTCCAGAGATTTAGAGGGGGGGAGGTAAAAATTTTTCATCCTATTTTTTTTTTCCAAAACAACTAAGGGAATAAGAGCATTTTCCCTCTCATCCTCTACTCTTTCACCTGTCTAAGAATGGAAGAAAAAGTGCTTTCTTCCCATGTTTAATTTGAGAAAAAATAAGATTGAAGATTTTTCCTTTCCTTCCCTTCAAATCCCTTAAACCAAACGAGCCTAAGAGTTGGCTACGAGTTTTAAGACTCATTCATGATTTGTCACTCTCTAGGAATCCTTCTCTCATGCTCCCCCTTCTATTGAATTTGTTGATTTTCTTTTTATTTTGGGTGAAAATGAAGTCATTAATTATTTGATATATGTAATTTTTGTGGTGCTTTTGAATTGATGTATGTAGGTTGATTGCATTTGGTACCCATTCATGGTTTGTGGCCATCGATGTATCTTGGTTGACATTTTGTGTTGCTTCCTTTTGTAATTTGTTCTCCATATTGAAATTAAACACCATGGAGCTAAGGCAAACCATTGATTCTGAGCATCTTTGTTTTGTGGTTCATGTATGTGTTGTCGAGCTAGCTAGGTCAAGGATGATGCGGTCGATGGAAGGTTGTGGGGTGTGTGATGAAGTCGACACTACAAAGTCGAAGCTTCTCCACTGCATCACTATTGAACAACCCTTAATTAGCAAATTAGCAATCACCCTATTATCTCCCTTTGTTAAAGTACTTGAATAGGTTCTTAATTAATTGTGGATGATTTGTCTTTCAACATTTAAGAGTACTTGTGTTACACATTACCTTTACTATTCCTTTCCCATGTATTAAATCTTATTTAATGTCCATTTGACTTGGTTAAAGGCTGGAATCACTTAAGGGATCAAAGTAAAAAAAATTAAATTTTTGTTGTACTGTTCATTTGGTCATCTCATTTTCTAGACTGAACTCTAAAAAATCATAACTAATTTTAAAAAAATTATATAAAAGTAATTCAAATATTCTCCACATGGGATAAATACTGAATAGAATTTTGAATGTGAGAATTTGTATAATATTTTCCTCAAAATTTACTGTTCATTTGATAATTTCATAACTTTTCAATTTTTTGACCTTAATTTTGAAAATTCATATTTAGCATTTAACTAATTTAAGTACTCTCTAGAATTCGTACAATATTTTCACTCATATATTATGCCTTGTTCTAGATAGAATTGCTCTTGCCAATCTTTTAGCATACCAAATGAACAATTTGAGGCAATAATTGTTAAAAGTAAATTTATAACTTAATTACAATAACATAACTTGTTCATAATCCATATTTAACATCATAAGAAACTTAAGAGAACATAATTACATAAAGGTATAGATTTAAAAGTTCATACAAAATTTTACATAATAATTCAAAATAACATGATATCATTTTCATCAACCACTTGATCAATCATCATTTTCTCCATCATTCTTCTTAGCTCTTCCTTGCTCTTTGACGTAACTTGATCCTAGCATGGTTAGTGATTTGAAATTGTGAGATTATAAAATCTGAGTAGCAAATACATTTTAAGCATTACATCATCCAACATGCTTTAAATCATCATTCATAACATCATGAAACATTTAAATTCATAAAATACTATATTGTCAAGTAAAAATTTCAGTAGAGTTTTCCATTAGAAAATAGACATCTCAAGTATTTCTCTTACATTAAAATAAGCAAAACCTATCACAAATTATCAAAGAAACAATATGGCAACACATATATTATCATAAAATTATTCAAGATAACATAAAGCCAAGAAATGTAAATTTGCTACCTCTAGTATCTTTTGGCTTTACCACTTTCTTTCAATCCTTCCACCTGTCTTATTGAGCTATCCCAAACCTAAATACATCATTATACACTTGCTAAATCAACTAATTCCTTGAGCCAACTTCTAAAGAACCACTTAAACCCTAAAATACCATATTTCTTATTTTTAACTTTCTCTTGAAAACCTAACTTGTTTTTAACTAACTCATACATGAGAAATCCACTTTTACTATTAGTTACATTAAATTTCAACTCCTTCTCCACTTTCTCTCTCTTGGCCGGAATCATCATCTTGTAGAGAGAAGAAGAAATTTCATTGTAACTTTCTTTAAACTCATCATGCTTTCTTACTACTTACCCATGCTTTCTTTTGATTTCATTGCACAAAAACACTTCCCTTTCTTTTTCATACTCTTGGCATAAACTAAACCCTTAAGAGGAGAGGAAGAAAAACTCAACCAACCTATTTTATGCAAGCTAAATTTAAACCATAAAACCTAAAGAGTTGGAAGAAGAACTTACTTTGGAACTTGATTTTTCTTCTCTTCCTTCCTCCTCCTCTTCCTCACGCTTTCTTCTTCTCTTCTTGGAGTAATTTTTCAGCTTGCTTCCTCTCTTTCTTTCCTCCTTAAGCTGGCCAAGTGCAAGTAAAGTAAGGGAAGCAATAGAGAAGCTGACAGACAAGTACGTGAGGTTAGGGATGGAGTTCTTGAAGAACCAGAAGCTTGATAGTGTTTCAAGATATTCATACAGTGTTGATGGAAGGAGGAAGGACCATTTTATGGGAACCCTAATATTGAGGTGCTTACTTGGCTGACTTTGCCTATGCATGGTTTTGATTTTGGGTGGGGAAAGGAAGAATACATGGGACCAGGGCCACACGAAGCAGATGGGAATTCTTTGCTTATTAATAGTCGAGAGGGAAATTGTTCTGTTGTGGTTGCTATGTGCCTCCAAGAGGCTCATATGGAAGAGTCTAAGAAGCATTTTTATCAAGAGATGATGTGATCTTCATGGGAACATCACTTGAAAATCAAAAGCAAATTGGACTGCAGCATTTATATCTTGAAATAATAATCGTAGCAAATTAATGAGGAATATGTGTGCGTGTGTGTGCACGAAGGGTTGGCAATAAGTATGTATGCTTAGACTTAAAAGTTTCTTAATTACGTATTGTAGTCTTTAGATCATTGTTCGTTAAGAGGTATGACATATTTTATACTGGATCTGGACATAGTGTTTAAGTTTGGAAAATTCCCACAGAAAAAAAAACTGGAAAATGGAAATTATATATTAAATTCCCTCTTATTGCTTTGGTAATGTTTATATATAATCTGTATATATTAGTACATATAAGAGTCAATAGGATATTAATTAAATAATTAGTAAGAAAAAATATCCAAAACAAAAGTTTAGGGCTATTTAATAAAATTGCACTTTAAAATTATAGGAATCAAATCAGAATTATAAATAAAGTAAAATCATAAGAACTAGACAAATAATCAAAAGCAGCCCTAGTTTGAGATTTCATGTCACAAGGGTATATTATTAATTTATATATTTTTTATATTAATTTTGATAAATAAAAAATAAAATACTTAACCAAATATATTCTTAACAGAATTAAAAATTAAGTAAAATATATATTTTGAAAATAATACGAAATTAAGGAAAAATAAAATGGAGTTTAATGTATTTTACTCAAGAAATTAAAATAATATCTGGCCAAAAAAAAAAGCTACGTAAGACTTTAATTTTGAAAAATTAAAATCAGGCTCCATGCACAATAACAGACAAGGTGATTGTTTTATGGGGGGGGAACGAGGTGTCGTGTGGGGCCCTCCATTTTTTTTTTTTCACCCCAAACGCTTGTTAAGTACTATTCGGTGTTTTGCCTAAACCTGGCCCCATATTCACTAAAGTTTCAATATGTTTGTAAAAAAATTGCAGTACGTTGCTTAGTGCTTACTGACTCATTCGATTTAAAGTTTCAATAATCTATATTGGGCCAGCTTAGCTATTTTTTTACGTAACGTGCATTGCTGACTGGCTGATGCATTTGTTTGTTCCCAGTATTTTTTTTATCGTTAAAATTTTTCCTTTTCTGTGTTTTAATTTTTTTATATGATTATGCATAATTTACTATTTTACAAATGTAAAATCATTTTTAAATTATTAATACTAAATATAAAAATAAAAAATCATATATAATTATGTATTAATTTCTTACAAAAAATTTTAGGCCCCGGCTATCATTATTCTATCTCTGGCCCTATATGTATGTGCTCGCTGTCGTAGATACTCTCCCTATCGTAGATGATAGTTAAATACTATGGAAGAAAGTTAATTCAAAAAATATTTTCACAATTTAAAAAATTTCTAATAAATATCAAGATATTAAACTGGAATTAAAATGTGTAAAACATGTCAATTTTGCCCTTGTGTCAAAGTTGAGAACAAGTAATAATCAGTTAAAAACATGTGAAGATCAATTGAATAGGAATAAAATCGGTATTTTTCATTATAAATTAATTACAGTTTAATACCTTGATATTTGTTGGGAATTTCTCGCATATTTTTGGAATTAAATTCTTTTTGCAGTATTTAACTCTCATTTTCCCTAATTAATATTAGTGAATTATCATTATCCTATTTACTTAATGTAGTATGTAGCATGAAAAAGATCCATGTGCTCAAAATTTTCATGCTCATATTTTTTAACATACCGTCTAAAAGAATCTGCTTTCTGACTTTCCCCAAATCCTTTTAGTTTAACGCATTAAAAAAACTTATTGATTTTTTTGTTCGGCCAGCGTATTTATTATGCTCAGGTCAAGTTATTTTCAGTGGGTAATAACAGTTCAACTTCATCTATTTACTTGAGTTGAATCTTTTCAGTTGAGTTGGGCCGAAGATGACAGAGGCCCATAATGGCCTATTCTCTCGTAACACTAACACTAAGATATTAAAAATCAAGCTGAATATTAAACTAATCAAGATATTAGTCTAAAATTTAAAGTTTAATGATTTAATCAGAATTAAATTGGTAGTAATAAAATTATTAATTTTTTTTCAATTTTATATGTTATATATTACATAAAAAATTAAAAAATATTATTAAGTTTTATAAACTAATATTAAAATTTAAACAAGTTAATATTCATCTATAATCATATTTTAAATTTAAAATAATCAATTAATATTTTATTTTTTTATTATTTGTTAAGTAAATTTATTATTATTAATAATTATGTATCGTAATAATATTTATATAATATTATAATATAGAAAAAATTTATAAAAAAATAATGCTACTTTGTGTCAAAAATAATACTATAGTTGTGAACATCATATTTTATCCGGATAATTTTAAAAATATATAAATATAATGATAATAATAAAAAATAATATTAGTAAAATATAATAATAAATAAAATAATAAAAAATGTCAAAAAAAAAGGAAAGGAAAGAAAGAAAAGATAAAAAAAAAAGGAAAGTAAAAAAAAAAAAAGAGGAGAAAAGCTCAAAATATATATATATATATATATATATATGCATTTGGGCTGCAGCACTTCAGCCCAAAAACATATTTGGGCTGAAATGCTTCAACCCAAACATGCCACGAGCCCATGTGAGGGCTCGTGGAGGGGTAAAGGGCTTTAGCCCTAGAGACCAGAGGGAAGGGGTCCGAGAGACAGGGAGCTGCGAGCATAGGGCAGCAGACTGAAAAGGGAACAGAAAAGAACGGAGGGGTCCAGAAGAAAAGAGGGAAGCGTGCACGAAAGAAAAAGGAGGAGGGAGCACGCGAGACAAAAAAGCTGAGCTCGATGGAGATTTAAGGGGCAACCGTGAAGAAGAAAGAGGGCGGGCGTGAGCGAGTGAGAGGGATGGCCGCGGAGGTGTAAGGGACGAACCAGAAGGAGCCGAGAAGTGAGGGAGTGAGTGAGATCTGGGAGATGAAGGAGGACGCGAGAAAAACAGAGGGGAAAACCTGAGGGGAACTAGAGGGAGCGGTGAATGAAAGAAAAGCAAAGGTGAAGCCGCGGGCGAGGGAGAGAAAAGAGAACAGAGGAATCCTAATGGATAAGGACCAAAGAGCACGGCGAGAGATGAAGGAAGCCCTAACCTAGGGCTCCGGTGAGACATCGCGAGGGATCCACAGGGAGCATGAGAGACGGAGGACCACAAGAGAAGCAGAGAACCACGAGGAACGAACTAGAGGGAGTCTGAACTGAGGGCGGAGAACAGAGGAAGCAGGGGGGAGGTAAACCGAGAGAATCTGAACCAGGGAGAGAGCCATGGTTGAGCACAGAGAAGGCCGAGAGAGTTGAGAGGGAGCCGCGGGTGAGAACCGAGGGAGAAAAAAAGAAAAGGAGAGGAGGAGGGTGTCCTAGGTGCCGAGGAGGCCGGTCCGCGGGTGAGAGAGGAAGCTGAGACGAAGAGGAGAGACCAAGGGAGCCTCCTCCCATTTTGACGCTACTCAGCCTCTCCCTCTCCATTTCACGATTACATTTCAAAGCTTTAATAACTCTCTACAGAAAGCAAGCTTGAAGCTTCAAGCAAGCCTCTCCATCCTCCAGGCATCATTGTTGGCAGTGAGTTCGTTTGTCATCGTCAATCTTGGTGAGTAAGCTCTGTGCCTAGATGTTGTTACCCTTCTGCTGTGTAAGCTTTGCTTCGTCCCTCTATTGTGTGAGTTCTACTTCATTGCTTGATGCCCAGATCTCATCATTACTTTGCTGTGTGAGTTTGGCCCAGATTGCGAATAAAGCTTTGACCTTGAGCCTTGTATCAGATTTTCTCTGTTATTTCTGATTTGATTTGTCTTTGTTTGTTTGCAAGATTCAATCCAATATTGTGTATAGCTAAAAAATCAAAAGGATCTTGATTTAATGCAAAATAGTTTTAGGTGGAATAAGCAGGGAGCTGTAAATCTGGAATATGCTATCTTTTGTTATTATGGGAGCTGTAAATTTGGAATAGATATGGAGCTGTAAATTTAGAATCTGCTATTTAAGTTGTCTTATTTTTTAAATGCTGCTGTATGCTGCCACTTTTTTGCTGCTAATTGTTCTCTTAAAAATGATCGCTTTTTGTTGGCCTAATTTTTTTTCTTAGTGTTAAACTCCTCAAACTCTGTTTGTCTTATTATTATTATTATTATTATTATTATTATTATTATTATTATTATTATTATTATTATTATTATTATTATTATTATTATTATTATTATTTTCTTGTGTCTGTTTCAAGTTTTAAGTCTTGCTCATTATACTTCACTTCATTATTCTGGACTTGTCTTGGCTGTCGCAAATTCATTGATTCTGCTTGGAAAAATGATTCTATGACTGTATTTCGTGCATTTGATGATTGGTTGTGAGACAGCACATGTCCATTTGATTTCAGGCTTCTCAAGTGGTCATATGACCTTGTGTTTCTGGCTTAAGCATTGAGTTGTGGCCTAAGCATTGAGTTGATTATATGTAGTTATAATGATAAGAAAAGGCCACACCTTTGTGACTCTCCATGCTTAAAAAATTATAGTTTAGCGTGCTGCATGTTCATATCCCATTTTATGCTCATAAATGAACCATTTTCCCATGATCTTTCCATTTAAAGGTTGGGAGTATGTACTGCACATTTGATATATGTTTTGAGTCTCTAAATTGAACTATATGCTCATTGTTTCACACTAGGACTTCAGTTTAGTTGTGGGCTACTTAAGTTCTCTTTTAGTGAAGAACAAGGTTTATATGGTTTGATTTTGGGATGAAAAATTCACCTTTGCTGATATTCATGATTGGTATGCATCATTTGATTTATAGAGTATTCTCCTATCACCTAGCTTTTAAAGGGAACCCTTAATTGCATATCATGTGCCTTGAGTCCCATGGGTGTATTTTATATCACTTTGGACTATCATGATGTTGTCTACGAATGCTTTGGAGGGTAGAATAGTTGATTATATGAAGGTTTTGCTTGTCCTTGTATTGGAACGGGAATGCTGTCATGAACTTAAGAGTTTTAACTTACACCCTTTTGTTTCCTTGCGAGCACCATGGGAGCGTGAGATCAAACTTGAGAAGAGGGAGTTGTCCTCATCAAGACAAGGGAGGAACAACAAGGCAAGCACGAGAGCATGAACCAAGCTCGAGGAAATCATAGTGATTGAAGAAAGAATGATGGAGATGGCATTAGAGAAGGTGAGCTACGAATCCTAATGGAACTAGCACCAAACAAAGACAAGGGAAGAGTTCATTTCTTTCAATTTGTTATATAATTTAACCTATGATATGATTATATTAAGTCAGGGTAGGCTCATGCGCTCGTATGCTTACGTAGGTGCACGCACATTGATAAATAGTCTTTGGTGGTGTTTCTTTTATAAATTTGGGTTTTTATTAGCTGCTGGTTTCTTTTCTTCTCGCTTTTAGAATTTGTCACAAGGGACTAAGTCTCCGTGGGCAAAAGCTAGGGTGTCAGTCAAAAGTGCCATGAGTGAGGAGTCACCATGGTATTTATATTGGTAATGTCTTAAGTATTCCTGGGTTCGAATAATCTTGTTTATTTTTATTTAAAATGGGTGATTAACTTGAAAACCTTTTATTTTAAATTTCTCTTTGCCTTTGTGCTCCAAGTGGTAACATCGTGAGCATTTAGGTTTCAATCAGCGAGTTATGAGTGATAAATCGCCATAAATCTTGATTGATTTGTTTAAAAGGAAATAAAATAATAGTCATACTTTAAATTCCTTTTATCGCTTTTTTTTAAATAAAAATAGGATCCTATGGCTTTATTTATTTTTATAATAAGACAAGAAAATAAAGATGATTTATGCAAGGAAACTTATTTTTCCCGATTTAATCTTTCAAGTCTTTATTTTTTATAACTTTTGTCTCGAGTGACCTCACCATGGACATTTAGGTACCAATCAGTGAGCTACGAGTGCTAAAGTCACCGCAGGGAATGGTTGATTTTTTGTTTAAAAATTCACTTAAAAAAAAAGAGAATTTAATTGCTAAAAATAAAAAGGGGGTTTTCTAATTGCATTTTTTTATTTCATAATTTGAAATAAGGAAATAAAAATAATTTAAACAAAAATTATTTATTTTTCTCCAGGCTTTTATTCTTTTCACTTATCTGCTTCGAGTGGTAACACCGTGAGCATGTAAGCGTAAATCAGTAACTTATGAGTGATAAAGTCACCACATATACTGATTATCTTTTCTCAAAATATAGGTTATAATCACAACATTTTTTTAACTCATTTTTCTTTTAGATAAATATGTGTAAATGATGTTATTTATTCTCATCATGAAAAAAAAAGAGAAGAAAATAAAAAATAATAATTTGCACATAGAATTATTTGTTTTCTTTCAAATCTTTTTGATGTCTTTTTGTCTCGAGTGGCATCACCGTGAACATTTAAGTATCAATGGATATATTGTGAGTGATAAAGTCATCACATAAACCAATTGGTTTTATTTTGTAAAATAAAATTGTTTTCAAATATTTTCTTTGCAAATCAAAATAAAAATGTTCAAATCACACATAATTATTAATCATATTTTTTAAATTGAGGAAAAACATATGTTCTCTTTTAGGAATTAATTAAACAAAAGAAAAAACATATTCTTAAATGAAAAGAGCAAATAAGGGGAATTAATCTGTCTTTTACAAATTAAAACACACCTACCAATTCTAAAAATTGTTTTCTTTGTGGAAAGACAAATTATTTTCTATAAACCTCTCTTTTTAAAGAATATATATAATAAAAAATATCAATCCAGTGACACGCATTTCTCGTCCGAACTACGTTGATTTTGATCCCTATCGCAGAGTACTTAGGCCCCAGACTCTAATTTTGGGTCAAGTCCACCTTTGTAAATAAATAAATATTTTTCTTATTTATTTGGTGTTTTTTCTCTTAATTTAATAAATATTTACCAATTTATTTTTCCAAGTCCACTTTTGTGAATAAATAATATTTTTATTATTTTATTTTTCCCAACTTCTCATATTTTCATTTTATTCTCATTTTTATATTTTTCTTATTTTTATATTCATTTTTGCATGTGAATGGTAAAAGGGCAACTAAAACAAATTTGTAAAAAGCCATAAAAATTACATGATCAACCTAAGGTAACCGTTCTTAGGAACGAGTGTTGTGGGGTGCCTAACACCTTCCCTACTCACAATCGTACTCCCGAACCCAACTCTGATTCGCAGACCATCCTTATCCCTTTTTTGTTTTTGTTCCAGTTTTCCAAAATTTCCCTTAAAATTTTGGTGGCGACTCCCTTCGAAATTGGCCTTCCGTCAGACAGGCCAATTTCACCCTTTTTCTTTTTATTTTTTACCATTCGCGCCATCCGCGTCGCATTTTTGGATGTGACAATAGTATCTTAAAAATTAAAAGAAAATATACAAATGTGACTAGTTTATTACCCATTCACACCAATTCATGATTAATTTGATTGATTTTTTACCGGTTCCCACCAATTTTGATATTGCTCAGTTTTTCTCTACGTTCAAACCGGGTCCAGTCCGATTTTTTATACTATGCATAGCACAGCTTCTCTTGACCATATTTTAACAGGGATAAGTCTCATGTTTAATGAATTTGTATTTTTTAAATTTCGCAACTCGCTACGTAAAAATTATTATTTTTCAATTTGTTATAATTTCTGATTACTTTGTTCAAAGTTCAAACATGCATGGCAACTTGCTCTATAGAAAATTGGACAAGCTTGTTTCCATTCCAAGCATTTTATGTCATATCATTATAAAAATCTATGGTGATGATAAATATATATATTCTGGCTGCTGCTGCTTCTTCTTCATCTTTTTTTTCGTAGTTCAACTATTCAACTTTAAAGGCTATATTGGCCCTCGGCTTTTGCCTTTTGGCATCACTATGTGATTAATTATAATTATTATTAATTACTATCAATGACGATGATTGTTATTATCCAAAACAACTTTTATGAAGCAAACTTTGTTATATATTGATCTTAGTTATAATATAATTAACTCTCCGAAGTCAATATATAGGAAAAATATTAATATGTTACATCAGACGCCTAATTAAGTGGGGTTTCTAAAGGCGCGGAAAAATATGAGATTTAATTCAAATTGAAAGGAAATTTAACGTTTCGCCCCCTCCAGTTATCTCATCTCCTGTCACATTGTGGTCTTCATCTCACTATTAAGAAAAGCAAAGGAGCCTACCAAATAGAAAAAAAAGAAAACAAATAAAAATAAAACATTTAAAATATAAACAAATGAGCTAAAAGTCTCCTCTTCTACTATCGAGTTTACTGTCTTCCCCCGCCCTTTTCGTTGCATCATTATTATTACTATTTTATAAAACCATCCAATTCTAAAATTTCTATTTATTGTGTAAATATTTCTTTTTGGTTAAATTCTTTTTAAGATTGAAATATTAAGTACATATTTTTACTTTTGTATGTTTTTATTTTTTAATTTTGTATTAGTATACATAATTTGTTATCTAATAGGCTTCCTTTCAAATTACAAAATATTGAACATAAAAAATATTATATATATAAATATATTTATTAAAAATAAATTTTGGCCCCTCCACTACTTTTGTGCCATGTAGGGCTGTGTATGTAAACTTGTGGTCTAACTGGTCTGGTCCTATTAGGCCAAACAAGCAGAACTATAGTTTGGGCCAGTCGAGCTTTGGACTAGCTAAGGTTTGTCCAACCCGGCCCATAATATATATATATATATATATGCTTTCTTAAAAAAAAATTACATTACTTTATCTATATTAATTAATTTTATAAGATGTTTTTCTCTACATATCTTATGTAATACATTTGTTCTATAATTACCATGAAAAACTTTTAAAATCTTGATATTTTAATTTTATTTGAAGTTTTAGATTGATTTCTTAATGTAATATTATGTGAAAATAATGTATAGTTGTAAATATTTATAATTTTTTTAAAAAATTAATTTTTACCATAATATTATTTTTGTTGATAGATAAAATTAGTTTTTTATTTTATTTTTTAATATTTTAAAGAATTATTTGGTATCAAGTCGGGCAACGAATAAGGGTAAAGTAGAACCCAACCCGCCCCGTGTACACCACTAATACTACGTCTGCCCCTAGGTTTCTATAAGGAGATAAGCCAGCATATCATCATATTGACTATAACCATTCCCATGTTCTCTATTTAAATATTTCAGCTATTGAGACTTGTGGGGACCAAAATAATATTTAAATAAATAATATAGGTTTACTGTCCTCCAAAGTCTAACAGTAATTTAGTATTTAAAATTTATATGATTTTTTAAACTTTTTTTTCCAATCTAAGTTTTCGAATGTTTTCAACTTAAGTAATAAATTAACTGGACCTTGTCCCTCTTGTTCATCTCCATCTTTTGGTTTGATTTTGTAAATCAATCAATCTGTAAATTTGTAAATCTACCGATTTTGGCTTCCTGGTGTTTGATATGTATATGGATTTTTTATGTTGAAATGTTTTCTGTTGTTTTGATTTTGAATTTTGTGAAATGATTTTGCCGCATCTGATTTTTGTTCTTAGATCTGCGTTTAAGGTAAAGGCTGAAACGAAGAAGGGGAAGGCTAGACAAATTTTATTTTACTGGATACTGTTCGATAATCGGCGAAGGTGAGCCTATCGGGGAAGATCCACAGTGGGAAGGGAGAATTATTTTCATGGTCAAGGACAAAATGGTTATTTAGGATTTATTTTTTATTTTAATAAAATCAATGAATCACTTTTTTATCTCATACCAAATAAATTCACCAGGATCATCATTCATTATAATCAATTACATTTCAACCCAATAATTATCATTCCATAAACCAAACGGGTTTCAAGTTTTTTAATGTTTTTTTGTTTAATAAATTAAGTTCAGCTTGTACATATGTGGCTCTCATTTTAAATTGAAAATCTCAACTTTGCCTGTATTATTATTTAATGCTAAAGGATTAATTAATGCGAGGATTTGACATCTTTATATGATTATCTCGTTGATACTAAATCCAATTCAAGTATTATTGAATTTAAATATGAGTGAGTCCTTAACATCACTTTTTTCATTCATAATATTCATACTTAATACTTCACTTAAGAGATATTAAATTTTTAATTACCATTCAGCCCAACTATTATTAGTGGGATTTGGCATCATTATATATACACCAACAAGCAATTGCTAAGTCTTCATTTTATTAATAACAAGAGTAAGTCGATATTTTAAAATAAGTAAGCTTGTTTAGATTATTCAGCTCCGAACAATGAAATTGTTACAACTCAGCTCCGGAGGACAAAATTGTGACAACTTACCCTCCCGACAGACCTCACCTGCTTATATATATAATGAATCATTTGTCAAATGTTCATACAATTAAGTTTTATATATCTATGTATCTATATCTATATATATATATATTATATTAATCAAGTCTAAGACTATTTTGATTTCTTGCATCGAATCCATATAATACATAGAAAAATATGTCTAATTTATTAAAATGTGGACCAGCTGCTATTACTGAAAAATAATTAAAATGAAGACTTTAGATTGTATGAGGAAATATATATTATTTTAAGCACCCCAGAACACCAGCTGCCTTTCAGATCCTCGCATTCATCCTTTAGCATTAAATAATAATACAGGCTATTACCCAAAATAAATTAATAATGCCGGCAAAGTTTAGATTTTTTTAATATAAGCGCCTTAGATGAACAAGCTTATGTTAATTTATTATACTTAAGTTGAAAACAAAAATGCATTAAAAAAACTCATATTGTAAAAAATTAGTTTAAAAATCATATAAATTATACTTATTGAATTATTGTGAGAATTTAGAGGATATGCACAGTAAACCTATCTTACTTATTTATTCAATAATATTAATTTTTTGTAATAATTTTTAAAGTGTAATAAATTATCGAAATCCCTATAGCTAGCTAGCACCAATTTGATGACAAAATGCATCGAAACAAGCCTGTCTAATTTTCTATAGAGCAAGTTGCCATATTTAAAAATCATATTTTTCCGTAACAAGTTGCCAAATTTAAAATACAAATTCATTGAAAATGAGACTTACAACATCCCGACAAACTTATTCAATCTAGAAGGAGAGAAAAAAGAAGAAGAAGAAGGGTCGCAAGGCATGGAAATAATAATTAACTGTGATTTTATTAATATGATCACTTTATATAATTAATATTTATATATTTTTAATTAATTAATGGAAATATTAAACAATTTCAATTATTATATGTGGTAAAGTTATATTTAATTTAAAAAATATGTATACATAAATGGGACGCTTGGTAAATATGTTGAGAAGAATATACCAAGCTTGAAAGTTACTGTTATTATAGTTAATATCAGTTATGGTCAGTACTTGTCACTAACAAAAAAATTGTAAATTGTAATCTTTCTCTGTATTTGCATTTCTTCTAAGGAAATGGGTGTAAAGGGTAGGTTAGCCCCATACAGTTGCAGCAGGCCATGAAACAGAGAAAGTTCTATATAGAAACCTTTTAAGTTAACTCAATATCCCGAACACTTGTTCACACGGCTTCAGTATCTCCACTGTTGCCGATGATTAAAGTCCCTCAAAACTATTAAGCTCACATGAAAAATAGTACAATCATTAATGCTATATATGATGAATTATGAAGTTCAAATTATTAGGATATAAGTGAAAGAATTATTGTTAAGGGAGCCATATTTTTTTTTTTTGCCAACAGGAATCACTTCCGAAAACTCTTGTGTGCGGCCAAGAAATGTGAATTTTATTAAGCTATTCGAATATATATATATATATATGTATATATATATTACATACGCGCGCACACACAAGTTTCGAATGCAAGTTGTGATAAACCCTAACCACTCCTACGTACAGTTTGGTTATCAACCAAATCTATCATATCCTACACCTATATCTCATAAGATACACATGATAATACAAAAATATAATATCTACATCAAATAAATATTATTCAAATTCATTTCAAACCTATCTCGACCTAGGCTTTGTAAATATGTCAGCATCGAAATCCCAAGCTAGCTAGTGCCAATTTGATGACATAAAATGCATATCCAAACAAGCTTGTCCAATTTTCTATAGAGCAGGTCACAGGTTTGAACAAAGCAATCTGAAACAATTTTGAAATCATATTCTTATTACAACATCCAAACAAACTCATCCAATTTAGAAGCCGAAAAAAGACTAGCAAGGCATGGAAATGATAATTGATTGTGATTTTATTAATATGATTACTTTATATAATTAATATTTCTTTGTGATTAATTAATATGTCGCACGGGAAAGATTAAACAATTTCAATTATCATATATATATGTAGAAAGTCATATCTAATTGAAAATATATATATATATATAAATGGGATACTTGGTATGTTATTTTGATAGTATATGTTGAGAAGAATATATCAAGATTGAAAATTTTGTTATTGCACTTAGAAATTACTATCAGTTATCAGTACCTGTCGCTAACAAAAAATTGTAATCTTTCTCTATATTTGATAATTTCTTCTAAGAAAAATAGAAAATGGGGTATGAAAGGAAGGTTAGCACCATACAGTTGCAGGCGGCCATGAAACTGAAATTTCTATAAACCTTTAAAATTTTACATCATAATCATCATATTTAAGTTTTTTTCAGAACTACCAACTCAATCCCAAACAATTTTTCACAAGAGTTCAATATCTCTATTGTTGCCGATGATTGAAGTCTCTCAAATCCATTAAGGTCAGATGGCAAATAATACAATCATTAATGCTGTACGTGATGAATTATGAAGTTCAAAATATTCGGACATAAGTGAAGGAACTATTGTTGAAGGATTCACCATTTTTTTCCTTTTTTTTTGGCAAACAGAAATCACTTCATTAGTAAAACTCTAAAAACAACAGATAACATGGGCAAGCCCAGAAACACAAACGACACAAAAACGAGATAAGAACATCTTGTCTAGCTAGATGGATCTAATCTAAAGAAGAAAATAATTAATCTGAAGTTAAGGTGTCGAAAATGATTTTATACGTCAACTTAAGTTGCCTATATCACATGTTTAAAATATTACTACTCCAATCTTAAATATATTGCATTTTTTAGAAGTAATACTTAATATAAAATATAAGATATCATGTAAGATTGCCTAGTTTTAAATTAATTGATTTCCTTATTCAATGCTATTAATATGCATGTGCCAGCAGAACTAATGGGATTGGTGAAAACAATGAATTATGTTTTGTGATTGAGACTTTGAAAGAAAAACCCGTCATGAAATCTCTATAATAATAACAATAATTAATAAATTAAAAATTCAACTGCCGGCTAAAAGTGAGATACTAATGTCGCCCCTTATTAAAACCAAACACCCCCTGACACTGCCACAGCCTCGATCTTCCGTCAATCTCTTCTTTCGTTTTTCTTCTCATTTTATAATTGTCTCTGAATCGGTTCTACGATTTGAAATTGTTGGATTTAAATAAGATAACTTTGTTAACATAATTTTCTCTATTAATAATACCCATACTTAAAATTTTATTTAAAAAATGTTGAGTTTTTACTATTTAAGCCAACGTAACTCTTTGTCCTTTCCCTCTAAATTACTTTCCACTTTCTCTCACTAAATCGCGCGCCTTCTCCCTGGGATATTCCTTCTTTCTCTTTCTAAAATGCTCATTATATATTCTTCATTTCTTCTTATTCTTCCCTAGCCTCACTTCTTACAATCTTTATGGCTTTTTCCTCCAACCCAAGTCTTTTTCCCATTTTGTAATTCCAAAAGATTGTAGGATCTTGCTACCTAGATTGGATTGGTTGCTGTCAGTTCGCCAGACCTTTGATTTCTCTTACGTCAGTAGTTCCGGATTTCTCACTACGGGGTCGTGATTGGTCTTTCGATACGCCGGCATAATCGATCAGTTGCATCTGCTTCGTTTTAGGTATGGGATATATGGAACATGTTGGGATTTTCTTTAATTTTTAACTGATGATATATCTATATATAATTATTTCTTGGATTTAAATTTGACATGATTGTTGTGTAAGCTGTGAAAGTCAACCAACATGCTCACAATAACTTTCAAAGGCTGCTCCATTGTGAAGCCTTGCGATCCAACATGGATTGGAACCATGGCTTTATCTGAATGGGATCAAACAGGTTGCGTCACTCATGCTTCCACCATCTACTTCTACCGACCCTCATGGCCACGCACTGCCATTGCTGACACCTTGAAACAGTCTTTAAGCCGAGTGCTGGTGCCGTTTTATCCCTTAGCCGGTCGTTTGCAGTGGATAGGCAATGGTCGTCTCCAGCTTCAGTGCAATGCAATGGGGGCTCATTTCATTGAAGCTGAGTGCGAATCAAGCTTAGATGGCCTTGGTGACTTATCTCTCTGCATTCAACACCCTAACCTTTTCCCATCTGTGGACTATACCCGTCCGATTCATGAGCTGCCTCTGTGTCTGGTTCAGCTCACCAGGTTTAAGTGCGGTGGCATCAGCATCGCCATAGCAAATTCCCACGCAATTGTTGATGGAACAGGTGATGGGTCCATATTATTATACACAAACGACGCATAGACTTTCATATTATATATCCCTTATACTTGAACACGCGTTTGAATAACAGGGGGTCATGTACTCTCTTCCCATGCTTTTAAATTGTTAGGATCCATGAGTTGGGAATGCATGACGTACGGTGCTGCTCTCTCTCTCTGTAAATGGTTCGATTGAATTTAATTTATTTAAATTCAATTTAGAAAGTTAATCTCTTGTCTTAATTTTTTTTCAGCAGTTAAGATGGATGAATATGGTACTCGTTCTGAACCGCCAACCTTGAATGGATTACCATAACTTACATGTTAAATTAGAGCAACATTGATGGGAAACGGAATTAAGGTTATTTTAGGATTTTAAATAATGTCACTTTATTATAATATCTATAGATTATCTTTTATATATATTAAATTAGGTTTTATCTCTGAAAAAAATTAGGTTTTATATTATTTCTTAGGAATTATATATAATTAGGATCCATTTTTAGTCCAACTATTAATTCAAACTTTGACTATTAAATTGAATAATATTTAAGAACTACTTGAAATTTATATACAGTATGTCTCCCTCAAATTCTTCTGTGCCTCCCTTCCTTTTGTCTCTCTTACTTTTTTTGAGTGTCGTCATCAAACATACTCTACTTTATGTTCCAATTATGTCTAGGTTTATTGACATGAGATTCATAATGCTAACAATGGTGGAGGGGAGGTTGTGTGTGTGTATGCATTAGTTTCTCCGCAAATTATTCTTTATATATTATCTGCAGATCAAACTAATAGTCTTATATTTATATTTATATTTATATTTAAAACTAAAATGTTACATTTTCTCTCCATATATATATATATGCAAAGACAGACATGCATATGCATATACACATTCTAAAATAAGGAAAAATATTGATATTCTATCAATTTATTAAAATCAATATCTTATTAATCAATTAATTAATGTTAAGAATGAATAAAACCATATCTTATATTTTTGTGTATTCTTTATATTTTTCAGTTGAAATTTTTTGCAAGATTAATTTCTTTACATTTGAATGTTTTTCATCTTTTTCGTTTTCTAAAATTTTGATATCATTAGACATGATTTGTCATCTAACAATGTTTCTCTTATGTTATTAAACTGTTATTATAAAATATTGATAATAAATATTTTAAAACATATTAAACTCAAACTTAAATATTGCTTATATAAATATGTTTAGCTCTTGAAAAAACTGTCCCCACCCTCCTCCCCACTTCCATTCTAGATTCGCCAATGCACGTTAAACCAAAGTCCATAAAATGATTACATGTTCTTGCAGGGCACAAATAAATGCAGCTATTAATTTAACGTTCGCATCAGTTTACATTCTAATTTGTAAACTAATCCAAATTATGTTATTTCACTAGCTGCCCATCACTTCATCTCAGAGTGGGCTAGGCTTGCAAGAGGCGATCCTCTACAGACAACACCATTTCATGACCGAAGCGTGTTCCGAGCTGGGGAGCCACCGTTGGCATCACCACCGCCGAGCCTTGACGATTACCCAGAGTACGGGGATCCTGAGTTATTACTTGGTCAGTCGGATAGTTCAGAGGAAAGAAAGAAGAAAACCACAACAGGTACGCTAAGGATAACGAAAGCCCAAGTTGAGCAGTTGAAGAAGATGGCGAATGAGAGCTGGGCAGGGGAAAAGCCCGTGGCCCGTGGATTCACTCGGTACGAGACCATATGTGAGCATATATGGAGAATCGCATGCAAGGCAAGAGGACACAGAAAGGAGCAACCTACAGCATTAGCTGTTTGTGTTGATTCAAGGAGTCGGATGAGGCCTCAACTGCCAAGAGAGTACTTCGGTGCTGCAACTTTTGACGTGATAACTCAAAGTGTGGCAGGAGATCTCATGTCAAAGCCGTTAGGGTTCGGTGCGAGTAAGGTAAGGGAAGCGATTGAGAAGGTGACAGACAAGTACGTGAGGTCGGGGATAGAGTTCTTGAAGAGTCAGAAGGACTTGACAAAATTTCAAGATATTCATGCAGTGCTGGAGAAGGAGGAAGGGCCGTTTTATGGAAACCCTCATATTGAGGTGGTGAGTTGGCTGACGTTGCCCATATATGGGTTTGATTTTGGGTGGGGAAAGGAAGAATTCATGAGCCCAGGACCATGCGTTGAGGATGGGACTTTTATGCTTCTTCAGAGTCATGAGGGAGATGGATCTGTTGTGCTTGTTATGTGCCTCCAAATAGCTCATATGGATGAGTTTAAGAAGCTTTTTCACCAAGATATGATGTGATCTTGGAGGGAGCCACACTTGAACAGCTAAAGCGAGTATTGGGCTACAGCTTAATCTGTGAAATATGTGCGTTTGTGCATGGTTGGTAATAAGTATGTATGCTTAAAAGTTTCTTGATTAAGTATTGTAGTCTTTTGATCGTTGCCAGTTAAGTTAAGTGGTCGGACATATTAAACTGCTCGATGATTTTATTATACAATAAGTTAACAGCATGCAGGATATTGAAGGATATATGGCTTTAAAAAATAATATTCAAGGCCCTAACCTTGTGTAACATTTACAATGAATTAAGAATCTTAAAGATGACATTATCTGACTTGAGAAATTTCTTTGTTTCTCTGATAATATACTTTTTTTTTTAAGTTTATTTTATGGGATCAACTCTGATAGATAATACACTTTGGTCCAGTGCATAAGAATCTTTTCTTTTGGTGAAACCATATTAAACTATTTTTGAAAGTGAACGCTAATGACTTTACCCAAGAAATGAATGTTCATGCTTCAAGTGATGGGCTTTAGAAGCCCAATTTCTCTTTTCTGTTTAAACATGTACAGTTAGTCCCATTCTTCAAAAAAATGGTAAAGCTAGTGACCAGGCTTCAAGTGGCCTAATGAAACAGCCCACTAAATGCAGCCCATTTTCACAGGACTTAAATCTTGTAAAATCTTTTTTACAATCTGATTTTCCAAAATACTTACCAGTTGGGCCAACTTTTATTGGCTGTACAAATGATGAACTTAAGTAGATTTATCAAAAACAAAAACATATGTACTCAATTAGTGTAAACCGAACCCACCAGATGCAATGGTAGCGTTTAGATCACACGAATGGCTGTTTGGATGTGTAACAGAGGAGAATTCTATTCATGGGCCCAGATTCATAGAGATGCATACCTCATGAATCGATCAGTCCACTTTTTTAGTGTCAAATATAAAATTGGTAATTGATAATTGCGGGTTTGAACGAATTCGTAAAAGAGTAAAACTCATATCATAAATTCATAATAAAAACACGTAAGAGTTCATTGTTGTTAATAAATAATTATTAAAATATGTACTTATATAATATAATAAAAAATATAATATAATAAAAAAACTTATTTAGATAACAATATTTTAAAAGAAACTTATATAAATTTTCTAATATAATATTTAATATGAAAATTAATAAAATTAATTGTCTATTTAATATAGCTATTTAAGTATATTACCATAATATTGTAAAAAAAAAGTTGTTTAATTAATTACTTTAGAGACATATTTAATATGATTTTTAAAATAATTCCAGTTTGATTTCATTTAAAGATATAATTAGATAAGTAAAAACTGACTTGTGTTTAATTAATTAAAACGTAATCACATTGGTCCAGAAGAAATGTTAATCAGTTTTTATGTTTTATCTGTTTACGTTTCAGGAATGAAGTACTTGCCATTCAGGCATGGCCTATATTGTCATGGTGTTCAGGCAATGCTATACTTAAACCCATATTTAAGTATACATGGGCCCAGGACCATATGAAGTAGATGGGAGTTGTTTGCTTTTTCACTCCCCTGAGGGTGATGGTTCTATTGGGGTTCTTGTGTGCCTCCAAGACTCTTATATGGACGAGTTTAAGAAGCATTTTTATCAGGACATGATGTGATCTTCATGGGAACCACACATCTAAGGCAAATCATAGCGAATAAACGAAGATTATGTGCTTTTTTATGTGTTTGCGCACCAAAGTTGGCAATAAGTACGTATGCTTAAATATTTCTTAATTATGCATTCTAGTCTTTTGATCATGGAGTGGTATGACGTGTACTGCTGGATGTAAAAGAAAATATCCAAAAAATAAATATATGTTTGGGGCTATTATGTATATAATTACATTTTAAAATTATAGGAATCAGAGATGAAGTAAAATCATAGGAACTATTTGTTCTTAAAAGTTTATAGTTGAGAATTAATTATTTTTATTATATGTTTTGCTAATTTTAAAATTATAAAAACATTAAAATATTAATAAAAAATATATAATAAATCGGGACGTTCCTGATTTTCAAATCTGGAATGGTACTACTACTTCAACGACCGCAAAGAACCTTCTTTCACTCAGGCACCGACTTCTTTTAAAAAAAGTCTTGGTTAACGACTTGACACAACTATATATCTTCCCTTATTTATTTTGAGCACATTCATATCATTACTAGAAAAATCAAATTTAGCAAGGGATTTATCATTACTAGAAAAATCAAATTTAGCAAGGGATAAATATCCTTTTTTCCTTGTTAAATTAAAAATAGCGGGAGATAAAATCTTTCGTTAATTCGGTCGCTATAAATCGTGTCACTAAATTTAGTGAGGGATAAGTTAATTTCCTCGCTAAATTATAAAAAATTTAACACTGTCACGTCATTGTCGTGACTGCAGCGCATCATCCACCACCAATGCCATAACACCGCTATGTCATTGCCATGTTACCGTCGAGATCACGTCACATCACCCACCACCCATACCACATCACTATAACTGTAATACGTCACTGCCATGTCATATGTTTAGATTCAAACTCATGAACTTTTACTCTCAATGCTTTGGTATTCACACTTTTACCAGTTGAATTAGAATGTATTTACAGTCTTTGTATGAAATATTAAATATATATTATTTATCTACACACTAATACACATATATATTTATAAATTAATATATTGTTAAAAAATATAAATATATTATTTTTTCAATTATTAATATTATAAAATACTTTATATTTTGAATTTTATAATAAATGAAATTTCAGTTTCATTTTTTGCCAACAAGTTATGAAAATTAATTTAACTATTTTTATTACTTTAAAATAATTATCTAATAAAAATAATTTTATAACTTAATTATAAAAAAAAATTAATTCATTAAAATTAAATTTTTAAAAAATTAATTTTAATCTATTAAAATTAATTTAAAAAAATTTAGTGAGGGATAAATCCCTTGCTAGATTCCTTACTATTCATAATAATTTAGCAATGAATAAAAATTATCTCACTAATTCCTCACTATTTGTTTAATTTAGCGAGGAATAAAAAATGTCTCGCTAATTCCTTCACTAAATTGAATAATGGCTACGAACTTACAATTCTTCATTAATTTCTTTGCTATTTAAATTATTTAGTGAGCCCTCACTAAATTTGATTTTTCTAGTAGTGTGTTCTTGTTATATCTTGGTTTTTGTTTGTATTATTGTATTGTTTGCCCAAAAAAAATGTATTGTTGTATTCATTTTTTTTCGAGATTGTTAATGTGTGAATGAAAGAATTTACATAATATAAAACTATAAAACAATTTGTTCTTCTACCTTTAATGCAATAATACAAATGGGAATCGATAAAAGTGTACATTTCATTTTAATCATACTTTGAATTATTTATCACTTCAGTCTAAATAATTGTAGTCAGATAAATACAGAGTTGGAATTTACTTGGTATAATTCTGAGAAGTAACTTCCTAAAAAGTATACTTGCTTGGAAGTTAACTTCTCGAGAAGTTCATATATAACTTACTTGTTTTATTTTCTATTTCCCGATAAGTTTAAATAATTTTTTAAATAAATATATAATATTTTAATTTTAAAGACTTAAATACCCTTTCTATTTAAAAAATTAATTAAGAAATAAGTGTCTTTTTAGAAAAATATCATAAAATGCTCGGAAAGTAAAACTTCCTTAAATTTTACTCGGGAAGTAACTTTCCAAGTTAAGCTCAACTTCCCGGGAGCTTCTAAATTTTTTTCAAACCAAACAACATTAATTAGTTCACTTCCTGAATAGTTTTACTTCCCTCTTCCACTTCCCTCATACCTAGCCCTTAATAGTTTAATGTTATACATAGGATCAGCGACCATGTCTATCTTTTTTAGTTGCTGTAGATCCATTAATGCTCCTCCACATTGTGAGCCTAAATCATCAATCTGAAGGATGGGAGTGTCTTATTCCATCCCCTCCTGCCACGCTCTGGCAGGAAAATTAGTTTTTTTTTATTTAAAAAATATGGATAATAAAATATGTTTCATATGATTATGCAGTTATATATATAGTTTTATTCTATTTTATGTCTTATTTTTATATTATATATTTATATGACTATAAAGATATTATTTTACTATGTAATGTTTAAATGAAAAAAAAATATAATTTTATAGTTATATAATTCTAAAAAAATTATCTTTTCATCTTTAAACGTAAATGTTAAAAAAATAAAAAAATGAAGAAAGAGAAGGAGGGGGGTGTGGAGGTGTCTCCCAATCTGAAACCTAGAATATACTCCCTCCAGTCCCTATTATAAAATATTTTTAACTACCGCAAGTTGATTAAGAAAAATTGGTTAGAATCTAAAATTGATGAAAAAAAATTCTGACATTCTCATTTTACCCTTAAAGAGAGAATAAAAATACATTAAATTAATAATGATAGTAGCAGGAGAAAGAAGTTAATTGAGACTTGTAATGAAAGCATTCAATAGAGGTAAAATTGAGTCTAAAATTAAATTTATTACTTAACATCTTATATTTTGGACTAGATAAGTTTTTTAAATAATACCCTATAATAAGGACCGGAGGGAGTAGCCCGTAGCAATTGCACCGCTTCCACACCAAGAGAAAGAAAAAGAAGAGAGAGAGAGAGAGTTTACACAATCTAGGGTTTCTCACTCGCAGAGTTGGAGGGTATGAAAGTGAGCGTCCCCTTCAAAAACTAATTTAATTTTACATGCATGAGCTCGTTATGTGGTGACCATTATCTCCATAATATCTTAATTAGAGTTGGGATTAATTGGAGGTAATCTAAATATTGGAATTAATTCAAAATTTAATAATTAATTATACTTAATTATTAATTGTTTACTGAGTCAGCAATTAATTAATTGTCCAAATAATTAATTGGTTAATTCCCAAATCCTATTGGGCTTGCAATACTCAGCTCATCCTCAATGAAGTATGTTTAAAGAATTTGTACTTTTAAATTTTGCAACTTGCTGCGTAAAAATAAGATTTTAAATTTGTTTCTGATTGCTTTGTTCAAACATGCCACATTTTTTTGACAAACATTCAAACATGCCACTTGCACTCTATTAAATTGGACAAGCTTGTATCGATGCATTTTATGTCAGTGAATTGGTGCTAGGCTACGGATTTCGATACTTGAATGTCACTTGCGCTTTAAAATTATTACTTACAGTTAATATTATTGAATAAATAAATAAGATAGGTTTATTATCCTTTGAATTCTAATAATTCTAACAATTATTTATATAAGGATGGAAAAGTATGCATTTAGGCCCTTAGCTTTAAAGTAAATTTTGCCTTAGTTCTTTAACATTTTAAGTTTCATTATAACCCTTTAATTTTTAAGATATGTAAAAAAAATTCCTAATTTTAACACAATTAAATAAACTAACAAAAAAAAAATTACTTATATACCCAAAATCCATCTCATTAGTGTTATTATGCGTTAAATAATCTAATAATTGTAACTAAAATAATTACTACCTTGAAAAAGTTAAAAGTATTTTAATTTAAGACGTTAGAAATTACAACATTAAAATAAATAAGTTTTATTTATTTTAGGTGGATTCAATGTGTTGAAAAATTCAACCTAAGGGTGTAAAATATAAGAATTAAATATTTACTTATTCTGATATTTTAAAGATTGTAACTATTTATTTTAAGCCTCAAAAATATTTTAATTATAATTATTTGATTAAGTAATACATAATAATACTAATAATGTGGCTTTTGACTATTCAAGTCATCATTTTCTATTAACTTATATAATGATGCTTATAATTAGGAATTTTTTTTACCACATCTTAAAAGTTATAAAAGGATTAGTATGAAACTTAATATAATTAAAGAATGAAAATGAAACCTTTCTCAAAATTAAAGGGTCCAAAGGTACACATTTATCTTTAACAATTATAATTATAATTATAATTTATATAATTTTTATATCTTTTTAATCTAAGTTTTGAATGTATTTTTGTTTCTAATTAAGTTAAGTAATAAATTACTAAAGCTTGTACACCTGTGGCTCTCATTTAATTTTTTTTATAGAAAATCTAAACTTTGCCTTATTATTATTTTCATTTTTGGAATAGCATGCACAGATCTTGTTTCCACACCCTTGACCTTAAATTTCCAATTTCAGTTTGGAGAAAGCAATTGAAATTTTAAAATTAAAAAATTCATAAAAAATTAATATATACATTAATTATGGAAATCATGAAACAATAATCTAATCTCAATGGCTCCACAATACAGTACTGAAGATTCCGAACTCCAAGTCAAGTACTTGCATTGATTCAAGAAAATAATAATAATAATAATGCAAAATAAAAATAAAGTAAGAGTGCAGTGTTTTTTTTATAGTGACCTAAATAAAATTTTTCTTTTTTTTTTTTAATGAATGGAAATATATCTTTTAATCATGAACTATCACGTCCAGGACGGAACTAAGTTTTCCGTTTTAGGGGTGGTTACCCCTAATCATCTTATTTATATATAAAATGTGTTGAAAAAATATTAATTTTTGTTAAAAATTATGTATTCGCCCCCTTTAAATTTTATATTCGCGGTCCACTTTCAGAAATTTTATATAAGTTGCCTTTATTGTTTTATTGTTTTGAAGTCTTAAATTCATTTTCAATCAAAATCATACATATTTTTTAAATTTATCATATAAAAATATATTAACAAATTTTAAAGGTATTAAGAAAATTTTTATATTTACTTTTTGGGAATGACTAGTAATATACTTTTCACCCTCATTCTCTCCCTTTTGTAAGATTCTATTTATTTCTTTAATCATACTCTCAACATATTATAAAGACATAATTTGATAATGAATAAAACTTAACTTTCAGTTAATTTTATTGTTTATATTCAATTAAAAACCAATTAATATAATTTTACCATCTAATAATATTTATCAGCTCTCTATTTTCTATCAAGACATTAACATTTTTTATATTATTATAATTATTTCATTTTTAATTATAATGTATTTTTATTTTTAAAATATTTAAAATAATAACTTTAATAATTTTAATGTATATATCTTTCAGCCCCAAGATTTTTTTTTCTGGTTCCGTCCCTGATCATCTCTCACTTGAAAACTACGACACATGAACCCCGAAGTTCACATGCTTCAACTATTTGGACCCCTTATATAATATAAATGAAGTTGCAGCTACTAGCTACCCATGGCCTCAAATTTATGACTAATAGATAAAAATGAGTCATCGTCTTGTAAATTAACCAAAAATGGCAGGGGGAAAATGAATTTAAAAACAAATTATCAGGGGCGGACCTATATTTTATATCAAGACATTAACATTTTTTATATTATTATAATTATTTTATTTTTTATTATAATGTATTTTTTATTTTTAAAATATTTAAAATAATAACTTTAATAATTTTAATGTATATATCTTTCAGCCCCAAGATTTTTTTTCTGATTCCATTCCTGATCATCTCTGACTTGAAAACTACCGACACATGAACCCCCAAGTCCACATGCTTCAATTATTTGGACCCCTTATATAATATAAATGAAGTTGTGGCTACTAGCTACCCATGGCCTCAAATTTATAACTAACAGATAAAAATTAATCATGGTCTTGTCAATTAACCAAAAATGGCGGCGGGGGGGGGGGGGGGGGAATGAATTTTAAAACAAATTATCAGGGGGCGGACCTATGAAGGAGGTGGGTCCCCTCAACCTTCTACTCCTTAGTACATATAATATAGCAAAAAGGACATTTTAGGACCTTTATAAAAAAAATATTAATAAATAAATAATATCAATGAGAAATTCAGTTGATTTGAGTTGAAAATTCAGTTTATAGAACTATTAAATTTTTAAATTGAGTTCTTAAAAAAAAATATTTTCACTTGTAAGTCCTGAAATGTCTTTTTCCCAATAATATACACTATTTACACACACAAAAATAATATAATATATTTACACACTACACAAACAATAAATAAATAAACAAAAAATATATATATTTTATTAGTTTATTAAAATATTTTTGTTATTGGCTAATATTTACTTTTCATAAAAACAAAAAATAATACTCAATATATATATTGTACATGTTAATCCATTTTGTTATAAAATTATTTAGATTAATTTTTGTTATTTAATTTATAGGTAATACTAATTAAGAGTTGTTTATGTTAAAAATATAATTTTTAAACCATATGTGTCACACCCGGAGATGCGACGCGGATGGCGCGAATAATAAAGAAAAAGAGAAAATGAGTGAAATCGGCCCTCACGACAGGGGCCGATTTCGGAGGAGTCGTCTTTGAGGGAAATTTTGAAAAACCGAAACAAAAACAAAAAATGATAAGGATGGTCTGCGAATTAGAGTTGGGTTCGGGAGTACGATTGTGAGTGGGGAAGGTGTTAGGCACCCCCACAACACCCGTTCTTAAAAACGGTTACTTTAGGTTGATTATGCAATTTTTATGGCTTTTAAAAATTATTTTGGTTGCTCTTTAACTATTCACATGCAAAAATAAATATAAAAACAAGAAAAATGTAAAAATAAAAATAAAGAATAAAATGAAAATATGAGAAGTTGAGAAAAATAAAATAAGAGAAAATATTATTTGTTTACCAAAGTGGACTTGAAAAATAAATTGGTAAATATTTATTAAATGAAGAGAAAAACACCAAATAAATAAGAAAATATTTATTTATTTACAAAGGTAGACTTGACCTAGAATTATAGTCTGGGGCCTACGTATCCTGCGATAGGGATCAAAGTTGACGTAGTTCGGACTAAAAATGCGTGTCACTGGGTTGATATTTTATTATATATATTCTTTGAAAAGAGAAGTGTATAAAAAATAATTTATCTTTCCACAAAAAAAATAATCTTTACAATTGGTTGATGTGTTTTAATTTGTAAAAGGCAGATTAATTTCCATTAGTTGCTCTTTTCATTTAAGAATATTTTTTTTTGGTTAAATTCATTTCTAAAAGAGAATATATGTCTTTCCTCAGTTTAGAAAATATGATTAAAATTATGCATGATTTTGAACGTCTTATTTTGATTTGAAAAAGAAATATTTGAAAATAATTTTATTTTTACAAACTAAAATCAATTGGGTTATGTGGCGACATGATCACTCACAATATGCCCATTGATACCTAAATGTCCACGGTGGTGCCACTCGAGACAAAAGGTATAAAGATTAAAGAGAAGTTTGAAGAAAAACAAATAATTTTGGCACCAATCATTTTTATTTTCTTTTTGTGATGAAAATAGAAACAAGTAAGATCCTTTTGACACAAATTTACTTATTTAAAGGGGAAATATTAAGAAAAATACAAAATGTGATTATTATATATGTTTTGAAGAGAAATAATCAGTATATGTGGTGACTTTATCACTCACAAGTTACTGATCAATATCTGAATACCCACGGTGTTACCACTTGGGGCAAAAGACTTAAAAATTGTTTAAGAGATAACATTGGGGAAAAATGAATATCTTGCATAAATTATTTTTATTTCCTTAAATTATAAAAATAAACACTATCGTGAAAACATATTTTTATAAAAAAGAAGAGCAAGAAAAGAAAAAATATGGCTTATATATACATGTATTACTTATTTATTCATCTATTTATTTATTTTATAGATAAATAATCGATCAGGATCTATAGTGACCTTATCACTCACAGCTCGCTAATTGGCACCTAAATGCCCACGGTGAAACCACTCGAGACAAAAGGTGTATAAATAAATAGTAATAATAAAAGTATAAAATAAAGACCTAAAGGATAAAATCGAGAAAAATAAGTTCTTTTTACATAAGTCATTTTTATTTCCTTGTCTAATTATAACAATAAATAAAGTCATGGTAACACATTCTTATTTTAAATGTCCCTTCTGATACCTCCCTTCGGTTGCTCCTCTGTGGACCGGCCACCTTGGCCTTCGAGCTCCCTCTCTCCGGCTGCTCCCTCTCTCTCTTTTCCTTTCACGGCTGCCTCTCCTCTCTGCTCCCTGTGGCCTCCTTGTCCTCTCTCGGTGTCACACGCCTTGAGCCCTAACTAGGGCTCAAGGTGGTGATAGGGCTTGAGATACTGGGCTTCAGCATCTCAAGCCCAATGTTGCAGCCCATTTCCCTCACCTTTTTTTTTTTGCATTTAGTTAGTCTCTTTTTTTTTTAAGTTAGTTTTTTTTTTTTTTACTATTATCATCTTACACTTTTTTTTATGTACATATATGTATATTTTTTCAACCCCATAAAAATGAATTAATAAAAAGGAAATTTTATTTGTTTTATTAATTAAAAGGAAATTTATTCTCCTTAATTAAAATCTTTCGTTCATTTATTTGTTTGTGTTTTTTTTTGTCCAGACAAAATACGGTGTTTACAATGTGTATATATTGATTTATTTTTATAAAATTCGAGAATCCATCCTAATTTTTTGTTTAAATCATCAATGTATAACTTCATATATAAATGTATTGAAAATACAAGTTTTTAATAAATTTTTTATAATTTGCTCTTCAAATTAATGTGCTATATGTATGGTTTCACCTTATATATAATCTCTAAAATATTATATGATTATACATAATATTATCATTTCATATTGTTTTAAGTTACAAATTATTAAAAAATATTAATTATGATAAATATTTAAATTAAATTAATAATACAAAATATACATTATTTTTTAAAAATTTGGCCCCCCTACATTATTTACGCTACGTCCTCCCCTGCAAATTATAGTTTCCACAAAATCAACATCAATATAAAATATAACTTTTTTTTATGAAGAATTTGTTTGTTATCATTTGGGGGGGGGGGGGGGGAAGACACAGTTACACCAGAGGGAATAAAGATCCTAGTCTATCCTTTTTAACCAATGCCTCAACACACTTGGGTGTCTTGTCAATAACATAGCAAATAGGACTTGTTGAGGAGGACCCCAAGAAATCAACACTGAATTACCTTGTCTACCGATAGCCTACAATTACCTAAGTGCTAGCCAATTCAAATTGGACAAGCTCCGCAAGTTTAATCTCTAAACTCAAGAATCAAAGTTTCAATTTTCAAACAGCAAGCTCCACAATTTGTCTTATAACAGGTAAAAATGATAAATATATATATGTTAATATATAATAAATAAATAAATAAATAAGTCTAAATAGCATCTAAAGCAAATAAAAATAAACAAAAACCGAAGAAACAAAAGCTAAGGAAATAATAGTGGCCAAAAAAATAGATAAGTAAATAACATAATGGCAAAGCTAAATTTGTCGCCTTGTCACACCCGGAAATGCGATGCGGATGGCGCGAAGAAAAGAAAAATGGAGAAACCGGCCCGCCTGACGGAAGGCCGATTTCGGAGGGAGTCGCCACCAAAATTTTAAGGGAAATTTTGGAAAACCGAAACAAAAAACAAAAAGGGATAAGGATGGTCTGCGAATCGGAGTTGGGTTCGGGAGTACGATTGTGAGTGGGAAAGGTGTTAGGCACCCCCACAACACCCGTTCCTAAAAATGGTTACCTTAGGTTGATCATGCAATTTTTATGGTTTTTAAAAATTATTTTGGTTGCTCTTTTACCACTCACATGCGAAAATAAATATAAAAATAAGAAAAATGTAAAAATGTAAATAAAGAATAAAAATGAAAATATGAGAGGTTGGAAAAAACAAAATAAGAGAAAAATATTATTTATTTACAAAAGTGGACTTGACCCAGAATGAGAGTTTGGAGCCTACGTACCCTGCGATAGAGGTCAAAGTCGACGTAGTTCGAACTAAAAATGCGTGTCACTGGGTTGATATTTTTTATTACATATTTTCTTTGAAAAGAGAGATTAATAGAAAATAATTTTGTCTTTCCACAAAAAAAAACAATTTTCAGAATTGGTTGTTATGTTTTAATTTGTAAAAGACATATTATTTTCCATTATTTGCTCTTTTCATTTTTTTATTTTTTTATTTAATCAATTTATAAAAGAGAAGATATATTTCCTCAATTTAAAAAAAATAGGATTAAAATTATTTGTGGTTTTGAACATTTTATTTAATTTGAGAAGGAAATGTTTGGAAACAAATTTATTTTTACATGATAAAATTAATTGGCTTATGTGGCAACTTTATCACTCACAATACACCAATTGATACCTAAATGTCCACGGTGGTATCACTCGAGATAAAAAAGGTATAAAAAATCGAAAGAAGACAATTTGTTAATTTCAAATTTTTTGTGTACAAATTATTTTTTTCTTTTATTATAAAAATCATTTTAACATTTATTTATTTATTAAAAAAAACGAAATTAAAAAAATGTGATCGTGGCGTGTTGAAAAATAATAATCAGCATATGTGGTGACTTTATCACTCACAAGTGACTGATTTACGTTTACATGCTCACGGTGTTACCACTCGGAGTAGAAAATACCAAAAGAAAAATTTAAATGAAAATCAAATAACATATATGGTGACTTTATCACTCACAAGTTACTGATTTTCGATTGTATGCCCACGGTGATGCCACTCATGGCAAAAGGCAAAAAAGACTTCAAAGATAAAATTGGGAAAATAAGTATAATTATGGTTATTTTATAAAAAGAAAAGTGGTAAAAAGAATGTAAAAGTATGACTTTTATGTATATATTCATATATTATTTATTTTTATTTGTTTTTTATATATATATTTTTGAAAAAAAGAATCAATCAGGATCTGTGGTGACTTTATCACTCACAGCTCGCTAAGTGACACTTGAATGCCCACGGTGTTACCACTCAGAATATAAAGGCAAAAAATTAAAATTCGAAATAAAGGCTCTCATTGAATCATTTATTTTTATTTTAAAAAAAATAATAATAATAATAAAATAAACAAAACAATTGGTTCTCATAAATACTAAATAAAATAAAAAGATTTAACCAACGTTTATACCATGACAACTCCTCACTCATGGTATAATTGACTGACACTCTATAGGCACACGGAGAATTGGTCCCTCGTGGCAAACTCTAAAGGCGAGAAAAAGAAAAATGCATGATCAAATAAAAACCAAAATCAGAAATAAAAAAAAAACATAAAATCAAATACAATTTATCAGGGTGTGTGCTAGCACAAATTCAAATAGTTTACACCCAACCATGAGATGAAAAGATGCAAACTCTAGTTTCTTCATTTTCTTTTCCTTTGTCTCAAAGTTGATAGCTTCCATTTCCCCTGCTTGGCTTGGTGCTTGGGTTGGTGGCAATGGCCTTGATTTCTCCCAAACTTGGTATATGCTCCCATATTGCTCGAAAAAAATAAGATAAAATAGAACAGGATTATTCATCTTAAATTTTAGGGCAGAAGGAAACAAAGTAATTGCCTTTAAAGAACAAATACCACATGCTAATAAGAAGCAATGCCGTTGCTCACACAGGGCTAAATAATATCAAAACATTTAACACATTCAACCAAGCATTTTCTAGCTAGCCTTCACCCATGTAAGGCAAGCTTTTGAATTGGAATCAGGAACCCCTTTATTAACATACACCCAAAAAAGCAATTTAAGATTCTAAAATCACTATGCAAATATATGAACACACGAGATGCTTTTAATCTCAAAACAGTGAGCAAGTCAAGTGTTATATGAGATCAAGCTTTCAAGTGAAATCCTTAATATGCAAGATTTTCTTAGCAGCCAATAACCCCAAATCGAGTCAAGCCTAAACTCAATACAAAAAACCAAAATCTGGTGAATGGGCTTAGAGGAAAGAAAGTCGCGAGCTATACTCCTAATCTTTACCAAGCATACCTTGACAATGCAAAGGTCCATTTTCAAATGGTTCATAATTCGAAGCTATGGACTAAAATGTGCATTGGAGGACACTGGAGCAAGCTATACTCCCTACTACTTGATTCCATTCGAGACCCACATATGACAAACGGAAATCTCTCTCCTAGCTAAAGAACAATCAGACTAAACCAAAACATCCGATGACAATCACACAAGCATATTGTGGCAGTCAATAAGAAAACCTGTCTAAACTTGAAGCTACCGTTGGATATATGTGAGCCGTAAGACACGCACGCCATATAATTCAAACTCCATTTTCATGACCACAAGATTCTTAATAAACTCCTCTAATATGCTTAGAGGCTGACATCATATGGAACCAAACAGGGAATGAAACTTGCAACCCCTCATGCATCAAAATGTGTAGATTAAATCAATCAGCATTGCATTCAGTTGAAGACCGAGGTCTCCTTCCCTCTTCCTCACGGTTCCTCTGTGCCTCTCTCTGTTTTTTTTTTTGCTTTGTTTTCACTCAGCTTCTGCGGCTCCACGGTTGCTCAGCCCGAGCTCGCGGCCAGCTCTCACTCTCACCGCCTTCGCCCACGGTTTCTGGTCTCGTGCTCAGCCCAATTGTCAGCTCACCTGTGCCCTCTTTCTCTCAGCGGCTCCTCTCCTTTTCTTCCTCACGGCTCTCCTCTCTCTCGGCCTCAGCGTCCTCCCCTCCGTGCTCCCTCTCTCCTCTCTTCCCCTCTGGTCTCACACGGCCCACGGTGGCTCCCTCTGTTCAGATCTCCCTCGGTTCTCGGCCTCTCTCACCCGCGGCTTCCTTCCTTTTTCCTCGGTCTCCTCTTTTCCCTCCTCCCATGCTCTAGCTCTCTCTCTCCTCGGTCCCCTTCGGCCCTGCTCGAGCTCTCTCTCCTCGGTGCTCACTCTCTTTCCAATTTCGCACGCTCCTTCTGTGTCTCACGCGGCCCATGGTGGCTCCCTCTGTTCAGATCTCCCTCGGTTCTCGGCCTCTCTCACCCGTGCTCCCCCTCTCTCCTCTTTCTTCGGTCGCTTTCCTTAGGTCTCTGCCTCCTCCCTCACTCACACTCGTGGCCGCCTTCCCCTGCCCTCTCTCGGCTCTCACGCTCACGGCCCCTCTCCCTCGGTGCCCTAGCTCCTTCTTCCCTTTCCTCTCTCAGTCTCGCCGCTCTCGCGGCTCTCGGCCCCCCCCTTTTTCCCCGTCTCTCGTACCCTCCCTCCTTCTTCTTTACTCCCGGCTCTCCGTCTTTATCTCATGGAGCCCTAAAGGCTCCCTAACGAGCCCTGTCCATGAGCCCTTCTAAATTGGGCTCATGGAGGTTTGGGTTGCAATGCTAATCAGCATTCCAGCCCAAACTTATTTAATTATTTATTCATTTTTTTTATATACTTTTTGTTATATTATTGTTTTATTATATATTTATTTTATTTTATTTTATTTTATTTGGGATCATAAAGAAAAGGGATTAGATTTGGAGAATATTTTTTTTGTATTTTTCTTTTATTTTAGAAAATATGCATTCAAATTGGAATTAAAAGGAAATTTGTGTCATTTTCTTATTTTCCAATTTTTTAGAAAGCCCGGATAAAATACGGCGTTCACACGCCTGTAACGAATATGAAATTTAAAAAAAAATTAGAGCAATTTTTTTTTCTTTTGCATGTAGGTATCTTTAACATGGAAATAAATCAATAATTTAACACATACACACACATACTAAAGAGACCTGAGCTAACACAGTAACGCTGACCAATCCCTTTTTTTTAAATTAAATAATAACTTTTTCAGTAAGAAAAATTTGTCAAAATTTTAATAGTAAAAGACACATATGTACATTTTTTAATTTCAAAATATCAATTTGAGATGCATAATTAATTAATAATTAGTTCATGGCGAAGGGTGAGCCTGATTTGAGAAACCTTTTTTCAATAATGAATAAAAAATAAAAAGACTCAACTCAAGCGCCGACTTCTTCTTTTTTTTTTTTTGCCAACTGGTTATATTCTCTTATTAATTATTTGAGCACGACCATGTTCGTGTTATTTCTTGATTTTTAAATGTATTATTGTATTCATGAAAGAATCCAAATAATATAAAAGTATAAAATAATTTGCAACAGGGACAGTAGCTGTTCCTTCTGCAGCTGAAGCCCGTGAGAGAACAAGCTGGTTTTCAATTGTATCATTCGTTGTAGTACTGGCGGGCCAAAAAACAATTGGAAAAAAATGACATTTTTATATAATTAACGCTATTTTAGAACACAAACATTCTCCCCCATAAAAAAAAAAGAAAAGAAACATTCTAAAATGACTGAAAGAAACCATGATTTTAAATTGATCAAAATTTTAAATAGAAAATGACTTAAATATCTTTGTTAAAATGTTTGACATTCAACTCTTACTTTTTACAACTCAGGTTCCATAATTTGATCTTGAGCTACCCCAATTTTATACAGGACACGTCATAATCATGAAAAATTCAACTGAGAAATCTCAGTGTCAAATCGTGAAATCTGAGTAGTAAACAACAAGAGCTGAGTGTCGAATTCTAGAACTGATCCGTTGAATTCTTTGGTAATCATAATGTGTCCAATGTAAAACTAGGAATGATTAGTGTTAAATTGTGGAACTTGAGTAGTAAATAGCAGAAGTTGAGTGTTAAACTCTGAGACTTATCAGTTGAATTCTTTGGTGATTATAATGTGTCTAGTGTAAATTAAACCAAGGAAGCTCAGTGTCAAATCGTGGACTCTGAGTAGTAAATAGCGGAAGCTGAGTATCAAACTCTAGGACTGATCATTTGAATTCTTTAGTGATCATAATATGTTTAGTATAAAATCAGGGTAGTTTAGTATCGAATCATGGAACTTGAGTAGTAAATAGTAAGAGTTGAGTGTCAAACTCTAAGATTGATTAGTTGAATTCTTTGATCATAATTATCCAATGTAAAATCAGGGTAGTTTAGTGTCAAATTATGGAATCTAAGTAGTACATAGCAGAAGTTGAGTGTCAATTTTTGGGAAAATAAGCTTTTGGTCCCTAAAGTTTCAATCAGTTTTGAAGTTTGTCCCTAAGGTTTAGTTTTTTGTAAATCCATCCCTAAAGTTTTATCTGTTAGAGTCGTTAGTCCCTAGAGTTTCAAAAATTTAGGAAAGGATGTACACGTGGCATAATGTCGTTAACTAAGGTGAGCTGGAGGATGGAAGAACATGTGGCTGATGATCTGGACTCTCTCTTATGACTCATTAGAAAAGATTTTTGCACCTGTATCAATGTTTGAAAAAAACGTAGCCACCACTAAATTCCCAAAATGTAGCATCGGCAAGAGGGTTCATGAGTTCACTTGTCTCTCATCTGTTGGCTTTCGCTCTCAGCAAGCACCTCCTTTTCTCTTCCTCATGGCATCCGAATCCCAGTGTTTTAGCTTTATCTTCTCTTGCTCAAGTACGTCTATGGCTTTCTCTTATTCTACTTTGAAATCTATCATATTAACATTGGTTGTCGAAATCTGCTTCTTTATGTGGCTAAATTTCCTTTGAAATCTTTTATGACTTCTTCTTCTTCTTTGGTGTAGGGATCGAATTGGGATCCATACATTTGGTTTTGGGATTTGATTTGATGGGTTTCGGATTAATGCATTCTAGGAGATTGGAAAGTTGTTCACGCTGAGATTCTAAATTCTTTTTAGTTGCTTATCACTAAGCCAACCATATACTTGGTAGCTTCACTTCTATTTTCTTTCTTCACCTCATTACAATAAACAAATGTTAGTTTGGTTGAAATTTAACTATATATATCAAAGCTCATATTTTGTCATCTAAAGAAAAGCGAGTGGTTTTTTTTTTTGGCACTAGATCTCATAATTATGTTACTTTATGAAATCTGTATGCATCGTACATGCATATATGCTTGCAGCCCCTGTGGTATATAACTGAAGTTTTAATTCCTTTAACATTTGGCATTGTTGTTCTTAGCTAATTAGAATTTAGATGCTGCCTATGTATTTTTAGTCCCTTCGAAGATCATGATCTTAGTGTTGATATGGGAAGATGATGCACATTTAGTATTATTCAGTTTATTAACAGAAAGTCACATGTTGATGATACTGAAAGATTTTTTTTAATAGATTGAAATAAAATTGTTATTCTAATCTTTAAGAGATAATGGCTAGAAAATTTTCTGGAGATGTATTCTAAAGATGACCGACTTTTCTTTTGAAAATCAAAACTTTTTATTTCTATTATATATCAAAAAATAAGTGACTAGATGATGGAGGTGTAAAGTTTACATACATGGGGATGTAGCTCTTTCTGTTTAACTTAATTTTCATTCTGCTGTTGTTGATATTTTAATTTCTATTTCTAATATATTATGATATATTCAATAGGTATACATATATGAAGCTCCTTCTTTAGAGAAATCAAAGTTTAGTACCAAAGAGACCATAGAGAAGATCAATTGACAGGAGGAGGAAATTGCTGAATACAAAAGAAATATGAAGCTCTTCACTAGGATGGCATGATGCTATTGGCTAAAGAGTTGTTGTCATTTGGTTATGTAGTAGATTGGATTTAGTGTATTATGGTATTATGTAATGAGACAATTCTAGCTAGCTATTTTGTCCTTGTGATGTGAGTGTGCTATTTTCAATTTGATATAATGAGACAAAATTAGTTAATAGAATGGAAATGGTTTACTGGTTTGTGTTATCTTTGTACTTTGATGCATACAAGTTAAAGTGGTAAAAAAGGATCGATCAGTTATATTGTTTTCGTTGCCATTGAATGGAGCTATAAATTAAAATTGTTCTACTAATGCATTTGCTGTCCAAAGTGAGCTGCAAAGTACATTGACCACTTGTGTTGATGTATTGTTGTCAAAAGGAAACCACAAATCACCCGGATATGCTGAAATATTATGGTCCTTAAACATAATAATGCTCATACGCTGTTTACAATGGATATGCTAATATTTTGTTGTCAAAAGGGGCCATATAGTGCTGATAAATTGGTTGCAGATTCTATTACAAAACAAGGTGTTACAAGAACTCTTCATCATTCCCAAAGGCAACCACAACCAACCTTCTTCATACCATTGATTGTGCCTAATACAGCCAAGTAGGAACAAAAAATTTCATTTCACTGATTTCTCAAAGTACATAATAGTCAAGTCAAGTACATTTACGCCTTTTACTAATGCCTAATGCAAAATAAACAAAATAGGCATAGGTCTTGATAGACTTAGTCATGATACATTAATTACATCAATTACATCCTAATCAAATTATTCTATAAAAGTTCACAGCCCAACTCTTCCATAACAGCCAACACAAAATCCAGAACACAAGCTCCAGTTTCTAAGCCACAAATGCAACTATTTTTTTCTCTTCTTCCTCAAAGCCTAATTATTTTTCCATTCGCTTAATCAGCCCAAGTGTCTTCTTAGGAAAAGAGGTCTATATTGCCATTGAAAGCAACCATAACACCAACCTTCCTACATAATCAAATAATCAAATCACAATTAGATTAGTAATAAAGCAAAAATTCAACCTATCAGGAAGGAATTTATCAAAACCCAATACATACAATCCATTCACCAATTCATATTATCATTAATATTATATTAGGGAATTTGGAAGACCTATACAACAACCAACAACAAAAAGAGATGTGAAAGTAGAAAGAAAAAAGCAAAAGCTAATGGACATAAGATAATATTTACAACTCTTTTAGCCCATCTATGATATTATTGCCTTTCTAATACATATTATATTCTGCCCAAAATATCACCGCCTTCCTAATCCAACACAACCTAACAAACAACTAACATTAATCAGATAATTAGTATTAACAATTGAGGGATTGTGTTGAGGTATACATTCATTGAGCAACTTGGATAAGAACTTGTAACCACAAAAACATAATCTAATGTAATTTTTTGCTTTCAATATTTTGTGATTGAGTGATTCCATATATCAATCAATTCGAAGCAATTCAGCATATTCTTTTGAGATCATTGAGCAAAGCATAAGTAAATAATTACGGGACCCATGGCATGTGGTTTAAATCTTTGAACCAATTATCAAGATTGAGTATCTAGGCAAATGTGAATAATTAACAAATAATAAAATTTGGGGGTTTTACTTTCATTATTAATTATTAATATTGATGGAAAAATAAAAATTAAGAGTAATTTCAAAGATAATCAAATTAAAATCAAAGTTAAAAATGAACAAGAACAGAGGAGGTAAGGATAGTAACTCAAAACTGCTTGATGATAAAAGTTACGACACTAAATTTACTTGATAAGAAACCTAATTGTTAGATCTTGAATGCTTTATAGATTGGCACAGATAGACCAATCCTTTACACCCCAGGCACGGCTAGGTTACCATTTAGTTAATTATATCTTTCCCATTCATAAACCTCTTGTACTATCAAATCTAGCAATCTAGTTCATTGTGATCATCACCTTTTTCGCCATCCAAATTAGGCGTGGGCAAAGAATAAGCAAACAATTGAATCAGACAGCAGCCTTTTGATGTTCAATAACTAGCAATTATTTGAAATTTGATGGGGGGTTTTAGATAAAACACTTACAGGTATTATGTGATCAAGAATGAAGAAAAAAGAGCCTTCATAGTAAATACAAAACCCTAAATTGGTACTAATTACTCAAAGCATAAAAAGCAAACAAGTTATATATAAATATATATATATAGATAGATCAACCTCTCTGTGAATATCTAATCTCAAGCAAATATGAACAAGACAGGATTTGATCCCACAGAATGGTCCTATCACTATATTTTAATTGCTTAAATGCAGAAACAAAAACACAATGCCCACAAGACTTTGGGTGACAAAATTTAGCCACCCACAAATAGATTTTGAAGCCATAGACGACCTACCTGAGATCAGAACGAGATGAGGAAGAGAGGAGAAGATACTTGCTAATAGCAGAACTTGATAAAGGTGATGAGTGATTGAGAGGCAACGAAGGCACTTGGAACTGGAGATGATGAAGGTGATGAGTGATTGGGATGAAGGCACTGAGAGCTGGAGACATAAAGGTGACAGAATAAATTGAATCTCTTGCCCTAGGTTTCCATTGAAGTTCCGACTGAAGATGCATTTTGAAATTCATAGGGATTGAAGCTATGCATTTTGTTTGTGAGGCTTGATAATGAAGCTCTGAATTTTAGGAATTTAGAGGTTCTATTCAGCATCCAACATGTGTACCCCACAGCAAACATTTGTTTTCCATCCTCCAGCTCACCTTAGTTAACGATGTTATGTCCACGTGTACATCCTTCCCTAAATTTTTGAAACTCTAGGGACTAATGGCTCTAACAGATAAAACTTTAGGGATAGATTTACAAAAAACTAAACCTTAGGGACCAATTTCAAAACTGATTGAAACTTCAGGGACCAAAAGCTTATTTTTCCCCAAATTTTTTAACAAGGATATTTATGTCATTTTCTATTTAAAATTTTGATCAGTTTGAGATTATGGTCTCTTTTGTTATTTTGGAATATTTGGTCCTAAAATAATATTAATTGAATATTTTAGTCCTAAAATATCATATTTCCAAGAAAATTATCGTTTAAAGCATAGTTGGATTATTTTTTAACTAACGATCTATATAATTATTATTAGATAGATACAATAGCAAGTTTTCTCTGATAAATAGGATCAACTATCATATTTTCATATCCATCTTAGTTACATGTACTGCATAATTAAAAAGAACTTGTAATTACATAAGGTTGTAAAACTTTGACCCTATTGAGTTTCCGTTCAACTTATTTAAATTTTTTATTACCAAAAGATTATAATAATTTAATATTCAAAGCTACTCCCTCTATTCCCTATTTAAAATTTTGATCAATTTGAAATCATGGTCTCTTTTGTTATTTTGGAATATTTTGATCTTAAAATAATATTAATTGAATGTTTTAGTCCTAAAATATCATTTTTCCAAGAAAATTATCGTTTAAAGCATACTTTGGATTATTTTTTAACTAACAATCTATATAATTATAATTAGATAGATACAATAGCTAGTTTTCTTTGATAAATAGGATCAACTATCATATTTTCATATCCATCTTAGTTACATATATTGCATAGTTAAAAAAGAACTTGTAATTATATAAGGTTTTGATACTCTGACCCTATTGAATTTCTGTTCAACTTATTTAAATTTTTTATTACCAAAAGATTATAATAATTTAATATTCAAAGCTACTTCCTTATTTCCTATTATGAGTCACTTTCAACTTATTTATATATACTAAAGATAATTTAATTTTCAATCCTTGTCTTATTATTCTTTTTTTATCCATTTTAAAAAAAGGGAGGGAGTATATGTCTTTCTCTAATTTAGAATATGTGATAAAAAAAAAAGGCTATCCTGTATATTTTACTTTCAACTTGAAAAAGGAAAAAGTTTGAGAAAAATTTTATTTTTCTTTTTATTTTTATATATTTTTTCTAAAGTAAATTTTTAAACAACATTAATCATCCTCTGTGATAATTTTATCACTCACAGTCTACTGATTAGTACTTATATGCCTACGGTATTACTACTCGAGGAAAATAGGTGAAAATGATAAAAGCTTGAAGGAAAATAAATAATTTTTGTTTATTTTCTTATTTTAAATTATGAAAATGAAAAGGCCATGGAAATTTTTTTTAAAACTTTAAATAGTATTCAAAAAAAGAATTTAAGGTGAAATTGCAACATTCAATATTTTTTATTTTCCTAAAATTAACTTTAAAATAAAATCAAGTTGATGCAACACTAACAACTAAATCACATGTGAGATTTTGCCACTATACTCTAAAGCCGAAGCATAAAAAATAAACTGCAACTATACTTCAGGATTTTTAAACCATAAACAATAAAGCTGTCCCTTAAACTCGTGACCTCAATCCTATGCTTGACAATAACTCACAATCTTTGCAAACTACCGGAATTAAGAGAGAGGACTCACTAGCATTCAAAACTAAATGAATCACAGAAAATGGAAGATGGCAAGTTAACTACAAGATCCTTAAATAATAAAGCTTTAGATTCTGAGATGCAAAACAAACAAAATGGAAGAGTCATGCCCAAACATTTATTCAAAAAATAGTGAACTCCTAATGGGGTTTTTAACAAACACCTATAAGGCATATGTAATAGAGCATGATATTAACTTCAATCCTAGGAATCTATTAATCAATAACATACGAAGACTATTCAGTACACAACATCCCAATCCAATGTCTTGCAAACCAGAAACGATTGAGCAAGCCATCTAGCTATCTTTAAGGGCCTAGGGGAACAATTAAACAATGAACTCACCCCTGCAAATGGCGTGTTTGTATTCCCTCTTTATCTTCTTTATACTTAATATCACCATCTCCAGGCTTCCTCTCTTCGCTCTGTATCTAGTTGCTCCTCCCTCGCCATTTCCCCACCAAATCTGCCCCTCGTCCCTCTCTTGATTTTGTCTCCTCTCTTTATAATCCAAAGCCCCATACATTGGGTGAAGTGGTCCATTAAGAAATCAAATCAACCCTTCCTCTTCTGCACTACCAATCATTGACTAGATCTGTGAGATTTTCAGGTAGTATTCCTTTCTCATGTCTTTGCCTCTCTGTATCACTGCTCCTCTGTAATGCTACCTCCTTACAAGTTGATGTTGACAATAGAATTGACGTCCATGATCGAAGGGAAAGAGAGAGGTCAATGCTGACAATAGAAGGGAAAGAGATACGAGGCTACTGCTACTTATTTCCCTTAACCCCTGTTTGGTAGAGGGATTTTAGAGGGGAAGGGAGGAGAGTTGATGCCTTCCCCCTGTTTGGATTTGCAAATTTCCAAAGCCTTCCCCCCGTTTGGATTTGGTTCTTTCCAAGGAGGGGAGTTGAGCAAGTTCCCTCCCCCTCCAAAACTGGGGGATCTGAGAGGGACGGCTATTTTTTTTCCTTTGCTTATATTGTCCTCAGGTGATGATTGACAGAGATGATGAGAGCAAGAGAGAATCATTTGGAAGTTTGGAACTAACTTACAGGCTTTGTTTGGTAGGAGGGAAAGGAAGGAAAGGGAAGGATTTTAATGAAGGGGAGGAGAGATGAGATATGGAGGGAAGGGGAGAAATTTTAATAAAAAGTAATTTGGTTCAGGAGGGGAGTTAATAATAATTTGATCATTTTATTTTTAAAATTAAAAAAACTTTCTATCATTTATATGAGTATAAAAAATTTCAATTTTGAGTATAAAATTATACTTTAATAGTTTATACTCAATATTAAAATTTTTTATACTTACTTTTTTTGAGATATAGAATTTAAGTGTAATATTTTTTGATATTTAGATATTTAAATAAATATTTCTAAAATTTTTTATTAATTTAAAATATTTTTTATAAAAAAAAGGGGGAGGAACAGCTCGCTGTCCCCGCCGTGTCCCCCCAATTTGGGGGGGCACATTTTGAGGGGAGGGGAGGGGAGTTTCGCCCCTCCCCCTCCCTCAAAATATCATTCCAAAGAGGGGGAGGGGAGCAAATTCCCTCCCCTCCCCCTCCCTCCCCCTGTACCAAACTGGGGACAGAAGCTTCGACGCTTCGATGCTCACAAATTCGACGCTTCAATACTCCGATTCTAGACAAAGAGGTCGATGAGGGAGGTGGACAAGCTGTTCTGGATGACGAGAGAAGCACCGCATATCAGAGATTGAAGCTTGACGATGAAATTGGATATCTAGGCGACCTTCTTCTTCTTCCATGGAAACGGCATGGCGTTTCTCTTCACTGGGTCGACTTCAATTTCTGGACAAACAGAGAATCATAAAAAGAGAAAGAATATCAATCTGGAAAAACTTAAGGGATTGAAGAAGGTATATATGAGAAAGAAAGAGAAGAGGCAAGAAGGTATATACGATTACGATTCCTTCAACTTGTTGGGTTACTGGACAAATTTCGAGAGGATAATTATTGTTATTGAGCAAATGACGGTATTATCCCTACTAACAATATTAAAATATTAAATAGTTGTTTGATTATTTTAATAAACATAAAAAATATTTATAAAATATTCATACTACACTTTAAATGTTTATTTTTATATTTTTTTATTGTGAAAATGTTTTTAAATTGTCTCAATAAATTTATTATCATATTTTTGTATATTAACAAAAACATTAAAATATTTTACTTGCTTCACTTGCACAACAGATAAGGTTTTAATAATTAAACAATTAATTTAAAAATAAATTTTAAAAAAATTAAAAAAATAATAAAAGAAAATGATTATTAAAATAGAATAATAATCAGAAACAACTTTAATTATAAAAGGAAAAATAGTCAAATTATTTTTAATTTCTCTCCCATTCCCTTCTAAATTAAATAATAAATTATTAAAATTCCTCCGCTCCTCTCCTCTCAATCCTCTATCCTTCTTTTCCCTCTCATTCCCTCCATCCCTCATTTTTTTATCCCTTCCCTTCCCTCTATTAAAATCCCTCCCTTCTCCCATTCCCTCCATCATACCAAACATAGCATTATTCTCTCTTCAATCGTTGCAGCTTTCTCGTTCCTTCCTCTATTGCTTGGCCTCAACGATATCAAAGAGGAAATACGGCATCGATATTAGGGGAGGGTCAAACGCTAAAAAATTCAACGTTTTACATTATTTTTTACTTATCCTATTTAATAAAAGAGATTCTTTTTTTTTTTATGCAAGACAAACAACATTATTTGAAATTTAAACTAGAAAATCAAATCTACTAAATTGAAAACAAGGAAAATCTAAAAGAGATCCTCTATTTTTTTTTTATGCAAGCCAAACAACTTTATTTGAAATTTAAACTAGAAAATCAAATCCACTAAATTGAAAATTAGGAAAATCTAAAAGAGATCCTCTATTTTTTTCATGCAAGGCAAACAACTTTATTTGAAATTTAGACTTAGAAAATCAAATCTACTAAATTGAAAACAAGGAAAATCTAAAGGAGATCCTCTATATTTTTTTTTTATACAAGGCAAACAACTTTATTTGAAATTTAAACTAGACAATCAAATTTACTAAATTGAAAACAAGGAAAATCTAAAAGAGATTCTCTATTTTTTTTATGCAAGGCAAACAGCTTTGTTTAAAATTTAAACTTAGAAAATTAAATCGCCTAAATTGAAAATAAGAAAAATCTAGAGGAGGTCCTCTATATATATATATTTTTTGCAAGGCAAACAATTTTATTTGAAATTTAAACTTAGAAAATCAAATCTACTAAATTGAAATCAAGGGAAATCTAAAGAGTATTTTTTTTTTCTTATTTTCACTTCTTATCCTTTTTTTATTTTTTTTATTTAAAAAAATAAAACAAAACAAAAGTTTGGCTAAGGAAAAAAAAAGGTCTTGGAAAAAGGAACATTTGAATTCAATCTTCTATTTAAAACAAGTGATAATCACTAAATTTATTTGAAATTAAACTAAAAAGATATCTTTTTTTTTTTACATTTTTCTTGTTTTCCAATTTTTTTATAAATTTTAATTATTTTTATTTAATTTTAAAAATATCCCGATAAAATACAGTATTAAAACTTGTTACAGAATAAAAAGGTCATGAACATCTTGTCTAGTCTAGAATCTAGACGGGTCTAACGAAGAAAGTTAGGTTGTCTTGAAAGTTAGGTTGTGTCTTGTGTATGACACAACTTGAAATATGATAAGATATATATATACATATATATATTTATATATCAACAGTAATGATGTCTATAATTCAAAGTCTCATAAATAAAAAAAAATCTGATTGAAAAAGCTTTTATTGTAAATATAATTTTATATTTTTTCTCTCATTTATAAAAAATAATACTCGCATATGATGATAATTCTTCTTATTCTAAATATAAATTATTTTATTTTGATCATAAATATAAAATATTTACTATAGATGAGATAATATTTATTATATATTTTTAAAAAATATTTTTATTTAATATATCTTTAAAAAATTAAAAAATATAATTTAAAAAAATATTTCTTATAGAAATTAAAATAGTTTACTATTTTTAACTTCCCTATTTAATGTGCATAATTTAATTAAAATAATCATGTATTAAGAATCACATGAGTATATAGTATTTTACACATGAGAGTTATTTAAAAAAAAGACCTACAAATATTTTTGTCAACGAAATCATAATGATGGGTGCCCCCCGAATGGATCTGACGAAGAAAATAGTACTTCGAGCTGTCTGTCGGGGGCTTTTTACTTGGATGCTGTAAAAATTTTTTTTTTAATATGCTATAAATTTAAAAATAATTATTAAAATATTATAAAAATAGGATCTTAGTATTTTAGATACGGAGATATATATTTTTTAATTTCGTGGGAAGGATCTCGGTGTCTTATAGTATATTGATTTACAGGGTCAAGTACATGCCTGACCCCTCCCTACCCCATTTTTTTTTTCAGTTTTTTGTATTTTTATTTCTAAATTTTTATTAATATTTTTTTATTTCTTAAATTATACCAAAATAAATATATATATAAATTAATTATCCAGCAAAATATATTCTTTAATATTTTTAAAATCATATAGTTTTCTTTATATTTTTCATAAATTTTAGTCAAACTTTTAATATAGAAAATATATTTTTTATTAATGAAATTTTATATTAATATACTAAATAACTATAACAGTTAAAAATATTATCTTTTCTTCAATATTGTTAAAATCATATAAATCTTCTTTTATTTTCAAAACTTACATTATGCAGGAGATGTGAGAGATATTTTATTTACTTCCAAAAAATATTGAATTAAAAAAGAATATCATCACTAACTCCTACACCCAAAAAAATTGATATAAAATGATATTAACTAAAATTAATATATATTTGGAAAACAAAATTAAAGTTAATTAATTGGTGAAAAAAAGGTAAAAAAAAAAAGAACTTAAAAAGATTGAATTCAACTCAAAATAAAATGAAAGAATGCAAGGCTCATAAAAAATAAGAAAAAATAGATCTCACGTGAAAAAAAAATAAGAAAAGAAAAATAAATGAATGAGGAAAAGCACAACCCATCCAAATAGGAAAAAAAGGAGCATGGACTTCGAGAATAAAGTCGCACTATCTGGCTAATATACAATGCACTTCCACTCTATTTTTAATTATAAAAATATGTGCTTGTCACATATATCATGTTTAAAAAAAATAAAAAAAACTTAATTCCTAATAATATATATTTGGTACCTTAAATTTTTGTGATTGAAAGATAAAAATTATAGTAAAGTGGCCTTTATGATTTTATATGAAGTAGATTAAAAAATATTATTAGGTAATAATCATTAACTTTGAATTAAATTGGCATGATTGTTGCTAAGAAAGTGTAAATGGCATGATTGTGGGGATAAAATTGCTCCCTCCTCCAAATGGAATTAAATTCATCATAGGTCCTTCATTTATCATAATTTGCCCCATTAATTGTTTCAAATGCTGAAATAACTTTAATAGTTTCAAATTCATAGGTCTTCCATTCTTTCCTTTTATTTTTGGTTGAATTCAATCTTTCTAAATTCATTTTTTTTACCAATTAATTAACTTTAATTTTGTTTTCCAAATATATATTAATTTTAGTTAGTATCATTTTATATCAATTTTTTTGGGTGCGGGAGTTAGTGATGATATTCTAGTTATGATATTCTTTTTGAATTCAATATCTTTTAGAAGTAAATAAAATATCTCTCACATCTCCCATGTGCAGGGAGAAAAATCTAGTTTAAGAAAATAAAAAAAATAATTTGATATGACTCTTTTTAAATTATCTTATTTTCTTAAATTTAAAATATTAGTCTCATTTTCTCCTTCCTATTTGTTTATCTTTCTCTCTTATTCTTCCTATTTACATCATTAGCGAAATTAGAAATTTAACTAAAATGTAAGTTTGAAAATAAAAGAAGATTTATATGATTTTAGCAATATTGAAAGAAGAATAATATTTTCTACTATTATAGTTATTTAGTATATTAATATAAATTTTAATTAATAAAAATATATTTTTTATGTCAAAAGTTTGACTAAAATTTATATTTTAAAAATATAAAAAAATCTATATGATTTTAAAAATATTAAAAATATACTTTGCTAAATAATTAATTTATATTATTTATATGATTTATATATATTTATTTATTTTGGTATGATTTAGAAAATAGAAAAAATATTAATAAAAATTAAAAATTAAAAAAAAAAACCAAAAAAATTGGGGTCGGGGAGGGGTCAGGTAGCGTACCTGACCTTGTAGAATTGGGGGGAGGATCTTGGTTTATATTTTTTTTAGCATCCAAGTCAAAAAGCCTGTATCTGCCGTGTTTAAAGTAGCAACTATTCAACGCTACAAACACACATGTGACAGCAGTACCAACGGGATTGGCCAACAATCAATAGTGCCAGCAGTACAAGTGAGGTGACTAATATCTCACCCGTCGTCAATGATAAACACTCCGTCTTCCACCACTCTTTCCTCTCTCTACATCGCCCACTTTTTCTTTCTATATATGTCTATATATAGATATATATTCTTCTTCCGTTGCTTCACTTCTTACAAGTTCTACGGCTTTTGCCTCCATCCCTAAGCTTTGCTAATTCCCAAAAATTGTAAGATCTTGCTTCCTAGAGTGGATCTGTTGCTGTCAGTTGGATTCGCCAGATCTTGGACTTGTCTTACTTCAGTTTCCGATTTCTCACTTCGGTCGTGATTGGTGCTTCAATTCCCAAAAATTGAGGCATAATCGGTCAGTTGTATCTGCTTCGTTTTAGGTATGGGACATGAAACATGTTTGGATTTTGTTTTTAACTATTAGTGATATATATATATATAAGTAGTTCTTGGATTTAGATAAGTTTAATTCGTCTATTGATGCTAAATTTGACTCACCCGACGAATTTTCTGGTGTTAGCTGTGAAAGTCAACCAACATGCTATCAGTAACACTGAAAGGCTGCTCCACTGTGAAACCTTGTGATCCAACATGGATTGGAACCATTGCCTTATCTGAATGGGATCAAATAAGCTACGTCACTCATATCTCCACCATCTACTTCTACCGACCCTCCTCATGGCCATACACTGCCATTGCTGACACCTTGAAGCACTCTTTAAGCCGAGTTCTGGTGCCGTTTTATCCCTTGGCTGGTCGTCTGCGGTGGATAGGCAAAGGTCGTCTCCAGCTTCAGTGCAATGCAATGGGGGCTCAATTCATTGAAGCTGAGTGTCAATCGAGCTTAGACGACGTTGGTGATTTATCTCTCTCCATTCAACACCATAACCTCTTCCCATCGGTGGACTATACCCTTCCAATTCATGAGCTGCCACTGTGTCTGGTTCAGCTCACCAAGTTCAAGTGCGGTGGCATCAGCATCGCCATAGCAAATTCTCACGCAGTTATGGATGGAACAGGTGATGGATCCATACTCATTCATTATTATCTATATACATGTACGCATGGATTTCCGATAATATACCCCTTACACATGAACCCGCGTTTTTGAATAAGGGTCACGTACCCTGTCTCTTCCCGTACTTCTAAATAGTTTGGTTTCACGTCACATCTGTTTCTGACTTTCAGTACTGCTTGAAATTTAATTTGAGTGTTAGAATTGACGTTTAACCATTTACATTAACTTATCACCAAATACTACTTTTGAAAACTCAATTTCATTTAATGAAATTGTAATTGATTTAAACGGCTTGGTTTACCTTTTAAAGAACTTTTAAAATAATTACAATTTACAAAAATAAAATTTAAATAAAAGTAGAGAAATTTATTAAAAATTTATTTAAATAAAAAATAAGTAAATAATGATTAAAAATTATAATTTAATTTATAAAAATGTAAACTAAACAGTCCTAAATATCAGTTCAACGGAGAAAAAAATTAAAACTGAGATAATCCAAATTAACCACCCCACCCTCCAATGCATAGGATTTCTTTTCCCCCTCCAGTTCACACGCACAATATAAAATAAGAAAACAATGTTGATATTATATCAATTTATCAAAACACTTATTATATATATAATCAATTAATTAATGGCGACATGCATTGAATAAAGATTGAATAATTATTACAATAATATAGATTTTTAACTAATATTCCCATCAGTTTAGATTGTAATTTGTAAACTAATCCAGCTTAATTATGTTATTTCACCAGCGGCCTATCACTTCATCACTGAGTGGGCCAGGCTTGCAAGAGGCAAGCCTCTACAAACAACACCATTTCATGACCGAAGCGTGTTCCGAGCTGGGGAGCCACCATTAGCATCACCACCGCCGAGCCTCGACGATTTCCCACAGTACGGGACTCCTGCTTTATTACTTGGTCAGTCTGATAGTTCCGAGGAAAGAAAGCAGAAAACCACAACAGCCATACTAAGGATAACGAAAGCCCAAGTTGAGCAGTTGAGGAAGATGGCAAATGAGAGCTGGGATAGGGAAAAGCCCACGTCCCGTGGGTTTACTCGGTACGAGACAATGTGTGGGCATATATGGAGAATCGCATGCAAGGCAAGAGGTCACAAAAAGGAGCAGCCAACACAGTTTCGTGTTTCTGTTGATTCAAGGAGTCGCATGAGGCCTCCACTACCAAGAGAGTACTTCGGGACTGCAACTTTTGACGTGATAGCTCAAAGTGTGGCCGGTGATCTCATGTCAAAGCCATTAGGGTTCGCTGCGAGTAGAATAAGGGAAGCAACTGAGAAGGTGACAGACAAGTATGTGAGGTCAGGGATAGAGTTTTTGAAGAATCAAAAGGACTTGGCAAAATTTCAAGATATTCATACAATGCTTGGGAAGGAGGAGGAAGGTTTGTTTCAAGGAAACCCTAATATTGAGGTGGTGAGTTGGCTGACTTTGCCTTTATATGGGTTTGATTTTGGGTGGGGAAAGGAAGAATACATGGGCCCAGGACCATATGAAGTAGATGGGAGTTGTTTGCTTCTGCACTCTCCTAAAGGTGATGGTTCTATCGGTGTTCTTATGTGCCTCCAAGACGTTCATATGGATGAGTTTAAGAAGCTTTTTTATCAGGACATGATGTGATCTTCGTGGGAGCCACACTCGAACGTCTAAAAGAAGTTGCACTGCAACTTCATTAACTTATATCTTGAAATAATAATCGTAGCCAATAAAGGAGGATTTTGTGTGTTTGTGCACCGCGGAGGTTAATTTCTTAATTAAGTATTGTAGTCTTCTGATCGTTGTCAGTTAAGTACTGGTATGACATTAATTGTATACTAGCGGGATGATTTTATTATGGTTGAAGTTAACTGGAAAATGGAAATTAATTATATATTAAATTCCCCCTCATAGCTTTGGCAAAGGATTGATAAGTAGTACACATATGAGAGTCAACAAAATATTAATTAGTAAGAGAAAATATAAAAAAAAATATGTTTGGGGCCATTATATATAATTACATTTTGAAATTATAGGAATCAAAATAAGAAATGAAGTAAAATAATGAGAACTAGCCAAATAATTTAGCCGTTTAATTCAATTCACACCTCTAAAAAATGTTATATTATGTCGAAGTTTAACTACATTTTTCTGTTAAAATCAAATTAAACAATTTATTGTCTTTGCATATATTTACTTGGCAGGCCTGTTTAAGCTCATATGTGACATATATTACATCAAATTATTCAATTTAATTAGATTTAACGTTTGAATGGAAATATAGTACAAATTAAAACTAATTAAGTCAACTTAAAAAATTGCGTGCTTTTGAATTTTAAAAAAATGACATTAGTGTTTTTGTAAAAAAAATAAAAGAACTAAAAAGATATCTAAAAATATGCCCGCTAATAACAGCTTATGGGATACTGAAGGATATATGGTTTAAAAAATAATATTGAAAGCCCTAACCTGGTGTAACCTTCACAATGAATCAAGAATCTAAAGGATGACATTATCTGACTTGAGCAAATTTTGTCTGGGATAGTAACTTGAGCAATTTCTTTGTTTCTCTTATAGTCCACGCTATGGTCCCGTGCATAAGATTTTTTTTTTTTGTGAAAATAAGAAAATATTTTTGGGAAAGTTGGGAAATGGGACAAAAAAAACAATTTATTTGGGAAATGGGATCAAATTTTTTTTTTGGATGAGAATAGAATTTTTTGAACCTAGAATATATTTTTTTCCAAAAAAATTAATTTGGTACCAAAAACTGCCATAGAGTTCTGCAAAACAGTTTTCTTATTTTCAGAAACAGAAAACTCAGAAAACTTGTTTGATAAACCTGTTTTCTAAAAACTGTTTTGGAAAACAGAAAACAGTTTTATACAGAAAACTCATAACACCTTTTAGGTGTTTTGTAGTTTTTGTTCTGGAAAATACAAGGAAAGATGAGAAACATCCACCTCATTAATTATAAAGTTATAAATTTTGAATAACTCATCTATTACTCACTAGTTATGATTTTGAGAACAATTATTCAAACAGATTTTTTTATTTTCTTGTTTTCAAAACAGTTTCTTGAAAACAGTTTTACAAAATTGTTTTTGAGAACAGAAAACAGGAAACACTATCAAACAGGTCCTAAATATCTTCATTTTTTGGTTCCAAAACCCAATATTCCCAATATTTTTTATTTTGATATATTGATTAAAAGAAAGATGGAATTGAATGGAGGTCCGAAATCTCGAACCTAAAGCATTGTGGAATGTTAACTAAGAACATACCAGAAAATCATAGGAACAAGCTTTCGTTTTTAATGTATATATATTTCCTAATTTCAGAGCTATAAACATGCATGTGCCGGCAGAAAGATGAACTCCAAATAACCATATATTTAATATTATGTGATTAGGTCACGAACGACGAAGCTTAATTTGTCGCATGTAACCAACATGATTTTTTTTAATTAGAGTTTTTTTTTTGGCATGTAGGTCTCTTTAAAATAATAACAAATCTAACACACACACACACAGAGAAAGATATACAAGAGATCTGAGCTAACACAGTAACGCTGACTAGTCCTTTTTTTCTTTTTTCTTTTAAATTAGCTAATAACTTTTATAAAAAATTGATAAGTTCTCTAAAACGGGATGACTCTAATTAATTTGTCAAACAAATTTAAAGTGGCGTTCCATGTACAGTAAAGGACACATCTGTACATTTTGAATCTGAAAATCTCACTACTACATAAAAGACTTTCAAGGATGGTTAAAATGAGCTTTTAAGGACGATTCTCGTATAGTGGTAGAATTGACAGTGATAGAAAGTATGACTTTTGAGGACGGTTCTTTAACCGTCCTAGAAAGTGACTTTCAAGGATGGTTGTTATAACAACCGTCCTTGAAAATCATTTTTTTAAAGAAAAAAAAATTTTCAGGACAACTGTGAGAACCATTGTCCTAGAAAATTTACTTTTTATTAAAAATAAATTGACTTTTTTAGAGAGTTGTTCTCACAACTGTCTAAGGAAATCTATTATTAAAAAAAATTAGCATTTAATTTTTCACACATATTCAAAATTCAATAACTTAATCTGCATATCTCATATGATATAGCAAGATAAATCAATGATCAGCACACACATCACAACTGAAATGAATCAACAATCCTTTACTCAAGTGTTGTTACATATCAAAGGAAGCAATTTTTTCACCTAAAATAGAAATGCAATTCACCACCTGAACTATGTTGTCAAACTAACACTTAAGAAATCATCTTCTTTCATATTACATGACAATGAACAACCTCTTCCATTGCAACTAATTTTACTTCAAAGAAGCACAAAGATAGGCCTTGCTTAAAGAATGGTTCTTTTAGCATTAGCTATTATAAATTATTCATACTAAATACTAAGCAAGAACGGGGAAAACCAAAAATTGACAGTAATAACTATAACATATACTTACTATTACAAAACTGGATTAATGAACTCCTCATTCCTTTGGCTTTTTGCTCATGCTTTTATGCTTGCTAAGATCAAGATATTTCTTCCTCAACCTTGTAGCCTTTGGAGACACCTTCACATAACCTAGAAAATAACAGAAAATATAAACCAGTAAAAGGAAAATCAAGAAATCACAATTAGGAGCCAAATAAATATTATGAGGCAGCCTTTTGCATCTAATATGACGTGTCACAATTAAAATGAGAAGACATAATAGACCACAACAAATAAAACCAATTGATGATCACAACATGTGAAATATCATATACCAACCACGATTATTATAAAAAAAATTATTAAACACGTAGAATCACATCACTTACTAGTAACAAGAAGCAATCTAGAAGGAAGCTTCTTCAGAAACACTACTCTTTCCCTTGAATTTCCCAGCAAGAAATATCAATACTATCCCTGGATTAATGCTAGCCCTAAAGACAGAAACATGGCAAATATAAAACCATTTCACCAAATACTCAATATTAATTGAGATAAATTAAGATAAATATCACTAAAAAACACACTTTACAATCTAAAGATGGGTGTTTGGTATGTTAGGGACCGTGGGGGTAGGGGTGGGGGTTCACCTCATGCTAAACACCAAGGACAAGGATGGTAATAGCAATACTACATAATAACAGCCTGTAACCCACGGTCATGGTGGATGGACTTGGACTATGAATATGATCCAAATTCTAAACACATAACCAACAAAGTGGACAAACACAAATACCTTGTGAAACCATACTATATTCATAAACTAATACTTTAATACTTCATCGCCAAAGCCTAATTAATGTTTCATTCACCTCCAGCAAGTTGAGTTCATAAATTTAAACTTCTATGAAACTTAACTACCTAAATTAATATTAATATTTTTATCAAGGTAGAGAAATTACACACCAAAAGGCAAGTAACCCAATAATTGCGTTGTCTTTTCCATCACCCATTACAATTGGTAACCACTAAATAGGAGTTACAGTAGATTTGTTAGAATGGATAAAAAACATGGCCACACTAATGTCAGCCTTAATAGGTACGCCTTTTTTTGTTGGTAGAGGGTGAGAGAGAGAAAGAGAGAGATCATACATTGGAAATTGAGTTGAAAACTGATAACTCTACTTTTGTAACAGGGATATAGATGATTTCATCCATGTTCTCAATCTGGTTTTGAACACCTTCATAAAATACATATAAATGGCAGTGGCATATAAATGGGTCAGATAAGTTATTCTTTAATTGAAAATGTGTTTTGCCCTATCTGATTCTCTATTATATGCAATAAGACCTATTTCAACTCCAAAGCTTAAGCTGCTAAATGAAAGCCTATTATTGATTTCACTAATATCCATAACACCACCCCTCCCACAAAAGCCCTTTGAGTTGAAGTATGGACAAAGCATAGGCTCATTATCCCATGGGCTGAAAAATTTTAATGAAGGACATAGAGGATGAAATGATCAAACTCTTGATTACTTGGACAAAGTAATATCTCTTACAATATACTGTATCAAAAACTAACTCAATTCAAGTTCATAAGTTATATATCTCTTATAATATATCCATTAATTAAAAATTAAAAATTATAGCTAAAACTCCATTTTAATCATAGTTGAATCCCAAGTAGATCACTTCAACATCAACCAATCCCCTTCTCAATTCAATGGTCAGTTTAAATTTTTAAATATTTCCATAAGTAAATGAACAAAAAATATAAAGAAAATATACCCTCAGCTTGTGTAGAATGAAGGATAAACATTCCTCCCTTAAATCATCAGCATCAATTTTTGAAATACCAGTCCCTGTTATGTTATACAAAGAAATTGTTAACAAAAAAAGAGGCAAATAGATGCATGCTAACAATTAACCTCTCCCAAACTTCATAGCATGTTAAAAATAATTAGTGCATGCTAACAACATAGTGGAGTGCATAAATTACACAGTCATAGGCTAGGGGGAACCATAATGTGAATTTTTGGGGAATAACACACAAACTATCAAAACATGTCCATGCACTCCAAAGCATTTCCAAATGTTTCATGTAGCTCTCAAAAACTAGAAAACAGAAAAGAAACTAAACTAGTCCCACAATTCCATAAGAAACTAGGAGTACCTAGACTTAATCCATCAAGCAACACAAGGAATGCTCCATGAAGTACTACATATTCAGGTCCTAAACTTCCTTTCGTCACATTAAAAAAAGCAATCCAAGAAATGAGATCCCTCATAGTAAGCATTCTCCCTAGATGCAATTGGTTTAAACCACTGTAAAGCATATGAGTGAAAAAAACAAATGAATCATCTGATATAATACATCTGATAAATAGAAATAATCACCGTAGTACCAAATAGCACTTAACAGTAATAGCTACCATTTTAGTTACTAATGTTAAAACTTATAACATGATCTATAGGGTTGTGAGGATCCTATAAGTTTCACTCAATATAGATCATAGATGAGAGGAATTCCATATTAATTAACTGAACAACAGGGAACCACCCATTGCGAGATCAATGGTAGAGATTTTACATATGAAAAAGTAAACTAATGGCTTAAAATTTCAATAGTGAATCTGCAGAGAGCATACCTCCCAAAAACATAACATAGCATCAACAATGTCAATGGTTGTAAGTTTAACTTGATAAAAAAGGACCGAAGTTGCTTTCAACGTTAAGCTTTGAAATTCTGAAAATAAAACAAATATAGTGGGAGTAAATAAAAATTGATATCAATACTCATCCTTTAACTTGGAAACTAACCGATACCTCATCAAAGCAATCTCTTGAAGCTCATCTAAATCACTCACAGGGGAAAATGTATAAAAATTAATATATTGTTGTGAACAAAGTTAACAAATTAGAATGCTACCATAGAACAATGCAATAGCTAGCGAAAGAAAGAAAGAACTTACTGAAAGAAAGAAATAGCATGAAATAAAGAACCATGGGGTAAAAAGCAGAGCATGAACTAACAGAAGAACAGAGCACTGTTAGTGGTAGAACTGCAGGAGAGATACATGGAGAAACAACTGAAGAAAGCTTTGAGTGGGGTTGTGAGGATGGAGCTCGATGATTTACTGGTGAATGGTGGGAAAGCTACTAAGCATGGTGGAGAACCATAATAGATGGTGAAGAGGAGGCATGTCATGGGGAAGAGAGGTGCGCGGAGAAGGTCGAAGGCCATAAGGAGTGAACGCCGTGGAGAAGGTCTAAGGCGAGGTTAGGGTTCAGTGAAGGCGAGGTTGAGGGAGTTGGGAACGATGAAAAGAATGGCAAGGTTGACGACTAAGAATGGTGGTGCTAGCATAACAGAAGGAGTACTGTCATCGCCAAACGCAGGTAGGAGAAGGTGAAGGCAAGAGGAGTAGAGAAAGGGTTCAATGGGTCAGAGGAATATGAGCTTGATGCGAGTCAGGTGAGGTTAAGCGAATATTTTTTTTTCCTTGAACTTTCCAGCACGGTTCCTCACAGAACCGTGCTGAAAAAGTTATTTAAGGACGGCTCCTAATTTAACCATCCTGTAAAGTTCAAAATAAATAATTTGACTTAAAAAATACTACCGCTCACATTTTTTAGAACGGTCTCTCACATAACCGTCCTCTAATGTCGTCCTGGAATTACCTTTTTGTAGTAGTGTTCTCCATTTGAGATGCATGAATAATTAATAATTAATATAAATAAATAAAAGTCTCAACTGGAGCATCAACTTTTTTTAAATTAATTTTGGTTATCTTCTCTCTATCTCTCTCTCTCCAACTGGTTAAATTCTCTTATTTATTTGACCACGTTCATGTTCATGTTATTTCTTAATTGGTTTTCAATTGTAATATAGTATTAATAAAATTGTAAAATAATTTGCATCTAGGAGAGCAGCTGATCCTTCTGCAGCTGGAGCCCAAGAGAGGACAAGAGTTGGATATAGACTGCAAAATTAATTAAAAATAAATTATAATTTTTATAAAAAAAAATCATAATACATAAAGTGACCATATTAATAAAATATCATTAATTATTTCCCTTTTCCATGTAGCAAGTCCTCTTTTTTAAAGTGGATAAGTTTTTTTTTTTGGATGAGTTGATAGTCTCAGGTTCAATGAACTTGTATTTTTAAAGTGTGCAACTTGCTACATAAAAATATGATCTTTCAGTTTGTTCATTTCTGATTGCTTTGTTCAAGCATGCATGCAACTTGCTCCATAGAAAATTGGACAAGCTTTTTTTTTTGTGCCAAAATTGGACAAGCTTGTTTCGATGCATGTTACTCACTCCAATCATATATATAGGATTCTTTATCCTTATTCTAAATATAAGACTTTTTATAATATACGAGGTAATATTTATTATACATTTTCAGAAAAAATACTCTTATTTAATATATTCAAAGAGAAAGAGAGAGATTAAATAAAGGTAATTTTAAAAAAATATTGGCGCTAGCTAATGATATTAAAATCAGACAACCGAACCAGCCAGCTCAACTACCGATAATCAATCCACTACAGACACATATCCAACCTTACCGATCAATAACTAGAATTAATTGGTTATATCAATACTAGTCAGAAAAACTAAATCTTTCTAATAATAAAGGAGGATGAAGCTGATTCTGTTCAATCTCGGGCTCCATATAGAGTTGTCATTTTCCCTTTTATGCTTTTAAATATTTAGTGGTCCCATTTTTTTTTCTTTTCTTTCTTTTTTCTTTTTCACAACATATATCCTCTCCTTTTAGAATTCACTTTTACCCAATCTTTCAACCTATTTTTTCTCTCCTCATTTCAATGTGTGACCCACGGCTACCCAATGTCCTCATTTCTTCACTCATTTTTTAATTTTAATGTGATTTTTTTTATTTGTTGGTAAAAAAATGACATTTTTGTTTTGATGTTTTCCTACTTTATATTACATCATATATGATTACATTGAATGATTAAATGCCAATCTTTCCATTAATATTCAAGTGATTTCTTTTTATTTGAGTTTCAATTAATTTATAAATATTCTTTAGCCCTTTTAATGATATTTGTCCATTTATTTATTTATTTATTTATTTATTATAATTTTTGTTTACTAATGCCCATCAATTTGCTTCTCACTTCCTCATTTTTGTTTTTATATTAATTGAAATAGATATAAAAAAAATACCAACGAAATACTAAGATGAAAAAATTTGAAGACATTATTTAAAAAAATTGAAAATAGTAACGTATATAATTAGTAGGTAAATTCTTTGGAAACTAATTATTTATAAATAGTAAATTTTGAAATAATTATATAAACTAATTATTTATATAAGATTTGAATATCTATTTATGTTAGATAAGGTTTTTAAAATATACCTTGAAAGAATTTCTAAATTAATTGAAAAATTTTGTGATAAAAACATCATTTTTGTAATCACAATATTTTTTTCAACTGAATTAAAGATTTAAATTTCAGAATATATTAAAATATATTACAGATATTAAAAAAAAGGAAAGCATAAAGAAGGATGAAGCTGAACAGTATCAGCTTCTCTTAAGCTCGCGTAGAGTTGTCCTTTTCCCCTTTTTGTTTTTTATGTTTAGTGGTTCCCACTTTTTTTTTTTTTTTTTTCACAACATATAGTCATATGCTTTCTTCATTTAGAATTTACTTTTACACAATCTTTCAGTTTGTTTTTTTCTCTCCTCATTTCAATGTGTGGGCCACTGCTACTCATTGTCCTCATTTCTTCATTTATTTTTTAATTTTGATGTGACTTTTTTTATTTGTTGGTAAAAAAATGACATTTTTGTTTTGATGTTTTTCTACTTTATATTACATCATATCTGATTACATTGAATGGTTAAATGTCATTCTTTCTATTAATATTCAAGTGATTTCTTTTTATTTGAGTTTTAATTAATTTATAAATATTTTTTAGCCCTTTTAATGATATTTGTTCATTTGTTTGTTTATTTATTATAATTTTTGTTTACTAATGCCCATCAATTTGCTTCTCACTTCTCCATTTTTGTTTTTATATTAATTCAAATAGATATAAAAAGAATACCAACGAAATACTAAAAGGAAAATTTTGAAGACAATAATTAAAAAAATTGAAAATAGTAACGTATATAATTAGTAGGTAAATTCTTTGAAAACTAATTATTTAAAAATATTAAATTTTATAATAATTATATAAACTAATTATTTATATAAGATTTGAATATCTATTTATGTTAAAAAAGGTTTTTAAAATATACCTTGAAAGAATTTTTAAATTAATTGAAAAATTTTGTGATAAAAACATCATTTTTGTAATCAGAATATTTTTTCAACTGAATTAAAGATTCAAATTTTAGAATATATTAAAATATATTACAGATATTAAAAAAGGAAAGCACAAAGGAGGATAAAATTGATACTGTTCAACTAATGAACAGTATCAACTTCTCTCGAGCTCCGTGTAGAGTTGTCCGTTTCCCCTTTTTGTTTTTTATATTTAGTGGTTCCCACTTTTATTTTTCCTTCTTTTTTCTATTTCACAAAATATATTCTCTTCATTTAGAATTCACTTTTACCAAATCTTTTAGCCTATTTTTTTCTCTCCTCATTTCAATATGTGGCCCACAGCTACCCATTGTCCTCATTTCTTCACTCATTTTTTAATTTTGATGTGATTTTTTTTATTTGTTGGTAAAAAAAAAATGACATTTTTGTTTTGATGTTTTCCTACTTTATATTACATCATATATGATTACATTGAATGATTAAATGCCAATCTTTCCATTAATATTCAAGTGATTTCTTTTTATTTGAGTTTTAATTAATTTATAAATATTCTTTAGCCCTTTTAATGATATTTATTTATTTATTTATTTATTTATTATAATTTTTGTTTACTAATGCCCATCAATTTGCTTATCACTTCCTCATTTTTGTTTTTATATTAATTGAAATAGATATAAAAAAAATACCAACGAAATACTAAGATGAAAAATTTGAAGACATTATTTAAAAAAATTGAAAATAGTAACATATATAATTTGTAGGTAAATTCTTTGGAAACTAATTATTTATAAATAGTAAATTTTAAAATAATTATATAAACTAATTATTTATATAAGATTTGAATATCTATTTATGTTAGGTAAGGTTTTTAAAATATACCTTGAAAGAATTTCTAAATTAATTGAAAAATTTTGTGATAAAAACATCATTTTTGTAATTGTAACATTTTTTCAATTGAATTAAAGATTCAAATTTTAGAGTATATTAAAACATATTACAATACTCGTCTGCTACTGTAAGACTCTATAAAATGAGATTCGAATTAGTTTTGACAGACAATGAACCAGGATAACGGATAATATTATCAAAAAATATATATATTACATATACTTAAAAAAAGGAGCATAAAGAAGGATGAAGCTAATACTGCTCAACTAATCAATAGTATAAGCTTTTCTCAGGCTCCACGTAGAGTTGTCATTTTCCCTTTTTGGTTTTTTCATAATTAGTGGGTCCCACTTTTTTCTTTTACATAACATATATTCTTTCCTTTAAGAATTGACCTTTACCATTCTTTCAGCCTATCTTTTTCTCTCCTCATTTCAATGTGTGGACCACGGCTACCCATTGTACTCATATTTTCACTCATTTTTTAATGTTGATGTGATTCTTTTTATTTGTTGGTAAAATAAATGACACTTTTGTTTTGATGTTTTCCTTCTTTATGTTACATTATATATGATTACATTGAATAAATGTCAATCTTTCCATTAATATTCAAGTGATTTCTTTTTATTTGAGTTTTAATTAATTTATAAACATTCTTTAGCCCTTTTAATGATATTTATTCATTTGTTTATTTATTTATTATAATTTTTGTTTACTAATGCCCATCAATTTGCTTCTCACTTCCTCATTTTTTTTATATTAATTAAAATAGATACAAAAAAAATACTAGGAGGAAAAAATTTGAAGACAGTATTTAAAAAAATTGAAAATAGTAATGTATAATTAGTAGGTAAATTCTTTGGAAACTAATTATTTACAAATATTAAATTTTAAAATAATTGTATAAACTAATTATTTATATAAGAATTGAATATCTATTTATGTTAAAAAGGGTTTTTAAAATATACCTTGAAAGAATTTCTAAATTAATTGAAAAATTTTGTGATAAAAACGTCATTTTTGTAATCACAACATTTTTTCAACTGAATTAAAGATTCAAATTCCATAGTATATTAAAATATATTACAGATATTTAAAAAGGAGAGCATAAGGGAGGATGAGCTGATACTGTTCAACTAATGAACAATATCATTTTCTCTGTTAGGGTGGGGGAAAAATCTCGAACCTAGTTCAATCCGAAAAAATCTGATCTTTTCAACACGATACTAAAACCAGATGTTTCGGTCGGGCCACTTGACAAGGCAAGACTGGATTTCAGGTAACCCCATCAAATTGGTCTTGCCATGCCCGAGGGTGTATATAAATTTTTTTATATACTATTTTCAATTTAAAAAATATTATAAAGTTGGGAATATTTTGAAAAAAATGTAAAAAAAAAACTTGGAAGTAGAATTTTTATAAGTGTTAGTAAAGAAATATAACTTCACAAGGTGACATTCAACTTTTTATAACTTAATTTTTTTTAATTGAGACCGAATAATATATTTTTTGAGAAATTTAATTTCCCTTCTATTTTTTATGCTAGGTAATGACTTAACATTTTATTCACCAATTCAATTGATAATATAATATTTAAATTTTCTTTTATTGGGATAAGTATATATGATTATAACTTAAAAGCAAATTTGATTTTTCTCAAATTAATAACTATTAGATTTTTCATTTGAATAAATTCATAAAGATAATATTAAAAAATCATCCTAATCTATTCATTTTATAATATATTTTAAACAATAATTAAATAAAACATTTTTTTATAAAACTCTTAAATAATAAAATATTTTATTTCCTTCCACTCATTTTCATTTTATTATACTAAATTGTATTAATAATCGTTCTATTTATTCCATCTTAAATTATCAAAGATATCCTTATATATTTATATTGATTTCTTTAAAAATAATGTTTTTATAGTTTTTCTTTTTTCTTTTTTTTTTTGTTAAGTAACAATTTGATTTTTTTTTTTAAAAAAAAAAACTAGAATCCGATCCAGTTAATCTGACCCGGTCTAGTCCACTAGGCCGACAAGATCAAATAAAATCACAGGCAACTAGAGCAAATCCAACCCTTGCCCACAGTACTAGTTCACCGGCTAATAAAAACCCCCATGCGACCTGATCTTCCCCTACCCATAGGCTCCGTGTAGAGTTGTCATTTTTCCTTTTTTGTTTTCTCATATTTAGTGGGTCCCACTTTTTTCTTTTCCTTTTTTTTTTTTCTTTTCAGAATTCATTTTTACCCATCCTTTCAACCTATCTTTTTCTCTCTTAATTTCAACGCGTGGGTCACGTCTACCCATTTATCTCATTTCTTCACTTATTTTTTAATTTTGATGTGATTTTTTTTATTTCTTGGTAAAAAATGACATTTTTTTATATTTTTCTACTTTATATTACATCATATATGATTATATTGAATAATTAAATACCAATCTTCCCATTAATATTCAGTGATTTCTTTTTTGTTTGAGTTTTAATTAATTTATAAATATTCTTTAGCCCCTTTAATGATATTTGTTCATTTATTTATTATAATTTTTGTTTACTAATGCCCATCAATCTGCTTCTCACTTCCTCATTTTTGTTTTTATATTAATTAAAATAGATATAAAAAATACCAACAAAATACTAAGAGGAAAAAATTTGAAGACAATATTTAAAAGAATTGAAAATAATAACATATAATTAGTAGGTAAATTCTTTGGAAACTAATTATTTACAAATATTAAATTTTAAAATAATTATATAAACTAATTATTTATATAAAATTTGAATATCTATTTATGTTAGGAAAGGTTTTAAAAATATACCTTGAAATAATTTCTAAATTAATTGAAAATTTTTGTGATAAAAACATCATTTTTAATATGCTCTCATTTTTTAATATCTGTAATATATTTTAATATATTATGAAATTTGAATCTTTAATTCAATTGAAAAAATGCTGTGATTACAAAATTGGAAAACAAAATTTTTAATATAATCTTAATTTCTAATACTTAAATTTCAACCTCAATCTCTAAATGAATTGGAGAAACATTTTGCACATCTTTTAATATTCTTTGATATCCCATTTTTTTAATATATCTAAAAAATTTTAATATGCTCCAAAATTTGAATTTGTAAATCAATGAGAGAGATTTTGCTGTTCTTATTCTCTCTCCTATATCACTTAATTTAAATTTAAATTTTGGAATTTAATTTTAAATATCACATCTACTTTAAATTTTGGAGAATGTTTATCAGCAAGGGAAGAATAGCAAGCAATCAAAAATAGTGTTGGGGAAGGGGGGGGGGGAGAGGTGGGAATCAGAGATAGGTAGTTGTTTGTTGTAAATGCTTCGTCATCCTCTCCCTCTCCTTCATTCTCCTTATTCATAAACACTCGATAGCATGTCTCTTTTGTCATTGCCTCATTTATGTTCCTTTGAATTTTCCTCTTTATTTATGCTTAAACTTTTAATCATGTGATGTAGTTTTGTGTGACTAGTAGTATGGATTTTAAGTATTCTTGCTTTCTTAAATGTTTAGGAAAATGATTTTAGAGTTCTAGGAGGACATTGGACACATTTGACATAGTAGATGTCATGTGAAATAAAAATTTGAGTTCCAATTTATACTTCACAAAATTTTTCCCCTTTTCTCCAAAATTAAAAAAATATATCACATCTTGCTTTGACATCTGCAAGAATAGCTAACAATCAAGGTTTTGAGGTTTTAGGGGCAAGTAGGATTTACTAAATAACTTGAATGTTTTGGGTTTGCTTGATTTGCAATGTAATTTTTTTTTACTAGTTTACTGTCATTAGTGCTCTTTTAAGTATTGTGCTTTATCTTTAACTTGTTTTTCCCCTTTTGCTGGTGTAGGCATCATTGAAGACAAAGCGTGAGAAGAAGACAATGGGTGAAGAAATGAGGACAATGGGTAGATGTGGCCCCACACATTGAAATGAGGAGAGAAGATGATAGGCTAAAAGAATGGGTAAAAGTGTGAATTTTGAAAAGAAAGAATATATGTTGTGAAAAAAAATGACATCATATATAATTACATTGAATAATTAAATGCCAATCTGTTTCGATATTTTTCGAGCCTATTATTGTCCTTGAATTCATAACCATTTTGTTTAAAGATTGAAATAAGACCTTTATTTGTTATAATTGAAGCTTCAAATTGTTAGCTTCATAGAATGAAATGAGCATAAATTTATTATGTTGTCATGGGAAAATTTTTCATTTTAGTTGAGGTTTGGCGCTGTTTGGCATAGCAAATGTTTCTTTTTTTTCCCTTTTATGGTTTATTTTGCCACATCTGTCAATTCAATTTTTATTGAATGATGAAGATATTAAAAACATTGATACTCTAGGTTTTGTTCACTTGAGGAGTTTTGAGTCAATAGGTTTTTAAGTTTAACAACTTGATATGATGTCAGGAGAGTTAAACCACAACATCTTAAATCTCTTTATATGAAGTAAAGGGAGGTCAATTACAACATCTATAATTTGTTGATATGCCCCTTTACTTATGTTGTGCATAATATCCTTAAAATTGTATTTGTAATGGTGTAAGAGGACTGGGAAAACATTTTGAGGGCTAAGGCCATTGGGAAAGCTACACTGACTAACAAATTCAATGGGTGCAAGTGCTGAGACCTTCATAATGACTATTTAAATGTATTTTCCCAACTTTTGAATTAGAAATTCTCAAAATTTAATTATCATATCATTTCTTTCTTGCCATTTTAATAAATAATTATGTAATATCATGATCTATTTTGAACATCATTCATTTTAATAAATAAAATAAAATATCCACCGCGCATATAGCATGGAAGAAATTTCTAGTTTTTATTTAAAAAAAATCAAATACCGATAGCTAGGGCCCTGAGCCCACACACCGGCAACTGCATTTGACTTTTCACATATTAAAACCCAGGCCCACGTGGCATTCGTTTAGGCTTTGCCTCACCTGTACTTTTATAAGCCTCCTCACAAAGGTCTCTTTTGAAGTTGGCCAACGTGGGACTTTAAGGAAATGAGGAATAACCATTGGCTCTTTCTTCAACTATTAGCATCGAATCCTTCCTTATAATATGTGATTTTGGCCAAACTTTCTCTCTCTCTTGTAAACTTCACAAATATTGTACTTAATCTTGAATCATTCCAAAAAATCTAACAAATTACGAATAATGTAGTTGCAAACTTTCAACCCCAAATTAAATCACACATTCTCATTCTAAGGTGTCACTTTGCTTCTCATCCTACAAGCTTACATTTCTATATTATAAAGACCTAAGGTTTTATCATTATAATTATTAATTTAATATGCTAATTACATCCAATCCTTGATTATAAAGACATATGTTTAGCTTTTCAAGTGAGTTTGCATTTATAAATATATATATATATGATGCTTGCACATTAACATTAATAAATTAGAATTATGTTAGTATTGAAGGTGTGGTTAGCCTAGGCTTCATTTATTTTTCATATATGTTATTTAAAATATATTATTTTAACATGACCAGTTTAATCCTGATTAAATTACAATTGAACTATTAAACATTAAATCAGTACCTCATCTAGTTCAATGTCTGGTTTGATTATGATAACATTGGATAACATTGACTAATTCTATTTTGTTTAATTTTTTAATTGAAAAAATAATACATTTTGCTAAATTTTGTACATTTTGAATTTGAAAATCTCATATTAAGACTCATAATTAATTAATGGCGAAGGGTGAGCGCCTGAGTTGAGAATTCTTTTATCAATAATGAATAAAAATTAATAAAAAGTCTCAAATCAAGCACCGATCGAGCACATGTCTTCCTTTTATTTAATAAAATCTCATTAATTATTTCCATGCCTAGCACATGTCTTCTTTTAAAAGTGGTTAGGTTTGTTTGAATGAGTTGTAGGTCTCACGTTTAATGAATTTGTAGTTTTAAATTTGGCAAAAACTAGCTACGTACGGAAAATTATGATTTTAACGAGCACTCATATAGATTTTTTTTTTGGCCAACAACAATCATATAGAAAATTGGACAAGCTTATTTCGATGCATTTTATGTTATTCAATTTGCGCTGGGAAGCTAAGATCCGTACCAGTAGTATAAACATAAGAAAATTATGATTTTATGCCATTACAAATGTAAACTCTTTTTTTTTTTGGTCAACCAAATGTGAACTCCAAATCACCATTTATTTGCACTTTATATTTTATAATATAAAAATACTTATATATATATATATATATATATATTGATGGCAAAGTCAGCTGGTAAACTGGTAATGTAGCCCGTTATTAACGAGCACTCTGGGCATTCATCGTTACCTCCACCTTCCATCACTCTTCACACAAGAAACTAAGCGGACTTTTTTATTTAATTTATTTATCTTAATTTTTTTTCTAATTATTTATATGCTAAGCAGATATCAATACATTAAAAATCTACATAATGTTTATCATTCTCCAAAACCAATATAATTCAAAACATAATTTTTTTAATGTTTTCTTTACAATATTTTTGGTTAAATTTTTTGTAAGATTAATATATTAATGACTACATATTTTTACTTTAGTGATTTTTTTTTAAACAAATTTGATATTGTCATACATGATTCGCCATCTAATAATATTTCTCTTATATTATTAAACGATGGTACAAAAATGATAATAAACATTTTAAAATATTAAAAACTTAAACTTCAATATATATATAAATATTTTTTACTCTTTTAAACACCCAAAAAAAAAAAACTTGCATACTGGATCCGCCACTACATGTCAAACTAAAGTCCATAAATTTAGGTACACATGAGTTCCTACTAAAATGATTACATATTCTTGCAATGCACAAATGGTTCAGAAGCACACTCAAATGAATGGAAATAGTTTATTTCTCCAATTGCCTGCTTCTATCACAAAACAAGAGTCCTATTTATACTAAGTTAGAGGGCTATAGCATTAACTGAGAAATTAAACACAAAAGAGGGGTTATGGGAGTTATAGGAGCTCATTACTCTTGGGGTTACAAATGCTAATTGACGAAGGGGTTATAGAGAGTTATAGAAATTATTGCTTCATTATGGGGTGTTCTAGGATTCTTCCATTTCATCCTTCCTGAGTTGGCTGGGACTTGCCCTCGAGTCAAACTCGACTTCATCATCAAGGTAGGGTGACAGATCAGTAATATTAAAAGTAGCCGAGACGTCATAAGCACCAGGCAATTCCACCTTGTAAGCATTGTTGTTAATTTTCTGCACGATCTTGAATGGACCATTAGCTCTAGGAGACAACTTGGCGTTGGGTTGTTTAGGAAAACGTTCTTTCCTCAGATGTATCCAAACTAAGTTTCCTACATTAAAAATCTGTTGCTTCCGGTGCTTATCCCAATGAGACTTGAGTTTCAAATTCTACTTCTGAATTCTTTGATGGACCTGCTCATGCAACTTCTTTATTTCTTTGGCCCTTTGATCTGCATCAGCACTATAAAATTGCTTGTTAGATGACAGGGTCAAGTCTAATGGGCTGAGTGGACGAGCACCATATACCACTTCAAATGGACACCTCCCAATGGCTTGATTAATTGAGTTATTGTAAGGAAACTCAACTTGTGCAAGGACATGATCCCACTGTTTTGAATTCTTCTCAACATAGCTTCGAAGAAGATTTCCCAAAATCATGTTAACTGCTTCGATTTGATCGTTTGTCTGAGGATGATTAGTACTGCTAAACTGGAGTTTAGTCCCCCATCTTTTTCCACAATGTTCTCCAAAAGTGACTGAGAAAGTTGACATCACGATCAAAGGTGATGGTTTTGGGAATACCATATAAGCGGTCAATCTCCTTAAAGTATAAATCTGCAACTTGAACCGCATCATTGGCCTTTTGGCTTGGAATGAAATGAGCCACCTTTGAAAATCTGTCTATAACAACCATGATAGAATATTTCTATCTTTGTGTCCTAGGAAATCCAAGGACAAAGTCCATACTCACATCTTCCCAAGGTGCTATTGGTACTGGAAGAGGCATGTATAACCCAGTGTTTTGGCTTTTGGATTTAGCCAATTGACAGGTTCTGCATTGTTGTATATGCCTACTTACATCTCGTTCAAGTTTTAGCCAATAGAAATTCTCTTTCACTAAGGCCACAGTTTTGTCTCGACTAAAGTGTTCTTCTAATCCACCATTATGGGCTTCCCAAATGATTGCCTCTCATAAGGAACATTGAGAAATGCATAGGAGTTTTTCTCGAAATAGAAAACCTTCATGCCTGTAGTATTGGTGAAAAGATTAAGCTTCAGTGGCACTCCATGCTTGATGAAAGTCAAGATCATCTTTGTACAACTCCTTGAAAGTCTCAAAACCAATAACTTTGGCTTGAATGGTAGTTAGCGAAGCATGTCAGCGGCTAAGTGCATCAGCTACTGAGTTCAATGTTCCACGAGCCTCCACAAGCTTCACCGGAGTTCCATGTGACACCTAAGTCCTCTACTCCCCGGCCACGCGCCCGCTAGAGGTTGAAGATGATGACATCATCTGCCACGTCAACTTGAGTGTCCAAGTCAGCATCACTCAGCGTGTGTCACATGTTCCAACGATGCGACGACATGCAATCGTTTGCATCGTCTGCCACGCAAGCAATAACACATTAAGTTGTTTTCTTTCAAGAGTATCTTCTTTTGAGTTCTATGTTAACAAATATAATACCATTACTAATTTAACACTCCCATCAGTAAACTAATAATCCAGCTTATGTTATTTCTTCATTAGCGACCCATCACTTCATCTGAGTGGGCTAGACTTGCAAGAGGTAAGCCCCTACAAACAACACCATTTCTTGACCGAAGCATGTTTCGAGCTGGAGAGCCACCATTAGCACCACCATTACCAAGCCTCGTCGACTATTACCTAGCTAGAGTATAAAATCCTGCGTTATTACTTGGTCAGTCAAATAGTTCAGAGGAAAGAAAGAAGGAAACCACAATAGCTATGCTAAGGATGGCGAATAAGGTATTAAAAATCGGACTGGCCATTAAACCGGATGAGGCAACGGTTCAAGATTCAGTGATCGAACCGGTTGTGAATAAATTGATATATTTTCAATAATATAGATAAAAAATATAAAAGATATTTATCCACAATTATAAAATTAACATTCATTCAAAGATAAAAAGTAAATTTAATAATATATAGAAAATTAAAAATATTATTATTAAGTTTTACAACCTAATATTAAAATATAAACAAGTTAATATTTATCTATAATTATATTTTGAATTCAAAATAACCAATTAATATTCTATTTTCATATTATTTGTTAAGTAAATTTATCATTATTAATAATTATGTATCATAATAATACTTATAACATATTTTAATATAGAAAGAAAAAAACTTATACAAAAAATAATTCTACTTAGTACTAAAAATAATGTTATTATATTTTTAAAAAAATATTTTAAAAAAAACCAGGACCAGTTGAAACTGATTTTGTACCAATTTTTGGCCGGTTCCACCGGTTCGTACCGATTTTGTAACCCACAGGTTTGCATCTGTTACCGGACAGGACCAGGGACCGGTTCCCGATCAGACCGGTCGAACCAGCCGGTCCGATCTGATTTTTAATTCATTGATGACGAAAGCCCAAGTTGAGTACTTGAGGAGGATGGCAAATGAGAGTCAGTCATAGGAAAAGCCTATAGCCCTGACCTGTGGGTTCACTTACTACGACACAATATGTAGGCATATATAGAGAATCATATGCATGGCAAGAGGACACAGAAAGGAGTAACCAACAACATTTCGCATTTGTGTTGATTCAAGGAATCACATGAAGCCTCAACTACTAAGAGAGTACTTCGGGATTGCAACTTTTGACGTGATAGCTTAGAGTGTGGTAGGTGATCTAATGTCAGAGCCATTAGGGTTTGCTACGAATAGACTAAATGAAGCAATTGAGATGGTGACAGACAAGTATGTGAGGTGATCAGCGATAGAGTTCTTGAAGAACTTGAAGGACTTGATGAAATTTCAAGATATACATATTGTGCTTGGGAAGGAGGAAGGGTCGGTTCATGGAAACCCTAATATTGAAGTGGGGAGTTGGCTGACTTTACCCATATATGGGTTTGATTTTGGATAGGGAAAGGAAGAATACATGGACCCCAGACCAGATAAAGCATATGGGAATTTTTTGCTTCTTTCTAGTCCAAATGGAGATGGTTCTATTGTGGTTCTTATGTGTCTCAAAGAGTGTGGATGAGTTTAAGAAGAATTTTTATCAAGACATATTGTGATCTTCATGGGAACCACATTTGAACATCTAAAGCAAAATTGTAATACAACCTTATGAAATTTACAACTTCAAATAATTGTAATGAATAAAGGAGGATTGGAATAGAACATGTGTGTTTGTTTGTGAACAAGGTTATTGGCAATAGGTTTGTATGTTTAAAAGTTTTATGTATTGCAATCTTTTGATCATTGTCACTTAAGAGGTATGACATGCTGTATGTGTCGAAGCAATTTTTTTGTTTCTCTAATAATCCACTTTGGTCTACTATGTAAGAAAATATTTTTTTTGGTGATAACAACAATAATATTAACTTTAATCTCACTAAGTGAAATTGGTTACCTGAATTATATGACGCTATTATATTATATTAAAATCCATCTCTTCAAATAAATTATTTTTTTTGTGAAAGTGAGAAAATATTTTTTTTATAATGATACATTGATAAGAAAAAAGAAGATGAATTGAATAGAAGGAATATACCTAATCTGGAAACCGAAACACTGTGAAATGCTAACCAAGAAGTAAGAACATATCCGAAAGCCACGTAAGTGACTGTAGTAAGAAGATATTTTTTGGGCTAAAATGAGAAGATAGTTTTGAAAGTGAACGTCATTGCTGCTAGCCCAAAAAAAGTTGTGGCTTCTGGTGATCGGCTCTTAGAAGCCCAATTTCTCTTCCTTTTCCTTTTTGGGAAAATTTTCTTCCTTGCCTAAATGAGTCATGTTACAGACCAGGCTTCAAGTAGCTTAATGAAGTAGTCCACCAAACGTAGCCCATTTTCACTGGACTCTCTTTTTTTTTAACCCCACAATTTTCACTAGACTTAATCTTCTAAAATCTTATACATAATCCGGTTTTCCAAAATAATTGGTAGTAAAAATCCTATTTTCAGTTTGAAATAATTAAGATTATTTTATTTTAGAATACTTTTAGAGCTTAATTTAACCACATTTATACTCTGCCGCCTAATCATATTAACTTCTAGCGTATAAGTCATAAATTTCATCACTAATATAAAATTACCAGCCTCTAGCTAGATTCATTTGTGGACTGAACGTTACTGATTGAACACAGATACTTGGCTTTCAAAATTTGATATATTTATATGTAAAATAAAATATAACATCCCATTCGCAGTCTGAAATAAATTATACTTAGAGAATTATCTTTTGAACACTGAATCTAAAAGTACATATTCACATAAAAAAAATAATGAAGCAGTGAGTTTAATTTTCATGTAGAGAGAAAATATCCTTCAGAGAATTTTCTTACACATAACATATAGAGGGAATTTTAAAAAATATTAAAATAAAAATTCGAACTTATTATAAGGTGATAGGGATATATCACGTGGGACTCGTGTCACGCAAGATTTCGTCGGGAAAGGCTAAAATAATTCTGATGATATGTATGGTAAAGGTTTTGTTAATATTTACATATATAGAAGACTAGTCTCCAATTGTTAATATTCTTGGTTTTTTTTTAAAAGAAAACTGATTTTGGTATGGGGCCGCCAACAGTTGCATTTGTTCAATGTTGTAATGCAATACGACGGAATCTCATTCATATGTGTGTACAATTATTTTCTTTCCGGATTTTTTGTATTAACAAAATTGTGTGTGTGTGTACACATAATTTGAGACTAAACATGGCTCGGAGAGGTGAGCTTTGTATTCATCTCAATGCCCTCATAAGCTTGCAGATCTTACGTCTCAATAATATATATAATTCATTTTTTATTAACAGTTTTTCTATTTAATTATTATTAGATATGACAAATTAATTGTGACCTAAAAACACTCATAAAAAATCTCTCATTATGTTGCCTGTGGTTGGTGGTGGGACTTGAGGTCACAAGACCTTGCATGGGTGGGCAAAAGTCAGATATATGAAGGTCTAATAATGCGATGAACTATGTGTCATAAAAATAATAAGCATTATCATTCATATTAAAAGGTCAAACATGTCATTCTGGACCACCTCAAAAAAAAAAAAAAACAGGGAAGTGTGAGTGAAACATTACACATTCAAAGAGTGAACTTGATTGGGGAAAAAGAAAAGAAGAAACCAATGAGTAAAGACGAAACCTGTCAGTTGTTTCTTAGTGTCAAAGATGAGTAGTCACAACACTTGGACCAAGATACAAGCAGCCTTCAGTTTATATCTAAGGAATTCTGAAACTTAAAATCATATGTTAATGATATAATAATTTTTTCTCATATGTATCAGGTATTTTGAACCTACCTTATTTCAATAAGAAAATTTATAAAAATTTAAACTAATTTAAATCAAGTCGGGTGAGACTTAAAAGATATCAAACTCTACTACCAAGTTTTAACATAACTGTATTTCTAGAGTTCAAATTCAAAATCTCTAATTAGTTGGTATAAACCTCTACCAATTAAATTAAATATTTGGTGGCATCATATAATAAATATTTTAGTTCTAGTACTTCAGAATAAGACATAATCAAAATAATCCTAAAGAAAATATTGACATTGGTTGACTGAATTGTTGGCTTTCAAACTGGTAAAAAGAATTCTCAATTTCATATATTTATTCTTAATCATGTTCAATTTGGTATTTTATTTCACCATTCTTCTTTTTTTTTTTGCCAAAATGTCAGCAATTTAACTAGGACTCATACTGACTTGACAACACAAAGCAGTCGAGTTAAAATAAAAAAAAATATCAACATTTTCCTCCCATGACTAAAAAACAAAAAAGCATGTCACCTAATACTGTCTTTCCATCACATTCACATTTACAAGATTCCGATCTATCTTTTCCCCCCTGACTGTTGATATGATTTTATTTTGAATGAAATATATTGAAATCCCGTTAATTTTATTACAATAATTTAAAAAAAATTATTATACACTTTAATTTTTATTTTAAATGTTTTACTAAAATATTATTATTTTAATTTTTTATTAAATAATATTCATTTAAATCAATAATAACTATATTTTATTAAAAATAATATTTCTTAAAAAATTATATAATTTTGACAAAAATCGAGAATATATGTGTGCTATATTCTTTATATTTATTCATGACTGGTTTGAATAAATGAGAAAAATCTTACAAATCACAATCACATCACAATATAATAATAGGAGATGACAAAATAAGACGTGCAACCATGGAAGTGGTACCTGGAATGGTCAAAGGTTGAGCACCGAGTAATGAGCATTGGTTTGAAAATATGAATTAAGATTAATATTTGAAGTCATATAAAATAAAAAATAAATAAATAGAATTTTCGGGTTCAGTGTTGGGGACGAAGAATCCAACCTCGAGTCATTGCCGTGACGGCGCTTGGTGGTGGCCGGTGGGCCGGTGCCTTTCTTCACACTTTACAGGTCATAAAACTTTCCAAATTTAACATTTTCATACTATTATTGGTTAGAATAATACTGCTTATATTTGTTAAATAAGTATGTTAAAGCTAGACACATTTTCCTTACATATATTTATGAAATTTATGAAATAATAATTGTAGTAATACAACTTGCTATATATTAAATAGGTGAGTACAAATACTCGGACTCCTCTATATTTAATCTTATGTAGGAGTATATTTTATAAATCTGACACAAACCTCATTTCAAATAAAAAATTATATTACACAAAAAATTATATTACTCCCTACATCTTATTTTATTTGTAGTTTTAAGGATTTTCATACAGATTAATAAAATTATTAAATGATATAAATTACAGTAAAATTTAATATTATTTTACTCAAAATATCCTTACATTAAATGTTAAAAGATGACTTATATTCTACGTACCATTGTTTTCAATGAATGATAAATTAGTAAAAAGAATAATTAATACTTCATTGATAATTTAAAATGATAGATAAATTGAGATATTTAAAATTATATAAAATAACAGATAAAATGAAACAGAGAAAATATACAAATGTTTCTCTATGTTTAAGATTCTATTTTCATTTAAGATTTAATTTTCATTCAGTAAACTAATAATGAATGGCAGAGAGAGAGTACCAATGGGAGCCATCGCCCCATGCCTTTATATTCTATACAACGTATTAAAAATCGAACCGGCCATTAAATCAGATAAAATAATAGTTTAAGGTTTAGTGGTCGGATTAGGGTTGGATTGGAGTCGTACCAGTTATGAATAAATTAATACATTTTGAATAATATAGATAAAAAATATAAAAGATATTTATCCATAATCATAAAATTAACATTTATTCTAGGATAAAAAGTAAATTTAATAATATATAAAAAATTAAATATATTATTAATAAATTTTACAATTTAATGTTAAAATATAAACAGGTTAATATTTATCTATAATTATATTTAAAATTTAAAATAGTCAATTAACATTCTATTTTCATATTATTTGTTAAGTAGATTTATCATTATTAATAATTATGTATCACAATAATACTCATAACATATTTTAATATTGGAAAAAAATTTATACAAAAAATAATGCTACTTAGTATTAAAAATAATGTTATTTTATTTTTTAAAAAATATTTTAAAAATAAAAAAAGAGGTTGGATCAGTTCAACTTGATTTTATATCGGTTCGACCAATTCTGGAAACTACCAGTCACCATCTATTACTGGACCGGACCAGGGACCGGTTCCCGATCAAACTGGCCGATCCGGTCCGATTTTTAATTCACTAATTCTACACATTATATATATATACACACCTGGATAATATACACACACCCCAAGTTAAATAAAAAGCTTGGCCCCAAATTTTTGAATTGGCTCTACCTCTAACTGTTAATAAATATTAACTCACCAAATTTAATTTTTTTCCTTACCATAATATCCCTCCTTAACATAGATATTTATTTAGTTATATTTTCAACACACATTTTAAATTTCAAATGTAATAAGTTTTTCACATTTACACAAAATCTTAGATGAGTTGTATTACTCATGTGAATAGTGTAACTTTTACATTTTTTATATTTTATGTGGATTCATTTGACGTATTTTATTTTTATTAATTTTTAATTTAATGATTTCTAATGCATTTATTTAAATATTAATATTATTAATTATTTAAATTTTTTTAATTAATAAATTATATTTTTAATGTCAAATCAATAGAAAATGTTATCATGATTTTTATATAAATATTTAAATTTATTTATATTTGATTGGGATATTAATTTGAGATATATTATAAGGATAAATTAGTCATTTTAATTTATTTTAATATGATTTTTAAGCAGAGATTTTTTAATTGAAAATTCTTAACGAAGTTAAAAATTAAACTAAGGTGTATGTTTTGAAAATAGATGAGGGATTCCTATACTTTCAGCAACATTAAAGGGATATCAATGTATTTTACACTTTTTTTTTGCCAACAATGTATTTTTTTTTTCCCTAAACCAACAATGTATTAATAAATTTAACAATGCATTTTACTCTTAACAATGTATTTTATTCTCAATAAATTGATGGTATGAAAATAAATTTGTTCATATATTTGAACTAAACTTTAAAATAAAAATAGAATTCGAAACACATGCAATGTATGGATAGTATCGCACGAGTAGTTTTATGTATATTTAATCAAATTATATAAATAAATATAATAGAATAAATATTAATAGGATATGTTTTTTGCATTTAAAATGAAAATTTCTTATATAAAAACTCAGTTAAAATTAAAACATTAGAATGAAGGGTCATGAACATTTCATTTATAGTTTTACTTAACTCAAGTGAGGTAGTAGTTAATATAACTAAGAAAAAAAGAAATTAGACATTAAAAAAGAAATTAGGTAAAATCAAGTGAACCAATAAATTACTTGAAAATTAAGGATAAATTATAGTAAAAATAACTCATCATGACTACATATTAATCTAAAAGATGAATTAAACATAGATATATATATTTTTAGAAATATAAAAGGAAATAAAATGCGATCGAAATAATATATAAAAATAATTTACATTATGATCGCATATTTAAACATAGTAGAATAACTAAAATAATGGGATCAAATTACAAGATATTTATTTGAAGTTAACATATAGTTCACAATTTTTTGCACATCCACAAATACCTATTGTGAAAACAAAAATCAAGTGTAACTAAATAATGAAAATAATGTATGAAGACGTGGAAGATGAAGATGAAGGTAGAATGAGTAAGAAAGTGATTACCTTCATATTTGAACCATATTTAAAGTTTTGTTATGAAGAAAAAATTTCAACAACTACGTAATAGTTTATCTGAAGAATACAAAAACATGAAAATTGCCATAGAAAATTGCAAGTAATAATGCGATGAAATCCTATCTTCGAATATACCTCCAAGACTAAAAATGATTTCACAATGGTATAAAAAAACTCGTATAATATGGATATATAAATCTAACTAAATAATAATTGATGTAGGTCTAGATAATTAAAATATGAATCTTTCACAAATACACATCATTTTCATTTCCATATTTATTATCATATCAAATTTAAAAAACGTAATTACTAGTATAATATGAATTTATATAAATCTTTTCAAATAATGATTAATATTTTTTCAAATAATGATTAATATAAATCTAAATAATCAAATCATAATTTTTTTCACAAATATATATGATTTTCATATTGTGAGCATCCTATTTTATTCGGGTATTAAATAAATTAAACCCTAAAATAAAAAATTATTATTAACTAATTAATGAATTCAGAAGTTAAATTGACTAAAATAATAGGAAACTTTTTTAATAAGAAATTATTTTGGTTGACTTCAAACCTTTTAAGAGGGAAGTTCCTTCTAAAATGATAAATAAAAAAAAAATATATATATATATAATATATACAGTAAAAAATTAAATAAAAAATAATAATAAATAATGTAGTCTAGTTACTAACCAAATCCAAAAAGTAAAGAGGAAAAAAATAAGATTTTGGTGGGGTACTGATGGCCCAATCCTATAACCAAAAAAATAAAAACATAAAATAATATATATAATAACTAATAATATATAAAAACAATAATAATAATAAATAATGAAAACTAAAAATATATATAAAAGAAAAATTAAAAAAAATTGGACAAAAACATTGAAACTCAGCATTTTAGCCCAAATAGCCCTGAGCCTCAATTGAGGGCTTAGGCATGAGAGATTGAAGAAGTACGAGTGGAAGAGCGATGCGAGTACGAGAGTGAGATCATGAGATAGAGAGCGTGCTATGGTTGTGCCCAAGTGTGAGTGGGAGAAGTAAAGTAAAATTGGCAGAAAATGATGAAATAAATCACCACCACTACTTAATACCTGCTACAACAGGGCAGTGGAGGTTAAGGCATTTTGGGACGAAGGCAATTGAGCTGCAGAGCATAGCAGTAAACGCGATCGAGCAATTGGGTTGAAGGGGGAGTTGAGAAAGCAATCACGCGCTTGAGTCCTGTGATTTCAAGCCAATCATTGCAACGCTATAAAAGGAGGACGAGACAAGGGAGGGGGTGTAGAAAAAACCCAAGGAAGTAAAGGATTGTAATGAAAAGATAAAGAGAAATTTGAGGCTGAAAAAAACCAAATAGAGAGGATAGGGCCACAGAACAATCTTGGGAAGTTAAAGGAAAAGAAGCAATGAGCAAGGTGCATATCAAGGGAGGTAAAGTGGGGTGAATCAAACAGAAAGAATTAGCACCGTAGGAGAGCCAAGTTCGAGTTGCTAATTCTTCCCTCCATAATTGTGATTAGCTAGGACGCAGGAGGAGCCGAAAACCAAGTGATAAAGGCTTTGGGTTTGGTAAATTTTCTTTCCGGTCTTGAATCACTATTCCTTCTCGAACCCTGTCTTATTCTCTTAATGTCTATAATTCTATCATTGGTTAACCGAATCCTAAGTTTATTTTGTTCATGCTCTGTTTTTGAATAGTTATATGATAGTCCCTCGTCAGCAATAATAATTTGGTTGAGATTTTTTGGAAGAAGCATTTACTGAAGGAATGAAATGTTTTGGGTTGACTGTTGGTTTTTCTTAGTTTCACTCTGCTTTTCTGGTGGATGATGTTTCTCAGATGTTTTGGGAAACCTCTACTTAGTATGTTGATTATTGAAGATTCGTGGTTGTGTTGTTGGCTATTAGAAACTAAGGTGGTACATCCAGTGAATGTGCCTTTGAATGGTAGAGTTATATTTTGGTCATGAACTTATATCATCTTGCTGCAAATAATCATTGTAGGTAATCTCAGTAGTGAGTTTGATTTGAATAAAGGGTTAGTCTATGAAGAACCTTTTTTGTTGTGAATTTTCAATCTATTATTGAAAGGTTCTATATCTAAAAATGTGAAATTGTTTTTGGATGTTTTCTTTTTCTCTTCAATGTGATACAAGAAATTTCCTAGTTTATGAAATGGGTTTTTTTGGGGGGATTATGTTAGGAATCATGGTTATTTGAGTTAATATTTTGGCAGTTTTCACATTGATATTTGTTGTTGCCATTTCCTACTCATGTTTGTTGTTTACCTTTGGGATGGTTATGAAAACTCTAATGGCAAATTTGGTTAGCTATTCACTAAAAAAAAGTGAAATCTTGTCTTAGTGTTTTTCTTTTATATCAAACACTTTATGAACGAAAACGTGTTTTAAAGTTAGACATGAAGACTTGTGAACTTTCGCAAGACCACTAAAGTAATTATACCATGTGAACTTATGGAGCTGCATGAGTGTATTAATAAGATTTGCTTCTAACGGTAAATCCCAATGATCTATTTATTAAAAATTCTATTTTTTCTATAATAATAATAATAATAATAAGATAGGAGTTTATACTAGTTCGTGTGCAATGACGTCATGTGAGGTTTTTTAAACCCATGCTGACACCTTAGTTTATCATGTTGTTGCGTGAGTCTGAGAGTCTATAAAGACATATGAGTTAGATGAGTGAGTTACGTATATAAGAAAAAAATAATAAATAATAATGTAGTTTTTTTCAACAATAGAACTTTCATCTTCTATAATAATTTTTCAAATAACCATATCCCGGAGGTTTCGAAACTTTTGTAGGTATTTTGGTTAATTGTATTGTCGAGTAAGATAACGAATCCATGTAGATATATTGGTCAAGTTATATTAGATTTATTAAGGCATATAAAGTTTGTTTGAAAGGTATTTTTAAGAAATTTAAAAAAAAAATATTTTCTAAATAAAACCTTTATACCGTAGAGTTTTTTTTAAAGTTTCCAAAAGTATTTGAGGAATTAGTCTATGGGGCATGACTATGAATCTGCAGTAAGAAGATTAGTTTTCTTTTTCTTTTTAGAAGAAAAATATCCCAAAAGTATAAAAAATATATATCATTTCAAAAGCCAAAGAATAAAAAAAATGTTTTCAAAATTAAATAGATAAGAGTAAGCAAGCAAAATTAAAATATCTTTTGCAAATTAAAACATACTAACCCAAATCTTAAAAAATCATTTTATTTGTAGAATGGTGAATTTATTTTCAATTAGCTTTCTCTTATTACAAAAATAAATAAATCAATAAATACTTAAAAAATAAATATAACAAATTGACACGTTATTTTTTAACACGAACTACGTGGACTTTGATCTTTATCGCAAGGTACGTAGACTTCAGACTCTAATTCTGGATCAAGTCCGTCATTATAAATAAATAAATATTTTTCAATTTGATTTTCTTGATTTCTTTTCTTTATTTTGTTTTTTCAAATTTCCTTAATTTCTTTCCTTTGTATCTTTATTCTCGTATGTGAACAATTAAATGATAACCAAAATACTTTTAAAGTCATATTAATTTGCACAATCAACTTAAGGTGACTGCTCTTAGGAACAGGTGTCGTGGGGTGTCTAACACTTTCTTTACATACAATCGACTTCTAAACCCAACTTCCACTGCACAATCCATCCTTTTCCTTTTTGAATTGGTTTTCCAAAATTTTCCTCAAAATTTTGGTGGTGACTCCTCACAAGTCAATTTGTATTCGAAAATCCTATTTGTCTCTTTTTTTCCCTTATTCGCACGCCGTCTGCATCACATTGCCGGATGCGACACATATTCATATTTATTATTATATCAAATAAAAAAAATGAAAAAATATATAATGAGATCAATCTTATTTAGAATATGTGGAGCCAAATTTTTTCATAGTCAGTATAATGACGTAGAGACTTGAAATCACGACACGTTATACTTTTAGTTCAATCTCTATTTTATAATATATAATAGAACTAAAAATAATCTCACAGTAGTATAAAAAAACCCGCATGATATGGATATATAGATCTAACCAAATATCGATTGATGTAAGTATAGATAATCAAATCATGAATTTTTCATGAATATATATTGTTTTCATTTCCATATTTGTTATCATATCAAATTTTAAAAAATTGTTATTACTCGTATAATATGAATTTATATAGATCTTACCGAATAATGATTGATATAAATCTAGACAATTAAATCATGATTTTTTCATAAATATATATGATTTTCATATGCATATTTATTATCATATCAAATTAAAAAAATTGAAAACATATATAAGAAAATAAATATTATTATTTAGAATATATAGCGCAAAATTTTTGCATAGTCAGTATGATAATATGGAAACCTGAAATTGGGACATGTCATACTTTCGACCTCTAATTTATAATATACATAATAGATATATTAAAAAATAATTGAAAAAATTAATAAGATAATTCTAAATTGCAAAAATCAAATATTTATAATGTAATTACTTAAAAAATAAATAATAAAATATAAAATTATATTTAAGTTTTTCTTATATATTTTCAAAATTAAAAATAGAGAATAGAAAAGGAGACATAATAAGGATCCAACACATGCATGTTCAGAGAAAGAAAATGCTATTTGAAGCAAGTCCATCTTTCTTAAAAATAAAAATGGATAAAAACAGAAAAATAACAAAACTAAGGCAAGGAAAAGCTACAATCAAAGTCACACACACACACACACACACACACACACACACACACATATTAAAAAGGGAGAATGACATTTGAAGACCAAAAGTTGCATTTAATGCCGATTATGGATCCAAACATTCCAAAATTGCAGAAACAGACCAAGGTCCGAAACTGACCCAAAAGATTGAAACGAAATGACTACACTACCCTTCTTTTTATGTGTGAAGCTATTTTAGTAATCTCTGAGCTCGTGACTTCCCACTGACAGCCCTCCTGCAAAGCATTTCTTTTTCCCGCCGTTTTCTTCATGAGACTTCTTCTCTCCATCAGCAATATTTGATCGTGTGTGTGTTGTGTGAATGTTGTCTACCCTCCATAATGAAGTCTTTCCCTCCATCATATTTCTTCTTCCCCTTTTGGTGGCTGATGTATTGAATCTCGTGAATATTGTACCGGTGAGCATCGGTCTTTCTGTTGCATCTCCTCTACTTAGGGTGAAGCTTGGTAAATGCAAACAATAATATGTCGATTTTAGTAATGGATATGCTAATGATCCTTATATAATGAATCCAGTGTTGCACAAAACAAATGGTAACTTAAGCTGTGTGTGTTGAAATTATGATGAAGTTACGAGCAACATTTAGTTTACGTGTTTTATGTCAGATTCTCCAAAACAAAGAAAAGTTGAAGAAATCCAATGGGTATTGAAGTTAGGAGCCCTATGACCCTTTTGTAACTTAATATGAATCTTTTGAGTAACAAAGTAACGAATAACATAGATTAAATATCATGGTCATCATGTTAAAGCCTTATATTTGCTGAACTATTTGTTTTGTATAATAGGTAATAGACGTTGAGTTAATTTTCCCCTGTGCTTATGACTGAATATTAGCAGAAAACTTTAGGCAAAACGGAGTAGTAAATAACTGAATATCAGTAGTAAATTATAACAGATGTAGTACTTAATATGGAACAAGAGTTGTGAAGTAATTATTGTTATTAATAAGTAAAATGAAATGACAGAGTAACATACTATAACATTTCATATTGTTTTATTTGTCCAGGTTGATTAATCAGTGGTGGAATGGTGAAGGAAATTTTTTGTTATTTTCATTTTGGTGGAGAAATGGTGAAGGATTTGAATGGCACTATGCAATATAATAGGGGTCAATCAAGTGGAATTTTGATCAAAGAAGGAACTTCACTTGAACAACTGATAATATTAATATCATCATTGATCAACTATGATATTCATGGTTCGAAGCTGAAGTATACATTAAAGTTTGATAATACAACATTTTTAGACCTCACGGATGATGGAGGGGTCGAAAATCTAATCAAGTTCAATGACGATTTTGGTCGCGTATACATAATCGGGAATGGCCATCAAAATATAGAGGCAGCAATAGACTCACATGAATGGTTAGTTTTCACATGTGCATAAATATAATCATTGTGTTGTTGTTTGAAGGAAGTAATGAATTTATGTTAATTGAACATGCAGGATGGGCCTTTTCAATGGTGATTCACACATTGGCTTTCCCTCTATGCTTGAGATTGACCGTCTACCTTGTGCAATATCAATTATTCCATCATCATTGCCTCAGCTAAATAGTTCAAAATGACAGGATGTGATTGTAGGAAGTGGACAGATATTTCCTAATGCTGATGCGTTTAGAAAGGCATTATACAAGTATAGCCTTGCCCACAAGTTTGATTATGAATTCACAAGGAATAGCCCTGATAAAATGATAGTAAACTGCAAAGTTAAAGGATGCAATTGGAAGCTGACAGCATATGCATTTGATGAGGAGTCGTCCTACCTTCAAGTGAAGACTTTCCATAAGGAGCACATTCATTCTGCACAAGACAGCCTCGTACTTACTCATAATACTAGATGCACATTGACATCATCAATTGTTATTGATATAGTCAGGGACAGTCCTGACAAAACTGCCAATGATATTAGGAAGGAGTTATTAAGAGATTATGGACTAGAACTAACTTACCGTCAAGCATTGAGGGCCAAAGAGAAAGCTTTAGAGCAAATACATGGCATGCCTGAACAATCATATTTCCTAATACCTTGGTTATGTAATAGAGTGAAGGAAACTGATCCAAATACTATAGCCAAGTGGGTGGCTGATGATAACATATTTGAAAGATTATTCATTGAATATGGTTTTTCTATCAAAGGATTCTTACAAGGGGTCTGACCTATTATCTTTGTGGATGGATGCCATCTTAGCGGTCCTTACCAAGGAACTATGTTGTCAGCGTCAGCGTCTGATGCAGACAATAACCTTTTTCCATTGGCATATGCTATTGTTGGACGTGAAACCTTTGATGATTGGGCATGGTTTCTTCAAAACCTCAAAGAAATTATAGGTTCTTTACAAATAACTATTGTGTCTGACCGACATCATGCAATCATTGGTGCTGTGCAAGCAATATTTGGAGGTGACAGACACGCATTCTGTTATCAACATGTGAAAGAGAATTTTAGCACTGAGTTTACAAAAATTTGCAAAGGAAGAGCAAGGAAGAGGCGTTTAAGTTACTTGATGCAATTGCCTATGCACGACTTCAACGTGATTTTGACATGGCAATGGGAAATTTATGGAAATTCTGTCAAGAATTAGCAAGATGGGTAAAAACTGATGGTGATGTTGATAGGTGGTCAATGTTCAAGTTCCTATACAATCGGTGGGATCATATAATAACTAATTTGGCCGAATCATTTAATTCATGGTTGGTTAAGGAGAGGAGGCATTTTGTTTGTGTACTGATCAATGAACATAGAGACAAGTTGGCTAGGAAGTTTGTAAAAAATAGGGAAGGTATGCAGAAGTGAAAAAATGGAGTTGGTCCCAAAGTTGATGAGAAGATAAAGGAGAATGTTTTGAAAGGGGAAATTATGGTTGCTGAATACTATGGAGAAAATATGATATTAGTGCGAACTGGTTCTGTAGATCTTCGTGTGAATTTAGCCTTAAGGGAGTGCACGTGTAAAGGTTGGGAGATGAGTGGAATTCCCTGTCCTCACGCTTGTGCAGCCATAAAAAAAGTGCATGGAAATGTTTATAATTTTGTACATGAATCCTTCCTACTTAGCTCACAGGAGAAAATTTATAGCGGCACTTTAAATCCTGTTGAGACACATGACATACCGAAACTGAATGCCTTGAGAGCAACTGATTTGATGAACCAAACCTTTTTAAGACCACCTATGACAAATAGGCCTCCTGGTAGACCACGAAAAAAGCGAGTTGAGTCCCAATTTCAGCAGAAGAAGCCCTATCATTGTTCTCGATGTCAACAAGCTGGTCATACCAAGAAGACATGCACAAATCCAAATCCAAGCTAATATAGTTCCACATGAGTTCTACATCAACATGGATTATGTGGATATCTTTTGTTAATATACTTGACTTTATGACTTGGGTGTGGGGGCTAATTTTTTGTATATGCACCTCGTAATTGCACATAGTGTTCTTTTTGTGTATATGAACACTCCTGATATAGATGGGCCAAAGACATACCATTGTAGGGTAGAAGGGCATGAGCATCTTTTTGTACATGCAGCTGATATAGTGTTCTTCTGTGTATATGAATACTTCTAATGTAGATGGATTATTTAAGGGCATTGTACGGTACATGGCATAACTCTATATGGGAAGAAGGGTCATTTTCTATATATATCACATCATATATGTAATGTTTTAAATACTGTATTTGATGAACACAAATTTAGCAGTGTGAAATTGCAGAAGTTCAATGTAAAATCTTAAGAAATGATTAGTAAATATGGGGTTCTCCGTGTCAAATACTGGAATTGACCACATGAAAAAAATTTAGGCTAATCCGATCGCATCAAACTGGGGGAGTTCAGTGTTAAATCTGTGGATAGAAGGAGTAAATATGGGGTTCTGATTGTCAGATAACACATCGAACCATATGAAAAATTTAATGAACACAATTTCATCAGTGTGAAATTACACTTATTCAGTGTCAAATATTAGATTAGAAGCAGTAAATTCATGGTTTGGAGTATCAAAAACTGGAACTGATCCATGAAAATTTAATGGCCACAATTGCATCAGTGTAAATTTACAGATTTTCAGTGTAAAATACTAGATAATATGTAGTAAATTAAGGGTTAGGAGTATGATACTGGACCTGATCAATAAAAATTTAATGAACACTGATATTTGGGATGTTTAGTGTCATATCTTGGTATACGAGTAGTAAACACAGGATTCCGAGTGTCAAAAACTGAATCTAATCACATCCAAATTGAGTGAACATAATTCCATCATGGTGAAATTTGGGATGTTCAGTGTCAAATCTTGGTATACGAGCAGTAAACATAGGGTTCTGAGTGTTAAAAACTGGATCTGATCACATCCAAATTGGGTGAATATAATTCCGTCAGTGTGAAATTAGGGATGTTCAGTGTCAAATCTTCGTATAAGAGCAGTTAATATAGGGTTATGAGTGTCAAAAACTGGATCTGATCACATCAAAATTGGCTGAACATAATTCCATCACGGTGAAATTTGGGATGTTCAATGTCAAATCTTCGTATACGAGTAGTAAATATAGGGTTCAAAGTGTCAAAAACTGGATCTGATCACTTAAAAATTGGGTGAACATAATTCCATCAGTATGAAATTAGGGATGTTCAGTGTCAAATCTTCTTACACGAGTAATAAATATAGGGCTCTGAGTGTCAAAAACTGGATTTGATCACTTCAAAATTGGGTGAACATAATTCCATCACGGTGAAATTAGGGATGTTCAGTGTCAAATCTTCGTATAAGAGTAGTTAATATAGGGTTCTGAGTGTCAAAAACTGGATCTGATCACTTAAAAATTGGGTGAACATAATTCCATCAGTGTGAAATTATGGATGTTCAGTATCAAATCTTCATATAACAGTAGTTAATATAGAGTTCTGAGTGTCAAAAATTGGATCTGATCACATCAAAATTGGATGAACATAATGCCATCATGGTGAAATTTGGGATGTTCAGTGTCAAATCTTCGTATACGAGTAGTAAATGTAGGGATCAGAGTGTCAAAAACTGGATCTAATCACTTAAAAATTGGGTGAACATAATTCCATTAGTGTCAATTTTGGTATGTTCAGTGTCAAATCTTGTACCTTCAGTAGTAAGTCCAGGGTTCTGAGTGTTAAATACTGGATCATATAAATTGGCTACTCTTATCTTTAGAAGGTTGTTTTACATTTAAAATTTAATAATGCATTGCTATTAATCTAATCTTTGAAAATGTGCATAATCATGTGCTCTTCAATTATTATCAAGTAACGTATTCATTCATGTCCATGTTTGAGATAATTTTATCCTTACACTTGCATAAAACACGAGGTGCTATTATATGAAATATCAAGTTATACAATGTTATTACTACAACAACATCAGAGTACATTAAATCAAAGAGATGACAAAATCATCGGTGCCATAAAAATTTTGTTTACATCTGACAGGTCCTTTAGCTCATTTTCCAGTACTGGATTCCAAAACTGACATATGACGACAAAATTAGAAACTAGTTGGTGCTGAACCCCGGATCTGGATATTGACATGAAAACATCTTGTCTTCCGCATCAAGGCTGAAGTCGGGATAAAGGCAAGTCACATAGATGTGAATTTCTAAATGCTCCACTTCAAAGACATTGTCCAACCTGCATAGTTGAAGAAACAAAAGAAAGAATTCTGTGGACCATGTGCATTCAAAGAATCCCTAAATTTTTTCTGTCTGGACAGAAAACACATTTGAATATGGGTAACCCACGGTCAGCAGCAATTTTTTTTACTGTGATCACACTTTTTCTCATTACATTAGGAAATAGATAAGCGGTGAGAATTCCTGAACACAAGGCATCCACAGAAGAAAAACAACATATATGTTAGCATCATTCAAAAGTCATCTGAAACTAGTGATTGTAACATACTAATCTTTAACCAAGTCCACCAACATTGGTAATTGCTTTTCCTTTCAAACCTTGAGCGAACAGGTTATGAAATAACCTTCACTACGTACAGTATTTAGTGCAACTAGCAACTATAAAATGCAAAGCAATAAACCCAACCACAGGCTCAGCTTCTCCTAGACCGCTTCCGTTGCCCATTTCCTGATATACAAGCATAAACCTCATCACGAACCTTGTTCTTAGGATGCTTGACTAACCACCAAATCAAATCCTCCCGAAACTGCTGAAATTGTGCCTGAACAACATTGGGAACTTCATAGTGAGACAACACAAAATAGCTTGTTCTGTTTTCTTTGAATTTAATTTTTTTACCTTTGTGTATTCATCCATGGTATATTGTCCCTTCATTGTGTTATCCCATTCTTGTAAGCATTTAATCACATGAAGACCACAATCATGGCTACATATAAAAAAATTACATAAGTTTAACTGAAAACATTAAGAAATAACACAAGTTTAATTGCATATTTACGTGTTATGTTGTAATGGGATAGGGGAAAAGTGGACTTTTAGGCTTGAGAGCTTGGTATAGTGTTGTGGTTTCACTGTCTTCAGTATCACTTGGAAGCAATCCTTCTGCAATCAGAATTTCATGCATGAACACATCAGTCCACCATAAAATGATCAAAAAGCCCATACACACAATAAAGAAAGCTTACCACAAAATTTGCCATCCTTTTTTTCTCTTTGTCAATCTTGAACACTTGGGCCAAGGAATCAAGGATGAAGAACGTATTGGACTTTGGCTCAATAACATAAGTCCACCAATGATTTAGGAAACATGTGAGGGCAAAGATAAAGTCACAATCAGCAATATTGTAGCCAACTGACTTAGGCATTATGTCATTCACCACAAGATCCATTTTCCACTTTTGCTACAACTCCAACATAGTTGCCTACACAATAGCATAATAAACCAGTATGTCTTAAACAGAACCATTTATAGAGTAGTAAATCTACAATATTTTCACTAAAACCACACCTACCGTAATCCAAGGATTTAGAATGTGTCGACGAACACCATCTTTGCTATTCTTTTGGTCACCAACCAGTGTTTTTCCGACCATATGAATAATCTGTAAATCAATAATGCAACCTGAAGACCACATGAATTTGGAAATTATAATGAATTGGCATAAATGCTATCTAAGTGTGAAAGCTCTTGTACCGTATTTCTTAAACACTTTCTACGACCAATGCTTGTGCAATCATCTCTAGTGAGGTGGAAATCATACATCTCAACAACTACCCTGTGTATCATATAGATGAGTAAGTTAAAATTATAAAAAACAATAATAATGTTTCCAGCCAAATTAAATAGCATATGAAAGAATTACTAATCGTGTTCTGCAGGCTCCGGCTATCGTGTGCAAAATTCATATAATTCTTTCTTATTGACAGATGACTTGCCCTTCCCCTTCCCCTTTAAAGGTTGTTGCACATAAGGTGACATCTTCGGAGCTTTCCTGCCGCGCTGAGATCTCCTAACGGGCGGCTCATCGTTGGCCTTCCTCTTTGATGATTCATCATTGGTGGATGAATCTGGCGAATCCTGGCCATAATTGCCCTTTTCTCAATCATCGTCATCTCTATGACCGATATCTTCTTCTTCATCACTGTCATTTTCATCTTCATCTACATCTTCATTCTCTGCATCTTTTCCATCACCATCATCTTCATCTTCATTTTCTCCATCTTTCTCAGATTCATCACCATCCTGTGCCTTTTGCCCCTCCTCACTTGACAGAGATATATGGTCTTCCATGTTTTCCTCTCCTTCACGATCACCCTCCCCCGAACTTTGACGTCCATCTCTTCCAACAAGGAGATTTGTTTGCAGTCGGAGGAGGTCTTGATGAACTTCATTTACACATCTTACTACCTTTTCCCATATTTGTTTAATTTCCTACAGAAAAACAGTAATATCAGTTCAAATTATTATAGAAATACTAATCATGCTTTAAAGTTGTAGTGATTTCCTTACCGGATGTGTGAATGTGCCTACTGGAAGCTCACTTGAAGTATTTGTGGATGAGGATTCATGTAAAAGTCCATGGATACTGGTTCTTTCTATATGAACCCGATTCTTTATCCTATCTTGGTCCCAGTATCCTATTACACTTTCTCCATCAAGTCTAGGTGGTGGCCTCAAATAGTCATGTTGGAAAAAAAAATCTATTCAAAGGATATTCATTATATACTTCAAACATTTATACAAAAAAAAAATACAAATTTCATATGGATCATACCAGCAGGAAAAAGAGGCAGCCACCAACAGTCTTCTTCTTTTGCCCTCCACGCAAGGACCCCTTGTATGATGCAATTTCTCTGCTCAGCTCAGATAATATATAACCGCACCAGTCTCAATCTTTCCCTACTCCCTTTCTGCAGATTGCCTTCATAATTCTATCGGAGCATTTTGTGCTAGAGGTGGGGCAAAGAAATGTCCCAAGTGTGAAGACCATGAAGAGGGTTTCAAACTTCTTCATATCCTTTCCACTGAGAATTATATCCTTCAAATCAACTAGCCGTTGTCCAACAAATTGCCTCTTCATTGCCTGAAACTCAGTGCGATCAACACTTAAATTAATTTCCTTCCCACCGCAAGGTAGCCCAAGTATTGATTTCACATCTTCAGGTTGAATAAAATATTTCCTGCTTTTAATCACAAGTGTTCTAGTAGGAGGATCAAAGACAATCAATAGGTGCTCACACAATTCCCGCAGCAATTTTTTACATCCAAATTGTAATAGGGATCCAAATCCCATTTCTTTAACCTTCTTCTTCAGTCTTTCATGCTGGTTGACATAGTCAACCACTTCCTTAAATTGACTTGGAGAGCATCGGGTCAAGAAGGGTGGTCCACTTCTTTTTCTCCCTTCTTCTTGTCGTTTTCCTCTCTTCTCAAGGGCTCTCTTCTCATATATATCCTTTTCAGGCTTTGATAGCCTATTCCATGCTGCACGTATAGCCTCGTTTGCATCAATGGCATTCTTGTGTACTCCTTTATTTTTGGAATGAAATTCTTTCCTGCACAAAAAAAACCAATGAAACACACATTACATACAAACAACTAACAACATAACATTATATCAAAATTGGAATTTCAATCTTATAAATTGTATGAAACCAGTAATTCTTCGACCTTCACCTTTCGCTATTATTGGTTTATTTACCTGTGAAAGAAAAATTATGTCACTAATCACATAGAAAAATTATGTGATTAAACCTCTTCCCACAAGACAGAAGCAGAACTTGTTTTGTCACCATGAGTAATGCAACCATTAGGCAACCTCAAGTGGTAGAAAAATAGGAAATCTCCAATAAAATGCATTTAAAAAATTTTATTGTTTATCATGCCAATAACATAAACTTTTCTTCAATACATTAAATATGTAGAATAATATACAACACATACTACCTCGACTTCCATGCACTTATTTCGATCATATCTATTGTACATTCAATTTAATCCTCCACAAATCATTTTTGTTAATCTAATCATTCAATTGTCAAAATATTAACCATTTCATTTCATTTCTCATCCAAACTTTAACAACACATAAAGGAATTTGCTCACTTTCACGTTATTTGCTACCTAATACTTTGGGTTCAATTTACCAACCAACAATGTCAAATTCTATTGATGGTTAAGTTTGGCATTAATCATTAAGGGACTAAACTGAAAATGATCTGCAGCGGACCAAATTAAAACAAGTTCTCATGTCTGTAAGTGACCAAACTATTTGGTTTTGTGTATGTGTAAAGAGAAAGAGAGAGCATGAAAGAAAGGCCATACTTGAGAGACCTGGCTAGAAACTTAGGCAATGGTCCACTGAGATTGTTATAAGACAAGTCCCTAAATGTTTAGTGTTACCATATCAGCATAAATAAGAAGGACTCAACCAGTGGTGGTTTGTTTCGTTTCTTAAGACACTTCATAGACTTGAGATAGCCAACCAACAAATGTCTTGGGGCTGAGAAAACCTATACTCACAAGAAAACAAGCTATGAGATTTTGGCTACTAAAGCAGGAAGGGGCCCAGACAAGCTATTGTTGTTTAGCCTCCTATTCTCATTATGGACAAAGAACATGACACTAAACTCTACACGAGAATTATAAATAAGGTAGAATGATAAACAATACTTGTAATGATATCTTAAGTCAACAATTAGACTGCAAACAGTGCTAATGGTTGCTTACCTATTTGTCTTCTGAATTTTACAAAAACCATTTAAAAACCATTTTCCCGCTTTTTCGTGGCAAAGTAGGACAAAAAGAAAAAAGAAGATAAAAGTTAACTCACAAGTACTGGAGACTATCCAAGTGGCCTACAGACCTAGGAATCACACCAGAGAATTGATTATTGGAAAGATCTCAACTCTATAGCTTAGAAAGGGTTCCAAGTTCCGATGAGATTTTGCCATATATATTGTTGTTCTGCAGTTACCTACATTAATCAATCAACAAATTGAGATTAGAAATGTCAAAGACAAGGGAAACACATTAACAAAATGGGTTAAAACTCTAAACAATCAATTTGCAAGTAGAATTATAGTAAACTTTCTCAGAGTTTGATAGTGACAAATATTGGTTACAAAAGTTATTCACAGGCATGGAAAATAGACTACACTATCAGAGGTAAAATATGTTTCACAATGTCACGATGATAACTATATTTCCAAACCTCAATGAAACTCTATTCCCCCAAAATATCATAAATAAAGTAAGGCACAAGGAATCAGAAAAATTGAGCAGCAGCTAGAAAAAATGGCAAGGTTACCTCACACTTGTCGAAGATTTGTCAAATTTCCTATGGCTCCTGATAAAGTTCCAGAAACAGACTGGCTCGGAGCTCCCCTGTAAAACCCAGAAGAAAAAAAAAATGAACTCGTCAAGCGTCTGAGTCTCTGAGAAAGCAAAATGCAGTAAAGAAGATCTCACAGGCCTATAATAAGGGAATCAGGAGGGCAATTGATTATGACCATATTCATGCAATTCCTCGCACACCATTATCAAAGTGATTTGGATTTGGAGGTGACTCCATAACATGCACTACCCTTAAATTAGTGAGCATAGAAGCATATAAGCTACCTTTTGGTTAGCAGAGATCAGCGAACAGCGGGCAGAGATTAGTTAGTTGTGGCACTGCGTAGCGATGACGTGAATCAGGCAATTTTGCATAGCAATGACTCGATCAGTTAGTTCCTGCGGAGATTGTATGAATAGAAAGCATGAACATTGACATAGGCTCGGTAAAATTATGACAGAACAAAATGGAAGAATATGCGTATAATTTAAAAAGAGTGTCAGATTTTAAAATATCTATCCAGGATGTGACAGACATAGACATAGAACGGTAGAAATTGAAAATTACAAGTTCCATTAATTGCTTTAAGGGGAAGGAGAGCCTTTCAAGAAAAAAAACTTAGATAAGAACAAAGTAATCATAATGTTGTGTAATGAAAAAAAAAGTTTTCTTTTTTTTGTTCCAAATTGCAACTTATTGGTACTTTAATGCTTCTAGGCTAAAAAGAACGCCTTGAGAAAATTATTAAAAGTCAAAGCAAAAAAGAGGATGAACAATATGACATTTCTTCTCCAACTTTCTAATAAGAAAAGTAAAAGAAAGCCAACATTCCTTGGGAAGTATCAATCAGGCATCTGTAAAGCACCGTCAAAAAGTCCTTTAAGTTACTCCAAAAGATGCTTATAAATGTTCAAAGACTCTATTGTAATACACAAAAGGCTAGTATATAGGTATAAGACTTCACATAAGGAGCAAGGAAGGTAAAAATAGGAGTATAACTTCCACTGCACGCCATTCTAAGGATGAATGGGACCATAAAAAATAGAGGCTTATTCACTGACACAGAAGTTGAGCTTCAAAACACCACAAATAGCATCTATTAAACCATACGGTCTTTTCAACAAAAGGCAAGAAGGTAGCCCACGATGCAAATTATTAGACAGAGGTTATGATCGCCTTGATCTCATAAAAATATACATTACGATAAACATCAACATTGATAAGCATAAAAAAAAAAGAAAATCAGAACAACATTTTTAAAATACAAAAACAGAGTCACAAAATATTAAAAATAATTTCAGGTTTGACTCAAAATTTCAATCTACTATACACTCCATTGAAAAAGAGATCACTGCATCATAGATAATACAATTAATTCTTCTTTGTCGGGAAAGAACTATAAAAAATCACTGCAGTTTCATCTATTTGTACAGAATGCAGAACTGGCACAGCATATAATTTCCAAGACATGGACTCAAATATTCAGAGAGAAGAAAACCTTTGCAGCAACATTCGGGTCACTTATCTCTAAACTTAATAGAAATATGGAAGACAAAATAAAACGAATTGTAAGAATCTGCGCAAGATCAACTTGATAGATTAAAAATCAAACATCATCATTATTCAACCACACCCCCTCCCCCAAAAAAAAAAATCCGGCCACTTGCAGGCATGCAAATCCAAGATGAGGAACTAAGATTTCTCATAAGCTTACTATACTCCTGAATTATTGTGTTTTGAACTGTGCACAAAATCTACTGGATTATGCTAGGCGATAAATACTCAAGCTCGTTGGAATTGGATGATCGTACATACAAACAAAGGCTCAAACTCAAACAGACAAACAACTAAGTTTTTCTTTCAGCGACGCAACTTGATGCCTACACCATGATAGATTACCAGATACGTCCAAAGCTTAAGTAAATAGAAAACAAAGATTTGCTTGATTTCCATGTTTTAGAAAGTGACAGAACCCAAACAAAAACTATAGAATATATATGAGAACTAACAGACCTTTATGAAATTAAGATAGCAAAACAGACAAACCATTAGAATGACAAAATTGCCTGGGTACAAAACAGGGAATAAAAACAGAAAATAGAAAAACAGTTTATGCTCCTTTCGTTTTAAAGCAGAAAATAGAAAAGCAGAAAGCAGCGACAATGCGAATCAAACTAACCATGGCAATGAGAATCAATGATGAGAGGCCACCAACGCAACAAGATGACGTTTTCCGATGGCCGTGGTGCTCGTTTCGTTTGCAAAATACCTCCCTCCGTCTTAGAGCTTCGATAATGTCTCACCGAGTCAGGCCGTCAGGGATGAAAATGTGGGAGTTAGGGCAGTCTCTCAGCATCAGCGTTAAGGGACACTTCATTATGGGTAGTGTAGTCATTTCATTTCAATCTTTTGGGTCAGTTTCGGACCTTGGTCTGTTTCTGTAATTTTGGAATGTTTGGATCTATAATTGGCATTAAATATGATTTTTGGTCTTCAAATATCATTCTCCCTATTAAAAACCTCTTGCATTTATGAATTAAAAAAAAATAATTGTGTCAAGACTTAAGAAACTTGAGAGTTGCTTTTTCAAGAGACAAAATATAGATAAAGGTGAATGGGGATTGGTACTTTTTTGCCACTAAAGTTCATAGGTAAGTAGCCCCCCACTCTTTATTAGGCTTTATGCCAATTTATGAATAATCAACCCCAGCCGGTGACCCCCTTTTCCATTTTCACTTTTTCTTACTAATCCATTTTTTTATTAGAAGAATAATTTACTGTCTCAAAAATAAATCACATAGAAAATTAAATCTAGCTCAAATTCTTATGATGTAATAAAAAATCTCATTTATTATTAATAAATTTATTACTAATTGAATATGGGCCACATTAATTAATCTTTAAAGATTTTAATTTAAATATGAGATTACTGTGTTTAGTTGGCAGTGCAAAGAGATTAATGACAACGTGTTTAGCAGCATCAATGTTTGAGCCCTGTTAGATTTATTCTTACCCCTTTCTTGTAACAACGTTAAAAAGTGAGAATGGCAACAAGCATCAGTTTTTTCCCGCCTTAGAGGAAGCTATTAAAAATGTAAAATAAAAAAAAAACTAGAAAATCCAATCAACCGGCATGTGATCGTGAAAATTAAATTAAACAATATATCACTGTAATTCATTATACTTATCATATTTCAATTGTCTAAACAGTGAAAATAATGAGATTAAAATTGCAAATATATTAACAAGCTAACATAGAGTATATTATTAAAATTATTTAAGAATTTTAATTTCAAAGCTCAAGAATATTCTAACAATATTTTAAAAGAAAATGAAACTTTGACTTCAAATTTAAACCAAAGAAAGAAGAAGGATTTTCTGCCTTTAGGTTGATGGGTAAAAACTAAAACGTTAGGTCGTTCCACCTTTTGCCTTTATGAGACGCATGTCGAAGCTTTTTCTTTAATTGTTTATTATTTTTAAAAATGATGAAGATTTTATTATTTAAATATCTTCATCCACTTGTATTGAATCTAATATTCACCCATTCTTTCGCGATATTTAGTAGTAATAAAGATCACCCATAGACTGAAAATGAATGAGACTGAAAAATGCAATCCTATGTCACCTGAAAGAGATTGATGAGAGAAACTGACTTTGTTGTGACTCTTTTTTTTTTTTTTAATCTTAAATTTTAAATTTCTCTTCAGAATATTTTACCGTTGCTGGCCGCACGGTAAGAAAATGCAATGACTTCGTAAAGGGCTGAACCAAAAAATCGTTACTTTAATTTTTTTAAAATTATATTTTAAGAAGTTTTACAGTTCATGTCAGTGTTGCTGTGTGAGGGTGCTAATGTCGCCGTTAGTGATAATAAGCACGCCTGGCATTCATCATTCCCTCCAACTCCCATCACTCTCTCTCTCTTCTTTCTCTCTCTATATCGCCCCCTTTTTCCCCGTAATATTCCTTCTTTCTTTCTCTAAATTACTTATTATTCTTCTTCTTCCCTTGCCCCACTTCCCACTATTTTTCTGACTTTTGCCTACATCCCCAAGCTTTTCCCCAATCTCTTCTTCCAGAAATTTGTATGATTTTCGACAGTTTTGCTTCTTAGATTGGATCTGCTGCTGTCACTGGGATTCGCCCGGCCTTGGATTTGTCTTCTTCAGCTCCGACTTTATCAGTTCAGGGTCGGGATTGGTGTTAGTGGCTTACTGGTTTATTGAACTTTACTTAAATTTGTTAATTTCGATAAGGCATAATCGATCAGTTGTCTTTGCTTCCTATAAGGTATGGGACATAGAAATTGTTGCGATTTTGTATCATAACTGATTGTATAATTTTTTTGTTTAGGTATTTCTTGAATTTTGATCTGTTTCCTCTGTTGAAGTTAAATTTGATTGACCCCACGAGTTTTGTTTGTTGTTTTAGTTGTGAAAGCGAGGTGATTGATGTTGACATTTTTGAACTGCGCTTCCTTGATTTTGATGTGAAGTTGTGGACTTCTGTGAATTTTAGTACTTTAAAAACCAAAGAATATTGAAGTTCGAAATATTGGAAAATGCAACATCTTTGACATGGTGGAGCATTTTAGCATGTTGGGTTTTCGAGATAAGCTGAACAGTGGCATGTTTGGATGTGCTGACATGTCAACTGTATGCATTCATGGATTCATATATTTAAAATAACTAATATATTTGCTCATTTAGAACTTACTCGAATTTCTGGTAGTATGGGCAAATGGATTCATGTGCATTACAATTTCATTGCTCATGGGTGTGTTGCTGTGTGTCATCATTGTTGTATCGTTTTATCTGCATGAGATACTTCATGTATGTGGACTGAGGACTCATCTTTTGGATCTGAAGCATCTTTATGATTGAGAAATGAGAAATTAATGATTCAGGGTGTCCTTTAATACAAGTTTATGTATTTTTCAACAATTTTTGAATTTTCTATTTGATAATTTATACCATGGGATAATTTTAATTTCCCTCAAATTACAGTTACTCAGCTGCCTTCGTAGTGGCACCTCTCCCTGCATAAGTGAAATTCTATGCTTCTTTGCGGTTTGTGCCTGTGACCTGTGCAGATGTGTGCGTGTTTCATTATTTTTTCTAAATGTTTAGATATGATTCAGCACCATTGGTTTTAGTCTTTCGTTGTACTAATACCACAGCTTAAAGTTTTCATGACATGGCACCATAGGTTTCATGACATGGCATGGAAAATTCTTTTTTGTCTTTTTTTGGGGGGGTGGGGGACGCTTGTATCATATTTTGATCGTTTCAAGTGTATAACTACTGAAAATGTAATTTCCAAAGTTGAAGGTGCGTCTCATAAATATGTCTGGTAATTAGATCTAGGCAACAAATTAAGGGTGCTTGAAACATTGGCATTGAAGTCATAACACCTACATGTTAGGATGTAGCAGTTTCACTATCAGCAGCAGCAAATTTTGGAGGTTTGGTTAGTTATTATGTATTTATTAAGCTGCTTAAGAATACCTTTAGATTCTTTTCTATAGATTGCTTATAGTGTCACCAATTATAGTATGGGAATGAGGGAGTAAATTCTTTAAGTATTGCTGTTGTAATTCCTATCACTGATTGCTATTTCTTGAGTCAGACATAGCTGTATGAAACATTTGAATTTATTTATCTGATGTTAACAATTTATGATATTATGACAAAATGAGACTGATGGGAAATATCTGACCCAATTGTCTAATTGAAGCACTTGGTGGAAGCATTCGTGTTTCCTTCACTATAGTATTATGTAAACTCTAGCAATTTAGCCCTTTAATCTTTCCTTTCTAGACTCATTATCTGCTATGGTTGCCATTCAGGTAATTCTTGGCCATATTCAAGCTTGGTTGTGGGAGATAAGAAAGTAGAACAACAATATGGCTGTTTCCATGAGAGACGTGGATCCAGCTTTCCAGGGAGCTGGACAAAAGGCGTATCCTGCATTTAATTAACTTATAGTGTTATTTCCAACCTGATGGATTTCTATCATGAAACTTGTTTTTTTATTAGTCAACTTACATTTCAGAGGAAGTTAGTGGATAAATAAGAGAGTCTTGATATGATTTATTCCAGATTGCTACTTCTGTTCTTTCTTTAATTTGATACTGTGCTTTAATATCTTCCTAGTGATTATTTTCCTTAACCTTGTATAGTGGACTAGAAATATGGCGTATTGAGAATTTTAACCCAGTTCCTGTCCCGAAGTCCTCTTATGGGAAGTTTTTCACTGGGGACTCCTATGTAATCCTAAAGGTGAGCTGTTAAATTAAAATATCTTCTCTATAGGTTTCAAAATCAGTTGTCATCTATTGAATCCTAGCCTCTTGTTGGTATCTGTTGTTTTTAGAAGCTTGTATTTTATTTGTTGATATATTGATAGACATTGTAATTTAATAACCCTGCCTATTCTCAGTATGACACAAATCACAATATTGGTATGAAATATAACATGAGATCAATTTTAATCATGTTCATATTTTTGTTTAGAGAACATTCATAATGGAACCTGTATTGTGCATACATCCAAAGCCTGATACAAATACTGATTAAATAAAATTATTTGTTTTAACTAATAAATCTAGAAGTTTCATTCTTGTAATAAGCATGTGATGATAGCTATTGCTTGGAGAATGCTCCCTAGTAAGTTAAGAATTAACTCTAAACCATTATTATTTGATTGACACTGATTTATCATTGTCACTACTTTAGTATAGACATGAAGATATTGGCATAACTTCCTAGAAGAATATGGTATTAAATTCGCTCAACTAACATTGGAGCATGTTGATGCTTGTCATCTGTTTGTTGACCTTGAGATAGCCAGCATTGTTTCTATAATGACCAGTAAGACTGCAACATAAATAAGTTGGTCTGGGCATATGGACTTACTCAGCCAAGTCTGAGTGTCCTCGTCTATTAAGAAGTACAACAACACAAGATAAGGACAAGTTCAGTCATAAGGTAATTCATTAAGGATGCTTAACAAACTGGACCGGATATTGGAAAATCTCTTTGCTTAGGTTTTTGGTATGGGCTGTGAACTCCTCAGGTTGAAAGAATGTAATGTCTGTGTTTGCAAAATAGATTATTTAATCATCTCCTTTAGCATTTGTTTTTGGCTGGATTTATAATTGTTATTTTGTTTTAGGGTTAATTATAGTTTAGCCTCATGTGGTCCATGTTATTAAGGTCCAAAATTAGTTTGTTTCCCTGGGGGTTTAAGATATATCATTTCCTATGCAAGCCTGGTTGAAGACTGATTCTTCCACTTGGGGGACTCTTCAACCAGCTCGAAGGCTGGTTGGGTAAAAAATTTATATGGTTTGTTCAATTACCACTTAATCTTGTTGTGGTATCATCAATATGTAATATAAAATCTATAACAAATCACACTATCCATGAGGCGTAATCACCTCAAACTGTGTAATGCACGAGATAATGTGTATAACATTCTATATATAATATAAAATTTACAGCAAATCACACTATTCATAAATCACAATCAATGTAGTTCACCTCAAACTATATGTAATGTATGAGAGAATGTGTATAGTTTTACATGCAAATTGTAATGAATATAATCACATGAATGTTAAAACAAGCAACAACTTCACTGTTAAATGTTCGTTCCACTTATGTTGTGAACATTTTCAAAGTGATTTTGGGCTATTGCCTGGATTATGTAGCAATTTTAATATTCATGAATTATTTCTGTAAAAATCAATACCAAAAATACCACATGAGATTTACATGGTAATAGACCTAAATGTAGAGGAGTTGAATGAGATGCTTTATCCCATTGGGGGCAAATTCATTTCACGCAAACCATGGGATTAAATTGTCATTTACCCTTTGTTTTATGTTGATTTTGAGTTTTTGAGACAATTGCTTATTTGTACATGTTACTTTTTATGAAGATGGTTATGCAAATTCGTACATCTTATATGTAAAGATTTTTGTTATTTCTTGCCCTCTCTCTGTAGACAACTGCTTCAAAGAGTGGTGCTCTGCGTCATGATATCCATTATTGGCTTGGAAAAGACACCAGTCAGGTTATTTTTCTTTTAACAAATTGCTAGCCTTTTTTTTTTTTTTTGCCAAGTAGTTTTATTTTTGGGTTTAATTGTATAGAGGTCATAACTTTAAAATAGGATGAAGCTGGTGCTGCAGCCATCAAGACGGTTGAGCTGGATGCAGCTCTAGGAGGGCGTGCTGTTCAATATCGTGAAGTGCAGGGTCATGAAACTGAAAAGTTCTTGTCTTACTTTAAACCCTGTATTATACCTCAGGAAGGTGGAGTTGCCTCTGGTTTTAAGCATGCAGAGGCTGAAGAATATAAGACACGGATGTTTGTATGCAAAGGAAAACATGTTGTACATGTAAAAGAGGCAAGTTTAACCTAACCCTTCTGCCATGAAAGTTTGAGCTATATGAATATTATGCCACTTGATACAGACACTGCACATGTGTAGAAACATTATTTTCTCCTTGCTGAGTAGCCATTTGTGTTGGTTATAGGTCCCTTTTGCCCGATCTTCACTAAACCATGACGATATATTTATTCTGGATACGAAGTCCAAAATCTTCCAATTTAATGGTTCAAATTCATCTATTCAAGAGAGGGCTAAAGCATTGGAAGTTGTCCAGTATATTAAAGATACACACCATGATGGGAAATGCGAGGTAGCTGCTATAGGTAAGGGAAAGGAATATTTTTACAGTTGATTGGTGGCTGCTGTATCGCTAACTGAATACATATACTCGTCCTTTTCTTTGTAGAGGATGGAAAGTTGATGGCTGATTCTGAAACTGGGGAATTCTGGGGTTTCTTTGGGGGTTTTGCCCCCCTTCCACGAAAACCATCCAGTGATGACGATCAGCATGTTGATACTCATCCTCCAAAGTTGCTTTGGTAATATGTTGTCTCAGTTTGGTCTCTGGTATTTTCATCTATAGTCTCTCAGCCAGTATTTTCCCATTCATCCATATCAAAATTTTATTTGAATTGTTAATTAACACTTGCATCTGTATGTTTGTATTATTCCTTTTTCACCTATTTGTTTTATTTCCTTCATCTGTGTAGCTTTTGATTTTTATCAATGTGAGACTTTCTAATTTACTATGCTTTTGACCTAAAATTGTCTGAGTTAATTGTACTTAGAATTTGAAAACAATATTATGATGGCAACTACATTAAGAGAATTTGCTTATTATATTGAATCACAAGGTTCTTTAGTACTGTATTCCTGATGATAATGTTATCATCTGTGCAGTGTTGAAAAGGGGGTAGCTGAACCTGTTAAGCATGATTCTCTGACAAGGGAGTTACTGGATACTAATAAATGCTATATTCTTGATTGTGGGCTGGAATTGTTTGTCTGGATGGGAAGAAATACCTCTCTTGACGAAAGAAAAAGTGCAAGTGGAGCTGCTGATGTAACACTTCTTGTCTTTTGTGCCCAGTTTATTTAAGTATTATGCTCTGGATCTTAATGACTCTTGAATTACTATTGTCAATGAACAGGAGTTAGTCAGTGGCTCTGATCGACAGAAATCCCACATAATTCGTGTAATTGAAGGATTTGAAACAGTGATGTTCAGGTCTAAGTTTGATTCTTGGCCTGAGATAACTGAAGTAACTGTTTCCGAAGATGGTCGTGGAAAGGTAGCAGGTCAGTTTTACATAATTTTGCTGTTTTTATTGGTCTGAATACCTTTAATATGTGCCATCAGCATCATTGTTCAGACTTCCTATACATCGCTCTGATTTGGTTTCTTTTTGATGACTTTATAGCACTTCTAAAACGCCAAGGTGTAAATGTTAGGGGTCTGCTGAAAGCTGATCCTGTTAAAGAAGAACCTCAACCCTATATTGATTGCACAGGAAATTTGCAGGTACTCGATTAATTTATACGGAATAAGAATTTACCAAAACTGATATTTTCTTATTTAGCATCTTTTTTAACTTTTATAAACTTATTATTATTGGTTTTATGTCCCAAATATTTTCTCTATTACATTGAGGAAATCTTTTGGAATCACAAGCACTTATCCTTAAAACTCCTTAACTCAAGTTGTCTGCCATTGCTAAGATCGCTCTCAGAATATGAAAGAGTACAAAAGTTAGCATTACATTAGAGATGTATTCTATCGTATTCTTTGGATATGTTTAAGTTAAACTACCTTTGAGTAAAGTAGAAGAAGCTGAGGATGCTTTATGTCTTCTGTGAAAAAGAGTGTCCAATTAGGAAAGGGATTTTATGTAGGACGGGAATCTTGCTGTTTCTATGTATAAATGGAAAAATCTGCAACCCTTGGTTCACTTTCTGATTATAGGCTTTAGCCAGTTCTTCCTTTTTTTCAATATCATACTTATGTGGGTCAATTAAGAGTTGATTGATTGTAAAATTTTCTATTCTTGACCAGTTGAAAAATTCTAACATTGCTTATTTTCTGTTTCTGTTGCTAACAATAGCTTTACTCTGGTCGCACAGGTTTGGCGAGTAAGCAGTCAGGAAAAGGTTCTCCTTCCTGCTTGTGATCAGTCGAAGTTTTATGGTGGAGATTGCTACATCTTTCAGTATTCATATCCTGGAGAGGATAAGGAAGAGTATCTTATAGGAACATGGATTGGAAAGACTAGTGTTGAGGTGAAAGATGTAGTGCTTTATTCGACATCTTCATGCTTGTGTTTATATTTTAATATAAATGAATAAACAAGTAATCTGGTGGCTAAATTTTTACTTGGAGCTGAAAAATCTATTGATCATTGTCCTGTACATGGTATTATATTATACATAGCAGTGATTGCTGTTTTGAGACCAGAAGGTGATAAATAACAGAATTATTTCAGAGTAGCTATAAGTTTGCTATACATTGCTGTGAAATATGGATCTGCCTGCATCACTTACAAAATCTGTTAAATATAGGAAGAAAGAGCTTCAGCTATTTCATTGGCAAGCAAAATGGTTGAGTCATTGAAGTTTCTTCCTTCCCAGGTTATTTTTATTTATGTGTTATTTTCAATTTGTTTAGATATTCTGTTGCTCATTTCTTATGTCCTTACTAACATTATCAATGTTTTCTGGATTGCTAGACTCGTATTTATGAAGGGAATGAGCCAATTCAATTTTATTCTATTCTCCAAAGCTTCATTGTTTTTAAGGTTTGTGGGATTTTACATCATGGGAACTATGAAAATGACTCTTCAAATATACTTTTAATATACTGGTCTTTTAAATTTGCTGTCTATCAGGGTGGACTTAGTAATGGATACAAGAATTACATTGCGGAAAAGGGAATTCCTGATGATACTTACAATGAGGATGGTGTTGCTCTATTTCGCATCCAGGGCTCGGGCCCAGATAACATGCAAGCTATACAAGTTGAACCGGTATGTCGTCTATTATGTTTATAGATAACACTCCTTTTTTATATGGACAATACTCCCTTTATGCAACTGCAATTTTTTTCATGGTGTTTCCTTGGACAGGTTGCTTCTTCCTTGAATTCCTCTTATTGTTACATACTTCATAATGGGTCCACTGTCTTTACATGGACTGGAAGCCTTACAACGTCAGATGTTCAGGAACTTGTTGAGAGGATGATGGATTTGATAAAGGTCTGAGATGTGCTAAGATATGCGTAATGTTGATTTTTTTTTCTCGGTGCTTATAAACAACGCCAAATGGTTTTTTTTTTCTGGGTCAACATAGCCATGTCGGTCAAGCAGCTGAAAAGTGGCTGAATTGTCATATGCATGTGTGGTTCAAATATTTAATATATCACTGTTTATTTTTCAATAAATCTTGGCATAAGTGAAATAATATTATGAGAAAGAAAACCTGAATTGAATTTTAATATTTTGAATGTTTAAAGGTGTTAAAATTAGAGCTCATTGGCGTCGTTTGATCCATGTAGCCGACCCCACATAGTGGGATAAGGCTGTTGTTGTTTAAAGATGTTAAAATATACGCTGTCTTTTGTGGTCAAATTTCCTTGTTTTTGGTTCTGAAATGCCTACCAATTGTCTGCAGCCGAACCTACAATCGAAGCCACAAAAGGAAGGTTCAGAGTCTGAACAGTTTTGGGATTTGTTAGGAGGAAAATCTGAATATCCTAGCCAGAAGATTGTAAAGTCCACAGAAAGTGATCCTCACCTATTTTCTTGCAACTTCTCAAAAGGTAAGGATTATTTCGTTGCTTACTGAAAGGGCTATCTGACCTCCCCTCTCCGCAAACCCCTACTTTTTTTCCCAAGGCAAACAGCTAACTTTTTCATGATGGTGTTTTTGCTGCATGACTGCAATGTGCAGGAAATTTGAAGGTAAATATGCCCTCATCTATATTCTGTAATGGCCTATAATGCCTGTTGATGTAATTTTTTAATTATTCTGTGTTAAGAGATATTAAAAATTTAGGAAAATCTCATGGTTTAAGGAAAGAAAAGCCTTGCTCTATTATGAGGTTTTTAGAATTTAGGAGTCTTCTAAGTTAGGGAAATGGTTACCTGTTGTGCATTCCAGATTAAAGGATGCGTCTTTGTGTGGTTTTTATGAATTAGTATGAATTGAGTTTGAGGGATTGTTGTCATTCACACTGTCATCAAGTCTTTGCAATATTAATTTTTATTCAGTCTCCTATTTTCACATAAACTTTTGCTCTCCCCTATTTTCTCAACATGGTATCATAGCCAGGTGTATCACGCACCTTGAATCCCAACACTAGCTTCCTCTTAAAATTGATTTGATTTCTGTTTTGTTATATTTCATGAAGGGTTGTCATTCATCTATGGGATTTCAATATGTTTTGTCCTGTTTTCGGTTATGAAGTTGTTGATATTGGGTTCTATTGTGTGACTCTTGTAGTTTGATATTAGTGTGGGTTCGGTATTTTTGTTATCAATGAAGTTTCAGTAAAACTCAAGGGGGTTCATAAAAAGTGGATATTTTGATTCTTGGGAACTAAGTCAGAATTCAAGGAGTAATCTATCTATTGAGGATGGTTTCATAAGGAGGTGCTAGTTGCTTAAGTTCTTGAGTTAATGATTGATTTCTTATATTTAAGCTGGATATTTCTTTTGGTTTATCCCTTCAATTGGGATATATTTTTAACTAGTTGAAAATTCTGTATTATTCAGCTTAAAGGGGGTGCTGAGAAATATTAAGAATTTAGGAAACTCTTGTAGGTTAAGAGTTACCTAAATAGAAGCAAGTCTAGTAAGTTTTCAAAGATTTGGCTTCTTGTGGCGCAACCAAAGTGATAGGTATAAGTATCTCTTTGCAGTTGTAGTATTAGTGTAAATAAAGGTTCATGGATCAGTGTTGCAGACACCATCATTGTGCCCTCTCAATAGCATATTTTGTTTGGTCCCCCCTTTTCTCCTTAACTTCCACTCTTCCCTATTTTCTCAACATTCTATGTTATAGAGATCTTGTAAGACGCATGTTAAAGTAGTTCTTTCCTTTGTTCATGTTTCATTCATACTGTGTTGGGTTGCCCCTCATTTAAAAGCGCTTAATGGTTCAATTATAGTAATCTCAAATGACCCAACGTGATTGAAATATTAGCTAATTTGGTCAATTTGATATATATATATATATAGATAGATAGATCGATAGATAGTTTGGTCAAGAATAAGTTTTGCCTATTAGGTGGCAGCGTTAAAAATTAGGAGTATGTGAAAGACCACATATTCCCTCATAATTAAGCTATTAAGTAAATGTCAATGATTGGTTTGTTTGATGCTACTGCTTTGTGCTATGCTTCCTATGAAGATGCGTTTATTATGATTTACTTTTGCTGAAATTAATAATTTGAAGTGATATTTGCAGGTTACAGAGATATTCAATTTTTCCCAGGATGATTTGATGACTGAAGATATTTTCATCTTGGATTGTCACTCTGAAATCTTTGTCTGGGTTGGCCAGCAGGTTGACCCCAAGAGTAAAATGCAGGTTCTAACAATTGGTGAGGTATTACTGGTTTTGCTTTGGCTGGAAACCATGAACATGCTATGATTTAGTACTAGTATTTTGAAAGTTTAATTAACAATCCATTTTCTTGCCACTAAATGAAGTGATTTATCCTTTTTGATCGTTGATGGTTTAGCTATGACGCTCCTTTACAATTATACCACCTTCAGATTTTGACTTAAATTTCAGTGTCTTTTACTTTATGATTAAACATCTTTTAGTATTTCTAAAGTCATATGTTGTTGATTTGTTAACTTATTTATTTCATGTGAACAGAAATTTCTTGAGCATGATTTTCGTTTAGAAAAAATATCTCAAGAAACTCCCATATATATTGTCATGGAAGGGAGTGAGCCGCCTTTTTTCACTCGCTTCTTCACATGGGACTCGGCAAAATCTGCAGTAAGTTTCTCAATGTAACTGCATGGAAATTTGCATTATTCCACAAAATAAATGTTTGACATTTTTTTGGCAGATGCTGGGAAATTCGTTTCAGAGGAAGCTCACTATAGTTAAAAATGGGGGAACTCCAGCTGTGGATGTAAGGCACCTTGTTTCTCTCTGCTTCTTTTACAACCTTAAGTAATTGTGTTATTAGAACTGAATTGTGATCACCAGCACACTCTTTAGTCTGAATTTGCATATTCTTTCACATCTATTGTGCCACAGGTTTTAAGTTGTATGTTATTTTATCGCACAAAAAAATCCCTCTTCCAATTGACATCCCATATTTCACAGCTACGCTCGTTGATCTGCTATTATTTTGCATAGTTTTTAGCTAACAGTTCAAGAAATGATATCACCAAATTAGATTTATCTTTTTGTTGTGTTTATAATCATTCAAAAAATGAAGGATATCTCTATGTATTCAAGCCTTCTCTTCTCAAAGGAACCCAAAAAAGAAGGCTGCTGCATCTATGTGAAGGCATCTTTCTTATTTCTTGGTTCATTAAATTATTGTTATAATATCCTGTACAGTTTTCAAGTAACAAATCATATCAAGGACAACTAATTTGAGTTGTTTGGATATAGACTTTTAGTAGATTAGTTGATTGAGTTGGTGATTATTTGGTACCTACTATATGAGTAAATCAAATACTGAGTATGGCAAATTTATGAGCTGACTAAACTGACGGTCAATATAGAGTGAATGATATGATAGAAATGACCTGCTTCTTTTCCTTAATTATTTACTGCCTATTCTCTTGTTAAAGCTTCAAGTGTTGAAATTCAGGGTTGGAACAGAAATATAGTGAATGTAGAGACTTGAACTTACAAGGAAGTCTCGCACACATTTTGGTAGCCCTTTTCTCATGTAGAGAATTCAAGGAAGTAAACATTTTATTGATCCTTGATAGAGTATATATGGGTCTGGGAGGCTGTTAGATCAAATTACATAATATATGTGAACTTGTTTGGGATCAATTATTTGAACACTTTTTTCTTGTTACAAACTGTCATGTGTTTCTTAGATCAATGTGTCATACTCATACTAATACTTTGCTAGACCTGAGCTTGCTAAAACTTTTTTCTTGTTTGTGTTTGCATTTAATTTGTTCGGTTGTTGATGCCTGATTAGAAACCCAAGAGAAGAACACCAACATCCTATGGGGGAAGATCTAGCAGTGTACCAGATAAATCCCAGCGTTCCCGCAGCATGTCTTTTAGTCCAGATCGTGTTCGTGTGAGGGGCAGGTCTCCAGCCTTCAATGCATTGGCTGCTGCATTTGAGAACCCTAATGCTAGGAACCTTTCAACTCCACCTCCAGTGGTTAGGAAACTGTATCCCAAATCTGTGACCCCAGATTCAGCAAAATCGGCACCCAAATCTGCAGCTATAGCGGCACTTAGTTCTAGCTTTGAGCAGCCACCTTCAGCACGGGATAGTATTATACCTAGGTCGATTAAAGGTATGCAACACGAATGTCAGCAGAGACTGATGTTATTTACTATTATAAGTTTATTGAAGGTCCGCCAATGTTTGAGTTTTGGAATCTTGTTGATACTAAATACATCTTTCTGTTCTTTGGGTTATGATGTGAAGTGAATCAGAGTTCGGAGGCTCCCAAACCCAAGCCTGAGACAAACAATAAGGAGAATTCTATGACTAGCAGAATAGAATCTCTTACCATAACGGAAGATGTGAAAGAGGGTGAAACTGAAGATGAGGAAGGTCTTATAGTTTACCCATATGAACGCCTCAAAATAACAGCTACAGATCCTGTAGCAGACATTGATGTGACTAAGCGAGAGGTATATTGGAATTTATACACACACACTCACCCCTCATCATCATCCACTATTCTAAACTTTCACATCATGTTTTTCTCTTTCCATTCTTTTGGAAAATGCACTGTAATTTGACTGCTGTTGAGTCCAGTTCTGACTTGTTTGAACTTGCCAAGTACAGACTTATCTATCTTCTGCGGAGTTCAAAGAAAAATTCGGGATGACAAAGGATGCCTTTTACAAGTTGCCAAAATGGAAACAGAACAAATTCAAGATGGCCGTCCAGTTATTCTGAGTTTTAAGCATAATTTGGCTTGTGTCAGCTTCCTGCAGTTTAGATTGCAGGTAGAAGAACTTTTTTGCATATATTTTCCTCCATTTTGTTGAAACAGATCCTCTAAAGTCACCTCACTTGAAATTTAATGAGAGAAGGAAAAAAAAAAGAGATGGATCTCACATGAGTGAGATCCACAGAGTATTTCTTGTTCTTCTCTCTTCAAACTTCAAGTGCCTTCAGGGTGGCCAAAAAAAGTGAAGTGACTTCAGAAGATCCTGATTCCATCAAAACTCGTGAGTTTCTGACAAAATGATCTCTTGTACAGAAAGGAATTTAAGATATTAAAGTGAAAGGGACAGCATCAGTGTTTTTTCAGCATAGCTGCTTCTGCTCTCCCAAGAAGCTTTTCATGATGGAAAGAAAAACTAGAGATTTTTCCTCTTTTCTCTCCTTCCCCTTGCTGTGGTTTGAATGTTTTAGAGTTTTTTTCTTGTTGAGTTAGCTGCCTGGTATTAATTTTATAGAGCACAGGTTGTTTGTGAGCTTGCTTTTTTTTTTTTTTTGCCTTGGGGTTTTTCGTGTTAGTCTTCATTTTTTGATTCAAAATTGTTTGGGTAAAGCATTGGTCTTGCAAGTGCGGTCTGTTAGGTTGTATTGAGGATGAAGTGTGTACAGCAGAGTGTAAAAACCAGTCAAGTCGTTATTAGTTTTGGAAATAAAAAGTGTGATTTTTTTTTTGCATTGTTTATCCTTTCAAATTTTATCTTGTATATTAATAACTTTTACCCTCCTATTCAGTCCTCACCCAGATAATAGTGGCTTGTCACTAGGGTAATGTGAAGCTTAGGAACCCCAAAAAGTGAGAGATTATAACTTGTCCATGCCGAACGTTGATGAATTCAGTTCCACATCATTGCTTTGTCACGATTACGAGTTCCTTTTCTTTTCTTTTTTTTTTTTGCCCCTTCCCCTTTAGGCCAGCGCTTTGTTACGAGCTGAATCATATATAATAAAATAAAATCATTTTACCGTTTTTTTTTTTATAGAGATCATTTTACCGTTTAAACCGTAGCTTTATTGTGCCTCTTGAGCTTTCGTCTTTTTTTTTTTTCTTTTTTGTTCATTCCTTTCTTTTCTCAATTCTTTGATGCCGTATATTTTTTGAGAAGTTAGCTTTCTATGAAGTATAGTTTTTCCAAAAAATATATTTTCTGAGAAGTTAATTTCATGAAAAATGTATGTATAACTTGTTTGGTTTATTTTAAATTTATGAAAATTTTTAATTATATTTTTAAAAAATATATTATATTTTTATGTTAAATATAAAAATACCTTTTTTATTAAGAAAATGGATTAGTGAGTTAAGGGTATTTTTGGGAAATTACTATAAGATACTTTCTTGAGTTAAATCCAACTTTTCAAGAATTTTCAAATTTTTTTTTAATTAAGTAACACTAATTGCTCTACTTCCTAAAAAGTTAAATTTTCCTTCCCTACTTTCCCCATAATAAGTGACCCCTTAAATAACTATTAAATAAAATTTCAAATATATGTAAAAAATAAAATTCTCTTTTGATATTTATTTATTATTGAATGAATTACTATTTATTTAATGAATTTTTAATGTAAAAATTATATTTATTTAAGAAATTCAAATACTCCTGTGCAATACACTAGCATGACTTCACTAGTTAATATAAACCATTAATTTTACAGAGATCATATTATTCACAAACATAAATAGTATAATTTTTTGGGTTCTATGCAACAATTTTTTAATTTTTTTAATTTCTTCATATATTTTATTATACTTCATGCAGTTTTATTTTTATTCTTTAAATATTTCTTTAATATTTTAATATGATTTAAATGTTAAAAAGACGAGTATAATCTTTAATAATTTTTTTTTTAAGTTTTCATCTCTCCTGCACATTGTATAAGAAAGAAAAAATATCTAATTAGCTAAAAAAATAGTTTGTTCATGAAAAAAATAATATCAAGACAGAATCTAACTTTTGCTTTTTCAGTTCTTTTTATCCATACTGGATTTGTATGTTTTTTACATTTATCCAAACGAACATAAAATTTTTTTTTAAAACATGATGTAATACTTTTTTTTTTTATAAACTGATGTAATACTTATTTGGAAGTTAAAAAAAAATGTAGAGATATTTGTTGTAGTAATAATTCTAGGGATAAAATTACCGAAATGAGAAAAATACGAAATTTTGGTGCGGTCCACTAACCACGCCATTAAGTAATGGAAAGCATTCACTCAGACAGCCTCCAACAAAGCATATCATATTGGAATCCCATTTTTCATTCCCAAACACACAATACAAATTTTTGCCGATCAAACAGTACATATAGAGGTCTCATTAGACAGCACGGAGGCAAGGTTCACGGACCTTGTTTGGAGGGGATTCATTCACAACCCTTTTGATTCCATGACAAAGAAAAGTGCAGCTTAATGCAACTTATGAAAACAATGGACGCCCTTTCCCTTTAAATATGTGATTGTCATGTTTGGTTGAAAGAAAATGTATTTTTTCTCCCATTTTCTTTTTCTTAAAACCCATTTTCTTTTTCGGTCTTTAACTAAAACTTTTGAAGCATGATATTCAATAATTAATGTCCCATTCCCATAATTATAATTTTTTAGTATTAATACTGACACAAAATGAATCATACTCCCATTCAATTGTATACATTTCTATGGTAATACAATATCTAGAAGATAACAAATTATGAGTAATAATTTCTTTTTAGTTTTTCATTACTTTAAAATTGAAAAAATGAGTCGGAATTCAGATTTAAAATCTAATAATTGCCAGTTGCAAACCTGTAAAATCATTTCATTTCATTGTAGTGGTGTTAGCTGTTCTTCCTAATAATTATAAAATATAAATATTTTATTTCTAAGAAAAAGAACCTTTTCTTGTCTTTTTCCTAAAACAAACATGAAGGATGTGCACATATGGCCAAAATGAGAAGAATAGAGAAGGTATTTGGGAGCTAACTAGGAAGCTTCATGATTTTTATTTTACTTTATTTTTTAGTGCAATGAAGCTTCATGATTTTGTGAGTCGTTTCAGATCTACTTAGTCTACGGCGGAAAAATTTTGCAAAATCCTAATCTATGCATATATTTTATGAAAAAATTATTTAAATACGCAATCTTAAATTTTAAAAAATAAATAACTATAAATAAATATAAAAAATAAATCATTGAGATGTGAGACCTGTATCGAGTCTGGACCCTAATGAGCGCTTGAACCCAACTCATCTAATCTTTTAATTACCAAAAAATAAATAGTCTCAATTTTTCATTCAATTAAAAGGAAGATAAGTGTTTTAATTTTTATTTCTATTGGGCTCATAAAATATGCCTTTAAAACTTGTATAAAAAAATTATACTCCATCCTATTCAAAATATAAGTCATCTTATAAAAGTTTTGTTTTGTTCAAACTATACATTCCATTTGATTTGTATTTGATAGAACTCAATGACGATGCATGATCCATGTAGCCGACCTCATATTAGTGGGATAAAACTAATGTTGTTGTTGTATAAATTCCATTTGATAATTTCTAGAGTATTAAATATTCTTTTTTCTATTTTGTCCTTATCTACAATTAAATGTAAAAAAAATAATATATTTTAAATGTAATACATTAAATAAAAGTATTATAGAAAAATAATGTATTTTTAATAGATCTAATAAATAAAAATATTTTTTTAATTTATATATAATTAGTTAAATAAAACTTATATTATAGACTAAACGGAGTATATGCATGCTAGAAAAACATTTATGACCATCATCACATGTGTTGCAATAAGACAGCCACACGTATCTCATAAATAGAGGCATCAAAGCACTAAATCTTTTTGTTATATAAAAATAGATCTGAAAATATTTATTTTCTAAAAAATGGAAAATTTGTCCTTGATTAGTTGATTTTGTACAGGGCAGTTTAGTTGTTGTTTTCCAAAAAAAAATTCTTAATCGGTTAGGAAATTTTCTTCTATTCTTTGTAATTTAATTTAACTAGGTTGTCTTATCCTGTGCAATGCATGTGACATATAAAAATAAAAAAAATTGATCCTATAAAATATATATAACATTGAGTTCATAAAAAGAAATAATACAAAATTTACGAAATTTCAGTAAAAATTAAGTAAAAAGATAATAGATTTAAAAAATTTTAAATTTAAATATGAAAATATATGTACATTATTTGAGAGAGAATGAAACAAAAAAATAATTATAGACTGAAAGTGCAAAATGCTTTTCTGATACATATTTAATATAATTAAATAAGGGAGAAAATTTAAATTAATAATAAATGTATGAATAGAGAGAGAATAAAAATATGGGGAGAGAATTTAAAAAATATATACAAAATAAGGTGATTAGAGGAAAGAGAGAAAATAAAAAATAAAAATAAAATGGAAAAAAGAAAAGATATGGAGAAATATTGATAAAATATAGAAAAATTAAATAAATAAAAATTAAGAATTAAAAGTAAAAAATGTTATTTTTTTAAATAGAGAATGTTAAAGAGAGTGGGGGAATTAAAAGTTTAAAATAAAAAATATTAAAATAATTTAAAAAATAAAATATTAAAGAAAGTTGGAAAGTGGGAAGAACAGGGTTCATAACAATATTTATGAACAATATTTTTTCTTGAGAAATATTAATATATATAGATATAGATATAGATACTTGAAAATTTGAACCCTAAGGTTATATTTGATACGTTGGAAGCCACTTTCCGAAAAGGAAATGAGAAAAAAAAGTTCATATTTAAATGAGTTTGGTATGTAGGAATAGAGGTTCATGGAAAAGTTACTTTCCCTATTTTGTGGGAACTAACTTTCTTCAAAAAAAGATAAGGAAAGTGATTACTTTCCTGGAACCAAAATTTAAGAAAGAAATATTTTTTTAAACACTTTTTTTAAAAGTATTTGTGTCATTTAGTTTTTATTTTTAATTTTTAAACACTTTTATTTTTCTATTAATGTACCAAATATACATTTGAATTGTAAAGTTACTTTTTAGAAATATCTCTTCCCATTCCTATTTTCATTCACATTGTCATTTTGCATCAAACGTAGTATAAGTAGGGTGAAAACAGGCCAAATCTTAAGCCTGAGCCTGGCCTATTGGCCTAAATCAGGACTTATTCTAGGCTCAAACCTGAGCCTTTGAAAAACCTGGCCTGGCCTGAGGCCTATTCAAAGGTCTACTAAACTAGTAGGCTTTTAAATAGATTTGAAGGTCTAGGCCTTCTAAACTTTAACTAGGCCTCAGACCTACTTAAAGTGTATATAAATATTAAACAGTTTTGTGTAGAAGTTTACTTAAAGCCTACATAACAAGCCTACTTAAAGTCTACATCAATATCAAACAGCATTAAGCACATCAACATGTCTCATCAAGTACTGATAAGAGAGAAAGCAAGTATAACAATATGTTTTATCAACTAATTCAACTTAGACATATTTTCTGCAGTGACACTAAATTGCTCTTTTGTCTTTCTAATCTTGTAAGCAACTATTGAATTTGAGGATGAAATGAAATGATGTACCTGGAGGTTGTAATCACACTTTCAATGTAACTCTCCCAAGGCTAATGATGCCATTGTGTTTATGAGAGTTGTAACACCACCAAATAGAATATGTTGCCCTCCTTACAAAATATGCAAAAGGATAAGTGCAAGAAGTAATATTTTCATATAAGGGATTAAAGAATATAATAATCTCACCTGCATGAAAGTCAATTCTATTAATCTTTTCTCAAACAAAGCTAGCAATATCCATTATAGCAGCAACAATGATTTCTCTCATTTTTTCATTAGAATACTTTAAGCCAGAAACAATAAATGGGTTACTATCTAAATCACTAGAGGGACGAAAGGAGAGGGTGGTTTGCTTTTTTTGTTGAGATATACTTAACCTCATTTGCATGCAATCTGTGAATGCCTCTTAAGATGACTATTGCTATCTGTGAATGCCTCTTAAGATGACTATTGCTAACTCCCCTTCCATCAGTTGCGAGTTTCTCCTTACAATATATACACATTACTTTCTTGACACTTTCAAGAAGTTAAATTTTCTCAAAATCTTTCCATACCTCTGAAGTTTTTCACCTCTTTCTTGTGATAAGAGAATCTCTGCCACTTATAGTATCTTCATTTTCAACAGATGTAAGATCAACAGTGTTAGTGTCGTGAGGCTAACTTGAACCAGTTTGAGCATGCTAATTCTTTTGCTCTTGAGTGGTAGATTCAATTGTATTGTCATTACTTTCCATTAGATAGGTTGACCTGCAAATAAAATATAGATATACATACATATTAAATTATATATATAATTCTGAAAGAGTAGAGTAATATAGTAACTTATATGGGAACCCAGAGTAATTATACAGACATTCAAACTGATATCGAAAATAGGCCTATTCAAACTTTGATATGTGGATAATGGAGGTGAAAGCAATTTTATGACAGACTCAACCAACAAAAAGATAATTACTATAGAGAAAATATAGCCCGAGAATCAAAGGTTGTGAAGAATTTCAAACATGGAAATATGTATGTATATCTATATATATATATATATATAAAAGCTCAGATACGCAACACTACACTAGAATATCTTTCCCACACGCCTACTCCATCCAATTCATTTTGTGGGACGTTTTTTATTTTCTTTTATTTTTTTTGGCACCACATCTAGGCGTCTAGACTGATAAGTGGGAGATTAATGCAGCTATGAGTATAGGATCAAATTATAAAGTTATTGATTAATTAATAATAAATTGTATGGAGCAAAATATAACCCAAAAACAAATTGTATGAGGGAAATTGAATCTTTACTTATTTTTACTAACATATTGAACTAAAAATGAAAAACATTACGAGCTTTAGTGGGAAAAAAATTGCCCAGTAGTTGGCATATAATACTTGAGAAGAAATATATATATCTTATATATATAAAAGAAATATATAAAAAATAAATATATAACTATAGGGAGAGGGAGGCGCTTGCGAATCTATGGCCTACGGGGAGAGGGAGGCGACGGGAAGGATACAAAGGGAGATGAAGTCGGAGGTTGCAAGAAAGTGAAGAAACAGAGTCGAAGGTCGTCGCCCGCTAGAGAAAGAGTTGAAAGTCGCAGTACACAGTTGAAGGTCGCACCCACATGCACTGAACGATCTCTGACTCGCAATAGACTCACAGTAGCTACGCCTATGAGGGATCGTTTCAGTCTTCTTGGTGCCTGCGAATCTGTGGTGGAAGCTGAGCTATAGAGATTGAAGATGTCTCACGGCGGCGACCAATGCTAGGGTTCATTTGTTCCTCTCTCAGTCTCAGACTCTCTCAGCTTGATTTTTTGCTTTTGTCGTATTGTCTAATGAGCATTTTGTTAGTCCTCACTGCTCAGTTTTGGAAATTTGGAAGCTGAATTTTTTATTTGTTGATTTATTAAAAAAAATAAAGGTTAAAAATATATATATACATTATATTAAATATATTAATATATATATATATATATACACACACATAAATAGGCCTGACCTGACCTGACAGGCTTTAGGCCATGCATGAATTAAACAGGCTAGACTTGTTAAGAAAATTAAGCCTTAAAAAAAGGTTTTGATTTGACCTTTTTCTTAAACAGGTCAAGTCAGGCCCTAACTATCTAAAAGGGTCTGGCCTGTTTCCACCATAAAGCATAAGTACTTAGATCTATTACAAAATAATTGAAAATTCGAACCCCCTAGGTTCTTAGGTCTATTACAAAATAATTTTAACGTAAAATCATTTAATTACATATAGTATTATTAATGTAATAATATTTATATTTTTTATGCCCAACATTTAAATTTTAATAATTTAATTACATAAAATAATTTTAAAATTTCTTCTAAAATTTATCCTCCCAATATTTTTCTTACAACAATTATTTTTTGTCATATTTAAGTATTATTAAATTTAAATAAAAATATTTCTCCCAATATAATTTTTTATTTATTGAGTTGATTAAGCTATTGTTGGTGTTTGCTAATATTTTTATCTCATACAAAGAGTGATAATTTAATTTGAAAAAAAAAGAAGTAACATATTAATAACGGAACAATCCAACTCGATTTTATAACTTATTTTAAAGGAATTGATACATGGCACCATTCTAAGATTTAGTTTGATTTGAAAAATTTTTGGGGGAGAGAGGAGGAAAAAGTTTTTATCTTATTTTTTTAAATTAAATAAAGAAATGAGTATTTTCATTTTTATCTCCTCCTCTTATAAGAATGGAAGAAAAAATACTTTCTTCATTTATTTGGTTTAAAAAAAATAAAATAAAATTTTTCTCTCCCTTTTAAAATCCTTTGAACAAAGAACGGTAAAGATAATCCGGTCGTGAAAGAAAAAAACCACTGATTTGATTTCCAGCTTTTACGTTGCTTCTATTTATCTTTCCATAAATCTCGCGTCCATGTTCATCCTTGCCAAGTTCATCTTCAGATTGCTGTGTCTAGACTCCGACTTTTAGCATAAAAAAAATCATCGGAAGAGACAAAAAATATGTTAGTGATTTTTATGTCATGAGAAAATTAGTCTTTAGTTATTATTAGAGATATTATTGGTGTTAAAAGTTAAAAAATAGTAAATTAATAAATATCAACATGAAGGGCGTCTCTAAACTCGGGCAAATTTGGATCGATAGATAATATCACACTCTATAAATAATTTTTACAAATAAAAAAATATTAAAATAGCTATTTTCATTTAGATTAAACAAAAAAATCAATAAATGAAAAATGATTTTCAGCATATTTAAAATGTCCTAACAAATTATGTTGAAAATTTTTTTTGTTATTATATATATATTTTTTACAAATTTCCTTTTGTTAATTGATCACTATGATATTATCATTTACACTAACACAAAAATTTATCACAATTTATTTTTTAAAATGTGATAAAATATTTTTATTTATTATAAATTTGATTCATAAAAAAGAATTCAAAAGTTTATCATTGACTGATATATCAAACATGGATGCCAAAAAATGGGAAGCTTGAATAATGTGCTCCTTTGATTCTTCAGACATCAATAATAATTTTCTCCTAAATTAAAACATAAAAAAAAGAATTGGATGTCCAAATTTTAGGTGATGGATAAATATTTGTACTGTGAAATAATGGATTTTAAAAAAATAATTTTAGCCGTATGAAAGAAAAAAAATCACGCGCGCACGCGACAAGGGGATTACAGCTTTGCCGCATTAAAAATAAAATAAAATAATCGGGAACAGAGCAAAAGAAAAGTTAAAAAGAAATACTAGAACAATAGAATAGAGGTTCTTGCAGTTGCAGACTCGCGTGGTTGGTTTCTGAGAATTGCATAATTTGAAAATCGTATGGTGGTGGTGAACTAGAGGAACAGCCAGCGAGTAGCTATGAGCAACGAACATCCCCCTTCATCTGCTTCTTCAGTTCCAAGTCCAAGTCCACCTTCTCCCACTCCTCCTCCTCCTCCTCCTTCTTATGAGCTCTGCAAGGGCGTCAGTGGCCTCGACAAGGTCCTTCTTCGGGAGTCCCGAGGCAATTCCGCTGAGGTCCTTTTCCTCTTCCATTCTCTCATGGAGTCATCTGTTCTATCTGTGTATGTGTTTGTCTGCGTCTGTAGAATCTACATCCGCCCAAATTCTTCACTGATTTGAAGGCGATAGTGCTGATCTGATGCTTGATTTTGCATTCTTGGTGTGGATTTGTGCATTCCTTTAGATTCATGATTATGTGTTGTCATTTTTTGTTTTGCGACGTGGTATTCAGTCTAATTTTGCGTCATTCTCAGTCGGAGAGTACTGATCAATTTAGGATCAGGATTCTCATGATATCTGTCATTATACTTGTACAGCTTCTAATAATGTTGAATCTGGTGACATTTTTATTTCCTTGATTGTGGTTTTCAGGTGTACTTATATGGTGGTCATGTGACTTCTTGGAAGAATGACCACGGGGAGGAGTTGCTTTTCCTCAGTAGTAAGGTGCTGGACATGATATTTTTATATTCCATCGCTTACCATATAAAATGTTAGCTGATCCCCTTTCTCCACGACAAGTTTAACATCAATAATTTTTCTTCCATTATATGTCCAAAGGAAAAAATATATATGTAATCTTGTACTGTAGATCTCACTATCCTGGTGAGGTTTCAGAAATCCAGTTCTCCCTGCTTGTGAGAATCTTTAGTCAGGGTATAAGATGAAATGGCCTTTCAGACAATATTTGCTGGCTATAAGATTATCAAATGCTATCACTTCTTAATGCTAATTTGATGCTCCTATGTCAATTAATCTTCAATTAGATCTTAAGCTCTGGCCATCGTTTGGTGCAGGCTGTTTGGTGAGAATGATTGAAATGGTAAAATCATGATATGATAGATTTGTGTGCTTATTAGATTGAACATCCTCTGTCAGCTACTTCTCTAGTGAGGAGCTTATGATATGCCACATGCCATGCATGAAATGCAGTTTGCATTTTATCAGAGCTTTCTTCAATTTTCCTTATCAAATTTTACTGCAATTATGAAATAAGATCACATTAAGGTTTTATGCTTCAGGAATGCCTTAAAGAAAATGAATAAAATGTGCTATCAATTGTATGTGCTTGCATTATTCCTAATTACTGTCTAATCCTGAGGAACTAGGCACTTGAAATTTAATATTCTGGCTGTTGTCTAAGCATATTGAGCAGTGTTTTGGAATGTGGAGCTACTAGATTCCTACAAATTGTGTGCCAACATCCAGATAAATATCTCTTTACTGGTATCTAAGATAGGTAAATAACCTCTATTTGGAATCATCAATTTGGTATCTCCTGATGAAGTGCTATCTTGTTTCTTTTACAGGCTATATTTAAGCCTCCAAAAGCAATTCGTGGAGGGATTCCAATATGCTTTCCGCAAGTATGTACTTCTTCAAATATATATATATATATCCCATATTTGCTTTTATCATGACAATGCCATTTGGGAATGCAAAAAAGTTAGAGAGGATGAAAAGAAAAGAAGGGATAAAAGAGATGGGATGCATATTTAACAGATATGTACTCATAAAACTTAATCTCCAACATACATTAAATGATTCTTTTGTATAGATAGGCCCATAATTGTCATGATTTTACCAGAACAAGAAACTTTAATATCATTTCTCGAGTAATTTTGAAATTCAAGGATAACCTGTGGCAAGAAATCCAGTGGGTCAAATTACTTGAATATTGAAAAACTCTAACATTCATCACAGTTTAAGTTACTATATCTACAGTTATGTTGAGATCTTTAGTAACAATTAATGCAATTGAAAGTCCTAGGTTCTAATCTGAAAATAATTGTAATTTATAAATCTCTCTCCTAAAATTGCTTTGTTATGATTATTAGATTCCTAATCACATTTTCAAGGAAAGTTGCACTTTAATTACAGTTTGGAAGCCATGGTACACTAGAGCAGCATGGATTTGCTAGAAACCGATTCTGGACCATTGACAATGACCCTCCTCCTTTTCCAACAAATACCTCCAGCAGAGCTTATGTAGATTTGATTCTTAAACCCTCTGATGAAGATGTGAAGATTTGGCCTCACAGGTATGTATAGAGAGAAAACTTTCAGCACTAATTTTTTTTTTAAGAGAACATCCTTGTTACTTCTTTTCTTAATTTTGCTTTTTTTGTTTATTGTGTGGATTTCTAATTTATATTCTTTCTGATATTACATGTATTTTTGTTTGGATGTAGTTTTGAATTCCGTCTTAGAGTGGCTCTTGGACCTGGAGGGGACCTGATGTTAACATCTCGGATTAGGAATACAAATGCTGATGGGAAGCCATTTTCATTCACATTTGCTTATCATACATATTTCTCTGTGTCAGACATATGGTAGGTAAAGTGCTTGAAACAATTTTGTCTCACTCTCCAATATTGCAGTTTTCTTTTTTTATATGCCAAATTCAGCAGTCTCTTTGTTTGCCACCTTGGTCAGTCTGCTTCTCTTGAATGATTTTTGGTTAATATTGTTATGAAACGTTAAACCATCAACTGTTAATTGGAGTGCAAGCTTGTAATTCTTAGTTGTTATAACTCTTCAGAATGCAAGTCCAAGGCTTGGCTCTTTCTATTTGTCATTCCAACGGTGGAATTTCATTATAGAAATTGAGTTCAATCACTATTTTATAAGTTTTGGTGGGGGGTTGGGGTTGGTTATATTGGATGGATGTTTGATTAAATTATCTGTACTTCTTTCTGTGTATTGGTCTCCTTGAAAGTAGCTTTCAGTTGAGATAGAACAACATCCTTATCGTGAAAAGATGAGGAAAACTATATCGTTTTATAACCTGGGTGTACAATTGTTTTCTGGACTTCAACATTTGAATGGTTAAGTTCAGCAATTTGTTTTGGATCCGTTTCAGACTTAAAATGTGAAACTTTGTTTTGGAATTTTTAAAGCCTGTCTTTGGTTTCAACTAGTTATATTCTTTGCTAAACAAAGGTCCCTGTAGTGGATATGCATATTTGGAAATTGTGTTGATGACAAAATAATGTGTGACTGTAGATTCTGGGATTGAACTTGCGGCATTCAAATCCTATTGCTCTGCTTGTGTAAATTTTCAGTCATGTACAGTTGAAGTAAAATGTGCCTTATGTGCTGTGCAGGCCTTTGTTAAATTTATCAAAATTTACCTGATTGAATTATATTTGTATGCTGCATGTTTTTCTTTTTTGTTCTGTTTTTCTTATACTACAACAACAACAACATTAGCCTTGACAACTTCGGTGATGTTGTTCTGTTTTGTTCTGTTTCAGGTTATGTTTTTTTATGCTAATTTAGCTAAATTTCACTTCAGTGATTTACTTTCTTTTTAATTTCAGGAATAAATATATTAGTGGTCAGCAGTTGAGTGGCTTCTAACTAGTTCATTTGCTTGTATTCAGTGAAGTTCGGGTTGAAGGATTAGAGACACTGGATTATCTTGACAACTTGCAGAACAAGGAGCGTTCTACTGAACAGGGGGATGCTTTAACATTTGAATCAGAAGTAAGCTGTTTTATCCCCTTCTGCAAGGATGAAAAGATTCAAAATTGGGTTCTGTTTTGTACTGTTCACTCCCAGAATCAACCACCTTGGCCAGAGAGCTGGGTGCAGTAGTCCTTTTTCACCAAGTTTTCCCTTGATTTTCCTTTCCTTTTTTATCATATCTTGCACTCTTTGTTAACCAATGCCCATTGCTCAGGATAGTGGGGCTTATGCCACCCATTCCTTGACTGGGTATTAGCTGCAGCCAACTCATAAACATAATTCTAATTTCCAGAAGGGAAAATCCTTTCTGTATATTTTGGTACTTGGTTTGCATCTAGATCTGAACATATTGAGGATATTGATGTAGCAAATTTTTGTCCAGTGGTGATTCTTAGGCTTTGATGAATTTGAATTAATTGGTTTAGGTTTTCTTGGCATGATAGGTGGACAAGATATATCTCAGCACTCCTACAAAGATTGCAATTCTTGATCATGAGAAAAAAAGAACATTTGTGCTACGTAAAGATGGACTTCCTGATGCAGGTAAGTATTATCAAGTTCCTCTTTGTTAATTAATAGAATAAAAGAAAGAAAAAAGCAATTTGAATGGGATCATTGACTTACTACAGAAGGGTCGTTATGTATATTTATAATCATAAATTAGGTCAAGTACAACGACGTTACAGCCAGTAAAAGTCCAACCCATGAGTGTTAACACACTCTAACATGGCCATCATGCAGTCACACTATGACTCTCCCCCTGCTAAAGTTTATTCAATCTTTAGTTTGTTACAAGAAGAAACCAATTAAAATAAAAGAGAAACATATCTAGACTTGTAAACCTAAATACCAAGACAAAGCACCATGACTCATATGATCACGAAATTGCAATTCAAGAACTTTGGCAATTAGCACTTTCTCTAGCAACATCCTTTGTAGACAATCCCCTCATACTAGCTTCTTGTGAGCAACTCTTTTGGCTGTCTCCTAGTTGCCGTCCTAGGCCTTATACTTTTACATATTGACATAACTCCTAGAAATCTTTGACCCACACTACTAAGTAAGTCTCCTCTACCTTCTCCCTGCTGATCTCCACTGCTTGTGTTGCAGACCAAAGCACCCAAAAGAAGTTAACTCTATTGCTAAAGCCTTCAATTCACTATTTTTTTAACCAAGAGCACAAACCAAAGTTTCAAAAAATCATATTCAGGTTTTTTTCTGTAAAAAATGAAGAAAAACAATAAGATCCCTCCAGATAAAGAAATATGTTCAAAAAGCTAGTGCAGAACTAAAAACACAATGAAATATGAGTGCGCCAAAAGGAACTCAAAAAAATTTTCCAGTCACCAAGAAAATCACTAGAAAAGGGGTCAGAAAAGGATACTGGAGCTATGCTCAACAAATAGGGGGTTAAGCTCCTGCACAAAAGTGGTTGGAGCTCCTGCTCATAAAATGAAAAGCTACTGAAGCCTAACTCTTCTCTCAAATCCAACTTTAATGCCATGTTGACTTAGAATAAGTAATAATCACTTGCTTAGCTATGTTTCTTGCATGTCTATTTATAATCGTAAATTGTATTAAGCACTAGGGCTGTACAACTAGTGGGAGCCTATCTTACTACTGACCTAAATACATATTTTAACCTAGCTATCACACGTTCACAATGTTCTAACGATTATGTGTACCTAGTTTTTGCTATTTATGGAATGTACTGGCTGGGGACTTCAATTCTATGAAGCTTTATAATTTAAGAATTGTCAAAAGCCCTATTTGAGGATGGGGCAAGAAGAATTTGAAGAGTTTAGAGCATGGTTGGAAATAGGCAAATTAGGGATGTTAAATTGAATACTTCGGACAAGAGAGAGGGTGAGTAGTTGGGACTGAGGAGTTAGGGCTTTTAGGATGGAATTGTACAAAATTTGGGGATCTCACATTTAACTCCGAGGCAAGTATTTGGGCACGGTGGAGAACTTTGGGGAGTGGGGGGTTTGGTCTAGGAGAGGGGTTGGAGATTTTGATTTAAAATTGGAGTAAATGGGGAATTAGATAGGATTTGAGGATGGGACAAGAATTGAGGAGTGTGGATTTTTTTAGGAAAGAAAGGTTAAAGAGTTTGAATGGAATTTTGAGGAATTTTGGAAATTTCGATAGGATTTGGGGGTTTTCATTTGATTTTTAATGAAATTAAAGCACAGGATAGTCTTGTGCTAACATAACAAACCTTAGGGTAGTGGAAGATTAACTTTTGAACCAGAGTTACCTGAATTCATGGAGGTAAGCTGCACTTTACCCATTAATTTATATCACTTGAATACCCGAGAGTATGATTTTGTTCTAATTCTTCAAATATTTTGATCCTCTTAAAATTTGTTATAGCTGTGATGATGAACATGGGCATGGGCCCTGGATTACTTACTATAGGAAGAGGAGGCCCAAAAGTGTGATGAAGGGCAATTAGGCAAATTAACCTTTGGCCGCTAGAGGTGAGTGCATGTTTTGTAGGTTTGGGAGGAGTGGAGAGAGGTCAGAAAGATTCTGATTTGGTTGTGGAGGGTCTGTGCCTCTAGAAAGCATAGAACCAGTGAGCTGTGTGTTATTTATCTTTATTTTCCGGAAATTGTAGCTTGTGAATCTTACTAAGACCTACACTCTGGTGAGATTAGTATATGATTAATAAGATTTCTGGAGCTATTTCCATCATGTGCTTGAAGTACTCATAAAAGTTGAAATTGGGATGAAATCATACTCTTGAGGTGCTAAGTTGATATAAAAAACCTGGAATACCAAATTGATACCAACCTTGTCTTTCAATGACCAAAATAAAGATGTGTTGCATATTTTATTGCTATTCATAGATATTTATATATAGAAAAGGATGTAATGAAAGAGTTGATTTTCCCAGTATAGTATAGCTCAGAGAACTTTTATGTTTTTCATCCTCATCCTGCAATATCTCTTTCAAGCTTAGCACTGCTAACTTGCATTTTTACAATCTATACTAGTTACATTTGGATGTCACTATTTGAGATTGAGTTGTAATTTACGAAGTTAGGTTTTGAAATGCCATTACTAAAAAAATTGGTAGAATCAGAAGATCAAATTGATAGGTTCATCTGACATAACAGCTATGTCTAACAAGTAGCGTATTTCATTACCTTCTGTTATAATTGAATTGTATGCTCCCACATTTAAGATTTGTAATTTATAAAGATATTGGTTACTTGTTAGAGTTTGATGTCAAATGGTTTTCACTGGAGTGGCTGTTATACGACTTGCTCTCTCTCTCATTATTTATCTATGCAGTGGTGTGGAACCCTTGGGATAAGAAAGCAAAGGCTATGGCTGATTTTGGGGATGATGAGTATAAGCATATGCTTTGTGTAGAGGCTGCTGCTGTTGAAAAATCTATCACTCTAAAACCTGGAGAAGAATGGAAAGGGAGACTAGAGCTTTCAGCTGTTCCCTCTAGTTATTGTAGCGGGCAACTTGATCCTCAGCGAGTTCTTCAGGGCATCTGAAAGATCCATTGCTGTGTCCTGTACAGGTAATAATGATTGACTGATAAATTTGAATATTGGCTTTTAACATTCAAGTATTAATGAATCACAAAAGCTTTGCCTGTACATTGCCCTACCTTGAAATTCCGAACATCTTGTGGAGAAATTCTGATTTTATTTCTTTACGTTCATTGCATGTGACATGGCTCTTTATTATGTACCATGAAACTACAAACATATTTGGAAAGATAATTCTATAATTCCAGCTTATTTTCATAGACTTCCGAATTTATTTATTGTACAAGATGATGCATATTTTACAGTATGATTCTTCATTGCTTAAGATGATGCATATCTTCCCATCATTTCACTCTGTAATTTGGCTCTCATTAGACAATGCAGTGGGGTTTTCTGTTATATTTCTGTGGTATGATATTTGGTATCTGATTTGTCAGCTTCTGATGAACCTATCTTTTACACTGGTCTTTAATCAGATTTGCTCACTGCTGAGCTGTCCTTCCAGTGTGCACATGCTGATCCATTGGAATGTTTTACTAATTTGTTTGGTCAGACTTATTCTTCAGGTGGCTTGTTGGAACACAGAGGGATCGTGACAGGAATATGTCTTACGGTATTTATACCTTTCATGTTCCATTTGAACCTGTGTGGGACGGATAAAGAAATGGTGAATAGCATTTTGTTAATTAGTATTCTGCCTGTAATGGATGACTAGTTTGGCCATGGCAAACTGAAACAGCATATAACAGAGTAGTCCTCAGTTATTGTCGTGGCAGATTGAAATTACAGCCAACAATTCAACAGATTTTCATGTTGGATTGAATGGCCCAGAGGGATCACTTTTTGAATCCTCATAGTTTGTCTGGGTTTTTGGACCCCCCATAAATTGTTTATTTCTAAATGTCCTAGGCTTCTGAATTCTTCCATGAAGCATATCATATATATTACCCAAGGGTTTGTACAAGAGAAGAACCGTTGACTGGTTATATGAACTAGTTATATTGTTATTATATCACTCCTGTTTTGTCTTTTCTGGTGTGGAACCATTTTGCCTGCTGTTGATGTGTTTCTTAATGATATAATGTTTGGATATCTGGTAGGATATGTTGATATTGCCTGTGGTAAAGTCTCTTGTTTTCAACTTCAAAAAAAAAAAGTGTATTAAAACAAATGGTTGTTTGGGTGTTCCGCCCGAAAGGAAAGCCCTCTTTAATGAGTATGGATATTGAAGTTGACCAAAAAAAAAAGAGTATGGATATTGAACACCAACACAAAAGCGATTATTCTATTTCAGAAGCTCAATTGTATGCTTTGAGACTACTGTCTATGACTCAATTTCGTGTAAAACAATCATGGTTTACAATGTCGCAGATAGAATTATTCCACTAATGATGTACGCTCTACATGAGTAGGTTTGTTGACCTTCGTGTAATTCCAGTTGAGGCGGACCTGAACAGGGGCTTTTTAAAAAAAATAAATAAATAGAAAACCTCAACGGGTTAATATTTGAAACGGTGTTTTTGCGTCGTTGCAACTTGCAAGTGGCCGTCAATAGCGGGCATTAAAAAGGAAAAATCACACATAAGGATAAAAGTTTTTTATTATAACGGATTTTGAAGATTATAATTATATTAAAACGTAAAGACCAAAAAAAAGAAAAGAAATAGTCCTAAATTGTCTTAAATACTCGTCTGTCATTATATTTACCGGAATTTAAGGGTAATCACAACATCGACATACCTAATCAAATAATGTTAAAAATATCAAAGCAGACACGTCTGTGGTGCATCGAATGTGATTGTGGCGAAAAACAAAAATTAACGAATGTGAGAAAAAACTTGTCCTGACAAGTGTTTCGAAACTGATCAAAATTTTAATAGCTACAGAAAATTTATTAACATAATTGTTTTACAATATAAACATATACTGATATATATATATGTTTTGAAAGAAAAGCAAATGGGACTATGCAGTGTAGGGAAGTCTATATACTCCCTCCTTCCCATTTTATTTGTTATTTTAAAAAATTTTAAATATTATAATTTATCTATCATTTTACATTATTAATGAAGTATTAATTATTCTCTTTATTTTTTTACCCTTCATTAAAAATAATAATAAGTAGAATATGAGTCTTCTTTTAGTATTTAATTAAAAAATATTTTAGTAAAATACTACTAAATTTTATTATAATCTAGGTCATTTAATAGTTTTATTTGTTGGTGTGAAAAATATTAAAATGACAAATGAAATGGGATGGAGGGAGTACATCATTGGTTAAAAAAGAAGTATATATATATATATATGTATGTATGTATGTACACCTAGATTAGCATAATAATAGTGTACACAGTTCATTATATTTTTCACCATTCATGAAGTCGTCTCCACCCTAAATGAAGTAGTTTCGGCATTAGTCTCTTCTAGGGGACATCTGATAAAATTGAAACAATACGAAAAAAAATTAGCATGACTCTTAATGAAGCAGTTATGATAGTAATTGTGGCCATCAGAATCATATAGGTTTCTTGCAACCCCAAAAAAATTGCTATAAAAAGTACATTTATTTGCATGAATCCTTGTTGCCACTTCTTTTGCACCCAAACTGGGCGTTCATCCTCTGTCATTAAACTGAACGAAGGAGAAAGGCAACTTTGCGCGGCGTTATCATTGCTGGACTGTTTTTTCGTAATTAGAGAGTATTATGGTCTTTTCACTGTTACTTTTAATAATTTGGTCTTTCTAAGTAAATACAATTTTTAAGATCCTTTAAAATAAATATTGCTTTTTTTCTGTCCTTCATTGTAATTTTTCCTATTTAAAAAGGGTATAATGCGACGCATAATAAGTAAACCTATTGAATCAATTGGGACATTTTTTTTTTCTTCAGAATAAAGGGAGAACTTACACTTAAAAAGGAATCAAATTGAGAATTTTATAATGTTCCAAGAAGGAGACGTAAGATTTAATCGCGCAAGAAACCGATGAAGTCAAAACTAGGGTTTGCAATGTGATTTTCAATGAAATACACATTATTGATTTTTTTTTTTGCACAACAAGAGTATCCTCTAGTTGATGTGGGTTTTGTCTCTCCTAATGAGATATTTCCCATACACACATTATTGATTTTGCTTTGCGGGTCTCATAATCCAATTCAAATCGCAAGAACATCTCTTCGCCTTCAAATTCTGATGGGTTTGCAGGTTGGAGATTGAAAAATGAAAAATGTATACAAATTTTAGGAGCAAAGTAATTGATAGAGAGTTGCTCCAAGAGTTATTAGAAGTAGTGGTGCTGAGATATGTCAAATTTATTTTAATATTTATTTGTTATCTAATGTTATAATTTTTTTTTTTGAATAATTAGCACTTTAAGATTTTAATGGAGTACTAATTATTTTTATCATTTTATGTTTGATTAACTTCTGATTTTATAAGAAGAGATGATAAAATAATAAGAGAGTAGGAGATAATTAGACAATTAATTAATATAAGAATACTTTATTCAAACGCAATTAAAATTTTTTACAATTTAAGTTATTCAATAACATTTTTAATCCTTATGAATTACTTTAAATGTTATTAAACATCAATTATTTTAAAATACATGAAGTACTTTTTACTTACGAAGTGTTTATTTACTTAAATTTTTTAATTATATTTTATTCTGGATATATATATATATATAAAAGGATTCCATGATAAGTGTTTATATACTTATATTTTTCGGGAGCATAATTATCCACGATCAATTGGATTTGTGGCTGACTAGGACTCAGGAGGAGCTGAAGAAGCGTAAGCGATGATGTTACCTTTCGCTGTCACATAAGACCCTCATCGGTGTGCATGTGTGTGTATCTATATATATATATATATATGTATATGGTCCAGGTCTAGTCATTATTTCAAAAAATAGCTTCCCCAGGCAACTACGTAATTTCTTGTCATCACTTATTAATTTAATGATCATCTTGTTGATAGTACAACGTCTTCCATTCACAAAGGCAATTAAAAATGATATATACGACAAATTTATAAATTGTTACTAAGCAAATCAAGTTTTAAAAATTTGGCCATAATTTGGTTTCTACCCGGAAAACCCGTCCTTGATGCCGATCCACAAGAATTGGTCCCATCAATTTTTATTTTTTGTTTTTAAATCTAAAGGAAAATCACGGGTTCCTCATAATTCTCTTACGAAACATGCATAATCACCACCCATAAAATGCTCGTAGCGTAGAAGAAAGTAAAAGCGGAAGATGACGGATGAATATACATATACATATACATACACATATATAATTATGTTCATTAGTCTGAAGTTGAAGTCATAATTATATATATATATATATATGAACATACCGTTTTTGTCCTTAACATATGTATTGATAAGTCACATCAGAATTAGCTTTTTTTTCATCCTCTAGAGAACAAAATTAAGAGGCGTGTGTGTGTGAGTGTGTGAGTTGAACTTACTCACTTTCATTTCAAAAGCTAATTAACCTTGATATTTTGTGTGTGAGTGTGTGAGTTGAACTTATTCACTTTCATTTCAAAAGCTAATTAACCTTGCTATTTTGTCTGGGAGGCGATCATAACGGAGTTAGAGCACTTACATCTAATATTTGACAAAAATAGCGTAGCTACTTGAATTATAATGCAGTAACACAGAAATAGCGTTTCCACTCAATTTTTTTTTTTTACATATGTACCCAGTATATTAGATCTATCCTATCCAACTGAAGAATTTATTGAGATTCAAACTAATTCAATTAAGTCGGATATGATCCTTTTGAGCGATAAGCATTTCCAAGGTGCGCTTGATCTAGATTTTTGCTATATGGTTATTTAATAATGTATGTTTTGTAGTAAAAATACAATAATTATTTTTGTTCATTTTTTATTTCTTAAAACATTTGGTATATCATCCTTAAGATTTTGAATTGTGGTGGGCAGAAAGAGTAGCAGCAAAACCAAAGGGAATAGGGTTAAAAGATAAAAGATTCAACCAATTAATTTGAATTCTCTCCATTTGTTTTATATATTGTAATTTGTGAATGAGAAAAATTAAGAGACAAACATGGTTCCAACACTTTTGAATTCAAGTTTTGTGAATGAGAAAAATTATAATAAAAGAGCTTTCTTTTAACTAGAATTGGTCCAACTCAAATTTGGACTGGTCAATACAATCATACATCAAATGGTTTGCAAGAGAGGAATAAGAGAGAGAGAGAGGAAAGAGAAAATGGGGAGTGTCGCAATTAGAAATAGTGGTTGCCATCTGTTAGTACCAGATAAATCAAATGCGATCCAAGTTGTGTCAATAAACACTGTCCTTAAGAGTTATTCCGTCACGACAACAACTCCTCAAGATTAAATAGACCCCTCATGTACTGGATAGGGAAGTAGAATAGTAAAGAGAAAAGAAGATGAATTCATAATGAAGAGAAAACTCGATGTGTCTGAATCATGTAGTAAGGACTCCATTTTATAGCTAGCCAAAACTATGAATGCTGGACTATTTTAATAGCGATTTAAGGAATTATTTTTGGACATTGGGAAATTAACGGGAGGATAAAAACATGCCATTAACTCCATGAAACCATGGTCATAAAAACACCAATCCTCAACGTTCAAAACTGAAATCATTAAAAAGGAGGAATTTTTGGGAGGTTAGTTTATATTGAATACTATTTTATTTGAAAACTATTTTCTACAAAAAGTGTCCGACACTGCGTGTAATCTCATGTGCATAGGGGGAATCGACAGATTTCACCCTCAATGGCTCATTATCATGCTCACGAGCCCACTCCTCTTCTTGGCTCTTTAAATTGATTTTGTGTTCATCTTAATATATATGCACTAAGGTTTCCACTATTTTGAGCAATATGGGATTTTCTCTTTTTAACACACACACACACACACACAAATATTTCCAAGAATCCCCCACATGTGTCAAAAAGAGATCATTATCTGAGCTCTAAATATGGGTATAATTATTTTGAATATGATATCTTTTGGACTATGAACCAGGTTTAGACCAATAATTCTTAGTACTCAGAGCAATTAATGAGGCTTATAGATTCTATGAACTACCAATTCTTAATTGTGTACTAGAGACCTTATTAGTCAAATTATACCCCCACAATTCTTGTTGTTATTGTGATTTTGCCTTTTAAACGACCATGCACACTATTGGTATTTAATGAATGTTTTATAGATCTTGTCACAATCTCATAAGAGAGGCCTCATTCCACATTCATTTAAGTGATTTTATCAAGTGTATCTATAATGAATACATCATCCATAAGGAATATGAAATCATTAAGAGCTTTTGCTCAACCTCACCATTAATGCATTCTAACACTTTCTCATATCATAGAAAGGGACTAAAAATTAGTGCTAGTAGAATTAACAGATAACTTATTATTACCCATATGAACCTTCTTCATGGGATCACCAATCACAAAGATTGTGTTACTATCACTGTTAATTTCAAATTGGCTTATGTCCCATTCCACTTGATGTTTTAAAAATTTGTTTCTTCCTTAAGGGCTTAGTCAGGGGATCAGCTAGGTTTACTTTTGACTTTACAAAATCAATTGATATAAATCCATCTTTTAGTAGCTACCTTACAATATTGTGTCTTAAATGGATGTGCCTACATTTGCTATTATAGGTCTTATTCTTAGCAATAGCTATTGCTGACTGTTTATCACAATGTATTGACACTGATGGTATTGGCTTTTCCCTTAAAGGAATACTCGCTAAAAAGTTTTTCAACCACTCAACCTTTGTATTAGCAAACTCTAGAGCAATAAACTTAGAATCCCTTGAGAATGTTACTATAATATTTTGTTATACTGATTTTTAGGTTACTTCACTACCACTAAAAGTGAATACATAGCCGATTTGGTCTCATCTAGATCTGAATCCAATTAGCATTATTGTATCCTTTTAATACAGTAAAAAATCCACAATAACATATACCATTATTCATGGTACCTCTCAAATATCTCATTAGCCTTATTAAAGCTAACCAATGCTCACTGTCTGGACAGTGGGTATATCTGCTCAATCTACATACAACATATGCTATATTAGGCTGAGTGAAGTTCATTAAATGCAAAAGATTTTCAATAATTTGTGTATATTTAGATTGAACCATTGGATCACCTTTATGTTTTACTAATTGTGTGCTAACATCATAGGGAGTGCTTACAGGCATATTATCAAAATGTTCAAACTTTTTAAGAATTTTTTCAACATAATATTCTTGAGATAGAAAAATATTATTTTCACTTCTTATGATCTTGATACCTAATATTACATTTGCTTCACCCATATCTTTCATATCAAAATTCTAAGTAAGAAAACATTTGGTTTCAACTATAATATTCATACTAGCACAAATAAGCATGTCTTTTACATATAAACAAATAATCACACAATTGCTATTTACTAGTTTTGTATATACACACATTTCCACTTCAACGGTAGAAAAACCATCACATGTTAAGATTTGATGTCATTGTTTAGGTGCTTGTTTCAAGCAGCATAATGACTTCACAAGCTTACCAACTTCATTTTCTTGTCTAAAGGCAACACACCCTTTAAGTTGTACCATATATATTTATTCCTCTAAATCACCATTTAAGAAAGTTATTTTTGTTAGTTCAGCTTACTTCCCAAAAGGAGAGGTGAATTGAGAAGTTTGCAATTTTTCGGTAAAAAGGAAATACAATAGTAATAATAAAAGATTATTGGAAAACATAGTAAAAAAAATAAAGAGCAATGAGAAGAAGACACAGTGATTTATCCTAGTTCGGTCTACTCCACTTGACCTACATCCAGTCCTCAAACCACTACTTGAGATTTCTCTATTATCTATTGTAAGATTTGAATGGGTTCTTGCAATGACCATTGTACAACACTAGCCCAAATTTTGAGCTGAACAAACCTCTTTCATTCTTCTCACTCAAGAGTAAGTACAATTCTCTTAGTGTAATCTTACACTAAATACAATCTACAAGTGTGTAGAAATGTACAGAATAAAGATTCTCTCTCAGAAAAGTGGATATGAAAGTTTAAGTACAATGATTGAGCAAAACAGATGGTAGGTAAGCTTTGAATGAATCAGAACTCAAATCAACAAAGTTTTGGCGTATTTCTTGTTTTTCACATTATCCAACATCTTAAATGAGGTCCTATTTATAGTTTTAGAGCAAAAATATCTATTGGAAACAAAGATTAGCTGTTACTTTCAGAAAAATAGCCATTCACCTACCGTATTAAATGCACCTGATAGAGGTTATGCGGATAACCTCATCAGATTATGCGAATAACGGGTAACTGTTTGTTTTTGTTTTTAAACGTAGAGTTTTCGTTATATGGATAACCTAGCTAGGTTATGTGGATAACGTGTATCCCGGAATGACTAAGTTTTAGCCCAAAATCATTTCATGAAAACCTACTCAGTTGTTAGGATAACGTTAAGTTTTTCTCAAATTGAGTTGTTATAAAGCTTTGGTTATCAGGATAGCCTCCTAAGATTATGCAGATAACCCATTTTACTAAAGAAGTGCCATGAGTTCTGTAACATAGGTTATGTGGATAACCTTCCTAGGTAATGCAGTTAACCTGTTTAACCAAGAAGAGTCTAAGTGCTCTGTGACATAAGTTATGCAGATAACCTCCCTAGGTTATGCGAATAATGAGCTGCACAGTACAATTGGCTCTCACTGTTCACTCTCTTATGTGAATAAGATGCCTAGTTTATCAGGAGAACCATCTGAGTAGACTTGAGAATATGATTCCCAAGTTGTGTTATCCGGATAACCTCAATCCCTTTTTATAAAATTGAAGAATAGGCTTTGGAAATGCTTTGAGATTGAGTCTTTATCTTCATAACCTTCAATGGTTATGCGCATAAGGTAAAACATTTTCATGAAAATAAGGTAAACACTTATAAACATTATGAAATTAAAACTTTATCCTCATAAGATAGCTCTTTTCATAAAAACCATTTTGAAATCATGAGTTAATCATTAATTATTCAATTATTCATCTTATTTAATATTGAATGAATTGAAATTCAAAGCTTATCTACCTTCTTTTACATATATCTTCCTAAAATATGTGAAACAGTTCTTCATCCTTCAAGAAATTCCAATGTTGTTCTTCATTTTACTTGTATTCCTTTGATATTGGATTTCCAAGCTCATTTGTTTAGAATCATCAAAACATATGATTTAACAGTTTTAACATCTATTTGATAAATAAAAGTTTGTAAACTGAAACTAAAACAATTAACACTCTAATAGAAGAAATGCTTGTTACTGAATAAAATGTATCAAAATAATCCACATTTTGTTTTTTAGTAAACCTTTTGGCCACTAGCCTTGCTTTACATTTGTCAATAGATCCATCTAGGTTATATTTCTTTTTAAAGGTCCATTTGCAACCAATGGATTTTGCTCATGGAGGCATGGCTACTAGAACCCAAGTTTCATTTTGATTAAGTGAATCAATTTCAACTTTAATTGCTTCTTTCTAAATATGAGCATCGGGTGATGAAACAGTTTCAGAAAAATTTGATGGTTCATCTTGTACTATATAAGTATAAAAATCATTTCCAAATGAAATTTCTTTCCTCTGCCTTTTGCTTCTTCTTAAATTTTCAACTAGATTTTCACTATTATTTTGTTTGAGTATAGTAGAACAATTTTTTGCTGATTTAGGAATAGATTGAACTTTCAAAGGAAAAACATATTAAAAAAACTTTGCATCTTTAGTTTCTATAGTAGTTTTGTAATCAAGAACATCACTTTTTAAAACTAAGAATCTATAAGCTGCACTATATTCAACATAACTAATGAACATGTAATTAAAAGTTTCAGAACCTATTTTCCTTTTTTGAGGGTCAAATAGCATAACTTTTGCTAAATACCCTTACACTTTCAAATATTTTAAGCTTGGTATATCTCCTTTCAATAATTCATAAAGTATTTTATTTATTTTCTTATAAGGTATTCTATTATGCAGAAAACATGCAGACAACAAAACTTCACCTTATAAATTATTTATTGCTGAGGAACTTACAAGTATAGCATTCATCTTTTCTTTTAATGTTCTATTTTTCCTTTCTGCAACTCCATTAGATTCAAGTGAATATAGAGGAGTTACTTCATGAATCATTCATTCTTGTTCACAAAAATCATTAAATAAAAAATATTCTCTTCCTCTCTATCCAATCTAACTCTTCTTATCTTTTTGTTGAGTTGGTTTTCTATCTTTGTCTTATACAAATGAAATTTATCAAACATTTCGTATTTATTTCTTAGTAAAAATACTTTAGTGTAACTAAAAAAATCATCTATAAAAGTTATATGGTATCTTTTGCCACACCCAGTTTCTGTTTGCCTTAGGTCACCCAAGTCAGTCTGTAATAAAGCAAGTAATTTAGATTCTGTGTTGAAAAATGAGATTTTTTAGTTAATTTGGCTTATATACATACTTCACATTTACTTAAACTATCAGTTTTAATTCTAGAAATTAAACCAAGATATTGCATTTCTTAATATAAGGCTTACTAACATGTACTAACCTTGCATGCCAAATATCAAAAGAATCAATCAAACAAACAAGTAAGTAAGCTGAAGATGATGCATTGTCATTCATTTCAGTAACATTGAGTACAAATAGTCTTTGATTACAATAACCCTTCCCCACTAAGACATTGTTTTTTATCATCACAATCTTGTCAGATTCAAATGATACTTTAACCCCAACCTTTCCCATTAGAGCAACAGAAACCAAATTTGCTCTTACATCAGGCACATAAAAGACATTATTGAGAGCCAAAGTCTTTCCAAATGTGAGACTTTTCCTTTTCCTAGAACTTTTGCAGTTCAGGAATCAACAAGATAAATATAGCCTTCTCATTCCTTTATGGGATAATAGGAGGTAAACATCTTATTTGCACAAATGTATCTAGTAGCTTCAGAGTCTACCACCCACTTTCTCACATCAGAGACAAGGAGAGTTTGAGAAGTGACCACAACAATGATCTCTTCAGTATTGTTCTTATCTCCCTGAACCAAATTTGCATTCGGTTTGGAAGGATTATCATTTCTAGCTCTCTTTCTGTATTGAGCAACATGATGACCCTGCTTAACACAAACATAGCAATTGTCCTTCTTTTTGAACTTGGTTAGCATTCTTGGGTTTATAATCAAGTTTTTTACTAGAATTATACCTCTTGTTATGCGGCTTTGTCTCCGCTAGATTTGTTTTAGAGGTTATCTCCTTTCCCTTTGCTGTTTGAGATTCCTTTCGGTTAGTATATTCAATGATGATATGAGTGATGAGATTTGACAACGAAAGCAGTTTCTACTTGTGTTTGAGTTGCTACTTGTAATCTTTCCATGAGTCTGGCAATTTGTCAATTAGGATCCTAGCAATAAATTCATCAAGAAGGTTGATCTTTTCAGCACGAAGTTTCTCCAGTAGCTTGTGGTATTCGTTAATCTACAACTTTATATCTTTGTCCTCTGACATTTCCCATATATAATAATTACCAACAACAAACTTTTGCTTTCCAGCATCTTTGGCAGTATATTTAGCAATAAGTGACTCCTAAATATTGCTGGCTTCCTTGTACACATAGTAGACATCAAAGAGATAATTAGATAAAGTACTAATGATTGCATGCCTGCATACCTTGTTTGCGTATTCCCAAGCATTCCTCTGAGCCTGGTCAGCATCCAATAATGGCTTAAACTGTGTGAATGCAATTGTAACTCCATGCATGTCGAGGGCAGAGAAAACATGCTCTTGCCACCTCTTGAAATTTTTCCTATTGAACACCTAAATTTTTGTGATATCTTGAAACGGCCTAGGCAATGACATTGGTACTGCCATAAGAATGTAATCAGAGATAGCAGCACTTCCACCTCCTTCGGTACCAGTAGCTATAACATTGGTGGCATCGGAAACATTAACATTGGCATCCTTGTGTGACTCTATAACTCTTAAGATTGTTAGTAACAGAGAAGTAAAATGGGGTCCAAGTCATATCGGTAGACACTATCCTTAAAAATTATTCCGCCATACGATGGCAACTCCTCAGGATTGAACAGACCCCTCTTGTACTAGATATGAAAGTAGGACAGCAGAAAGAATAGAAGATGAACTCAGAATGAAGGGAGAGCTCAGTGTATCTGAAGCATGCAGTGAAGACTCCATTTTATACCCAACCAAAATTGTGAATGCTGGACTGTGTCTGAATGTTGAGAAATTAAATGGAGGACAAAAACCAGCCATTAAATCTTCAAAACCAAAATCATTTAAAAAGGAGGATTTTCTGGGAGGCTAGTTTATACTAAATACTGTTTAATTTGAAAACTATTTTCTACAAAAAGTGTCTATGTATAATCTCGCACACATAGGGGAAATCGATGGATTTCACCTGCGTTAGCCCATTATCATGCGTGTGAACTCACTCCTCTTCTTGACCCCCTTTAACTTGCTTTTGTGCTCATCTTGGTATATGTACACTAAGACTTCCACTATTTTGAGTAATATGAGACTTCTCTCTTTTTGACACAAATATTTCCAACACCATCTCACATGCCATTGAGTTGGCAAATCTGGTAAAGTTTAGGGGGTTTGACAATTCGGCAAGAGGGTTTGACAATTCGGCAAGAACTTAATTTGGAGGTTTAATAATTCATATTGATCTGTCATAATTTAAATTCAACACATTTAGTCTCTTGTATTATTAACGTTAGTTGTAATTTAGAAAGTAAGGATTATGTTATAAAACATCATATTAAAATTATTATAATTTAAACTCAACTATGTGCGCACCTTGTACAACAATTATTTCTTTAAGGCAGTTCTTAATATCTTAATCCAGTGTCAGAAAATTATCTTTTAAAAATATATTTGGTCATATATATTTAATATGTGTATATATATATGAAATAACTATAATTTTAACAAATATCTTATCTAATAAGATATGAAAAAAATATAAACTTTTTTATAAACAAAAAAGCTTGATGCATAAATATTCATACATCATGAGAATAATTATTGTAGCATTTTTTTCAAATAAAAAAAAACTATGGCAAAGCCACACAAAGAGGGCTAGAACAGTGTATATGAGTCTTCTTCATGATGGAGATCATGCTCAAATTTGTTAAAAAAAAAAATGGAACCTTATAATTTACAATACTCCCGCCGTTTCTTTTTCAAGTCTCTTTTAAAGAAAAAATTTATTTCTATTTATAAGCCCTTTCCAAAGTCTTGTAATATGCAAAAGTTCTTCACATTCACATGATTAAGTTACTAATATTTTCATAATAAAAATCCAAAATTTAGAAACACGACAATTCAGAAAATTTCTAGCCACTAATAGCTCCAATATGAGACATTTTTATCACTATACTCCATAGCCTAAGTAGGAGATAAGATATCTTATAATTCTCGGCACCGAATTGTTATAATTGTCAACTTTAATTCCTTTAGCCAGCGACAAATACACCTATGTACCTCCAAATTTTTTGTCCAAAAATTTTAAATTTAAGACCTTTTCCAAAATTTAATTCATTTCATATTATCATTATTATGTTTTTATTTAATTTATATATAAAAATTAATGCAGGACTGACGCTCGCTGAAATAACATATATATATCAACTTGTTATTTAAGTAGAGTCATTTTAATTGACAAAAAAATAGAGTCATTTTAACATAATTTTTTTCCTTTTGAATTCAACTATTTGTGGAGGATCTGGATCATTTCCATACTTTCTTTTCATACCTTTTTTCATAAGAAATTTTATCCATTGATTATGATCGAATGATTGAAAAAATAGTCAATAAATAAATAATATATTTGATTTAATGATTTATATTTATTATTATTCGTAGAATTTTTTTAATTAAAAACAATATATAATACTTATTTGTGGTCATTATTAAAATGAATAATATGTTTTGTTTAAAGCAAAAATCAGTTATCTCTACTATTCAAATCAAAATTGATGAATGAGATTGTGTATGGAGAGAGATAAAAAGAAAAAGTATGGAGAAAATCTAAATCCGTTTGGGAAGCCACACATCTTGTTATCTTATTTAATTTGTATTCATATTAATTATATTATCACTATTCCTTTCTATTTTGAACTTATACATCTATAAAAATTACTTGCTGAATTAACATATCAAACTCGATGGTCATCTAAGTAGAGTGATTTTAACATAACTTTTACCTTTTGAATTACTAATAATTAATTAGTATATAATGCCAATTTTATAAAATATGAAATTCCATGCAATAAAATTAAGCTCTGTACGGAATCGTCTCGAAGGATCGGAATTAATTAACTTCAAATCGAAGAATTTAATTGAATCCAATTTAATCCTTGAAAAAAATATAAAAATGTCCAAAAGACCAGTAGTATTTATCCGAGCTTGATAGTCTTGACCCAACCTTAATATATCTTGAAAATAGCATATGAAAAACGCAATATTTATTCCGAAGAAGAATCAATCATTGAATTTGAATGTTTAATTATGATTAGAAAGTGGTTAATTAATTAACATAAATTATCGAAGGTATATGGTACTAGATGCCAACCCATATGATCCTGGGTAGGTCCCACTAGCCCATAGGAAGCATGTTAATGGCGGCCCAATCAGCCACAACACATGCATTATTATTATTATTATTATTATTTTCATTTCTCAACGGAGTTTGATGCTACACGCAACTAATCTTCCTATTTCTTTGATTTGTTAAGGTTTGAATCAAAGCGCTAATGTCGCTTCTATCAACCTCTTACACTGACTCACGGGAGGGCCAGACTGTCCTTGTACTAGTGCAAAATTTTATAATATATAAGATAATATTTATTATATATTTTTAAAAAATATTTATATTTAATATATTTAAAAAAAATTAAATAAAAGTAGTTTTAAAAAAATATTAAAATTTAAAAAAAATTAAGATAATTAATTAATTTTAATTCTTAATTTATATAATTTAATTAAAATAATTTTATATTAAAGAGGATAGGGAGTCATTTGCAAAATCATGTCCACCTTACTCAGTTAATTTTGACCCTTGAAAGACGGTTCTGTTTCTTTGCGTGGCATGAACAGAGTGCGCGTCCCCTCATAGTTTACTAGTTTACTGTGCCTCCCCCTTTTTTTAATTTTATTAAAAAAAAATCTCACCTTCCTCACAGAACCCACACTGCTTATGGTGCGTGGATTTGACCAACACGCATAGAAGCGGGTTTCTTGAAAGACGTGGTCATATATATCGATAATCATCACCTGTGGAAGTATAAATAGATGGGACATGCATTCGTGAAGGATCAACAAAAATACTAGCTAGCTAGCCTTAGCCATGGAAGGTCCTCGGTTGGTGTTGGTATTGTCCCTTCTCCTTCTGCTTACAAGTGGAAGCTGCTCAGCTCAACTGAGGAAGGGTTTCTACACCAAAACATGCCCTAATCTTGACAGCCTTGTTCGTTCTGCAGTATCACAAAAGTTCCAGCAGACCTTCGTCACTGCTCCTGCCACTCTCAGACTCTTCTTTCATGATTGTCTCGTTCGGGTCTGTGTCTTTCAAACCCCTCGATCATCGATCTTATTAATTAATGTATTTATAAATATATGGTTAATATTAATATTGTGGACATACATACATTTATATATATACATATACACAGGGATGTGATGCATCGGTGATACTTGGGAACAGTAATGCAGAGAAGGATAATCCAGATGATCTGTCGCTTGCCGGAGATGGGTTTGACACAGTGATAAAAGCCAAGGCTGCCGTCGACAGTGATCCCCAGTGTCGGAACAAAGTGTCTTGTGCTGATATTCTTGCCCTCGCCGCTAGGGATGTCGTCAACTTGGTAATCCTCATCACCTCTCTTTCTTCTGTGTGTATATATATATATATATATATATATCTCTACCTACCTTCATTTGATTGCTTAATTTATGGACGTATTCATGGATTTAGATGATCTTCATATTTTCTCTCTATACTAGATTCAATTCAGTAGTAACTTTAATTTTTCATAATTATTGATAGTAATAGATTAAGTTATCAAAATTAATTAATGGAATTTTTTAAGAATCCCTACTCATATTGTGTATTACAGTATTTGACAAAATTGAACGTATTAACTAGTCCTAATTAATTAATCATGGAATGTATGTAGGCAGGAGGACCTTTCTATGAAGTAGAACTGGGAAGGCGTGATGGCACAATATCCACAAGCGCCAGCGTTCAACACCGTCTTCCTCAACCTTCCTTCAATTTGGATCAGCTTAACTCCATGTTCGCCAACCTTGGCCTCTCTCAGACTGATCTCATTGCACTATCCGGTAATATACACACATGCAGAATCTAGCTAGTCTAACAGATATGACTGTACTATTCACAACTTGTGATGAGTAGCTAGTCGTTATTAATTTTATATATTATATTATTTGATAATATTAGATCATCATTCATGTCATAATATCTCATATATATCTGCAATATCACTATATATCAATCTCAACTATGTATACATAATAGCTTAATTATGATTTGAACACAAGTGTGAATTAGTCATTGTGTTGTGTATGTATATATATATGTATAGGAGCACATACAATAGGGTTTTCTCACTGCGGTCGCTTCTCCAAGAGGATCTACAACTTCAGCCCAGGAAACAGAATAGACCCATCGCTGAATCTGCAATACGCGTTCCAGCTGAGACAGATGTGTCCCTTGAGGGTGGATCCTAGGATCGCCATTACCTTGGACCCCGTCACTCCGCAGAAGTTCGATAATCAGTACTTCAAGAATCTCCAGAGCGGAATGGGTCTCCTCACTTCTGATCAAGTTCTCTTCACTGATCCAAGGTCCAAGCCCACTGTCAACTTGTTTGCCTCCAACGAAGCAGCCTTCAACTCTGCTTTTGTTTCTGCCATTACTAAGTTGGGAAGGGTCGGTGTTAAAACTGGAAATCAGGGTGAAATCAGGGTCGATTGCACCAGAGTCAACTAGAAATTAATTAACACAACATCATCATCATGCTATATATATATCATCAATTCCTTTTAATTTATTATCATTTTGTCAGGTTTTAATCTGTATTTTGCAATAACCAGTGTTCTTGTGAAGGAAGACATTGGTTTATTAAGAATTAATAATAAATATGTTATTGGTTCTTTATTTCCTTTTTCTCTGTTTTTGCTCAACTGCAAATGATTCAAACACCACACCACCAAATTGCACTTACACAGTGGCATCACTGAGCTTCATTTTAGTTATTTAGCTTTGTGCGACCGAACGATAGATTAAATATAAAACTAATATGCCTTCTTCTTCTAAGCTTTGTGTTCTCAGCCTAGTGTTTTGAATTTTTGGTAACTCAGAATTTTTGTGATTTCAAAAAAAAATACATAAATACAACATCAATATATATAGTTAAAATATATATACAGCAAAGTCCACTATACACACAAGCTATATATGTATATATAAATAAAGTGACAATTATTTAAACTTCATGCGATACAAAAAAAAAAATATCTCACTAATAATAAATGTGAAAGTACTCTTGTGCAGTGAAACTAAAATCAAGTCTTTTGAATAATTTGATTTTTTTATTTTTTATTATAAATTTCATAAATGTATCTTTGTTTTTTTTTAAAGAGATTAATTGTGGGGAGCATGAATGCATTGACTTTGGTAAACTTGAAGAATTAAAATAAAAGCAGGCAACAAAGTCACATCAAATTTGGGTGCAGACTGCAAATAGGTGTTTGGCATCACCACGTGGCTGTTGTCACCGACAAAAATAAGTATTTGCTTTTCCTTCCTCAGCTTTTGTCTCTCCTCTTCCGAGTACTTCCATTCATAGCTTTTTTTTAAAAAAAAATAGTCATAATAGATAATACTATGATGTTTTTTTTAAAAAAAAAATCTCCGTAGGTGTCCTTAACATATTTATTTAGAGCTTTTTTAAGGTGACATGTTTTGTTAAAGTTGCATATTTTTGCTTTCATCAACATTTCTGGTCTTTCAGGTTAAACTACGCTACTGCTTAATTTCCCTAATTATATATATATCAACAGTGTCATGATTACAAGGGTAATACTTCACAGCATTATTTAAGTCCTGGGCCATATTTTTGGAAACAAGTTTGCAAAACTTGAGTTTGACTCAAAGGCAGAATGAATTAGTAGGATATCATGGTTGCTTTGGGTGAAACGTACGTGGATTTAGAAGTAAATTTTGCTTAACCTCAAACGTATGAACAAGCAACAGGTCATGCTTGTTTTGACTCTAACGTGGTTTGGATCTTGCAAACGGGAACAAAAATGCTCTAAAACTCAAAATCCTAATGAAAATCAAGTAAGTACTTTTTGTTAACATATAGACAGACTGGTGATTCAATGTGGACAGCATGATCTTCAATTTTGCCAAAGAGGGGAAGGAAATAAAAGCAAAAATTTTGTGTTTTATGGCTTGTGTGGCTTCAAATAAAAGTGAATTCAATTGAGCAATCTTCTTTTCATGTTTACCCAAGTAAAATTCATATTACAACCCCACCTCAATTTAGAGCAAATGAGAATAATTTTTTGAGAAATTTCCAAGAGATGGTTAAAAAATCTTGATATTCTGTGTCAAGTTAATTTAGTCTTGTAAGAACTAAAAAACTGGACTTTGGATTTTCATTTTAAAGTCATATATATATATATATATAAACCGTGCAGTAGTACTATATTCAAACTCAGTAAACATCATTATATTGAAGAACAAAATGACAAAATTCTATTCGCTACCGGCTATATACTGAAATGGCACAGAGAAGTGTGTGGTCACATACAAAGTCCATTTATTCATGTGAAGTAAAAACTGATCTAGGAGACGGAATTCACGAACCATATAAAATCAGTAGTCCATGAAGTGAAGAAGGGAGAGAGAGAGACCATTAAAACTCCTTTGTAAGCTTTAAACCTTGAGAAAGCCAATGCGGTTCCTTTCTTTCCTGTTCGACTGTGACACTGGAGCTGCTCATAGGGGTGGTGGGGTCACTGCATTCTCCTACTCTATCTGATTTAAAAGAGCCACACAAATTCATCTTCCTGGTTAACTCAAGCACTTGAAGTTTTGCATTCTTCTTCTTGTTAATCTCATTGCTTCGTCCTATACTTAGGGTCAAGTCCAATTCCATTTCTTCATTAGACCCACTCTGAATTGCAGTGTAGGAGCTGGGCCCTGCTTCTCCTTCATCCAACCCACATTCTCCTGTTAATGTGCCTTCTTCAGCAGGCATTTCAAGATCAAAACCTCTTGGCCTTTTGGCGGCTACGTCTTCTCCAGAGCAGCTTCCAGTACTCCTCTCCCTTGAGCTCACATCATCTCTCAAACTCTGAGCTTGGAAATCTGCAGCCCCATTTGGATTTTGTGTTGTTTGAGGTTGGCTCATACCCTCACCCTTTATGGGGTTCCACAGTTTCTTCTGTCTGATTTCCTTTTTCAGCTCATCCATCAGCATCTTTTGCACACTGTATACTCTGTGTAGTTCCTCAACCTGCATTTTTATGGAATCTCTTTGTTAGAGATTATTAGAGAAATATTCACAGGCCTAAGTTTCATCAGAAGGAATAATGGACCTATGCTTTTTTACCTTGAAATATCTCTTAACAACTTGACGTATAATTAGAGTCTCAGTGAAGAGTTCAAATTGAGACTACTACCTCGAAACAGATCGATTTATAATACTCCTAATTGCTAACAACAGAAAGCTTTACATAGTTGTGGATCATTAATAGACAACAACTTTAAGACATTTGAATATGGCAAGAAGTTCCGAGTTCCATTTGACAGAATGCTTCCTAGGTTTATACATTGAATAAGCATTGCATCTTAAAGAATGAAAAACATTAAAGCAAATCATGAGAGAAAAAAGCACATCATATATTCACTGATACTTGACATCATTTTTTGGTCAAAGAAAGAAAGCCTCAATTCACAACACAAAAAGAAAGGCCAAATAAGCTATTTGGTTGACCCTATGATATATGCATGACTTTCATGATACCTGGTGTTTGAAGATGTCCTCATGCATCTGCATTGTCTTTCTGATGAATTCCACATTATTTCTGTCAAGCATTCTTTCCATGGAAAATTGCAGTTTTCTGGTTCCGATTTCGTTTCCCTTTCTGGTCAGCCCTTTGCTCTGAAGACGTTCCCACACATCCACACTCTTCACAGTTAAGTTATTGCTGTCTACTGAGGTTGCTGCTAGAAGATTTATGGAATATTCAACTTTGGTCCCCATGCCTGAACAATAAAATGCAGAGCTGTTAAGTCCTTTCCCAACATCATCACACTTTAACCTGTGCACTTTTTGAGCCTTCAGCGATTGAAAATTTGCTTTTATGGTACAAACGCTTCAAAAAGCGCTGAAGATGAGAAACCAAACCAAACATTTCTCCTTTCTCTGTTTTTCATGTTACTCAATGGGGTTATGATCTCGAAAGCTACAATGTGAAACGTGAGAACAAAGTTCAACAAACCAGAGATTAAAGCTTAATCAAAACTCAAAACTTAAAAACTCAAATTCCAGGAATATTATAGAACACCAACTAACAGACAATTATACCAAAAGAAGGAGTCATGTATCCGCGTTTTATCATACTTTGGGTCTGTATTAGTGTCTGTGCTTCTTCGATGGCTAAAAAACTAGACATAAGACACGTAGAAAGTTGAAACTTATCACTCAAAATAGGTCATAATTAGGTTAGCGTGTTTAGACTATCCTTGTTTCTGCTAAAAAAGGAATGATACTAGTTTAGTTTGTCCCGTGAATGAGTGTGTCCAAATTGGGGTTTTCAATTGACTATCCAAAAGTGGAGGAGGAGGGAACAAAGAGAATTCGCATTAAAATGTTCAAAAGAGAAATCAAAGATTGCTGGGACATAGAAGAAACAAGGAATCTGAACGTTAGGCATAGCCAAAACAGTAGCCTTCCGCTCCTACTCCTCTAGAAAAAAGTTCCTAACTATCCTTGTTCCTTATAAATTTTGAACCTTTAAGCCTTCATACCTCTGTTGAAGCTCAAACAGAGACTGAATAAGCATCACACAGCAAGAAAGAATTAAAGTATGAAGCTTTCATAGCTGCAGGACGAAGTTATAATCAATATACATACCTGAAATAAGAAGTACCAAAATTGCAGCTTTCTATGGTGGGGCTCATTGAACATCTTCCTTCTTCAGGGGAGTACTTTTACCCATAAGTCAGAGTGTTTCAACAATCACGAACTGATATGCGTATATATATAGGGAAAAAACAGGGGAAGAAGCTATTGCCTCATGGTTGAACAAGAATCAGTAGTACTGAGACACGGACGGATTACTCCAAGAAGTGCATGAGGCCACCTGATGATGAGGTTTGAGAAAGAAAGCTCAGAGACAGCAGAAAATCTCTTGGCAGGTCAATAGCATTCCATTGTTTACTTGTAAACAAGAAAGCAACCAGCTCGAATTAAAAAGAAGAAAACAGAGAATCATGGGATTAATAATTCAGGCTTGACAGGCTGTGAGAGGTGGAGGCAAGCAAGAGAATATAAATAAAAATAAAAACAAAAGCTGGAGGAGTAATGTGTCTGTATGTGAATGAACAAGCGGCCTGTGTGATAGCTAGAGAGAGAAAAGAGAGATCTTATTTGTATTTTGTTGTTATATTATATTATCCATCTGATTTAAAATATAATTTTAAAAAAAAATTTAAATATAAATCTTATTTAATAATTTCTCAAATATTAAATATTTTTTATTTTATCTTTATCTATAATTAAATATAAAAAAATAATAAATTTTAAATGTAATATATTAAATAAGGGTACTATTAAAAAATAATATATATTTTTTTATAAATTTAACAAATAAAGACACCTTTCTTCTTGTATAATTAATTAAAGAAAATTTATATTTTGAGTAAGAAGAATATATATTACAGGTGATTTTGTTTTGTACATGGTTGTGCTTCACTATCATGTGTGGGAAAGGCAAGAGGTGGGGACCAGACAGTTGTTTGTTAAAATGCAAATGATAGTTTAAACTTTAAATAATATTTAGGGTATATTACTCTGAAAAATATTTAAACAGTAGGGCTTTGTTTTTCCCTCTCCACACACACATATATATATAGATATCCTCTGAAATTAAAATAGAATTAAATATTCTAAGACTAATGTTATTTTTGTATTTAAAAAATAACTTACTGAGATTTTCTTAAAAAGCATTTTTAGTATTATTTATTTCACGTTGAAATTGTCATATCTACTTTTAAAAAAAATTAAGAAATTTCTATAATGTTTATATTCATTATAATGCATTTATTAAAATTTTTATGATTGAAATTAAATGTTTTCCATAAAAATTTAAATTTAGATAAAAAGTTAATTTAGGAATTATATTCTTTGTGTTTGATAAAATTGTATGCTTTGATAAATTTAAGAATTTGACTATTTTATATTAATCAAATGTATAATTAATACTTGTTATATTATATAAATAAAATAAACTTAATATATTTAGTAAAATTAAGTGTAGCTATATAAAACCAGAGAGAGAGTATATTTTTGGAATATATGGGATCAGGTAATTTTCACAAAATTTTCATTAGGTTTGTTAAGTTTATAATATAGATAAATATTTTAAAAATTAAAAAATTCTATATGTTTTTTAATATACACAAATATATTATGAGTCAGCTTTAAAAAAATAAAATTAGATATAATTTTAATTATAATTAGAATAATAAAGAGTGCAATTAAAACAAAACCAAGCATTGAGATCTACTGGAATGGAAGGAGTCAAGGAGCTATCAAAACAAGAGAAGATCCCAATTGGGGTGGGCAAGTGAACCAGATATTCCACACATTTTAGTCATTGTACAGAACATCATCAACATGCAACCACGAAAGATTACTCGTATTAGCCTATCCAATCTCTCTCTCTCTCTCTCTCTCTCTCTCTATGCACACACACACACACTATATCTTTTTTTTTTTCTTTTTAAGTTTATGGATTTTGGAAATTGAACCCCTGGGATTTGATTACTCTGTCCGTACACGAAGCTCCACCCCTCCTAGTTCCCTTTCTGATTTTAGGTCTCTCAATATTATTATTATTATCTCATTACAACACCAATTCCACATCTTATTGGGATTCCACCTCATCATCTCTTTTCGTGGCATTGCCGTACGAGGGACAACTCAAAAAATATAGTCAGGAGCACTTGAAATTATTAAATGTGTCATAAATTTAAAATAATTTCTAAAAATAGCTTAATTTAATATTTAAAATTTTTATCATGTAATTAGTTAAAGTAATTCTTAAAATGAGTATTATTAAAAAATTAAACACATCAAACAACTTTTGTTTATCTTTTCTATTTTGGATTAAAGGAGATTCCTCAAATGCACCTTACAAGATTGCAGTTAGTATTCCCTCCGGTCCTATATATAGGACCTTTTACCTTTGTCCTGAATATAAGACTCTTTACAATATACGAGGTGGTATTTATTATATATTTCCAAAAAAATGCCCCTATTTAATGTATTTAAAGAAAAAAAGAGAGAGATTAAATAAGGGTAGTTTTGGAAAAATGTTGAAATTTTTGGAGAAATCAAGGTAGTTAATTAGTTTTAACTCTCCTTCTTAATTCACGTGATTCGGTTAAAATTGTCTTATATTAAGGATCCGAGGGAGTATCATTTTTTCTTTACCTTCTTTTTCTTTTGTTTTTTTTTTAAGAAAAAAACCAGATGTTGGTCTCTTACACTACACGAAATTTAAAAACTAAATTACATTTTTTTTGTTTATCATTAATAATATAATCAATCAATCAATATTATATAACAAAGTAAAATAAATTTTAATGTTTATTCACTATTCAATTTTTATTTTAATAAATCTAGATACACTTGTATTCAAACATATGATATGAAATAAAATTTTAAATAACAAATTATACATATAAAAATATAGAGAATTTTTAAAGTTAACATTTTTAGAATATACAATATATTATAATTTAATTTATATTAATCTCATTTACAATATCATATTAACGATTTAGTATCTGAGATAAATATTCAAAATAGTTATAAGAATATTAAATTAACCAAATTAGGTGGATACATTTTTATATCATGTATAAATACATTAAGCACATGATCTTTTACAAACATATGAAAACAATAAATATTGAGTATCATCCAATTTATTATAGATTTTATAATTTATATTGTATATTGATGTTAATTAAACATTTAAACTTAAATGAAGTCGAATAAAATTGAGTTTTAAAGGTAAAAGTTAATGTCTGATAAAAAACTTAAATTAAATTAAAGATGTGATTACACCTTTTCTTACTCATTTAAAATGTTACTTGTCACAAATTTAGAACATCATTTATAATATTTAAAAAGATTATTGCTTCAATTAATATAATATAATGTTCATATTTACAAATTTAGAGCTTACTAATTTAAGACTTATGAGTTAAAATAATCATAAATATTTTATTGTAAGTAAATATTATAAATAAATTAATATACCATTTGCGTTGTATGGGTGTATTACTGATTTATTATAAATTTTATAATATGTATTATTGTATACATACTGGTTCAATCAAAATATTTCCCTATACTCTTGTAAATAAAATTACTCCAATTTCTATTTTTCTCATATCATATATTAATCAAAGAGTATGACGTGTGAATTCCAACTTATTCCCCCGATATTTATAGTTCAATTAACATATTTTGCAGTTTTCTATTAAGGATTTGAAGAGTTAAATGTCAGGTGCCTCAAATTTCTATGGCCCACTTTGATTATATTTTATGGCCTTACTTGGTGATTAAGTCAGTCAGAACTTATTAACTAAGTCACGATCATGGAATAAAATCTTTTAGATTATTAGAAGCTTAAGCTTTTTTATCCGTAGAGAAAAAGACAGTAGATTCATCAAACTTTCATTTTTGATAGTGCAATTTCTTGCTCATCCCTGTGGGTTTTTTTCTTTTTCCCCTCACAATAGAGGTTTTAATTTCCACATTAAATTTTATTCCATTTTTTTTATTTTTCTATTGTTTAGATCAATATGGCACATGCATCCAATAAAACACACATATTTTAAAATAAATTTAATTAAATCAATGTCAAATTACATATATGTGTATGTATGGAGATGTTCCCACTTTAATTTATCCCTTCCACTCAATGATTTTAACCTCAAAAGGGACTAACGTAGGAATATTGTTGTCAAGAAACCTTGTTTTATAGGACACAGAATATTCACGCTAAAGCCTAAGTGTCAATTTGTGACTATTAAGAATTAAAAGAAAAGACGGAAATGTTTATATTATGGGCAGAAAAACAACGAAACTAGTGTTCGGATGGTTATCTTTAACATATTTATTTATATATATATATATTCAACAATTAATATTAAATTAGTTAAGTTTGTTAACTTATATGACTCTGTGATTTAATAAGATGTTTTGATCATTTTGATTTGTAACTTAAGGTGAATTACAAATAAAAGAAGTTTGAAAGTCCATTTCCTTGTAATATAATGGCATGAAGGTTCCCTTCTAGTGGGAGGTCATAGTTCAATCCCACTCAGTGTTAATCAAGTTATTAGCTTGTTCTTTGTAATCCAAAAATTAAAAACAAAAGATCGAAAGAAAACCAAAAAAACAAAAAAAGCCCACCATCATACTTTTCCCATTAAAGCTTAAAGAGTAACAAATTCAGATCATTAAGTAATGCATAGATTTTGGGACACATTGAAACGTTTCCTTAATTTAATTTCATCGTACATGCAAGTATGCTTATTCCTCATCAGATCCTATTATTTATTGCACTCAAAAATACATTATATATATATAAAAAAAAGTGATAGAATAAAATAAATTTATCCAGATGGGTTTCATCTAATTTTACTCGCTGTGTCATCCTCTTTTTTTTTTTGTGTGTGTTTGAGAATGTCTTATGAATACAAGAGAATCTATACTCTGAATTCTTATATGCTCTTGTTTCCTGCAACAACAAATATTGGTGCTGTGAAATAGGACGAAAATGAAGGCACGCCCTTATAATTAAATACACATTAATTAATTTGCATTATAATAAGATCATACATAGCCTTGAGTTCTTAAAGAATCGGCTTAGTGAATCATTCGACCTGGATCATCGACCCATGGGATTAAAATAAAATACTCTAAAAAGTAGTAATTGTTAATTAATTTGTCATAGTTTGAGATGGATCTTGTCCTGGGGATTCATGAACATTGAGATTATGAATTAAGTATATCTATGAATATGATTATGAAGGATCCAGTTAATTAAAATAAAGTAATTATATTCACACAAAAAAAGTAATTATATAAAGGAAGAGTGATTATGAGTTGGCCATGTGAGGAATCCACATGGCAAAGTGAAATACATAAATTCTAAAAATATCTGTGAGAGGGATATCTTTCATCGATTGCCACTTTGTTGGAGGGATGATGGCATTCCCTATGTGAATTGTGAATATATATATATATATATTGTCTGTTTCCTAATGAAATTTGCCTGATTAATTTATTCCTCAGAGACATAAATACATAGATAGAGAAGATATCTAGATTGAGTTCACCAAATCAACTGTGGGATTCCAATTTATCTAGTTGTCAAATCAAGGATGAGGTGGATCTTTCTTGTTTTTGTTGGCCAATTTTTTTTGTTTGTTTGTTTTAAAACAATATCTTTATCTAAATAAAATTTCAAATTAAATGACGTCATAAAAATAATTCCTATTTTGCACTACCATGAGAATTTGAGAATTGTTCTGCCCGCTTATATGCATTTTTATTGATTTAGTAGTTCCATTTGACAGATCTTAAAAAACGGTACCTTCTTCTATGATTAAATTAGGTGGATGGAATATATTGCATAAAATTTAATGAATGAGAAGTTTAGGATAACTCACTAGTAGATTTTACATTTTAAATTAAATTGTGGTTGTACAATTCTAAAATGAGTTACGCTATTAATAGTATGACTTTTTATAAATTATATATATGTATATTATGTATTACATATAAATGGATATATATATATATATCAAATATGAAATATGATACGAATGATATAGCAGTTTTTTAATCAATTCATTAAAAGAAGAAATAATTATTAATTATTCTAAAAATTATAATATAAATATTAAAACAAATCAATAAAATGTCAAATTATAAATAAAAATTTTGTTCATTTTTCTTTCACATGGAAACATCATTTCATTTGACCCAAAAAAAAAAGAATCATATTTCTACAAATATTTAAGAGATTTCTTTTGCCTCACAGTAAAAACCTAAAATGGTCATATTTTATTGTTAAAATTTGAATTGATACTGATTGATGCAAAGCAAAATGGATGGATATGTTAATTTATATATATTTTTTTTTATAATTCATCGTTAAATTTACTGAAAATATAATAACAAAAAAATGATACAAATAAAGCATTTTTACAAAGAAACCTAATAACAGAAGAACAGAATTTAATATTAATCACCGAAAAAGTGATGATAAAACTTGAAGGGGATCTCAATCATACTTATCTCTAAAAGGCATCTAAACTCTAAAGTGGGCCCAATTGAAATGAATATTATTTTTTTAAAAAAATCGTTGCTTAGATTCAACAAATGGTTGCCACCATTGTTGTCAAAACCTGATAAGCAACTCATGTTAAGTTTGGTCCAGTTACAGAGTAAGATTGATAAGTTTTTAAATTAATTGAACCAGTTTTGAACTGATCTCAATTTTATTTTTAAAATTTTTTTTTTAAAATATCTATGTTAATTTGTAAGATAAAATAACATTATTTTTATCACAAAATATTTTTTTATATTATAATATCATATAAGTATTATTATGATATATAATTATTGAAAATTATAAATTTACTTAATAAATAAATATAATAATAAATTATTGGTTGATTATTTTGAACTCAAAATATGATTATGGATTAATATTAATTTATTTAGATTTAAATATTGAGTTATGAAATTTATTAATAATTTTTTTATGATGAATAATAGATTGATAATTCAGTATTATTTACTTTTAGATATTAATTAAACCATAAAATTTGTTTAAATCTATATTATTTATTTAAAATATATTATTTTAATTGTTACTTATTTAACTTTAGTAAGATAACAGTTGAATCATTAAACTTTGAATCAATGTACTATTCAATTTAATTTAATGTAGATAACATTAGCCAACATTAGTTGCCACATTAAGTGCTGCAATGATCCCCAGAATCATATAAGATAGTCATTTTCATTTTGCTCCTTGATAAGGTGGTGTATATAAAAAATATGCTTCATGTGGGGTCCAAATGTTTAAGAAAATGACACGTGTCAGTGACCCAACCTAGCAAATGGGTCATCATGTTGTTTTGTGACCATCTAATGGTCACTTTGTGATTTGACTTGTTTGTGATTATTAGCTTGATTAAACAAGCAATTGACTCTCTATTATTATTTGTTAGATATATAAGATTGGAGAGCATCTGGATTGGTGATATACTGTTGAGTTAATTAAATTAAAGTAGGGTTTTTTATTTTTCACTGATTTAAGGAAAAAAGAATCCCATTGCTTCAGAAACAGGACTCCATCACATCAGTAACATGCGTCTCCTTTAAATATCGCTTCATTTCTTCCGCATAATATATAATTATGAAAATTGATATGATATTTAGAGAGAAAAAATATTGGTATAGCTTTGAAATTCGCATTTTCCTGTTTGAAGTTTTCAGTATCCCTCCCAAAAGGGGCATACAAAAGGTTGCCAAAATTATCAATATAAAATATAAAAATATAATAGTTATGTGGTCTATAAGTAATAAATAGTGGCATGTACTTTAGATTTCAATACAAATAAATGCAGCAAATTCTGATTTTTTTTTTGTTGACAAATCATCTGATGTTTTACATTATGAACTAATATGAGTTCAACTTGGGTTGATTCATTCTAATTTATATATATTTAAGTTGAATATAAATTTATTATATAGGCAATTTTTTTAATGTATTTTTTTCTATTTATTAGATTTAAATTCTCAACCTTACTTAAGGGAAAATGAGTCCCTCTCTCTTAATCCAACCATCAGTAATTCGTGCTCTTTCTTTTTTTGCCAGAGTAATTCATGCTTTTGTATTTTGCAGAGTGTATATCTTGCAAGAATATATGAAAATGAGTGATCATGCACTCAAAATAAATAAACAGTTAAAAAATGAACATTATGAAGTTTTCAAAAAGAAAATTCAGGTAAAAAAATTAAAAGAAAATTCACGGCTGATACTAACAAGTTTAACCAACTAAGCTGGACCATAAATTTGTTCGTTAATTTTTCTATTGAATTAATTTGGTTTGGTATGATTATTTCATCAATTAGAGTGGACTTTTGTGTATTTACACAATGTTAACTACATGTTTTATTGCTCGTAAACATTGCGACTCTCTATATATTTTATGTTTTATATTGATGTGATGAGGTAATTTGAATATATAAAATAATTTATATCTTCTAAAAATTTAATTGTAAATTAAAAATGAGAAGGATAGAGGGAAAGAGAAGGGGAATATATCTCACAGTTTAGGTCAGTTCTAATCAATGAAAACAAGATTAAGATAAGCACAATTCTTTAGCATTGAAAGAAAAGCTTGCATCCAATTCAGCTCCCACATTCAATAATGCATCAGATTCGGAGTATGACTTCCCACCAACATTAAACATAAAATAACATTACACAAAGGATTAGGTTTTGTGTGTGTAATAATTAAATTTAATGAGACAAGTGGACCTTGTGCATGACATATATAAAATCTAAAAAATAAGTTGTACTATTTATAACTTATGAATTATCTAATATGCTGTAGACTTTACACATTATTCATAAATTATAAATAATATGATTTATTTCTCATATTTTATATAATTCACCTGTCATACATTTAATTTCTTTTTTATATTGAATATTATAAGGACAAAAGGAATCTCTGCATTTTGGGACGCAAACTTATCTTCTCTGGATCCAATGCTTTTTCCTTCATTTTCAACAATATCCTCACCCCACTTCTACTGCTTCATCATATTAAAATGTTACTCCTACTTTTCCTTCGCAACATTTGCTTTAAGGATTAAACTATTAATAATCATTATTGCAAAATATTAAACTCCTTACCATCACTAAATATATCAATAAAATTGATAGGAAGTCACACTATTTATTAATCATAAATAATGCAACTCACCTTAGACTTTAAGGTACACAACCCATTTTTAGTTGCATTCATTAATATTGTATGCACGAAAGGATTGCTTAATTTTTTTGAACAATTACAATTGCCTACTGAAATCATTATCCATTTTCTCTTACAGTATTTTTTTCTCAATAATTGTCTTGCTATGTGAATTTTCTTCTTCTTCCTCTCTCTCTCTCAAGAATTGAGTGAAGATGCGAGGCTGCTTAATAATAAAATACGGCTTAATTTAAGACTGGCCGCTTAGTGATTTAATTAAGATAGTTCTAAACAATTCCATTAAAAGGTTAGTGCATGTCCTGATTATACTCTTGGGTTTTATTTTTATTCTTCAAGAAGAAAAAGTTAATGTAATTAAGTAATATTTTTGCAGCGACGGAGGCTAATTATTCGATAATTGTTTAATTAATTAGTAATGTTCTCTTGTTTAATGAATGCGGGCTTAGCATCAAATCAAATGGACGAACCATTTAGTTTGAGGGGATTGAATTGTGATATAGAAATGACAAAGCAACAGACAGGAATCTGAAACTCTGATCGCATATTGTTCTTTTGTAGACACAGAAACTGTGTTTAATTTAGTTAATTAAATTTATTGGAACGAACTGCCCATATGTTTGCCTTATAGATCATCTTATCCTGACAATATAAAAACTAAAATGAGTTTAGGGGAGAGAAGAATTTCAACTTGATTTAATTATGGAATCATTTTCATTAGATAATTGTTTACCATCATTTTCTTTCCATGAGAATAGGATATGGATTTTCTAAACCATTAAATTTTTATGTGTCACTCTCCCTTTATTATTCTGCTTTATAAACGATGAGATGTGGATGTCGTACATAATTAAGTTCTTGTATTCTTATTTTCTTTCTCAAATATATGAATGTTGGGACTCCAATCTAATAAATTTAGTAATATAATTTGATATTTTTTGGTTCGATATTTCACTTTAAAATCTTAAAATATAAAAGTTGATGATCCACCAAAAAGTCTTCCATTTCATCATACTAAATGAGGCGGCCTTGCTTTGACGAAAGCAGCATGCCATGTACATGACATGTGAGTAATAAATTCTTTAAGCTCATCTCAATTTTTTCATTTGGCTGAAATTTAGATAAATTATTTGATACCTGGCTTGTTTCAAAAATTAAATTCTACCGTCCTACTCCCTCTTTTTCATTTTATCTCATTTTAGAAAATTTCAAATATTTCAAATTACCTATTATTTTACATTATCAATAAAATATTAATTATTTTATTTACTATTCTATTATTCATTAAAAGTAGTGATAAGTCGAGTACAAGTCATTTTTAACATTTAAATTTTAGATATTTTAGTAAAATACCATTAAATTTTACTATAATCTAAATTATTTAATATTTTTATTGGTCTGTGTAAAAAAATTTAAATGACACATAAAATAGGATGGAGGAAGTAACATTTAACATATATTACAATATTTTTAATTTGCTTTTTGTCGAAATATTAATTGTTATGCAGTGAGGATATTGTGTGCAATCATGACATGGCCTAAAATGACAAATATTAGAGGTTATACAAAATGTGATAAACATTTTTTTATTTTGGCAAAAAAAAAGTGATATGGTTACACAGTAGTCGTTCCTAGATGAGATGAAAAAGAAAAGCCTTTGCTTTTTTGTGGGGATAGGATAAGATATGCTTGCTTTTAGTTCGTCAAAAAGAAAAATGTTATTGCTTGACATTGATAGTTTAGGATTTTGAATTCAATATAAATAAATTTTTAAAATTTTTAAGTATTACAAACGACTTTAAAATTAAAAAAATAATTTAGAGTTTGAATTGTAATTTTTCATATAACTTAAATTTAAATTTATTTTATATAAACATATTTAACTTCAAAATTTAAACCGTAACTTTTCCTTCTTATTCTGCTAATCAAAATGTCAAGGTGGTGGGCCTCGGATTTCCTAATTTGCATTATTTTGGACGCATGTCATTCTTGCGAAAGAAAGTTGCCAGTTGTGACATAACACCTTATCCTTGAGAATATTTATACTTTTATTTTAAATAAAAAATAATTTAACTTTCAGTTCGTCCCTTTAAAGTTTAAACTATTATTTAAATATAAACTCCCAACTGGACTCATAATCAAATTTTTAGGTGAATTGCAGTGTAGGCTTGTTATAGTAAAATAACTATAATATTTGAGAAATTAAATTAGTTATATTTGTTACTTGTAAAAAGTGTAATTTGTTATAAAATTTTATAATATACATAATATATTGATGAATATATTGATGTTGATATTGATATTAATGACTTAGAATCCATGTGTATTTGGATGTGGACAGCCTTATAAATAAATCTGGCTCCCCAGTACGACTTATGAACAGTTGTTCTAACTAGAAATATTTTGTTATATATTGATCGAAGTTTAATATGAGCGACACTTTTCATTATTTATAAATAATATAATTGGTTATAAATTTTATATTTTCTATTGGTATATTGACATTGATGATTTGGTTTCTCGACATAGAAAAAAAAAGTAGGGCCTAGGCGCATTTCCGAAACCTCACCTATTCTAAGCCCAATCTAATTGCTTTTCCAGAAGAATTAAAAAGGAAGCCATCCAATTGTTATATGGAAGAGGCCCAGTTGTGGTTCCCCAAAAAGGGCCTAGAGCCTCGTTTCTTTGTTTAAAATTTCAATTTTGTTTTGATCTTTATCTATATTACAGTGCTCTTCGATATTCAACGTGTCTCTTTCCTTCATCCTCCATCAGTCCATCTTTCGCTTCTGTCCACAAACTTGGGCTTCTTTATTTTTGCTTTCTTTTTTTTAGTTATTATAAATATAAATATAAATATAAATAATCTCACATCCATATGAAATCATCACAAAATCTGAGCCAATCAGGAAATGCTTTCTATCAGCATTCCCACCGTTCCTCGTTGCAAAGCAAATATCAAAATTGAACTTCACCCAGAAACCCAATAAAATGAGAACTTTTTAAAATTTGATTTCACTTCTCTCCATTCTTATGGTAGCTTTCAAATGTTGGGTGCTATGCTCTCGACGCAATCTCAAGGTTTCAATGCAACAAGAACAGCTTCTCTACTCAACCCATCGCTTTTAGCTTCAGATAGATTATCTTCCACCCCAACATCTCTTTTCAAGGTACTTTCAATTTTCTTCCTATTTACCCTTGTTCATTCTTTTGATTCTCCAGTTATTCAGTTTTGTTTACCTTTTCTAGGACCCAATTTCAAATGCCAGAGGATTATCCTCCAGAGAAAATTCTTTTCGCAGAGGTCGTCAAATCAATTTTGCACGATTTTTTAGGCGGCGTACTCGACGACGAAACAAAGCCGGTGATTGTGATGCTTAATGCACTCTATGACCTTTTGAATTTGAGTAACATTGAAATGATTAGCGCTACTTGTGTGGGCAAAATTTGTAGAGCATTGAGTTCGGAGTTTTGAACATCATGAATATGAAATATAGCGTTCAAATGGTTTCTTACAAATATGACTTTCCTCTTCTGCTCTTAATATTCACACTGTTATGATATTATCTATACTGCTCTTAATGGACCGACAAAGTCTATGGTTCTGGTGAATCGAGAGGGATTTGGTTAGTTTACTGCCATGCCCACAAGATAAAAAACATAATACATCTTTGTCTTCAACCAAATTTAGCATTAGCATGTCATGTGTCATATGCAATTCCGAGGTTTATGAATATAAATTGATTAAAATGAAAGGGAAAGGAGTTAGACCAAAATACTTGTTAGCTTTCCCGTTCATATATCAAATCAGCCTGCATATGTTGTGGAGAAAATAGTTGGTTATAGTACTAACATTTGGAGGTTGCAGGGGTTGTGGTTTCACCAATCTGCGTCCTCCCACTTACTGAAGAGAATGTAGAGAAGGTTTTGGATGAGGTAAGGCCTAGCTTGATGGCTGATGGAGGAAATGTGGCTCTACATGAAATAGATGGCCTTGTTGTGGTACTCAAGCTCCAAGGAGCATGTGGATCATGTCCTAGCTCAACCATGACCTTAAAGATGGGGATCGAAACACGCCTCAAAGATAAGATTCCTGAAATCCTGGAGGTGGAGCAGATACTTGACACTGAGACGGGACTTGAGCTAACTGAGGATAACGTTGAAAGTGTATGAAATCATTCTTGTATTATATTTCCTTCATTTCATCAGTGTTATGCATCCTCATAGCCTTTTGGTTTAAGAAGTAAAAGCAAAACACTCTGCTAGACACTTGCACTGCATCACACTTACACACACAGGCGCGCGCAAAAGGTTTGAGACTCAAAAGGCTATTGTTTTTGTTCTAGAAGCTTGAGTAAATCACATTCACTTTCTTTTAGGTTTTCAAAACCTTCTTTCTCTTGTCAAGGGGTTGCGAGTGCAGGTTTTGTGAACTAAAAGATTCTAGAATGAATTGGAACTTGAAGGGTAACGAAAGTATGTTTGGAAAACTTCAGTGGAGCTGAATGTAATTTACTCCAAAAGCTTTCCTTGAAATTTCATCTGCATCATCTTGACAATAACGATGAATGGTAGTGTTTTCTGCAAAACCATAGAGATAACTCTGCTCAGCAAGGCTAGAATGTTAGAAAGCTCCCGTTGTTTCCTTAACAATTCAGATGGTGAGCTAAATAACAAAATGAAAAATAAGTACTTAAATGTGCCTCCCATGCCAACTACAATGCCTTCATTTTGTGGAAATTGTCTCTGCATAAAATACAGATATATGTCTTAGAGTTGTGGGATTCTGTAATTTTGCCAATCATGTTCTTGTGACAACTTCCTTTTGCTTGGTGAATACATTCTAAAGCTTATAATGTTTCTTTATGTTCAGGTCCTTTCTGAGATTAGGCCATACCTTGTTGGCACTGGGGGAGGAACGTTGGAGCTTGTTGAGATCAATGATTATGTTGTCAAAGTTCGGCTTAGTGGACCCGCGGCGGGTGTTATGACTGTTCGTGTTGCCCTAACGCAAAAGTTGAGGGACAAGATACCTTCCATTGCAGCTGTGCAGCTGATAAAATGATGATATATTCCATACTGATTGAAACCGAACAGATAAACATGTACATTTTTTTTCCAGAGATATATTCAATGTACGTCATACAGGATTTTTAATGTTTGTCTCACTTTTACTTTGGAAGATTTCAACCCACTGGGGTACAATTGAAAACTAGTCCATTTCTTTAATCTCCTGTAAAGCCAAGTGAGTCTCCTCATAATATAATTCAATTACAAGAGTTGTAGGATGAAACCAACCTTCAATCTGCCAACAAGATCATCTTTTTTTCTTATTCTCTCAATTTATAGATGTCCAAATTAGTTGCATTGTCATTGAAAACCAATTGGTATGATGGAAGAGTTTTTAAAAGGATTAGAATAAGAAAATAAATGGAAATTACAATGGGCTTTAAAAGTATATTATTAAGGAATAGTTGAACAAATTATGTGTAAATTTTTCAAATATTTTACCAAATAAATGTTTGATATAATAACGATAGAAAAGGAATGAAGATAATTAAATGTCAAAAGACACAACTACACTCAACACAAAACCTGAAGATCTTATCTGGCAATTGTGGAATTTCACATCACATTCCTTTATCAACAGTGCAATTCCATTTGAGCAATTTTGGGGCGTACGTCATTCTTGAAGGGATCAAAGCAAGAAAGCTATTCCTACAATTACAAACTAAACCATCTTTGGCATGAATCCCTCCCCTGTTTTGTTTCGATAGCCAAACATGGCGTAAATTGGGGAATATAGGAGCCAAATGAAATTACAATTATACCCGAAAGCCTACGAGAGATGCTAGTCGCCCATCCCAACCATGATAAGTTGCGCAACTTTGCCGCAATTCATCATGCTTCATCCGTATTCATAGTTCAGCTGCAACTTCCAGATGCTTCTTCTATCTTGTCTTTTCTTGTGCTTCAAATATGTGTAGGTTGAAGAGCGTTGGAATCTTTGTAGTCGGTAAACTTGTATCTAGAGTTTGTTAAATTCTTATAACGCATTACTATTTTTTTTTTTCCAAATAAGATGCGTTACTTTTGTTTGTTGCTTGCTCATGCTCTGTTTTTCTTTATTCATAATTATGGCTGCTTGTTCAAATTTTTCGTGAGGCATATCCCAATGGATCTGTTTTGTATCTTTTCTACACTCTAATATTAATTTTTTATGAGCTTGACCATCGTTTGCCTCTCTTTCAAGCATAATATCTCAAAATAATCAGTCACTTCACTATGATTAACAGACTATTCCAGTATACATATATGTATCATTCTCTGCAAGCATTAAAAAAGCTGTTCATTTTTCTTCTGGTGCTAGTAGTCATCCTCTTCATCTCTTGACCTAAAGAATCTCCTCACAACTGCAGCAGCAGCACCAAGAAACAAGAACAGCACTATAGTATCAAATCCACCTCCAATACCAATTGCTACACTGGGACCTGGTGCGAAGAATGAAAATGGAGACCACCCCCAGCTACCATAGAATGGCACACCAAAACCGTAGCCATAGCCACCAACCAAAGGAGGTGCCATTGGAGGATTCACATAGATATTGGTCCTGCCAATAAGTTATCTTCAGAAACAAGATCATCCAGAAACAGTTTTGGGAACTCAATGCCTGTTCTCATGCCCATCCAAAACTATATGTAACTTAATATGGAACTACAAGAAGCAAGTCTCATCCAAATATCATATATGTAACACCATTTCTTTTTCTTCTTCCTATATTGTTTTCAAATGATACTCCATGGTATGAATAAAATGAACCATAAACCAAAGTGGAACTATATCATATGTTGAAGTGTTTGGGCTCTATATATCCAAGTAAAAAGTCCACAAAAATTCATGTGATATCTGATGTGGAAAACAACATTTCCACAACTAAACAAGCATCTATATGACCATACAATATCAAAATGGTATGTTTCTCAGAAATTATTGGAATACAGAAAGACAGGTCAAAGAACATCCTGCATTTTTATGATTTATGTATGTCATTTTGAATTGAACTTCCTTCTAATATCCAACATCAATATCAATATATATAATAAAATCTATAGCCAACCACACTATTCGCGATTCATAATAGAATAGTTCATTTCTTAGACTCCATGCTATGTTTGCTCAGAACAAGACTAGTTGTTCAAAATATTCCTACTTGGTTCTCAAACTCCAATTGCTCTAAAGGTAGAGAGATGATCAGGCCAATATATATAATGCATCAGTTACCATTTTACATTAACATTTCACGAACCAAGGGGATGATTAAAGAGAGTTCTGAAGATGTGACAAGAAAACATTACATTTTGCGCAAAACAACAGAGACACCAAATTAGGAAGAAGACAAGCAAGAGCTAGCTAGTTTCATCTAAATATTAAATGGACTGAAGGGAAAACTGAAATATACTATCACGCTCAATCTATCCACTGTATTGAAACATAAACACTTTGAGCTGTGCATGATTTGTGTTGGAACCTCAAACTACACACAATGCAACAATTATATATGGACGTTTCAAATCTTGTGGTGTAGTGTCCCATGCAGATGCCAATGTTAAACATTGTAGCATCAACTCGTTCGTGGCAAGGTGGTATCTTTCTCAGTAGCTAACCAAAACAATGTCATGAACCGGGAAGACTAACAATTTCAGTCTTGATATGAAAAAATAATCAACTGAAGGCAAAGGGGAAAGGATGAGAGGCGTGTTCAAGTATCAAAGAAGAGCATTTAACAATAGAATTGCACTAGCGAAGGTATTGAGTAAAGCTTCTAAAGATGTATACCTAGAGTTGTTGTTGATTCTGGGTGATGAACGAGGAGCTGACGATCTGAAGGCCTGGCCACCAACTCTACCTCCAGTCTTGGCAGCTGATGCATCATGAACTGACCCCAATGTTAACACTCCAGCAGCCACTGCCACTAGCGCTAACTTGGCTAATTTGCTCTCCTTCTTCCTAACCACATCACTCCATAACAATTAACTACTCAACAAGTCAAAGGACAGAGCCATTACTTTCATTTATATATTGCCATGCAATTTAGTTTTAAACAAATATTCAATTAGATTTTGAAATTTTTTGGTGAAAATTGATCATTTGTAGTTTCAATTTCAATAAAAATTCCCCTCACTAGGAAACAAGGGCATATTGAATAGCCACAATCATAAGAAACAGCACTGAGTGCAAGATAGTTTACATTACAAACAGAGAATCACAAATTCAGTGGTGTCATACTTTGAAAAAAGCCTTGAATTTAGAAAAAAGACAGAAAAGAAGAGAAAAGAAGAAAAATCAGAACCGAATGAGCTGAACAATTCAATTGATACCTGGGAGAATCTTGATCATCATCTTGAGAATAACTACAAGAGATGAATTTGTGGGGAGCAGCAGGAGGGCAGTAGGGTCTGTGGGGAAGGGGGATTAGGGCGTTGGTGAGGAAGCTTTGCTGTGACCACATATCAACGAGTTGCAGAGACTCCGGTTTCCACTTTTGCTCCAACGAATGAATGAAGCGTCTGTCATTCCAATTGAGTGTGTCTTCTCTGGATTAATGCTAAATTGCTTATCCATTTTCTGATTCTCAAGCTGCCACGTGGTGCCGTAGAATCAGATGTATCGATATTTCGTGTTATTTTTTTTCCTCTTTCAGCTAAAGAATACAAAAACAAGGGAGAGAATATTTTTTCTCCCTCCATTAATAGTTATTACTCCCTCCTTTTTTATAAGAAATAATTGATTACTTCATTAATATATTATTAATTAGAATTTCATTTTAGAAATATCCATATTAAATATTCTATATTTCTTCCTCAGAAACAATGACTACTTTCTGAAATCAATTTTTTTTATTAATGAAGGGTATAAAATAAAAAATTCAATAAATGTATATTATAAAAGGACTTTGTTTCTTATAAATTTGGCTAAAGAAGTATTCTCAAAAATTTTTTATAAAAAGAACTTAGAGGGACTATTTCACTTCAATTCTAACTTTGATTACCTCCGATTTTCCTTATTCTGCTTGTGGTTATCACTCAAGTTTTTTCTCTTTAAAAAATTTCTAATTGTTCAATGTACCTTATTTATTTTTTCTCAATTTATCAGCCAAGTTCGATTCTTGGATTGCTGTTGGCAGGGATATTGATAGGATTTTGTTTGTTTATATTTCTATACTGTTGGAATATGCTTGAGTGGATCATCATGTCACGAGTTATGTGATTTATGAAATTCCCAACATTGTAATATTAATATAGATTCTTGATCAACCGTAAGTTCATTTGAAAAAAAAAAATCATGTGTGTAAGTTTTTTTAAAACAATAAGAGTGAGTCTCATGTGCTTATAGAGCCTCATCAAAAGTTGGAGGCATTTTAAACCCCCATTGATGAGAAGTGAGTGGATATTTATAAGTGAGGAGGCAAGGGATCACCACCCATATTAGATAGTTTTGTCCAATCTCTGAAATCTATTTGGCTCCAAAAAAAATAATCTCAAAATGTTATATATTAAATATGAATAATTTAAATGTAATATAAATAAATATATATATTAATATTTTTATCTCAAAACAAAGAAAAATATGACATAAAAATGATTTTTTAATTTAAATTTTAGAAGAAATTATGATTATTAATAAAAATAAAAAATAAAATTTATACAATCTAAATATACTACTATAAATCAATGACACTGATTAGTTGGCATACATACTACAGCACAAAATCCAAATCCAACGTGCAAGCCAAAATACTATGTCAAGTTAGATCTTGGGCATTAATGGAAAGATCAATAAATATTTAGGAGTAGTCTAAATTTACTTCATGATTATTTTTTTATTTTTGTCCCCTCTGAATATAAATTCATAATACTCCATTGGAGGCCATGAATCTTGAGAGTACAAAACAATTATGCTTTATTGCAAGGGAGATGTTTAGTGGTCGAATATTAAATATATATATATATATTTAAAGAATGGGTTATGGGTAATTTTTTCTGTTCTGTATACATATTCTTATGTTTTTCGCTAAATTTCAATCACTATTCAGGGAGTAAAATTGTTAAGGGATATCTTTTAACAAAGCAAGAAGGATACATTTTAGCATAAAAAGTGAAATGAGAGTAAAAGAAGAAACTTAAAAGAATCTTTTAAAGTTAACTTCCAAAAAAATATTGTAGAAATGAAAAAAAGAAAAATAAAAATGGGACCCTTTTCAATCTTACAAATTTCATGGGTGAGACTTACTTTTTCTTCTCGTGTTGTTTCTATGAACTTTTTTAAAAGGTCACTTTAGAGAATTTATCATGCATTATCAGCTTAAGTGTACTTATTTTGTTAAAATAAAAAGATTTGTTCTTACAGCCTTTTCTTACCTACTAATTTTGAACATGTTTTCTTTTAGATCTTGAAGCAATCCCTAACAATCCGTGGTTACTTTTGAAGTGCAATTAATCTAAAGTCAAGTCACTTATCAAGCAAATCCTTGTGGGCTTTCAAAACACAAATTATTCTTTTCAACTTCAGCACAAATGACAAAACCCTTTCTTCTTGGCGTGAAAAACAAAAACCCTTCCTTCAAATATGTATTTTGTGGGCCAATTCGTCTTTTTCTTCATTTTTTTCTGCCACAAAACTCATTCTAACTAATAATTTTACGATATCTAAAATTCGTTCAAGACAGCCCAAATAGATGACAGTATATCATAATTTATGATAGAAATTTAACTTAATTGACTTGTATATATAAAATATAAAAGGTTAAAATAAGAATCTTACGTGTGCACAAAAGGTAAGACAGCTCGACTTCATGAAAAGTCAAGCTAATTGCCTTTAAACAACAACAACACAACAACAATATGCACAATTAATGTACATTCATCCTCGAAATTTTAAATTATAATTAGAGATCTAAATATGTTAAAATTTACGTATTAAACGACCGTCTCGAACAGGATTTCCTCGTAGGAAGATATAAAAAAAAAAAAAAAGAATTTGCTCATTAAAATGAAGAACAAAAATTTCTTCATATCAATGGATCTTGCTTCAATTTTGGAGAAAGATCCTTGCTAATACACTTATTAGTTGATTTGATTCTTCCTCTCAAAACCCAGAAAAAAAAAAGGACTAGAAAGTCATAATTAAGAAGCAACAATGCTATATATATGTCGTTGCAGCTTTGTTTGTCACCATATATAGCTTAATTAATAATGCCATAGAATAAAAATATGGTTTCGTGAAATAGGAACAAGCAGAAACAAGAAACGAATCAATGAGTCAGGGCCAGACACTGCAGAATATTGACCTGCATTTGCAGACACCTCACATAACTCTTCAACTCAGCAAGCATTTGCTGGTCATTACATATCTCTTCTCCTCCTGGCACCAAGCTTCTTAGCCTCTTCATCATCTGCTTCTCCTCCTCACCATCTTCTTCTTTATCTTCCTCAGTCGTCGTCGTCACCATCACCGTCGGATTTTGATCATCGCTGTCACGCTTCGTGGTGGTTGAAGAAAGCACTCCATTATTTTGGACATTGATGATGTGTACTTGTTGCTGAAGCCTCAGCTTTAGGGCGTTGCTCCATGCAGAACCCTGAGCTGACAGCACCAGTGCCATGTCCACCTCGTACTTCATCAACTTCTTTGATGAATCGAGGTGTTCTTTCTTGAGGCTCGTCTGCTCCTTCATCTTCGTCAAAGCTGGAACTAAATAGCCCACGTACTTCCTCGCAAACATAGCTTCGGCTCTTTTGTTGGGTTCCAGAGAGTAAAGACGTCTGCGTTTAACTGCTAAACTACCCTCCATTAAACAGAAAGAAGAAGAAGAAGAGGAAGAGGAAGAATGGTGTTGAACAGACTAATCAAAGTAAAGAGGAGCTATAGAATGGAAGGAAGCGAGATGGAGGAATATTGGGGTGCTTTCTCCCATAATAAGCTCTGGAAGATGAGAACGGAGATATGTATCCAAAACAACCTTTTGGAGTGCTGGATGAATCCCATGAAATACAGCTCGGGGATATATTATATATATACACGATCATAAAGCCTGGTCAAGTTATATATAGGCTCATAAATTAAGGACATATATATATATATATATTTGAAATCGAGAAATTACGAGTTTGTCTTACTTAAATTTAATTTAATATTTTTTGAAAGGACATTTAGATTAAATTAAAGAGAATAAATAAAAATTAAATAGTTATTTAAACCTAAATTAAACATTAGGGAAACATGTGTTTGTTAAAATATAGATGATGTAATATTACAAGAAATGATTCGGTATAGAATATAGTTTCTTTCTTTTAATCTATTGAAACATCTCTTTTACAGTTTACTAATTGAGTTGGACTGGATGAAAGGGATTTAATACTTCTTAAGTTTTATGAATAATAAACTACATTGAGAGACTCCTATTTGCAGCTAGATACAAATATTTGAATTTGAATTAGTCCACAACGTCCGTCAGATATTAAATTCTCACATAAAACTTGTAAATTTTGATGACGAATATATACATATATCTGGGGGCCAACTAAGCAAGAAAATTATTGGAGAGATAAGGAGATAGATATTCAATTATGAATTACATGAATGCAAACACACACACACGCACACACAAATATGGTCACAGGCCTAGCTAGCAAGCTAGAAGAGAATCCAATACGTACTGATAAATTGACGATGAAGATGAAGAAGAATATATGATGAGTGCAAAACGTTGGGAAGGGGATGTAATAAGAGAGAGCACATGGCCTCACATGCCTCTTGCCCCTCTCACAACCGACTCACACACCCATGTGCCACTACACTCCAAGAAACACACCATTGCCCCCACCATTAATGCCCCTCACCTGTTCTCTTTTATATATCTATCTCCCTATATATCACCTTCTTCTCCGTCTTTGCTTTATGTGTGGTACGTACTACTCTTTTCCCTTTCACCCTCTTTTCAAATCAACCAGCTCATCCTACTCCTATATTTATATGTATATGTATTAGGGTTTCATCCCCATTTTAAGGGAACCCTGGCCATCATCCATTTCTGCCACATATCCAATATCTGTTATTTTTAGAGATACATGGGCTTCCTCGCTACCATAAATTTCCACCCATTATCAAACTTTGTTTATATATATATATATATAAAAACTTGGTTGCTGAAAAATACAAAGCAGATTGGCTCTACTCTCTAATGGATGATTAGACAACAATGATGACAAACCTTGGAAGCCGTGGAGCCAAAGTCAAAATCTTGCTTTGATCACAGAAACCTAACAGACGACTTTTATTGGAAGATTAAGTGCCTTGGTTCCCATTTTTTTAAATTAAATTGTACTTTTTAATCATTATTTTTTTTTTATTCAAACAGCTTTTTCAAAAATTTTTCTATTTTTATCCAAATTTCATTTTTGTAAATTTTGGTTATTCTAAAAGTATTTTTACAAAAAGGTAAACCAAGCAGGCACTAAGAGCCCGTTTGGTTCTCCGTTTTGTAAAAGTAAGTTAAGATAAATGAAGTTTATAAAAATGAAGTTTAGATAAAGTAAGTTTATTGGAAGTTATTATGTTTGGATATTCTTTTTGTAAAAGTAAGTTTTGACAAAAAATCTGTTTGGATGATAGGGGTTAAAAGTACTTTTAGATGTATAATATAGAGTAAATTTGTTTCTCCTTTTCCAAAATCCACGTTTTGTTAACGGAAAAGTAACTTTTCTCCTCCTTTTCCAAAATCATAGTTTAACCCACTTTTTATTTTTTAAAAAGTTAGTTTGTGTTTCACATGTATTTGACCAAATACATCTTTTACAAAACCATGGTTGAAAACCATAGTTACGTTTTGTAAAAAGTAAACCAAACACACACTAAGTTAATTGCATGTATACAAATAAACGTGTGTCGTGTGTGCGTTCAGTATATTGTTAATTAATGAATTTATTTTTTTTATCAGGACAGGTTCGAACTTTGTCAAATTTAAATGGAGGCAACTCTCCTAATATGATTTTTTCATCCACATACCCTTATTTAAGAAGTGTTAAATTATTTACTACTCAATATAACCATTGTTGATATTAATTATTTTTTTAACCCATGCTGAAAATTTGCTTATTATTAGTTAATTTAGAGTTTGTTCTCAAACTGAATCTGTTGAAAATCCCTTGATTGAATTAACATAAGGATGATGATTTAGGCTTCATTTCCATATGTACTTCAATTATAATTCTATTTTGTTCGGACATTTCTTGACTGGAATTAGAGACAAGTATATAAAAATTTAATTTTTATAGTTCAATGAAGAATCAATCAGATTCTCCTATTTCTAAACTGATACAGTATTCTCATAAAGTATAAATTAACATAATTAGTTCAGATTTTTTTATTAAAAAAAAAAACAAAAGATATAGGAGGGAGGAAGAAGAGGAAAGCCAAGTATATATATATATATATATATATATATATGAAAAGTCCTTTTGCTTTTAATGGATTGGGGACCTGGTTTGTCTTCAAAGTGAGAAGCAAAAATAATTAAATGCCAAATCACCTTTAATTTTAAATTTCAGTGGGACAAGCATGCATGTGCACAATCTTAGAACTGAACTCAGATTATTAGTCTTATTATTATTAGTGAAAAAGTAATAAGCTTCTTATTCTGGTAGCTAGAGTTAATAAATATTTATCATAGTAGATATTATTCTACCTGATGCCGTGTGAGGCTAACATTTAGACGTACGATAGTCAAGCTTTACTACTTCTCATGGGCATCCATATTTCTGAGTCCAAAAGCATCTTATATATGGTCCTCATTCCATGTCATTGTTAAAAAGAAATTCAGCGTCCTTTTTTTTCTTAAAAGCTATTGAGTTATCATCAAATAATCCAAATTCAAGTCATTCCAAATTCCAAATAGAGAAAGTCTGCCTAGTGTAATTTTTTTTCAGAAGACTGAAACTCGAAATATTACTTAAAATATAGGAAAAAACTTACCTTCCATCATCACTATTGGATCTGCTATAATCATTAATGTCTGGTGAGAGATTACTAATTCAAGGCAAGAGAATGGGTTTGGTGGTGCAATTTTTTATGATGATCGAGAACCTTAATCCCATTGATAAGGCTTCCCAAGGCAACGATAAGAGCAAGAGTCACTGCTGTGCATTTGCAGATACTAATTAAGGCTATGGAAACAAATTCATGTCCTAGCTAGAAGAGAAGAAGTAGTCTTAATCTTTGAATTTTTGAATTACTGGAGCTTATATTGTTGTTTGGGAAGCAAAACCTACAAAGAAGGAGGAAAGGTCAAGCTAAGTCATTGGGATAGAGAGAATATATATGGTTTTGATCAAGGGTCAAAAAACTAGACCGGATATTGAACCGGTTAAAACACTAATTCAAGGTTTAATGGTTTAATTGGAATTAAACTGATGATAATAAATTTAATAATTTTTAATTTTATATATTATGTAGAAAATTAAAAATATTATTAATAAGTTTCACAACCTAATATTAAAATTTAAATAAGTTAATATTTATTTATAATTATATTTTGAATTCAAAATAGTCCATTAATATTCTATTTTTATATTATTTGTTAAGTCAATATATTATTATCAATAATTATGTATCATAATAATACTTATATAATATTATAATATAGAAAAAAATTTATATAAAAAATAATGTTACTTGGTACTAAAAATAATATTATTTTATCTTAAAAACTAAAAAATAAATTAAAAAATAAATTGGACCGATTCAACTAGTTTTTTACCAGTTCATGATCGGTTTGACCGGTTTTGAAAACAAGCAGTCAAATTGAAAATTAATATATCCACCACTAAAATTTTCTTTTATAGGAAAATATTAACCCATATTTAATAAAAGATACAATTGAAAAATAAATAAATACAGGGACAAACTACATTTATTTCTTACATTTACGACATAGGGCAGGTAGTACAAAATTGATTCACATTGTTGGAAGAGTGTATTATCGGGAAAATTAAAGGTAGGGCTTTGAAGAAATAAGGTTTTTAACTTCAATATACTTTTAAACTTGATGTGAAATTATAATTTTGCCTATCATCTACTCCCTTCATTTCACTTTATAAGGCACATTTCTAAAAATTTATGCAATTTATGTTTTACAATATAAGATATTTTACAGATTATGCAATGTATTTAATTTTGTTTTGTCTAAAATGCCCTTGAAAAATGATGTAATTTAATTAATGTTGCGGAGTTTAATGCATGAATCAACTATATTGAATAATATTAAATTTGGGTAACTTACGAGATTATGGAATTTCTTTTCAGTTATTAACTACCATCCTTGATTCGTATGTGATAGTCTATGTAGCACCGAAACAGATATATATATTGAGTACGATACAAAAAATACGATAATTTTTAAATTTTAAGATATAGACATGAAGGATATTTATACATATATAATATTATCTATATAATTATTTATATATATAATTAATGAATATATTGATTAAAAGAAAATTGAATATTAAATATTCTAAAATTTATAATTTAAATATTAAAATAAATCATAAAATATTTATAACAATTTCAAATTGTTATATTTTATTGTAAAAATTTAAAACAACACAAATGGGTATACAGTAGTATGGATTGATACTATGCAAAAGTTTGGTACATGTATCAAACACGGGTGCGTCTACTTTTTAAATTATTGGTGCTCAATAGACGATAGTTAAAAGTATCTTATAAACTTAAATAGTATTTTCTCCATTTTTTAATATAAGGAACATTTGAAAGAGCAATCTTATTCCAAAATATAAAAGATAAATAAGGATTTTCTTATACATTTTTTTTTTCAAAAAATGCTCCTACAATTCATTCTCATTGATTACTCTCTTCGATATCGAATATAAGAAATAAATAACTAACCTACATATATTAATAAGAGTAGTTAAAATTAGTTTATGTTCTTACATATGTGATAAAAGAAAATCTTTTCCTCAAATGCCCTTCATTTAATGCTCTAAATTACAAATATAGAGAGTGTTTTATGAAAAGTGAAAACCATTATTCTTTAATCATAGGTAGAAGTATTTCACTAAACATAATATATTTGTTTTTTATACTCCTCCTATTCCTTAATATAACGGACATTTAAGGGATTTTTCTTATTTCAAAATGTAAAGGATAAATAAGAGTTATTTGATACATTAAATTTTTTTTTAAAATACCCCTAATTAATACTAGTGCATCATTCATTTTTATTAATTATATAATGTAAAAGTTAGTAACATTAAATAATAATATTTTTAAAAATTATTTTATACTTATGAAAAATTTAATAATTCTAATGACTTTTCTTGGTTTACATTTGATTTTATTCTTTGTCATTTATATTAACGAATGGCGGCACTAGTATTTTAGATTAAAATCATTTGTTCCTTATATTCACAATGGAGAAAGTACATAATAAAAATTATTAATATTAATTGAGTATATTTTAAAAAACTATTTTATATTTTTAATAAAATTAATGATTTCAAATGTTTTTCCTTGATTTATCAGATTTAGTTATGTAGCATTGGGAGTATGCTGTCAGAATGTGGGCACTGACATGTACGACTGGATAATATTTTTAAAATATAAGGTATGGAAATTGTCAATGGTGAGACGCACACACTAATTAAATTAATAAAATATATTATAATATATGATAATTATTACAACAACAAATATGACACACTATAAATCTATAATTGACCAAAATAATGAGTACAGTGTAAGCTTTTTAACCAGTCACACGCACATGCGTAAAGCGAAAAGTCCAACATAATTGGTAGATGTATATTTGGATCTCTTAATGCTATCTAAGGGTTTGATTATTGACTTTGTGTGTAAAACATGTTTTGTTAAAAAAGATAAAATTTACATTTATAGTCTTTGCATTTCGAAAGGCATTTAATCTTTTAACCGTTGACTAAAGAATACCTTGTGTCAGAAAAAAAAAAGAGTGATATTATATATTTGTGGTCATTATATTTGTTAGTGTGCTGATTTATCAATAATGAATAACGTCATAATGATATAATAGTTATATTAATTAATACAATTAATAATGCACATTAAAGTCAAGATACATGCAGTAAATTGGCTTCTCTTGTTATTCTAGTATTTTTTAACTTCATCATACGTACTCAGTTTTTAAATTGTCCGTACTAACATTTTTTGTCAATCAGTTGTGCATATTAATTTTAAATAGCTAAAATTAAACAATTACTTTTCAATTTTGAAATTTTTACATAAATAAAGCATGCAAAATATAAAATAAAATGGTTTTGAACTTTCTAACCGAAAACGAAAGACCAATTTAAAGATATACAATATAAGAAGGAGCACTCTTTTAGATTAAAATTAATATGCAGTATGTTAAAAATTCAAAGGTTGAAATAAATAACGTTGTTTTCGGTGAAAAAAAAAATAACGTTGTCTGTAATATTTTATAAATAAACAATCATACTTAAAAAAAAAAATGTTCATGTCTCAGAACTAATTTCTCTATTTTGGTTGTAATATTTTTCTATCGGCTACCTGTGTCTTTCTCACTTTTAATTTGAGCAATAATAGAATTATGTCTTGCATAAAAAATGGAACAATGGGTTGAGTGACACAACTAGCGGGGAAAAAGCAAGGCATAGCTACAAATGAGGTGCGGTATAATTGGGAGAAAGTTAAATTTCCTTAATTCCTAAAGCTTGATTTCTTAAGTATATTGTCAATGTCTAATTCCTGACTTTATGTTTTGATAAAAAAATTATTATATGTATAGAAAATATCTTATTTAAAAAAATAAAACTTATCTTATTTAAAAAAAGTAAAACTTATTGAAAGATATCATTCTTTCGTTATCAGTTGGGTGATATTCTTAATGAAAAAAAAAAAGAAAAAAAATAAAAGGCATAGCTCGGTCTCTAGCTGGAACGAACGGCCTTGCTTGTTCCACGCCGTCCTCCTGTTTTCATCACAAACCTCTCTGTACTGGATTCAAATCCTCTCCTGCAAGGCGCCCCTCCATCCTCTCTCTAGCATGATCTCAACCGACCATTTCATGCCATCTTAAATGAAAATCCAAATATGTATATTAATTTCGTTGAAAAGTGGCGTCATTTATTTACTCCGGTGGAAAGGCGCTGCTTTACGGTGGAAATCGGAAAGAGCATCAAAATAAGAAAAGGGAAACAGTGATGGATGCGGTGGTCTCATTAGGAATTGGAAAGGTGATTGGGTGACTGGGTTCATGAAGAATATTGGCCATTGTTCTGAACTTGATGCTGAAATTTGGGCTGTCATATGGCCTAAAACTGATTCGAAGCTTTGGCATTAATTGTTAAATGCATTATTGAAGGGCATTCTCAATCTGTAATTTCCTTATTGAAACAGAAGCTTACTGGTACTTGGACTCTGAAGGTGAATCACACTTATAAAGAAGGGAACCAGTGTGCAGACTGGTTAACAAATGCTAGCTTACCTCAAGATTTTTTCGTCCATCACCTTATGGATCCTCCTTCGGGGCTACATTAGCTGGATTGTGGGTTCTTCTAGTTCCAGATTCATTGTTGTTAAGTTTTGTTTTTTGACTTTGAGCTTTTGACCCCGTTGGTCTACCCGGAAAAAAAAAGGGTAATCGTATTAAATATATTTAATTATTTATTAAATACTTAAATTATAAATTTTATTAGGTATTATGGTTGTTTATTTAATTAATTAATAAAATATATCCCAATTAAGATGTCCCGTTATTTTTAGGGGAGGATATTGTTTTGTTCATATATACAGAATATAAGATATATTCCTATTTTTATAATAAATAAATATATCAAAATCCTAATATTTTTAATAAATATTGAAATATACCTAACCTTGCTTCGATTTTAATCAAACATTGGATGAAATAATCGATTGAGATGATGCTACAGAAAGGATGGAGAGGTACTTGCGGGAGAGGATCTGGATCCCTCTGTACTACGCCCTCCACTTTTCGCCTCAACCCCACACCTACTTGCCTCATCTTTTATAAGAAAATATTTCTAAAATAATATACATTCAAAATTAAAGAGTGGTTTGTCTCAAGTTAGGGAAAAACATATATGAGATCCTGATTTCTCTTTTATTTAGTTTTAATTATAAAGACATTTAATCTATTTTAAAAACATATATTTTAATCTAATTTACTAATATTGTTAGAAATATTTCTAAAAGATTCTAAAAATATTATTTTTTAATTAAAAATCATATTAATCTTAATTATATTTACCAATCTATTTCTCATTATATTGAATCCCTAATTTAATAAGTGGTTCCTTTGTTATTTTTTACAAAATTCATTTTTATTAATTTTTCATGGGTTATAAATTTTATAACATGATCAAAATTTTATCATTTTTATAATTTGATAAAAATTAAAAAAATTCATGTTTAAAAATTTTCTTTAACCAATCCCGTGTTTAAAAGATTACTAAATGAATAAGTTTAAATAAATGTTTTTAAATGATTTAAAATTATGAATTATTCATCAATTAATTTTATAATAGGATAAGAAAGTTAAAAATATATGTATTAATTTTTTTTTTGCTAACATAAATGTTCAAATTTTTTAAATAATATTAACATCAAAAAGGGTATTTTGGTCTAAAAAAAATTAAATAAATAATTTAATAGTTAACTAACTATTTGTATAGATAGAAATGGAATTTTAAAAATAGAGAGAATGTTTGTGTGGTATAACTTTTGATTTCATGAGAGATGTTTTCAGAATAAAAGGGAAATCTCTATAATTAATGTAAAAGAAAAGAGATTTTAATATATGTAAATGTATTATAAGAGTTTTTCTCCTAATTTGGCTCAATGTGGCTTGAATCCATATTAATAGACAATACTAAACACGGGATAGCTTGTTAAAAAAAATAGATTAAAAAATAACCTTATACATATCACACTCATTACGTCAGTTTCTTTTTTTTAAAGATATTTTAATTTTGAAAGATGTTAATTCTTAAAAACTATATTGAAAATAAGTATTTCTGGCTTGAAATATGTCAGGATATTCTAATAATTACCAAGTCTATTTATTTAGTATTCATACGGCGTACATGTTCGATTTTTGACGCAAGAGTAGCGATTCTATGATTATCATTGTATTCCTAATTCTCTGTAGTTATTTGTTGAAAGCAGAGCCTTATTTGATTTGATCAGTACCTTAATGCCCAGCAATATTTTCAGTAACTACTAGACATGATTCTCTCAATATTTAAGTAACTTCTCTTTTCTTTTATAACTATTGTAGACATATCAACTTCTCGGCACAATCTCTTAAATTCTTGTTCTGAAGGTAAAAAGAATAGCCATCAGCACGAGACAGGCTGAAAAGAAGATTGTCTCTCACTTTCCAGACTTCAGTTTGTAATCTTTGTTCAAGAAAGGAAAATTTAGAAACTCTTGAACTTCATTTCGTTGCAACACGAACAAAACGTGCAGCCTCTCTGGAATGAGATATTTTCTCGTTGCAATATTATCTTTAGGCAAGCATACATAAGAATTAGAGAGGATGTTTCAAACACAGTGATGCTCATGTGACTTCCATAGGAAGAACTCAAAAGCATCATGAAAAGCAAAAACGAAGGCATACATGGAAGCAAGAAAAAGTAGACAGATTTGGAGAGCTATTACACAGACGCTCTCTCCCCACCATGAAGTAGTTAGGCCTTCTACTTGTACCTCTGTTTCAGGTATTTTCAGGTATGCCTCTCAACTCTGGCCCCTCTGCTATCTACATACAATGTTGACCGTTGTTCTATTAGACAGTGTAGTGCTGCTGGATTGTGTCAATGTCCAGACCCTTCAGCTTCACCACTGACTCAACATGACCCTTAAGCGTGTGAAGCTCACGAAGCCTGAAAGCATAAGCACAAAAGAATGACCCTTATCTAGTAACTACAATTTCATCAAAATCTCAAAGGACTATGTTATGGTTGGTTACCTTGCAACTTCAGCTCGTCTCTTGGCTTGCTCAGCAATCTCAGATAGCTCTCTGTAACTGTTCTTGTCATTGAAGATGCTAGAAGTTTCTGGAGGTTGAAGTCCATGTAGGGTCCTCTGTGCAGTAGCCCATTGAGCCTCCCTCTCCTCCTTTCCATAGTCTTTCTTGGTGGTGAAGGCAGTCTGTGATGCATTTCAAAACAAATATTCAAACCTATCAAATTTCTGCATTGAAGAAACATTAGAAACCCAATCATCATACATACCTTGTTTTCTAGCAGATTGAGCCAGGCCTTGCCACTTAGGATGTAACGAATAGCGAACTTTATGAAGTCAAGTGGAACATAGAAGACAATACTGTAGAGCCAGACTACTCCAGCCCAACCCCACCCCATTCCTTTGATATTTGCAAAGCCCCATTTGGCATATACTGCTATTAAGGTAGCAACCTGCAAGACCATAAGCCCATAATTGATTCCAATGTTCTCTCATTGTGAAGAAACATGTAAGTTCATATACTTACCAACTGAGCAACAACGAAAGCACTCATTAAAAGCAATCCAGGGCGTTCAACATAGGACCAGCTACGAGAACGGGTCACAAATATAAGAGCCTGGCTCACTATGCTGACTTGTAGATACAAAGCAGCCATCATTTCATGTGGACTATCATTCAGAGGTTTAACTTTAAATTTGTCCTGGAATGATAGTTAAAGGTGTTGTGTTATAGATTCGAGTCTAGAAAACTATATATCTACTTGTTGGTAGAGTTGTATCAATTTCCTTTTCTTACTTGGAAGAAGGTAGTCTCTTTCATTGCCCAGAAAAATATGATAGTCATCAGTGCCAAATAACCCCCAAGCACAATCCCAGTAGCAAATATTTCTTTCAGTTTCCAGCTATCAGGCATGGGAGATGGCTTCACTCTGTCCTTTGAAATTGTCATGATTGTTCCTAATAGAACGGTGGATGATACGTCATATATCCATTTTTAATCAGCAAAGGAATAAAGTACTCTATGAGGAAGCCTTTTTCAGAGGTATCTTTGTGTAGAAACTTACCATCATTAAGAATGGCGATAATCAAAACCATGAAAGGAGAGAAGTCGAATTTCCATATCAGGGCAATAAACATGAAGCCAAACTGCATTTAGAAATAAAAATAATTCAAACTGATTCCCTGTCATAAAAAATCACGCTTAGCTATAGTCATTACTGAAGCTTTTACTTACCACTATACGTATGGTGATAGAGACTGCATAGATCTGCAATACAAGAAACTTGGTGTGAGGATAGTGTTGATTTAACAAGATAAAAAAAGGAAGGAAGGGAAGAGCAAAAGCAACTAACAGTGTAGTTTTTCATTCTTTGGAAAATAGCTCTACTTGTCAAAACTGCACTGATAATAACACTCAATCCAGGTTCTGTCAAGACAATATCAGAAGCACTTCTAGCGGCATCAGTGGCATCGGCAACTGCAATACCAATATCTGCCTTCTTCAATGCAGGAGCATCATTGACACCATCACCAGTCATTCCACAAATGTGCTTCCTCTCTTGCAACTTCTTCACAATTTCATATTTGTGTTCTATAGAGCACAGTAGTAGATAATATAATGGTCATGTCTAGCAAAAATGTTGAGAGAAAGGATTGCAAAATTGTTAAATTAAAGAGAATGAACCTGGAAATACTCCAGCAAATCCATCAGCCTTCTCAATCAACTCTTCTACAGGAAGTGCTGCAATATTTGCATCTTTATCTTGACCAAGCAAGGAAGCAGATGGGTACATATTTGTTCCCATTCCAAGTCTCCTTCCAGTCTCCTTTGCTATGGCTAGTTGATCACCTAGAGATTAGGAGGAAAAGCAGGACGTTAGATTAAGAAAGTTAGACCATAAATGAATATCCTTTAGAAGATACTTACCAGTAATCATCTTGACATTAACCCCAAGATTAAGAGCTCTACGAATGGTTTCAGCACTGTCATGCCTTGGGGGGTCAAACAGTGACAACAAGCCTACAAACTGCCATGGAGCACCAGGACTTTCTTTTGTTTTCTCAGGAACTTCCTGCAAAAGTAGCGTAGAACCTGTAAGGTTTTTGTTTGTCAAGTGAAATAATACAAAATCTTAACATGATATTATGCAAACTGTAAAAACCTGTCTTGCAACAGCAAGTGAACGAAGGCCTCTCTCTGCAAACTTGTCAATAATAGCATGTATTTTTTTCCTAGCATCTTCCCTTAAGTTGCACAGGTTCATGATCTATTAAGAAAAACAAAACAAAACATAAATGGCATCAATTAACCATAATTTCTCTCAATCAACATACTAATCCATCAGGTTACCTGCTCTGGGGCACCTTTGCTTGATCGGTGCCAAGTTCCATCAGCTTCGATATAAGTCAAAGCAGTTCTCTTGTCAACAGGATTGAATGGGAAGAAATGCACCTCTCTAATCCCGGCCCTTGCCTACATATTAGATAAACATGTTCAATACAATCATTCATTCACATGCTTAGTTTTGGTTAAGTTGAAGAGAAGTTAGACCTCTTTAGGGTCAGCAAGCGTTCCAACAATGGCACCATCTATGGCATCCTGGTTTTCAGTTCTAGAAGCCCTTGCTGCAAGAAGAAGCACATGATCCTTTTCCACACCCTTTACAAAGACCTCAATCAAGTTCTTGTCAACGCTAAGCTTGTTAAGGGTGAGTGTCCCGGTCTTGTCACTACAAAGAACATCCATACCAGCCATCTCTTCAATGGCAGTCATACGCTTGGTGATGGCACCTTGCTGAGAGAGCTTGTGAGAACCAATGGCCATTGTTACAGACAATACAGTAGGCATAGCAATGGGAATTCCTCCAATCAAGAGGACCAAAAGGTTGTCGATTCCTTCTCTATACTTTCTGTGTTGGATAGGATACATGACTATGACCTCAGCTAACATCCCAACAGCAATAGAGCAAATGCAAAAGTTCCCAATTGCTGTGAGAACCTTCTGGAAATGCCCAACTTGGTTGGTACTGTCCACAAGGTGAGCTGCCTTCCCAAAGAATGTGTGTACACCAGTTGCAATAACAACAGCTTCAATTTCACCTTGTTTGCAAGTTGAGCCAGAGAAGATTTCATCCCCAGGATTCTTGGTCACTGGAAGTGACTCTCCGGTTAGAGCGGATTGGTCGACCTTCAGCGGGTCGCCCTCAAGAAGGCGAGCATCAGCTGGAATGATGTCACCTAGTTTAACACTTATGATGTCTCCAGGAACAAGAATTGCAGCTTCGTCCTCAGTCCATTTACCATCTCTAAGAACCTATAGAAAGTAACTTTAATTTATATCTTATAATTCCTCAAATAACTAAAAACAATATACATGCTTGTCCCAACATTGCACTTTGGTTTTCTTGTTTGAAAAAAAAAACAATTACTAACCCTTCCCACTACTTTATCACAACATTATCATATCATTTGCTAAAGAAATATTATTCTATCTAAAGTTATATGAACTTTAAGATCATATTAGAAAGTGTAATACCCATACATGTACAACATAGCTCTTGGCATATTTAACTAAACTAAATTTTAATTTGGTAGCACATGCATCCAAAAAACACACATATTACCTTTGTCTTAGGAGCAAGACTAGCCATGAGCGCAGCAGCAGCATTTCCAGCATTGTTTTCTTCAATGAAACTGATAGTGGAGTTGATCACCAACAAACATATAATACCCACAAAGTCCTCCCAATCTGGGGGCCTTCCATCACCATTTGCAAGAGCAATCGCCATCACTGCTGCAGCTTCCATCACCCATGACAAAGGATTCCACATGAACCCAAGAAACTTGAGTAATTTGCTTTCCTGTAACAATTTTTACCCATTAGCTTCGTTAATCAATCATTGGAATGTAAAGTTGGGTTTTGGAAACATAACAAGCCATTGATCCAACCTTCTTCTCTTCAAGCTTGTTGGGTCCAAATATCTGCAGCCGGTTGGCTCCTTCCTCTGAGGACAAACCTTCTCTGGTACATTTCAATTGCTCAAACACTTCCTCTATGGGAATACGTTCCTGTAAACAAGTAACATTCGAATCTAGGATTATGTTTTGATTCCTTTCAAGACTGCCATTAGTATCTTCCTCCCCAAGAAAGAGTGTTGCAAAGTCAGTAACACCAACACACAAGAGTCAGGAACACCTCCCCTATATAATATACACTACACACCCAATAGATATATAATATATATACACTATATATATTATTGATATATTGAAAAGGAAATAAAAAATATATTTTATTAATTTATTAAAATATTTTTGTTCTTGATTAATATTAACTTTTTATAAAAGGAAAAGAATAACTTATTTATATTATACATGTTAATATATTTTTTATGAAATTGTTTGGAATTGGTTATCATAAAAATATATTTGCATAAATATAGATTTAATTTTTTTTATTTAATTTACATATAATATTAATTGAGAGTTGTTTAAGCAACATATAACTTTTAAAAGATCTTCGGATATTGATGTATTTTTATAAAATTTGATGGTCTATCCTAATTTTTTGTTCAAATTTCAATGTACAATGAGATATGTAAATATATTGAAAATACAAGATTTTAATATATTTTTTACAAAATTTTTTAAAATTAATATTATATATGTATATATGGTTTCACTTTGTATATATATTCAATTGTTAAAATATCATAAAATTATGTATAATTTGTCATTTCATACTTTTAAGTACAAAATTATTTTGAAAATTAATTGTGTTATCATAATTAAAAAAATATGTTAATAATACAAAATATATATTATTTTTCAAAAATTTGACCCCTACAATGTTTTAGCTACGTCCGCCTCTTGAATATATAGGAAGGCCCTAATTACAGTATTACCCGTACAATACAGAGTATAGAGAATGATGTATCATGACCTCCTCTTAAAAATATCTAAATACTGTGTCAGTAGTATTCAATGAAATTAGGTTCTCAAATTTCTTGATTATTAGTAATAATATAAAAGAAGTCAAGATCGAGTTTATAAACAGCTTAAAGGAAGAAAAGGAAGACAAAAGAAAAGGGACTTTAAAATATAAATTAAGAGTGCCAAGATGAGAAGTAATAATTCTAGATTTTTTTTTTGGTGAAAAAAGTTTCCAGAATTGATTCTAGGTAAGAAATGAATTTCAAATATCACTACAAAATTGAGTTCTAAAGTCTGTATTTACAATAAAATTCCACTTCCACCTTAAAAGAAAAGCCTAAATCTTTTTTCTTTTCTTGTTGGAAGACTGAAACTCAACAAATCTCCATGGCTTTTGACTTTTTGCATCGAGTTTAATGTCGAACAATAAAAAAGTCATAAATTTCTGTGATTTTCAGAGGAAAAACAAAAATCTCAAGATGCAGCCCAACTGGCCCCTGTTGTCAGTAACGGCATGCGTAATTCGGCGAAGGCCATTGAATGGCGAGCCAGCCAATCACTAAACCGTTGACAAGAGCGCCAGACAGTGTCATCGATGGGACATGTGCACTCTCTCTATATGTGATTGGCACGTGTAAGTAACGCGCAACAACCGCTCACAGCTTGGATAAGTGGGACCCGTTTGGTTAAGCTTAAAATACGGCTTCAAGTTTCAACATGGAATGGAAATAAACAAATTAAGAAAGTTGGTCCTTTTATGATCTCCAGGGAAATTCGAAGTAACCTTGAGGGTAAAATGGACAAATAAAACTGTGGACCCTATAGTGTCAGGCAGGGTCAGAACCGTTGAATGTGAGAGTTGTTATAAAGACGGTTAATCAGGCGGCTCTTTCTGTAATGAAAAGGCCAGAGGGGAGTGGAGTACCACGGCTTAGTACCTGATATTCCGTCTTTCCAAACAAAGCGCAGACACGGGGAAAAGAATCCAAGAGATAATAAAGTTACCTAATTAGAAGAATCCAAAATCAAAACTCACATACTTGACGAAAATTGGGGAAAGAGAAATGAAGCGTATTGAGCTCTCTACTTTATTATGTGTCCCTCACATGTTTGGGATCTACTAGGAAACTAACATGTTTGGTAGCAGAGAGAAAATGAAAGGTTTTTGTGGTTTTGAGGGGGGGGAGAGCTGAGCTGTGCTTAGAATTATACCAGGTATGTTTAATTAGCTGTCTCTTTCCATGCATGTTTAGCTGAGTCTGATGATTTGGTTGCTTATTTTTCTCATCAGTGATGAAAAGAGTGAGAGCTGGAAGATCTTATGCCGAAAATTAAAGAAAAAAAATTTTTCCCGAAACCTGCTTCCCAGAAACAGTACATCCGAATACTATATATGACAAGAGTGATGTTTCAAATAAAGTGTGTTGAAATGATTAAGAAAAGAGAAGTCAGCAAGCAAAGAGCTAACTTAGATGGCAATCATAATCATTCAGGGAAGAGATGTGGTTTGTTTAGCGTATAAAGCGCGCAGAGAGCAGAAGAGACAGAAAATGAACAAGAAAGCGTGTGTGGGGGAGAAAATGGGGAGGGAAAAGAAGAAATAATTAATATAGGGACGTACCAGATCAACAGCCTCATTCTTGATCTCCTCAAGGCTTATTGTGTTGTCTTTCCCCATGGTTAATCAAATATGGAACAGAGCAGACGCAGAATTGAAGGTATATGGCAGGGGATAGAAATAAGAAAATAAGAGAGGGTATATATAGAGAGAGAGAGAGAGAAAAGTTTAAGGGGTGATGTGTTTCCAAAGGAAAAAAGTAGGTGAGAGGGAAGAAGTAGGGGAGGGAGGGTCTGAGGAAGAAGAAGGATGAGGATATATATATATGAACGTGGAAGAAGGCTGCCTTGTGCCTCACAAATTAGACTTTCTCTCTCTCTCTCTCTTATTACGTGCGACTTGTCGCTTCCTTCTTCCCTACTTGCCACCGGACACTGTTGTCAACCATCATCGTCACTGTAACGTATTTAAAAAAAAAAAAGAAATAGGGAGAGCATTATTTACTCGAGTGATAAAACAGTTTTTCTTTTCTAACTTTCTTCCCATGTTTTATTAGACTCCATGCAATTTTCTTAAAATTTATATTATTTTACCCCGCCTTTTGCCCTTTGGGGATCCCACAGATACGGTTGAGGTGGCATTTTGCCAGCGATCTCTATCAAGGAAAGCTCACTCTCACAATAGCGTGAGTCAACAGTGAGAATAATGGAAAGAGTATTGGTGTAATGCTGAATTATTATTATTATTATTATTATTATTATTATTATTATTTAAAAATTTCCATCGATCTAATCTTTAGTTAACTTTAGTCTTCGGAATTATTAAATAATAATGAGGTGAATAGAATAGTCGCAAGAGTTGAAATAATTTGGCGCATCAGGCAAAAATTGCGTTTACCATGCTTGTCTTGGTGCGTCACGTTGGGATTGGTAAAGACGTAATAAGGAGGGATGGGACACAATAGTAGTCTCCACCTGGCGGATGATGTTTAAGCCCAAACGAAACATCTCCCTTTCATATAATACCATCAAAACTACATTTTTTTGGGAGGAAAGATAATTTAGAATCTTTATAGAAAAATATTTATAAATAAATAGTATTAATTTGAAATTCAGATGATTCAAGTTGAGAACTTAATTGGTTCAAATTAAAAATTTTTAAAATTAATTTTAAGTGAAAAATATTTTTACATGTAGATCCTAAAATGTCTTTATCTTTTTTTTTTTTTGTCAGATCAAAACAACATAACATAACATGCTTCTTATTCTTTATTGCTGTAGGACCCCTCTCCACATGATCCTTCCTTCACGCTCTCTATCTCTTCCTTCTTTCTTTTATTATTACCAAATTATACCTTTTTTTTTTGGTTGCTTTCATCAAAATCTGCGGTGAACCACGTATATATATATATATATATGAGTTATGAATATGTATTGATAATAATATTTCATCATGAAATATTTATGTGCGCATGTGTTTGTGATATATATAGAGAGAGAGAGAGAGAGAGGATTTGACTTTGTGTCAGTGGATTCCTCAATAATAAAAATTGAAAACTACTAACACGTACGTCGTCATTGAGGTCTGGTATCACTTGTATATTTCAAATTACTTATTATTATAAATTCAAAGAGGAGTGGAACTTGGACATAATCATTCCCCTTTCTCCAAGGATATAATTATATGACAATGAAAAATCCAATTTTATTTCGTTCTCTGCACCTATTATTCACTTCCCCAGTTATTGTAAAATCTCCAAATGGCAAATGTCAAACACTCTACTTGCCAACTCACATCTTTTTCATTTTTCATGTCTTCATTTTATTATTTATTTAAAAAACTTATAAAAATAAACCTTCTTTCCAATTATTCGAGATTTACATCGCAGCAAAACTTCAAAGAAATAATAAGGGGTCAAGGACCTTTTGGTCCTTAAGGTTTTTTAAAATTTTCAAATTGGTTCTTCTGTTTTCAATTTGTGCAAATAACCTCCTACAGTTTGATATCATTAATAAGATAGGTTTTAAGGTTTCAATAACCCAATAATTTAATCTCTCAATTTTTCAACGTCGCAGCAACACTATTAAAAAGAGCTTATGTGCCCTTAAGATGGGTTAATTAGACTATTTATATATTAGACTATTTATATAGTTGATTGAACTATTTTGATGTAACCATTAAAATGGGTTAATTAGACATTATTACAACCAATCATCTTTTAAAATAATCCAATTAGATATATAAATATAGTCTAGTCAACCCATTTTAATTAGTGTTTACATCAACACATTTTAACGTTATTACTATCACGTGAGAAGATTGAGAGATTAAATTATTGGGTTATTAAAACCTTAAGCCCATCTTGTTAATAATATCACACTACATGGAGTTATTTGTACAAAATAAAAAACACATGGACCAATTTAAAAATTTTGAAAAACTTTAAGGTCCAAAACGTCCTTTATCCCAAATAATAATAATAAAACTACTCATATTGATTGTGCATTTGATACAATACATATTTCTTTATACACGTGATAGTCTGACATTTCTCTTATTAATTTTTCTTTTAAAATATTCTAAAGCAACTGAAGAGAACATAATAATTTAATTTTTTTAGTTACTTGTTATGAATATGTTTATGTTTCTTTTTATATACTTATTAAAAAAAAATTTTCATTTTTCATTAGTTAATCTTTTTAAATATATACATAATTATATATATTTCTGATACTTATATTTTAAAATTTTAAATTTATTATCAAATTATCTTTCATAAGAGATTTTCTTATCTTAAAGCAAAGCGAATTTTGATATAGGTTTATTTTATATTTTTATATATAGGTAATTGATATTTTGATGAAAAGAATTACTGCATACATAAAAAAGTAGCTGAAAATATGTGAAAAACTTAGATTTTATAGCCAATAGAAGAAAAAAAATAAGGAAATAAAAATTTCAGATTGAGAAAAAAAGTATTTTCAAAAAATCAAAGAAACTTGCCTGTTTGATAGCGCTTTCTGTTTTATTATTGTCAAAATAGTTTTGTAAAAGTGTTTTTCAGAATAAGTTTTGGGAATAAGAAAATAAAAAAAATCTATTTAAATAATTGTTACTAAAATCATAATTAATAAGTATTAAATAAGTTATTCAAAATTTATAATTTTGCCATTAATTAGATGGTTATTTTGGATCTTTTATTATGTTTTCCAAAATAAAAATTGCAGAATACCTCAAAGATATTATGTGTTTTCTATTATTTTATTTTTCATTTTTTCAAAATATTTTATAAAAAATAAATTTATCACACAAGTTTTTTATTTTTTTATTTTTAAAAATAAAAAAATTATTATGAAAACATAAATAAAATAGGTTGTTAGATTTTATCATTGTTGTTAAAACCGGACCGGACCTGTCGGTTCGACCAGTCGGACCGAGAACAGGTGCCTGGTCCGGTCCGGTTATCGTATATGACCGGCACTGTTCAGAACCGGTGAGAATTGGTAGAATTGATTCTGAACTAGTCCTGAACCGATTTGAACTAGTTCTGTACTATTTTTTTTTTCAAATTTTTTTAAAAAATTATTTTTGATTTTTAAGATAAAATAACATCATTTTTAGTATAAATATATTTTTTTATATATTATAATATTATATAACCATTATTATGATATATAACTATTAAAAATTATATATTTACTTAATAAATAATAAATAATAGATTATTAATGTATTATTTTGAACTCAAAATATAATTATAGATGAATATTAACTTATTTAAATTAAAATATTGAGTTATAAAACTTATTAATAATTTATTTGTGGTGAATAATTAATTGATAATTTAATATTATTTAGTTTGAAACTTTAATTAAGTTATAAAATTTGTTTAAACTTACATTTTTATTTTAAATATATTATTTTAATCACTACCGGTCTGACCTCAATCGAATCATTGAACCTTGAACCAGTGACTTACCCGATTCAATATCCCACCTGATTTTGACAACATTAAATTTTATAGCCAATAGCAAACCGTGCGCGCGTGCTTGCTTCGTCATGTAGCGTGGATATAAGCAACATGCCATTGATGCCAGCATGCATCGTCCCTATTGATATAAAAAAAATAATGTTCCTATTATTGTAACGTTAAATGAATACGAATTCATGTGTAATATATAGAAATTAATTTGATTAATAATCGGCACCTCAATTATTAATTAATTAACTATGTATTTATTCAGCATTATTAGAGAGGAATCATTGCTCTCTTCTATAAAATTAAATAATGGGATTTTCAATTATCAACTCGTCTTACTATTGACTTCGATTTAGTTTAGTTTAATGTAGGAAAAGTTTTCGAAAATTGTGTTCAATCTGTAAGTCAAACAAAAAAGTTTTTAATACATCTATAATACCTATATATGGTTCATTCTAATAGGACAAAATAATTTTATGCATTAGTGTTATTTTCAATATAACATCAATAGTATTAATTAACACTTTATTACCAAAAAATGCAACATATAGTATATCATAAGCTTTTTTCCCCAATTAGCCCTCAATTTTGGTATGGGACAGATATGTAAAAAAAATATATTAGATAAAAAAATAATCTCACAGACATGTTTAAAAAATGAAAAACTACTCCACTTGAATAAAAAAAAAATACTAACACCAAGACATGTGCAACTCAAATAAATTGTTAATAAAAATAAAAGTAATGCGAAACTACCTTTTTTATTTTAAAAGCTTGAGTTATTGATTTCTGATTTTGTCTCAAATATTTATTGTGGATCAATTTTGTTATATTTGCCAAAAAATATTGTTCATGTCATCTAAATGTTAACGTCTTCATGTCTACCACTACGCTAGATATGTTGCTGCTCAATAATTTGCAGTTATTGAGGAAAAAAAAAAACAATAGACATGAGCTAGGAAAGGGAAACGGGGTTTCATTGATGATGAAATATACTTTCATTGTGCTTATACAAATAATTAAATGCCAACAAAATTCACTTTTTTTTTGTTATTTGAATAACCACCAATACAAGCCAAAACTAATAACCACAAACAAAAGTCAATTTTGATACCGTTTGCATTTTTTATGCTTGTATTTCTTGTAACAACTACTTGAATATTATATACATGTAAGAGTAAGACAAATCAAACTAATTTTCTTGAGCAAATTAATCTGGTAAAAAATATGTCTAAAATTAATATTAAAATTGAATTTGAAGGCACGACTTGACTTCTTTTATTTGTTGGATTTTAGCTACTTTTTTAATTGTAAACTCTTAAATTTAAGTTATGTGTTAGTTTCCCTCCGGCCGATTGACTCAAGGAGGCAATCGTGTTCAATGCTCATCACATTTGATAAATAACATGTGCTTGTCACAATTTGAACCGTTAGTTTAAAATTAGACAATTTAGATTTAATTTAATTTAATTTATATTTTTAATATATTTTTAATTTTTTAGATGCATAATTTAAAAAAAATAATTTTATAACTATTACTTTAAAAAAAAAACAATGTTATTATTTAAAAAATAAAAGATTTTAAATCTGGACCATCCAAATTAAATTGGATGATCCAAATCTCACCGGTGCTCATTACTATGATGACTATAAAATGTGGATTCCTTAAGAAGCAACTAATAATTATGAAATTTGTTCTGCAGGAGATCCAAGAGAAAATCACAAAGTTATGTTCCATTGGTAAAATATTACTCCTTTCAATTAGTACAAAGTATCATTTTAAAGTTTTTAACACAAATTAAGGAATTCATTAAATAATCTACTATTGTTGTAAATTTTAATAGTATATTTTACTAAAATACTCTTGACTTAAATTTGTTTAATACAAACCAAAAGATAATTGAGAGTATTGATAAAAGGTAAATTAGTTAAAAGTATAATTATTACTTTATTGATATTCTAAAATGATAAATATTATGAAAAACTTAAAAATCCTAAAATGATATTTTCTCTATTTTCTATTAGTAGGTATATTTTTTTAGCATTAAAGTTTTAAAATATAAGTTATTTTGTGAAATCTATGTAATATTTAATATTTGTTTTCCATTTTTAATTTTATTGAGAATACTCAATAAAGTTATGATAGAGAGAGATTAAAAGAGATACAATTAGAATGAGTTATAATTTAATAAAAATATTTTTAAAAAGTTATGGTAATTTTTGAAAATATTAATATTTTTAACTAATTTTCTAGGCACATATAAAGTAAATAAATATGACTTATAATAGGAGGAATAATTTTTATAATTTGGAGGGAGCATTTGATTAATATAATTGATTAAAAAAATGTGTCAACTTGTATATTATGTTTCCGGTTTTGGACTCTATGATTCATTATTCATACTTTTCGAACTGTGCAGTATATTTAGAGCCAATACTTTTGACCAACTTTGCATTTGTCTCTTTTTAAAAGGTTTTTTTGAAAAAATATTTTTATTTTAAAATATACTTTTAATAAAAAGACTAAAGAAATTACTTTTCCGGATGCAAACATACTTTCATCTCATAATTATTTTATTATACTTATTTTTATAATAAAAAGTATTCATATATAAATCATATTACAATAAATTTACTTTTATAAAAATTTTATTTTTATAAATTTCATTTTATTCAAATTTAAATTTATAAACTAAAAAGCATACACGAGCCTTTGGTTGCATTTTTATTGGAGACTGGTAATTAAAGTATTAGCAAATATTAAATTTCAAACTCATCGCTCGGATCAGACATTAATGGCACTATTATATCATTTGACTATTTAATATATTATCTCTATGATGTCAGAGGGGAAGAGCATAAAAACTCACTCTCTTTCTGGGTTGTTTTCAATTCTTTTGTGTATTGGGATATTTTGAGTAATAATCTGGACGGAAATTTGGGAAAAGATTGATTTTAAGTTATAATCTTTATGGAAATTTTGAACCAAGACAATTTTTCTCAAACTTCTCTAATGCCATTTTTGGCGTCATTAAGAAAAAAAAATTGATTCATGAAAGAAAACAGTACATGAAACTGTGAAGGTTCAAAGTTGATTAACGCCATAGGTAAGGGAAAGAGATAGGAGAATTGAAGTGATACTGTTCTTTTAAAATAATTATTAAATTTAAAAAACTGAGGTAACAAATAAGATTAAAATTAGTTGAGAAGGTGCATTTTTATTCCAGTAAAAGTACATATTCAAAGTACCTAAGAATTTCTCTACTATCTTAACAATAATGATAATTATTATAATTATAATTATATACTTCATCTAATTTTTAATATTGAATTCTTTTAATTGAATTATGTATATTAAGAATGTGAATTAAGATTAGTTAATTATATTAATTTTTAAAAAAATAACAATATTTTTTAAAACTACTCTTATTTATTCTCTTTTTTTTTGATAAATTAAATAGGGATATTTTATGATAATACATAATAAATACTATTTTATTTTATATTTTGGAAATGATGTTACATTTAAAATTAAAAAAGGTCATATTCTTTTTATGAAGTTGCGTTGCGTGTTTGCACAAATCACGGTAATCACCAAGCAGTTTTGTAATCATCTTCTTCGTCATTTCGATGTAAGTTTTTTGGCTAGATTGTGATAATGATCAAACCCTAATAAAATTTTAAATCCAATTGAGTCACAATCGTAATATGATTTACATAAATTAATGTGGTTTAGTGAAAAAACAAATTAGGTCATATCTTATCCCAACAGATTCAGCTTTTAAATTACTCCAAATATATAGATGTTGTCTAACTTGAGGATTTGTGGTGCCTACTCGTTTGTCCTTTTAGGGGAATGTCTGAACCTTTAGATTGAATACTTAGAGTGTGTTTGGATTAGATTATGTATAAGTGATTATAAGAATAACTAATTATTCATAATAGTTTATGAGAATAAGTGATTATATTAAAAGTGAATTGTGTTTGGATATTTTTAACTCATAAGTGAATTTGAGAAAAAAAAAAGTGTTTGGATATTGGAGTTTAAGTGATTATTGGGTAAATAATGAAAAGAAAAAGTGAAATAAGTGATTATAAGATAATAAGTGATTATCATAAGTTGGAAAAAGTAACTTATGGAAATAATCACTTAAATGACCATAAGTGATTATTTTGATAAGAGTTGTATTTGGAAATTGGCGGCATAATCACTTTTTTAGTTGCATAAGTGATTATTTTGGAAATCCAAACACACACTTAATCATTTTCTCTATGATAGAAACAACAATAGAGTAACAAATATATAATGGAAATAAATCTCTTATACTTGCAAGAATTAATGACGATCAAACAATCAAATATATAACAGAAATTAAACACCACAAACATATTAAAAAACATCAAAATTTTTACCAAGAAAAACCTCTCAAGGCAAGGTAAAAATCACAAGTCATCTAAACCAAAGAAAATAGTTCTACTATGATCAAAATAGAAATGCAATAGAATCTCAATCAAGTGGACAAATCATTGCCAACAGCCCTCCCAATAACCAAAGTAGAAAGCTTACAATAGAGAATTAAGAAGATAAAAAATTCCAAAAATACAGATTTAGTATGAATTGAATAGCTCTCACGCCAGACCACAAATGACAATCTAATTGTTGAAAATAATAACAAGATGTTTAAAACAAGCAAACAAAATTTCAACCCAATCCAATGGTTAACGAATTCACAAATAAATTTTTTCCATGATTGCTCTATTGATGTGTGAAAATAATATTTTTCTCTTCTTCTCTTTCAAAGTGGTTGTTCTAATTTAAATATGATCTTACTTTCATACCCTAATATGACCTCTCTCTACTTAAATAAGTGAAATATATAATGAGCTTTTAGGTTTGAGATTTTCTTCATATAGGAAGGAAGTCCACACCCAACATATCTTCCCCTCACAACTATGTAAAGATGATCGCCTATCCAACAATCTCACAACAGACTTCAAACTTCTATCTTGGCAGTGTCTTAGTCATCATATTAGCACCATTATCATCAAGATGATTTTTTTCCAACTCTAATATCTTAACATCCAAAACATCACATATCCAATGATACCTCACATCAATATGTTTAGACTTTGAATGGAAAGTTGGATTCTTACTAAGATGAATAGCACTTTGATTATCACAAAATAGCAAATATTTATCTTGAGTAAAACCAAGCTCTTAGAAGAATTTCTTTAACCATAGCAACTACTTACATACTTCAGTAATAACAATGAACTCTGCCTCTGTTGTAGACAAAACTACACATCTCTGCAACTTAGATTGTCAAATCACAGCTCTCCTTGCCAATTTAATTACATAACCTGAAGTAAACTTTCTAGAATCAATATCTTCAACCATATATGAGTTTGTGTACCCTTCAAGAGTAGGCTTATCCCCTGTAAAATAAAGCTTTATACTAACAGTACCATAAAGATACCTCATAATCCATTTCACAGCATTCAAATACTCTCTATCTGGGTTTGATAAAAATCTACTGACTGTACCAATAGTATGCATTGTATCTGACCTTGTGCACACCATTGCATACATCAAACTATTTATTGTAGATGCATGGGGAATCCTTTCCATATGTAACTTCTTCATTTCACTTGAAGGACTTTGTTTAGCACTTAGTTTAAAATGAGTAGCAAGATGAGTGTTGTGAACACTCTATTTTGTCCGGATAATTTTAAAAATATATATAAATATAATAATAATAATAAAAATAATAAATAAATAATAAAAAATACCAAAAAAAGAGAAAGAAAGAAGGAAAAGAAAAAAAAGAAAAGAAACAAAAAAGAAACAAAACAAAAAAATAATAAATTTAAAAAAAGGGTCTAAGAAGGGTTTTAACCTTGGGCTGAAATTGTTTCAGCCCAAGGTGGACTTGAGCCCATTTGGGGGCTCAGGTCCGAGCTCACCCTGAGCCCTAATAGAGGGCTCAGGCATGAGACAGAGAAAAGGGTCTAGGGTTCTGAAAGAAAAGAAAAAAGGAAAGGAGCCGCGAGAGAGAGGGGAGAGAGCAGAGAATGGGGAGCTGGCCGCGAGCGTGAGAAAAATCAAAGACTGGAAGAAAAGCTGGAGAGTAGAGCCACAGGAAAACTGAGAAGAAAGCGTGGAGATAGAGAGAAAAGTAGTCGGAGCAGAGGGAGTTGCGTGCAGGGGGACCAAAGACCAGAACCTTTCTGACCACAGGCATGGGGCTTCTGAGCTTTGATAGGGAACAGAGGGAACTGAGAAGCGACTAGCTGCGGGACAAAGAAAAGCAAACCAAAGGAGCCGCAGGAAAGCTGAAAAGAAAGAACGCAGAAAGCAGCCTCGAAAACATATGAGAACAGAGGGAGACGTGCACAAAAGAGAAGAGGAGAGGGAGGCGATGGCAGGAGATGACCACATGCTCAGAATTTCTTCTCCTTCCAGTTGCGGAAACTCTATAAAAGGGGCCGAGATGAGCAATGGCGTAGGGGAGGGGGATTTTTCTAGACACGAAAGAACCCTAGAGAAGAAAAACAGGGGAGGTCTAGGCAAGGGAAGAAAAGGAACCGAGCACGAACGCGATGAAGCCAAGGGCAAAGCCGTGCGTAAGTGGTGAAAGGGCAGATTATCTGGAAAGAAATTCGAGATTTATTGGGTCGCCTGGGTTAGTAGCCCGTTACAAGTTCCCTTTTCTGCCATGGATTTACTGTCTCTGTTCGTCATTTCCAAATTTTCTTAGTTAATTCTTGCATGATTTTACAAATTTCAATAGTTACCTCTATTCGTCCTTCACAATTTTCTCGATTGGTTTTCTCATGATTTTACATATTCTAATAGTTAATTTGCTCAAGTTAATTGCTTGATCTCAGATCTTGTTTCCATGTGCTTGGTTCTTGTGAATTTCGGTTGGGCCTGTCTATTTCTGAGAATCTCGGTTTGGTCCCTTATTGAGTAATGCACTGTTTTGGTTCCTGTTAGTTCAATTTGCTTGCTGAACATAAACCACATAATTGAGCCTATGTGTCAAAACGCTTAGTCACGGTTCCTTAAGTCCATAATCAACTAAAAGTGATGGGTTTAGGGTCTTGGGTGTTTATTCATACTGGGAGTTGAATTCATGCATCATGATTTAGCTCAGAAGAGGAATACTGGTATTCGATTTAAGAAGAAGCTTCGGCCCCCTGTTGATATTATGAGAATGCCTGGGTGAACGTCTATAGAGTGGAGACTGAGTCATCTCGGTTGCACCTTGTGAGTCTCCATGGTCCTCTTTCTATCCGAGAATGGCATGTACCTATGACAAGTGTTTGGCTGATATATGACTAGCCTAATTGAAAGTTAGGTTTTGTATCCATAAGAGTTTCTTGTTTGTGATCTCTGGACACGCTAATGTTGTCTTAGCATTCTTGAATTCATTTAAAGGAGTAAATATGTGGTAGGCATCGATACGATGCTTAACACAGTCTTCTGCTTTATGCTCCACTTTTACTTGAATTATATTAGTAACAAGGGACTTCTTTTCTTTTCGGTTATGAACTCTAATCCATTTTCTTAGGGGTTTGACATTGGAAAATCCATTATGAATACACTGGGCTATTGTCTTATTGGTTTGACATTAGGAAATTCGTTAAGAATATTTTCCATGGACCTCCTACAGGCTTGACATTGCAAAATTTGTTGTGAATATGATTTGGTGAAATTTCCTGAAAAATCCAATAACCTTCTCACTTTTAAGAAAATGTATGCAAAAAAAAAAAACTTTATTTTACTTGCCTAACTTCATTATTTATTTTTTTTACCTTTTGCATCGAGTGATACCACCGCAAGTATGGAAGTGTTAATCAGTAACTTATGAGTGATAAAGTCACCACATATGCTGGTTATTCCTCCTCGGTATGTCATAACTATATTCTAAATTCTTTTTTAACGCTTTTCTTTTTTTAAAAAAAAAGAAAAAAAAGGGTAAATATGTTATAATTCCTACCAAAGTTATTTATTTCCCTTCGATTCTTATTTACTCACTTGATGCTAATTGCCTCTTCATTTCATATATATATATATATTTTAAAAAAATAATAAATAAATAAATAAACAAAAAATATATATAATAATAATAATAACAAAATGATTGAAACCAAAATTATTTGTTTCCTTCCAAGTCGTTATCCTTTTTGTTTATCGACTCTGAGTGGTAACATCGAGGGTACTTTAAATATAGATCAGTAACTTGTGAGTGATAAAATTACCACATATGCTGATTATTTTTCTTCAAAATATATGTAATAATCACGTTTTTTTTAATTCCTTTTTATAAATAAATATGTGTGACCTTATTTGTTTTAAAGAAAATAATGATAAATTTGTACAACAAAAAAAAGTTATTTGTTTTCCTTTGAACCTTTTTATACCTTTTGTCTCGAGTGATACTACCACAGACATTTAGATATTAATGGTATATTGTAAGTGATAAAGTCATCATATAAACCAATTGATTTTATTTTGTAAAAATAAAATTATTTTTAAATATTTCTTTTTCAAATCAAAATAAAACGTTCAAAATCACAAAACACATATATTCTCTTTTAGGAACAAATTTAACCAAAAAAATATTCTTAAATGAAAAGAGCAAATAAGGGAAATTAATCTGTCTTTTACAAATTAAAACACACCAACCAATTCTAAAAATTGTTTTCTTTGTGGAAAGACAAATTATTTTCTATAAACCTCTCTTTTCAAAGAATATATATAATAAAAAATATCAACCCAGTGACACGCATTTTTAACCCGAACTACTTCGACTTTGATCCCTATTACAGGGTACGTAGGCCCCAAACTCTAATTCTGGGTCAAGTCCACTTTTGTAAATAAATAACATTTTCCTCTTATTTTATCTTTCCCAACTTCTCATATTTTCATTTTTTTCTTTATTTTCGTTTTTACATTTTTTCTTGTTTTTATACTTATTTTTGCATGTGAATGGTAAAAGGGAAATCAAAATAATTTTTAAAAGTCATAAAAATTACATGATCAACCTAAGGTAACCGTTCTTAGGAACGGGTGTTGTGGGGGTGCTTAACACTTTCCCCATTCACAATCATACTCCTGAACCCAACTCCGATTCGCAGACCATCTTTGTCCTTTTATGTCGGTTTTCCAAAATTTCCTTTAAAATTTTGGTGACGACTCCCTCCGAAATCAGCCCCATCGTGTGGGTCGATTTCTCTATTTTTCTTTACCTCCGCGTCATTCACGTCGCATTTTCGGGTGTGACAAGTGCTTATCGCCTTAGCATTTTTCATTTGAAACCTCTGCATCAATTTTTCAAAGTATTATTCCTGAGATAGCCAAAGCTTCTTTTCCTCTCTGTCATGCAAGATTTTTGTGCTAAGAATTTGATTAGCAGTTCTCATGTCTTTCACGGCAAATGACTCACCTAATTACTTCTTTAATCTATCAATCTTGGAGATATTTTTCCAATAATAAACATGTCATCAACATATAATAATAGGATAATGAAATTATCACTAGAAAATTTTTTTCCAAACACACAGTGATCAGAAGTAGTTTTCTTATAACCTTACTTATATATAATAGACTCAAACTTCTTATATCATTGTCTAGGAGCTTGCTTTAAACTATATAGGCTCTTTCTCAGCCTACACACATAGTCTTCTTTGCCTACAACATGAAAATCATCTAGTTGCTTCATGTAAATCTCTTCGTCGAAATCACCAATGAGAAAAGCAGTCTTTACATCCATCTGCTCTACCTCCAAATCAACAGTAGCAGTCAAACTCAACACAATTCTAATAAATGACATTTTCACCACATGAAAAAAAATTTCATTAAAATCAACTCCCTCTTTCTAACTAAAACATTTCACCATTAATCTAGCTTTATACCTTAGAAATGTAGAATTGCTTTCAGGCTTCACCATATAAATCTACTTATTATCCAAGGCCCTTTTACCTATAGGCAACTTTACCAAATCAAATGCGTGATTGTCATGTAAGGATTTCATTTCATCCTGCATTACATCCAGACACTTTTGTTTTTCTTCACTCTCCATAGCCTCTTCGAAACACTCAGGTTTTCCCCCATTAGTCAAGATCACATATTCATCAGAAGGATACCTTTTAGATGGTTGCCTTTGCCTATTAAACATCCTAAGTTGGACTTGAGGTGGTTCAGGTACATTATCTAAAGTCTCATTTTATGACTCATATTGTTCTTCAACATCATTTGTTAGAACATTCAACACATTTTTAAGATGTCAATCATCAGGATAGTTATGTTGTACTCCCTATTTAACATTACCATTATTAGAATATAGATTATGAATAAACGACCCCACTTGATCAACATCATACAGATTATAATATTTCACAGGAGCTATCTTCTTTACCTTATCAATGTCATCAATGGTTTCATCTTTTATGAACTTCACATCACAACTTCTAACAAGCTTCTTTTCAACAGAATCATACAACATGTATCCAAATTCATTTTGACCTTAACTACTAAAGATACACTATCTTATTTTTGCATCCAATTTAAATCTTTCATCCTTTGAAACATGCACTAATGCCTTGCAACAAAAAATAGTGATCATAATTAACATTCTTGCCAAACCAAATTTTATCTAGCACCTGACCATTCAAGGCAACCGCAAGACTAAGATTAATAACGTGCACTGTTATGTACAGTGCCTCACCCCAAAAATGTTCGGACAATTTCGCTTCAGAAAGCATACATCTAACTCTCTTAATCAATGTCCGGTTCATCCTCTACACTAAACCATCAAGCTAAGGAGTTCTAGGAGGAGTCTTTTAATATCTAATACCCTATTGCTTCCAAAAAAATCAAAGGGTTTATAGTACTCACCACCATTGTTAGTACGAATGCATTTCAACTTCTTACTTGACTGCCTCTTAACCAAAGATTGAAATTGTTTGAACTTCTCCAACACTTAGTCTTTTGTCTTCAAAGCATAGACCCACAACTTTCTAGAATAAATATCAATAAAGGTAACAAAGTAAATAGCACTACTAAAAGATTTTACTTTAAATGAACCACAAATGTCATAGTGCACCAATTCAAGTAACTCTAATTTCCCTAAGGGACGATGCTTCTTAAAAGATACTCTAGTTTGCTTACCAGCCATGCAGTGAGAACACTTCTCCAATTAAGCATTCTTAAATTCCAAAAGCACATTTTTTTCACTAAGCAATTAAGCCTTTTTTCACTAATATGACTAAGTCTTTGGTGCCATAAATTTGAAACCTCCATATTCATGGCATTTACACTATCTAACAATTAAAGCTTTTATTCAGTACAATTTAGATAATTTTCCCCTCTGACTACAACCAAGTTACCTTTTGTGAGCCTCCACTTTCCAGAACTAAAATAGTTATCAAAACCATCATCATCAAACTTCTAAACAGAGATCAAATTAAAACAAACATCTAAAACATGTTTAACTCTTTTGAGCCATAACTTCATTCCAGTGTTAGTATGTAAATAAATATCACTAATGTCAATCACCTTAACATCATCATCATTACTCATTTTTAACACTCCAAAGTTACCAGGTGTATAAGATGTGAAGAACTCCTTTCTTGGTGTAACATGCGATGCAGCACCACTATCTATTGCCCATATATTTTCATTTGAAATAAGATTAACTGATTCATACTCACGAAGAATAAGAAGATCTTCTCTAGTAGTAGTAATAAAACAATTATCATCTTTAATTCGCATGCTCTCAATTGATACAAGATTAACTAATTCATAATGATGAAGAATAAAAAGATCATCATCGGTAGCAATAGTAACACAATCATCATCATCCGGACCCTGATCTTTCTGCTTACCATTATTGTCTTTGTTTTCTTTTGAAAAAGAAAACAATGCTTCTTAATGTGTCACTTTTTATGAAGATGATAACACTCTAAATTCTTATATCTGGATTTAGACTTACTCTTACTCTTCTCTCTACCACATTTCGGTTCTCTTTTTTGACTTTTCTCTTGATTTTCAGTGATGAGCACTTCTGAATGAGATGAAAAATCATGTGTCTTCCTTCTCATTTCTTCATTAAGAGCACCATTCTTTGCCACTTGTAATGAAACAACACCATTAGGGATTGAGTTTGTAATTGAAACACAAAATATCTCCCAAGACTCAAATAAAGTGTTCAAAAGCTATAGTCTTAAAACTTCATCATCAAACTTAATACCCATTCCTTTCTGACAGTTGATCTAGGAACCCTTGAAATTCATTTAAGTGATCTGAAATGGAGGTCCCTACCTTGTACCTCAAATTCATCAAACAATTCAGCAAATATAATATATTATTTCCTGGCTTAGATGTATACAAGAACTCAATCTTCCCCCATAAAGTTCTCACATGTGTCTCATTAGTAATGCAATTATATACATTATCTTCCACATATTGTTAATAAAATCACACACTTGCTGATGTTCATAATCTCTCTCCTCATTAAACTTGGAATCTGGCTTTTGAGTAGCAAACATAGGAAGATGCATTTTTTTACAAATAGCAAATCTTCCATCTTACTCTTCCACAAATGATAACTAGTGTCATTTAAACAAATCATTATATTTGTATTTACCTCCATCATTCAAGCAAATTAAATAACCTCAAAATCAAAGCTCTGATACCACTTTGATAGAAACAATAATAGAGTAACAAATATGTAGTAAAAATAAATCTCTCTCACTTGCAAGAATTTATAGAGATCAATCAAATAAATATATCATAGAAATTAAATACTACAAACACGTTAAAAGATACCAAAAATTTTAATATGGAAAATCCTTCCAGGCAAAGGTAAAAATCATGGGTCATCCAGACCAATTAAAACAACTCCACTATAATCAAAATATGAATACAATAGAGTCTCAATCAAGTGCATAAATTAATGTCAACAACCCAGACAAAAAGCTTATAATAGGGAATCAAAAAGATGAAAATACCAAAAATACCGAGTCAATACGAATTAAGTATTTTTCATACCAAATCCCAAAACAATGATCTAACCGTAAAAATGAAGAATAAGATGTCTCGAACATGCTAACAAAATTTCAGCCTGATCCAATGATTAAAAAATTCGCAAATAAATTTTTCCCATAACTGCTCTGTTGATGTGCGAAAATAATGTTTTTTTCATCTCCTCTCTAAAAAACAACTGTTCTAACTTAAAATTACCTCACTCTCATATCCAAATATAATTATTCTCCAATTAAATAAGTAAGACACGTAATAAGCTTTTAAATTTGACATTTTCTCCATGTAAGGAAAAAGCCCACACCCAACATTCTAAACTATAGAGTGGTGATTAGAATGAATAATTTAAAAATTAAAATATAAATATATAATACCTTCAACAACTCAGCATTGGATTCAATTTTGGTTTTACCGAACTCAAAAGAAGGAAGTTTGATTGAAATTTCAATCTAAAAATAAATACATAAATAATATATAAAAAGATGTAAATCAAGTAATACATCATTTACATTGATGAAAGAGGAGAGTAGAGAAGGGTTCGAGGGTCCGCTTATCCAGACGGCGTGTTTGATGGGGTTAAGTGGGTGTTCACTTCTGTTGCACCAATCATCACACTTATCCAATCAGCCTTTCTTGTCACATGATACAACACATCACATCCCCATGCCTCTTCCCGTTGGGTGGTCGCTTCATTCTACCCACTTCTTATTTTAATTTTTTAATAATTATTCAGTCCAATAACAATTTTAAATTCTAACTAATTTGAATCAAATTATGGTTAAACTTATTCAAGGGAATTTTTTAAAAATATTTTCTGTATTTACACGATATCAAACCTGAAATGTCATATTTAAGCGATCTTTTCACCACTTCATATTTTATTTTGTTTTATCAATCCCTTCCATTCATTCTACTATAATAATGGATGATACCCTAATTAATAAGCTCACTAATATTAATATATATATATAATCTTCATTAATTATGTACTCCATTAGTACTTAATATATATATATAATCTTCATTAATATTATTTATGTGGGCTTGTGTTTCATGGCATGTTCACTCTAAAATTTCATGGCATATTGAATTTGTCCCCATTAGCACGGCATGGAATGGAATACAGCAACCATTTCTTACGGTAACACTACTGCCCTCACCATCACATCTCATGGCTCATGCCTTGGAACCTTTCAATTTCATTATCTTAATTCTTAAAATAACTATCCAGTCCATGTGCCAACATATAACTAAGACAGAAATTTTTACTATTTTTTTCCAGAAATTAATAAATTTAAGCCTTATTATCTTGACTTAAATCATCCGGCACGTATTTCTTTTTAATTAATTTATCACCCAATGTCCCTTGACTTAAAATTATTTTTTATTCATTAATGGTGGTTGTGTCAAATAGAAGGAATTTAATTTCCTTTAAGGAAAGTTAAGGATTCAAACCTTATGAATTAAAAAAAATTGTATTGGGAGAGATACCTCTAATTGGGCATAATAATGCTCAAATTAGATCTAACAATACCAGATATTTAATAATTATATAACAACAAAAATCAGTTTCTTAGTTCATCTAAAAAAAATCACTTTGTTATTCCTATTAAGTAATTATTTGGAGGGGCCTCTCACAGAGATAGAGGTGTTTGTTTCGCACGTGTCTATTTGGTGTTGATATTGAAATTTCTATGAAGACAAGTGTTCACGGGCAGGCCGAATTAGTAGCGTCCGCCTCCTTGATTTAATTTTAATTAACTAATTAATTAATTCACATTATGATGTATGATTGATTGTTAATTTATGCAAAGGTCAAATATGGGATGATTCCTCTAACGACAACTTACATATTAATTTATTATTCATTTTCTCTTTCAACGTCCCATTTGCCTACAACTACATCTTGTTGTCACTTTTAAATGAAATATATAATTGTCAGTATATTGGTAATAATCATAATGATAGGCCTCCATTTGTTAATGTGAAAGTGAAATTGGGGTCTAATTAATGTGCATTAGACAGCAAATTAGATTAGACTATCAAAACTAATGCTTTTATATTTGATTATATGGATTTGCATGCTCATTCATTACCGCTTAAGCTAGGAAGATTAATGAGGATTCCCATCTCCAAATTATATGCAAGGAAAAATCAGTTACTGGGTGAATCGTGGAAATATGCTTAGGCCAAAAAAAATAACTTATATATTATAAATTCCATGTTAACTGAAATTGGAGAGAGCTAATGAATTTGGATCTCATAGTACTATGGGCTAATTATTGGAGATATGGAAAGTGGAAGGATTAAAAAGGTTTGGTTTGACTCGACTTAAATGGAAGCAAACCAAAAACCAAGATGCCTACTCTCGTATTTGTGGTTGGTTTTGTTTGGTTTTTGTTTGGTTTGGTTTAATTTGTTTCAATCAATTTTCTTCAATTTTAAACACCCAAAATGTTGACAAAATAAGACACAAAATATACTTTAATGTTTTCAAGAAATGTGATCCTTTTATCTTTTTTCCTGTATTTAAAAAATAAATAAAAAATAAAAAATGAGTGGACATAGGAAGTAGTGAGGGCTTAACTTCACCTGTTCACCGCCTCAAGAGATCCTCAACTTAAGAGGATTCCCATCAACTTTTAAACCGCAGTAATAGCATAATCAAGTGGAAATAAATTATGAGACAAGATAACAAATTATATTTTTGCCTACTCTCTATTTCACACACACATATATATATGTTGGAGAAAAATATGAGTAAAAAGTTGAAACAAAATTTGCATTAAATAAAATTAGGCTAGAGAAAAGCTAAGTAAACCAATGAACCTAGTGTCTTAAACTTTAATATTTAAAGAAAAAAAATAGTGGTATTAGAATGGAGATTTGGCTCGGCAAAGTCATATTGAGGTGGGCCAAATGGATTCTCACATGTGAACATAGTGGTAGTAAAGGACTCAATTGTTAGATGCAATCTTATGGAGGTAGATACAAATGGATGAAACTACATGTTTCATGTTGTGTCTATTTGAAGCAAATGACTTGTTGATTAGGTATAATATAATTGTCAAGGTTCAAAAATTCAGATCGGACATTGAACCGATCAAGACATTGATTCAAGGTTCAATAGTCAGATTAGAGTCAAACCGTGGTCGGACTGGTTATGAATAAATTAATATATTTTAAATAATATGGATGAAAAATATAAATGATATTCATAGAATTAATACTCAAACTAAGATAAAAACAATAATTTGATATAATAATTAACTAACATTTATCATAAACATTATGAGTTTACAAATTTTATATATTGTTTTAAATTAATAAACATGTATATATTAAATATTACACTCATATAATAAGAGGAACTTGCAACTCAGTGATGGGGTGGTATTCTAATAATCTAAGATTGTGGGATTGAGATGTAGTCTTTGCAACTTTAATTTCTAATAAACCTATATATATATAATATTGCATATATATATATATATATCAAAGAAAGCAAATGACTCAGTGTTGGAGTGGTAGCTGACAATTCTACCGGTTCATACGCAATCCGATTATGGCCATATTTTAGATTGGACCAGTGTCCAGCTCTCTAGTTTTTCAGTCGATCCAGTGTGATTTTTAATATACTGATAATTATATTGAGGCGGGCTCTTATGAGTATATAGTAGCGAGAAAAAGAGAGAGAAGAGAATGTATTTATGTGAGTACGTTTATGATTAAATAATAATTTTTTGGTCAATTAGCATAAATTTTCCTTGGGCAAAAGTCAATTAACCTAATTGAGTATAGCAATGATGATGCTTTATTCATTGTCGATTCATAAACATATGTGTGTGTGTGTGTGTGTGTTTGTATATATTAAAAACCAAACGTCATGCTCACTTTTTTCTCTTGATCAACATTTTGGGACATAGGAGGATAATGTATTTTTAAATAAAATGGCAGGCATTTACTTTTCGGCTGAGGAAAAGGCACATTTATTTGGTCCAATTTGTGGGTACCCCTATCAAAATGGGCAAATGAATGAACTGGTAAAGAGGCGTGGCCCACCCACACAAGGCACAAATTTTGTATATGGAGCAAGTCCACTTAGACAAGATCTACTTTTTTGACTCAGTATCCGAAGAAAAATTCTTTCCTGTCAGCAGCGATACTTCCAGTCTACACCAAAAAATTTATACATATTTTTTAAAACTAATTGGAATTATATAATTTTTTATTTTAAAATATATATACAAATATTTCTTTAAATAAAAGAATTATGTTATATTTTAATCTAACACTAAATTTTTTATTGAAATACTCTCATTTAATTTTTTTAGTTTTAAAAAGTGAATATTTAGATTAATGCAACAAAATATATTTCAATTAAAATTTAAAATTAAATTAAAATGTGTGTGTGTATTTCAAACATAAAAATAACTATTTTAAGAAAATTGGAATAAATGTTGCAAAATCATAATGTGATCAAATCCTTATCCACAGGACAGGAGCAGGCTGCGCAGATGGCAAGTTGTAGCAAGGAATTGCATTGAACTCTGTGTGTGTGTTCCACAAATAAGATTGCATTATCATACAATATATTCAAACTATACAGAGACTGCACGAAAAGGAAAGTTTGATGGAACTTAATTGAATTTTGTTCCAACTGTGATCTCCTCTCTCTTTTTCTTGCTTGTCTTCGTCATTCAGATATTCCATTTTAACATTCAATTCAATTCAATTCAATTCAATTCAATTATGCTCCAAAACCCATAACTATCAGTCTCTTTAACTTCCAACTCAACCAATTGAATTAAGATTGTCCAATTATATATGCTGTGTTGCTTCATAGTCTTCCTTTAATTAAAGTCAACATAATTTTTTCAACGTTAAAGCTACATACAAATAACGAGGAAAGCTTCGTGCAAATGTCAGTTAGTCAAAGCAGATATTAAAAATGTTTTTTTAAAAAAATAATTATTTGTGCATGCCATTCGACAAGATTAAGAATTACTCTCTCTTGACTTTAACATAAGATTTTTTTAACCGAATCTCAATTTATCCAAAAATTTCAATATTTTTTCAAAATTACCCTTATTTAATCTTTTTCTTTTTAGATACATTAAATAAGGGCATTTTTTAGAAATGTATAATAAATACTACCTTGTATATTGTAAAAATTCTTATATTTAGGGCCAGAATAAAAGATTCTATATATAGGATAGAAGGAAATATCATATAACATATGAACTTGGATTCAAATTTTCTTGAAGCCATCCGCAGTCTTGCCCAGGGGTATCTCTCAAGAAATATGAATCCAACGTTGTCAAACCAACATGACACTTGAATGTTGACAAGAAAGATCCCTAGTTGAGATGCAACAATTGGGTAGAAGTAATCCTTTCGGTTGGGCCTCAGCTACTATTCCTAGCATGCCATTCTCACGTTGCTTGTTACGATTGGGGATGCTTTTCATTTGTTATTAAGAAAAAAAAAAGACAATCAAGGGGTTATCTACCAGTTGCTTAAATTTGAAGAAGTTATTTACCAATTCACTAATCACATTTTATTAATAAAATAATAGACTAGCTAGCTATGATAGATTAACGGTACAAATTTAAAAATTCAAATGGGTTCATTATTAAGTTCTAAAGGTCAGATTAGCTGCACAAAAGGATAAAACAGAATTTACGTGCAATTTAACAAATATTTTAGTTTTTGACCCAGAATAATATTTTAAATAATCTATAAGATCAATGAAAGTAAAGTAGGAATTATTAAGATAATGCTTCAAGGAAACGGAACCATAAAGTCATTGACGTATTAGATTTTAGCAGATAGAACTGCTCTAGATAGATGTAGGAGAGGAATTACTGAGACTGCTTTTATTATAATTAACAAGAAGTTAAAGCTAACACGTACCTGATGAAGCATTTTGATAAAAATGGCTTCTTTTTTAATTTTAAATATGATAAAATACTCACTGCTAGTTTCATTTGTTTTTATTACCAATCACTGAGATTAGATTTTATAAAATTTTTTCATTGTTATCGGCAAATCGAAAAATGATAACCCATTTGAAAGCATGTGCTGATCCCAAAAATAAAAGTACGAGATTTAAATTTGAATACATAATATTTTGATTTAAAAAATAAAACAGTCCCATCAGACTTATATAATAAGTGGATAGTAAATTTATAATACATTAATGATTTTATCACTGCAACAATTTAGAATTTTTTCCATTCTAATCTTTATATCATTCTCTTTTTAAATTTCACACTGAAAAAACAACTCCAAAAAATTGTAAAGCGAAAACTAGTTCAGGTTATTCTGAAACAAAAATATTAGATCAGAGTTAAAATTAACTTCAAGAGATTATTTTTCTTTCAAAATAATCTGCATTAAGTAGATGTGTAATTTTTCTTTCACAAAACTTCCTCCCAAATTTTTTCATAATTATATGATATTCAATATTATTAATTAATCTAAATTCAAGCCAACTTGAATCTTAAATAAAAATAAATTCTCCTAACATAATGTTTTTAATTCACAAAATTTAAATTTAAAACGTTACTTAAAAAATATTAAATCACGTTTATGTGACTGGACCAGCGTACTAACTTCCTCCTACGTCATTAGCAAACAATATGGAGCTTTCTTTGTAGCAGACGTCTTGCTCATTAACAACGAAATTTTCAATTTACTATTAGCGGTCGAAAATTTCGGCTTGTCTTCTCGCAAGGGTCGTTGGACTATTATAATAAATTATATATATGGATTTAGATGGTTCCACTAAAACCAAACTTTTTTTATTCACAGAACCTGACTATTTATAATTTTTACGATAAAAAAAGAGCAGAGACTACACACTTTTTTCTTGTGATAATTTGTACTTTGTATTATAAATATTATAAAATATTTCTTGATAACTATTTATTGCTGAATTTCAAAACCAAAAAAATAAATAATAAATATGGGAAATACTTGGCATACTTCCTGAAAAATAACTTTTCAATGACTATATTATAAATATTTACTGATATCCATTTACTGTTGAATTTTGAAAACAACAAAATAAATATCTAATTTGGAGGGGGGGAAAAAGAGAGAAAAACCTCATATCTACTTCTAATATCCTTGCAGAATAATATTTCTATAATACTATATATCTCTAATTCTCCTTTTTATTTCAAAAAGATAGTCCTATTAAAGTTTTGATTTTATTTCATAATTATCATCACTTTAGAATTTCAATTAAGTATCAATTATTATCATTTTATACTTCACTAACGAAAATAATGGAGAAAATAATATCCAGCGAAAAACCATATCTCTAATATAAAATTATTAAGATATTATTATATATATTTTAAGTACTACTTTCACTAGTTTCTCATCTTTCCCAATCAATCAATTAAAAAATCTATGGCACTTTATGCCTAGCAAACATGGACTTTCCTCCACCTGTTTTCCATATCATATAACCAATACAATTTTGCATTCTAATTTGAATATCGTGATGGCGGTCTTTATTTTCCTTTCTATATACTCTATACATAGCATATAGGACTTCGCATTCTTTGGATCAGCTAAACATCCGTGTTTATTATTCATTGGGTCATTCATGCAATTTCTTTTTAACCTACGAAATAATAAATGCAGGATAAAGGTTAAAACTGGTTGATATTTATTGGCTGAAAGAAAAACAGATTTAAATATAACAAAATATGCTAGTGTATATAAATAGCATTAGAAAGTCGATCAAATGGCCTAATGAGAAAACATAAAACTCCTTGCAAGTCCACTTGTCCAATAAAACAAATCAAGACTTCAATGCTAATCAAATCAACTTAAATTTCTCAAGCTCCAGAAATAGCTCAAGCAAAAAAAAAGAAATCGACCCCTTCCATCGCAGAAAAATTAAATTATAACAAGTTAACAAGCATGAGCATATTTGAAAGATGCCATAAATAAATGAAAAACTTCAAAATGGCCATGTCAAGTGCTTTTACAGGTCGTACATATGTTGAACTTCTAAAAAATCTTAAATATGGGATTGCGTCTGTATATGAATTTAAATAATAGCCAACATCACTTTTAATTCCTCATATTTATTTCTCCTATTTCCGTCTCCATTTTCTTCACCTTCTTCAATTCCCAAACACAAGCAAAAAAATTGAAAACGAAAACAGAAAAGTTATTCAGCGGGTATACTTTTGTAGCGTGAAAACCTTCACAGGCAGAAAAAGCTACTAACGCAGTATACATATACTCGGATGAGGTGAGAGGACAAACCTTTAGAAGGTTCAGTCTTGAGGTTTCATGGCAGGGAATAGGAGAACCTCCTGTTAGCCCAAAACATGAAAAGACCGTAAGCAATGAGTGATTGCAAAGACAAGAGGAAGAGAATGAGAAACAAAAACCTTAATATTCTGTGAATCAGTCAGCAACATGGTCAGCCGATCAATGCCCAAACCCCAACCACCAGTTGGTGGCAAACCATACTCCAAAGCCGTACAAAATGTTTCGTCTAAGGCCATTGCCTCATCATCACCTGATTGTCGATCCTGAAATTCAAAGCATATATTTTGAATAATTTTTTTAGTCGAATTCGGAAAAAAAATGCCAACCATTCTAAACAGAGACAATTATGTATAACGGAGTTGTATGTCACAAATCAATACCTTGAGCTGTTCAGCAAATCGCTGACGTTGAACTACTGGGTCATTCAACTCAGTGTATGCATTGCAAAGCTGAAAAGTAACAGACAGCCATATGAAACATGGATTATGTAGCCGCTAACGCGTTCAATTCAAAATTATTTAGCAGACGATCCTAGACTAACTTCATGTTTATTGACAAACAATTCAAAACGTTCCGTCAGGCCTGGTTTTGATCTGTGCCACTTTGCCAAAGGACTCATTATCTCTGGATGGTTTATGATGAATGCAGGATTCACACACGTTTCTTCCAAAAAGTGCCCCACAAGCTGCAGTATGATAAACATAGCATCATATAGGATACAGCTCAATACGGATTAAGAAATCCAGTAGAGTAAGTATAAGTAAAAGAACACAATTGAGCAATAAGAGAGTAGACATGCGATTTCCAATGTGAAATGGACTCATTGATGTCACAATTCTAACTTATTTAGATGCCAAAGCTTATTAATAGGAAAACTATGTAATAAAATTATTATATTTTATTGAGGTAATGACCACTTGTTTCACAAACAAACTTAAAAGTAAAATACACGCACATACACTTCTAAACCTTTTCTATCCATTTTCTTTTTCTTGGTGACTGGAAATAATGTATTAGCAAATTTTGGCAAATATCCAATCTATATCATCCACAGAACCAAAATACAGCAGGATAAAACTTTTTTATAATATCTGAATTCTTATCATGTTTTTTTTTGGTGAGATCTTATCATGTTGTTTAATTGTGGATTCATCAGCATCAAGACATAAAACTTTCTCATAGACACTACATGTAAAATACAACTGATGCTTATTGTCACTGTAAAAGTTTTGCCAAAACAAGAATCGTGAAAATAGGGGGGGAAACTATATTCACACAATAATGACAAGAAAGGAGAGTACTTTATCCAATACACGAGCTGTTGTTTCAGGTGGAGGGCATTTGATGTCAAACTTTAAGCATGCATCCTTCAGATATTTATTAGCTTCCTCACTGGATAAGTCCTTAGGAATACTTAGGCCTGCCATCTTCTCCAATTCCTCTATCATGTCAATCCTTCTGTAAATATCAAAGCATCCAAATGAATCAATAAATTAAAAAATACAATTTAGCCACAATTGTTGACCTTCAAATATGCAAGATTTACCTGAAAGGTGGTGTAAAGTCAATCTCAATTGGATCCTTATCAATCCCATTTGCATGATATTTGATTTTATAGCTTCCCTTTGTAAGTTCCTTAACCATCCCTATTTGAAGGTTTTCCACATCAGAAGATCAACCAGATAACTTGAGGAGAATGTTCTAAGATAGATATCAATTCACGAGAAGCAGATCTTACCACTCAACATTTGCTCCGTAATCTCCATCACGTCATTATAGTCCGCATAAGCCATATAGAACTCACATGTAGTGAACTCAGGGTTGTGTGTCAAATCTATTCCCTCATTTCTGAATTGCTTTCCAATTTCATAAACACGGTCCAAACCACCAACAACTAGCTCTTTAAGATAGAGTTCAGGTGCAATTCGCATGAACAACCTCATGTTGAGTTCATTGTGATGGGTTACAAATGGACGGGCTGCAGCTCCACCAGCAATCATGTTCATCATTGGTGTTTCAACCTTAGAGTGAAGGTAAAGCAGGTAAATGAAAGGGGGGAAAAAGGCAATAGGAAGCAGCATTAGCACACCAAGAGTGAAAACAAACCTCCAAGAAATCAAGGTCATTGAGGAACCTCCTAATGTAAGAAATAATTTTACTCCTGGTCTTAAATATTTCTCGGACCTCAGTATTCAGCATCAAATCCAAATGACGTAATCGATATCGTGTTTCCTAGAAAAGAGATATTTAAAATGAAAGTTAAGAAATCAATATTGTTCATCTGCATGATAGAAAGATGAACGAAACAAGAAAATGTTTTGTCCAACTTAGAGATATAAAGAATGTACTTACTTTAAGCTCAATCATTATACGTAATAAACAATCAGGCTTAAAATTTGCATCACAATAGATTAAATTTTCCAGAGAAGTCATGTGCAACTCATTAATTATTGGTCATGGATTTAACAATGATGATGATGTGACTTGCAAAAGAGCAAAGATAAGAAATTTTTCCTCAGATTTTAAATTGAACCAAAGTAAAATGCTCCATCAGATGGTTTAAGAACAACTATAGGTTTTCAATTTTTTTAAAAAAAAAAAAAACATGTCCAAGAAAAGTTTGTGTTAGAATAATGAGGAATTTCACGTTTGCAAGGTTACAAGAAAAATGGAAGACAATTATTGCTTCCAGCCGAAGTATGCAATAAAAATCTATTTTCCTGTACTAGGAACCTAGCAACCAAGTTAATAAACGAGAGAGAACAATAAAAATGACAAAATAGACACATTAATTGGGAAAAAAAATCAAATTACAATACAGCTACCAATATACGCTTAAAAAGAAGAGAGGGGGGGGGGGAATGCACGCACGAACACAGAGACAAGGGTGATTTCCAGAACTTGAGTACAGCACAAAGGGCACATAAAAGAACAAATCAAGAGCTGTGAAAGAATCCATCTTAACACATTTTATGCTTAGGATACCTGATCCTTTAAAATGTATGCTTCCGGATTCCTGGGAATTCCAGGCGTCCATACATGTTTCTGCATGTTGTTAAAGAAGTAGCAATGTCAATATATATGAACCTCAGCAGGATTAAAGATCAAAGGAAATTATATTCACCTTCAAATTTGCATTATCAGCAGCAGCTGCAGATTTTTGCCTCGGCATCATATGGAGACAATGAGACAACAATATAAAAGTCTCGGGGAAAATACTTAGTTCTCCCTTCTTACTTTTCCCTGGGATTAAAAAAGGAAAGAATAAGAAATTTATTCAGAGTGCAATCTGGTAGAGTGAATTGTAACAACAAAAACATCAACATCAGAAAAGATAAGCCTCACTACATGCCTCTATCCCTCTTTGCCAAACACAAGTACAGATGGCATGCCTTTCCATGTTTACTGATTAGGTAATACTCAGAGAAATACTTGCACTTGACATGATTTTAAAAATGTGCCAACAGTAAGGCTCAAACATAACTTTCCTATCCTTTCGATTGACACCATTTTCTTGTTACATCAGGACAATCTGAATTTGAACCCTTGACTACCACCCACACTCCATCCTACCCTTACCACCTAAGTTAGCTTCAGGTGGTTATTGACACCATTTATTTCATTTGAAAAACACTATTTAATATGGTAATTATGCATATTATTATGAAGGAATGCCAGGGAATTACACAGCATGAAATGAAATGAAACCATCTCACATTACCGAGAAAAAAAATAAATAAAAAGGAAATCATCCTCAAAATATTTCTTTGCTCTGAGTTCTTATTCTGTTTCTATGTGATGTATCAAAATTTATTCAATAACAGCAAAAATTTTTCTCCTCAAAGCAACTATTATTTGTTATGGCCTCTAAAGAGTAAGACAGAATTTTATGAGAAAACAAAAAACCATAAAAAAAAAAGAAAGAAAGAGGGAGGGGGGGAGAGGGGGCGCAGAATAGTGGAGCAAACTGAAAGATGTATCCCAAACCTGGAAAGCCAGTGATACCAACAATATCACCACGCTTCACATTAGAATGGAACTTGGAAAATCCAGCCTCATCCAAGTCGGAGTTTCTGCACCACAGTAATATAAACTGTTTTAGTCCTGTTAAAATGATAAAACACGAGAACCATAGAGGAAAAATAGAACCTATATATATGAAAATTGCCTGCCAAATGAATTAAAAATATAAACTATCAGAATATATTATAATTGATTATAATATGTTCTGAGATTTTAGAATATAGAATATATTATAATCAATTATAATATATTCTAACATAACTTCGTCAACTAAAAGACCATGCAGCAGCAGCAGCAAAGAGAAGAAAATTGCTCTGTGACTCAAAATCTAACATAACTAAATAGCCTATTTTTATCTAAATTAAGAAAAATAGTTAGCCCTATTGAAAGACAGCACCATACCACTGACAACTTGTTTTACTCCTGTTATCTAATTTACCAGAGAAACAAATGCAAAGAAATTTGCATTGGCATAAAAAATATGATTTTTCAACTTGAGACACTACCATTCCAACTGACAAGAGGCTTAACACAGTTTACATGTCCTAAAGAGTGAGAATTAAATTGTATGACCGGACCTCCATGTCATATCATTTCATATTTTTCCCACACTGTATCATTTAACATGTGCACTGGTCCTTCACATTAAAGAAACATCAATTTTGAACTGGTGCATGTGCACTCGTTCAAATCACCACCTTCATCCCAAGATGATTCATTAACATATATGCCTTTAGACATCAGACATAGCATATAAATTACAATAGAAAATTCATTATCTTATGCCTTTTCACTTCTCAATATATATGATCTTAAGGGAAAGGGCAAAATGTTCAATACCTTGCATCAGCCATAACCTGCACTTTGAAACCACCACCATGCAGATCATAAAAGACTAGCTTTGCACCCGATGACCGTTTGTGCATAATTCGTCCTGAAAATGCAGAATGCAAAGAATCTAGACATCAATACATAAAGCAAACAAAATGCTTAAAAAAATAACAATGAAAACAAATATGTCATTACCAGCCAAAGACACGGAGACATCCTCAAGATGCTCCCCATTGCCCAGTCCCCCATATTTATCAATGTATTCACTAATAGACATAGAGACAAAAAACTTGTGTGGATAAGGGTTATGTCCTTCAGCCTTCTGAGCTGCAAGATACTTCAGCCGATTTTCAAGGTATTGCTGCAAGGAAAACAAATGAAAGTCCATATATGGCAGTACATTAGGAAATACTGTAGTGACAAGACCAGAACTATACCGTAGGGTCCATATCTTCATCATCAGCAGATGCAGCTTTGTTAGATTGGGCACTTTGCATTTCAGCTGCCTGAAAATACAACACGAATGTTATTTGTGTTAGGATGTCCTAATTAGCTGATCCACTATTAAAATGCAGAGATAGAGTCACATAATATTCTGGCATGTCTATGAGAAACAAGCCTCTTTTATCAATCCCCGCCCAATAGAGGAAAAAAATTTAAAGAGAAAAAGATTATCCTCAATAAGGCCTTTAACCAGTCTATAGGGCGTAAAAAGCACAAAGAAATAAACTGGATAACCCATATATCTCTGAATATAAGCCTAAGAATACTGCCAGGCAACTTTCGATCAGAGCAACTACTAATGGTTTGTTTGGTTTGAGGGAAATGGGGGGAAGGGGAAGGGGAGGGAAAATGTTATTAAAATTTTCCCTCCCCTTGTTTGGCAATCACGAGGGGATAAAATTTTCCCTCCCCTCCCTTTATATATTTTCCCCCAAATTGGGGTAATTTGGGAGGAAAATGTGTTATTGTGTTCAAAATGATCAAAATACCCTTTATTTTTTCATTACTCGACCACATAATATACTGATCAGTCTTGTCCTTATATTAACTTAAATAAATTAAGGGTAAAATAGTCAAATTATAATTATTTTCCCTTCTTTCCCCCTCCTAATCCAAACAAGGTAAAATTAAAATCCTTCCAATAAAATCCCTCATTTTCCTTCCAAATGAGATAAAATTAAAATTCCTTCTTTTCCCTCCCCTTTCTTTCTCCCTATTAAAATCCCTTCTCTCCCTTTCCCTCCTTTGAACCAAACAGACGATAAGACTTGTGCTTGTGCTACAGGCGCATCGTAAAGAGTTGAAATTCACAGAAGCAGCTATCAAAATCACCCAAAAGCAGAGAAATGATAATAGTTTACCAGCGTTTCAGAAAAAGGAGTACCTTTTTGGCCTTCTCCTCCTCCTTGCGCTTTCTTTCCTCTTCTCTCTGCTTATTCTTGAGTTCCCGCTTCAATGCACTGTAAGGAAAGCCACAAATCCAAATCAATCAAGGCGATAAGTTCAAAGTACGGGAAGACAAGGCTTAGTAGCACTCACTTCTTGCTTATGGTTTCACCGGTGGCGGAAACCGGCTGCTCCGATGAAGTTTCCATTGTAGACGCTGAGACGCCGAAAACTATCTGTGACTTTAAGAAATGAGAGCAGTCAGCAGCAATAGCACCTTACCAGTTCCTACTTCCCAGTTCCCACTAACACCAACTAGGGTTTAAGCCGAAACCGCCCTCGACAGTCAAAAGAAAGCGCAAAGCGTCTAGCTCCGTTGTCTGGTCAAAAGAAATTGGTACGTAACAGTAACCCAAAAAATTGAAAGGGCCCGTTTGTTGTTAATATTTTTTATTATTTTTTAAAAAATATAAGATCTTCAGGTCATTTTCATCTTTAAAATTCTTTTTTATTTTTATTTTAATTTTATTTTGCTAATATCATCGAGCCAATTTTTTAATATAAGAATAATGATATACTCCCTCCGGTCCTCTATATAAGATCTTTTGTTCCGGTCCTAAATATAAGACTCTTTACAATATACGAGATAGTATTTATTATACAGTTTTAAAAAATGTCTCTATTTAATGTATCTAAAGAAAAAGAAAAAGATGTTAAATAAGGGTAGTTTTAGAAAAATATTATAACTTTCGGAAAAATTGAGATAGTTAATTAGTTTAATTCTTAATCTGCGTGATTCGGTTAAAATGATCTTATATTAAGAATTAGAGGGAGTATTTTTTTTTCTTAGTTGAAGTGGTATAGCCGTGTTAGTTATCTTTTTCTTTAAAAATGTACATTTTTTAAGCTTGAGAAATTTAAGTTCGGCTTGATTTATAGAATATAATAAGCAGTCTTCTTTTTGCACATTTATATAAAGTTTGAGAAAATTACTATATATAAAGTATAGTTTTTCTCCACTACACTTTTCATCCACTTCATATTTGGACTCTCTGATACATTCAAACTATCTGACTGAACTTTGATACAGATTTGATATTTTCATTTTTTTCATTTTTTTTTGTTTTGTAATTTTGTACTGTTTAAATTAAATTATAGATTTACTTATTTATTTATTATATTCTAATACTTAATAATTTGTTTCTAAAATATTAAATTTGAAATGTCTAAATTTAATTAGACGAATGTAAAGTGGAAATAAAGTTTAGTGGAAAGAATCCATATATCTCGATTCCTGGTTTAATAGTGCAGCTTGCAATTTTTTATTTATTGCATACATGTAAATATGAATAAAAATGAAAATTAATTTTAATAAAATAGAATAAGTGATAATTAATTAAAAGGACCATGAAGAAAGGGATTTTGACCATGTTACTATAAAAAATATTAAATTCCCAATTTACTACAAATAGAAAAATAATTTCTCAGATACAATAAAATTATATCTCGATGTTCAAAGCACCGAGATACACTATTTAAATTTTTTTTTTAATTCTATGGATAGATCTCGGTGCCAAAGACACCAAGATCATCCATTAATTATGTAGAGGTTCAAGCGTAACCCCCACTTTTTTTTTCAGTTTTTTTTTCTTAAATTTTTACCCTTTAAATTTTATTGTTAATATTTTTTCTCTTTCTCAAAAAACACCAAAATAAATAAATAAATAAATAAATAAGTATAAATTATATAAATAATATATACTAAATAATATAAATTAATTAATTAATAGAGTATATTCTTTAATATTTCTAAAATAATATAGATTTATTTATATTTTCAAAACATAAATTTTAGTCAAACTTTTAATACAAAAAATATATTTTTATTAACTAAAATTTATATTAATATATCGAATAACTATAAAGGAAAAATATGTTACATTTTCTTTAATATTGCTAAAATTACATAAGAGAGAAAAATATTACTTAAAATCTCTTATTTATAAAATTTAAATATTAATTATATTAGAGTTTTAAAATAAGAAAACTTTTTTTAAATTATTTTAAATTTAAAATATTAGTCTTATTTTCTCCTTCATTTTTTATCTCACTCTCTTATTCTTCCTATTTACAGTATTAACAGAATTAAAAATTTATCTATGTTTTCAAAATTGAGGAAAATTTATATAATTTTAATAATATTAAAAAAAGGATAATATATTCTTCCCTTATAATTATTCAGTATATTAATATAAATTTTAGTTAACAAAAATGTATTTTATGTGTTAAAAGTTTGACTAAAATTTATGTTTTGAAAATATAAATAAATCTATATTATTTTAGAAATATTAAAGAATATACACTATTAATTAATTAATTAATTAATTAATTAATATTATTTAGTATATATTATTTATATAATTTATACTTATTTATTTATTTATTTATTTTGGTGTTTTTTGAAAAAGAGAAAAGAATATTAACAAAAAAATTTGGAGAGTAAAAGTTTAAGAAAAAAAAACTAAAACAAACTAAAAAAAAAAGTGGGGGAGGGGGTTTTACATTTAACCCTCTATACAATTAATGGATGATCTCATTGCCAAAGGCACCGAGATTTATCCATGAAATTAAAAAAAAATTAAAATAGTATATCTCAATACCTTGGGTACCAATATATAATTTTTGTTGTATCTGGAGAATTATTTTTGCATTTGTAGTATATTAAGAATTCTGTATTTTTTTTATAGTATCATGGTCAACATCCCATGAAGAAACTTATTTAGGGTGAGAAATTTTTTGCAAAAAATGACGTAAGATCCACAGGGAATAAGACTGATGGGTAGAAAATACTTTCTTATGTACAAAAAATTGGACTGAATAGCTTGGTTCAACTAGAAACTGATACCAAGTCTAGTCTGAATATAAATGGCGACCAGCCATTTTCAAAATTGGTGAAAATCAGTGGACCAATGGTTGAACTAGTCAGAAACCATTGTTGAATTGATACAATCTTTTTTTGATTTTATGATTTTAAATTTCTTTTAATTTTTTAAGTTTTTAAAATAAAATAACATTATTTTTAATACTCAATAGTATTATTTTTTGTACAATTTTTCTTCTTCTTAATTTGTAATATTATATAAGTATTATTATGATATATAATTATTAATAGTGATGAATTCAATTGATCAGTCTCAGAATTGATACTCTACTCCCACTATTTACTACTCAGATTCCACGATTTGGTATTAAATTTCCCCAATTTTATACTGAACACATTATGATTACCAAAGAATTCGACTGATCAGTTCTAGAGTTTGACACTCAGTTCTCACTATTTACTATTCAAGTTTCACAATTTAAGATTAATCTTCCTCAATTGAATTTTTTTATGATTATAATGTGTTCAGTGTAAAACCGAGATAGCTCAATGTTAAATCATTCAACTTGAGTAGTAAAAAATAAGAGTTGAGTGCTTAACTTTTTAATAAGAACATTTAAATAATTTCTTATTTGAAATTTTGATTAATTTAAAACTATGATCTTTTTCTGTCATTTTAAAATGTTTTGATCATAAAATAGCATTAATTGAATATTTTGATTTTAAATCATCATTTTTCCTTATTTGAATTCCAATATACTAATACATGGGACATATTTGAATTCCAATATACTAATACATGGGACATGACAATGAGTTTATTACTTTGAATACTTTGGTGATATATCAACTAATTATTAAATTTCAACTAATTTAGATTAAATCACATGAAACCTAAATTAACAAGTCTATTGTGAATCACAAAACAATTTTCAATATTGTTTTCATTTCGTAGCTATGCCCGTGAGTTGATCTACATTTTAAAAAATATATTCATTTTCATTTTGTAGAAATATTTTTCCATTACAACATTTTTTTCCTTTAATCAATATTACAACGTCAATTTTTAAGAATTGCTTTATGGTTTTCATTTTTACTTTCAGGAAAAAGCAGTCTGTCTCTGTGCTTCCACTTGTAGGTCTTTCACTGAGGAAGAACAATTAATAGCCAAACATAAAATTAAATATCTATAACCTTTTCGTTTCAAAAGGTGATTCAGGATCAAAAAAGCAAAACTCATCAAATATCCAACATTCTTCACTTAACAATTGGGTCTTACCCAACAGAATGGATATTTGACTGTGACACTGACAAGTGGTAGATGATACTACACTATTAACCAAGAGTCTGTTTGGTTTATCATTATAAAAACCAAATTATAATTTTTAATTATCATTTTCCAACGAAATGTATTTGGCAATTTGGCAGGTTAACAATTAACTTTTTACAAAATGAAAATTAGATTAAACTATGATTTTGAAAGAGGAAGGTGATATTTACTTTTGTATTAGCAAAATTATGATTTTGCAAAGGAAAAAATATCAATTTATATTATACATTTAAAAATATTTTTAACTCTTATCATCTAAACATGTTTTTGGTCAAACTTACTTTTACAAAAAGAATATCGAGATATAACAACTTACAACATACTTACTTTTATCCAAATTTCATTTTTACATACTTCAATTATTCTTACTTACTTTCGTAAAACTGAAAACCAAAAACCAAATGAGTCCTTAATTCTTAACAATGCAGCTGGATTCTCATCTAACCAAAGGAATGAGGAAGTACTCTGCATAAAATAACTGCAACAAAATCAACAGCATCAGAAACAATACTTCATAATCAAGAAGAGACCAAATTGTGTTTAATTCAATTGAGGGGATTAGAGAGATTTTTAATGAAGGGAATTGAAGGAAAAGAGATTGGAGAAAAGAGATTAGAGAGATTTTAAAATTTCCTTATTTAGTGAGATTAAAAGAGAGGAGATTGAAAGAATTTTAATGAAACCTTATTTAGTTCAGGAGGAAATTGAGTTATAATTACTCAATCCCCTAAAAAAAAAAAACCCCAAATTGGGGTGTTTAGAAATAGAGATGGGGGAGGAAATTAAATCCCCTTCAATCCCCTCTTATTTTATGAACCAAACAAGGAGAGGAGATTTGATCCCCTGCAATCCTCTCCCCTCCCTTTAAATACCCTCTAAAAAGACCCCAATCAAACACACCCTGAAAAACCATAGCCAAAACTGGCAAGAGCGAATACTTGTACCCCTATTTTAAAAAAGCAAAAGAACCTTATCCAGCCCCAAGGGGCAGAATCAAACTCACACCCGCGAGGAGATGCAAGCCCTATTGAGAACCTATCAACCACTTGTGCTAATTTGCATTGGCAATAGGAGCATATTCTTATGATTAAAAAATGAGAGTCGAAACCCAAACCCCCTCCAATCATGGGATGTGATCATTATGAACTGGATCCTTTGAAGTTTTTGCCTTTAAAGTTCAGTGAAGTCTCTCACAAGTTGGGAATTGTCTCAAATTATGTTGGAGAAAAAAAGAACATGTGAGAGACTTCACGTAACTTGAGGCAAGAACTTCAGACGCTCTGGATTCGTGATCCCTGGACCTCACCCATTTGAAGAGAACTAGTTATCACTGAACCGTCAGAACTGGTGATCAGTTCAGGATAGAGTTGATTCCTCCGAGCTCCGTAACAAAACAGTAAAAATTACGACTACAACTCAAACCATGATCTAAGTGGGTTTTGCTAACAAGGTTACAAATGCAATAATTTTTCAAAAAAAATTTACTTTCATAAAGATGAATTTCACTTCAGCCAAATGTAATTTATGTTGTTTGACACAAATTTGGAATTTATTTGAAATTGAACAACCATATATTTGTTGCACATAAGAAAATCATTTTATGGTATAATGTGAAAAATTGCTATCACTTGTATCTACCAAATATTCAGAAGCTACATGTATTAAGGGATCTCAATCAAAAGAAATTTTGACCCAGTTGGTGATTACCTTCCAGATAAACATATAAAAGGATGTTATGGCAGCTTTGCTCTTGAGATCTAAGGATTTGGCCTTATACCAGAGGACTGAAGCCAGAATGGCATGTCCCAGAGCCTAACACATTGAAAGTGAATTTCAAGCTTCAGTGAAATGTTCAGCCTGGTCCACAATCACTCAAAAGTTATTAATTGGTGTAATGATGTAAACAATAATTTGTAAATTTATTAAGCATCCCAAGGTTTCTCTAATATCCAGAATCAAAGCTGCCTGACCTTTGGAGACTCATCTTACTTTTGACAATGAAATCAATATAGTAGAAGTATGAAATTGAGATGCTATCAAACAGAATTGCTTTCTTATGAAGACATTTCCAGACTTCATAATATAAATCTTCCACAATAAAATTTACTAAAACTAGATTTTTGACCCCTGCGATGCACATGTTATTTTTCCATAATGCAGGACCCACAATTTTATTAAAAATCCCAATACATATTCAATTCAAAGTCAAATTTAAATCAACTCAAATCAATATTTACTCAAATCCAAATTCAAAGCAATCAAAACAAATCGATTAATCAACTAGACAAGGAACAAAGCCTGGAATAAGCCAAATACATCAAATCAACTATCAAGACACTATTCCTAAGTCATTGGCTTCCTATAGCTTTTTAATTATAGTAGATAATCTTCACAAAAAAGAATAAATAATAATAATAATAATAATAGATAATAGAATACATGACTTGAGTCTGCATTTCTTCAGCAAACTTCTAGCTAAGGGGGTTACTTCAAGAATAGTTAATAAAAGAAGGCTTGATTAAGGGAAAAAAGAGAGAGAGAGAGAGAGAATTAGAAAGAAGTGGGGAACCAACAATTAAAAAAAACAACAGAAAGAAAATATTTCTTTTGAAAAAAGAAAAGACTGAAAATAGAAAAGCCAGTAAAAAAGCAGTAAGTCATAAAACATTATAATTTGATTAAACTCCTTGCAAATCACGTTCCCAAGGGGAACGTGTTTATTAAAATCCTACTTCTACTATCCCCTGGGTAGAAATATCATGACTGCTTTACCGTAATAATTTTGCTCCAGAGACAGGGAGAAGCAACTCCCACCAACAGGGCAGCTCCATAAGCCATTTCAAGAAGTGAAACACAAATCCAGAAAACCTGGCAAACATTAAATGGGAACATCAAGGAATACAAGCAGAAACAATCAAGTCTGATGAGATGTTGTAGTTACAGACATACCCGCTTCTGACCCAAACGTACTGAAAAAGATTGGATGCCAAATACTTTATCTCCTTCTATGTCTGGAATGTCCTATATATAAAACCCAGCACAAGGTTAAGCATTTCAATGATGAGAAGGAATAAATAATTTAGGAGGTAAAGAACTTTTACCTTGAATAATGCTATAACTACAGAGAAGAAGCTCATAAATGCAGTTGCGAAAATCAGTGGTCTTGAAAATACAGCTGGCCTCTTGTACACGTGGGTCTGTACATTGTTAAATGTATTAATCTCTTGAAGGTTTTAAGCTGATACGGGAATGCATGCTTATGAATAGTTTTAGTTTAATCCCTAATATGCTCCCTCATACAAAAGTTCTTTGGACTTGAGGTGTTGGCAAAGCATGGGCTATTATAACTTTGTGCTAAAACATAATTTTGATTAAGAGAATGTGAAGTAACAAGGATTGAACTTTAGACCACTTGATCATAGAGGTTGTGATACCATGTCAAATACCACTTCAATTCAAAAGCTTGTTTTGTTTAACGAAAATACATCAATAGTTTCATGAATAAATTATAGCTTATCCTCATATGGTTTGGCCTAAAATCAGTTTGTTCCCTTGTGGTTTAAAGTGTGTCACTCATTGTCCCTATGGTTTGGTCAATTATATTTAACCCCCAATGATAATTTCGATCTAAAATTTAGCAAAAATAATGTAAATGTTAAAATGATAAACATTGTCATGTCTGTTTCACTTATATCTTGAATATTTTTCAGGGTGTTTCGAGGCTATTACTGAAATTAAGTAGAAATTTTAACTTAAAAAGTGTTAAGTGGAAATGTTAACTTCAAAATGTCATCTTAATCTCAATAATGGCCTTTAAAGACTACGAGTCTCATTAAGGTATCAGTAACACATACTTTCAACAATAAAATTATTTGTCAATTTAATTTTCACATAATTATTTCGGTTAGAATAAGGCAGAAGATATTACAGGGTAATTAAGTGGTAACAAAACAAAATCGCAGATTTTGGCCAAAACCATAGGACAAACTGCAATTCACCCAAGTTTTAGTATAATTTTTTGACAGGGACCAAAGCACCTCATTCTTACAAGAAAAAACAGACTCACTACATAGGAAGTTCAGACATAATTGTAAGATATGCTACTATTGTTAACTATGGACACCTCTACTTCTCATTTTCCATTTCAGTTTCTTCCTCAGTCTAGACATGTAAAAGGCTAATTAATGAATCTAACCCTACCTGGGAGGACCAGACGGTGAAAGAAGATCAGTTTATATGGGATTAAAGACAGTTTTCATCATAAATATAACTAAGCACACTCACCAAAACTTGGGATATTTTTTTCTTAGTTGAATTGGGGATTATGGTTTGTTGTTGCTGTTACAAAAGTTAAGGCATTCACATCCGCAACTATATGTCTTTGAAGTACAGAATTAGGTAGGACAAAACCTGTATATGGAGGAAAAATGCAAGTTGAACAATTACTGCCCGAACAGCCAGGATGCACATTGCTGCAGTCACTGCAAATCTCTTCCATCTCAACATGGGCAACTGAAAGTTTCCAAGAGCCATTAAGTTATAAAATCAATGCAATCAACACCATCTGTCGAAACTGACAAATTAAGATGGTTAAACAAAAAAAAAAAGAAACTGTCAAAGTAAGCATCACAAAAATTGAGTGATTTCAAATGCAAAAAGTGCGTTTGTTTGCCTGCAGATTTTTAAATAAGTTGACTTAAAATAATAGAATTACTTGCCATATATTTAGTTCGAATCTTGCATTATAAAATAGAGTTGTCAAACAATTTTAACCCTTATATCCCACCTCAAACACCCGCAGTTTTTCTCTCAAAAAGGGAAAAATGATTATAGTTAAAGAAAGCCATGAATTTTGGAGGAATAAGCACTGGATTCAACTCTGATCAAGTACTTTGGCCCATAAAAAAAACTCTGATCAAGTACATGAAAATTAAGAACATTTGGACATGATTAGTCCCTAAGTTACAACAGAAAATTTAGGGGGAAAAAAATCAAAGTAATCTAAATGAACTCACATTGATCGAATAAGCAGTCCCCAGGACAAAACTGATGAAAAGAGCCCAGAACAAAGGCCATGAACCAACAACCCACCCAAGCCAGAAACTCTGAAAATAATAAAATTACAAGCAACTTAACAGTTATTCAGTAAAGCATATCCAAAACAATATACTCAGAAAATGGTGAAAGGCACAAGCAAAATGAACAGGTTACTACATCTACCATAACCATTATTGTATGATAAATACCCAGTACTCAATCTTTGTATTGGATTTATAGTAAGCATGCTGGGAGGCTTGTGTAAATGATGCAGTTATCTAAATGTATTCACCATCTACAGTCATCTCTGATAATGTCAAAATTTAACACAGGCTTTCCTATGAACAAATGTGGTGATGTTATTAAAAAGAAAATCATTTTTATTCATGAAAGTTTTTTATGAAGGACCAGTACAAGTAAGAAAGAAATGGAAGAAGATATAGAATAAAATACTGAACTTTTATTTAATCAATGACTAAACTGTCTAATCCTAGCTAGCTAGTGCTTTATATAGGGTCCAGAGGGCTCCAATTAATGCTAAATAATAAGAAATTTAAATACAAGATATTAAAGAAATCCTATCAAATAATCACAAAAGAATTTCCACATAAGATAACAAAAAAGTAGCTAAGAGCATGATCGTGAACAGGAGGATAAAGACATAAAAATCATAGAGCTGACTAAACATAGAAAACAAATAAGAGATTACCTCTAATATGCAGGACATCAGGTATGATACAAAGTAAGTAACAAGTCATATTTATCATGTAAAAAATTTGTTTCAATCTTTCAAACTAGAACAAAGACGTATATGTACTAAGGCTAGGTCGTTGCTCAGAAGTAACGCGCTGTATAGCTCGAATGCAGTATCAAATGAGCTAAAGCTGCTACATCGGCGCCCGGGTGTAGTGTTAAATGAGCAAGGGTTCCCACATCATGCTGGACGGATGTGGGTAAAGAAGCTAGCCCAGAAAAGCAAGATTAGATTCGGTTCTAGGAATATTGGTTCGTTAACAGGTAAATCTATGGAGGTGGTGGATGCTATGATTCGAAGGAGAATTAACATCTTATGTCTTCAAGAAATTAAATGGGTGGGAGAAAAGCCTAAGGAGTTAGATACTACTGGTTATAAACTTTGGTATGTAGGAAAGGTTAGAGCAAGGAATGGAGTTTGTATTATTGTGGACAAAGATTGGAACAAGAATGTGGTAGGAGTCAGAAGGATTGGAGATAGGATCCTATCCTTAAAATTGACTATTGGACATGATACACTCAATGTTATTAGTGCTTATGCACCTCAAGTAAGGTCAGACGCACATATTAAGGAAAAGTTTTGGGAAGATCTGGAGGGCTTGGTTCAAGATATCCCACAAGAGGAAAAGATCCTCATTGGGGGCGACCTTAATGGTCATGTTGGAAAAGAGACAAGGCAATATATAGGAGCTCACGGCGGTTATGGCTTTGGAGAAGTAAATGAGGAAGGACATTTCATTCTTGATTTTTCAATAACTTACAACCTTACGATTGTAAACACTTGTTTCAAGATGCGGGAGGAGTATTTAATTACATATAAGAGTGGTATCCAAAGGTCGCAAATTGACTTCTTTTTGGTAAGGAACTCAGATAGATCAACTTGTAAAGACTGTAAAGTAATCCCTGGTGAGAGTTTAACTTCACAACATAGGGTCTTGGTCCTTGATGTGATAGTTAAAAACCGTAAACTAAAAAGTCGAAAAGCTTTAAATCCTAGGATTAAGTGGTGGCAACTAAAAGGTGAGAAACAAGTGGTATTTATGAGGAAAGTTATGGAGGAAGGTAATTGGGACTTGTAAGGAAGTGCTAGCATCTTATGGGATGAGATGGCTAAAAAGATCAGGGATACCGCTAAAGCAATATTGGGTGAATCCAAAGGTTTTGGACTTAAGGATAAAGAATCTTGGTGGTGGAATGAGAATGTGCAGAAGAAGGTCACATATAAGAAAGAGTGTCTCAAAGCCTTGCATCTATGCAATAACGATGAAAATTGGAAAGATTATCGGTTGGCTAAAAAGGAGGCTAAGAAAGCAATGAGCAAGGCTAAATCTAAAGTTTTTAAGGAATTCTACCAGAATTTAGGAACAAATAATAGTGAATATAAGATTTACAAAATTGCCAAGAGAAGGGAAAGAAAGTCAATAGATTTAGACCAAGTAAAATGCATTAAGGATGAATAAGGAAAAATTTTAGTTGCAAATAATGATATCAAAGAAAGATGGGAGAGCTACTTTTATAAGCTTTTCAATAATGAATTGGATATGACTACTGATATTGAAGGATTAACAACCCATGAAAATGATCTCAATTTGATTTTTTATCGTAGGATTCGGATTGGAGAGATGAAAGAAGCTCTTAAAAGAATAGATAACAGTAAAGCCATTGGTCCCGATGGTATTCCTATCGAAGTTTGAAAGTGCTTAGGAGAGAAAGGGGTTTGGTGGCTCACTAAGTTATTTAACGAGATTTTAAGGTTCAAGAAAATGTCAGAGGAATGGAGAAAGAGCACTATAGTGCCCACATACAAGAAGAAGGGGGATATTCAAAATTGTACTAATTATCGGGGGATAAAAATCATGAGTCACACCATGAAACTTTGGGAAAGAGTGATTGAGTATAGACTCAGAAAGGAGTCTCGTATTTCAGAAAACCAATTTGGATTTATGCCAGGACGGTCTACAATAGAGACTATTTATTTATTAAAGGGTTTGATTGAAAGATACCAAAGTAAAAAGAGGGACTTGCATATGGTTTTCATTGATTTGGAAAAAAGCCTATGATAGAGTACCAAAAGATGTATTGTGGAAAGCAATGGAGAAGAAAGGTGTCCGAGTGGCTTATATTCGAGCCATAAAGGATATGTATGAGAGGGCAACAACAAGTGTGAGAACCTCTGGAGGTGTGACAAAGGACTTCCCTATAACAATAGGCTTACATCAAGGATCTTCTTTGAGTCCATACCTGTTTGATATGGTTTTGGATGTTCTTACATAACATATTCAAGAAGAAATTCCAAAGTATATGCTCTTTGCGGATGATATAGTTTTAATTGAGAACTCAAAAAAAGAGGTCAACTCGAAACTTGAATTATGGAGACATACTTTGGAATCAAAAGGTTTCCGTCTGAGTAGAAGCAAGATGGAATATATGCATTGCAAATTTAATAAGAGGCCAATTAGAAATGATTCAGAGGTAAAAATTGGAGAGCAAATCATCCCTGAGGTGTCAAAGTTTAAATATTTGGGGTTGATTTTACAGAATAATGGTAAAATTGATGGGGATGTTATGCATAGAATACAAGCTGAGTGGTTAAAATGGAGGAAAGCAGCAGGAGTTATTTGTGACCGCAAGGTACCTACTAAGTTTAAAGGAAAATTTTACAGAACAGCTATAAGGCCAGCAATGCTATATGGTAGTGAATGTTAGGCTTTGAAAGGACAACAAAAGCATAAGATGGGAGTAGCAGAGATGAGAATGTTGAGATAGATGTGTGGTCATACAAAATTGGATAAGATACGAAATAACTGTATTCGAAGAAAAGTTGGGGTAGCTCCTATCGAGGAGAAAATGGTGAAAAATCATTTAAGGTGATTTGAACATGTATAAAGAAGAGGGCAAGAGGAGCCAGTGAAGAGAGTTGATCAAATGGCCTAGACCCGATCAAAAGGCGTAGAGGAAGACCAAAAAGGACATTAAGGGAAGTTATAAGGAATGATCTTTTGAGAAATGATTTATCTGAGGAGATGGCGTTTGATAGAGCTCATTGGCGTCGTTTGATCCATGTAGCCGACCCCACATAGTGAGATAAGGCTAATGTTGTTGTTGTTATTGTTTCAAACTAGAACAAACATTAAGAATAGATACCAAACAAATATGCAAGAATATATCTTTATGTCCAAGTTTAAAAATATATCTGACCAAGAACAAGGTAATTGTTCATTGGCTCTACAGGAATTAGACATAAAAATCATACAGCTGACTAAACATAGAAAACACACAAAAAATTGCCTGTAATATGCAGGACATCAGACTGGACACAAAGTAAGCAACAGGTCATATTTATCACAAAGGAAATTTGTTTTAATTTTTCAAACAAGAACAAATATTAAGAATATATACCAAACAAATATGGAAGAAAAATATTTTTATGTCTTAATTTAAAAAATAATTACTGACTAGGAACAAAGATAATTGTTCACTGACCCAAAATTAGTTTTTACAAATAAGAAGGAAGATAAAGCAGGACAAATAAAGTGCATCCTAGTAACTAAAATGAACAATTTTATATCTTGTACCAGAACTGAAAAAGATGCAACAATAACAACACCAGTCGCAAAGGAATACTCCCCAGATGCTAGTGGAAGATATGGCTTGTTAATCTACAATAACAACATACAAGTCAATAAACTATAACTCCCAAAATGAAAATTTCTACTATCCAAATTATTTCTATTAGTAACTTTCATACCTTGTCTATTTCAACATCAGATAACTGATTTAACCCAACAATATAAATATTCATAAAGAGGGCAGCCACCACAGCCTGGACCATAAAAACTAAATGAGTTAATTGACTTATGTAAAATAGCAATTTGTCATTTTAAATCAATAGACTCATTAGTGGTCTCACCTGCAATACACCAGTGAAAAATAATGGAGATAAATCTGATAACTTCTCCACTACAAGGAGGGATACAGAGAGTATGCTTAAGGCCTGTTCGAACAAAAATAGTGAGCACCTTCTAAACATTCAGCAGAGCAACTTTTGTCACTAAATTAAAAACATGCTCATATAATTGAATTGGATTAACCACTATATTTAAGTTTACATTACAGAAATTATATTTGAAAAGTTTTAACTTAACTGTGCCAATAACTGTGTGCGGCCTGGAAAACCTGTAAAAAGCATCTAAGGCTCTTGTGCCAGAGTGCAAAATGTTTTTTGAATCATAAGCTCCAGGTTCAGATTCAAAAGATTGTTCAGAGGCTGCATTCACAACATATTTTCTGTCACTTGGTGGACAAGTATATCCTCCTCCCACGCCTTTGTTATTATTCTGATGGAACCTTGTGATCTGATAATCACTTTGGACCTTCCAAGCCTTTTGCCATGAAGTTGTTCTAACATAAGAACCTAGAGTACCAACTATTGGTTGTTAGAACATAAAAGCAGAGACCTTTGAAGCATTAAATATAGATATTATTTCTCAATTTTAAGTGATGTCCAAACTTCTGGTAAGGTAACAATTTTTGCCATTCCACAAAGACATGTTGCTCTCAATATATAGATAAACATAAGACTATAAGAGAGTCAGCTATACACTAATTTCCTAAATTTCTTTGCCACATTCTAGATAAAGTCACTCATATTAAAAATAATAATAATAAAAATGAATAATGCGCCATGAATAGATTATAAACTCCCCTGCCACAATTCAGGTAAACTGAGAGGAGGAGTTATTATCTTTTTCCCAATTCTTGGCTTTACAAGGATTGGGGTGAGGTGTGTAGCCTGGGGGGTGATAGTTTTTATGCTGATGCTAATGGGTGAAGTGTAATTTGTGTACTGTCAAAAGTACGAATATTTGTCACAAAAGGGAAGCTTTATTATATCAAATGTGGCCTTACTAACATCCATTATGTAAAACGATGAGGAATTACATTAAGATCAACCCTTAATATTCAAAATTTCAGAGTATAACAATTTAATTTTTTGGAAGAGACAGATTATCACTTCCTATATAACTCAAACAAATCTGACTTTGAAAGATACCACTGCATAACTGGCGTCCCTCCCCCGCCAATGTACAATTATACAGCAAATATGTCTCTAGTGATGGGGAATTTTCAACATTTCTAATTCTAATTATTCATAGTTATGGCCTGAAATTTAATTCCTTTTATTTTATTATAATTACAAACCTTCGACTTAGTTAATTGCGTCACATCATTGTCATTATTCCCAACGCTTTGCATAGTTAAGCATCTGTTATTTCCAAGACAAGGTACAAATTTCCTTTTGACTAAGCATGGGATGGTATAATTCATCACAATGTAAAAGGGATTAGAAATGAAAACAGAACAGTTATCAAAGGAAAAAAAATAAAGAAATGAAAATAGAACAAGAAAATTAGCCAAACTTTGAGAGTGCAAGGTAATGATGAAAATGGGAGAAATGAGAGGAAGAGGATGGAAATCAGAAAGAAATAGACAGATACAGGTCTTTACTTTGTGTTTATTTTCTTCCCCACTTCCCCACCCTCTCCTCATATCATTACACTCCAGAGTCAAACAGATTGATAACTATATACTATTTGCACTATGGATTCACAGGCAAGATAAGGAGTAAGATACTATATTATTTATCAAACATAAAGCAACAAGGAGAGGAACGATATATAAGCATACTCGCATAGCAGTTCTTTGTGACAGTTTTACTCCTCCAGCCACTTCTACCTATCAAGAGTTCCCAGAGTTAGTAAGCAGATACCAATATATACATAGAGAGAGAGAGAGAGAGTCACCCCAAATTCTCAGCTATATTTCATGCAAAATGGACCAAAATTTAATTAGTAATAATCTTCCCCTCCCGGGGTCGATTTGAGAAACATACTGAACGAAAACCAGGAAATGATAAATCTGAACTCTTTTCATGAGCTCATTCTGACACCATGCAAATTCCAGTCGGAACTATCGTCCAAATTCAAAATACCCAGATGGGTTTTCCCCTATAACATTAATAAATTACTGGGTCTCGCCAATTCGACCCCAGAATCAGAAACTGGCCTTCACTCATGAAAAGCAAACATACCTAAGGTAATCACAGAAGCTTTAGGAAAAGACCCAAGGAGCAAAGAATCCATGTAGCTTATTCTTCTTCAGTCTGCGAAGGGAGTGTAGCTTCACTTATGGCTACTGCTCCTCCAAGCCTATAGCATGTAGCGGAGTCAACTACACATCCCTTTCGCCCTTGGTATGACAGAAGTAGCTGAATAAAGAAAATAACCACGGCACGTTTCTCATTTCTGTGAGTGAAGACAGACCCCTCCGGAGGAGGGCCCCAGACGACTGTTTTCTCCCACTTACACAGTTCCACTGACCCGCACAGCTGAGCCCGTGGGCCCCGTGCAAAATTTGTGATCGCTGTAGCCCTAGAAAATACAATATGAACTTAAATTATTTTAGAATCTGTTGGCCAATTTTATTTCTTTTCGTATCTGTTGTCGTGTCACAAGTTACCTTTCCTGTCCACATCACCAATATGATTTTTCCATAATTTATTCAATATGAAATAGGGAATAAAAATAAATATCAATATTCAATATAAAACTAGAACCCGCACGCAAGAAGAAATATTTATGATCGACAAATGGTATACCATTTATTTAATTTTAAATTATTTAATTACTTGAATTAAATAATTCAATATAAATTAGATGTGAATCCCATACTTTACAAGAAATCCAAAATATTAATTGTGAGAGTTGATAATTTGTAAATAATATTTTTTTTCTAAAATGATGGAGATGGTGGATCTAAGCGTGATTCTCAAAGAACATGGAAAGATACATGATATAATACATGTAGACTAATTTGTCATTTTAATTCATATTATATGATATTTTATATAATAAATTTTTATTTTAAAATATAAGATATTGGATATTACTTATAAGTCAGTTTATATCAATTACGCGTATATCAAGAAAATTATTTTTTCACCTAAAATTAATGTAAAAAATACTAATATGTCATATTTTATCCTTATTAAACACTCTATTTTATTATTATTGTAGAGTTATAAATGAGATGTAGGGAAAAATTAAATATAGAGGTAAAATGGAAAGAAAAATATCTAATGCCCTATATTTTAGACCAGAAACTTACCATACAAAATGTCCTGTAATATAAACCGTAGAGAGTATATATATATTGATGATAGTTGAATCAAGTAGTATTAGAAGCATTATTCACAAGCTATGATTCATATTTCTTCCTACCAAAGTCATAGATTATTAGTAGATTATACTAGTATAGTAGATATAACACTCATGACAATTCACGAACATGTGTAATATATAAATATAAAAAAATACCATAAGTAATTATATTTGCATATTATTCTCTTTTTAAAAATATGTATTGATCCAATCTATAATTAATTATTTAATACTCCTTTTGGTCTGACTCTTTTAACCGAATCACGCGGATTAAGAATTGGAATTAAAACTAATTACCTACCTCGATTTCTTCAAAAATTCAAATATTTTTCTAAAATTATCCTTATTTAATCTATTTCTCTTTCTCTTTGAATATATTAAATAGGTGTATTTTTTGGAAATATATAATAAATACTACATTGTATATTGTAAAGAGTCTTATATTTATGATCAGAACAAAAAATCATATATATAAGATTGGAGGGAGTGTATAATATTATATGAAAAGAATAAAATCATATATAGTATACATATATATGAAAACTAAATCAAAATCTATTGTTATTTTGTAATCATAACTTTTTTAAAACAATTGTACATTAAGTAATTAATTTTCCCACATTGACTGGGTGAGTTCTAGTTCTGTCGAATAATGTATTTATTATTGTTTAAATAAAATGTATTAAATTTAAAATTATATGGGATGGTCATGCTTAGTGACATCCTTATACTACTAGGCTACTACTCTTATTCTTGTATTGTACAATCTTTGATAACAAAAAGTTGATGAACTTCTAAAGTATTTCTCCTTCCATTTCGCTATAGTATGTACTATTATGAGGAATTTATGTTTCAAAATATAGTGCATTATGTGGATTATATTGTGTTTTTTTATTATCTTTTCAGTATTACCCATAATAAGTGAACTTGTATATTTTACGATTACCAATACATTTAATAAAAATTCTTTAATGGTTTGATCAAATCATAAATAAATGAAGGAGAATTTTCCGCAAAAATTTCATTCTTCATAATTACCAATGACCCATAGGAACTCAAAAAAAATAATGAAAGAGAGAATGAATGTAATTTATTAATGTATGAAGTATTATTAAAAAAGGGTAATTTAAAAAATAAAAAAAAATTAATTATTAATCATTATCTTGATATATATGTAATAATTAAAAATATCTTATAAGTGAAATAAAGAAATTACACCTTTAAGTTTAGAGACATTTTGTATGGCCAACCACCAAATTATTTTCAGATGAAGTCACAACTTCCTAACCAACTTCTTTGTGATTTTTTTTTTTGGTTTGGTGATTTTCATTTCAGGGGCCGACAACTTTCTGAAAAAGTCAATGAGTAAATTTAAGTTTGGTCCGTCGTTGCACTACTTAGCTTGTCAGCATTGAATGTTTTTCTCACAAATTCTTCTTAAGTATGTTTGGGAGAAATTTTAATAAAGTGGATTAAAATGGAGTAAATTAAAGGGATTTTAAAATTTTTTTATTTGGATAATTTAAGGGAAGGGGATTAGAGATATTTTAATGATCCTTTATTTAGTTTAGTAGAGAAGGAAATGAGAGTTAATAATAAATTTACAATTCTATCCTTATATGTTAGATATTTTATTTTATAGGAAACAACAAAAAAAATGGACAACGGAAAGCAAGCTAGGCACTAGTGGTGATGAGACTCACATAGGTTTAGCACAATGTTGACGACAAGACAAAACGGAAGCAAAAAGATGAGAAGGGAGGATGGCAATGGAGAAAAATATTATTAGTAAAGATGGCGATAAACTGAGAAAACTGAGAATGGCGACAAAGATGGGTAGAGCTAGGGACAACGACAACGCAAGCTAGGTGTGGAGAAATCAACAATGGTGACAGCACATGCACACAGATAACAAAAGCACTGGGCAAGGAAAGAAAATAGGCAACAACGGAGTTGTAATATTCAAAAAAACCTAGGAACAAAATGGTCATAAAATGTCTCTGACTTTTCAAAAAACCCTAATTTAAAGGGGAACCAAAAATGGGCTACCGAGAGGGAGACAATAGAAAAATTTTGGTCACCTCCTCTCCAATTTTCTAAAACAAACAGGGAGAGGAGAGGACTTCCCTCCCTTTAAAAAACTCTTTACCAGACAAACTCTTAATGAATGTTACTCAGCCTATTTTAATATACCTCAATCTCATTTGATTAAACTTTAAAACGTGTTCTTATAATAGAAATTTTTAATATGGAGATATTTTTCTAGATCAAGAATTCTTTTCATTGTCTTCCTTATTTTTGAAGTTGTAACCAATATTGTTGGAATTGGACTAGACATTAAACCAAACACGACATCAGTTTAAAGTTTAATAGTTCAACTATGATCTAATTAAAGTTAAACTGGTAGTAATTAAAATAATATATTTTAAACAAATAACATAAGTTAACAAAATTTTATGACTTAATTAAAACTTCAAACTAAATAAAGTTGAATTAATAATCTATTATTCACCATAAACAAATTATTAATAAATTTTATAACTCAATATTTAAATCTAAATAAGTTAATATTCTTCCATATAATCATATTTTGAATTCAAATAGTCAATTAATAATTCATTATTATATTATTTGTTAAATAAATTAATAATTTTTTATAATTATATATCAAAATAATACTTATATAATATTATAATATAAAAAGAAAATATTTTATACTACAAATGATGTTATTTTATCTTAAAAACAAAAAAATTGTTTAAAAATTTTAAAAAGGGATAAGTTCAAACCGAATCATGATCGATTCTACATGTTTATAGCTGATTCCACTAGTTTTTGCCAGCTCTCGTTGGTTATGGATTCTATTGGTTATCTAATTTGTTCAAACCAGATCAAGCATAGTTTCCTATTCAACTGGTCATACCAGTCAGTTCTAAAAACACTGGTTATGACTATCAATATTGTCAAAATTGGACCAGACATTCAATCGGATAAGACACCAGTTTAATGGTCAATGGTTCAATCGTGATCTAATTGGCGTTAAATTAATAGCAATTAAAATAATAAATTTTAAACAAATAACACAAGTTTAATAAATTTTATTACTTAATTAAAGTTTTAAACTAAATAATATTGAATTATCAATCTATTATTCACTACAAATAAACTATTAATAAGCTTCACAACTTAATATTTAAATCTAAATAAGTTAATAATCTTCCATAATCATATTTTAAATTCAAAATAATTAATTAATAATTTATTATTATATTATATATTAAATAAATTTATAATTTTTAATAATTATGTATTATAATAATGTTTATATAATATTATAATATAAACATTAAAAAATACTTTGTACTATAAATAATGTTATTTTATTTTAAAAACTAAAAAATATTTTAAAAAAATTAAAAAGGAACTAATTCATGACCGATTCCATTAGTTCATGACTAATTTCACTAAAATTTCACCGATTTTCATTGATTTTAGACTCTTGTTCTCTTTCTTTTATGAAACAAACTCAACATCGATCGGTTTTCTGTTCAGCTCGATCCCACCCAATTCTCACACATTGGTTGTAACCATAAAGTGTCTATTTGGTTTACCTTTTATTAAACTAAATCATAATTTTTAATTATTATTTTTTTAAAAATTATTTAAATAGGTTTATGATAAATTTTTTATTTTTATCTAAATTTTATTTTTATAAATTGTGATTATTGTAAATATTTTTTTATAAAAAACACAAGTGCAAGGTGAACTTTTGCGGGCAGAAACTGATGTTGATAGATTTGTCATTGCTTCTAGTTTCGTTACTTTGCTTTTTGGAAATTGTACAACATGAAATAGCAGAAGTACCCTTACAATTTTGGTAATGCGTGAAGATTTTTTTTAAATATTTTCTGTGAACTTTTAAGGGCAAAATAAATAACACGCAAAATAAGGATTTTTTTCCCCTTTGTTGTCTGATGATATTATGGAAGTTACTATCCCCAGAATTTGTACTTGATATTTTATGCCTAATATAATTCCCTTTAAAAAAAAGATTTTTTTCCCAACTAGCTGTCCGTACTTGGTGCTAATCTCATTTGGGGTACCAGAAGCATAGCCATAGCGACAGTGAGGCACTTGCCCACAAAGATGTCCCTATAGTCTATAACCTTATACATGTATTCTTCTCTTATGTGTTGAAAACTTAAAAGTGATTTGAAAATAATTATTGAGAAAAGTGTTTGGATCCCAAAATTTTGAAATTTCGGACAAGGATAATTTTTTATACATATTATACTTTTTATACAAAAGTGTTTGAAATTTCGGACAAGGATAATTTTTTATTCATATGAATCCTATTATATCATATTCAGTATATGTAGGAGAAAACTTAGGTCTATTTTTTTTATAACTATTAGATCCAATCATCCAATTACTTTATGCCATATTGATTACTTTTTTCACTCATCAATTAACAAGATATCCTTTGAGAGGTATAATTAACTACGTTGATTCCATAAGGCATGAATTAATTAGATCAACAAAAAAATCAATGCCATGTTTAATTGTGTTCTCTATTTTTATATTCTCAAAATATTTTTATACAAGTATTTTACAAAGCAAATTTTTTAAAAACAAATGAAAAAATCTGTTTGAATCAATGTTTTGGAAACTATTTTTAAGAATAAAAAAATAAAGAAATCATTTGAGAATATTGTTTTGAGAATAAAAAATAAAAAAATTTGTTTAATTCACTTATTTTATGAAACATTTTTTACAATAATTAGCATATTTCTTTTACTATAATTTAATATCTATATGATACTACTAGACTAATTTATAAATAAAATTTTAGTATAATAAACAATAAATAACATATTTTATCAATATAAATCACGTAGACAATATAAAAAATGACATAATTTTAAATGAAGTTTCAATTGTAACATTTATATAATTAGTACAAAGTTAACTAATTAGAATTTTAGAAATTTATTTTTTAGGTTTTATTTTCTTTTTTTATTATTTTATCTCATAATTTTTCTCTACATTAAATTTAAAATTTATTACATAATTAATTTAATATTTTTGAATAAAAATTTAATCTGATTTATGTTACATTTGAAAATATAATATATTTGATATAATATTTTTTTATAGATTATAATATATGAAGGTTAAAATTTTAAAGTGACATTTTAGTCATTAAAATAAAAAAAATTTATAAAAATTTTATTTTTCTGACTTTTCCACTTTTTCTCATTATTATTTATTCATATATATCTGCATTTATTTTTATTGTTCTACCTCTTATTCACGTACATCATTTTATGGCAACATTTTACGGCAATCAAGTATGGCCTTAGCTTTTTCTTTCCTTTCTTACTTGTGAAACCCTTTCCTCTGTCCTGTCAGTAAACAATGCTGCCTCCTTTTCATTTTTATCATTAGTTCGTCTCTTTCTCTCGTTTCTCAGAATCTTCATCGTCTTTAGTCCTCCACACCTTCTTCCATTTTCAGTTTCCCCCATTTCTTCCATTCTCTTCGGCCTTCCCTTCATTTTCACAGTAGCTCACCGTCAAACCTCCACCCATTTCCACCTCCTCTCTTCATCTCACTCTCTCTCCACTGTGCTCCACAAATTTCCAGCAGCCACTATCCCTTCTCTTCCTTTCATTCTTCGTCTCTCACGCCTCCTCCACAAATTATGAAGATACCATTAATGAATTATTGTTTTCCGTGTTTTTGCAATTTTGGAAACAAAAAAAACTGTAGAATATGTAAAAGATGATTCCTGATTTTTAGTTCTCAAAACAACTTATCTATTTTTTAGTTATTAAAATATTTTACCAAAAATAACCATATTAAATGTGTTTTTCTGTTTTTTTTTTTTAGATACAGAAAACAGTTTTTAAAAACTCTAATCAAACGTTTATATATAAAAAAAAAAAAAACTCTAATCACACAGACTCCATATTTCTTTTCAAAGGATAAAGGTTGTATCCTTTTCCTAAAGATTTTTTAAGAGCAAATAGTTTATCTTTTTAAGTTAGGTTTTTTTTTTTTATATAATATTATCCGGTATTCTGGGGTATCCTGGATTCATTACCCGCCCCAAAGTAATTCGAACTCTGTTCTGTAGGATTTTACGGTAGCAGACAAGTATTGATGGGAAAATCTTTTTGAGGTCTTAATTTTTTTAACGCTGCTGCATCTCTCAGAAATCAAAACCTCAATCCAATGAAATATTAATCAAACCCTTTACTATTTGATCAGGCATCCATTAATTTTTCTAGTTAGGTTCTCTCTAACTATTTAAATAAGAAATGAGAACTCATATAATTCATACTTTTGAACTTGGTACATTAATATATAATTTTTATCAAAATACTAAAAATACTATTCTCTCTTCTCCTTCATCCTCCATCCGTGCTCACCCCCAATCATTGCCTTCTATTGTCCGTCATTGTCTGCTACCATCAACTTCTGTTGCAACGTCCACCTCTTGCCACCAGGGGTGTGCATGGGCAGGGCTTTACCCCCAACAACTAAATTTATGTATTAACAAAAAAAATTTAATTATTAATGTAAAAGTAGATTTCTTTAAAAAAATAAGTTATGGTAGAAATTAATTTTCTAAAAAATTATAAATATTTACAACTATATATTATTTTCATATAATATTAAATTAATAAATCAATTTTAAATTTTAAATAAAATTAAAATCTTAAAAGCTTAAAAGGTTTTTCGTGGTAATAAAATAATGAGTATATTATATAAGATATATAGAAAAAAATCTTATGAAATCAATTAATATATACAAAATAATAGATTTTTTTATTAAAAAAATGTGTGTGTATATAATACGGGTCGGGCTGGACAAAACAGAGCTAGCCTAGTTAATTTTATCAAACAAATTAATTTATATGATTTATCAAACAAATTTTGGTAATAAATCATTTTATTATATTGCATTATATTCTTTTACATCCATTTCCTTACAAGTAATCAAATGACCCTAGTTAATTTTTATTTTAGTGTTTTTTCCATTTTCAAATCAAAATATTTTTCTTCCCTTTTATAAAAATGAAAATGTAAAAAACTATTATTTTCATTTTTTGTTTGAGTTTAGAAAAAAAAAGAAAGAAAAAGAAGTTTGCAGGGTGGTACTTTTTTTTTAGCCAGGTAAGTGTGGTACTTAACATATATTATCTATTATATATTATAAATTAGAAATCAAAAGCATGATATGTTGAAATTTTAAGTATTCATATCATCATGTTGACTATAAAAATATTTGGCCCACATATTCTAAATACTATGTATTTTGTTATATATATTTTTATTTTTTTAAAATTTGATATGATGATAAATGTGAAAATAAAAATTAGGTATATATTTTGAAAAAAAATCACGATTTGATTATCTAGATTACCTTAGTTATTATTCAATAAGATTTATATAAATTTACATTATCACTCTAACTATAAAAAAATCTAATATTTATATTATAAATAATATTTATTTTCTTATATATGTTTTCATTTTTTTAAATTTGATTGATGATAATTATGAAAATGAAAATCATATATATTTGTGAAAAATTCACAATTTATTGTCTAGATCACATCAATTATTATTTTGTGAGATCTATATAAATATATATTGTGCCAATTTTTTTGCACCATTGTGAGATATTTGTAGTTTTAGAGGCACATTCAAAGGTAAAATTTTATTACATTGTTGCTTGTAATTATCTGGCAATTTTCATATTTTTCTCATATATTTTATTTTCTCTGTATAAACTATATGCAATCGTTGAAATGGTTCTTTAATAACAAAAGTTTAATAATAGTTTAAATATGGAGATAACCACTTCCTCTCTTATTCTACTATCATCTTCTTTTACTTCTTTGTAAGTTATTTTCATTCTTTAGTTATACTTGAATTTTTTTTTATATCATGATTCTACTTATTTTTCCTTCTTATATTAACATAAATATAAATTAGGCATAATCTTTCAAAACAGTAAAAAATCTAGCTTTCATGAAGTTCTTTTATATATTGGCATATATAATATGGACAATAAGCTTTCTATGGATATATAAAGAATTGTGAACCATATGATAAAATCATATAAATGAATATGATATAATAAGTATGAATATAATATGTTTTTGGCATTTTATAATTATATCATTATTATAACGAAAGAATATTATTACCACTCTAAAGCTAATTTCCCCAATATGATATAAAAAAATAATAAATTGTCAATATGTATAACACATATATATGATGTTCAATAAAAACATTATTAAAATAAGTTATTAAAAATTTATATTTACAAAATTGTGTCAAATTTAAAACTAAACAAATAAATTAAAATGGTATTATTATTACTTTTATCTAAATAAGATTTAATTAATTTTGAATCCAAAAAAGAATTAAAATCTGAAATGTACACACAAATTGATAATCAACCCTCTACTATAGTGATTACATTATAATAGCTTTAAATTATAAAATCGCGTATATAAAGAAAGAAAATCATGATAAATAAAAAAGATTTATCAATAATCAATAGAAAGGAAAAATTTTCCTATAAAAAAAAGAAAAAATTTAAGTACTTTTTTTTTCCAAACTAACAAATTACTTAAAAAGTAAGGATAAATTATAGTAAAAATAGCTTACCTTTACTAACAAAAATAAGTAGAATAAAAAGAGTAAAAAAAGTCCCAGTTTTTTTGTGTTTTCCCTTTGAAGGTGCCTTCAAAAGTAAAAACAACCTTACCTTCAAATCATGAAATTGAAGTCATTGACCCCGTCGGAGTATTACATATATTGTTCACACTTTTGTTCACTGTCACGACACTAGATCATCATCGCGTTGTCGGATCAATAATTTAAATTAATCAAGGCCAAAAATCATAAAGCTGCAAAACACAAAAATCATATTTCAAATGGATATTAAGATATACAAATATTCAGTACAAAGACAAATCATTCATCACATAAACATCCATGTAAAATTGGTAATGACGGGAATGCTAGAAAGATACAGAAACCAATTAATACCCGGTTCAGCGTAATGACCAACTAAACTGTAATGGTTCTAGCCATGAAGGATGAAATGGGAGATGAAAACGGAGATGTATTTATAAGACAAATTAACCCAATCTATTAATCAACCAATAATTATGGGATTGGATTTATAATATGATAACATTAAATACATATATAAGGAAATAAATATGATTTAAAATATAATACATATGTAAGAAAATAAATATATAATATATATGTTCAATTATGAGTTTAATATGATATGTTTTTATATTTTATAATTATATGATTATATTATAACAAAAAAATTATCACTCAAATGCTAATTCTCTTAATATAATATAAAAATAATAATAAATTGCTAATGTATAACATATATATATATAATATACAATACAAACATTATTATTATATATGATGTATAACAAATTGCTAAATTAAGTATTTTTTTTCAAATTAAGAGATTACTTAAAAACCAACGATAAGTTATACTAAGAATAATTCACTTTCATGAACCTTTAAATCCAAAAGAGAAGGATGATTTTAATATTGAAAAAAAAAGACCAAACCATATTATATTCATACTTGTTCTATTATATTTCCATTTATATGATTTGTTATTCTTCCTGTTTTCCTTTTTTCCCCTGTATAAAAGAAAAGAGTTAACTCTGCACGGCATAGGTTTCAAATTCTAGTTGTAAATAATATTTGGTCAAAAAAATATATTGTGAATAATATTTTTTATATTTTAGACATGTAGAAATGTGATTGGTCAATATGTCAATATAAAACATGAAGTATATGGAAAGTTGCATTCTTTGATGGTTATTTTTGGGCTTAGTACAGTTCTTTTAACATTATTCTACATATTTTGTTAAAATTCATGCAATTTATTTTTATTCAAAACATCCTCACATATTTCCATTGTTTTAAATGTTGAAAAGATAATCCAATTTTTTTTAAAAAAATTGAAGTTACTATTTCTCCCATATGTTGAGAAAAAATATCTAATTATATATTTTCTTTTTTGTATGTGTATCTAGTTTCTTGAACTTATTCCATTTCAACTAAAGGATTTATCGGGGTTCAGACTAATTCAGATCAAGTTGGATATGACTCTTTCACATGGTAAAGATATTTAATTATATTAATTCAACAAAGAATAGTTATGGAGAAAAACATATTTTGCCCATTTTGAATTTTGAAATTAAAATCAATAATAGGACTAGGACATCCAATATATGGGTATTTGTAAAATAAATTTAATGCTTCAAACATTTTGCAGTATGATTTATATTTAGCACCATGAAAATTATTTAGAATATGACCTATAATAAGGACTAAATAGAGTATTAACTAGTGAACTACTAAAATTAGCAATATATTTAAAAAGAAATTACGATTTGATTATCTTAATTTACATCAAGATTTATATAAATTTATATTATACAAGTCTTTTTACACTATTGTGAGATCTTTTCAAGAGACACGCTTGAATGTAAGATTTCATCGCATTATTATTTATAATTTTTTTGTGGCAATTTTCATATTTTCTAATATATTTTATAATGATTTCTTTTTCTTCAAATAGTTTAAATATAGAGATAACCACTTTCTATCTTGTTTTTCCTATCTTGAATGTAGATTATTTTATCATTTGCTATTCTTTATCTTTATATCACTTATTCTCCAAATTCTAAAAAAACTTTACAATTAAGAATTCTAGATGAAGAAAAACATATTTTGCCCATTTTGAATTTTGAAATTAAAATCAATAATAGGACTTCCAATATAAGGGTATTTGTTATATAAATTTAATGCTTCAAACGATTTGCAATGTGATTTATATTTAGTACCATGAAAATTTTTTTAAATGTGATCTATGATAAGGATCAAATAGAGCATTAACTAGCCAACTTTAAATATAATTAAGAATTTTACAAACTTATTTTCTAGAATTTGCAAGCGTGCAATGCATGTGGAGCTTCAGATATGGCTTATGAAAGCAAAATAGGTAGATGTAAAAATATACAAGAAAATGAATATTAAAGTATATTTTAAGAATTTATATATTTTACATAATTAAATATAATAATGTGAAGACAGATGATCTTGGTGGTTCCACCCATTTATTATTCTATCACAAATAATTTTTTTTTTCAAAAACATCCTCATTTAATTCCTAAAACTTATACCCATATAATCAATAATATCTCTTATATGTAAAACTTATACTCCATTTAATAAGGGGCATTTTTGAAAAAGAAATCTTAAATACACTAGACTTCTTATTTGTTTATTATATTTATGACAAAAAAGTCTCTTATATTTGAAATCGAAGTAAGTTTCCTTACATTTGGTCATGTAAGAAGAGTAATTTTGACAAGTACGGGACACATAAAAACAATAACTAACCAACGTGATTGAACATAAGTTTACAAATCCATATTAAATATATGATCTATTCTTTATAGTATTATATATGCCAAATTTTTTTAGAATTCTTGAATAGCTTTATAGAATAGCTTACCCTGCATCTTAATATAGCAATACATCATAACATATACAAATATAAGAATCTTTTAGAATTCTTAACTATAAAGTTCTTTTAGAATTTGGAGAAATACTTATATAAAGATAAAGAATAAAAAGTGATTAGAGAAACCATATTTAAGATAGGAAAATGAGATTAGAAATGGTTACCCCCAAGTATATACAATCCTTAACATTTTGTTATGACCAAACCATTTCAACAATTGTATTATATAAAGAACATAAAATATATCAAAAAATATGAAAACTGCCATGAGAAAATTACAAATAATAATGTGATAATTTACCTTCAAGTATATTTATAGAACTAAAAATGATCTCATAGCAGTACAAATAAATTCACATAATATGATTTATATAGATATGACTGTAAATCTAAATAATCAAGTCATGATTTTTTACAAATATATATCTAATTTTTATTTTCATATTTTTTTTATATAAATCTCATTATAGATTCAGATAATCAAATCATAATTTTTTCACAAATACACATCTAATTCTCAAATCAAATCATAATTTTTTATAAATATATATATATCTAATTTTATTTTCATATTTATCATTATATTAAATTTTAAAAAAAATGACCTTTCGACGTACCTCTAAAACTAAAAATAATTTTACAGTAATGCAAAAATTCTTATTTATTGTTATCATATTTGGGATATAATAATTGATAAACATACACAATAAAATCAAAATTTGATATTCAGGGTTGTTAACTAATAATTCTTACATCACTATCCGATTAAAACAATTTATGATCATTGATTGTGGATTAATTAATTAATGATTAATAATTTTTAAATTTAAAATCTAAGTGAGAGAATATAATGATTGGTAGAGAATAAATTGGTTAATGCAATTTTAAAATAATAAATTATAATCAATAAAGAGATCCTCTCAAAATTAATTTTAACTTAAAGTTTTAATTGAATATATTCACAAACGATTTTGATTGATAGAATTGATTAATTAATTTTTTAATTTAAATGTTTAATTAAACATTAGGAAAAATTCATTTAGGAACAATTAAGGAAAATTTTGAAATAACATATTTATTGAAAGTATAATATTAAATTGTATCATTTATTAATATCGTATTTGGGATATGACAATTGACAAACATACACTATACAATTAAAATTTGATATTCAGAGTTGTTAACTAATAATTCTTAAATTAGTATCTGAATAAAACAATTCATGATGATTGATTGTGTATTAATTAATTAATGATTAATAAGTTTTAAATTTGAAACCTAAGTGAGAGAATATATGATTGATAGAGAATAAATTGGTTAATGCAATTTTAAAATAATAAATTATAATCAATAAAGAGATGCTCTCAGAATTAATTTTAATTCAAAGTTTTAATTGAATATATTAAAAAACGATTTTGATTAATAGAATTAATTTTTATCACCTATTTCTAATTTAACGGAAGAATGAGTTAATTAGATTTTGTTTAAAATGTAATATTTTAATTAAAAGTAAACAAATGAATTAAAATGATAATATTATTGCTTTTATCTAAATATAATTTAATTAATTTTAAATCCAAATCAGAATTAAAATATGAATTTTATCTACAAATTGAATATCAACTCTCTACCATATTAATTGTATTGCAATAGTTATGAATTATAAAATCTTGCATGTAGAGAAAAAATCATGAAAAAAAAATTATCAATAATCATAGTAAGAAAAAAACTAAGGCTATGTTTGGTTGGGGTTTTTTCAGGGGAAGGGGAAGGGAAGGGAGGAGATTTAATCCCCCCTTATTTGGATCAGTTTTTTGAAGGGGATTGGAGGAGATTTAATTCCCCTCAATCCCCTCCCCCACCCCTTTTTCATTCCCCTCCAATTTGGGGTTTTTTTGGAGGGGATTGAGTTTTATTACTCAATCACCTCCAATCCCTTCCTGAACCAAACAAGGTTTTATTAAAATCCCTCCAATCCCCTCCTCTCGAATTCCACCAAACAAGGGAATTTTAAAATCTTTCAAATCTCCTCCCCTCCAATCCCCTCCATTAAAATCCCTCCCCTTCCTTCCCTTCGGTTGAACCAAACAAGCCCTAAGTGTTTTTTCAAACTAACAAATTACTTGAAAATCAATAACAAATTATAGTAAGAATAGCTCTTCTTGACAAACCTTCAAATTCAAAAGGAGAGGCTGATCTAAATACTAAAAAAAAAAAAAGATTAAACACATATATATCCTTGAAAATATAAAAAAAAAACAAATTGTAATTACTTTCTCTCTTATTCTCGTCTTCTTTTACTTCTTTGTAAGTTGTTGATTTTTATTTTTCATATTATAATTCTACTTAGTTTTCCTTGTTTATGTTAACATAAATGTAAATTCGGCATAATATTTTAAAACACTAAAATACTTGATTTTCATGAATTTCTTTTATATATTGGTGTATATAATATGGACAATAAGCTTTTTATGGATTTATAAAAAGTTATGAGCCACATATTAAAATCATATAAATATATTATAATTTAATATTATTTTAATTATTTTGTTATGTTTTAATATACAATTATGATGCAAAGTATTTTTATATTGTTATTTTAATTGTAAATTATTTTATTTTATATGATATTGGGAGAATTAGTGTGAGAATGATAATAATTCTTATTTCACTGTGATATTATCATATAATTATAAAGTATCAAAAAAATATTCTATTTATACTTATTTTATTATATTTATTTAGATGATTTGATTAAAAAAGGTAGAAGTACAACCTGGTGCAATGCATGATTTCAAATTCTAATACTCTTTTCGATTCGTATCATAAATTATTTTATATTAATTATATGTATATTAAAAAAATTATTTTTCACGTAAAATTAATATAAATATACTAGTATTTCTAATTTTATTCTTATTAGGATAATAAATAAAAAATATGGAAGAATTAAATATATGAATAAATAAAAAATATCTAATATTTTATATGTATTTTGCTGCAAAAATTTATCATACAAAAATATGTCATGCAGTATGAATAGGAGGGAGTATAATATAAGAGTGTGTTTGGATTATATTATGTATAAGTGATTATTTATAATAGATTATGAGAATAAGTGATTATGTTAAAAATAAATTGTGTTTGGATATTTTTAAATTATAAGTATTTTGAGAAAAGAAATGTGTTTGAATATTAGGATTTAAGTGATTATTAAGTGAATAATGAGAAAAAAAATGAAATAAGTGATTATGAGAGGATAAGTTATTATCATAAGTTGAAAAAAATAGTTTATAAAATTAATTATTTAAATAATTATAAATAATTATTTTTAATCTGCAGAGGATACTGATGAGATAATCACAAATTATTTTTAACGTGGAATGCGATCAGCTTCTGTTGGTTGAAGACCCCAGCTTAGACATCCAGATATCATCTTCAACGTTCACCATTAACAACAGATTATTCTTTTTCTCCTTGTCAAAAACCCTCTCTCTGTCTCTTTTTTTTTCCGATGGCTTTCTTTCTTCTTCATATTCACAACTAATCGACTTATTTTCCTCTTCTGTTGCTATCGCTCTTTGTTGTAATGGAGGGGACTCTCTTCCCCAATAGGCCTGTATTACCTGTGCAGCCAAACAGACTAACACTCCCAAATTCCCCTTCGAAATTCAGTTCGACTCTTCTTCCACCTCCTCCACAATCTCCTCCTCCTTCATCTTTCCATTTGGATTCACTTCTCCAACAGCTTCAGCACCTCTCTGCAACTCCCATAACCACTAACAAGCTCAAACTTCGGAATTCTACGCAGGATAGCAATGCCCATTTTGCTTCTCTTCAGATTTCCCTCGATTCAGCTGAACTACTAAAACAAACCCAAAAGAAGAAACCGACTTCGGCTTCCGTTACACGAATTGATGGCAATGAAACCGATGTTCAAACTGAAGGTGATAGTACTCTTGAATTTTTGTCACCCAAGGGTAAGTTGATGCTCAATTCGATTGTTGAAAAGCCCTTGAATAGTTTAAATGATTTCTTTAACTTTGCGAAGTTTGAGCTGCTTGAAGTTGATTTATCCAGCCTCTTGAAAGCGTTAGATCTTTCTGGCAATTGGGAACGAGCGCTTTTGTTGTTTGAATGGTTTTTATTGCAATTGAACTCTGAAAAAATGAGGGTGGATAATCAGGCTGTTGAAATTATGGCTAGAATTCTGGGGAGGGAATCGCAGCATTCAATTGCATCTAAGTTGTTTGATATTATTCCTGTTGAAGAATACTCACTTGATGTCCGGGCCTATACAACAATTCTTCATGCCTATGCTCGAACTGGCAAGTATAAACGAGCTATTGCTGTCTTTGAGAAAATGAAGGAGACTGGTATTTCTCCAACTCTGGTTACTTACAATGTTATGCTAGATGTTTATGGCAAGATGGGTCGTTCCTGGAATGCAATCTTATGCCTCTTGGATGAGATGAAAAGTAAAGGACTTGAATTTGATGAATTTACCTGCAGCACTGTGATCTCGGCTTGTGGGAGAGAGGGTATGCTTGATGAGGCAAGAAAATTTTTTGCTGACTTAAGATTGAATGGATATACACCAGGAACTGTTACTTATAATTCTTTGCTGCAAGTATTTGGAAAGGCTGGGATTTACTCTGAGGCCCTGAGCATCTTAAAAGAAATGGAGGATAATAATTGCACACCTGATTCTGTTACTTACAATGAGCTTGTGGCAGCATATGTGAGAGCTGGATTTTATGAGGAAGGGGCTGCTGTTATGGATACAATGACCCGCAAAGGAGTTATGCCAAATGCTGTAACTTATACCACTGTAATAAATGCCTATGGTAAGGCAGGAAAGGAGGATAAGGCCCTAAAGTTGTTCAACCAGATGAAGGAGTTAGGCTGTGTTCCCAATGTATGTACTTACAATTCAGTTCTTGCAATGCTAGGCAAGAAGTCAAGATCAAAAGATATGATAATTGTCCTCTGTGATATGAAGTTAAATGGATGCCCTCCAAATCGAATTACATGGAACACCCTGCTTGCTGTATGTGGTGAGAAAGGTAAGCACAAATATGTTAACCAGGTTTTGAGGGAAATGAAAAACTGTGGATTTGAGCCTGACAGAGATACATTCAATACATTAATTAGTGCATATGGTCGATGTGGGTCTGAAATTGATGCTGCCAAAATGTATGGGGAAATGATTAAAGCAGGCTTTACTCCATGTGTAACAACTTACAATGCTCTTCTGAATGCTCTAGCTCGTCGAGGTGATTGGAAAGCTGCAGAATCTGTCATTCTGGACATGGGGAATAAGGGTTTCAAGCCTAATGAAACTTCGTTCTCATTGATGCTCCATTGTTATTCCAAGGGTGGGAATGTCAAAGGTATAGAGAAGATTGAGAATCAAATTTACGAGGGCCATGTTTTTCCTAGTTGGATGCTTTCAAGAACCCTTGTAATTGCAAACTTTAAGTGCAGAGAACTTAGAGGAATGGAGAGGGCATTTGAGCAATTGCAGAAGAATGGATACAAGCCTGATTTGGTCCTAATTAACTCCATGCTCTCAATGTTTGTCCGAAACAAGATGTACAGCAAAGCCCATGGGATGTTTCATCTCATTCATCAAAGTGGGTTACAGCCAAATCTTGTAACCTATAATAGCTTGATGGACATGTATGCACGAGGGGGTGAGTGTTGGAAAGCAGAAGAAATGCTCAAGAGAATTCAAAAATCTGGTCAGAAGCCAGATCTTGTGTCTTATAACACTGTCATCAAGGGATTCTGCCGGCAGGGGCTCATGCAGGAGGCCATTAGACTTCTCTCAGAGATGACCTCTAACGGAATTCGACCATGTATCTTCACATACAACACTTTCTTGGCAGGCTATGCAAGCCAGGGATCGTTTGCAGATGTAGATGAAGTTATTAGATATATGATTGAGCACAATTGCAGGCCCAATGAGCTAACGTACAAGATTGTTGTTGATGGTTATTGTAAGGCAAGAAAATATAAAGAAGCCATGGACTTTGTGTCTAAGGTTAAGGAGATCGATAACTCCTTTGATGGTCGATCTCTGAAACGGCTAGCTTCCCGCATTAGGGAGAGTTTGGAATCGTGACTTGGCTGATATAAATATACAAGTTGTTGCAATTCTCGGCAGTCTTTTGGCAACTTTGTTGTCCTATATACATATCAATTTTTTTTTCCTTTGAATTTTTTCTTAAATTCTTGGGTTTAGTATCAGCTTCAGTCATAAACTGCAGGTTTTGGTCTTCCTGCATAACACCAGCCATGCTATGCTATTTTACTGAAGCCACCCATCAGTGAGAACATGCTTTCATATAAAGTAAAAGCCAATTGAAACTCTAACTTAAAGGGTTAGACTTCTTTACTCTTCTTGTGGGCGATCCTGTCAAGTAGACCTTGAGACGTGAACTTGAAGAACATGCCTTCCTCATTTCTGGACATATGTTGTATCTGTTGTGAAAATAAGATTGAAATTTGTCCTGTAATTCCGATTATACAGCATGAAACGGTGAATTATAGCTGCTTGATTTTCAGTTTGCAAACTTAAGTTGAATAAAATGAAATTTTAATAAAAATAAGATTATTGTGACATAATTTATATTTGAATGTTTTTTATTGTAAAAAAAAGTTTGGCAAAATAATTGTGAGACAAAATTGCATGTGTAAACTGAAAAGTAACTTTTTTTAGTCCAATAGTTAAAAGTATTGATAAAGAATAGATAATTCTAAATAATTAAAATTATTTATTTTTATCATTAAACTTTTAAATGAAGTTATTTTATTAGGATATTTAGATTTAATTTAATTTATTTTGAATTTATTATGATTTAGATTTTATTTTTCTTTTATTTATAGAATTTAGTTATTTAAATTATAATTTATCTTTTATTTTTATTTAAGATATTTTGAAAGATATATCTTATAGGATTAGAATTTAAGTTCTATAAATAAGAGAGCATTATTCATTTATATAAAGATTTTGATTATTAACTTGAGTTATAGTTTCAATAAATTTTCTCTCCTTCAAAGTTCTTCACAAATAAATACTGAACATGATTCAAATTGAGAAAGGAAATGCATACCATAGGGTGTCCAACCTTCAACATGCTCTTATTCCATCTCATCTGTCTGCTAGGCTATTGAGATCAAAAGCTAGCATGTTATCTTCTTACATAATGATCTTCTCCACCAATATCTCTTCTATTGGAAGAGATTTACATAGTCGAAGAATAGTTGGATCTTTGATAAGAAGTTTCTCTGCTCAGATTTCATCTTTCGCTATCTTACTCCCAAATCTAGACGCTACTCGAAGTTTTGACTCTCAAGGAGAGTTTTTTCAAGATGGGAAAATGATATAGAATGAATAATTCTAAATAATTAGAATTATTTATCTTTATCATCAAACTTTTAAATAAAGTTATTTTACTAGGATATTTAGATTTAATTTAATTTATTTTAAATTTCTTAAGATTTAGATTTTATCTTTCCTTTATTTATAGGATTTAGTTATTTAAATTATGATTTATTTTTTATTTATATTTAAGATATTTTGAAAAGATATATCTTATTTTAGGACTCTAGGAGAATTATGATTTAAGCTCTATAAATAAGAGTCTATTACTCATTTATATAAAGATTTTAATTATTAATTTGAGTTATAGTTTGAGTGAATTCTCTTTCATTTAAATTTCTTCTTTTTTTTCTTTTTTTGAGTTCTTTTTTTTTTCATTTTTATTTCTCTCTATCTCTCTATCTTATCTTTTTCCCTCTATTCACATCAAATACATTTAGAGGTAAAGATATGAAATAAGACAAATACAAAATTAGTTGAAAGCACGTGTGCAAACATATTTTTATTGGATAAAATGATAAATCAAACAGGTTTGGGTATTTCATCTGTTGCAAATACCCAAATTTTTTGGCTTGAGATAGATTGCAATTTGCTGGTTGGTAGCAGTAAAGTGAGCATACATTCACAAAGAAGTGCATATTCCTCGTATTCTAGATTATTGATATCTGGTAAAAATAAAATTATGGATATTGAGAAGCTTAGATTATCCACATAGAGGACAGGTAAGAATGTAAGAGAGCTTCTATGGATGCCATGTGTTGGGGTTGGGAACAAGGGAAGAAAAAATTCATAATGTCCTTTTTCATTTATTTTTTTGGTCCTTTTTGCTAGCATAAATGACACATGGATAGACGATGATGACGTGTTGCAGGCTTGTGGACAGGGATGAGTTTTTTTTCGTGTAAGGGTATGTTTGGATAATAGGAGGTGAATTGAGGGAAGAGATTTTAATGAAGAAAAAGGAATGAGAGGGAAAAGAAGAAATTTTAATTTTATCTTGTTTGAAAGGAAAATAAGGAATTTTAATGGAAGGGTTTTAATGTTACTTTGTTTGGATTAGGAGGGGAAGGGAGAGAAAATAATTATAATTTAACTATTATACCGTTAGTTTATTTAAGTTAATATTTTCTTTTTATATTAACAAAAAGAGTTTTTTTTTATTTGAATATTAGACAATGTTTTTTATCAGAAGGAGATACTCTTTTTTTTTCTCAATCTCAACCATGATTGTATGTATCTTTTTTTTTTCATCAACTTTATCCATGATTATATATGTTAATATACGAATGTGTCTATGTGTGCTTGCGACTTCATACATGTATGTTACTAAGGTATTTTATATGTTATGAATGAGACCAAAAAGAGATGCGACAAGACTGACCAATATATTGTGTAGTTGAGTTATGAAAAAGTGAAGGGTATTTTGGTCATATTGGACACAATAACACTTTTTCCTCTCAAATTACCCCAATTTTGGGGGGGGGGAATATATAAGGGAAGGGGAGGGAAAATTTTAATCCTCCAATTATTGATGGCCAAACAAGGGGAGGGAAGCAAAATCCCTCCCCGTCCTTTCCTTTTCCCCCATTTCCCTCATTTCCCCTCAACCAAACAGACTCTAAGCCCCTCTTCCAATATTATAAGATAATGGGAGAAGTTTTACACATAGAGTAAAAATTTTTAATTTTATCTCTATTAATTTTATTTTTTTCACTAAATATAACACAAGTTATAATATTAATAATACAATAAATAAGAAAAAAAATAATAAATCACTATATATTACTTTATATTATGGTACAAGAAAAACCCCTCATATTACTTTATAATATAAGATGGAGGGAGTAATTGTTAATAGCGGTGTTTTTTTTCTTTGCTTGATGGTGGGGTTAATTTTGCAACATTAGGAATATGAGAAGTCAATTGCAGAAGTCCTTGTGTTGAATGGGCTTATGTTTTTTTAGGCAATTTTTTTAATGATTGAATCTTTTTCTTTCTTGGAAAAAGAAAGATTAGAAATAGCCCTAGAAAAGTATAAAGGACAAAAAGAGCAAAGCTCTATCCTTGTGTTGAATGGGAACTTTAACCCAAAGGTTTCATGATTGAATCTATTTGAAATTCATGTAAAAAATATCTGTTTTTAATATTATGCAAATAGATATTAAGATAATTCAGGAATAAAGAAGCTCCATCTCTTAAAAGGTTAAGACTTCAAAAATATAAGGTTTTTAAGGTATTATTGAAATAATGATACATGCATGGGATAAATGAAGTGACAGGATAGTCCATAAAAATTTGAGAACATTCCTACTGTCGACCGTGGATCACTAGTTGCTGATCATTAGCTACCATAACCAGTCACCGACCATAAGTCACCATAGTCAATTGCCAACTGCTACTATTGGCTACCATCACTGCCCACCGGCTGCCGCAATAAATTTTCAGCCACTGGCCACTTGCCACCACCGGTCGTCGATTGCTTATCACCAACCACTACCATTCGTCAACTACCACCATTAATTCCCGATCATCACTATCAACTGTTGGTCACTAGCCTTCGGTTGTAGTAGACCATTGGCCTCCACCACTTGCTGGCCCCTGTCGTTAGCCAAAGAAAACATTCAAGTGAAAAAGTATTTTTTATGATTATAATTTTCACTTTTAATAAAATCTCTAAATAATAAATTACTTTTTTAAATAATCTAAAAATTGTTTTTTTTAAATTTAAACAAATTGGCCCTAAAATGGATTGATATTAATTCTGACGGTAAAATAAGTTAGCCTCCTTATTTTTTAAAACCTTTTATATTGAGAGATAAAAATCTTTAAAATATTATTATTTGCAAATGTAATGTAACCATCCTATAAATATTGCTGGCAAGAAAATCCCTCAGCAAATATAGACACAAAAATGAAAACACCTCACTTTGAATTTAGATTTTTCCTTTCATGTTGAATTTCTATGGATGGTAGATCCCATAGTAAGTCTAATGCAGTTTGTTATTATTGCATGCTTCACTATATACCAATGTCTTCATAGCCGCATATTAACTTGATGATATATTAATTTAAGATTTAATAATTAATTGGAGTCAAAAAATTATTGATTAAAATGATATATTCTTAAATATATATGAAAAATAAAGTACACTAAGATCACCTACCTTTTAGGCTTCCATAATTTTTCCATAATTAAAATTTCTAATGTGAGCATGAAATAAAATAAATTTATGTATTAAAAGTGATAAGCATGAAATGGAATAAATTAGAAATAAATATATCTACAATATATTAATAATAGTTGTTTAAACAAATTATTTAAGTGCAATCTCATCAACACATTAACAATATAAGTTTAAATAAATTTTATAATTTAATTAAAACTTTAAACTAAATAATACTAAATTATTAATTTATTATCTATCACAAATAAATTATTAATAAGTTTCATAACTTAATATTTAAATATAAATAAGACAATATTCATCCATTATTATATTTTGAGTTCAAAATAATTAATTAATAAACCATTATTATATTATTTGTTAATAATCATATATTATAATAATGTTTATGTAATATTATAATATAAAAGAAAAAATATTTTATACTAAAAATAATGTTATTTTATCTTAAAAAATTTGATTAGTTCCATTGATTCTGGCTTAGTTTAACGATTTTGAAATCGCCCTATTATCATTTTTTCCCGAATTTTGTTTGGCACCAATTTCTAGTTCAACTCAAATTGTGTCCACCATGCAATATACCCCTCTCACATTTAAAAGGATTCAAATTTATATTAGTTATTTCTAGGAGGAAAACTTTAAGCAACATAAATTTAAATTTAAATATAAACTATTTTAATATAATAATTATAATAGAAAATTTGTATTTAAATAAATTATACTATATTTTTTGTTTTGAAAATACTCGATCCTATTTTATTGTATTTTTGTCAATAAAATCAACTTTTTGTTTAATATATTCATTTTAAAAATAAGAATTAATTATTATTATTATTATATTAATATTAAAGCTATAATTACATATTATGTAAAAATTAATTTTAAACACTAAAATGTAGTGTACCTTTTTAAATAAAAATATTAGATAAGATATTTGAGGAGAATTATTTCCTCTAATTCGTAGTATAGAATATTTTGTATGACAAGTTTTTAGTCTAAAATATAAAATATTTAATATTTTTATTCTCATTTTACTCATATATTTAATTCTTCTTCAGTTTTCATTTATAATCCTAATAAGAATAAAATGTGAAATATTAATACTTTTTACATTGATTTCAGGTGAAAAAATGATTTTCTCAATATACATGTTATTAATATAAAATAACTTATAATATGAAAATGAAAGAGTATTTATTTATTTTATATATTTATATAATATATTATATAAAAGAAAGTGGATGTTGTTTATTATTTGTAAATTACATTCAATAACAGTATTTTTAGGGAAAAATTTTCAAAGAAATATCAAGTAAATAAGTTATTTCCCAAAAAGTAATATCAATTTACCCCAGTTCCAAAGAATACCAACTATTATAATTTGGAAGTTAAAAAATAAAAATACTATTCCTATGTAAAATGATTCATTTTTTTAAATAATAATAATATATTTATAAGTGAAATAAACTTATTTATAAATAATATTATTATGATATTGTAAATAAGTCCGTGCTACTTATAAATAGACTATTATTATTTATAAATGAGTTATTTATATAGGAATAACATTTTTAGCTTTTATTTTCTAATTACAAATTTAATTAGTTATTTGGAATTAGGATAAATTGAAATTATTTTTTAGAAATATCTTATTTTCTTGGTACTTAGTTAAAATTTTCCCAATTTTTAGGACACCATAATCTCAAGAGGGAATGAAGGATCAAAAGTTTAAATTAAATACAGTCAGTAATCTTATAATTATTTTTATTATTGAACATTAAGAATTTACTATTACTTTGTTTTTATAATTTTTTTTATTATTAAATATCAAAAATTTACTAATATTTTATTTTATATTTATAACTGAAAAAATTAAAAAATCTTCTACTGTATTTAATTTAAAATTTTGATCCTTAATCCTTATTTTCCCTAAACTTAATTTCATTTCATTTCATTTCACTAGTTTACCTGTTTTTGGATTTTTATATTTTTCTGAAATTGAAATATTTTTTCTATCAATAACAACAGAGAATTCTAATTCATTAGTCAAGAATGGTAAGAAGGGGAAGACACCAAATCCAACATAGGCAACCGAAACCGATCGTCCGATCTCCAGATTTTTACTTGAAACCAAAGGCGGTTCGTGTTGGGTGTGCGCCTGCACACATGTAAATAGCAAATTGCCCCTTCTTTCTCTCCTAAAAATCTCGTTCTCAGCTAAATTTCCAAACTTTGCTCACCACTCGTTTTATCCCTCTGAACCCTCTTCCGAGCCCCTCTCTCTCTGCGTCTTTGCTTCATCTTGTTTCCATTCATGGGTTGAACTTATTCTCCCCTTTTCTTCGAGCCACATGGAGTGGGACAGCAATTCGGATCAAAGCGGCGACGAGGAGGAGTCCTTCGTGTTCAACGATGGTGGCCCACTTCCCTTCCCGGTTGAGAACTTGCTTCAAACGACTCCCTGTGGATTCGTCGTCACTGATGCGCTAGAGCCTGACCACCCTATTATTTATGTCAATACTGTGTTCGAGATGGTCACTGGGTATCGGGCAGAGGAAGTGCTTGGTCGCAACTGGTCAGTTTTTGAGCTCATACTAATTTTACTCAATTTTCCTTTTGCTTGGGTTGTTGTTCATGGGAAATGAGTTCGGGAGACACATTTTGCTGGAGTTGATTGGCGTTTGGTGTTTATTCTTCTATCTGAATAGTTACTTGTTTTATGTTTGATTTAGAAATATGAAATTTCACACTAAGTTTGCGGGTTGCTTCTGGTTAGATCAGGTATTTGGTTTATGTCTAGGATCTTTTTTAGGCTAGGCCAACTACAAGGTTCTGGCTGAAAACCCTAGCCCTTTTTCTAAGTATCGGAGGACGTTGACAATTATATTATTCCCTCATAGGGTTTATAATTGAAGAGCTTGTTAGTGAACATTCTGGTTCTCTCATGGTCAGTGCGCTGTTGCTTCAAGCGTTCTGCACCTTTAAGGGCGTAATGTTTTGGTTTAGTTATAGTTGATTTCAAAGAAATATGGGCAGGATTATTTATTAGCATTGTGCACATGAGAGCATCCTTAAACGTCTGATGAGGCAAGGCTTAAGTCCACGACAAGTATATCGGGGCATGAGACCATATTAATAATTGGTATGAAATGCTTTGTTAACTATTTTGATAATTGGTAATGCATATAAGTTCAATTCAATGCTGTTATGAGTTTTCTGTCTGCCATAATAAAAACAAACAAGTAACCTGTTCGTGATGAACCACAGTGGGCTCAGAGGTTTTAGGAGAAATTAAACTTGGCATTTCACTACGGGCTGGTTATGATTATAGTTAGACTTCCTATGATTCGTGTGGAATTTGGAATTATAGAATTAAAGAAAAGGACCATTAAAGGTTTGGACCTTTAGCTACGGAGTGCTAATTAACAAGATATAGCAGAGAGATTATGCGTTGGTAAATTTTATAATCCAGACAGTTTCTACTTCAACAGAGTCTATATATTGAACAAGTCCCATTACTTTATGCTGCTGTGACTGAAGAGGGCCAACAATTTGTAGGTGCTGGACCACTATGCCTATCAAAGGTTCCCAGATAGTTCATAGATGTAATATGTATTTGCTGGATGTTGTAGAGGCATTTAGTGTAGAGGTTTCTCAACAGTTAATGCTATTTTTTTTACACTGAAAGAAACTTAAGCTTAAAATTCGTATCTAGTGCTATATTTGTTTAGCATCTTGTTTATTAATTTTTGATAAAAATAATGTTTAGTAATTATATTTGTATGAAAAGACGTGATCAAATTTCTATGCTTCATGACTGCTTTTGAATGAATGTAAAATTCATCAATAATCTTCCTTTTCCTGGAGTCTGTAGGGTCCTGTTTGCATGGCAAATGTCTTCTCTGCATACTTTCTCACTATTGCTAATCTATCAAAAAGAAACGAGTGTTTCTCCTTATGAGATTTGTCATGAGATGAGATCCTGAGCATTATTCTCAAATTAATATAATGCCAGTGCTGACTTTGATTTTGATGACTTAATAGTTTTGAATTGTTGTCTACAACGCTGGCTTTTGGTTCCATTTGTTAGAAGGAGGTAGTAGCAGTAGTAGTAGTTGTTGGTAATTATGAATAAGTTCCTTTCTCTTATTAGATTTGTCTACTTTTGGGATATTTTCTATTCTAAGTTTTAAATGAATGCAAAATGCTTTCCTTTGGGTATATATAAGGGACCAGTGGTACGAATGAAGCCAATGAACCACTAACATGATCTGCTTTGTTCCATTTGCCACTCTGAATTTTTATTACATGTGCTTGTTTTGAGATATTGAGACTGGTTGCTGAATGTTGATACCCTGGCTTCTTTCTGGGTTGCTGAATGTTGCCCCTCTTTTTTTCCTTTTTTTTTTTTGTTGGGGAGGGGGGGACTATTGTGGAAGTTCTCAGTGTCGACTTGTTTGGATTGTGGTTTTCTTGAAATATGATATGGTCTATTATACTCAATACATTATTGTTGTCTAATTTTCTGTTATGGCAAAATGTGTCAAATAGTATAGTATAAGTTGTCTACACTTTCTTCTTTAAGGCAGTGCATTATGGAAGGTTTTAAGTTCTTGGTTTTGGATAAGGAAAATAATTGAGTTCTTCAATGGAATTCATTTATGATATTGTCATCAAGGTAGTCAAAGGTGAAAAGCGCACTTGAGGTGCAAGGCCTATAAAACTCCCGAGGCGAGAGGCACTAGAAAGGCATGCACCCAAGTGAAGTAAGGCGCAACAATAAAAAAACATGATATGTAGAGTATAATATAAATTTTCCTATCATTAACCTATATAATTTCTTAAATATAAAACTTTCCTGTCTAGCATTAAAATTTATAACATTTAACTATCTTGAATCTTAATTCTTATTAAAATAATATCTTAATTCTTAAGTCGATGAAAGAAACAAAACCTACAAGTATGAAAAAAAGCAATGGCAATGTGATGCCATAATGAGCAAACTCCATAATAACAAAAATAAAGCATAGCAAAGCCAAAGCATGCAAAAGGCGTGCTTCTTTGTTCTTCTAGGCACCAAAAGGCGCACGCCTTTCACGTGCAAGGCGATGGGTCTGGTTTGCGCCTTGCCTTTGTGCCTTAGGCGCTAAGGCGATTGCCTTTGACAACACTGATTGTCATAGGTGAATATGGAAATAATGATGCTCAATCAATTAAACCTTGATTATTGGGCGGAGCTTGTCTCCATTAATATTATGGTTGAAGCTTGAATTATCAAGATTAGATAAATGAGTGCAAATGGAATAATAACAGAAAAAATATGGCATTTATTGTTGGTTGAAATTTTCACTCACTCCAGCTTCAGCAGATTGTTTTAAAAAATTTATTTCTTTGGTGGTAGAGACTTTGATACATGCATATATACCTTAACATTTATGTGTAATTTCTTTTGCTGTTGTGCATAAGATTGGATAGGAAACATGGTTGGTAAACTAGAGTTTTAACTCAGAAACTTGCCCGGGGTTAAGATTTTAGGTCTGAAAGTTGTGCTAACTGCTAACTTGCAATCAAATTTGAGTTCTAAAGAGATCAGTGTAAGCTTGGTTCAAAATTGAGGTCATTTTCAGGCATGTTTTAGCTGTGGGCAAGGCACTGGGGTCTGGGTGAGCACTGACAAGTTGCCTCAGTCCCTCCTACTCCAACAACACACAGCAACATCTACAGCCAATTTTCTTTTCTCTAAACATTAGTTGCTCCCCCTTGGATCCTTCTGTCTCTCTCCTGCTCTTTCTTTCCTGCCTTTTCCCCAATCCTTCTTCTCTTGGCTTAAAATTCCCCTCCAAGTGTATCTTGGTCTGAGCAGAGCACTGTTAGGGCCAGCAATTATGCATTTTACTGTCAAGATCTCTACTGCTGATTACTTGACACTGGATATTAATTAGTGAATAGTTGGATATGCTATTACCTGTTATTTTGCTTCTCTTTCAAGCTTTAATGTTGGGATAGTATACAGACAAAATGATGACTAATTTGGGTCAATTTGAGGGCTATTCTGGCGTGAACAGTTTTCCCGAAATAGATTTTGAGATTTAAAACAAATTCTTGGGAGGCTCAAACTCACTATGGACTTTAAGAAGGATTGTTGAGAATTTGGATACGAAAGCAAGTTGGTGCAAGCCTCCAAACAGGAATTCATTCTAGAATTCTGAGAAAGAATAGAGATGGCATGGGCATTGCATGTAGCCTTTTAGTTCATCTCACAAGCATGAGAGCTAACTTTCTAAGCAAAATGATAAATTGATCACCAAAAAAATTAAACATCACTTTAATATTTACAGACGTACTGTTTTCTTATGCTTACTGCCTTATCCCAAGAGACTTAGACATATATTAAAATCCTAATAAGCAGTTAGAGCTTCCTGATATGAGCAAAGCTGTGTGGGAGACCTAAACATTATAATTTTTATAAAAAAAAAAAAAAAACTAAAAATGAGGTGCATCTGACCATTGATTACAAAAGAATGCCTTGATATCAACTATATCTGAGCTGCTCTGTGCTGAGTGTTTTGCATAAAGATCTCGTAATTTTTGTTAGTAGATTGAGTCTTCAGTTGGATACAATGTCAGTATCCTTGTTAATACCAAGTAGTAACATTACTATTGACTGGGTACGCTCAGTATAAATTTAAGCATGGCCTGCATATCTAGTTGTTTGTATAGCTAATGCAGGAAGCATTCAGAACAATGGCATTTAAATTTTTATTTTTTTAAGTGTATATCTATAATGATGGGGGATGTAGGGATTGATGACTATTTAGAGTTAGCCTGTCTTATGCTTCATGATTAAGGGGTAAACCTCGTGTTTGGAAGTTAAAAGAAATGGATATAATCTCTTTACAGTAATTGTATGAGTTTCTTATGCTTGTTTTCATTGACCTACAGTGATGAGTAAGGATTTCCAAAATACTCATGAGGGCTATAAGATGTCTTGGTGAATTGACAGTTCATGTGCACAGACTTATTGTCTTTGCATATTAGTTTTTAAGTTCTGATGTTCTATGTGAAGTAAAAAGGCTATTCTGAACTGAATACTTCCTCAAGGGAAATAAAGGAAAGGAAAGAAGGGATGGGCATTTTTATATGATAAATTAAACAATACATAATGGTCCTTTAGCATCATTTGCTCAATTTGAGTCTCTTCCTAGGTGCTGCTAATTGAATGTGGCTTTATTTTATCCATTTCGAAATGTTTTGCAGTCGATTCCTGCAGTGTCGAGGTCCATTTGCTAAAAGAAGGCATCCATTGGTGGACTCCACTGTAGTTTCAGAAATTAGGAGATGTCTCGATGAGGGGATTGAGTTCCAAGGTGAGTTATTGAACTTTAGGAAAGATGGATCTCCACTGATGAACAGATTGCGGCTGACGCCTATATATGGAGATGATGAGACAATAACACATGTCATTGGAATCCAGTTCTTCACAGAGGCAAACATTGATCTTGGTCCTGTTCTGGGTCCTGCAATGAAGGAATCTGCCAAATCTTCTGATCAGTTTCGCACTGTGCTTTCAACATTGAGTCTTCTTCCAGTTGGGGACCGTAATGTATCTCGTGGAGTTTGTGGAATCCTGCAATTGAGTGATGAGGTACTGTCTCTCAAGATACTTGCCCGCCTAACTCCAAGAGATATTGCTTCTGTTGGCTCTGTTTGTAGGCGATTATATGAACTGACAAAAAATGAAAATCTTTGGAGAATGGTGTGCCAAAATGCATGGGGCAGTGAAACTACACGTGTTTTAGAAACCGTGCCTGGTGCTCGGAGACTTGGATGGGTTCGACTCGCAAGGGAGTTGACCACTCTTGAAGCAGCAGCGTGGAGGAAGCTGACTGTTGGGGGTGCTGTTGAACCTTCACGTTGTAATTTTAGTGCTTGTGCAGTTGGAAATAGAGTTGTCTTATTTGGTGGTGAAGGGGTTAACATGCAGCCTATGAATGACACCTTTGTGCTGGATTTGAACTCAAAAAATCCAGAGTGGCAACATGTCCAGGTGAGCTCTCCTCCTCCTGGTCGTTGGGGCCACACAATTTCCTGTGTGAATGGTTCTAATTTGGTTGTATTTGGAGGCTGTGGAAGGCAGGGCTTGCTTAATGATGTGTTTGTGCTGGACCCGGATGCAAAGCCTCCAACTTGGCGTGAAATATCTGGATTGGCACCTCCGCTTCCAAGATCATGGCACAGCTCCTGTACTCTTGATGGTACTAAGTTGATAGTTTCTGGTGGCTGTGCAGATTCTGGAGTACTTTTGAGTGACACATTCCTCCTTGATCTTTCAATGGAGAAACCAGTGTGGAGAGAGATACCAGTGGCATGGACTCCACCTTCTCGTCTGGGGCACACGCTGTCTGTTTATGGTGGTAGGAAAATACTGATGTTTGGAGGTCTTGCCAAGAGTGGGCCCCTGCGGTTTCGTTCCAGTGATGTATTCACCATGGATTTAAGCGAGGAGGAACCATGTTGGAGATGTGTAACTGGGAGTGGAATGCCTGGTGCCGGGAATCCTGGGGGCATAGCTCCCCCTCCTAGGCTTGATCATGTTGCTGTTAGTCTTCCCGGTGGGAGAATCCTGATATTTGGTGGATCTGTTGCGGGTCTTCACTCTGCCTCCCAGCTTTACATCCTGGACCCAACCGAAGAGAAACCTACATGGAGAATCCTGAATGTACCAGGGCGCCCTCCTAGATTTGCTTGGGGACACAGCACATGTGTTGTTGGAGGGACAAGAGCTATTGTACTGGGTGGTCAAACTGGCGAGGAATGGATGCTAAGTGAGCTCCATGAGCTTTCTCTGGCAAGTTCTGTAATCTAGTGATTCAGTGAATAAACAAACTGCTCGCTGTAGTAAAGAAGGGAATATGATGAGGCTCTATTCAGAAGATGTGAAATTGTTATGAGCTTTGGCTGGCGGCTAAAGGTTGATTTGGTCACTGATGACTTGACAAGCAATGCTCTGGTCAGAACGCTTGTTTTAAGTAGGGTGCTGAATGCAATTTTCATGTATGGTTGAACAAACCGGTTCTGGCAAGAGAACTTTTGAATGAGAGACATGAGACCGTGTTTGTTTTTGAGGTTGAGACTTTGCCCTTGAGTACACACAATGAATTATTCTTCCTGAATAGACTATTAGTGTCTGATAACAAGTAGGCAGCATATTGTAGGGTAGTTTCTGACTTGATTTTAAGTGTTTTGTTTTTGTCTAAATCATGTAATTTGAACCGTGAAAACAAAAGAGAAAAAAGTTGCATGTTCATACTGACGTAAGTGGGTCAATTGTATGAACTGCTTTGTTTTTGAAAGTCCGCCAGCTGCGAATTGGATGGCTCAGATTAGGATTTCTTACTGCATTCCATGAGAATTGTTGCAGGTAATCCTTAAGTTGTGGTCTCAACATTTGTGTATAAATAACTTGGAACCTTAATTTGTTTTTGTTTTTAATTTTTTTTACATTGTCAAACTATTTGGATTTTTATTGATGTGGATGGAATCGATTTTCCGTCATTCATTATCGTGACTAGCTTCAGGCCAAAGAAGTATGAATTTTATTTTTCTTACTGTTACAGATATATATTATTTATATTTTTCAGATAAATTGTCTAGATAATTTCGAAAGATATGTCTCATAATCGCTGATGGATCACCATATATTTTAGTTGGATTTGCATGACTTGTCAAACTAATCTTTAATAAAAATTGATTTGTTTAGTCTAATCAAGTCTGGAGTTTAATATATATATATATATATATATATTCTGTGAAAAAAGAGGTACAAATTGGACTGGGAAAAAATAACGAAATTGGAGTGCTTAAAATTATGATTAATGAGACACCGAAATGAGTTAGTGGAATGAAATGTAAAGGCTTCCTTTATCAAAATAATATCGTCAAATACCTACTTTTTATTTTGTGGCCAGAATCGTCAAATATCTACTTCAGATGAAAGGCGGGTGCCAATTTTACCAATTTTTGCAAAGATTGCTCGTGGACGGATGCTTTCCTAGTTAATTACTTTCAATTAATTTAAGAAGTAAATCACTAGTTAATCATCATATCCCCTCTTAAGGTTTTTAAAGCAAGTCCTATTTATGAAACCATCACTATCAATATAGAATATAAAGAGTGTAGGGGCCACATGTTTACAATCCATAAATTATGCGGTTTATTTTAAGCCTTGTATAAATATATGCAGTTTGCTTCAATTTTCAATAAACACCAAGATTTTTTTCGGTGAAAAGGGAAAAAAAAAAACAAGATTTGATACACATTTTTGGAAGTGAGATTGCGCAAGACATATCTGAAATTTATAAATATATATCGAATTATATTTACTACTGAAAATATTTTGATTTTAGCAGAATTAAATTTATTTAAAAATATTTTCATGTCTCTAGGAAAGTTCTAGGAAACTAGCCTCCCAATGTGTGTATACCTCTCTCTCTCTCTTACTTTCTCCCACTTGAAGTTCTCTCGGATGCCTTTATTCTCAAAGAAGTAATAATAAGTCATAGATTCCACGCTCCAAGGTCCAATCTATTGTTTCAATTTCAAATTTATGACATGAAAATAGAAGAAAAACATATATAAATTATTAGCCTCTCAAAAACACACTATTTAATCTCCAAGGTCATTTCTAATAAATTGATGTTCCAAAATTTGCAGCCGTATTGCTATTGAATTTGTCCTTGTCATGCAATTTTGTCCAATAATAAGAAGAATCGAATGCATTAAGTTGGTAACTTATAAGACTTAATTCATTTAGAGTGATGATGCTATAAACTTTAGAATATCATTGCTTTATTTATAAAATGATAATTATTCAGGAAAAAATTGTAAAATGGTAATTATTGAATATATAATATTATATGAAATAATTATTCAAAATAGTAACATATTCTGCAATTAATAACTTGTTAAAGAACTAATTTGATTTTTAATTGAAATACTTAAAATTATATATATTTGAAATAACTAATTGTTCTATTTGAAAACAAAGACAAACTTATACAAACATCTTACCTAAACATCTATAATCTATAATAAAACAAAAAGGTAAATCTTATGAAATTGTTGCTCGAACTAGTCGCATATCCTATTTAAAATTATTAAAAGGCTAAAGATGAAAATTGGAAAATTTTTTTTAAGCATTATTGAAAAAATACGCACACCCATCGCCGCTCAATTGTGAGCTGGCATAAGCCAACATTGAGGACTAAAAAAAAACTTTAAAAATTAACCATAAATTTCTAACTAAAAAGAAAACATAAGACACGCCTAACGGTTTAAATAACATTTAAACTAAACATAGGAAGGAAATAATAAGCGAATGTATATGAGCCTGTATTATCCATGTTTTAAGAATAGTTTTTTTATTCTTAAAAATAAAAAACTTAATTGATACGAAAAATAGAAAAATAAAAGAATAGAAAAACTTAGAATATCTTTAAGATATTATGTATTTTTTATTATGAAAAATACAAGAAAAGACAGAAAATGCTTACCTTATTAATGATAAAATGATAAATTTTGAATAATTTATTTAATACTTACTAATTATGATTTTTGTAATAATTATTTAAATAAATTTTTTTATTTTCTTGTTCCTAAAACTTAATTTAAAAAATTATTTTATAAAATTATTTTGAGAATACTAAAATAGAGAACACATTAAAAAACATTATATTTCCTAAATGAATCTTACATTCCTTTAATAAAATATTACTTTACCCTTCCAAAAAAAAAACACAATATCTTACTTCAATGTATTCAGAATAAAAAACGATAAATATATTAATAGGGAATTATATTCTTTGATATGAATGTATAAATATCTAATACATGTATATATAATAACTTTAGGAAGTGTGTGGTTTTATAAAGTTTGTAGTTATATCTAACTTGTTCTAAATTAGTTTTGATTTTTATAAATTCTAAGATAAGTTTAAAATACCAAATGTGGCAGACAAAAAAAAGTCTATAATAAATAAGATTTATGATTAATAAATAATATATTTTTATATTTGTTTATAATAAGATTTATGACTAATAAATAGTATATTTTTATGTTTGTGTATATACTGTTAAATTTTAAAAATGAGCCTATTATTCGGAGTCTTTTTTTTGCCAGCTATTATTCTGTACGTAAATTTAATATTTAACATTAATATTAAAGATAGAAATGTAAATTTTCACAAAGGTCTCTTAGGTGGGGACAGAGAAGAGGCGAACAAAGGAAAACCAAGTAGAAGGGAAGACAGATCTAACCGCTTGGAGTAGCGTGCAGTGTGAAGCTCAGTGTTCACTACCTTCTCTTTTCATCTCTTCTCAGTTCTTACTTTGGCTTCGTCTTCCCTATCCAATTCCAATTCTCTCCCCATTCTGCCCCTCAAATCTCAATCCTTCAATCAAGATCAATGCCTATCAACAAGGAATCTATTCCCCCTCCTGTCATCGGCAAAGTTGGCCCTTACACTGTTTTCATGACCCCACCTTCTACCCCCAACCCCTCCGACGCCGTTTTCGACTCCCCCAAGAAGGTCGTCCCGCCTCCGGTTCAACCTCCACCCCAGCTCTTTCACAAGCCTTCTGCTGCTGATGGCTTTGTCTCGGGGTTTCTCAAGAATGCGGTTACTAAGGTGCAGACTGGTATGTTGTTGTACACAGTAGTATTATTGGTTTTGGCATGTTGAACAAAACAATGATTGCATCATTCTGTCTTTATTTTGCATAGTTAATAGATATTGTTGAATGGAGGTAAAGTTGATAAAAGAAAGATGAAAAAGACAAGCTGATAATCGAATAATTACTGTTCTCTAAGTCGGTTAAACCATTTGAAATGCCGAGAAAAGGCTGACACTGGAGATGCATATGTTTGGTTTGTTATTTGTTCTCATGTGCCTATACATATTAGATGGATACTTGAGCATGGAGCAATGCTTTTCTTTTTTGGTAAAAAAGGACAAGAGTTTGTAAACACTACGCCAGACCGGGCAGAGTGACATCCCTTACATCCCCAAGCAAACAAGAAGATAGCCTGTTAGGGGGAGCTGAATAAACTAACAAACCAAGAGGAAATTCGTGCTCCAAAATGACCATAACATCTGCACATCTATTTCCTTCATAGTTGTTACTTTTTACTATTTTTGCAAACACCTATTTTTTTCTTCTCCGTGGTTTCCTGGGACATTAGCTCTTTTTAGTTGTTAATTTTGAAGTAAGTCATATAAGTGCGGCGCTGCTGCAGTATCTGAGTTTCTCCAAGTGTTGAATATCTGAGTTCATTTCCCACCTTTTTGGGGTATGAAAATAGATAAATTAAGTAGCTCTGTCAGTACCCGTTCATTTGTCAAGATGTATTAGTAAAGGTAATCATGAGTGTTGTCTTCTCAGGTTCTCTTGTTTGTAGAAGTTGTGAAATTGAACACATGAGATTGTGTAATTGAGTATTTGTCTGGGAACAGGAACACTGATTGCATTGTTTGCTTCTGTTTTGAATTTTCATAAATTAAAATTTGTGCAAATGAATATAGCCCACTTTTGAGTTTTAGTGATGATTTCAGATCCCACTGCATGACAATAGATCTTTGATACGTCTTTTTGATTGATTCTCTTGTTCATTTTGTTGACTAAGTTCTATTACCCTTCCTTGTACAGTGCACTCAAGTTTGGATGATCATTTAGCACGCTGGTTTGGCTTGAATCAATCCAAGTACCAATGGGCGCTTGATGATTATTATGAGAGCAAGGGAATGGTGAGCAATTCACTGTATACTAATTTCTAAAATACTAGTGCACAAAATTGAAGAAAGCTTTACAGTAGCATATAAGCCTTTGAAATTTGAATATTCTTCTACCTGGTTTCTAAGTGCAGAACTACATTTGGAATTTGGGTATTGAAAATGTAATGTTGTGTTGTCCCAGAGGATCGAATGATGGTTTTGATGCTATAAAGGGTGGACAGGGAGATATATTTATGTCCCTCTTATAGTCCTATCCTAGTAATCTAAGCTCACTTAGAGTGAATAAATTCTCAAAGATGTTCTTGCTTTAGGTGAAAATGTGGTCATAAAATTGATGATAGTTTTTAAGTTCCAATTTTGTTTAAGAAAGGGCGTAACTAAGGTTTTGCAGCTTGCAAAGGGGGAGAAGTTCTGCCTCCAATTAATTTGTTTTTCATTTGAAGATTTACAAAAGAAAAGAAAATAGAGGACAGGTGGAAACCATTGTCAAATAACCTTAGCATGTAAATGATCCCTGCATCTTGCATTGATTCAATTGATCATTGTAGTTATAACTGAGATGTTAGTTTTAACAAGAACATTCATATGATTTGGTTTAAAGGCGTGATTTCACTAAGTCATTATTGCACGTTCATATCTTGATTTTTGAATCCTTTTGAGGCTTATTTGCTGCAGGAAAAGGGGGATGTTAAGGCAAAAGAAATATCAAGCAAAGTACAGGGTATTTAGCATGCATTGGCCTCAGGGCTGGTAATGTCTTTAATTCTCAATATTTGTCTCCTTTGAAATATTTTCCCTCCCTAACTTGTAGTTGGTGTTGGTGTGCAGGATTTATCGAAAGTGAGGTGTGAGTTCTCATTTTGAGTTTATTTATTATACCTTCATACTTACATGTGCATTAGAACAGAAGGGTCTGGCATGTCAGAGTTCTTTGACCAACCGCTACTGATATGGATTCTTCAGTTGTTTTCTGACCCCAGAAGCTGAGTCTGATCCTGTGATCTTATTATCAAGTAGTATCTAAGTCAAACTTATCGTTCTTTTTATCTTATTTAGCAACCTCTAATTTAAGGGAGCTATGTACCTAGAAATGTTGATGTATTTGTAATCATGGGAGGAAAAAGAAAACAATATGTGCCTTCTAAGGTTGGCAATGTTAACTAATGTATTTTTATGTATGATTTATGATCGCAGAATAATTTGCTCATTCATGTATAAGCTAGGGTCTCTTGATTCAGAGTTACTAGTGTTTGTTATTTTCTAGTTGTTGGAATAGGACAAAGCCAGACTTTTGCAAACCTTGCTAATAACAGTTCTCTTTGTGGAAGACAAATGGATATCTGGCAACACAGAAGGTGCAGATAAAGGTATTTCAAAGAAGATAGGTGTTTCGGGTGGGGATGAAGACTTGGGTAAAATAAGATATGGCACGGAAGGTTTGGTGATCCTGAATAGAGGTTGGAGGAAGGGAAGGTTGTTTTGTAAGGAAAGATACATCTAAAGAAACAAATCATTTAGTTGATAGACAACATCATTTGTACCCCATTTTAATTCAAAGAGTACCCCACAAAGATGCATTTGACAACTATAGGATCAAGTTTCTCATGATTTGAAGTTATTGTAAAGAAACAATAGTTAAGATACGAAGATATGGGTGTCTGGAAAGGCCTAGGGGAGATTATTTACGGGGTTACTGAATTTTAAGACAGTTTGGGAAGTGACTGATCAAGTAAGAAGTAATAAGGATGGCTTTCCCCCAAAACGATTAGGGACATGACTTGAAAACACAGGCATTCGTGCTAGCAAGCATAAGCGTTCGAGTTACTTAAAGAAGGTGCCTATTTATTTTCATTTTGACTGATGCTTTTTGTTGAGGTCTGAAAGATGAGCTTTTAGAGAAATATCTCATGTTTTTGTAGGTAGTTCTCAAGTAAGGAGTTGTATTCTTTCCTATTATCTATTCGAAGAATTTGAATGGTTGAATGGAAGATATTTTGGATCAATTTATGGAATTATTGGAAAATAAAGCCAACATGAAATATCTTTGAAGAGATACACCTAGAAATATACGAAAGAGTAGTCATCTATGAAAGGAAGAACTTTGGTGTACTCGAAAGGTTGGAAATGCGATCAGGTCTTTAAATGTCACTATATATTAATAAAAAAAGTTCATATACTAAAAGGGAAAACTTATGTTGGAACATGAATATGCTTGGCAAGAATACAATCTTCATCTTCGTATGATAAAAAGCACTCATTTCCCAATTATAAATAAATCAAGAAGCAAGATTTTCGGATGAATAAAATTATAATGACATAGACATTTATGTCCAAGAATTATTCAATTAAGAATAAGAATTAAATAATAACTCTGACTTTGGATTTTCCTAATATATAGAAATAAAATATCACAATTAGTTCAGTATAATTCGAACTGAAATCATGAAATGAGACATTTGTTTTTTCAATAGACCCATGAAAAGAAATTTTGTTCGCATGAAAAGTGAAAGGCAGACATTTTCTTCACCGCTCCCCCGCAACAAAAAAAAAAGATAGAGAGAGAGAGCGAGTACCATTCCAAATTCCAATGACTGTTCTCATTGATAATTTTGGGCTGGTTGCTGGACGTTGAATTCAAATGCTGTTCTACCAACAAAAAACCACGTTTTGGATCTCACCAAAAACAGAAAAACACGTTTTGGAATTGGGCTTATTCTATTGCAAAGTGCTCATTCATGTTTTGAGATCCTCCTTCATCACTTCCCTCACTCTGTCTTGTTTGGTAACATTTATTTGAAATTGTGCTCCCTAAAAGAAAAAAAAGTAGAGATTAGTCACCTAAATTGCATGAAAGGACATCTACGTGACGAAGTTATATTAGGATCTACTGATTTTAAAATTAAAAAATTGAAATATCATGCCAGAATATAACAAAACACATAACCCAACATAAGTCGAATATCTCAAATCAGAACACTAGTGATGAGTCAGATATATCAAAGCCACGTCTTATACAATTTACATAATATATAAATACATAGATTCTTTTTATACCGCACAATACACACACATATATGATAACTAGAAAAACTTTCCGTGCATTATGGAGGAATATTAATTTTTTAAAATAAAATAAAATAATAATTTTTGAAAAAAATGATCGTCTGTGATCTTGCCAATATAATTTACGGGAATGAATAATGATAATTATTTTCCCTTTATATATGTTAGAAAATATTAAAAATAAAAAATTATTCATTAGCAGAGCAGATTAACAAGACTAAGAAATAAAAAATTGGATTGGAATGATCCGTTTGACCGGTTAGACTAGAAACCGGTGTCAAGCTTGGTCTGATTATAGATGTTAATCATTTGTTTGGGAAAATCAATGGAAAACTAGTTACGAACCGGTACAAAATCGGTTGAACCATTCTACTTTTATTTTATTTTTTAAAATTTTTTCATTTTTAAGATAAAATAACAATATTTTTAGTATTAAGTAGGGTTAGTTTTTGTATAATTTTTGTTCTTTCGGTATTATAATATTGTATAAGTATTATTATGATACACAATTATTAATAATGATAAATTTATTTAACAAATAATATGAAAATATAATATTAGTTGATTATTTTGAATTCAAAATATAATTATAGATGAATATTAACTTGTTTAGATTTTAATATTAGATAATGAAACTTATTAATAATATTTTTAATTTTCTATCTAATATATAAAATTAAAAAATTATCAATATTGAATATTAATTTTATGATTATGGATAAATATTTTTTATATTTTTATCTAGATTATTTAAAATTTATCAATTTATTCACCACCAGTTCGATCCTAATCCAATTATTGAACTTTGAACTGGTGTCTCAGTCGATTCAATGGTCGGTCTTTTTTTTAATACCTTGAATAAGATACACATATTTTATATATATATATATATATATATATTAATGTAAGAAGTATATGACTTTTATTCGATTCCTTTTTTTTTAATAGTATTTCTTTATTAAATTTAATAATGTGAAATCTGTTGTTCTCAAACTCTGCAAATTGTATTTGTTCGCACCTGATTAGGAATAATAATGAATAGTAAAAAAATATAAATATTGGTTGTACATATTGTTATATACTTTTCTTATTATAATTTTTTTGTTACAAAAATACAAAAGTAATTTTTATTTATAAAATTATTATTTTTAGTTCTTATTATATTCCATTTCACATAACAAACTACTTTTGTGGGTCACCTTTTTCTCCTATGACAAGCCAAGAAAGATTGTGAGAACTGGGTCCAGTGAACCGCGTCTCGTCTCTACCTTCCTATGTCTTCCCTGCAATCTTCCGAAGGTTTCCTTTCCCGTAGCCACATAACTGTCATTATCGCACACAAACAGCATCACTCAATAACAATTTCTGGCATGGTAACACGATTAATGCAGCATATCTTCCTTGATGATTGTTTGCAGCATTGACGACTCCCACATGTTCCAGAATCACACTTCTGTGTATTGTTATTGTTAACCTGCGTTTCTGTGTTCTGCTGCAGGCAACCATCAAACTCACTCTTCGTTCTGCATGATGACTTCTCCTCACACCTGACTTTGCCGCAACATCCATCATCTGACGCCAATTTCCCATAGTGGCCTCCCTCGAGCAAGCCCAGATTTGAAGGCCCAGAATCAGAACAACAAGCTTCGTATTCGGTTGCACAAGGAGTTGTCACTTGACGAGACACATTGCTGCAGCATCCTTTACCACAATCAGCTTGCTTCGCAAGCAAGGGCTCGCTCTTAGCCTTTATGAAGAGGCCATATTTGGGTTTGCTGGGTACTCTTTTGTTGTTGGATTTCTCCTTCAGAAGTAACATGCTATTGAGAATCACAATTAAGCAGGTCCCAACATCGGTGAAAACGGCGAGCCAAACCAGTGGGTATCCTGCTAGTGCCAATGCTAGGATGGAACCTTTCGTGGCGATGGAGAAAACGACGTTCTGAACGAGCTTCCTGAAAGTTCTTCTTGCCAGATGAATGGCTACAGGTATCTTTCGGATGTCGTTTGACATGAGAATTGCATGCCCTGTCTCTACTGCGAGAGCTGAGCCTGAGATTCCCATTGAGATGCCGACGTCAGCTGTGGCTAATGCAGGAGCATCATTTATACCGTCTCCGATCATGGCTGTTAGCCCATCTTTCTTGAAATTCTCGATGATCGTTGCCTTTTCGTCTGGCAGAAGCTCTGCATGAACCATGTCTAGAGCATAGTTCAGCTACAGCAAGTAAGTGAACCATGAGTTTAAACTCCAATGAATGTTTACCAGTGTTGATTAGTGACCAATTTTGCGCATATTTCTCCTAGAACAAAATGGAAATAACATGGAATCTTCCTGACATGTAAATTTTATTTTCCCTAGTTTCTGGGTAAACCTTGAGAAATTCCCAGACCAAAGACAACCTTAGGGCAGTATGATTGTCTTCCAATCCAATCTCATTCATTCTACATAACAGGTAAAGTGCAGCATGTAGATTGCAATAAGCATACCTGAGTCTGAACAAGCATAGCAGCTTGAGTGCTATCTCCCGTCAGCATTGCTGATTGCACGCCTAATGACTTCAGTTCTTCTAATGCCTCTAATGCTCCAGATCTGCATGTATCTGATAGGCTGAACACTCCAACGACAGTTGGTCCATAACATATATAACCATTTCTTTCTTCCTTGCTCAGAAACTCTGTATGAAACATTTGAATTGAACATAATATGAACTGCTATAAGAAACATTGTTTAAAGCTTAATGGACAGTGTTATTAGTACCACTTTCACAGCCAGCTCTCACACATATTTTCCTGTTGCCAATATAGACATCTTTCCCATCGATTTTACCATATACTCCTTCCCCAGGAAAATTCTGAAAATCCTCCACATTTTCAGGGATTGGTTTGATACCGTGTAACCTTCCATGTTCCAAAAGTGCAGCTGCCATAGGGTGACTTGATTTGCTCTCAATACTAGAAACCCTAAAAGGTTTTCATCAACTCAATCAAATTAATATTTAGAAAGATGCAATAAAATTATGAAGAGGTTCTTAGATAGACCAGATTTATAAGAACTAAGTAGATTAAAAAAATCATGAATAGGTAAACTTGTCCAAGAGGTCTTAGTGACAACTACAACCAATTATATATTTTCCAGATCCAATGTATTGTATGCATGATCAGTAGAAGTTACCGGTACAGTAACAGTTGAATGCTGATATCATCTCCAACGGCAGAAAAATCTGTCACGGTGAACTCCCCTTTTGTTAATGTGCCCGTTTTATCAAAAGCCAGAATCTTAATCCTAGCGAGTGCTTCTACATAATCTCCACCTTTCAGAAGCAACCCACTTGTGGCAGCTTTTGCGAGGGCACAGAAGATTGTAACAGGTGTGGAGAGGATAAGAGCACAGGGGCATGCACTTACTAAAACCACGATAGCCATGTGATACCAATACTTAATGTTGGGAACTCTTAATGCTATGGGAATTACTGCAACGCCAGCTGACATCAAGAAAACCCCTGCAGTGTAGCATGAAATCATTGAAAATCCCTTCAGAATGGTTGGCCAATTTACTATGGTCTAGTAGCATATTATGATAAACGTACGGATTGAATTAAGCAAAGTTTTATAGGTTTTTGTTACTGGGTTCTCTAATAAAAACATGATTATGTGGAGGAGATTTTTTTAAAAATTCAATCATGTAGTATTGAGCTCTAAAAAATATGGAATTGTCTTGGTTTTTAAGGAAAAGGAAAAGATGAGTTAATGTGGTCTTTGGCATGATATTAGTACTTCTATGACCAAATGGTTTCATCTCAGGTGTTCAATCTTTGCTACCAGGTATGATTGGTACCTAAAGGACTTTGGGGTGAGTTGATGTGTTATAGTTTAGGGGAAATTACCACTTAGGACCAAGATCTCAATTTAATTATAGAATGGGATCTACTATTCATTTAATCACAAAAAAGGACCAATTTTTTAAAATTAAATATAAAAAAAAATGAAATTATCAAAATATCCCCATCTGTCATCTCTCCCCTGCCAGTGACCAGTTAACAACCAACGGCTGCCAGTCAATGCCCGCGGCCACCGGTCAACTATCGCCAGTAACGATCAATGGCTATCGATGACCGGTCAACATTCGTTAGAAAAAATGTCTTATAACTTTTTTTTCTAGATTTTGTAACTTGTTTGTTCTAAATTTGCAACTTAGTTTTCAGGTTTTAGTTTTGCAATTTCTTTTCCATAATTTGCAACTTATTTTTCAAAGTTTTCCTATGGATTGTTTCAATATTTTTGTAACTTCTTTTTCAGATTTTTGTAGCTTACTTATTCTGAATTTGCAACTTATTTTTTAAGTTTTTATTATAAATGGTTTCAGTCTTTTACAACTTTCTTTCTCAAATTAACAACATACTTACTTTGAATTTGCAACTTGTTTTCAAAATTTTGACTATGAATTTTTTTGGTGCTTTTACAACTTCTTTAACATATTTTGTAACTAGTAAAAATTTTTACTAAAATAATTGATAGTAAAAATTTGAAAAACAAGTTATAAATTCAGAGTAAACAAGTTGAAAAATATGTAAAACAAATTGCAATAATATTGAAATAATTCATAGTAAAAATTTCGAAAACAAGTTGCAAATTGAGAGTAAATAAGTTGTAAATTCTACAAAGAAAGTTGTAAAATATTAAAACCATTTATAATAAAAACTTAAAAAATAAGTTGTAAATTCAGAGTAAGGAAGTTGCAAAATCTGAAAAAGAAGTTGTAAAAACACTAAAACAATTCATAGTAAAAATTTGGAAAATAAGTTGTAAATTTAAAGTAAAGAAGTTGCAAATTGTGAAAAAAATTACAAAACAAAAATTTGAAAACTAAGTTGCAAATTTAGAACAAGCAAATTGCAAAATCTAGAAAAAGAAGTTGTAAAGTATTTTTTTAGCGAATGTTAAGTGGTTACCGGCGGTTGGCAGTTGTCGGCTATTGACCGGTCACTGGCGAGGGGAGATATAATACACGGAGGTATTTTGGTAATTTCATATTTTTATATATTTAATTTTAAAAAGTTGATTTTTTTTGTGATTAAATAAATAGTAGGTCCAATTCTATAATTAAATTGATATCTTGGTCTAAATGGTAATTTCCCCTATAGTTTATAATAATCCGTTCATCGTATAGCTAAAAGCAAAAATCATTCATATGTTTTCTTAAGCTTTTGAGTTGAAGTAATATTTCTATATATGTCTCTCTCTGTGCGTGTAACATGTTTCTAGATTAAAATTCGAGTCCAGAGGCACAGACCTGGTACATAGTACTTTGCACAGGCATCTATGAATCTTTGGGCTCTAGATTTTCTGCCATGAGCCTCTTCAACAAGCTTTGTCATTCTTGCCACTGCTGTGTCTTTTGCCAATGCGGTTGTTTTCACACTAATATAACCTAGATAGAAATAAGTTCATACTTAAATAGTTGCTCTAAGAAATGAAGTTGAAAAGCGATCCAAAAGAGATATACTTAACCATTTAGATTAATAGTGCCAGCCCAAACAGTTGAACCCATCTCTTTGGTGACAGGGAATGACTCTCCTGTTAACATTTTTTCATCAACTTCACATTTTCCTTCAACAACTATACCATCAAGAGGAATAGCATCACCAGCCTTAACTGCAAGTACAGTGTTGATCTTAACTTCATTGACATCAACATGTTCCCCAGTTTCAGCAATAATGGCCCTTTGAGGAGTCATGTTTATTAAGGAGGACATAGTGACCATAGCCTGTGAATTGAAAAGAGTATACATTGATGAGAACTTAGATATCAAAGTATAACAAAAATCTGTTGGCTGTTTACTGGCTCCAAGAGATTTTTTGCAGGAATCAAGTTTAACAGCTTCAAAATAAAATTCCCATACACACACATAACGCAAGAACACCAGAAGCATATTTGACTCAGACAAGGAATTTGACTAAAACGAAGAGGAAGGGAAAGGAATTTTTTACTTAGAATTTAAAAAAATATTGCCTTTCCTTCCCTTCTCATACCTTCTTCTCCATCCAAATACACTCTGAAATAAGGTAATGTCTTTCACCCTTCCTTCTCAATCAAGACTTGCCTTAAAAAAAGTGTAAGTCGCTTGAGCATCTTTGTCATAAACATAAAATTTAAAGGTTAACTAACTGATGGTTTATGTGAGAGTGAGAACACTAAATTAATTTGACATCTAAAACTAAGAATATAGAGAAACTCTCAGCTGAAGTGACCTCAAATTAAGAGTGAATCGGAAGGAATAGTTGGATGCTGTTAACTTCGTTCTAAAACTACTTACAATGTTTGCAAGTTTTTTATCACATTCATTGAGGACAAGCCGGCTAGAAAATTTGCAAGACATAAGAATAGTCAAATGGACATTGATCTTCTTATAAAAAAAATATGGACATTGATCGATCCTCATAAAGTACATTTAAATGCACTCTAAGACTCATACATAAGGATATTACAGAGTAGTAATGGGATAAAACCTTGTAACTTGCTACTGTCTCTAGCCATTGAGAAATGGAGAATAGGAAGGTGATAATTCCAGCTTCCCAGTAATCTTGCAAAGCCAGAGTACCAAACACTGCAAGACATAATACACATTATTTTGTTCTTTCTTTCTTTCTCCATAGATCAGAATTGAGCATTCTTTTATACTTTCTTCAGTGAATAAACTAGAGCCTGTTCAATCAAAATATCAACTAAATGAGTAAAAGAATCACCTGCCAATAGAACCAGAATGTTGATATCAAGAGTGAGATTCCTGATGGAAGCTATGCCTCTGACCAGCACTCTAGGGGAGCCAATGACAACAGCAGCGATAGCCAAGTATTCCAAAGGTTGATAAACATACTTCAAGAAAGAAAGTGCAACTAGCAAGCCACAAGCTAAGGTACTTGGTGCTGGCCATTTCTTTTCATACTTAGTCTCTCCTTGTGGTCTCAAACTAGCTTCAAGCCTCGCCACATTCATGGCATCAGCTGACAGTCACACAAATTATGCAGACATGAAAACAGCACTATGAGGTCGTGTCATATTGTAACTTTCAAGTACATATTTTCCCCCATTTCCAATGTTCAAGAAAAACTGAATGAAAAGGAATATGAATTTGGAAATTATTAGAAAGCCTTGTTAGTAGAACTCATGATAAACGATGCTTCATGGATACTAATCTCTTTACTTGACGGAAAAGATTAATATGGTACTCACTACTCACCGATTTGTGACTCGGAAATTAGATTAATATCATGGACAACGATGACTGTTCGGGTAGTTAACATTACTGTAATGTCCTCCACTCCATTGAGACCTTTCAGAATCCTTTCGATCAGAGTCACCTCTGAATTACAACACATTCCCAGCACTTCAAAGTTGCTTCTCTTCAAATCGTTAACCATCTTCGCTCTCTCTGTATTCCTGGAAAAAGGGAGAATAATAACAACAAACAACGCTAAGAGCTTTGGAACCACAATAGAAAGTCAAAACCCAGAACCCAGAAGATAGAGAAGCAAGTGAAGATTTAACAAAATGCTCGCAAGCCTCAAATGTTTTTTGGTAATATTACTCCCTCCTTATATTGAATATTCCACTTGACACACCGTTGACTTTCATCTTAGCTCTTAGCCCTTATTTTAGTCTCTAACAAATTGATCTGGTACAATTAATTACTAAAGTTTAAAAGCATAATTTCTTAATTATAAGTTGTTCGTTGTTTGTTTTCATATACTCCTTCTGTTCCACTTTATAATATACTTTTAACTACCACACATATACCAAGATAATGATTAGTAACTGAAATTTTTTTCTATTATTTTTCAAATTACCCTTGTTTAATAATACTTTCTACATTAATAAATTGCAACCATTCTCTCATTCATTCTTTTTTTCGAGTTCTCATGGGTCATTGACAACTATGAAGAGTGAAACTTTTGGGGGAAATTCTCCTTCATTCATTTATGATTTGACCAAATCATTAAAGAATTTTCATTAAATGCATTGGTAATCATAGAATATATAAACTTACTTATTAGGGGTAATACTGAAAAGATAATAAAAAAAAATATAATGTAATCTGCGTAATGCACTATATTTTGAAACATAAATTTCTCAGAATAGTATACTATATAGCGTAATGGAGGGAGTACTTCATTTTCTGGCAATATTTTGTCAATATAATAATGCATATTTTAACATGGCTTCCCTAAATTTTAAAGTAATAACTATATTTTTTCCCAAACAATAACAATATATTATTTTTTAGTTTGCAGATTCAGATTTTTCTTTTCTGAAACATTGAGTAATATATTCAATATTTAATTTTTACTGACACAGTCAACAAATCAGAGTGGCGCAGCGGAAGCGTGGTGGGCCCATAACCCACAGGTCCCAGGATCGAAACCTGGCTCTGATATATCAGAGAAGCTTTCTATGCTATTTTTTCTGCCTCTGTTTTTTGAAAACAAGTTGATTCCTTTCATACTTTAGGCCATTCTACGTTGCTTTGTTTCTTTGGGTCTCTTCATTTGACAACAAGTTGGGCCCTTTCATATTTTAGGCCCTCCCACCGTTGCTTCTCTCTCTCTGTTGTTTTTTTGAGGCTAGTCTAGCTACCGGCGTTTGGATCCCCAGTTTTCACAATTACCCCACTATTCAGGATTCGTTAGCCCCAGGAGATAAAATGCTTGTTTTTGATCTTTTCATAAAAAAAAAGAGTTTGTTTTTGATCTTATAAGTGTTTTTTACTGGTCATGGCTAGTTCAAGGTTTATGCGCTCCATTTGAAAAGCATGGAAAATGAGAAAGGGATATATATATACTAAAATTTGAAATGGATACCGATAATTTAAAGTGCAGAGTAATATATCATATTTATGCAGTGTTCAATGCATGTTGAATATAGATGAAACTTTTTAATTAATGCTTTATACATGGCATAAACTGACGCAATTAATTATACGTTTCATTATAAGGGGATCACTTTCGGCACATTAAGACTCAATAATTTGTGGTAAAGATGTTCCTAGGACCTGTTTGATTTGGTTTTGAGTAAAAATTAAACCAAATCAAATTAATCAATTTAATATCTTTTGAGACCTTTTCAGTTTTATTTTTAGTTTTATTTTTAATTGGTTTAGTTTGGTTTCAACCTCGATTTGATTTGATTTGGTTGGATCATGTTAAATTGATTTTTTAAAAAAAAATTATCACTTTCTTAAAAAATTAAATTAAATAAGTTCCATATAGATATTTTACTAATATAAATTATATCTAAATATTTTACTAAATTATGAATATTTTATGTAAAATTATTATTATTATTTTTATATTTTTATTTATTTATTGATAGGTTCATATAATTAATTATAACAATATACTTATCTATATTCTTTCTCCCAAACTAATAAATATTTTGTAATTTTGTTTATAAACGTTTTTACTTAAGAGACTTGTATTAATGAATAGTATAAAAAGAAAATATATTAAATAAATATAGCATTTGAATTTAAAAAAATAAATCATACAGAAGGTTCGATTTGGCTCGGTTCAAATTTCTAAGACCTGAAACTAAACTGAATTGAATCGATTTCAGAATAACAAAAACTAAAATAAACTTTATTTTAATTCAATTTTAGTAAATTTACATCAGTTTAATTGGTTTCCATTGGTTTTGAACAACCATAATTTGTGGTATCAATAATCATCACATACTCAATAAATTAGCATGGATATCATCTTAATAATTAATTGGCATGTGCGCGCACAGAAAAAAGGGGAAAAAAGAAAGACACATTAGAGAACGATAGGAAATCAAGTACCTAGTTTGAATACATCAAGACTTATCATGGGAAATTGAAAGACATCTATGGAAGCACACTTGTAAGATTAAAGCAGCAAATCAGAACATGATGAAAATTTCATCATAAGAAGTCTCCAGAAATTCCCATATATATGTAAGTATGTACGTTAACTTTCTTCATCTACAAGAATAATTGACTCACTGCCAATTCCAAGGTCTATGAAAGATGCCATGTCATTGTCCAGCAAAAGAGGCCATGGAGAGCCCTGTAAATTCAAAGACAAAATTTTAGCCAAGTGCAGAATCACAGTACTTCTCCCCTATCATAAAGTTATGATCACCAAGCAGTTATCAACATCATAAAGACTTCAATTCCTCAGGATCATACTAAATGTGTGAAACTAGATAGCCATTTCATTAAAGAGAAAATTGATGGAGGCATTATCAACATTTCCTACATTCCTTCCAGTCAACAATCTGCCCCTATATTTGCTAAAGCACTACCAAGGATAAACTTTGACAATCTAGTATCCAGGCTAAGAATGATCAACATTTAGACTGAGCTTGAGGGGGCATGCTATTCTGATTTTGGTTGTTATCAAGTAGAATTGGACATATATAAAACTAAAGTGTTGTAACTAGGTGAGCTCATCTCATCAATTCCTCATTTACAGGACCTAGAGTTTAGGAAGTTGTTAATATACACAAACGAGTGTGTCACAGATCAGAGAAAATATTCTACAGATTTCACAAGGCTTCCTCGAATGTTTTGAGGGTGATGCTTCCCATTTTTTAAAATTTTATCAGGCTACTAAAAAAGAAATAGCACAATCTTTCACTATGAAAATCAAACCTCTTCTTGAAGATACAATTTTAGCTTCATGGACTGCAGCTTAAAGAAGCTTTCACAGAGCAATTTTAGCTTTCCGACCTGATAAAAGTAAGGTAATTGACTAATTGGTAAGTCTTGCCTTACATAGACAGAACATGATATAGTAAAAAAGTATTTGGATGTAACTGTTGTTGTCGCTGGCAGTTTCTTCATCAATGGTGGCTTCTCACCCGTGGATGGTCCCACACACTTCAGAGTGATAGCTGCATTGATTTTGCAGAATGTTAAAATATACATTGCAAGCTCAGTAACAGAAACTCGTACAAATAGTAACATCCATACACAAGAATCCTGAAGCCATTGGTTTTGGGCCCGAAGTTCCAGTTGAAGTCCTTTCGTCCTCAATTCCATGAAATTTCTTGAGTTCAGAAAATCTGTAATGAAGTCATCAGTACCTCACAAAACAACTCAATTTGAGACAAAATACTGATGAAGAGTCCAGGAATGTCCAGACTTCATCGATACCAGTTAAAATTTAAAAGCTTCTCTGTAAAAAGAAAAAAAGATTCAGGACCATCACAAGGACAAGGTGTGCAAGAAAACAAAAATTCCAAACTGCAGATGGATGAGGAGGGGAGGAAATATTCTAGGATATGAAATTCATGGTATCAACTTTAAAATACTTTGCTGACATCATTAAATTTACAGCACTAAAAAAGTTCTAAAACATATTTTAACATAGCTTTCCATACATCACAATACACATTGAGTTAGCCTGTCATATCTCCATCCCAAGACCAGAACTAGAACAAAGGCTCCAAAAAATAGGCATGACTTCACCTGGGGTGCTGTTTGATTTCTTCGGGATTAGCAAGCAACCTTGAGATCACTAGCCGTACATACCTACATAAGAAATATAAATAAATAAAATCCAAATCAAAAGCAGCACTACTTTAAAATACTAGAATACAAAGTTCTTGACAAGCATGCAGAATTCATGAAAGTATGTATTAGTTGCAAAGCGTACATAGAAGCACAAAATTATGGCAATATACCTAATCTCAGAATCCTTCCTCTCTCGAGGGCTTACCTGTAAGGTAAATAAAATATAAATATGTTAGACTTCATAAAGAAGTAAACAAAAGAAGTGAATATGGGCAGAGAAATCAACCAAAATCTACCTCACTCCCGTTCAGTATCTGAATTTTTGCTAATCTTGCAATCAAAATAAATCGGGCAACTCCACCTCTTGCAGGATCAGTAATTAAGTTTTCAGAAAGCCTGATATCCTTTAGTATTATTGAAAATAAATAATAAGAACGTAAGATATGATCAAGCAAAATATAAATAGCTAGCACCAGATAAAGCATGGCCGATGTTCTTGAATCAATGATTAATTGAAATGCAATCTTGTGAGTCATGATAGAGCATGGCTGTGTGACAATGTGAGCTGCAGTGTCTAGTTGTTTATGTTCATGTTTGTTCTTACTTTGGTTTTACTTGTAACAAATGAAGTTTGAATAATCTTCAGCTTGAAGGGGAATGTAAGAATCGTGTGTGCGACAACAAAGTTAAAAATTAAAATGAGTCGATGACTAGTGGGCTGGGCTTGTACTAGATGTACAGCCCTTGTACTTTTCCAATTTATTATTTATGATTATTAATAGATAAATAGATGCACACAGAGCCAAGCTAAGCAAGCAAGTGATCACATCCATAGCTCTCTCTCTCCTCTCCCTTTTCAATCACTCACAGATTTCAATTAGAACATCCACTCACAATTACAAATAAATTTCCTTGGAGCATAATAAACATTAATTGATATGAACTTTACCACCAATTTAGGAAACAAGTTCAATGAGTCAATAGAGGCAAGATCCCCAATGTTGTTACCACCTGAAGGATGAATTCAAAAGACATCAAGGCAGTCAACACACATTTCACAGTAGGAAGGACGATTTATAAGGGGAATAGTACAGCATTACCTAGTAGAAGGCAGTGCAAATTCTGAAAAGGCTTATGGCGCATCAATTCCAATTCATGCTTGTCAACATGATCAGGATAATAGATGCAGTTCAAACAATTTTTGTTCAAATAAAGCTGCTCCAAACTGAAAGAAAACACACCAATATAGAAAATTCAGCAAATCACTAGACTTGAAACTAGTCTAGACAAAGGAACGGTTCATGGAAAGGAACAGAACACAAGAAATGAAAAAGGAACTAATTGCTCATAACCTTTTCTCTTTTACCAACCTTTTTAGCTGAGAAAGCTTCATGGTTTCTTCCCATTCAGCTATACAATTATTGTCCAAATTCAACAGCCGCAGAGAATCAAATCCCTGAACCATAGTGGAAGACATAGGCTGAACAAAAACAGAGGATTAGAATAGTCATTTTCTTTATTCTTTCTTATTTAAAAAAGTTGTAGAACATCATAACATAGAACATGAAGGCGAAAATTAAAGTATAAAAGGAACTTCTATCCAACCTAGAAATAGCACAATCCCTCACAATGTCTTGTCAAATTAACTAAGTTCCGATAAGTAATGATTTCAATGTCAAGATTGAAATATCCAAGGGAAGACGAGAACTTCCATTTCATGAAGTCTCCATCATATCACTTTAATAGCCATCACAATATTGTTATGTTTTAATAATTTGATATCTGTAAAAAACTGTTTGCCATATAGGAAAATATTGGCTGGCTTTCCTTAATTAGATACAAACGGCAGAGTAATACAAAGATATCACCTATGCAGTGAGCTACTTGTTTTAGGATTTACTCCTAATTGACATCAATTTGGCAATATTTTCGTGATGTGGTGGAATTGGACATTTTTTTTAATGCTCCAAGTTGTGAGCAAGTTATTAGTTAGGATATGTGTGTGCGTGTATTCTCCATTGCTACCCTCAAGTTATCAGCCAAAGGGTTTGTTGGGACAAGAAATCTAAAACTAAGTAGCTAACCTATAAGATATTTAACAAGCACCATTAAATTAAAGACAACATACCAGTATTCTGCTTATATTATTGCCCATAAGATGTAGCTCTTCAAGAGTTGGCAATGATTGTCCAAGCAGATCAACCTAAAATAACAAAATATAAGAATTCTAATAAAAAATTAGGAAAACCTAAGCAAAAAACATAAATTAAGAAATGAAATAGAAGCACCTGCCCCCAATCTACAGAAGTGTTATTTAAAACCAGAACATTGATGTTCTTCAGGAATGGAAGCCCCAAAGTATATGGTGACATGAAGTTGTTTGATAAGTTGAGTGTCCCAAGAAGAGGTAACTGTTCGCAAATTACACCAACATCCTTCAAAAAGATCATTGGCAAGTGAGAAATGGTAATTAATCAACAATCAACATGCAAGTGGGCAAAGCATAATAAGTAAAAGGGGGTATTTAAAAATTCATTCCCTGTATAGTGTTTTACTGGTATACAATAAGAAGCCAATGCACCTTCTGACTTTTCTCCATGAAGTTCATCTTTCAAGCATGCCTACCAACTACCATTTTTTAAGTGATAGAAAAGAAACCAATTAAGCGAAAAGAGCAGCACAAGGGAAGATGATCAGATATCATCCTACAGAAAACTCAAAGGAAAAAGAAGAATCTTGCACTTGCTATAGGGAACCTCTCAATTTAAATGATATAGGAATCTCCAAAGGCCCAATTACTATTATGAAAAACTGGCAAAATAACAAACTTGTTTTCATCCATGTCTTAGAGTCATAAAGACAACGTAGAACTTCAAGCTGTCAAGGAAGCACTATGTCACAATATTGTGTCATCAAGAAAAGACGAAAGAGAAGAATAATGTACCGTAAATGATCAATCGTGAATAAATAAATGAAACAAAATGGTGAATAACATAGGATATACTGATAACCATCTATGCTTATTACTGACATAAAGCAACACATCTTATAACCATTTTTGAATTCAAGCTCTTTTCATAGTAAATTCACTTAAATGTGCCAAGAAAGAGCCAATTTAAAAATTATTTACTCATTGAGGGTAATAGCCTCCAGCATGGAGAACTCATAGGGATCAGAAAGGTAAGCATTTGAAACAAATAAGATTTGTTATTAAAATGATCCATTACTGTCTTACCATGCAGCTATTCTAAGTAACAATATCGTACAAACCAATACTTCAATTAAAAATATATATGCCCAAAAGAAACAACATAAATAACTGATTCCTATCAGTTGCAATCTAATATCAACATAAGGTGGAGAATTACACAAACACAAGCATCCCAACCCAAACATACCAAAGTTTCAGCAAAAGAAAAGCATCCAAACCAAGCTTAGACAGGATAAAATTGTGCACAAAACCCATTTGCGAAACATACCTTCCACTCAGAAAGCAAATTTCCAGTCAGATCAAGTTCCTTTATATCTGCAACAAAAGAAAATTATGGGAGGTGGATCCAATTGCAAATACCCAGCAAAAAAACAAAAAGGGAAAATTCATTTAATATGTGTTTCCAAGAAACAGGAGTTCAAGGAGGAAAATGCAGGTTAAAGGAGCATCCAACCCCTATCAATCCCTGAAGTGGGAGGACTAGGCACTACTGGCCAAGTGTTGGGTAGGATAAGAAAGTGTATGACTTCACCATAAAGTTAGCTCAGAGTCATCCAGCTTCTCCTCAGAGCTGAAAGAGATACTACTCCTTGCTGTTCTAGAGGTGATCACCGAGATAATGGCACTATTAATTCTCAAGTTTATGAATGTTGCAAAAAGTAAAGAGGTAACATTTAAAGTAATAAAAAGGAAATATCAATTCTTTTTTTTTTTTTCCAAACTTACAATTGTTTCTGGATAAATTCTTTCATATGTGTGTCTGTGTGTGTATGATTGCAGGTTGACAATTTGGATTGGACTACTTTATATGCATTTTAACTTTGTCCCCCTTTGCAAATTCCAGAGGACTTGCTTACCTATACCCAAAAATGCCTAGCAGGATATAGATACAGGGGTAGAACAAAGAAACAAAGCTTCCCAGTATAGTTTCAGGTATAATTTGCTGATTCTACACTTTCTACAACATGGTAGATAACTTCCACATTCATTCATCTTAATGTGTGCAATGAATAGAAGTGAAAATTTTAGAATCAAGGTTAAGCTTACTTGGAACGGTAGTATTAATTTGACATGGAATTCCAGGGGAACTAACCCCCAGATATGATAGTGATGCACTAGTCAACTCCTCAAATCGACTTAGCTTATCTTTAACTTTATCTTTACCCACAAGTTGTATAGAGACACGTTTGTTGCTAGTTGAAAGGACATACATTTCATCTGCAAGAAGAGAACATAAAAATCACAAATTATTTTCTTGGTCTTATCAGCATAATATGAAACTATATGGAAAATGGACTTGAAAGTTAACAGATTCAAAAGGGGAGAAGAAAGCTTCAAAACAATATGTAAATGGTTGTTATAATGGGAATTGGTCCCATGGTTTCATATCATATAAATTACTAAAACTCTGGAGACAAAAGTAACAAAAACCTCGATCATGACAAACCAAAAGTTCTGTAGAAAGTCAATTAATAGCTACAAAAACAGAATTTATCCCAAAAGGTAAATAGTATAACAACTACAATGAGAACATGAATCTCAAAACTCTGCAAAGTTTACAACAAATTTGACAAACTAGAATTAAGCAGTGGTCCACTTGTCTTCACTAGTTCAAGGCATAAACAGACTCCATCTAACAGCCCAACAAAAGAAGAAAAGAACAGCAACTTACAACACAGAAGTGGTTTCCTTTCATTTTTTGTCAAAAATCAATGTGAAACCATTTTCAATATTTTTTTCCTACATCAATCTGGCCACCGAAATGATATAAAATAAACAACATCTGAATTTAAAGCCAGAGATATACCCTCTTCATCTTTAGTATAGTCGCCTCGATATCTGATTTCAAGAGCTTCCAGTAACGAAACGCCTTGGCTCAAATTCTGGGCACGAATAAATGACCCTGATCCTTCAGACCTTGCATGAAAGTATCGGATCCCTTTGACGGATCCATCATGTTTTCCTTCTCCATTGTCCCAATCAACTCCAACCCATGTGCCGGAATAGCCTTCAACAGGCCCCACATACTTAACTGTGCCAATTCTCCGTGAATCACCAGATGCATGTACTCGTTGGCCCACCGATAATTTAACTTCTGACGGAAGGGAATCCTCCATGTTGTTAAAACTGACAGCGGATTCCTTAAATAAAAAGGCTACCTGTGCAGTTTATTTAACTTCCATTCATTTTCAGTTTGATTCATGTCATACAGAATATTCTACAATTTCGTTACACAGGTGAAATACCAAAAACAACAACCATACGAAACAATAAAAGCATTGAAAGCAAGCACGAACGAAGAGAAAGTGAAGTTGTATTGGCCGTGAAAGATTTGAACGAAGAGTACCCCAATATTTCTAGAGAGCAGAAGAAATGGAAAAATGAAGGAGAGAACAAAAGCATAGCATAAGGTAAGAGAAAATTCCAGAGAAGAAACACAATGCACTCATCGGAAAGGAGGTCACGGGCTTCTTTCTGAAGTTTCTAATCTTGGAGTTAGTGCTCCACCAGCATAATGCACAAGTAAGATCTTTCTGAGAGCCTTCCAATTTTGGTTTCTCCAGTGTTTGCGGCTGCTAAAGCAGTAGCTCCAAGATTCGTCACTAAATTGCAATCAGAACTCTCGCAATGCTGGTGAATGATAAAAATGCGAGCTCTAATATTGCAGATGACCCAGCATCCCGGTACTTCCAAAACTATGACCTGACGTCCCGAGATAAAAGAAACAAATCAGGGGCACCCAGGACAATGGCGGGTGCGCCTCTTCGTCCCCGAGAAGAAGTGATTCACGTACCTGCTAAGAACTAAGATGAACCATGGAGAATGTAACTCGCCGTTGCTGACTACTGAGGTGCAGTGGAAGTAAAAATGGACGTTGCAGCCGATGCGCGGATGAGGAGAGAATAGAGAGAGACGATATCGTTCAGATGGTCAAGGAAGGTTGGGATTTTTTTGGGAAAGAAATGCAAAATGTTCTAAATAGGGAAAATTAATCTTGGTCCTCATCCCGATTTTAAATTTTTTTTACCAACTCCTTGAACTATTAAGTACATGTTTGGAATAATATTAGGTAAGTAAAAGTATGTTTATAGACATATTTTTACTAATTTTGTATTTATTTTATTTTAAAATTTTTTTATAAACTTATTTTTATTTTTAAATATATTTTTAGTCAATAAATAAATAAAAAAATTATATCTAAATTTGTAAATATATTTTTATCTTACAATTATTTAACTAAATTTATTTTACAATAAGAAATATCTAAATATAACTTATATTACAATAAATTTATTATTATCAATTTTTCATTTTTATAAATATTGTTTTATTTTCAATTTAAGTTTAGAAACTACAAATCAAACTCGCTTTTTAAAATGTTGGAAAGTTAATTCTTTAAATTTGTAACCCCTCCCCAGTGTGATTAACAGCGTATTTGATTCCAAGCATTTTGGACTCTGGAAAGGGAAAGAGAAAAGTGTTGGTTCCATTATTTGGTTAATATTAACGTGAAAAATAATTCAATTATAATTTGATTTTTAATTGAGTGAAAAAATTTATTCTTTCTTGAAGAAAATATATTAATATAACCAATTTCTTTTTTTATTATTATTTACTAATACAACCAAATCTTAAAGGAAGGCATACAACACCATGGCCCAAAATACAGGGCCATCGTTTAGCCCTACGGCAATTACCTCATTCATCATATTCCGCTCATTCCAAGCTCTGCCGTGCCGCCTCCCTTCTTCTACAGACTCGCTCCCCTTGCTTCCCTCTCTTCCGTCGCGCCTCTTTCTCCTTGTATCATTCTTCAAACTTCTGCGGCGCAGATTCTTGTTGCTTATTTGTATTGTTTCTCCACCTTACTGGTCGAATATGATTAGAGGAGGTAAAAGCTATGTGTCTTCGCCTCCTGCCTTTTCCAATGATGCCAAGCGACTTTTGGTTTGTACGGGCAACACCGTGGCCATCTTTAGTACCTCTACTGGTTTACAGGTTCACTGCACCTCCAATATCACTTGCGCTTACAATAACCTCTTTGAAAGCTGTTCAATTTCTGATTTTTTTTAATGTTTACTGCTTAGATAACGGCATTGGAAGGACATACGGCGCTTGTTACGTCGGTGATAGTGGTGCCAGCTTTGAACCCTGTTAATAAGATTTTATCCAACTGTTGGACTGCTTCACTTGACGGAACCATTCGGTTCTGGGACTTTTCAGTTCCAGAATTAATGAAGACAGTTGATATTCAGCTGCCCATTTTCTCCATGGTAAAATTTTGGTATAGACTGAGCAACAGAAATCATAGGAAAATGGTGCTATTTAAGCTAATTGTTTTGTGTGATGCGAAAAGTATAAATAGGAACTAGTAAATATGTTTTTAGATTGTTGAACAACGAGAAAAGTGTTTTCTCGTGTCTTTTGAATTGATCGGGAATAGTGGAATACAACCCTTTTTTTGCTGGTTGAAGTTTGTATAGTTTGAGAAACAAATGATGTATATTACCCTATTATGTTTACTTTCTTTTGCATGTTTATTAAATTAGAATGATACTGACTCGATGTTTGAATAAATTTTAAACTTTTTAGGTGATACCTTCTATATTAAGTCAGCCAGAAGAGAACAATGTGAAGACACCTAATACTTTTGCTTATTTGTCTGTTCAAGTTAAAAAGGCACCAGATAACCGGTCCAAAGTTCTGTGTGGACAGATCAGGAAGTGTAATTTAACAAATTCCCGGATGAATGGCAAACTAATTTTGAAAGAGGTAAAATTTGAAAGTCTGCTTCCTTTTTAACAGACTTTCTTATGTTTTCGAAGGTTGTGTATTATAGCCAGTTCATTGTTGAATGATACAAAGTTTATTTAATAAAGTATTATATTTAGTGGGAAATGCTTGATACTGAAGTCAAATGTATTGATATTGTTAAGTATTGTTTAAACCTTGGCCCCAAAGTGTGATGCTTGTTGTTCATGTTCTTGTACTTCGTGAGTGCACTCTGAATTAATTTGATTACCTAGAGACTTTATTAACCTCCATCATTGACACACGGTATTTGTTGAAAAGCTTGAATTATGTGCGAAGTAAAATAAACAAACTTGTTTGTTTGTGATGGGTCCCAATCCATTGCCACCACCAAAATGTGCAACATGAGACATAAGGAATGATGTGTTACATTTTGTTGTTGTTGAGTAATTGTGTTCTGTGTTTGTGTTGCTTCAATTTCGATGAAGCTGGTGGTAGTGAGTTGTAATACATTAGTATGAATGTGTTGGGGGGGGGGGCTGTAACCTTTTATTGTCTTGTATTGGGGTGAAATTTGCTGTTTCTAATGCATGACATAATATGTGAATTGGGTGCTGTAAACTTTGTACAAAGACTAATTTGTATCTCAATGTCAGTGTTTCAGTGTCCCTTGTGTTATATCAGCAACACATTTGGTTTTTTATTATGATAGAGTTTGTGAGGGCTCCATCAGTTTCCCAAATTAAAGCTTGTGATGGGTTCAGAATGATATTAATTTTTGGGCAATTTTTTTTCTATATTAGAATGTTATGTAAGTATTATTCTTGTACACTATTTTTATTTAGAAAAAAAGTTTAGGTGAGTTGGTTTCTGAGGGTTCACTAGGGCTAAGGCAGGCCTTATGGCTCAAAAAGTGCTTACATAGGTTACAAATTATCTACCAAGGAGGTCATCACATTAGTAGTGAGATTCGAACCCACGCCCTTGTAGGGTATAAGTCGTTTGCTTACTAACTGAACCAACTTGCATTGACATTATTCTTGTATATAATTATTAATGATTATGAACATATTTACTGAAAACTATGATTATTGATTATTAGTTCCTTATTTTATGTTCAATTTGTGATAACTTGTTTGGATTTGAATATTAAGTTATGAAATTTCTTAGTTGTAGTTTTTTTTCCTCATATAATATTTTAATATATCAATGGGCAATCCACCTGCACAAGGGTTGTGTTTTTAGTGAGTGGTAAGGCAACTATTTTGTGATTACAATTACTGATGTGTGATGTGGCGATGTAATTTTTTAATTATGCATTGTTATTATTTAGGTGCATAACTATCTGGTTGCTTTTTGACAGACTGAAAGACCAGAATTGTTAGTCACTAGTCCTTCAGGAAAATTTTTTGGTATTAAAAACAAGCGCAAGCTTCATATATGGAAAGTTCCTACTGTGGACACTGATTCTGTTGTGTTGAAGAATATTACTCTGCATCATACAAAGACCTTGGCATGTCTTGCATTCCATCCAATAGAGAGAATTGTAGCTGCAGGTGATGTAACTGGAAGAATTTTAGTTTGGAGAGGATTTGGTACACAGAAATTTTTGGGCAGTAGTGGAATAATGAATAGCAGATCTGCCCAAGATGAGGAAGAAAAACCTGGGGTCAGGGACAATGATGATGCTGAGTCATGTTCCACTTGGCATTGGCACCCTGCTGGAGTGATGTTCCTCTCTTTTTCTTCAGATGGAGCTTATTTGTATTCAGGTATTTATCTTGATTTTGTGAATCATGGTGGATAAGATATACTTCCTGCAATAAATATGGAAAAGAATTTCTTTTAGCTTTGTGTCTTATTTGCCAAATTTTGCTAGTTCTCAAAATCAATTGAGTCTAATGTAAGCTACTTCTTGTGTGGCATGTCCTACGTTGTTTGATGATTTACATCGGAACAGCTGCAGTCATTAGGAATTATATATTGACTTAGTAAATGTCTTTGAGGTTCAAAGTATTTTCAAAGCTATTTGAGTAATGGGTGCATTTTTTTATAAAGAAGCAATACAAATTCTCTTGTTGAGCTGGATGTGCAAATCTATCCAGAGTGTCACTTTCTGTTTTTCTGTTTTTGGTTTTTATTAGGTGGGAAGGAAGGAGTACTTGTAGTATGGCAGTTGGACACAGGAAAGAAGAAATTCTTACCAAGAATTGGATCTCCGCTTTTGTATTTCTTAGATTCTCCAGATCCTTCACTTTCTTCTGTAAGGAAAACTTTTTTTGTACTAGAACATTTAATTGGATGCAAGTAGCTGATCATACTGGCTTACTAATTAAGGGTCTTCAGATATCCTGTGCAGATAATCAGATTCATGTCCTGAAGATGCCTTCCATGGAAATATTGAGGTCAATTTCAGGGATTAAGGTTAGCCCTTATGGTTGTTCTCTAGGATTGGTTTCTTGACTCTTTCTAATGGATTGAAAAGCCGCCAATGCTGATTATCAAACTGTGTTATACTTTTTTTTTATTAGAAATTAAGAATTTTGGAAAATTAGTTTGTTCCTGTGACTCAGAGTGGTGATATCCTACAGGTGCTTTAGTGGACAAACAGTTTATTTTAACTTGCTAAGTTTATGAAAAGAATTGATCTTAGTTATTTTATTAATAAAATCATTGGGGATATAAGCATTGGTATTCAGATGATTGGTCGTTGGGGTAATTTAGGATTTAATCAAGGATTTGAATAAAAGCTTTGAGCCTAGGAATATGTCATGCCGATTGAGTATCATCGAAGCATTAGGATATTAGGTACTTATATTTGAGTCTTATTAGGATTTCCTATTTCAGTTGCCTATTAATAAGCCTTCAGTCAAATAGACTAGTTACCTTGAATGTTATATGATTAAACGAAATGAGTTAATTTTGAGAAATTTATTTTTTCATCTTTCTTTTCCCCTCCTTTCCTAGTGGGATAAGGCTAATATTGTTGTTGTTTTCCCCTCCTTTCCTACATTACATGGGTAGCTGAAATATTCTTAATATCTTAGAGATACCAGATTTTCCTCTTCCAATTTCAGTTTCTGACCCATGAAAAATTTTTCCCATTTACCTTGGATTTGCAGACAGGAGGATCCTGGACTTTTCCAAAATCCATATTTGAATTGTATGGGTCAATTTTGAAATTACCACTGCATCAAAATGCAGATGGTAATTATAATCACTTTGACTGAAACGGAGTCATTTAATCTTTGAAAAAGAACACATTTGTATATATGTGTCTGTGTAATTTTTTTGGTTAAAAGGTATATATGATGGGTACTCATGTGAGATGGGGAATCCTCACCCATAAGAGGTAGGAGAACTAACTACTTAAATACCCCATAGACCATCACATGTTACTCAATGTGGGATTTAGGCATCCTGTACTACTTAAATCTCTATCACTTACCCCCTGGAAAGCCGATGTCTTAGCAGCTACATTCTATGACACTTTACTTGGTGATATTGTACTCGATTTCCTCATTGATCAAAATCCTCCACCACTTAGAATCCTTCGTGGGTAGCCCTTTATGAAACTGCCATCCACTAGCTTTGATACCAATTGATGACTAGATAAGTACTTAAGTGGGATAGGAAATCATCTCTCAAAAGTTAGCTATTAAAATGGCAGAACCAACCCACTTAAATATTTTATAAAGTATCTCATACTACTATTGTGGGACTTAGGTATCCTATACTACTTAAGTCTCCATCAATATATTTTTGCTCACATTTCTTGAAATTGAAATGCTTGAACTTGATTCAACCGTTATGCTTATTTTTCAGCCCCCTTTATCTTCTAAAGACATATGTGGAGGACTTTCTGGCAGACCTGCCTTTGACTGCAATTCTGGGTTAGTTGCTGTACAAACGGAGAACTATACCATTCAATTCTACAGCTTGTTTGCTGATCGTGGACTTTATGAGGTAGCAGTGTTTGAAGTTTGCAGGATTGAACTTACTAAAATGGGTTTTTATACTCTTCTTACTTAGCACTATTATCACTTAATTTGGATTTTATTAATAAACCTGAGCTGGTTTGTTAGAAAATGTTAATATTTTGTTTTAAAACTCATCTATCCAGGATTTTTGTGGCAAATAACCCCTTGCCTCTGCCTATATGCGCCAGGGAGGAGCATGTGTAAAGTTCTGCGTTAGTTATGCTCAGAATCTCTGCTTTTAACTTTTTTTTTTCTTTTTGATTCTTTTTAAACCTTGTATTGCACTAGAGAAGAATGTTAGTAAAGTTTCCCCTAGATGTGTCTTTGTCTAGAATCTTTGTTTTTAACTTCTTTCTACCTCAGTCATTTTTTCCTCTGCATTTTATTTTTAATCAAACTATTTTACATTTATTGACTGTACTTTTTATTTAATTCATTCCTTAACAACTTTCAGATACATTTTGTTTGCTGTGAGCAAATTTTATATTGCTTTGATGCTTGGCTTTATTTTCTGAATTAATTAATAATTACTTTTAAGGTGTGATAATGTCTCATCATTAGCATACAAAAATCCCATATAAGAATATACTCTGTACGGTGTTAATATTTTCTGTTTATGCAGGTTCAAGTCTGTGAAAGAAACCATCAGCCAGGTGATGAAGTCATGGTATGTGAAGTTACTCGCATAGTTGCAATTTCTTCTAGCATAATATAATCACTTGTTATAAATGTACTTACATCTTGTCATAAATTAATATATACTTAATTTATTGGCAATTGAATGGTTGTCTATAATATTATGGTTACAGGTGGCCGTGACCCTGGTGGAGCTCTCTCTTGATGGTTCTTTGATGGGAACTGTTGAAGTTAGGCTTCCTGAAGAAGATATAGGAGGTCTAATTTGTTTGAAATTTTGGGAATTGCGTTCAGACGACAAAAAATTTTCTCTGTCCACACTTATTTATGAACCTCACAGGTTTGTCCCTTGACTATTGTAATAACTAAAGTTTGGAAGTCTCAATAAGCTTACTGATAGCTATATGTTTTGTCTGCATTTGAGTACATTGTGAAGACATAATACTAATGATGCAACTGTTCATGTATTTTGAAGTGTGGTTGATATGCTTTTCTATGATTATTAAATTGTTGTACTACTTTTTAGGCTGAACTTTTGGAGTCTAATGTCTTTAAAGTGAAGTTAATTTTGCTTTTGTTGACAGGAATGCTCACATATCTGCCGTTGCTTTCCATCCTGCCTGTCACATGGCTGTCAGCTCATCTTATGGCGGGGATTTCAAGGTATTTTTGAGTAAAGTTGCTACTGTTGTTGAAGATTTTGCTTTGGTAACAATAATATATCTGATTTACGTATTTCAGATATGGGTTAGCAAGGATGAAACCAAGCAGAAAGGGCAAATGATTCCGAGTTCGGGTTGGATGTGCCATGCCGTTGGGTCATACAAGTATGATTTTACTCTAATTTCTAATGCTCCTAATTGCTTTTGGAAGTCATAGCAATTCTTTCTTGCCTGGTTGATTGTGTATCTGCATTTAGATGCTTGGTTTCTTCGTGCTGTCAAGATCTAAACAAGGGTTTTGTTTACATTGCCAGAATGAGACAACTGAGTTATAGAGCCTTTTCATTTATGGAATTCTTCTCTGTTTTATACTTTTTAATAGTCTCTCATCTTAGACAAATGCACTAATTCAAAAATTGAAACTGAAACAAAAAAACAATGAATAAGGGTTTTTTTGGCTGGGTAACTTTAATCCGTACAATAAACTATAGGTAGGACAGAGTATAGATATATTTATAAAGCGTTAATAGTTCATGATACGCTTTTGATGGTTCATGTATGTAAAGATGTTGACCTATTTACTTTTTCCAGCAAACTAGAAGCAGGACAAAACATGGGTTTTCAGACAGAACATGTAGAACAAGCAATAAATTAAATAATTTTTATAGATTTACTATTTTACTCTATTACAAAGGCTGGGTCAGAGTATTCTGGGTGTGTTTCCTAATTTATGGGCTTGGGCTGATTCACCTAAGTAAGGAGGCAAAAGGCACATGCCTTTCACAAGGAAAAGACACAAGGCAAGATCCTTTTGGTGCCTTAGTGAAGGAAGCACCTCTCCCAAGGCAAAAGGCACTGGAAGTGTATGTTGGTGCCTTGCTAGAGTGCCTTAGGTGCTGGGACGAGAGTCTTTAACTACATGGATCGCAGTAAAATTTCTTTTTCTAGATTAAAAAAAAGGGAGTTGACAATTGAATTAAGATTGGCTGGTATCTATTGAACTTTTTGAGAAACTTGTATAAGTAAAACGACTAATGCATCAGAAGTTGATTCCTATATAGAATCTTGATGTTTATTATTGTTTTGGAGTCTTGGTTATCCTGTATAATTATCTTTAAGAGTCTTTCTTGTAGTTTCTATCTTCAGAGTTCAGATTATTATAATTATGAATAAATGAGGATAGGGATTGCCACAATGTGTGCAGGCCTCATCATTCACCATATTTCTATTCTTGAACTTTTCATTTTATCAAAGTCTTGTTTGAGAAAAGAGTAGCCTTGGATATCACATAGTTTCCTTTAGCTTGATCTACGTCTCTAAGAGAGCTTTGCCTCCTTATCTCCAGCATAGTTTTCTTCTATATTGTGCACCCCTTTTCAGAGACCTTAAATGGTGAACTAATTTTGGAATTTTGACCCTCAGCCTCAAAGACCTCTAATCAGTGCATTGCCATCAAAATAAGGTCAAAATATCCTCATGTTGGGGTGCGTGCAGCACTGTCAGATCCAAAATATGTCGACAAGGCATCCTGGACTCATTCCTTGTTTCTTTAGGTCTTTGGTCTTGATCAGTTGTGGAGACTTTATTTGTCCAAAGGTTGGGGCAAGGACAAGAACACCATGGAAGAATTTTTTTGTCCTAGTTGCATTTGTATTTTGTCTCTTTTTCAAGCCTTTGCTGCTCAAAGTTTCAAGAGATTTCAAAGGTACATCTTTTGGAACGTGAGGGGGTAGAATGCTCATGTCAATTGGTGTGTTGTAATGAATTGATAAAATGAATAAATCATTAGATTGAGGTTAGGTAATGAATATCATTTTCAAATACAAATTGTTTGAAAGTAATTGGTGATGGTAATGTCATAATTCTTCTGCATATATGATTTTATGGTGTGGTAAGTTTCACTTACAGTAATTTCTAGCTTAAGGCAAATGGGTGGTAAAAAGGATTCTACTTTAAAGTTGTTTCATCTTCAGCCAAGGGTCTATTCTAGATATGTTCAATCTAAGACAGGAACTATTTTACAGCAAGTTGCATGTGTTAGGGCAGTGCCAAAACATTGATATTAATTTGATCATGCCAGCCTCTATTTCATACTTGCATTGAAGTAGGAATTTTATGAACTAGAAGGGGAGGTGGCAATGTATGGAGGATGCTGCCTAATTGTTCAACTTGGTACTTTTTAATTGCTTATTTGGTTTGAATGAAAACAAGAGTTGTTGAAGTCGGAATAACTAGTAGGGGATGTTATGATGCATGAGGATACAGTATGGTTATTTGATTTGAGTGAACTGGTTTTAATAACAGGAGATCTCTGGAATCCTTAGTGTCTGATTCTGGTACTCATTTTGTACATGGAGCTCTTATTAAGATATTTATACCCTGCTATAGCCCCATCCGACAGGCTTCTTCTGTTTCATTTCTTTCTTGTGTTGCATTTGGAGGCCTTCACTCTGTATGCTTCAGTTTGTATGGATGTGTGGCCCCTTGCCATCTCTGAAGAAGATTATCTTTTTTACATTAGAAAGTTATTTAGTCTCTAGAAGAACAAGCCAAAACAATATATAACTGCTGATTTCTTCTGTTCGAGATTAATCATTAATGTTAAGTTAATGATCTAACTAGTTTATTGCCATGCTGACACAATAGCATTCCACTTGTAGGAATAAACCAATGACAGCAGCTGCATTTTCAGCTGATGGCTCCGTTCTGGCAGTTGCTGCAGAAACTGTTATTACATTGTGGGACCCCAATAAGAATGTACTTGTGGCAGTTGTGGGACAATCTCCAACGGTGATTTTGTCAAGTCCTAGCCATCTTTATTTATTTTTTTTTTCCTGTCCAAGTACCATATGTTTTATTTGCAAAACAAAGTATATATTTTGAATATCTAATTCATATCAACAAATAAGCTGCAGTATCGAACAGATTCTTCTTGTAATGTTCTCAAGTCACTATTGTGGTTAGTTTTTGCTTTGGCATAAGGATTTTAAGCCTAGCAATGGAAACTTACAAGCTAATCCGCCCTCCATTATTATTGGTTAATAATCTTGCCGTAGCATTAGCGGTACTGCATATAGAAGATAATCAGAGCAAAGGAATTGCATCTTGATAAAATAATCACCTTCAGCTTTGATCTTGTGTGGCTAACTATACTGTAATGCCTCCCCCTCCCCCATCTATTTCATATATTCTACATTGTGTTACTTTTGGGCTATGTATTTAGGATTTTCATTGATTTTTAATCAATACTTATCCCTCTGATTTCTCGTATATTCTTTTGTTCCTTATTTACAGCCAATTGTGAGCCTTACCTTTGCTGGAAATTCAGAGTATCTTTTGTATGTGTCTCACGGTTCAAAACCACGGCTAGCTGTTTGGAGTATGTCACAGTTAGCTGAATGTTGGTCACGCAGGCTTCAAGTGGAAGGTGTATACAAAATTTTTCCCTGGAAGCATTTGTTTACTATTTCTGCTATAGCAATATGACAAAAACATTTGAGTCATGCAAGTTTCCACTCATTAAACCTTCTTGCAATTGTGTGTATTGTCTAAACGCTAGGTATATTACTCACTTTTGTTCTTGGCATGTCGACAGATTTTCTTCTTTGCTCCTTCAAAACCTATGCGTCCTTGAAGAAAAGTTATATCTGACGAAATGTTATTTGTGCAGCTGTCTCCTGTGCAAATGATTTATCACTTTTTGCCATTCTAGCTCTCCTTCCTGAATCAAATGAACGAACATTTAGAGGAGATGGAATTATTTTATTATTCAATGCAACAAATCCTATTCCTGTGACTTCCTTTTCTGTAACAAAGGTATTATTTGTTTTTCAAACCTCAATTTTTTTTCGTTGGCCAATAAAATCACCCAATATTTTCTCTACAGAATTTAAGTTTTGGCACCCAATAGATTTTTTAATTCAGCATCTCTGGAATTTGTAAATGTACATGGCTAGTACTGTTGCGAAGGTACTATACATATTGTTCAGTCCTCCAAAGTGTAGCCTTCTCAATTTAGTTGATCAATAAATTTTTCCAATCATTTTTTGTCCGTCCACCTGTTGAAGTCACGGGACGAGCTTCTCAATCTGATCTTGCGAAGGGACAAAAACGATTGGGAGAAAATTTCTGAGGGACTAAGTTGAAACAGTTACCCTATGGTGGACCAGTCTGAGCAGTTATTTACAGGGAAGCAAAATTCAATTTTGATGAGGCCCAATCCTATCAAATTTATTCGCATTATAAATTTTCCTCTTTCCCTTCACTTGCTAAGTATTTAAATATTCATAACCTAGAAATAAAAATACAGAAAAGTACTTGTAGGTGGTTTGGAATTATACTTCTTTTGTGAAAAAAGACTTGCAGTGTTTGAATGTTTTCTTTGATTTTTTGATCTTTTTCACACAGGCCAAGGGAGGGAGGCTTGCTTTTATTAAAAGGAATCTATCCTCCTTGGAACTAGAGGTACTTGATGGTAGTCCATTGCAGACACTGCTTGCCTATATAAACGGAGATCATGAATTTGTCCTCTTTGATCCATATGGCAAAGATGTTCGTGAGTTTAACATAACTAGGCGGGATGACCCTTCCCTTGAAGAAACAGGTGAGACTACTTCATCAATATTTGGTTTAAATCAGTTTATGTTATGTTCTCCAATTGTGGGCTTTAATATTCTTTGCCATAGATTTAGATTATAGCAAGTTAAACATCAGACAATGGAACTAATTACAATAGCCCCTAAATGTAGTCATTAATCAGTATAATTCTTATGTCTTTTATTTTTGCCATTTCCCTCCATTTCAGGACAATATGGATATGCATCTCTGTATGGGGAGTTACCAGAGTTTGACTTGAAAAAGAGCAGGACTTCCTCGGTTTCATCTGCTCCATCAAGGGGGTCTTGGGAGACCGTATTTAATGGTCCAACGCACTCTGTGCTCTCGTTCCCCAAATTGTCTTCAGAGTTTCTGGAGTGCCTTCTGGAGAGAAACTCAGCACTTGTACAATGAATTAATATGCGGAACCAGGTCTCAATGGTAAAATATCTGTCATTTGTGTGTGATACCACGTCCTGCCAATACAGCTCTGAAGGACAGGACTTGAGGTAGCTTTATGGTCCATAATCAGTTGCTGTACACTCTGTTTGTGCTGGGGTTGGGGTGACAGCAGAAGAGCTTTTGTAAGATCCGCGGTTTGTGCAGAGAATGCTGGATGCATATTAGAGAATTTGACTGATGTTAACTGAAGTTCTTGAAGTTCACTGATGTTGGAGAAAAAAAAAGCAATAAGAGTGGCTTCATACTTAACCTGGAGTGAATTGCTAGATAGTTTCATAGAACTGTTTGGCAGTAGTGAATGTTCATGCTCAAGCTTAGCATAAGTTATGTGAGTAAATATCGGAGTTAAGCTTGGAGTAAAGTGAAGAGTGTCATATATTGCGGTTAATGCGGCTCCAGTTCATCTGTATCATGATATGACTTTTGTTTGGGGGTAACCATGGTATGAATTTTGATTTCAAATACATTGAGAATATGTTTTGTTTCCTGTTTTAGCTACAACTGTCAGTTATCTCTTCCCTTAATATTGGTCAGCTATGAAGCTACCAGTTATTTATCGTGGAACCTGCTACACATTAAAGCTTATCAGAATCGGAAATTATTTTTTTAAGGACAGAACAATATTGAATACAAAATAAACATATTATCTCACATTAGTTAACATTGAGAAAGGAATTTATCAAAAACTTTGATCAATTGTTATATCGTCTCTGTGATGTAGCGTCAAACTAGTCCTTACTATTGGAGGGTGAGTGTAAAAGGGAAAAAGAAACTCTATTCTACATTCGTTTGTTTTTTTGTTTTTAATTCCTTTTTCCATACACTATATATAATTAATTAAATTATGGCGATGATGAATTGAAATTTAACTCATACATGTCGGTTAATAAAGAGATAGGCTAATCTTTTATCACTAGCTTAAACAAGAGTACACAGACTTTTATTTAAGAGTCATGTTTGGACTTCTACAATTTGTTTCAGAGCCTTAAAACACATCAAGGTACAAATCATTATAAAGGTAATGGGTTCTAGAGCCAAGAGGTAAGTTTAATGATGAAAAATAAATACATGGTTAAGTGTATTTCTTTTTTGTTTTAGTAATTAAGTATATTGTCATATTTCAATCTTACTTTTCAGCATCTTTTTAAATTTAGCTTCAAGGACTTTATTCGTTAATTTTCTTGTTTCAAATCATCACACCCTACCTGGTCAAAAAGGGGGGGAAAACAAAATTATCACATCCTAAAGAGTTGATGCAATCCAAAAAAAAGTCCTGAGCTCCGTCTTATTTGTCTTTTCAAATAATGCCTGTACCTATTATTTGGGGCAGTTTTGTAGTTGCGCCCACTAATTATTCCCTAAATTTTTTTCTTTCTCAAGTTAAACGATCCCCCTCTCGGCCATGAATGAAAAATAAACTTTGAAACTCATTTTAAAAAATTTATCTAAAATACTCATTTGAATAAGAGTGTTCATGAGTAAGACTGACACGAATTGAAGTTTTATTTAAATTAATTTCTCATTCAATTTTATAAGAAATGACCATTTTAAAGTTTTTTTTACTTAGTATGAATTAATATCCGGCAAAATTTTTCCAGTTGGTTGAGCTTTTTTCAAGAAAATTAATGAAAATTAAAAAAAATAGCGAAAATTATATAAATTTCCATAAAATAATATTTTGTTTTCATAAAAGAATTTTCTATACAATTCATTGTAAATTTTTTTTTAATAAAAAATTATAAGTCTAACTCTAATCAAACAAGATAATAAATTGACATACCCCCCCCCCCCCACCTCCCCCAAAAAAAACCAACCAAACAAAAAATCACAATTCAATCCAATGTAACCACATCATGGAGTATCATGTCCAATTATAATAGACAAGTTTAACTAAAAAAAAAGTATACATAACATAGTAAACAATAAATGAATAGGATATCAATACAGAAAATATAATGCTACCAAAGAAATAAAATATTGTTGTATGCATTATGTCTATTGTTTAATATGCATATACGAATACATTTTTTTTTTAAAAAAAAGTCTCTACACTTTATATAACTTAGTAATATACGCAACCTTTTAATAACAAAATTGTGGCAAAAGTGAACTTTTGGTCTTTTAATTTTGATACCAATTTTATTTTTATCCTTTAATTTTATTATAATCATTTAACTTTAAAAATTAAGGTAAAAATTTTCTAATTCTTAACACCGTTAAGTATTTAAAGAAAAATGAATTGGCATTTTAAAAACTAACTATTAGTATTAATACGTAGTCATTAATTTTATAATTATGCTTGAAATATTTTTTAAAATAAATATTGTAATCTTAAAAATAAAAATCTAACCACTTATAATTATAATTGAAATATTTTTACAAATAAATATTGTTAACTTAAAAATAAAACTCTAATCATCATGCATTGCTTTCTTGGTTAAGGGTAAGAGGATGAGGGTTAATTTGATTAGTTAAAGCAATTTTATGAGTATTTCTAATTTAATTTATGAATTATAGTTGAACAATAAATGATTTCTTATAAATAAAATATTTTTTAAATTTTAAAATAAATAATTGCAACTTTAAAAATAAAACTTATGAAATAAGATTTATTTTTAAGATCATTATTATTTATTTTAAGACTTTAAAATATTTAAGTATACTTATAAATTAAAGGATTATAAGTTAAATCATAATTTTCTATTAAATTTTTAACAGCATTAACAATTAGGAAATTTTTATTCATAATTTAAAAGTTATAGGATTACAATGAAATTTTTTTAAATTAAAAGACTAAAAAATATTTAGTCTAAAATTAAAGCACTAAATATTTACTTTTACCTGAAATTGTATGGGAACGTTAACTTTGCCGTCCAAAAAGTCAATAGCAGATCAATGGATGCCACTTCTTCATGAATCTCTCCCTATATATATATCTATATACACACACTAATATATATTATAAGCAGAAATTCTGTGACTGTAGTATTTACGTGGAAATATAAAACATGAGAACGGAATCTGTTTGACTGACTGAGAATTCCTAAAATTAATAAATGGAAGCAATAACTGTAATTGGGCGACCATTTCATATAATAAATATCAATGTAATTAGAATTGAACCGGACATTAAATTGAATAAGATACTGATTTAAGGTTCAATCGTTTAATTGAGGTTAAATAGGGGTCAAACTAATAGTAATTAAAATAATATATTTAAAATAAATAATATAAGTTTAAATAAATTTTATAACTTAATTAAAGTTTCAAACTAAATAATATTGAATTATCAATCTATTATTCACCACAAACAAATTATTAATAAGTTTCATAACTCAATATTTAAATCTAAATAAGTTAATATTTATCTATAATCATATTTTAAGTTCAAAAGAATAAATTAATAATCTATTATTATACTTATTTATTAAGTAAATATATAATTTTTAATAGTTATATATCATAATAATACTTATATAATATTATAATATATAAAGAAAACATATTTTATACTAAAATTAATATTATTTTATCTTAAAAATAAAAAAAAATATTTAAAAAAAAATTGGAAAAAAAATATAAAACCGATTCAAGGCCGATTTTACCGGTTTTCATTAGTTTTGAATAGTGATAATTATGTAGCTTAATTGGACCGGACTTGATCTGACCGGTTGAACCAGTTGGTCTGATCCAGTTTTGACAACAATGATAAATATGTAGTTGATTGGGACCTTCCTATGGCACCACCTAATTTATGAGTTTCCACTTTCCAGCTGTGACGTTTTTTTAGGGGGAATTATATATTAGGACTAAAATCTTGAATTAATTAAAAATTGAAATCAACTATTCATTTAATTATAATAAAGGATCAAATATTTTTAAATAACATTAAAAATTGTAAGATTACCAACATGTCCCTGAAACTCCCCTCCACCTCCTCTACTATCGTCAGTTGCTGATTAATGGCCGCCGTTGACCAATGGTTGATCAACCGATAGCCATAGTCAAATGGTCACTTGTGGCCGATCAACGGTTGTTGGTGACCGGTCAATGCTGTTCAACAGTCATTAATGACCAGTCAACGGTGACTAGTTATAAGTTGTAAAATCAGAATAAGGAAGTTGCAAAATGAGTAAAAAGTTGTAAATTCCTGGAGTCATTTTGATTATAATATAGTTAAAATCTGATTACTCGATGTTAAAATTATGAAAATAAGTTGAAAAATCAAAACATAAAAGTTGTAAAATATGAGTAAAAAGTTACAAATACCTGGACTCAATTTGATACTTATAAAGTTAAAATTCGATTGCTCCATAATAAAACTCGAAAAATAAGTTACAAAATCAAAACATGAGAGTTGTAAAATGTGAGTAAGAAGTTGCAAATACCTGGACTCAATTTTATACTTATAAAGTTAAAATACGATTGCTCCATATTAAAATTCAAAAAAATAAGTTGTAAAATCAAAATATGAGAGTTGCAAAATATGAGTAAGAAGTTGCAAATTCCTAGAATCAATTTGATACTTATAAAGTTAAAATTCAATTACTTCATATTAAAATTCAAAAAATAAATAGTAAAATTAGAATATAGGAGTTGCAAAATTAGAACATGTGAATTGCAAATCTCTTGAGCCAATTTGATACTAATAAAATTAAAATTCGACAGCTCCATATTAAAATTTAAAAAATAAGTTGCAAAATTGAAATAGAGGAGTTGCAAAATGTGAGTAAAAGATTACAAATCTTTGGAGTCACTTAAATACTGATAAGGCTAAAAACCAATTATTTTATAAGCATCAAATTGGTTTGTTCTTAATAAGGTCAGTTTTTTTCCCAACAAGAATAATGATTTAAACTTTATAAGTATTAAATTGGATTTACGTATTTACAACTTCTTACTTATATTTTACAATTTTCCTATTCTGATTTTGCAACTTATTTTTTAAATTTTAATATAGAGTAATTGAATTTTAACTTTATAGGTATCAAATTAACTTAAAAGATTTACAATTTCTTACTCACATTTTACATCTCCCATGCTCTGTTTCTACAACTTATTTTCTAAATTTTAACATAGAGTAATTAGATTCTAACTTAATGAGCATCAAAATGAGCCCAGATATTTGCAATTTCTTACTTATATTTTATAACTCCCATGTTTTGATTTTGTAATTTATTTTTCAAATTTTAATATGAAGCAATCAGATTTTAACTTTATAAGCATCAAATTGAATCCAGGTATTTGCAACTTTTTACTTATATTTTGTAAATTTTATGTTCTGATTTTTCAACTTATTTTCATAATTTTAATATCGAGTAATTAGATTTTAACCATATTAGAATCAAAATGACTTTAAGGATTTGTAACTTGTTACTTATATTTTGTAACTCCCTTATTTTGATTTTGCAACTTATAACTAGTCGTTATTGACCGGTCATCAATTATTTTTTATTGGCATTGACCGTTAATTGACAACAGTTTGCATATGGTTGTCAGCCGATCAGCGGCACTGATCAGTCATCGGTGGTCATTGACCAGTGGCCAACTATAGTGGGGGAGATAGAGGAGAGTTTTAGGGACATTTTGGTAATTTCAAAATTTTTAATTTTATTTAAAAATATTTAGTCATTTCTTATAATTAAATGAATAGTTGGTCCCAATTTTTAATTAATTTAACATCTTGGTTTTAATATGTAATTCCCCATTTCTTTAATCGCACGTCCACTCAAAAAAAGTTAAGGCTATTTTTGTTATTAAATTTTTGTAATAAATATATAATAAAATCATAATTTTTTTTGTTATTTTATTACATTTTTTATCACAAAAAGTTAAACATATGATGCTTTTAGTCTTGACCAGAAAAAATGATATTTTGTACATAAGATTTTTATTTTTAATTTCAATATTGCATGATTTTCTTACCAAAAAATATTACATGATTTAATTTCTTATAAAAATTGTGCATATCATGTTGTAATTAAAATCAATAATAAAAATACTCCATCCGTCCCATTTTATTTGTCTTTTTAAAAAATTTTAAATGTCATACATTATCTATTATTTTACATTATTAATGAAACATTAATTATCTTTTTTACTATTATACTATTCATTAAAAATAGTAATAAGTACAATACAAATTATCTTTAATATTTAAGTTTAGAATATTTTAATAAAATATCATTAAACTTTACTATAATCTAAGTTATTTAATACTTTTATTAGTTTGTATGAAAAATCTTAACATGTAACATAAAAAATGATCGGTGAGTATAAAAACCTAGTGATTTTCAAACTGTGACATTGGTCATGAAAAAAGTATACATATATACGTATTGATGTTTAGACATGAATAAAGAACATGCATCATGCATGCAGCTTCCTCTGGGCCTTTCTTTTCTTAAAAGAAAGTGATGTTCTAACATTTATTATTATGTTCGGAGGCCAAAAAAGAATTATTTATTATGTTCTATGGCTGGTCAATATAATTTCTTACAAATGAACGCTTTCATTTGTCAAGTGTGTGTATTGTGTGTGTATCCATTTTTTTCAAATAGGCATAAAGAATTATGGTAGCTTGCATGAATGCCCATGCAATTGTTGTTTTTTTTCTTTTGATAACAGAAAATTTAAATGAATTGAATTCCAAAGACCCATTAAAGTCAATATATGTCATTATATTAATAAGCGAAGTAACCTCTCTTTTTTTTTTTTAGAGCATTTAGTATTTTATTTTAGACTTAACCCACTTTAATTAAAAAAGTTTTTAGGATCAGATTAATCCGAATTAAATCAGATACTGAATTAATCTCATTTAACTTAATTGAAAGGTTTGAAAAAAATACCTTATTCAGAATTTAGATAACATAAAATAGATATAAAATTCTTTAAATATAATTTATAAATATATATCACAATTTTATGAACAGTTAACTCAACAGTTAAATGTATACTTTGGTGATTTAGAGGCTATTTGATATGTAAAAATAAAATATAATATAATTTTATGATTAAAAATAATATTTATATTTAAAAAATAGAAAACTAATACACTAGTAAATATTATGTGTTTTATAGCTAAGTGGTCATTCCCACATCACCATTGGTGACCACCTAGCCCTTCCCCCAATCAACCACCTTTCTTCCTTCATCATTCTTCTTTTATTTCATTTCAACTTTTTCTTTCCCTCTTCTATTCCCGTTAATATGTATAGGGGTGATCATGGGTTGGGTTTAGTCGGATTTGATCCCAACCCGATGTCCAGCCCGAAATGTCTCAAGTTAGTACCGGACTGATCCGATACTATATATATATATTTAAAAAAATAAAAATAAATTTATTTAATAATAAAAATATATTTATTTATACTTAAAAATAGATTTTTTTAAAAAATAATCTTAAAAAAAATAAAATTATTCAAAATTTATGAATATTTAACCATTATACATTATTTTTACATAAATATTAAGTTAAAAAATTAATTCAAAATTTAAAAAAAATTGAAACATTAAAATCTTAAAAAGTTTTCATAATATTTACATAGTAAATGTATTATACTAGATATATAAAAAAATTATATAAAAATTAATTAAAATATATAAAAAACTAGAAAATATATATATATATAAGTCGGGCCGGGTAGGGTTAGAGTGCTTGACCCTAACCCTAACCTGACCCAAAATTTGTCCCGACCTGATTAATCCAAAGTGGTCAGATTGGATCGGGCTAATTGGACCTCGGGCTCCTATGTTTAGCCCTAAATATGTATATGATTTCATTAATTTAGCGTTAAAACACTACATTATATAAGTAGATATTCAATCTGTTTAATTACTATTAAAATTTTTTAAACCCTCCCATTATTATATCATTTATGTTCTATCACATGAAAACATTTTAAATTACATGAATCAATATTTTTTTCGTGCACATATGTTTTCTTTTACGCATAAAAATCATTTTTAGTATTGAAAAATATGAATGATATGGTACTCTAATCTATAAATGAGAACAATTGTTGAAGGTCAGAATTGTTTTGCATTTTGGCATTAGACCTTGGATTTGGAATACCATCACCAATTTTTCAAGTATGATTACCCAGGGTTATAGTTTTGACTCTCTCCTCCTCTGTGAGAGCTTTGTGTTCTTATCCTTTGTGAGAGCTTGTGTTTTCTCCACTGAGAATGTGAGAATTTCTCCTAGTTGGTTGTGACTAGGTGAAGTAATCGGCGTCTGAAGGAGTTTGTGGTGATACTAGGAGGATGGCTGGTGGTTGTGAGGATGAGGAGGTGATTTTAGCGCCTCTAATATGGAGTTCGAACAATGGAGATAGATCTATGAAATGTAGATTAGCAGCTAGGTTGACGATGGAGAAAAATCTGAATCGTGCAACAGTGATTTCTATGATTCCGAAAGCTTGGAATCTTCAAGAAGGATTGGATCTGATTGAAGTAGAACCATTATTGTACGTGTGCATTTTTTATTCTGAAGCAGAGTATCGAAGAATTCTCAGAGGAAGGCCGTGGTCTATTCTTGGTCAATTGCTGAATGTGCAGGAGTGGAAGCAATATATGTTTGGTGAAATTAGTTTTGATCAAACGCCATTTTGGTTTCAGTTACATAATCTGCCTTTGGAAGCTATGAATGTAAGCGATGGCATCATGATCGGAGGTAGATTTGGAGATGTTGTGATGCTAGAGAATCCAATCCTGAATCGAAGAATTTTGCGATGTTTTATGCGGATTCGAGTAAATATCTGGATTCTGGATTCCTCGTCCAAATGGCAGTAAGATCTGGATTTCTGGTAAGTATGAAAAGTTGCAGACCTTCTGTTACAAGTGTGGATGTATAGGCCATGAACCGAGAGGATGTGGAATTGAGAGGAAGATGAGAAAGGAGGATCCAAATGTTCCCAAGTATAGAGCCTGGCTATCAACGTCAGTAGTTCGAAATTGGGAAGAGGCATTAATACTTGTGCAAAAGAAATGGAAGGAAGTAGATCCTGTTCAAAAGGCTAGCAGTAGAAGTAAAGCCTCTGATAATGTGAACTCTCGTCAAATTGGAGGTATAAGAATTAATGAAAATCGATCTGTAGATTTGATGAAAATTTCTAAAGCTAGTAAGGATGCTATTCTGAAGGGAAAAGGAAAAGCTATTTTGGATAGTAGTAATAAGATTGATGATGATGATGAACTTGAAGATGAATGGTGTGAGCCAATTGGTGAATGTTCAAATGCTAAGAAGGATGAAGGTATGGCCAGTTATGGTGTTGGTGAGATGAATAATACAAACTTGAAATTGACAGAGAAAGAACAGAATGTAAATTTGGCGATTGTTCCTTATGTTAAACAGGAAGTAAAAGAGGTTATGGCAGGATTACAAAGAATCAGTTTGAAGAGACCAATGGAAGATGAATTGGTCAGTGAGATAGTTAAACGAAGAAAAATTATGGAAGGACCTCTTAGTCTTAAAGCAACAATCTCTGTGTATGCTGATAAGGATAAAAAAGGGAAGCAGAAGCTGACTCGAGTTAAAGGGAAAAGAGTATCAGCTATCAAGAGAGAAATAAGAGCAGGAAAGAAGATTGAAGAAGTAACTGAAAATGGAGGTATGTTACAAAGTATGGTAAATGAAGAGAATTTGCTTTTAAGGCAAGGGGAAATGAATTTGAGTTGGGAAAGTTAGCTGAAGGTATTGGTGGCTGGCCTTCAACAGCCACCAAGGAGCCATAAGGGCTATATCATGGAACTCTCAAGGCCTTGGGGTGGCCTTGACAGTGAAGAACCTAAAGGAGGTTATAAGAAAACATAAACCTACTTTAGTGTTCTTGATGGAGACTAAAATGGTGGAAGGTAAGATGGAAAGAATTAGAAGAAGGGTGGAGGGTTTGGAGTATAGCTTTTATGTTAATCCAGAGGGATGGAAGGGTGGATTGGCATTATGGTGGAGAAAAGAAGTAAAGGTGGAGGTCCTATATAGTTCTAAGAATATTATTCATACTATGCTGAAATGTAATGAGGGAGGTGATTTGCTTTATTCCTCATTCATTTATGGTCATCCACGGGAATGTCAAAGGGGGGTAGTTTGGGATAAACTGAAAAGATTGGGTATTGGTGTGTCTGAAGCATGGATTTGTATGGGAGATTTTAATGACTTGTTAAGTCAAGAAGAGAAGATAGGAGGTAGGCTTTGAGCTAAAAGAAAGATAGAGTGTTTTGAAGGATTACTGAATGACTGCAGGCTTATGGATATGGGTTATAAAGGTGCATGGTTCACTTGGTGCAATAGAAGAATGGGTGAAGCTCATATAAAAGAGAGAATAGATAGGGTGCTTTGTAATATGCACCGAGAATAAAATTTCCACGGGCACAGGTGTTTCATATTGAACCTGTGGCTTCAGATCATCACATATTATTCATTGATTTAGAGTTTCAAGATGGTAGATCACCTCGAGAATTCAGATTTGAAGCAAGCTGGGTTGAACATCGAGATTTTTTAAAGTTGATAAGCAGAAACTGGAATTCAGTTAAGAATTTGGAAGAGGATTTAGTCAGAAATTTGGTTAAAAGGCTTGATAATTGTAGGAAAGCCTTAATAAAATGGAGTAAGGTGGAGTTTCCTAACAGTTTGAAGAAGATTGAAGAATTAACTGCAAAATTGGCTGAATGCAGGAATAGTGTATGGAATGAGCAAACTGTGAAGGAGGCAGAAGATATTGTTCACCAAATTGAATTACAATGGAGGAGGGAAGAGAAGTATTGGGGGCAGAGATCAAGAGTTAATTGGTTGAAATTTGGAGATAAGAATACAAAGTACTTCCGTTCTGTGACGATTTGTAGAAGACAGATGAATAAGATTCTTAGACTTAAAAATGAAGATGGAGTGTGGATAGAAGATGAAGGAGATATTGGTGAAGCTTTCACAAAATTTTATCAAAATCTGTTTTCAACAAATGGAGCTAGAAGTATGGATGAGGTTCTGCAATTTGTGAAGAAGGAAATCACTGAGGAAGAAAATATGAAGTTAATGCTTCCTGTTACTAGTGAAGAAGTAAGGCAAGCTGTATTTCAACTGGGAGCATTAAAGGCTCCTGGTCCTGATGGGTATTGTGGTCTCTTTTTTCAGAAGTCATGGGAAGTAATTGGAAAAGAGGTGGTGGATTTAGTAAAGGATTTTTTTGCAAAAGGAAATTCGGTGGCTAAGCTAAATAAAACCAATTTGGTTTTAATACCAAAGATAGGAAGGGCAGAGAAGGTTTCACAGTACAGGCCAATTAGTTTGTGCAATTTCATTTACAAAGTGATTTCAAAAGTAATGTTGAATCGTATGAAGGGATTACTGAAGAAAATCATCTCACCAACCCAGTGTGCTTTTGTTGCTGATAGGGCGATTCATGATAATGTGTTTGTGGCTCATGAAGTTTTTAACTATTTGAGAAGGAAGAAAAAAGGTTATAAGTGGGAATTTGCTTTGAAGATGGATATGAGCAAAGCATATGATAGGCTTGAGTGGGATTTCTTGGAGATGGTAATAAAGAAATTTGGATTCTGTAATGAATGGGTGGAGAGAGTCATGATATGCGTGAAATCTGTAATGTTCAACATTAAGATTGCTGATAAGAATGTGGCAAGTGTGGTACCAGAAAGAGGAGTGGGGCAAGGGGATCCTCTATCCCCATATCTTTTCATCATTGGAGCAGAAGTTCTATCAAGAATGGTGAATTCACATTTTGAATCTAGTGAGTTAAAGGGTGTGAAAGTGGCTAGAGGTGCACCAATATTGTCTCATTGTTTTTTAGCTGATGATGCACTTTTCTTTATGAATGCTGCTGTTCAGGATTGCTTGAAGCTGAAGGAGATCTTGAACCTATATTGTATTGCATCAGGTCAGGAAGCTAATCTTGATAAATGTTGCATTTATTTTTCGGGAAATACTGCTAGTGATATTATGGAAATAACTGTTGATTTACTTGGAGTGAAAGAGACTGATGATCCTGGCTTGTATTTGGGAATGCCTATATTGTTGGGTAGATCTAAGGTTCATGTACTAGCTTATATTAAAGAAAAGCTAGCTAAGAAAATTATAGGGTGGAAGAATAAAACTTTGTCACATGCTGGGAAAGAAGTTTTACTAAAAGCTGTGGCAGGTGCAGTAACTGTGTACCCTATGGCATGCTTTAAAATGCCTAAGAAGGTATGTGAAGATTTAAATAGAGCCTGTGCTAAATTCTGGTGGGGAAAAAGTGATGCTTCAAAGGGTGTGCATTGGAAGGAGTGGAGAGGGATTACATTGATAAAGAAGGAAGGTGGTTTGGGTTTTCGGGAATTTAATGCTTTCAATCTAGCACTGTTAGCAAAAAGTGCATGGAGGTTGCTAACAGAACCGGATAGTTTGTGGGCTAGAGTAATGAAAGGATTATATTTTCCTCACACAGATTTTATGCAAGCTAAGAAAGGGCATAAGGCATCTTGGGCTTGGGCAAGTTTGATTGCTGGAAGAGAAGAGTTGATGAAGGGAGTGTACTGGGTTGTTGGAAATGGTAGATATATTAAGGTGTGGGAGGATAGGTGGATCCCATTGTTAGAAGGTAATATGTTGAGAGGAGACAGTGGAGTGACCGAGGAGATGAGGAATATGCTAGTGCATGAATTAATTTTGGATGGCAAATGGAATTTGGATAGTATTACAGATTTGTTATCTCAGGAAGAGAAGGCTGCAATTTTGAAGATACCTATACCAGTGACGGAACGGGAAGATAAGATCTGTTTGGATCCATTGCAAGGATGGGAAGTATTCAGTGAAATCTGGTTATGCTATGGCGAGAAAGGATGAGGTAAATGGTGATGAGAATAAAGCCTCTTGTTCTTATTTGGTTCCTCAAGGATATTGGAGTGCCTTATGGAAGGTGATGGTTCCAAAGAAAATTAATAATTTTCTTTGGAGGGTATCTAATGCTGCTTTGGCTATACTAAGGAGAGGCTTTATCGAAGAAAGTGTGCACCTAATCCCTTATGCCCTATTTGTAACAAAGAACCTGAAAGTGTAGAACATCTGTTATTGAGATGTGGTTGGGTGGAGAAAGTGTGGTTTGGATGTTTTTTGAATCTTAATGAGAGCTTGAAATGTGTATATAGGGTAGAGGAGTGGTTATGGGGTTTATTGTCTAATCAATCAAAATTAACTGATTTTGAGAAAGGACTGGTGGCTTATATTTGCTGGAAGATATGGAAAGAACGATGTAATTTTGTATTCAAGGGTGTGGAGGTGAATGTGATGGAAGTAATTGAAGGGGCAACCAGAATTATGTCAGAATACTGGAAGGTGTGTTGTGAAGAGAGGAAATGGAGGGAGGATAAAGGAAGCTGTGTATCTGAGCAGTGGATTCCTCCAAGTAATGGACAATTAAAGATTAATTGTGATGGTTCATTCAGGGAAGAGGATTGCCAGGCTGGTATAGGTATTATCTGTAGAGATGAGAAGGGATTGTTAATGGAATTAGAAGGAAAGAAAATAGAAGCAAGTTCAGTTTTTATGTCAGAGGCTGTAGCAGTGAAGGAAGCAATTTTACTTGCTGAGAAAATTAATGAGAAGCATGTCAGTATTGAAATGGATTGTGAGGAACTTTTTCTGGTACTGCATAATAAGAAGCATAGAGGATATGATTGGAAGAGCTTTGTGGTGGTGGTGGTTCAGGAGGTTCTTGAGAGAGTAGCTGATCTATCTCATGTTTCTTTCTCACTTGTGAGGAGAACAGGTAATATGGCTGCAGACTTTGTTGCAGTTGAAGCCGCAAAGGGGATGGAACTGAATGGGTGGATGAAGAATCCACCATCCCCTCTGGTTGTTACGTTGCTAAAGGATCAGTTACAAGTGAATTTAGAGCGGTTTCAGAAGGAGGGTATTGGTTAATGATGGTTATTTCTAATTTTGTTTGTTTTGATTCGTTTGTTTCTTGTTTCTTGATGTTTTGTTTTTGAGATTGTATTTCTTGGTCTTTTATTGCTTTTTTTTTTTTATCTATTAGTGAGTGTAATATTGTTTTGATATTAATAAAATTGATTTTTTTTGGCCAAAAAAGAATCTATAAATGAGAACCGCCGACAACAAAGGAGTTTAATGACACATCAAACATGTTTTACATCCACCGTACCACATGGTTTTACACTACCATTACATACATAGGACCACATTATATTGTATTAATTAATTATATACAAAGGTGCTGTTGGGAAAAAAAAATTACGTACAGGTGCTTGATAATTACTTACTGGGGCTATGGAGGAATATTCTTTTGTTTTTTAATTTGTATAGGTAAATTCTTTTAATTTGATCCTCTTGATATATTGATTTTTAATTATGAAATTGTTTGCAATATTATTTTTATTTTATTATTCTCTAAAGTTCAAAATTAAATCTAATTCTATATATGTTAACTAGGATGTTATTTATTTCTCATAGTTACTTGAACCAAAATTGCTAGTATCTAATAACATCCAAGTCTCCTAATTATTTGTAGATTTGACATTAAATTTTAGATAAAATAAGAGATATATATATTGCAGATATTTAAACAATTGAAGAATTAAAACAAAAAAAAAGGCACTGAAGGATCACATTAAAATATGAACTACATCTACAATAACTCAAGCTAAAATGAAATTCTCCTCTAAGTACTTGTAATGGAGTCAGGGAGAGACGTTGAGGATGAACTGCCATATTCATATTCCAAATCCTCAAAACCCCATAGCTTTTCTTCTTCTCCTTCTTCCTCTGGCATTTTCCATTTATCTTTATCTATTTCTCCCTCTTCCATTACCTCTAATACCTGCCATTTCACAAAAATGCAAATTAATTAATTTAAAACACCAAAATCTATACCAATATAAACTAGAACTAGAAAGCTATGTGGTACCAGCTGCATGATTAGAAGGTACTCATTCCTATATATTATAGGGTATTTTATATGAAAAGTTTTTAGTAAAAAATATAAGGTATTAAATATTTTTCTTCTCATTTTCCTTCTATCTTTAATTCTTTCCTACCCTTTATTTATAATTCTACAATGATAATAGAATGGAGTATTTAATAAGGGTAAAATAGAAAATGTTAATACTTTTTTATTAATTTCAAGGGAAAAAGATAATTTCTTTAATATACATGTAATTGATACAAAAAATTTTATAATATGAACTGGAAAGAGTATGATTGAATTATCTAAAAGACAAGTTAATTTGGACAATCTGAATTTTATTTTATTTTTATATTTTTAAATTAAATAATTATTTTTTTATAAGTTGATCATCAAAATATTGATATTATTTTTTTTTATCTTAGTTGATTTAAGATATTTAAAATCAAATTTATCAAGAAAGTGATGGTCGTTAATTAAGCTGTCCAATCATTACGTGCATAGTGTCAAACAACATTGCTTTATAAGTAAGGTTCACGACAAGAATATGAGTTCTGCAAGCTCAACCCATTAATTAATTAAATTAATTGTAATGCGCCTCTTTTTTTTTTTTTGGGTAAAATGTAATGCGCCTCTTTGTCGGATAAAGGTACAACTCAGCGTCCACCAACACGACGACGTCTTGTCGGTTTAGTATGCCTGAGGGAAAGGTTTGATCATTAAGAACACTCAAAATTAACGACCTCATAAACTGGCTTGATCAGTATTTCTATAACTGGACCCACTCCCTAAATAGACTATATCGTTAGATTTATAGTAGGATTAGGTAGCACACAACTTCAACCATTAAAACACTCGTATTATAAGTAAAATTCAGGACTCGCTTTTAAAATACACACATTTCTGGTTATGATCAGCAAGCATAGGAAAGGAAGTGTTCTTCAGGAAGAGGAGGAATTACCGTTCTGTTTGGCTAACGATTAGGAAACTTGAAAGTAATATTGAGGATGTAATAATCGAAGGTAGTACGAGGTACGTACCTGGATCATGGTTGGTCTCCAAGTGGAAGATGGTCGGATACACAGAGAGGCTGCGAAGGCCAGTCTGGTTAACTCTGAGACATCAAAAGTTCCTTGAAGCCTCGGATCTACCACTTTTTCTACCTCCCCTCTCTTCAATATTGGCCTAGCCTGTGTGTTATTCAGAACCATTTAACTATCAATTACATCAACCAAAAGAAGGATTCAAAGTTTAATGGAAGAATTAATGATTGTGAATGTATACCCAGTTGTGTAAACTCTGGTTTGATCCGTCCACAGGTTTCCTCCCAGAAATGAGTTCTAGCAGAAACACCCCAAATGCAAATACGTCTGTCTTCTCGTCCACAATTCCATGCATGTAGTACTCAGGAGCCAAGTGCCTGCAAAACATGGGATTTTGTGGGACGCAAATTGTCGAAACATGTTCTGTTTTTGATGGTTGGGGAAGGAAGGAGAGTACCCAAATGTGCCTTCAATTGGGGCAATGGAATGATGAGTCCACTGAGAAGGAAGCCATTTGGCCAGTCCAAAGTCAGATATCTGCCACATCCAAGTCAGAAACTTTCATGACATGAAACTCCACACATCAAAAGCACTGAGGTTGAAATGCAGATTCAACAGATCAGAAGAACCTGTGGCTCAAAATCTGAAGTCAGAAGAACGTTCGAGGCCTTGATGTCCCTGTGAATTATCCTTCTCTGACACCCCTTGTGCAAGTAATGGAGGCCACGTGCAGTCCCAAGAGCTATCTTATGCCTTGTTTCCCATTCCATTGGAGGCTTATTCTCATCTGGCACAAAGTCTTGCGGCCAAAAATTAAGAAAGAAATTAAAAAAAACAAATGACATTAACCGTTTGGATGATGTTGATTCAATGTACCATGAAGAAGAGAGGCAACAGAGCCTCTGGAGGAAAACTGAAAGACGAGGTAAAGGCCACTGTCAATACAGCAACCCAGAAGGAGCAAAACGTTGGAATGACGCACATGGCCGATTGTTCCAATCTCTGTCAAGAACTCCTTCTCTTTCCTCTCATCACTACGGCTTTTTGTGAGCCTCTTCACTGCAATTTCCTCTCCTTCTTCTAATCTTCCCTTATAAACCTCTGCATGCCCTCCTTTTCCAACCAAATTTCCTGCACAAAAATGTGATTTCCAGCACCAAAATCCAAAACACAAGACACTTGCCTTTTTTTAAAGAAATGAATTTAAGTACCTGTACAGAAGCCCTTGGTAAAAAAAAAAAAAAAAGTACCTGTACAGAAGCCATTGGTGGCATCAAATAGTTGTTGATAAGAGAAGCATTTCCAAGAGGGTCTTTTAGGAGTTTCGGTCTCGTTTGGGGTCAAAACTTGTTCATCGCAACTGCGTCGTTTGAAGGAGAAGAGACGCTTCAAGCTGTTGCTCCGAATATACTTCATTGGAATGAATATAGAACAGAGAAGCCTGTTTCACGCAGAGCCACCCTGAGAAACAAAGACAAAAAAAAAAAAAAAACTGTTTCTGTCTGGGTCTCTCTCTCTCTCACTCTCACAGAGACACGCACATAGAGAGAAAGAGACTCAGAAAAGAGAGTCAAAGGGATGTTTGAAGTGTTGTGAGAATAAGGAAAAGCCTTGAATAAGGGGTACTTCATATGTGTAATTGGTGGTGCAGAAGCAACGGTTTAGAGGGAACTTGATTATATAACAATGGCACAACCTACCTCTCTTCCTGGTACTACTAATGTTTCTTAGTAGATAGAAAAAAGAAACAAAAATACTTGTTCTGACATTCTTAAATAGAATATATTAATTTATATTAAAAAAATGTCAGTCATATTATCTAGATTTGTTGAGAACTAGTGGTGAGTGAAAAATTATAAACTAGGTTATCTTCAAGGCATCTAAGTTTACAAACCTTTATCACCTAAACAAATTAATGGAATAGTAAGTGGTTCAGGTAAACAGCTTCGTTTTTTAAGATGGGAAGTGAGCTGAATTGGAGAGAGTTGCTTCAATTGCTTTCAAATTATTCTGACCAAAGCCTCAGAAATTGTTTTCATTTATTTCTGTGTATTAGTATATATTATACAAGTTAGAGAGGACAATTACGTACGCATGTTAGGATATCAATATTATTCACACATGGTACCACACATTATTTTAAAATATACATATAATTTTTTGTTTTTGTACTTGGAAATTTTAGAATAATAATTGTTGGGCTAAGTTAGGATACAGGTGGCCTTAGTCAACCTTGACGTGTTCCATAGTCTCTCATCTTGTGAAGGTAACAGTTCCACATGGCAGTGTACAGAAGTAGTAGGTACGACTCACAGTCATACGTAGAAGACAGAATGAATGAGTGGATGCTGAGTGAAGAAACTGTACCCTTTTTTCTGGATTTTTATTTAAATGGTATTCATATAGTTTGATGGAGGCAGCCAAATTATTTAAAAGGGGGTGATGACAACTATAAAGAAACAGGAAAAATCAGTTACTCTGCACATGGACATTACAAGTACAAAAACCTAACTTCTTTATGAAGTGGTTACGTAATAAAGTGTATATGAAGGGAAAAAGAAATATTCACAGAATAGAAAAAAAATTATGCAAAGCCCAATAGGTGTCACATTATTCATGACACATGTAATATAAATATAGCAAATCGCTATAAATTTTGTATTTACTGTGCTTGTTTATATTTTTGGGATGCAAGTTTCTTTCATTACTATTATCAATATTAATATATCTATATATATATTAAAATATATAAAAGTCACTTTTTTTTATGAACCAGGGTATTCACTGCCGAGAACAGTGACTAATCCATTTACCGTGGGAACCTCCCATCAAGGGACAAATGGCTGGTCAAGAAATACGTTCCATTCTTATGAGTTGAGGATCGAACCCCCAACCACATAATTAAGGAACGAGATGAAGTTACTACTACATCACACCCTTGTGATTAAAATCACATTATTAATTAATTGTGAATAATGCTACTCATTTAGAATCTATGTAACTTATGGAGCCCAGCTCCAGTAAAATACAAAACTTATAAGAGAGATATTCATAACACTCCAACACCATGAGGTTCCACACAATTTTTTTATTTTTTTTAATCTTTCTTCATATATTTTGTTGGGTTTTGTGCAATTTCTTTAATATTTTTCTAAAAATTTCTCATTTCATGTGGAGGTGTTTGTCTAATGCAATAACTACCAAAGAAGCCTTAGTTAAGAAAAAAATGTAGTGTTTTTGAGGTGTGCCCAATTTGTGGTGATAGAGTTGAGACTAGCGAACACTTGACTTTTTGTTATGTCTGCGGGTACAAAATGTTTGGTTTGGTGCTTATTTGACTCTCAGGTTTGATTGTATTAATATTTCGAGTTTTACAAAATGGGCTTTATTTGGTGTCTGAATATGAGAAAGCTTTTGTGGCTTGGATTTGCTAGAAGACATGGAAAGAAAGAAATGATATGGTTTTTGGAAAAAAATGAACCAAATCCTTTTAAGAGTTGTTTTTGCTGTCAAAAAGGGTATTGAAGAGTTTTGGTCTGCTAGTGGTTTTTTCCCATGTAATGATGATGGTGTGAGGGACAATCCTAGGAGCAGGCTTCGGTCGGTTCCTCCTTTGGGTATGCTTAAAATAAATTGTGATGCTGCTTTTTACGATAGTTATAATTCTGCAAGTTGTGGCATTATGTGCAGGGACTCACTCTTATGGGGTTTTGGGGAAAGATTTGGAGCCGTGTCTGCATTTGGTGGTGAGGCATGGTCTCTTAGAAAGGCGCTTTTGGTGGCTGCTGAGCTGAGCTGAACTATTCTTGTGTGATTTTTGAAATTGACTGCCTCCAACTTTTTTGTGCTTTGCAGAGTGGTTCTAAGTCTTGTGGTGACTGGAGATGTTTAATGTTGATCTTGGAGATAAAAAAGAGTTGCTGCCGTCACATCCTGCGTGTTCTGTTTCGTCAAGCTAATAAAGCTGCTCATATTTTAGCAGTCGTTGTTGGGAAGGAGTTGGGCCCAGTTGAGTGGGTTGATAGACCTCCACCTCCTTGTCAAATATAAAATAAAGGGCATATAACACCTAAAAAAACCTGGATAGTAATTTATTTCCAAAACTATGCACACAACTTACTTAATTATCATAAGTTGTCTAGGTACCTAATTAGAAATATTTTTCAACATGAAATTCCTTTAAATCGGAGATGGAATTATATGAATTTAGTTGCACATGTATGATGGTTACTTAAAAATCAATGAAAAAAAAAGTTACAAATCAGCCTTAAAATAAATGAAGTATAGTCACATAATTTATTTGTAACTAATTCTTGAATAATTGCAATTGGTCCTCATATATCTCCAAATAATTTATTTGGTAAATTTAATTGGGACGAAAGGGGAATTTCATGCCCAAAAATAAAAAAGAATTCCGATTAGATACTTATCTTATAATAATTAGATAAATTTTGGATATGTTTTTAGAGATAACTTACTATCTAGTATTTAAGTGTCATTCACTTCATGAGTCTAAGTCAATTGTTAAAATTGATAGGAGATGTGGCTAGTTTCAAAATAAGTGATTATAGGACTTATAATTACTTATTTCTAAACTTTCTCAAACACACCATCCATTTTAATAATCAATTATAATCAAGTAAGTGATTACAGGGGAAACTATTTTTCCTATTTATTTCACTTTTTTTTTCATCATCTATCAAATAATTAATTAAACCCCTAAAATTCAAGCATATTTATTTTCTTAAAATTATTTATCAACGAAAAATATTCAAACATAAATTAATTTTAATGTTATAACTTATTCTCATAGTTAATTATGAAAAATCTTTTATACTCATAATCAATTATAAAAAAATTAATCCAAACATGCACCAAACATATCAAAGTTAAAAGTAGCTTATTCCGTTTATAAGGACCATTTTATTCATTTCAAGCATCTAATATCCTGAAAGCAGGATGGTTTGATTGCTGTTCATAACACTGCTCATAAAAGTTGGCTTGGGTTGGGTTTGACGTAAATGTCGTCGAGTCAGGTTAGCATAACAAGGGCTCTTTTAGTCCAAAATCTTCTTTCTTTAAGCTTTTTGTAGATGCTTCTTCCTGGTTTGTTCCGAGTACCTATTGAGTTCTTCATTTCTTATCTTCCCTCTTTCTTTTTTTCCATTTTTTCTTTATCTTTGCTCTGATCAACTTTGTGGTTCTCCTTCCTTTAATTTCTTCTTTTTAGGGAAGCCATTGTTTCATTTTCTTTTGGTTGCCTTTTACTGCTTATTACCCATTTCCAAGCAAGTCAGGCGGAGCATCGTGATTTCTTTCATTTCTTTTGTTATGCAGTCTTCTTTCTCCTTCGTCCTTTCTTTTTTTTTTTTCTTTGCCGTGTAGAGCTTTTGGCTTGTGCACCTTGTGGATTCCAATGTCTCCTTCCTTCTTTGGCCATTCTTCTTTCTGGATTTTCCTCTTGAGGTGTGCCTTTTGTGAGAGTTCTCTTTGCTCTTCATTGTTTGTTTCGATGGATCTTTCTTGCCCTTTTATTTTCCCTTTTTTTCTTATCGGTGGATTTAATGCCCTCTCATATTTTATTTGTGGATTCTTAAGCAGGTCGAGCGTCTGCTACAACGGTTATCTTCGTGTTTTTTTTTTTTGCATGTTGTTTTCAGTGTTTTTTACGTGACCAGTGTTTGGGTAATCATGTTTTCTCAGGAGAATTAGTTGGAAATTGATTTCCATGGATCTAGGTTTGACAGGAGAGATCTGGAGTATTGAGAAACAAGATCTAGTCTTGGAACACCAGGAAAAGAGGTTTGGTGAATCTTGCACGGTCAACATCAAAGGTTTGATAGAGAGTCGATGAGATTTGGTGCAAATTCTTTTCTTTTTTTTTTCCAATTTAATATTTATTTTTTTCATTGGATCTAGGTTTTATTTTCTTTGTCTGGATGCATATAGATGAAGGGGGAGAAAGTTATTTTGGCAATTTGTGTGTATATCCACTATAATACTTTTGTTTCTATTTTTTTATCTTTATTTATTTCCTATTTGCAGATGGTTTATATTTATTTTCTTATTTCTATTTTTGCGGCTACCTTGACGACATTCCCACTGACTCTCTCGGTGAGCTCCATTTTTACCTTTTATTATATTCCACTCTCTTCCTTTTCAATCTATTCTGTCCATTACAAATGCACTTAGAGATTGGGCAATTTTCTCATCTTTTGGTTCTCTGGATGTGGTTCTGCCGCTTGCCGCCCCGCCATCTATTCTCAAAATGTATGGATTTTGCTCATGCAGTTTGGTTCATGGTCCCAAACTAGGATCATCCATTGAAGGTGGTCACTGATCATCCATCTAGACCATAGTAAATATTGCAAAAATCACTGTATTCCTCTTTCTCATTCTTTGTTTGGGTTGGTTTGAGTTTTTTTTGTTAAGTTTCTAGAATTAAAAAAAATCTCATGATTGTCACCAGTGACAATGAAAGGCTCCATCGCTGCATGGTTTCTGATGGCCTGGCCGATGTCGCTCTGCCAGATCCATGTTGCCGTTGATAAGGTTGTCACCGACGGCCATCACATCCTCTCACTGATTCACCACCCTCCCTTCTTTATATGTTTGCCGCCAAGTGTTCTAGCGTTCCAATGGTAGGTTTTGTAAATTTACAGAAGTTGCTAATTTATTTATTTATTTATTATTATTACTATTATTATTATTTTTTCGAGAATGGTTAATAGGGCCGACGAATGAAGTGGCGTACTAACGCGATGGGTCTTAGATTTGTTTCCATGGAAATAATTACATTAGTTGGCTTGATATTTTGCATATATATGTTTTCATTCTCTAGAATTTTTTTATTTATATTCTACCTAAATATTTTATTAAATTCTACTTATGGCACCATATTTCATGATAATTATATTTTGATCCTTATGTTTTCTAGAATTAAATTTTTGAATTATTTTTTATATTCTTTTTTGTTTTTGTTCTATCGACATTTTCTCTTGGATATATATGCCCTTAGCTTTTGAATGCCTTTGAAGGCAAGTATTTTTTCTTTTGGTGTTTCCCATCCTATGGTTTTGTCTCAATTATCCTAATACTTTTGGATGTTTTTAACCAAAAGTATGATTGGATGATATAATATATTGGTCAATTGTTTAGCCATTTTGTTACATAATTTTATTTTGCTTAATTTCTGTCTATTTTTGGTTTTATTTAGTCTGGGATTCTCTTTCATCCAGATTATCATTTAATAAAAGATTACGGAATTCGTATTTGGAGTTTACATTTTCATTGGATATTAATTCAGAGTTAGATTGATAAGTTTCTTTTTTGTTTACGCATAAAGACTAATAAAAACTGACACTCATTATAGGGGGTAATCTATTGTAGGTTGTAAATAGGAAAAATAATGTTTATTTGAAAATTTCATGTGAATATTAATTTAATCTATTTTACAAGTCTGATTGGCCCAATTTATATTTACTTTGTTTTTTATCTCATAAATGGTGTTTCTTGTCATTGTACAAGTCTGAATATATGAGTTATTGTTATTTAGGCTTATGATAAATAAGGGGATCAGTCACTGAATATTGGTTAGTGGTCAAAGTGGGGCTGATAAAATAGAAAGCACTAAGTTACTTATGCAATATCTTGCCTACATGGGAGGTAGAGCTACTGCTAAAGGTAGGACTATTGAGCAGTTGGTCCTAGAGGTAAGAAATTACCTTTTTTTTGCTCCCAATATTTGTATTTTTCCAAACAGAATTTGATGACTCTGAAATTCTTTTTTTCATTCTTAGTTTTTACATTCAGAGGTGCGATAAGTGTAACTGCTATTGATGCCTTTTGGTCCTTTTATTCTTCCTATTGATAAGTTTTGTTTTTATATATATTTATTTATTCTTTTGTCTTTTGGTTAGCAATAATATTGATTATCTAATGTGAAAGGAAAAGAGTGAATTGTCTATCTGATGAAAGTAAGGTGTAAAATAAATTATCTTTTAGTATTTTTTTTTATTTCCTCTTCTACGAATGGCTGAATAAATCCAGAAAACTTCTTGGTGATAATTCCTTGCCTTCATAAAATGCATCCATAAGTTTTACCATCTATAAACAGATCAATTAGCATTTATGAACTAACATGATGATCATAATGGATATTTTCCAAGTTGAAAATTATTTTGAAAACTTTGTTGATCGGTTCCTTTAATTATTTATATCTTATATGGCTAGAAGCTTCTACTAAACTGATTTAAATTTGTTTCCCAGAATACCATTGTGAAAGAAGAACCAAGATCAGCAAATGCATTTGGTTCTAGCTCGTCAGAGGAGCAATGCAGTGAACAAGTTTCTGGTTTGTTGTTTAAGAGACACTTCTTTTTCCTATCTTAGGGTTTTGATTTAGTTTATGACAAATTAACTAATATAATGAAGTGTTTTCATGTATTTTCTTAAACTTAATGTATTGATATTTGTCAATATGTTGTGGACTATAATTGCAAAACATTGTTACGTGAAAGTATATCACCCACCAAAAATAGTAGACAATGGAAACTTCTATGACCTAAGAAAATGAGTAATAATGGAACTCTATTTGGAATGAACTTATATAATTATTTTATTTCTAAATAAAAAGTTCTACTTATGATGGTCATTATTTTAATATTTTTTTAGCTTTTTATGATGTTGTCCCTTTTTTTGAGGTTCTTTTTACTTAATTCATAATCTAAATTTTTTAATACATTGAATAACTATTGTAGGATATTCTAGTTTTGCTAGTAGTGCGGATGTTAATATTCTCATTGCTCTAACTAATTCCTAGGTTGATATTTCCTGGCAGTTTTTGTATTTTTACAATTCTAGATGCAAAATGAGAAGGCATTGAATAAAAGGAACAATATTTTATCAGCCTCCTCAAGTTTTCTACAGAGTCAAATATGAATTCTCCAATTAGAAACCTGAATTGGATTTAAAGTATGAATATATCTTTGCTGTTCATATATCTCAATATAGAGAATTCATTTGTATATTGTTCAGCGTCCTCACTAAGTTTTCAATAAATTTATCGTTTATCTCAAAATGTCATTTAATAACTACTGGTTCATTGTGGCTTGAGAGTCAAGACTTTTTTTTGGTTTAATCTTCTTAGTGTGTTGCATACTAACTGCTAGACCATACTCCTTGTGTGACAACTGACAACATTTAGGATTGTGGCATTTCCATCGTATGTGTGGTTGTCTTTGTTTTTCCACTATCAGTATAGAGATCACTAGCATTTTAAATTCCTCTTCTAATTTTCTGTTCTTCTACATTTTATATAGTATCTTGACTTCAGTTTCTTACTTTCCTATTATGTTTCTTGCTTTTTTCTTAGCAAAAAACACTTTTATTAAAAACACTTGTCATGCTTTAGTCCATATAAGGAATCGTTAATGATAGGGTCTTTCTCTGGTGTAAGATTAATTTCATGCTAGCTTAGAATTTGATGGGTAGGAAAATATGCTAAATAGTTCTATCAAGAAGGTTTACTTTCTTGGAATTGGTGATTTGATTGCTTTCATTTATAGGAACTTACTGCTGGACTGAAAACTATTGTAGAAGTAAAACGATAGATTGATGACCTACCATGTATCCAAATTGGGGAAATCTGCTTTGACATTTGGAGTCTTCCTAATAAATCTTCTTTAGCATCAGAGCTCCTGTTCAAGTAGTCAAGATTATTTTTGGAGATACTAGCATACTCTCTCAATCAGAAATATTCTGTATTGTAAACAATTATTCATTACAATCATCATATCAGTATGCCTATTGTGAATTGGAACTGACGCTAGCAGCAAATTTTGATTCTGCAATCTGTTTAGAAAGGTAAAAGTGTGTTGGAGTTCAGATTATAATAGAGTCTTCAAATTTATTCTCCCAGAAACTTACTAGGCAAGTCTCACATTTGCTATTATTTTAGGATTTTTTAAAGAAAAATTTGTATTTAGATAAATTTATCTATGCAAAAATTTGATTTCCTCTTTGATAGTTTCATATAGTTCTATTTAATTTTGGTTAGTTTTCTTTTAGCTTGAAATTTCAAACATAATGGTTACTTTAGGTGAAATCTTAAACTTTTATCTCTCAGAATTGGAAAGTTATGTATTATTGAATGGCTAAATAATGTTAACAATGGTTTGTTTGGAAGAGGGAAGTAGCAAGGCAAAACTAGTAGGTAGTTACTAACTAAAAGAATATAGTTCCAAACTCTGATTGGGTTTGGAAGCTATTTAGAAATTAACATGCTCAAGTGCAAACACTCGAAAAAAAAAAAATAGCCTTGTCATTTGACATGACTAAACTAATTGAGTTATATTGCAATTGTCATTTGATAGTAACCAGCAATCAAGGTTTATCTATAAGGGCTTTTAGGGGGCCTCCAGGATTTACTGAAAATGGATGTGATATGTTTAAAATTGTATTAAGGATAGGTTTTTACGTTTTGAAAAGAACAACTTTCTGTAAGTTTGGAATAGCTCTGTTTAATTGTTTCCTTTGTTTATGAAAGGAAAAGCATAAAAAAGTTCCAAAATTTTGCCAAATGTCAAGCACCAAAGGTGATTCAAGACACCCTCTTGATCTCTCTCTTTCCCCTATCTTTTAGTTGAGGTTTTAGCTCTTCAATAATTTTGTGGCTTGTAATTTGTCGGTTGTTCCTCTTGGTCTATTCACTCTTTCATTTACCAATGAGTTTGTCACTCCACTTGTTTGGTGAAACTTCAAAATGGATCATGATGATGCCTCATAGGGTGAGTGTAACACCCTCTTGTCGATTGCATATATAAGTTAAAAAAATTAATGCACAATTTGTTAACAATATTTTTATGCTCTTTTTCCATTTCTAAGAAATTTTTTTTTTGAGTTTTGTTGGGGGGGGTTTAAAACTATTATTTTTGTTAGGTGCAAGTATATGGTTTAATATGGTTCCTATTTTGATTATTAGTATATAGTTAATATGGTGATTTGTTTTCTGGTGGTTTTGATTCTACAGTTTATTAGGTGGAAGTATACTACTGCACTTTGATGTTTTGTGTAGTTTGGCTATTTGGATTTATGTCTTCCTTTGTGTAGTTTGACTAACCATAATTTTAAACAACAAGAATTTCCCCTCTAACCTTGCTATTATCTTTTTTTTTTTAAATAATTTGGAGGATTCAAATTATACACGTTTCTTGACATTTTTGTAAGCTTGCTGCTAATTTTTTCCATAAATCTACTACTTCTACTATGCCATATTTGTAAGTGTATGCATCAATCATAGTATTTGTTGCATTGATGTAGTTATAATTTCATAGTATTTGTTACATTGATTCAAATTGTTCCTATGAAATCCTGATTGAAACTTGCTGTAGCATCTTCTTCTGTCACTAATAAATTTGGTTTTATGGCAAACCATATATAATAGAACATAAGTGATGAGTCTCAGAACATGGCTGCTGGAAAACCTGTTCCAAGTGGCATTTCCTTGATTTCCTTATTAAGTTCTAGCACACAAGTAATACAAAGTAAATACATTTCTAGATTATACAACTTAGGATTAGCTCCTATGCTAAATAATAAGTCCAACTTCTTCTATGGCATCACAACTGCATCATGTTCGTGATTTCAATTGGAATTATGGACATTAATATTGACATATATTTGTGTGGTGTGTTATTTCAGGTGATGACATTGCTCTTTATAAATTCAGTGAGAAATCATGAAGGACTTCAAATTCAGCTGGATTCTAATAGTCTTGTAATGGGTCTTGGTAAAAAAAAAAAAAAAAGTCCTGTAATGGGTGCTGAGCAAGAAAACCCTGCTAGAAGACTATGTTCTGATTCTCTTAGTCTTATTGTACATTCTGATTATTTCTATTTGATACTGATTTGTAGTTAAATATAAAAATGACAGTTTTATTATAAGGATATTAATTTAATAACTTTATTTATCAATCTATTTAAAGTTGTTAACTCTGAGCACGATTTATAGATGGTTTACTTATTATATAATAAAGACTAGATCTAAAACATTTAAAAGCTTGTAAGTTTAAATAAGGATGGTATTTGATTAATTAAAATTTTGAAAAATCTGTAATAAAGAAAAAAAAAACCCGTGCTTTAGCACGGATCTGAACTCTAGTTAGATAGATAGATGGTCATCAAATACTCTAATTGACTTCTTCAAAAGCGGCGTCATAATTAATATAGTTGATGTCATCAAATATGATTAAGTCTAATGATGACGGTGATCATGTGTTAAACGAACTAAGGATAAGCATTTTAAAAAAATCAAAACTTTCCTATAAAACTATCCTAATCTTTTTCTCTCTTTTTTACGCTTAATTAAATTAAGATATTTTTAGTAATGTATAATACTCTTACCGTCTCATTTTATCTATAGTTTAAAGTAAGGTATTAAAAATCGGATCGATTATTGAACCGGATGAGGCAACGGTTCAAGGTTCAATGGTCGGATCGAGATCAAATCGATTGTAAATAAATTAATATATTTTTTAATAATATAGTCAATTGATATTCTATTTTCATATTATTTGTTAGGTAAATTTATTATTATTAATTATTATGTATCATAATAATACTTATAACATATTATAATATAGAAAGAAAAAAAATTATACTAAAAATAATACTACTCAATACTAAAAATAATGTTATTTTATTTAAAAAAAAAGTCGGGACCGGTTCAACCCGATTTTGTACCTATTTTATACTGGTTTTTGACCAATTCTGATCCCCCTAATTTCCAGCTACTACCGGATCGGACCGGATCAGGGGCCGGTTCCCGGTCGGACCGGTCGAATCGGCCGGTCCGGTCTGGTTTTTTATACAATGGTTTAAAGTTTTGTCATAAGAATTAAGAAAGAATATAAATAACATACTAAATTATGTAATTTTACTAAATTATTCTTAATTATTACTCCTCATGGAATATTAAATTACAACAAAAAATTACATATTATTAATTGCTCAAGGGTATGATTTTAAAAAAATATATTAATTAGTCATTAGTTTTCTAAAATGATAAATAAAATAGGAGATTTAAAATTTTCTAAAATAAAATAAGATAAAAGGAGTAAATATTACCTCGTCCTCTAAAAATAATTTTATATTTATGACCAAACAGTATATATAATCCATAAAGTTAATGATTCATACTTCACATTGCTTGAAAATAAATTTATATTTTAAAATGATTTAAATTACATATAACTTAAAGAAAGTTATCCACAAGTAATTGAAAATTTAAAAGGATTACATACAATTTAACATTTAAAATAAATTATATACCACATAACAAGTTCTGTTTAGATGATGATGACTTGGGGAGAAGATGGTTTTGGTAGGTGACATATGGTGGGTATTTATTAAGCATATCTTTTAATTATTTTTATTGGAACCAATTAAACTACCAAAAACCTTTGTCATGACCTATTTCTATGCAGAAGTTAGAGAGACAAGCGGAGGTATGAAGGCCAGAAGTGGCTCAAAAAAATATACACACACATATATTAATTTCCACGACTGTTATTAACTATATTTATTTGTCTTACAACTTTGATCAAATGATTGGGTGTATAATCTTTTCTCAGGACCATTTGGTATAAAATGAAAATAAAAAATAAAAAATTCTCTTTCATAAGCGTGAATTTTTTTTTCTAACAAAGTTATTTCGTCATTTACTGCACGTGAACTGTTAAGACTTTATAAATGAATAGTAGTTTCTTTTCCTAGTCTTTTGAAAAATCTTAGTTAGTACCAATTTTCAGCACTTTTATGCTTTGTTTTACGTATTAACGAATTTTTAAGTATTAGAATTGGAGAAAATCACTCTCTGTAGTCTGTAAAATGTCTATTATGTAAATAAAATACTGCAACTGAGACCACATTGGACTTTATGAATGGGCCTTCCTAAATTAACACCTAGCCCAGCATTGACCTGATAGTGATTGGGCTGGTTTTCCTTGGGCCGGGCCAAGTCTTCCTCCTTTTTCTTCAGCAATTAGAATAGAAAAGCTCATGGATTGATTATAAAAAAAAAAAAGTTCATGCATTGCATACAAAATTGGGCCAACACTTTACAAGTATCATGACTGGAGCATGGATGTAAAAACCAAAAGCTTATCGGCAATTAGACTCGAGTACTCAACAATGCTCGAATCCGACTCAATAATATTAAATACTAAATAGATGTATCCAAAAAAAAAAAAAACAGCTTACCCGACATTAAAAGTAATCTGATGCGAAGATGGTGGTGGATTGCATTAATGAGGGAGAGAATTCATGTAGATTCCACGGTACTATAATGCTAAGAATCAAGAGGCTTATGGCAAGACAATGGGGGGTTGTTCCCTTTCCCCTTTTGTATTGACTAATTTCTAATTCATCTCTTGTATTTTCATTAAAAAAGCCATAATTTTATTCTAACATGGAGATAATTAAAAGTATATATTTTTAAAGTAAAAAATATGCATATGAAATTCTCACAACACTTCAAAAGTAATATTGGCTAACTTTTTAAATACTTTTCTAAAAAAATTTTAATGTGTTTATTATTTTTTAAACTCATAAATATTTATAAATATATATTAAATAAAAAACTTAAATTTTTAATATCATATTTGCATTCCATATTAAATTTTATTGATATAATTAGTTGGTATGCCTTCCAAAGTAATTTTTATTATTCATAAAGCTTGAATTTAAAATTTTATTTAAGGAATATCAGTATTAAATTTTATTCGGTCAATATCTTTATGTGGTTTATAGTTTTTTTTTTAAATATAACCTTTCAATTTGTTACTATAGAAGTGATGTACTATGGATGTACTGATTAAAAATACAAAAAATTTTAGTATAAAAATGATAAGTATAGTATTGAGGCAAAATAATTTATTCACGCCATCGAAACTAGAATAAAACGACTGAATTTTTTTATTTAAAAAATGTATATATTTATTTATATATAAAGAAAGATTTTGCAGTTCATTTGAATTTGAATATAAAATGGGAAAGAGGCAAGACAAGTCACATAGCTTTTTCTTTTTTGGGATCTAAGAGACAAGAAGCATATAGTTGATTGAAGCCAATCCGATTTCTGACATTCAACCGCACGCTTCGCCGTAGCACTCTACTGAGAAAGCACGTGCGGCCTCATCGACTCTCTCCTTATTTAATGTTTAACCTAATCATTCTTAATAATACTCTCTTCATTTTTTTTATCATTTTAACGCAAATATTAAAAAATATAATTAATATATTAAACATAAAAAAATCTGATAATTGAAGACTAATTTTTTTAAAATATAAAATTTATTGGTAGGTTTTATGTATCCTAACAAAATTCTTTTTATGTATACAATCAAACTCAGAATTATATGTTTTTGAAATTTTCTAATATGCTCTTAAATAAATTAATAGATAAGAAAAATAATGATTAATATTATTGTGTACTTTCAAAATAATATATAAGGGTATAATTGAAATAATAATAACTAATATTATTTTGAAATTTGAAAATAATAAATAAAAAAAATTTTCAAAAGTGACAATGAGAAAGAAACGGAGGGGGTAATTTCAAACTCTGCTTCATTAAAATAATAACACAAGGTAAAAGTTGGGGATAAGAACAATGTAGTGTTGATCACATCGATCCCAAAAGCCAAGTTCTAACAGTAATCACCTTTCAATTCCATCACTGTACGCCCGAACAAAGCAATGGGACGTTATTGCTTCGTTTTAATTAATCAGTATATAATTATAATTAAGACTCGGTCAAAGTAAGTAATTAAGGAATAAACTAATAAAGTGAGGGGGGGGGGGTTGTATCATGCTATGGCCGACATAACCTTGTTTGCTGGCAGAACTAAAGGGGGAAACGTGGATTGTGACTTAACTATCTCATAATCACAAACAAACAGAAAGTGGTCCCCTTGGCAAATATATACAGAGTAGCTTTATATAATAGCCATTGTTACATTTGCCGATCTTACTGTTCTATTTCAAGGTAGGATTAAATTAATAGCCTTTTTAAGAAATTGCACGTGCCTGTCCGCACTACTACAAAACAAGGTTTTAGGACCATAGGTTGGGGACCGCTTCTTGGTGCAACGATCCCAAACATTATTTCAGGATCCATTTTTGCCGAAAAGGGACCGTTTTGTTTTACAAACGATTCGGAAGGTTCCACCTTTCAGGATCGTTTTACTTGAATAAACGCTTCCGAAGTGTTTTATTTTCTTTTTTTAAAAATTAAAATTTTCTAATTTTCTAACTTAAACTCTCATAAACCCTCGACCTCAAACGGCAAACTCGTCACTTTCGGAGCCTCCTTCTCTTATTCACCTTCCCTTCATTGCTCAAATCGTTCGCACCATGCCAAGCTTATACCTCCGTTGACGCGACGGCCACACCTCCTCTAACTCTGTGTTGCCACCGACGCCTCCATCACTGTTCTCATCAACGACCATCATAGTTTGAATATTGGCACACTTCCCCTCTTTTCAGCCACCATTCCTTCAAACCATCACCAACTATTTCCATTTGAACCACCATCCACTTTACATTCAGTTTGCGTGAACGCCGATGAAACCCACACAGTTTGCTCGTAGCTTCACTGAAACTGACTTTGCTATGCTAACCCACTTTGCTCTGTTTTGGCCGCTGGTTAGTATCTTTTTTGCTTTAATTTTTTTTTTGTATTTTTCAATTTCAATTCAAATTTCAATATTGTTTCACAAGTCGGTACTATTGTCCATGGAGACATGAGAACATAATTTTTTTTTTCCCCAATTTTGAACATGATTCCATTTTTCTCTTTTTGCCAATCTAGATAAGAGATTGTTGATTTCAAGAAACTAGCCAATTTTTTTTCAAGAAGTTTAGTGTTGGTTATCTAATCTCTTAGACAACGTCAAGTTATTTTAACATATCTCTAAAAAGGTTTCCATTTTTTATTAATGAATTAAATAATAATCTTGGACTTTTATTATATCACCATTAGAAAAAGTATTTATTTATTTAGGATTTTAATAATTAATGGACTCTTCTATGAATTTTTTTTGTGCCGTATGAGTTTCATGTGAGTTAATAGTAAAAATTGGGTAAACATATTGCAATTTCCTTTAAAGTTCAAACAAAATTTATTAAGAGACAGGGCATGAAACTGAATAGAAGAGTCTGCATGAAACTTTCAATATTCATTCAAATGTGGATTTGGAACTAGAACCATAAGGATTGGATTGAAGAGAATGCAAAAAAAATAGTAACTTATAATATGCTGGGAGTAATTTAGCAATTGAATAAATCAATTGAAAAGTGACTTTTACTTTTCTTTTTGTTTTAGTTATGAGTAAAGTGAGTCTTACTGTTTGATTAAAGATTTTGGAAATAGAAAACATGATTCTAGACATAATAGCTTTATTATACACATAATTGCTATAGTCAAGTTAGGAAGTTTAATTTGTCCCTCCACTCTTTTCATGAATTCCTTGACATGCTTTGTTCATGCCACCTACGGCTTTCACAAAGAACAAGCAAAATGAAGTTCATTCTTGAGCCACTAATAACAATTTAAGATAATATATGTTGCTTTATTCATTCACATAGAGACGCACATATTTGTTTCTTGTTCACCTAGATTTAAGATACTTAATTGCATTGTTCTCACTTGGGCTTCTTGTACTTAAAGCAAGAGGGGTTCGATGTCATTTTCAGTGCATTAGTCCTTCATCGGAGTGACATTGTTGTTTTTGATCATGCAATAACCAGGGCAGAATTTTACCAAAAAGAAAAAAGAAAAAAAGACCAGGGTAGAAGATGATCAGGCTCCTACCTTCCACGTGGTTATTTGGCCACTAATATTTCTACACTCATCCTCATCTGCCACATTCTCTTGGTTACCCTTGGCATGCTAGCGTCCCATGCATGTATTGCTTTTATTAATTTATTATTATTGTTGTTAAAATGTGATACATCTTGTTTTAGTTTTTATATAGTTTTAAATAAAACATCTGTTTAATTTTATTGGCTGATAGAAATTCATTTACTTACTTTTTAATGGAATCATTTATTTTTTTATGCATTTGTTTAAAGTATGATTTTTAATTTTTAATGTCCTTATATATTTTTCATTAATTAAATATAGTCTTTACTTATGTTAGAATATGATTTATGATAGGTAGATTGTATCATTATAGATTTTCTATATTTTGAATAAGAAATAATTTTTAAGAAAAAAATTGTATTAAAACGTCAATAATCTTCATCTAATTCAATTTTATATAATAATAATAATTATTCATTATTAGTCAACTTTTTTTAGAATAATATACACGGCCCCCACTGGCACCTGGTCCTCGGTCCACCTCTGATTGTGTTGTATGGTTGCAGGATTTGCAATGATTTAAGACAACTAAAGTTGTTTTAAAGGGAACTGTAGGTGAAATTGGGTATAGCAAATATCATAAGGTACGTTAATCCTACATTCAACCTTCATGAAAATGGTGTTATATATTTTGATTGTTGTTGTTATGGGCTGAACAAAGTCTAAATAAATATACTTCTTATGTTGTAGAATTATTCGGAGTTCCAATTTTAAGGGGAGACTCTGCCGAAATTTTCTCTGTACTAATGGGTATGGATCGGAAATGGATGTCTGTCAATCGATTGACAAAGGAATATAAGGATGGAGTGAGGGAGTTCATTAATTTTGTAGTTGAGCATGCAGAAGACCCTTGTAGAATTATATGCCCTTGTTTAGACTGTTTCTATGAAAGGAGAATTAGTGCTGATGAGTTATTAGATCATTTAGTGTGTTATGGAATTGATCAAAGCTATAAATGTTGGACAAAGCATGGCGAGACCAAGGATATGTCAGATGATTTGGGTTATAGTGCGAGTTATGCATCAAATAAATTTGACGCAAGCACATATGTGGTTGACCATCTTGAAGAAATAGTAAATATGGTTGAGAAAGATCTAAGAGATTGTCCAAAAATGTTTGAGAAGTTGAAATGTGATTCAGAGGAGCCATTGTATATTGGTTGTACTAAATTCACAAGACTATCTGCAGTTTTGAAATTGTACAACTTGAAAGCAGGTAATGGCTGGAGTGACAAGAGTTTTACAGAATTACTTGCACTTGTCAAAGAGATGCGGCTGGAGGATAATGAGCTTCCTAGTCGAACATATGAGGCTAAGCAAATTTTATGCTCTATTGGCATGAGCTATGAGAGAATACATGCTCGTCCAAATGATTGTATTTTATTTCGAAATGAATATGCATCATTAGATAAATGTCCTAAATGCAATGCCTCACGATACAAGAAAAAAGAATCAACCCCAACAAATGTGGTATGATATTTTCCAATCATTCTAAGATTTAGACGCATGTACAGTAATGCAGAAGTTGCGAAACTATTGACATGGCATGTAGATGGAAGGACTAAAGATGGCAAGCTTCGACACCCAGCGGATTCTCCTCAATAGAAAAGAATTGATGATGATTTCCCTGACTTCAGGGAGGAAGATAGAAACCTACGCCTTGCATTGTCTACCAATGGAATGAACTCATATGGTATGCAAAGTAGTACCCATAGTTAGAGCCGTCAAAATGGGCCAAACCCGACGGGTCGGCCCGAAAAGCCCGAAAAATGAGCGGGCTTGGGCCTCAATTTCGGGAGTAAATATATAATCCGGGCTTTTTGAGCCCGGCCCGTTTAGGCTCAGCCCATGGTGGGCCGGCCCGAGCGGGCCACGGGCCGGCCCGAAAGCCCTAAACTTTTTTCTTTTTCTTTTATTTTTGGTTTAAAATATTAAAAAATATATATTATTTTATTAATTAATGATATATAAATTGTAAAATTTAAATATTATGTTAGTTTTTGATGAATTATGATGATAATTAGTTGTATTAATTTAAATTATGATGATAATTAGTTGTATTAATTTAAATTATTGTATAAAAAAATTTATTAGAAAAATATAAAAAAAATATTAAAAAATTTAAAAAAGCCCGCGGGCCGGCCCGTAGGCCCGATCCCGCGGGCTCGGGCTTGGAAAACCAAGCCCATTTTTCAATTAGGGCTTTTTGGCCCGGCCCGATTTGGGCCCGGCCCGAGGTGGGCCGGCCCAAATGGGCCGGGCCGGCCCGAATTGACAGTTCTACCCATAGTACATGGCCTGTGGTTTTGATGATTTATAACCTACCTCCATGGCTATGCATGAAGCGCAAGTTTATAATGTTGTCTATGCTAATATCTGGGTCTAAACAACCTGGAAATGATATAAACATATACTTAGCTCCTTTGATTGAAGATTTGAAGTTAATGTGGGAGACTAGAGTGGAAGTGTATGATGGTTATAGGAAAGAAAGTTTCAATTTGAGAGCAATATTGTTTGGTACAATCAATGATTTCCCAGCATATGGTAATCTATCAGGATATAGTATCAAAGGACAATGTGGGTGCCCTATATGTGGAGTGGGCACGAATTCAATATGGTTGGAACATTGTAGGAAAAATGTCTTCCTTGGTCATCGTAGATTTTTACCTTTGACACATCATTACCGATGGTGGAGAAAAGCTTTCAATGGGAACTTAGAAGAAGGTGTAGCTCCTAAACCTTTGGCCGGTGAGCAACTATTTGAAGAGGTGAAATTTTTTAATAATAACTTTGGCAAACCTTTTGCAAGGGACATTGTGACTAGGGGATGGAAGAAAAAGTCAATATTTTTTGAACTACCATATTGGAAGTCATTATATGTGAGACATTTCCTTGATGTGATACACATTGAAAAAAATGTTTGTGATAGTGTGATTGGTACATTACTCAGTGTTCCAGGAAAGAGTAAAGATGGCATTAAGGCAATGATGGACTTAGTTACTATGAGAATAAGAGAAGAGTTGGCACCGGTGAAGAAGGGACGTCGTACTTATCTACCTCCAGCTGCTCATACTCTATCTAGAAAAGAGAAAATTGATTTTTGTGAGTTTCTACATGGAGTTAAAGTTTCAGAGGGATATTCCTCAAATATCAAAAACCTTGTATCAATGAAAGACCTGAAGCTAAAAGGACTTAAGTCTCATGATAGCCATATTCTCATGGAGCATTTGATGCCCGTGGGTATACGCTCTATTTTGCCTAAAAAGGTGAGAGGTTCCATCACTAAATTATGCTTGTTCTTTAAGTCTATTTGTAGCAAAGTAATTGACCCAACAAAGTTGCCAGCATTGCAAAAAGAAATTGTTGTCACTCTATGTGAGCTTGAGATGTACTTTCCACCTTCATTTTTTGATATAATAGTTCACTTAACCGTTCACTTAGTTCGAGAGATTCAACTATGTGGCCCAGCTTATATGCGTTGGATGTACCCAATTGAGCGTTATATGAAGATCTTGAAAGGGTATGTGAAAAATCAAAGTCGGCCAGAGGGTTGCATTGTTGAACGATACATAGTGGAAGAAGCAGTTGAATTATGTACTGAATATCTCTCCAATGTTGATAGCATAGGACTTCCAAAGTCTCGTCATGCGGGAAGAACATTAGGGGAAGGAATTATTGGAAATGCAATAGTTAGCATACCTATCACAGAATGGGAGCAAGCACACCTATATGTCTTACACAATACCAATGATATTGAGCCATATGTTGAAAAACACAAGGACCTACTAAGGAGCTTGAACCCAAATAGAAATGAAAGTTGGATAACAAAAGAACACAACCGGCTATTTATAAGTTGGCTAAGAGATCACATTTTTTCGGACTTGGTGGATAGTCCTAGTTCAATTTCAGAAAGATTGAAATGGCTAGCAAAGGGTCCAAGTGTAGATGTCTTCTCTTACACTGGTTATCTAATCAATGGCTACACATTTTATACAAAAGAGCAAGATGACTGGAGTACAATGCAAAATAGTGGTGTAACACTTGTAGCTCAATCTATGCATATCTCTAGTGCCAAAGATAGAAACCCCATCTATGCGAATATGTCATACTTCGGGGTCATTGAGTGCATATGGGAGTTGGATTACATTATGTTTCGTGTTCCAGTCTTTCGTTGTAAGTGGATTGACAATAAGAATGGCCTTAGAATAAATGAGTCAGGGTTCATCCAGGTAGATTTTAATGAAGTGGGGTATAAATTTTGATTTTGAGATTTACAATAAGGATATAGTTGATCATCTTTCTAAAGAACAAATTATTGAAATCCTTAATCATCAATGGTTAGGTGCCTCTATCATTAACGTATATATTAGGTACATATACCATAAATTGTGAATAAAACCATTTAGTTTTTTTTATTTTTCATTTTATATGAATGATATTGATTACATATTTTTATTTAAGGTACTTATATCATGATCTGTTGGTGCCAAATGACTTGATGGGGAGGTTCTCGTTCATCAATCCCCATGAAATTAGAGCGTATGAAGGAAGCAAATATATGGAATAAGCACGACTTGTGTCAGATTTGTTTAAAGCAAAAGTAACAAAAGATATGTTGTTCTTGGCACCATGCAATGTTGGGTGAGTCACTTATTGAATTTACAATTATGAATTCTTTCAATCTGAAATGCCTAGAATTTGTTAACGCAATTCTTATTTTTTAGGAAACATTGGGTATTAATTGTTATCAATCCATTGACTCCAACAATATATTATATGGATTCCAAACATGCTGATAAAGAAGCCTACCAAAACATGCAAAAGTTATTTAATTTGTACACATCTATGCTTTTTTTTTTTTCATTTCTTATGTGTTTATACTTTCTTGGGTCATCATACTCTAATCAATTTCTTGTACTAATTGTTTTTTAATCTTGTTAGAGCCCTAAACGCTTTTTGGGGCAGCCATGAATTATGGATACAAACTAAAGGGAAGAAATCCTACAAATGGATTAAGATACAAGTATTGATATATTTAAATTCAAGCAATTATTGTGAATATTTTCATTCCATGCATAAATTGATATGATCTTTATTTTTTTTAGTGCCCATTCCAACCGGATCAAATTTATTGTGGCTACTATGTTATGAAGTTTATGAGGGATGTTATTATACACAGTCAATCTACCATTCCTGAGACTGTATGTACTATAGTTCTATTTTATATTATATAGGTTTTTATATTTGACCAAATTCATTTAACTGTATTTTATTATATGTGATATTTTATTTTGCAGTATTTTCCAAACTCATATCGTGCTTCATACTCCAAAGAGGACATACAAGAAGTTATCGAAGAATGGGCAAAATATGTGTTACAAGAGAATTTATTAGGTGACTAATATTTACTAATATACGTTAAGACATAGTTTTGAGATTTGTAATGTCAAATATTGCTTATTAGTGATTTGTAAGTTGATGATGACTAATTAATAGATTAAATTACATTTGAATTTTTTGGCCAAAATGTGTCTCTATTTAACCTATATGTATAATGGTTGGATTGTGGAATTATTGGAACAGTTGAATTACTTGGTTTTGTATTGTGAAATTACTGGAATGGTTAAATACAAGGATAGTAGGCCAAAAAAAGGTTTTTAAACGCCAGAAAAAGTAAAACAAAAAAGAAAAATCTTCGGCACCGTTTCAGACAAAGACGCGGTCCTTATGACCCATGAAACGGGACCGCTTTCATCAAGAAAATAAACGGTCCCGAATGATTTGGGAGCGGTGACATCGAAACCGCTTTATAAGCGGTCCAGAAGCCCAAAACAAACGGTCCTAAATTCCATTCCTATAGTAGTGCCATCTCTACGTGCTTAATTTGAAGGCAAGTTTTAGTGTGAGATATACAGATATGTAATTAGGGTATGTATCCTAAAGCTCAGCTCACTAACCCCAATATCATTGCCCATAAAATTAATATTCCATTAGAATTTTGTCTATTGCATTAATTAATTCTATGTATGTAAATAATAATGTAAATAGTAATGATACAAATATATAATATCGTTTCAAACTTGCAAGTACCGATGAAAACAATTACTATACTTCTACTAGTAGTCTATATATAGAAAGAAATGGGAAGCAAGAAGCTCCTTTTTTGAAAGGAGCTAGGGGAGCTAGGTAGGGTCACATGGAAAGTCTCTCATTGCAGTTGCACTTGATAATGCCTACAAGATAGTACAGTACAATTCTTCATTATTCTGCAGCTACATTAATGTTAGAAGGACACGTCCTAACGATACTGTCTCTGATCCTATTTATATAAATAGATTTTTTAATTTTAATTTTAAATATAATATCTTTTATAATATATGAGGTGATATTTATTATATATTTTTTAAAAAATATTTTTATTTAATATATTTAAAAAAAAAATTAACTAAGGATAATTTTAGAAAAATATCAAAATTTTTAAAAAAATTGAGATAGTTAATTAATTTTAACTTTCTTTCTTAATTCATGTAATTTGGTTAAAATAATTTTATATTAACTATAAAGGGAGTATTATTATTGTGTATATATTAGGGCTTCTTCTGTTGTGTGTGTGATGCCATGGTTTCGCTGGCTCTTTTGGCTCTCATTAACATATAAAATAGTGCATGCATGTACGTACCGATGCAATTTTTTTGCACTTAATTGAGTAAATTAGGCATTATATATATAAATACTGCTACATAAATAGGTGAGAATACAAGGCTATACTTATACCCAAAGAAATTAATTAAGGCAAGTACGGCCTTTAGATGAGATTGAGAGTCCTGCATGAGGCAACACGTGGGACTTCTATATACCTAACCCTATAAGATAATACCCCCAGCTACATAGAGGATAAAGAAGACCTAATCACCTCCAATAATGGTGCCTTACTTAACAATAATGGTACACTTTCATAGCTATATAGCTTAAAACTTAAAAGTGATATATGAAGTACGCTTGAATTAATCGATTACGGCTGTTTGGTTTGGTTTCGCTTCCAGCTATTAAAAAAGTAAATTTAAATAAATAAAATTTAGTAAAAGTAAATTTATTATAAATTATTATATTTAATTTTTTTTTATAAAATCATAATTTAACTAAAAATTTGTTTGATTAATAAAAATTAAAAATATTTTTAAATATATAATATATAGTCATCATATTCTTTTTTTTTTCAAAATTATGATTTTACTGACAAAAGTTAACTATTTCTTTTTTTTATAAATTATAATTTAAGCTACTTTTTATTTTTTAAAAAGGTTAAGAAATTTTACCGTGTTAAAAAGCTTAAATGTGTTGTTTGGTTAAAAGAAAAATCTTTTAAAATTGCGTGGATAATGGAGATATTCCTCGAAAAGAATTTGTTTGAAAAAAACAAAGAACTTGAGAAGTACAAATCAATCTATCCATATATATAAAAACCGTTTTTGTGAAGTAGAAGGGTTGAACGTAACGTAAAGTTTTGTTCGAAACCACTTTTGTCATGCTCTTTCCATTAATCAGAGGGAGGAAATACTAAGGAAAATCACCCACAGGTAAACACTAGTTTCTCCGATTCAAAATATAGAACATTTTACCATGATCATAAATATAAGAATTTTTATCGCATACATAATAATATTTATTATACATTTTCAAAAAATATCCTTATTTAATATATTAAAAAAAATTAAATAAAGATAATTTTAAAAAAATATTAAAATTTTCAAAAAAATCAAAATAATTAATTTACTTTAACTCAGCCTTAATCGACGGTTAAAAGGATCAAAGAAGTAACTAATAATTAACGAAGCTACCTCTAGCTACAACACTCTACGTACTTAATTGGTGTTATGTTGTACGCGCGGGTATATATAATGTCACACATACACACATTAATAGTGCATGGTATATATTTACCTGTGAAACGATCATTTATTCTTTTTGCAACTGTGTTGTTAGTATATACTATATAGGGATCCAAATCATATCTATATATATTATAGTTTTTTTCGTTTTTTTTTTCTGTATACTTTGTGAGAGATATTGATGAATTTTGCAGATTTGGTTAAACTTACGGAATATAATGATATTTTTTTTTTTGATAAAGGAATATAATGATCTTTCTCATGAGCCATTTATAATAGTATTTTTCCCGGAAAAATTTAAATTTCAGTATTCGGTTGCATGAAATTGAAAAAAAGTTTAAATTTTTTCAGTATTCGATCGGTTGCATGAAATTGAAAAAAAGTATACACGCAACCAGAGCAAATGAACATTTACTTTAACCAATTCATCAATCAATTAACTTGGAAATTTATATACTGAACTGAAGGAAGACCGGTCAGGATTGATGATTAATCAATTTTAGAAATTAATAGATGGTATACCCTACAAGCAATATAGTGATAATTAGATGAGAACATTTATATGATATGACAGTTTAAGAAAGATTTGAACAAATGATTACACAGAAACTGGCCACACGATCTCAGAAAAAATATCATCATTGATTCAAAAATTGAATTGATAATTGAACGGCTATCTAAGAAAAACAAAAACTGTGTAAGATTATTTTTCGTACGTCAAAGTTGTTCCATTCTACCATATGCAAAAGGAACGTTCAAGTTCAAGGTGATATAAAATGGTCAAAATAGTGGTCAAAGATGAGAGAGCCAGGTGGGGGAAGAATCTAATGAGCGCCGAAAGGTACAGAGGACAGTCATCATCAAAAGAGGTTTTATTACGAGACAAGAAAAGACATTATTTTTTTACTTGGTTCTTCAGTTCTCACTTGCTTTTTTTTTAAAAAAAAAATTGAACTGAGTTTCTAACCTAACAAAGTTTTTAGTCATTGGATCTGTGTGTGTAGTATAGACACAAAGTCAATGGCCCAATTGGTGTTGGTATAATAGTATATAGTGCTAGAATTGTTTGAATAATTTTCTTTTATTTTAAATTTGTAACAATAAATTTTTATTTGTAATTAAACTTAAACTTAGTGAGTTATCATATTAAAATTTAAAATTTACAAAAATTCATCATTAACGTCTATGTTTCATTAGTTAAATAATAGATTAGTTAATAGTAGGCATTTTTTAAATCCACATGTGCATAACTCCAAAATGTTAATTGTTGAAAAAGGAAAGGGAGTATAAGAATCTAAAGAATTTTCCTATTTAACTCTTACACTAATGTGACAAGATTGATGGTAATTGAATAAACGAAAAATATTGAATGGATGTTTTGCTACTTAATCAATACAGTTTATGTTGGTTTCATCTCACAATTTGAAATGTCTCATTCCAATTATTTTTTTTTCTGACATGGAATTCCAATTATCAAATATTAGTATTTTTTTTTGTTTTAATATTATTCTCGGACTAAGACAGACGAACCCTAACATGAAGTTGCAACGTTCTTTTATTTTGTCCTGATAAGACATTGTTGAAGAAAAAAAAAACACCTCCACAACCGAATCAACTTTACGTACGCCTCATCACCCATTTGCTTTAATTTTCCGTCAACCAACTTATCATTACGATATTGAAAACAAATTACCTTTTTTTTTTCTTCTTTTGGTGCCAACGTGTGTACCTTTAAGAGACGATATTAGATGAAAATAACGTGTATCTTTGAAGAAGCAGAACACAAACACTCATCCATGAAGGAAGGATTTTTACAAAACGACTCCTTTCCCATTATAAACACATAAATATTAGCATGTCAGTAAACAGGGAAGACAATAGGCAAAGAGGGAAAACGGAAGAAGGAAAAGAAAATCAAAGACTAAACAAAACAACTTTATCGAGTTAGTACAGTGTCAGCAGCAAGCAAGGTTGGGTCTCGTGAATTATTAAAAACACCACCCACTACTCCTTCCCTTTCATCATTATGCACAGATTCTCATCCCTCCCCCACCTCCTCCTGCATGATTTCATTCCATCCCAAATATTGGCGTGTGAAAAAGACTGCTTTTTGCATGTGTTTGGAATGTGTGCAGACCAGGCCCTATACTCCAGTTTCCATACCCAGATGAGCTCTCATAACTATTATTACTATTTAAACCCATGGGTGTGGCCAATGGGATTACTGAACTTGAACTTGAACTTGAATCCACAGTCACAGTACTAGTATTATTGCTTCCACTTTGTTGCTGCTGAATATTCCGGACAATCCCACCTCCATCCACGAATGCATTGTTATTTCTCTGCAACTCCAAGTTGAACGGTGGTGTGGTCCCATTATTATTGTTGTAGCTTTGCAAAGGGGAAGCAATAGTGACGCTGTTACAAGAGTTCTTAAGGTAAGCAGGGTTCTGGTACCCGAAAATATTGGACCAGTAATCTGTGGCTGGATCTTGTTTGATGATGGGCATGGCGAAGCTGAGATTCGAGGTTGAAGGTTGTGATGGGAAGGATACTGTTGACTGTGAAGACAGATCTTGATCGCCTCCTTCGAGGCTTTTGCTCTCAGAAGAATCCGATGAGTTTTTGGCTTTGGAGGAGAATCCTCCGATGGGAAGATTGCTGTTGGCTATGCTCTTCACGTCGTATCGGCTCATGTCGAAGTTAGTCACTGCACTTAGTCCTCTGAATTTTATGGCTGCTATGTCATATGCCTCCGCTGCTTCTTCTTGGGTGCCTAATATTTTGTTATGAAAAGTACACATTACATAGTGTTTTGGAAAAAGAATGACACAAGGAAGTAAAACTGTATGAGACCCTATTAATTCTCTTGCTATACTCACTTTCTTCGTTCTAGTTATGACAGTATTATATACAACCAGTTCATGATGGAAGAAAAATCGGGTTCGTCTACAAATATTTTATAGTGTGTCTAATCTAATTAAAAATAATTAATAGAGGGGAACATGAAAAATAGACTCACCAAAAGTGCCAAGATAAAGGTCTTTATTTCCGGCAACCCTGCCAATTCTTGCTTGCCATCTCCCATGCTGGTGGTGTCTGAAATGAAGAAAAGGTTTTGAACCTCCCACTATGATATATTTTATTCACTCAGAATCAAAAAGATATAGTACAACATATGCTACGGGCCAAAAGCAAGGAGTTTAAAAGGCAGATAAAGTTAAAGCATTCACAATAATAAATATATTTACATATATATACCTTGTCACTCCTCTGTAAATCGAGGCCCCTCTAGAGAAACCACTACTCTTCCTGCAAAATGGAGAGAAACAACTTAAAGAGTCCATAAAAATATAAAATAGATTCCAGATTGCATACATAAGTAAATAAAGCCAAACCCAAAAGTAAAGCGCACATGATATTATTACCTTCTAAGTGAAGCAACAAATTCCTGCCTTGTCATGTTCTTCATCTCCTCCAGTTCCTTGTCATAGTTCGAGATCTATAACGAGAAATTAATAATTAATAGATCTTCGAATAAAGGTAAACAGTAGTAAGTAATCCACAGTGAAATAAGAAGAAGGAAGCTTACCGGGAAGTTGGTAGTAGTAGTTGGACCCCAATATTTGAGAGCAGCGAGATCATAAGCACTGGCTGCTTTCTCTTCCTTATCGTAGCCACCTGTATGATACGTAAGAAACAAAAGGAACAGAAATATATATTATATTCGTTCAGCAAAATGATGATGATTAGCCTTGAAGAGAATCTGAATCTAAGACAGGCATTCTTGCAAAAATGAACAGAATGGGATCTTCAAGTCACTATAGAGAAACAAAATGATAAAATGGGGTCAAAGCCAAACTCACCCAGATAAACTGAAATCACAATGACCAAAAGAAGCATCCCAGAGGCCAGCAATCATTCACCATCAGGTAGCCGCACAAAGCAACAAAATAAAGCATCCATCAAAATCTTCACCATTTTATTCACATACAAACAACAAAATTAAGACGCAAACATTTAAACTACTACATGAGAAGCTCAGGTAGCTCGTCTGGTTTCAAAACATGACTAAGATATATATTGGGATTTGAACCCCAACCACATTCTGATACTCCCATTTATTCCGGTCAAATATATATATACTATATTGATATTCTGGAGCCTTCTTCACAGACTCAGATCTCTTGGACCTGGTTGGCGGGTGATATACACGATCCATGAGAAGTAAGACCGTTGAAATTTTAAACCCTATGGAAGAGAAATATGTGGATCACTGAACTAATTACCTTGCCTTCCTTTCCTGCTTTGCCCTTCTCTTCTGCAACTATTATCCCATAGATGAGCTTCATATCTCCCCGTCCATCTATGCCTGATATCATAAATTCAAAAGAACAAATAATAGGTTGAAAATAGTACTTCATTTTCGAGATTATTTAAATTTAAATATATAAGAGTACCGAGTGACGCCGCGGTAAATGGAGGTGCGTTGGCCGAAAGTGTCCGCAGTCTTCTTAGGGGACGACACTGCTAGAGCCAGCGCCTGTTTTTGCGGCTCGCCTTGTTCGGAGCCGGGTAGCAAGCCGGCAGCCATGGTTTTGAGTTCAGAACCGAATACGTTGTCGGTGGAGAACCGAGGAGCAGGCGGCGGTGCTGTTACCGACGTGGCGGCGGAGCCGCCCAGGAAGTCCTCGAACTTGGGGCCGCCTCCGGCGAAGACGGAGAGGTCGTTGTTGGTTGCACCGCCTCCGACTGCTGCCTCCGGTGAGGTATCGAGGGTGCTACCTAACAAAATGAACAGTTTTTCATAAAAAGATGCTCAAAAAGAAAGAAACGGCAAGAGAAAAAGAGAGGTAGAGAGAGTAGTACCTGGCTGAGGACGGGAAGAGAATGAATGGAAAAGAGAAGAGTGACTGGAGAGAGAGAAAGCAAGCCAGTTGTGAGAAGGAGAGTCCATAGAGATGGTGTTGGTGGTCGTTGATGAACGTGAAATAGAGGGTTTCTTTGGAAACGGTGATGTTATGGGAGTATAGTATAGCAGCTAGATTCTACCTCGTTGAGAGAGAGAGAGAGAAAGAGCGTTGGTTAGTTTAGAGAGAGAGAGAAAGGCTTGAAGTTGAACATTGAAGAAGTTGAAGGAGAGGAGGGAGAATGTGACACAGATATAGAGGCGGGTAGGTGTAAGAGAGTGAAGGTGGGAACAGCTGATTGCTGCTACTGGTACAGCTACAGAAGCTACAGAGGATTGCGCGACCGTCGAGGTGTTTTCTCCTCCACCCCTATACGTGTGCTGTTTATGCACTTATAATTAATTAATCTAAAAAAATGTTCCCTTCGTTTTTTGATAAACTCAAAAATGTTCTTTTTTTAATTATACTCTACTACATTTTTTTCACTCAAGTACTCATTATTTTTTCTCTTGATTATTTAACTTCCTAAATATAAAAATTTTATTTTAATATTAAATAAAAATATTTTTATTATTTATTTAAAAAAAGTCTCTATTTAATTTATTCTTAAAAAAATTAAATAAAAATAATTTTAAAAAATTATTATAATTTTTAAAAAAGTTTAGATGGCTACCTAATATTAACTTTACTTGGATAATTCGATAAAAATATCCTATATTAAGGTTGAAAGTATTTTAATTATAATGTTAAATTTAAATATAGTAAAATGTTTGAAAATGATATAATCAAAATTTAATATGTCAAATTTAAATATTAATGAAAATAATAGTCAAATATGTTTCATATGGTAGTGTTTTATTGATTAAAAATAGTTGCTCCAGTCCAATTGGTACGGACTTGAGGGTTTAAATCCTGATAGGAGAATTTTGTTGATGATAATTTATAAATATCAAATATATAATTAACAGGAAAATAAAGTTGTATTAGTCAACCACTGTGATTTTACCCCTTTGATTCAGTGTCCTTTTGTTTTGTTTTTTTTCTAATTTTTATTCTTTTATTTAAGTAAATTCTATTTTTTCTTATTTATTTTTTTTTATAGATGGAGTTTATCTTTTCCTAATTTTTTAGGTGGGTCCACATTTTTCTCTTTTTTTGTTTATTTTAATTTTTTTAATTCTAAAATCTATATTAATTTTAATTAATATAATTTGATATATTCTTTTTTGAGATAGGAGGGATTAATAATAAGATTTGTTTAAATTCAACATATTTCAAAATTAAATAAAATATTTCTCGGTGTTCCTCCCCATATCTCGGTCCTCGCAAGAGAAATCTAGTTTTTAAGAGATTTTTATACAAAAATATTGATAAATGAATAGTATCAGTGCTGAATTCAATTGATTCAAGTTGGAAATTCAGTTTATAAGAGTGCTAAATTTTTAAATCTGGCCTTTTGAGAAAGTATTTTTATATGGAGTCCCTAAATGTCTTTTTCCCTTTTTAATTTAATGGAGAGGGGATGAGAAGGCGGAGAGAGGAAAAGATGTTAAGCAAAGTGGAAGCATTTTATGGGGAAGAAGGGCGGTGTGAATGGATGGACGCAGAGTAATGGAGATTCTAATATATCTAAGAGTCTCTTTTATTTATATTTTATATCAATTTATATTAAGAAAATTATTTTTTTAACTTAAATTAATATTAAAAGTATTTATATTTTTTATTTTACTCTTATTAAATATCTTATTTTTTTAATCATTATAGGGTTATAAATAAGAAGAGAGAAAGTATTAAAGACAGGGATAAAATGAAAAAAAAAAATATCTAATATTCTATATTTTAGACAAAAAAAACTTATCATATAAAATATTTTATAACATAAATCAAAGAGAATATATATATAATTATTATTATTATGGGTGATTTAGGATCGGATGGACAGAAATGGAACATCATTTATAATTAGATTACGTGAAACTTTGTTATAAGAAAAAAAAAAAAGATTACGTGAAATTTACAACACGTAACTATATATATAAATAGTATCATATTCATTTTAGAATTAAAAAATAAGAACATTATTATAAGTTAAAGTTCCTATAAAATTTGTTCATAAATACTTAACAGATTTTTTTTTTTCAGAAAAATATATAAAGTTAAGCTTGGTTGACTCTTGACCAAGTTATGGAATCAGCTGTAGATATAGTCTTTGTTGTGGCCACTATCGGTCGTGAAGATGTAAAGGCGATTGTTAGAATATTTTTATAAGAATAAAAACAGAAATGAGAATAGTTTTTAATGAAATAAGATAAGTATGCTCCATGCATCATAAAAAGAAATGAATATTTATATTTGATTGGATAATATTACCCCTAATATATATATATATTAAAATATTTGCTATAAAACTAATTATATATATATATGATCACAAATAAAAGAAAATATTTATTATTTTTCCTCTGTCATTATTTAAAAAAAATATGTGAATAAAAATATCAGATTATTCCTTTTTTTAATTTCTAACAATTAGTTCTCATGTAAATGTAATTATTTACGTGAAAGAGTAACAATTTACTTATTTTCCTGAAATAAAATGATGTAAAGCAGACTCTAAGGAGCTATAAAATTTACACAGCTGGTTGAATCTGATGAATTTAGATGGTATAAAGGTTTACCCCATCTCATCTAACTTTGTGATTCTCTGATATGCTCAGGCCTCAGGGGACAAAGGAGAAATGCTTCGGAATGGTGTCATTTAAGATTTATTGACAGAGAGAAGAACCTTACGAGGCTCTCTCAAGGAGACAATATCGCACTTGAATATCTGCAAAAATGTTTATGGAATCACTCCAATTGCTGAACATCCTCAGCCAGCCATTTCACTCCTAACTAAATTCATCAGTTTGTAATGAACTACGTACTTGTTCCTTTTTTTTGTTTTCTACAAGATATGGATTTATGGGAACAGGTTGCGGTGGCAGTTCCAAACGAAGAAATGATGACCAAGAAGTGGGCATATTCAAATGGCCAAATGGTTCCTTTCTCACAACTCTCTTCTCTTGAACCACTGACTGAACAAACATGCACTATCTGAGAGGAGTTAATAAATTTAACACCTGTCGTTGGAATTAAAACTCTACTATATATTTTGAATGTGAGGAGAAGCATCAACTATTTATTTGATGCATTGTTTAGCAAGTAGCCAACCATTGTAACTAAAAATAAGAGAATATGTACGATCTATCTTTTTTTCTTTTGGAAAAAACAATGAGAAGGAGCCCAACAATCTATCCTTTTTGAATGTGAGATTTATTATCGTTTTATTTATTTTAATATAGTTTCTCAAATCTAATCCGCAATAACAAAAACTTTTTCCTTGTATTTATTAATTACTCTAGGCCAAATAAAATATTTCCTAGAATTAATCCCGTGCGAGAGCCTTTGGCTGAATGCAAGTAGTTCAAGCCGGACGCATCGTACAAGTTGACGCAATAGAAAGAACCCAGCAACACTGCACGTTAATTTAAAACTGAGATGATAATAAATTATATAGTTGTGGTAAAACATTTTGCCTAGACGACTCCCGTAAGAGAAGACAAGCCACCTGTGAGTAGACAAAGAACTCGGGGCGCCTTTGGTGTGGTGGAAGGGTGTTTTTTATAGAAGGAAAATAGGAAAGGGAATTAGAATGATAATGGACTTCAAAAGTATGCTAGCTATGGAAAAATTTTTTAATGAAACGCTACTATGAATTTTGTTTGGTACGTGATTCTTTTTATATAGAAAAAAAGGTATAATATATTAAAAGACTATAATATCTCTACATAAAAAAATTAATAAAATCATTTTTATCTCAAATAACCCATTGATCCAAGAGGCCACATCTATGTAACACTAACATGGGTACATGTATTAGATACAATGCCACATGATACGAAAGATACGATAATTTTTTAAATTTTAGGATACGAGAGATATTTATAGATATATAATATTATTTATATATTTATTTATATGTACAATTAATAAATTTATCTATTAAGATAAAAATGACTATTAAATATTCTAAAAAGTATAATATAAATGTTAAAATAAATCATAAAATATTTATAATAATTTTAAATAGTTCTATTTTAATGCAAAAAATTTGAAATGGTACATATGAATACAAAATGGTTCCAATAGATACATATACACAAATATAATATACATATTGTATCGTATTGTATATTAGATACGGGTGCGTCTACTCTTCTAAAATATCGATACTTCATAAGGCCCATCTTGTCCTTGCCATCAAACTGCCTTGGACCTCGACAAAGGATGAGGGAGAAGCAATGATGGAGAGAGAGGTAAATGACAAAGGATGAGGGAGAAGAAACAATGGCAACCAATCTGTGACAGAGGGAGACGAAGTTAAAGGAGACTTGAGAAGGAAAGAGGTGACAGAGGATGAGGAAGAAGCTGCAGTGGGAGGCAAAGGATGAAGTAAAGGAGTCAATGGAGATCTGGAGGGAGGAGTGATGTCGGCGATATGGGTAGAGAACACGGAGGCCGAAGGAGATCTGGAGCAAATGAAACTTCATCAAGGGACACAGACTGGAGGTAGTCGTGGGTGGAAGCCAGCTCTATTACCGTTGAGGGTGGATGGAAAAGCTGAAGAGACGATAGTGATAAGGGACGACAGCAAATGGGATCTGAAGCTCAATATGAAGCGAGCGTGGTATAAAATTTTGGCTAAAGTCTAGGCTATTTTGGTCATAAAAACTAAGATTCCCTAGAACTAGAAATTTTCTTCAGACCCCAAGAAGTAACGCAAACTCCCATGCTTAATAAAATTTGGTTTCCCCAGAAGCATATTGTTGCTTGGCAAACGAAAAAACCAAGAACTAGAGCTGGCAAAATGGGTCAAGCCCGATGGGCTAGCCCGAAAAAATCAACGGGATGGGCCTCAAAAATTGGATATTATATGAAATTCGGGCTTTTTTTACCTGAGCCCATAAGCCCAGCTAAAAATGGGCCAACCTGTATGGGCCACAGGCTGGCCCGGTAAGCCCATTTAATAAAAAAAAAATTTGCAAGTCTGCCATATTGCCAACCAGTGCCAGCCTGTTACACACTCACACACTAAGCGAGTGAGCGTGAGCTGCGTCCTGCCTCCTGCTTGACCAAGACTTTAAGCTACTGTGCCTGCCTAGTGTGAGACTACGAGTGCCTACTGCCTACAGCTACTAACGCTGCATTGCTTACTCCCTCTCCCTCACGGTCAGTAGGTCACAGACTCACGGCCTCACCCTGTCACCCAGTCACCCTCAAGAGTCAAGATCTCAGTCCTTCGATCCTTGCTGAGTTGCTTCGGTTCAAGACAGCACTAAATCCCTAAATCACTTCCATCTTTACACGACCTTTGCCTCAACTCAGTGGCAGTGCTTACTTCATTACTCGACTGGCCGGTACGTCTCTCCTCTTCGACTCTTCCTCTTGACTTCTTGATCTCAACCGAAGAGGCGAAGAACGGCGCTGTAGTTGTGCAGCAACTCGGTGTGTCATTAGTCATCGTCATCTTCATCCATGAGCCACTGACCTCTTCTCGTTCTCGGCAACTCGGTGTGTCTCCTCTACAGTCATCCTCCCGTCCTCGTCTCCAGTCTCCACTCTCTTGTCGTCGTGAGCCGTGTGTGTCAGCGTGTGCCGTGCGTGTGTTTGCTCTAGTCTTGCTCTTGGCTCTTAGTCAGATAACTCAAATTCAGTGACCTGCTCCCAGACTCCCACCGTTAATGACCTGGTTCATCCCCAATCACCTCCTTCGGTTTGCTTTGCTCAGATTTGGTGAACTCATGTCCTATGCTCCCTTAGCTTTAGCGGTTTTGCCCCTTACGTACTATTTTTTTTTAATCTATTCGTTATATATATATACATATATTAACAGATGTATTTGAAATATAAAAGGAACATCTAATTGACTAACTCATTGCAATTAGTGTGAATTGTGATTTGGTTTAATTTTTGTTTAAGAAAAAAAGTTGAGCATAGAGTTATAATATTAATATACGATAAAGATAGAATGAACTATGCTGCATTGATTAACAATCATACTCTTTTGGATAACTATGCTGCATTGATTTTGTTAGATAGAATGAACTGATTTTTAGTGTTTTTATATTTTGTATGGTCTTCCTCTTGTGTGCCTGCCTCTGCTATAATGGTTTGGATCAGATTTATTCTATTTATCAATTCTCAAAAGTATGAGGATACATAGGTGTATATGGAGTATCTTATGCTGAATCAAATTTATAACAATTATTTAAGGTATCATTATTTCTTGGCTTGTATGTCAGTTATGTCTTCCATTTAAATTTTTTTGTTATTATTTGCTTGCAGTGTGATGTCTTCTACTGAGAAAAACAATATAAATAATAATGCTAATGTGGATAAGGACAATCAGGACATGCAAATTGTGAATAAAGAATCAGTTCCTTCCTCCTCTATTTCTAATATTGCTAATCAACAAGAAGGTTTTGAGCAAGAGGAACAAAGAAATAAAAGAGCTAAAACTTCATCTAACGTGTGGAAAGCTTTTACTAAAATTGATGTTGATGGGAAAGAAAAGGCAAAATGTAAAGTTTGTCAAAAATTGTTTGCTGGTGGTCCTACACATGGCACTTCACATCTACGTCGTCATATGCAGTCACGTATAAAACTCCCACAATATCATGATGTTGGATTGATGATGTTGGATCATGAAGCCAATCTTAGATCTAGACAAATTGATAATAAGCGAATACGGGATCTTATGGCTTTATGCATTATTGAGCATGATCTACCCTATTCATTTGTTGAGTATAAATGGGTTAGGGAATTACTAAAGACATGCAATCCTGATGTTCAGCTCATAACTAGAAATACAGCTAAGGCAGATGTTTTTAAATTCTATCTACATCAAAAAAAAAAAGTTGAAAGAAACTTTGCAAAAGAGTTATAGTAGAATTTGTTTGATATCTGATTGTTGGACTGCTGTAACTTCTGAAAATTATATATGCTTGACAGCACATTTTGTAGATGAAAATTGGAAATTGAATAGTAAAATACTTTCATTTTGTAAGATGTTGCCTCCACATTCTAGGTATGAGCTTGCTAGAAAAGTGTATGATTGTTTGGTTGAATGGGGGATTGATAAAAAAATATTTTCTATCACTTTAGACAATGCTTCTGCAAATGATAACATGTAGGATATATTGAAAAAGCGATTGTCAAATTAAAATAACTTGATTTGTAATGGAGAGTTTTTTCATGTGAGGTGTTGTGCTCACATTTTGAACTTAATAGTTCAGGAGGGTTTGAAAGTGACAGGTGCTGCTTTACATAAGATTAGGGAAAGCATTAAATATGTGAAAGCATCAGAGGCAAAAATGATATGTTTCAGGCAAAGTGTTGAGGAGGTTGGTGGTATTGACACCTCAGTAGGCTTGCGGTTAGATGTGCCTACTAGATGGAATTCTACATATGCTATGCTTGATAGTGCAATTAAATATCGTCATGCTTTTTCTACCTTTGCTATAAGTGATAGAAATTACAGGTATTGTCCATCGAATGATGAGTGGGTGAGAGCTGAGAAAATGTGTATATTTTTGCGGCCATTTGAAGTAATTACAAGAATGATTTCTAGAACTTCTTATCTGACTTCAAACATGCATTTTATGCAAGTCGCAAGAATTGAGTATTTGCTCAAAGAATATGCAACTAATGAGGATGAGGCAATTAGAGGCATGGCTCATAATATGAAAGAAAAGTTTGAAAAGTAGTGTCATTCTTGCACTTGGGACTGTTTTTGATCCTCGAATGAAACTTGAAGAGATGCAATATTCTTACTCATTGGTTGATCGTAAAGTTGTCCAAGTTAAGGTTGAAAATATCAAGAGGAAGTTATATTTTATTTATAATCACTACAAAGATATGAATCCATCATCTAGAAATCAAGTTCAAGTCTTACAACATCATATCAACTTGAAATCACCTCCTCCTCCTCTTCCCCTGGTTCAATAAATACTATAGATTTTTTTTGATGATGTAAGTTTGGAATTTTTTTACATTTTAATTTGATTTATCTTTTATGTTAATTTTATTTCAATGGCTACTTTAATAAAGTTTCATATTATTTGATGTAGGATTATATTAATTTCAAATGCTTGGACACCACTTCCTCAAACAAGCCTAATTTGATTATTATTTGGAAGAAACAACATTTGCTCCTCATAAATTTAGACAGTTTGATGTGCTGAGCTATTGGAAGAGTAATCAAGATCGATTTCCCACTCTTGCAAGGATGGCCTCTAATATCCTTAGTATTCTGATCACTACAGTAGCTAGTGAATCAGCTTTCAGCATTGACTCACGTGTTCTTACAAAGTATCGAAGTTACCTCCTTCCAAATAATGTTCAAGTTTTAATTTATACTCGTAACTGGTTGTATGTTTTCAATTCACTCCTAATGGTAATATGATAATATTGTGTTTTTGTGTTTTATTTTAACTAATGCTTTTTTTTTATTGTAACTTAACCTAACAATAATAATAATTTGTTTATTGCTTCATTTGTTTTTCTATTTGTTGTATAGGTGATGGAGATGATGAGGAAGAAATCACAGCAATTGATTTGAAGTCATATCATGCTTCAAATACAATCATTGATGATTGATGAATGATGATTATAGTTGGTGAATGGTTTTGAAACTTTTGTTTTTTGATAATATGATTTGGATTTGGAACTTTTACCTTTTGGTAATGTGGGTTGGTTTTGGAACTTTTGCCTTTTGATTGTGAATCTAGTAATTAGTGATAACTAATGATGAAGAGTTATAATGACCATTTAGTATTTTGCTATTTTGGACTAATGATGAAGTGATGAATATTGATTATAGTTGGTGAATAGTTTTTGAATTTTTGGATGTAAATTTAGTATTAAGTTTATATTATTTTTACATTAGAAATGTGAATTTTGAGATTTTTTAGATAAAGAACCAAATTAGAGGAAAAAGACTACCGGCCCGCGGGTTAGCCCATGGACCTCTTCATACAGACTTAGGCCTAACAAGGTAAGCCCATTTAGGTAAGTGGGCTTTTTGGACCAGCCCATTTTTTACCCAGCCCATGGCGGGTTGGCCCATTTTACCAGTACTACCAAGAACCATATTGTTGCATATCAAACCAAATATTTTGCTGGTTCCCTCTCTCTCTCACCCTTTCCCTATCCTAAATTCCTTCGGACCAAACAGGCAATTCGGATTTGGCCAAAAATAAAAGTACAAAAAAATACATACAGAAAACTTGGGACCAACAATGACTAGGAGAAGGAAAGAATACATTTCCGTTCAGCCTATTTCTAACTTGTCGCTAATAAGCTTGGCGCACATGCTAGGAGACCCAATTTTATGTCATCTTCATTCTCACTTCAGCATGAATAATATATCAGAAGTAGAACCAAAAGTGGGAAAAACACTAAAATTTATGCCATAAATATCAATTACTTGATAGGGTACAGCTTAACGAGGATCAAATAGAGAACATGTTACTAACATATCAGTAAATAGTACAAAGAACTCTAGCCAATGCTAAACCCTTCGGAGGTAATAAAGCCTCAGGATTCAACAAATGCAAAGGCTTGATTGATATGTGTGGATGGTTAAGACCTCATTTACGACTCCTAGCTTCCTCATTTTCCCTCTCCTGCTTCTTGTAAAGCCTCTCAAGAACACGCTTAGCCTCACATTGTGGAAAATTTGACAAATCATAGTAATGTGGCGCTACATCAACTAGCCTGCGTCGAATAACAATTGTATGCATCACAAGTTAAGCGCATCTGAAAAACATCTGGGAAAAATAGCTTCGTACAGAAATAAAGAAAAATTGTGTGAGAACAATTTTGTGTGGCAGAAACAGATATTTCTGTAACTAATATAGAAGACTGCTGGGTTGATTAACATTTTAACTGGACACAGGTTCAGATTTTCACCAGGCTCTTTCTTGAACATGATTTCCGATTTTTCCAGTTCAAGGCAGTCAAATTATGTTTGAAAAAAATACAACATGAAAAATTGACATGCACAGAGAGAAAATCTTACCACTCCCCACGTATGTCTGTCACAGTACGAATAAAATTCCTGCTGGTTAGAACATATTCATTGTAGATGACCCATTCAGGCTTGTGGTCCAGGCAATTTGATGGGTGCAAGTGCACCACCTAAACACAAAAAAATATTAAAATTTACAAAATCATACAAATACAAGGAAAATAAAAAAGACCAACACTTTAACTGTTCCAGTAGTAAAAATCAATGTTAAGAAAAATGGACCAGAAGTAAGGCCGGCTGAAGTACAAATTCAAGATTTAATAGTTCAACCAGAGTTGGACCAAGGTCAGACTATGTGTAATTAAATAAATATATTCTAAATAATACATACTTAAAAGATAAAAAAAATCAAGTTTCCAAAGTAAAAAAGACAATCTTTTGTTATCAAACACTTTTAAGAGTCACATTAAAACTAAACTAAAAGCATTAAGTTTAAAATTAAATTATAGATAATTAAAAGAAATAAATTTTAAATAAATTGACTATAATATTTTTTATATATAATTTTAAAAGTAATAATATAATAACAAAAATATACATTTATGTGAATTAATGTGATTTTTTTTAAGAAAAAGAATGAGATTACAAAAGTTATCAGAATTGCTTGTTTGAAATTTTCAAAAAGTGGGATGATTTATTTCAGAAAAAAAAAATTGGGATTATTGGAGAATGTGAATTAAAAAAATATTAGTTCACCAATTCAAAAAGTAAGCCCAACAAAAAGGAAAAGGCATGCCCTACTCCCTATTAGATTCAAAGCCTCTCTCGTCTCTTCAACTGTCAGGAAGTAAATGCAGCATTCTTTTTCTTTATTTTTTTTAATGATGCTTGGAGAAACTATATAAGTTCATCAATGCCTCACCCCAATTTTCAAATGAGAGACAAATGCCGAACATCGCTTTCCTTCCTACCAGTGGTGTTCCTTCACTTCTCATCGGAATATATCAAAAGGTTTAGCCTTTCAACATCTTTTGTGTTCGAGACAGGCGTTGAAGGACCATAAATGCTCTTTATTTCTCTTCTTTCCTCCGAAGTCATTTGTCCTTGTAAGTTGGCTCTGGTTCTAATTAAATCTAGATCTGGTTTTATTTTTCTTTCCTCTCTCTGTTTTTCTTCATCTTTTTCTTTCTGATATTTTCAATGTTATTACTCAACTCTATATTTTAGCTAGATCTTCTTCTTCATCTTCTTTCATTGTTGATGTTGTTTCATTTTTAAACCGGTTCAGCCCGTTCAGCCACCAGTTTTCCCAGCTTTCACCGGTCTTACCAGTTTTTGACCGGTTCACTGAAGTCCCGGTTATCTTTTTCCTCTGGACTGGACCAAATACCAGTTCCCAGTTAAACCGGCCAGCCCGGTCCAGTTTTCATAACATTGGTAAAAACAAAATGAACAAGATGCAGAAGAAAGATATTAAAAGCAACTCATCTAAGCAAACCTGGTTGTCTTTTACTGTCAAGTAGTGTCCTGTACGTTCCAGGTGAGCCACCTGCATAAAATATCCTGCTAGCATAGCCTTTCTTATGTTGATATAGTAGTCGCGACTGTTAAAGTCAGTGCTGCATAACTTCAGGTTGAACCGAGCCATGATGCGCACTAGTTGTTGTCTAACATTGTCAGCTGCTTTCAGTGCCCTATGATTAACGAAGTTATCATAGCACCAAGAGGGATCCTCATCTGAAAAGGCATTCACACAGGGTAAATATACCTCACTTCAGGAAACATATTAATAGTAAAGAACTAAAAATACAAGAGAAATGTGACAGAAATAAGCACTTACTATTTTGCTTATAAGCATGATACACATTCAAGAGGGTGAGATGATCTCCGTCAATATGCCCAAACCTAGCTTTTGCTTCATCCGCAGCTTTTTGTGCCTCCCTAGGCCGGACAAAACAATTGGGTACTAAAGAAAGAAATTGATTATCACAGAGGAGGAATATGGTAGGTCAGCAGATGCATAGAGGCGAGACCACACCAATTGCTTCATGAGAGAATACTGAAAAACTGCAACTATCTGCATCAGCACTTACTTAGAATCCTATGGCACATGCCAACTGGGGACATGGAACCCAAAGAAGACAGCTACTGATGACAACCTAAATGGACACACTTCACTAACCACATTCAAGTGTGATTTAACACAAACATGTAAGCAGTCAAACAACCCCAACATATGCACAGGACTATCCATGCACATGTGCACAGCTGCTAGGCCTCCATTTCAAAAGAAAGCCCAGCAGAAACCCATTCCCTCGACATTATGGTGGGACTCAAGACAGACACTAGAAAAGAATTTAAAATAATACCTGAAAGCATGGCAGAGACTGACAGAATCTCATTTGAACAGTTGAATTCAGGACTCACAACAAGCATCTTTGACATCTGCGGGTCCAAGGGAAATTCACTCATAATTTCTCCCAGCTTTGTTAAGTTACCATCATCATCCAGTGCACCCAAGTAATTCAACACTTCCAGTGCACGCATCAAGGTCTCAGGAGCAGGGGGGTCCATGAAATCAAAATGCACCAAGTCATCTATACCCAGTTTCTTCAAGGTAAGAACTGTGTTGGCAAGATTTGATCTTAAAATTTCAGGATAGGTCTGAGGCTGAAGATCATTATGGAAACTTCTCTCAGTGTAAAGTCTAAAACATTTCCCTGGTTGAGTTCTTCCAGCACGCCCTGATCTCTGGTGTGCACTAGCTTTTGATATCGGAGATACTAACAAAGACTCAACTCGAACTCTAGGGTTATAAACCTTCTGCTTAGAAAACCCAGGGTCAATAACATAGACTATACCATCAATTGTCAAGGAAGTTTCTGCTACATTTGTTGATACTACGATTTTCCTTCCAGGAGGCCCACCCTCCGTGAGTGGAGGAGGAGCTGGCTCAAAAATCTTCTGCTGCATAGCTGGGGGAAGAGTAGAGTACAAGGGTACAACTTTGACAGGGCCCACCTGATCTCCCAAATTAGCAACTTCTTTTGATAATTTGCGGCATGCATCTTCTATCTCTTCCTCACCAGTCAAAAATACGAGTATATCTCCAGGAGATTCACACATGTGAATCTGTACCACAGTCCTTATGGCAGCTTCCAAGTAATCCCTTTCAGGTTCCTGAGTATAAAAAATTTCCACTGGATGGAGCCTTCCAGGAACTTTCATAAGAGGCGCACCATTAAAATAGCCCTGAAACTTTTCAGCCTCAAGAGTCGCACTCATAACAACCAACTTCAGGTCAGGTCTATTTTTAAGCACTTCCTTCAAAAGACCAAATAGCACATCTGTAGCCAAAGTCCGTTCATGTGCCTCATCAAGAATAATTACTTTGTATCGCTCCAAAAGTGGATCTGTCATTGCTTCTCTTAAAAGCATACCATCTGTGAGATACCTGTTATGGGGAGAAAAAGAAAAAAGAAAAATTCACTTTAGACAACTCACTTTAGACAACGCTTAAGAATGTGAACCAAAAAGGGTGAGGGCGAGAAGGGGGGGGGGTGGAGAACTATTGAGGTCTGAACCAATTACAGGAAGTACTTAAATAGAACACATACTTCAAAACTGTCCTTGCACTACTGCAATCTTCAAATCTGATGCTATAACCAACCTCTTCTCCAATATTCACATCCATCTCTTCCGCCACACGTCTGGAAACAGACATTGCAGCCACCCTACGAGGCTGAGTGCATCCAATCATCATCTTCCTGCGTTTATCTGGGGTTTCTAAATCTACAGCTTCCAAAACAAACTGTGGGATCTGTCATCCAGAAAAGAAAAAAAACAAAAGCACACAAACAAATCAAAATTGGAGACACATGAAAAAAGAATCAAGAGTAGAAGTTCATGCAACTAGAACCCCAAAGCATACTAAGGACGGTAAAATGAGTTGTTATTGGTACAGCATGCTGATACTTAGAAGTCCACTCCATGACAGCTAACCCAAAATTTTAGTTGTTAAAACTCAAACATCCTCAAAAGAGACAGGCAGAAACGAGGTGAAAGCAAAGACTAAAATAAAAACAAAGAATCCTAATCCACGGAGTGAATTAAGAATTACCATAGTATAAACTAAAAAATAAAGCAGTTCCCCCAACGTCTTAGCCCAACAATTACTAGTTCCAACTCCTCTTTCATTCAACGTGGTTCATTAACTGACACTTGCAACTCAAAACAAAAAAAAAAAAAGATTGCAGCTGATCCACTCAATACCAATTCCAGCAAATAGAGGCAATTAAATCAATCTCCATCAATCAATGTTGTCACAATTAACCTAGATTGATTTCCAAAGACATATAAACACACTATGTTAAATATTCTTTGAATCAACGAACTAACCTGTGTAGTTTTTCCACTACCAGTCTCCCCAACCAATATCAGAGTCTGGTTAGCCTTCAAAGCCTGAAAAAACTCCTCCTTCTGTTGCCAAACAGGTAAGGTCTTTCTCTTCTCCAAAATTTCATAGTACCTCTGTGAGTAAGGTCTCCCAGTCCACCTACTAATTAGACTGTTACCAATGGTGTTGTTAGCGTTGACAGCCCCACCATTTGCTTTGGCCATTTTAACCGTAGTGTCGTCTACCACATCAAACAAGCTGACCTTCCTCTTTCTCTCCGTACCCATCAAAACCCTAATCCTGCAAAGCTGCGGCAGAGAGCCAAAATCAGCAAAGAAATCAGTATCAGAATAAATCAAAGAAGATCCATCTAAATAACTCTTCAAGAACTGGATCCAAATCCCTAGAACAGGTAAGCCCATGATATAGAGAGCTTAGGGCAAAGTTATGGCATGGGGCAACTAGCTTTATCACTGTGCTTGAATTGAGATTGGTTTTTGTTATAAGCTTCTAAATAGATTTTAAAATATGAATTCTTATGCCAAGCAACTGTCATTGGTTGCAGCACATGTGCATATTACTTTGGGTTTGAAAGTGGGCTAAATAAAAAGACTGACCATCCAAAATTGTGATAACTATTAGTTTTGTCTTGTGTCATTGTGTTGACAAATGAAGTTGTATAGTGGCTCAAAATAACTGGGTGTATTGAGCTAGTTGCTATGTTGTCTGGTTACTCATTAAGCATTCATAAGGATTCCAATATATAATGTGGGTAGCTTGTAGTTGTTTTGTAGATTAAATGAATATCTATTTCAGCCTCCAAGTATTTGAGATTACTGGTTGATTTTCTGATTGTTTTTGAGTCTCAACACGTTATATTCTGTTAGTTAATGAAGCAAATGTTAAATTGTGCACAATTATGTTTCTTTTTTTAGATTTTCAGCAATCTCACAGAAAGTGCTTAAGTATCATCAAGTGCTATTTTGCTTACTTCTCACCCTTTTAAAGGAAGAAATAGAATGTAAAAAAGAAATATGATGAAATTAAATAACATCATTATTACCACGAAGGCAGAGACTTAAACCAGGACCAATAGTAACAGCAACTGCAGAGAGATCCTCCTCAGTCAAATAAGCTTTATCAAGGGCTTCTTGCACAACCTACAATGAGTAACCACCTGATAAGCCTCTAATCACTTATGCAAGTAGGAAGTCACATGCCCAATAACAAGTCTAGTTATTCTCTAATTTTATTTGTTGATTATGTCATTTATTCAATCTGTTTCAATTTGTTTTGAGTCATGGGTCTTGTGGCTTAAGTTTAGGGATAGTGGAATCCTAAATTTAAGGGATAAGTCAAGTATTTTATTCATTCTAATTATTATTTCAGGTCTGTTAGTCAGTTATCGTCAGAATAGGAGTCATGGGTAGTGGTTTCTCATTTTTAGGAATCATCAGTTATTTTGTTGTTAATAAATATGGGGTCATGTATGCATGTTGAATATGAAGAAATCAATTCAAAGTTATTTCCCCACTGGAGATTCTCCTTGGCTATTAATTTTTCTAAAAGTGAGATCCTTGCTTATAGAGAGATTAGTAGATTATTTCTTTTCCTATTCACAGTTCCTATCACCACCAGGCTTAATTCTGGGACCATTAAAAAACTTAATTTCTTTTCATTCTAACAGAACTACATTTGGGGAACTTCCACGGGATATCCAAAAATAGCCACTAGGTAGACCAATACAACTGAGGGCTTTAAATGGAACATTCATGAAGGAAAATTAAAAAAAAAAATCATAAAGACGACTAAAAGGAAAATGTGGTTACATATAAGGCTTTTAACAATTAGTATGAGAGAAAAGCAAAGAGAAACTCAAAACATATTTCTCAGCCCTAACCATTATGAGAGATGTTCAAACAGGAATATAAGTAAGAAAGTCACATTAATTAAGGATGTGGGAAAAGAGCAGTAGAAAACATGGACTTAATGGAAATAAATCATTGATCCATGATCAATGCTGTCAGCCTCATCATTTATTATTCTGCACATTTATTTTCTGCCATGATTCTTTCAATTCATTGTGTATATAAACAATATACATTGATTAACAGAGTAAGAATGAGCAAAGCCTCAAATTTTATCTGCCTCTCATTCAAATCTCTCTGTTTTTTCAATATTTCTTTTAGCATTCATTTTGCAATATATTAACTACATACTTAACAGACTCAAATACAAGTAAAGGGAATACTATACCTGATCGACAATGGAACTCTACACTGATATTATATTCGATCTAAGCAGAAAAATTTGCTAGAGTCAAGTCTTAGCAGAACAACACACAAATGACTGTGAAAAAATAAAAGGGAAATCACAGAAACAGAAGCGCGCACACCCCAGCTAGCTTTTCAGAAGCTAGTTCTCTCCCTCAAGTCAGTACACAATTTGTTGCCCCTACCATGCTCACCCCACCCCTATCTAACAAACAAACCGTTAATTTCCCTCATTCAGTCTCTTGCCCTACTATCAGACTTCCACCAGTTTGGCCCAATTCCCTATTCTTCCTATCTCTACGGGGATAAGTCCTAATGGGCCTAGACCTATCACTACTCCCACCAGCCCCCCTCCCCCCGGGGACCAAAAAGAATAGCAACCCACCAATCATATATACAGCTGACGAAGGAGGCAACAATTATTTCATTCAAGGAAAAATCTTATCTTAAATCTTCAAATGCATTCAAGTTCATTCATATAGAAACAAAACAAGTTTCAAACCAGCAATAGCACAATAAGAACTCAAGATATAATCAACCCACTAATCACAAAAAGCAGGAATAAGCCCAGCGACTAAGCAAAATATAAATATAATCAACCCAGCAACAGCAAGATATCTTTAACTTACCAATACCAGAAAACACGAACGACAAAGGAGTATTGGAACGAGCAAACCAGAATTGAAGGATTATTGGAACGAGCAAGGAGACAGGAAGATATAATGGAACTGGCCCTTCTCTCTTTCTCTTCTCTGTAATGGAACGAGGAAGGAGGAAAGAAGATGAAATCAAAATCAAACTTCAATCGGAAAAATCAAAACCAAAAAACAAAACCAAAACCCACAATCCGGAGTCTCGACTTCTCTGTTCTCTCTCCGTCTCTCGAACTCAATCGCTCAATCTCTCAGGAACACAAACGAATTCAGTAAAGACTGAGGCAAGAAGACGGCGACGCAGCACTACAACGGATGGGGTGACAACGGCAGCCAAGGGAACCAACGGCAGGAGCACGGATTAGGGCTAAGGGCATGGCTCTGAAGTGACGGCCCAGAGAAAAGGAGAATAAGCGAAGAGAAGACCTATTTTCTCTAGCCCTCGCCGACACGACGTCGTATATTTTTTTAAAAAACAAATTAAATAAGCAGGACGGGCTACCGACAACCTCTTTGCAAATTGTCCATCCCGAGCCAGTACATTAGTTGGGCCCAGTTTTGATCAGTTTTTTTCTCACCCATCCGAATAGTAAGGGCTTATAATCCAATGAACAGTCCCAGTAGCCACCTACTTAGCTTCGGGCACAAAAAAAAAAGAAAAAATAATTAGTCGAAAAAACTTAAAATATACACACACATAATAGCCTATTAAATTCTTATTTTTAATATTTTAAAAAATTTATCAATTTTATTTTTCCATATTATAGTATATTTTATGTTTCATTTGATACTTTTATCTATATATATGTTGCTTTTCATTTTAAAATTTTTGCTACGAGCATTGTTTTTTTATTTTGGACCAGAACTACCAGCTTTGTTAAATATTATAAATTATGGAATATGGATAATATTTTAGTTGTATAATAATATATTTCAATAATCATTTATTAGTAATGATAAACACGTACAAATTTACAATTTTAGTTATTTTATCTTCATGAATTTGCTTTAACTCATGAGTTTGACTGTTATGAGAAAAATATATATCAGAAATTCCAGCACCCAACAAATTGATAGTAGAATTTATTGGTTTGACAGATTCATTCACACTTTTTTTCTCACCTACAAAATATAATGCATTAGTGGAAGAAAAATAACTTACAACAAAATGGGAAGGAATCAAATTCTCTGCAATGAAGTTGAAGTTCAGCACAAGATGCAGAATTAAAAATAAAAAATTAGAGATTTCTAAACCATGTGTGTAAGAAAGACTTGTTAAGAGAAATAAGATTTATTGTGGTGATTTCTACACTCTAAAGAGATTAATTTTCAACTATTATCTAAGCAATATTCTTAGTACAAATAAAAGATTTAGATTTTATTGCATAACAGACATGTCTTTGTGAAAATACTTAGCATGCCAAAAATAGCGAACTGAGCAAAAGAGTATCCCAAAAACTTGCTATGCGGGATGTTGTCGTTATGTAGTGAAAGCCTCATATCCACATACTTAAGCCGCCGTAGCCGCCGTGTTGGCCACGCAATGCACCATCTTTTAGGGAAGCATTTGTATTAATTTTGATCCAACCTTGTTTTGGTGGGATCCATTTATTAGAACAATCAGCTTTCTGCTCGAAGAAAATTTTGTGGGAGACATTATGATTTGTAGTATAGAGTGCTTTTTGTCTCCCTAAGAAAGAAATAGGATCCAAGGGCATTTGGAAGTCATGTCATGATCAATGGCTCAATATAAAGTCAGATTGGATTTGACCGAAGAATAATCTTCACAAAATTAAGGCTGCGCTTGCCATCACTACTCTAATTAAGATTTGAGATTAAAACTAAGTTTAATAAAGTTTTGAGTACCTTTGGCATATTTTTACTTTTTTGTTTGAGAATGATTTCTCCAGCAAAACGAATTTCGGAAGAAGCAGTTTCATATATGTTTTTTCTATTTTACTTCTTTATTTTTATTTTTATTTATTTTAAAATTAAATAAAAATATACCAATAAACATGATAAAAATATAAAATTTAAAAAAAATAAAATTTTTATAAAATTTCTTCTATCTATTAACTAAAATGTTCCTTTAAAATTTTAATTTTCATAGATCATGACCTGTAAGAAAATATTATATCAAATATACTTTATTTCCAATTAAATAATTACAGATTAAATTTTAGTCTAAAAAAATTAAATTAATTATGAGACAGACTTTAAGCTTAATTTAGAGGAAAATTATGAGTTTTATAAAAATCAATTTTTAAATAAATTATTCAAATATAAATATGTTAGCGCAAAACCAATTTTTATCATAACTACGTTATAAAATCAATTCTACCAAAACTCATTTATAAGTGACTGAAAACCAAATGTGCGCTAATTCTCAATCTCAAGCAAACCATTTGCTTCAATCATCAATGAATTGGTTGCGCTGGCGGAGAAACTTCTAGAGCTGAGTTTCATTTGATTTTAATTGAACCAAACTACATGTAATTGACAATTATACTGATTAAATCATTTTTTCAGATAAAAAATTGGGCCTGACTTAATTATTTTTAGTTTGTTCAATTCTGCAGGGTGCTTTTTTTGTGGCTGTTCAATTGATTGAATTCAATTTTAAGCATTTAAAAAAATAAATACCAATTTTATTATCTACTCATAAAGTAGAAACAGTGAATATTAGGCAGTTCAATCAAAACAAGATAATGGGGCTTATGTTTGCGCAAAATCTCAGACAGCAAACTATATTACGTACAGCTTGCCAAAAAAACAGCTTCATGTAGATTTATTAGACTTAAAGTACTTTGTGAGGCATCAAATTATGTTTAGTTTAGTACTAATTCAGATGAAGCAAGCGTTAAGTTTTGTTGCTCGTGAAGTCACTGTAGAAACTATGCTTCAAAAGATACAAAGGATAAGTAAGAATCATAATTCTGCTCACTAGAAACTGGACGCTTGTAATGGACAAGTTTTTAGACATGACCATTTGATTAATAATGACTGGATTATCCTTAATAAGGATCCTAATCAATATGATTAATGTAGGGAGATTTTGGATGTTAATAGAGGTGAAGAGACTCATGCTCTTAACCTCCACTTATTGTTCTTGTATGATTTTTTCATTATCGCTTTCTAACAAAAAGAGTGAATACTGTTGCTTTTGCCCAATTTTCACTAAAAAAAAGAAAGTGAAGACCAACTATCCACCAAATAAAAATGAAAAATAAAACCGAAGACTACGAATATATAAATTATGAAAAATGAAATGGCAGGGTGAAAAAAAAATATTGGGTAGCTGTGGGATTTTTTTTTTTTTACCACATTCCATTCAAAGAGACAATACAAGAACTTCTGGACATCAGCACAGCAGACTGTAAATAACCAAAGAATAGACATGGAGTAGATGGAGTACAATACTTTGTGAGTCTGTATATAATGATTTGTATCTTTAAAAGTTTTGTTTGATATGTTTTGGGTAAAAGTCACGCCGCAATCAAACCCAATCAATTTGATGCATTTTAGAATCTATTTGACTTTTTTTAATGAATTTGGTTTGATTTCAAGTTCAAATTGATTTGGTTTGATGGGATCATATTAAAATGATTTTAAAAAAATAGTATTATTTTTTAAAAATTAAATAAAATAGGTACAATATAGTTATTTTATGAATACAAATTATATCTAAATAATTTATTAAAATATTAATTTTTTATGTAAAAATTTTATACATATTTTTTCATATGATTATTTATAAGAACATATTAATTTATATTTTTTCTCCTTATTCAATAAATGCCTTATAATATTATTCATGAGTTTATGGTCTAAGAAACATATTAATGAGTATAATACAAATATAAAATATATTAAATGAAAAAAATAAAATTATTAAATAAGCATATTATAGTTATATAAAAAAATATTAATAGATTTGATTTGATTTAAGTTTTAATTTAGGTTGGTTTGATTTATTTTGATTCAATTTAATTGATTTTAAATAATCTTAGTTTTAAAACTGAACCAAATTAAATTTAATTGAATCAATTTTAAGAATAAAAAACTTAAATAGACCTTATTTAAATTCAATTTAAATCTTTCCACGTGAATTTGATTTGTTTTTATTCAATTTATTTGATTTATTTTTATTTAATTTAATTAGTTTGAATCAATTTTTGAACATTGTATAGTTCTGCCCTGCTTTACCTGAGAAAGAAAAAGTCACCAGCGGTGGGACCGTTAAAGCGCAGGCGCGTGATGTTAATGCCATCAGAGCGCGTTTTCCATTATTTAAAAACCAATTAATTGAGATTAGATGGTCAAATGTAGATTAAAAAATTCTCATAGTACATCTCAACTCGACAAAGATATATTTCCCAGCTTTTCTACATATAGATTATCTAAAATTTAGATTAGTTCATAGTTGAGGTTATTAGTGCCACAATACTTACTGAACTACATTTTTTTTTTGTAAAGAGTTACTGAACTACATTTGATTTGATTAGCCCAACCTATAAAAAATGGAAGCAAACCTTGAAACTCTTTTTTATATTTATATTTAGGTTTAATCTTCAATTTAAGTCCATATTAAATTTTAATTTTAATATTTTATATATCTGATTGTGTCAGATTATCCCAACCAATTGATTGGATAAAATGAATAATTATATATTTGTATATATGTAAAATTGAAAATTCTCATATATAGTGAGAAATTTAAAACTTCTAGAATAAAAGGATAAAAAAAAACAGAAAGAATTGAAAAATAACTAATTAAGAAACATGCTTATGCTTACATGATTTCTTCAATCTGTAAGTTGGCAGGTGGAATTTCCTCATGGTGAGTTTCATCATCAAGTTGCTTGCTAATACTCAATTTTCAACCTTAACTACTTTTCAAACATACAAGTGATAGAAAAGCTAAACATGTTATTTTCATTGGAAAATTGATTTTGTACTCAAACTCCGTTCCAAAAACATATCCAAACAGGCACTAAATCTTACATGCAATATATTTTACTTACAAGTTACAACAACAAATCAAATATGTGTGTATTTAATTTTTTTAAAACTTGGTGAAAACAAAAATGTTGATGAAAACTTACAAAATCATGAAAATATCCACTCAATTTTTGTAAAAGTTACTAATTTTTCCGTTATTTTTAAAACTTACCAATTTTTGAATGAAAGTATATAAAATAAAAAGGGAAAAATAGGTATCCTAACACAAATAAACAGCCAATAAACATAGGGATAGACGGAAAATATTAAACATATAAAAATTAAAGTGAAACTACAATAAAACAATTTTTATTAAAAGAAAAAATTGTATAAGATTTAAAATTCAAAAAAATTGTAATTCTGATAAGATTTAAAATATATATAATATTTTATATATGTTTTTAAGTATCTGCGGTTCGATCCTTTATATAATTGACTATCACCTCTCAATGATCGCAACGAGAAGATATCATTGAGTTGGAATGGGTAATATAAGGTTTTATTAATGGACAAAACTTATATATTGTTTCAAATATACTTTATGTGTTGTTCTCTAGTTAACAGCAGACCCATGTATTAATTCTACTATTCATCTTTCTCTCATTTACTTGTTTTAACATTGTTTAAAATGGACATCTGAAAAAAAAAAAATGGAGAGTCTAGTCCGTTACTTCCCAGGCGCTCCTCCTATGTAAAGTGGTCAACAAGAACACCGCCTCTAGCCACCATATCTCTCCCTCCATGCCCTCAACTTTCCTTCCAAAGAATTCGGCATCCTTAAAGGCATCAAGAACCTCCTCACAGCGCCCTCAATTCGGAAACTCCATGGTTTGTACAAGAATACATGATCTTCCGAAACCTATTAGCAAATTAGAAGTAGAGACATTTCTTTGTGGTTCTAGTTCGTCGGAGTTCAAAGTGGAACAAGTACAAGATGAGGAAACTAAACGGTCGTGGAACGCGTAGAAGCACTCGTCTGTTTCCTCTTTGTCTTTCTTTGTCCCCGACTTGCTCATCATTTATTGGGTATTCCCATTCGGATGAAAATGCCCAGAAATTGATCAGATCAATGGGATTTTGTCTTAGTAGATGCATTCGGAGGAAGAACTTCAACATTTGGGTGGGATCTACAAGCTATTGGTGCATTGGGTAGAGTGGACGCATGTGGAAGGGTTTACCCCAGGGATCAGACAAGAAAGGGGACGAAACCAGGTTGGTCTTTGGCTTAGAACACAAATCCAACGAGAGAGTTAAAGGATTGGGAACGAAGCCCTCTGCTATTGTTGATGCGTTGTGTGGGGTGATTTTTGTGGATGACAAATGACTAGACTCTTCATTTAAAAAACAAAACTCCGTTGATTAAACAGTGTTAAAATAAATAAATGAGATGGAAGATAAGTTGTAAAAACTATTGTATGAAAAATCGGATGGACTAGCCGGTTTGACCGGTCTAATTGGGAATCGGTCCTGTCAAATTGGTATAAAACCGATACAAAATTGGGTTGAACTAGTCCCGATTTAAAAAAAAAATTTGAATTTTTTTGAAAAATATTTTTTAAAATAAAATAACATTATTTTTAATACTAAGTAGTATTATTTTTAGTATAAATTTTTTTCTTTCTATATTATAATATATTATAAGTATTATTATGATACATAATGATTAATAATGATAAATTTACCTAACAAATAGTATGAAAATAGAATATCAATTGACTATATTATTAAAAATATATTAATTTATTTACAACAGGTCCGACCCCGGTCTTTAAAGATATACCTTGAACCGTTGTCTCATCCGGTTCAATGACTTGTTCGGTTTTTAATAGCCTGATAAAAACAATATGTTTCTTATATTAATTGGAAAACAACACATAAAATATGTCTGGAACAATATATAAGTTTTATCCTTGCTCCATGCATTTCCAAATGCACTTACCGTATTATGACTGCATTATTTTCATGAAACACATGTTTTGGATTGTAAAGTACTAATAAATAAGATGGACCAAAAAATAATAAAGAGATGACTGAGTGCAGTACATACTTATACTTTGATTTAAAAATATATAATTTGTAATCAAGAAATTTTAATAAAATACAATTATAACTAACATAAAAGAAGAAAGTGTGTCTGTTTTTTTCTAAACTGGAATACAAATTTGTGTTTTCGTGTAGCTTTTTTTCATACTAATAGATTTTAGCTTTTTAATGAAACCATAAATTGTATGGTTCAATTATTGGATAGTTTATTATTTACTTAAATGTTATTTATATTTTCAAAATATTTAAATTAATAATTTTTATTAAATGTTTTTATATATGTTTAATTAAATAATGAAACATGGCATGTAATCTTTGTATTAATTAATTTACAATTTTACTTTGGTCAGCAATTTTAGTTATTTAAATTTAATATTTGATATTTGATGATGGCTAGACTATTAGATTTTGATGGTTGTCATAATTTTTTTTAATAAAACAAAGGAGGGCTAATTAGCTCATAATCAAGGTATTAAAAACCAGACCGGTCATTGAACAGGATGAAGTAACGATTCAGTGGTCGGACCGGGGTCGGACCAGTTGTAAATAAATTAATATATTTTTAATAATATAGTCAATTGATATTTTATTTTCATATTATTTGTTAGATAAATTTATTATTATTAATCATTATGTATCATAATAATACTTATAACATATTATAATATAGAAAGAAAAAAATTTATACAAAAAATAATACTACTTAGTATTAAAAATAATGTTATTTTATTTTAAAAAAATATTTTAAAAAATATTAAAAAAAAAAAGTCGGGACCGGTTCAACCCGATTTTGTACCAGTTTTTGACCGATTCCCACAAGTTCTGATCCCCCAATTTCCAGCTACTACCGGACCAAACCAAGGGTCGATTCTCAATTGGACTGGTCGAACCGGCCGGTCTGGTCCGATTTTTTTATACAATACCCATAATATATTTAGAGGGATTTAATCCCAAAACATGGTTCCAAACAATATCCCCAATGGGAGTGGATTTCGTGTGTGGCACGCACCGCGTGCATGGAAATCTTAGACCGGCTCTCTCCCTTTTTCTTAAATATTTAAATTAAAATATTTTATGAAAAATGAGTCAAGACACGTATCGCGTGCATGGATTCGCTCTACGCACAGAAACAGGACCTGTCCCTAATTCAAGAGGGAAATCTCTCTACGCACAGAAACAGGACCTGTCCCTAATTCAAGAGGGATATCTTGTAAGACACATAGCTTCCGTAAAAATAGGACCTATCCCTAATTTGCATGGATATGCTCAGTAATTTGTTTCCTTATAAATAACGGAAGGACCATTTTCACTTAATAAAAGAAAATTCCGTAAGAGTTTTTCAATTATTCATGTTGCACAGAGTTAATTTTGTCTAATATTATGCTCAATAATTTGTTTCACATGTTAGAGGAGAAAGAAGGGAATAAAAATTACTTCACCCTCTTATTTGATTTTAAAAAAAATATAATAGAAAAATTTTCCTTTTCTTCTTTTCCCGTCAAGTTCCTCAAACTAAATAAGAATTAAAAAAATATTTATTTGATATTCAATAAACCCTATTTTAAATGGGAGACTATCAAAGTTGGTCAAAAAGAAAAGGAAGACTACTAAATACATAGAAATTACAAGGTTAACTCAAGACTGAAATAATAATTTCCATGTTATTCATATCCTTATCAATAACATTAATGATTTTCATGTTATGTTTTTTTTTCTAAGTAAGAATAGCAATTAAGGAAGGCACTCTCTCTGAGAATGAACTAACCACTGAATACCTAGAGAACTTAGTGACATTACTTCTAAATTATGGGAAAACTTCTCACAATGGAGTTGCTACTAATGCAAGACTTAGTGGTCACAGGGGGACTCGAACCTATCACCCAAGAAAATGTGAGAGTCTTTGTTCAAATCCCGTAGTCACTTCTACCAACCTGCGTAGGCTAATGATTTTCATGTTATTATTATATATTATTGTCATAACAAAAAAGAGTGAATGTCACTCCAAGCCCAACTAATACACTGATGTATAAAATTGATTTAAGAGGATAATATTGCACAAATGCAAAGTCTGAAATATAAATATATAATATCACACAATATTTCAAATAGAATAAAATAAAATGAGTACTTATAAATTACTTATCAATGGAATTCTCACATTATCAGCACGAAGATTTAAACTCAAAATACTTATAAGATACAAGTTGTATCCTTACTAAGTATTTATATGGATGGAGTTGGACAAACATTATTTTTTGCCAAGTGAATTTATAAAATTGGACAAACATGATTTTAAATTGATGTGATTTCCAAAATTAATTTTGATCAAAAGTAAGTTTAGTTGGTCATGATTCTATTAAAAACTTTTTAGTAAAAAGTGGTTTTGGTATAATTATTTTTGTTTGGATATTGTTTATTAAAATCACTTTTGAATGGGTAATCAAGAAAGTGTATGACTTTTATTACTTTCTCCAATTTACCTTTATTATTTCATTTAATTTGTTATTAAATATAATTTAATAAATCATCTGAATATTGTAATAATTTTTTAAAAACTTTTGATTTTAATATTAAAATGAAAATTAGAGAAAATTCTTTTCATACATATCTTAAAGAAAGGACATCACAATTTAAATAAAAATATACTAAGGTAAATAATTAAAAGGAAATTATTAGCAAAATTACGAATATAACTTTTTTAACAGAATGTTAAATAAAAAGTACAAATAAAAAAAGAGCAAACACTCTGAAGGACAAAATAGAGTAATGAAACAATTAGCAAACCTTTTAACACATACTATTCACAACTGCTTCTAACTAAAAGTGGGTTTAGTGGAGAAATGTGGTTTTGAAAAAAAATTATAAATGTAAAAACAAAAAAAAAAAATTTCTACAAACTCATATGTCAAACAAACTTTTAGAGATCTAAAAGCTAAACCGAACAGAATGAAACCAACCTTCTCCGGCAATATTACATCACGGGGAAAGGTAAAGTCAAAAGTGCCTAATGTTTTGTCCCCAAATACTCCATCCATGGCCCGAGGATTGCGATACATGAATTCTATATAAGCATACAACTTCCACTGTTGAAATTCTCACAGAAATTAAAGCTCTAATAAAAAAATTGTAACAATGGATTTTGATGAGAATCACAAGAAGATTCTGTCAAGGAATGACACTGTGGGGTTCTCTTCTCGCATCTATTACTGTCGAAGTAATGAAGGAGTCCCATTCCAATGGGAAATGCAGCCTGGAATTCCCAAAGATCCTCAGAAACATGACCTTCCTCCACTTGCACCTCCACCTGCAATTCTTAGCTTCAACCTTCCTACGCCTTCCACTCCTCGAGAGCCTTCCAAGCCTTCTTCAAACTGGTCGAGGCTGCGATTTTGGAAGAGAAATACTAGGGAATCAATCATACTTAAAAAACAGAATCGTCCGAGAGATAGTGTCGATGATGTATTTGCAGGATTGGAGTGCTTCTCTTATCCTGAATCTATGGCTATGGCTCTACCGTTTGATTCCACTTCTTCTTCTTTCTCTTCTTCTTCTAGTCGCTCCAGAGGAATATATGGAAAGCCTTTGAGTTGCTTTCCTGTGCATATGAGCAAAATTCTGGTTTCAATTGCAAGGCGAGGTTGATATTATGATACATTTTTTTTTTCGTGTGCACCAAATTTAAGAGATAAGTTAAACTAGAGTTTATCATAGGTTTTAAATTATACATTGATGTATCGAAGATATACCATATATTGATTACATTTTCTGCTTTATATTTGTAGATTCTTTTTTTTTTTTTAAGGTATAGAAGGTGATGGATCCGCCTAGTCTCAAGAATTTAGAAACAATGGCTTTCTATTCTGTACTTGTGACCCAAGAAAATTCAGATCGTTAACTTTCTGAATTGAACTTGAACTGTTCAATTTAGAGACTACACCTAGAATCGACAGAATATAAAATTTTTCATGATTAATGTGACTAAAACAGAACAGGCTTTCCATTACCCGACCCCATCTATCTCTCTCTCTCTCTCTGCGCAGCACAGTGCAGCAGAGAAATTAAGCCCTTTCCCTTTTTTTTTTTTTGACAAAAACAAACTTTTTCTACATAAATGTTTTCCTCCGCTTTTTCAACCTTTATTTTTCGAAAATGATTTTATATCTCATTAAGGGCCGTTTGATTTTTAGCTAGTTAAAAAAAAGTTTGGGTAAAATTGATTTTGCAATGTAATTATGATAAAAATTGGTTTTGCACTAACGTATTTATTTTTGGATGATTTATTTGAAAATTGATTTTGATAAAACTCATAATTTTTCTCTAAATTGAGCTTAAACTCTATCTTATAATTAATTTAATTTACTTGGACTAAAATTTTATTTACATTTATTTAATTAAGAATATAATGCATGTTATATAACATTTTTTTACAAATCATGATCTATAAAAATTAAAATTTTAAAGGGACATTTTAGTCATTAGATAAGAGAAATTTTATGAAAATTTATTTTTTAAATTTTTTTTTCTCATTTTTATTGGTATATATTTATCTGACTTTAAAATAAATACAAATCAAAATAAAGAAATAAAACCGAGAAGCAGCTCCACTTCTATTTATTCAAGAACCACATTTTGGTTGAAAAATCATTTTCCAACGGAACTGGAAAATGAAGCCAAACGCGTCATGCATTACTATTAAAATTAAGTTTTTGATTTTTTACCCAAAACTTGGTTTTAGTAATAATACCATACAGGCCATAAATGATTATCAGATTACATACACGAGGCTTTTTTTTCGATTTTTGAGGCAAAAAAACTTAAACTTACTTGAATTTATTAAAAAAATGATTTTTTTGACCGATTGAAAGTAAGTTTAACAGTTCCCTGAAACAATCCCCAAGAACTATTTTCTTTAAGAAACTGAAACAAGATATGTTATCAAACTATTTTTTTCAGTATTACTTTTATATAGTATAATGCTTGTTGCTTAAGCTAAAAATAAAATGCATAGCAATGGTACCAGATATTTGGATCTACATCCCATACTAATATTTCATAATTTTTATATTATTTTTTTCTAACTAAACATATAAATAGAATAAACTTCAGGTTTTTTTATGCCGAATATAATTATTCCCAAAGTCTCTCGCACACTTTATTTGTCCCATCTTTATAAATGCGTCATGAATTTTATTAGAACCTGCAGTATCATTATCAAATATCTAAGCATCCAATATCAAATAATGCTATTAAATTTGATAGTAATACTTGTGACATTTAAAAATATCATCCTTTTCTTCTCTAAGCAGTTCCAAAGATGCAAGAACATTAATTAATTATAACACAATAATTACAATGATATTACACCTCACACCTCGGGTGGACTTGTTATAACATAATCAAGGGCAAGATCGGTTAGTTACAAATGCTGACAGTGTCAACTTGATTAATCGTGTCAGGAACTAAATTAGTGTCCACAGCTTTTCTAGTTACACACTGCCTGTAAATCAAGAAGCAACAATATCACAATGCAATAAACAGTGATGTGAATGAAGGCGAGGACACAACAACAATTTTTATCTTAATAGACAGCCACAAATTACCGGTGTGTTTCATTTTAACGATAGAGTTTCAAAGTCTCAAGTTTCAGTCTTATGAACTATGAATTAAGCATACTTTAATCACTATTTCAAAGGGGGCAGAATATAAGCATGTACAAAAGTTTTTTTTTTGTTTTTTAATGAAGACAAGTAATGTTTTTATAAGCAAAAACATGACAGGCAATACTTTTTCACGACTAAGTACAATATTCTTAATTTTCTAGAAAAAATTACTTCATATGTTTTCTTATTGAAGAATTTGATAACAATTGTCTAAAGACTTTATCCAAATTTTACCTTAAAAATATTTAATTAGATGCAAGAATCAGCATCGGAGACCCACATGAATGACAAGCGCTGTTGCTTTAATTCTCAACCATCATTTATCTTATCCATACAGTAGAAAACAGTTGAGAATATTGACTACGTTAACTTAGGTTGGTTTGTAAATTCAAATTAAAGAATCCTTGAAAGAAGGGAAAAAAAGCATAGACTTAAAAATACATACCTCAGCAGGCGATGAGATGACAGGTTGCCTGCAAAATTACAGAAGCAATTCAATTTAATGCCGGCATGCATAATTCTAAGTAGTACTTAACAAATCTAAAGCATGCTGTAAGTACCTCGGCCTCTCAGACTTTGCAAGATGTTTAGACATTATGGAAGCCTGAAGTATAACCCATTATCACATTAGCTATTAAATAAATAAGCACTGTCAAATAAACATAAACTGAAATCTGCAAGAAATACACTGCCAAACAGCTAGCTCTGACAGTAGACAGTTCAAAAGCATGAATGATCTTCAATTTTCTGGACAAGGTATTGACCTGTACCAATCTCGTGATAGCTTAAAGGAAAAGGCATTACCTGCTCCTGTATGATGCTCCTCGCTTCAACAAGTTGAGCTTCAAGCTCAAGTTCCCTCTCAGTTGCTTCTGAGGAAACTTCTGCTCCTTTCTGAGCATCTTGCAATTGAACCATACGCTCCTTCATATTTCGAGGCATTAGCAACCAAAAACCATTCACATATGAAAATACTTTAAAATGGATAGGGGCATTAAACAGATACCTTTATGGAAGACATCTTGTTACGAAGACTTTCTTCTATTTGATCTCTTGCCATGTGAAAAGGAAGGTCAAATACATCCTGCACATAGCAAACTCATTTATTTCATATAGTGGTTTTCCTAATGGGAAGGAAGTATTTGAAAACCAAAAAGCCTACATACCGTCCTCCCAACCAATGATGGAGATCGTGAAGGATCACTTTCACCTCTTTCATGGGCAGTGAGGGATTGCTTTGATGGTCCATTAGGAGCATTTAAGAACTCACGCATATCCTCCTATAAGAAGTGTACATGTAAATCTCAGAATCACAGGCACAAAACTAAATACAGAATGGCCGCTACTAAAATCTCAGGATGAAACCTAGAAACAAAATGCTTAAGTTCAAATACATAATTACATGGATAAAATTTTAAGGGCCCAGCTCCTCGTAAACATGTTCATCATGCAGCAAAGTATAGTACCCCCATTATTTGTAAATAAAGAGAAATTCCCTGTTCCATATCCATCTTTAACATAGTGAACTGGTGTGCAATTACCACAAGAACCATTGTCCCAACTTATCGTCTACCAAATCAAAAGTTGCTACTATCATTCAACAGTTTAGCACAAGGTTATTCATCAGAAGTCAGCAGTCATGCATGCTAAAGTGCACGTGTTCACATTTGAGAGAGGCAACTTCATGCTAGTTCTGATGGGCAAGATTTAAAAGAAAAATCCAGGTCAATCTTGGCATCTGCCAAAAAAAATTCCTCCAGAAGGGCACCCACACAGAGATGTTCACAGCGAAGAGAAGACAGAGAGGGGGGGAAGGGAGGGCTCCATAATTAAATTGAAGGCAAGGAAAATTTTGAAACAAGAAATGGCTAACACTGGATGAATGAACAACGGCCTACCTGCATCGATCTCAACAAGGCTCTCAAATCAGCATTCTCAGCCACCAGTCCTTGATTTTTTGCTTCATAAGCATCCACCTTGAATATGTTGGACAAAATGTTTGAGATAATCAGTGTACAAAAATATAATAAGTTATAATGAGAGGGTCAAAGCATATTAAGCAACATACAATCTTTTTATAGAAATCATTGTCTGCCTTCTTCCCATTCCACGTTCCACGTTGCCTCCCTTCTTTCTATTTACATAATGCACACATCATAAATAACAAATCAACATGAAAATGAAAAGCCTACGAGAAAAATAAACTGCTGCAACAGTTAATACCTGAAGCAAATTCATTATTTCCATGCCTGACCTAGATTCCTTCTTCTTCTCCATCAATACCTGGTTTAATCTCTCTTGTAACTTTATGTATTCCTTTTCCTTCTTCTTCATCTCATGCATTTGTTGAGTTTTTACTTGCTTTGGAAAAATTGACATAATTATGTCAAGTGTCAAAATTTGTCCATTTCCAAATGGTGGTTGCCCAGCAACATGCAGCAAGAAACAATTTAGATTCAGTTTCTAACCTGATTACCAAGAACCATTTTTTGAAATTCATCCCGTTCTTGTTGTAGCTTTTCAATTTGGCCCTTGAGAGTTGCGGTGTTCTTAGCTTCCTGAAAAGGAAGAATTTTAACAGGTGTTAAGTATTAACAAAAACAAAAAAAGTAATATGGTAGGATTACCTTGCAAAATATACTATTAAATATTAAATACTTGCATAATTGGTACACTTTAACTATTATAAATTTATATGTTTTACATTTGTTATAACATGATTATCATATATCTAACCGTTCGAGTAATTGTTGCTATCTCCCTGTCTTTGGCTTGCAACTGTCCTTCAAGCCTCTCAACTTTGGCCTCCAATCTTGATATATCGGATAATAGCCTACGACAGAAAAATTAGGGGAAAAAATCCTGATCAGATTATTCATGAATCACAAGAATCAAGTGATGTTCTGAACTTCTGATGCTGGTTTGTGACTAGTTCAAAATATCATTTCCTCATTGTGGGCATCCAACACCCACTTACGCATTTCTTGATCCATTTACATCAACACATTGAAAAAACAGTATATGTCAAATGATCAAACAAAAACAAATACCTACAAATAAAATTCACCAAGATGAAAAACCCTTAATACATTTCAAATTAAAAAGATCCAGTCAATGCTGCAAAAGAAAGTAGAAAGTTTTTTCAATTTATATACTGATACATAAAAGGAAACGCAAGTGAAGAACTTAATTAATTCAGATAATTGGGTAAAAAGTATATTTTACCGTTGTCTTTGTTCATTAGCAGAATCTCTAAACTCAACATCGCGCTGTCTCTGCTGAAGCAAGAAGTATATGCAATTGCAAGTCCGTGCTATGGAAACCTAGCAAATTGAAACGTGGAAAACAATATCTCTTATGTCTTTTTTTCTTCTCGTTAACCCAAGAACAAGTTGCGAAATCAAAGATCAATTCTCACAGGGTCATTTGCAAAAAGATCCAGAGAAGCTGGAAATCCATATGTAACGAGCGATTGGTTCAAGTACTTAGCACAATGCTCCAAATTCCCCGCATCCGCAAATGTGTACTCCCTAGAAAGAAAGATGGATAGTAAACAAACAAAATAAAATAAACCCAGAAACCTCATCACATAAAGATACAAACATAAAACTTAAAAAACAAAAACAAAATGCCGAACGACGTGTTGGAGCATAAGCCAAACCCCCGCGGATCAGAAGTACAACGCAAATGTGCAATGCAAGACGATATACAATGTTTGGTATAGAAACTGAGAGAATAAAGGGGGAAGGTGTCTCACCCCATTGTGAAAGGAGGCTGAGAATGAGAAGATTGCTGCGAAGAGAGGGAAGGAGGAAGAGTTAGATAGGAATGAAGAGGGAGAGAAGGAAGCAGGGAGCGGAGTAGGGTTTACGGGGGATTTTACCGTAGGATTGAAGTCTCCGTCAGCTGATGGCAATGGCATTGTTGAGAGCTTCAAGCTTCGGATAAACAAGCAATTTATGTAATCGGAGTCTGTGCGACTCTAGGTAGATCTACAAATGGAATGATCGAAGCTTGGCGTAATTTGAATTATTGCGAAGGAAGAAATTTTTAAAAGAAAATAGTATAGATTTTGAAGGGAAAAGTACGGCGACTTGATAATCTGGTGTAATCGGATCTACGTTTTCATGTTAGAGTGTCCTATTGAAGGTTTGAAATGGTTGACCGGTCTGTACTCATGCGGACGTGGCATTTTTCTATTCGTTAGAATTATTTGAAAGATATTTGTGGTTCGCAGGTTGGCTAAAATAATGGCGCCAGGTCCCAGGCGGGGCGCGGCGGGGCGCGCACAAGGCCTGGAGCAATTGGGCTAATGAATGGATCATAAGCGAACGTGAAGGCAGAGAAGTGGGATGTTACTATGTTAGAAGGTTTTAGAATATTGTCAGAGGAGGGATTTAGAGAAATGGTTGTTACTACTTGTTGTTAAGTGTGTGTTTGGTACGGGAGTGAGTTATTCCAAATCAAGATTTTGACCTTAAAATACAGAAAAAACTTTTTTATTATTTTATCAAAATTTAGATTTCAGGATAACTTCTTTATCACCACCTCCAAAACACACGTTAGGAAGAAGAATGTTACACACCATATATATATATATATAATAAGGGGGAATCAGAAAACGTGAGCATTGAGCTCTCATTAATCAGATCTGCGGACAACAAATTGGCACACCCTGTACTGTAAATGGGAAGGACATAATAACATAAAATCAACCTCCATCGCATTCGCTTGGTGAGCAATCCGATTTAGGGTTGGATTCTGATTGTGGCAAAGAGCCTTCTCTCAAACAAAAATAAAAAGTTCACATACAATGAACCCATTCTTATTTTGCAGTAAAAACAAAACCAACAACTGTTCGTGTACGTCTACATCTGATCATGTGACACCGTATTATTTGCATGAGCTCAGTCAGATAGATAGCTGGCATCTGCCATACAATTGGGACCGCAAGTATAATAATAATGAATTATACACGAAAGATTTGTGTCTGTTCTACTCTTGTATTTTACTGTTAACAAATTATAGTAAAAAATTAATTCTTCTTTAGTTTTTTAAATATTGTCAAAGCCGAAATATATTTATAATTTTTTTTTAAAAAAATGTTGTGTAATAAAAAATCACTTGAAAACTATCAGTTTGCTTTCATTTGGAGATGTAATTCTTGATATTTTCGCTTTACTTTTTTGAAAAATTAATCTTTTGATCCATGAACTTTGTATCATTTTTTAAATCAGTTTTTAAACTAATTTTTTTTATATGCTCCCTAACCTATTTAATAGTAACATAGTTAGCCTCTAACCTATCAAATTGTTTACAAATTGGTTTCTATGAGTGCCATGTGACAAGATTAAGGTGAAAACAATGCTGACATGGCAAACAAAACTGTTAATATAGTAGATGAAGTTACTAGCATGGAAGATAAGTGGATAAGCAATACTGATTAGGATTAAAAAGTATTTCATTTTAGTCCCTATATTTTATCATAATTTATAATTTAATTCTTAAACTTTATTATTTTTCTTAAATTCATCATCAATCTTTAAACATTAGTCATTTTACCCATAAGTATGACAAGTGGTAAAGAAAATACAAAGATAAAGATGATGAGCTTGAATATGCAAGTAGTGAAAAAAATAATGGTAAGGAATTGTCCTATGGAGTAAACATCATTATTTTTTGTGAATCCTTACTTCAAGTTTAGACATTTAAGCTCCAAGCTTGGATGTTAAATAATGTCAAAATAAGTAAAGTATAATTCCAAAATATTAAAATCACTACTTTAAACCATCTATTTGGATTTTAACTAATACTTCTCCAGTATTAAAACCAAGTGTTATTAAAAAAAAAAAAGTGTTATCATATGAACCACCTCACATTTAATAGTCCAAATTTGAAGCTCTTATTGAATATCCAAGCTTAAAATAAAGACTCACAAAAAATGATGATATTCACTCCCCAACACAATTTCTTATTGTTGTTCGTCACTGGTCATATATTCAAGCTCGTCATCAAGCTCGTCATCTTTATCTTTGCGTCTTATTTGCCACTTATCACACTTAGAGATGAAATGATTAATATTTAAATAGTTAAAAAATAAGTACTTAAATGAAAGTAAAGTTTAATGATGAATTTTATAAAAGTAATAAAATTTAAAGATTAAATTGCAAATTATGGTAAAATGTAAAAATTCAAATCAACTATTCTTTAATTCTAATCAACATCATTTGTCCACGTGTCTACCACGTATATATCAATAACTCTGTTTGTCATATCAGTAACTTCGTTTGCTATGTCAACATGTTTTACCTTATTCCTACCATGCGGTACTCATAGGGACTTCTGCAAATGATCAATAGTTGAAAGACTAACTATATCATTATTAAATAGATTAAGGAGCATTGTAAAAAAAATTAATTCAAAGATTGATTTTATAATTGTTGTAAAATTCAAGAACCAAAAGGTTAATTTTCACTTAATTTTTTATTAAAAATCAAGAAGCATATTGTAGTTTAAAGCCAATCTCACACTTATCATACTCATCAGTATAGCTGCAAAGACTTGTGTCTCTTTGAAAAGAAAGAGTGTTAATCAAAAGGGTTTTTTCATTCATAGAATATTAGCTTTCCAGGTCAAAACTATATAGACAAACATTGGACGCTTCATGTTTAGCAATCTTGAACTCAAATCTTGGGTTTTCAAATATTTATATGTAAAGATGCACCTATCATTAGCTCCATCACTCAATAATTATTAGCATGTTATTAGCTTCCCTCCACCACTCATCCAAATGATGGTTCCTATTGATAGTCATGAGTGGGCTGTATAATTCCCTTACACATGTCTAAGAAAATATGTATGGTACATATTTTATTTGGACAATCTTAATTAAATTTGATTAATTTAAATTTCATTAACTTTTTTAATAATATTGTTATTAAAAAAATCTAAACCATTTCAGATGAAATAAAATGTACACCCTAACTGTAAGGGAGCTGGGTAATGGGATATGATAACTCTTTACAATGTGTGAAGGAAAAAAAAAAATTTCCGTATATTTAAATTTTTTACTTACAGCGTTTGGATTGAATAGTAAGAATTCAATGCTCCTTAAATAAAATTTTAAATTTGATCCTCATGGATGAAAAAAAAATATTGAAAGAGTTACCCCCATTTATTCTTGATAATATTTGAATATGATTCAATAGTATGGATACCAAAGAATTATTAAAAAAAATGAATTTTCTCAACCTCATAGGCCTACTTTCTCAATTCTTTATTCATGTATAAAATAAAAAATGATTTAGACTAGAAAAATACTTATATATTTTTCTTTATGTGTTTTTTATGTTGTTTTCTAATTAAAAATTAACATGTGGATTATTTTTAATACATTGTAGATTTAATTATTAATTATATATTAAAAATATTAACTTATTAAATTTAAAAAAAATTAAAAAGTTTACATATTAAATTTTAATTAAAAAATAGCATAAAAACATATAAAAATATATAAATTTAGTCCTTTAGACTAAGGCTCTCCAGCTTCATCAATTTCATGTTTGTTATACTATTGTTATTACTATTTAATAATATTTTTAATTCATTTTTATAGAAAAATACTAAAATAATTTTTTATCATATTTTCGTTGTCTGTTTTTTTTTATTTTGATTTAGTACGCTAAACATTTTTTTGTGAGAAAATACTAAACAACAACAATATTAACTTTATCCCACTATGTGATATCGGTTATATGGATCATACGACGCCAATGAACTCTATCAAATATCATCTCCTCAAATAAATCATTTTTCAAAAAATCATCCCTTATAACTTCCCTTATTTTTTGTCTTTCTCTATGCCTTTTGATAGGGTTTCAAGTCATTTGATCAACTCTCCTCACTGACTCCTTTTACTCTCTTCTTTATATATGTCAAAACCACTTTAAATGATTTTTTATCATTTTTTTTATAAGCGCTACTCTAATTTTTCTTCGCATACAATCATTTTGTATCTTATCCAATTTTGTATGATCATATATTCATCTCAATATTTTCATCTTTACTATTCATATCTTATACTCTTATTGTCCTTTCAAAACTCAATATTCACTACCATATAGTGTCACTAGCCTTATAACTGTCCGATAAAATTTTTCTCGTAGCTATTTACTTATTTTTTGGTGGGAAGTACTAAACATATTTAAATACTTAAAAATGTTGGCTTAATTTAACCGAGGCCCAATCCTCACCCATTTTTAGATTCAACAATACCAGACTAACATAGCCCAATAACAACTCATTCTAACCTCTAAGATTAAGCCCAATGATTAGCATTGTCTCCATGATCTTCCGATATGGGCTTGAGTTGCAAATTAACATTTGTGAAATAAGCCCAATTTATCGCTACTGTGTAATGTAAAATTTGAGGGTTCAATAATAAAATAAAATAAAATAAAATAAGATTTGAATTTTGTGGTCGTTAGACATTTCTCCGGGGATGGAGAATTTAGGGTATGTTTAGGAGTATATGACGGAATGGAATGAAATGGTCATTAATAGAATAATATGGAATAAAGTGGAGTGGAGTGAAATGGAACATAATGTTCTATTGTTTGAAAGTTTCATAAGGGGAAGGAACGGTTTTGTCTAACCATTATTTGAGAGTTAATATAAAATAGACGAAATGAAATAGATTATAACATTTTTATTTCAATATTACCCTTATTAATTATTTTTAATAAAAGAAGTAATGATTGTTAATTTAAAAAAAAGTTTATTTTAAAGTTATAATTAAATATTTATCACAAAAAAAAGTTATTAAATAAATTTTTAAATACATATTAATTAAATGATAAGGCAACTTGGGTTGAAAAGAGAAATCATATCATGCATAAAATAGATATCAGAAAAAAAAAATTTAACATAGTATCGAGCATATGAAGCAAGTATGATGTAACGGAGAGAGTAAGATGAAAGAAAATAATGTGAAATCGAAAAGAGAGTGAGAGGTTTTATATATGTTTATATAAGAATGGGGATAATTTTATAATTATAATATTAATCTCGGGTCATTCCATCCTTAACCCCCCAAATTCATGGAACAGTAAAAATTAAATTTACGATGGTTAAAGATGACTTAGGAAATCATCACTTACCATCCCACTCCTTTATAAAAATTCTTCCAAATAATGATTAAAGTTCATTAGTTATCCCACTCCATTTCATTCCATTCAAAATAAAACTTCCAAACATATTAATGACCATTCATGATTACAGGTAAACTTCACCAAAATGGATGAACGGATATAAATCTTACACGCAGTTTGCATTTTTTTTCAACAAGAATTAAAGGTAGTAAATTTTTAATTAAAATAGTATGAAGAGAAACTCGATTTAGCACGCTATGGTTGAAAAAAGAGTAATAAATACTTATCTTAAACAGATAAATGCAATGCATTCATTTTTTCTTTTTGTTTTGGAAAATAAAGAATATGGTGAATTATACTTCCTGAAATGCTTCTAATTTTAACACGCAAATTAAGAATAATAGTTAGTAACAGAAAAAAATTATTATTTTTTAAGTTATTCTTATTTAATATTATTTAATATAATTGATTTATAATTAATGTTCCCAACATTAATTAAATTTGATCATTTTTAAGAAACATTTTAAATAAAAAATTAAATATACTGTATAGTTCATTCAATGTTTTATAGTGTGAAATAAATATACAAAATTACATAAAGTAGCGTTCTTGAATATGAAATGAAGCTTTTTGCCTTCGAGCCCGAGGGAGGATGTCCCAAACCAAAAAAAAAAAAATAGAATTACTGTCAAAGTGACGAGGTTGATGCAGCATGCGATTTGAGTGGGAGTAGCAGGCTGCTCTGCCCCAAAAACCATGAATTGAATATCATGTGGACTGATGGCCACGTATGAGAGTGTCGGTTGGCTTCTTCAATTAAATAGTATACCCACAGCCACGTTCGCTCGCTGGCAGTGCATTCACTTTGTGGCCCATGTGTGAAACCTTTGGCTGGGAGAGAGTGGGCTCACACTGCAGCGAGAGAGACAACTTCTCCGCCACAAGTTTGGCCTACCTCCTCCCACTTCTCCCTCTAGGAAAAATAAGATGGACAAAATTAATACACAAAACAATAATGAATATACATGGAGGAGAATTAGGACACGTTTGATTTATGTTTTTAGAATTAATTTTTTATTTTAAAAAATAGAAAAATAATTTTTTTATAAACCTATTGTTTATAAAATATTTTAAAAAATAATAAAAAAATTAGAAAACTCAGAATATTTTTAAGATGTTTTACAATTTTTATTATAAAAAACAAAAGAAAAGTTAGAAAATACTCATCATAAAGTTATAAATTTTAAATAACATATGTAATATTTATTAGTTATAATTTTGGTAATAATTATTAAAATAAAATTTTTTTTATTTTTTAAAAACTTATTCTAAAAAATAATTTTATAAAACAATTTTAAAAACATTAAGATAGAATAAGCTGTAAAGCTGCCCTTAGCCTATATCTTTTCTCTTCTGGTTCCGCGTTCAAGAATTGTTGGGCCAAAATTGTCTCCTTCTCAAATCCAAGGAGGTGACTGTTAAGTCAAACCAAAACCACTTACAAAGTCACATGCTGTGTACTACAATTATTAAATGTGGATTCCGTTTCTGGGCCACATAAATACAGTAACCACTTCCTCCGTCACCTTCTACTGAAAAGTTTTCATTCATGACCCCAAATATGATCACAATGTCAAATGGTTGGAGTATTCATTTTTTTCACAAATACTTTTACTAATTATACTTCATAATTTATATGATGTTATTATTAAATTAATTTAGTTAGAGACAATTTTATAAATTAATTAAAATTGTAAGTATTTTACTTTTAATTATTTTTGTATCTATGTAAAATAGTTAAAAGTATACTATATTAGAGATAAGAGTAATATTATTTTAAATTAAATTTGAATGTTCAGTTTATCAAAACAATTGAGATATGCTTAGGATAATTGTTTAGTTTGACAGACAAATAAATTTAGACTGTCTTTAAGTGAGTTAGAAAAGTTCCCTGTGTGTTTCGTTTTTCGTGGGAGAAAGAAACAGAGGCCATGACAGAACCGAAAGCGATAAGGAGAGCCATATTGGAGATATGGAGGATCCATTATTACAATACAAGTAATACCAATTGCGCATGAGCCATACCGACAAGGTAATCAATGAGATTAAATATGAGCCACTCTTTTCAAAGAGGGGGACATTCTAGTCTTTAGGCATCCTTTTCTTACATCGACTTCAGGATAATTAACATTGTCTTTTGACTTACTGATAATTTCATCTATTATGACTGTTTTTTTTAATAAATTATTCAGAGTATTTTCTTAAAATAATTAAAAAACTAATTTTTTACAAATTCTTATTATTGTTAAAAATTTAAATAAATATTCTAAAAATTTTTAAAAGTATTTTTTGATACTTTTATATATAAAATTATTTTTCACAGGAAAAAAATTAAAACTAACGGCCTCTCCTAGTAATCTTCATCTCAACTCAATTCTATTCATTAAAAAATGATTATAGAGATTTAAATAAAAAGCTAATTCTTAAATGACAAAAGTGTAATATTATAATTGTTTTCAAGAACTGTTTTACATTTATTATTTTTAAGTTAAAAAATTAGTTCGACCACCTCTAGATATTAATCCAGCCCCGGCTCAATGTTAAAACTTAAAATGATAAAACTTTGGACTGTCCTATTGAATATGTTTTGGCCAAAAAAATTGTTTTATAGATTAAGTCATTCAATTGAATTAATCTAATGTCCCGTGTTTTAAACGCTAATATATGCCGTCCAACTCAATCCATCAAGACTCGGTTAGAGTTCAAAACTCACAAGTGCTGCTTCTAAGATACAGCTGTATTTAAACCTTATTTTTGCAATAAAATAACATTGTATTCAAATAAAAGGACAGCTAAAATTAACTATATTATCGTATTCGTCATTTACTTTCAAAATATTCATCATTTCTTTTTTAAGTAAAATACAATGCTAGACCTCCACGGAACTAGAAAATTTTGATTTTGAAGGGTGGTTTCAAAGGAAGCACAACTAAGAAGTTTGAGGGGGCCAAACTTGATTAACAAATAACATTATCTATGTGTAATAAATAATCTTTCCAGGCTCAAATATACTACCTTTGGTATTTTTAATTAGTTAGATTCTAGAAATTTTTTATGATCCTAAATATGAGTTATCTTCAATAAGTTTTTAGAATAGTAATTGTTTTATTTCCAAAATATTATTATTTATGAGTGTGAGAGAAAGTGAATTATGTGAATTTATAATATATTTATTAGGAGTATCGATAAAAATCATATTAATTTTAAGATAATTTTAATATTTTAATAAATTTTTCTTGATTCTAGTGAGTTAGTTGAAGGTAACTTATACTAAGGATTATAAGAAATAAATCATTTTTAAATATTTTATATAAAAAAGTTATTAAACTCATTTCATTTAGTTTTCAAATTTACCTCCAATTAAATATTATATGTTTCCAATCTTATTGTTTAACATATTTAATGAGAGGTGTTTAAAAAAAGTATTTAATAATCTAAAAAAACTTATATAATTTACTCCATAAAATTCGTGAGAGTAGTAATAAATATAGGCTGCTTCTATTTTGTATAACCCGGGTCCCTTCCTGCCTTGACAATCATAGTATTTTTTTTTCGTTGGGAGACTATCATAGTATGTTGAACAGATCAAATTCTAGGCACAAAACCATTTTTAATACTTCCTTCGGTTCTATATATGGAAAATTTTATTTTTATCTTAAATATAAGATTTTTTATAATATATAAGATAGTATTTATTATACGTTTTCAAAAAAATATTTCTATTTAATATATCAAAAAAGAAATAAAGAAATTAAATTATGGTAGTTTTAAAAAAATATTAAAATTTTTAAAAAAATTAAGATAATTAATTAATTTTAATTCTAATTTTTAATTCACGTGATTTGATTAAAAGGGATAAGAAACAGTACTTAATTTTTAGTCGGTCAAAAAATACTTAATTTTCAATGAGTGACCTGGTTATGGGTCGTGACGCTAATTTATTAGTAATCAATTAGCCTCCACTAATAATTGACCTGTTCTTCATTATTCAACTTTTTATAACTTAAAATATTGCGCCCACAGATCGATCTTACTCACCTAAAATTCCAGGCTGATATTTAGAGTTTTTTTTTTTCGTGCTTGTAAATATTGAAATTCTATTGATTTTCTTTATTTCTTTGTTTTATTTTATTTTATTGTTTTGCAACTTATATCTGAAACACATAAATATCAAGAATCAAAACAAAGCATTTTTCTTTTTGTTGTGATATTTTCATCATTTATTATATTAGTTAATTTTTTATAAATAAATTACATAAACTTCCATCTTAATTTTTTGAGTTTTCACAATTGACTACCATTCCATAATTGTTCATAGGAAGTATATCATTTCGCAGATATGAACTAATGTGACATAACCGCTAGACTTTTTCTGATTAATTATATAGACAATAAATATTATTGTCTATAAATATGATGACCGTTTTCTCTTTTCAATCCACTTATATATTCATTTAAACCATGTTATTAGTTTATCAGAATATTCTTAAAATTTTTTTAAATTAAAGTGTAAAGCAAATCCCTTTTACATTATTCACGGATTACAGATTCTTCCTGTTATGATTTTGTTAAACTAGTACAAACGGATAACAATTGTCAAATCCCAAAATGATCTATCAAATAAAACAAATATTAATTTCTAAGATGACTGGAAGTTTATATTCGAGTCCTGAATATGAAGTTGCATTAAAAATTCATTGAAAAAACTTTGTCATGACTTTAAATACAAGGAAAAAAAGGTCTAAGACCATTGATTAAATTATTCACAATTTTCGTTATTACGTTGTCTTGTTGTCCCTCATTGACTTTATATTGGTTTTGCTTCTTGTGAATTTTTCATGATATTGAAAGATGGATTTTGAATATATTTACTTTTTCCTTTTGAAAAAATTGATTCAAAGCAACAGGTTAACACGTGGTAATCGTTAGGATAATAATTTAACATCTAAATTTGAATAATGCACATTAGCCTTTGGAAAAATGTCATTAAAAAATAAGGAGATTTTGAACCAAAGCCAGACGCCATGACTTGACTTGTCCTAAGTTATAAGGATTCCCTTTTGTGGAGAGTGAGATACCTATCACATAATTTCTTAATGGATCGTTTAGGATTTTAACAAGTCCAGATTTCATAACAAATATGCATGTTTCATTTTTTTTTTTTACTTGTGATTGAAAGAAAATAGTGTGTTGGAAGAGTTATTTTTTATTTGGGACCCAATAATATTCAAATCTAAGTGGATGATACATTATATGGTTGTGAGTTGTGACAAAAAAATCTGATATAAATTATTTGGATTTTGTCATTTTTATTTTTATTTTTAACTATGTTATCATAAAAATATGTTAAAAATTTAGAGTTATCATAGAATGAATTTTTTAAAATAAAATAAAATTTAAATCTCTTAGATAATCTAAATAAAATGTACGTTCCATTTATATATGAACATTATTTTTAGTCATAAAAGTACAAGCTGTTACCTCTTTATGAATATCATAGAAAATAAAAATCTTACATATTTGGCTGATTTTTATCATGTAAAATCTAATTTGTGTTCATAGAAGCTGTTACTTTAGTATAATATATTTAACATAACCATTGTTTTGTTAGCCCAAAGAGGACCTTGTGAATAACTGTTAATTTAACGTAAACATTGTCATTTTAAATTAGTTCTAGCAATTTAAATATGTCGAGATTGAAAAATTTGAGACTAAATTATTTGACCAATATTAAATATTAAGATAGTCAAAATGACTAGAAAGTTCTAATTTAACAAAAGTATCAATATTTTAATTATTGTATAAAAAATCAGTATATTGATTATACTTAGAAAAAGTCAATTAGTATTAATATATAATAAATAATTTATAATAAAACATTTTTTCATAAATTATAGATAATGCCACTTAATTTTCAAAATGTGTGCTACTTGATTTAACATACATGACATAACTCTACTAACAAGGTTCTTGAAAGATAATTATATTCTTTAAGTATATGGTCCAAAATTCAAATTTTGTGGTGTTGAATGTTTGTGAAGTTTTTTTTTTTTTGCCAACTAACGGTCATGCTGTTCAGGAGTGGAATTTCCTCCACACATCTCTGATTCTTGGTGTTGGTCCAAAAAAAAAATTGTTCGTTGCTTCTTGTCGTTTTCAGCTATCTTAGCTTTTAGTTTTAGTTGTTTTTTTCTTGATTTTGTTTTGTTGTATGTATCGAAATTTACGTATACGATACTGCCACGAATACCATACTGCCTTGACATTTAATATTTATATGCTTTTTGATCAGATTGTATAATAATTGTCATGATATTAATGAACATTCTTACATTTTTATTAAATAATATGATAAAAAATATATACAATTGTATCTACACAGTTTTTATTTTGGAATAAGTTATGCAAGCCAGCCTCCGTTTTATTTTTAAAATCTATATAATTCTTTTAAAACAAAAGACATATTAAATCTACCTCCGGTAAACTTTTTTTAAAATTATATAATTTTTATTTTATTTTTGAATATTGAACAAGATAAAAAAGGAAAATATCTGTGTAATTTCAGTAAAATTCAAGAAGGATTTGTATAATTCTTTTTTAATTTTATAGAGGTTTATATAAATTATAAATATAGAAAAAATATCAGCATAATTTTTATAACAATTTAAATAAAGTATTGTGATTTACCAAAAGGTAAAAAAATTAGTTATAATTTATTTTATAAAAACAAATGAAAATTTTTAAAAAATGAAAACGACAGTATTTTGTTTTTGTTTTCACGTAATTATTTGATATTTGATTCCGATTCCTTTCCGCCTTGCTTAATTTCTTTCATCGTTTTTGTGGTGAACTGGTGGTTCTGACTTGCCTCCTTATATTTCAAGGCAATATGTAGCATGGTATGCTGTTGCCATATGCTCACAACCACATTTGCATAAAAAGCGTGTTTTTTCTTTTCCTAAAAATAATACTTTCCAAAGTAACTTGGCTTAAAACATTAAAGTTAAGAATTTGGGGTGACTTATTTTACTCCTCAGCAAGTAACTTCTGGGACTTCTCAGCAAGTAACATTTAGGGCTGTGCATCTTCATTCGGGATCAATTTACACCGGACTACATCAGACTGAGCCTTGGGTAAGACTTAGGCTTGTGCTGACCCAACTCGATATATATATATATATATATTATATTTAATTTTTATTTTATTTTTCATGAATATTAAATAATTTTATATGATTTTTTAATATATCTTATGTAATAAGTTAATTTTATAATTATGATAATGACATTTTATTATTCTAATATTTAATTTTATTTTAAATTTTAAATTTATTTTTTAATTTAATATTATATAAAAGTAACAATGCATAACTGTCAAATATTTATAATTTTAATAAATATTATTTTTTTATACCAATATCATTTCCTACAGGAATATATTTTAGATAAAAGTAATTATATTTTTTTTATTAAGAAATTAAGTTAGTTTATTATCAATTTATCTATTTTTTATTACTTTTTTAATTTCCATTTGTATCGGGCTGGCCCTAACTCGGTATCGGTTTAGTCCTGGCTCGGTCAAGTACCGAGCCATCTAGGGTCAAGCCAGGCCATAGACAATTTTTTATGGCCCGGGGTGATCCGGGTTAGATATCGGGGCAAGGTGATACCCAAATTAGTGTAACATGTGAATATTCCTAGTAACTTCTTGGAGATATATTTCTTGATAAGTTAATTTTTTTGAGAAATTTATGCAAAATATGCTTAACTAATTTTTTATTTGCAATGAAGTTTAAATTATTTTTCAAATAAATATATTATATTTTAATATCAAATGACATAAGTATTTTTTTATTTTCAAAAATTTTTAAAAAAAATTAATGGTCTTTTTGAAAACTTACTACAAAACACTCAAAAAGTAGAACTTTTTAATATTTTGCTTGAGAAATACAACTTCTTAAAAAGCTTTATATTTTTAACTAATTAAATAAGAGTCATTTATCTCCTTTTCGAAAAGTTTAACTTCTCACTCTTACTTATCTCATAGAAAATGGCCTCTCACTTTTCCAATTAAAAAAATTTATACTTTTCACAATTATTGTAAATAATTCTACCTAACTTTTTAATACAATGATACAGCTATTGATAAGTCTTACTTTTTTTATTATTTTTTGGTAGCATTATTTTTTATTTCATGAAGGTCTAAACTTTGATCGTTTGAACTTATTTCAAGCAGCAAATCTTATACATTTAATAAAGTTATTATTTTAATAATACCAACTAGTTTTCAAAATTTATATTTGAGTCCTGACTAATTCAGATCAATATAAGTGTAAAATATTTTCTTAGTGGCAATTTTCTTTATATATAACACTTTATTGAAATGAGTACTTTGTTGAAGTCTTTGTGCATTTTCTATGACTTTTTTTAACCTAAGTATGATTATTCCAACTCGTTGGCATTTTAAGAATTAAAAGCATGTTTTCTTTGTCCAAAAGAAAAACACTTTTTCTCAATTAAGCGTGTGTACCTTGTTATTGCAAAATTCCTTTATCTTTAGGAAAAAATAACTCTTATTGGTATAAAATGAGAATGAAAATGAGTAGGAGAATGAAAATGAGATGGGAACGAGGCTTTGTGGAAACCTCTTTTTCTAACCCAAATCATATTTGATATATTTAATTAGAAACTAAGAAGATCTATTCTTTTTTCATAAAAGTGTTAGAATTATAATTTAAATTATTTATTAAGGATGATTTTATAAAATAATTTGTTTTCATAGAAAATCAAGCCCTTTTCTCGACTTTTTTTTTTACTAAATTATTTTATATAATCCTATGAAAGCAACTTTTCCAATAATTCACATTCCAACAAATCAAATATGGTTGGTTAGGAATCTCCTTTTCTATTTTTTTTTGACAAAAGTACACTTTTGATTCCACAATTTTATACTAAATTTCATTTTGATCTCTTAACTTTATTTTTTTTCTTTTTAATTCTTTAATTTTCAAAATATAATCAAATGTTTCCATATTACTAACATTATTAATTATGTTAATAGAAATGTTGACAACACATTATTTAATATTGACATGTCAATTTTTGCTGTCAAGTCATCAATATTTCTCATTAATTTTAGGTTTAAAATATTTTTTAATTAAATTAAAAAATTAAAAATAAATAATTACAAATAAAACTTCTAAACAAAACCTTAATCTTAGATTTTTTTTATCATGAAAAATAAGTTGGATAAATATGTAAGCATTTAGAAAATGCTTTGTTAGTATTTAAAAATTATTGATCAGTATTTTTTACTAATATAGTTAACCGTGTTAATTATTAAAAAAATTTTGATTACATTTTAAAAGCTAAAGGATTAAAAAGATATTAAATTAAATTAAATTACCAAAATGAAACTTATTGTAAAGTTAAGGGATTAAAAACATATTTTTATTTATTTTTTTAAGTATTTCCCCCGGAGAGGTACGATTAACGAATCATATAAAGGCTCAATGATATTTAAAGATTTAAAAATGATTTTTTTAAGAACTGAAGCCACCACTTTTGCTTGGATCTAAATTTGTTACTGGCATTTATCAAAACTATTACTAATTTAAAATAAAATAATAAATATAAAACATTCTTATAATATTTGATAGATCAAGTTATAATTTTACAAATAACTAATATTGATAGTAATGTTAAGAAGTTACAATAATATTTTTTATTTTCACAAAAAATTTGATTTTTAGAATATTTAAATAATATCAATTTATCTTACTGGTTCCTAATTCTCATTTTTTAACCATCTTTTAAGTTTTTCTTTTAAACAAAAAACCGTCTTTTAAGGTACAGATACCTTTTTAACCATTTCATAAAGGAACACGTCTCTAAACTTTCTTTAAAGTATGTTAGACCACACAGTGTTGAATCTTCTATAACAACCATTAATTTCAACAAACTCTGCTTTAACAATCTATATATTTTTACAATTATGATAATATAAAAATTTTAACAAAAAACATTATTTATAAGCCATAAATAATATAACTTACCTTTTTAGGTTTTTTACAATGTACGTATATTATATAATCCAAGCTAGTTATGGATATACCCGTTGTACCAACATTAAAAACTCTAATCATTTGAACACTTCTCATTTGATCCTAGCCAATAATTCTTAACGAAGTTTACTTTTGACCCTTGAAGCTCAGCCAAAGTCCAACCGAATAATTAGAAATATGAAAGTCTACTATTTGCCCTAGTTAGCTTCTTAAATTATTTAAATGAATTTTTCCTCTACTCAAATAATTTGTCAAATGGTATTATGCCACATAATTATGAATTACATTTAAAAAGAATTTTTTACGAAAAATTGAAACTTAAAAGATCAAATTAAAATGACAAATAAAATAAAAAATAAAAAATATCATTTTAATTTATTTATCTGAAAAATACACATATAAAAATTAACCTTTTTTTGTCAATTATAAATTAAAAGCTCAATATTTCAAGAGTTTGAAACATTATGGTGCCTGTGGCCAAAAAAAAAAAAGAAACATTATGTTGCCTTTACACGTATTAAAATTTATGACCATGTTTTAAAATAAAATTTAATTATAATAATTTAAATATTTAAAATAACAAAAATAATTTATTATTATTTCTTACGTACATTATAATTTTTATATATATTTTTTGAAAAGATTATTTTATTTTATCACTGCCGTGACAATGATCTAAAATGCCCGGCGAAATGCGAGTAAGGACAGATAGATCCACGTGATACCCGATGGCATTCGTTAATCATTTTAATATCCTAAAAGCGTAAGAGAGATTTCAGATTTAACAATTATAATATTCCGAAGTCCAATGCAATTGTATCAATAATTCAGTTTAGTCTGTCGAAAAAAAAATCAGTTCAGTCTTTCGAGCTTGTCTCGCCCTTCAATTTTTTTTAAATTCAATTCAATATATATATAAATTTATAAGAACTGCTATTTTAAATTAATTATAAATAATCCAGCTTATTTCAATTTCAAATTAATACAACATATAGGCCCTAGCTATTGTTATTTTAATTTAATTTATTGTAAAAAATCATATTTTTATTTGGAGGCCAACAAGGCCTTATTATTGAGAAAAACTATATTTGAAAACCTAAAATATTTATATTCATAATATCAAAATTTTAATTCATTAAAATTATAATTCGGTTCTAAATTTAAAATTTTGTTCATTGAATCAAAATACTTTAAATTTCAAAGTATTTATATAAATATATTTAATTTGGAATCATAAACTACAAAGTTCATAATGTTCCCTTATTATTTGTGGTAAAAAAAAAATAATGTTCCATTTATTATTAATGGAATGTTGACTTGGTAAAAAATAAAATGCAGTGTTGCATTTTTTTGGGGCCTGAATGGAGTGTTGAAATTCTCACCGACTAGAATTCTAATAATATTACTTTGTTCTCCCACCGTGATATTTTATTTTACATTTTAAGATTTTTTAGACACAATAATAAAATTATTAAATAATTTAGATTATCATAAAATTTAATAATATTTTAATAAAATATTCTTAAATTAAATGCTGAAAAATAATTTATATCTCATTTAATATTATTTTTAATAAAAAATAAAATAGTAAAAAAATAATTAATATTTTATTAATAATGTAGAGAGAGAATAAATTGAGACCTATTACTCTTTCCACCCATTTTATTTGCACAATTATGGCAATAAATTTGAAGTGGATATTTTTATTATAGTTTTTTTTGGTACATTGGATCAGCATATCCGTCCAATACAGAGAGTAAAACATTAAAACTAGATCCAGATGTACATTGGCAATTGGCAGAAACATTTAATGCTTACACCTATCTTTTGGCAAATAATTGATGTAATATTACACCTTTATTTTTCAAACTTTTTATGGATTTCTATAAAAAAAATAATAAATTACTTACCCAAAAGGCCAAAACACGAATGAATTAATGATTAAACATAAAAGGTAGGGTAGATTTTTGCTTGACCTGAAAGAGTAGGGTCGATTCAATGTTTACAGAAATATTAATATCAATATAAAATAATTAGCAAATCACATTACACACCAATTATACAAATAGTATCACTCATTTTTCAAATTTACTATAATATACAAGAAATATGTCTAATTTAATAAAAAAATTCTTTCCCCACTTGTTAATTTTTAATTCGGATTTCTTGCATTCACAACAACAAATGCATACCATAAAAAAATAATAATAAGCATAAAATAAATCCCTTACACGATTAACATATTCTATATCACTCTTCCTTCAAATGAATAAATACATGAATAAGATAGTAAGGATTTTTTTTCTTTTTTACTCTTCTCGCTAAATTACTATTTTAGATGTTTTATATCTTTAGTTATTATAACAATGAGCATGTAATTTAATTGGTTGAAAGTTGTGCTAATTGAAAAAATATTTCAATTTATTCATTAATGTTGATTCTTTGTTTCTTAAATTTTTTCTTGAATTTATAAAAATTATAATATAATTAATATTTTACATTAAATATTTGATTTAAGAATTTTAAATTTTAAAACCTTCAAGATGAAAAATTTAAACAATCTGAAAATTATAGTTTAAAATTTAAGTTGAATTTTAATTTAGAAAAATTTAGAAAAATTATAAAATAATAAGTATAATCTCGTATTATAAATATAAGGACTAAATTTATATAATTTTTTATATGCTTTTCATTTTATTTTTTAATTAAAATTTAATATATACACTTTTTAAATTTTCTTATATTTAAGACATTAACACTTTTAATATATAATTAATAATTAAATCTATAATATATTAAAAAAATCTACATGTGAGAATCTGATAACAAATAAATAGATATAGACACATATAAACATATTTAATTATAAATTTCAGTGTAAGAAACTGAGAATTTGTTTAGAAGTTAACCAGGGTTAAGCTGGGTGTTAGGTGGGTATGAGAGTGGGTTGGTAGACGATAGTTGAGTTCTGTGGCTGCTCCATCCCTCCCAAATCCAATATAACGCCTCGCCCTCTCTGCTGCCCATTTTCAGAATCTCTCTCTCTGTATCCCTCCTAACATAACTTCCAACTACTTCACACCCACCAACCCCTCCCCTCTCTGAGAGACTCTTTCTGCTTCCCCGCACTATTCATTTCCTCCTTCTCTCCTCCCTCGCTGTTACCAACCTCCTTCTTCCTCACCTACACTTCTCTCGTCGGAGCCTCTTCATTGTTGTTACATAGTTTTAATACCTTACCGCAAGCAGAACCACCATGTCCATGCAGCCTTCCACCTCCGTCAAGGCTATTTCGCCTTTCGATCTCATGTCTGCCATAATCAAGGGCAAGGTCGACCCCTCCAATGTCTCCTCCGAGGCTGCCGCTGAGGTTGCTTACATGCTTTTGGAGAATCGGGAGTTCGTCATGTTTTTGACTACTTCTGTCGCTGTTTTGATCGGCTGTGTCGTGGTCTTGTTATGGCGGAGATCTAACGGTCAGAAGCCCAAGCCCATTGAGTCTGTTAAGCCCATGATCATGAAGGAGCGGGAGGTTGAGCCGGATGATGGTAAGAAAAAGGTTACCATCTTCTTCGGTACGCAGACTGGTACAGCAGAAGGGTTTGCAAAGGTAGGCTCGGTCAATTTTGTGCATGATTAGTCAGCCTGAATGTGTTCAGGCTGTGAACTCTTGAGCTTCGTCTGATTCTGTTAAAAATTGGTTGGTTTGGCGTTGTGAGCAGGCGTTAGTTGAAGAGGCCAAAGCGCGGTACGAGAAGGCGACGTTTAAAGTCGTAGATTTGGTACTGTTAATTTTTCTGTAACTTAATTTTACAGTGGCCTCCTTTTTGTTATTACTTTTTAATTGGTGTTGGTTTATTTGGTATTTTTGACTTGATGCTTAAGTTTATGTTATTGATGACCAGGATGACTACGCGGCCGATGACGATGAGTACGAGGAAAAATTGAAGAAGGAGTCGCTGGCTTTTTTCTTTCTGGCTACGTAAGCTTTCGAGACTATTTCTAGCTTTATCTTTCTAGTTTTGTTTTTGGGAAGTTTTTCGTGGTAATTTGATCTACTGGCCATGGTATAGTTATGGTGATGGTGAACCAACGGACAATGCCGCAAGATTTTACAAATGGTTTACTGAGGTAGCTTTAATTTGAATTACAGTAGCTGCAGTTGAATTAATATTTTTCAGGGAAATGGAATTATATACTGACTACGTGGTCGTGATTTTAGGGGAAGGAGAGAGGAGAGTGGCTTCAAAATCTTCAGTATGGTGTGTTTGGCCTCGGTAACAGGCAGTATGAACATTTCAATAAGGTTTGCGTTGAACTACTTTAGCCTAGCATTTCAAGTTTTGAATCCCCAATTATGCTGTACTTAGTATTTGCTGTGCTGTGCATTATGCCTTATTGAATCAGGTGTCTAAGGTGGTTGATGAGATTCTTGCTGAGCAAGGTATTCTTTTGATTTTTCTCTGAAATCAAGCAAACATCAGTTTGTTTTGTATGATAATAAATAGTTTGACCCTGGGCATACGGGCATGCAATAGTTTTACGAATGGATAAATTTTGCCAAATACAATTTTTGTGTAAATGGTTAAAACTCATGCTGCTAAGAATGCATAGGGAACTACTTCCTCCCTTGCTCCTCACAAACTCCTCTGATCTCACCTGTCTTCTCTATTTGCAGGTGGGAATCGTCTTGTCCCATTGGGTCTTGGAGATGATGATCAATGCATAGAGGACGACTTCTCTGCATGGTAATGAAACATTTAATTGATTAGTTAATATTAATGTGTTATTCTGTTTCCATGCAGATATATAAGACCCTTCCATCCTCTGGCTAACAATTATTACTGCAGGAAAGAATTGGTTTGGCCAGAATTGGATCAATTGCTTAGAGACGAGGATGATAGAACTGTATCTACCCCTTACACTGCTGCTGTTTTGGAGTATCGGGTTGTTATTCATGGACCGGTAGATGAACATGTTGAGGAAAAGAGCTGGCATAATGCAAATGGTCATGCTGTTGTTGATGCTCAACATCCATGCAGGTATATCAGAGTAAAATCTTCAGTTGCAACTTGGGATCATGCCACACTGTAATCTAACATTCATTACTTGTTCCTCATGAAGATCTAATGTGGTTGTACGAAAGGAGCTTCATACTCCTGCATCAGATCGTTCTTGCACTCATTTAGAATTCGACATTTCTGGCTCTGGACTTGTGTAAGTACTTACGTATGGCCAAGTAATTGATACACACACTTATCTATTAATGTACTAACTCTTCTGTTGTACTTGTGTATGATTTATTTCACAGATATGAAACAGGGGATCATGTTGGTGTTTACTGTGAGAATTTAACTGAAACCGTTGAAGAGGCAGTTAGATTACTTGGTGTATCACCAGATACCTTTTTCTCCGTCCATACTGATAAAGAAGACGGGACACCACTTAGTGGAAGCTCCTTGCCACCTCCATTCCCTCCTTGCATCTTGAGAACAGCTCTGGCTCGATATGCGGATCTTTTGAGCTCACCCAAAAAGGTGCTTCTTTTGAGTAGGATGATTTTTAGTTTTGACCTTTTGTCACTTTTCTTTCTACAAATTTGCTTTATGTTCATTATTTATAATTATAATTCTCTTCATATATGTTCCAGTCTGTCTTACTTGCCTTAGCTGCCCATGCTTCTGATCCTTCTGAAGCCGAACGATTAAGATATCTTGCCTCACCCGCTGGAAAGGTTGTAATAAATTTATAGTTGGAAACTCTAACCTAGATTTTTGTGCTTACCTTTTTAATTTGGCTATTATTTTGATCTTTGCTTGTACAGGATGAATATGCAGAGTGGGTTATTGCAAATCAGCGAAGTGTCCTTGAGGTCATGGCTGAATTTCCATCGGCCAAACCACCACTTGGTGTCTTTTTTGCAGCAGTTGCTCCTCGCTTGCAGCCAAGATATTATTCAATATCATCGTCACCAAGGTTACATCCTTTCTTCTACTCCTGCATGGATATGTGTGACCACGTGGGAAAATTATGTTAGTGAGTGAAGAGCGAGTTGGAGAAATCTAAGTAGTTCATTTTATTCTTGCCTTTACCATGCATAACGAAAGAGAATTAGTGACTACATTTCAAGATATTTCCGAATAATAAATTTGTAGTATTTAAATGTTTTGATGATGTAGTTCATGACATATTTCTTGATAAACCTATTTAGCCCTTTCACATTTTGAAGATTCTTGAGTCAAAATCCAAGTCTGAACATTGGATGAATGGTGACGAAACAATTTCCTTATTCTAGAACTATATTTTCTGCATTTTGTAACATGCTAATGAAAAAAATATAGATTTATTTATTATATCTTATTGAATCTGTGCATCTAAATATCTAATAAGTTGCACTTGTGCAAAAATTGTCAACAGAATGGCTCCATCCAGAATCCATGTTACTTGTGCATTAGTTTATGACAAAATGCCCACGGGTAGGATTCACAAAGGAGTGTGTTCAACTTGGATGAAGGTAATCTATACACCTCCAGGATTATGTTTGCTTGAACTGGTTGAGTTGTAAAGCAGGATATAGTCACAGGAATCATTGGCTTGCAGATAGTTAGCTTTTTTTGCCATTACAGTTAGTTAAACTGAACTGCTCATCTCCTTTTTTTTTCAAAAATGGAAAGGAATTATAAAATTATGTAGAAGCCACAATGTCTTGAATCTACTGCTTATTTTGTATGTAGAACCACTTCTGACTAAGACTTTAACTTGTTTTATTGCTTGTTGTCCAGAATTCTGTTCCATTGGAGGAAAGCCAGGACTGCAGTTGGGCCCCTATCTTTGTCAGGCAGTCAAATTTCAAACTCCCTGCTGATGGTAAAGTGCCTATTATCATGATTGGGCCTGGCACTGGATTGGCTCCATTTAGGGGTTTCTTACAGGTTTGAACCAACTGACTCGCAATTCAATTGTTGAAATCATCTAACTGCCTAAGCCAGTTATTTATATTTTTGTGTTTTATTTTCACTTCAGGAAAGATTAGCACTGAAAGAAGCAGGAGCCGAACTTGGCACCTCCATATTATTCTTTGGATGCAGGAACCGTAAAATGGTGAGTTATCTATCCTTGATGCAGTTTCCTTACTTTTACAGAGGGTAGATCCAGGGGGTTGATGAGGAGGCCTTTAGCATATTTGATTATTCAACATACTAATTAGTAGTCTTCTTTTAAAGGACTTCATCTATGAAGATGAGTTGAACCACTTTGTCAATAGTGGTGCACTTACGGAGCTCATTGTCGCCTTCTCCCGTGAGGGACCCACCAAGGAATATGTGCAGCATAAGATGACAGAGATGGTATCTATCCTCTTTAACCTACCACCTTTCTCTCAAATAATTGTTTTGGTTTGCCCCAATTATCAATTAATGGTTTAACCATTCACTTAATCAATGCTCTGCTGTGTCTAGGCTTCGGATATTTGGAACTTGTTATCTCAGGGAGCTTACATTTATGTGTGTGGTGATGCCAAAGGCATGGCTAGGGATGTCCACCGCACTCTACACACGATTGTGCAAGAGCAGGTATGTTAATTGGAATTAATGCAGGGATTTTAGAATTACGTTTTAGTCATGACTTTTAGGTGGTTGTCAATTTGCTACTTGTTGCACTATATGAAGGGAAGTGGTTGATGACTAATGTTTGTGAAGAGACTGAGAATTGTATTATTGGTTGCCTACATACTTTGTGAATGAAATATGGGATGTTGATGTGTAACAACAAACGAGGGGTCATTGTGAGGGCATGTTGGCATACACGTCATCAAGGGTTAACATTGTCTTCCGTGTGAGCTAAGCCTCTCTCAAGTATAGACGTTACTTGAGAGTGACCTCTGAAGAAAGGCCACGCTCCTTTCTCTTTCATTATATATATGTGTGTGTGTGTGTTCTTGATCCCCAAGTCTTGTAATATTAACTGTGAATTCTCCATAGGTTGTTTCATTGCTTACTGATTGGAGATTATAAATTATTGAGCCTGGCTAATGAAGTTGTGGCTCTCTAAATATCAGGGTTCTCTGGATAGCTCTAAGGCAGAGAGCATGGTGAAGAACCTACAAATGAGTGGAAGGTATTTGCGTGATGTATGGTGATGACCTCTGAATATAAGGCAAGAAAAAGATGAAGATAATAAAAGCTTTGCGTAAATATGAGTTGTGGGTTGAAGTACGTGGAATGGAAGGGGGGGTATTTGCGACGCCCACTTTGAAGCCCTCAAAAGGGGGTCTGTACCAGTTGCCCTGGATTCTTTTTATACTATTTTTCGAATGTATTCTTTTTGTTTATTTAACTTATATAAATCTTGCTTTCCCAAAGTGGAGAAACTTATTATAATGTAAGCTCTAATTTTGTTGTTTATACCTATATTTTGCAAGTATTATGTTTTAGTTTCCTTGTATGAACCCATAGAAGGGTTCAGAGACCAATTGGTAATATTATTATTTGGTAGATTATATGACCAGTTTGTTTTGTTCGTTTACTAGTTAATTCTTATTCTTTCCCATGCTCAAATTTTAATTTTGGTGGGGATACAACTATTATTATTTATATTTTTAAATCTAAAACAAAGTGGCTAGGCATCCCATAAGTTTAACGAAAAAACATACATCCAAGTCTAACCATGAATTTGGTACTTTGGTGGCTGACTAATTGAACTACCCGCCCATCATGTGTTAGGATGGTAGATGGAAAGTCTTTCCAAATCTTTTCTTTTGTTTTTTTTTTTCCTATAATATTTCTTACACGAAAGACATTTAAAAATCATGACAATTTTTTACGGAAAAGTTACTTTTCCTCACGCCAAAATGTTACATCAATTCAAAATAACGTCTACGAAAAGTTACATTTCTTTATCTCAAAAAGTTTCATTAATTTAAAAAAATTACAACCAACCCCTAAACTTAGTCCCACTCCAAAAAAAAAAAATCCAATTATAAAATTTTGATAAATGGTAACTATTCTTCGCTTCTTTCATTTTTGAGCCGACCTAATTTGGATAAGCACTTAATTTGAAAACTGCAACAAGCACTCAATCTGCAGGCTGAGCCTTCAAAGAGAAATTTGTGACACAGTTGAAACTCGAAAGTAAGGTTGTCAAACTCGTTAGTTCAAACAAATTTGTAAAAATAAAGTAAATTTGTAACATAGATCCCTAGCGTAAACATATTACATTGCGACGATTGGACTGCATTGTGCTTCCAAAGTTGACTTTTTTTAAACGAGTATATTTTTTCATTGGTGTAAAAAATTTTAAAAATTAATTGTTTCCCTCAATTATATTTTAATATTATATGTATAAAGAGAGAGTCTGTGAAAGCACAGTACGTCTCTTGTAATGGAGTCGAGCAATTTAGAGAATGTGGGGTATAGTATTTACTTCATTGTCATCGGACTGTAATGTGTTGGAGTTTTTTTTTTTTGGCCAACTATTTAACTTCAATAAATGGTGATTCAGAAATACAAAATCCTGCAAATTGTTTGGAGCAATCCAAAAACCCACGTCTTCTTCTACCAATTTGGAGGGTAAATGAGGCACTTCATTCACCTTTTATGTTATTGGTGAACAACATTTGTTTAATTGTTTTCCATCCATATTTTAATTTAATTTAGTGTGCGGTGACCAAAGTTATCACTGGGGATTTCAAAATTATTATTGGTGCTTCCTAAAATTACCAATCTTACTTTTCAAATTAAAAATCTATTTTTTTGGTAATAACTGGAATACCAAATTATAATTTCAAGAATTAATAATAGTTTTAGTCATTCACAAAAATTTTTAATTTTTTTCAAAAATAGGAGGATATCAGTAATTTTATATGATTAATTTTTAAAATTTGAATTAGGAAATCTTTTTTCATTTCTCTTTAATTTTTTTTACTCCATGTACAATAAAAAAAGAATTAATAAAGTCAATGGCCTTATAGCCTAATGGCATATAAGCTTCCCTATAAATGGGAGATCACGGGTTGAATCCCTTGTAACCTCAAGCCATTAGTGCCTGTCCTTCTAAATAAAAAAAAAATAATAAAAAGTGAATTTTCTTAGAGAAGTATCTTGTAAGGAAGTAAACATATATCTAAAACACTAATAAATAAAAATAGCACTTCCACACTAATATTCAACATTCAATATATCAATATCAATATAAAATATTTAGCAAACCGAATTATTTGCTAATTCTAGAAAATATTTTTCAAGTCCATACACTCCAAATAAAATATTTGGAAGATGTCAGGTGAAATTCCTAACGCATAAAGATTTGGTTATTATACTGTGTCAAGTTGGAGTAATTGTTTTATTCTAAAGTAGCAATCATGGCAATTACTAATTGATCAGCATGTGCTTACCGACCCTATTATTTTAGTCTCTTTTTCAGCATTTGATTTGATCCATTCCTAATTTTTCAGTCAGAAATTAATGGGGATCGGCAGATTCGGGGCATTTGATTCCTGGATTGACCATTAAAAAAAAAAAAACTCCTCAGCAGAGGAAATAAGTCATTCAATAAATAAATATTTAAGAAAATGTTCATCAATTGCTGTAAAGTTGTTGCTGTTAAGATGTACTTAAAGGAACACAGAAAAGAAAATTACGTAATTATCATCAGAGACAAATAATTTTTCTTAAAATCAGTAGCAATGAAAATACTTGATTAAAATCACAAAATAATAACCTTCGTTTGGAAAGAGAGATATCTTACTATGTTTTTTTCTAGTACGCTTCCAAGGGTAGTATTGGTTTTTGAATCGAATTCTATACAGCACAAAAAGTCAAAATCATTCTTTTCGCCTGGTGATAAAATTATTCGAGTCAAATTATTTTGATTGAAATAGGTTGAAGAATAGTATTTCATCATAGCAAACAACTCCCCATCCCTTCCCTTTTTCCTCCACCTTCCTTTCAATTCCCTCCTACCAAACATTATTTTCACCCTCTGCTTCAAACTGCAAGTGCAACCGAAACTACACTACGAACCCAACAAACTTTCCTTCCACCAGTCTTTCTCTAATTTTTCGTTTGATTTGATTTGATGAGAGACGGAAGCACCTCATTCACCAGTCACTTGGTCGCCACATGAAATCTAAACCACATAAAGCTTGAGGCCACCGTCTTTCTGATTTTATTGCGTGGGTCCAAATCATCAATGTGTAGGCACATAATTGAAGTGAGCAAACAGACAGCCTCGACAATATAATCTGTCAAAATTGAAAATTGTTGATTCAAAAAGATCTTTTTTAGTTAATTTTAACTTAAATCAATGTAATATCTTTAATTTTTTCAGGTTCCATGCAACATTTAATTATATTTTAAGATGTCAAATGCTGATTTTTAATTCTAAATTTCATTTTGGTCTGTTAACTTTATTTTGTTTGATTTTAATTCTTTAATTTTTAAATATAATAAAAAATTCATATTACTGACACTGTGAACTATATTAACAAAAAATTTTGACATGTCAAGTTGTCAATTATTAATATTATTGTATATTCATTAACTTTAGATTTCAAATACTTTTAAATTAAATTTAAAAAATTTAAAAGTAAATAATTACAAATAACCAATTTCTAAACAAAACTGTAACCTTATAATTTTTTATCATTAAAAATGAGTTGGATAAAATTGTCAGCACAAAAAAATGTTTTTTCAATTTTTTTTTTTGGTTTTCATAACTAACAGTGTAAATAATGAGTAAACTTTTGCTTGTATTTTAAAAATTACAGGATTAGAAGGCAATTCAATAAGTTAATGCTCCAACATGAAATCTAATATAAATTGGAAAGACCAAAAACATACTTTTGCTTTTTTAAAATTATACACCAGTTTTATGATTAGACGTTTATTTAAAGAAATATATTGCAATCTCCCTTGGGTTAAATAAATATCTGGGTTCAATGTTCATAATTCACCCGAAAAAGAAAATCTTGGTTCATACATCGCCTATCCTATCGTGAAACAAACTGGGAAAGGAACCTCAGGCCGAAAAAAGAAAATGGAAGAAAGGAACCTAAAATTACTGGTTTGAAGGGGACAACTTTGTTAGTTTGTTTAAAAAAATTAAAAGCTAAATTAATTAATTACATCAATAATGATTAATAAATAAGGAATTTAACTTATGAACATGTTGATATACTTCTAAAAAAACTTGCTTTATAATATGAAAATAATAAATGAGATGATTGGAAGAAAAGAATATAAAAAATAGGAGGTCTAAATTAATGAGGCAGTGGCCCAAAAAAAAATTAATGAGACTCACTAAGGCGTGCTTAGTACATGACCTTTATTTATATGCCTTCAATTATTAAAGATTAACATCAGGAGTTCATTACAGTGGCATAAATAAGAACAGGCGCAGTATGAAATCTATGAAAAAAATTCCTTGAAAAAATCAAGGTATTAAAATTCAGATTAGTCATTGAGATATTTATTCAAAGTTTAATTATTGAACCGGAGTTGAAACATAATCAAACCAATATTAATAAAATTAATGTATTTTTAACTTTATAAGTTATATATATTAATAAACAATTAAAAAGTTGTTAATTAGGTTCATAACTTAATATTAAAATTTAAATAAGTTATTATTTATCTATAATCATATTTTGAATACAAAATAATTAACCAATTATTTATTATTACATTATTTTGTTAAGTAAATTTATTATTCTTGATAATTTTATATCATAATAATACTTATACAATATTATAATAACAATAAAAAATAAATTTATATATAAAATAATGTTATTTAGTATTAAAAATAATGTTATTTCATTTTTTTTAATAAAAATTAAAAAAAAATCAACTGGATCATAATCGGTTTCACCAATTTTCAATGGATTCCCAACAGTTCTAAACTCAGGCAATTCTTCCCCTATTCAAATTGAACTGGACACTGTCCTAGTTTTTGTACAATAAAAAAAATTCCTAAAATGTCATTCCTTTTAAAAGACATTCCTTTTAAAAGAGTGCAGAACATCAAAAGAATCAAGATATATCCGTACATATAATGTAATATCAATCAATCATCAATATATAATATAAAGAAAATGAAATCATATTATGCATTAGTCAAATAGTACAACTCGATCCTCGGGTCCATGTCCTTTTTCTTTTCTATTCAGGTGTATCCGTTTTTTTCTCATTTATTTATTCATTTTTTTTAAGATGAGATTCAGTTTTTTTCATTTTTTCAAGGTGAATCCCGTGTTCCTTTTTTTTCGTTGCCAAATTCAATCTTTTTTCATTCTAAATTCTTTTTTTATTCATTTTACATTAATTAATTAGCTTTAATTTTATTTTCTAAATCTATATTAATTTCAATTATTATTTAATATCAATTTTTTTTGGTAGAGGGAAAAATTAATGATAAATTTTTTTTTAAATTCAATATCTTTTTCCTCGCATTCCCTAGTGGGAGAAAAATCTAGTTTATAATACTTCTTGAAAAAGACATTTTTCAATCATTTTTTAAATTACACGGTCTAAAAATCTTTCAGAAGATATATCTTTACCATATTTATATGTTTACTTATTATTGACTTAATGCACTTTTACATTTCTCTTTATGCTGTTCTTTTTCACTAACAACTTTTCAGCCAAACAGAATCAAGAGCAAGCTCAAGGCCTGTCTGTCATTTGAAATATATCTGGAGATAAACTGATTTAATTGAAGAAATCCTTACCAACACAATCCTGGAAGGACAAGCAACATGGGAAAAACAATGCCCCAGTGAAATGCTTATCATCTTAAAAAGAAGCAACAGAACTAATATATATCACGGCAACAGCATTTCCACCTGCAGGGATCGACTCTCCCAAGTTCCAATGAATATATTTTCAAATTGAATAATTTTGAAGTAGGATTTTATAGATCACCAATAACTCATGCATCAACAGCTAAAAACCAAACCACAACAACCAAATCATAGGCATAATTTCAGCAGAATGGATTTGATCCAAATGACATGTATAGCTCTTTAGAGATCCTACAGAAACCCATGCCACAAACAACGGCATTATGTATAAAAAATTTTAAAAAGCCATCTAAGCAAGCACATTACATAATCTTTGAAACATAAAATGCCATCAGCCAACATGAGATTTACCCGACTCACAGCAACCATTTGTGCATTGTCAGCCAATTCACACAAGTACATCATTGATCCAAATCACTATATAAGCACAAACAATGCAACATTTGATTGAAGAGGGAAAAACGGAGTTCTGTTTAGGCCACAACGGCTATGCAATTTGGTCATTCTAGTCTTGTTCAGCTTCTTCAATTTCTTCATCCTCCGGTACTCCGCGCAGGTAGAGAACATTGTTGCATCTAGGAATGCACATAACGAAACAAGACTTAGTACTTCTGGTAATAAATTAATTTGGTGCTTTTCAAAGGGTCCAATATATACATATATTTGGTTTACAGATGCCGGTGTTCAATGTTTTGACTCGAGTTAGGTCCAAAACACAGGTAATACCAAAATGCCCATGCTCTGTAATTAAAGAGCTTTGGTACAACACAACATTCTGTCTCATTTTATTTTTATGGAGAACGTTACTCTTAAATCTTTGCCTAAAATTAATCATATAACTGCAATAAGGAGGGGAATAATGGGAAAGAGGATATGTGATATGGTAATTTTGAGCAATATGAAAGCAGATCAACAGCCTTCAAGGCAGCAATAACTTGGTTCTGTATCTATATAACATATAACAAGGTGTAAAATCCATACTGCATGGCTTCTGTCCCACAAAATAGGATTAAAAAGCAGAGAGAAACAACACTCAATCCGAGACCTTGACACCTTTACAACACAGTGAGATTCTATTTATACTCGCTAGCAAAACATGAAAGCCACTTGAAAATAGTACAATCAGGATAGGTACCTGATTAAAATTTCGCCTAAATTTCCAGTAAACTGTCCCTCTATGTACTCTTCTGTGTTGGCCAGCTGCAAATACGTTCACATAAAAAAAATGTTCATAGCTAATCCTATCCAAAAAAAAGTTTTAGTAGCTAAAATCTTGTTTTCATCTGTCACAATTACGCATAAATGTTGAAATTAATGAAGACTTTCTTAGAGTTTGTTTCATATGTCTAACAATTTGGTTAATTGAAATGGACAAAGAATTAGCAACTCTGATGTAAATGGACTACAAAGCATTCATAAGCCAGAAACTATCTACTATTGGGTCTGTATATACAAACTGTATGCATGCGCTCATCAAAGTTACCAGCAGTAGTTTTGAGCTTAAGTCAAAGTTCAAAATAACTAGATTTGGTTAATTATGACTTCTAAAAATTTTAGCAATAACCATAAAAACTGAAGCATGTGTTTTGAATATATTGGGGCAAAAAAAAAAAGAACACTTTATACCTTTACGTTTACCCTAATTACAACTTTAGTATAAGTTCAAAATTATACGATACACCTCCTAGACTTTCATAAAGAGGGAAAGCATTAATAGGCATTGAATTTTAACTTTTTTTCTCAAGTGATTAGTGCATACGCAGAAGGTAGACTAAACTTTATCTTAGTTACATCTGTAGTACATTGAGTTCAAAACCATTAAAGCAACCTCTTTTATGCTTAAACTCATAGGCTGCGACCTAATCAAATGCTTAAACATAAAAGAACAAAGAAAACAAGATATGAACCCAAGACAGCTCACAAGCTCAGACCTGAGTAAAAACCCCGAGCTCCAAATCATAATGGTCAAATTCTTCAATCTCCAATACATAAATGGAATTATCACATAAACTTGCACAACTGAACTTGAATTGACGAAAGAAAAAGGGCTTGAAAGTTGAGCAAGGATATAACTGAACCCATATAAACAAAATTGAAACTAGCTACCATTAATGGCATGGGGACTCTCCCCAAGCTTTAGGGTTCAAGAAAAGGATAGCAGCTTTAAAGATTTTGGAAGCTCTATACCATGTCTTTCCTGCAGCATTAAGAATTCAAGGGATTCTACAGCTATTTTCTTGAATCAAGTTTCTCTTGTAAAATAAAAGCCACTTTGAAATTGGGATTTGATCAAGACATGTATTTTTTTCTTCTAACAATTCCATTTTATTTGTCAATAAGCTGTCAATTTCAATTCTGTTTGACAAGCAATTGGCTCCATTTTTGCTTAAATTTCAGTCATTTTTTCCTTGCTCAATTCTAGTTCAGTTTTGATAACAGTGGCAATTTCAATTCTGTATTGAGGATTAAAACCCAGATCTCTAAGTTTAGGGTACAATCTGATTGTTAAGAATTTTCTAAGATCTACTTTCTGCTCTGGTTTTTGTTCAATGTTTAAGCCTTCAAGCAGGCCCCATATAAGTTTGAGTACAAGGAGGTGTTTTGAATTTCATATACTGAATTTGTAATAAGAGTAACTTTTGAGGACGTTGGGTACAGGGAGAATTTTTTATTCCTAGGTGCATCATTCTCCAAAATGTTCCTAAAATTGTTTCGTTCATTCAAAATATTCCCAAGAATATTTCAAGACATTCCTAGGCTGTTCCAGTGTCCTAGACTTTTAGAAAAATTCCATATCCACATATTATACCTTTTTGGATATTTTACATGCATATATAGCTGCTACATATTTTATAAAACTATCAACTGGCAATATGATTAAGCCTTATGCAGTAAAACAATATTGAAATGATAATGCAAATGTACATTCATTCATGTAATTGACGCACAATCTGACACAACAAAAGCTAAAAACAAAATACTTTATAAGACCACTTCAAGCTACTACCATAAACCACATAAAGTAGTTCTATGCACAAGAACAAACACCCAAGAGTTAATGTAGAAAACGCACCTGCAAGTTCATATAGGAATCAACTGAAACAAGAAAGCCTGAAAAGCAAAGTGAAGATTAAAATCCATCAAGTATTAGACCTAATGAATAAAATTATGAACCATAATTTTATTTGTAATGGAACAGGTGAGGTGAATCATTATGCCATCTGATAAAGACCATACCCTTATACTCCATCCCCCACTTTAATTTTACAATAACAGGCTTGCCAGTCAAATTGTTCAAGAAAGGCTTGGGATTAACTGGTATAGTCTGCAGTTGCAAGAAAAAATGCAATTAGAATACAAGGAAAGTTTAATAATATCACCTTAACCAAATGAATCAAGTAAAAAGTTAAAATTAAAAATGAAATAAATTTATAGATGCAATATGATGTGTCAATAGAATGTGAAGTTGGGTCAGTTAGGGTAGTTAATAACCAACCTAACTAGGGAATTAGTTGAGGTGTGATAGGGCCCCATGACCCTTGTCGACTTACAGTAGACAGAGAGAGAGAGCTAGGACAGTAGGAAGTAACGAGAATGTGCGAGAAACTGTAAGTGGGGAAATAGGGTGGTTACTACTTGTTAAACCACTATCAGTTATGTCCTTTCTTTTATAAATAGACATTGGGAATTAGGAGTAGGTAAATTTTGGGATTCACTTGTATAGTATTGGATATTCTCCTTTGGCTTTATTGATAGGCAGTGATAATACACATGATTTTGTGGACTTGCAGCAGATGAAGAAATTAAATTAGCCAATGGTGGAAGCAAAAGACAAAGAGGTGACATTTGCAGGAGATGGTGAATTGACAATACATGGCTTTTGTGAGGAATTTTGGTATGGCAGTGGCTTGAAGCAGCAGCCAAATTGGATCAAAATATTACATTATTACCACAGTTTAAAAATTTTATTTTAGTTTGTATAATGCATAACCAAGAAAAGTTTATGTGATGAGCAAGAGATTCTAAAACGTATTCTTAGCACATTTTGTGACGTGTAATCTACAATCCTAAGAAATAGCAACAATGTCACCAAAGAAAATATACTTGTTTGAGAATTTCATGTGGAAAATCTCATCCATCAAGTGGCACATTACACGACTTTGAAACAAAATTTGCAGCAGGTTGAACTTGGAGCTCATTAAGGTATAAGATCGAGCTTATAAAATATAAAATCAATTCAAGGTATGTCTAGTAATAATAGAATGAATGGAAGACTCCTTTAATAAAACTTGGATTCTATTCACAAACTGTGCTAGCAGCCGTTACCACGAATCAAAATAAGGCAAAACTCAGACGAAATTTGAAATGGACAACCAAGTCGTGTTAGTATTTAGGGCTAGTTGAAGAAAATTTCCACGTAAATATCCTGTGGAGCAATTTTTCAAACACATCAGAGCCCCACCAACGGGATGCGTAGAGGCCAATACCAAAAGCCCCATAGAATCCTAGAAGCAACTAAACGAAATGGCACCAGACATAATGAAAATGATAACTTTCCACGGAGTTCTCGACCAGGAGACATGATTAGAAAGTGTGCATCATGTGTATTTCCAGGTTGCTTCAATCGAAAATAATGATTACTATTTAGGAATGTACAGGAAATTGGAGAGAAGAAGATACTCACAGCCATCGTAGAGGAGGAGGAGGACGCGGCAACGCTTGGTAGACCTAAGGAGACCTGCCAGGAACTGCCAAGGGTTTTGGTTAGGGAGATTCTTAGGGTTTATTTGATGAAGAAATCGGAGGGTGTAGAACAAGCCACAGCACCCACCCAAAAGACTGAAAAGAAAACATTGAGATTTTCCTCTTATTACTTTTTTTTTTAATAAAAAACATTTTTTTATAATTATCTTGTAAATGATATTATTACCACAATTTTGAGGGCTAAATGAGAGCAAGCTTCACCAACCCGTTCTTTTTTTTTTTAATCCATAAAACTTTAATTCAAGACTTTGTTTAAGGATCATTCAATTTCTTACCACTCAATGTAATTTCAATTTTCATTAATGAAAGACATGTCATTCTTCTTTTTGAATCTCCATTCTTAGGCCTTATTTGATATTCCTAAGTATAAGAGAATAGAATGAAAGGATGAAAAAATAGTGTTGTTCCTGAGTTTGGTGTATTAAAATGAAATCAACATTGGATTCTAATAATGGAATTAAGGGGCCAAAAATATTCCAAATGTTAAAAGCATAGAATGGTACTATTTACATAATAATCATACATAAAATATTTGAAATACCCTCATGGATTATTTTTTTCATGCATAAACTTTTTGTTTTGGGTGATGTATTCTTACATAAAATTTTGTTCTAATAAAAACAAAAACTATTGTAGAAGGATGTATGAATAAAAACAAAAAACTATAGCCTTATTTATAAAATATAAAATACAAAATTTATAGCCTTATTTATAAGAGAGAATTAATTAGAAGAACAACGTAGTAAACTTATTTAGAGTAAGTAACTTCTCATAAAAAATGATGCAAGACTGATAAGGAATTACGCAAGATGATCAGAAAATTATCATTTCCCTAAATAAGTTCCTTGTATAGTCCCTATAATTAATTTTTTCTATTCATAAGTTATGAATAATATTACTAACATAAAATTTTGTACTAATGCAAGAAGAAATATATATTATTTTTTTTATCAAAATGACTAAAAAGGAAAAGATAATGTGATTGTAAAAATTAAATTATCTTTATATTATACTTATTATATTTATATTTTCATTATTTAATACTATTTTTTATATCATTTTTAAGTATGATCTCATATTCTTCCTTAATCATTTGGAAGTCATTGTTACAGTTACTTCTCGGACTATACAACTATTTAATTCAAAATATGATACAGTCAATCAATAGAATGATTGAGTGTTATTGTTTTATGACTTTTGATTTATTTTTTATTGTAAATAATTAATTAATTTTTCAAATTTAATATACTTTTTTAGGAAAAAAATTGTACCCCTATATTGTGTATGAGATTGAAGCCAGTTTTCTACAATTTGTAAACAGCTCAAGAGCATCAACAATGTTTCTGTTGCTCCAAATGGAAGTATGGGCTTGTGGCATACAATAGTATTTTATTAGTAATTTTCCTAAAAGGCGCGTATTTGAGTATTTTTTTAATATTTTAATTTTGAGAAATATGAATATTCGCCTCAGAACTTACGAGAAGGGCAAATCATCCATACCACCATGAGCATCAATATGTGATGAGGCAGAGGCACAAGGGAGCAATTACAAACTTTATGTCGAGGTTCATCTTAGAAAAGTACCTACAAAAATATTGAACTTAGTGAACCCATAATTGATGAATTGGATGAGAAATAAATGAACCACATAAAGAACACTCCTATGAACAACTCTCTGAAAAAAAAAAAAAAGAATTGATTCCACTTCTAACGAGTAAAAATGTTGTGAGTAGTCAGAAGTCACACATTCATAATAATTTTTCTCTATTTTTTTTATTAATTTTATTATTGTAACAACCCTAAATAAGAGTCTATATATTAAGAATGAGAGAAAGTATTTTATGTTGTATGAAATTATTAGATCATATTTCACATGATTATCACTTGCCATCTTATCACTACCAATTCTTCTTCTCTCTCTGTTTTTGATATTTTTTCATCTCCACTTAAATTAGTTGAAATTCAATATGACTATTAGATATTGAAAGATTGAATAAAAAAATTCTTTTCTTTTACTAGGACTACTGATTCTTCTTGCACAATTTGTGACCCCGAATCTTTCCCAAATCTCTAATATATGAAATGTTAATTTTAACTTGTATGTACCGTTATTTTTGTGTTATTGTAAATAGACACAAATGTTATGCCTTTTCTTGTTTTCCCTTTATGTCTCTTGTTTTTACATTGATCAAAATATACTATTTTACTCCCTTCCGATCAAAATATACCATTTTACTCCCTTCGGTTCAAAATATAAGAGATTTCTAATTATTTCACGCATATTAAGAAAAATTAGTTACACTCTTAAATTTTTCAAAAAAAAACTTAACATCTCATTTTTACCTTTATTAATTACCAAGAATTAAAGTTGTTTCCATTCTTTTTCATTATAAGTTACGAGACTGGTCATTAATGAATAGAGGAAAAAAAGATAAATTACTACTAAAAATTACATAACATCTTATATTATGGATCAAAGAAAGGTTCTAAAAAACCCCTTATATTTTGAACCGGAGGAAGTATTTACTAAGAAAACATGACAAGTAAAAAAGATTGCCCGTGCTAGGTCAATAGTAGAAAGTCATGTTGGTATGAGGATATTGTTCTTCCCATGTATGTTACAAGTTCAAGACAATAGGACTAACAAAAAGATTGCCTACAGGGGAAATGTGGGCTCAGCCTGTTAGGTTGGCTGATCACCCAAAAAATGAGTGAATTGGTTGATATACATTTTTGTTTTTTTTAAAATACAGTCCTATTTCACCAAATGTTGCAATAAAATTGGGATGAAATAGAGTATAATAGGTAGATAGATGAAATGAGAAGATGAAGCGCAACACACTGAAATTTATCCTAGTTTAGCTCAAACTGCTTGGCATACGTTCAGTACTCAAACCACCACTTGAAATTTTCTATTATATCCCACAAGTTTAATCCGGGCACTTGTGAAGTTTTAGTACATCACACAAGTTTCATTAAGCAATTGTGAAGCCATTCTCCTTACACTCTTACAAGATGTGTAATTCCCTTAGTATTTCTCTCAAGGTATTAAAAACCGGACCGGTTATTGAACCGGATGAGGCAACGGTTCAAGGTTCAATGGTCAGACCGGTTATGAATAAATTAATATATTTTTAATAATATAGTCAATTGATATTCCATTTTCATATTATTTGTTAGGTAAACTTACCATTATTAATCATTATGTATCATAATAATACTTATAACATATTATAATATAGAAAGAAAAAAATTAATACTAAAAATAATACTACTCAGTATTAAAAATAATGTTATTTTATTTTTAAAAAAAATCGGGACCGGTTCAACCCGATTTTGTACCGGTTTTATACCAATTTTTGACCTATTTGACCGGTTCCCATCGGTTCTGATCCTTCCCGATTTCCAGCTACTACTGAACCAGACCAGGGGCCGGTTCCCAGTCGGATCGATTGAACCAGCCTGTCCGGTCCAATTTTTTATACAATGGTTTCTCCACACTAAGATTTTACAAAAAAAATTATAGAAGAAGGATTACAGAATTGAACTCTTTTTAAGAGTGGATAATACATTGAAACTTACTTTAATGAGGTAGGTTTAGCTTTAAATGCTCATATAGAATGATTTAATTCATTGTAGCAGTATTTTAGCACATAACTCATTTAAATTTGTTATCCATAAGTTCAAATGAAATTTTATTTATAGATTTATAACTTAACTAGTCGTTAGACACAATAACTATTCATCAGACACAAGTTTTAGCCATTATTATGTAAAAGGAGCCGTTCAATAACCACATTAAATATATCTGATATATCAATATTTGAATTTTAGGGATCAATAGATGAATTTCGCAAAGTCAGCATAGTTATGTGTTTAACGTTGGATTTCAAAATTTATCTATTATTGAGTGATATTTGAATTTTGAGTTTACAAAAGATACCCCATATTAGTTTGTGTGAAAATTTTCATATTAGAAGTATGTGTGCTGGGTTTGAATAGTTACTTCAAGTTTTTAAAATACACTTCGAAATTCAAATTTCAGATACTGAAATTTGCCTATCAGAAGCATGTTAATATGACACAAGTTTTTACTTTGAAATTTGCACTTTAAAACTCAAAGTTTGTATATCATAAACTGCAATTTTGAACGCACTTTAAACTTCATTAACAGTCAAATTTTAACTAAATTTCATGTGAATTTTATACATTTTTACTAACTATACTTGACTCGAAATTCAAATTTCAGAAACAAACTTCGTCAATCAGAAATAAAACCTTTATAATTTCAAATTTCAACAAATAAAGTATGAATTTTACACAAAATAAATATAAGTCAAATAGTAAATTTTGTCTATTAGTCAATATACTTTAATTATAACACATGCTAACATTCAGATTTACTTAATCTAATTCATTTAAAACATATGGTAACAAGATTAAGTAAATTTTAAAAATTAAACCACCTTAAGATTTAAGTGAAAACAAAACATATCTAATAGTTAGGTCTTCAAAAGTTAAGCTCTACTTTTACTTGATCATTCAATTCTTGGTATGCTCCATTCTGATTTTCAATAGTTTGAGCATCCTTTTTCTTTTTCTTATTTGAGAAAGACATAATGTTGATTTTCCTTTTTATATTCTAATACTCACTTTTTTTTTTACAATCCTATATTTAATGTATTACACTTGTAAATTAAGTAGTTAATCTAATTTATATATTCAACCTGCATTATAAAATATGGAAATACAGTAGATATATTAGTATATAATATGATATATCAATTATAAACATAATTAAACATATACTAATAAATATTTTACTTCTTTTAGGAATAAAATATATGTTAAATAAATATGATGCATTTATTTTTTATTATTTTATATTTATTATCATTAAAACTTATATTATATTAATTATAATATAATCCGATAGGTTGACCCGCTTAACTGGAAAAATATGAGAGCACTTAGGACTGTAACATTTGCAACCATTTAAAAACGGGCTGATCATGGCTCAACCCATCCAACCATTGGTTAAGTGAGCTAGCCCGCTTGAAAGATTTTAATGCCTTTTGCATAACGGGCCAATTCGAAAATTGAAACATTGCTGTAGACTGTTGAAAGTCCACGGATTGTTGGATCACATCAGCTTTAAAGGAGCCCCATTTAAAGTCTGTCGCAACATTTTTATTTGGTTATCCATTGCCAAGCTATTCACTAGATTTTGTTTACCAATCAACGAACTACTCTCAGTACTCAAGGCCACTAAACCCATTAGCTAAACTTAGTGATCTGTTGGTAGTTGTTTCCCCACTTTCTCCATTTCCTACTTCGCCAAATAATTACATCTTACTTGTTAGCGCTGTTCTTTTTCTTCTTCTTTTTTTTTTTTGTTAAAAATTAGATTATTTTTATGATTTTTTATGTGGGTTGAAAAAATCCCAACTCAATATTTCTTTATGTGATTATTTTTATGATTTTTTATTTGAGTTTGAACTGCGTTCTTTATTTAGGTAAGTCTATGTAAGGGTGTTCAAAACCGATTATATCAAATCAAATAAACACAAACTGATCACAACCGAATTGAAATAAGGTTTATCTTGGTTTTTGTTATTCTGGAATTGACTTGGTTTGGTTTGGTTCTGTTTTAGGCCTTTGGAATCTGAATCAAATCAAATCAAACCTATTATACTATTTTATTTTTTTAAATTGAAATGCTATATTTATTTAATGCATTTTCTTTTTATATTACTCATTAATACAAGTCTTTTGAGGAAAAAAGGTTCATAAATAAGATTACAAGATATTTATTAGTTTGAGAGAAATAATTTAGATAAGTGTAGTATTATAATTAATTATATAAATTTATCAATAAATAAATAAAATATAAAAAAATTTTTACATAAAATATTTATAATTTAATAAAATATTTAGATATAATTTGTATTTGTAAAATATTTATATAAAACTTATTTAATTCAATTTTTGAAAAAATTGATAAATTTTTTTAAAAAAATCAATTTAATATAATTTAAATCAAATTAAACTGAACCAAATTGAAGTTAGAATCGAATCAAAACGATTAAAAGTTAAATCGAAAAGGTTTCAAGAGATGTCAAATTGATTTGTTTGATTCGATTTGATTTTTAGCTAAAACTAAAGCAAATCGAGCCTTTGAATATTTTTAAGGCTTAACTCTATTAAATTTTATTTGTTAAAAAAAAAAAGAGTTATTACAATTTGTGAAGGCTGCAAGCTGTTCGGCTATTGCGGCGACCTCGGCTCGCCACCCCACACACGCAGAGCTCATGCACTCTTTCAATTTTCAATATTGGGCCTCTCCTTCGTTCCTTTACTATTACTTCTTCCTTCTTCTTCAAGCATTCATCTTTTGGCCATCCCAATGCAAATCCTATTCTTCAACCATCTTCCCTTACCAAGTTCTTGTAATTAAATATATTGGTTTCATGGTTACCTAGTCCAATGTAAAAAATAATGGCAAATAATCCTGAAATGAGAAATATTTAGAAACACCTTGTCTTTTGCATTCACAAGCAAAACATACCGACCTTCTATCCAGCTAGTCCTCTCCCTTCTATCACTCCCCACTTGCCTCCCTTAATTATCTCTTTCTCAATTATCATTTTCTTAATAATTATATTTACGCACTCTCTCTCTTAATCAATGTCCATATAAAACAAGGGAGCAGTTTTAATTAATCGATCACTTTCCATCCTATTCATATCAGCAATCTCTGAATATTTTTACCAAAAAGAGCAAGGAGTTGAAAATGAACAGTTTTGACGAACATAGAAGGCAACAGCGAAGCTGGAGGCTCAATAACACTAAGGGCAGTGCAACTTCGAGTTCTTTTTCTCTAGCTTTCTTCGGCAGTTCAAGCCAATTGAGAAGGCGCGATGAAGACGACGACGACGACGATGATGATCTGGTGTCCGGAGTGGTCCCTGCAGTGACGGTGGTACTGGAGGGCCGTTCAATCTGCCACCGCATCAGCCTCCACAAGCATGGGAGCTACCAGAGTCTCGCCAAGGCTCTAAGACAGATGTTCGTGGAGGATAATGAAGAAGATGAAGTTAGTGCTGGTGATGGTGATGGAGATGATGATAGTATTGATCTCTCCAACGCAATTCCTGGCCACATGGTTGCTTATGAGGATATAGAGAATGATCTTCTTCTTGCTGGTGACCTTCACTGGAAGTAATTAACTCTCTCACTCTCTCTAGAAATTTTTTGTCCCTATTAAAGATTTCAAGTACATACATCATTTGGGTGGATCATAACATGAGTCCTGTTTCCCTGTACGGCGTGAAACCATGTGAGGAGTAAGCGTCCATTCACAGTTTATTGTGTCTCTCTTTTTTTTAATTTTATAAAAGAAAAAACTCTCTCCTCCCTCACAAAACTCACGCTTACTGTGCGTGAATTTTGCAATCTGGTCATTCACTTGTTTATCTAACACACTTAACATTTTGTAACACACTTTTCAGTAAATAGTGTACATAAAACTTATTTGGAGTTGTGTGTATGTGTGTGTGATGCGTAGAAATTTAATAAATTATAATTTTGCCTATAAATCTCACAGCTAAATTGAATTTAAACTTCTTCTAGCATAACTGATGAAAGAAAAGAGAAAGAGAGGGAGCAATTAGACCCACATCTATCACTGGGAGATGAATTCGCCCTCCTCGCTCTCAGTCACTAGAGGGATCTTTTCACAGTTAAATACTTATTTTAAAGAATCTTCATCAATTTATTATAAAATTTATCCTTTTATATATATATATATATCTAAGAATTTCTAGCTTATATATATATATATGCATGTATCTTTTGTAACAAGTGCAATTGTTTGATAATTTTTCTTTACTTTTTATGTTTTTCCAAAGTTGATCATGCTTTTTCATAACAGGAATTAAGTTACTCAAATATTGTGCGGACTTTGGGAATATGATTTCTTTTCTAAGAGTTCTTATGTGGTAGAGTATTTCGTAGAATCGATATTTTTTTATGAATAAATATGTATTTGCATGTCTATTTAGGGATTTTGTACGTGTGGCGAAGAGAATTAGGATACTGCCAGCCAAGAAGAACACAAGAGCAGCCTGATAGCAGAGACACAGTTTGTTATAACAAATTAGAGTAAAAAGATTAGAATCGAAAATTTCTTATATTTGGATTCAATTGCAGTCATAGTTTTTTTTTTGTCCTTTGTGTTAGACATGTTTTCTTAATGGTCATAATGTTTGCATGGTATGTTCATAATATTTTGATGTTTCTAATGTTTTTGTTCAATATTTATTTTCATTTTTATTTATGCAAATTATTTTTTTTTCTTCGCTTTCAACTAGTATGTTAGAACTAATAGCTAAATTAATGTCCCGTTTCTCACGCGATCTATGATGCATGAGTATTTATTAGCATTACATTAGTTACACTAGTTATTTATTATACATAAGTATAAAACTATAAGAAGAATTTTGTCCAAAATTATTATAAAAACTTTCATTAGTGTTTATTTAACAAATTTTGTATTTTAATCACATGAAAACAAATTGAAGTTATAATTACAAGCGTTTGGAATGCAATAGTCGAAATATCTGACTATATATAAAATAATTTACACAAACTTATCAGAGTTAATAAATTTTGAACTGGAAGTTACAAATAAACCCATGTAAATATGGAAACCATATGCGTTGGCTTATATATTGGTCCAATGGGCATATTTTAGACAACCACCGATAGCACAGCAGGCACATGGATAGGGAGGAATTTTGTTGTTTTTAGACAACCTTTGACAGGCTGTAGACAAATCTTAACCGCTGATAGGGAGGAGGAGACTCTCTCTCTCTCTCCCTGAAAAAGTTCATATCCGTAGACTAAGTACTAACATATGTCTCCATTTTTTTTTACCCAAAACATATTGTGTCAAAGCATATAGTAACATTTTTTCCAACGATCTACTTATCCTGAGTCAAAAGTAAGATCTTTAGACCCTTCAACCAGCGTTTAACATATAGCAATTTTTCATAATCATTATCCCATCAACCATCATTAATAATTAATAAATACTATAAATTGGAATTCCATGAAGTGTATCACACGCCATCTGTATCGCTACATGAAGCCTCTCCACAGCCATTGTTGCTCCAGCAAGTAGAGCAGCTAAAATTGGTCAATCTCAAATTTAATCATGTTTCGTTTCATGAGAGAAACATACTAACAAAAAATTAAGGGCTCCAAGTCTCTCAGGTTGAGTCTGGCAGCAGTAAGATTATTTCCAGGAATATTCCGGTGTGTGTGTGTGTGTGTGTGTGTGTGTGTGTATAAAACAATGTATATGACATTCTACGGGAAATGATCAAATCTGTCATCAATTTCGTTCGAAAATGCAGCTTTCTGTCTGCGGTAAGTGGAGATCAGAGTTCAGTTTCCACTGTCTTCAAATGGAGGCAAGCCCCAATCACTAGGCTTGAAATCCAACAATGTGTTCAAAACTTGGTCTGCTGCATCATGAAAGGATTTGTCTAGCCTTGGATCTGGAACCATAACAACAGTCCTGCATGACATATATATAATTGAAAGAATTAAAACTAGGAGCATGAAAAAGGAAGTTACTTCCATTATATAATTTATCTATGCTTAATAAAGTATTCAATGTAGAGATGAAACATCCTTTATTTGTTAGTGTCTACACAACACAATCGTAAAAGCTTGGTTGGCAATCAATCCTTTGGGCTCAGGGATCTAAAGTACATGGGTCTTTAAGATGCACAAAATCATATTAAAATGTTACGTGGGTCAATATCTTAATACCCAGGGAGCACATCAAATGCCTTCTGGCTTGACATCAAAACCAGATAACTCATCGCTTTCTTTGGCTTCTCTATTTCTCTTTATTCCAGATTTATTTTCTTTTCAAAAAATATTGTTTGCTCAAACACCAGTAAGAACCAACGCTTTGATCTTATTACCCTCCATCCATTGTACATTGTGATTTATGACAAATAAGCAATCTGTGATGACCCAACTTAACATTCTAGATCTGTTTGACTTATTAAACTGTATTTACTATTTAGGCCTCTTATTCACAGTGACTATCATAGAATAGAATATCAAGAAAATCAATCAGCCATAAAACTCCAAAAATTAGAGCCTATATGAGCTAATCAGAGTCTACAATCCAACAAGAGCGCACTAAAAAGTTTATATTATTTTTGTAAAAAATTAATGTATAAGTTAGACAAACTCCATGAACATGCTGATAAAGGAATCAGGCCCCCAACTTCCAATATTCATAGTTTTCTTTTTGGCCAAAAGATTCTCTCTTGTCCAGGAGAGATCCGTTGGAGAATGAGAGATTGGGGGGGGCCGCCGGCCTCGCTTCACATCCCATGTCTCGTACTCTCTTTCACACATCCTCTCATGGCACTTTTTCCCCCACCTTAGGCTGACACTTAACAGAATCAGAATGTGGTACATAATATTTTTAGTTATATAATAATATAATGCATGTAAGGAAGAGAGTGCCACTTCATATAAATGTTAAAGATGCATTTTGACATATCTGACTGGACTCTGGAAGCACAAATTTTTTTCTTCAAAAAACAGGAAGAACAACTTATCTAAATATAGAAAGTGAAGATTTCATCTAGCTCAAGCACTGATACCTTGTTACATTTGTATACACCATGCAATTAATAATGGAGGATATGTATTGACCGTAAAGGATAATGGAGGTCAATGTGAAAATGAAAGATCTAGCAACCAACATATCTGACCATTCTACCAAAATTTGCCCTCAGCACATTTTAGAAAATATAATCTGCTAATGCTACATTGAAATATCATATAATCCACTTACATCCCAGCATTTTTTGCTGCAAGGACTCCAGAGGGCGCATCTTCAAAAACAAGAATTTGACAGGGATCTACTGGTCCTCCCTGTTGACCATCACCATTACTTACAACATCACTATACATGATTTCAAATTCAACAAACCAACTTCAAAACAAAATAATTGATAAAATACACCCAAATCCAAACTCAAAGGATGTAAAGGAAATGCTTGTTCAATCCTTAAATCAGCAGATAGTTTGTCAGCAACGAACTATGTGACATTCATAAGATGGGGGTATACCTCAAATCTCTTGGCAGCAGTCAGGAATACATCCGGAGATGGTTTCCCTTGTTTAACTTCAGGGTCATCCCCAAGAACAAAATGATGCATCAAAGAAAAGACTTCACCATGTCTTTGTGTTTTCAATTCAAAATGTCGCCTGTGAGATCTGTAATAATAGCGTCAATACAAATTTACTTCAAACTTTTATACTTCTTCTTCTTCCTTTTTTTTAAAAAAAAAATTGAGTGAGTGAACAGTACCCAGTTGCCAAGCAAATTGGAACTCCTTTGGCATGTAGATGCCTGAGCAACCTGCTAGCCCCTGAAAACAGGACACCACAATAAGAAATGAGATAGTGTGTATGAAACAGAAATTGGCACATTTACGTATTTCAAACTACTCAGTCCTCAGGGTTGGCCAAAATAGGGAAACTAAAATTGAACAAGCTGGTTACTGATGAGTATTCCATGCCAAGAGTCCAACATTATTATATTTCAGAAAGCAGGTTTCCAACTCATACCAACCAAACGGGCACAGGCATTTCAAGAAGCAACCTTAAAATGGACAAAACAATCCTTAAGTCAAGAATTTATGTTCAACGTCAGCAGTAATAGGCTGAGGTCTCTACCCTCAAGCAAGTAGCGACTGAAGCAGGGTAGGAATCTTTTCAACTAGGTATCATGTAGTTCAAAGTTCAGATTGAGATTCAAATTTTCCTGAAGTGTAATGACAAGATTGAAGATGCTTAAGATGTTGTTACACATATGTGTGCCTACAGATAACTTAGCAATAATTTTTCTCCCGCACAAAAAGTTGCAGGATGCAGACATTAAACAAGGAATTCTCAACAAATTTTAATGATTAACTATACATGGTGAAATTCAATTAAAAACCTTTGTATAACTACTTCATTCGATGGGGACCACATCTAAAGGGCCAAAGAAAAAAAGAAATAAATTTAACATGGGTTACCAATTCCATTTCTCAATACCTGGCATAAGCTCACTTGATGGAAACAATTTCTTCAGCATCTCTTCTCTTTCTACAAGAAATTGCTCAGCACTAAGAGAATCACTAATTCCAGTCTCTTCAACAAAGACCTTAGCAGCTTCTGTTGCTTTCTTTCCCATCATCTTTGCCTTCAGAGACCAATCAAAGCTTTTATTGTATCTTGCAAGTATAATTTCCTGAACTTCAGTATAGAATTTCTCTGTGTCTGCAGAAGCACATGAAATCCAACCATCATCTTGGGATTCAAGCATAATTTAATACTCAACAAGACTATTATAGAGCAAGCTTGACTGTTATCACCAATACATGCATCATAAATCGATATTTGCCACCATATTCTTAATCCAAATCCCAATACATGCATTATAAATCTTATGAAGTCTATCAAGCAAAAAAAGAACCAATCAACAGCGTGGAGGATTAGATATGATGGGCATCTTCAACGTTTTTTAAGATGCTTGAAATCGTAACTGGTTTCATGCCTTCCATAAACCTGGGAAGTTGTAACTCATGAGATATTAGTATCACCCAAACAGTTATGAGCAAGAAGAGTTGGATCAAAGAATAAGTATGTTCACATTCATGATTCATCATACGGGAACAAGGTGATGGGATTGGAAGTATTACTAAGAGATTAAGTTGCCCCAGTCTCTGCTAGCCTCACAAACTGGAAGTTCAGAGAGACTAAAAGGTTCCTGATAAGAGATTAAGATTGGCTTCAAAGCCAATATTGGGTAATGCAGGATACGCACCACTAAAGAAGTATGCTGAACGACCGAATACTACGCTCAAATCCTGAAAGTTGAAGCTAAACCGTTGGACAGAGGTTAATTCAAAATATTTTGCACAGTATGAGGAAGGCCGTTCGGTAATTTTACGCAATGTACACATCGTTTGTGTTTAATCCTTGAAGTACAGAATCCTAAACTGAAACAAAGTAATAGTTGTCCGATTTCGAAGTGCAGAAGGTTAAATGGACTAAAACGGAGCAGGAAGGAATTCAGTATCGAATTGGTTAGAGATGAATTACCGAGCAAAAGACCATCCATGTCGAAGATGACGTGGGTGATGGGTCCTCTGCCTGAGAGGGCGCCAGAGGGATCGACCATTTTGCTGTGGTTTCGAATTTCACGGCGTTCACGCAAAGAAACGCAGATCTGCGGGATAATAGAGGGATTCAAAGAAGCCTTGTTACCGACCAAGGACCCTGTGCCGGAGCATGAAAAGGCGTGCCGGAGACTGGAGATTCCCTTCCCAAGCATTTTGCTTTTTTTCCACCAGATAAAAATAAAAATTTTCTTTTTTTTTTTTGGGTAGAAATAAAAATAAAAAATGTTAATTATAGTATGATGAGAGTAGAAATAGAAAATAAAAAGAAGACAAAAATTTAGTTTTAATCTTTTAACTTGTACTTTGTATTAAATTTTAATTTAGTCCTATAGCTTTAAACTATTTTCTTTTAATCTTTATGATAAAATTATTTTAAGCTAACTTATTATCTATTTATTAGTGTTAAAAAAATAGATAAGACTAACCGATTGGACTGGTTGGATAGAGAATTGGTACCAAGTTTGGTTTGCACATAGAAGTCAACTAGTCATTCTAAGAATAAGTGAAAAACTGGTCAAACTAATATTAAACCAGTATAAAAACTAGTTGAACTAGTCGATTTTTTAATTTTTAATTTTTTTAATTTATTTTTAAGATAAAATAATATTATTTTTAATACTAAGCAGTATTTTTTATATAAATTTTTATATTATAATATTGTATAAGTATTATTATGATATATAATTATTAATAATGATAAATTCACTTAATAAATAATATGAAAATAGAATATTAATTAATTATTTTAAATTCAAAATATAATTATAGATAAATATTAATTTATTTAGATTTTAATATTAGATTATGAAACTTATTAATAATATTTTAATTTTTTATATAATAAATAAAATTAAAAATTTATTAAATTTATTATCGCCAATTTAATTTTAGAAGCTAAACCATAATTTAACAATTAAATATTGAATTAGTACGTTGTTTTAATTTTTTGAACCTTGCTATTTATTATTATTTTTATGTCCACCCATTTATTTCTCCCATCACTTGAAAGAAAGAAAAACTTGTAGTTCTTAGGCTCTCTACTTCTGTAAGCTTGTCGACGGTACTTGATCCTTGGCGTGACCTGCACAGCTACCATCTTAATGGAGGAAGGAGGCCGCAAAAGAGGAAGACACAATGTTCACTATCAATAGAACTCCAAATCTTGCTAGTTAAATGAGTCTTTCAAATGTTTAACTGAAGAGATATTATTCAAGAATATGTATTCCGATCAAGTTTGTGTGTTTTTCGAAGTCATTGGTTAGATTTGGCTAAAAAAGAATTTATTGGTTCGAAATGTAGGGCATGCTCTTATCTTTAAAGAAGAAAAAAAATAGAAAATATTTGTCCATCCTCTAATATAAATAACATCACCTGAGTCATTTATTAAAAATTGCAGCAGATCGATTGACTCGATGGGAATTAGTGCCAAGTTTGGTCTGGTAGAAGGGTTGAATCAGACAATTTCAAAATCAGTGAGAATCGGTAAAAAATCGATGGAACCAGCTATAAAATGGATCAAAATTGGTTTGAATCAATTATAATTTTTTTAATTTTTAAGATAAAATAATATTATTTTTTTTATTAAATAATATTATTTTTTATATAAATTTTTCCCACATTATAATGTTGTATAACTATCATTATAATGCATAATTAATAATAATAAAAAATTTATTTAATAAATAATATGAAAATAAATTTTTATTTGACTATTTTGAATTTAAAATATGATTATGAATGGATATTAATTTATTTAAATTTTAATATTAGATTATAAAACTTATTAATTATTTTTTTGAAATAATATATGACATATAAAATAAACAAATCATTAATTTTACTATTATCAATTTTATTACAGTTCAACCATTATTAAATCATTAAATATTAAATCAATGTATTAATCAGTTTAATGACGTGTCCACTTTTTAATATCTTGGTCATCCATAATCAACCATCAGCACCATGGCATAGGGACTATTGGGGGGTGGAATGATGATAACGATAAATAACTTGCAAACCACACAGAGAATGAAAAGAAAAACCCAGAGCTGTAAATATCAGGAGACCATATGGACCCAGTAAAACAAGAAATCACGAGGAGAAGTGAAATTATGGTAATTTAATGAATAGTGAGGGAGGGAAGAGCAATTACCCTCCCAAATGCCAGCATCGATGATTCAGATTGTATGATTGTTGCAGTTGATTCCAGCATATACCTCTGAAAACAAACGTAGTAGAGTGACATTACTTTCACAAGCTAACCCAAATCTCGGATTGCCACACTCTGATGGGTTTTATGTTATGCTTTTATGTTTGTGATATTGTCGCACCCAGAAGGAGCACAGGCCCCATTACTCACTTGATGCAGCAGAGGGACAGGAAACCATGCTAATTTTTTAAGGTTTTAGAAAAAATGATTAATAAATAGTCAAAAAAAAATACGAGTTGGCTTTTATTTATTTTGCCAATAATAGTGAGTTGGCATTAAAATTAGGATATATGCATTTTTTGTTAATAAATTAACAGAGTTAGCTAAAGGGAAAATTTTATTACTTCATCTATTTTGGTTTATAAGACATATTTTTTAAAAATCTATATTTCATAAAATAAAATATTTTATGAATTACATAGTGTATTTAATTTTTTTAACTCAAAATGCCTCTAAGAAAAGATAAAATTAAATCAACACTAGAAAATTTAATTTATGGGTTAATTATATTAAATAATATCATATGAGGGCAAGTTAGGAAATAATTGAATTTTTTTCAGTTATTAACTATTATTCTTAATTCATGTGTAGCAGTTAAAAGTGATTTATAAATCCAAACGAATGGAGTATATTTCAAAAGTTAAATAATAAAAAAACATTTTAAAGTTATAGGACTAATTTTAACCAATAAAAAAAGAGATGAAAGAGATAGAAGAAAAAATAGAAATAATAGAAGGATTTCACTTATATTTCATTTAGTAAACAACTGCAAAAGAGATATTCATTTATAGACACAAGTTTATAACTCGAAAGTCTCCAAATGTTAAATGTGAAATAGTAAAATATAAAATTATACATAAATAATGAATATAAATTCTAAAAGACTTGAAACCTTTTGTGAGATTTGGAGAAACATGGGAAGTAGACATCCACACAATGAATATGCTCCATGGAGTTATTTTTATAAGAGAATTATAATCAACTTTATATATATTAAGAAATTTAGTTAATCCTTTATATAAAATTTCAATTGTTTTCCAAAAATAACTCTATTTAATAAAGTTCATTAATATATTATTTTCTCTCTTCAAGAGAATAACATTTAATATATAATTAACTATAAGTATAATTAACCATATTAACATCAATTGCTAATGTGAGCACCCTATTTTGTTCTAGCATTAAGAATTAAACTTTAAAAGTAAAAATAAAAAATATATATAGTATATTAATTAGAAATAAAAAAACAAACAAAGCCAAAAATCAATTTTTAATTAGATAAATTGATAAGAATCTTGCATTTCCTGGATAAATGCAAACTCTAAATAAACAAAATAAATAAACAAATAAATAAAAATATAAAATAATACAAAAAGAGCGAAAAAGGAAAACTAGGAATTGGGCTGAACCTCAAAATTTTACATTGGGATGGAACACCAATGGGCCAATGCCCCAACCCAAAAAAAAGAATAAGAAGAAGAAGAAGAGAAAGTAAAGTTAAAAATAAAAATAAAAATAATAATTGAAACGTTGAGTCAGCGTTTCAGACTAAAATCATCCCCAAGGCCCAATGGAGAGAGGCTTGAGGATGAGACGATGACTGAGCTAGAGAGAAGAGAGGAGAGGCAGAGCAGAGCGAGCTTGGTGTGAGTGGAAGCAAAGGGCGAGTAGGTGTCGAACTTGAACGCAAGTGAGAGAGAGAGATTGAGAAGCCAGAAATGGACAAGCAAATTCCCTACTACTCCGTATCAAATACAGCTAGATAGTAGAGGTGAGGAAAATAGTGTGGGCAAACATGTTCGAGGAAGCAAAGCAGTAACACGCGTTCGGGCAATTCGTCATTTCTCTCACAATCACGCCTATAAAAGATGCCAAAAAACCCTAAGGCTCTGTTTGGTTCGGGTTTTTTAAGGGGAGGGAAGGGGATTCGAGGGAATTGAACTCCCTCCCCTTATTTGGCTAAAAATTTGGAGGGGATTGGGGGGAATTTAATCCCCTCCAATCCCCTGCCCCATCCCCATTTTAAAACACTCCAAATTGGGGTTTTTTTTAGGGAATTGAGTAATTATAACTCAATCCCCTTCAATTCCCTCATGAACTAAATAAAATTTCATTAAAATCCCTCCAATTCCCTCCCCTCCAATCCCACAAAACAAGAAAATTTTAAATCCCTCCAATCCCTTTATTTAAAATCTCTCTAATCCTCTCCCCTCCAATTCCCTAGGTTGAACCAAACAGAGTCTAAAAGGAAGGAGGGCGAAGAGAATGAGTGTGCAGTGAGACGAAGAAGAGGAATGCCGCACAGAGAAAAGGAGCAAACTTGAGGACAAGGAGAAGCAGAGGGAGCCTGAGAGGACGAGACAGAGAGACACAAAACGGAGGATCAAAAGAGAGCCGAGGCAAATTTGAAGAACAGGGCCGAAGAAAGCTTCAAGAGAGAAGCAAATAAGAGAAAAGAGGAGGCGTCGAAAGGAAGAGACAAAGGGAGTCCGAGAAGCAGAGAAAGGGCAAAGCCAAGGAACAGGGAAGGAGATTTGAAAGAAAGGTTGAGCTGCAACGTACTGAGATCGCTATCTGGTAATTTTCGTTTAGAAATTCAGGCACTGGGCTGAGGTTGCTACTTCCTTTTCTTTTCTTCTTCTCACTTCTGAGTCTGTTAACTACTTTTTCTTTCCTTTCGCATGATTTGGTCCTACAAGAGGGTTTCTTTAGTTGTTTAGGTGCCTTGTTTCTATCTAAGAATTGCATTACGCTGTGTTTGGCAAGCTGTATTGATGAACTCTGTTTTCTCAAGATAAATATAAGCTATGTTTTGTGGATGCGTGAATCTATATGTTGATCCCACCATATGTGTTTTGGTGAATCTGAAAGTAATTAGTTGCTCTTGCTTTGTATATTTTCTAATCTACAAATATGCATAAAACTTGATGTATGATATCGAGTGTTGCCTTCAAGTACTCGCTCTCACATTTGATGCTCTCATGATAGAACGGTGAGTCCCGTTCTGTGGTCCCTTTAAAGTGTGCCTTTCAAGTGTATGCTAAAATGCTTGTGAGAGTTTATTAGGTTAGGAGATGATATTTACCAAATAGTTAGTTTGCCTTGCATCATTCAAGCCTTTATCATTCTTGCTGGGATTTGAGAAGGTGGATAACATTTAATTGAAGGTGCTGTTTAACATTCAAGACATTCTCATGTTATAAACGACTAGATCAGATTTTCTATCCTATATCCCATCAAGATCTAGATTGAACCCTTAATTACATTTTGTGCTTAGAGGTCCATGGGTATGATTTCATATCACTTTGGATACTAGCATGATACTGAGTATAAATGCTTTGGAGGTTAGAATAGTTGATGGATATAACACTTTGAAGTGAAAGCTTTGCATGTATTTGTATTGGAATTATAATGCTGTCATGAATATAAAAATTTTGATTTACACTCTTTAAATTGATCACATAACAATACTTTATCCAAAAGCCCCATTTTCATTATTATACATGTTCATATAGTTTTGAGTGCCTTGAATGATTATATGAGCATATATCATAAAAAAGGAAAAAAAAATATTTAGTCTCATTGATATATGGATATTTTGAAAAGTTTGAGATAATTGTTTATATAGAAAGTTTCAAGAGCAATGAATGGTCCTTCTTTTGAAAAATACTGCTCATTGAACTCTCTTTCAAAACATTAAACCCTATCATTCACAGTTTCATTCTCAACTTATTGATATAAAGCATTTACTTGAATTTGATTGTGGGACTTGCATCAAGTTGCTGCACAAGTTAGGTTGGCTTATTTGAGTCTAAATAACAAGGGTAACCTAGCTAGATTGCATGACTCCAATGTATTATGGCTACGATTAGCTCTCCAATGTATTTGAGCTAAGATTTGAGGTTTATTGTTATGATAGTTTATTGATTAGAAGTTTTAAGTTGGAAACTAATTCATGTCTTATTTTCTTTTGAGCATCACAGGAGCATGAAGTCAAACTGGAAAAGAATGAGTCACCTTTATCAAAGCAACCAGCAGTCAAAAGGAGAAAATAGTTTGATTTTTCTCTTTATTTCTTGTAATTTTTATATCAAAATAAATTATTATTTAAGCATACACACTAGCACACATGAACAAATTTATGTATGATTTAAAGTTTCTTTTATATATATGTATTTTTAATTATTTATTTTCTGGAATTGAAACAAAGGTTTTTAAACCTTTACAGATACTAAGGGTGATTGATCACATGTCATGTGGGTTAATGGGATTCCATGAGTGTGTTAATCAATTTATGCTAATGTTTGTAAATTTGAATAGCTATTTGTTTAAATTTTCATATATTTTTTTTTCTAAAAACGTTTATATACCATTTGATAAATAACCATGTCACAAAGATTCTCCAACTTCTGCAAGTATTTCAGTTAATCGCATTATTGCATTTCGGTTAACTGCATTACTGCATGAAATGTCAAGTCTACATAGGTGTATTAATTAGGCTGTCTGGTATAAGTTTACCAGAACAAATAACAATTTATTATAAAGTATTTTTTTAAAGCAAAGAATTCAGAATGTTTTAAATAAAAATATGTCACACCCGGAGATGCGACGCGGATGGCGCGGGAAATAGAAAAAGGGAGTAACCGGCCCGCACGGCGGGAGGCCGGTCTCTGAGGGAGTCGCCACCAAAATTTTAAGGGAAATTTTGGAAAACCGGAATAATAATAAAAAACAAAAAGGGACGAGGACTGGTCTGCGAATCAAAGATTGGGTTCGGGAGTACGATTGTGAGTGGGGAAGGTGTTAGGCACCCCCACAACACCCGTTCCTAAGAACGGTTACCTTAGGTTGATCATGCAATTTTTATGGCTTTTACAAATTTAGTTTGGTTGCTCTTTTACCACTCACATGCGAAAATAAATAAAAATGAGAGAAATATAAAAATGAAAATAAATAAGAAAATAAAAATATGAAAAGTTAGGCAAAATAAATTAAGAAAAATATTATTTATTTACAAAAATAGATATAAATATAAGAAAAATGTAAAAATCAAAACAAAATGAAAATGTGGGAAGTTGGGAAATAAAATAAGAAAAATATTATTTATTTACAAAATAAATATAAACATAAGAAAAATGTAAAAATAAAAATAAGATGAAAATATGGGAAATTGGGAGAAATAAAATACGAAAAATATTATTTATTTACAAAAGTGGACTTGACCCAGAATGAGAGTCTGGGGCCTACGTACCCTGCGATAGGGATCAAAGTCGACGTAGTTCGGACCAAAAATGCATGTCACTGATTTTTTATTATGTATATTCTTTGAAAAGATGAGTTTATTGAAAATAATTTATCTTTCCACAAAGAAAACGATTTTTAGAATTGGTTAGTGTGCTTTGATTTGTAAAAGACAGACTAATTTTCAATATTTACCCTTTTCATTTTTATCATATATTTTTTGGTTTAATCAATTCTTAAAAGAGAATATTTTCCTCCATTTAGAGAATGTGATTAAAATTATTTGTGATTTTTGAATATTTTATTTTGATTTGAAAAAAAAAAATATTTGGAAACATTTTTATTTTTATAAAATCAATTGGTTTGCGTGGTGACTTTATCACTCACACTTACCCATTGATACCTAAGAGTCCACGGTAGTGTTACTCGAGACAAAAGGCATAAAGTTTGAAAGAAAATAAATTTTTTATACATAGGGTTTTTATTTTATTTTTATTATGGAAATCATTTTAACACCTATTTATTTAAAAAAAAAAAGGAAATTAAAAATCTGTGATCATCCTGTATGTTTTGAAAAAATAATAATCAGCATATGTGGTGACTTCATCACTCACAAGTTACTGATTTGCGCTTAAATACCCACGGTGCTACCACTCGAGGCAGAAATAACTTAAAAAAATGAATAAATTTTTATCACATAAATCATCTTCCAAAATTAGATTTTGAAGCAAACTTTACGTGAATGACAAAAAGATTTTACTCTAAATAAAAAAACTGGGCATACGAGCAACTTCCAAATCACCTTTTAGAACTGATACTCCTTCATTTCCCAAGTTAATTTCATAAGCTTCTCACACCCCAAGTCAACTTATACCCAAGGTTAAGACATCATCCCTTTACAGGTAACGATTCTAGCTCACCCATTAACCCATACTACAGTCATGGAACTATGATTATTCAACTAACACTATAATGAGACCTTTCCAACGGACAGCAGCAACCAAGGGATTTAACCACAAGATATTCTCATGAGTTTGTATACTACATATTTTATCAACCAAATGCATGACCTTAACAACTCAAGTGTGTTATACTCCCATTGTGATTAAAGGCTTTAATAAGGAGGAATCAAAGAGAAAACAGAAATGGATTTCAAGGCCGGTAACATTCCTTCTACATTTTGCAAACACCCACCACATACATCACTAAAACTTTCATATACGAGGGTCCAGAATCCTTATATTGCACACAGAAGGTCTGAAGCTACTCTAATGACTCAGAAATTAATGAACTTAAGCCATAGACACAATCAAAACAGAAGCTACACAAACAGAAGTTAAGCAAGGGAATATCAGTCAACCATAGTGCATCAGGATGGTCCCATAAAACTCATCTTTTACTTGAGGATGCAAAATATAACCTAACACAAAAGGCAAAGGTCAAAAGTTAAAATTCCAGAATCAGACAACAACAATCTACAATTAGCCAGAACATGAGTGTCCATCAACATAGGGTAGTCTTAACCTCATGACAAAATTCAGAATCCTCGGACAGAAACAATACAATTTGTAAATAGAATGTCAAAGAGATAGACCTAAGGGCAAGCCATTAACAGAATTCGAAACTGAAATAGAAGATTTTACCAAACCGAATTCTTTGTTGCTTAGTTTCAGACCTTTCCTTCGTTCTTGCTAATCAATGACTTATACCTTGCCCTCAGTATTCATTCTCCCTTGCTCTGGACTCCGAAATTCTAGCCTGCCTCTGCCTTGTGGAGTTTCTCTTCCCAGCTTCCTCTCACTGTCCCCCTTGTGATTTCTCCAGTGCCCAAAAAAATATCCCCCCTCTAGCACTCCAGCCTTCCTGCCTTTATATATCTCTTGCGGGTGTCTTGCCAGCTGAGTAATCAGGTGCGTCCTTGCTTTTTTTCTTTTCAGCTGCCCACGTTCTCTGCTGCACTGCGTGACCTCCTTCAGCCCAACCAAACTCCACCTCCACTACCCTGCTGTACTAGGTACGGAGTAATGGAGGGATTGTATCATGCGTGCCCAGCCCACACTCTGTGTCCACGGTCATTTGCCTCCCAGGTTCAAGCCCTCACTCATGCTCGTGTGTAGTCCATCCCCGGCTTCTCTCGTGCCTTTGCTTTTCTGATTTTTTCAGTGGTTCCCTCAGCTTGTTCCCTTCCCAAATCTGCACCTCACCTTGTTTCGTCCTCTCAGGCCCCCCCCTCTGTTTTTTTCTCCTTCCGGCCTCCCTCTGTTTTTTTCTTCTTCCGGCCTCCCCCTGTTTTTTCTTCTTCCGGCCGGTGGCTCCCTCTTCTTTCAGACTCCCTCCTCTTTCTCTCTCGGCCACACTCCTTTTCCACTGAGCTCTCGGCTCTCTCCCCTCTCTTTTACTCTCACGCTCACAGTACAGCTCTCTCGGCCTGAGCTCCACCCGCGGTTCCTCCCTCCTCTTTCTCTCTCGGCCACACTCCTTTTCCACTGAGCTCTCGGCTCTCTCCCCTCTCTTTTACTCTCACGCTCACAGTACAGCCCTCTCGGCCTGAGCTCCACCCGCGGTTCTCCAGCCGCGGTTCCTCCTCTCATTCGCGTGGCCGAGCTCTAGCTCCCTCCTCTCAGCTCCCCTTTTCTCCCTCACTGGAACCGCCTTCCCGAGCCCTAAGGCTCCCTCTTCTCCTTTTCCTCTCTCTACCTCTGGAGCTCCGTGGCCCATGGTGGCTCCCGGTGTTCAGATCTCCCTCGGTCAAGCCCTCTCGCGGTCCCCCTCTCGCTGCTCCACCGCGGCTTCCTCGGTGGTTCTCTTCGGCCTCCCTCACGCTCGCGGCTAGCTCTCCTCGAACCCTAGCACACTCCACCTATCCTCTCTCTCTCTCCCCCCTGCTCCTCCTTTCACGCGGTCCCCCCTCCAATTCGTTTTCTTTCGGCCAGCTTTCTTTTTCTCCCGTGTCCTTGCCTCTGGTCTCTAGGGCTGAAGCCCTTAACCCCACGAGCCCTTGCATATGGGCTCGTGGCATGTTTGGGCTGAAGCACTTCAGCCCAAATATGTTTTTGGGTTGAAGTGCTTTAACCCAAATGTATCATCATTCATTTTTTTTTTTTAAGCTTTTCTCTTTTTTTTTTGTTGTTGTTGTTTTGCTTCTTTTTTTTTCTTTCTTTTTTCTCTTTGATTTGATTTTTTTTATTATTTATTTATTATTATATTTTTACTATTATTATTTTTATTATTATCATTATATTTACATATTTTTATATATTTTTTAAATTACCCGGACAAAATACGGTGTTCACAGTTGCCCCTCTTTACTAGTTTCTTGTGTGAGAACGAGGAAAATGCAATTTTTGGAGTTCTTGCGTAAGGAACGAGTAAAGATTAGAACACGAATTTTGTCCGTGCAAGAGACATAAAGACTCACTTGCCCCTGACACAAAGATACATTATGACATGAATTTAAAGCACATAAAACTCTATTTTAGGTATGAATGATTTGATGGTGAATAAATATTTCGATGCAAGACATACAAAGCGAATGTGAACTGGGATTTGACTAAACAAATTGAACTAGACTCTAATAGATGCACAAATGAACAACTAACTTGAGTCAGAGTCAAACTAATGCAACATGCAAGGATGTGACACAAATGAATAACTATGTTAACTAGGTTGGGACCGATGCAGTATGAAGATGAAGTGACTCAAACAAATGCTCACAAAAACAAGATATAATAACAAGATCCAAACAAAATAACATGTTGATGAGCTGCCCCTCTTCATTTGTTTTCTAAGGAAGGAGATCATGAAATGATATTCATACTTAAAAACAAATGAAGAAGGAAACATGTATTTTGTTTGAGGGGCAAGATGCCTGAACAATAAAGACAATAGAGACAGAGATTAAGTGAGGGAAATTTGAAGAGTGCCTGCCGCTAAGTCAGGGCTTTGACAGAAATTTAAATGACAGAAATTTAAAGGGTGCCTGCCGCCAAGTCAGGGCTTTGACAGAAATTAAATGATAGAAATTTAAATGACAGAAATTTAAAGGGTGCCTGCCGCCAAGTCAGGGCTTTGACAGAAATTAAATGACAGAAATTTAAAGGGTGCCTGCCGCCAAGTCAGGGCTTTGACAGAAATTTAAATGACAGAAATTTAAAGGGTGCCTGCCGCCAAGTCAGGGCTTTGACAGAAATTAAATGACAGAAATTTAAAGGGTGCCTGCCGCCAAGTCAGGGCTTTGACAGAAATTAAATGACAGAAATTTAAGGGTGCCTGCCGCCAAGTCAGGGCTTTGACAGAAATTTAAATGACAGAAATTTAAAGGGTGCCTGCCGCCAAGTCAGGGCTTTGACAGAAATTAAATGACAGAAATTTAAGGGTGCCTGCCGCCAAGTCAGGGCTTTGACAGAAATTTAAATGACAGAAATTTAAAGGGTGCCTGCCGCCAAGTCAGGGCTTTGACAGAAATTAAATGACAGAAATTTAAAGGGTGCCTGCCGCCAAGTCAGGGCTTTGACAGAAATTTAAATGACAGAAATTTAAAGGGTGCCTGCCGCCAAGTCAGGGCTTTGACAGAAATTAAATGACAGAAATTTAAAGGGTGCCTGCCGCCAAGTCAGGGCTTTGACAGAAATTAAATGACAGAAATTTAAGGGTGCCTGCCGCCAAGTCAGGGCTTTGACAGAAATTTAAATGATAGAAATTTAAAGGGTGCCTGCCGCCAAGTCAGGGCTTTGACAGAAATTAAATGACAGAAATTTAAGGGTGCCTGCCGCCAAGTCAGGGCTTTGACAGAAATTTAAATGACAGAAATTTAAAGGGTGCCTGCCGCCAAGTCAGGGCCTTGACAGAAATTTAAATAACAGAAATTTAAAGGGTGCCTGCCGCCAAGTCAGGGCTTTGACAGAAATTAAATGACAGAAATTTAAAGGGTGCCTGCCGCCAAGTCAGGGCTTTGACAGAAATTTAAATGACAGAAATTTACAGGGTGCCTGCCGCCAAGTCAGGGCTTTGGCAGAAATTTAAATGACAGAAATTTACAGGGTGCCTGCCACCAAGTCAGGGCTTTGACAGAAATTTAAATGACAGAATTTTAAAGGGGGGACACCCGTCATGATGCAAGGCTTGGAGTGCCCAAGCAATACTTAACTAAACTTGTGACTCACTTTTCTGTTTATCTGGCGCACACTAGACACCAATACAATGCCATCTCTTTGGTCCTCCCTCTCTTTTTCTTTTTCTTTTCCCGAGGTATAATGATCCCCTTGTGTTATGTATGCGAAATGGAGATTTCCTTTTTAGCCTTCTTGAGATATGCATGAAGAATTATTTGTGGAATGCAAAATTCTTATTATTATTTATTATAATGACCATTTGCCCCAATTTGTACAAAATGGAAGGTGCATGTAGAATGCCCATTGTTGCCCCAATTTTGACAAAAATTTATTGTAACCACAGTGTTAGAAATGTAATGAAATTGGGTTTCATCCTTCAATTTTCTTGTCTTGATGTAGAGCTCCATTGCCCCTGATGAAGGAATCCAGTTAACCCCCACAACTCTTAAACTTGTCATGATCCTATGTGATGCTGAAAAACCATCTTGCCTGTTTCTACCTTTAGGTATTGTTGTGTCATCTGAAAGAACTTTTTCTCAATCATATTTGATGAGCTTCCGTTTCACTCCTTGTACTTGGCACCGTTAACGGGTAGTCGCGATTACTCTTATGATGCATGCCATTAAGTAACATCTATATATATATATATATATATTTTTGCTAAAATTTATTTGAGGAATAAATACAGCAACTTACCAGAGGGAAATCAATAATCAAAGAGGAAAACATACAGCAATTTGTCAAGGGGAAGAGACAATCCATGAATAAGAATAGTAAGTTAGTTTATTAGGTGAACAAACCACTTGGATAGTAGATTTTGAAACAACCAGAGACTATAGATACTGATAAAGATAAGAGGAAATGCCTTCACATTGGTCTCTTAAGCACCAAGTCGGATAGCTTGCATTGCTTTTGGACACGCCCAACAGTACGTCTGACTAAAGATTATGCCGCGCTTGTCATTTACCCCTATCCATTAGCAGCTTAGAATCTCCTTTTATTTGCTCAAGAAGATGATTTGCTCTTCCCTTTGCATGGGCTTCTGTTCTTTTTTAATGCTCTAACTTTGCCTAGGCTGCCTTTTCAGGTTTTCAACCTAGCGAGTTTCTTTTTCTTTTCATGCTCTAATTTTTGCCTAGGTTGCCTTTTCAGGTTTTCAACCTAGCGAGCTTCTTTTCCTTTTCATGCTCTAATTTTTGCCTAGGTTGCCTTCTCAGGTTTTCAACCTAGCGAGCTTCTTTCTTCTTTTTTTTTTTATTATTAGGCATAATACCTCTTGACAGAATCCGCATTGACAGGCTTCGTCAATTCTTGCCCCTCGATGTCCGTCAAAATAAGTGCACCTCCTGAAAAAGCTTGCTTTACCACATAAGGACCCTCATATGATGGGGCCCACTTTCCTCGATTGTCCTCTTGATTTGGAAGAATTTTCTTTAAGACTAAATCCCCTGGCTTAAACTCCCTAAGGCGAAGTCTTTTGTTAAACGCTCTGGCCATTCTCCGTTGATATAGCTGCCCATGACACATGGCGACCAATCTCTTTTCTTCAATCATATTCAACTGCTCATATCGGGTTTTGATCCAATCATCCTCCCCAATAGCTGATTCGACCATGACTCGCAGAGATGGGATTTCCACCTCAATTGGTGTCACTGCCTCCATCCCGTACACTAGAGAATATGGTGTAGCTCCTGTTGATGTACGAGTTGTGGTACGATACCCGTGGAGAGCATATGGGAGCATTTCATGCCAATCCTTGTATGTGACGGTCATCTTAGCAATGATCTTTTTAACATTCTTGTTAGCAGCCTCTACTACCCCATTCATCTGCGGTCGATAGGGAGCAGAGTTATGATGCTGGATCTTGAATTGTTCACAAAGTTTCCTTACTTCAGCACCGTTCAGATTAGGAGCATTATCTGTAATGATCTTTTCTGGTAAACCATATCGACAAATGATGCATGATCTTAAGAAGCGAACAAAAGCCTTTTGGGTAACACTGGCAAGAGAGACGGCTTCGACCCACTTGGAGAAATAGTCAATAGCTACAAGTATGAAGCGATGACCATTTGTGGCTTTAGGATTGATAGGACCAATCACATCAATTCCCCACATGGAGAAAGGCCACGGGGCCACAAGGTTGTATAGGGGGTGTGGTGGAGCATTGATTCGATCAGCGTAGATTTGACATTTGTGACATTTTTTTACATATTCGATGCAATCCTTTTCCAGGGTCAACCAAAAATACCCACATCGTTGTATTTGCCTAGTCATAGTGTCGCACCCGGAAAAATACGACGAAAGGAAAACAAAGAACAAATCTGGTTTTCGAGTGAAAACCGACTTGTGAGGAGTCGCCACCAAAATTTTGAGGAAAAATCTTGGAAAACCGAATTAAAGAGGAAAAGGGTGGTCTGCGTAATTAGAGTTGGATTCGGGAGTCGATTGTGTGTGGGGAAGGTGTTAGGCACCCCACAACACCCGTTCCTAGGAACGGTTACCTTGCATTGATTGTGTAAATTAATATGGCTTAAAAATATATTTTGGCTTTCCTTTTATAAATCACATGCGAGAAAATGGATGGAGAAAAAGAAAATTAAGAAAATTTGGAAAACAAAATAAAGAATATAAATTAAATTAAAATTAAGGATATTCAAGCAAAATGAGAAAAAGGGTTTGAGAAAATAAATTAGGAAATATTTATTAAATTAAGGGGAAAACACCAAACAAATAAGAAAATATTTATTTTTTACAAAGGCGGACTTGACCCAGGATCAGAGCCTGGGGCCTACGTACCCTGCGACGGGGATCAAAGTCCACGTAGTTCGGGGATAGAAATGCGTGTCATTGGGTTAATATTTTTTAATCATAAAATTTTTGTGATAAGAGAAAGTTATTTGAAAATAATTTAACTCTTTGCAAACAAAACAATTTTCTGAGGTTGAGTTGGTGCGTTTTAATTTGCAGAAAGATAATTTAATTTCTTACTTACTCTTATTTCATTTTGTTCGAAAATATTTTATTTTTATTTTTCATTATTTTTTAAAAATGCTTTTATTTGATTTTTGACTTTTGAAATAACATATTTTGTACTCTTGAAAATTTTTCTTTTAAAAAGAAAACCAACCCATCTATTGCTGACTCGCCGTCATGCCCGATAGATCGACTCCTTAATTACCTGCAAAAGTTCTGAACCTCGCGGTATAAAGGTTTTATTACGCTTTTAAAATAAGGTTGGGAAAAAGACTGTTATATCATTATAATTTATTTTTTATGAAATTTTCAAAAAGAGGAAAAAGAAAAAAAAGAAGAAAAAAAGAAAAGAAGAGAAATTATCTAACTGACCTATCTACGTCAATTCGCGATCTCACGCGATAGCTCAGCGAACCCAAATACCTGCGTGGGTTCCGAAAACCTCACGTGGCGCGGTTATTAAATCCATTATTCTTATTTTATTTTACTTTGTTCTTTTCCCTCCAGTAAAATTGCCAAGTATTCCGGAATCTTTAAAAGTTTGGATGACAAGATATTATTCATTCACAATAGTATCGTTATTTATTTCCTCTTAAAATGAGCAATTAGGAAAGAGTTTTTGATCATATCATGTATTTAAAACACCATTATTTTTTTGCTTTCAAACTATATTTCCTCTTCGAAAGGTTGAGTTTACCTCAAAAATTAGTAAATCAAAATATTTGCTAGAATCTTAAAATTTTCGGGCAGAGAGAGAATAATGAACTTTTGTAAGAGAACTTCACCAGGAAGGCTTATAAGACATGGGGGGTATATTTTTTTGTAGAGAACCCAAGTCTCCCACCCCCAGTCATATTTTCGTGGGCTTGCAATTTCGTGTATCAGGGCCTAAGAAAAAAAAAATTTCGTAGGTTGTTTTGTAGGGCCGTTAAACTCATTGGCCCAATGCTTCCCTTCCCTGATTCCCCTTCAGCGAGATCGGGCAATGATCAAGTTCACAGGGTGGCCCGAAACACACAGAGCAACTAAAATTCCAGAACTAGATTCTTAGACTTGGCATTATCTCAAAGCAAATACGTGCATGCCAACGAAGGTGGGAGCAACATCTCCCCAAACAGAAGCAACGACAGGATGCATATGAGGAAAGAAAAAGAATTGAAAAAAAAAAATTTATGGCTTAATCACGAGATTCAGCACCCATTACTAACAAATATATGCTCATCCCTGTGTTCCTCCCTAGTAGCGAACAGACCCCATACTTGGACTCCAATCCGTATTCTCAGCCAACCGATTGAAAGTTTAAACTTAAAATACAGATTACCAGTTGAAGTCTCTTTGATCTCTTCCCTCTTCGAAGATTCCGTCCTCGGTTCGCGGCCCCCGGTTCACCTTCGTCCTCGGGCTTCCTCTGTTCTCGGTTCAGATTGGAGTCCTTCTCGCCCTCGGTCCGCTCCTCCCTAAACTTTGCTTCCAGCTCATCATGTTTGCTCTGCAGACCTCTGAGAACCTCCACGCGTTCCCAGACCTTGGGTGACAGTGTATCTAGGATGTACACATGCTGCCCAGCCAAGAGCTGAAGCTTATCCTTGAGCGCATTAACGTGATCAGCACGATCCTCCGGACTAAGAGCGAAAGCGGGTCCCTGCAACTCGGTAGCGACTCGGACTCAGTTTTCAGGCCTCGTGCTCCTCAGCTCCGGCAGCTCCCTCTTCCTCTCTCGGCCTGAATTCCTCGGTCTCTCAATTTCGCACCCCTCCGGTTGCTCTCCCCGTGGATCTGGCTCCCTCTGTTTCTTGTTTTTTCCCTCAGTCTCAATTTCACTCCCCCCTGGTCTCTCCTTTTCGGATCCCCCTCTGTTTTTCTCCGGGTGCCAGATTTGGTCTCCTCCCCCCCCTCGGTCTGTGGCTGTCCTCCATTTTTATGGCCTCCGTCTGCTTCTTCGCGTGTTCCCTCTGTTTTATCCTTTCTTGCACGGCTCCCCTCTGTTTCCTTTTCTTTTTAGTCTGCCGGCCTCTTTTTCAGTTTCTTTCTCTGCCTTCTTTGTCTTTTTCCCACGCGTGCCTGACTCCCTCTCAGTTCATGAGTTTGAGCCCTAACGGTCCGAGATCACAAGCCCTCAATTGGGGCTTATGACATCTTGGGCTGAAATGCTGATCCAGCATTTCAGCCCAAGACACGTTTTTTTTGTTTTCTTTTTTTTTCTGTTTCTTCTTCTTTTTTTTTTATAGTTTTAGTTTTGTTTTTATTTTTTATTTTTGGCAAGAATTATTATTGTTTTTATTTTCTTTTATCTCCTTTCTTCCCTTTTTTTTTTGTCATCTATATTAGTATTATTTATTTATTATTTATTTTGTTTTATTATTTTATATTATTTTTTATTTTATTTTTTGAAATGCCCGGACAAAATGGGGTGTTCACAGTTGCCCCTCTTTACTAGTTTCTTATGTGAGAATGAGGAAAATGTAGTTTTGGAGTTCTCGCATAAGGATCGAGTAAAGATTAGAACACGAATTTTGTCCGTGCAAAACAAATGAAGACATGTTTGCCCCTGACATAAAGAGATGCAATATAACATGAATTTAAAGCAGACGAGACTCTACTTTGGTATGAATGATGAATAAACGTCTTCATACAAGACCCATGATGTGCAAGCGGACTAAGACATGGGTAATTAAGGATTAAAATGTGACTTTAGCAGATGCATGAATGATTGGCCAGCTCTGGCCGAGACTAAACTGATGCAATGTGCAACAATGCGACACAACTAAGCCAACTAGACCCAGATGAATGCAGGTATGCGGTGATGTGACCAAAACGAAGCGTGAAAGCAAGACCACGCAAAATGCCATGTTGACAAGCTACCCCTCTTCATTTGTTTTCCGAGGGACAAAATCATGAATGATATTCTCACTTTAGAAACAAATGAAGGAGGAAACATGTATGTTGTTTGGGGGCAAGATGCATGAACAAAAATGAAACCTAAAACATTATAGTTAAGGCTATGTGGGAGTGAGGTGCCTATATTATAGGGCTTCGCTGAGTGCCTGCCGTTACAGGGCTTTGAATGCTCATCACGATGCGAGACTTGAGAAATACCTACTTCTGACGTAGGATTTGAAAAGTACCTACACTGACGTAGGATTTGAAAAGTGCCTACATTGACGTAGGATTTGAAAAATACCTACACTGATGTAGGATTTGAAAAATACCTGCACTAACGCAGGATTTGAAAGGTACCTGCACTGACGCAGAATTTTAAAAGTACCTACTTCTGACGTAGGATTTGAAAAGTACCTGCACTGATGCAGGATTTGAAAAGTACCTACACTGACGTAGGATTTGGACAGTGTCTACTTCTGACGTAGGATTTGAAAGGTACCTACTTCAGACGTAGGATTTGACACGTACCTGCACTGACGCAGGATTTGAAAAGTACCTGCACTGACGCAGGATCTGAAAAGTACCTGCACTGACGCAGGATTTGAAAAGTACCTACTTCTGATGTAGGATTTTTAAAGTACCTACTTCTGACGTAGGATTTGAAAAATACCTGCACTGACGCAGGGTTTGAAAAGTACCTACTTCTGACGTAGGATTTGAAAGGTACCTGCACTGACGCAGGATTTGAAGGGTACCTACTTCTGACGTAGGATTTGAAAAGTACCTACTTCTGACGTAGGATTTGAAAAGTACTTGCACTGACGCGGGATTTGTAGGGTACCTACTTCTGACGTAGGATTTTTTTTAAAAGTACCTGCACTGACGCAGGATTTGAACAGTACCTGCTTCTGACGCAGGATTTGAAAGATACCTGCACTGACGCAGGATTTGAAAAGTACCTACTTCTGACGTAGGATTTGTGAATTACCTGTACTGACGCAGGATTTGAAGAATACCTACTTCTGACGTAGGATTTGCGAATTACCTGCACTGACGCAGGATTTGAAGAATACCTACATCTGACGTAGGATTTGTGAATTACCTGCACTGACGCAGGATTTGAAAAAGTACCTACATCTGACGTAGGATTTGCGAATTACCTGCACTGACACAGGATTTGAAGAAGTACCTACATCTGACGTAGGATTTGCGAATTACCTGCACTGACGCAGGATTTGAAGAATACCTACATCTGATGTAGGATTTGATTTTGTGTCAGTCACAATGCCAGGCTTATTATGCCCTTGACAATTGAGGACATTGCAATGTATGTGGAATGCAAGAATAAGTGCAATTTTTCTCTTTTCTTTTTCTTAATAAAAATTTGTTTTGTTATGCTTGCAAAGAAAATGCATGTGGAATGTGAAATTCTTCATGTTTTGTCCCGATTGGAGTGGGAGTTTTTCCTGGTGTTGTGTGTGTAAATGAGATGCATGAAAGGTGAAAAATTATTCATGGTGTGCCCCAGCCTGAGTGGGAATGATGCAACGTGTGTAATGATAATGCATGTGAAATGCAAGATTTTCTATGTGTACCCTGATTTAAATGGAAATTTATTTATGTCATGCATGCAAAGAAAACGCATGTGAAATGAGGGGTTTTTTTTTTTCTTTTTTTTTTTTTTTATGTTTTTCATTTTTTGTTACCCCATTTGAGTGGGCCAATTTGTATGCAGAGAAAATGCATGATTTGTCATATATGCCCCAATCTGACTAGAAGCTTATTTTGATACGATTCAGAATACATTTTTTCCATGTTTGTCCCAATCTAAGTGGGAGCAAACTTTGATGCAATGTATGCATGTTAACTAAATTTTGTTTTTGCCCCAAGTTGAGGGGGAATTTATTGTGATGCAGTACATGCAAGTAAAAATGCAATATTATTATTTTTTCTTTGCTTCAATCTGGGTGGTAGATAATTTCGATGCAAGATATGCAAAGAGGATGCATGTGAAAGGTGAAAAGAATCCTCTTTTTTTTTTTTTTTTTTATGCCCCAATTTGAGTGGAAAATTTTTTGATGCAATGTATGCAAAGAAGATGCGTGAAATGCTAGATCTTTTTGTCTCTTTTTTTTTTTTTTCACCCCCAATTTGGTTGGGGGCTAATTTTGATGTAAGGTATGCAAAGACGATGTATGTAAAAGGAAAGAATAAAAATTTATGCCCCAATTTGAGTGGAAAACTCTTTTCTTTTTATGCCTGCAAAGGACAGCGCATATAAAATGCATGGGAAACATAAGGCTTTTTTTTTTTTTTTTTTTTTATATTTGCCCTAATTTGAAGGGGAGTTTTTTGATGCAATGTATGCAAAGAAGATGCGTGAAATTTAAGAAAAATGCTAGATCTTTTTGTCTTTTTTTTTTTTTTTTTTTTCACCCCCAATTTGGTTGGGAGCTAATTTTGATGTAAGGTATGCAAAGCCGATACATGTAAAGGGAAAGAGTAAAATTTATGCCCCAATTTTAGTGAGAACTCTTTTCTTTTTATGCCTGCAAAGGACAGTGCATATAAAATGCATGGGAAACATAAGGTTTTTTTTTTTTTTTTTTTTGCTGCCCCAATTTGAATGGGCATGTGCATGTGGTGAAAATGTATGTGCAATTGTGATTTTCTTTGTTTTACCCAATTTGAATGGGAATTTATTTAGGACAATGTATGGGAAATGTGATTTGTTTGAATTTTTGTTTTTTGTTTTTTTTTGTTTTTTTTTTTTTTTGTTTTTGTTTCTTTTTTTTGTTTTTTGTTTTTGTTTTTGTTTTTTTGTTTTTTTGTTTTTTTGTTTTTTGTTTTTTTTTTGTTTTTTGGTTTTTGTTTTTCGCTCCAATTTGAATGAGGATCTATTTATATAATGCATGTAAGGAAATGCATATGCAATGTAATTTTTTTTGTTTTTTGCTTCTTTTTTGTTTTTTTATTTTTATTTTTTTGCAAAAATCAACTTGATGCTATATGCCGTGGATGATGCAATGCTTGCAATAAAATGGATGCAAAATTTTATTTTAACAGAAAGGTATACACACGAATGAGAAACTGAATGCATGTGCAAAGGAAACTTTGTTTTATTGTGTATGTGATGTTTGATGCGAAATGCTTGAAATTTACAAGATGTAGGATTTTTGGCCCTTAATAGCTCGAAAAGTCTTGCCTTGGCTCAATGGAAATCCTCACTTACCCCAATGACTTTATAACATTTTCACTACCTGAATGAGCTCTAAGGGAGTATGTGCACTTTCGGACATCCAAGGCTTTCTTCAGTCTATATTCCAAGGGAATTTATTAGCCCTAACTGGGAATGTTGGCTTGATATGATTGTCTCCCTTATCTATCTTCATCTGTAATGCTTGCAAAGCCAATGAGTAAAACTTGTACTTACTTTATTTAACATAGTCAATGCAGTCAGACAATATAGACATAAAGCTATATTTGGGGAAAAGAAAGAAGCGTCGAGGCAAGTGGAAAACATGGCACCGTTTAGGTGCAAAAATGTTTAGAGCATGAATAAGGGGTAATGCAATGCCCAACTTTTAGGAATAGTGAAGTGGGAAGTGATGAAGCGGAAAAATGCCTAAACTTGATCTTGAAGCATTCTCAAGCGAGGCCAAAATGAAATGCTGCGAAATGGAGATGGGGATAGATGAATGACACCTTCTAATTTTGGCATGACCCTTTTGAAAATAACATCATTGATATGAGTAAAAGATTTTATTTTGCCTCGTGAATTTTGCCCCAGTGCAAGTTATCTTGGTCTTGAAACTTTCCTTTACCAAACAATTGCCCCACTTGCCAAACAAGTCCAATCTCAATGAGGACTTTTAGGGTTTGTAATGTGGCTTGGGTAAATGGGCTTAATGAAATGAAAGGATATTAGGCTCACAATACCCCGCCTTGCATAAGCTCTTTCATCTATCTTCTTTAGCCTTTTAAACATGTTTTTATGCTGAAATTCACCTAACAAGAAAGGATTTTTAGGGTTGTGATATGGTCATGAAGGGCAAGGATATGGGTTGAGATGGAGGACACAGTAGTGGGTTATAAAGAATAGATATAAAGTCCGGAGACTCAAGGGAGTTCACAATGAGAATTTTGCTTTAATTGCTGTGCCAACTTGGAGACACTCACTACCTCCTTTCCCTTCCCTTTTTTTTTTTATTATTATTATTTTTAGCTTGGAGAATTTGGATTTGGATCTTTTCTAGCCAAAAGACTTTATTTCCATTGATCTTCCTTTCCTTTACTTTTCTTTTATTGATTCTCATTACTTCTCAAGCTTAAACCATGTTAGGGGATGTAAAAAAAAATTTCACGGGGTGAAAATAAGCTTGTAATAAGATCATATGGAGGTAGGCAAAAGAATATTTTGATCCTCTCTTGATGTTTGAATGAAAACATGTTAAAATTGCCCCGTCCCGGGTGTTAATTGGTTTTGGGAGAATGAAATGAATGCTACTACTCCCGGCTCAAATAAGGTGACTAAGGTAACTCCTTCAAAATGGGAAGAAAAGGAATGCCTCATATCCTTGACTTGACTCGTTGGTAGGACATGCAGATGCACCTTTCTTCCATCTCCGCCCATTTTATCTTTTTGCCTTTTTTCTTTTTCTTTTTTTCTTTTTAAATTTTCTCTTACTTCCCACTCTTGTGTTTGTTCTTTCCCCTCTTTTTTCTTTTTGTTCTTCTTTTTATTTTAATAAGCTGGGCGACATAAGTTGTCTCAGACTTTACCTTTTACTCATACCAATTAAAGTATTTTTATTGGGGATAATGCACAAAATTTTTATTTCCCGAAGTATTGGGAGAGATATGTGGAGGATGTTCAAATGATGGATGTAGTGAATGGACAAGTAAGGATAAAAGAGAAATGCATGTCCTTGACATTGACATAGTTAAAGAAAGCAAATTTAAGTGATAAATTTTGGCTTTAGAAGCATTATCAAATGAAGATATGACATGTTAGGGGTCTCATGTTGTTCCTATAAGTGAATGTGCCACCTTGGTCTGGTTTTTTTTTTCTCTCATTTTCTCTCTCTCTTTTCTTTCTTTCTTTTTTCTTTTTTATTTTTTTTTATTTTATCCAAGAATACTAAGCGCTTAAGCCAAAGGTGGAAGCGAGATCCTCAAATTGCTTTACTTGACCTAACTTCTTTAATTGGATGTTCCCCTTTTTAGGCTTGGGCATTGACTCAACATGACTTGTTCACTACGAAGGACCAATAATCTTGCATTTTATAAATTCCAAATTTATTAAATACTTGAATGTTTTATGCATGTATACAATTTTATTACCCACTTATTGTAAGAGCCTTTGGACCAAGTATGGCAAACTCCAAAGCTCATGTGGTGGGTTGGGATGGGATAACTGCCTTTATTTAGGAAACATCATTTTATTTAGCCTCTTGTAACAAGAGGATCACTTTATTTATTTACAACATGATGCATGCTATGGATCAAGATGTGTTAGCATCAAGGACTTATAGATAAGGTAATTCTGGAGTTGAGATTACCAGATACATTACCTGTCCATAAAGATGAACAATCCATAATGTCACTTGTTTTATTGGGTGTTAATTTTCCTCCGGTAACTCTCAGTCTCTGGGGAAATTTAACAAATATTGGCCTACTTAAAATCCATAATTCTATGCAACCAAGGCTATGTGCATTTTTGTTTTCATTTTTTTTTTATTATTATTATTTTTTAGATCAATTCCTGTGATTAGACTGTTTATTAATTCATGGCTTAGGGTAAAATTCATGCTATAATGCAGCAATGATGCGTGGACTCCATGCTAAGCTAGGGTCGGAGACCCCGCAACTTGAAGTTGGATTTTTAATGCAGTCACCTTCATTGCCTTGTATCAGTTCATAATGACATGTGATACTTGCTCTGGTGAAGGTAATAATTTGTCACCATTCTTAAGATAGGTTATAACGTTGACATGTCATGATGCATGATGAAAAAGGAATGTGCTCTCATGTGTCTTATTCAGGGTGAATCCTGGGCTGGGTCTTTTTACCCTAAAATGGTCAGGCACTAACTAATAGGTTAACCACTAAATTTGCTTGCTAGTGTGCATGGTTCCAAGATGGTTCTATCACTCTCTAAAGGTCCCCAAGTTGCCCCCACCATGTGGTGAGGATCTTATTTAACAAGTATAGTCCTCCAAAGGTTCAAAAGCTCCTCGGGAACTACACTTGTCGCATAAGACACAACATGAGTGAAGTCTTCATAGTGACCGTCATGAGTCCTAGAAACCCATGAGGAAACCATTACAAACTTCCACTAGCCTAGGGTACTCACAGACCCGGGTATAGGGCCCAAAATGTGTGTGAGGAGAGATGTGTCCGTGAACAGTGTGTGAGGAGAGCATACAAACCTGTGGACTTGTACTTATGCATGACCCAATCCCCACCTGTCCGACAAATCATAATTGCAAGAAAGAAACCTAGTAGATAAAGTCTTCTACCCTAAGGTTCAATCCGCATGTTATCTACCCTAAGACATATTGTTCAAACAACAAATAAATAGGGAGGCATGTGAGAACAATGTGAATCACTTCACCTACCTAGAGCATGTTATTCAAACAAGAGAAAAATAAAAGAAGCATGTGAATAATTAGAATGTGTTATCACGAACGGCAACAACAATTAAAAGAAAAATCAAAATAAATATAAAGCCATATCATAAACACAATCAACGTATATAGGCTTGACTCTCGGATGTCCCCAGTGGAGTCGCCAAACTGTCGCACCCGGAAAAATACGACGAAAGGAAAACAAAGAACAAATCTGGTTTTCGAGTGAAAACCGACTTGTGAGGAGTCGCCACCAAAATTTTGAGGAAAAATCTTGGAAAACCGAATTAAAGAGGAAAAGGGTGGTCTGCGTAATTAGAAGTGGATTCGGGAGTCGATTGTGTGTGGGGAAGGTGTTAGGCACCCCATAACACCCGTTCCTAGGAACGGTTACCTTGCATTGATTGTGTAAATTAATATGGCTTAAAAATATATTTTGGCTTTCCTTTTATAAATCACATGCGAGAAAATGGATGGAGAAAAAGAAAATTAAGAAAATTTGGAAAACAAAATAAAGAATATAAATTAAATTAAAATTAAGGATATTCAAGCAAAATGAGAAAAAGGGTTTGAGAAAATAAATTAGGAAATATTTATTAAATTAAGGGGAAAACACCAAATAAATAAGAAAATATTTATTTTTTACAAAGGCGGACTTGACCCAGGATCAGAGCCTGGGGCCTACGTACCCTACGACGGGGATCAAAGTCCACGTAGTTCGGGGATAGAAATGCGTGTCATTGGGTTAATATTTTTTAATCATAAAATTTTTGTGATAAGAGAAAGTTATTTGAAAATAATTTAACTCTTTGCAAACAAAACAATTTTCTGAGGTTGAGTTGGTGCGTTTTAATTTGCAGAAAGATAATTTAATTTCTTACTTACTCTTATTTCATTTTGTTCGAAAATATTTTATTTTTATTTTTCATTATTTTTTAAAAATGCTTTTATTTGATTTTTGACTTTTGAAATAACATATTTTGTACTCTTGAAAATTTTTCTTTTAAAAAGAAAACCAACCCATCTATTGCTGACTCGCCGTCATGCCCGATAGATCGACTCCTTAATTACCTGCAAAAGTTCTGAACCTCGCGGTATAAAGGTTTTATTACGCTTTTAAAATAAGGTTGGGAAAAAGACTGTTATATCATTATAATTTATTTTTTATGAAATTTTCAAAAAGAGGAAAAAGAAAAAAAAGAAGAAAAAAAGAAAAGAAGAGAAATTATCTAACTGACCTATCTACGTCAATTCGCGATCTCACGCGATAGCTCAGCGAACCCAAATACCTGCGTGGGTTCCGAAAACCTCACGTGGCGCGGTTATAAAATCCATTATTCTTATTTTATTTTACTTTGTTCTTTTCCCTCCAGTAAAATTGCCAAGTATTCCGGAATCTTTAAAAGTTTGGATGACAAGATATTATTCATTCACAATAGTATCGTTATTTATTTCCTCTTAAAATGAGCAATTAGGAAAGAGTTTTTGATCATATCATGTATTTAAAACACCATTATTTTTTTGCTTTCAAACTATATTTCCTCTTCGAAAGGTTGAGTTTACCTCAAAAATTAGTAAATCAAAATATTTGCTAGAATCTTAAAATTTTCGGGCAGAGAGAGAATAATGAACTTTTGTAAGAGAACTTCACCAGGAAGGCTTATAAGACATGGGGGGTATATTTTTTTGTAGAGAACCCAAGTCTCCCACCCCCAGTCATATTTTCGTGGGCTTGCAATTTCGTGTATCAGGGCCTAAGAAAAAAAAAATTTCGTAGGTTGTTTTGGAGGGCCGTTAAACTCATTGGCCCAATGCTTCCCTTCCCTGATTCCCCTTCAGCGAGATCGGGCAATGATCAAGTTCACAGGGTGGCCCGAAACACACAGAGCAACTAAAATTCCAGAACTAGATTCTTAGACTTGGCATTATCTCAAAGCAAATACGTGCATGCCAACGAAGGTGGGAGCAACATCTCCCCAAACAGAAGCAACGACAGGATGCATATGAGGAAAGAAAAAGAATTGAAAAAAAAAAATTTATGGCTTAATCACGAGATTCAGCACCCATTACTAACAAACATATGCTCATCCCTGTGTTCCTCCCTAGTAGCGAACAGACCCCATACTTGGACTCCAATCCGTATTCTCAGCCAACCGATTGAAAGTTTAAACTTAAAATACAGATTACCAGTTGAAGTCTCTTTGATCTCTTCCCTCTTCGAAGATTCCGTCCTCGGTTCGCGGCCCCCGGTTCACCTTCGTCCTCGGGCTTCCTCTGTTCTCGGTTCAGATTGGAGTCCTTCTCGCCCTCGGTCCGCTCCTCCCTAAACTTTGCTTCCAGCTCATCATGTTTGCTCTGCAGACCTCTGAGAACCTCCACGCGTTCCCAGACCTTGGGTGACAGTGTATCTAGGATGTACACATGCTGCCCAGCCAAGAGCTGAAGCTTATCCTTGAGCGCATTAACGTGATCAGCACGATCCTCCGGACTAAGAGCGAAAGCGGGTCCCTGCAACTCGGTAGCGACTCGGACTCAGTTTTCAGGCCTCGTGCTCCTCAGCTCCGGCAGCTCCCTCTTCCTCTCTCGGCCTGAATTCCTCGGTCTCTCAATTTCGCACCCCTCCGGTTGCTCTCCCCGTGGATCTGGCTCCCTCTGTTTCTTGTTTTTTCCCTCAGTCTCAATTTCACTCCCCCCTGGTCTCTCCTTTTCGGATCCCCCTCTGTTTTTCTCCGGGTGCCAGATTTGGTCTCCTCCCCCCCCTCGGTCTGTGGCTGTCCTCCATTTTTATGGCCTCCGTCTGCTTCTTCGCGTGTTCCCTCTGTTTTATCCTTTCTTGCACGGCTCCCCTCTGTTTCCTTTTCTTTTTAGTCTGCCGGCCTCTTTTTCAGTTTCTTTCTCTGCCTTCTTTGTCTTTTTCCCACGCGTGCCTGACTCCCTCTCAGTTCATGAGTTTGAGCCCTAACGGTCCGAGATCACAAGCCCTCAATTGGGGCTTATGACATCTTGGGCTGAAATGCTGATCCAGCATTTCAGCCCAAGACACGTTTTTTTTGTTTTCTTTTTTTTTTTGTTTCTTCTTCTTTTTTTTTTATAGTTTTAGTTTTGTTTTTATTTTTTATTTTTGGCAAGAATTATTATTGTTTTTATTTTCTTTTATCTCCTTTCTTCCCTTTTTTTTTTGTCATCTATATTAGTATTATTTATTTATTATTTATTTTGTTTTATTATTTTATATTATTTTTTATTTTATTTTTTGAAATGCCCGGACAAAATGGGGTGTTCACACATAGTATGACCATTAGCATGAGTTCCACATATTCCATCATGAACTTCAGCCATCACTCTCTTGGTTTCAGGCGAATTTATGCACCTGAGTAGTGTCCCATCATGAGCCCGCTTATACAAAACCTCCCCACTAAGGAAGAAGTTCATTGCGAGGCGTCGAAGAGTCTTCTTGTCATTATCTGTTGCCCCATCTGGATATTCCCTATCTTTGATGTAGGACTTAATGTCGTGAAACCAAGGTTGCCCATCGGATTCCTCTTCTATACTCAAGCAATGGGCAGGAGTATTTCTTGCTTCAACGCGGATCGGCTGAACGTGGATCCCACAATCTAGTTTAACCATGACAGCGAGCGTTGCCAAAGCATCTGCAAACTGATTTTTATCACGAGTCATATGGGTAAACTTGATTTCATCAAACTCCTTGATCAATTCAGTTAAATAACTCTGGTAGGGGATCAACTTTGGGTCTTTCGTTTGCCATGCCCCCGTCACTTGATATATTATGAGTGCTGAATCTCCAAAGACCTCAAGTTCTTTAACACCCAAAGCTAGGGCGGCTTGCAAACCACTGACACAAGCTTCATACTCTACTACATTATTCGTGCATTCAAAATTAAGCTTAATGGCGACAGGAAATTGTTTCCCTTCAGGGGACACTACCACTGCACCTACCCCACATCCCTGCGTATTGGCGGCACCATCAAAGTACATTGTCCATTGGGCATCTTCCAACTTATCCTCAACAGTCAAGACATCTTCATCTGGGAATTGAAAGTCTAGTGACGGACTCTCATTTAATGGGTTTCCGGCTAAATGGTCAGCGATGATACTTCCTTTAATGGACTTGCGAGTCACATACTTCACATCATATTCGGATAGTATTACTTGCCACTTTGACACCCTACCTGACACGTAAGGGCTTTCAAAAATATATTTAATAGGATCCAATCGCGAGATCAACCAGGTAACATGATATAACATGTATTGTCTTAATCGCCGCGTGACCCATACTAGCCCACAACATGTCTTTTCGATGATTGGGTATCGAGACTCGCAATCATTGAATTTCTTACTCAGATAATAAATGGCATGCTCCTTTTTGCCAGATTCATCTTGCTGTCCTAACATTGCCCCCATGGAAGATGTCAAGATGGTTAGATAGAGGATTAATGGCTGACCTGGTGTAGGGGGTACCAAGACAGGAGGGTTCAGTAAATATTCCTTTATCTTCTTGAACGCTCGTTGGCAATCTTCATCCCACTTCCCAGGATTTCCTTTTCTCAACAATTTGAATATCGGCTCACAAGTGGCAGTCAGGTTTGCAATAAATCGGGCTATGTAATTCAAATGACCCAGGAAGCTTCGTACGTCTTTCTCTGTTTGGGGTGAAGGCATATCACGAATTGCCTTTACCTTATCCGGATCCACTTCTATTCCTCTACTGCTAACGATGAAGCCTAGTAGCTTACCAGATGTAGCCCCAAACACGCACTTGTTGGGATTCAATCGAAGCTTGTATTTTCGCAGTCTTTCAAACAATTTTTGAAGAACTGCCACGTGACTTTCTTCTTGCGCTGACTTTGCTACCATATCGTCGACATAAACCTCCAGTTCTTTATGCATCATATCATGGAATAGTGCTACCATAGCTCGTTGGTAAGTTGCACCTGCATTTTTTAAACCGAACGGCATCACTTTGTAGCAAAATGTTCCCCACAAAGTAGTAAAAGTGGTTTTCTCTTTATCCTCCAGGTTCATGGGGATCTGATTGTATCCTGAATACCCGTCCATGAATGAGTACCTATAACCCCTCGCCGTATTGTCAACTAGCACATCAATATGAGGTAGAGGAAAATGATCCTTAGGACTGGCTTTATTCAAATCCCGATAGTCCACGCACATCCTAATGCGGCCATCCTTCTTTGGTACCGATACTATGTTCGCAACCCATTGTGGATATTTAGCAACATCTAAGAAACCAGCATCCCATTGTTTCTTCACTTCTTCCTTGATCTGAAGAGATGTCTCGGGACTCATCCTCCTTAGCTTTTGTTTCTTTGGTTTAAAGTCAGGGAACAGAGGAAGCTTGTGAGAGGCGATGTTGGGATCAAGCCCTGGCATATCTTGGTATGACCAAGCAAATACATCCAGATATTCTCGAAATAAATCTATCATCTCCTTCTTTTCAGGATTATCAACTATCTTCAACTCCTTTTTATCTTCCTCAGTTCCCATGTTGATCACTTCTATGATTTCCTCATGTGGGATGAAACCAATTTCGGAGGGTTCGATAAGCTTTGCAAACGTGAGGGGTAATTCAACTAGCGCGGCATTTTCTTCAATCCCGTCGTCAAGCATATCCATAACAATGCGAGTGTCATCCCATTGGGGTTCAAGAGTCTCCGTGTCAGACTGGAGTTCCGAGAATTCTAATTCCCTAGAAGGCAACAAACACAATAGAAGTAAACGATGAGGCAGGAAATAGTATTGAGAATTAATTTGAGGAGGGGCCAACACAGAAGGATAAGAAGAAGAATAAAGTGAGATGAGAAAAAAAAAGTAGAATAAAGAGATTAATAAAAGAGAGTAATAATGGCATGAAGAACATGAAAAGCTGCTTTGCATTTAATCCTCAAATGTAAAAAGTTCCAAAAGCCATAAATACAAGATTTTCAAAAGAAGACATAACATAAACTCTAGAATATTACTCTAACGACATGACATCAGGGATCTTCTCAGACTCCCAGTTTTCCAGGGCTTTTCCAAGGGTATCACACTGAATCCAATGTCCTTTTCCATAACACTCCCCTCCTTCTTCCATTGTAGCAATGGAGTCATTCATATTGACCATCTCAGAGGCTTGTGAGAATGTCTCTTTAATATGAGGAACTTTTGATCTTGCTTGTGATTTCCCTCGGCCTAAATTCACTTGCTCGGCCAAGAGAGTCTCCAAATGGGGATCGTATCCTATCCCTTGACGTCCCTGATTCCCGAGAAGTTTGATTGGCTCTTTTACCCCTTGCAGTTTAGCTCCGAGCCCTTGTCCTTCCTTATATCCATCATGCTTCATTATCTTGTTGACTACTTGTTGCACATCTCTTCTTGGCTTGTCACCCCCCACAATCTCGAAACTGTGATAAAAATTACCACCTGTCCGTTCTACATTTTCGACGTAAGGTACGGCACTTGGCTTGCTAATCATGATTTCCTCTTCTCCTTTGACGGTAATAAGTAGGCCATCCCTGACGAATTTAACCCTCTGGTGTAGGGTAGACGGTATAGCTCCCGCGTCATGAATCCAAGGCCTTCCTAAGAGCATAGTATACGCCGAATCAATGTCCATTACGTGGAATTGTACTGAGAAGGTGCTTGGCCCAATCTCAAGTGTAAGATGGACCTCCCCGAATACCTCCCTTCTCGCTCCATCAAAAGCTCGGGCAATTAGATCACTATGCTTAATGGTGGACCTGTCCACTGGAAGCTCTTCTAAAGTGGCTAGTGGCAGGACATTGAGAGCTGACCCATTATCAATCAGAACCTTTGCGATCACATACCCGTGACACTTTAATGTAATGTGGAGAGCTTTAGGTCGCCCCGCCGGAGTTTGAACAATCTCGTCCTCATAGAAGGTGATTTGAGTGGCATTCTTCACCACATTAACCATATGAACTACTCTCTCAGGAGTTATGTCCGGACGTACATATGCGCTTTCTAACACCCTTTGGAGCGCCTTGCGATGGACCTCTGAGCTCATGATGAGGGACATAATGGAGATCCGAGCTGGCGTCTTTGTGAGCTGCTCTACTATGTCATACTCGCTGTGCTTCATGATCTTTAAGATCTCATCGGCGCCAATGCTCATGTCCGTCACCATCTTAGCTCCTGAACTCTCCCCTTCTTCCTGACCATTTCTTATTGCCTTATCATTTTCTTTCGAATAGACGCGACCACTCCTGGTAATCCCGTTTATTAGTTCCTGGTTATTGACTTCCACCACTGGTTCTTCACTGGTTTCTCCCTGGACTGCGAGAAGCTCCGTCCTTAGGCCATATTTCCAGGGTACCGCACGATTACTAGCATATGGAAACGGTGCTGGTACGTGAATAACCGCCACAGGCTCCTTCTCGCGTGTTGCTGCCTGAGTGGTTGAGTTTATGACCAGGAGAGATCCCGTTGAGCTCAGCTTAGGTGTCGGTTCGTTAATGAACGAAGGACAAGATTCTGCTATCTCCAAGAGGGGCAATTGCTCACTACTTCCTACAGTCGGAGCTTGCGCGTTGATCACAAGGAATGACCCCTTCGATTTGTCAATGATTGGCAACCCGCTTAGTTCCTCCGTCATGCATACGGATTCATCTCTTGATGTTCCCTTTTCAATTCTGATAATCCCCAGCACCATCATCTTTCGCACCACTTCCTTGAACATCTCACAACCCTCAATGTCATGACCTACATTTCCCCGGTGATACTCGCAAGAGTAGGGACTGCAACCATCGATTATACCCGGCTTTCCCTCATCATAAAGGACAAGTCCTGCTTCCTCAAGATGATCAAATATCTCTTTCATAGTAAATTGGAGCGCATTTGGGTCTTTAATCAGCCTGATATCTTCTTCAATAACACAGACCTGTTTCCCCTTGTCATGCTCCGGAAGGGGATTCGAGATTATATTCGGATTACTGTCCCGCCGTACACTGATATAACTATTATCCAAAAGATCCAGCATGTTCTTACGGAAAGCATCGCACCGATCGATTGAATGTCCCACCGCTCCCATATGATATTCACAGGTCTCATTCGGATTATACCAAGCAGGGAAAGGTGGTTGCCAAGGTTTTACAGGACGAGGACCCATAAGCTTCTTTTCCACTAACTCTTTGAAAAGCTCCAATCTGGATACATTGAAGTCGGGTAACGGGCGGTTATCTCTCTGAGGGCGAACGGCTTTGTAATCCATACTTGGGTGCAAGATATTCGCTTGTTGAATAGGATGAGGTGGTGGGATTGGTGGAGGATGTTGGATGGGTTGAGCAAAAGGGGCTCTAGGTTGATAGGCAGCATGCTGCATGCGTGCCCCGGGTGCAAAAGGTCGTGGATATCGGGGTTGTGAGTTATATGGAGGGTACTGTGGGCTAAATGAAGGTCTGAACGACTGTTGGTAAGGGTCCGGCACGTGATTCACATCGCTGTCTTTCTTTTTAACACCCTGTCCTTTCCTATTTTCGGGGTGTGCACTCTCCAACCTCCCATCCCGAATGTTAGTGTCAATCCTTTCACCTACCTCAATGAGGTCAGTGAAATATTTAGCGTGGGTTCCCAGCATGATTCTGAAGTAGGGTTCTCCCAGCGTATCAATAAAGTACGAACACAACTCAGACTCCGTTAAAGGAGGTTGAACTTCTGAAGCCAAGGCTCGCCAACGCTGCGCGTACTCCTTGAAGGATTCGGTGGGTTTCTTCCTCAATCCTTTCAACTGCTCCCTAGTAGGAGCTGAATTCAAATTAAATTGGTATTGTCTCATAAAGACATCTGTCAGATCCCTCCATTTCTTTAGTCTGGAGTGGTCTAATTTCATGTACCAGTGTAGAGCCGCCCCAGTGAGACTTTCATGAAAGAAATGGATGAGGAATTTCTCCTCCCTGGACCATACTGACATCCTGGTGCAGTATGTCTTCAGATGATAATGCGGGTCCCCATTTCCATTATATTTGTTGAAGTCCGGGATCTTAAACTCTTTCGGAATAATCACGTCTGGAGCTAGGCATAGTTCATCCAAATCGAGGGATTTATGTTCCATTACTCCTTGCAGTGCCCGTAGCTGATCTCTCATTTCTGACACCTCCTCTTTCAAGCTGACCTTATCGGGGATTTCACCGCCATGAGAATACATATTATTGTGAGGTGGATTCTGAGCCACGAAGGCTGTGACGTTTTCTGGATTATGGATATCGTGGGCATATGCATATCCCTGATCCCATTCCTGAAGCCCTTGCCTACCAGCCCCTGGGGTTGGGATAGGTGGAAGCCTATTCTGATCATTGTCAGTTGCATCGGGTATACCTTCCGCGCTCATACCATGCGGTTGGGCAATATTGGCATTAACGTCATGCCTCCTCCCATTCGTGTTCATGCCCTAAAGCATTTTCATCATTTGTTCCATTTGAGTATGCAAGCCACCTAGCTGACCCTTCAAATCCCCTACTTCTTCCTCTAATCTCCGTTCTACATCGGAAAGATGACTTTCCATCGCCATTGCTTTTGTTCTTGCTCGAGTTAAATGGATTCTGTGCGGGCGATGTGTAAGGTTAACTGGATTCCTTTTAGTCGGCGCAATGTTGTCCTACTTTCAAGAAAAAGAAAACAAATTAATTATTTTTACCTTACCATTACTTAGATACCGGTGAATTATAATAGGCGCTAGCATAAGTTTCTCGACACAGTGACTTTGGATCCATGTTGCCGTTCGTCATAATTATCCATGAAACTCCCTCAAGTTCTCCCCGATACTTATTGTATTCGGGGAGTCGTGAGGTTGACAATCAATTCATAAGAACTCATGTTACTTTATAAATGATGTCTATAACTAGAGGGCATAGATGGAATCAAAAGCTGTAATTTCATATGGTTCAATACATCATCATGGATCGTAACTACATCACCAAGTATGAGCCAGACATTTTAATTCTTTGACAAGTTCTTTACATAATGAAAAGAAATCTGATATTTCTGCAGAAGTACTAAAGGGATGGAATTTTTGTCCAGCTCGCTCATAAACATCAGAGAATTTGGGGATGCTCGAATTCACCAACATGATTAGCCTTTCAGTGCGATCTCTCCACCTATCTGACTCCATCGCCCTTTCTGAATAAAGCGTTCTCCAATTTTCCACTGCATCAGCATGTTGTTGCAGTTGTTCAAGCAGCCTCTTGATTGTAGCTGATGAATCCCCTCTGACGGCTGCTAACTCATTCACCTTATCCTCCAATTGCTTAATGACCAGTTCCAACTCGTGTGATGAACGGAGTTCTTGTACTTCCTTCTCAAGTGCATCCCTTTCTTTCACAGCTTGCAACAACCGCCTCCGATTATTCTTCATCCTCTCATCATTCTCCTCCATACGTGTATTCACATCCTTAATTGTTCGTTTGAGCTTCAGATTTTCCTCCTTCAATCTCTTCACTTCCAAGCTTACCTCACAAGCTTCTCGTTTCCTCATTTCCTCCACCGTCTCTTGTAAGGCCGCATATTCATTCTGCATACGACTCCAAGCCTCTTTCCGTTCCTTATCTGCCCTCGCCAGCTTTTCCAATTCTTCTTCCTTCTTTTGAAGTTGTCTGACTAGCTCCTTGTTTACTTCCGCCTTATTACCGCATAGCAAAGGATCGGGAGGTGCAAAGGTTGGGTTAACCCCCTTAATCCTTTCTGACAACCAGACTTGGTATTCTTCCGTGGCATATATTCGACGTGCACCCAATTCTAGCCGTCCTTTATATATCACTTTACTCCAAGCACTCACCACATTTTGACTTAGCTTCATCGTAGAATCACCATGTTGGAAGTGCATCATGCGAACCACGGCTTCTGAGGGAGCCTTTTGTGGGAAGGCATATTGTCTCAATAACAACATTGGGTTATAATTTGTCACTCCCCGTGGACCCATCAACGGCACATTTGGGAAATCCCCACAGCAATAGATTATTTCATCCTTCCACCACCATGCCAATCTCCAACGGATACTCTCTGCTCTGAGCTGGCCAAAAACTTCGATCCACCCTTCACGATCGCATTTGGCTTTTCCTTCTTGGTTTCTGAAAGATGCAAGAGGGGAGGAATTATCCTTTTCTCCTTCTTGGAGTCTCTTTCCATATAGGTGATTCATGACCCACACATACAATAATTGGAGACAGCATCTAATTCTCCCCCCTTCTTAGTATGGCAAAAGCTCAAGGTCATATAAGTCTCTGACAATATGGCAGGTACTGGATTCACCTGATGATGCTCTACCATATGAAACACACTGATCGCGTGTCTGTCAATCACCCCCTTTGCAAATGGAAACAAAATTATCCCATAGATTATCATGGCGAGCACCCTATTATAAACTACCCACTTCTCCTGTTCAGCCAGCTCTTTCAGACGTGTTTCCATAAACTCCCTTGAGACCCCCTCTATGCTCTTGGTAGAGATGAAGTGCACCTTGTCTATACTGATTTCCAAAAGCTTTGCTATCATTGTGTTCGAAGCCACATATCCTGGGTATCTATAGACACGATCTCCCCTGTTTAGCGGTAAGCTTAAGAGCTCTCCATACTCTTCTATGGTCGGTGCCATCTGGAAATCTGGAAACGTGAAGCATCTCAAGGTGTCATCCCAATATTGTCCCAGTACATAAAGCACTTGTGTCTGAACGGGTACATCGAGTAGCTCTAGTATGTCCCCATATCTTTTCCTGAAGTCTGACAAGAGGTTACCCTTGATACGCCGAGAAAATTCCTTCAAACTATCAATTGACTCCATAATTACTTCCAACCGGAGCCCCTTCCCACCATAGGTTAACCCTGTTGGTCTCGGATCCATGATCACTTTTGGGTCTTTAACTTATGCTAGCTTTCCCTGATAATTCACCGGTTTCCTGAGCAAAAAAGGCAAAAAGAAGAGAATATGAGATAAAAGCGGTCATGAATTTGATTAGTTAAAATATTATTAGGCCCCCGTTTAACAGTCGTAATAATTTCTCTCCTTGAAGATCCTTATTGAATTCTCAAGGAAACAGAAATGAATCCTCGTATCGTGAAGGACAAGGTCTCTCCATGAATGAGGTGTAAAAATAATAGAGGACCTATTAATATGATAACCATTCTATTAATGTAAAATTACATGAAAAGAAAATGCATGGGACTGGATATGCTTCCCTGTGTCCTACATTAGGTATATCCTAGGGTAGGATTCTCGAATTTAACTGGCTGGCTTAACCTCTAAACTTCATCTACTATTACGTGCAGGATTCAGGGTGGTTCTATTTTCCAAAAATGGTCCCCAAGCTGCCCCCGTCATCAAGACAGGAATCCTATCCAGTAAACTTAATCCTTTGAGAGCTTTAATAGCCCTTCCCGGACTAGACTTAGCGAATAGGCAACAACTGGGTGAAGTCTTCACAATGGTCTCTGGGAGCTTAATAGCCCCTCAAAGGCATTGTTACAAACTTCAACTATCCTAGGATACTCTCAGACCCGGGTATAGGGCCCATTATGTGTGTGAGGTTGGACATGGAGGTGCACAGTGTGTGAAGGGAGCATACAAACCTCAGGACCCAAAGCATTACCCAAATCCCTCACCTGCAGATAGAACAGCACACAAAACAATACACAAATGGATAACAGTCATCTATCCTAGGGTTTATTCCACATGTTATCTATCTTAGCACATTTTATTCAACTCACAAATACATTTAAAAGCATGTAAACAGATAAAACTACCAAGCATGTTATCTACCCTAATCATGTGAGGCAAACAACATTAAAAGGGCAACCAAATGAACAGAAAAAAAAAAAAAAGTATCAAACATATTACCCTACCTAATCATGTGAGGCAAACAAAATTAAAAGGGCAACTAAAGCCATAAAAATTTGCATAGTCAACCCATATAGGCTTGACTCTCAAAAGGTCCCCAGTGGAGTCGCCAAACTGTCACACCCGGAGATGCGACGCGGATGGCGCGGGAAATAGAAAAAGGGAGTAACCGGCCCGCACGGCGGGAGGCCGGTCTCTGAGGGAGTCGCCACCAAAATTTTAAGGGAAATTTTGGAAAACCGGAATAATAATAAAAAACAAAAAGGGACGAGGACTGGTCTGCGAATCAAAGATTGGGTTCGGGAGTACGATTGTGAGTGGGGAAGGTGTTAGGCACCCCCACAACACTCGTTCCTAAGAACGGTTACCTTAGGTTGATCATGCAATTTTTATGGCTTTTACAAATTTAGTTTGGTTGCTCTTTTACCACTCACATGCGAAAATAAATAAAAATGAGAGAAATATAAAAATGAAAATAAATAAGAAAATAAAAATATGAAAAGTTAGGCAAAATAAATTAAGAAAAATATTATTTATTTACAAAAATAGATATAAATATAAGAAAAATGTAAAAATCAAAACAAAATGAAAATGTGGGAAGTTGGGAAATAAAATAAGAAAAATATTATTTATTTACAAAATAAATATAAACATAAGAAAAATGTAAAAATAAAAATAAGATGAAAATATGGGAAATTGGGAGAAATAAAATACGAAAAATATTATTTATTTACAAAAGTGGACTTGACCCAGAATGAGAGTCTGGGGCCTACGTACCCTGCGATAGGGATCAAAGTCGACGTAGTTCGGACCAAAAATGCATGTCACTGATTTTTTATTATGTATATTCTTTGAAAAGATGAGTTTATTGAAAATAATTTATCTTTCCACAAAGAAAACGATTTTTAGAATTGGTTAGTGTGCTTTGATTTGTAAAAGACAGACTAATTTTCAATATTTACCCTTTTCATTTTTATCATATATTTTTTGGTTTAATCAATTCTTAAAAGAGAATATTTTCCTCCATTTAGAGAATGTGATTAAAATTATTTGTGATTTTTGAATATTTTATTTTGATTTGAAAAAAAGAAATATTTGGAAACATTTTTATTTTTATAAAATCAATTGGTTTGCGTGGTGACTTTATCACTCACACTTACCCATTGATACCTAAGAGTCCACGGTAGTGTTACTCGAGACAAAAGGCATAAAGTTTGAAAGAAAATAAATTTTTTATACATAGGGTTTTTATTTTATTTTTATTATGGAAATCATTTTAACACCTATTTATTTAAAAAAAAAAAGGAAATTAAAAATCTGTGATCATCCTGTATGTTTTGAAAAAATAATAATCAGCATATGTGGTGACTTCATCACTCACAAGTTACTGATTTGCGCTTAAATACCCACGGTGCTACCACTCGAGGCAGAAATAACTTAAAAAAATGAATAAATTTTTATCACATAAATCATCTTCCAAAATTAGATTTTGAAGCAAACTTTACGTGAATGACAAAAAGATTTTACTCTAAATAAAAAAACTGGGCATACGAGCAACTTCCAAATCACCTTTTAGAACTGATACTCCTTCATTTCCCAAGTTAATTTCATAAGCTTCTCACACCCCAAGTCAACTTATACCCAAGGTTAAGACATCATCCCTTTACAGGTAACGATTCTAGCTCACCCATTAACCCATACTACAGTCATGGAACTATGATTATTCAACTAACACTATAATGAGACCTTTCCAACGGACAGCAGCAACCAAGGGATTTAACCACAAGATATTCTCATGAGTTTGTATACTACATATTTTATCAACCAAATGCATGACCTTAACAACTCAAGTGTGTTATACTCCCATTGTGATTAAAGGCTTTAATAAGGAGGAATCAAAGAGAAAACAGAAATGGATTTCAAGGCCGGTAACATTCCTTCTACATTTTGCAAACACCCACCACATACATCACTAAAACTTTCATATACGAGGGTCCAGAATCCTTATATTGCACACAGAAGGTCTGAAGCTACTCTAATGACTCAGAAATTAATGAACTTAAGCCATAGACACAATCAAAACAGAAGCTACACAAACAGAAGTTAAGCAAGGGAATATCAGTCAACCATAGTGCATCAGGATGGTCCCATAAAACTCATCTTTTACTTGAGGATGCAAAATATAACCTAACACAAAAGGCAAAGGTCAAAAGTTAAAATTCCAGAATCAGACAACAACAATCTACAATTAGCCAGAACATGAGTGTCCATCAACATAGGGTAGTCTTAACCTCATGACAAAATTCAGAATCCTCGGACAGAAACAATACAATTTGTAAATAGAATGTCAAAGAGATAGACCTAAGGGCAAGCCATTAACAGAATTCGAAACTGAAATAGAAGATTTTACCAAACCGAATTCTTTGTTGCTTAGTTTCAGACCTTTCCTTCGTTCTTGCTAATCAATGACTTATACCTTGCCCTCAGTATTCATTCTCCCTTGCTCTGGACTCCGAAATTCTAGCCTGCCTCTGCCTTGTGGAGTTTCTCTTCCCAGCTTTCTCTCACTGTCCCCCTTGTGATTTCTCCAGTGCCCAAAAAAATATCCCCCCTCTAGCACTCCAGCCTTCCTGCCTTTATATATCTCTTGCGGGTGTCTTGCCAGCTGAGTAATCAGGTGCGTCCTTGCTTTTTTTCTTTTCAGCTGCCCACGTTCTCTGCTGCACTGCGTGACCTCCTTCAGCCCAACCAAACTCCACCTCCACTACCCTGCTGTACTAGGTACGGAGTAATGGAGGGATTGTATCATGCGTGCCCAGCCCACACTCTGTGTCCACGGTCATTTGCCTCCCAGGTTCAAGCCCTCACTCATGCTCGTGTGTAGTCCATCCCCGGCTTCTCTCGTGCCTTTGCTTTTCTGATTTTTTCAGTGGTTCCCTCAGCTTGTTCCCTTCCCAAATCTGCACCTCACCTTGTTTCGTCCTCTCAGGCCCCCCCCTCTGTTTTTTTCTCCTTCCGGCCTCCCTCTGTTTTTTTCTTCTTCCGGCCTCCCCCTGTTTTTTCTTCTTCCGGCCGGTGGCTCCCTCTTCTTTCAGACTCCCTCCTCTTTCTCTCTCGGCCACACTCCTTTTCCACTGAGCTCTCGGCTCTCTCCCCTCTCTTTTACTCTCACGCTCACAGTACAGCTCTCTCGGCCTGAGCTCCACCCGCGGTTCCTCCCTCCTCTTTCTCTCTCGGCCACACTCCTTTTCCACTGAGCTCTCGGCTCTCTCCCCTCTCTTTTACTCTCACGCTCACAGTACAGCCCTCTCGGCCTGAGCTCCACCCGCGGTTCTCCAGCCGCGGTTCCTCCTCTCATTCGCGTGGCCGAGCTCTAGCTCCCTCCTCTCAGCTCCCCTTTTCTCCCTCACTGGAACCGCCTTCCCGAGCCCTAAGGCTCCCTCTTCTCCTTTTCCTCTCTCTACCTCTGGAGCTCCGCGGCCCATGGTGGCTCCCGGTGTTCAGATCTCCCTCGGTCAAGCCCTCTCGCGGTCCCCCTCTCGCTGCTCCACCGTGGCTCCCTCGGTGGTTCTCTTCGGCCTCCCTCACGCTCGCGGCTAGCTCTCCTCGAACCCTAGCACACTCCACCTATCCTCTCTCTCTCTCCCCCCTGCTCCTCCTTTCACGCGGTCCCCCCTCCAATTCGTTTTCTTTCGGCCAGCTTTCTTTTTCTCCCGTGTCCTTGCCTCTGGTCTCTAGGGCTGAAGCCCTTAACCCCACGAGCCCTTGCATATGGGCTCGTGGCATGTTTGGGCTGAAGCACTTCAGCCCAAATATGTTTTTGGGTTGAAGTGCTTTAACCCAAATGTATCATCATTCATTTTTTTTTTTTTAAGCTTTTCTCTTTTTTTTTTTTGTTGTTGTTTTGCTTCTTTTTTTTTTCTTTCTTTTTTCTCTTTGATTTGATTTTTTTTATTATTTATTTATTATTATATTTTTACTATTATTATTTTTATTATTATCATTATATTTACATATTTTTATATATTTTTTAAATTACCCGGACAAAATACGGTGTTCACAAAATAATTTCTAAATCATTGTTTTAAAAATAAATAATAAAATTTTACATGGTGAAGGTTGTGAAGCTTCCATAGATACTAAGGGATCGGTCTATCAGGGATAATGATTAGTGAGTTTGCAGCAGTAGATCGATTTTATTTTTATAAAGTAAGTAAAGAAATTTTTTTTAAAAATGCAAAAAGAAGTATATTTCATGAAGCAAATACAAAAATTAAAATATTTTCAAATTAAATAAAAATAAGAGTTAATAAGCAAAATTAAATTACCCTTTACAAATTAAAATACATCAACAAAAATTTTAGAAAATTATTTTGTTTACAAAATGATATATTATTTTCAATTAGTTTTCCTTATTATAAAATTATATTAAAAAATACTAATCCACATAGATATATTTTTATCTCGAATTACGTAAAATTTGATCCCTAATATAGGATATATAGTCTCCAAACTTTGATTTTAAGTCAAGTTTGCCATTGTAAATAAATAAATATTTTTCAATTTCATTTTCTTAATTTCTTTTTTGTATTTTGTTTTCTAAATCTCCTTAATTTCCTTTTTTCGATTGTCTAAATTTCTTTTTTTTTCTATCTTTGCTTTTTATCATGTGAACAATTAAAGGATAATCAAAATACTTTTAAAATCATTTTAATTTGCCTAATCAAATTAAGGTAGTTATCAAGAACCGGTGTCATTGAGTACCTAACACCTTTCACATGTACAATCGACTTTTGAATCCAACTCTATCTACACAAATCATCCTTTTCTTTCTTAAATTGGTCTTCTAAAATTTTTCTTAAAATTTTAGTGGCAGTTTCTCACGAATCAGTTTTTGTCATAAATCCGATTTATCTCTTTTTTTCCTTTTCCACGTGACATCTATGTAGCATTTTTAGGGTGTGATAGCTAACTTCAAGTAAAGAACATTTTGGGAAAAAATTTAATGTTCCAGACAACTTGAAAAGTATCTTATGTTAAGGACAAAAAAAATTAAAAAAATCTTTTATAAAAAGGATTAGAGGGAATATTTACAATAAATGAGAAATTAGTAATGTGCTAGAAAGAACAAATTGCTGACAAATTCGGAAATATGTCACAGGCACATGACACAAAATTATAATTGAGTTTTGTCATAATGGAATTGAGCATTTAAATCATGTCCTCTATTTGTGTTCTCTTGTGCAAGCTTGTTGGAGTATGCTAATGTCTAGCAATTTGCTTACTAGTTTTTTCAGTAATACTTTTGATGATTGGATTTTGAACAAAATTCATTCGAATGATACTTTCAGTAATACTTTTGATGATTGGAGTATATCATGTTGGAAGCTTTGGGAAAATAGAAACAAAAGATTGTTTAATCATGAATCTTTAGTCCTTAAGGTTTTATCTAGACTTTAGAGGCTTTTGTCGAGCACACTTTTTTTTTTGGCCAAAAGCAAGAAACTATATTACTGAAAACCAACATTACAAGCATAGCCAAAGCCCAAAAGCAATAAGGAGACAACAAAACCCACACCGACCCGCAAAAACCCTACCTAGAGACATCAACACACCACACCACAACACAACCACCGAACCATTGAAGATCATCCAATCAATTGGCATCCTCACATGAGAACAGAAAAAAATAGGAGTACAGCAACAGACACTAGCACAGAAAATCCCAAAAAAAGAAGGAGACACCACCAACTTAGCCAAACCCAATCCAGAAATACTCTATTACCTCAGAGTACCACCAAAATTGGAGATTTTGGCTCCGAGAGCCATCTGTATTTGAACTGTTCCCTCAATCGTCGAATCCACCAAGTCTAGGGCAGATTTAGAAAAAGCTCCATGTGTAAGCCACATGGAAAAAGCCATTGTAGTTGTCTATGTTGAAGCAAGCGCACAAATGAACCTCAGATTGAGCCTCCTCACCGATCTACTAGGATTGGTTATCGCTGGAGGAAGAGAACTATAGAAGATAATCTTTCCTATTTGCTCCATTTGCCAAGCCTTCCGATCTACAAAACCAATGGTAGCATTGGTTAAAATAAGCCATCTTCCCATAAACCCTACAGACAAAGCAAACACTAGCAAAAGAGGAGAAGCACACATACACACCATGACTGCCCCTTCCACCGCTGGAGGTCGGGGAGAGAGGCACCTTGAACCTTGTCGTTCAAAAGCAAGCCGGGTGTTTTTACTCTCATAGGAGAGTGTTTGGAGCTATATGAAGGTGAGCCTTTTTCATCTTGGTTTTTGTCGAGCACACTATTAGAGCTACGAAGGTTCTACTTGTTTTTTATCCTAGACCTCTTAATGATCTTTGTTTTGTTTGCTTTTACATTTTACCTTGTACTTGATTGATCTTAACTACTTTTGCAGCTCGTTTGGTTCAATTACTAAGTGGTTAGATGATGTAATATGATGGTGATTATATAGAAATTTTTTTGGTATGATATCTAGATATGATGATAATGTTTATTTTTTATTAAATAAAAAAATATGGATAAATGTGAAAGTACTCTTTTGCCCTTGGTTGAAAAAAAAACCCCTTTCTTCCTTGTCACTCTCTCTTCCTGGTAGTATCACTAGTGACATCACCACCACCGCCACTCACCCCCATCATCACACCAGCATCCCTTTTTCCTTTATCTTCCTTTTCAGCCTTCAAATCTAAAGATCAGTTAAAGAGGGGGAAAACGTAGATTTAGCTAAATTGGCCATGAAGAAAAATGGCGAGATTTGAAAAAACGGGTTCCATATTGATGACGGGATTTGCATATTCGGATAAGGACGAACTCAGATGATGACAGATGAGGATTGAATGACAAGATCTATAGGTTCCAACTCGAGCTCGGGTGAACATGAATTCAGCGTAAGGATGGTTAACAAACTTAAACGAGTGAGTGGATGAATTGAAACGACGATGAATGAACTCAGGTGGGAGGAAGAAGGTTGTAGGATGGACGGATGATGGTGGAGGCATTAGTGGAATGATGAATGAACTCATGAGAGGGGGAGAAATGATGAATGACGGTGGTGTGAGAGAGGGAGGTCGGGAGAAAGAATGTGGGAGGAGTTGTGATGAAGGTATTTTGGTCTTTTAGCAATGATTACAATGAGGTAAAGGAGATTACTTGACAACATTTGTGTGATGATCATTACATTAATTTGGGTGATATGCTTTACACCATATAATTATATTTACAGTTGTCATGCACAACTAAATGCTATCACTGAGATGATGTAACGGCCATTACTTCACATAAACTTCCAAGGTAAACGAACCAAACCAGCTCTTAGTAGCTCTTGCATTCTTTTAATCTTTAATGATATTTCCCCTTTTCATTAAAAAAAAAGACATTAGTAATAAAATAACTTAAACAATTTTTTTTACTAGGACCTTGTCTTGGCTAGATTTTGACTAGGAACTTACATGCTGGCTTCATTTTTTTGGAAAAGAGATTTGAAGACATGCTAAGAAAAAAATTTTTTATGAAGAACTTCAAATTTAGGTTCTTAGCAAAAAAAAAAAAAGAATTTTTTGAGTGGATAAAAATACCTTTAAAATATAGAATACTTAAAAGGAATATGTTTATATGTTTTTCCTTACGTGTTTTTGTGTTGTTTTTCAATTAAAAGTTGGACTAAACTTATATACTTTTCCTCATGTACTTTTCATACTTTTCTCCAAGTAAAATTTAATATGAAAACCTTTTAATTTTCTTAAAATTCAAGAAGTTAATATTTTTAATATATAATTAATGACTAAATCTACAATATATTAAAAAATAATTAACATGTTAATTTTTAATTAGAAAATATGTGAATTAAGAATGAGAATTAAAATTAATCAAATATCTTAGTTTTTAAAAAACTATAATATTTTTTAAAAATTAAACTCATTAAATTTCTTGATCTCTCATAAATTAAATAAGAACATTTGTTGGTAATATATAATAAATATTATCTCATATTTTTTTAAAATTATATATTTAATATTAAGACATAAGATTTTATATTTAGGATTAAAGAAAGTACCATTATTGTGAACACGGAAAATACTTACTACTAATGACATTACTAAAAATAAACATATCATAGAGTAATTTAATGTTATTTTTAAAATTGTAAAGTGAGTATTATGTTGAATAAATAAAAAATTCAAAGTTTCAATTTTATTAGGGAGCGGGTATTTGCTTGCCAGTAGCCAACATGGACAACACGAAGAACCGACCAAGTTGGGCGGTTGTATTTTCACTCAAATTTCAAAATTTCCAAAATTCCCAAGACAGTCCCAAAATTTCCCGCACTCGCTCGCTCGTTGGCGCTTGATCACGTGACTCACTCACCACTAAAATCGCCCACAATTTTGAATCTCTGTATCCGCCACGCCCATAATCCACCAATCACAGCTACCCGTTAGTAATCGAACGACTACAGTCTCCCCCGCAACTGACTTCACACGGATACCAATCCCATCCGACGGCGAGTAACTATTCTTCTATTCTACTATAAATTCCTCCTCTCTATTATAGTTTTGTCCATTCGTCATCTCCTCTCCACTGTGTAAAGCCTGTACTCTGTAGATTCAGAAGGCAGAGAATATCAACCATGTCCGGAAGAGGAAAGGGAGGGAAGGGTCTCGGAAAGGGCGGAGCCAAGCGTCATCGTAAGGTTCTGAGGGATAACATCCAGGGAATCACCAAGCCTGCGATTCGCCGTCTCGCGAGACGTGGCGGAGTCAAGCGAATCAGCGGCCTCATCTACGAGGAGACCCGTGGGGTGCTCAAGATTTTCCTCGAAAACGTGATCCGCGATGCGGTCACCTACACTGAGCACGCTCGTCGGAAGACCGTCACCGCTATGGACGTTGTGTATGCGTTGAAGAGGCAGGGCAGGACTCTGTACGGTTTCGGAGGATAGACGATTAGGGCTTTTGTAGGGGCTAGTCGAATTATGGTCTGCATCTGTTGATATCATATAGTTCCAGTTGAATTGGGTGCTCAATTTCAGGAAGTTACTATAGAGTTTCGATGGCTTCGATTCCGCCATAGTCAGTGTTGGCCGGAAAAAAAAATTGTCGTTCGGTTTTAATATAATTTTTAATGCTTCGACATCACCATTCGCCCATACTCAGTGAATGACGTAGGTTTTTGGCTGAGGTGTGAATGTTTCATTCTCCAGTGCTTTATGGGCCAGCAATTTCATTCACCAGTGTTAATAGCTGGGACTGAGTGAATATAAACATAATGAAATCGATTATGCATGTATCAGAATTCTCAATTGATCTCTGGCCGAAAAAGAATTCTCAATTGATCAATGGTGCAGTCTTGGTTTAAAATACAATATGAGTTTGGGGGCATTTCTCATATCTGTTCCATACTTCTTGTAGGCTGGGCTTTCGTCACTAGTTAGTATGATCAGCCTAGTGAGGATCAGAGAGGGCTTGTAGCTTGCCAATCTTGAGTATAGTTATTATCATTCCTCTTTTGTATGGAACCGTTACTGTCGTTAATTTTACTACACTGTTTGAATCTTGTCAATTTTTGGCTTTTTTATGAGTAGTTTATCATACTTAACATTCGAAAGATTTTGAATATACTAAATATGTTTTTTAAATGTATCATGTTTTATAAAACTCAATTGGATATTGAATAGGTTAATGTATTGGTTTAATAGTTTAATTAAAATTAAATTAGTGATAATGAATTTAATAATTTTATATATTATATGAAAAATTAAAAATATTATTAATAAGTTTTATAATTTAATATTAAAATCTAAATAAATTAATATTTATATAATTATATTTTGAATTCAAAAAGGATAATTAATTATTTTTATATTATTTATTAAGTAAATTTATTATTAATAATAATTATATATTATAATAATATTAATATAATATTATAATATAAAAAATTATATTAAGATAATGGTATTTAAAACTAAAAAAAATATTATTTAATTTTAAAAAATAAAAATTTCTTTTAAAAATAAAGGAAGTTAAAAAATTAGATCACTTTAATTGGTTTAATATTGGTTTGATAAATTTTTTATTGGTTTTTACTAATTTTAAAAGTAGCTAGTTAAGATCTATAATTAGATTTGGTATTGGATCCTAGTCTAATTGATCGGTTTAGTTCAATTTTTTGAACACTAGCACAAAACATAAAAAATAATCTATATTTATAATAATTTGTATATGTTACAACTTGTTATTTGTTAGAGATCAATATTATCAATATGCCAAAAATATAATATAAAATTTATAATAAATTATAATGCAACCTATTTTTTTCCATTTTTAAGTAGATAGGTTTTGCGCTGCCCAGAATTTGAAATTAGTTATACTTCTTTTCTTTTTTTTTAATAGGAGTTTTTAACTAAATTATGTGAATTAAGGCAGATACTTAAAATTAGTTAGAAACTTTGATTTTATTAAAAATGATTATAACATTCTTAAAATATTTTTAATAAAAGTTATTAATCTCCATCTTACATTAATGCATGAAGAGGGAGAAAGTTAAAACTATTAAAAAGATTCTTATATTAAGAATTATAAAAACTTCTAAAATACTCTTATATTGAAGCGGAGAGTATTATTTATAACTAATGAATAATTGAGTTTTTTACAAAGTCAATTATATATATTGATTTTTTTGGGGTCAAATATATATTGATATTTATTATTTGAGCCATCTTATCTAAGATTATGCCTTTTTTTTCCTTCACTAAAAAATTTCGCTGGGTGATAAAAACAGTCAAAATGCTAGAACTGGAACTAAAAGGAAGCAAAAACAAAACCCCACCAAAGTCATTAACTTGTCCAGACATGAACATTTAAACCTTATTAAAAGTCACTAACTTATTCCACCTTTTTCCATGATCTAGAGTTTCTACTTTTTCTACTTTCCATTTGAGTTAATATGCAAATCTATCTTTTTAAAGTATTCTCAAAATCATTACTGGTACCTTAAATTATTTTTGGCACAATGAATTTTTAAAATTGTAGTAATGTTGCTCTTGTCATTAGAAATTCCTTATCTTTGGCTGTCAATGTATCACATGTCATTTTTTTTTATCAACTGACAGTCTACATGGCATCTAAGTTGGAGAAAAAATTTTATGTGGCAATTCAAAGTACAAATTTACCCCTGAGGTATCCCGAGAGTGACTATTCATACTTAAAATATTTTTTAGCCCAATGTTTCACTCCATCTTTCAAAATCATAGCAATTTAACCCAATTTTAACGAAAGTCATAGATGTTGATTAAACTTATCAAATTTGTGAGTAAAATTTTATCTCTATTCATTCAATTAATTGGATTTTTCCATCAACTCATCATACATAACTTCCATCTTGCATTTACTTCATACAATTTATGTATAGATTATTAATTTAATCTCATATATTTCAAAAATCCAAGGACTAAAACATGAAAATTTCTCCATAATAAAATTATAAATTAAATCGATAAGTAATTGTAAAATTTATATCACAATCCACAACAAAAGGGGCAAGAAATAGTTAACATAATAATTACAATAACCTTTCAAAGGGAAATCAGAGGAAATCAGTAGAACTCAGAATTGACCTCATAAATTGATTTGATTCACTAGTCCTATGTCTATCATAATTTTGTATAAACCTCTTCTCAATGAACCTTGATTAACCTTCGCCTTCACTTCTCTCACAACATCCCAAAAGCTATATTCCAATAGAAAACTGACAATGGAGTGTCGATGGAATATGGTGGTAGTGATGATTAGTGTGGGCCGTGATTGATGAGTCTATTTAAGCATGAATCAAATGGGTGTTGTTGGATTGAAGGAGTCCCTCTAAGAAAGATACTTGCTTGGGCTGAATATTGGCCCAGTGTAGTTGACATCGGCGACATAATAATCACCAAAACCCCACATTCCCAAGCCTATAATAGAATTACTTTGCTTCAATCACTAAAATCCTATCTCGTCTCTTGATACCCAAAACCCCAAGCTGATTTTTCAATCACAATCAACGCATCATATAGTAGATCTTGGTGTGAAGCTCCTCAAGGCTTAAATTATAAGAGCATCAACATTGGTAAAGACAAGTACCATAAGAGGCTGCGCACCATGGCGATAGCAAGGCTAGAGGACAAAGAAGGTAGAAGATAGATGGAATTTGGAGAAGAAAGAAAGTGAGTCCTCCATCACCATTAAACGTGTCAAAAATATGGGCCAACTTTGGTGGGTTTAACAAATGTTTGTAGCTTATGTTAGGGTTGGGTTAAATTACTACTATTTATGAAAAATGGAGAGCAACATTACGTCAGAAATTAGTTTAGGGTGTGGGTAGCGACTCTGGGAATAGTTCGGGGGTAGATTTGCATTTTAGATTGTTACTTATGTTTTTTTCTCTAACTTAGATGCACATAGATTGCCAGCTGATAAACAAATGACACGTGGTACACTAACGTTTAAAGATATCTAATCTCTAACAATAGGGGCAACATTGCTTTGATTTTGAAAGATTGAGGGTAGTATTGCCCCAAAAGATAGTTTAGGGCATTGATAGCTATTTTAGGAATACTTTGAGGGTAAATTTGCATATTAACCCTTTCCTTTTTATTATCCCCAAGCTCTAATATTTGTAGAAATCAAGATAAACCTTCGTGATTTTTCCTAATATGAACATGAATTTGGTCAAATTTTGATGTTTTGCTTGAAAACCTTTTACAATACAACCACATACCCCTCTATCAATCAATTGGATCCTTTATTAGGCTACCAACATCTTCCTCTAAATTTAAAGTGAGCTCTAGACATTATATGGAATCTGAGATAAGATGCACTATTTCTATAATTTTATTTTACTATATATTAACATTGATTATTGTATGAAATTAATTGTTGTAACCTTCCACGTAATCTCAAAGTCTAAGACTTATCTATTAGCCATCATAATGATTTATGATTCGTACCGATATCTTAGTTGATTAAGTTTACTTACGATTGTCTGCCTTGCCTTACAACAAGAAGACCCCAAAAAAGGGAGAATAAAATAACTTACTTATTTCTAACACTTGTAAAAAGATTTTTTTTTTATTTTTATAAATAAATTGAAGATGTAATAGGAGAAGAATTAAAAGACATGTATTTCATCTTTTTTTCTTCTTAAAGTTGCAATTGCATCATTGAAATCCTCCTTTGCTTAGAAGCATGGGTATTTTTTTCGTTTTGTCGAAGATAAGGGATTCAATATTATTCTGTATTATCTGTGAATAATATAGCAAGCTACTTTGCCGAAAAAAGAAAACAGAGAAAGAAAGAAAGAAGCAAACTAGTATGTGACAAATACGGGGAAAGCAAATATTGGCAAAAACAAAAAATTGAACCTGAATCATTGTTTGAAAGTTTTCAGATTTTAATCCTTTAAAATTAAACTGTCACCCATATATCAAAATTAAGCCAAGACATGTATATTCACAAAACTTTTACTAAACTGAAACTAATCTTTTTATACTCAAGTTTTTTTTATAAACATTCTTCTATTCAAATTAGAGCCGAGAAAATGCTAGACTCCGTGGGTAAACCCATTAGCCCAACAAAAAAGGAGGGCTGAGTTGTAAAAATTGCAGCCTGAGTTAAAATTAAAAAAAAAAAGGCTTTTTAGCCTAGCTCATTCGGCCTCCAAAATCGGGATGGCCCATGTGACCGATAGGCTAGCCTACCTTTTTGTTGAAAAAAGTGTAATAGTGTAACGTGTGAAAGTGGCTTAGTGACTATTACAAGAGTAAAAGCCCTACCAAAAAAGTAAAAAGATAATTCTTCTTTTACTTTCCTAATTTCTTTTCATTCTTTTCCTACGCGACGGCTCTCCTTTCCCTACCATTACCCTCTTCTCTTTGGTTCTTTAAGCTTTCTTTGTAGCAACTGAAGCATGGTAGCTCCTTCTCGACAAGGTGATTCTTTCAAATATATCTTTTAGATGATGGAGATGATTAAGGGTTAGGAATTTATGCTTTTGAATTGCCATTGGGACAATTTATTTAAGATAATGGATTATGTGTTTTGATTTGTACATTTTGATTTCATTATGATTAGATGATGGAGATGATCTAGAACAAGGAATTTATGCTTGTGAATTATCACTGAGACAATTTATTTAAAGTGGATTATGTGCTTTGATTTGTCAATATGTACGTGTTTTGCTTTTGAATAACTAGATTATTGGAAAAAAATGTGTAAATGACTAAATTTATTAAAAAAAATTAAAAGACTAGAAAAATACTAACCTCTTCTACTTGCTAGCCCTCCCTTAGTGAGTTAGGTTGGGAAACTATAAATGCATCAAAAAGTAGATTGACCTAGTATTTCTTACTTTTATAGTAGTTCTAGTGGGTTGGGTCAACTCGAATTCCCAACACCAATTGATTGTGGTATACCTAATTCATGACAAAATAAAAAGCATAGTTTTGTATAAATTTCTTTTGTTAATAAAAGCTAAACCAAATATGAAATGGCTTGATTAAGGTTTGTAAGTAAAATATCTTTAACTAAAAAAAAACAGTTAATGACAGCGAAACTCAATGTTACCTTGGCAAATTCTATAAAAAAAAAATGTTACTTTGGCAAATGGATTTTTAGTCAATCTTTCTATATAGTGTACATAATATAAAACGAGGCATCGTTCATGTCGATGATCCTGCTTATATCAGTCTTTGCCGTCTAAAGTGACTAAGTAATTTTTTTTATGAAGAATGGCTTGTCATGTTGATTATGGAAATTGGAAAATAACTTTGATTACCATTAGTTTAGTCCTTCAAAAAATAATCATCGTATTAGTTCTATTTTAAAAAAAATATATATAAATCAAATAAGTCTTGACATCAATTCTATTAACAAAATTTTAACAGAGCAATCCAATATCTGCTCACTTGAAACAGTAGGGGTTGAAATAAAATATGTAGCATTTTAAGTAGGCAAACAGTTAATATCCTATATTGGAAACTAATTAACCGTTAATTAATACCATGATAGTTAATTTTTACCGGCTAAATTGATATTAATATTGGTTGCCAAAATACAGTCATTTTCAAATTGGTTTGTAACTATTGGGGGGGTCGGCTTATAATATTGACAATGATAACGTAATTTGAATCTTTTGTTTTTGCTTTTTTTGTTTTTTTAAGGTAAAGGAGAGGGCCACAGGCCCAAATATTACAAACTAATCAATATACAAGGGGATAACAGACACATCGGTGTCTTTGAATCTTTCGCCGTATACAAATGAGCACAATGTACTTATTTCTTTAAATAAAATTTATATTGTTATATTTAATTTAAATATATTGTTTAAAAAATTACATATTTTGAACCATTATTTTCTTAAAAAATAACAAATAGATCACCGTCATTTTTGTGTTTTTCTCTATTTTCAAAACACGAAATAAAATCTAAACCATCCGTGAAATGAAAATTATAAACAATAGGCTCTACAAAATATCTATTTTCCTGATAACGACACAATACGTGCAATTTAATGAAAGAAAAGTCAAATAAATTATCAAGTCAGCTACTAACAACTCAATTGGCCAGAACTTAGGCCACATATATACATATATGTGTGTGTTTACGAGCTCTGTCAATATTAGAATTATTAAGGAGTGAAATGATAATTTTGCTAACTTTTAAAGCCAAAAATATATTAATTTTAAAGTCGGCTATCCCCGTCAAAGGGGCTGCTTTTTTTTTAGTCATAATGGCTGCTTAATAGTAATAGCATTATAGATTTGGGTTTGGTAACGTGCAATTTCGTTTGCACTGTGAAACCTGCAATGCCAACAAGACCAGTCTAACAAATATAGCAGGTATACGTGGCCGGAAAGGGATCAAAAAGGTCGAAAATTTAAATTAAGTTTTAATAGTCATATAATAATATATTTATTTAATTAAAGAGAATAATACAGTTACTTTTCTTTTAATTTACTTTTTATTTATTACGTATGATCAGTGATTCAGTTCGCTATACATGATTGCAGATAAAATCCATTTTTTCTTTGCTGAAATTTCTCGCCTTGATAGATACGGGCCATTGGGGTTCCCGGAAATTAAAAATGTCAAAAAGTAATGAAATTGAATTAAATGTATAATGGACTATTCTCTTCCCTCTTCTAGATTCCTTTCCCTAGCTATCCTCAATTTTCTAGAAGCCATGGACGAATAAACCAAAAGCAGCTCCCCAGTAACACCAAAAGCAAATCCTTATATTTCCTCCCTCCCTTTGTATATACTCCAAACACAAACATTACTCTCTTACAATTACTCTAATAATTCTCCCTCACCTTCTCTTCCTATAAAAACACCTTTCTTTCTAAACGATTCCTCCATAACACTATATCTCTCTCTCTCTTCAATATTTCCTTTAACTATGGCTGATTATCTAGAATTCTCCCCTCGAGAACATAGAGAAGATGAAGAAGAAGAGGAAGAAGAGGCACTGTCTCTTTGCGATCTTCCACTGAACCACGACGTAACCAACAAATGCAACAGTTTATATTTAGACGACATGTCGTCCAGGCAGAGTCGTCGATCATCGTTATCGGAGGCCGTGGATTTCTTCGAATTCTTCAACGACACCAGCTCCGATATGTGCCCTGCAGACGACATCATTTTCCGCGGGAAACTCGTGCCCTTCAAAGACACCGACCGATCTCCTCCCAACAGCACCATGAAAGATCTGAATAAACCGCCCATTTATCGCCGGAGATCCGAGTCGCTGTCCACGTTGCAATCTGCCGTGACCCGATCAAACAGTGCCAGTACTTGTAGTAATTCTCGGCGGTTCATGATGAGGAACAGCAGGTCCTTGGATTACCGGAGACTCCACCGGTCTTGGAGCTCCGCCGTGTCTCCGGCGGCAGAAGTTGAGAGAAATCCCTCAGTGAGAAGCCATGTGCAGTCGGAGGTCGCAGTGAAGAAGGCAATGAAGCCGCGGTGGTCCTTCTTAATGTTCGGGGTCTTGAGGGTTCCATCGGAAATGGATCTGAGCGACATTAAAAACAGGCAATTTCGCCGGAACCCTTCGACGACGATGTTTCCAACGACGGACGGCAGTGGAAAGCTGGCGGTGAATCGGAGTACGGGCAAGGTGTCGTGGAAAATTCTAAAGGCGCTGAGTTGCAAGGACCATACAAGTGTGTCCGTAACGACGCCGTTTGTGGTGCCGCAGGCGACGTAGGACTCTAGGTCACGTGACGTGCATGCGTATGCTATAGGAAATCCGAAATTCTCGTGATGTGGAAGACATTAAAAAGAGCTGAACTGAACTAGTGGTTTTGTTAGATGAGGGACATAGACAGGGACCATGATGTGCATGGGAGGTGTATTTTGGTAATTGAAGGTTTGTGACTGTGCTAAGCTTGAAGGCGAGGCTAATATAATAGTGACTTTACGTGGAAGGGAAGATTGTGTACAGTGGCGACCTATGGAGAACCGTAGTCCCTCCGTTCTTTTCTTTCTTTGAACTGATATCAAGTGCTCTCTCTGTCGCAGTAAATGAGAGGATATATTTATTTATTTGATTGATTGATTTTATTTTATTTTATTTTTGGAATTTGTGGCTTTTGTTTGTTGGGTGGGTGGCCATAAGAATGAATGACAATCACGAGAAATCCGACAGGGTATAAACCTCGAAATATCGATATCAATTCTGTTTTTTATTTTTTTTGTTTTTTGCTCTTCGTGGAGGACGATCATTATGCTGTATTGGTGGCATGTTGGTATGTCATATAATACAAAAGTTAGATACAGATATGTAATGATAAAAAATATGTGATTGGAATATATGTAAAATTAAGTTCTGTATCTATTTTTTTTGTATGTATGATATTTTTTTCCTGATGACTGTAAAATGAAGCATTTTTGTCAAATTAAAATCATGATCATATGGAAGAGACTTTGAGGGACAAAACTTATTTCAGTAATTTCTATATCCTGGTGAGATTAGTTTTTGATTATCAGTGGAGTGGGGAGATATTCTTAGTGTTATTGAAAAAAAAAATTGTCCTCTAAATGAGAGATTGATGGGATGCTATGGGCACAACAATTTGAAAAGAAAAAAAAAAAAGAGTGTTGAGTTCTCATGGTGACCTTATCTATTTCAAAAAATTGTTGATGAATTTAATTGGGTCATGTTCATTAAGTATATATGAAAAGTGTTAAAAAAAGGTAAAAGAAGAGAGAAATACTTAACTTGATGTGTTTGGTTTGGTAGGCATTATCTTGACTTCCAAAAATTTAATATTTCTATCAAAGGAAGTGGACTTGTTCCATTTAAGCTATATAGCATGGAATATTTTGGATCATTTCTTTTTATTCTTGTCTGCTTTATAAAAAAACTCTCATTTTTTCCATTCTACTAAGCACATCTTTGATACACACACACACACACACACACACACACACACATATATATATATAATCCTTCCATGGAAACCTCTCTCCCTCTCCCTTTTTATTTTTCATTTCCTTTAAAAATGACTTCATCCAACCAAACATGATCTTAGAGTTTCTGCAGCTGAAACCCCTTCTCCTACATTACTGTCATGGTAGGTTTTTATGTTTTTAAATTAAAGTTTATAGATAAAAGAATACCTACAAAGTTATAATATTACATCAACAATACAGTAAAAAATTATATAACTAGTAAGATAAAGAGACAATTAAATTACCATGATTTATATGTATTGATTGGTTGCATTGTGTAATATGTGGTGGAAGACATGGTTAAGATGCACTTATGCCACTCAATACTTCAAGTTTCAGTTTCATTTTGAAAAAAGGGGCAACACTTTGTTTGATGAATATATTATTTAATAATTAAATTACTATTCTTATTAGACTTATCCAATGCCGTCGTGAATGTCATGGACCTTTTTCATAAATAAAATAAAAGAACATGATCGATCCCTCAAGCCTAAATAGAAATAATTTGTCATTTCATCTTTAAAGTTGCTATCACTAAATATCATTCTACAATTATGAATTACTTTGATTCGTTAAATATTGATTTTTCTGAATGGTCAATATTAAATTTTATATATCATATGAATATTTATTATTAACTTATTTATTTGGTTTTTTAATATTTCTTGTCGTTTTTTTTGAATTAAAATGTAATCAATTTATTATACAAAAATTATTTTTTTTACATTGTTACCTCTCCAAAATGATGATCCTATTTAAAGCATACAAAATATACACTAATGAGAATCTCATTCTAAAAACTATTTTTTTCTATCTTGTTTTTTTCCCATTATACCCTCAACGCCAATCATATATATTGCAAAGCTTCAATTAAGATGATAAGTGGAAGAATTTTTAATATATTTAATCAAATCAATTAGGAATGATAAAGTTGGTTACATTTGGAAAAGTCAGAGAAAAAGGTCTAATTCGTATTACTGTATTTGATTAAATCTTCTATATATCATGTCCAAGACAAGCCATCCTCGCACTCATTGAGAAAAAAATTGCCGTGTTTCGTTCGAATTGGCTAGTGTTATATATATATATATATATATATATAGTGTGTGTGTGTGTGTGTGTGTGTGTGTAATATTAATGGAATTTGGTTTATGGTTTACTAGTAATAGTAATTTCCAAAATTTTGAATATTAATTGAATGCTCTAAAAAAACAAAAAGAAGCATTAATTAAGTGAAGAACGAGTTGAGTTGAGTTGCGTGTTCCTAGAAAACATGAGTTACCAATTGCCAAATTGCCAACCACTGTTCCATTGTTTCTGGAATTTCGCCGCTGATCAACACACGCCCACTGTATATTTTACTTACTTGGATATCTAAACTTTGTATTTTTCCAATCTTAATATAACACTCTTTTAATCAAATCACGTGAATTTAGAATGAGAGTTAAAATTAGTTAACTATTTTAATTTTTAAAAAATTTAAGATATTTTTTCAAAATTACCCTTATTTAATATTTATCTCTCTCTTTTTGAAATGAATTAAATAAGAATATTTTTTAGAAATGTGTAATAAATATTACTTCATACTCTGATAATGATCTCATATTTGGAATCAAAATAAAATACTCTATATTTAAGATGAGAGAATATTCATCAAACAGTTTTTTTTAAGTTTATATTGGTTTCAAATAGATGTGAAATAAGTCTAATTTTATCAAAATTAACAACTGTAATATTTAAAAAAAAGATATGATGCTTGTGCAAATTCAAAAAAATTTAAAAAATATTTAATTCACTCTAATATATATAATTTTGTATAAATTTTATTTTAAAAAACATATTGAACAAGTCAAGTAGTCATGAAAGACTTCCATCCCAGGTTTAGAAAAATGTAAGTTGGTCTTAAATATGAAGAGTCCGTAATTTTTTTATAAAATAAATAATTTTACAATAATTTATGCTTGTGTGAAAATGAACTTTGTGTTTGACAAAATTATGTTGTAAACTCTTTATTTTTGTGACTCGTTTTATTTTTATGGTCTTCTTTTATTTTTTTATTATTTATGTTAGGCTCCTTTTATTAATATTATTATGCCGTGTGCTAAATTTTTTAAAGAATTTATTTTTATTCAACTTACTTTTAAGATACATGTATTTTAGAGGGTAAGTAAAAAAGGTAGGACATAATCATGATATTCAATAATTTTGAATGCAGATACTTTTATCTTTGAAAAATTAACTTCTTGGTTCTGTTTTTATCCTTTCTTTTAAGGATATGCTACTCCAGACCAAGAAAAAAAAAAAAAAGATATGCTACAATTTAGTGTTGCTTCTCATGTTTGAAAGAGTTGTTTGCCTTTGCAATTTTTTTTTTGGGTTAAAACAAAGACGTTTCTCTTATGCCAGTCCAAAAACGTGAAATATTACCTTCTGTCCGAGGTATTGTTTTGCAAACTAGCAATTTTTCACTTTGGTAGGCATAGCAGTTAATAATTTTCAATATAAATTTTACCAAAATTAAAATGATTCATTTTAATTTTCCCCTGAAACAAACAAAACTTGTCAATATCCAGACATTCTTCAAATGATAGGCCAACCTCTTAACTTATGCTTCACTTAATTTTCAGAATCATCTTCATTCCTGGGGCCTACAAAAATGAGACACTCAAACTCTATCTCCTATGCTTTGCTTAAGAAGTGAGATCTCATTTTTCATTAATACTACTTACATAATTTTAAGACAATAATAAAGAAATATTTTATCACCAAAATATATTACACTCTACAAGGTTGGCATTGCTATTAGCTATTGAATATTTCATTATAAAAATATTAAACAAGAACATTTCAACCCTAGTAGCTTTGAGATTATAATATATTATTATTCAACACTAATTTTTTATTTTTTATTTGAGGACACAAAAATCATTTTTACATCTATAAAATTAGTTATTTCATTTCATTCTACATATCAAAGGGCCTGTCACTAACTATAATAAAGGTTTCGATTCTTTGAAATGGAATACAATTGTACATATTGTCTCATGATCATAACCTGTGAGCAGTCCGTTGTAATTTTAACAATTACGGGCATCTTTGTTAGATGCAAAAAGAGAAAATGATAAGGGACGGACATGGATAATTGTGGCTCTCCCTGTTTTGGGAGAATTGATGAAGAAGAAGAGTAACCCTTAGGTTACTCCTTAGGGTTTTCACCAAACCAACTTCATCAAATTGTATACTCAATTTCAATCATAATTAAAGGGACTTCCACTGTTGTTTTGTCTGTATATATATGATCATACAAAGACCCTTGTTTATGAAGCAAGCAGGCTGACATGGTTAAGTTATAAGTGACTATCAAAAAGCACCACAATCATGTTCTTGCGCACATAATATTTATATGGAAAAGAAATACTTGCGTACATATCTTATATGCTTATGATCAAACTCTAATAGAATTGATACTAAAGCAAACACTTGATAATATATTGTCCTTAATAAAAATGGATTTTTTCAGTGACTCTTGGAACTATGCATCAACTGTGAGTGTTTTTAAAAGGAGGGATAATTTTTTATAAATAAACTTTTTAAAAATTGTTTTATGTAGCACAACAATTTTATTCATGAGATGACACTCGAGATATAAAGTGGTCGTGATCAATTATAATTGTAACAGAACGTTTACAAATTTTTCATTTAAAAATTACATTAAAATATGAAGATTTTCAAAATAGTAAATAAGTATAATTAGGATCTTAGACAATTATAGTATGTGAAGATAATTTTACAATTTTTTGGTCAAAATTATATAAGAAGATATTTATATATTTTTTTAAAAAAATTATAGCTATAAATTTTCATTTCGAAGTAAATTTGTTTCAGAATGAAATTACCTTAAATATTTATAATTTTTTTATGTAATTAAAATCCCAACAATAATAACTTTGGGACCGTTTTAGACTTTGAGAAGCACTCGCTTAATAATTATCACAAAAAAGACAAATTCTATATAGCATCACATTTGACCCTACCTTGTATAATTATACCGACATTATAGTGTCTTCAATAATAACTAACGAAATTTATAATAATGGCATTCTTGGTGGACAGAATAAGAAAAGAGATCCTTCTATCTTCTATTTAATTCTAGTGTGCATTAGGAAAAGATACTATTCCTTAACTTGTCTTAATGATTGCTTAAATAAGAGTTGAAGAAGATAATCAATTTTGACGAAATGATACATATTCCCCTAATTCAATGATTTCGTTGGTAAACTTCTTCAGTCCCCGATTAAAAAAATTAATAAATAATCAACTGCACCTATAGTCATTCTCTTGAATGTGAATGTTGTAAGATTCATTATACTATAAATAATATTGAAAGCATATCAATATATCATATCAATAATATTTCTTGTATATCATATCACAACTATGTACTAAAATTTGTTACGTGCCATATTATGAGCCACTTCTTATAATTGACAGTTTTGTTATTTGAACTGAAAAATTCCTTTCACTATTGAACAACAACTTTTGTATTTTCTGTAGAAAAAATTTCTATAAGTGATTGGCTTGCTCCCTTCAGCCAAACTGGATTCTTTATTGCATGCCTCATTTATAAGATCTTGAGGTATATTTATAGACCCTAGTTATATCTCTTCATTGCTAATTATATATATTCATTAAATAGATATTATAACCAAAGAGTTACAGAACTCAAGAGTTAAGAACAATGAAAGGTATATGAAAGCAAGAGGAAGTTTCATAAATCCAAGAGTCAGATTTATCTACCTCTTTACAAGGATATTAATTGGCTATAATTGCTTATATCAGACCATATAGAAAAAATACAAATTCATTGAATTCCAAAACCAAATGATAGCATTTATATAAAATTATATTATTTGAAACCATAAATACTAACAATCTCCCACTTGATTTCAAATAATTTTAGAAAATAAAATTAGTTATGCCATCATAATAGGTAAAACCTGATATAAAAAAAAATATATATATATATATATATATGGTTGACCCGAGTCTACATAATATATATATCTTTTGATAAAAGATTGGAAAACCAACGAAAAATATAATTCTGTCCAAAAGTCTACTGTCCATATCATACTCAAAACATAGGAACCCAGACAAGGTTCTTTACTTGGTTGAGTATTAACCACTAAGGAAACTGTGCCCTAAACAGTCCATAGGCCTGAATAATATAAATCTAACTCTTACCTCCTATTAAGGCCTTCCTGTATACACTCTCAAGTGCATACCTAATAGGATAGTTAGAATCCAAGGCATTACGATTGAGTACTCAACATCATCATTTAATGACTAATTAGATCATACATTCACATATGAATTAAATTCAATAATCAACAATATGCAAAAAACAACATTATTCATTCTTGTTAGAATTTAAACAGGAGCTAATCTCATATTCTGAACATGATTACTAAATATAGATACAACAAGATTCTTAGTGAATAGATCTACTAAGTTATTCAAGGAATCAACTTTTTCAACAATGATTTCTTGCTTCTTGAGCATATCTCTAACATAATGGTACTTGACTTCAATAGGCTTAGCTTTGGAGTGGCATCTAGGATTCTTTGAAATAGCAATAGTTGAAGTATTATCACAAAATACTATAATAGGTTGCTTCACATACGGTACCATACCACCATAAGATGCTGGAAAAATTTTCTTAGAAAAACAGCTTCTTTAGTAGCCAAATTAATTGCTACATATTCAGCTTCCATAATGGATTGGGCAACACAATCTTACTTTTTGCTTTTCCATGAAATTGCACCACCTCCAAACATGAAAACAAAACCAGAAGTTGATTTTCTAGTATCCAAATAGCCTTGAAAATCAGAATCAGAATAACCAATAAATTCTAGCTCATTAGCTTGATAAGTTAAAGCATAGGATTTTGTATGTTTCAAACAACGAAACACTCGTTTAACTTCCTCCCAATGAGCCCTTCCAGGATTAGACTGAAACTTACTGAGTATTCCAACATAATAATAAAGATCTGGCCTTGTGCACATTAAGGCATACATGAGACTACCCACAGCAGAAGCATAAGGAAATTGTGACTCATCTAGTTTAGCAAAAGATGATTCAGGACAATCTGCTTTACTCAATTTCTTTGATCCATGAAATGAAATCATTCCTTTTGAACAATAATCCATCTTGAATCATCTAAGAAGTGTATCAATATATTTCTCCTGTAACAAACTTAGCTTCCTCAAGGCTCTATCCCTAATGATTTTGATTCCAAGAATATATAAAGCTTCACCAAGATCCTTCATTTAAAATGAATGAAACAACCATGCTTTGATTTCCATGAGAAAAGCCACATCATTGCCGGCTAATAATATGTTATCAACATACAAAGTAAGAAAAACAATTTTAGCTCCCACTGACTTGACATATACACAAAATTCCTCTAGATTTTGTTCAAAACCATATAGTACAGCAGCTTCACGAAATTTGATGTTCCATTGCCTAGATGCTTGCTTCAAACCATAGATTGATTTTGGAAGTTTACAAACTTTACTTTCATTTCCTTGATCAATAAAACCCAATTATTCTTCCATAAATATTTCTTCATCTAGATCTCCATTTAGAAAAGTCGTTTTCACGTCTATCTGAAATAGTTCATAGTCATAGTAGGCCACCAAAGACAAAATGGCCCTGATAGACTAAATTCTAGCCACTGGAGAAAATGTGTCTTCATAGTCAATTCCATATTGCTGAGTAAATCCTTTTGCCACTAGTCTAGCTTTGAACCATTCCACTTTTCCTTCTGCATTCTTCTTCCTTGTATAAACTCATTTGCATTTAACAGGCTTAATAGATTTAGGTCGATCAACAAGTCTCCAAACCTTATTTTTATATATGGAATAAATTTCATCTTCCATTGCCAATCTCCACTTGTCAGCATCAATATTAGAAACTGCTTCTTCATAAGATTTAGGATTAGAAATATCCTCATTAAGCCTAATTTGTTCAAAAGTTTCTCCAACAAATGTATACAAATTAGAAGATGATAGAAATGAGTTGTGTTTTCGCTCTCTAACTCCTCTTCTTGTAGGTTCAGGAATCTCCTTTCTTTTCCGAGGAACAATTTCAAGTTGATCAATTTTAGTAGATGTAGTCTCAGATGACAAAGATTCAGTAACTTCCTGAAGATTGAGTTTTTCTCCAAGATAATTATCACAATTAAATCTATCTTCCAAAAATTTCATATGTCTACTTTCTATCACAACCTTGTCCATTGGATCAAATAATTTGTCCGCTCTGAGTGTTGAGGATACCCAATAAACAAGCATCTTTTGGTTCTAGACTTCAACTTATTTCTACCAGGATCAGGAAGAAGAATATGAGCAACACAACCCCATACCTTCATGTAATTCAATGCAGGCTTTTTACCACACCAAAGCTCATAAGGAGTCCTACTAACAGATTTAGAAGGAACTCTGTTAAGAATATGAATTGCAGTAAGAAGTGCATCACCCCAAAAAGAAGTAGGCAAATTTGCAAGAGCCAACATAAATCTCACCATATTTAAAAGGGTTCTATTACGCCTTTCAGCAACTCCATTTTGTTCTGGGGTTCGAGGTATACTAACTAAATGTACAATCACATTTTCTTTGCAAAATTCAGAAAATAAATCAGAACAATACTCTCCACCACGATCTGAATGGAATGTTTTAATCTTCCTCTCAGTTACATTTTCAACATCCAGTTTAAAGCTCTTGAAAACTTCGAAAGCTTCAGATTTCTTATTCAACAAATAAACTCTCCCATATCAGGAATAATCATCAATAAAGGTGATAAAATATTGATAATGATTCCGAGTCTGCACACTCAATGGGCCACAAATATCAAAATGAATAAAATCTAAGACATTCTCACTTCTCTGGGCTTTTGAAGGAAATGGTAATTTGGTAATTTTCCCATACAAACAACATTCGTATATGAAAAATTCCTTAGGATCTTTGATTTCAAGCAAGCCTTCTTTAATCAATTTTCCAACTCGTTCTTTACTAATATGACCAAGACGAAGATGCCACAAATAAAATTCATTTAAATGATCATTAGCAAATTCTCTAACTTCACAAACCAGATTTCCATATAACTGAATTTGATACATATCAGAGTTCTTGAAACCTTTTAAAATGACTTTATCATTCTTATACATAAAAAACTTCCTATTTCCAAAATAAAAAGAAAACCCAAGTTTATCTAAACAAGATACTAACAATAAACATCTCCTCATGGAAGGAACATAGAGACAATTCTCTAAAACAAAAACTTTATTATCTTCTAGCTTCAACTGGTAATTCTCAACTCCTCTAATTGGTACTCTGTCATCATTCCCCATAAAAATGAAACTTTCTCCATCTTCAATTTCCCTTATTTCCTTGAACCCCTGCCAATCATTTGATACATGAACTGTTGCTCCAGAATCAGTCCACCAACTTAAAGGTGTAATATAAAGAAAACATGATTCAAAAAGATACAACTCACCAGGTTTAGTATGCTTTTGATTCTGCTAGTTCTTAAAAGCCTTACAATCCTTCCTCATATGACCAGGCCTTTGACAAAAGAAAAAAAGCCTTTGTTCAGCTTTAACTTCAACCTTTTGATTAAAATGATGATTATTCTGAATCTGCCCTTGATTATGTTGGAACTGATTCTGCTTACCCTTTTTCTTAAAATTCACTTTCTGTTTTGGTTTCAACTTCACATTACTAGCAGATGGATTGATAATTTCAATTTTTCCCATAGTTTTTTCAGCCTTCCTATCTTCTTGATGATCAATCTTATTTATAGGATCATCAATTCCCCAATCAGATTCAGCCAAAGTGTAAAAATCTTCTATGTACTTGTAAGATGCAGGTAAAGTACTAATAATGGTAGATACTTTAGTTTTTTTCATCAAAAGATCTTCCATGAAACACTAGTTCATTTGCCATAGCCACTATATCATTAATGTGCTGTCTAACATCAGCTCCTTCCTCACACTTAGCTCTAGAAAACCTCTTCCACAAATTATTAATATGAGAATCAGACTTCTTGCCAAACTTTGCTTCCAACTTAGCCAAAATTTCTTTTGTGGTTTCAATATGAAAATAAGTCATACGAAGGGTTTTGGTAAGACTATTAAGAATATAAGATTTGGAAACGTCATTAGCAAGCTTCCAATTTTTATATGAAGTAAGGTCTTCCTTAGGAGGCACATCATCATTTATAATATCCTTATATCCATAAAATCCCATAAGCATATCAACCCTTTGCTTCCAATCAATATAATTAGTTCTATCAAGAACTTCAGATTTAAGGATATCAGCAAAAACAGAACCACCACTAGGAGTAGAAAAAGAAACTGCCATATTGAATAATAATAATTGTTACAAATTGCATTACTCATTGGAGATTTTGCAAAGACATAGTATAACAAACAATATTGCATTACCCGTTGGGAATTTTGCAAGCACATAAAATAACAAAATATCATTCAATTTGCATTACTCGTTGGGGATTTTGCAACCAATACAATAAACTAATCATATACACTGTCAAATAAATCAAGAAATCCATATATAGTTAAGCATAGACACAATCACTTGTATTTTGTAAGATTCATTAGACTATAAATAATATTGAAAGTATACCAACATATCATACCAATAATATTTCTTGTATATCATATCAGAACTGTGTACTAAAAATTTGTTACCTACCATATTGTGAGCCACTTTTTTGTAATTGACAGCTTTGTTATTTGAATTGAAAAATTCCTTTCATTATTGAACAACAACTTCTGTATTTTCTGTAGAAAAAATTTCTACAAGTGATTGGCTTGCTCCCTTCAGCCAAGCTGAGTTCTTTATTGCATGCCTCAGTTGTAAGACCTTGAGGTATATTTATAGACCCTAATCATGTCTCTTCATTGCTAATTATATATATTCATTGAATAGATATTATAACCCAAAAGTTACAGAACCCAAGAGTTAAGAATAATGAAATGTATATGAAAGTAAGAGGAAGCTTCATGAATCCAAAAGTCAGATTTATCTACCTCTTTATAAGGATATTAATTTGTTATAATTTCTTGTATCAGACCATATAGAAAAAATATAAATTCGTTGAATTCCAAAACCAAATGATAGTATTTATATAAAATTATATTATTTGAAACAATAAATACTAACAAATGTAATGACAAGTATGAAGTCCGGTTAGTTAAGGATTGTGATAACCGATAATCTTTAGTTTGAGCCTTGAATACATAGGTACATTAAATAATCATTAGGAGAGTTTTATCATCTCCATGTTCATACCTGACTGGACCTGAATTAATCCAAGGTTGATTGATCAAATTTTAAATGTTTTATTATGTGAACTACCGTGAGTAAATATACTGTGAAACCATCTGATTAATCCAATTTCGAACGTTTTATTGATTAATTATTCACTGAATATTTAAAACCTTAAACCAGATTAGTGAAGAAATCAACTTTTCGAGTTTTCGATCAAACTAATCAGTCCCTGGTCTATCTGAAACTCAAAGGTATCACACGAAATGAGCATTTGTTGGGTATGAAACAGATATTATAGTTTCTATCTTTTCCAGAAATCCCAGAAGCTGAGTGGCTACTTCCCAAATTTCTTTAGGCGAATTCCAAAGCACTCAATTTCATTTCCATGGGACGAAGCCATCAGCTTCTAAATAAAATTTCACATGAATACAAAAGCCATAATAAAGAAAATTTGAATTTCCACATGTTGAGGCCAAAAAATAACTCTCAGATTATCTTTTGTTGGGAACACTAATGTCATTCCTTTTAATGTGACATTCAAGGGTTGGACCATCTTGGCTGCAATTTTCCTCCAACCATGATTTGGAGTATGTTTCACACTCGATCAACAGAAAAAGAGGAAAAAAAAATCTCTAGAACAATTCAAGGAAAAATAAAGAGAGGGGGTAAAAAGAGAGAGAAGATTAAGGTGAAACTGCCAGATGTGAAGTGATTGTTCACCTTTTTCTCTTTCTCCTTATTCTATTTGAAAGCTAAATTTCAACTAACAATCACTTCACATCTAGCAGTCGTCCCACCCACCCCCCCCCCCTCCCCCAAAACCAAAAAAAATGTCTGGATGTTAAGATATTATGTCTCCATCATATATTGAGGACACTAAATTGAATTATTTAAGAAAGGAGCCCAGATACCAAGAAAAACATCAGACAGTCAGTAGGCACTCTCCCAGCCAAAACAGCATCCATGCTTCTGCCTTCTACCTTCCTCTGCCCTAACAGCCTATGCCAAGCAAACCCACATACAGCAAAGCAGACAGAATCAAAAGGAATTTGTATTCTTGTTTCACTTAGCTTCAGATATATTAAAATTTAAATACTCATACATCCGGTGGTGTATTTAAATCAGGACTCAGGATTAAGATAAGATCATTGAGTGCTCAATATGTAATAAGCTTAAGAGTCATGCATCACCCGCCTCACCCATTAGTTGCTGATGCGCCCAAATTGCAACTTTGAATTATTGTGCGTGTAATCATGTAAATCTAAGACAGAAATTAAAGGCAGGTGAAACCACATATATGTACATAAGAAACGAATGCTTTTTCTGGGCAGAAAAAGGAAAAGAGGGGGGCGGGTGTTGGGGGGGAAGCATTGAGAAGACAAGATTTGCTTGTTACTACACGATAAGTCAGAGACAAAAAAGAAGGCAAAAAAATAAGAAATTGATAGCAGATAAATCAACCAAAAGAATAGACGGCATAAAATAAAAAGAGACGGAACAAAACTGAGAAGAACACATGGACAAAAAAACAATGAACCAATAGAGATGGAAAGCACAAAGCAGACAATAGAAGGAAGACTGTGAACTGGGGGCTGCAGCCCTGGTAATGTTTCACAGCTTCGGAATGAGGAGATGGGCAACTGATTGAAAAATTTTCATCAACCGATTCGCATGACACAATTTGCCACCAACCGTGGCACACCTAGCACGCACCACAGCGCACCATCTGACATCTGAATTCAGTACTTGCCATAGGATTGTGCAAGTGGACAGTGTTCGTGTATGGCTTCACCATGAAGGCATTGCATCAACTTGGCATCATGTAACCTGCTCCTACATCAGCCTGCCTCATGCGCAAGCCTCAAAACCCCACCCTGCCTGAACCTGGTGAGGCTGCATTGGCAGCTTTTGATGACACTGGTACACTGGTCTGATACATTACTCATTTCTTACTTGATTTAGAAAGCCAAATCTTTGACTGGTCCTCACTTGAAACATATTATAAAAAATTATTAGCCACAGACGGCCAAAAAGATGCAGAATCCGCATCCTAAATGTGTGGAAGTCTCATATCAAACATGAAATGAAACTTAAAGTTGCATTGGATTTCAGGCGTATATTACATCCTTATTATTACTAGAGATATGCTTTTTCACTATAAGAAATTTCTGTATGTACATTCCAGTAAATATCAAGACTAAATTCTAGAAAAAGCACTCGCACTATCCATGGATAAGAAATTATGAATTCGCAAACATAACCCAGAAAAACAAAGTTTTACACAATTCAGAGTCCAAGTTACAAGATTGATGTCAAAGAATGCTACAAACACAGAAACATATACCCTTGATCACAAACGACAATCAAAAAGTACATCCAATAAACTATTGTCTATATGATGACAAATCAGTTGCACATATAAACTCCACTCTCAAATCTGTGACTAACCTCATAAAAATCCGTCTTACCCTCAGAAGCAGGTCTTAGACAAACCCCAGACAATGACTGGATTCCTTGAGCAGAGAATTTCACATAGGCAACAACCTCAATTTCTTCATCTTCTTCAGTCGAGTCTACTGGCATCCTTGCTCTCAACCGACCAGTAGAGCCTTTGAGTGGAATCTCTTGCACATGCCATTTAATTTCTTTCTCAGACCTGTTCAACACAGCTTTTGGTGAAAGCTTCAACAACGTTGGGTCAACCGGTAATTTCAAAATGAATGTGACATCATTCAAGGGCGCCAGCAAATCAGGGTTTGGAGCATATTGTATCATCACAGAAAGCAAACTACCAGTATGGCGTTTTAAAAGTCGAACCCTCAAAGGCAATGGCGTCAATCTGGGCAGCAAACTGTACTTTATTATTGGTATGGGCTCATCTGAGGCAGCAGTCCTCACATGAAACATCCCATTGCCAAGGGAGCTGACCCGAGAATTCTGTATAACAAATCTTTTAACCGCACTTGTTCCCTCAACTCGAAATGAGAATTCAGTTTCTTTATCACCAGAACTTTTAGGAGGCAAAGTTCTAAGGTAAATAACACCCATTAATCCTACCCTTGCAAGCAATGACTCTCTGAACTCTGCACTAATCTCTTCTGAGATAAACATCTCAGGACCCTTCATTTCCGTTTTCTTGACCAATAAGTTTTCAAGATTACCTGCTCCACCTTCAGCTGGTGCTTTAGCTGCAACATCTGGCCCAGTCTGTAACAATTCAAGTCCACCAAGCCCTTGCGGTTTTGGAGCCTTCTTTGTGCCAACGAACTCTGATGCATCAAGTCCACCACCCCAAGCGTCGCTGAAGGATTCAAAAGCTTCTCCTAGAGTTGCCTGTTCATTACTAAATTCTACTCCACCATAGTTTCCTTCAAATCCCTCCACATTAATATGGGTGGACTGAGTCGCCTCTGGAGGCGGCAATGTAGTGACCTCAAGCCCCGCCAATGCTGTTGTCAAATCAGTAGCTGAAGGGTCCTTAGTCTTCTTAAAGCCACCCACCAGCTCTTGGGGTTTATTGATGGCATCGCTTGCTGCAAATGGGTCGTTTTCCGCGGAGGATTCTTCTGGCTTCGTCTGCTGCTCATCCTGCTGCTCACTTGCCGCAGGAGCAAGGGTAGCTATGACTTCGTCTCCAGCTGCAAGTGTCTGAGGAGGCAACTCAAACCGAGCTTTCGAGAACGCATCAACGCTCGCTTGGTGCTCGATCGAATGCACCTCAGCAACAGTCCAAGTATCAGCACCGCGAATCTTGTTCTCGGAGTCAATCGCCGAGTGAACCATCTTCGCAATGCTCTCACCGTGCAACGACGCCAGCATTGCAGCAAGGCGGATGTTACTGACGCCCCTAAGAACTATATCCAAAGCCATGTAAACCTCCGCGTACTTCTTGCTAAGTTTCTCGGGAGTAACATCCACGCCGCGGCAAGCAGTAACGATGACACTTACAGCCTGATTCACAACATTTATGCACTCAAATACATTTACCGAATTGTCATAAGCGGCAACAGTGACGCCAAGCACATAAACTCCATTCACCAACCGATATACGACACGGTAACGACTTTCGACGCCGACAATAACTTGGCCACTGGAGGCAGCGAGAGGATCGTCACCGATGGACTCGGCGGCATAGGCGTCATCTCCGAAGGGTTGGGAATTTTTGTTGGAAGCCAAGGCGCGACGGGTTTGGCGGAAGGCGGAGAGGGCTCCGAAGGCACGAGCGGGTGGGAACCACTCGCGGGTCTGGAGCAGGATGTCAGATCCGTTGGCGAGCTGTAAAGAAAGGGCTAAGCAAGACATCACCGGCGAGAAGATTCAGATCTGCTAGGGCGAAGGATCCAGCTTGCGATGGGTCAGTGAGAAAATCTGGTTACTTTGGGCATCAAGAATTCGAAAATGATCCGGATTTAGATCTCAGAGCAATTGAAATCTTTAGAATACCAATTAAAAAAAAGATGAAACTAACTCCAGAACAGCAATTTCTTGGATTCAATAATTAGTAGAGGTGAGAAGGGAGTTCGACGGAGGACTGGGTGAGAACGCCGAATACACCAAACCTGCCTCGAGTCCCTTCCTTTTTTTTATTATTTTTTGGGCTCCGGCCACGGTAGAGATAAAATTCGTCAGCATGGCCCAAAATATTCGGCCTGTTGCCTTAATTTGATTTTCCTTTTGCGTCTGGCCGAGGGTATAGCAGGGTTCTCACTAAACAATCCAACTTAAAATATAAAATACGCGGAATGAAAAAAGAAAATAAAATAAAAATAATTTTTTAATAAAAATTAATAGTAAAGAGTTGTTAATGAGTAATAATTATAGGAATATAATAAATATTTGTGATGAAAAAATATTCATTGCAAACTGCAAACCAAATAGAGCCTTGTTGGCCGAAAGAAAGGAAAAACCAAATAGAGCCCCAGTTTACACGAGATGGCAGTTCACAAAGTACCATTTAAGTGGGCCGAATTAGATTGGTCTATTTATGAAAAATATTAGCGTTTTTTTGGCTCACAGCTTGTTTAGGCTTATTACCCAAAAGAAAAATCTTGTTTAGGTTAAATTGTGTATCCAATTCCAAGCCCAATCCCAATTTTCATGACAAGATTATAAGCTTGCCTCGCCTTGAAACAGGGTCAGCCCGAAATCAAATACCTCTTCTACTGCAGCTTCCAAGACTGGTTTACTATGTTCTTACCTCTTAACAATAAACATCTCTTATTTTACCAAAATAAATAAATAATTAAACATCTCTTTGCACCAATTAAAAAAAACAATAAACATATCTTCGATATCTCCAGTACTCCCGTTCTTTCTCCCACGCCAAGAATTATACATCTATATTTGAATCGTCCACCTTTCTCTACTGCAAGGATTTTAAAATGTTTATGCAGTTGGGTTCACCTGCTGCAAATTGGAGCAGTTTAAATTGTCCAGATTTAACTTGAATAATCTAGATTTTCTATTTCTTTTAAATCGTTTTGTTTTCTTCAAAATAAATAAATAAAACATGAAATGTTAACCATTTAAATCAGATCTAGATAATACAAATTACTCCAAGAGAAGCAGTTATGCAGGTGAATCCAATTCCTTCTTTATGATAAATGTTCATACAACTCCATCCTATTTAATGTGACATCGTGACAAAACTATCTTGCAATCAATTATGGTGTAACTTGCAATAAATATTAGATGCAAGCATTGCCATTTACATTCGATGGCCTCATGGATACAAAACATAGCGTCTATCCTTGTTGCCCAGTTCATTGTATCACCATATTCACCACTTGGGTAAATTCAGCCTAGCTCAGGTCATTGACAATATTGGTGAAAATTCCTGTTACTGTCCTTTTAGGCAACCTTTTCCACTCGAAGGGAAGATCCAATACATGCAGATGAGCACACGGCCAGTAACCTCAAATATGTCATGCACTAGGCCAAGTGAAGCCCTGCAAAACCCCAAAACCTGTGAAGTGTCTTCCCATAGAAGCTGAGCTCCTGGAAAAATTTTCTATTATCTCAGATACAGAAGGCTGCCAATATCTTTAATATGAGGAAATCAATCATCAATATATAATACAAAATGTATAGGGAGTCATACTGTTCACAAGTTGTGAACAGTGTGACCCGATGCCTCTAGTTTAGTTGCCTTGCGATAAAGGATGATCTGTTTGGGCTGATGAACAAAATGTTGGTGTTGTGTACAATTGTGCATGAGTCCAAACATGACTTATAGCCCAATTAAAAGATCATAATAAGCAAATGTTAAACCCTAAAACATAATCACCAATCTGATTGAAAAGGGTAATTCAATTATCCACAACAAATTCATCAATATAACTTACAGCTTATACTTTAATCAGTTTCAAGTAAAGTAGCTTATGAGCTATTAGTTCAAGTGGCACTTGTTAAAAATCCAGGTGTTTTCATGTTAAGGATTCAATCCTTAGTATTCCTGCTTTAAAAAGCAAAAAAATAAAAAAGTAAAAAATTTGTTCCATGATTCATCGGCTGTATTCAATTCAATCCCTTAATAGTATACACTTAAGGGATGAGGTCAAATTAGATTCCATCTCATTATGTTACATTCCCAAGAAAATTTCTCTTCGACCCAAAAAATAAAACTTGATATTAAAAACAACAATAATCTTATACAGATTTGTTTTCTCATAACATGAAAACTTTAAATATATGCTATATCGACATCATCCACTTGCACCCTAGGTGCATTTATGAGCAAACATAATGATATTTTGGCACATTCTTAACAAGATGTTTTACTTAGCTTTTTGTTTTGGGTTTTGAATGAAATCAGTCTTGAGTTTTGTTAAAGTACTTAATCAATTTTGAGTTGACCAAACATGAATCTTCTTGTCTAAAATAACATTTATAAGTACCATGGCAACTGATTTTCTTGTGTGATTATGTTTTTGCCAAGTTTGGAATTTTTGGTTTATAGGAACTTGGTGCAATATATTGAAATTTGACAAGAAAATGGGAGACAACTTTCTTTCAAAGTTCAAACAATGAATGAATCAGATGCACATCTACATTAATGGGGCAGCTATAAAATGAGGTATGATAGATTTGATTTTTTTCAAAGGACATTATAATGAAATTCTAAACACGCCAATGTGTCATTGTTTCAACCATCCATCAAAATCATCCATAATCAGCCACCACCAACCCCCCAACACACCACCCCCCCCACCCCCCCCCCCCCCCCAAAAAAAAAGAAGAAGTTTCAGAGACAATTATATTTTTCATTCCAGACAAATAAATAAATAAATAAATAAGCCACGGTTATAGAGATACCTCTTCATCTGGTTGAGACAAGAAACAGTTTAACTCAAGTTGAATTAAGCAGAAAGGGAACTGCATGGTATCAAGTCCCTGATTAGCAAGGCTTAATTCAGAGAATAAGGAAGTAAAATCTTCAATAGAATGTCAAATAAAATGAAAGCAAAGCAGGAGTGAAAAGTGAAAACCCACAGACAAGTTTAATCATGCCGTACCAAAGGGATATGCTGCTGCATAGTGTGATGCAATATTTGACATGGTATAAACTATAGGGAAAAAATCCTCTAAAAGTGCAGGTTCCGATTTTGATAGTAAAGTGCAAAACAGATAACCACTGGTGGTTGTATTCTAACAATGGTAAACTTGGACAACTTAGATTTGTATGAAGTATAAGCAATAACTGAACAAGAGGATACCTCGCCATGTTCCTAAGGGGGCAAAATAGCAAATTAGCAATGAAAGATTAATAATTTAAAAATTTTAGCTATAACAACCATCATTTCAGAACTAATATCTAAATAACATTTTCCCCGGATACTGGCATGCTTTCAACCTAAGTTTTTTAGTTCTGTTTAATCACCTAATCAAATACCAATCATTTCGCCATAGAAATGTTATGCAACTTGCCTTGAATCAGCACATCAACAATAATAACAAGTATATGCATTATATGTAAGAACATAAAATATAAATAAAATTGAACCCCTGTCTTCTCTTCCATTTTGGTTAGTAGAGGACGCCAAGAAAGAATATGACATCAGCATAAAACAATTGCAAACATGATGTAGAAAATTTGAAGTGGGTAAGAATTCTTAAAAAGACAAGAAAATGAAACCTTACCAGTGAGATACATGGTAAGTAATAAAGCAAGTGTAACTGGAACAGAACAACGAGATCTCAACTGCAGAGAACTGTTAAATTGTCCTCGGAAACAACTGATCTGACCAAAAAACTGCACAGCATGAAAATCTGATTAAGATTTCCTTGAATGCAACCTAATGAAATCCCAGCTACTGAGACAAATTTTCTCAATCGATGACTGTAAGTGAAGTATAATAAGTATAGAACAAAATTTTCTGCTTTCTTTGGCATGTATATCTTTCTTTAAAACTAATTAATCTAACCTGATTGAACATAGGTACTGCTTGCATTGCCTGAGGATATTCTTCACATTTATGTTTCCAGAAGCCATGTTTGAACCCTTTTCCTTTAGAGTTTCCATCAATAGTATGCATAAGTTTATTTGTCTGTTCATCTTCATCAGCAATTAAAATTTTTAACTCCCCAAATTCTGGGGAACTCCATGCTTTCCTAGTAGTAGTTGTCCTGTCTGCTTGAGAAACTACGTCATCACTAGTTCCAGAATCTTCATCTGATTTTATTTCTACAATGTACTTTACATCCTCTGTAGCTTTTTTGTCACTAAAGATATTTCCATTGCAGGCAGCATTTGCATTAAGATTTTTCTCTTGCTTGTTGATATGTTTCTCCTGAAGCGTATTTTTCAAGGAAGGAGTGAGTTCTATGCATTCACCCTGAGTACTCTGCATGTTCTGAGAGGTTCCAGATAAAAATGCGGCAAAATCAACCTGCTCTTCTTCATCCAGATTAACCCAGCAGAAGGGTTGTCTACCTTCCTCAATAAATGATTCTCTTAATGCTGCTTCAACATGGGAAATTTGGCTTTTAATGGCCAAAATAAATTGCCTATGCCTAGTGGTTGTATTCTTATCTTCAAGATATCTGTAGCTTAGCTTGACAGCCTTCTCAAACTCTTCCAACTATTACAGCATGTTCAAAACAGAAAATTACAAATAAGAGAAAGTTGAAAAGGAACAATCAGCTTTGAAGGTAAAGGAGGAACAAAGGAAGAGGATAAACAAACAAGAGAATCTATCTACAATAGGAAACTATATTAAAGAACTTTGAGTGGTGGATATAGAAGAGGAGGTCCAAAATAAGATAAAGAAGAAAGTAATATACCTGCCATTTTGCAGTACCCAAAGCAGTTTGCAGCTCCCTGCGTAGTTGATCTAATTCCTGGGGAATTGGTCGTTCTCTCTTCTCTCTTGCCCATTCCCTATATGTGGATTCCATCCTGAAAAACAATAAATCAAGAGAAAAGGATATAAAATTTTTGTAATACAGAAATTCCACGCATGTATGAAACATGCATCCGTATGGCAATTCTGAATCGTGTAATTTATCGGAAAAAAGTGAAAATCACAAAACAATCCAACCGGAAAGGTACCTGTCAGCTGATTCCTGGACCTCCTCGGCCGCAGAGAAGAAAGCATCCTTTTGCCATAGATCAAAACTGTTAGGCACCACCATGTTGAAGAACAGCACCCAAAACCCAAAAGCAAGCAATTAATTGATTCGAATAACAAGCAAATCCAACCCAACTTTCATCAATGCAAAGGTTTAGCCCGTGAAGAAAAATTATGATGGGGGATGGTGCTGGAGGGTTCTCGTTCTCTCTCTTCTGTGCTATGGAGGAGTAGAAAGGACGAGAGAGAAGAAGAAACCTCAGAAGGGGGAGAGAGAGAGAGGCTAAAGCGATTGGAGCCTCTTTCTATCTCAAAATTGCTTTTGGGGGTTGTGCGTGAGATTGTTTATAGTTTCCGGTAAAGAGTTTCGATCAGCTGTTGGAAGGGAATACTCACTCACGATGCCTCGCACTCTTCTGACACCACATATTCTATTCTTTTTTTCTTACAAACATCACATCATCAATATAATAAAATATGTTATATTAAAATTTTAAATATATAATAAAAAATTTTAATAAATGTAAATTTAGAAAAATAATATAATTTTTAAAAAAATATAATATAGTAACTAATTTTAACTTATATTTTTATATATATGATTTGATTAAAAGAGTTTAAGTTTAACTATTATAACACATATATATATGTTTAAATATTAAAAGAATAAGCATAATCTTTTAAAAATTTTAAATTATTACTTATTTTCTTTTCTTTTTTTGTGCTTTTGGTCAAAGAATGATTTATTAGTGCATAGATTTTAGATGACCTGTTAGTATAGTAAACGAGTTTTAGAAAAATCATGAGAGACCGAGCCACTTGCATTTAACCGAGGCATATATTTTAACTATTTTTGTGAATAAATAACCAACTATACAAATATATACATATATATATTTATATGTATTGAATGAGATTTGAAAAATGTGATGCATAATTATATATAAATAATATATATTAGAGTTTTTTAGTGCATTGCATAAGTTTGAAGAATAAGTTGAAAGTTGGCAAAAAAAAAAGCGTTGAATTTTTATGTATATCATTTTATTAAATTTAATTATTTTTATTTTAAAAGAAGTATAATATAAAACAAAAAAAATCAGATATCAATTTAAATAATAATAATTTAAATGATAATAAAATTAACATAAAAAATAAAAGTTATTTTAAATAACCATTGATAATAAAAATAAATAAAAATATTTATGATTAATTTTAGTTAATAATATTTTCTAATCATCTCTTATTAAAAAAATATTCTTTTTAAATTTTAAACTTATTAAAATACAAAAGAACATTTTGATATTAAAGATCATTTTAGTTATCGTAATGTTTTTTAAGAACTGAACAAAGTGTTTATAAGAATTGATTTATGAATAATATGAGTTCCTAAAATTTTAATATATATATCTGGCCAGAATATATATATATATATATATGGATATATTGACGCTCACCATTTCATTGGTTCTTTGATGAAATAATGATTTTACCTTCTATTAATATGTTTCGAAATAAAAAATAGTAATTAAAATGAAAAATTAAAATCTAAATACTTCATGTAGTAGATGTTAAAAAAGTTTGAGGGGTCAACCAGTAAAATATATAATACTTGAATTGGCCATTTGTTCCTCCATCTTCCATTCAAATTACAAACAAAAATCGAACAAAGAATTGCATACATTAAATCCACTGAATTTTTAAAGTTGCTGAGGAGGAAGAAGCTCCTTCATTTTGTTACAAATAAGGGGTCCTTGAGCTCAGTTTCTCCATAAAACAAACTAGGCCCGAGTTACATACAGCATAGGGAAGAGATCTAGAATTTGAGAACATATTGGAGTTTATTTATTATTATTATTATTTTATTTTGAGGGGAAAAAAAACTATTTGACTTCAAACTGCAATAAATTTAGACGACCCCAAAAGCTCCATGGGCATGGCAGTGAATGGTGCCAATAAAAACTATGCCTACTCGATTGAGAATAGACAGTCTATTCAGTATTGTTTTTGGCTGGCTCTAAGCTAGACTTGTGGCTTCTACTCTCCCTTTGAAAACTACAATATCAAACGTCTCGTTCGATAAAAAGAAAAAAAGAGATCGAATTTAAGAAAAAAACTTTAAAAATTAATATTCAAATAAGATTATTACTTATTAATACTTTTCAAAATTATTAGTCATACTTTTAGAATTATAAATGTGACATCAAAATATTAGGTTATAAATATAAAAAATCAATAATAATTTTAAAAATATCAGTGATCATTTAAAAAAAAAAAAACTAATTTTTAAAATCCTTCTCTAATATTATCAAATTTTTAGGATCTCTGTCATTTTTTCTGTCCAAATCTCATATTCTTTTTTCTCAAGCTAAGACTGTTTGTTTTTTGAGGAAGACAATATTTCTTATCTGGACATCGTGGTTTAATTTTCAACTACATAAGCACTCCAAACGTTAATTGAATAATAATAATAATAATAATAATAATAAAAATAAATATTTAGTAATTGAAATTTTATCAAAGCAGTCTGGGAATCATATAGAGTAAAAGAAATATGTTTATAGTATTAGTAAAATAAATAAATTAACCATAGACGCATTACAAAATAAAATAAAATGAAATAAAACCGTTAAATGAAGCCACGTAAATAGAGCTATCCAAGCCGCATAACAGAAAGGAGCTAAATCTCACGAATTGAACATAAATGTGTCATTTCATTACATAATTTAAAGTACCATTATCGAATCTGGCACTCCATGAATCACATGGCTTTGGTAAACAATCTTATAAGAGGGACACATCTAAAGTCAACGCACTTGTGAACTAATAATCATATGTCAAATAATAATAGAACATATTTTGGAGTTTATGCCTTTGTCCAACTCCACTTTCTTCGTTGGCAAAAGAAAAAAAAATCTACTTCCTTCGATCTAATCGTTTCAGGTTCAAGTGGTTTATTTTATGTAATTTGAATTGTCAAATTTATAAAACATTTTAAAATAAAAAGAAAGAGTAAAACCATAAATAAAAATACATATTAAACTTTATTTTTTTTCTTATTTATAATTTTTTATCTCTCTTTCACTTTAAAAAATTTCACATATTTCTCATTTTACTTTACAACTTCCAAATTCATATTATATTAGCATAAGCCTATTATTTTTTTTACTAGAAATAAGAAAATATATTATTAAAAACCATCATTACAAACAAAAACAAGGTCCAATATCAACAGAAGGCAACACAGCCAAATCCAACTCGCAAACAACCCTACCCGAAAACTGCAACACACCACAACATCACAGTCACCGGACCACCGAAGGTCACCCAACCCGCTAGCACCCACGCACAGAAATAGGAAGATAAACAGCAACGCAACAATTGACACCAGCACAAGAGAAAAACCCAAAATAAAAAGAGACACCACCAGCCCAGCCAAACCCAATCGAGAAACATGTTGCTACCTCGCCGGAAAATAACCAGAGCACCACCAGAATCAAAGATGTTGGCTCTGAGAGCCATCCATTTTTGAACCATCCCCTCAAACATCAAATCTGCTAAGTCAAGAGCAGATTTCGAATACGCTACGTGTGTAAACTACACGGAAAAAGTCACCATAGCGGTCTCTGTCGAAGCAAGTGAACAACTGAACCTCAGATTGAGCTTCCTCACTAATCTACCAAGTCTAGCCATTGCTGGAGGAAGAGAGCTGTAGAAGATGATCATCCCTATCTGCTCCATTCGCTAATCCTTCCAATCCACATGGCCAGTGGCAACATCAGAAGGAACCTATCATCTTCCCATAAATCCTAGCAATAGAGCAGACACCAACAAAAAATGAAAAACACACACACACCACGGCTGCCCCCTCCTTCGTTGGAGGTCAGGGAGAGAGGCGTCATGAAACTCGTCACTCAGGAGCAAGTTGAGGGTTTAGACTTTTAGGCCCTGTTTGGTTGGGGTTTTTTGAGGGGGAGGGGAAGGGAAGGGAGGGGATTTAATCCCCTTCCCTTGTTTGGATCTATTTTTTGGAGGGGATTGGAGGGGATTTAAATCCCCCCAATCTCCTCCCCCATCCATTTTTCATTCCCCTCCAATTTGGGGTTTTTTGGAGGGGATTGAGTTTTATTACTCAATCCCCTCCAATTTCTTCCTGAACCAAACAAGGTTTCATTAAAATCCCTCCAATCCCCTCCTCTCGAATTCCACCAAACAAGGGAATTTTAAAATCTCTCCAATCACTTTCCCTCCAATCCCCTCCATTAAAATCTCTCTCCTCCCTTCCCCTCAGTTGAACCAAACAGACCCAGGGGAGAGAATTTGAAGCCCTCTAAAAAACTGCCTATTAGCATAAACCTATATTGCATCATTTTTTTTAAAACAAGGACGCTCAGCATATTAGATATATGATATGATATGAAATGTGGGTGTGTATGCACTTGTCATATTACTTTGCACGCTTGTGTCACTTCAAATTTTGCCAAAAAAAAATTAACTATTCTAGGTTGTTGAGGTGGAATTTAAAAAAGGTCTCCATTATTTGTTGTAATGTGATATTTCTGTTTATTTTTGTGACAATTACATGGTAATTGGTACTATTAACTAAAAAAGATTAAAACGTTGGGTTCCAAATAGAAATAATTCTTTCAATATGATTTTTTTATTCATATGGTTCAAAGTCGAGAGGCTTAAGATTTTTTTTTCCCAATGATGCTTTTGCATTTGAGAAGAAAGAAAAAAAATTATTTATGGATATTTTATTCTTATTTATAGTTTGTATAATTATTTATGCTACTATTTTTAGAATATACAATATTAATTTTTTAATGTTTTGATCTGTTAATTATATATAGATAATTATATAAATAATTACACACACACACATATTCTTCGTAGCCATATTTTAAAATTTTTAAAATGATTGTATCTTACATATTGTACTATATCCACTATGCTAATCCGCATTAATGCTAATGTTGTCGAATGCTACTGCTTTCTTCTTTTTGCTCATCAGCTTGTAACCATCCATTTCAACTAAATACAGCAAGTAACTAGGACTAGAGCACTTAACTTATTATCACCTAATTAGGCAACCAAGTTAAATAATGGGTTATGTATATTAAGGATAGATCTCAGCTGATTTCTTCCTTGGATTAATGTGTATCAGTGTTTGTCAGAATATTTCTTAATCCAAGTCGCATCACTTGGTTGCCCTTGTACCAACAAAGTCGGCCACTTAAGCAGAAAAATGACACTTGAGGGGCCTTTTAGTTCAATTTAGATAATCCAAAATACTCAATTTACCAATAGAGAAATCTTTTCCATTGAAAAAAAGTATTACTGATGAATACAAAAATTATCACAACGAATGGCAACAAAGCTGTATGATTGATTTCATCGTTCATTTACAAGACAAGGTTCAAAAAAGCACCTTTTTGGGTTGAACGAATGACACCTTGACACAAACTGCTCAATTACCCCCTGATGTCCTCAGCCATGCACTTGCACAGTTCATTCTTAACCATGTCAAGGCCAGTATTACATGAAGTTGAAATAGAGGAGACAATTCGTCCTTGTAGAAATTTATACTCCAGTGCCAATTTTTCATCCCAAGTGCAGTTTTCTCTGAAAATGAACAAAATGTTAATTGCATATCAACCTATGAAACTTACTTTTTACTAATAATTAGGACCGAACACTAACAAAATGCCATTACCTGTCATCAAGACTTGTGTCATCCAAATCGTCCATCATCTTATCGAAGATAAATCTGAGATCTTCTAGAATTTCCAGCTCATTTTCCAAGTCCCCCTGCAACTGTCAGGGAAATTATTTCATATTAAGACCAATGGAATCAGTAAAACTTGATTGAAAAAGCAAAATTTATACTGCAGGGTTGAAATTTGAAAATATCATACTATCTTTGCAAAGAATGTGTTTTTTGCGGAAAGAAAAGGGGCTTTTTGTTAAAGTAAGGTTGAAGGAATTAATGCACAAAGAACATGGTTGGCACAAAAAATAATGCATAAAGAACACGAAGTAGCAATCGTTGCAGTAACTGCTATTAACAGAAAGGTGGATGACTGCATTAAATGTGAAAATTTAATAAGAAAAAAGGCATTACAAAGGTCTTAGTATGAAGCATGGAACTTCGAGATCTTCGAAAATGGTCCAATAATGGGGAGGGGAGGCCATAGTAGTACATATTGTGGTTGTTGGAGAGCCAAGTACCCCGCACCATGTGATTGTTCCAGCTGGACATGGATTCATCCTCTTTAGAATCAACACTAGAACCATCAATGTCTGCTCAAGGAAGAAGGTTAGTGTTTCTACCAGAAAGCATGAGCTCTGAAAACATATGGGGCACTAAAATCCAGAAGACAAATGACATAGGTGAACAATCGTTAGAAACTTGAGATGAGATACAAATGGAGAGAAGGGAGTGGAGCATGATATTACCAAGTGGGATGACATCGCCCGGGTTGTCTCCTTGTGGTAAGAAACCATAAAAGGTAATGAGATGAGAATTAGAGAAGATCCCATAGCTTAAACAGCATTCTTCTCCAGCTCTGCATGGTCTTGATAGAGGAAATTTCAATGTATTTGTCGCAGGATCTACTTTACCATAGTGCATTATGTGTGGGCAAAGCTGTAGTCAGAAACCGGAAAATGAATCAGATATCGTTCAATAAAGATTCCAAAACAAGGCTAGAAACAGTATTCTTAATATCATTAACATCATTGTTAATATGAAATCTATCTTAATATCTATGAACAGTAATCAAAGCAGATATACTTTAACCAAAAAGATGGTAGAGCTCACTGAGTATGAGAAATAATCTAAATTAGCAAAAAGGGAGGCAGGGAGGAATAAGATGCTAAATTCTGCTCCAGAAGACTATGCATATTTTATAAGATAATTGGCAGTCCTTGTAATCTGAATTTTAGCTACCATTATTTCCTCACTGAATCACAATATTAGGAAAACATTAAATCTTAAAATTCTAGAAACAGGGGAGGGGATAAACCAAGAACAAAAGGAAAGTGGGAGAAGACCCATGAAAGAGAAAGAGTATACATACTGAATGATTAAGAAATCCAGCAATAGGAATTAAGCACGTCCTTATCATTCCATCAGAGAACTTTATCTTCATACTATTTGAGTACCAGAGTTCACAAGCCCATAGAAATTGCTCCCACGTGTACAAATTTGGAGGAAATATATCAGGAAAATCATTGCTCAAAGTAGGGAACAATTCTTCGTACTGAGCATGCAGGTGCTGCGGCAAAATAAAGTAAAAATATAAACACCATGCTTTTGGTAGTGGGTAACAAGCAACTATATGTACTGTATAAATAGAATAAAATCATACCTAAACGACTACAAATAATAGTACACAAAGAAAAGATAAATATTATTCCCTAGAAGTTGAAAGGTAATATAACTATGAGAATAAGAGTTCAGTCATACAATAGCAATTATCCAAAAGAAAACACATCAAATCTCAGTCTTTTAAACAACATTTTTTTTTTTGTTTTAAAGACTATGAACTTTTTCAGTGGCCGCAAATCTGCTTGAAAACAGAAAGTAATTCCACTGAAATGCTATGAAATGATGGGTCATAGCCAGAGGAGAATTTAACTAGCTTGAAAGTGACTTCTACAAACTTGGAAACAGTGCAGATCCACTTTTGCCTTTTATAAACCTTTTCCACCTTCCTCTTCAAGATTACATGCATATGGAAGATAAAAGTTCAACCTGCATATAGCACTAAGTAACTTCAATGAATTCCTAAACATCTCTTTCAGAAATTGTACAGGTATTCTTCGTTGGTCCAGCAACTGAATTAATGCCTCAGTAAATGAAAGGGTAAACTTTGAGATTGAGTGAAGTGGGACACTCCCTGACTCTCTCAACCAAACTTCTTTTTAAACAAGGTCATATTCTTGACAGTGCCCAAATTCTGCGTTATCTTTAGATTAATTCTAAAAGTGGGAGCAAGGGGGGCAGGTAAAGCAGGCTAAGTAACATTAATAAGACCAATAAGCCGAATCAACTGATACATTTAGTTTCACGGATTTACTTTGAAAGCCCAAAGAATCAGGACCTTCAATGTAAACAAAACAATGAATAAACAGATGAAAACAATGGACCACATTATTACCTGTTTCGCTTCCATTATCTCTTCCAAGAGCAAGGTTCCTTCTGATGTTGCAATTGCATCAATACCAAAGCTCAACCCTGAGTAATAATACATATGCAGATAGATGTTATATGCCTCAATGTTATGCAGGTGCATCTATATCTTACCCCAACCCATATTGTTTGTGAGGTATCAGATTGCAATAACTATTCAGTGATAGAAAACTTGGGAAATACTACTCTAGAAGAAATGTTGCTTTTATATTTTGAGTGCATTTTTCTTATATTACTTTTGGCTTCTTAGTCAGTAGGTTTCTCTTTTCTTTTTATTATTTTATTGTAATAGTGTTTGCAAGTTGCAAGTGGCTTTCCCTCTTAGGAAGGAAAGCTCAACTATATATATACGTAGGTTGCTTCATGTACTGGATAGTTTTTGGATGAATGATATTTTAATATGAGATGTTCAGTTTCTGTCTTTCCCTCTCGTGCTCCCTCTCCCTTCCTCTCTTTCTATCCCAGTCTCTCTCGGTTCTCTCTCTCTCTCTCTCTCGTACCTATCTCTCCCCTTGACCCATCATTAGTTCTGCATCATTCAGTCTATCTGTCATTACATGCACTCAACACTTCCACCGTTGATAAGGAAGGCAATCCTAGAGGGGGAGCACTTACAAAAGTGATTGCAAAATTTATGAAACAGAAAGAAAAGTACTCCTGGGACGCCTATAAAATGAATCAGAGTTATTGTTTGCAAAATGTGTTGTAGCCCTAGAACAGCACACTTAGTCACTTGCAGATGCTGAAGTACAAAGAGCCTCAATCACCCTGACTTACAATTTTGGGTCCATACAATTAACTATCTCAAAATGAATACATATTCCATGTATTTGTGAAGCTCAATAATACAACATCAATGTGTGTGTACAATAGATGGCATAAGCAAGCAGTTAGATTACCGGTATTAAATTTTTCTGGGAGTGTGTCAAAGTAAATTTTGAATTTTGAATTGTGATTGTGCTTCTCTTTCATGCTCCATAATAGCAATATTGTCTCAGATGATATGCCATCAACGTCCTTTAGGACACAATACTGCAATAGATAAGACTAGCAACAATCAGTATTTAAGAACATAGAGTGATGAACACATGAATTTTTCTCCTGTACATGTTTTCTGCCATCATAGTGGAAACTATTTTTGTGCAACAGAGTAGAGATAAATGAAGTGAAGTTGTAAAGGGTATGAATATTAATTAATGACTCAAACATTATAGCAACATATTGGATGTAAAATTTACAACAAGTGTATACATGATTACATATAATTGATCATAGTCCATTAGCTGTCTCCAATGTATGATAATTGGTCAATGTAGGTTTCATAAAGAAAATTTAAATGAGAAATGTTCAAGCCTTTTTACAAGGATTTATACCATATCAGTTTCATGCGCAAGCTCCTTGCTAATGATAATGGACACTGGAATTTCTAAAGCAATATCTCCGACTTCAAGATCTTTTTTCGCTATGGCACCTCGACCAGCTCCTTTGACATCTATAAATAAAATGAGGAAGAAAAAGTAATCAACATGCATTACAGCTATCCTTGTTTTATGCAAACAAAACCATCCCCTAGCAACCAAAGAACAATAGAAATTGAAAAATAGATACAAAACAATAAAACTTACATGCTATCTGTAATTTTGTCCTTACACCATTGCTTTTACCCCATTCCAACAGGTGTTCTTCTTGGTCACAAATGTGGTGTCTTTCAACTACTGCTTCCAAACTGTTCTTGTCCCCAAAATCAGAAATTAAGGCAAGAATTGTTGCCCGCAACTCTTGCAGTATATTTGTATGATGATGTTTACAGCTAGAAAGTAATGTGTCAATGAGTGAAACAATGAAATTGAGAGCCTCTAACTCATTCCTAGGGCTGTAAAATTCCCCTAATGTATTTGTATAGTCAGCAAAATAAAGTTCCACCCGCAGTTTAGTAAATCAGTTATTTAACGAGTTGGAATCTGCAGAATGAGAGAGAGAGAGAGGGAGGGAGCAAGGGAAAACATGGTGCAATGCATTTTCACTTTTCTCTGTTAAATAGATCAAGAGGTTACCGTGATTACAGAATATTGGAACTAAGAAGTGTAAAGAGAATTTCTATCATAGGGTCGTAAGAGTAATCCTAAGAAGGTAAGAAATCAGTTGTATATAACTCTAGATATGTCTTTAGAGTGATATTAAGTATAAGTAGTTCAGAGAGGAGTAAAGGAATCAACCTCATTCAAATGTATGATTCTTGCAATCTGAATCAGTACTTTCACAGTATCACTCATCCAACCTGGTTCGGGAGAGCTCTGGAGATATACCCATTCCTTGGAACTGAAACCTTTACTTTGTAGTAATTTCTGATAACATATGAGGTCAATCAGTCGGATATAAGAAAAACTCAGGACTAAATTCAATAAGGAGCAATTAAGGTTGAGATCAGAATCAGCATAGCTTCATGACTGAGATAACCTATTGCTTTCATAATTTACACATGAGAACATAATATGCAGTGTGCTGCCGTCTAAAGGTCAACTTTTCTCATACTTAAAACTCTAATGAGCAATACAGAACAATATGCCACCTACGAACTCAACGTTTATGAGTTTCTTATTAGGAATATATATTTCCTTGTATTGTGCATTATTCCATTATATTAAATTCAGTCAATTGCATACCAAAAAATATTATGATTAGAATAAGAGATCAATACTAAATAAAAACGAAAGCGACTTATAAAAAAAATCCATTATCTCAAATTTACCTTCTTTTTATCAAAGAAAAAATCATCTCTAGATAGTTCAAGAACAATTGACAACTCCTCATCAGTATCCATGACTTTACCAGATGACCTTGGCTGCAATCAATAGTTCGTAGTCAGACATTATTTCAATTCAGAACAAACGCAAGTAAATTTTCACATCCATCAGAACAAGTAAATAATAAAATGGCTATGTTCTTAGCCTCAAAATGCGCAGAATTTCCTTTCGTACACTAACAAAAGATAATATAATCTTTCAAAGGAGAATGACCATAAATTAAAACTTCTAACGTGCAAGCATACCGAAAAATACTCTAGAAGAAGAAGAAGGAAGAATCGATTGTGGCTTTGTGGCAGTTCTTTAACACATTACATTCGCAAACCCTAAGCAGCAGTACTTCGCACAATCACAAAGGTCGAACAGAGAAGCAATAAATGGAAGAATTTAAAATCAACAGCCACAAGGTTACAGGAACCACAAAGAAATGCTTAGACAGTCCGAACAATGAAGACTAAAGAATGAAAGGTCGTAATCTAATAAGCAATGCATTTCAAAACAACTACTTCTGAATCTGCATACAGCTTTTGGACAAAATGCGAATAATTATAAATCAATGAAGAAATCACCAGAACACAGTAAACTCCAAAAGAAATTAAATTAATTCAGAGCTCAGAGAAAGAAGAGAAGAGAAGAGAAAGGAAGGAAGAAGAGTACAAGCTTTACTTGGTAGCACTGTAGTCTCTACTGAAGTAGCATGCAGCAACAGAGGAAAGCAAGTGTATTGCAATAACGCAGAGAGAATTTGAGAGGAAACGTTGAGAAAACCAGCTGATTCGAAGCTTCGACCCAGTGGTGTACTCATCAGCCTGGTCGGGGCCCATCATTCTTTTTGGGTCATTAGATCCTTTTTTTATCTGATCCAAAAAGCCCAAAACAATTGTACTGCCCAATCATTGAAGATCAATATGCTTTTTCGCTTCCTGGGCTTCTTGAGCAATTAAGTCTAGAACCTCAATTCATATATATAAACCAGGCCAGAGGACTTTAACATTCTTTTAAGTATTGTCTCAAATTTGAGCTTTCTAAATAAAATAAAAAATAAAACAATGTTAGGGGAGTTTTTTTCTCAATTAAGACCCAATCTGTCTTGAATCCGAATTAGTTTGTTGTACTGAAAACCAAATGATTTGTCAAAAAGTATATATAGAGAGGGACAAAAACAAAAAGAAATGAGAAATACCTAGATTTCACTTCTTTGTTATTTTCAATTTTTGTTCTTTATGATCAACATTATATACGGTTAAAGATTAGTTGCAAAGGATTCAACTTGATTTTATATACATCCCAACTCCCTTGCGTCACTTTTTCTTGGATTATGTGATTTTATATTATATAACTACAAATGATCTAATTTCTCAACCAGTGTATTGTAGGGTAGTGTTGTTGTTATGGTTGTAAGCAAATGGAAGCGATGCTAAATTCAACTTGCATCAAACTAAATTTTGAATTAAGGTAATGATTCATTATAGAACAAGCTATTCCGAATATTCGTTGTTTCCTTGCATTGTTGCAAGTAATTTTTGTTTTATATATAATTGGTGGGTGTCAAAAATCAAATGAAGATAGAATAAAAGAAGGTGTACTTCATGAATGAGAGGTTGTTGTTATGTGAGTGAGAACAAACAAATTAAAATGGCTGCCTTTCCCACGTATTGGGGAACTTTTGGAAGGGAACCTTTGAAAGAAATAAGATCAAGGAATCCAAAATTTTCTCACGGATTTTGCATCGCTCATTTTCTTCAACTTTTTTTATCCCTCCAAATTAGGATTTCCCCCTTTTCCACATTTAACACCATTTTCACCGCTCTTTTCCATGATTCGTATCTGATTCTTTCTTCTATTTTCCAACCAAACAATTAATCGATGGTTATTGAAACACTTGTGCCTTTACCAGCACCTTCCTTAATTCTGTGGACTTTGAACCAAATTTATACTTTGATTCTCATTTTGACTGATTGTACCAACTTGGGACAAACTTGAATTCTAGTTAAAAGTAAAGTTATTGCTTTGTTTTGGCAATCTTCGTTAATTGACATTGGATTAGCATAAAATTATAACTATAATAATAAGTTTTTTTTTAGACAACTATAATAATAAGTTTGATACTCATTAGCGTGAGAAGAAAAATAAGATGAACAATATTTATAAGCATTGTTGTCCAAACTGGTCAAAATTAGTGAATTAGTGAGCTAAAATCGGTTCAGAACTTTGCATAACTGACAAAAAAAAAATAGTCAAAGAACCAACCAAACTAGTAAAAATTGAGAAATCAATTGGTTACTAGTCCGATTATTTTATTTTTACCATTTTTAATTTTATTTGTCTTCTATATAAAATAATAAAATAGCACCACGTATAGCACAAAATACTGAAATAGTATTCTTTTTTCATAAATTTTTTATATTATAATATTATATAAATATTATTTTGACACATAATTATTGATAATTATAAATTTGTTTTATAAATAATATGATAGTGGATTATAAGTTGATTATTTTAAATTTCACGTGTGAGTATGTGACTATGAATAAGTATTAAGTTATTGAGATTTAAATATTAACTTATAAAACTTATTATTTAGTTTTTCTTTAATTTTTTATATAATATATAAAATATAAAAATATATTAATTTTATTATTATTGGTTTAATCATAATTTAATTACATGAGAGTATAGTCTTGTTAATAATAACAATAATCATGACGATGATAATGATAATTGTCTTAGGCACTAAACAGTAGTTATTTAGTTCATACCTTAGTCCTTTTGCTATCTTAAACATGTAATTGGCATTCAGGACCGATAAATAGTATTGAGTAACGTAGCGTTACTAATATATTATGTACAAAACAGTAATAATGAATTTAAATTTTGTCCCTTTACATATTACGGCCTATACATGTGCTTTTGGCCAAAGATCTCAATGTCTTTCTTTCATCTAGAAGTACAAGTTCTAGTTATAGATATAAGAGTACACTAGACACAATTGACACATGAGTGTCTCCGTGAGTAGGTGCCACATTTTGGGGTTTTTTTCTCCCTGTCCTTTTTTTTTTTTGGACACTGTATTTTCTAGCAAGCATTATTAGAGTCTATTTGATAATCCGCTTAGTAAGCATTTTCTTGTTGGAAGATCCCAAAGATTTAAAAGATTAACTAAGGAGCTATGAACTAAATAAAATTGCTTGTGATTTAGATCTGTGCAATAATCTTCTAAATTGGGTTTCTACTAAAATCTCCAACATGCTAATAGTGTCATTTCCCATGGACTGGAGTGCCTTCCCTTTTACCACTTTTTATAACAAAAATAGGAAAGATTTTGAAAAAGCAAATAGATTGTCTATTGCTATTATCACGATAACACTGTTATTTTATTGTTTTTCACCTTTTATTATATGATAGATCTTGATATTTAATTGAATAATTTAAATTTTATGTATACGTGTATATATTTTAATTTTTAATATTTTTACCTTCAAAGAAATTTAAAAGAAAAAAGGAGAATTAACTTCACAATCAATCCAGACTCTGAAAATTAAACTTCATGATTAGAATGTATAAGGAGCAAGGCCTTGATATAATTAAGGAGAAAAGTGTTACCTAATTACACAAATGCGAAAGCACACTTATGCCCCTTAAATAATCCAATCAAGTAAGTGAGGTCAATTTGCTAATATAACTTCTTAAAAATAACATTTCATTCATCCAATATGCATTATGAAATTAATGTTAGGAGAACAGGGTTCAGCTATATATATAGAGTTCGAATTGAATTGTTTCAAAAGTTTAGATTATTAAGTTTTTATGATATCAAGAGGGGTAAGTAAAAAAGCTGTTAAGTGGACCAACCCCTGAGGACATGAATTATATGGTATGGAAGTGATAATTCAATCAACAATTGTGTTTTTAAGATTAGGAAATACATTATAAACAAACGTTTTTAGTATTTTAATGCAAAATCAAACATAATCATGCAGGGAATGGACTTATGCGTGTGAAAAAGCAAGGTAGAACAAGTACAGGAGGGAAGTTTAATTATGGGGCATTACTAGTTACTTGAAATGAAATCCAATGGCCAGTAATTATGAACACTTTAGTTAATATGCTTTTTCTGTGTGTTTTGTTTTTGTGTGGTATGATTGGGTTAGTGATTAATGTGGGAGGGGTTGAAATGAAGGGAAAGTACGGTAAAAGGAATGGTTGAAAGATATTGTTGGGAGTGGAAAAGCCAAATCTTCACATCACAGCCCATTTTATTTAGACATGGTGGGGTACCTCTTATTCCTCAATGGGGAACCATTGGAATAAAAATCTTTGTTTTGATCTCCAAGCAACATAAGGCATCACCAAAAGGACTCCCACCCTTCCTTTTGTTGCTTCGCTCACTGTGTTATTGGTATCAAGTCTTTCTATTCAACTCAGTCACGGTTAGTAACTTTTGTCTCATCTCAAATTCTTCTAACAATAATTTACAGGCCGTTTGGTTGCTTCACAGGGGGTTTAAGTGAGAGGATTGGGTTCACATTATAGTAGTTGACATTTTTGGTTAACCTTAATACATGTCTGTGCTTTTACATGATATGAACTGGATCACATCAATTTAAGGGAAGGGCTTTGCATGGATTTTGTTATGTGAGGGCTATTACAGTGCTATAAAAGGGGATAGAAATGGCGAGACTACCCTTAAGAAAAAAAAACTTATTACACCATCACCACAAATCACAAAACTCTCCAGAAATGCTCTGTCACGAGCACCTACAATTGACCTCAGCAAGTATATGTATTCCAGAGAAAAGGATTCAGGAAAAAAAATAACAACTGAGGTATTAATATTAAGCCACGAATTCAAGCACACAGGTATAGAGCATCAGTTGCAATCAAGTAAAAGAAAATGTAACTTCAGAGAAAGGAAATCAGAGGAAGGGAATTTAGATAAGAAGAAGAAGACATACAGAGGGAAAAGTTTGTCTTACAATTGTCTACCCTCTTCCCTTTACAACCCAGCTCATATACCTTCATTTTCTCTCACCTTGAGTGATTTCTTTCTGATCCTAGTGCTACGCCTCAGCATTACCTCTAGACGTACCTCTGGTTGCATCTCCTCATGCTCATTTTTTGCCACCTATCCACTCATAACAACCTCATCATTGGGCTGCAATTCCACACAACCACTTGCCAGCTTAGCATTCATAACAACCTCATCAGATGCTTGCTCCTCTATAGTTGTGACATTACCCTCCCCATTGAAATTGACCTCGTCCTCAAGGTCAAAGCTAGGATAGTGCTGCTGCAGGTATGATTTCAGTTCCCAAGTGGGTGCTACTCCAAAATCCCACTGAATGAGATATTGTTGTTACTTTTGGCTTGCATTTACCATCAATCTTTGCTTTAAAATTTTCAAGGAAGAAATAATTAGCCCTTCTTCCACTGTTGTTAAGGGCAGGGGCATGTAAGTTTCTTGGGGAGAGCCTTCACATTTCTTAAGATAAGAAACATGAAATACAGGATGAATTTTAGCTCCCTCTGGTAGTTTGAGTTTATAAGCAACCGTTCCAAATTTCTCCAAAACCTTAAAAGGGCCAAAGTACCTCAAAGACAACTTCTGGTTCATGCGCAGCTGAACCGAACGTTGTTTATAAGGCTGAAGTTTGACAAAGACCAAGTCACCAACCTAAAAATGCACTTCCATTCTCTTTTTATCAGAAAATTTCTTCATTCTCAACTGTGCCTTCGCTAAATTGTATTTCAAAACATCTAATACAGCATCCATTTCCTTCAGTTGATCAAACAAATCAGCTGGAACTTCTAATGGAAGAACACCCCGAATAATGGAGGGGAGATCTCAGCCAAATACAGCCTTGAATGGTGTCATACCAATTGATGATTGAAAAGCTGTGTTATACCAATACTCTACCCAAGGAAGATAGTTCACCCATAACTTAGGTGTATCAAACACAAAACACTTCAAATACATTTCAAAGCAATGATTGAGGGCTTCACTCTGACCATCCGTTTGTGGGTGGTAGGATGAGCTCATCTTTAGAGTAGTTTGCTGTAACTTGAATAGGTGCTGCCAAAAAGCACTAATAAAAACCTTGTCTCTATCCGAAACAATTGATTTCGGAATTCCATGTAATTTCACCACTATCTGTATAAAGGCTTCAGCCACTTGAGGAGCATTATAATTAGCCTTGACAGGTGCACAATGACAAGACTTAGTCAATCTGTCAACCACAACCATAATTACAATATAGCCTTTAGAACTAGGCAATCCTGTAATGAAATCCATAGCCACATCCTCCCACACTTGCTCAGGTATTGGGAGTCGACTTAATAATCCACTAGGATGCAGTTGAGATATCTTAACCCTTTGACAAACTTGGCACTGTCTGATATATGTTTTCAAATGTGTTCGCATGTTCTTCCAAAAAAAATGAGTTGCCACCCTAGCCAGGGTACGAGTAAATCTAGCATGGCCTCCTTGGGTGGATGAATGGAACTCCTCTAGCAATTTTTGAATAACATCAGTGGCTGTATGAGGAATTACTACCTTCTTGCACCAATAAACTAGACCATCCTTCAGGGTATATTTTGGGTGCAATGCTGGATTCTGCTTATTTCGGGATATTAATTCCTGCAGCTCCCCCGAATGCTTCACAACTTCCAGGATTTCAGCCACTATATCTGCTTGACTAGTTGTGACAGCCATGTAATAGCACCTAGAAAGAGCATTAGCAACTTGATTAGTGCTGCCTGGTTTATACTCAATAGAATAGTTAAACCCCAATAATTTGGGTAACCATGCCTCTTGTTCAGGAGTTTGTATGGTCTGCTCTAAAAGATGTTTTAAACTTTTATGGTCAGTCCTGATTATGAAATAGTGTCCCATTAAGTAGTGTCTGAATTTGGCTACAGCTTAAGTGATGGCGTATAGCTCCCTCACATAAGTTGATTGAGCTTGCATACAAACAGATAATTTCTTAGAAAAATAAGCAATTGGATGCTCTTTTTGAGATAGCACAGCACCTATCCCTCCCCCAGATGCGTCGGTTTCCACTACAAATAGCTTAGAAAAATCAAGCATAACCAAAATGGGAGCATTCACCAATGCTGTCTTGAGTTTCTCAAATGCCTTATGTGCTTCTTCATCCCATTTGAAGTTGTTTTTCTGCAATAATGATGTGAGAGGGTAAGCAATGGAAGCATATTGTTTAATGAACCTACGATAGTACCCTGCTAAGCCAAGAAACCCCCTAAGTTGTGATACATTAACAGGTACAAGCCAGTTAAGAACTGCTGTCACTTTCTCTTAATCTACTTCTACTCCTTGGGCCGAAACAACATGCCCCAAGTAGTGCATTTTGGTTTGCCCAAAAGAGCAATTTGATAGCTTAGCATACAATTGGTTTTCCATCAACATAACCAAAACCAACTCTAAATGTTGTAAGTGGAGATTCCAATCAGTGCTATATACCAGTATATCATCAAAGAATACCAAAACAAACCGATGCAAATAAGCTCTGAAAGCATCATTAATTAAAGACTGAAAAGTAGCGGGGGCATTTGTAAGCCCGAAAGGCATGACCAACCACTCGTAATGTCCTTGTGGTGTTCTGAAAGTAGTCTTAACAATATCTTCCTCTTTAACCAAAATTTGGTGATAACCCGATCTAAGATCCAGTTTGGAAAAATAGCACGCACCTTTAAGTTCATCAAGCAACTCATCTACTGAAGGAATAGGAAAAGAGTCCTTTACTGTGACAGCATTGAGAGCCCTGTAATCAATGCAAAACCTCCATGAACCATCTTTTTTCTGACTAACAGAACGGGGCCAAATAAGGACTGTTATTGGGACGAATAATGCCTTCTTGCAACATCTCATTTACCATTTTTTCTATTTGATTTTTCTGACAAAATGGATATCTATAAGGCTTCACCTTCACTGGAGGTATTCTAGGTTGAAGAGTGATAGCATGATCATGGGATCTAGGCGATGGCAAGCCTCTGGGAACTTGGAACACTCCTTCATACTTCAACAATAATTCTTGTAGTTCAAGCGGCATGTCTTTGGGCAATTCCAAGATTGGCTTTATAACCTCATTTTGCCCCAAGCATTCCATAGTGTAACACTCTTCTATTGCATCCGTGTCACGCATTCTTAACAACTAATGGAAGTGAGCCACCTCGGGTAATCTGTTACGCTCTCCTTTAAGAGTGACCCGTGTCCCATTTTGAAAAATTTTTAATGTAGATGTGCTATAATCAGATATATGCTCTCCCAATATGGCAAGCCAGCCAGCCCCCAAAACAATATCATAACGAGTTGCATCAAGAACCGGAGCAGAAATAGTGATTCGAGTGTTATCAATAATTAGAGGGATGTCACTAACCATAGTATTTCCCTTGAGAATTTGACCACTCCAACTAAAACTTTAAACCCATGAATTTGTTCCTTAGTCATATTCAAATGTTTGACAATCTGGGGTTTTATAAAATTATCATCACTTCCCCCATCTAGAAAAACCGATACATCAGTTCCGAATATTGATCCATGAAAGAGAATCATACACTTACTAGGTGCACCTTGCGAAGCTTGAAGAGATAAATGGAGTAATTCGAGTGTTTCCTCTTGCTGCCCATGTATATCAGACTCTGGACTTGGGTCTCCCTCTTCGTTGTTTCCATCATCTGGACTACACTCCATGAGCAAATACTATCAATTTTGGCACCGATGATTCGGTGTGAACTTTTCATCACAGGTATAACAGAGGCCTTTCTCCCATTTCAACTGTACCTCAGCCAGAGTTAAACGCTTGACCAATGTTAAAGGTTTAGTAAGGGTTTCGGTAACAATGGGGGTAATGGTGCCTTCCCCGTTAAAGGCATAGAGACCGAGGAAGTTATGGAAAATTGAGGACCTCCCACTGCTTTCGCCAATGGAGCTGCCGTCATAAAGCTATAACCTCCACCCGAACTCTTCCCTGTGTTACCTGAGTGATAGTTGCGATTTCGCAAGAAACCCCAGTTAGGTGTGTTCTTCTCGTCAAGAAGTCTAGCCAGAACTGCTGATTTCGATCACGTCGTCGGCTCCCTTGAAATCACATCTCGCCGGATCTCATCCTTTAAGCCACTAATGAAGCAATCCAGAAGTGCATCTGCGGCTACTCCCTCCACCCTATTCGTGAGAACCATGAAGCGGGTATGGTATTCTTGGACTGACCCAGTTTGAATGAGCTTGAAAAGTTAGGCCCTAGGATTCTCATATTCAGTCTGCCCAAAGTGTAGTTCAACTGCCCTAGACAAAGCAGCCCAAGACGTGATCTGGTTCATCTTCTTCATCAGCTGAAACCAAGCCACGATGTCACCTTCCATGTTCATAGATGCTATCACCACCTTCTCAGCTTTGGAAGTATTGCAATAAGCAAAATACTGTTCAGCTCTAAATATCCAATTTAAAGGATCTGTACCGTTGAACTTGGGAAAATCAATCTTAGCAAGCTTTGTGTGGCCATGAGTGTTCGTGCTGAAGTTCGAGGACCCGCTGGCGGCCTCAAGCCTCCAAGTTGCAAACTCATCGGAGAGGCTTGTCATTGCCTTAGCAATCTCTTCTATGATGCTTTCGATCTTTTCCATCCTCTCAGACGATGCAAAATCTCGCCGCTCTCCCAACACGTGCAGCTTATTAATCTCCATTTGAAATTATTTTCTTAACTTACTTTCTGCCATGATAGGGTCCTCTCAATGAAAGCACCAAATTGTCACGAGCACTTGCAATTGACCTCAGCAAGTATATGTATTCCAGAGAAAAGGATTTAGGAAAAAAAAATGACAACTGAGGTATTAATATTAAGCCACGAATTCAAGCACACAGGTATAGAGCATAAGTTGCAATCAAGCAAAAGAAAATGTAACTTCAGAGAAAGGAAATCAGAGGAAGGGAATTTAGATAAGAAGAAGAAGACATACAGAGGGAAAAGTTTGTCTTACAATTGTCTACCCTCTTCCCTTCACAACCCAGCTCATATACCGTTGTTTTCTCTCACATTGAGTGATTTCTTTCTGATCCTAGTGCTATGCCTCGGCATTACCTCTAGACGTACCTCTGGTTGTACCTCCTCATGCTCATTTTCTACCACCTATCCACTCATAACAACCTCATCATTGGGCTGCAATTCCACACCACCACTTGCCAGCTCAGCATTCATAACAACCTCATCAGGTGCTTACTCCTCTATAGTTGTGACATGCTCACTAGAGGGTTCTCAACATTGCAATCCCTAGCTCAGGAGCAATGAGTACGCATGTGCTAGACGAAGGTCGTCAACACCGTAGCACGCTCATTGCCAAAAAGTAAGCCAAAACTAAAGCAGTCAATTTCACAGCTAACATCACAAACTTGTGCAGGGTGTACCGTAGAAGACGCGACAAACAACAACCTCTTGCCAATATGCAATGGACACCGATAACACACCTCCGCTCTCAATCACTATTGTTGAAGCTTAGGCGAACTCACGAAAGAAGATCACGATGAGAACGAGGTGAGGCACTGTCCAGATCTGGCAAGGGCACAACCTATGGAGAATTTCACAATTTTAGGCTAAATTATGATGTTGCTTTTAGTGAAGGGTATTTTTGTCCCTTCAACTCTTATTACATTACATTACATCTCATTTCTTTATCAAACCAAATAAATTTTAAGTTTAACTCACATTACTTCTTATGACATACCAAACAAACTTATATATAATTATTATCCCATTACATCCATTCATACCATTTACATCACATTACCTAACTTACTCTATAATTGAACCAAATGGCCTGTTTTGGTGTGTTTATTTTAGAGGTGTGGGAGGGGACTCCCCTCTTATATTTTGTTGAAACTAGATAACGGGAGGGGGGTGTCCTCCCATGTTCGATTTTGGAAAAAAAAATGGGCCCCTCCTTATGTTTAAGAAGGGAGGGAACTCTCCTCCCTTTCCTTGGAAGACCACCATTTTGGCTTCCTTCAAAATAGGATTTTTTGGAGGGTAAATCTCTCAACTCTATAGAATCTATCCATTTCCCTCTCTTCCCTTTAATTGATCCCTCTTTTTCCCTCATCTCCTCTCCTTTTTGTTAGAATTCCTTTCCTCCTTTTCACTTCCTCCCCTCCAACCAAATAGGTATATAAGGATGTCTACGTGTTAGATCTCAATGAATTCCATACACTCATGGTTCGTTGAATAATTATAATTAAATAAAATTACTTATCATTTATGTATGTCAATATAATAATGTTTTGGGTTTGAATCTCTGCTAATATCTTCAACATGGAAGTGCTGTTCTATATTTTTTTTATCACCAAAGAAAAAATATATGTTGAAATATAATATTTTTTTATATATATATTTGGTGGTTGTAGAACCTTTTAAAATTTATTATAATTAATACTAAAATACAGAAGTGCACTGAGTTTGACAGTGCTAGAAACGCATTCCCCTACTCATGCAGGAATATGAGGATATGGTTCTAAAGAGATTGTGGGCATGTTTACTTCTTCATTGAGAAATTATTGTTGCACGTGTTCTTATCTTTTGTACCCTGTATTTAAACCAAAAATAAAAAAAGAAAAAGAAAAGAAATTCTCCATACTTGAAGTCAATAATTTCAGTGAGTCAAATTATTACACCAAAGCTTCAAAGCCCTAATCTTGGCGGCGTTTTTGGATGAACGTAATATTTGTAAGGTTGTATAGTAGAAAGATGACAATTTTTTGGTATATATAATACTATAAAAGGTAAAAGAACACGTTATTTGCATTTTCGACAAACATAAACATTGACATCTCTCGTAAGCCTACAATTGCCACACTCCGCGACATAAAAGTAGCTCAGCAATTAAGAATTATAGTTCTTTGAAGCACTTCATCTCAACAAATAATATTAAATTTCAATTTTTCAATTTCTAGATGATCTTCATCTTTTTCCAACCAAGCTATATTTCCATGGGAGAAATGGCTTATTTAGGAGAGGTAAAACTCATTTTATGATTTATATGGTTTGAAGGGATTAGTTTTCAGCTGCCAATTGAAAGATATCTTAATGCTAAAAAAAAAACAATCTTAGTCCATATTTGTTGTTTTGCAAATTTGAGTGTTTCAATTCTAAATATTAAGTAAAATACTCTAATTTGTATTTTACCTTAATTACATAGATATTCCTTATATTTTAAAAGTATATATAAAGCTCCCTTAAAATCAGGTTAGATTACACATATTTCCCTTTATTTATAAGATTTTGTTTTCATCCAACCATGAATGAACTATTTACTCACCAAATTCAATTTTTTTTACTAAAATATCTCTCTTTATCAGTCAACATAAATATCTATTTGGTAATATTTTCAACACATTTTTTTAACTTTCTAACTTTCAAATAGAAAGAGATATATGTATCTATTTTATATATATTATAAAGTAGAAGTAGAAAGTATGCCGTGTTGCGATTTTAGGCTTCCACATCATCATGATGACTATGAAAAAAATTGATATCAAATATTCTAAATAAAATTTATTTCCTTATATATGCTTTCATTTTTTTTTTAAATTTGATACAATGATAAATATGAAAATAAAAATCAAATATATTTGAAAAAAAAATTATATGTTGATTTGAAAATCATATATACATATATATCATGATTTAATTATCTAGATTTACAGTGAAATATAAGATAAATATAAAAATGAAAATTATATATATGTGAAAAAAATCACAATTTGATTGCTTGAGTCTATAGAGAAATCTATATAAATTGATATTATGTGAACATTTTTTCACCACCATGAGATCTTTCTAGTTTTGGTAGCATGCTTAAAGATAAGATTTTATTGTGTGTTTTTTTTTTACAATTTTCTGGTGGCAATTTTCTTATTTTTCTAAAATATTTTATCTTTTCTATATAATGTAATCATTGAAATAGTGTTGAAATAATTTTTTCATAACAAAATTTCAAAAACGATTCAAATATGAATATAACCACTTCTCATCTCATTTTTTCTATTTTAAAAATCATTGATTATATTTTTGAAAACTTTTATTAAAACAGATCACAATGATAGACAACAAAATCTCCACCACCTTACACAAACTAGATGCAATGTTTATTGTAAGACCTCTATTCTAGCCTCACCATTTTCATTTTCATCCCTCTCTCCATAGTGATAACAAAAGAAATTTTTGAAGAAATCTAATTTTTTTAATAACATCTAGACAACTTTTATTGTTGATCATAATGATAATCTAACAAACAAAATATTAAATGTGGTATATAGGGAAATTTTCATCTACTTATTATAAAAATGTTTTTTTATTATTTATAAAGTGAGTCGTGAATATTGATATATTGATTTATATTATTTTTATGTGTTATGATGAATTCATGTTATAATTTATAAAATGTATTTGACATTCATATTTCTTATATTTTTTTATATCTATATACTTTGATTTCATAAGTAATATTTAAAGCTCCTTATGCATCGCACATGCACAAATTCTAGTTTACAGAGTCTTGGATATCATGAACAGTATGTTGGTAAAGAAAAATGGGAGATATATTGTGAATAGCTTCTTAAATTCCTTTTATGTTTTACCATATTGATTAATATATCAATTTATTACATTAATTCGGCTGGAGTTAGCATAAATAATTTTTATTTTAAAATATTATTAATACTGTTTCAAATAACAAAATTAAATATTTTAAAGAAAAAAATTATATTTTGAAATAGGCAAAAATGAGATTTTTATCCCTTAACTTTACAATATATTCCAATTCAAACTTTTTAATTTTATTTAGTTTATTTTTAATTATTTAATTTTTAAAATATAATTAAAATTTAAAAGTTTCTCTATCACTAATTTCATTAAGTATACTAATAAAAAAATAAAAACAAAGTATTTTTCAACTCAGGCACATTTATTCAACACATTTTTCATGTCAAGAAAATTATAAAATTAAATCCTAAAAAAATTTTAAGATTAAGGATTTATTTAAAAGTTGGTTATTTGTAATTATTTATATCAATAGTATTAGTGACTTAATTATAAAGATTAACAAGTTTGTTTGGAAAAACATTTTGTTAATATGTAAAAATGCTTTGTGAGCATTTTTTATCAACATAGTTAGTGTTATTTGTGATAGTAAACTTTTGATTATATTTTAAAATTAAAGAATTAAAGAGATTAAATAAAATTAATGCAACAAAGTGAAAACTAGCATCAAGTTAGAAGAACAAAAATGTGTTCATGCCGTCAAAACGTCTAGAAACAAAATACATAAGAGGTCCGGTCCGGCTTTAGAATTATTTAAAAAAGGGTTTGCAATTAAAAAACTTTATTTATTTATTTATTAACGTATGGGCAAGAACTTTGTTTTTCGCCTTTGCGGTGTTCGAGAATATTCATGAACCACACCTAATAGATAGCCTAATCAACATTGGATACTGTGGGGATACTGGCAAGTGTTATCCACTATGGCTGATTAAAATTCAAAGAAAAATTACAGTTAATTAATCAATTTTAGCACATAAAAATTTTAATTTTTAAAATTACTCTAACAAATTTAAAATAAACATAAATTTACAATTTAATATTTATTTACCTTAAATCAAAATTGTATTTTATAGTTTTCAAAATGATTTAAAAATTCAAAATGTTTTTATACAAATACATTAACTTTAAAATTTTATACAATATCAGTCTTTAATTTGTTTTGACCATTCTCCATTCATGCATCATGCATGCTGCTGTGCTCTCAGCTCCGGCTAAAATGAGTGTTTTTAATTTTTTTTGGCCTAAAAATAATGGTTTTAATTTGATTGAAATTGACACTTTTTTATTTCATCCACTTTTTCATACTATTTTTTTTATTTTTTATTTCGACGGCAAGAATTCCCATCAATTTAACCCAATCTAGTCCCCTCAAGTTATTAACACATCAGATGTGTATTAAAAAAAACAAAAGAATTAACACAGCAGATTATTTAAGTAGCTTTGAATAAAATAATTGCAGCAGAAGAAGCCACCTCAAATAACTTCTATGACCCTGCCAAATAATTTAATTTGATCGTTCTTATCATCTGATCGCCCCTAAAACTTGTATATATTAAAACCTTCATGACCATAATAGAAACAAGTGACCCAAAACAAACAAAACCAACTATAACTCCTTCATTCTCATTGTTAGAGAGTAGTTAGACTAGTTGTAACTAATTAAGTTAGAATGGTTAGTTAGTTTTACAGATTAGTTACTAACTCCCTCTGTATATATATTCCTGAATACTCATTAATGATAGATGTGTGAATAATTTCTTTTTCTCTCTCTCTCTCTCTCAGAATACTCTATACAATTACATGGTATCAGAGCAGCGATCACCAATCATGGAAAACTCTACTCAAACTTGCTCCGTCAGACAAGCAATCACTGCTCAGAGAAAGGACATCGTCACATTTACTCATCTAATCTCAGTCAAGCTTGAAGAAACCAACTATCTGCTATGGAAACAGCAGATTAATTCTGCAATTCGAGGGCACGACCTTCAAATATTCATTGACAAGTCAGTGAAGCCACCGCCGAGATTTGTTACAAGCGAAGAAGATGAAGATGGTTTCACGACAAATCCAGATTTTCTGGATTGGCAGAAACAAGATCAATTGCTCATGTCTTGGATGCTATGCTCGATGTCAGAGGGAATTCTTATAAGAACTGTTGGTTGTGAGACTTCGCTTCAAGTGTGGGAAAAGATTCAAGCTCACTTTGTCTCACAGACAAAAGCAAAAGTGAAACAACTGAAAACTCAATTGAAGGGTATCAAGAAAGGAAATCTTTCAGCGAATGAATATCTTCTCAAAATCAAAGGCACAATAGATGCCTTAGCAGCAGTAGGAAATCCTGTTTCTGAAGCAGATCACATTGAGCATATTTTTGATGGGCTTCCAGAGGAATATGACCCTTTTATTACTGCTATAACAACAAGAGCTGAACCTTATACAATTGACGATATAGAGTCACTACTTCTCGCTCAAGAGGCAAGAATTGAGAGGAACACAAGAGCCACTATCGTTGCAGCAAATCTTGTTCAACCTTCAAATGGTGGAAGGGTAAACAGTCGTGGTGGTGGAAGAAATAGAGGTGCAAGAAGAGGAAGAGTAGGAAAATCAACTAGTCAAAGAAATGCAGGAATTGTTTGTCAGATTTGCAACAAAGGTGGACATTCTGCTGGTAATTGCTGGTATAGGTTTGATGAAAATTTTCAAGCCTTATGTCTAAATGAAAAGAATGATTTGAAGGTTTCATTGAAGTCAAAACCTTCTCTTTGATGGAAACCCTTTGCCACCAATGGTATCTTCAAGCCAAAAGTGTTACTAGTTGAAACTGAGATTGAACCTTCAACAACTGAAGAAGCTTTAGCAACTACTAAGTGGACTCAAGCTATGAATGAAGAATACTCAGCTTTGATGAAAAATAAAACCTGGCATCTTGTCGAATTGCCTTCTAATAGAAAGGCTATAGGATGTAAATGGGTGTTCAAGGTGAAAAGAAATGCTGATGGTAGTGTGGCTAGGTACAAGGCTAGATTGGTGGCAAAGGGTTTCCATCAAAGAGAAGGTTTTGACTTCAATGAAACCTTCAGTCCTGTGATCAAACCTGTGACCATAAGGCTTGTTCTATCAGTTGCTATATCTCAGCATTGGGATATTCACCAAATAGATGTCAACAATGCTTTTCTTAATGGGTATTTACATGAAGAAGTCTATATGCAGCAACCAGAAGGTTTTGAACACTCAAACAAGAATCTGGTTTGTAAACTTGACAAAGCACTCTATGGTCTAAAGCAAGCTCCTCGAGCATGGTTTGAGAGACTTGCTTCAGCATTACAGAAACTGGGATTTTATAGCAGCAAGTGTGATCAGTCTTTGTTCATCAAGGTCACTGAAGAAGAAACAACTTATGTGTTGGTCTATGTTGATGACATTATTATCACAGGAACCTCTTCTCTCAAGATTTCTAAGTTGAAGGTAGATCTTAATAAAGAATTCTCACTCAAGGATCTAGGAAAGCTTAACTATTTCCTAGGCATTGAAGTTAAGTGGCAAAAAGATGGAGTATTAAATCTATCTCAAGCCAAGTATATTCAAGATATACTAAAGAAAGCTGGCATGATAAATGCGAAAGGTGAAGTCACCCCAATGAGAACAGGATTGAAACTTTTTAAAGAAGGAAATAATTATGCAGATGATCCACAGTTGTATAGATCTATAGTGGGAGCATTGCAATATGCTACGATCACTAGGCCAGAGATAAGCTTTGCAGTAAATAAAGTTTGCCAATTTATGCAGACACCACTCCAAGAACACTGGAAGGCAGTAAAGAGAATTCTCAGGTATCTAGCTGGGTCTATCTCTCATGGTTTGATGATAAGACCATGTAAGGAGAGAAAACTACTTGCCTACTGTGATGCAGACTGGGCAGCAGATTGTAATGACAGAAAAAGCACTACAGGATATTGTATCTACTTTGGCAACAACTTGATATCGTGGTCCTCAAAGAAGCAAACCACTATAGCAAGATCTAGTACCGAAGCAGAGTACAGAAGCATGGCTTCAACTGTGGCAGAAATAATGTGGATAAAATCTTTACTATATGAGTTAAAGGTTCAATTACAGTCAGTTCCTCAAATACTTTGTGATAATCAGGGTGCTGTTTTAATGACAGCAAATCCTATCCTACATGCTAGGACAAAACATATTGAACTTGATCTACATTTTGTTCGAGAGAAAGCAATCAAGAAGGAAATAGCAGTAATTCATATTCCTTCATCAAGTCAAGTTGCTGATGGGTTAACTAAGGCTGTATCAAGTTCTGTATTTGCTGATTTTAAGAAAAGTTTAGGAGTAGACAGACCCTTGGAATTGAAAGGGAATGTTAGAGAGTAGTTAGACTAGTTGTAACTAATTAAGTTAGAATGGTTAGTTAGTTTTACAGATTAGTTACTAACTCCCTCTGTATATATATTCCTGAATACTCATTAATGATAGATGTGTGAATAATTTCTTTTTCTCTCTCTCTCTCTCTCAGAATACTCTATACAATTACACTCATATGTCTTAATGCCGTATTCCGCCAAGACAATAGATTATACTTCTTTGTTTTTCTATTCTCTTACTATATTTGATAGGAAAGAGTTATTTTAAGGGAAATGAAAAGGGAGAAGAAAAATAAGAGAGAGATTTCATAAAAAAACTATTTTTTATTTATAAACGGTTTGAATGATATGTACTAAACAAATTTCATAGCAATCTCTTTCTTATTCTTCATTTTATGAAATTTCTTTCATGTGTCCTAAACCTAGCCTTTGTATCTATCTCCTTATATTATTTGCATAAATTATTGTCTCTTTATTTCATTCTTTCTCTTTACTCATTTCTCTACCCCATTCATTATCCTATCCTATTTGTTTGTCACTGCAGTGATCACTTCCAAGATCTTACAATTTTACCTTTAACAAAAGAATTATCCTCAAATAAACCTATTTAATTAATTACTATAAACTTATGTAATTAATTATTGAGTTGTCAATATCAACAGTTATTCAATATAAAATACAAAATTTATACTGAGTCGTATTCTTCACATGTCAATCCTTATGTTGATTCATAGTAGCATTTAACATTTATTGCCTCTTTGGTTCAATTACAAAAAGGTAAGGAATCTAATATGATGTTATATGTGGATTTATCTAGTTTGATAGGGGGGGGAATAAATTTATTCTTAAATTTAATTAAACATGGATAATTAGAAAAAGTTTAAATTGTCTCAAAAGTGATAGCGCTCGGTGGTAATAGAAACATTGACAATGGTGGTGGTGCTTGAAGGATGGTAGTTGGCAATTGGCAACATTGGTGGCATTTGGCGGCTAGCAGTGATGGCGATGGCCGATAAGAGGATGGGTATTTTTAGTTTTGTGAAGGGTAACTTAATATTTTATAATTGGTTAGAGTCATATAATCTCAATCATATAGTTTTCTAAGAGTGAAAGAGATTACCTGATTTGAAATAATCATATAATCCTTTTTTACTTAAGTTTTGTATAGACAAATACATTCAATCATATAATGTAATAAGAATTATATCACATATTCCCCTCCCGTCATGCAACCAAATGCATTATTAATTGAAATCGTTCACACTGAACATTTTTTTATGAAAGACTTCAGCTGTAGTTGTAATTTTGCTGGAAATTCCATTGATATATCAAATTAGTTAGTGTTTTAATATGATGTGAGAATTATAACTCTACTAAAAGCTTTCAACATTGGTGTGCATAACTGTTCATGGTCTCTCTATTGAGTACCGAATAACTAAAAAGTATAGTGAATTTCCATATTTACAATTTTTATTTTGACACAAAATACTTCTCTATCTTTCCCCTCCTGGTTGATATTTATGCGTTCCAAACATGGCTTAGAAATCAGTAAAGGAAAGAGGAGATGAAAGAAGCCTAACAAATCTCATTTTTTGCCCTAGAAGAAGTGTAATGAACAAAGATATTGAAAAACAAAACAAAAGGAAAAAGAAATAAAAAGAAAGAAGGAAAAGCTATAAAAGTTTGATTGCATCAATAAAAGCAAAACTTTTTCTTTCAGCTTTTTGAATCAAATGCAATAAATGGGAAAAAAATACCAATATGGTACACATTAAAAAATATTTACCCAAATACTACAAATTTGGAGCACCTTGACTTTTTTGTAAGGCAAGTCGGAATGTGTCAGACCGATTTTATCAAAATCAGTCTCACAAATCATGTTTTCTTTTTTTTTTTTTTAATTTTGTGAATTAGGACTTCATAGACTATGTCGGTCAAATTGATGTTGTATCAAAGCTGTTGCATTAGTCAAATTGACGTATTAGTGTTATATATATATATATATATATATTTTTAAATAGAGGTGTTTGATGCTGCCCAACAACGTTAGTTTTTTTATTTTGTTTTTTAAAAGTAAAACTTAATAGGCAGCACTGATTGACATAATGTTCAGCGTTGCTTGACACAACACTGCATGCAGTGTTGTGTCAATCTTATCAAGCACGCTTAGGCTACCATGTATAGAATGAACAACTATTTTGTCAAACGTGCACAACAAGTTCATGTACAAATAGTTGCTGGCTAGGTGTTTTCCGAAACATTGAATAGAAAATTAGATATGGCAACACAAGCTGCATCTACATGTATCGTCCGCACTTTTCAGGGAAGATCAACATTATTTGAGATTGTTGAACCATACAATGTTCAATTCCGTCAATTTAGTTGTTGTTGTTGCAAGGTAAACTTAAATGAAAAAAATGTGACTGTGGAGAATTTTAGGAACAAAAGTATTCATGCATGCATGTCATTGCAACATGTGCTAGCATTCTTTAGAATGGTGTTAAGAGGCAACACTATAACATGATCCCTCAACTTGCTCCACTTGCAATTGAGCTGCTACGTCCAGTGATTGCTCACGGCAGGCCAAGCAAGCGACATGGTGACTATTTGTCAACTCAACTATTGGTTACGAATGAAGAAGAAGAGAAACAAAATCAAGAGGTGGTGAAAGGTGTAGAGGAACAAAATCCCGGAGACGCTTCTTCTTTGAATATTTTTACTCAATACTAGCATATGCCATCACCATCCTTATCCCAATTTAGCACTTCCAATTTAGATCAATTCAGGTCATTCATGTCTTTATTGAAGAATTCAACACTTTTTGAGTCCGAGTATAATAATTACTCATTTGAATTAGGCGGTCTATCAAATGAAGTATTTATGACTCCTCAGTAATCAATTCCTCAATTAAATCTCCTATATTTGATTTAAATAACCCACCAACTGCAACTACCATTAAGGCACCTAAATCTCAACACAAAGAATCCATGAAATAGGGGTAACTATAACATACTTGTAGGAGACTAAGATGTAACACAGAAAGTCATTATGTATAAAATGAACGATTTTTTCTTGTGAAAGAAAATTTTTTATCTTTAACAGTTGTAAAATTTGGCTTTATTAATTAAAATTTAATAATTACTAATTAATTTGTTAAAATAATTTATGTTTAGAAATTATTTTTTTATTATTTACAAGTTTTTAATTATTATATCTATTATACTCAATTATTAATAATTATCTAACCATTATTATTATTATTATTATTATTATTATTATTCATGTAAAAAATAACTATTATAATCATTACCTAATAATTATTAATCATTACCTAACATTAATCATTATCTAATAATTATAATAACTAACTGACTTACATTATATTAAAAAAATTAACAAAAGATGGGCAAAACGTGTCTCAATGGTCATTATTTTTTTAAAAACATATATATAATGCAAATCGTGATTGAAAGTTACGATTTGCATTATTTTATTTAAAAACAATATACAATACAAAATGTGATATGATATTCCGATTTCATATGTAATATTTTAGTAAAATCTTTCAAAGTTATAGTATTTAGATATTATGCTTTTTTTTTTTATACTTGTGGCATGTCCCTCAATTTCCCTTCATTTTATGTTCACAGCGACATATTTTGCACGTCCCCTTTCCTAAAGCCTTTTATGGGTTTGGAATTTGGATTCGTTTTATGCTTTTTTGTTTTTGAAAAGTCGGTTTCTATAAAACAAATCAATGAAAGTAATCACAGAATTATAAACATATAAATAGATTAACCACATATCAATGACAACTAATTTAAATAGTTCAACACTTGTTCTTGGGAATAAAAAGTTGGTTGAGATTTAGGATGACTTTTTTTTTTTTATGAAAAGATTTAGGATGACTTTGAAAAAGCTGATTTACATATCTAAAAAATATGTGTAAACATTTTTTCCCGTCTCAAACACACATACAGTAACTTCCGAAATGACACATTTAAAAATATATATAATATAAATTAACTTTTTCTCGCACACACGGATGTGTGTATCTATATATAATATAAATATAATGCGAAGAATCCGTCTAAATTTGTCGTTTGTCACATGTGGACGAGTAGGCCAAAGTTGTAGCTCATGAACATGACAACCTGATAGCTTTTACAACTCGGTATCAAAACCAACATCCATTTTCCACATTATGTGTTTTTAAGCCTTTCTAGTTGCTTTTGTTACCTCAGCCCCTCCTTTTTCCCAACACAATATGTGGGTCTTCCTATTTCCCCAAATACCCCTCCAATCCTATCCACTGGCACAGTATTTCATAATTTACCCCCTTTACTTAATACTTTAGTGGCAATCGATCCAATCATCCCCTCTTCCCCCTATGCCCATCTCTCTAATAATTCTTCCATGTCCTCGCGTCCACATTTCACTTCATCATCCTGTATGTACTAATCAAGTTCTCCTCTTATTTCATCCACCCCTCTCACCTTACCTAAAATATAGCTCATGCTTATCTCAATCTTATATATATAATTCATAGCAAGTTTTCTTTTAATTTTAACATGCTGAGAACTAAAACATGAGACCGATGGTAAATTAGTTAAATTTAATTAAACTACTTTAATTTCATATGTTACTTCAATTAAGAGACAAAATGTTTCTCAACTTGCAAAGAAGCATACATACATATATATATATATATATATATATTTCTCTACTATCACCACCCATACCTCAAAACATATTAATTATTTTAGCCAACAGTTAGTAACTAAATAAGTATTTTGAAACATCCTTAAAAAGCAAGAAGAGGAAGGACACCTTACTACAGATTAACCTTAAACATCATGCAGGATGATAACGGTTGTTAAATGTAGCCTCAATAAGATGGTTTGTCAACAAGAACTCACTTTCAATTCAGTAAGTTTGAACTTAGTTGAGTGATCCCCAACTAATTTTGCTATATTCCCTGCAAGTCCCATCAAGATTGAAGCTACTACCCTACGCCAAAGCCATGTGCACCCCATATGTTCACCAGCATCCCAGCTGGCTAACCAAGCATGTCAGGGTGTAAAGGGCCTTAAAACCTTCTCAAATCAACAAATCATAATCTTACCTACCTGCTCATCAAGTAATAGTAATACGGAATTCATCCATAACTAAACAAACTCATCAAAATGATAATAATTATGTGGACAAATGTTTCAACTTTCAAAGTTTCTTTCTCCTTCCTGTTGCGCTTCTTCTATCTTTATCCCCCCATGACCTTACCCTTAAAATCTTTTTGAAGATCAAATGCAGAATCTTTGCCTCCTGTTCTTGTATTGCGGTTCTGATGGATCATCCTATCATTTGATCTTCTCTTCTTCATCCTCTTCTCCTTCTCCTTCTCGTTCCTTGCAATTGTCCTCTATCTCTGACTCCTCTTTAGGACTCTCCAGGGCTCTTTTCTCTTGCTCTTCTTCTTCGTCTTCCACCCCACCATTCCCACTTCTCAGAGCTCCATTTTTTTGGTTCCTCTCTGCTCTCAGTTTCAATGTCTCCAACAATTCCTTCACTGCTTTTTCCTTGTAACGCCGGTTCTTGATCAGGACCTCGCTGATATCTGCTGGTGTCATCTGTGCCTTCTCAATCACTTGCTCTAATTCTTTCATAACTGATTCATCCAAATCATCTTCTTCGTATCCCAGATAGTTCTTCAGAAGAATCTTCAAGGCCGAGAAGGAGCAGTAGCTCATGAAAATGTGCATATCCATTCTTCCGCTTCGTAACAAAGCAGGGTCAAGCTTCTCAATGTGGTTCGTCGTGAACACAAAAATCCTCTCGCTCCCACAGCACGACCATAACCCATCAGTGAAATTCAACAACCCAGAAAGCGTTATCGAATTCCCACCATCTTCACCACAAGCACCTCGTATCTCAGCAGCACCGGCATCATAATAATTCCTCGAACCGCTATTGTTATTGTTCTTCTTCCTGTTGGTCAAGTTGATTGAGCAATCAATGTCTTCGATCACGATGATCGATTTGGAGCTGGTCTTCATCAGAAGCTTCCTCAGCTCTGAATTGTTATGAACCTCCGTCAATTCCAAATCGTATATATCATACCCGAGATAATTCGCCATTGCAGCGATCATACTGGATTTCCCAGTTCCCGGAGGTCCATATAGGAGATAACCCCTCTTCCATGCCCGACCCGTCTTCTGGTAAAACGCTTGGCCATTCGCAAAATCTTGCAGATCTTCCATGATCTCCTTCTTTCTCTCTGGGTCCATCGCCAGAGTATCGAACGTGCTGGGATGCTTGAACGGCACCGATTCCCAAGGGTGACCCCTCGAGTCCAAGGACCCACCTCTTGAGTTCGTGTACAACAACCGCTCTTGATTCTTCCTCCTAATCTCATTCGCTTTCTCCATAATGTAATCCAAGTAGGAATTCAAAATCAGGGATTTATCCTTCTTCTTGATTCGAAGAGTGAACCCTCTCTTCTCATCGGGAAGCGGCCGCCACGAGAAGGTCTGGGCTTGCCTCTGCGTGACCACGTGTTCCCACAGTACATTGACACCGTTGAAGGTGTCGACGATGCTGTCATTGTTGGCGAGGCCAAAGGTGAAGCCGCTGGAGTTGAGAGCGCGAGTGAGGCTGAGGCGGCTTCCGGTGACGGAGACGGAGGAACTGAGGTAGAGCTGGACGGCGTTGTAGAGCTCGTTGGTATTGACACCATCGATTTCGGTAATATCAAAGTAGCAGTACGAGGAGAAGCAGTGGAAGATCCGGTTGAAGAACTTGACGGTGGCAAACCGGAGCTCCGGCGGGAACACCGTCTGGAGGAGGGTCTGACAGAAAGCAAACACACCCAGAAGCGATGCCAAAGAAGTCCAATACTCTCTCATTTTTCCTCAAAATTTCAGTCTTTCTTCTCTCCCTATGGAATTCAAGAGAAGAAGAAAAGGAAGAGAAAGCTAGGAAATGCTGCAATACGATCAATAGGTTCTCCAATAGACACAAAAGGATTTGAAGAAGCTTGTGGAGAGAAAGACAGAATAAAGGATGAAGGGAAAAGGAGGGGAAAAGGCCTTTCGATATAGAAGAGAAGAGAGGGGGAGAGAGGCTGGCCTATAAGTACAAGAAAAACAGCAAATAGAGAGGCGAAAAAAACAAAAAGGGTTTTGGGAATTTCAGGTACAGAGAGATTTATCAAAAATATGAAAAATGGACCACCCAATAATTTAGCAGTATTTATTTATTTTTTCTTTTAAAAAAATGGTGGGTTAATCAGATTTCGATCATAGTTGATTGACACATGAGAATATTTAAAAGATGTACTGGATGGGGTCTCGTGAGAGTGGAGTGGGGTCTGCAACTGCAAATGATTTTACAGGGAGAGGGAGAGAGTGAGGGGTTATTGCATTACTATGGAAGAGGGGAAACGGGCATCACGTATGAGAAAGAAACCCATTTCATTGGAACTGAAGGAAGCAGGCAAGGCAGCAACCAGGTTGAGAGGATTTACAGCTGGTGGCAGTTGCAGACCTGCAAATGAACAACCTTACAAGTGAAAAAGTTGAGGGGAAAAAGACTTAAAAACCTACGTATCTGATGCTTGATAGAGATATATCATATATGCATGTGAGTTTTGCAGGTATTATCATCACCAAATTATTAATTAAAATTCAATTCCAACAAAAGCCACTGCAATGCAACCTACTGCTATGAACTAAACTAAAAGCTTATCATTTGGTTCATTGACTCTGAAAGAAAAGGGGAAACAAAACGCACAAGGTAATTAAGAGGAATTAAAGAGTTGAGATTCCATGAGATTGCATTCCTTTTTTGTTTTTTTTATCCACATTATAAAATATTTTATATTAATTATATGTATCTTAAGAAAATTATTTTTTCACTTGAAATTAATACAAAAAATAGTAATATTTTTCATCTTATTCTTATTAAAAACCTCATTATATTATCATTATAAAATTATAAATGAGAAATAAATAAGAATTAAAGATATAAATAAAATAAGAAAAAAAATATTCAATACCTTATATTTTAAATAAAAAAACTTATTATATAAAATACACCATTTTTCGGAGGAAGTATATACTGGTATGTACTTAAAAGTTTGTTAAATTTATGATATTTTTTTCCTGGCCCATCAAAAAGTCCAAGGGGGCGGTTGGATTTTTTTTTTATTTTGGTATTTTTAATTGTAATTTTGTAACTATTCATTTTATTATATTATTTTATTTTATATTATTTACTACCTAAAATGTAAGGGATAAATATGATTTCTTCCCACATTCATCAGTTGTTTCAATTATATCTCCTATTAAATGTGTTGTTAACACATTTTTATAAAAAAGAAATTTAGTGGTGCATATATTAATTTTAAGGTATTTTGGAATTTTTTTTAATTTAGGACATATTTACAAAATTAATTATTTCAACCTATGTATAAACTAGTTTTTGGTCCATTACATTTGATAGAGTATTATAACTGTTTTGTAATTTTACGAGATTTTGTTATCGTGCATTCCAACCTTAGGTTGTATCTTGTTTTCTAGTACCCTTTTGTCCTGTCCTTTTACAAGACATAGAAATAGATTTATTTTTAGTGAAATCTCTTTAAATTTATTAATTTATATCTCAACAGATTATAAATATTAAAATAGAATAAGAGATTTACATCATATTATTAGTGACATCGAATCTTATAAAAAACCCCGAAATAATAAAAAATAATTATGGGTAAATATTCCTTACATTCGTAATACAAAAGTAAATCTAGTTCTCAGTGTCACAAGTCAACGGCGTTTTCATATGAGTCTATTTAGAAATATATATACATTTCATTAATTTATTTAAATATGATGGAGATTGAGATGATTCAGATTAAAAAGAAAATGATATAACTATCCAGATGGCATGTGTGTGAACTGTGAAACTCCTTTTACTTGATCCAACCTTTCAATTTAAAAATTATAATTGGTTACTTTAAGGAATTTAGATCATATATAGTATACCTTGAAAATATGTAGGAGATCCAAATTCATAATAAAAAATCATATAGGGTGAGTTGGTGTGGGAAGTTGCTTGATTAGGGTGGGAAAATCGAAAGACTGATAGCTTAGAAAAATAAGGAATCAGTGTCTGAAGGCGTAGGGATAGGATGTGTGAGAGAGTGACGAATGCAGTTTCTGGGGATATTGCCCGCAGTTTTCGAGGGCGGGGGATATGAATATATTAATGAGGTAAAATGACAGGTGTCAAATACTAAATGCGGGAAGGAAAGGTTGGGAGCTGTGATGCTTTCTTCAAATTATTTGACATGTTGGAATTGGATACTTCTTCAATATTGTGCGGATGCATTTTAGATATGTATTAGTATTTGATAAGTGTCCAATTTTTTATTAAAATAAAAAACAAAAATCAGTTTTTGATACGTATGTAATGCTTGGAGATTTGAGTCAGTACAATTTGATACTTGCAGTAAATACCTCAAGATTTTTTTATGAAATTAAAATAAATATTATAGTTACTTGTCAATGAAAAATAGAAACAAATCTTTCTATCATAAAAACTATTACAAGAACTATTATAAATAGGCTTTTATTTCTTTATACTCTAAGAAATAGATTTTTTGGAGTTCCCACCTATTAATCCATTTCAATGAAAAAAAAAAGTTAAATAACTTTGGTTTATATTTATACTAATTTATAACCATTAGCTAAGGAAAAGTAAATAATAACACGAGCAAAGAGATATTATGAAGTAAGATATTGATGAAGATGCATAGGATAACTCTAATAGTATTAGGAAGTGACAATGTTATCTCTTAATGAACTGGATATAAAAGTTGTCCTCCTTACATGAGGGCAAGAAAAAGGATGAGATTGATATTATTTCTTATAGCACACATTAGGCAAAAGACAATTGGGCATAGTTTTATCTGAAAAATTAATAATGATTTTATATGTTTTGATTTTTTTTAATTGCGTGCAATCATGCTTCTTGTATATTTTATGAGTTTTTTTTTTATAAAAATATATATGTCTATCTTAAATGTATCATATTTTATATTTTTAGATTTGATAATATCAATATATTAGATATGTATCATGTCTAATATTTATATCATATCTATGCATCATAAGTTCATAGGCTTAATCAACCACAAAACCATACTAAATATGGACGTGACTGGGTGTGTATATCATGTGTGTGTTTGTGTAAAATGTGAGTCCCCTTGGCCCAAAAAAAAATGTGTGTCCGTATACAAACTATTTCATGAAAGGAGTTATATATATATATATATATATTTAATGAAAGGGAGTTATATTATTAACAAGAGGTTACAAAGAGCGCAACAAAATTGGCCTGAAAGGAGTTATATTTTTTTATGACTGATGAATAATATATCAGTAGTAATTTGTTAACATTTTTAGTATTTCTTTTACTCTAATTAATAAGATATTTTTAACTATCACACAGATTAAGATTAATAATTAATAATTAAATTTTTTTTTATTATTTCTTAAATAATATTTATTTAATATAATTGACTTATAAATAAAAATTCTCAATATTAATTAAATTACATCCTCTAATCTATATAATGTTTTATATTATAAAATATTAACTGTATATAATAAATTAATGATGTAAAACAATAAGAAATGTAGGTCAGTTGCGATGGGCCATGTGCGGGAAAAGGGTCTAAAGTAGCGAGCCCTTTCTGCCGCCGCGTCTTTCATTTAGTGTTTGCTTGGACTATCTTTTTATTAAAAATTTTTTTTAAATAATTATAATTTATAAAAATAAAATTTAGATAAAAATAAAAAAAATTTACTACAGACCTATTCAAATAAATAATAATAATAATTAAAAATCATGACCTAGTCTATCTTTTAGAAAACGAAACAGACACTTAATCTGCGTTCAATTTGTTTAATTGTATTCTCTACTTTTTAATGAAATTTAATTACTTCTTAACGAAGGAGAGGGACGACACACTCATCGGTGCGCAGATCTGGCACACAGCCCCCCTTCATTTCATCTGACTGTCCGTTAAATCTACGGGTGAGAAGAAGTGCCCTGTGCCCTAACTCCTAACTTAGTTTCAAAGTAAATCTCGACCGTTGGATAACACACGATCTTGGCCGTTGATTCATCCTCGCAATCCTCTCCCAGGCCTCGGTCCGCGGGTGGGAAAAGTTCGTTGCTTCATTTGAAATAATCAAATAAGTTTTGGAGCTTCCATTTCATTCCCACCTACTTGAAACGAAAAAAAATTAAAACAAGAAAAAGAATTATCTTCAAGTCATTCCTCTTCTTAGTCGCGACTTCATCTTCTTCATAGGTCCTGGAGAAACTGAAGAGGAAGAAGGGACACGAGTTGCTGCCTCTTCGTGGTTGATGGATGCTATTGATGAATATGCCGTCGATGAGCTTAAGGAATTTGAGGGCAAGAAGATGGTCTCTACGCCAAAGAGACTCTGAAACTTGATGAGAGCAAAGTTGAGTAGAAAAAGAAGAAAGAACTAAAGAATAAATTCCCTGGCCTTTGCAAGAACGGCGGTGAACGGCAGCGGTACCACACACTAACACTTGAGCAACGGCGGTGGTGCTTCCCCCTATGAACGGAGCTGAGGAAGAAGATCCTCGAAATGGCATGCACTGTTTGGTTTCCGTTCGGTTTTGGTCAAAATTACATCCACCCAAACCGATCGATTTGACATTGATGACAACGATTTACAATTTAATTTGTTTGATTTGGTTATTACGCGAGTGTGGATAAATTTGGGTTGGTTTGATTCAAGCTAAACTATTCAACATGTTTTCTGAATTATGTAATTTTATAAAAATAAATTTATTTTCTAAAATTGTTATAAAAAATCACAATTCTTTAAATAAATTTATTTCTTATATAAAATTTTTAGTAATTATAATTAAATACTTTTAAATAATTGATAATAAAATTACAATAAAATTTTACAATTTTAAAAATATAATATTTATACATTTTTAATAAATTCATTTTTTATTAGATAACTAAAAAAACCTTGTCAATAAGTGTTAACATTTATATTTATATTACTAAAATTTTGAATAAAATTAAATTCATTTTAATAAAAAGGATATGAATTTTAACTTTTTTTTTAATTTGATAATATCTTTTAATTTCTTTAAATTTGTACAAATAACATATATGATGATTAATGAGTTTGCGATTCAATTTATATGAGGATACATCATGTTAAGGAAATTATTTGTATGTAATTAAAAAATTTAAAATATTGTCAATGATAACTCAAATTAAAAAAGAAGTATTTGTAGAAAAATAAATTTTGAGAGATTTAGTATATAGTATTTATTTAACTTTGTATTTTCTTTTTCTTTAGTTATCACCCACATTTATCAATTGTCCTCTCATTCCTCAAATTCATTAACTTAAGCTTTGTCATATTGATATACTAATGGTGAAATTTCAATTTAATCATCAATATTTGTTGTCTAATTAAAAAAAAATAGTAAAGATATATATAAAAATTTGGTTGGTTCGGTCATAACCGATTAATATCGTGAAAAATATTAATAAAACTAAACCAATCAATTTGATATATTAAAAAATAAAGTAAACCAATATTATAGTCGGTTTTTATCAGTTTGGTTTACTCCCTTCGATTTTTAATATAAGTCACTTTCAACTACCTCACAGAAATCAAGAGAGATTAGTTGCATTAATCAAATTGTCTAATATTTGCTTTAATTTTCATTTTTATCCCTAATTAATATCATATATTTGAATTTTTTAAAATAATTAATACTTCATAAAATAATTTTTAAGAATGATATTTTTAGAATAAAGTAATTAATATTTTACAAATTTTTGTAAAATAAATTATATTTAAAATCATAAATTTTTTTATAAAAAATGACTTATATAATGGATGAGATGGTTAATTTGGTTAAATTAGTTATGAATACCGTACAATGGAGCCCCACCTTCATGGGAAGGGTTCACGGGTGGGAAGGCACGATTCAGATCAACCATCGTCGAACGGGTGATATTAAATCTTGAGACATTGAAACAACATCGTTTTGATAAATAGGCGTGTGTGGCAAATCCTACACAGTAGATGAAATAGACGGTAAGATTAGTAGGAAAATGCACAGAATGCATTTCCTCTCAGAGTGAGTTTAGATTAGATTATATATAAGTGATTATGAGGATAAGTGATTATTCATAAGTAATTATGTCAAAAATGATTTGTGTTTGGATATTTTTACTTCATAAGTGATTTTGAGAAAAGAAATATATTTAGATATTGGGGTTTAAGTGATTATTTGATGGATAATAAGAAGGAAAAATGAAATAAGTGATTATAGGAGGATAAGTAATTATCATAAGTTAAAAAAATCAGCTTCTTCCATAAGTATTTATTTGAAGTATAAGTATTTATTGAAAAGTTGTTTTCATTTGTTAACTCCATCACATAAACACTTATGGATCCCCATAATTACTTATGCCCACTATCCAAACAGGCTATCAATCTCCCATGTGCAGATGCTCCACGGACACATCTATATGGGCATGATTAATTGTAAGACAAGTATAATTTTGGTAAGGAAAAATTACAGAAAAATTTTAAAATATAAAAATAATTATTAAAATATTCCAAAATTTGAAAACATTACACTTAAGTTTTATTGGTATAAATTCTAAAAAATGAGTATAAAAATTTTTATTATTAAATATAAAATTGTAAAGAATAAGTATAAAATATTAGGGTATGATTTTATATTCAATAATAAAATTTTTTATACCCGTTTTTAAAGATTTTACACTAACTTTAATATATTGATAATGAAATATTTTGTACTCTTATTTAGAATTTCACACTAATTTTACACAAATAAAACTTGTGTGTAATTTTTTAGAATTTTGAGACTTTGTAATAATTATTTTGATATTTGAGATTTTTCTAAGCTTCAAATCATGACTTGTGTAGTATGGAGTATGGTATGAGAAATAATCTAAATTTAAATATAAAAGAATAGTAAACAATATCTAATGTATGATGATGCAATAAAGACTTAACTTAAAATTATAGTTGAAATATTTATATGTTTTTTCAATTTAACAATAATACTTTGTTTAAATACAATTAGATTTATTTTTATGTAATTTGTAAAATAAAATTACATATTGATGCTTTTCTATAATTATTAATAATTAATACCACGTCAGCACATTTCAGAGTGGGAGAGGGGTGGTAAGTTCCATGAAGTGACATTAACGGGCTTCATATAAGTGCTAGTTGGTGTGGTGGATAAGGTTAAAACGGAAAAAAAATCAATCCGAAATAGATAGTTCGTTTTAAACTAATGATGGCTTTATAATTTAAAAAAATTAATTATATTTAGATAAATTTATTTTTAAATAATAATAATAAAATAAAACATATTAAAAAATGCTACATAACTTAAAAAAAGGTATAATGATAAAATAAAAATTAAATTTTACTATTTTTAGACTATTTATTATTTTTTTAATTTACTTATTTAATACCAATGATAATTGTTTTGATAGTGAAAGAGTGTAAAGAGTGTTCATGAGTATTGTGATTGAGCGTGATATAGAGAGAGAGAAGAAGTGACCACAACTAAGTAGAGCTGTTCAATGGGCTTGTAGGCTCGGTGCGGTTTGATCATTTTTAGCTGGGTTGGACTGGGTTAAAAATAAGAAAACTTGAAATGGAAGAGGACTGGGCCAGGCCGGTCCTTGGACAAGTCACAAACCCAGATCGGCCCGTCCCGGCCTAGCCTGGTATATATTATTTTTTAAATTTTTTTATTTATTAAAAATATTGAATAATTTTATATAATTATTTTTTCTTCATATACCTCATGCAATAAATTAATTTTATAATTATAATAGATATATTTTATTATTCTAATTTTTTATTTTATTTGAAATTTTAAATTTATTTCTTAACTTAATATTATATAAAATAAATAATGTATAATTGTTGAGTATTATAATTTTGATAAATGTTATTTTTTAACCCAATATTATTTCCTATAAGAATATATTTTAAATGAAACTAATTATATTTTTTATTAAAAAATTAAATTAACTTATTATTTAGTTATTTTTATATTGGGCCAAACCAACCCAATATTAACCCGGTTTCGGCTTGGTGAGGATCGGGCCATATCAGGTTGTGCCGGGCCGTAGGTCAATTTTCTTGGCTCGGAAATGTTTCAGGTCAAAAACTAGACTAAGATAATGCCCGACCCGTAAACACCCCTGCACCTAAGTGTGAGCCAAATTCCAAGCTACTGTATTCATGAAACGTTGAAAGAGAAAAAGAGTTAATCAAGAAAATCAAGGATAGGTGAAGGTATAGGCGTATAGGGTTTGAGGTTGGGTGAGGTAGAGTAGGGTGTGGTCTGATCCATCCATTTATCATGTTGAAGCAGCATCACTCCCAAATAATAATAAGTTAATAACAATAATAAAAAAACAATATAATCAATAGTAATAGGCAGAGAGGTCTGCAAGTAAGGCAAAAGCTCATCTCTTACGTAAAGCAACCAAAACCAAAACCAAAACCAAAACCAAAGCCAAAACCAAAACCAAAGGAAGAGCATTTCACTCACGCATCACGCTAACCCCAAAAGATTGTCTCAGAAAACCTCAGAGCAGCTCAGTGACACAGTAGCCACTCTCTGACTCTCCTGCTATCCTCCGTACATTTTTGTTCATCCCTACGTAAAATCCTCCTCCCCCCCCCCCTCTTTCTTTTTTTCCTATTTCTCTTTTCTTACCCCTCTTGCTCTGGCTGTCCTCTTACAATATGCTTCATTTTTCACTCTTTTTTTCTTGTAAAAAAGATATCTTGATTTTTTTGTCGCAAAAAAAAAATCTCCATTCATAATTCTTGGTCTTGACCTTTTCTTTTAACTGTTCAAACCAATACATAAAAAAAAAATTATTGTCCCCAAATCATATATTCACTTAGAGATTATTTGGTATGGGCTAAACAAATAACAGAAATAGAACTTTCTGAAAAATAAGTTAATAGATACTACTTATTTTTAAAAAAATATGAAACTTCCTAAAAAATTGGGTTTAACTTGAAAAATTTTATTTCTGGTATGAAACTTTAAAAAGTTTTACTTCCCAACCAATTTGTGATTTTTGTATTTATTTAATCAATTTTTTAATAAAAAAAGTACTTATGTATTTATTACTAAAGCATAACATTTATTTTAAAAAATAATTTAAATTTCTTGAGAATTAAAAAATTAAACAAACATATAAAGCATCAACTTCTCAAAAAGTAGACTTGCTAGAAGCTACTTTCTAGGAAATATACATGTGACCCTTATTTAACCAATAATACAATAATAATAATAATAAATGGGTAAATTGGACATAGTCAACTCATTCGTCACAAACTTTTAGCAAGGTTTCTAAAATGATGGCACAAGCTTGGCTGCACATTTAGGAATTTCACAAACATTTGAATAATATTTTGATTATATAATTTTTTATGAGCTTTGATTATATAAACTTTATGTATCAACTGTTATGTTTGAGTACTCATGAAACACAAACAACAAATTAGAGAGCGCAAAAAATAAAATTCACGAGTCAAGATATATGATGATTTGACTTTGTACATAATTTATAGATTATTAGATAGATACTGATGGTAGGTAAATAGATAATAGATTAGAAGAAGATCCTAACAGTCAGTGTTGATATGGTAACAGGGAGAGAAAAGAGACCTTTAATGAGATCACAGCAGTAACATTGTTAGAAATATTTCATTTAGCATACCACTATACCTTGGAGGAAGGAATTCTATACAACAGCATGCCTCTCAACAATATTTCTACCTGACAAAAAAATTACCCAAAGATGGAGGAAAGAGTGGGGGGAAAAAAAGCAAAGCAAAATGGGGTTGCCTTCTGGAAAAAAGGTTGCTCAGCTCTATAGAAGTAGTAGTTTGGAAGCCAGTAATCAGAAGAAGAAGCAGGAACGCATTCAATTCAATCAATGGCAATGATGAGAAAACCAACAGATACATACATGAGGAAAAGAGGATAGAGTGCAAGAGTTTTTCTCCTTGGGTTGACTGCAGTACTTATGAAGGGATACGCAGCCCAAGAGCTCCATCCCAATGTTACACATACAGCAATCATTTTTATTACCACGTTCCCATTCATCATGCAAATTACTGCTCCAATGTCCAGGGGGAACAAGCAATACCCCAGCAGACTCAGACTCTGAAAGAAAATAATGCGTCCCCCCTGAAATTTTTAAGTCAAATATTAATTTTGCTGCCACCGCACTATCATCCTTGAAATACAAATCAATAAACACATAATGATCATCATGATGCAAACTAACTGAGCTTCAGTTTACAAAAAATATTTAAAGAAAATTACCAACGAAGATGAAATGTGATTTGTTGTGACTTCAAAATTTTGAATGTAGTTCATAGTTCGATGTTGATAACTTGTTGCAATTTTGGTGCAATTCATTGTCAATTATTTTGTTGTCCATGTTTTTCTATCCTTTCATTTAGCATGCAACTAGATAGTTTTCTTATATAATTCACAGAGTATGAGGTGAATTGTATTATTTATAATTTATGAATAGTACAACTATTTATAGATTTTATTACATCAATATGTATTTTTTAAAATCATATTTATTAGGTTGGGCCTGACCCAGCGCATAAATCTTAAAAAGGGACGAGCAGGCCAGGCATGTGAACACCCATTCACTGAGATTAGAGAGATTATTACCAGAAGCAGGACATTCAATGTCAGTATTACGGCACCAGCAGCAAGTAACGCAAATGCAACAGCAAAGACGTCAGACTGACAGACAGCAAAAATTAACATTAGAAGGAATGTAAACAAAACCAATTAAATTTGCGTTGTAAGAATATAATACATCAACATGATACGAAAAAACCATAGAGAAAATGGGTAGGGTGGGGGGTGGAAGGACCAAAACAAGTAAAACAAATAAGAAAGGTATGAAAAAGGAAACTTGTACATCTAATATAATGTTAAGCGGGATTCAAAGAAACTAAAGTGATAAAAATTGTAACGGTAAAAGAACATTAGTTGCCATTATTTTTTATCATGGTATGAAAAAAGGACTCTTAAGAAACATGAAGTTATGTAATCTAAAGTACCAATGTCTTGCAGTGCCGTTGCTGTATTGACTGTATTGAACCTAACTATTTTCAGCGATGGGTGCTCTTTGGTAACGGCAATTCAATTAATACTTTTATTTGCATATGTCAAAGCCAACATTTTAGAATTGTCCAACAAAAAAAAAACTGGAAAACCTTAAGAACTAAAGCCGATGTTCACGATATTAGCAGCAACAGCTCATGACAATTGTTAGGCACCATGTTAATGTTCAGATCATATAAAGGGTATGTAGCAAAATATATAAGCTGACTTAAAGGACTTGACCCTGAATGAAATCCTAAAGTAGAGTTCCGTCAACCAGAAACTCTAAAACTAAAATCACTTCAGCTAATCAGTGATGAAAATCCATCTCCAAGTAACTTGCACATACAGTCACTAATCAAAGTTGCAGTTGATTATTTGTGTCAATATGAAAAAAAACCATGACACGAACTTCCAGATAACGACGTCGTGACTATTCTGTCTTTGCATGAGGGAGTTGACACACATATGTTAGTGAACAACAAGATGTATCTGAAGCAAGTTGAAGAGAGACACATCTTTACTAACGACGCAATATACCTTCCGAAAGTACGGAAACTATAAACCTTTATCAAGTTGGACAAAGAGTATGCTTAATCTTGTGTTTCTATCCAATTAATAAAATATCTGTAAAGCTTTTACTTTATTTTAAATTAGTAATAGGTCCACTTCATATGTTGCACACTCACACACACAATGAACAATTAATGAACGCTCGGACAGCAACATCCACAAGACCACAACCCCTCTAAAGGGATAAAAAAGGAGTAGAATTAGAACCCTTTTAAACCAGTCCACATAGCATTTACCAGTGAAGGTCATCCACATAAATTTATCAGAATTATCAACTGAAAATTGATCAGAAGTTCAGAACCACCTGTTTGAGGGGGAAAAAATCATCATCAGAGATCTGAATACAGAACCTAGTTATAGTTCATGCTGTACCATATTCAGCAATCGCAGATTTCTACTCCACTCCTTATTTCCCTCCCTCACAGAAATACAATGCTATTAAATAAAAACATTGTAGAAAGACGAGAACTGATCTATCATCAAAACCAAGCAGAGATCCTTTTGTGAAGCCTCTTCCACTAACTGAAAACTAAGTAAAAATTATTTTTGCATACGTTCACACTTCCATGCTGTACCATCGGGAACTGTCCCCCGAGTTTTTGGTATTCTGTATAGGGAAATGGCAAGGCAAAAAGTCATTGATGTTGTATTAACATTTTGCAGAAAGGTGTATGCTAAGATGTCGCTTGATGAAAATGAAAGTGGCACAGTAACACTTAACAATTTTTCAATTCAGCAAGACATTATAACGGTTCCTACATTCACCTCATATTAAGAGATAAACAAAGCCTTCAGTTCTTTAGAACTGGCTCAACAATTTAGATGATCTGCGTTTCACTATCTCAATTGAAAAATAATTAAAACATACTCTAAGTTTCCAAGATTAATCAATTCGTAAAATTTTCAAACTAACTGTTAAAAGATAAATTACTCATTTATGAACCACCAAAAATAATGAGGAGACTATCTGCATGCGTACCTTCTTGACAGATGCAGACCATGAAAGAACAAGACCCAGGAAAACAATAAAGAAGAAAGGTCCCCATAGATCCCAATCCCTCAGAGCCATCCCAGGGTCATCGCGGAAAGGGTTGGGAAACACGACCTGCTTCAGATTATTAACAATCCTCGTCAGATCCCTTTTCACGGTGTCCCAGACCGGCTCTGTCAGCGTGTCAGGAGGTGAGCCGAATCCAGTTGGCCCGATATTTGGAGGAAGGCCATTGTTGGCCGAAGAGGTTGGAATTGGAGGAGGAGGAGCAGCGGGATGAACTGGTGGCTTCTGAATGGAAGATATTGGCGGAGGTGGAATGCTAGACGGCATAAAAGGCGAGGAAGATACCGGAATTGAAGCTCGAGGGGGAGTGGGAGGCCTGGCAGGGAGAACCGTGGTGGGACCCGATTGGACACTTGCACGAATGAGGTTCTCAATCTCGTCAACGTCGGACTGGGACGATTGGTGCAGAGGTATTGTATCGCCGTGTGACATTTTCTTGTCTTCACAGAAAGAGGGATTCAGGGGAAAGAAATTTCACAGGATTTAAAAAGGAAAGAATGGAAAATCAGAATTCAGAAAGAGGAAGTGAAGGATCAATGAAATTCTGAAGGAGTGAAATCACGTAGCAGAGCCAGAGAAGCATGGAGATGACGTGAAAGAAAAATGATAGTTGCGGGGGAAGAAGGCGGTAATGAAAGGGCAGTTTTGGGCTTCAGTTGGGCTCTCTATATATTTTATATATTTCACAATTTATTCTTTTGGATTGGCCCAACGAGATTTTTCATAAATAAATAAAAATATTATAAAACAATCCACATAACAGAAAGAAAATAGTATACAACTTATTCAAAAGTGCAGTCCAAAGCTAAAAAAGCAGGAAATAAAAATAGAAACAGACAACAAAATAGCAAGTGTGACCTCAAGTAAGAACTAATCAAATGGGAGGATGGGGTTCTCACCCATTTTTGCTCATTGAATTCTAGTTTTTGTTTTTTTTCCACAGATCTTGTCTGACCAAAAATAAGAATGAAAGAGCATATTATTGAAATAGTTGACATTAATTAGTAGTACCTTATAAAGAAGTTCACTCACGAACCCAAAGCAAAAGGACAAATTTGATCTCCTTATTATTAAGTTTGTGGAAGATCTTGCTGTGCAATCACCAGTTGACAGATCGATCGGGAATTGGTTAACTTTTGTTTTTGCTGTTTTCTGTCTTGTATTTTGCTTTAGTTTGACCTTAATTTCTTTGTTTCTGCAATGCTGATCTGGTTTAGCACGTCTGGTTGTATTTTGTTGAGGATTGTTTTCAGTTAATAATAAAAGGCATATTAATTCTGATCAAAATAGTAATAATAACTAATAAGAAGAGGTTAAAGAAACGGGTTGGGCTAAAAGATTGTGCGCCAAAACTAAGCCTGTCCTCGAACGTAACATGACTTTGCCTTCCCCTTTTAAGTTTTTAGGGATATAGTCGTTGACAATGAATTATTCTTTTTCTAAAAAAAAAATTAAAGATGTCTTTTAAGAATTAAAAAATAAAATGATTAATTAAGTTAGTTTACAAAGTAACTTGATATTGATTTCCACCTCAACGTTGATTATACCAACCTCATTCATCAATTAATGATACAGTGATACACTCTTTTTGATCTTTTTTATGTCTTACTTTTAACCATCTTATTAGAATAAAAATATATTTTTGTTACATTATTAAAACTATCTTAAAATTGATATGATTTTCATCTTTACTACTCAAACAATTTTATAAATAAGGGTATTTTAAAAATAAAATAATTAATGCTCCAAAAATTTTTGGAAGGTGACCTATATTTAAGATGAAAAAACTTCTACAATGTAACTAATAAAAAAAACTAAAGAGAGTATTATTCAAGAGCATAAGGGTTTATTTGACAGTGTTTTCTATTTTATTGTTCTCAAAATAGTCTTGTAAAACTATTTTTTAGAGCAAGTTTTGGAAATAAGAAAATAAAATTTTTTTTTTGAATAATTATTACCCAAATCATAACTAGTAAGTGTTAGATGAGTTATTAAAATTTATAACTTTACTATTAACGTGAAGTGAGTATTTTTCACATTTTCTTATTTTCCAGAATACCTTAAAGATGTTTTGAGTTTTCTGTTTTTTTATTTTTTTTATTTTTCATAATATTTTATAAAAAAAAGGTTTACTAAACAAATTTTTTTACTTTTCTATTTTCAAAAATAAAAAAATTGTTTTGGAAATAACTGTAAAATATTCCCTAATTATCCCTGAGTGTGAGAAGAACTTGATAATTGTCTATCATTTATGAACGCAATTGATCCTATTTCAATTTTAATTGAAATGCTATTATTTTGATTTTTTATAAGCAACGATTATTTTGATAATTATCATGCATAATTTTATGTCTAAACTTTAATTATAATCATTCCAATGTTAAAAATCATGGTCTACCTCAAATTATATTAATAACTGATTTTTAAATTTTGTTACGGAAGAAAAGATAAAATAAAAATAGAAAAGATTTGAATATAAAGGGAAAACATTATAATAAAAAGTTGCTCGAACTTAGACTTTTTTTTATCATCCTGGAACTTAGACATAGAAAGCTAAAATATAACCTGTTTTAAATTAAAACTAGATTTTGGATTCACATTGTATGGAATCTGAGAATTGAGAAATATAGTGTAGATTTACCTTTATATTTTATACATTATTAAATATGTTTTCTGTCCATGGTACCAAATCTAAGGAAGTAAGATATACTCTTTATGACTTATAAATAGTATAATTATTATATACATTGATATTGATTTTTTTTTCAGTGAGCCTGTAATTTTAGGTGTTTTTCTCTCGGCCTCACATCTCCTTTTGGTTTTTTTCAAGTTAAGTAAAATTTTCAACACATAATGAGGTCTAACGGCAATTGGCAAGGTAGGAGATGCACCAGATGGTGAGAATCAAAGAGTTTCAGATGAGCATATTTTCCGAGATTGGAAGTCATGAAAATGACGTAGAAGAGGAAGTTCGGCTATATGTGATTCTAATTAATTAACATAATAATCTTGTTAAATTCAGTTTTGACTGCGAATTTTGCTATCATCGATCTCTTCAGAGGACATGCATTCTTAAAAAATTGTATGCTAATGAAAATCATAAATTAATTTTAACAACCATATTAATTAATCTAATTTTTTGGCAAGTTGAGCTTTCCCTCCCCATTCCTCCATAGCAAGTAATAATCAATAAAATTTTGCTAAGAATGTAAACATGTAGTATCTCGGAATGGTGGCTCTGGATCAAACTTAGTGAGGTGCTCACACACGAGTCTGTAGAAGTCGAATGACTAAAATATCTCGGAATGTGTCGCCACAAACATCGTAATTAAAATATAATTATTTATTTCAAATAAATACTCCAGCATAGAGTTTGAATATTTATTTCATAATTACACATATAAAAACATTGAACATATGATGACCTACTCGCACTCGCACTCGCACTCGCACTCGCACGTGCGTGCATCTGAATCAAATATACAAATCTTACAATTAAAAACTAAAAAAGGAATGAATACAAAAAAAATTCCCCGATCACTATCAAAAAAGAGATCGAGAGAGAGAGACATTGTAAAATTTGTGATCAATCCAAAGCCTTTCCGAGAAGAAAAAGCAACCATTCCTTCATGCCGAATTGATCAAAACGAATTAAGTCCCTCCCTGAAAAACCCAATAAAAAAGAAAAAAAAAACACAAAATCCTCCATTAATCTTGAATTAACCCGGTCCAAATCAAACCGCAAGAAAGCTAATTATGCACACAGAAAGAATTGTGAGCCAATCATGGAGAAAGTTCAAAGCTATTTGTTCTGTGATATCGAAGCTGCAGCGAGATCTGCCTCTCCATCTGAAGCTGACGTCTGAAATTATTTATAAAGATCTCTGCTCTCTTATCAATATCATCATCTGAAGGACAACTGGTGGTCCTTCCTAGCCGGCCACTCGAAGAACCCGAACCATCGGGGCTGGTATTGCTGATTGCTTCGTCGGAATCACGGATCATGTTCAATCCAGATGGTAAGCGATCGCTGAAGTTGATGCTGAGGTGACGGCGGGGCAGAGAAGCACGGCGAATGGCGGAGGCTATCTGCCAGGTGCGGCTGAGGACGGCGGAGCTGAGGAGGAGTCTTACCTTGTTCACGGCCCTCCTCAGGCGGCTTAACAGAGACAGTTTCTTGGTGTTGGAGTTGGAGTTCATGTTCATGTGGATGCTTGATTTGATCAGGTGATAGTTAGATTGATAGCAAATGAAGTGCGACGTGCAAAGTGATGTGTATATATATAAAGAAAGCGAGGCGTGATGTAGAATTCTGAGGAGAAGAACTTGCTTGGTAAGTAAAAGAAGGAAAACAATGCGTGTAGAAATGGTGGACCGCGTGTTATTATCAAAGACGGCTGGCTCCTGTTTGGAACTTGGCCTTTGAACAGATGGTCAAAACCCAATTACTTGACCTCTTTCGATGACAAATTTTACTGTTTTTTAATAAATATTGTTAGTTTTGAGTCTTCTTAATAAATATTTGTATGTTTTGAGATTTTTTAGTAATTTTTTTCAAATTTTATACTATGATAATTAGTACTCCCTCATTTTCAAAATATATGGAGAATTTAATGGGGATTAAGATTTTAGAATATACTCTCACCTCTCCGACTCATAAAAATTGTCACGTTTAAGATTTCTTAAAATTTTCACAATATTTTTTATTTTATAATTCTAATGAAGTATTAATAATTTATTTTACTATTTTACCCTTTCATTAATATCAAATAAATTATTTAAGTGAGTATTCAATTAAGTTTATTTTAGTAAAACACTATTAAATTATACAATGTTTTAAATCATTTAATAACTTTCTTAATTTGTATGAAAAATCTTAAAAAAATAATTTTTATGAACTCAAGGGAGTAAATCATTTTATAAAAGTTAGTAATTTTGGAAAATTATAAAAATTTTTAAAAAAATTAATATTTTTTAATAGGTATGAGGTAGGTAGAGACATGACTTATATTTTGAAATTGAGGAAATAATAACTTAGATCCCTAGAATAATTTATTTTAAAGTGAAGAGAGAAATAAACACTATAGTAGTGTGGGTCTGACATGGCATATTAGAAGTGGAAGCCAGTGCCATTCTTCACCTTAGAAAAACTCAAGATCTTCTCTGTTTAGGGGAACTTTTAGAATCTTTTAATATTGTGACGTTGGAATTTATATAATTTTCTGAATTTTGAATCAAATAATTTAAAAAATTATATTCCCTTTGTTCCTATTAGAAATCACATTCCAGGAGAATTGGTGCAAATTATAATTTTTCCCTCATTAAATAATGATGGTAAAGAAAGAATAAGAAAAATATAATTAAGATATGTTATAATTTAATGAAAATAATATTGAAAAATTGTGATAAATTTTATAAAATTAAAAAATTTTAATTACTTTTAATCACCATTCTTGATATATATAAATCAATTAAAAGTGACTTATAACGTGAAGTAGAGGGAGTATGAGCTTCATTTTGATGGAGATAGCTTCTTTATAGGTTATATATTTTGTTGAGATTATAAAAAATATTATTTATAATTTAGTCAAATCAAAATTATAAAAGCAATTCAGATGGTAGAAAATGCCCTAAATTATATCAATTATAGTTAATGAATAATTTGAAAGATCCTAATGGGATTAATTTTTAGATGTACAATCATGCTTATAGTTCGATTTATTAATTTTTATAGACCGGTTCCACTTAAACATTTTTCCTGGAAGATAGTTAACTACACAGTTTAATACTGCCTCCGTCCCCTTCATCCTCTCCAAAAAAATTTGTTGTTCCTTAAAATATGACCTTTTTATAGGGTATAATGAAATATTTATGCCTTTTTTTTTAAAATATCCTTCATAAATTTATTTTAATAATTTGTTTTTTTAAAAGAAAAATCAACAAAACTGAATTAAAGACCTCTTTAGAATGATAGTAATTTTTTTTAATAATTAAAACTTTCAAACTAGCCTTAACTGCAACTTCCTTAATCTGAATGATTTGTACTTTCTTTATCTTTTTCATGAAAATGGAGGGAGTATGTTACAAGTAAGCTGACAAATAAATGAATATTATATTTATTAACAGATTGAATCGATCAAAGTTAAGAATCATAAGTGATGATACTTCACTATTTTCATGAGTATTAATTAAGATCTATAGTATGCGATAGAATATTTTAGAGCAGGTGCAGCTTTTTCCTTTTAGTGGTTGTTTTTGGGGGAGGTTCTTAGTTTTTTTTTTAAATAAACCAAATCAATATATGATAAAAGTCATTATTTGAATAAATCCCAATATTTTGCATTATTTTTTACTATAAATTAATACTGCCAATCTTAGAGAATTCAAACAGATTTTGTTTTCCAAATTTGGAATTGACTGGTATAAACCATGCATGTTAAAATCGGATATGATTAAGTTTTCTAAAAGAAAAAAAAATTTGGATGGGATCAAACAAAAATCTCTTTCTTGTGAGGTCAGTGCGTTGACTGATGGAATAAGCAGCCGCACAAGGGAAGCTAGTCTCGGAATTGCCTTTCTGCTTTTTCTGGAATAGAGAGCCGTTTCAATGTCAACGTATTTCAGTTTACTCCGTCTAATGTTTGATTTATTCTTCTGAAAAAAAAATCATTAAAGACACCACCTAACTGATCATGTTTAAACATACATTAACCTTTTTTTTTTTTCAACAAACATACATTAACTTAAACCAATGGCTAATGATAGTTACAACTCAATTTTAGAAATCGTTGTTAAGTTTATTAATCGCCCTTTAATTTGAATGGAACAGATTAAGAAATGTGTCCGATCACCTTACACCCTTTGATTATAGGAAGATTATGCCAAGGTAATACTTGCTTAGATCCAAAAGATAAGTTTTACTTTAAAAACTTATTTTTATTTAAAATATAAATCTCATTTAATAATTTTTAGAATATTAAATATTATTTTATTTTATTTTTATCTATAATTAAATATACAAAAGATATAGATTTTTAATATAATATATTAAATAAGAATACTATTAAAAAATATATTTATTGATAAATTGAATAAAATAAAACTATTTTTTTTTGTATATTCAGTCAAATGAATCTGATGTTTTAGTGGCGATGGAATACATTATTTAGTGTTGCCTCGGGCAAATCGCCTGTGAAGAAGTGAAGTACGTGAATCAAAGACTGACACGTGTGGAACATTAAGGCATGTTTTGTTTACATTCACACATTTATTACCTGCTATTGTTACTCTCTATTCGTACCATTTTATTTGTAATTTTAGTAAATTTTAAATATTTTAATTTATTTGTTGTTTAATATTATCACTGAAATATTAATAGTTTTTTTTAAATATTATTTTAAATATCTCAATAACATTACCATTTGATTTGTTGTTTAATCACTCTTTAATTTAAATGGAACAGATTAAGAAATGTGTCCGATATCCTTACACCACGTATGGTTTGATTATAGAAATATGGTACAAAGGTAATACTCCCTCCGTTACGCTATATAGTGCACTATTCTGAAAAATTTATGTTTCAAAATATAGTGCATTACGCGGATTACATTGTGTTTTTTTATTGTCTTTCCAATATTGCCCCTAATAAATAAACTTATATATTATACGGTTACTAATGCATTTAATGAAAAAATTCTTAATAGTTTGGTCAAATCATAAATGAATGAAGGAGAATTTTTTCAAAAATTTCACTTTTCACAATTATCAATGACTTATGGAAATTCGGGAAAAAGAATGAAGGAGAGAATAGATGTAATTTATTAATATATGAAGTATTATTAAATAAGGGTAATTTAGGAAATAATGGAAAAAATTTTTTGTTACTAATCATTGTCTTGGTACGTGTGTGGTAGTTAAAAGTGCATTATAAACTGAAACAGAGGGAGTAGAATTTACTCCCTTCCATTTAAAAGGTAAGTCCTATTTTAAAAGTTTTTTTATTTAAAATATAAGTCACATTTTATAATTTTTAAATATTAAATATTTTTTTTATTTTATCTTTATAAGAGATAATAAATTTTAAATATAATATATTAAATATAAATACTATTAATAAATAATATATTGGTTGATAAATTTAACAAGTAAAATTATTTTCTTTAGCCCTTGCGTATTTACGCAAATGGAACTTGTTATTTGGACATGAAAGAGTACATTATTTAGTGTTGCCACGGCGAATCGCCAACAGAGGAGTGAAGTAGGTGAATCAAAGACTGACACGTGTGGAGTATTAAGGCATGTTTTGTTTGCATTCATGCATATTTATTACCTGTTACTGTTATTATTATTCGCTCAAATAAATGGGAAAGTGGTTTTGATTTAAAATATAACAAATAAATATGTCAGGTTTGGTGAAATAAACATCTTTTTCATTTAAAGAATACTCCCTCCATTTTTTGATATAAGGGACAAGAAATAAAATCACACAGACCAAGAAAAGTAATAAATTTGTTAAGAATATAAAATAGTTTTCAAAAATACCCTCATTTAATATTAATAACTCTTCCATCATGCAATTAATATAAATAAATTATATTGAAAACATACTATTTTAATTAAGGGTATTTTGAAAAAAAAAGTCATTAAATACACCAAACAAACCCCATGTGTCCCTTATATTTTGAAACACGAAAACTACCTCAATTGTCCCTTATATTAAGGAACGGAGGGAGTATGTTTTTTTTGTAAAAAGTAAAACTTACTTTGATCATTTTTACACTTCAAATGAATTATTTTTTGATTGTCAACTACAAGAATACTCTTGATACTAACCTAAAAAAATCTGTTTCACTTTTGCTCATTATTAAACCATAATTATTTTCATAAGGTGCTCTCTATATTTGTAATTCAAAGTATTAAATAGAGGACATTTGAGAAAAATAATTTTCATTTATAACTTACTCTCTTCATCCCATATTAAAAGACAATAAGAAGGATTTCACGCATATTAAAAAATATTTATTACATTATTAAATTTTCAAAAAAATCCAAAATTTCTGGTTTTACCCTATTAATTCCACCAATTCATTAAACATAACACAAATTACAATGCTAATAATACAACAAATAGGGGATAAAAATGATAAATCACTGTATGTTATCTTATATTATGAGATAAAAAAAACCTTTCATGTTATCTTATAATATAGGATGGATGGAGTATTTAATAAGGCAAACTAATTTCAATCACTTTTCTTAAGATTTGTAAGTTATTTGTCCTTTTTATTGAAGATTAGGGAGATTATTATTATTATTAGAAACAAATAACTAAATTACATAGATAAAAAAAAAGCTTTTGGAATTATTAAATTTGTAAGAAATGCAAAATAAGTTTAAAAAATACAGTCATTAATATTTTTTTTAAAAAATTAAATGTTTCATACAATACTTATTTATCCCTCATATTTGGGAATAAAATAAATCCTCAAATACCCCCTCCAGTCTTATATATAAGACCTTTTACATTAGTCATGAATATAAGACCCTTCACAATATACAAGGTGATATTTATTATACATTTTCAAAAAATACTCATATTAAATGTATCTAAAGAGAAAAAGAGAGAGATTAAATAAGGGTAGTTTTGAAAAAATATTAAAATTTTCAGAAAAATCGAGATAGTTAATTAGTTTTAACTCCCCTTCTTAATTCACGTGATTTGGTTAAAATGGTCTTATATTAAGGATAAGAGAGAGTATCATTTATATATATATATTTTTTCTTTTTCTAGAAATAAAGATATTATTAAAGATAAAAAATAGTTCATACAATCATGATCATACCATTAGCTAACTCTACTTCTAATATCTAAATCTAGAAGAGATAAAAGAGGGTATGAAGGATTTAAAACCCAGCTCAATGGACACACCCCCTTTTAAAGTTGAGCAACCCAATCGACTACAAGATTTGCTTTCCTGGGCACCCACACAACTTGATGGTGTCCTAACAAATTCCTCTAGGAAAGGATGTTCTCCAACAGCACTTCACACAGCCAATCTGGACAAGAGCTAATTGAATTCATAGAATTGGCAAGTTAAAAATTGTCAGTCTCAAAGATAACATTAACAGTCCGAAAAAAAAAAGGATAACATTAACTAGATCATTTCCAGTAGCAAAGTCAAATGCCATGGAAAGAGCTTCTACTTCTAATGAAAAACAAGACTGGGCATTTAAAATCTTAAAGTTCCCACCAAGGGAACCATTATAATTGCACGCCACAAATGCTGCAACTCCAAAGTCAGAGCATGCGTCAAACGCTGCATCAATGTTAATTTTGATTGCATCATTGCATGGCGCCTTCCAACACTGTTCCTATAAGTGTTGATAAGAAGAAGATACAATGAAGGATTCATTAGCCAACCAATCATTAGCTTCCTAGTATTCTCTTAAGGCAGATTCAACGTTATGTAAGGTAAACAAGGTGTCTGGAATTTTTCCTTCATAGACTTTATTGCATCTATGCTTCCATATGTACCACAGGATCATAACAGCATACGCTTTCCATTACTCATCGCATTTTGACTCACAAAGGAGCCAACAAAGCCATTTATCAAATCTAGATATATTTGGTTCATTTATTTGTAGGGAAAGATGACAACCAAACCAAATGTGCTTAACCCAATCACAAAGAAGGAACATATGTTTTATTGTCTCATCTGCACTTTCACATACTGAGCACTGAGAGGACACAGAGCACTTCTTTTTTCTAAGGTTCTCCATGCAGGGAATAGCATTATTCAAAATTCTCCACAGAAAATTCCTAATCTTGTTTGGAACTTTAATTTTCCAAATTTCCAGCCAAAGCTTTCTCGATGTGTTTTTAGAACAATTGGCACTACAGTTTTGTTCTTTGTCCATAATTAACTTAGCTATCTTATAGCCTTCTTTAACCGTATATATACTCTTAGAACCCCCCATCTATATCCATCTATCATCTCTATTTAAAATTGCTCTGACAGAGTTTTAAATAACATCAATTTCAACACAAGTGAGCCATGGTTCAAGATCCGAAAGATCCCAGGAATTGTTTTGAATGATTTCTACAACTCTCATGTTTTCAAATTCTTCAAAGGGGCAAGGGGATAAGAGTTTCATACCTAGAAAAGATGGTAGCCATGGATCACTCTAGATTCTTGTGTCTCTTCCAAGGCATTAAAAATTGGACCGACCATTAAACCAATCGAGACACTGGTTCGAGATTTAATAGTTAGATCGGTTGTGAATAAGGTGATATATTTTAAATTATATAGATGAAAAATATAAAAAATATTCTTTCATGATCATAAAATAACATTCAATTTATGATGAAAAGTAAAAATAGTCTACTACAATATTCATCAACCACTATTTACCATAAACATCATACATCATAGGTCCACAAATAACCAAATTCATCCACAATAAACAATTAAACATCATTCGTAACCATATTAGTATTCACCCACAAAGAACATTCAATCAATAACCACCATAAAAGTTATTAAAGTTAAATTCTTAAGATGATGACTCATCAATAGCCAAATTAAGAGAACCAGAACCACCACCAGCATCATGTTGAATTCTATCAGCATCCAATGAAGTTAGAGGTACGGGATATGAAATGTTCACATTTTCACCACCTATTATATAATTATCAAAAAGTAATATTAATGATTATGTATCAGACACCAACTATTTAATATTAGAAACTTAAATGAAATTGAAAATATGACCCTTCATTCTTTCTTCAAGGCAATGATGGAATGAAAGTCTCAGTTTAAAGATCTGCATCATCATACTCAGGAGTTGCATCATCTTCAATAATCCAAAAATCAATTTTGTCAATTGATTCATAATGAATAGGATCATAATTGAAATTAACTTACTACCTATATTGCAGTCGCAAGTTGTAATTAACAAGAACGAAGTCATTTAACTGTTGATGCTCCAGTCTATTTCTTCTTGTATGAATGTGTTCAAACAAACTCCAATTTCGCTCGCATCCAGAAGAAGAAGTTTGACTAAGAATATGAATGGTAAACTTTTGCAACTCTAGAACATTGCCTCCAAAAATGTCCCATCACATATCTACATAAAAAAGACAAAAACAATAAATTATATTATAAACTTATATGGAAAATAATAATTAATGAATAATAAATTGATTCTCATGAGGTTCTAATCTATTGTCTGCTACAATAGTTTATTCCTGGCTAAAAGCGTCTTCACGCTCATGATATGTTGTCAACTGAGTTATCATCTCAATACAGGTAGAAGAGTTGTTTGCCTCAAATAAATCAAGCATTGCATCCATAATTCTTCTCATGTTACAAAATTCTTTATCATACAAGAAAGTAGGATTCAATAAATATGTAGCTGCATGTAGATCATTCTTCAAGTGCTTATCCTATCGAGCTTAAATAATATTTGTGTAAGGCTTCTTATTATGAAACATATTCTTTATTGCCTTTTTTGCCCTCAACATCCCTTCATACACATAACCCATAGAAAGCTTTTCATTTGAATCTACAAGTCTTAGCAATTGAATATAGACCTGTAATCTTAATAGTTTCATAACACTCATCCAAAAACTTTTTTCCTAATACAATGACACTAAATTGCCTACCTGCAGCAGTCTTAGAGAATTTATGATAAGCAAAATGCTTATCAACAACCAAGGCTTGCAACTAATGTTTGTGCTCATATATACTATGCAATGTAATAAAGTAGTAGCAAACCTAGTCAATCTTGGATGTACAATTTCTTTTCACCTTCTCTTTTCCTAAGCCATGACAAGAAAATCTTGTGATTGTATACAAATATAGTTATCTTGGATGCTTTTGATTGAAAATCAAATATATGGGGCATGCTTGCAATATCTTTCAAAATAAGATTCAACCAGTGTGCAACATAAGGAGAACAATAAATGTGTTTATATTTCTCCTTGATTAATTTGCCACATGCTACATAATTAGCTGCATTATTAGTCACCACATGGACAATATTTGTAAGACCAACCCACTCAATAACATTGTTAGGAATGCTGGTTTTCCGAGAAGGGGCAAATTAGGAAATTTAAATTTTTTTTACAAATATACAATATAATAGTAAAAGCAAAATTTTGCAGAAAAACAAAGTATGATGAAAATGAATATAAGAGAAGGCTTAGTGATTGATTTTGGTTCGGTCCAATTTACTTGACTTATGTCCAGTCCAGTCCTTAAGCAACCACTTGAGATTTTTCACTATCAACAAGATTTCAATGAGCTCTTTGCAATGTCACAATACAATTATTGTACTCTATTATAACAATACTGAAAATCTCTCTTAACACTTTTACAAGTGTTTCCCCAATCTTTTTATAAATCTCCTCACAAAAAATCTTTCTTTCAAATGAAAAGAAGATTTTATATAGAAGTGAAAACTCTCTTAAATAAAGTGGATATGAAAGTTAAAGAGTAATAAATGTGGTGTTTAAGTGAAAAAGTTTTGACTAAGAAATTTAGCAAAGTTTTGGCAATATCAGGCTTAAATTCGTTACCTATCACTTTAAATGAAGTTCTATTTATAGACTTGTGGTTACACTAGTCGTTAAGTACAAGATATAGCTGTTAGAGACATTAACCAATGGGTACTCTGCAAAAAGAGTCGTTCACCAACTGTATTAAATACATCTGACACACCAAATTTCAAATTTTAGGCTCAACAGACATATTTTGCAAAGACAAAAGATTAAGCACTTTAACGTTGAACTCAAAATTCATCTATTACTAATTGACCTTTGAATTTTAAGCTTCACATTTTTCAGAAGTGGCATGTTTTCCCTTTTTTTGAAGAGTGCATTCAAAATTATGCTCTCCTTGTAGTTTGGATATTATCTACCCTTTTCATCTACTTCATCGTCTTCATCAATGTACTTGGTGGTAGAAATATCAATTTTCTTGATTACCTCTTTATCATATCTCACCTTAACCTCTTGCAGGTTTTTGTATCTTCTTAGCCAAATCGCAGCATCAAAATGATTTGAGATGAGAAATTGTTCTAGATTTGTGCATGAGGAGTGATTACCTTTTTTATAGCAAATTCATTATAAACTCCTTCAAAATGTCCTTAGAACTGTAAAGAGGCTCTATGATCATTTGTAACTCCTCAGAATCTGTACTTGAAGCAGGAGCAATAGGGATAGGCTTCTCTAATTCTGCCTTTAATGGTGTTTTCTGCTTCTCCAAAGGTGTTCCCTTGCTTGATTCAGCATTTCTTTTTTGAGTGTCACCTTCTTTCAAGACATACTAAGACTTGGTTGATTTTTTGGGCCTTCCTTGTTCTTTCTTGACGTTTGCATTCTTTACTCTGACCATTTTTACGAGAAATGTGTTTCGAGGAATGCCCCATAGCTGTTTGTAGGGTTCTGAAATTTTAATCAATGGAAAAAGGTGTTTGGCTGAAGGAATTTGAGAATAGTTGAGATGAAATGGGAGTTGCACCGGTTGAAAAGCAAATAGAGTTGCTTCTATTCAGCGTTTGACTCTCTAAATCCTCTTAAATAACCATCAGATAGACAAATTTTAGGGGCCAAAATTTGAATTTCAAGCAGTTACGTTCCAATGCAAACATTCGAACCTTAGATAACTTTGAAATAACTCAATTAAATACTGTGGTGACATAAATAAGTAAGATTTAATGCTTTCTATTTAATATATATAGTGAGAAATTCTAAAAACTAAATCTTTACTTGTTCTTCATTGCATTTCTTCACTTTATCCTTTAATACTCCTTTGATATTCTCCTTCCAAACTCTAGTTGTTTGAAATTATCAAAACTTTTGATTCAACATATATCACAAAACAATGAAAACAAAGTTTTGGCAACTTTCACTTCATCAGAAGCATCAACAGATTTCACAAAAGCTATACTTTTAGTATAATAGACTAAAAAGTTAATCAACATTTTTTACCTTACATCAGTCCAATTGTTAGCCATAAGTGTATAGTCATTACCCTACCATTTAGCTCGACAACTCTCAATGAGTGATTGACATTTCTTCTTCCAATCTCCCAACAAATTGACTCTCATATCATAAGTGGTAAAGGCTTTAAATCTAGGCCCCATGTTAGTAGTTGCATCCATAGCTTTTTGAAAGAATGGACAATTCATTGTATTGAATGGAATGCAATTGATAAAAGCCCACTGTGCAATCGCCATCCTAGCAATTTTGTTGGATTTCTTGACTTGACACTTCACTTTTGATGCTTAGTTGGGAGACACGAAATATCATTGGGGCAAAATATTTGTCAACTACCCCAGTAGCTTTTCTCTTGCCATGAGAATTAGGGACCTTCGAAATTGGAGTTAGAGCTTCACATCCTTCCAACTCACCATACTCTTCACGAATATCATCAAGCTTCTTTTAAACTCGCACTTCTTTTAAAGGCTCTTTCGTTCTATGCTGTATATCATGAGGACTTTTTTGCAAGAAGATATATTACCAATGGCAACAGTAAGATGTTGCTTCATTCTATTTGTTCCACTTCCTTTATAAATTGATGAACAAAAAAGGCATGTATACAAAATACTCTTGCCCTCTTTTGTGAAGGCAAAATAATCCCATGTAGGATCAGTCTTTCCTCGCATGGATGAGCTCTCTGCTGTTGATTATTTATCTGATAAAAGATCATTATTACTACTAGTACCAATAGTATTTTGGCCCGGATTAGTGGGATCAGGAGGAGACACGTTATCTTGTGTATTGGCATCGGTCAAAATATCCATGCTCTTATCTAAGATGAAGAGAAAGACAATATTAAATAAAATGAGTACATGGTTCAAGTTCAAGTGATAGTTGACTAAAAAATTGAAATAATGGCCAAAACATGATTGACACTTAATTCTTAACATGTCTTTATGAAAAAAGACTAATTTCTAGAACATAATATAAGGTAAATTTAGGGATTAAATTAGAAAATAAATGTGGGATACAAAATTATAACTTGAGGTAAAGTTAAAGGATCAAACTGGAAAAAAATGAAAGTAAGGGATTAAAGTGAAGATTTAGGCAAAGTTAAGAGATTAAAAGTATATCATTCCCTAATTTTTTTTCTGTAAAGTTACTCTAAGAGGAAAGAAAGAACTGGAGCTACTAGAATAAGATTATGCTTATAAATAACATAGTAAAAACTAATAGCATCACTATAATACCAACAAAGGATCTAAATGTCATGAATCTTTTCCTTCATAGGTTGTTTGAAATGTGATGCCTTGCAGAAGTATTGAGCTTTTCATAAAGTAATATTGCCTAAGAGCTACAAAAATTTACAAGTATGGTATTGGCTACTGAGAATGGAACAATAACAGGTAATATAGCTCTTTTTTTGTTCGTGCGTGTCTACACGCACATGTTAAGTCATAATCAAATAATTAATCATTAACACACATATACCTTATAGTGACATTTAAACCAACAATAAAACAATTTTCTGATTGTTTTTTTCCTATCAAGGTTGATGCGTTGTTTCTAACTCTAACCTGGCCTAACCCATCTCAATCTCCAAATCTGTTTGAATCGACAGGTTGGGATGAACCGAGTTCCCTCTAATTTTTGATTTACTCTTTTACTCTCTGCTTTTCTTTTCTTTCAAAATTAGAAGCACATACAAGCAATATCAATATCATATCTCAGACGGGCTTTATTAACACATTTCATGACTGAGTGGAAATTAATGATGTGTGAAGCAAATCATCTAAAAGGCCCCACAAAATCTTAAAATAGCTTCAGGCTCTTCAATGCTTCATAGTTCATAGTTGCAAAACAGGGAGGAAGGGATAATCATAAAATGGGAAGCATCAAATTCAAACCTAAATGAAGTACAATACGAGGAGGAGGAACGGAAATAGTCACACAAAAAAAACGAGAATGATGGAGGAGCACCACTTGTGACGATGAAGTCACAGAGGGGCTTAATCTCAAGTTGAGCACTGACAGAGTAAGGATGCGAGCTTCAATACAGGACGTGATGCAGATGAAGAGTGGGATTTAAGCTTTGAGTCAAGCATTGATGATGATTTTCAGCAACAATTTCACGTGATGATGGACAAGGGATGAAATTTGGGGATGTTAAGGTTTAGTTTCAGTCACAAAGTTGGAACGATGAAGCTTTCTAAGAATCTGAACTCTGAATTTCATTTTTTAATTTTTATGTTTTATAATATTTAATGATTGATTATTAATATAATTTATAAAAAGAAAAAAATGCATTGATGGAAAAAAAAAAAATAGTATACAAGCCCAGCAAAATAACATTGTTTTGGCCATAAGAAGGGAAACAAAAAAAAAAAGCCAAATCGTCCAACTGGCTAGACTGCTAGTTTTACTAGTTTAGGTCGGTTGAGGCCCAGTTCAACCAGTTTCTGGCCGATTATCAAAAAAGCCAGTTCACACAATATTCCGGATCAGATTAGGGACTGGTTTCAAATGGTCTAGACTGGTTTTTACTACTTTCGTCTCTCCCATTCCTAATGCTTCTGCAACATCTTCCTTTAAGGATTTCTCTGCCTACCACAATGCTACTCTAAATCCATGATGCTCTGGCGCCCTTTTGAGCATTAAAGAAATCTATATATGGGAAATATAAGCCTTTCAGAATTCTAGCCCATAAATCATTAGGATTTTGGATTATTCTCTAGCTAAGTTTTGCTAATAAAGCCAGATTAAATGCTCTGAAATTCTTGAATCCCAACCCCCTTTCAAATTTTGTCTTTTTTAATTTCCGTTTAGGTATCTGGTGAATTTTGTTTCGTCCCTCTTTTTCACCCCACCAAAATCTGGAAATAATGGAATCTAATTCTTTGCAAGTTTGGATAGGGAAGAGAAAGCAAGACATTGGAAAAACTTTCTTCCCACTTCTGGGAGGTAATTTTATTTCCAAATTTGAGTTTTTTTCCTTACTCTATCTGTAACATAATTTAAAGCCTAGTTCTTTGATCTATTAGCCTAGTTCTTTAATCTACTCCACAAAATAGGAAGGCCTAAATATTTACTTGGAGCCTCTACAGCCAAGATTTGAAATATATGTCCAATTTCTTCTTTTAGCAAGTCATTGGTGTTCTTAGAGAAAAAAATGCAAGATTTACCTATATTGATATTTAGTCCTGAGGTCTCACAATATAAATCTAGGTCTTCAAATGTCTACGGCCATCTATATTAGCATGTAAGAAAAAGATAGTCATCTGCAAAGAAGCAATGAGTAAAAGGAGGACAAATTCAAGCCAAGTTAATCCCCTTGATCTCACCCAAAGCTGTCTTTTTGGAAATCATATTTGAAGGACATCACGAACTAGACTGAACAAATAAAGAGAAAGCAGGTCTCCTTATCTGAGGGTTTTCTTAGGAGTAATATAAGAAACATTCTTTCTTGATAGTAGCAAATTGAATTGCACAGAGCAGACACATTTCATAATTAGATCAACCCATTTAGAATGGAATCCCATTTTAAGCAGAACATGAAATAAAAAGTCATATTCCACTCTGTCATAGGCTTTGTTCACGTCTAATTTCAATGCTACCTAGGGGATTTCATTCTTTTTCAACTTCATGTGATGAAATGCTTCATGAACAATGATTAGATTGTCCTAAATGGGTCTATTAGGAACAAAAGTTCTCTAGGACTCAGACACTAATTTACTCAGCAAAGGTTTTAATCTATTAGCAATGATTTTTCAGATGACTTTATATGAGAAGTTGCACAAACTAATGGGTCTAAAGTGATTCACAGATTCAGCATCATTAGATTTAGGAATTAGCACGATATTTGGAGAATTCAATCTTTCTACACTCATTCTCCAGTGCAAAAATTAAATACAAAAGAACACACCTGGTATCCCACGATGTCCAAAGCCTTCTGATAGAAAAGACTTGTATACCAATCAGGCCCAGGGGCTTTGGTAGCTCTAAGTTCAAGTATGGCTTTTAGTGACAGAAGCCAATAATTTCATATTATCATCTTTAGAAATCTTCTGGTCCATGTACTCCAACGCTGTAAATAGATCTCTATTTCCTGAAAAATTAAACAAATCACTGTAACAGTTAGTGAAATACTGAGCAATTTGATCCTTCTCTTCAATCCAATCAGAATTATCATCTTTAATTTCAACAATTTTATTCATGCTCCTTCGTCGAAGGGTAAAGATATGAAAGAAATTAGCTTTCTTGTCCCCACATTGCAACCACTGAATTCAAGAATTTTGAGCCCAATATTCCTTCTCTTGTTGCCATAATTTATTAATCTTGGATTCTAAATCCTTTACTAGCTTAGTCACTTCTACAATCCTATCACCTTGCATCAACTGTTGGAGTTGCTTCATCATCTTGTCGATTTCTACTTTACAGTTTTTAAATTCTTTCTTGCTCCAATCAACAAGGACTTCTCCAAGGTCATCCTGGTTCTGAATATATTCTTCAATACAATCTTACTTACCTTGTCCTTTCTGTTCCAATTTGACTTAATCAGAGGCATCAGATTATGGTGTGAAGACCAACTTATATCAAAGTTGAATCTTGGAGGAGTCTTTCGATCCTTGTACTCAAATTGAACCAGAAGAGGGCAGTGATCTGAACCAATTAGGTCTAGAACCTGACATTGACCGTTTGGGGAGGCCATTTTCCAATTTTCACTCACCATTGTCGTATCTAGTTTTTCTTTTATCAGTGCTTCCTCTTCGCTGTTGTTAGCCCAAGTGAATCTATACCCTTTTGTTTCCAATCCCACCATTGAATTCTTAAAGACAAAATCCCGAAAATTTTCGAAGTCTTTAACTCCAACATCCCGACCGCCATCTTTATCTCCATGAAATAACAAATCACTGAAATCACCAGTTACCAACCATGGTTCTACCAATTGAGATCTAATCATATTTAGAGATTGCCACCAACTTCGTCTGTGGCTTCTTTAAGGAGGGCCATATACGAAAGAAATTTGACCAAAATTAAACCCCAAATTACCGACCTTGGGAAGATGAATGAGGCTTTTATGCAGAATCTCAAATATGAATGATACTCCTTCCTTCCACCATAACGATAATTGACCAGAAAAACCTAGAGGCTCTACTAGATTTGAGTGTTCAAACCTTAATCTCCTTCAAATCCTATCCAGTTTCTCTTTCTTCATGCTCGTTTATGACAAGAGCACAATTAATGGATTATACTTCCGGTAGAGGTATCTTAGGTAACGAACTGTGAAGGTACCCCCCGAAGCCTGACAGTTTCATGCTAGGCAAATCATGTGTCACCAGTGGTTGTGTACGGCCAGCACCATGCCTTCTTTCAGCAAGATCATCATCTGCAGTTCCAAAAGCCTTGGGCACATCCCCTTGTAACACTGTTGATTCGTGAATAATCACGGGTTATGCCGTAGAATGGATTCTTTGTTTTGGGGAGGAATCTTGCAATTTCCTCTCTAGTAATCTCTTTTTGCTTTATTCTTTCTTTTTCTGCTACACACTTGTCTTTGGCCTTCTGAGGGGAATCATCAAAGTGAATTTTCTGCATCTTAGTCGACGGTGAGGGGAATTCTCTTTCAGCCGTTCTTTTCATACTGATATCATCAAGCCTGGCTTCAATATTCCCAATTACTTGGTTTCCTTGAAATGGAACAATTGCAATCTGTGGGCCTCTTGCTTCATCCTTTGGTGATTCCACAAGATATGGGCTTAAGAGGGACACGAGCCCATGAGTTAATGATGTTATTTGGGCAAAAGGAATCGGGTTTTTGGAATCATAAGTTTTATGGCTTTTTGTGGAGAACCAAAAGATTTAAGCTATTAAGAGTATGGGAAAAGGAAGAAACAGATAAGTGCGGTTCGAATTCTGAAAACTTACCAATCTCATTTATAGAAACCACACGTGCAGAGTGGCCTACCAAATTATTTTCCGCAAAAGCATATAAGGAAAAATTTGAATTCATTAAAACTTTCTCATTTTCCAATGGTTAAATGACTCAATACACGTATATTTGGTCTATGTAACTATCTCATGATAGGTTGCTCTAGCATCTTGGTCTTCAACAATGTGTTTATGATATTGATTTGTATATTCATACATGATCATTAATCAAGATTATACTAATCTTAATTTATTATTATTCCCACATTAATGATCAACCAAGAACATTTAGAATAAAAATATAATAATTCATGGATCATATTATAAAAAAAAACATGCAAACAATATAATAGATATGATAAAATTTTTTTAATAAAGAAAATATCTACATCCAAATGATTGGCTTATGGTGCAATCCTAACATTCTTCCACTTCCACTTACACTAGAGTGGCCTGCCAAATTATTTTCCATAAAAAGCATCGAGGAAAAATTTGAATTCATTAAAACTTCCTTATTTCCCGATAGTTGACCAAAGTTTCCCGCCCTCACCCTCGTCTTCTCATTGATTGGGGTTGTAAGACTTCGAGAACGAGAAGATAAAGAATCATGAATTCTACTCGGATTCATAGTAGGGTTTTGTGCCGCCATGACTGTTTCATCTTGCTCTTCCCATAGAGTCACTCCATCTACCGCCATAACTTCTCCTAAGTTTCTAACTAGATTCACACACATATTATCATCATATGCATATTGCGTAACAGTAACTTGATTATTTAAACAAAAACAATTCTCATGACCATTGAAACCACAATTATAACAGAATGTGCCTAACTTTTGGTACTTTAACTTGATCCATATATTTGGTAAATCCTGCTCCTATCGGGTAACCCAGAACCCAGGCATGAAAGGCTTCAAAATATCTACTTCAATACGGACCCTAAGGTAGCTTCTCAGGATCGATCCATTTTTTGTAGGTTCTACATATGCCAGGACTTTTCTGACTTTCTATCCCAAGATTAAAATATTACTACTTTCTATGCCTTTAATAGGAATTCTATGGAATTGCACCCAAAAATCGCAGCCTTGAATGTTCACTTTTCAGGCAACGGATTTCGGGTGCCATGGTTTCAGGATAAAAAGATTCTTCTGTATGGTACAGGGGTTGTCTAACATAATACGCTGTAAAAATCCTTCTTCATTAAAAATGAATAAGATTATCTCCTGCATACATCATGCCAAAATCCTTCTCCGTAAGATGCCACACCCGTTCAAAAAGAGAAAACGAGTTACTCTTGTTGTATGTCTTGGTTGAAAATATCTTCCCCCAAACCATAAACTCACAACTGCACTATTGCTGCTTCTCGCAACCTGCCAATTCAATCTTAATGGGGGATCCACTATGGTTCTGAGAGATCTTCAAACGTGACTTTAAGGAAGAGAGAGGGAGTAGTAAGATGAACAAGGGACAACAAGCAGTAAGAAGGGTTAGCAAACTCACACTGGCGGTGAGGGTTTAGACTCTCATGTAGAGAGGATGTGGTCTCTCATGAAAGAGAGGCTTTTTTAATAAATATCCCTTGTATCAAGGAATTTATTTTATTCGTTTTTTTCATTTCATTGTACATATTAGGTGAATAATAATATCCCAAATGTATTATGTATATTAGGCTTGAAGCCTATATTAACCCATACACCATGTAATTTATTTGAACAAATCAAATAAGAATGGAATTAATGTTGTTTAAGAATGATATCTCGAATTTGAGGTAGTGTAAATGTAAAAAATGAATTTGGGAGAATTTTCCCCATCTAGGACCTCACATGGCTCAATTTGAATTAGTGATTAAATACCTAATGGTTTTATCCTTAAAAAAACAAAAAAGAATGGCATTAGTCCAATTCAAGAGAGCATGGAATCTTGCTTTCTGGCAAGAGCATCTTGCTTTGACTTGTCAAATCATGAGATGGAAGTTATAATCTAAATGAGAATGGAATTATAATTTCTTTATAATTTTCTCCACTTTTTTCTGTTCTATTTCTCAGGCTAACATACGCTTTATGTTTATGGGATCTTCATATGACAAAAGATAAATAAGATTTTGGCGTCTTGGGGAAAAGATATGATCAAATAGAGTTGGTTCAAAAAGTCCTTGTCACTCTCTAAACCCAGATTGGGTCAATTCAAGAAGGAAGAAATCCGAATAACATTTCCTTCGTGTTCATTCCTCAACAACCCCTCGGACAATTTCTTTAGTTACTCTACGTTAGCCTGCTTCTGATTTACGAATTCATGTAACGGAAGATTAAAAAAATTTCATATCAAACACATTAAACATGCTTCTTATTTTATAACTATACAATATATATATATACACATTCCAATACTAATTTATGAATTTATCTAACAGCGCCTTAAAAAAAAATGAAGTACGTACGTCCATTATGATGCGTATAATTTGTATCATTAAGATCAGCCTATAACTATAAGTAAAATTCGTAACTTAAATAGTTTGTACATATTTTATAAATATCTTTCTTTATTTGTAACAAATTCACATTGTCAAGTTATATTGCAAAAACTAAGAGACCCTAACCAAGTGCTTGGATGGGAGGAAGAGAGAGAGAGAGAGAGAGAGAGAAAAGCAGGGGGATTATATGCATGAGGGAAAATTCAAAATTGCAATTTCCCCATGTTGATATGGGAAAAAAAATGGGAGAGAGAGAAAATTGAAAAGAAAATAATAGCATGTGAGTTTCACACATTTTTTTCTCTCTAAAAATGAAGAGATTTTAGAAAGAAAATTCTCTTTTTAAAATTATCCACCATTTATAATTTTTTAAATAAAAATTAAAATTGAATAAAATAATTATAAATTAAAATTAAAAATATATTTTATTTTCATTGAATAATATATTATGGAAATCATATAAATAACATGTTACAATAATAAATTTTATTTAAAATAAAATTTGGAATATTTGCCACATTTAGCTTTTGTATAATTTGGAATATTTGTTCCGTGTGATTCTGTCATTGTAATTGATTGTCACTGTAATTGTAACGATAAGATATAAAGAGTTTTTTGAGCCGTTTATAATAAAATAAATAAATAATTTATCCAAATATAATGTGTCAGAAAATATTTACTATAATATACTCACTCCGTTACGCTATATATTGTATTATTTTGAGAAATTTATGTTTCAAAATATAGTGCATTGCACATATTATATTATATTTTTTTATTGTCTTTCCAGTATTATCTTTAATAAGTAAGCTTATATATTCTATGGTTACCAATACATTTAATAAAAATTCTTGAATGGTTTGGTCCAATCATAAATGAATCAAGGAAAATTTTCTCCAAAAGCTTCACTCATTACAATTGCCAATAACCTATGAGAACTCAAAAAAAAAAAGAGTAAATGACTGCAATTTATTAATATATAAAATATTATTAAATAAACGTAATTTGAGAAATAATAAAAAAAATTTTTGATTACTAATAATTATCTTAATTTATATGTGGTAATTAAAAATACATCATAAACAGAAACCGATGAAATAACAATGAAAGTTGGAGTGAACCTATTCGCTTGATCTTTATGTCCTTTTCTATTTTTTTACGTTATCTTGTTACATAGAAGTCGAATTACTGGAATTCCGCTTCTGTGCTCCTGCCACCCAAACAAAATCCAAAAAACCCCGTTCTCCTCCCCCTTTTTCCCCCAAAACCCCCCCACCCCCCTTCCTTATGTATATCATATTTATAAAATAAAATAAAATATATTTTAATTAAAATATATTTTATTTATATAAATAATATATTATATATTCATTAAAATAAAATTCGATAATAAATTTTTATTTTATAGATATACATATATTTTGAAATATTTGTACTTATCAAATTCATAAAATATATATTATAAATTACTTAAAATAGATCAATATATGTCTTTTAAATATATTATGATATTGGTGTAGTTGTTTAAATAAAAATATAAAATTAAGTACATCTAGAATTTTAAAAATAGGTTGCTTAAAATATTTTATATCTTTTAGCAATGTTTCGAGTTTTTTAGTTGGTGTAAATAGTGCTTATAAGAATAATTAAAATGTGGGATTTTACATCTACACGGCAGCTGCAGATAATCTTGGTCAGATTGGTTGTGTAGTCGAAGTCATTTCTCTCATGAAAGGTGCACTCCAAGTCATGATTCACTGTGCACCACGTGTATGGGGATGGTAAAGAGTAAAGACTAAACAAGAGGGTGTATTGAATGGGACTAACTTTTTCTCCCTTAAATGAAATTGTGTGTAGTTCAAGTTCATAAAAAAAAAAAACAAATTTTTTTATACTACACCGGTTTTAAAATATAAAGAAGAAATTCAGAGAAGGAGTTTTCAAAATATAAATTATTTTATGAAAGTTAGTAAATATTTAATATTTTTTAATTATTTCTATTTATGATAGCATTTAATTATAACGGAAGAGTAAAAAAACATGATGGAAAGAAAATAATCCATTTATATTTCTATTAAATAAAATTAATTATAGAAAATTTTGAAATTTTTGAAAAAAAATCAAGGTTTCGTTGATAGGTGTTTTTTTTATAGATGTGATGTAGATAAATATAAGTATTTCGAGATTTGAGGATGCCAGTAATAAATGTATAAGTATAAAAAAACTTTATTGTTAAGTATAAAATCACACTCCATGATTTTATACTCAACAATGAAATTTTTTATATTCGGTTTTTAAGATTTTATACAAATGGAATTTGAGTGTAATTTTTTATGATTTTACACTAGGTAATTTAACACAAGAGCACTGATGAACTAATTTCCATTGGTAGTCGACTAGTTAGTCATCCTACATTAAATGTTCCAATTATACATGCAAATATACCACGTGGAGTTACAAATGTACACACTAATGTGATTCACATGCGCACTAGTTAACCAGTATGTTAACCAATTGCCGTTCGTGGTCGACTAGTTAACCCTCCTTCTTGAAATCATCCAATTAAACTTGCAAACATACCATATAGAGTTGCAAATACATTAGGTAATTTAACACATGAGCATTGGTCCACCATTTTCCTTTGGTGGTTGACCAGTTATCCATTAACCATCATATATCAAATCTCCCAATTAGACTTACAAATATACCATTTGGAGTTACAAATGCATACAATAATGTGATTCTCATGTGGCTACAAATCAATTGTAGTGGAAAAAATAGGAAATTTATGTGAAAATGAAGGGAGATATTGAGAGAAATGAATTACCTAGTATGAATCAAAATGTTGAGGCGATAGAATCGAGAGGTATGAATCATAGCCGCGAAAGGGGAAAGAAGAAAAAAAATGAAGAAAATAGCTAATCTGAAACAAATGCTTTGCTTGGTTGACATGCACTGATCTAACCCATTGCTGAGTGGTCATGATAAATATGGGGGTGTTTATCAAAATCAAAGAGGGAGAATCCATTAAAGTCTTTTGTGGTGGCAACAGGACCTTTGTCGACAAAGAACTCAAAGGTTTTCCATCTTGAAGCTGAGGGTGAATATCTGGAACACCTCAGGTTGCTGCTCGCCTCCGACAAACATGAAAAAATATACTGGAGATCTTAAATCGAAAGAGTTATCTATCAATGACATGCTCTATCCAGAGGGGAGAGAGGACACGTGAATTAGAAAGAAGGGTAGTTTCATCATTTTGTCACTAAAATTTAATTCCAATTTACAACCCTAGTAGTTAATTGGAATTAGGGTAAATTATGTAATCAAACTGGAATTAATTTCATTCCTTAGTATTTATTTAGAATTTTCCCTTATGTTAATTTTCTTGTTTTGAGATTCATACCTCTGTCCAATAAGTCAAATTATTATTTTTTATTTAGTGAAGCTAGCTTATGTATAAGAGAGCCAACAATTTTATTTTAAAAATATATACCAAATATATTTTTTACTGAAATAAAAATATAATTAAAAGATACATTTATCTTTTAAGTAAAATATATTTTTTTTGTGATAAAAAATTTAAATGAGTTAAGTTGTGAGACCACGACAAACTTTACATTGGTAGTGAGATTTAAACCCCACACCCTAGTAAAGTACAAGTTGTATGTTTACCAACTAGACCAATATTTGTTGGTAAAAAAAACTAAGCAATCTACTTTTACCTTGCGCTTAGCTAAGAAGAGAAAATGTGGGAGAAAAAATGGAGAGAAGAGAAAAGTGGGGGAGAGTGATTTTCTCTCCATATACTTGACTAAATAGAAGAAAACAGGAAGGAGAGTAAAGTGACTAATTTTAAATTAATAATAATGCCCTTATTATTTTTAAGAAAATATTTATATATAATAAAACTTGTTATTCTATAATTTTCATATTATATTAATATATGAAATTAAAATATAATTTTTATTTTAATCTTAATTTAAAATTATTTTATCCAATCTTAATTTTTTTAATTTTCAAAATTATTTTTTATGTACTGATTTTAAAATTTTTAAAATAATGCTAAAATTTAAAATATATAATATATTAATATTTAAATCTAAAAAAATATGCATTTTCCCCATAGTAAAAAAATTGGTGGGATAATATTGGAAAAAAAAGCTTTCTTTTCAAAATCTTTTCATTTTGGGAGAGAAAAACTGAGAGAAAAATATGTGGAACCCATGTATTATTTTTCCCCAGTTTTCACTCCCTCTCAATTTTTTCTTCTTAGCCAAGCAGGAGAAAATATAGTTTTCTCTCCAATTTTCCTCCATACTTTTTTCTTCCTCTTTTTTTCTCTCTAACCAAGCAAAGGGTTAAAATTGTAGATGTACTTAATTTTAAATTTTTATTTAGGCAACTACATTAATATCATAATATATTTAAAATATACATATTGATATATTTTAAGTAATTTATAATATATATTTTATGAATATGATATTTATTTTATTTTATTTATTTTGATAAGTACAAATATTATAAAAAATATGTACACATATAAAATTAAAATTTATTATCAAATTTTATTTTAATGAACATATAATATATTATTTATATAAACGAAATATATTTTAATTAAAATAAATATATCATATTATTTTATATAAAAATATAAATATGATATACATGATGAGGAAGGGGGGTCGGGGGCATTAGGGGAAAGGGGAATGGGATTTTTGGGGGTGTTGGCCCCTTGAGGGAAAAACTACCTACTTCTGATAATGCTTTTCTTTTTAAACAAATTCAACATAGAAGCTGAATTCTAATAATTCCACTTCTATGTAACAAGATAAAATAAAAAATAGAAAAGGACATAAAGATGAAGTGAATAGGTGCACTTCAACTTTTGTTATATTGTGATAAATATTTTCTAACACATTATATTTTGGTAAATTGTTTTTTTATTAAAAATGGGTCAAAAAATGTCATGGCCCAATTTTCCAAGTCATGACCAGCATATAAATTAAGTCATCTTAATCTCATATAGCTTAACAAACCTGAAAATTTAACTAAACTAAACTTGAATGCAATACAATTGTTTTTAGAAAAAAATCCCAATTTCTTTATATACACATTAATCATTACATGATCTACCAAATAAAATAAAACAACTCTCTTGATCCACCCACATTCCCAAACTAGTTGTCGTGATCTTGAAGTCTGAACATATAGCCACTGACTAAGTATTACCCAGATACATCTTAGAGTATGCAATCACATTGTCTTCAATCTACTACTAGATAATCCAAGAAGAGCATAAGTAACAAAATGAGCAAAAGGGGGAACAAGGCACATGTTAGAGTTTTTTGCAAACTGAATGCAAGAAAAACATTATCAAGATATAAACTTTCCAAGTAACCACCAGTTAGAGAAGTAGTCAAAGGTGATGCCGTGGACAATGGAGTCCAAGCCCAAGTGCTAGAGTCCAAGTCCAAGCCTCAATCCAATAGATAGATACTTCTTGTATCTTCTTTTATCTTCCTCTTATCTTCTCTTGATTGTTATTTCAGACTTGCAAATATTCTATGTATCAGTAGTTGCAGGATTTTCGTGGTTTCTGATATGCTGTATGTACTATAAGAACACGAGCTAGTAACCCTTGCAAAGATATAGTAATACATAATACTCTTCAAATTCTTTTACCCTTTAATATCTTAATCTTGGTATCAGACGGTGCTGGTAAACACCATGGAGTCATCTCTCAACAGTGCTGCTAATTCTGGTGGTTCATCCTCCTCTCAAAATTCAATCACTGCTCTCACAAAGGCTCTTACACCCGGTGGTTCTTCTTGCTCTATCAAGTTGGATAGAAGCAATTATTTACTGTGGCAAAGTATTGTACTTCCTCTTGTCAAAGGATGTTCCATAGATGGCTTTTTATTTGGGACTACACAGTGTCCACAGGAATATATTTTTAATAGAGAAGATGTTGTGCCAAATGCTTAGTACCCTAGAGATAACGTAAAATACGCTTGACACCTTGCCAAATCCTGATTTTGCAAATTGGAATTCAAATAACCAACTATTGTTGGGTTGGTTGTACAGCACCATGACTCTAGAGATAACGACGCAAATCCTCAACTGCAGTACTTCCAAAGACTTGTGGGAGATTGCTCAAAATCTTGCAGGTGCACAATCAAAGGCTCATGTGACTCTCCTTCACAATAAGCTGCAACAAACAAGAAAAGGAATGATGAAGATGGATGATTATTTAAACAAAAGGAAATCTATTTCTAATTAATTGTTTCTTGCAAGAAAATCGATTTCTATGAATGATTTAACCACTTAAGTGCTTGCAGGTCATGATAGTGACTACAATCCAATTGTCTATTCTCTTACCCAAAAAGATGATGTTTCTTGGGTAGAATTGCAAGCAAAGCTACTCACATATGAAGGTCAGCTTGAATAGTTGCAACAATTTAACCACCTGAGCATTGAACAACTTATTGCTAATTTTGCTCGAAGTAATATCAAATATGGTCAGTCTCGTTAACCTTCAAATCTGTTTCATGGTAGATTTGGACACAGAGGAGAATGAGGTATACAAGGATGTTGCAGAGTTGAATCCAACAATAGGCTTACTTGTCAACTCTATGGAAAGATTGGACATGTTGTTGCTAATTGTTATTACCACTTTGATCAATCCTACATGAATGGCTCAAATGACAGCAAAAGAATTCTTCTCTATCATATTATTCGGCCTTAGCTACTCCCAAAACTGTAAATGATCTAAGTTGGTACATTGACAGTGGGACCAACTCTCATGTGACAAATGGTTCAGTACCCCTTGAAAATCCTCTACAATATTCAGGTAATAAAGGTTTGACCATTGCTAAGGGTGAAGTTGTTCCAATCACACAAATTGGTCATTGCAAACTCCGTGGTAAAAATAGAAAGAATGTGTATCTCAATGATGCTTTGAATGTTCCTAGAATTTCAAAAAATTTACTTAGTCCATATAAACTCACTTTGGATAATGATGTCTTTTTGGAACTATACTCACATGTATGTTTTGTGAAGGACAAGAGAACAAAGGAAATTCTTTTACAAGGGATCCTTAAAGATGGAATGTATCAAGTTGAAACAAGTCATGGACCAGTTTGCTTTCCAGTTAAATTGGAGAATAATAAGCTTGAAGTTTGGTATTGTCATCTTAGTCATCCTACTGTTAGTGTCTTATTTAGAATTTTGAGTCTTTGCAATTTTAGAGTCAATAATTTGGAAAAACCTCCATTTTGTAAGGCTTGCCAGTTTGGAAAGATGCATAGTCTTCCTTTTAATAAATCAAATTCTCATGCTAATAGTCCTTTGGATCTTGTTCACATTGATGTTTGAAGGTCAGCTCCTATTTAGTCTATGAATGGATTTAAGTATTATGTTCATTTTTGTTGATGATTTTAGTAGATATACTTCGATCTATCCACTTAAAAATAAAAGCACTGTTAAGGGAGCTTTTATTCAGTTTAAAAATATGGTTGAAAATTTCTTTGATAAGAAAATTAAAATATTGCAGAGTGATTGGGGTGGTGAGTATTGGAGTTTGCAAGATTTAATTTCACAATCTGGGATTTTGTTTTGCCATTCTTGTCCATAAACATCAGAATAGAATGACTGTGCTAAGAGAAAACATAGGCATATTGTTGAACTCAGTCTAACCAGGCTAGCCCAAGGTAGCATGCCAATTCATTTTTTGTGGGAATCCTTTCAAACTGTAATACATCTTATTAACATTCTTCCTACTTCTATTCTTGCAAAACAATCACCATTTGAAGTTCTTTTTAATAAGTAGCCTAATTACAAAAATCTAAAGGTGCCTGAATGTACTTACTATCCATGTCTGAGACCGTATAATCAGCATAAATTTAAATTTCATACTTCTCAGTGTGTCTTTATTGGATATAGTGGTTAACATAAATGGTTCAAATGCCTTAATGCAAATGGTAGAATCTTTGTGTCACATCATGTAGTCTTCAATGAGTATGATTTCCTTTTGCCAAAGGATTTCTTCATAATTCTCAACCGGATATATTAGTAACTAGACATACACAAAACTTGGGCTTCTTTCTAGTATGCTTAAGCTCACCTAGTAACATTGGCGATGCGATGGCTTCTACTAAAAAATTCTTCAATTCAGATGCAACAAGTTCATGTTCAACACGTGGTGATTTCCAAAGCCCAACAACTACTCAAACGCCCAATTTTGCTAATGACACATCTACTAATATGGAATGTCATAACTTGGATACTTCACAAAGTCCATAATCCAATAATAAGTCCATTATTCCATCTAATCATGAAGCTATTGACCAACACACAAATTCAATACCTGAGCATCCTATGGTGACACGCTCCAAGGTTGGTACATTCAAACCAAAGTTTCCTTTTTTGGGCATAGTTTCTTATTCCTCCACTGCCGAGCCGTCCATTATTTTGAAAGCTTTGCATTCTCCTAACTGGAAAAGAGCCATTACATATGAGTATCATGCACTTATAAGAAACCAAACATGGGTCCTTGTTCCGCCACATCATAATCAAAAGGTTGTTAATTGTCGTTGGGTTTTCAAAATCAAATATCACGTAGATGGTACCATATCCAAGTATAAGGCTCGACTTGTAGCCAAAGGGTTTCAACAAGATGCAGGAGTGATTTTTGGAGCAATCTTTAGTCCTATAGCAAAAATACTACTATCAGGTTAGTCTTGACTATTGCAATTTCATTAAATTGGCCAGTCAAATAACTCGATATTAATAATGCTTTCTTGAATGGTTTTCTTTTTGGGAGAGTTTTTATGGCACAATCTAAGGTTTTATGGATCCTACTAGGCCTAATCATGTTTGTTTGCTTAGAAATGCCCTATATGGACTCAAACAAGCCCCTTAGAGCTTGGTTCGAGAGGTTAAAAGATGTTCTAGCAAAAGGGGGCTTTCTAAATATAGCAAGTGATAATTCACTCTTTGTCTCATTTCGACCAAATTTCAGCACTATGGTTCTTATTTATGTTGACGACATCTTGGTGGCTTGTAATAATGCTAAAAAAACTAAATTAGTTTACTATCAAACTAAATGTCATGTTTCCCTCAAAGATCTTGGTGATGTACATTACTTTTTGGGCTTTGAAGTTTGACGGGATAAGTCTGGTTTTTTTATGAGTCAAACCAAGTATGTCGAAGATTTACTAAAGAAATTTAGGATGTTCCATGCTTCTTCGTGCTCTACACCCATGACTACAGATAAAATTCTTACAATTAATGATGGAAAGATACTTTCAGATCCCACAAAATTTCATAAAGCAATTGGAAGTCTTCAATATTTAACCAATACGAGGCCAGATATCTCATATGTTGTTAATCATCTCAGCCAATTTCTTAGTACACCAACCTTAGTACATTGGCAAGATGTCAAGCGTATCTTACGTTATCTCAAGGGTACTATACATTTGGCTCTTCACATCAGACCATCAAAACACTTTAATATAACTGCTTATACAGATGCAAATTGAGCAGCATGTCCAAGTGATCGAAAATCAGTCTCAGGATATTGTGTGTTCTTAGAAACTACTTTGATTTCTTGGTCATCTAAGAAACAAAGTGTCATTGCACAGTCTAGTACAGAATCTGAGTATAGGGCATTAGCGAATGTTATAGCTAAGATAACATGGATCAAATCACTACTCATAGAGCTCAAGCTACCTGCAGTCCGTAATCCAATTATCTAGTGTGATAATATTAATGCAGCCACTTTGGCAGAAAATCTTGTGTTTCATGCTCACACAAAGCATATCAAGATTTATGTTCATTTTGTTCGAGACTTGGTGCTAGCAAAACAACTTTAAATTGGCTATGTTCCTTCATATTATCAGATAGCTTATTGTCTTACCAAAGCTCTTGGAAAATCTCGCTTTACTTATCTTCAAGACAAACTCGGAGTCCTTGAGGTGCCTGCTCGTTTAAGGGGGGTAGTTAGAGAAGCTGTCAAAGGTGATGTCGTGGATAATAGAGTCCAAGCCCAAGCGTTGGAGTCCAAGCCCAAGCCTTAGTCCAATAGATAGAAATTTCTTGTATCTTCTTATATCTTCCTCGTATCTTCTCTTGATTATTATTTCAAATTTGCAAATATTCTATGTAACAGTAGTTGCGTAATTTTCGTGGTTTCTCATATGTTATATGTATTATAAGAACATAAGCTTGTAACCTTTGCAAAGATATAGCAATACATAATACTCTTCAGATTCTTCTACCCTCTAATATCCCAATTTCCACCTCACTCATATCAAGATGTTTGTAAAAAGTGAAACAATACATAGATAAAAACTAATTCCATTAGAGTTCACATCATGCAACAAAATCATGCCATATCACATCACATCATGTCACGTCATAAATCATAGGGACCAAACTCAAGTACTCAACCTATCACACATATCAAAATTCATAGAGACCCATCTTAACCCACTACGCACCACAATGTACAAGGACCAAACTCAACTCGTTACTTATAACAAAATTCATGAGGACCCATCCCAACCCGCTACACACTGCAGTATATGAAAACCAAACTCAACCCATCATATATATATATATCAAAATTCATGAGGACTCATCGCAACCCCGTACACATCATAATGTACCAAGGCCAAACTCAACCTATCACAATATGCCTATCCATCACTAAAAAACCAATGTATCACAATATAACCATAACTACATCTCATCACACAAGCAATTTACCATAATACATCACGTCATTAGCTATCGTTGCACAAGTGATGCTTCACATATGTCATTATATCATTACACAAGCAATATAAATGTATACATCATCAATCATCACTATACAAACAATACATCACATTAAATTTGAAGAAATGACAACTTTCCAACCCAAAAACAATCAGCATACCACTCCAACCAAACATCAATTTCAGGACATTTGACAAGGAAAAATTAAATTAATTAGTTAAAAAATAATTAATTACTTTATTATTTATGTAATTAGTTGATTAAAATATTAATTAATTAATTAAGTGAAATTAAGTTATGATTATTAAATAACTAATTGAGTAAAGCAAATACTAAAATAATTGCATAATCAAATAATTCATTAAAATGATAAATAATTACATAAATAAAAACGTCAACAATGTCTTAGTTTTCATAAAAGTTAAATAAAAGAGTAAATTACACCACATTATTATACAATGTCTTAATTTTCATAAAAGTTAAATTAAGCATATGACTTCTCACATTATTCTCATGTCACAGGCTTTATCATTACAGTCTAACATATTTGCTTACTTTTTGAAACATAATTGCAACAAAAAAAAAATGATTTGTTTCCACCGGGATGCAAAAGCTGTAACCTTTTAAAACAAGAGTTAAGCATACAAAACAATCATAGAAAAAAAATAATAAATTTACTATTTATACACTCACCTATTTATGACCATAGTAGATATCCCTTCTTTTCCCTAACGTTCATGATTTAATCACAGAAATAAGAATCCCACAAACATAACCGTGTAAATCCGGTTGACAATAAATGAAAGCCTAAATTTCATTGCTTAAGGTTTCAAAACAAAAAAATTCCATCTTTTAAAGTTTCTGTTCGGTAAACCTTGATGAATAAAGTATCACAAAAATATATGATTTTGAGATGAGGTTGAAGAGGAAAATTTTAGAAAATAATGGTGTGAAGAAATGAGGCAAAACGGAATGACCTATCAGGAAAAAAATTGAGGAAGCATCATAGATATGAGCTGCGAACTCTCCACGCCGCGCACCGCCACATAGAAAAGTTCGGTGAGTGGTGGGAAAACCACTAACCTAAACCCTTGTAAAAATTATATATTAAGTCCCTATATATATATATTTTAAAATATTATATTAGGATAATTAAACTTAAAGTAAATAATCATCTTACAAAGTAAAATCCCATCATCCTAATATGTATATATATATATATATATTAAAATACCAGTAATTTAGTCTCTTTTTTATTAGTTATTTTTTTAAATTAATTTCTAATTAATTTTTTTTGTTTTTAGGAGTATATATTAATTTTATTTTAAATCCTTTCAACTAATAATTATTTTTTCTCATTTCAAATCTTACTATTTATATCTATCTTTAAATTTTTAATTTCAAATTATTATATTTTGAATTATTCTTTTTTTCTTCTCGGGGTATTAAAAAGACCTATCCATTGAGTAAGACAAGTCATGAGAATATGGTATTAATTTGCCAGCTTCTCTGTGCCTTTGTGGTTGTTTGCCACTTCTTAGACCATAAATGCACATGTTCAAATGCCGGTAGGCCAAAAAAACAAAGTACGGTATTAATTTTCTAAGTAATCTGCCGTCCTTCTTAGTGGGCATGCCAACTCTTTAATATCTCCTTTATAACTGGGTCCCAGAAAACAAAATTTTTTCTTGATAACCTCCCACAGTCTCACTTTCTTCCCATCTTTGAAAGTTAAAAATAAGTGAAATCAGTACTTCTTTTTTTGCTCTGATTTCTCTTATTTTTTGGGCCACATTTTTGCTCTGATTTCATATATAACTCATTTCCTACAAATATTTCTCGGTTATTAATATAAATAATTTTGCAGAATTAATGAAAGATTAAAGATTTGTTTCCAAATTTTTCCTTTATATAAATCTCTCTTTCATTACTTTACACTTTTTCTTAACTACTCATTTGAAATGGGGTTAGAATTTAATGAGTTTAAATAAAAATAATTTTGTTTTGGCCAAAAAAAAGGAAAATTTTGAAAAATTTTGAAAAATTTTGGTAAATTTTGAAAAATTTAAGACCATAAACTAATTTTAGCATTTTTTCTTGATCTATGTAAATTAGTTAAAACTTAAAAATGACTTAAACAAAGGATTTGAAAAAGTAAAATATATTAAACTACATGGTCGGTCATGTATTGCATGAATCTCCATGTATCAAGTTACACTATTAAATATTAAGGGCTTGTTTAGTACGTAAAACAAAATGAAATGAAAAAGAGAATTGAATAAAAAATAATTTATTAAATAAAAACATCAAATGTGCAATGCACAGGGAAAAATTAGTCAAGAGACATGTTAGATATTTTATATCTCAATTATCCTATAATGAAAAAAGAATTCTACTTTTTTTTTTTAATGAGTGCCAAAGGCATTCCCTTCAAAGTGTAAAAATTATAAAAGTGAGTTTTGTCTCTTTCAACCAAAGGCTATTAAATCGGTTAAGTCACTGATTCAAAATTCAATGGTCGAATCGGGGGCGGATTGACTATAAATAAATTGATATATTTTAAATAATATAAATGAAAAATATAAAAATATTTGTCTATAATTATAAAATTAACATTCAACTTACAATGAAAAGTAAATTTAATAATTTTTTAATTTTATATATCATATAGAAAATTAAAAATATTATTAATAAGTTTTATAACATAATATTAAAATCTAAACAAATTAATATTCATTTATAATTCTATTTTGAATTTAGTTAATTGATATTTTATTTTTATATTATTTGTTAAATAAATTTATCATTATTAATAATTAGGTATCATAATAATACTTATATAATGTAATAATATAGAAAAAAAACTTATATAAAAAATAATGCTATTTTATCTTAAAAATAAAAATAAAACTTTAAAAAATAATAAAAATAAAAATCAAATCAGTTCAGACTGGTTTTATACCAATTATTAACCGGTTCAATCAATTTTGTACTAGTTCGCACCGATTTTGAAATGTCCCGATCTTCATCTATAACTAAATCAAACTTGGTGTTGGTTCCCAGTCAGATTGATCGAATTAGCCGGTCTGATTTTTTCTTCTTTGCTTCCAACAAAATATTTTCAATACACAATAGATCAAACCTAAAACAATATAATTAAGAAACTTAGTTATTTACCAACTATATAAGTAGATTATTAGTAAAAAGATTTCTATTCTTTAGCAATAACTAAAAGAGAACCAAAAATTTGTGATAATAGATTTAATAGATATATAAAAAGTGTAAAAAAAAATGTATTAGAACAACTCAAATAAATTGATTTTGACGTGGAAAGAATTCTCAGCCATAAATATATATATATATTATTGCATAATTTTTTTCATATACTACCTAATAAATATTATAAAATTTATAATAAATTTTACTATTTACAAACTAGGACTCATTCTTAAAAATTTCAACGGATCTGTTTCACTCTTTTTATCCGTCTTTCCTTTTTTTTTTCCTCTCTATTGTGAGCTGATTTTTTCTTCTTCCCATTTTTGAATTTAAGTTATAATTATATTAGCGCACAAATTATTTTTGTTGAAATATATTTTATGAACTATTGAAATGTAATTAAAAAAATTAAAGTCCCATATTCGTCTTTTCGATCTTTTTAAAAAAAAAAAATTGGGTAAGATTCTTTATTGAGTGCTACGTTTCCTTATCTTCCGCTGATACATTCGTCTTATTCTCCTTAAAATTTATTTAAATTTAATAAATGAATTTTATTATTAGATATACTTTGTATGTCAACTTGTAAACCAACACATATAGTTTAAAGTTTTGCACCTCACATACGTCTTAGTTTAACACGGACAGTTAAGATAATAGCCTTTTATGTTCACCGTCTCCGAGTAAATGCATATTTAATCATGAAAATCGAATTTATATTTGAAATTATTTTTTCCAGTTAAATGCATGTAAGATTTTGGAACTCAGGGTGTCTCCTGCCAAATATCTGCAGCCATCCTTCTGCCACTAAATCTTAGCCATTCAATTAATCAATAGAGGAGTGGAGGCATTTAGAATATGGCTAATCTAATGGCTTTCATTTGGCAGGAGGATGGCAGCAAATATTTGGCAGGAGACACCCTGACTCCAAGATTTTGATATTGGTGATAACTAAGCGAAGCAAGAGAAAATGTCAGCGATCTGCATTAATTGACAAGTCTAACCCTACGCAAATTGTAAAATACCAAATAAGTCCACTCCGACCGGCGCTCTACCTACTCTTACAGTATTACTTGCCAGTTTATGACAACCAAATCTTAACGAAACCAGAAAGAGTCTCGTCACGCAAGATACTACGTGCTAACCGCAGCACCTGAACTCCACCTTCCTCTCTTCTCCCAGAAAATCCCACCCCCTACTTTCCTTCATTTTCCCAGTAACCAAACAAGAGATGGAAACTCTGCATGATGAATTCATTTTCCGTTCCAAACTTCCCGACATCTACATCCCATCCCACCTCCCATTGCACACTTACTGCTTCCAGAATTTGCCCCAATTCAAAGATCGTCCCTGCCTTATCAACGCCAACACCGGCGAGACCTTCACCTACGCCGATGTCGAACTCACCGCCCGAAAAGTAGCCTCCGGTCTCAACAACCTCGGCATCGAACAAGGCCACGTCATCATGCTTCTCCTCCAGAACTGTCCCCAATTCGTCTTCGCCTTCCTGGGAGCCTCCTGCCGTGGCGCCACCGTCACGACGGCCAACCCATTTTACACCCCAGCCGAGGTCGCCAAGCAAGCCACGGCTTCCCAAGCCAAGCTCATCATCACTCAAGCATCCTTCGTCGAGAAGGTTAAGGGTTTCGCGAGAGACAGTGGCGTTCAAGTGATGTGTATCGACGATAAGATTGAATTCCTACGTTTCTCGGATTTAACGGAGGCCGACGAGGGTGAGATCCCGCCGGTGAAGATATCCACAGACGACGTCGTTGCGCTGCCTTATTCTTCTGGTACCACAGGGCTTCCGAAGGGGGTTATGCTAACCCACGAGAGTCTAGTCACTAGTGTGGCTCAACAGGTTGACGGAGAGAACCCTAATCTGTATTTTCACAGGGAGGATGTGATCGCGTGCGTTTTGCCTCTGTTTCACATATATTCGCTGAACTCTGTGTTGCTGTGTGGGCTTCGAATCGGTGCTGCCATTTTGATCATACAGAAGTTTGAGATAGGGACGTTGCTTGAGCTGTTCCAGAAACACAGAGTGACCGTTGCGCCGTTTGTGCCACCCATCGTCTTGGCCATGGCAAAGTTCCCGGACCTGCAACGATACGACTTGTCGTCTATTAGGATGATCATGTCTGGTGCGGCTCCCATGGGAAAAGAACTCGAAGATGCTGTGAGGGCTAAGCTTCCCCATGCCACACTCGGACAGGTAATTAATTCATTTTAATTTGAATTTTATTGGTCATAATTCATTAATTTAATTAAATCCCGGTCTTGATACAATCATCATGTGACATAAACGAAAACTACGTGAAAATATTGGTTAAAATATTTATGCTAGCAATCATCTTAATTTAATATTCAATCAGATCAGAATTATAGAGTGATATAAGTCCTTCTGATGACTTTATCAAATAAATACCTCCTCCTATCTATATTATAAAATATTTTATATTAATTACATATATATTAAGAAAATTATTTTTTCAATTGAAATCAATATAAAAAATATTTATATTTTTTATTTTACTCTTATTAAATATCATATTTTATTATCATTGTAGGGTTATAAATGATGAGAGATAAAACATTAAAGGTAGGGGTAAAATGGAACAAAAATATGTAATGTTCTATATTTTAGATACAAAATTTTTCATACAAAATATCTTATAATATAGATTGAAAAAAATAAATTCGTCCTTTTGATGACACATCAAAGACTATTATATATCTTCTTTTCTCCATATAGTTACGATGCATTAATACTATTTATCTGACTAAATAGGATTCCATAATAGGTTTCGTGGTAAAATTTTAGGAGAATTTCAATTTTATTACGAAAGAAAAAAATTAAATAAAAATAAAAATATTCACAGGTTTGTAGACAGTACCAGTAAGAGTTTGGTTTTGTAACTTTCCATACAATTAAAAAGTCTAATTTGTCACATAATACTAATTGGGATGGTAAAGATGGAAATGGTAGAAATCAAGAGTTTAAACCATTTTGATGCGATTAAAAAAAATAAAACAAAATCTAATTTGTTCTATTAAACTAATTCATATCATTAGAATATGAGATAAAGTGCAAGTAAATGTTCAGAATTCTCAAACTATGTAATTTACAAAAGAGAAGTGTAATATTGCATTAAATATGGATAAATGAAATGACAAAAGTGCCCTGGGGACGACAAAAGCCTGAGATAAAGGGAAGGAATAAGTTAAGCGTGAAAGTGTAGGGATATGGGATGACGGAGGCAGGGCCAGTGCTATCAATGAGCTTAGCGTTTGCGAAAGAACCATATGAGATAAAATCAGGTGCGTGCGGGACCGTCGTAAGAAATGCGGAGATGAAGATCGTTGACCCCGACACCGGCGCATCCCTTGCCCGGAATCAAGCCGGTGAGATTTGCATTAGAGGCCATCAGATTATGAAAGGTATACGACACTCTTTTCCCTTTGACTCAACGGTTTTATTTTCTTCTTCAATTAATTCATTATTTTCTAATTCACTAAATATAAAATGATTCCATTTAACTCATTGATGATTACCAACTACTAAATGAAAATATTTTTGTCCTCATTTGAATATGCATATATTTGAATCGAAGAGCATATTCTTAGTTGTTCCTAATTTGGGACCACCTGTAAATAAATTTGTAGATTTGTAGGAACATGTATATATCATTATTAATGCTTGATAGCTGCATGTTTTTTTTTGTTTTCACCATCCGGTATTTGAAATCCTTTGCATCCGGTTAATCCAGATTCAGGGAGAATAGATGTTTGACACTGCATATTAGTCTCTCTATTTCTTATTATAAATTATATTTATTTACTTCATACATATCTAAAAAATTAATTAAAATCTTTATATTTTAAAAAATTACCATAATTTTTTAAAATTAATTTTATTAAATTATAATTTATCTTAATTACGTCTCTTAATTTATTTCAACAATAAATTTTTTAAGTATTTTTAATAAAAATAAAAATAAAAAATAAATATTAAATACTACATAGATTTCATAAAATAATTTATATTTCAAAATCTCAGCTCTCCAAAAATACATCTTAGAAAACAGAGAAAGTATATACTACATTGATCACAGTGTGGCTAAATTTTATTTAGAGGGGCATTTTCGCCCACTCAAATTTCTTTGTTTAATCATTGGCTTAGGTCCTTTTTGAAATTCACAAATTTTAAAAGTCTTTGACAAATCTTGAAATGTCTTTTCCCGATATTAATAATTGTCATTTTCACTACATAATAGCAAATTGTTTCTTGAATGCCATTCCGAATAATAGTGGCATCCAACTGTTGAACCGGAAGTAATTACTCCCCCATCCCATTTTATTTATATTTTAAGATTTCGATAAAAAAATAAATAAACAATAAATAATCTAATAAATGATGTAATTTTATTATATTGTTCCTAATTATTACTCATTTACTATTTATATTTTCTGCAATAACATACTATTAAATGTTTAAGAATATAATTAAAAATATAATTAATTCTTCATTGATTTTTTAAAATAATAAATAAAATAAAATATTTAAAATTTTCTAAGATGATACATAAAATGGGACAGAGGGAGTAGCTAGCAATCGTAAATGTACTTACTACTAGGAATTAAGTGTTGATTACGATAGATTATTGATAGAGATAATAAAGCAAGACATTAATTTAGAGGACATATATAAGGTGCTGACATAAGCAAGAATATAGTATTATAATATTAATAGTATCTGTGAGTCACGGTAATATATTCACGTAATGTTGCTTCCTGTATAATGATCTCTAGGTGGTGTTCATGGGTTAATTTTATCAAGTAATATTGAATGTCATTAGAATTGAACAAGACATTTAAGTTCTTAATTATGGGTTTATATAAACACACAAATTGCCCAAAAAGAGAGACCAAAATGGCGGGCGGGGATTATTTAGAGTAATACGTACAGCTGATGGAATGAGATATTCAGGTTACCTGAACGATCCGGAGGCAACAAAGAGAACAATAGACGAAAGAGGATGGCTGCACACAGGTGACATTGGATACATGGACGACGATGATGAGCTCTTCATCGTCGATCGCTTAAAGGAACTGATCAAATACAAAGGCTTCCAAGTGGCTCCTGCTGAGCTTGAGGCTCTTCTCATTTCTCATCCTTCCATTTCTGATGCTGCTGTTGTGCCGTACGTCCCTCCATCTTCCCTCCTTCAATTCCGTACCATTCTTAAATAATATCAGTCATGGTTGATTGGTTTCAGGATGAAAGACGAAGCTGCTGGAGAAGTTCCTGTCGCTTTTGTTGTAAGGTCGAATGGTTCGAGGGTCTCTGAGGATGAAATCAAACACTACATCTCAAAGCAGGTAGTATCTCATGCTGCTTCTTTTGTTTAAGAAAATATTAATTTATAATATATGAGAACTTCTGAGTAGATCCTTAAAATATTTGATAAACTAAGTTGATTATAGGTAAAAATAATAAAAATATATAAAGATGTTAAATATATTTTTTTTAGTGACATTTAAATTATGACCGAACCGCCGAAGAGTTAGGTACATGGGTGAAGCTTTAATTTCACTGGTGATTCATAAACTTCTGCCGACATTAATCACATAATGGACCGGAAGGAGTACTTTTTAGTAATTTCGTAAAAGAATCATACATTCTTAATTTATATTTAGCAAAATTTGGCTACTTTTTTGTGTCACAGGTTATATTTTACAAGAGAATCAATGGAGTTATTTTCGTAAACTCAATTCCGAAGGCTCCCTCTGGGAAGATATTACGCAAAGATCTAAGATCAAGGCTCGTAACAAGTTAGGTGGGTCTGTTAGCTCAAACCTAAGCCCTTGCAAGTATGGGGCCCAAATCAATTCCCAGCATATTTATAATTCCCGGCAAGGCACGTATTTTGACTTCAATTCTTGAATCGTCAACATAATTTTTGCAATGTGTTTTACAATAGATACCCTTTTTATGGGGGAAAAGGCTTGCACCGATAATTATGACTTGTGCACGATCGCACAATATCTAGTTCCTTTGGCAGCAAAATATTATATTTATACAGCGCTTTAAAAAAAGAAAACAGACAGTACAAACTTTGTGTAATTAATGTGTGAAGTCCAACATACACAAAACCAATGAGGTGGCCGAATTAGATACTTTCCTTATTTATCTATCTTATTTCTTCTTCTATCATTCTCTCATTGACTTCAGCATCAATTATATATCTATCTCATTTATCTATCTTAATGAAGAATAGGACCTTGTGAACAAAATTTTAAGAGGAAAATGGATTTAAAAGAACACAATAACCAACAGATGGTTGGGAGTAGCTAGAAAAGACACTTTCCCAAGGCAAAATTTGTCAATTTTTTTTTAATACGAGGCCACAGATTAACCGTGCAGATACAACAAGATTAGGTCATGTCATAAGTTAAGAAGTTTCTACACCCTAAAGGAGGAACATCAAAGATTAAAGTATCAAAACTATTATTTGAAACTTATTGAGTAAGCAATCAGCGCATCTATTTTCTTCTCTAAACATATGGTCGAAAGTGATTATCCAATCTCTCATAGCAAGATCCCTAATTCTACTGATGGTTTCCGAAAGAGGATGATTATGGGCGAATTCATGCTGAATGAGTGAAAGAGCTTCAAGAGAATCAGTGTAAATATTAACTTTGGAAAGGTTATTATTCCAACAAATGTTAAGTCCTTCAAAGATACCCAAGAGTTCCGCCGTAGTGCTAGAGTGATAACCAAGATATTTTGTGAAACCCTTGACATAATTTTCTTGACAATCACGTATGAGACCACCATAAGCAGCAGCGCCATTGGCTTTGACAGAACCATCGATGACGAGTTCTGTCAAAGCCATCTTCCTTGATATTTTTCCTATTCCACAGACAATCTTTTCATTCTAGATTGGAGGTTAAGATCATTGATGACTTCTTGGGTGCTTGTAAAGGCGATATCTCTGTCTTGGAATTCCTCTCCAGAGTAAATATTTCTACATCTTATTTTCCAAATATTCCAGCACACTTAAGCAAACAGTCTCTGCCAAGGAGTTCTTCTTGTGTACGGACTACCAGGATCATTTCTTGCATTCCAAATCAAATTTTGAAACTACAGAACCCCACTATTCATTTGCTTTTGTTTTAGGGTTCTTCCATTTCAAATTATATGGAAATAGAACCTTCGGGTAATGAATTCATTTTCCATCCCAAACTATCGGACATGTACATCCCAACCCACCTCCCATTGTACACTTACTGCTTCAAGAACTTGTTGCTAATTAGAGACCATCCCTGCCTAATTAGCGGGTTACACCAGTGAGACATTCACCTCTGTAGATGTTGAACTCACTATCCAAAAAGTCGCCTCCAGTCTTAACAGCCCGACATTGAACAAAGTCCATGCCAACATGCCCCTCCTCCTGTGCTGTCTTGAATTCATTTTCTCCTAATTCCTCGGAGTAGCCGTCAGTGTGCACCATCAAAATATTAGGAATATGTATACTTAAATCATTGGACTCCTCATATGTAGAATGATTGTCCTCATCGACTTATCCCCATATATCAAAGTATATGTTTGATATTAATTATAGTCCAGGAAAGCAAAAGAGAAATCTTAATTTTGAAGACCTATAATAAAATTAAAATACTATTGATTTTAATCAAATTACATTTGTTGTTGGACAATCGTAAATCATAAAACTAACACATGCATTTGGAACAAAATTGAAACTGAGACAAAACCCTTTTTGATGGAAAAGATACATGGTTTTTGTAAGAGATCATGGGAGAGAAATTTATGGGATTCTTCTTATTTATTGCACATTAAAGACTTAATAAATAATGCCATATTGAAAAGTATGGTGGTGTGTACTGTGCAGGTTACCTAAATGACCAGGCGTTAGCAAGACACGTGAAGAAGTTAGAAACCAACTAACTATTACTGTAAGATATAGTAAATTAGTGTATATATAATTAGATATTAACTAATTGATAGATTTAGGATCACGAGATACAATAACAGTAGATAGATTTAGTTGTACTACTCATGTATATATTTTGTACTCAATGAGAATAAAAATATGAATTAGTTTTTCCCTAAAGCCTACATAGTATCAGAGCGTTCTATTCTGTATCGAAGTATTTCGCATCTGAACTTTTGAAACCCAAATCCTCCGTCACTATGTCAAACAAAACAGCCACCAATAATCCTCAACCTATCATTATGAGTCAGGATAATACTCGTTTTCCCATCACGATCATCCTTGATGAAACCAACTATCTCCTATGGTCCTAACTCATGGAAATACGAATCACCGCACGCAACAAAGCTGGATATTTGAGTGGAGCTATGAAGAAACAAAATGAAGGAGACCTTGAGTTGGCTACTTGGATCACTGATAACCAGAAAGTTCAAATCGTAGTCTCAATGGCTGCAAATAGAGACTGGACCCTTCAACAATTAGACCTAAATAATGCTTTTTTGAATGGGGAGTTAGAAGAAGAAGTATACATGGACATCTCAATAGGAGTTAAGTACTCAGGAGTACATAAAGATAAAGTATGCAGACTACGGAAATCACTTTATGGGCTGAAACAATCACCACGAGCTTGGTTCGGCAAACTTACAGTCACAATAAAGGAGTTTAGTTATAAGCAGAGTAATGCTGATCACACGCTATTCATAAAAAGGACAAAAGGAAAAGTTACGATAATGCTTATCTATGTAGATGACATGATCATCACTGGAAGTGATCAACAGGAAATTGATGACTTGAAGAAACAATTGACAATGATATTCAAGATAACGGATCTTGGGGAACTCAACTACTTCCTTGGGATAGAAGTCGCCAGAACAAAACACGGAATTGCACTCACACAGAGAAAGTATACGTTGGACCTACTTGTAGAAACAGGTTTGATCGAGTGTAAACTAGCAGAGACACCAATTGAGTTGAATCGCAAACTGGGAATTTATGCAGATCAGACTTCAACAAATAGGGGGAGGTATCAATGTTTAATTGGGAGACTAAATTGCCTCACACATACACAACCAGACTTAGCATATGATGTAAGTGTCTTAAACCAGTTTATGCATGCTCCCAATGAGGATCATTTACATGCTGTTATACGAGTTTTGAGGTACTTGAAAGGCACACCTGGATGAGGATTATTTTTTGCAAAGAATGGAAATATCAAGATTCAAGGATATTCAGACTCAGATTGGGCAAGTGATCAAACTACTAGAAGATCTACTACTGGCTATCTAACGATGGTAGGTGGTAACCTGGTAACTTGGAAGAGGAAAAAAAATAAGGTGGTGGCTTGATCAAGTGCGGAAACGGAATTTAACAACATGGCACATGCTCTGTGTGAGTTACTGTGGATAAGACGAGTGTTTAGAGACTTAGGGATTGAAGTTAGACTACCTATGAATTTACACTGTGATAATAAGGCAGCAATTGAGATAGCGAAGAATCCTCTTCAACATGATTGTACGAAGCATGTGGAAATTGTTAAATCAAGAGTTTTGATGATTTCAAGCTAACCTTCAAGAGCTTGGAATAAAAATATTAAAGGTGCACAAAAGGTTTCAAGTGAAGAAATTCTAGATAAATATATATAAGAATAGATGTAGGATATTTATTAATGTTTTGATTTGAGTAAAAGACTTTGATTTGGCAAAAAGATGTTTTAAAACTTTGATTCTATATTAAATCATGGAATATTTGAAAAACACCCATCAACAGATGAAGTTTGAAAGGTTTATACTGGTCTGTTATCTTGGAAATTCGCACTTTGACCTTGGAAATTCGAATTTCATGTTGAAAATGAACAAGTTTGAAAAGATACTTCTCTGACAGATGAATTTTGACTTGAGAAAATTTGAATTTTGATAAGTGTCTGAAAGGAGCTTTCAGTAACAGATGAGCTTTGGATTTTGAAAATTCGAATTTCATACAAAATGTAACTTATGAAAACTAAAGAAATTTGTCTGAAATTATGTCAAAGTTCATCTGAAACTAAGTTTAGATTGAGCTTCAAAATTGCTCATTGACAGACGAACTTTGAACATGAAAATTTGAATTTCAGAAACAAAACTTATGAGTCTGATATATTGATATGTTGGCATACGAATGACAATATTTGTAAATTCGAATTTTGAAGTAAGTCTGAAAAGAGGTATCTCTGACAAATGAACTTTACCCTTTGAAAATTCGAATTTCGAATTAGATGAACTACTGTGCCTTATAAACCAGCTACGGACAGACGAATTTTGAGATTCCAAAATTTGAATTTTAAAGGCACTGTAGCAAATTGAAAATACTCTTCACACTTAACAGAACATTTTCAAACATGAAAATTCGTATATCACAATATAGAAATATTTTCCAAAGATCAAAATTTGAATTTTACTTCATGACAGACGAACTTCGGATATTTAACGTTGAAGTCTTTAGCCTTCGATTTCTGCAAAATTTGTCTGTTGACCAATTGAAATTCAAATTTCAGAATGTCAGAAGCATTAAATGCGGTTGGTTAACGGATAGTTTTTTAGAGTAACCGTTGGATAACTTCTCTAACGGATAGATTTTGTCTCTAACATATAGTTGAGACCTAAAACTATAAATATAACATCATTTGAAGTTGTGGGTAACGATTTTAATTTTATATATACTAAAACTCTGTCAAATCATTTACTAAAAGTCTCTTACTCTCTCACTTCAATATTTGTACTCCAACTTTCATATTCACTCTGTTTAAGAGAGTTTGTTCATTGTGAACAATCTTATCTTCATCTGAAAGAAATATTTTCTTGTGAGAGGATATCACAAGAGATTGGGGAAGTATTTAGTAAGAGTGCATAGAGTGAAAGAGTGAGCTCTAGAAATAGAGCATCATCTTTGTACTGAGACATTTGCAAGAAACCTACTGAATTCTTGCAGAATAGTAGAAAATCTCAAGTGGTGACTTGAGGACTAGATGTAGGTCAAGTGGAGAGACCGAACCAGGATAAATATCTGAGTCTTCTCTTTCCTACTGCTACTTTTACAGTTTATTCATTTATACTCTATTTTACCATCATACTTTACTTTCTTCACCTTCTTGACATTTTACAAAAAATTTTCAAACTTCCTAATTCACCCCCCTCTTGGAAAGTCAGCTTATCTAACAGAAATTGATAGGCATTTTCTTAGAGAAAAGTTGGACAATAATATCATTCAGTTTCCCTATGTACAGTCAAGGCATCAACTGGCGTACCTCCTAACAAAACCAATTCCCACGAAGAACTTCCAAGACACACTGGACAAGTTGGGTGTGAAAGATATCTATCCACCAATATGAGGGAGAGTGTAAGCGAGACATGAGGAGGAGTTAGAAATCAACTAACTATTACTGTAAAATATAGTAAATTAGTGTATGTATGATCAGATATTAACTAATTGATAGATTTAAGATCACGAGATATGATAACAGTAGATATATTCAGTTGTACTACTCATGTATATATTCTGCACTCGATGAGAATAAAAATATGAATTAGTTTTTTCCTAAAGCCTACAAGAGGCAACGAAGAGAACAATAGATGATGATGACGGGCTCTTCATCCTTTTTTAAAAACTTGAAGTGGTATTAAGTACATATCTTTTTTTTTAACCAAAAAAAAGGGCATTTCTTCTCCTCTAAAGACTTGAAGAAACAGGCTATAATGATCTTGCGTCTTGGAGAGATTATATATATATAAAGAAAAATGTCTGTATAATTTAATAAAATTCAAAAGAAATATGTATATTTTACTTAGAAAACTTGGGATTTTGGTTTTTATTCTGCAAGTGAAGTTTGGCCCTTTTATGTGACAGGTTATGCTGTAAAAGACGAGAATCAAAAGGGTCTTCTTCGCGGGCTCTATTCCAAGGACACTCTCTGGCAACATTCTGCTCAAAGACCTCACATAACGCTTGCAAGTGAGTGAGGCCTTTTAGGCCCAATATGATAGAGGCCCAACTTAATTGGCCCAGGATAATTTTAATTTAATCTTCTACGGCCTTTGTTTTTCTCACTGTTAATAATGGGACTAAGAATAACGCCGGAGAACAAGTATAGATTTTATCTTTAGCCAAACAACAAGTATATATAGATTATATTTAGGGACAAAGGACATTTTGTCCTTAAAATTTCGCTCAATTTTTATATTAGTTCATGTGGTTTCACTATTGGTGTTTTCAATTGGATTCCATGATGTATGGTTGGGACTAGGGAATGATGTTTGGCCCAAATCTTTCCATTGGAATCGTGGAACGATTCATCTCCATCAGACCAAACTATTCCACCTCCCCATTCCCTCTTCCTTTCTTTTCATTTCCCTTTTCATTGCCCCTACTTTCCTATTACTGACTTATTCTCATATATCTTCAATTAATCCTTATCAATCCCCAATTTTGACCCAGGGACAAAATCGATATTTTTTAGCGCATTTTAATTAAAGTTTCATACCTTAATACCTGTTAAGAATTTTGCATTTATAGGTCTATTTTTTGAATTAACTTCCTATTGCACTATTTAAGCGGAAAAAGTGATTTAATTTTGATTATATGAAAAGGAGAAGTTATTTTGGATTTAGTTATAATCATAATAAAACACTTTTTACCTGAAAAGGGATTTTGAGTTATTTAAAATAGCTCCTCAAAATAATAAAATAATATGCTTTTTTAAGCTTCTCATTAATTTTAAAAACTAAAATAACATCCTAAAAATTTTAAAAAGTACTTTCTCTTTTTTTCAAAATAAGTGATTTTTTATTTAAAAAACTTAAATAAACAAATCCAAAATTTAATAATATCAAATGTGACTCACCTAGCCCGCATGAGTTTTGAATCCATCTGGGAAATGGGAAGAGCACATTCAGTGCTCATCAACTATGTGCAACCAACTTTTATTGACTGCAAGATCTCCTTTTAATTATACACTATATTTTATAAGTCTAGATTTTTCATATACTCGCTCCATTTTTATAAAAAATAAATAATTATCTCATTAGTATTAAAAAAATAATTTTGACAGTTAAACTTATTAATTGTACTACAATTTTAATTTCTTTTTAAAATTATTCATATTAAAAAATTAGAATGAAATTAATTAATTATTAATAATTATTAATATAACTTTAATTATTTAAGAATATAAAAAAATAATATTAATTACTTCATAAATTTCATTTACATTTTTTTATATTTTGGGACAAAAAAAATCTCAAAAACCTTTTATAATTTGAGATGTAGAGTAGGTTATGATAAGCCAATGAATGGCATAATGAATTGTCGTCATCCTTGACAGCATGGATCATTGATATATATTATACCTGTTTTTAAGAATTAAATTATTTAAATAACATCATTATAAGTCTAAATTTTATGATAATTATTACTTTTTTCGATTCATATTATAAGATATTTTGTATGATAAATTTTTAGTTTAAAATATAAAATATTGGATATTTTTTTTACTATTTTACCTCTATTATTAATGTTTCATCTCTTCTTATTTATAATTTTATAATAATAATAAAATGAGATATTTAATAAGAATAAAATAAAAAATATGATACTTATTTTTTTAATATAGATATAATTGATACAAAATAATTTATAATATGTATTTAAAATATAAAATACCCATCTATTTGCGTCAGTTTTACGCCTAAGTTGGCCATCTATGCTGCGTCAGTTTTACGCCTAAGTTGGCCCGTGATTTTATTTAATGTAATAAATACGTTGATTAGACAGCCAAATTCTTAAATTTTGCATTCCACTAAATTCGTATGCATGAGGAAACATTAAAAAGAAAACCAAAAACAAAGAAAGAAAATCACTGTATGTGTGAGTGCCCGTAAATTTGTGATGTCATCAACCTACCAACTGTGTTTTTTTTTTTGTTTTTACTGGCCATCATCATCATCAACGTAGTGCACCTACCAACTTCAACAGTTCTTATTCAGAATCATTTGGTCCCACTAATTAAGGAGAAATCTCGATATATGTGCGTGTCTGTGCCTAATATATACTCACACAAATACACACACCAACCTCCATGTAAATACAGCATCGCATTATTTCAATCCACTGCTTGCCCTCTCTCTCTTTCTCTCTGTTTAACAAGTTCAAACAATTATCAATGGAGACTGCTCCGACGGAATTCATCTTCCGTTCGAAACTCCCCGACATTTACATCCCAACCCATCTCCCCTTACACACCTACGTCTTCGAGAACCTGTCGCAGTTCAATGATCGACCTTGCCTCATCAACGGCGACACCGGGGAGACCTTAACCTACGCCGAAGTGGAGCTCACCTCACGCCGTGTCGCCGCCGGCCTCAGCAAACTCGGCATCGATCAAGGTGATGTCATCATGCTGGTCCTCCGGAACTGTCCCCAATTCGCTCTGGCCTTCCTGGGAGGCTCATGTGCCGGCGCGGCGGTGACCATGGCGAATCCCTCCTTCACTCCGACCGAGCTGGCAAAACAAGCCACGGCGTCCAAGTCGAAGCTAATCATAACACAAGCGGCTTTCGTCGAGAAAGTCAAGGATTTTGCGAAGACTCACGGCATTCTGGTGATGTGCATTGATTCTACTTTTCCACAAGAAGAAGGTATTTTACATTTGTCTCCACTCACCCAAGCCGACGAAGCTGATATGCCAGCCATCAAGATCAATCCAGACGACGTCGTGGCACTCCCGTATTCGTCCGGCACTTCCGGTGTTCCAAAGGGCGTGATGCTAACGCACAAGAATCTCGTAACCTCAGTGGCTCAGCTCGTCGACGGAGAAAACCCAAACCAGTATACCGCCAGCGACGACGTGCTTCTCTGTGTGCTTCCAATGTTTCATATCTATGCGCTTAACTCGATTTTGCTGTGCGGAATCCGAGCCGGCGCAGCCATTCTGATCATGAGCAAGTACGAGATCACCACGTTGTTGAAGATGATCGAGACATACAAGGTGACGGTGGCGTCGTTCGTGCCTCCCATCCTATTGGCCATCGTGAAGAGTGAAGACGTTGATCGATACGACCTGTCGTCTATTAGGATGGTGGTCACCGGAGCGGCGCCGGTAAGCGTGGAACTGGAACAAGCTCTGAGGGCTAAGCTTCCACACGCCATACTTGGGCAGGTTAATTAATTAATCACGTTCAGTAATTGCGCATGATTAACAAAATATAATTAAAGGAGGGATTAAGTTGAATGAAATGAAATGAAATGAGCAGGGATATGGAATGACGGAGGGTGGCCCTCTATCGATAAGCCTGTCGTTTGCGAAGGAGCCGGTGGAGATGAAATCAGGTGCGTGCGGGAGCGTAATAAGAAACGCGGAGATGAAAATCGTGGACATTGAGACGGGAGTTTCGCTTCCAAGAAACAGAGCTGGCGAAATCTGCATTAGGGGGAATCAAGTTATGAAAGGTAATTATTAAAATCTAATCTTGAATTGAAATTTAATTAATTGCGGTATGTGATTGTTGCTTTGATTGAAATGGGTATGAGTGCAGACTTGCATGAGGTTTTCTTTTATCGCGCGGGGCCAGGGCAAAGATTCATGACATGTGATGTTATTACGTCTTGTTTCACTTTGGTTGAGGAAAGTGATATTTTAATTTGGAATTTATAATAAAAAGACAAAATCCTTTGGTTTTATCAGTAAATATTCCATTTGATTTTATTTATAATTAAGATAAATTTTAACTTAATTATATAAATTAAGAAAATTTATTAAAATTAGCTGGTGGCCTTTGTTTGAAAAATATTGCTCCCTCATATTTTAAATATAGAATCTTTTAAAATATATAAGATCGTATTTATAATATATTTTTAAAAAATATTTTTATTTAATATATTTAAATAGAAAAAGAAAAATATTAAATAAAGGTAACTTTAAAAAGAAATTATGATTTTTAAAAAAATTAAAATAATTAATTATTTTTAATTTTTACTCTTAATTTTTAATTAAAAAAGATGTTATATATTAAGGACTTGGGGGTATTTTTTTTTAATTACCCATAGTTAAAATGATTAAATCCTATTCCTGTCTTAATTACATGCTGTGTCACCTGTATTCGTTCTTACACGCATGAAGGTCAAAACACCTAGTTCAAACCCAAGAGGTTCGTGTCCACCCGTTTCAAAATGTTTTTGTTCTCTACATCAATTAATTAGAATATCAACAAAGAGAGAGAAGTAAGTATAAATACTCTCTCTCTTATCTTTAATATAAAATTTTTTTAACTGAATCATGTAGATTAAAAATTAGAATTAAAACTAATTAATTATTTTAATTTTTTTAAAAATTTTAATATTTTTCTAAAACTATCCTTATTTAATCTCTTTCTCTTTAAATATATTAAATGAGGGTATTTTTAAGAAATATATAATAAATATTATCTCATATATTATAAAAAATTTTATATTTAGGACCAAAATAAAAGATCCTATATATAAAATATATAAAATCGGGAGAGTATTAACGAAGGGCATATTCATAAATGCTTTATATATTTTGAAAAGTGGCTTATCCTAAAAATAATTAAAAAAATAAAAAAATGACTTATATTGAAGTCTGGTAGTGGGTTGAGCATAGCACTAATGATCGATAGTGTTTAGTTGGGGTTTGTTTTTACGTAGTGAGGTATGGGCTCGGGAGTTGGTGGGAATAAGGTAAGGCACGTTCGGTGGGGATACGTGGAGAAAGATGAAGCGTCCCCGTTGAGACATTATAGGGATCGGCGTGCAATTGCAATGCCTTAAAGATGTCGTGAAATTAGTGCTGCATCATGGTCGTGACATTTTGCGTCACGCTGACATTTGTTTTTTTTTTTTAAATATAAGATATTATATAATATTAAGTAATAATTTATTTTTTTTACTCCTTTTTATTAATGATCAGTTTCATAATTTGTAATAGAAAAGAATGGAAATAACTTTAATTATTAATAATTAATAAAGATAAAAATGAGATGTTGAGTTTTTTTTTTAGAAATTTAAGAGTGTAATCACATCTTCTTAATATGCGTGAAACAGTTAGAAATATCTTATATTTTAGATCAGAGAGAATAGTAGTATTTATCTTTTTTATTACTAACATTTTATAAATTTTTTATGTTTCTAAATATAAATCATGTCTTATGAATTTTTAAAATATTAATTATTTTATTTTTAAAATATCCTTATTTAATGATGAAAGAAAATGTGAGTTGTTTCAATTTGTAGTACTCCCTCTAATCCTTAATATAAGACCCTTTTAATTAAATCACGCGAATTAAGAATTGGAATTAAAACTAATTAATTATCTTAATTTCTCCAAAAATTTCAACATTTTTTTAAAACTATCTTTGTTTAATCTCTTTCTCCTTCTCATTAAATACATTAAATAGGGGTATTTTTTAAAAAAATGTATAATAAATACTATCTCGTATATTGTAAATAATCTCATATTTAGAATCATGACAAAAAATCCTATATACAGAACCAGATGTAGTATTTACTATAAAATACTTTCAAAATTAAACCCAATTTATTGAGAAGGTTCATATTCTTTTAAAACCAGGTAAGAGCTAATAATCCTCTCCCACAAAATTCTACTTCCCTTCCATAATTTTTAAAAAATCTTATAAATGGAAACAGGAGTATCTTATTCTCCTTTCTTTTAATACGTACTGTACCAAATAGGCAAATACTATATCATTAAGCTGACAACCAAGCTATTGTTGCAATCACATTGCTAGACGTAGAAAAAGAGAGAGCAAATAGAGGCGAAAGCGTTTTATATCAATGGGAATTTGTTTGTTGAGAATAAAATTAATAAAAAAAGTGAAGAAATAAAAACACATACACTTTGATTATTTACCCGCAGGCTAGATAGTGTGTCCCTGAGTCAGATGTGTGAGAAGTCCACATCCTCACCCACCACTGGTGACGACCCCTTCGCTTTCATACCATTATGTATGTAGTGATGGAGTATGAATTGTCCGCATCTTTTTTTGGCCTTTTTGTCTTGTAATTGGTAAATAAAGTCAGAATTGAGGAGACGTGGGGCAGGAAGTAAGAGACAAAGGTGAGTGGCTGTGAATTAATGATTGGGGGATTGTTGGTAAGGTTACTTGAACGACCCAGAGGCGACGGAGAGAACGATCGACAAAGATGGATGGCTTCACTCCGGTGATATCGGATTCGTCGACGACCACCATCAAGTCTTCATCGTGGATCGCTTGAAGGAGATCATCAAATACAAAGGCTTCCAAGTCCCTCCTGCTGAGCTGGAGGCTCTCCTGATCTCTCACCCTCACATCTCTGACTCTGCTGTTGTTCCGTAAGTTACAACTTCTAAGGGTCCGTTTTTGATTTACCTTTTTATAAAAATATTTTTAGAATAATTATAGTTTATAAAAATAAAATTTAGATAAAAGTAGAAAAATTTTTAAAAAGCTATTTGAATAAAAAATGAGAAAATGATAATTAGAAAATACAGTTTAGTTTAAAAGAATGGAACCAAACATGCACTAAATTTTATCTATGCCTCTTTTGTAGGGCATGCATTTTACAATAAATAAGATTCTACTTATTATATATTTTAAAATAATTACCTCTATTGAATGTATTCTAAATAATATAAGAAAAATTAAATAAAAATAATTTTAAAAAAATTAAAATAATTCTTATTTTATGTAGTTTGATTAATTGGATGAAATATTAAGTAGAGGAGGGAATATATATTTTTAATTGACACCTGGTGATGCAACTTTCTTGGATCCAAATCCAACTCCACTTATCTCTGTGTCATTATTAATTTCCAAAGCTATGGCCCTACCTATGTCATCTATTTTCAATTCAAAATCCCGTCATTCCTTAATATAGCAGATAACAGACAAAATCATACAGATCAAGAAAAATAATAATATAAAATAAATTTTAAAAATATCTTTATTTAATATTAATAACTCTTCTATCATATAATTAATATAAATAAATTATATTAAAAATATACCATCTTAATTAGGGATATTTTTAAAAAAAATTATTAAATATACTAGACAAATATCATGTGCCTTTTATATTTTGAAACATAAAAATTTTTCCAATTATCTCTTATATTAAGCAACGGAGGAGGGAGTACATATTAAGTATTAATTAATTATTAATATAAGTTTATTTGGTTTCAGGCTGAAAGACGAAGCTGCGGGGGAGGTTCCTGTTGCGTTTGTTGTTAGATCCAACGGCTCTAAGATCTCTGAGAACGAAATTAAACACTACATCTCACAGCAGGTTTTGTCTCTCTTCTCCTTCTTTCGTATATTATCAAGCCTGTTGAACCGATCTGTTGGCCAAAAAAAAAAGCCTGTTGAACCGATTGGTTCAAACAAAAAGCCATAAAATGGAACCAGATTAAAAAAAAAAAGAACGAAATCATACCACATGCTTATAAAAATAAAATTTGGATAAAAGTAAAAAATTAACTATAAACCTGATTGAATAAAAATAATAATAATTAAAAACAATAATTTAATTTAGAAAATGCAAGCCAAAGCATTTGATATGGACAAAAGGAAAAACTTACATTTGAAGTTGAGTGCTACGATAAGCAACCAAAATGACTACTCAACTCTTCCTTCCTTCCGTCCTTTTTTTTTTATTGATTTATACATAGTTCAGAATAATTTGTAATAAATTATATTAATATATGTTTTAAACATTAAATAAGTTCAATAAATAAATAAATAAATAAAACTATATCATTATTCTAGAAGCTGACACAGAATAGTGCAGGGAACTACACCCTTTTCAAAAATAAAGTCGCCATTTTATCCACAGTTACAGTGACTCTTTTAGTTTTAACACACATATATATATGAACCATGGAAAAGTTGGCCAAAAAAAAACCGTTGGAAAATTAGGAGAGAGAGTTCAATGCAAATTAATAAGCAGCTCAGCTAACTAAGGTTTTGTTTGATTAGGTAAATTAAACCATATATACGGTTGATTTTGATTAAGGGGTGTGATTTGTGGCAGGTGGTGTATTACAAGAAAATCCATAAGGTGATTTTCACAGACACTATTCCTAAGGCAGCCTCTGGTAAAATTTTGCGGAAGGATTTAAAAGCAAGGCTCGCATCAGATTTGGTGAACTAGTTAATCCATCTGCACTTACAAAGGGTTTAAACAAATCAAGCAATGCTATAGGATTTTTAATACGTCGTTATTACTGCTGGCTTTTCTCTGTTTTATGTTTTCGTTTGTCCCTGTGTATGAATTTGTTGCTATGCAATTGTATCTTGTGGTTTGTAAGTACTGCAAATCAATATATAAATATATCAATATTTAAAATTTTAAAAATTCACATTATTCATAAATCTTAAATAATATTCATAAATCATGAATATTATAACCTCTTTCACAAATATTTTGTCTTAAGAAAGAGCCCAAAGCAAATATAATTTAAAAGTGACTTCCCTTAATTGATGTCTTAAAATATTGTGGGATGATGGGAATAAAACATAGGATGTGGTAATTATAGAACTTTCTTTATTCCCCACAGCAAAAAAAAAAAAAAACTTTTTTTATTATATTAGGAGGCTTTAAATCCTTGACTACCATCTACATCCAATACCACCATTATCACCTAAGAGCCCCAATCTCATTTATTATTTTCTTTCAAAATCCAATAATTATAAAAATCCAGCAGATCTCATTTTTATCTGAGGCTCTCCCAAACTTCATTATGATCAATAAGATGCTACTGCTAAAAGGATTACTTTTAAATAATGTTGTCAGATCATATCATATTGAAACAAACAAAATACTAGTTTAAAGTGTAATAGTTCAACAGTAATTTAACTTGGTTGGACCAATAGTAATTAAAATAATATATTTTAAATAAATAATATAAGTTTAAATAAATTTTATAATCTAATTAAGTAAGCTACAAATTAAATAATATTGAATTATTATTTTATTATTTATCACAGACAAATTATTAATAAGTTTCATAACTTAATATTTAAATCTAAATAAGTTTATATTTATCCACAATCATATTTTGAGTTCAAAATAATCAGTTAATAATTCATTATTATATTATTTATTAAGTAAATTTATAATTTTTAATAATTACATATCATAAATAATATTATAATATAAAAAGAAAAAATATTTTATACTAAAAATGATATTATTTTATCTTAAAAACTAAAAAAATATTGTAAAAAAAATTTTTTTAAAAAAAGAATGGGTTTACAACTAGTTCGGTCTATTCAAGGTCAATTCGACCAGTTCTTGATTGGATTGCACCAATTCCTGAACTGACCAATTATCATCTATGTCTAAACTTGACCTAGTATTGATTTTTAGTCAAATCAATTGATTCAGTTTAGTTTTTACAGTATTACTTTTAAATTACACTTGAGTCGGTTGAGAAAACATGGGTTCAAGAAAAATCAAACTTGGGTGAAGAAAAGTATATTAAAAAAAATATTCTTGGTCTCCCAAGCACACGTTTAAAGAAAGTGTTTGACCATATATTTAACATTATCAAGAACTTCCAAGAGCTAAGTGAAGGACAATGCAAAAATTGATTCGTTCACAACCCATTTTGGAATTGATACGTGAATTTACCTCAACTCATTTTTTCATAAGGTGAGCGTAAGAAATTAATACTCGATTATTCAAAATAATAGGAATTAAAAATTTTATACATCACTAAAATATAATCATTTGTGTGCATAAACATTTTTTCAGTTTAATTCATATATATATATATTAAATTATATATTATATTTAAAATATTTGATCACAAACAGTCCAAAATGCATCTCATTTTTTAGAACTAGTAAAAAATGAGTACAATTATCAACTTGGCTTTTATCTCTTAAATAAATAATTAGAGGTTCAATTTTCACCCTTGACTTATGAAACAAACCTAGCTAAGGGTTTGCCTTTTATCTTTCGTATCAAAAGAGGGAGCTAATCCGTACTATTGGTGGGGCACTTTTGGTCACACTGTACTCAGATAAGAAGATGAGCATAATTTTGGGATTCATTTTTTTTTTGTCTCGTTAAACTTTATTGGCTTGAGTCGATTCGATTGCAGCCTGACAGATTATTTTTTTTGTGGTCGTTTCTATTTGCTTTTTGTTGATTTTTTTTGGTGATTTTCTATATGTTACTCTTTCCGCTGTCTGTGCTTGGTTTAATTGCTTTCTTATTGGGCTCATAGTTAATGCCTATTTGAAACGAAATCTCCCAGGTTGTTAGCCCAACTTGCCATTTTACTTATTGGGCTGAGGCACGTGAGCTGTTGAGTTGAACAAATTTTGATGACCGTTCACAAATTATAAATTGCGATCTGGGATAAAGTTAAAAAGTGTAACAAAGCAAAAAGTTGTATAGCTCACTAATGAGACACTGATCAGGAAGATAAAGGAACTTCTTCATCAGAATTGGGAGGTAGAAATTCTATACATTTATGGGGAAGGAAACACCTGCATTGATTAGTTAGCCAGATTTAGCTTGATGATGGTCTATGGCATGCATTTGATAAGTATACCATCTAAAGATCTTGAGGGTCTTCTTAGAAGTGATATAGCTACTACTACATTACCACATCTAATAGTTGTTTAAGTTTTGTTTTGTTGTTGTTCTTGTAGTTTGAGTTATTCGGACTCCTTTTCCCCACCCAAAAAAAAAAAAAATTTAACATTAACTAGATATTAATTTTCATTGGATGTGCGAAATAGGTAATAACTTAAAAATTTTGGAAGATTCAACTTATTTTTCTCAACATTATTCATAATTTATAAATATTATTGTTTCTTATAAATTTATTATCTTATATTAATTATGTTATTATCACTAAAACACTCCCTTATCGCAAATCCATTGTTGAAAGCTTACAAGTTACAACTCAACATTATCATTGACAAAAAAAAAAACAACTCAACATTGTCAATATAAAATAAAAAATATAAAAGGTTGCACTGTTCATAAGCATAACAATGTAATTCATCTCAAGCATTGTACAAATTAAATCAACTATATCCACTCTAATTTTTCTATAAGAGAATGGATGGAATTTATGCATTATTTTAAAATGTAATTAAGAACTCATAGTTCTAATAAATGAACACAAAAATTTGAAAAAAAAACCGCCATGAACTTTAAGATTTAGGAAATCTTAATTTAGTTAGGTCGATCAAACGCCATGAAAATAAAAACCAACTCCAAATTTCAACATTTTCACTTGTTTCCATTTTATTTCCTGCAATTTAACCAAGTAAAGTTAGGAATGAGTTAGATTTGATGAGTAAGCCCATTTAATTAAAAAAAAAATGGGTTGGATTGCAAAAAATGCAACCCCTTTTAAATTTGGTCAATTTTTTCTTAATTAACATAATTATGGCGTGGTCTTTTTTTTCTAAAAATGAAATATTTATACTTTATTTATATAATTAAATATTAATAACGTAATAATAATAATTTGTGTCTGTCTTTATTATTAATCGTGGGTATGTATAAAGTCATTTATTTAAGTTCATGGATTTAATTTTTTTTTTCAAATTTAATTATGCTATATTTGAAAACTAAATATAGTTATGTGGAGTGGTCAATGTATCTTAGGTTGGATTGATATAATTCCAACTTATCTGAAAGTTAGTTATACAGTCCTAGCCGACCCACTTTTTTCCAGGCTCCCCACCTCTACAATCAAGTTAAAATTGGATTTAATCAAGCCACACCATATTATTGAATTTATCATACCAATAAGCACTTCTCATTTACATAATAGTGTTGTCTACATGAGAATCTCAATTTTTAATATCATAAAGTGTATTTTACTTGCGGTACCGGGAGAGATGATCAAAGAAATGTAGGTTATACTTTTTATGAGACTCACACGATTAGCATTAGCTCCATTTGAAAGGATCCAAATCTGAGGGGCCATTTGGTTGCTCTTAACAAAATGTAGTGTGAAAAGCTTTACATTATCATGTTAGGTTTATTTGGCTTTTTTTTTTTTAAAAAAAAAATAGCTTTCTATATAATAATCTTTACATCCATAAATGTAAATATTGACACCATTACTCTCATTTGTTGTCATCAATCGATCATCATCATCCTTCACCACCCATCGTTGTTCTATGGCCACCGCTGATCCTCAATCGCTAGTCACCACTAATCCTCTCCTACTGGCCACCATTCATTGATCAGGGCATTTTAGTCATTTTCATTTTTCTTTTTTGACTTAAAAAAAAATTAATTTTCATGGTATACCACCCAATTAACATGCAATAGTCATTATATCATATGAAATTACATATATTATATTCTTTTAATATAGGTTGTAATTAAAAAGACCAAACAAGTTATAAAAATATGATGGAATGGAATATGAACACATGTACAGCTGATAAAAAAAAAAAGAAAAAAGAGGTGAAGTGGTACAGGATTCGAATCTAAAGAGATTACTTTGATTTTATGGATAAGAGGGGTTCGTACAATTTTATCCTGTAACCAGATACAATTGCATAGCACAACCCCATGGCATTGACTTGATAAGGTGAAGTGGTAACCCAACTCATCTCCCAATATACATAAAATAGATAAATGAATACCCTACGACCCGTCCATTTCTTTTGGTCAACTTGTGTTACTCTTCTGTCTCCCACTCTCGCCCGATTCCTTTCATTTTTTTGAGGAAAAAAAAAGATCGAAGCTCTAACTAAAATTATTTCTATTAACAAATTTTAAAACTTTCAATTATTTAAAAAATCATTTTAAGAATACAATTTTTACTTCGTTTCAAAATGTTTTTTCTTTAAATAAAATAACGGCATCATGGACGCAAAAAGAAGTTTCAAAATGATTTTAAATTTTCAAATTTTGTAATTTGCGCTGTACATATTTTCAAACTTAACATGCTGAAATATAATATTTTTTCTAACCTGGCAATACTTCTTTGTCCCCATTATCTCTCTTTTCCCATCTCTCTTTCTAGTGCTATCTCCAAATGTTCAATTTAATGAAAAAGAAACATAATTTTAAAAATGCATATTAATGCTAATTTACTAAAGGTTATTTTTTATTAAAAAATAAATGATTATCTTTTTGTTGATGTTGGTTAGTGGTTAATAGGTCAATCATTGACTTTGATAATTTAGCAATATTCATTATATAACTAGTAGATTCTTTCATAATTAAAGCATAGATAATTTTTTTTAAAAAAATTAATCATGTAATATATTGATGAAAACAATTATATATTTATTGTGTTAATATAAAAAATATATATGTTTATCACGTTTCGATTGAAAAATTTACTAAGAAATATATAAATAATTACATATGAATTTTTTCATATTTAATTTGTTGGTCAATAAATATTTTCGGAGTTTCCGTCATCTGAGTAGTTAAAATAGGGTGAATGAACGTTGGCCAGAAAAAATAGGGTGAATGAGATAAAGTTCAATACTTGGTAATGACGTTTAAAAGGCTACACAAACAAATGACTACAAAATGACAAATTAAAGCAATCATTCAAAGTGAAACTAATCAATGACTTAAATTTTGGAATCATATATATTCATATTACATGTGCCTCAGCCTCGTGGAAATTAACAAATATATATATATATATATGATAATTATAACTAGTTGGGTTCACAAAGCTTGGAAAATGAGTTTCAATTTTGTCCTTAATTTTGAAGATGTTTTTTACAAGTGCAGTTTAGGTCCTTTGAAGTATGTAAAATTGACAAGTGAGAACCATGAAAGTTGGGTGGTGTCCCCCGTACGTACAGTGAAACGCAAGTGTGAACAGTTGAGATCCATAAATATGTGTGTTTGGTGCCCCTTACTGCAAACATGGGGGGCATGGCTCGCCACCTTCAAATGTGAGTGGAATTCGAACTCAGACATTGATCCAGGCCACCACCAATTATTAAATTAATTGATTAATTAATTTCAAACCTGGCCTGGAATATATATAATTATATATATATATATTTCACCATGCACGCATATATTTGGACTTTGTTTTATTCAACTGATTCCGTGATTATAAAGTTCATCTCCTTCAAGCATATAGTCTTATGAGTTGATGATTATGTTGAGAGTTTGCAATTCATCTGATCTCTTACAACTCTAACCTCACTCGTGGGTCATGCTAACCTAAGAAAAGCAAATTACAAACTACGTACCCTACGTTAGTTTAAGGAGTTGCAACTTGGTACTTTATATGTCATCTATCCATCAACTTTAGTCTAAAGCTCTTATCTTCTGTACATGTCTGTTCATCCTCACGTGGACCCATCCATCCAGAATTTGTTTGTGTGTGTTACACATTATGTAGGATGGATCTCACTATAACACTATGAAGAAAAAAATAACTAGTTTGAAAAATATCTTAACTGAGACGTATTGATGATCTGAATCCAAATAAAACAATTGATGCTACCAACCTTAATTTGTGACCAAAAAGATTTCTTGAAGTGAACGTCGTAGCTAGCTATGGCTTTTCCATTCGATGCTTACAACTACATCTATATATGGAGCTTTTGTTTACCAAACCAAATCTGAATAAATATTCGTACTCTCACTTTATTCCTTCGCCTTTTCTTGTGTGTTGGATCATTGATATCCCTCTACAAATTGCATATCCCATCATTGCTCCAAATTACTTATTTCTCTTTCTTCTCCATCGCCTTCTTCTTAATTTGTCACCCAACATTGCTGTGAAAAGAAAAGATAAATTTGTATCATCTGCAAGGCCCACAAACCTACACGCCTTTGAAAATAATATGTCATTCCTACAATACCAAGTAACATACAAAATAATAAAAACCTGACTAGCTGCAATATTTTGTTTCTAACCCCCATAAAAGAGAATCCGGATCTCTGAAATAGTTAAAGTGAAATCACTCAAATAATTTGGGCAAAAAAATAATCAAATAATTAAACACAAATAGTCAAATCACGCAGTAGAAGTAGAAGTATAGTGTATAATTCATAAGCTAAGCCACATAATTTGGTTTCGTATAAAATTTATATATATTAGTAGAAGTAGATACTATATCGTAGATAGTAGATACGTATTTCTGTTAAATCTAATCAAATAAAGATAATAAATTAAAAAATTATTTATCATGTTTTTATTGCAAAGTTTAATAACAAATAATTCTTAACCTTTTTTCTGAAAAAAATATATCAAAAAATTGGGATGAAGTGGACTTCCACAACTCATCCTTCTATTTTATTGTTTAGAAAACGCGACAAAACGCAAACATTTCTACAGCCATTCCTACCTGCTGAGGAAGACTGGTCTCATTTTCCCCATGTGATGTGAGTCTCTCTCACGGTCTTCACTAACGTAGTCTTTTCCCCTCTTGGTATGCTTTTGGTTATCCAGAATTATATTACATTAGTATTATATTCATCTTAAAAAAGACCGATTTAATTAGACCAACATATTATAAGATAAAATCAATATGTGGCTGTGGAGTAGTGTTAATAGCACAATTTTTCAGAGAGAGCAAAAGGGGTGATGATCAGCTGATGCGTCTTGGAAGCTGGGACCAAATAATTTATTCGGTGATTTTTTTTCTCGCCTCATTAATTCCTACAAACAAATTAAATGCATTGAATCTATATATTAACTTTTTATGTCGAGATCATCGTCTTGTGTGTCTGTCTGCACGTGTTTTCTAAACAACCCGAACTTTAAGATTGATATAGTTCTGTAACAATTTCACCGGACATATTCTTACGACTTGTCTTCCTTCTCAATTTATATGCATATATCAGCTACTAGTACATGCATATGAGTCATAAATAATTTGTGGGTTTGTTTGTTGAAGTGCAAAGGGAAACACTTCATTTGACCGATTGGATATTGGGTGAACTTAATTAAAGAGTTCAATTAACACAAGAATCAATGTCTCCTTTGGTTTGAAATCTCACGACTAAATGACGGACCATACGGCACAGACCTAGTTTCTTGGTTCTTCATGTGTCTGTGATTCACAGACAAAGTTCACCGCAATCATAGCCGAACCCAAGATTAATTATATGATTCCCCAATCATGGTTTTCTATTAATTTATTCAGCCCTAATCCGAGAGAGCGGGATTATTATATATGAATAACAATAATACTTGTTTATGATAATATTAATTTTGTCTGCTACGCTATATATAATTTTAAAATTCCATCTCCCATGTGCTTGGTCAAGTCAACAAATTGCAGAGTACAGCGCTAGAAACTCATTCAGGCTCACTATCAAGTTGATGCAAAGCATAGTCATCTGCATAGAATAGTAGTCAGGTTTGTCATGGACCACTTCTGCTGCAAGATATATACTGCAAATATATATATATATATATAATTTTTTAATTAAATTATGTATTTTAATTAGCAAAACATTTGATAAGGCTTTTAAACATTTATGACTCGTTTGGTTCATTTCCTGAGTGTTCATGGAGTGAGAATTCAGATTCTATTCCCACACTTGGACTATTTGATTGAATTTGGGAGTGAGAATTTGGACTCCCATAGAAATGAAGATGATCAAAGATAGAGTTAACTTTCCTACTTTAGACCATGACTTTACTTATTCCTACCATTAGAAATGAAGACCAAATGACAAAAATGACCTTAACTATGAAATATTATTCTTAAAATACCCTTCACAGATTATGTACCTCATTTTCTCTTAAAAATTCTTCATTAGTTCCTATAAGTTATTTAGTGTAATTTTTCTTATATGATTTTTTTCTCTAAAAATATTTAATTTAAAAAATTTAAAATAAAAAATAATAAGAATTGAAATATACTTAAATTTCCCTTGTACCTTTTATATTAAAATTTATGCTTAGATATTTTTTATTTAATAAAATTAAAAATATGCAAAAGCTTAAAATATGAGATTATTATCTAAACAAAAAAAAAGAGATCACCTGTTTGTAACTAAAAAGAAAAAAAGAAAAAAAAAAAGGTCATGTAAACACAACATTGAAGCAATTGATGTTGGGCTAAATTTTTATTTAGACGTAATTCTGACTTTTTGCATATTATTCACATCCCATTCATCATTTCCTCATGTTCAACAAATAAATTCAAGTTGTTACTTATATCTTTTTTCATGGTAAACTAAACAAAATTTTAGCTTATAAAATTCCATTCCATTCTATTCCCAACCATTCCTAATAATTCTATGAACCAAATGGGTCCTTACTCTCAAAAGTGATGACTTCATGGTATATATGTTGTATGACAAATTTCAATTCCTATATATGTTGAGTAGGCTCTTATATGTGATTAAGCCATTAATTAATCTGAGATATATATATATATATATATACCACCATAATATGTCATGAAGTTGAATATCTTGTATCACACTGTCCCAGTGGTAAAAATTGTACTACCAGTTTTGCTTCCGTCTTAAAAGGTGAATATGGAAATTTGAGAAGAAATAACTAACGATGATTAATATGAAAATCAAACGCGCAAGTATTTGACATTTTATATGATGGCATCAAAGATTTGAAATATATATCAAATGCTCTATTGACTGTTAGATTATTCCTTGCTTTATACACGTTAGGTTAAGCATGGAACGAATGTATTTGAAATTTTGAAGTTAAAGATGGGATAAAACCAAAATGATTAGGCTTAGCTAGTACTTTTATATGTACAAGCTAGGGCAGACAGATATATATTGGCTTATGCGAGTAGCAGAATATATATATATATATATGTGGAGCCGTATATAAGAGGTCTATTATAGCACAAAAGCTTCTATTAAATTGATCTGAGCCACAGATCATGTAACTCATGGATCAATGTCCAATGTGGCGTTGATCTGAGCCACAGATCATGTAACTCATGGATCAATGTCCAATGTGGCGTTGACAGATAGTGAACCATAGAGAAAAATGTAAAAGTGGTCTCTAATCAAGTTCATTATTTAGTGCAGTCAAGGTGACTTAACTTGCGCATTCTGTAATGCTAAAATTAGAAGTCTGATATAGGACACTACTGCATGGTTTTCAATTACTCGTTGTTGATAAGGGTGTGACAGATTGGAATATAATGTGGGATAGGACTTTCTGATTAGATGCTTGATCAATTGCAAACATTCACTTAATGTCCAAGACTAAGACAAGGGATAAAATATTAGTGAACCTTATTAATAATGTTCTTGATAGTGGGGTTTAGGAGATTACTAGTTGTTTAGTATACTACTTAGTATCCATAGCATTATTTTCTTTCTTTTTTATTGGCCATGGACCGACAAAGGATTCTAACTCTGCCATTAATGAAGGCGACAACCTCTTTGATTCCCCACTGATCTTGCAGATATATGTCCCTCTATCTCTCACTCTCTGTACGATCCTCTTTTTCACTCAATAATACCACTATTTTGCATTTGCAGGAACAGTGAACCTGTTTGAGCTTTCTAATTTGCATTTCTTAAAAAAAAAATCTCTCTCTCTCTCTCGTTCTCACGCCTCACTTCGCAGCCTATATCTTTTCCTCTCTATTGCGTTCTCTTGCACAGCCACTAAGCAACTAGCTATAGCTTCTTTCTTTTTCTCTCTATCTTTAACTTAGCCATGAGTTTCCATCATAATACTTCTCTCCATCCTTCTCATGACGTCAATAACCTGAATCTAGATCTTCTCCTTGAGCTTTCTTCATCTTCTTCTAATTCATATTCTCCTCCCGGTTACAGCATCGTCGAGCCTCGGGTATTCTCGTGCAACTATTGCCAGAGAAAGTTCTACAGCTCGCAAGCTCTGGGAGGTCACCAGAATGCCCACAAGCTGGAAAGGACACTGGCGAAGAAGAGCAGGGAGCTCAGCTCCATGCAGAGTTTTGGGCTCTCGGATCACAGTTCTAGCAGTAGCAGCTTCGGCGGCTCGAACCATCTTGCGCGCGTGGGCTCACCAAACCAAGGACAAGCTGGTGGGGGTAGCTATGAAAGAAGAGAATTCAGCTATGGTGGTTCCAAAACCAAGTCTCCTGGTTATGTGTCTGGAAATAATGCTCAGGAAGATATTTGCCAACTTGACTTGTCTTTAAGGCTTTAGATTTAGATTTACATTTATTTTTCGCGCTACAGGCTAATGAAGCACTAGCTCTCGTCAGTTTTTAAAACTGAGGTGACCTTTCCATGGAACAGAAAAAACGAAGCTTTGAATTTTGTTCACTGTGTAAAAATAATTATTTCTCTTTAAGTAATGATTCCAATGGAAAAGAGTGAAGCAATATATATGGTGAGAGTTAGTGAAACACATTGAACAGAGAGGAAATTGACGATTGTGCTTTGCTTGAAGCAATTTGAAGTGAAATTAAAGTACTTGTAATTAGGGTGTCAAGGGAAAGCTATATATATATATTGATGGCTGTGTTACCATTATTTTTATTATTATCACGAATGAATTTGTCCGATGTAAGTAATCATCATGGAAAATATATATGTTAAATTTGAGAGATGTTAGATATAATGAAAAGAAGCAATACAATGACAAAAACTAGGGACCCATAGGAGGCAGTGCAAACAAAAGGCTACTCCATATGTGTGTGTGTGTGTGTGTGTCATTGCTTTATAATTGTAACAGGGGAGAAACATAAGAAGGCGAAAACTCATAAACTTATTAGCCAACTATTGTAAGGGTATATATATGGAATCTCTGATTCTATATCGATCTGTGTTAATTGTCTTTTCATCTTGCAGATAGGGCTTGTATGGAGACTAAGAAAGCAATAATCCAGAACTGCAATTCGAAATTATATCAGAGTGAAAATTGAAATTGAAGTTTTAATTATGCGGTAACTATACAAGATAAGCTCCCAAAATTTAACTTCTGTGTACATTTATTACATTGATACTCATTATCACAGAGACAGAGCTAACTTATACTTCCCTTGATCTTCCATCTGGCCACTGATGATCAAAGTGGACCTTGAAATACCAGCAAATTTGGTCTTTATGGTACGTCTATACTTAGAGGTTTGAGTTCAAGTGTTTGATATATATCCCAAGCTATTAAAAAAAAAAAAATGGACCTTGAAATGAAGTACATAGCGAAACTGAAATCTAACTGATTTATGTTGGCCGAAAAAGAAATCCAACAGATTTATCAATGCTACATGTAATTATCATTTGCCTCAAGTGTGCGTGTCTACACACACACACACATATATAAATTTTTGCATTTTATTATAAGAAAATGTAAATTTTAGATCGATCTTCAAACTAGTGCAATTCTTTTATTTATTTCTACTTTTGTACTTTTTAATGGATATTTTCATTAAAAAAGTCTAACTATGTAACATTTCAAAATATTAAAACAATAATTGCTCTACATTTAACTTGAATTTTAATGCAGAAATATCATTAATAATAAGTATTTCCTTCTTTCTTTCTTTCTTTCTTTTTTTTATAAACTCCTTCTTTCTAACACATCTTGTAGATACTAAACGAAGAAGTTACTTACATGTAGTGGTTTTACTCTGATTAATATATAAATAACATTGCCAACCTGAATCTATTGTTACGATATTAGTTGCCCTTCTTATTACGCAAAAACTATGTTTTATAAATTTGAAATAATGTGCTCTTTTTTTTAAAAAAAAATTGAATACACCTTTCCTATCTGAAATCTAACCTTGCCAATGCCCTGAATTAGTATCAATCGGCACCCGTTAAATTGGCAAGAAACCTCAAGTCAATCAATTTAAACAATAAAGACATTAACGTTAATTAGAGCTTGATGGGAATTTTATAGTCAGATAGCCATAAAGAACAAAATACATACCGTGTTTATAAGTTATGATGGGGAAGGTTGTAATAAGATATAAACAAAATAAAACTTAAAAAGAATGCTTAAAATATGACTAAAATTGTAATTTTGCCTTCGAAAAGAAGCATGTACCGGTCATCAAATGTGTAAAGGTAAAATAATCGGACAAGGATGTTTGGCACCTGGACAAGTACTTTGAACAGTACTCTTGATGTGGGTTAGATATGGTCGGCCATAATTACAAATTATAAGGTAGATGTGATGCATGTCACCTAAAAATATTGTACAATGGTTATAATTTATATATACAGACTCACCATCACTAACAACTATATTTTGGTCCCATATAAACTCAAGATGTGAGTTCAAATTTCTACCTGGGTCTAATATGAAAATTTCAATGACGGGTAATCACTACGTCTTTAAATACTTTGAGTCATGAAACATATTATAATTCTAACAAGTCTCTAAATTTTAACTTATTTAAATTTTTATTCAGAAAAAATTTCTTTCTTATGCCTCGTTTCAACAAGGAAAAAACAAGAGGGAAAAGAAGGGCATGTTTGGTTCTGTTTCTGAAAACAGTTTTTCTGTTTTTGGAAATAGAAAACTTAGAAAACTTGTTTGGTAAACCTGTTTTTTATAAAATATTCTGTAAAACAGAAAAACAAAAGAACAGAAAACTCAGAACACCTTTAAGGTATTTTGTAATTTTTGTTCTGAAAAACACAAGAAAATGTGAGAAACATCCACCTCATTAATGGTAAAGTTATAAATTTTAAATAACTCATTTATCACTCACTAGTTATGATTTTGAGAATAATTATTCAAACATATTTTTTTATTTTCTTATTTTCAAAATTTATTCTCAAAAACAGTTTTACAAAATTATTCTCAAAATAATAAAACAGAAAATACTATCAAACAGGCCCAAAACTTCAGGAAAAAAACAAGAGGGAATCAAAACACTCATTGTCTAAATTTCTTCTTATTTTTCCTTGTAATATTTTCCTCTCCTATTTTCCCTTTATTCCAAACAAAATCCTTAAGGTTAATCATCAATTTTGAAATTAGGAGGGGAAAAAATTACATGCATGACAATGGTTTAGGTTGCCGTCTGGAGGTTATGGGACTCTTCAAGGTTGTAATAATCAGTTGATGACCTGAGTTGTTGCCGATGATGATGATGATTATGAAAGTTGTGGTCCACTGGAGTAGAAGTCTTTACGTCCTCGAAAATTTCATTTGTGTGGGACATAATGTGGATCTGAATCAACCACTTATCATGATTACATTGTCTAAGCTAAAGGCTAAAGGTGAAGCTTATATTGACTATTCTTTTTTTATTGGTTTAGCTATAAACAAACAAGACATTCAGTGTCATTCTTGTTCTAGCCAAGCAACATCTTCAAGTCCCTTGTTCTTAGTCTTTAACAGTCACTTTCAACCCCAGGTATCTATTTATTTTCCCAAAGTTCACATAAAAAAGATTAAAGTTTTCAAAATTGTAATCTCAAAATTAAAGTTTGCTGATATTATATTCTGCGACGTTTTTAAATTACAAGTAAATTATTAAAATTATAACCTCTTCTATATATATATATATATTTTAAATATACACAAATTTTCTTCCAAAAATAAAAGAAGGAAAAATTAAGATATGTGTAATTTGAAGATATTAAAAAAGATATGAAGAGAACTTGTGCATAAAGTACTGGTGCACTCTTAAAATTCCAAGTACATAACTCAAGGCGGTAATTTAATTTTATGTTTAATTTGGTTAGTCATTATTCATAGTGCAACTTGCTTAAAATGATGTTTTCATTTCTGAAACGCTAGCTTTTGCTGTTTGTTCAGATTCAGGGCAATTTAAGCCTATCCCATGAAACAATATTAAAATTAATTAATATATTACATTTTAAAAATCATTGTACTATTCATTTGTTAATTATGCAATATTTATTTGAATTTAGATGGAATTTTTAAAATATACAAAGTAATTATTTTTACACAAAATAAATAATTTTTTAAAATAATAGAGATGTTCCATATTATTCATAACTTATGAATATTATCATCATTTCCTATACTTTCTATATTTTATATTTTAGATGTGAGATTTGACCTGATCCTACCTAAGTCACATAAACTTTATTTGCTTAAAAAAGTGTCATATACGCAAGATTCATGTATTTAGGACGTAATAGACATTGATAGACCAAAACTACATGCTTTTGCTTTCACGAATGAATATGGGGTTAAAACAACAAAGCAGTAGCTCACTAACAAACTAAAGCCACGACAATTAAAGTGGTTTCCACTCAGATTAGTACTCTATATCATTATCATTTAGTTTGCATGAACCATTCATTATTTTGAATGTGCACATAATCTCAATTATTAGTCGGATAAGCTTCCATTTCTATGCATTTGATTATCTCTATAAGATATAGTGAAAGCAAATAATTATTGGGTCTAATAGAATAGGTGTCTGTGCTGTCAACGTTTAGGAGATGGTTGAAATATTCTTATATTTATCAAATTATTATTTAAATATTTAATTTTCTGACATTCAAAGTACACTTTTATAACTTAGGTGTATCTCTTTATACTATTAAAAAGTTATACAATTTTTTTACCAGGAAAAAGTTATACAATTTATTTCATATTAAATGAAAACATGTAAATGAAAGAGAGAAGAGGAATAGAAAATTTGCCGTGTATATTGATCTGAAGAACTTACAATATATAGACAAAAAGAATACCGCGTGTAATAAATACAGAACGCGTCTAATCAATACAAAATATTTCCTAATAAATACAAAGATATACAAACAAATCAAAGATATATGTAAATCTAGCACAATAAGTGTAGATTTTATTAACATCCCCTCTCAAACTCAAGATGGCTTAATAGGAAGCAACTTGAGTTTGTCTATTAGAAACTGAAAGCGGCCGGGATTAAAAGACTTAGTGAACAAGTCAGCTGGCTGGTGCTTGGTTCGAATGGGAATAAGTCGAATAGTGCCACGAACAACATGTTGACGAGTAAAATGACAGTCAATCTCTATGTGTTTGGTTCGCTCATGGAACACATCATTGTGGGCAATCCTTATGGCAGCTTGACTGTCACAATAGATATCTGTGGATGATGTTTGTGATGCCCCCATCTCATCAAGTAACCAACGAAGCCAGAGAACCTCAGAAGTTGTGTCGGCTATTGCACGATATTCTGATTCAGCACTAGAACGAGAGACTAATGTTTGCTTCTTACTCCTCCAAGAGATAAGAGAAGTACCTAGGAAAATACAGAAGCCAGTGGTAGATCGTCGATCAGCATGATCACCGGCCCAATCAGCATCAGAGTAGGCCCGAATAGCAAGAGAAGAACTAGCAGAGAAATGAAGGCCATGATACAATGTGCCTTTGACATATCGAATAATCCTAAGAACAGCTGCATAGTGGATAGTCCGAGGTGCAGACATAAACTGACTGACAATATGAACTGCATATGCAATATCCGGACGAGTCACTGTAAGATAGATGAGTCCTCCAACTAGTTGGCGATAACGAGTTGGATTCTCTAATAGAGTGCCATCAGTAGGTGTAAAGTGAACATTTGGCTCAATAGGAGTATTTTCAACCTCCTCATCAGAGAGATGTGCTCTAGATATCAAATCAGTTGCATATTTAACCTGAGAAAGAGAAATGCCGTCCTGCCCATGATGTACCTCAAGCCCAAGAAAATAGCTTAGTTGGCCAAGATCCTTCATTTCAAACTGCCTTCCCAAATAAGTCTTAAGGTTCTGAACACCTGTGACATCACTACCTGTGATAATCATGTCATCAACATACAAGAGGAGTAGAACTATACCTTGAGCTGTACTCCGAACAAATAGTGCAGAATCATGAGAGCTATAAGTAAAACCTAATTGACTCATAGTTGTGCTAAACTTAGCAAACCAAGCACGGGGTGCCTGCTTAAGTCCATACAAAGCTCGACGGAGATGGCAAACCTTGCCATTTGGATGCTGATACCCAGGAGGAGGCTTCATGTAAACTTCTTCGTCTAAATCTCCATTCAGAAAGGCATTTTTAACATCCATCTGATAAAGAGACCAATGTTTAATAGCAGCAATAGCAAGAAGACTGCGGACAGAGGTAATTCGAGCAACAGGAGCAAATGTCTCTTCATAATCAATACCATACTCCTGTGTGAAACCTTGGGCCACCAAGCGGGCCTTTCGTTGTTTCAGAGAGCCATCTGAATTAGTCTTGTTCTTATAGATCCATCTACATCCAACCAAAGTCTTTCCAGGAGGAAGATCAACAAGATCCCAAGTGTGCATTTTCTCCAAAGCCTGCAATTCATCATTCATTGCTTGCTGCCAAAGTGGATCACGGGAGGCTTCTTTAAAGGATTGGGGTTCCTGAAACTGAAGGATGGTGGAAAAGCAATGATAATCACTAAGGTAAGGAGGAGGACGTCTTACACGGATGGACCGAAAGTTGTCGGATGATTCAGGCTCATTATGAAATCGAAGATCATTGGATGATTCAGGCTCAGTATCTTGTGTTGGCAATTCAGAGAGAGGAGGATCATCTAAGGTGGGCGCAGAGTCAGACATAGAATTGAGCTCAATCGAAGAAGCAGTACCTGAGTCACTGGGAAAAAGATCAATAGAAGTATCTGTGAAAATAGAAGGTGAAGAAGGAGAATCAGAGGAAAGGTTAGTCAAAGATGAAAACGGAACATGTTCCCAGAAAACAACATGACGAGAAATACGGATCCGTTGAGAGAAGGGGTCCCAACAACGATAACCCTTATGCTCAGAATCATAACCAAGGAAACAACAGACACGGGCACGTGCTTGTAGTTTAGTAGTCTCATGAGAAGGAAGAAGAACAAAACAAACACAAGCAAAAACTTTGAGAAGACTATAATTTGGAGGAATGCCATGAAGACGTTCAAAAGGAGAAATGTTACCCAGAATAGGAGTAGGGACTCTATTGATACAATATACAGCAGTCAAAGCTGCTTCTCCCCAGAAACGTTCAGGACAGGAAGATGAAATAAGCAAGGCTCTAACAGTGTTTAGAATGTGACGGTGTTTTCGTTCAACCCGGCCATTTTGCTGAGAGGTATAGGGACATGAGTACTGAGAAATAGTGCCCTGAGTGTCAAGAAAACTGATTAATTTAGAATCACGATATTCTAAAGCATTATCACGACGAAAAACTTTGATAACTTTTGAGAATTGTGTATGAATCATTGTGGCAAATTTAATATAAATAGCAGGAAGCTCAGATCGATTTTTCATCATATAAAGCCAAGTAAAGCGGGAAAAATCATCAACAAAAATAACAAAATATCGTGACCCTCCCATAGAAGAAGTAGGTGCTGGTCCCCAAATGTCAGAATGAACTAAATCAAAAGGCGAACTTGCAACAGAGTCATTTTTATTAAATGATAAAGCAGGCTGTTTAGCAGTTTGACAAGAAATACAATCAAAAGACTGAACATCAACATGACCTAAAAGACCACTGGAAAGTAAAGGACGTAAAGCAGTTATAGAAGAATGAGTAAGACGACAATGCCACAATTCAAAAGAAGAAGATGTAGAAGCAGCACACAATCTAGAAGAAGTGACTTCAGGAAGATGCATTGAGTTGAGCTCAAACATACGCCCAACCTTACGCCCAATCCCGACAATCTGTCCTGTCTGAGAATCAAACACAGTACAACCACGTTTGTTAAATAATACGTCATAGCCCATATCAACAAGTTGTCCAACAGAAATAAGGTTAAAACTAATGGCAGGGACAAAGTAAGTGTCGTTAAGGGATAAAGAGGATAATGAAACAGTACCAATATTACTAACAGGCATTTGAGAGTTATCAGCAGTGTGTATAGATTGAGCAGTGATATTTGGTGATAGAGAAGAGAAATGATTTTTCTGACCAGTCATATGGTTACAACAAGCAGAATCAAAGAACCAAGAAGATGTACCTGAGGGAGTAGCTAAAGCAGTAGGTGGGCTAGTAGTACCGGAGAGAAGTTTGCGAAGGAAGGCCTCAATGTCAGTATTAGAGGGTCCCGGATCAGATGCAACAGTGGATGTATCATTGGTAGCAGATAAAGCAGGCTTAGAGAAAGAAGAACCAGATCTTGTTGATTTCCCTTGGTCAGATCTGGAAGGACGAGTAGGACACTGATCAATAAGATGCCCAGTCTTCTTGCAGTATCGGCAAAATAAGGTTGGACAGTGTGCAGCAATGTGACCCTTCTTTTGGCAAGTTCGACACTCAATAAAGGGGCACTGATCGAAGGTGTGAGTGGATTGAGGGCAGCGGCGACAAGCCTTAGAATTTCTTCCAGACGCAGCAAAGGCCATCTCAGGGGTCCGCTGAAGCAAGCCCAAACGAGTTTCCTCAGATCGGAGACGAGGAAGAGCATCTTCTAAAGTAGGCAGTGGGCTTTGGTGTAGCAACGAAGCCCGAATAGGCTCAAAGTCATCCGTAAGAGCCATCAAGAACTGAATAAGGCGAAGCTGATCTCTGTACTTAAAGAAGGTTTGAGCATCTTCCTCACACTTGAATGTAGGTTCAGAGTAGGCCAATTGATCCCAGATGGATTCAATTTTGGCAAGAAATTCAAACAGTGGTTGACCTTTCTCCTGTTTAAGAACACTAAGATCCTTCTGCAGTTGAAATTGATTAGACAAATCAGAAGAGGTATAGCGACTAGCCAGGTGATTCCATACCTCTTTAGCAGTGTCAAAACGCCCAAATTGTTGGTGAATACTAGGTGTAGAAGTATTCCGGAACCAAGTAATAATCTGATTATTTTTGCTATCCCATTCATCCAGGCGTTCAGTATATTTCAAATCAGATTCATTAGTGTCACGAGTAGGAAATGTAATGTCACCGGTAACATATCGCCAGAGCTTTCTTCCCTTCAAAAAACCCCGCATACTTTCCAACCATAAGCGATAGTTGGAGCCATTGAGGATAACAGAAATAGGCTGAGCAATATCGGATTTTTCCATAATAACAGCAATGTATGGAAAATTTAAAAAATGCAAGAAGGTACCCAACTGACCAACGAACCCTAGGAGCAAGAAGAGCACAGAGAGAGGATCGTGGCGAGTGAAGCAGTGGCCGGAACAGAGCTTCCACGCGCCGTCACGCGCCGGCAGAAGATAAGGGTGCAGAAAACTTTGAACGGCGCGTGGGAGCGCGTGGGTGACCCGAAAGACGCCGGATTTGGGGATCTGGCCGGACGGAGGACGGCGAACACGGAGGGGCGGCGCGTGTAGGAAACAGAGGACGACAGTGGCGTAGATCAGAGATCCGTGAATAGTGACGGTGATGAACAGTGACGGCAGAGAATTTTCTGGGCTATTTTGTTTTCTGTTTATGCTGGAAAAAAAATTTCAGGCTCTGATACCATGAAAACATGTAAATGAAAGAGAGAAGAGGAATAGAAAATTTGCCGTGTATATTGATCTGAAGAACTTACAATATATAGACAAAAAGAATACCGCGTGTAATAAATACAGAACGCGTCTAATCAATACAAAATATTTCCTAATAAATACAAAGATATACAAACAAATCAAAGATATATGTAAATCTAGCACAATAAGTGTAGATTTTATTAACATTAAATACGGATATTTTAAATATTATAACATTTAGAGAATTGTGAAATGTGAAAAAAATAGTGCCTCTGGTTCATAACCTAGCAAATTTAAGATTTACCTGTATACTTTTCTCACGAATCATAAGGAGTCATTTGATACATAAAATATTAAGTATAAGAAAATCAATAACAGTATATAAGAAATAAATTCTATAGTAATATTTTAAAAATGATAACAAATAATAAATAATAGAAATTAATAATAATTATAATTATAATGACAGAATACTTTTGTAAATTAAAAATATATTTTCTGTTCCTCTTTATGTCAAATGATCGTTTATTGGAGAATGAGATAATAGCCCAATGGCCCATGTCTTAAAAACGGTAATGGGCTTATATTGTGGTGCCTCACATTGACTTTTTGTTCTTTATATTTAAAAATGCATGAGTTATTATATTCGCATTAAAAAAATGACCTACGGTATTGATCCTTAAAATACAATTTATTAAAATTGAAATAGTCCTAGTATTTCAAAAATAAAATATTTTTCTTAATCTAATTAAAATAGGATTGAAACTCTGACTTTTTTTTTTTCTCAATTTAGAGTAAGGACCTGCTTGAAATTATTGTAGCTTTTGTTTCTAAGCAATTTGTTTAATTATGCTTTGTTAAATTTGCTTTTATGGTGTTTCATCTCATTGTCAATTAAAAAATATAAAATATAAAATTTATAATGAGTCATACTATTATCTACTAGTAATAAATAATATACTTCATTCTTCAAACTTTATGGGCCCACCTTATTCCTTACAAACGCTACAATCACTCTTGAGAAGCACTTTGAACGATATTTTTGAAAGCGGTCATAAGTGTTGTAAGTATAAGATTCAAGATGTCTAGAAGAGTCTTTTTTTGTTTGTTTCAACAATTCTAGATCTATCATAATTATTATTAATTTAATTTTATGATTTATACGTTTGAATTCGACTTCAATGCTTTGAATGCAATATGTAGCGGAGTTAGCATCTTAAAATATCATGAGGATAACAATAAAAAAAAGGCAGAAAAAGAACATTGAAATGTACCCTAAATGCATCCCACTTATGATATATTGCACTATGAAATTATCAAAACTAATTATCTCACTTCCCCCTTAAAATTATTATCTTCTCTATACATGTGGATTTCACAGCTTACAAGCATAAAAAGCTCAACAAACTACAACCAAAGATGGTTGGATATATCCTTGGGTTAAAGTTTTTTAAATAGAAAAACCATACAGCAACAACTACTTTACCTGGGCCGACAATACAGATCCTAAAAGAGTCAAAGTAGAATAGTTGATATTACAAGGGGCGAGAAAAGAAAAGAAAAGAAAAGGTGAACGTGCGAAGGGCAAGAGTAGTGAAATTACAGTGGATTTTTTGGGGAGGGAGAAGATAGAGGAGGCTCCTAATTAATACGGGGTCTTGAGGCGGAGGAAGGAGGAGGGGGAGTAGAACCTGAACAAGTGGAAGGCGGAGAGACAAGAGATGAGAGCCATGAGGAAGCAGGCGACATAACCACACAAAAGAGCGCCTCCTATTTCAACACAGAATCGGGTGAATCTGTCGCATACCTTCACCCACTGCAACGCTCTTGCTCCTCTCACTGATATCATCGATGCTTCTAGTGCTGCTGTGTTCGCCCCAAATGTTAGGTATACTCCTACCTGTCTCTCCACATCAGTAATTCACTTTTTCACTAAATGCTTTTTTTTTTTATATTTACCCAAAAAAAAAAAACAACTCTTTTTTTCACCAAACATGCCGGACGAGAATTATAGCATGAGAGAGGTGGGGCAGAAGCTTCGGGCCCAGCCGCTAACGCTGTGCTATCAAATTAATTTTATGGTTGACTGGTAGTCTTTAATGAGAAGAAAAACCACGAAAAAGTAGGAAGACAGAGATGGATAGCAACAAATTTCGGACCCTTTGATGCCCACAATATAAAACATTACTTCTAATATCATCTATAATATTAAAAATTTTTTATAATATATGAGATAATATTTATTATATATTTTTAAAAAATTATTTTTATTTAATATATTAAAAAAAAAATAGAGAGATTAAATAAAAATAATTTTAAAAAAATATTAAATTTTTTAAAAAAAATTAAGATAATTAATTAATTTTAATTCTAATTCTTAATCCATATAATTTAATTAAAAAAATTTTATATTAAAAAAAAATATTTTAAAGTTGTCCAAAAATTAAGTAAATGTTTGTGCGTTAATAGTTAAAAAATAATAAAAAAAAATTAGTTACAATTGAGTAATAATGACATGATTATAATAAATATTATACATAAAAATTAGTAAACTAATAATTTTCTATCTTTTTAATCTTACGATCTCTTTTTCTTAAAGTACTTTTCTTTCAATTAAATTATTTTACTTGAAAAAAATCTGATATAACACATCTAGTCTAGAATATGTCGATCATTTTTCATTACATACCTTTTTTTTTTTTTAATATCACCAACGAGAGGTTAACACCTCAATTAATTACTCGGTAAAGCAAATGGGAACCGAAGTTCCAGGAGTATCATACAGAGCAAGATAGACACATACCCTTTTTTTTTTAATATCTATTTAAAAAAATACTGCTAATTTGTGAGGTTATTAAACTGACAAAAGGAGCTTTATGGGAGATTAATTCATTTTGACAAATATCTATTTATGAGAAATTATAAAACCACAAGACAAATCTATAAAAAGATTACATTATATGGTTAGAGAGGGTGAGGAAAAGAAAGAGCAGATGAATACTGAAAAAAATTCATTATGACTCAATTTTTGGATGATTCTGGATTTACTTTCTTTTAGTTTGAACTCTACCTCCTCTGTTCGTGCTGAGTATGGCATAAAGCTAAGTGCTTTTAAAAGGATAAATATATATAGCTAGACAAGTTTTGCCGGACATTACGAGTAACCTGATTTGTTATAAATTTTAGATTAGATAGAAAAGAAAGTTTGGAAGTAAGCACCTGATCCAACAAGAAACAAGCCCAAGCCATGCATAGAAGATACCCACTGGATTTTGCTCCAGAAATAGCCGGCACAAAGTGTCTACATATCTGGACCAAGTTATAAACAGCAGCTGCAGAAGTCACGCACACCAATATTCTGCGGAAAAAAGAATCAACAAATTAAGCTTCCAACTCTTAGTTAGGTCTTTACTTTCCCCACAAAAACCCAGAAATATATTATATATATATATACACACACACACACACACACATCAGTTAAAGAAAAACATATATAAATCTCACTTGAGAACTTCTATGTCATCATAAGTAGCCTTCTTCGTCACAGTGTACATAATAACCTTGGTCTGAGAATCAAGGCCGACCAAACACGCCGTTAAAACTAACACAAGAATCGCTGAGACTCTCAGGCAAACTTCGCCTCTCGCTTCGCTCAAGGCCTCCATGTTCTCTCAAATGGAAGAAATTTGTGAGGCAGTACGGTCGAAGACTTCATAAATTTAATGGAAGTAGGAGATGGGAGTTTCCCATCTCTCCTCCCAAACTTGGTGCTGCCTCTCTCCTGTCGTCCTTGAATTTCTTTCCTTTTTTTTTTTTTTACTTTAATTAAAGCTTACAAATAAGAAAATAAATTCATTCATGTCATGTAGCTATCTATTTGGACGGCTATGAAGGGAGGCTAGGCAGGAGAGGGGCAGCACCAAGTTTGCAGGAGAGACGCGAGACTCAGAGAGGATCGTGGAGGAGTTGAGGAGAGAGACTTGTGGAAGATAAACATCCACGTGGGTAAGGTGGATATTAATATTTGCCAACGATGCACCCAACCCAACCTCTTTATTATTGCGTTTGTTGGGCCTCCATGTTTCGTTGAGAACTTTAATTATTTTTTCGGTCATTAATTAATTTGGAAATTTTATCAACCTCCTCCAGTACGTGGATAGACATAATTCCCGGGAAGAACCTTCATTTTCTGATAAGTTAACTTTATGGTAAATTCATATCTAATCTGTTTATTTTATTTTTTATATTTTAAAAAATTTAAATAATTTTTTAAATAAATATATAATATTTTAATTTTAAAAATATAAATATCATATCTATTAAAAATTAATTAAAAAATTAAAAAAAAATTTAAAAAATATTATAAAATACTCAGAAAATAGAACTTTTTTTAGTTTTATTCAAGAAGTTTTACTTCCCAAATTAAACTTAACTTTTCATAAACTTTTAGATTTTGTTTGAACCAAACAATATTTTTCAGTCTATTTTCCAAAAATTTTAACTTTTCTCCCTCACTCCTCTCATGCCAAGCAAGCCCTCATATTGCAAGAGACCAATTCAAAATTTAAAACTATTAAGGCATTTGTTATCCAATTTTTCAAATAAAATTAAAACATATGGATTTTTTGAAAAAAAAAACTGTACTACAATTATGTGGGGCTAAGTCATAAATAAAAGATTTGTTTATCATGTTTTTATATATCTTCCCATCATCCATCATAATGGTGAGGAAAGCTTATGGTATGATAGGTTAGTGCACTTTTAATCGTGAGTATAAATTTTATACACTATCTCCTATCTATTTTTTTACTGCAGTTAAAAATTAATTTTAAATTAATTCTTTTAGGATATAGAAATCATGAGAGTAATATAGCTATTTGCCAAATATGTTGAACCTTGTTGGTCCTCCTATCCTTATTTTATGTATTCTAGAAGATTTAATAATATTAACTATAAGTCACATTGTAAAATATCTAAAATATTATATGTTTTTTTTGACAAATATTCTTATATTGGAAGTTTTTTTATCTTTATTTTCAAAATTTAAAAATTGAGAGGTGAATTCACTAAGAAAGATAAATTTCTTTTAATAAATTTAATCAAAGGCAAACTTAAAAATTAGTGGTAATTTTTTAAAAATTTAAGAATATAAATTATTTTTAGCTACTTTTCTTAATATATATAAATCAATAAATAACTAAAATAATTTATAATAAGATTAGCTAGAAATCGTATTAATTAAAATGAGGAGAAAAAAGTAATTTAATTTGGAAATTTTAGCTACTTTAATTATTTTTTCGGTCATTAATTAATTTGGAAATTTTATCAACCTCCTCCAGTACGTGGATAGACATAATTCCCGGGAAGAACCTTCATTTTCTGATAAGTTAACTTTTTCGGAAGTTTATATATGATTTGTTTATTTTATTTTTTATTTTTTAAAAAAATTAAATAATTTTTAAATAAATATATAATATTTTAATTTTAAAAATATAAATATTATATCTATTAAACAATTAATTAAGAAATTAAAAATTTTTTAAAAAAAATATTATAAAATACTCAAAGTAGAACTTCTTGAGCAACTTCTCAAATTAAACTTAATTTTTTTAAGTTTTGTTTAGAAAGTTTTACTTCCTGAATTAAACTTAACTGCTGATAAACTTTTAAATCTTTTTTGACCCAAATAATATTATTCAGTTTACTTTTCAGAAAGTTTAATTTCCCTCCCCCACTTCTCCTATACCAAGCAAATCTTTATATTGCAAGAGACCAATTCAAAAGTTAAAACTATTAAAGCATTTGTTATCCAATTTTTCAAATAAAATTATAACATGGATTTTTTGAAAAAAAAACTGTACTACAATTATGTGGAGCTAAGTCATAAATAAAAGATTTGTTTATCATGTTTTCATATATCTTCCCATCATCCATCATAATGGTGAGGAAAGCTTATGGTATGATAGGGTAGTGCACTTTTAATTGTGAGTATAAATTTTATACACAATCTCCTATCTATTTTTTTACTAACTTGCAGTTAAAAATTAATTTTAAATTAATTTTTTCAGGATGTAGAAATCATGAGAGTAATATAGCTATTCGTCAAATATGCTGAACCTTGTTAGTCCTCTTATCCTTATTTTATGTATTCCAGAAGATTTAATAATATTAAATATAAGTCACATTGTAAAATATCTAAAATATTATATATTTTTTTGACAAATATTCTTATATTGGAAGTTGTTATATCTTTATTTTCAAAATTTAAAAATTAAGAGGTGAATTCACTAAGAAAGATAAATTTCTTTTAATAAATTTAATCAAAGGCAATCTTAAAAATTAGTGGTAATTTTTTAAAAAATTAAGAACATAAATTATTTTTAGCTACTTTTCTTAATATATATAAATCAATAAATAACTAAAATAACTTATAATAAGATTAGCTAGAAATCGTATTAATTAAAATGACGAGAAAAAAGTAATTTAATCATATTATGATATCTCGTGCAGTTATTTGGCGTTTACAACTAACCAAATCTCCAAATATGTTTAAGAATAAAAAAAATTAGGTTCTTATAGCTAAAAGAATTCTTTTTTAAAAGCTCCGAAGTAATAACAAAATGACTTTCTACTGGGAGATAACATTTCCCAAGAGAATGTCTCATTTTCCGTTGTCTATAGTAGAGTTTTACTCTATTTAGAAATATGAGAGTCAGGTGACACACATAGGTCCAATGAATGGGAAAAGACTTGATATTTTGAATTTAAGCCTTTTTAATTGGGGAAAAAAAAAACGTCTCAGCTAGTGTCAAATATCATTCAAATTCATACTAATTAACAATACCATATACCATATGATTATAAAAATATGTACGAGGTCCAGTATTCACACAGAGAAAATAAACAAAAAATCTCTCAGTTAGTGTCAAATAATATTCAAATTCATACTAAGTAACAATACTAAATGCCAAATGGTTATAAAAATATGTCCGAGGTCTAGAATTCACACAGAGAAAATAAATAAAATCTATATTGGATTCTGATTAATCCTCAGTGGGTCAGAATTAGACTATATATATGTAAAGTTCTTCCAGCGTTAATTTTTCTCCATATATAATATTTGAACTCAAACTTTTGTTTAGGAGGAATAAATGAAAAGCCACCTGAACTAATTGTCATTGAGTTTTTCTATTAATTTATATCCTTTTTAATTTTGATTTCTCTAATTTTGACCCCTTTTTTATTAATTTGATCATACATTTAGTCATTAATCATTTAGTAATGGTGTGGTGTTAACTCATTAATTAATTTAAAATAGTTTCAAAAAATAGAAAAACCTTATTTTCCTACCCTAACTCCAATCCAATTCCCTTGGCAGATGCTTGAATTTTGTCACCAAATAGATTCTTTTTTTTTTTTATTTGAGATCTACTCATTTCACTGTTTTACGGCGCACCAAAACATACCCATCCATTATCACTGGTGAGTGAGACCCACTCGTGGTGCACCTCTGGCGATGCAGTGTTAATTGTCACGAGAAGAAGCAAATATAGACAAAAAAAAACGAGAGAGATAATTTCCTGACTGCCAGAAGTGGGTAGTCCGAGAAAGTGCGAAGTCAAAGCAAGAATTTTCTCCTGTGGATGATCGGCAGAAATCCAAACCAAAGCCTTACCATCAATAAGAAAATTCGATTTACACAAAGAAAATTAGAGTTAGGGCATGAAAATCGGATTTGTCTTTTTTGAATTGTTTTGAGTTGATTAGCAAGTTAACACTGTTAGTAATCAGTTAATAACTAAATATATAATGCGTTAAAAAAGTTCACATATCAAAATTTAATGGTAAAACGGTATTACATGTATATATAAAAAATATATATAAATTTTTTCTGTTTACCAAATTAGATTTATAATAAACAATAAATAAATATTTAAATTTTATATTATTTAATTAAATTAAATTCTAAGAAATCAAATCATCAATATCTTTCAATATTAATATCATATAATATAAAATTTATAATAGATAACATTATTCATCAACCATAATTATTACGACTTATTTTCTTAAACTTTATATAACGTATTAAAGAAAGCATTTAGTCAAAAATAAAATTTATAAAAAAATTATATTATTAATAAATTATGAATAATTAAAAAAAGTTTTTATAATAATGCATACAAAACTTGTTTACATACATTCTCTTATCATTCTTTTAATCAAGTCATACATAATAAAATTATAAAGTAATGTTAATTGATTACTATTTTAATTTTTCAAAAGGAAAAGGAAGGGCCTACCGAGTATTAATGAGGGAGGGGACACAATAAATGAGAGAGGTCGACTCGACTTTAATGTTAGATAAAGTGATTTGTCAGGATCCAGAGGTGCGTGTACATGGGCCGTTTTATTTTCATTTATTTAAAAATAAATTTGGGTAAACTTAAATTTTATAACGTAATTATAATAAAAATTAATTTTACACTAATATGTTTAGATTTAGATAATTTATTTAAAAATTAGTTTTAATAAAATTTATAATTTTTTTTAAATTAAGCTTAAATTTTATCTTATGATTAATTTAATTTTTTTAAACTAAAATTTAATTCGTATTTATTTAATTGAGAACATAATATATCTGATATAACATTTTCTTATAGGTCATGATCTATAAAAATTAAAATTTTAAAGGGATATTTTGATCAATAAATAGGAAAAATTTAATGGAAATTTTATTTTTCAAAATTTTTTTCTTATTTTTATTGATCTATTTTATCTGACTTTAAAACAAATACAGGTAAAAATAAAAAAACAAATGGAAAAGCAATAAATCAATTGCTTCTCCCTCAACTTTGTTTTAATTCAATTTCACGGTGGCAACTAAAACTCATTTTAACACCCAAATATTCACAAAAAATAAGAGAAATGATTTTGTGCTTAAATCAGAGTTTGAGAAGTGAAAACAAACAAAGCCTATGTCACCCCCTTGGTTTACTCCATTTTTGTTTTGTTGAGTTTAAATTTAATAAATTTTTAAAAATTTAAATTCTAAAATTTGATAAATTAAAAAGATACTTCCTCTTATCCTTAATATAAGAACATTTTAATCAAATCACATGGATTAAGAATTGAAATTAAAACTAATTAACTATCTCAATTTCTCTGAAAATCTTAATATTTTTTAAAAATTATTCTTATTTAATCTCTTCCTCTTTGGATATATTAAATATGGACATTTTTTAGAAATATATAATAAATACTACCTCATATATTGTAAATGATTTTATATTTAAAATTGGGATAAAAGATCTTATATATAGGATCAGAGTGAGTAGTTAAAATTCAATTAAAATAAATAAAATAATAAAATAAAAACTCTTGATTAATATTTGCCCACCTTCAGAAAGAAAGGCTCAAAATTTGAAAATGCATTGGAGTCCACTTTTGCACTAACCCACCAACCAATCATGCTTTTCTTTCCTTATTAGTCAATTCAATGGTTTTCCCCGTCAATTTCGGATCACATTCACGTCTGGCCGACGTCTGTACCGAACCGATACCTCCATGCCAGCCTTCATATTCCCGTTATTGATCCGGAGACATTTTCATCAATTTCACGTAATTCTCCGGGGTTTGATTTGAAAACAACTGAAATCTATTTATTTTCTCAAATTTAATTATTTAGACTTTTTTATATATGGTGTGAACTAAAAATAAATTATATTAATAATAACTTATGAATAATAGAATAATTAATTAGATATTTTTTTATGCATATCTAATCCTTTTTATAAGAAACTTTTAGAAGTATTATTTTGATCCTATTTATAGGAAAAAGAATTTCCTTTATCTTGTGCATTCATTGATGATTCATTTTATATCCTTTATTTATAATAAGAATTTCTTTATTTGAAATTGGGAGTATCAATTAAGTTGTCCTTAAAATGTTAAAACATTTAATATGAGCATTTATGAAAAGAAATTTCATATTATTACATATTAATTACAATTAATTGATTTTAATTATTTTTCTTAATCTTGACATAAAAATTATTTGTTTCTTATAAAAAATGATGGAAGAGAATAGTAAGTTATTGATGGTTGGCAAAAAAAAAAAATTATTGATGATTTATCGTTATTAATAAATTAATTCAAATATATTTACTCTCATTTGGAATAAATAACTTCTCAAAATTAGTTCAACAATTTTGGCTATATTGATAAACATTTTTTTTATATTGAAAAGAGATTTTTTTCTTCTTTTATCAACAACAGATGAACATGTAATATGTATTATTCAGAATGTCAGATAATACTTGCAAGCTCTAATTTCTGTTCCATTATATAACTTACTTCATTTTTCAACTATCAAATATTAAAATAACAACAATAAACTAAATTATCTAACGAACGGCAGTTGGCAAGTACTTTGGCACTGCTAGTATCAGATTCCAATCTTACACATAGAGAAAATTACCGTTGCAAGAACTTTCATACCTTTTCTTATAATTTAAAATTGTATAACTGAGTCATAAAAAATTAATAATTTAGTCTCTGTAATTAAATACCCATTTAATATAAGATCAACTATATAGCTACTATATTGATATTTTAAATATGCATAACTATCAATCAAATAAATCGTCTAAGAGCGTAGAATTTTAGTATGACTTTGTCTGAATTAATTTTGAAAGTTTATACAAGTCAAACAAATTTAATTTTCACTGGATCCATCAAAATTCTAATCCCACATACTCCCTCCAGTCATTTTTATTAGTCTTATTTTAGAAGTTTTTTATAGTCCTAAATGTAACTCACCTTTTATGAGTTTTTAGAGTATTAATTATTTTGTTTCCAAAATACTCTTATTTAATTATGAGAGAGAATATAAATTGTTTGAATTTGTAGTATTTATTAGAGGGTAAAAATGGAAAACACATTAATTTTAAGATAATTTTAATGATGTCACAAACTTTTCTTAGCTTTAATGAGTTAGTTAAAAGTGACTTACATTAAGAACCGAAGGGAGTACTCCCTCCATTCCCATATATAAATCACTTCTAACTAATTCACCAAAACCAAGGTAAGTTAGTTAAAGTAATAATATTGTCTTAAATTTAAAGTATTTTCCATTTTTACCACCGATAGCAAATACCACTAACAGTAAACATCATTTATTAGGTGGACAAATATGGAATACAGCATTAAATACTCCATTGAATTATGCAAAATGATTTACATGTAGGATCATAAATTTCTTATAGAACGTGACTAATATATAGGACTAAAGGAAGTAATCTTTTAAATATTGTGAGTCCACTTTATGAATGGCCCAGTGCCTTAAACCAAAGCAATGACTTTGTGAGTTGACTATACCATATTAGCTCCAATAATATCGTGTTTGGTTTTCAGTTATACAAAAGTAAGTTTAAATAAAGGAAATTTATAAAAATGAAGTTTGATAAAAATAAGTTTGTTATAAATTATTATATTTGGATATTTTTTTGTAAAATCATAGTTTGACCAAAAATATATTTAAATTATAAAAATTAAAAATACTTTTAAATATATAATATAAAGTCAGTATCCCTTCCTTTTTCAAAACCAGAGTTTTACTAATAAAAAAGTAATTATATTCCTCCTTTTTCAAAACCATAATTTAACTTACTTTTTATTTTTTAAAAAGATAGTTTATGTTTAAACACATCTTCTTAAAAAACTATGGTTTGATTTTGAAAAAGCTAAACCAAACATATATAAGTTTTCAAGATATAATTAAATAATCTTATAGTACTGAATTAAAATATAATTAGACATGTATTTCATTTATTTACACAATTTAAAAACTGAGTCATATTATTTATGGTCTATAATGTTTTCTGATACATTTTATTTATTGATATATTAATAATATAACATACGCATAAAAGCTTTCCATATGGAAAAACCTTTCCTATCACTCGAAACTCGCTCCAATGATAAGGCTAAGATGGGGTGAGAATTTGATTCTATCTCTAGTGTAACTTTTTTTTTTAATCTCCTAGAATTTTGAGTGGCTTGATCATCTTACAATGGAGGAAGAAGATGGGTGTAGAAAGAAGCAAAGAAGACAAGGATATATTGACCCCATGAGATTTGAATTAGTCAACATAAAATACTAACACTGCAATGCAAAACATAAATACATACATGTACATAATTTATGCCGTTATAAATACATACATACATTGGCGGACCAACATACATGAGAGTGGGTGTAGCTGCATCCTCTCAAATTTTCTAACATACATGAGAGTGGGTGCAGCCGCATCCTCTCAAATTTTCTTGCCCATTGTATAGTGTTGGAGTGTGTGTGTGTGTGTGTGTCAAAAGATGAAGCTTGAAGTCTCACATTGCTCAAACCAATAAAGGTCTTAGTGTATATATATTAACATGTGTTTATTGGAGAGCAAAATGGGCATAGAGGAAGAAGTGGGTTTGCATGCACAATAATGGGCCTTTACAGTTAAAATCCATTGATTTTCCCCCCTGCGCTTAAGATTATAAATGGTGTTGGACACTTTATTTCATTGCCGGAAATTATTTTTTAGAAAATACAAAAAAAAAATTAAATAGCCTTCTAGAAAATCCATGTTTTTAAGGCTTCAGTTATGAGTTCATGGTGTAAATGTTTTTGAACGTTGGTCATCTATTCTTAGCCTTAATTAACTGGTATTATTTTTTTTTAATTCCTTTGTTGGAAACCATCCAACGTTCAGAAATGTCTTCATTAACGTCATTAAACGAGGTCCAACGTTTAGTTGCTTCTGGGGCCTATAAATAGAGAGGCTTAATCAGAAGTTCAGTGCACCAAGCTCACGAACATCTTCGGAGCTTTCCTCTTTCTCTCTGACTTTTCTAAGTTTATAATTTTTGCTGTTCTGATTCCTGCTCATTGCAGAAGAATTCATTTGATCCTAGGGAGTTACCTACTTTTGTCGAAATAACTCTTAAGGATAGTGTCATTGGGCACGACTCAGATTATTATTTTTCTAACAATTTTATCTATTGCATATAACAATCTTAAGAGTTATAGAGTCACACAGGAACAATGCTGTTGTTTCTGATGGTTTTACTATTGTTGCCGTGAGTGCTAGTTCCTTCATCCCATTAGCGTTACCTTTGATGCCGTTATAGGCCACCACCGGATGTTTCCAAGATTGAGGTCTTCGATGGGAAAAATTTCAGAAGGTGGCAAGAATGAGTCTACTCAGTCCTTGACTTGTATTGAGTTGTTGATGCACTCACACAGTCTGAACATTCATAAGATGTTGACCAAATTCAAAGGATTGCTTGGGAATATGCCAACAAAGTATGCAAAAATACTATCATTAACACCTTATCTAATGATCTTTTTGATGTGTACTATGTGTATAAAGAAGCAAGCAAAATTGGGGAGTCACTGATTGCAAAGTATACTGTTGAGGATATTGGGAAGCAAAAGTTCATCGTCAGAAATTACTATAGATGGGAGATGACCGAAGACAAGGATATCAAGCTACAAATTAATGAGTATCACAAGCTACTGAAGGAGTTGCCAGCTGAAAAAAAACAACCTACCTGATGAGTTCATTGCTGGAGTTCTGATTGAGAAGCTGCCATAATCATGGAAAGATTACAAGCAACAGTTGAAACATAAACAAAATTAGCTATCACTGTCAGACCATCATTGTCAGACCTGATCACTCCCATTATAATTGAGGACAGCAACCGAAAGGCGATGCAAGTTGCAAAAGGCAAGGAGATGACCTTAAAAGCAAATCTAGTGGAGACAAACCAGCACGACAAGAGGTATGATTGTAAAGCAAAACTTGATTACAAGCTCAAAAGTTCTAACCCCAAGTTCAAAAAGAAAGGTAGTTGCTTTGTTTGTGGAAAACTAGGCCACCACGCTGCTCAATGCAAGAAGAGAGCTAGGAATGACAATTCTCCTAGGGCCAATCTGGTTCAAGGAGATGAAGAAAATAAAATTATTGCAGCGGTCATTTCTCAAGCTCTCTTGGTGTCTGATGTGAAGAAATGGGTGGTAGACTCTGGGACTACCAGGCACATTTGTGCAAATTGTGAGATGTTTGCCTCTTATAGTCCTACCAAGGAAGGAGAAGACTGTGTTTAGTTTGCTGATTCTCGAACTACAAAAGTTCTAGGAAAAGGAAAGGTTGAACTGAAGCTCATATTTGGAAAGACTATAGCTCAATGATGTTCTTCATGTGCCTGATGTTGGAGCTAATTTAATTTCTATAGCTTTTTTGAGCAAAGTTGGGGTTAAGGTGTCATTCGAATCTGATAAGATCATAATGACAAAGAATAATGTATTTGTTGGGAAGAGTTATTATATTCAAGGGCTGTTTGTACTTAATATTGCTGATATGAATGAAAATGCATCATCTTCTACTTACTTGGTTGTTTTCATGATTGATTCTTTTGATGTGTGGCATGCTCAATTAAGATACGTTAGTAACTCATATTTGAAACAAATGTAAAAACTTGGTTTAATTTCTGAGATTAAAAATGATTTCTTAAATAAATGTGAAGTTTGTGCAGAAGCTAAGTTAACCAAAAAATCACATTTTTCTGTACAAAGAGAAACTGAATTGCTTAGCTTAATACATACTAATTTGGGTGCTTTGAAACAAACTATGACAAGAGGTGGCAAAAAGTATTTTGCAACTTTTATTGATGATTTTTCAAGATATACTAAAGTATATTTATTGAGAAATAAAGATGAAGCATTTGATAAATTTCTTTTATATAAAGCTGAGGTAGAAAATCAATTAAATAAAAAGATTAAAAGAGTTAAGTCAAATAGAGGAGGAGAATTTGCTTTATTTAATGACTTTTGTAAAAAGGAAGGAATAATTCACGAAATAACTCCTCCATATTCACCTGAGTCAAATGGAGTAGTAGAAAGGAAAAATAGAACTTTAAATGAAATGATGAATGTTATGCTTGTAAGTTCTTCTGTACCAGATAATTTGTGGGGTGAAACTTTGTTATCTATATATTTTTTACAAAATAGAATATCTTATAAGAAAACAAATAAGACACCTTATCAATTATGGAAATCATATACACCAAATTTAAAATATTTGAAAGTGTGGAGGTATTTTACAAAAGTTTTATTGCCTGATCCTAAGAAGAGAAAAATTAGTTTTAAAACTTCTAATTGCATGTTTATTGAATATACTGAACATAGTGCATTTTATAGGCTAGGTTTGGTACAAATAAAAGGAGTTTCTTGAAAAGGAGAATGAGAGAGAAATTTTTATAAAATTTGTTTGGTACACATCATTCAAACATTCTATGAATAAAATATAGCATTTTCATGGAATCATTCTCTCCATTTCCTTCTCCCTTTCCATTTTCTACAAAATAGCTCCTTTCCACCAAACATGTCCATAGATTTCTGGTTTTAAAAAGTGAAGTTTTTTATCAGAACATTATTATTGAAACTAAAGATGCAGAATTTTTTGAGTATATTTTTCGATTGAAAGTTCAACATATTTCTCAAACTCCAGAAAATTTACTTTCTTCATCAAATCGAAATAAAAATTCTGTCAGAAATTTGAGGAGAAGTAAAAAATAAAGGAAAGAAACTTCTTTTGGAAATGATTTTTATACTTATTTGATATAAAATGAGCCATCAAAATTTCTTGAAGCCATTTCATCTTCTAATACTCATTTTTTGATACAAGCTATTAAATCTGAACTTGATTCTCTTAATCAAAATAAAACTTAGATTTTTGTAGACTTGTCTCTAGGAGCAAAGCCTATTAGTTGTAAATGGGTTTTTAGAAAGAAATATAATCCTGATGGGTTCATTGACAAATATAAAGTGAAGCTAGTAGTTAAGGGATTTACTTAAAAATAAAATGTTAATTATTTTGATACTTTTTCTCCAGTGACAAGAATTTCTTTTATTAGAATTTTGATTGCTCTAACCTCAGTTTATAAATTATTTATTCATCAAATGTATGTTAAAACAGCTTTCTTAAATGGTGATTTAGAAGAGAAAATTTATATGATACAACCTGAAGGGTGTGTTGCTCCTAGACAAAAAAAATAATTTTTGTAAGCTTGCTACGTCATTGTATGATTTGAAACAAGCGCCCAAACAATGGCATGAGAAACTTGATCAAGTCTTAACAAGTGATGATTTTTCTACTATTGAAGTGCAAACATGTATTTACACAAAAGTTATAAATGATGGTTGTGTGATTATTTATTTATATGTTAATGATATGCTTATTTTTTGTACAAGCATAGATGTTGCAATTGAAACTAAACAATTTCTTTCTTCAAAGTTTGATAAGAAATATATGGGTGAAGTAAAGGCAATATTGGGTGTTAAGATCATAAAGAGTGAAAATAGTATTTTACTATCTCAAGAATATTATGTGCAAAAAATGCTTAAAAAGTTTGAATATTTTGAAAAAACACCTATAAGCATTCCTTATAATACCAGCACAAAATTATTTAAAATAAAGGTGATCCAGTGGCTCAATCTACATATGCATAGATCGTTAGGAGTCTATTGCATCTAATGACTTACACTCGAGCTGATATAGCATATGTTATGTTTAACTTGAGTAGATATACTTACTGTCTAAGTATTGAATATTGGTTAACTCTGGACAGATTAATGAGTTATTTGAAAGGTACCATAAATTATGATATATTTTATAGTAGATTTCCTGTTATATTAGAAGGATACAATAATGTTAACTGGATCTCAAATTCAGAAGAAACAAAATCTACTAGTGGCTATGCATTTACTCTTGGTGGAGGCATAATAACCTGGAAATTAGCTTAACAAAATATTATAGTGAGATTCACTATGGATTTAGAGTTTATTTCTCTGGAGCTGACTAGTAATGAGACTGAATGATTGAAAAACTTCTTAACAAATATTTCGTTAGATGGAAAGCCAATACCATCAATATTCATATATTGTGATAGTCAACCAGTAATAACCATTACTAAAAAGAAGACCTACAGTGGCAAAAGTAGGCACATTCATTTGAGACATAATATTATAAGATGGCTGTTGAAAAATAGAGTTATATCGATTGATTTTGTAAGGTCAAAATTAAATCTGGCAGACCCCCTTACCAAACCACTAGGAAAGAAACAAATTTTGGAAACATTGAGCGGAATGAGACTTAAGCCAATTTGAAAATTAACAGTGATGGTAACCCAACCTCTGTGATTGGTGATCCCATGAAGAAGGTTTATATCCGTAGAAATAAGTCATTTGTTAATTCTGCTAGCACTTTATTATTTTTATCCCTTTCTATGATATGAGAAAAGCACTAGGATGCATTATTGGAGAGGTTGGGTAAAAGCTCTTAATGATTTCATATTCCTTATGGATGATGTGTCTATTGTAGATACACTTGATGGAATCACCTATATGAATATGGAGTAGGGCTGCTCCTATGAGATTGTAGCGAAATCTCTAGAGCATTCATTAAAATCAGGCGTGCTCAGCCTTTTAAAGTGCAAAACTGCGATAACAGTGGAAATTGTGGGGGGTATAAACCGATTGTTAAAGCCTCTAGTATACAATAAAGAAATGTTGGTTCATAGAAGCTATAAGTTTCACTGACAATTCTGTGTATTAAGTTTTATTGGTCTAGGTCTGGTTCATAGTCCGAAAGACACTAGATTTAAAATGTTTATAGTCATGATCGTAACTCAAACAAAAGGGATCTTTCGACACATATGTGGGAGATTGTTGGAGTATATGTGTATGTGTATCAAAAGAGAAAGCTTAAAGTCCCACATTGCTCAAACCAATCAAGGCCTCAGTGTATATATATTAACATTTGTTTATTGGAGAGCAAAATGGGCGTAGAGGAAGAAATGGGCTCGTGTGCACAACAACGGGCCTCCACAGTTGAAATCCATTGATTTGCCCCCCTACGCACGAGATTATACTCGGTGTTAGACACCTTTTGCCATTGTCGGAAATTATTTTTTATAAAATACAAAAAAAATTAAATAGTCTTCTTGAAAATCCATGTTTTTAAGGTTTCAGTTATGAGTTCATGGTGTAAATGTTTCTGAACATTGGTCGTCAGTTCCTAGCCTTGATTAATTGGTATTATTTTTTTTAATTCCTTTGTCGGAAACCGCCCAATGTTTAGAAACGTCCTCATTAACATCATTAAACGAGGTCTAATGTTCAGCTACTTCTGGCGCCTATAAATAGAGATGCTCAATCAGAAGTTTAGTGTACCTAGCTCACGGACATCTTCGGAGCTTTCCTCTTCCTCTCTGACTTCTTCTGAGTTTATAATTTTTGTTGTTCTGGTTCCTGCTCATTGCAGAAGGATTCGTTTGATCCTGGAGAGTTGCCGACCTGTACTGGAATAACTTTTAAGGACAGTGTTCTCAAGCACGACTCGAATCATTATTTTTCTGACAATTTTATCTATTGCATATAACATATAATGGATTATTCTCACCGTTCATAGGCCAACTAGGTATATGTGAAAGGGGCAGATCACCCCCATACACCCCAACATTATTATTATTTGCATATAATATAAGTATAAAAACTCTTGATTTTGTATGATTAATTCCTTCTATCTCAAATAGAAAAATTACTTGTATTGATTAACTTATTTTCCCATTAATATACTTTCTTCAAGGATGTGGATCTTATGATATTTATTTTAATTTATAAATTTTAATATATTTCTAAATATTGAATAGAAAATTAAAAATATTATTACTAAGTAAATTTAATTAACTTGATCTTAAAGTTAAACATATTTTATTTAAAGTAATAAATTGTAAAAATTTTAATAAAATATAAAACGGGAATTCCTTACTGACTGATCGAGATCCTGCAAGTATACATGGTCGATCACAGTAATAAAAAAATATCTCTGGAGTATTCCAAAGGTCGAACTCAAAGGAGGTAGTAAATTTATCAGTCCAAACTCTTAATCCTAAAAGCAAGTGATAATCAAATTGAGAATTCAAATTTAAAAGGAAAGAAATAGAAAACAAAATGAAGTCTAAGTTTTTATTATGTTCTAGAAGTGTCAAGGGATCAGGATTCACCTTATCAGATAACTAGATTTTATTTCTTAGTTAGACTCTACATAATTATAGTGACCATTGTTCTTAAAGCGTCCTAATTATCTCTCAGTCAATTAGTCCTTATTTAATTAGGATTCAATTCACTCTCGCACAACTAAAGTTTCTAATTAAACCTTGAAAGCTACAACTTATATCATCATGAATTCCTAATTCTATCTCTAAATTAGCTATTTATGTTTATGTCTCTATATCTAGGTTCACTCTTCACCTCTCAGTCCATCAAGTTTACTAATTAATTAGATTCTATGGTGATCAAGCATAAAATCCACATGAATGAATAAAAGAGATAAATATAACAAAAAGATAAATTAAATATAATTTGAAGAACAAATCAAAGAGTCTTAACTAGAGAAACAAATCCAATCTATCTCAATCAGGCTACATCCCTAACCTCGACTGGGAAATATAGGTACTCATGGAAATAGAAATTAAATCACAACTAAAATCCCAAATCGTAGTAAAAATAATAAGAAAACAGAGTTATATTAGAGAAAAATGAATCTATCACTAATACTCCCAAAATATCCTTACTCTCTCTCTCTATAAGATGCGCTTAGTTACTCCTAAATGCGTTTAAAACTGTGTTCTTTGGCTTCTGAGTGTGTTTCTGAATCTCCCGTTGTGTTTCTATCTTATCTCCTTATATAGAAAAAATTTAGATGCCCATAAAAGCCCAAAAAATCATGAAAATACGTCAAAAACGTGTTTTATGAACCTCTTTTGCATGACTCGACGCCAGGTGACCATAAAATCAATTAATACGGCACTAGGTACTTCTAAAATGTAGAAAAATATGAAATCAGCATTGACCTAGTGCCGAATGGGTTTGACCCGGCGCCGGGTGCCTTTGTTGTACGGAAAGATGCTTCGTTCAGCTTAAAAAGTCACCAACTCATATTGATATTTTGAGTTTGATTTTCATCATGATCACATTAGAATTTGGAAAAACTCAAAACATAAAAGTTGTATATCTATGTATTATCTTTCCAACGCATCTTAAATCATCATAATCGGAGTTCATATGCGAGAGTTATGAACAAAATACCGAATAATATTGAAACTTTTAAGCATGAACGATTTGTAACATTTTTAATTTGAATGCTTCCAAATGAGCCTATAACGCTATGAAACACAAAAATATGTAAAATCATGCTAAAATATATCAATATAAACATATTCAAATATAATTTAAAGCTTAAATGTGGGTATTTTATTTGTATAAAATGAACACATCACTAACCAAAGGTCCTCGGTCCACTACACATGTGTGTGAATTTAATAAGCTTTTAATGAGATATAAGTTACTAACCGGTTAACAAGAATGAGTTTAAAGCTTCCTTCAAATCAAGTTGTTTGGTATGAGGTTTGAGATGGGGCTAAACTTGCCTTCTTTTCTGATTGTAGGATCATGTTCATTAATCAGAGAACTTAGCTCCATTGTTTTTTATTATTTGCTATGTTTCTTTGTTGTTTACTAAGGTGTTTGACTCTCTATTTACCAAAAAGAAAAAAGATAAAAAATATCCTAAAAATAATTCATAATGTGTTACTTAATTTTTATATTATTTCAACATTTTAATTTAATGGGAGAAATTGTGATGCTATTAGAGAAAAATTGGAAACAAAAATGGAAAGAAAGATCAAGCTGATGATATTGCTCAAGGCTTTGTAAAATTTCATAATGTAATGCAATACAAAATGAAAATTCTCCTCCAGAAGTCATAAAAAATTGTCTCTTATAACTTGCAAGCTAATGCTAAGCTTAGCTAGAGGATAGACTTTTGTTTGCTTTTTTATGTCTATATTGTCCTTGTTTTGACTTTTGACAATAAAAGTAGTTTTTGTGACTCTTTTTCTTTTTTGCCTTGGCAACGTCTCTAGTCGACACTTGAAAATTAATTCATTTGAAATATAGAGATTATTAAGGTAGGTTGTCTCTTTGAATAAATTTTTTTTCATACACATGATTAAAAATTAAACGCTAGATTATATATTCAAGGGACCAATTTATCTGCCAATTATATCGGACCTTATTATTATTACTTTTTGTTTTTTACATTGTGTCTAGAGTCTTTACTGGTAAATTTTTTGGGCCATGTATTAATGGTACCAGTCATGTCAAATTACCTATTGAGTTGTAAAAGCAGATAGGTTAAGGTGACTTCCTGGGCTAAAATTGTTGTATTTCAGATGACTTCTTGTAATTATATGTTTGGAGGCTCAATAACCAGAATATGTTAAGTCTACTAGGCTTTATAGATTTTGGTTTGATTGAGTTGAGCTAATTCAAACATATGAAACCCAAAAAAAGTCCCTGAATTATACACCAACTTGTGATTTAGTCCCTAAACTAAAAATGTTTTTTACATGTGTCCTTAGATTGTCTTCTTATTATGGCATTGGTCCCTTAACTTTGTATTCATTCGCAACTTCATCCTCAAGCTTGATAGAATGGGAAGACAACGTCTACTCTCTGCTGATGTGGCAGATGTGAAGTATGGCATGGGGTTCTACTGGGCATATGGATGTTGACAGTAAAAATCATAACACCATTGATAGTCACTAGGGGTGGAAATAAGCCAGACCTCTTTTAGGTGACCAAGGGCCTAACCTAGCCTGCCTATTTAAGATAGGCCAGGCTAAGGCCTTTTCTAAGGCCTGCTTTGATAAACAGGCCTGGCCTATTTACTTCAGGCTGACCTGAAGCCTGTCAGGTTAAGCCTAGTTACACATATTTATATAATAATAATAATAATATAAATTATATATAATATAATATAATATATTTAAATTATAAATAAAATAAAATATTATAATGTTTTCCAACCCTTAAACTTTTTTCCCCTAATAAACAACTATTAAAAGTGAAAAGTAAAGCTAGAGAATGAAGACTCAACTAAAGTCACGAACCCTAACATTGAAGAAGCCTTCCATCACTACATCTGGAGATTAAGCTACTTCATCTATCACCTAAATCAGATTTGTGACTTCGAGCTTCAAATCTTCGAGCTGGTTCATCCATCGCCTCCATCTCCCATGGCCAACTACGAGCTTCTGCCCCATCTCCATCCATCACCTCTATCTCGGCCTTTTCCCATACTTGTGAGCTGCAACGGTAAACTGTGAGCTTTGAGCCATTCATCGCCTCCCTCTCCTTGTCTCCCATAACTATGAGCTGTAAGTGTTCTCTTCTCAACCCCTTCCTCTTGCTTGCTTGATTTTATACTAATATACATATATATATATATATTGATAAAAAAACAAGTATCTTCAACCTCTTTGGAGTTTTCTAGTTCAATGAATTCAAGTCAAATCCAGTTGTCAAATGGACATAACTTGTGTTACTTACTAGCTTCATGACTCCTTGTCATCAACTAGTGCCCTCCATTTACGAAATCCTAGAAGCCCTAAAATGTAAGATTCCAGTTGGATTTTACAAATAGTATACCAGTAATACAACACCTATTTTTTATAGTGATGTTAGGGAAGAAAGAATATTTGCTGTGATGTTTATGATTATAAGCTTATTAACCTAAGGATGGAAGATGCATGGTTTTTGTATAGAATTGAAATTACTGTAATATTGCTTTTAATTTTAAAGACTGATTACCGAAGCTGTTATTGTGTGAGTGAATTAACTCAATGACACTTTTTTAATTGAAACATCATGAAAATATTGAAATTAATGTGGGGATTGGATTGGTTAGTGGCAAAGTTACAAGGCAAAACGAAATTGGAATTTTAAGAATGAGGACGTAAGTATGTGTGTATTTTCATTTTCGTGCTTGCAGTGTCTTATGTCCCATGTGAGATTGATTGAATCTTCATAGGTGAAAAGCTAATAATGGTGATGAATACGTGATGGGAAAAAGGGATCGATGCCTTTTTCTATTAAAATGAAAATATGTGAAGGTTGTGAGTTGATAAGATGGTGAAAACTTTAAGCTTCTTGTTGAATAGTCCTAATCAATTACGTAAATATATCTTGTTGGTATTCCATAAAATAAATAATTGTATAGTTTTGGACTTTTTATGATGAGGTTGATGTACAAATTTGCTTGAAATTACCAAAGGGTAAGGACTAAGTGGCATTCATTGGTCGGGTTATTTGCTTCAACTTATGCATAGTACATTGCTGGTTGTCACCCCTCTTGCTTTAATTCAATTGAGGGCAAAATTTCTACACTAACATTGTTGCAATTTGCTCAATTATTTGGATTTAAAATGGCATTGCTGGTGGTTAGGTTTGACATGCATTAATGCTACATCTGTAGGCCAAATCTATCAAATGAAAAGTAACGCCAACACAATTGAATCTACCACTTAAGAGCAAATTAATACTGCTTTATGAGGTACAATTTCTTTGTGGAGATTTTGTAAATACCATCTGTAGATTTACAGATATATGTATAGAGATGAATATTTATTGTTGATTTTTTACAAATAAGTACAATTTCTATGAATAACAAGACTAATTACTATTAGGAAGGAAAGCTTTTAGGAAAACATTGATGACTTGGACCTTATGGGTTGACAAGCACATCAACAGCAGAAAAACTCAAGTTTTCTTTTGAAGTTCAGCACCTTCTCATTTGAGGTTTGCTCATATATACACAAATATAGCCATACTAAAATGGTTTCTATAATTTCCAAAATTTTTTAAAGTTGAGTGGAGAACTGGATGTTTTTGTGATAGGGGAGGTCAATGCAATACATGAGGACATTGTAAGAAAGCAACAAGTTTGTTGAATGAATGCTTAAGCAAAGGAAACCTTGAGAAGAATATAATTGTGGAGGTGTTGAAGCATATGAAAACTTGGATGACACTGTCGAATATAACATGTTCACTATCTTGGATTCTTTCTTTTTTTCTTTGTAAATAGAATTTCTGAAGTTTGATATGCAAAAATATTGAGATATAGATTTAAATTCATAAAAATTATTATGATAAATTTTGATTGATATAGGCTTTAAATAGGCTTAAGGCCTATTTAAAACCTACAAAGCCTGAATCTTTAAGTTTATTTAAAGGTATATTAATTTAATAGGCATTTAAATGGATTTCAGGTTAGGTCAGACCTTTTAAAGGCTCAGGCCTAAACCTAAAATAAGACTTGATGTAGGCCAACAGGTCAGGTTCAGACTTAAGGCTTGCATGACCTGTTTAGGAAAAGCCTAACCTAGCCTGACTTGTTTTCACCCTTAGTAACCATGTAGCAAGAGGGAACCATTAAGAAGAACTAAAAATGTGAAGCCCTATCTTTTATCGACACAACAGTTGTTGGAGACTTTGAACATTGGAAAAGAAATAGTAGCTGCGGTGTGACATAAAAATAAATTATATTAATAGTAACTTACGAATAATAATATGACTTATTAGATTTTCTTTTATGCATGCCTAGTTCTTTTGATAAGAAACTTTTAGAAATACTATTTTGATCCCATTTATTAAAAAAAATTCATTTATTTTGTGCATTTATTGATGAATTCCTTTTACATCTTTCATTTATAATAAAAATCTCTTTACTTGAAATTGAGAGTATTAATTAAATTATCATTAAAATGTTAAAACATTCAATATGAGCATTTCTTAAAAGAAATTTCATATTGTTATATATTAATTACACTTAATTGATTTCAGCTATTTTTCTTAATCTTAATGTAGCAATTATTTATTTTTTATAAGAAAGGATTGGAGAGAGTAGTAAGTTATTGATGGTTGGCCAAAAAAAAACTTTTTGATGATTTATCGTTATTAATAAATTAATTCAAATATATTTACTCTCTAATTTGGAATAAATAACTTCTCAAAATTAGTTCAACGGTTTTGGCTATATTGATAAACATTTTTTTATATTGAAAATAGATGTTTTTTTCTTTTATCAACAACAGATGAACCTAGAATCTGTTATCTGTATTATTCAGAATGTCAGATAACACTTGCAAGCTTTAATTTCAATTCCATTATATAACTTACTTCATTTTTCAACTATCAAATATTAAAATAACAACAATAAATAAACTAAATTATCCAACAAACGGCAGTTGGTAAGTAGTTTAGCACTGCTAGTCTCAGATTCCAATCTTACACATAGAGAAAATTGCCGTTGCAAGAACTTTCATACTTTTTCTTATAATTTAAAATTGTATAACTGAGTCATAAAAAATTAATAATTTAGTCTCTGTAATTAAATACCCATTTAATATAAGATCAACTATATAGCTACTATCTTGATAGTTTAAATATGCATAACTATCAATCAAATAAATCATCTAAGAGCATAGAATTTTAGTATGACTTCGTCTGAATTAATCCCACCTAATCTTTCAAATAAAGTTTATACAAGTCAAACAAATTTAATTTTCACTGGATCCATCAAAATGCTAATCCCACCTAATCTTTTAAATGTCGTGAGGCCACTTCATGAGTGGCCCAGCATCTTAAACCGAAGCGATGGCTTTGTGAGTTGACTATACCATATTAGCTCCAACAATTAATGTATAAGTTTTCAAGATATAAATAAATAATCTTATAGTACTGAATTAAAATATAATTAGACATGTTTTTCTTGCATTTACACCCAATTTAAAAAATGAGTTATATTATTTGTGATTTATAATGTTTTCCAATATATTTTGTATATTGATATATTAATAATATAACATGCGTATTTTTTGCTTTCCATAAGGAAAAACCTTTCCTATCACTATCACTAGAGTAACCTTTTTTTATTCCATCTCTAGTGTAACCTTTTTTTTTTTTAATCCCTAGAGTTTTGAGTGACTTGATCATCTTACAATGGAGGAGGAAGACGGGTGTCGAAAGAAGCAAAGAAGACAAGGATATCTTGACCAATGAGATTTGAATTAGTCAACATAAAATACTAGCACCGCAATGCAAAACATAAATTCATACACGTATATAATTTAAGCCATTATAAATAGGTACATACATACATGTGTGTGTAAATCTAGCATTTTTTTTAATGAGTTATAACTTGCTGACTCGTTTGCAGGAATGAGTTAAAAGCTTCTTTTAAACCAAGCTGTTTGGTATGAGATATGTGATGCGGCTAAACTTGCATTCTTCTGTTATTGCAAGATCATGTCTATTGATAAGGGGGCTTAACTCCTTTGCTTTTTACTATTTGATGCGTTTTTTGTTGTTGTTTACTAAGGTGTTTGACCCTCTTTATTCACCAAAAAAAAAATCATCCTAAAAATAATTTATAATGTGTTACTTAATTTTTATATTATTTCAATATTTTAATTTAATGGATAAATTGTGATGCTATCAAAGAAAAATTGGAAATGAAAATGGGAAGAAAGATCAAGCTGACGATCTTGTTGGAGGCTCTATAAAGTTTAGGTGTGTAATGATGCGATAGCCCTCCTCTCTTTTGCCATATAAAAATTGTCTCTTATAACCTGCAAGATAATGCTAAGTGGGAGGATAGATTTTTGACAGTGACTTTCTTTTTTTTTTTTAACAAGAATATCTTTAGTCAATAATTGAATATTAATTCATTCATAATGTAGAGATTATTGAGGTAAGTTGTCTTTTCAAACAAAATCTTTTTTATACACATTATTAGAAATCAAGTCCTATATAATATACTTAATAGATCAATTTATCTATCAATTTTGTGGATCCTATTAGTTTTTTTTTTAACATTATGTCTAGAGTTTCTACTTGTAAATTTTTTGGGCCATGTATTAGTGGCACCAATCATGTCAAATTACCTATTGAGTTTTAGGTTTTTTCTTTAATGCATATTACCAATTGAATTTTAAAAGCGGTTAGGCTAAGGCAATTGGGGCTGAAATTGTTGTATTCTGGATGACTTCTTGTTATTACATCATATGTCAGAGGCTCAATAACCAGAATTTGTAAAGTCTATTGGGCTTTGTAGGTTTGGGTTTGATTGAGTTGAGCTTATTCAAACATTCAGATGAGTTTGAAATTTAAAATGAAAGGGCCCATATGACAGTATTTTTTATTTTATTATTTTAAGAACAGTTTTGTAAAATTGTTTTTGAGAATAAGTTTTGAAAATAAGAAAAAAAATTTGTTTGAATAATTGTTCTCAAAATCATAACTAGTGAGTAATAGATAAGTTATTCAAAATTTATAACTTTACCATTAATGAGGTAGATGTTTCTCATATTTCTTTATGTTTTTCAGAACAAAAATTACAAAACATCTTAAAGGTGTTCTATTCTTTTATTTTTCTATTTTTTAGAATAATTTATAAAAATCAAGTTTGCCAAATAAGTTTTTTAAGTTTTCTATTTTTAAAAATAACAAAATTATTTTCAAAAGCAAAATCAAAGGGGCCCAAAATACTGCGGATCTCTCTCTCCGTTTTATTGCTTTGGTACAACACTTGGACCTCTTTATCCCACCGCAGATAATTCTTGTTTTGTACTTATAATTTTTTTTTGTTATACAAATAATTTTATTCTTGTCTTGTCACGCGTTCGGTCAGTTAACCCTTTCTTGGCAGTGTCCTCTACAAAACGGTGTCGTTTAATTAAATGAAACAAAATTTGAATTGTTTTTTAAATATAATTCTAACTGCCTATTAATTTATACATTATTTTCTTCTTTCTCCTCCCACCTGGCACCTGCTACGTTTGTTATATTTAATTGACAATTTAATAATAACAATATAATAAATTACATCAAAGTTTTTCCTTACACAAAAATTTTCAGATTTTTGAACATAGCACGAGGTATTAATTTTTTTGAATTCATATATATATATATATATTATTCTATTGTTGCCAATCTTCATTTTACAATTTAAAATTCCAATTAGCAGTCCACGTGTAACTGGTGTGGAATTTTTTTTTTCAAAAGGAGAAACACGCAGATGATAAGCCACAGTATAATGATAATGACAATTACATAGTCATTTTTCAGATTTTATTAACAACACAAAATTTGTTTCAATGAATAAGTCAACATTCCGACCTCAAAATTCTTCTGTTCCACCATTTTTCCTTTTTCATTCATTTTGGGAAGAAAAGGATTAGAAATAGAACAGTAGAGCTCCTCAATTCAGCGCGGAAATTTAAAAGGAAAAAAAAGAAAAGAAAATCCGATTATTGATGGTTCGGATTACTTCTGGTAAATGATTATCCAATCAACAGAAAATTTCTGAAAGGGAAAGCCGAAGATAAATATCAACCCAGAATTCAGAAATAGTGATAAAGAATGTCTGGCATAAGCCGAGCATGGCCTGATACGATCACACCACTTCTGGGCCAACACCCTTGCTCAGTATCCTATAGCCCTCGCACTCCTCGGCTTCACTCTATCTTCCTCGAGATGTCCTCTTCCCCTCCCACTCCTCCCGCTAACCCTAGTCGCTGTGTCTTCCTCGGTGTTGACGTCGGCACCGGCAGCGCCCGTGCAGGTCCATTATTTTCAAATATCATCCCTATCTGTGTGTTTTCGTTTATTTTGTTGAGTTCTGGTCTGGTAATCGAGTTCGGATTGGGATTTAGTCTTTAATTTTGCTTTCTTCAGCATTGTTGGAATGAGCTATTTTTTTTTATGCTGATGATGTGCATTTCAAATTCGTGTTTTGCTTTATTGTTGGTAATGATGGTTTTACACATGCTCAGGAGGCCATTGACATATCTATACTAGAGTGACCGATTGTTGCACTAGTGCTTGTGCACATTCAATGTAGGTAGAAAAATTTTGTGGATGAAGTTGGGACTTGAAGCATGCCTTTACTTTTGATCACTAATTTGTTCCGAGTTCCTAGACCGGATGAATCTGTGAAGCAGTGTATGTACTTGCAGTCAAAATGTGAAGCTTTCAGTGCTTATTCTTCAATCGTTCTTTATGATAAAATAAATCAGTAAATTACGTTAACTTGATGTTTGGCATAATTACATTTGATGCTTCTCTTGTTTGATAAACTTAGCTCAGCTCCATTCAATTTAAATTTTTTTGTTAATGAAGTTAATTTTCTACGCAATACTTATTTCTTTTAAAAATCAAATTAATTAAATATTCTTACATTTCATGTTGGAGGTTAAATTATTATCATATTAAGAATAAAATCACAATCTTATATTAGTATAACATTTTCGGGAGAAATTTCCACAATATGTGTCAAAACGTTAGCGGAACCTATTGTAAGTTTTGGAACGGGAGGGGTATAAGTGTGATTTAGCCAAACCTCAAGGAAAGTCAGTATAGTTCACTCAAAAAGATAAGTTTTTATGCTTCCTGTTTTTGGAGGCAGCTATATATGGAATCCTTGTAGTTCTGAGGCTCCCTTGTCAATTTCTGTTGTTCAAATTTTTGTTTCATCCCGTTAATCCATTGCCAATTTCTGGCATTCCATTTTCAAGTTCTATCTGTAAGTTCAGAAATTTCTATGCAAGTTATAGCTTATCTAGATTCTCAATTAACAACCTTTGTGGTTGTTTCTTCCTCTTTCACTATTTTATCTGAATGGTTTTCAACAAATAGCCTCCATTCCTTAATAAAACTTTCTCTGTTTCAATATATAAGTCACATTTTAGAAGATTTTGAATATTCATAATATAAGTCACTTTGTAAAAGGCAACATTTAATATTTTTTTTCCAGATTTACCCCTCTTTATGGTGGAGAGAGAGATTAAAAGATATATAATTAAGGTGGAATTACAATTTAATAAGGAAAATTTTGGAAAGTGATGGTAATTTTTAAAAAATTCAAGAACTCCTACTAATTTTAGTAAACTTCCTTGATTTGTGTAAAGTTGTAAAGTAATTCATATATGGAAACGGAGGGAGTAATAATTTTATAAGTTACAGCACTGATAACATAAAATTCAATATTACTTATAATGTTTTGTCACTGCACTGCAGGCAGTGTTTGTTCATGCTAACAAATGTTTGTACCTGCTAACAAACCTACTCTTCAATTATTGTTAAATTTGTCAAATTGTTATAAATGACAGTGTCATAGTTATTAATATTGCATCTGCCACTTATGGAACCAAGGGCTCTGAATTGCTGATTGCTGTAGTGCATAGCATTGCATGAGCTGCATGAAAATGTAGCACACAATTTTAAGAAATTCGAAGTGTAGCTGATAGTGAAAAATATATATCGAAAACCAAACTCACATTAAAAAAAGGATTCATAACAGCATAATAATCATTCATAAATTATCAAGTACTTAAATCTTAATAAAAATCAGTGCTTAACATGGTTTTTAATTTTTAGCTTTATCCTATGATCTTTATTTAGTTCCCCTTCTTCAAATGCAACATCATTATAATGCTCATTATTAAGCATTGCCGCAATTTCCTCTTCCTCTTCTGAGGTTTTTGTTTTGTTCATTGACGATTTAAGAGCACAAGAAGAGCAGAACGCCACTGCCTTCTTCTCTTTCTCTTTATATGGTTAATAATACTAAATCATTCAATATTGTTTGTCCAAGAAAGGTCAAGTCAAACTCCAGGAGTGGTCTTAGCAAAACCACTTAAATTAGGTTTGTTGTTGCCCTATTTATATGTAGGACCTGCAGTGATAACTATATCTACACAAAAATAGCTTTTGTAGTGCAGCTATCTTGGAGCTATAGGAAAATTGAAACGCTAAACATGTGGTGTTGTGCCAATAGCTGTTGTAGTGAGCCTACAAGCTATAGCACTATAGCATATCCAATTCTCATTTAACAACTTTAATGATTGTTTCTTGCTGACGTGGTCCTTTTTCTATTATTAATAGGCCTGTTTGATGAGAATGGGAAGCTTCTTGGTTCATCTAGCAGCCCAATACAGATATGGAAAGATGGTGCCCATGTTGAGGTACAATATTCAAGTAATTGGACCTTCACTAAATCTACAAAAAGCTCAATTGGGCCTGCTACAAATAGAATATGTTTGTTGTCTTGTTGACCTCATAATTGGGGTATGAATCATATGCCATGTTTACTGGTTGTGAAAGATATAGGGCAAGTCCTTGGGATGATTTCATTACTTCATATCTTGACAAATGAAGATTGTCTATAGTTTATAAAGTTTATTTTGTTAAACACAGTTGACATTTGTGGCTCTGGTGGTCTTTAAGGGTTTAATATATATTAGGCTTAAGTTTGTTTTTTGGATTTCTAAACTCTAGAATTCTATGCTAGAGCCTGGTGCTTCAACAGCATAAAGTCATCTGAATCTTGTTTCTACTTTATTTTGTTTGGGAAAATTATTTGTCTATCTTCCAGCTGAGATATTGAGTGTTTTTTAATTTCCAGATTGATTCCCGCATAAACACATATTATGATTTATTTTTTGAAACAGCAATCTTCCACAGATATATGGCATGCAATTTGTGCAGCTGTAAAAGCAGCTTGCTCTTCAGCAAAAGTTGCACCCGAGGAAGTAAAGGGTCTGGGATTTGCAGCTACTTGTTCTCTTGGTATGTAACATTTCTGACATAGTTTCTTTTTTCTTTTTACCTGCATTGAATATTGATTTCTATGTTAATAACTGTAACTGGTTGTTTATGGCAGTTGCAGTAGATGCTGATGGCTCTCCTGTTTCAGTTTCTTGGAGTGATGATTCAAGAAGAAATGTGATAGTATGGATGGATCATAGAGCAGTAGAGCAAGCTGAAAGAATCAATTCTTGTAATTCGCCTGTATTACAGTACTGTGGTGGAGCCCTTTCACCTGAAATGCAGCCACCAAAGGTATCGTCTGAACTAATCCAGTTTTTTCACCACTTGCTGCTTTATGTAGTTTTCCGTCCTCTGCTAAATTCTTTCTTCCAGCATATAACTGAACCCCATGCTCTGCTCATACCATATATATTTTCATTCTTTTTGCAGATTTAATTTTATCTACTTTATTATATGTATCAAGTATATACATTTCTACTGATATATATATATTATTTCCTAATTGTAGTGTGATTTTAAACTTCATTTTGTCATTGAATGTTTAAATATTAAGTAGGATGACAATGGTTACTATAAGTACCTGATACCATTTCTACATTTGGGAGAGATACAAGGTGCAGGAGGGAACCTTCTTTTCTCTTGTTGATTGACATTATGGTTTACCAGAGTAGTTAATCACCCATACATAAATAATATGCTTTGTAGGAATTACCTAGTAATGAATTATTTTTTTAATAGGAAAATTAAATAACATATGGAGCTTAAAAATTGTGAACTTATGGTTTAATTTAAACTAATTAGGGTTGGATTGATCTGCAAGTAAAAGGAATGGAAGGATCTTACTGGGCTGTATTAGAGCTGTTAATAATGCTTGAGAATAGAAACTTCAGAGATCATATGGTTATGACATTGGAGAAGAAGAAAAAAGCACAGGAATCTTGGAACTGAACACACCCTGGAATCTAAAATGGACTGATCTGGAAGCTTCTGAGTATGTATAACTTATTAGTAAAACCTAGAAGTCACTGATCTATCTAATGGAAAAGTTATGATGAGGCCATACATAATCATTAGATCAGAGAGCAGTTTTCAGTGAATGCTTCATGGCTTCTCAAACTTTGGTCCATATGACCCGTTTGTCTAGCTTTACTTACATTCTTGTTTGGAGTGTAGTAGTTGAATAAATTTATCTATCAGACAATTATTGGTAAATACTCGAGATTTACCACCATTCAAGATTCAAGGCTACCAAACTGGTTAGTTGCGTGCGTCTGGTTCATGTAATGTGTTGTTAATGTTATCGTACTTATCATTCAAGAATTGGTGCACTTTTTGTGGATTCAATTTAGCTTTATTAGCTATTTACTGATATTGTTAAAATTTTCAGCTTTTATGGGTCAAAGAAAATTTGCGAGAATCTTGGTCTTTGGTTTTCAGGTGGATGGACTTGAGTGATTGGTTGTCATACAGGTATTCTGTATTCTGTATTCTGTATTCTTGATACCAAGGATTTGTGTTGTCCAAGTCAAATGCACTTCACTTTGATGAATATATGATAATTTTCTAGGGCAACTGGAGATGATACTCGTAGCCTGTGCACCACGGTTTGTAAGTGGACATATCTTGGTCATGCACACATGCAGAGAATAAATGATAAAGACTCCCGAGATATGGAAGCTTGTGGATGGGATGATGAATTTTGGGAAGAGATAGGACTGGGTGATCTTATTGAAGGACATCATGCTAAAATAGGTATACTTATGACTGATATTGAGCTATTTAAATTAATGACAAGCTTCAAGACTACCTAATGTGGATTGAATGCAGAATCCAATTGTAAATAGGCTACTCTATGTCACAACATTTCAAATACAAAAATGAAGCATATGTGCAAAGAATGACCTCTTACATATCTGGACTGATTTTTTTTGTTACTTGTTCATCAAATTTGAATTCGGGAAATGATTTTTTGTGAAATTATTTGATGAGCCCTGGAGTCTGTTTTTGCCATGAGCTGTCATTTCTCTCTTCTCACAGCTTAATTTGATAATGAATCATGATAACAGGACGAAGTGTTGCTTTCCCTGGCCATGCTCTGGGTTGTGGCCTTACTCCTACTGCAGCAAAGGCAAGAAATTTGTACTCAAGATTTCACATTAATTTAAAATGGGTGCTTCCCAGGCCCGGTGTCCCCTAATGTAGCAAATATGTTGCTTAATGGCAATAACACGAGTACAATCTTCCTTCTTTAATGAGAATTTATGTTTATTGCTACTAACTCCAATGTGTGACATCTTTTTAAATCTTCTAATGAGTTTAAATGTCCAGGAACTGGGTCTTATAGAAGGAATTCCTGTTGGGACATCACTAATCGATGCTCATGCCGGTGGTGTTGGAGTAATGGAAAGTGTGCCCCTGTCAGATTCTGAAGCTAAAGGTTACCATGACTTAACACATTCTTGGGATTATAAGTTAGAAAAGGAAATATTATTGTTTAACTAAAGGAAATTATGTATCTTCAGGGCTTGACATGGAAGAAATTTGCCACCGCATGGTGTTAGTTTGTGGAACTTCTACTTGCCATATGGCTATATCACGGAGCAAGCTGTTCATTCCTGGAGTTTGGGGTCCATTTTGGTCAGGTGCACCATGAAAGCTTGTCCATTTTATGAACAAATTGGTACATCTAGATGATAATGTAGCTTTTGTTAATAGACATGAATATTGTGTGAGTAATTTATATGAACCTCTCTTAAGTATTGCTGAAATATATGGATTTACCTTCAATTTTCAAAATATACATGAGCCTCACTTGAAATAGAAAGTTGCACCACACTTTAGTCTAATTTTAATTTTCTCACTTATCTTCCCACCTTTAATACATATTGTTTTGGTTAGGTTTAATGTAAAAAAATCTACTCTTTATTTTTATTTGTGCAATTTTGAAAACAAAATCTGTTTTTTTATTTTATTTGTGTATTTTCAAATATAATACATCTTTCATTCTTGTTTCATTAAAAAAAAAATTTACTTATTAAAATTCATACCGGGTATTTTAGTCAAAAATATTAAAATTGGACTAAGCTAATATTTGAAAAGTAAAGGTGATGTCTTTACAATTTACTTTTATTGTTTTTGTGGATACCTTTTTAATGACCATGACAGTCATTTTTTCAATTCTTGTTCATGCCTGATGATTAAAAATTATAGCTGCAACTGGGGAACTGGGGCCTTTCACCTTCGGAGGAGGATATTTATTTTGCCTCGATGTTGTGTAGTTGAAAATTCAAGAAGGGTTAGCTCTGGCTGGATCTAAATTCATTTGAATGGTGACATCTTAGACCTTCAAAATTGTATCCTTATTTCTTGTTATTGTGTGTGTATGTTTGTTTGCTGGTAATGCTGTTTCCATGTCTAATTATAGTAAATTCATTTTTTTCGTGGAACATTAATATTGGCTTATAAAATTGGAAGCTAAATGTAATTGGAGGTTACATTTCACGTTATCATGTGAAGGATACTCAAATTTATTTTCATTCATCTTTTTTTTTCCCCCTTAGAATCACCTTGCAAATTTGAAGTTGCTCCTATTGGCATTGGCTATATGGTGAACCAGTTTTCCTTTATACAGCAATGGTACCAGAATATTGGCTCACGGAGGGTGGTCAGAGTGCTACTGGTGCATTATTGGATCATATAATTGAAAACAATGCTGCTTCTCCTCGCCTTGCTAATCAAGCTGCTTCTCAAAGTAAAGTTTTTGCTTGATTTGGAGTATACTTCATATTCATATTAAATTATTGATAAACTTAGAAAATGGTGCCTTTCACTGACGTATAAGCAAGGCTGACTGTTCTTCGCTTTAATTTTTCAGAGGTTTCTGTCTTTGAACTTCTGAACAAGATCTTGGAAAAATTGATGTCTGAGCAGAACCAACCCTTTATTGCTGCCTTGACTGAAGATATACATGTTCTTCCTGACTTCCATGGGAACAGGTGTCTGTTTACTGAAACTTTCCCCTGTTTTAGCTATGAAGTCTCGCAAATAATAGGATTCTCTATATGATGGTTCAGGTCTCCCATTGCTGATCCAAGAGCAAAAGGAGTCATCTGTGGTTTGACACTTGACACAAGTGAGAAGCAACTGGCCCTTCTTTACCTGGCAACCGTACAGGGCATTGCATATGGCACACGCCATATTGTGGAGCATTGCAATGCCAATGGTCACAAAGTAAGGATGCACTATAATGTCACAAATATTCAAGATTAATAATACTTTTTTTTTCATTGGCAAGAACAACACCCTTGGTACATTTCCTGACATTTGCATTGAAAAGTTAGTAGCAAAGTTTGGCAAACTACAAATGATGATATATGATTGCAGCAGTATTTCTAGGAAACTTTGATTATTCTTTTGTTTTGATTATATGGCATTAGATGGATCATAAAAATGTCAATATATGCTTATTGGGCGTAATCCTATCTGATAGCGTTGTTTGATAATTAGTAGAGGATGAGAACCTGGTTTTTGATTGTGTGGGGAAAGAGCTCATGCAATCAAATCATAGTAGGCTTTGTTGTAAGATTTGTAAAGGAATTTGCTACACTGAGCTTCTATGATTCGATAAGATAATATTTTACCATAACATATACAACAACAACAACATTACCCTTATCCTACTATGTGGGGTCGGCTACATGGATTATACGACGCTAATGAGCTCTATCCAATGCCATCTTCTTAGATAAATCATTTCTCAAAAGGTCATTCCTCATAACTTCACTTAGTGTCATTTTTGATCTTATTCTACGCAATTTGATCAGCCTCCAGGCCATTTGATCAACTCTCTTCACTGGCTCCTCTTGTCCTCTTCTTTGTATATGCCCAAACCACCTTAAACGATTTTTCACTATTTTCTCTTTGATAGGTGCAATCCCAACTTTCCTTCGTATACAGTCATTTCGTATCTTATCCAATTTTGTATGACCACACATCCATCTCAACATCCTCATCTTTGCTACTCCCATCTTATGCTCTTGTTATCCTTTCAAAGCCCAACATTTACTACCATATAACATTGCTGGTCTTATAGCTATTCTGTAAAATTTTCCTTTAAGCTTAGTAGGTACCTTGCAGTCATAAATAACTCTTGTTGCTTTCCTCCATTTTAACCACCCAGCTTGTATCATATGCATAATATCTCCATCAATTTCACCATTATTTTGTAAAATCGACCCCAAATATCTAAACTTTGACACCTCAAGGATGATTTGCTCTCCAATTTTTACCTCTGAATTATTTCTAGTTGGCCTCTTATTAAATTTGCAATTCATATATTTCGTTTTGCTTCTATTCAGACGGAAACCTTTTGATTCCAAAGTGTGTCTCCATAATTCAAGTTTAGAGTTGACCTCTTCTCTTGAGTCCTCAATTAAAACTATATCATCCGTGAATAGCAGACACTTTGGAATTTCTTCCTGTATATGTTCTGTAAGAACATCTCAAACCAGACCAAACAGATATGGATTCAAAGAAGATCCTTGATGTAAGCCTATTGTAATAGGAAAGTCCTTTGTCACACCTTCAGGGATTCTCACACTTGTTGTTGCCCCCTCATACATACGCTCGAATATAAGCCACATGAACACCTTTCTTCTCCATTGCTTTCCACAATTCCTCTCTTGGTATTTTATCATAGGCTTTTTCCAAATCAATGAAAACCATATGCAAGTTTCTCTCTTTATTCTGGTATCTTTTAATCAAACCCCTTAATAAATAGATAGCCTTTGTTGTAGACCGTCCTGGCATAAATCCAAATTGGTTTTCCGAAATACGAGACTCTTTTCTGAGTCTATGCTCAATCACTCTTTCCCAAAGTTTCATGGTGTGACTCATGAGTTTTATCCTCCGATAATTAGCATAATTCTGAATATCCCCCTTGTTCTTGTATATGGGCACTAGAGTGCTCTTTCTCCATTCCTCTGGTATTTTCTTAGATCTTAAAATCTCATTAAATAACTTAGTGAGCCACCAAACCCCCTTATCTCCTAAGCACTTCTAAACTTCAATAGGAATACCATCGGGACCAATGACTTTACCATTATCTATTCTCTTAAGAGTTTCTTTTACCTTTCCAACCCGAATCTTACGATAAAAATTCAAATTGAGATCATCTTTATGGGCTGTTAATCCTTTAGTATCAATAGTCATATCCAATCCATTATTGAAAAGCTTATAAAAGTAACTCTTCCATCTTTCTTTGATATCATCATCTGCAACTAAAATTTTTCCTTTTTCATCCTTAATGCATCTTACTTGGTTCAAGTCTCTTGACTTTCTTTCCCTTCTCTTGGCAATTTTGTAAATCTTACGTTCACCATTCTTCATTCCTAAATCTTGGTAGAATTCCTCAAAAGCTTTAGATCTAACCTCACTTACTGCTTTCTTAGTCTCCTTTTTAGCCACTCGATAACATTTTCAATTTTCATCGTTATTGCATAAATGTAGGGCTTTGAAACACTTTCTTATATTTGACCTTGTCCTGCACACTCTCATTCCCATCACCAAGATTCTTTATCCTTAGATTCAAAACCTTTGGATTCACCCAATACTGCTTTAGCTATATCCCTGATCCTTTTAGCCATCTCATCCTACAAGATGTTAGCACTTCCTTGCAAGTCCCAATCACCTTCCTCTATAACTTTCCTCGTAAAGGTCACTTGTTTCTCACTTTTTAGTTGCCACCACTTAATCCTAGGATGATTTAAAGCTTTTTGACTTTTCAGTTTACGGTTTTTAACTAGTACATCAAGGACCAAGACCCTATGTTGTGAAGTTAAACTTTCACCAGGGATTATTTTATAGTCTTTACAAGTTGTCTGAGTTTCTTACCAAAAAGAAGTCAATTTGCGACCTTTGGACTCCACTCTTATATGTAATTAAATGCTCCTCTCGCTTCTTGAAACAGGTGTTTACAATCGTGAAGTTGTAAGACATTGAAAAATCAAGAATGGAATGTCCCTCCTCATTTAGTTCTCCAAAGCCATAACCGCCATGAGCTCCCATATATTGCTTTGTCTCTTTTCCCACATGACCATTAAGGTCCCCCCCCCCCCCCCCCCCCAAAATGACGATCTTTTCCTCTTATGGGATATTTTGAACCAAACCCTCCAAATCTTCCCAAAACTTTTCCTTAATATGTGCATCCGATCCTACTTGAGGTGCATAAGCACTAATAACATTGAGTGTATCATGTCCAATAGTCAATTTTAAAATTTTAAGGATAAGATCCTATCTCCAATCCTTCTGACTCCTATCACATTCTTTTTTCAATCTTTGTCCACATTAATACCAACTCCATTCCTTGCTCTAACCTTCCCTACATATCAAAGTTTATAACCAGTAGTGTCTAACTCCTTAGCCTTTTCTCCTACTCATTTAGTTTCTTGAAGACATAAGATGTTAATTCTCCTTTGAATCATAGCATCCACCACCTCCATAGATTCACCTGTTAACGTACCAATATTCCAAGAACCAAATCTAATCTTGCTTTTCTGTGCTAACTTCTTTACCCACATCCGTCCAGCATGATGTGGAAACCCTTGCTCATTTAACACTACACCCGAGCGCCAATGTAGCGGCTCTAGCTCATTTGACACTGCATTCAAGCCATATAGCGCGTTACTTCTGGGCAACGACCTAGTCTTAGCACATATACGTCTTTGATCTAAGTCATAAGATTCGACAGATTTTTACGTTGGCTGTCGAGAGCCTAACACAATCCTCCTCCTTTACCCGGGCTTGGGACCAACTATGACACTACATAGGCGGAGTTTACCATAACATATACTTTGGTAAAATTACAATATGTACTGCATGAGACTGCGAGATCCTGTGTGCTGCCAAATTATCTGATGCATGATCATCTACTAGGGAGCCTGAGTTTTAAAGAACCGCTGACTTGAAAGCCTAAGAAGTTGATCAAAAGTGTAACATTGGCTTCGATAACTAACACTTTAAAACCTATTGTTGGAAAGAAAATCCAAGGCTAAGACATCTTTGGATTACATCCGTCACATTAAACAATAGCCTAGGGATTTTGAAACTGACAGTCACTTGTATGTGTTAGTATAGTAGTCTATTTTTTGTGAAAGGCTAAAATAATTTATTAATAATTGGTGTTAAGTGACCCTGTTACTCTGGGTTAGGATTTCTGATGCAGAGCTGACATTTTTTCTTTTCTTTGATTCTTCTGCCCATTGCCTACAGATCAACATCCTACTTGCATGTGGTGGCCTTTCAAAGAATCCTTTGTTCATTCAGGAACATGCTGACATTATTGGTCTCTCTCTCTCTCTCTCTCTCTCTCTCTCTGCGCGCGCGTGATAATAATATTTTTTGTGTTGCATCAATATTTTATGTGACCTATTTTAGTGCTAACAGCCACATGAAGTATGCATGAAAATCATAAAAATTACAAAAATGCTGGTATTTCAAATGTCATTACATGCATAAGCTTTTGGGATCTTATGGTCCCCTGCAAATATTAGGTCGAATTGGTCCACAAAATGGATTCTTTGTAGTATATATTCAATTGATGTTGGTGAGGATTGCTGGGCTTCCTGTGATTACATTTAGAAGGTTATTTGGTCATTGTACCTTTATTTTGTTTTCATTATTTCATTTCAAAACTGAATCATGGTTATAATTTTTCTAGGTTGCCCAATAATTCTTCCAAGGGAAAGTGAATCTGTGCTCTTGGGTGCTGCTATTTTGGGTGCTGTTGCTTCAAAGAAATTTCCCAGCCTTAGTGAGGCTATGAAAGCCCTGAATGCCGCTGGTCAGGTGTGTTTGCCTTTCTTTCTAGCTCAAAAATGTACTTTTATTTCTGTATTTAGATGAGGATTTGAGGTTGAGTTTTTAAAGGAACATGTAACTAATCTTACTTAATGGGATAAGATTTATTGTTTGGAAAGGCACGTGTGGGATCATACCTTCTAAATGATTATTGATTCTGTATTGTCAGCATCTTTTCAAAATGAATGCTGACCTTGAAAGTATTAGGGACTGAAATGCATGGTCAAACTTCCGTAAAAGTTCAATTTCGTTATTTATGTCATTCTTAAAGAAATGACAACTCTTGAACAGATTCTGCACTTTAAAAATTGAGCTCAGATTCCATAGTAAGTTTGCATATTTGTGTAAAACATTGTATGTAACGCAATACTGCCTAGTTTGCTAACGAAGATGTTATCTGTTTCTGCACCCTCACGTTGCAAACGCAAAGGCGCCACTAAGCTGTGAGACACTGCATATAGTCATTTCGTATGCATCTATTAGCTTTGAAAAGATGAATAACTATGGATTGCAATAACCTGTGGTGATTCATCAGATTTAGAGTCTGATGTCCTCTTTCATTGCTGTCTCAATGAACAGTGTGTTTCACTTCATGGAAAAGAACTTTGTGATCTCTTATTTTCCCCTATCTTCTAGTCAAGTGAGTAAATTATGGCAGGTCATTCATCCATCTGAAGACCCGAAGGTGAAAAAATTCCATGACACCAAGTACAAAATCTTCCGTGGCCTTTATGAACAGCAGCTCTCTTATCGTTCCATGATGGCTCAAGCCATGGCATAATTTCTGCACCTGCTTGAGCTCAAACTGGTGAATTAGGATGCTTTGATGTTATTTCTTGCTTTGAGGTTGAAAAGAAGTTTGCATTATAAAGAAAGTATGGTCTAAAGATTAACTGGTATTAATGAAATCGATTTTTAAGGCCATGGTTTTTGGTTGTAAAGTTGACATTTAAGAATTCAATGGAAGATAAATGGTTAAAAATCATCAATCTAAGGTGGAAAGCTTTTATGTACAGGCTCATGCATCTTTTTCGTCTTTTTTAGTTGAATGTATAGAAGTAAGAGTTTGAGGGTCGCATCCTCGGCTGTATTCTGTGTAACATGTATGAATGGACCTTTTTTGTTTATTGGACTAGATGACTACAGAATGTGTGTGCGTGCGTGCGTGTGTTTGTTTGTTTGCTTTTTGTGTGTTAGAGATTACACAGGTTAGGGATACAAAAGAACATATAGGCCTTCATAATAAAATTGTTATCATTTCCTCACAGGCATATATTTTTCAATTTGATTGTTAATGGAATTATTTACTCAATCTGGTCATTTCTATGAGTATTTTCAATTTAATCAAATATTATCAATATGAAATATAAAATCTATAGTAAGTGACAATATCCATTAGTTATGAATAATATGAATTGTGTGTGGGATTTGCACCTGCTTGATAATAATTTTACCTATGGTTATCAATTTGAAAAATATTTATGAATGAAGGACTCAATTGAGAAGAAAATTTCATGAATGTTAAATTAATATGTTTTTTATTGGGGGAATTATAATTAGAGACTAGTAAACTAAATTAATTATAAAAAAATTTTAGTTGATAAAAAGTGTTAAAATCTGAAATATTAAGTAGTAAAATTGGGAGAATGTATAGTAATGGGTCTTATTTTATAATGAATTTGTTCTTTTGGTTCCTAATTGCAATTCTCCCTTCTTTATTTGTGAAAACTTATATGGAGGACACATTTGTTTTCATGTATGAAAAAGGATTAAGATGAGGTTGTCCTTTTAAACTTAAAGAAGGTCTTGGGTTTGAATTCTAGCTATTTCACATCTTTGAAGGTAAGGATGAGGTGGGGTGTAAGAAGTGATTAAAGGTTTGCTATTTAATAAATAAGTAATTATCATATATCACAAGTAATTATCATATATCACAATCACCTTGCCATATATTAGGTTTGCTATGGAAGGCAATTAAGAGTTGTTTGGCTGCTTAAAGTAAACAGAAAAAAAAAAGAGATTATTTAATTTTATAAGTCATAAATAGTGTGATTTATCTTGCATGGGGAGTCAATCTAATTAATATTAATAGAAAAATTAAGGACACCCACTAGCGTGCTCTGTGTTTGGATAATGAAATGATAAATTTTTTTTTAATAAGAAAAAAGGTGGCTTGAAGTAGTTTCAAACTGCAAATTGTAATGGTATTCCAATGATTAAATTTTTTAAATCGGACAAAGGTAACTTGAAGTGATTTCAATATGAAAACTGAAATGGCTTCCCAATGATTAAGGGCCAAATGTAAACCAAACAATGGTTTCTAACAATCATTTTCTCTCTTTTTCATCCAAACAGGTTTTTAGTAAACTTTTCTACTTTTATCCAAATTTCATTTTTGTAAACTGTGGTTATTCTAAAAGTATTTTTACAAAAAGATAAACCAAACGGGCACTAAATTATTCAAGTTATTTTAGATGCTATAGTACTCTTGGCAAAAACAATGCTGTAGTGGTGTTTTGCAGTTTGCACCGCCAACTCTCCCTTGTGGATTCCAAAGAAGCATGATTGTTTGAAGTCATAATTAATTGTATTACCGTATGCTATATAATTAAATAAAAGTAAAAAAAAAGTAAAAAATTGATTGTGAGGAGAAATAAGTTCTAAAATATAATCGCATCTTAAATTAAATTGTTTACAATTATATAACCACTTAAATTATTATTTTTTAAGTTCTTAGTTAGAACATTGATGTTATTTTTATCTTTTTTTTTATATAAAATAAAAATTTTAAAACTTAACATAAAATAATAGTGAAATATGAATTATGTAAATTAAATTTGGACAAGTCAAATTACACACGTATAATGCACATCTCTTATCTCATTACATTAGTAACTTTTTTCTTTTTATATATTTTTTTCTTCAACTATATTATATACCTATAATTGGAGAATTAAAAATTTTAATTTTGTCATACCTTTTAGGTTACTTTATTTTTAATTAAATGAATTTTTTTATATATCATACAAAATCTAAATGGTGAGGTGCATTGTTTATAACTTACAAATAATTTATGGTAGATTTTATATTTTATATTGAATGGATATTAATTAATATCAATGTTAATATTGATTAAAAATCTACACAAAATCTAATTTTGCATTCCACATGGCCTAAAAATAAAAATAGTTAAATAATAAAAATTGTCTTGTGGAGAAAATCCATAAAGTCAAATTGGGTGACACAATCAGCATCTGCTCCTCCTCAACGTACAACAACACCAACTTAAACCTAACACGCGGGGTAGACTTTTTCCACATAGTCAAAGTCCGCTTCTTCTGTCTCACTTTATACACGTGTCACGGCATGAATGGCCTCCCTTTTTCACATTTAAAACCAGATGAAAATGTAACTCTTATTTTACTCCAGTATTTAAAATAGGGTAGTCACATTTTTTTGTTAATGAACACATAGTCAAACATTCTATAACATTATTCCAAGAAGTAAACCAAATTAGAATATTTTGTAAGGAAGCTGAATTACAACCTCTTTATTTCTTAATATAAGGGATAAAAAATAAAATTATATAAATTAAGAAAAGTAATTAAAATCATTAAATTTGTTAGAAATAAAAATTAATTAGTTTCTAAAAATACCATCATTTAATATTAATAATTTTTATATTATAAAATTAATAAGAATGAATTGTAATAATATTAATTAGGGGTATTTTTTAAAAAAACATTAAATGTACCAAACAACCTTTATTTATTTCTTATATTTTAAAGCAAAAAAAAAGTTTCACAAATATTCCTAATATTAAGTAAGACAGGGAGTAATACTTACAAAATGGAGTAACACTTAGAAAATAATCCTTGGCTTTGGCCAAAACAAAAGAAAGAAAGAAACAATAATTCTTGGGTGCTGAGTGAAACCTCACTAATTATAGCCTGTGAAAGTTGACATGCTGATTTGGATTTTTTTTGTTTCATTAAATGAGCAAAGTTTGGGCTAAGCAAGGAGAAATTACTCATTACCTTGAAAGATTTATATGGATAAACTCCATTCAACTAGCGCTATTAATTGTGACGACATTTAATTAAATCTGAAAAATAAGTTAAAACACAAAAGTCAAAACGGGTCAGTAATTATATATATGGGCATTAATAATTGCTTAAAAAATAGATTTAGATTTGATCTATATTAGTGAGGGGGAATCCTGGGTATACATAGATGCACAAGATATAAATGTACGTTTTAGTAGAGTAAGTCAAAGGGAAAGGATCATCTGCACATGCCTCATAACTTTTTAGTGTATCATTATGTGTGTGTAGTGTATGGATTCTCTAGAATTCTTGACAATAAAGTTCTTATAGATAGCCAAAAAAAAAGCTCTTGTAAAATTGAAAAGAGAGTGATACATAAATAGTGAAAGTGTGTATAACGTTCTCACAACTTTTTTTCCCCAGTCAATATTTTCTCTCTTGTGCGGGTGTATATATAAAATCCAAGAATTCTATAAAATCCAAACTCGTGTGGGTGTATATATAAAGAGAGATGATCATGATGTTCACAAAGAGAAGTTTAAGAAATTTTGTAAATTAGTTACTAATCTTATTAAAATAAGCAATCATCGAAAGGGTTTGACATTTGACGTTTATTTGGTGTGGCTTAAACGAGAGGGTAATTAAAACCAACTTGAACTCCCCAACTGGGTATGTCTATTACCACCAATAGGCATTAATATTACTTTATAGTATTTTATAAAAAGTGGACAGATAAAATATGCATATAGTACGTACTCTCACAGTTTGATTGATTGTTTTTTTAATGTTATCACTAATTAACTCGTATTCGTTGGACTGCTGCAATAAGTCATGATGAGTGTCTTATTCAATGAGGAATAATATTATTTATACTGTTAGCATATATGTACAGAATTGGCCTCTCTTAAGTCTATCTCTCTACTTGTGGCATCTTCGTCAACCCTGTGACGACAAATACAAAGACTGTTTATCTTTCTGCGAATTATCTCTGTGCCTGCTTTTTTATATTCAGACAACTTTGTTAAAAAAGCAGTGAAATAAACAATAGACAAACACACTCCATCGTGGCATGACAGCGAAGTTTATAACCTGCAACATCGTTGCAAAAGCTTCTCATTGAATCAAAAGCAAAACCCAGTATTCATTATATATATATATACATATATATATAAATATATAAATGCAGAAAATCAAAGCGTGATATTCCTTCCAGTCTCTCATTGCAAGGTTCAGAGAGCTACGCAGATAAATGTAATATTGTACGTTGCTTATTGTTAATTTTAAGCCTATGTCATTACCCAAAAGGCAGAATTGATTAACAAATTTCGTACAAAGTATTAGTTCGTTTGTGATTTATACTTCTATTTCTATTTATAAGTTATATTCAGAAAGCTTTTTAATGGTTTAAAATATAAATCACTTTACAATATTCAAGAAGTATTAAATTGTTTTTTCAATTTTACCTAAAACATTTATGATGGAGAGAGGGACTAAAAGAGATATAAATTATGATAATGTTACAATTTAATAAAGGTAATATTGGAAAGTTTTGATAACTTCTGAAAATTTCAAAAACCCTTACTAACATTGACTATTTTTTTTAATTTGTGTAAATCATTTAAAAATGACTTATAAATGGAAATAGAGAGAGTATTATGTAAAAAGTTTCATATTTATGCTCTAGAGATATATCCTGTCCAAAACCTAATATTTGCTATATATTCATGTAAGGTTTAACAATTACTGTTGTTTATGTTTTAGTGTTGTATAGAATTGGCACTTTTTTTAGGTGCTGTTTGATATGCGGGAATAAGGATGAGGGAATGAGAATGGGATAGAGAATGCCTTTGCAACTGTGTTTGGTATGTTAGAGTTAAGATTGATGGGAGACACCAAGACCCATGTATAAGGAAATGCCGAAACCCATGCTGGAGGTGGGAATGGATGGTCAGGTGTGGGAATCAACTTTTATAGACAAAAATGCCCTCCATTTTTGTTTCAAATTTCCTCTGAAAGAAATAGGGACAACGACATGTTATGCCCTTCACCTCTTCTTCCACGACGATGGTGACGACCATTCTTCATGCTCTAATGGTGATGACTATTTCTCATACTCTGACGACGACAGCAAGCTCTCCTTATTCATCTATTTCGAACATGGATTTGGGTCCTTCAATTTGGTTTGTTTGATGCTTCTCCTTCCTTGAACGCCGACCACTGTCGGACTAGTGCAGATCTGGCGTAGATTTGCCATGGGTGAATCATCCATGACCTCTGACACCTCTCCTCTTTCAGCCTCCATTTTCGGCCTTTTGCAGAGCATTCAACCTCTCCTTGTATATTTTTTATAACCTTACTGAACGATAGGGAAGAAGGGGAGGCATGCTAGTGAAGGTGATAAGAACGATGGGGAAAGAGGGGAGGCATGCTAGTGAAGGTGATAAGAACGATGGGGAAAGAGGGGAGGATTGCCGGTGAAGGTGATTAGAACAATGGGGAAGGAGGGGAGGAATACCGGCAAGGAAGCTGTCAGATGGAAGACCGAGAGGATTGGGAAATTTTTCTAGGGGCATTATAGTCTTTTAGTAAATTTTTGGTGTCACCTTTTTTATTATTCTCATGATTTTTCTATAACATATCAAATATACATTTAAAACTCATTCTCATCTCCAATCCTGTTCCTATTCCCATTCTCACTTTCATTCCTATTCCATAAAAAAATCATTTTGTGTACCAAACGGAGCTTTAAGGAATATTGTAACTAATGAATTTTTAGCCCAAAGGAGTTAAATCATTAATTAATAAAAAGATCAGATATTTATTATTGTTATGGAGAAAATTTTAAAACTACAAAACTTAAATGCAATACATTGATGAAAGATAAGCAAATTCCCTTGAAATTCTTCTGGGATCAGGAATAAATTGACAAAAAATTTTATAATACCCTGAATGTATAATACCAAGAAAAAAATATTGAAATAAAGAAAGTTACATTAATATATCCTCCTTTTGATTAAATTTTAGTGAAAAAATTAGTACATAAACTTTAAAATAAAACATTAATCGATCACATAATTAAACTTTGGATTTAAATAAAAAATTAAATTTCATTTAGTTTTGAGGAACGAACTGAAGAACTTTTTTTATAAACTACTACAAAGCAACTTTTTGTAGTTCACACACAGGCAAAGTCAAGCGGCCTCTTACCGTCAACTAATTAATTTTAATTTATGTTGAATGCATTCTGATCGCTTCAAAATTAAGGGGATTTTTTTTTGTAACCAACTAGAGAATGCTTTGTTAGTGCACCATTTTTGAAATAGGAAATTACCTTAGGAGTATATTTTTCAAAAAAAAATTCTCAACTTTTTAAAAAAAGGGCTTAAATCTTAAAAGTAAGAAATATATATTAGGAAAATATATGGCAACCAAAACTATGTCCCACATTTTTATCTTTTACCCCAACAGAACTTCGTCTTCTGTCGAGTTTTATTTTTCTGTTGTCTTTTTTTCCCTCCATAATTTGTCCCGTTCCGTAAGAAATTTGAAGCAGTATTAACTGTTAATTAACAAGGATGTCACAAGGAAAAAATATTTATGTAGACTAGCCGCTAAATATCCATTTATCATCATTGGTTTAGTGTGTGTGTGTGTGTGTCTAATCTGTCCATCACAATTATCCTGAACGGAAAATGAACTCAGTCAAATCGTGATAATTTTTCCCATTTTCTTCACCATAATTATAACAGTCGATATAAATATCTTCGTCACATGAATGGCCATTTTAGTGCATAAACATTATCAGGGGAAGAAGAAAAGAAAGCACGATCATGTCGCAGAGAATATGGTGGAAATTATGTTTTGAGGTCATTTTCCTTTCCATGCCGAATTTCTCTGCTGAACGCTGCATTAAAAACTAGTAAACTCTAATTCATATCAATGCTCTAAGTTGTGTGTGTACATATATGGTCAAATTTTTTTTTGTGTCTGAACCCCTTGAATAAAACATTGAGCTGCAAATGGTAGTAAGTAAAGATTTTAACGTACAAAAATATATATTATAAATTGTTGTGCTCTGCTTCCTTGAAGTTAATACCAATGGGTTGGATCACTCAAGGTAAATATTTCGGAGGGACTATTTGAAATTAAAAAAAGAAAGAAAGAAAGAAGAAAGCAAAAGTAGATAATCAATATGTTGGTGCAAATATATAGCCACAATGTTGATAAGATTAACAAATTTTTCTTACAGAGTCGGCACGATTTAGAAAATTGAGAGTTAGAAAATTAATCTGAGATGGTTAACATATCATAAAGGAAAGGGTAAAGCACCAATAATTATTACAAATGTTCGGTTAAAAAAAATTATTACAAATTTTAGGTTTCTGGTATGTACAATGGCGTGTATATCATCTAATCAGGATCGTTTTCAGCAGCTCTCTCACTACCAGGGTGGTCTTCTTTATTATATATATATATATATATATATGATGAAACACACTGTCTTTTCATTTTGTTGGACTTTTTCTGGGACTAAGAAATAAAAAATACAGTGTCAATGCGAAGATTCTTGCTGAGGGAGAAAGTCGACAAGCAGAAGCATGCTTTTCTTGGTCCCAAAGATCTGAGTCTGTTTGATGATAAGGATATATATTACTTTTTAAATAAATGAGTGCTTTTTGAAATTTGATGGTTTCTTCTTGTTATATTTCTACGTGGGTGAGGTTCCTTATACCTCCTTCCTCCTAATTACTTGTTTAGAAACTGCACCAATTAAGGAGAATGTATTTAAATAAGCAACTAATTCAATGAGTAAGGCTAGCTTCTTCTGTTTGGTTTTTCATGCTTTTCTGTTTTGATATTGTACTTACTATTTTTAATATATCCCGGCCAACTTGTCAAGGGAAAATTAAGCATACAAATAATATAAATTATAAAGGGTGCATGCATTATTGCACACCAACAATAAACTAGTAATTAACTAAACAAGTGTTTGACTTTTCCGTCTTTTGCTTCTAAAATATTACAGAGATATCACTGCATTATTGCCAATCAACCAAGTTTCAAGCTTCTCAACGAAATTTATTAATAATAAATTGACAAATTTATATGTACTTAATTGTTTTAATAGTTTTTAAACTATTTGTGACATGAAGAAACAAAATTTTAACTCTACTTCTATAATTTGTGGTATAATTAATGGCGAGGCATAGACTTTGGTGTTGAACCTCCTGTGCTAATGATGTTGGGTTTGATATATAGGCCGGTTGAGAAAGAAGGGTGGAGTCAAAGGATACATGAACCGTTGTACGATAGAATATATATGTCATACGCATGAAAATTAATGTGTCAGTTTTCATTGACCAGATTTCAAATGAGAATCAGTTGGTTATGATATTGTGATGAAACTAACCCCAATACTGCCACAGGCAACCTTAATTTTAATTTCAAGGCATTGACTGCTGTTTTTCCTGTCTCTTAATTATAACCTACCTCATATATCGTCAACTGCCTGTTTTTATTCGGTTCTTCAGACGTAACATTAAGACGTTCAAATAGCTCAACATTTTTCCTCCTGAGAAAACTTAATCATCTGTACTTGGCAACTAGTCATCAAATCAAGAGCTCTATGTAAAGGCAAGCCTGGTAGAATATCTGAATTGCACGGCTGATCATTGAGGGAAATGTTACCATATTTATGAGGAAAAATAGAACCACAAAGTCTCCATTGTACAAGTTTCTTTTCTGCAGGTCACATGTGCAACGGATTCACTTTCCTCATACAACACACACTCGCACACATGCCACTACATTAATTGCGAAGCATGTTTTTTTTTTTTCTCCTTTTCTGACCTTATTTGCTTGTGGCATTGTTCTTATTTAAGTAATTATCTCAAGTGATTTAATTCCAGCGTCTATTTATGTTGATGGTTAATACTTTTTAAGAACACAGCACTATTGACTAATCTAAATTTATTTTCTTACGGGATCTTTGTGTCAAAGTATTACAATTAAAAGGAGATCATAAAAATCAAATTCATGATCAGTGGCCATTCAATGAGAGATGAGGATAGTACTTATTAAATTTGGACAGTACCATTTGAGATAAAATCTAAATGGCTTATTTTATTTTTTTAGAATCAATAATTTTTATTTTGAACGAAGTATAACGTAAAATAAAAATAGTCTTTCAATTGTCTAGACTTAAAAAATAACTATGCTTTTAATATAAACCTGAAAAGAAATCTAAAATTTAGACTGTAAAAATGGATGATTAATCAAAAGAGATGGACACGGTATTTATTTTCCTTAATGAGCAAGGTACCCATGTTGATAGTGAATTTAAGGTTGATGAAAATTTAATTTATACGTGCGTGGTGTCATTGACACTAGTTAAATTAAAAACATTGATATTCTCATTGTCATTTTAGTGTTAATTAAAAAAAACTGTTCCTTGGCAACTTTTACTTGAACTGCAACTTCCATGCACCTTCCTAAAGTTAATTGCAAGTGTAAATTTGTAAATTTTGTATATGTTATTAGCAAATGACAAATTTGTGACAACCTTGATCGAATGCGTACGTAGGTGGAAAGTGATGACAAACAAAGACCAATCGTAGTAGACCATTCTTAATTTCCTATGGTTTCTATCCATTCCACGGTGAAGTTTTTGAGAATGGTAATTAAAATATATAATGGCTATATAGCTAGGAAGGAAGGATTGACAATGGAACATTTGGGAGGATAATGGCGACAAACTAAGAGGGTGAAGAGACTTGTTTTGATCAAATACCTAGGGCTTCTGTTTCAAATATTAAATTGATGGACCAGTAAAAGTTGGGTAATTTTCTATGCAAAAGAAGAAGGATTTGTCTCCTTGCATGCATAATTAAAAGTTGATGAGCGAACTAATCCAAAAAGCAAGACACAGAGAGAGGAGAGAGAGAAACCCTAGAAGAAAATTAACATTATGGGGTTGAACAGCTATCTCTCTCTAGCCCCGCGGACTTTTTGTCCTTTTAAGCAGCGCCTTACCTTACACACTCTTTCCACCTATAAATTGTGGTCTGCCCTTCTCTTCAGTTTCCCAACACAATCTCCGAAATTAATTGAAGCTTCTGATCTCTTGATATTTGCTCCAACTTAGAGAAAGATCTCTCGCCAAAAGAAAATTAACTTTAGAAAATTAAAGATGGGTCGAGCTCCATGCTGTGACAAGGCCAACGTCAAGAAGGGACCTTGGTCCCCCGAAGAGGATGCTCAGCTCAAAGCCTATATTGAAAAGTATGGAACTGGAGGCAATTGGATTGCTCTTCCTCAGAAAATTGGTACCCCCCCCCCTCTCTCTCTACACTTACATAAACTATCTGAATTCTTTAATATTTTTAGGTAAGAGTAATTATAACCTTCTGATGGGTACATGTTAATTAAAAATTTCACAGGGCTCAAGAGATGTGGAAAGAGCTGCAGACTTAGATGGTTAAATTATCTGAGGCCTAATATCAAGCACGGTGGGTTTACTGAAGAAGAAGACAACATCATCTGTAGCCTTTACATTAGCATTGGAAGCAGGTTAATTATAGTTTGTTTGTCTCAGTTATTCAATTCCACAATTGAATTTAAGGTTGTTCTCTGAGGTTGTTCATGGATGTCGGTGCTTCTGTATACCAGGTGGTCCATAATTGCAGCGCAGCTACCTGGAAGGACAGACAATGACATTAAGAACTACTGGAACACCAGGTTAAAGAAGAAGTTATTGGGAAGGCGAAAGCAATCGTCCGGCTTCAATAATCCCGAAGACAGAAACGGAGTAAACGAACTGGACGATTCAAATGCCCTAAGCAACTCGGCTCTTGAACGGCTTCAACTTCATATGCAACTTCAAAGCCTCCAAAACCAACACCCTTTCTCTTTCTACAGCAATCCTGCACTCTGGCCCACCAAGCTCCATCCTCTGATGAATGGTACTATTACCTCTAACAGTAATAAAATCCCTCAGTTACAGACACCTGAATTCTACAAGCCAACTGTCCCACCTAGTACGGGTCCCTCGCTTCCACAAGACCATGAAAAGATCAATGGTTCTTCACAGGTTGACATGTCGGTTCCTTTCATGGCTACGAGGAATGATCCAGTGGACTCTAATAGTATTGCAACGGTAAGACTAGAGGAGGGAGTTCATCAGCAATCTAACATGGGTAATAATCAGCAACTTTCTGCACTGCAAGCTGAGCTGCATGAGATGATCAGCAATAACAGATCAATAGGCTACAATATGCCACAGGATCAAGATCAGATGGCTGATGTTGATTGTTTCACAGAAATGAATGACTCAAAGGACAGCACGATGATGTGGTGGTCCAATGATTTAATGGTCAAATCAGCATCCTCCGGCTCCTGGGGTTCAAGTACGAGTACTCCTGTTCTTCAGTCAGAAGGGATGTTTCAAGATACTTATGAACTGGTGGGTTATAGTTTGTAGTCACAAGGGTATATAACAATATGTGGTAATCCTGTGTGTCAGCTCAGATGTCATAAGATGGGGAAAAAGAAGAATTAATCCAGTCATAGGAGGTCTAGTAAACAAAGTCGTGAATTAATATTGAGAATATTTGATAATGTAAAAGTTGCAAATCAGCGTTTGAGTGTTGTAGAAAGTCGTGTTATGAAATTTGAATATAACCGAAAGGCTCCTGAATCCTGACATTATCCTCCAAGCTTCAAAAAATGATTCCATCATTTGAAGCTAGCTGAAAGCTTCTTGCTAAAAAAAACTCACATAAATTCATGAGTATGGTTTATTAGAAAGAGAAATTGTTAGGTATCATATGATGTATTGTATAGATATAGCATATAGGATTTAATCCCAACTATCCCACCTATAAGGGTAGATTAATTGTGATTTTTGTGAATTTCTTTCTGAGAAAACCTTGATTGCATATATATTTTGTGATTACAGGCACCGAAAACTCTCAGATGAATATTGAATTTTGCTGCAAATATCATAGTAATATAGGATTGCTTCTATTTCTACACACAGAGACACATAATATAAGCTCTTTAGGGTCATCACATTAATATTAAAAATGACAAATTCTCTCAGAATGGAAGCGAAAAAGAAAAGCTGGATATGTTCTGTCCTGTATTAATGCTATTTAAATAGTAAAAAGCAGCAGATCGCCATTTTTTTGTCTTTTTTGTGGACTTTAATGAGGTGATCTTCTTCTGTTTGTTTTATACTACTAGAATGTGAATCTCACAGAAGAATCAAAGAAATATTTATCACAGTACTCAAATTGGCACTAGCACTTCCACGTATAATTTCAATTTGTCTCAATAAAAGATTCCTACGTACTAAACAATAGTTAATACAAGGGAATATTTCATCAAAACTAAAAATAGGTTGAATTTCTCAAAAAATGGAGACAAAATATATATTCAGATTCAGCAATAAGCAATTTTTTTAATCATAGGCCATCTTCATCATAAATTCATAACTCATAAGCAGACTATTACTGATTTTTGTTTTGTGTGTGTATCATATTATCTCATCTGCAGAAAGGTTGCTTGCACAATTTTTACGTGCAATTATCTGTCTTCCTACGATGCTCGGTGTCCGAAATTTCATATAAAAAATTTACTGTATATATACATTTAATAATAACATAAGCATATTATTATACATATATAACAAATTTATTGAAAGTCGCATTGTTACCAGCCATTAACAATGCGACTTGCTAAATGAGGTTTTGTGCCATATACAAGTCCTATCATTTAGTTGCAGATAAAAAGTGTAAAACTTCATAATCATCACTTCAAGATACTGTGAATAAAATTTATGGAAGTCATAATATTTATTAGCTATGAATAATGTATCTTATCTCAAACCGGATGAAACGTACAAGGCTCACTTCTAATTTTAAAAAATAAACAAGTGTTATATTTTAATTAAGAAGCATTATAATAATAAAGATATAAGATTTTTTTGGCCAAAGAAAAATGTGGATTAGTTTCATTGGTACATAAAAAAATGATAGGAGAGAATAATTACAAGTTAAAAACATGTATTTATCTGTTTTATTTATTTTTATTGAATTGATTTTTTGGGCATATTCTTATAAGTCGTTAACTAATCAATACGTAAGTCAAACATTTCGGCATATTAAATTATCTATGCCCGTAGAAAAAGACAGAATGAGATAACATTAAGAACACAATCTGAATTTTTAACTTCAGTTCTTCTTCTTGGTATACGTAAGTACATTAATCAATTAATTATCTTAGGGCAGAGCTAAAAATGAACGAAATCTAAATTTTCTCATACTCTAGTTCAGCACATAAGTTAACATTTAGACTTATTAAATTAATTTACGATTATTGTAAAAAAAATAAAAAAATACAAGTATGTAAGACATTATAATATGAACTCGGGGCCTCTCCGTGGGTCGATTGCCCCATGTGGATAAAATATGTGGAAATAAAGACTCATTATTGGGAAATTTAAATTTTTTATTTTAGTAGTTGAAACTTTTAACTATTAGATCGACAGGACTTTTTATGCCTTTTCGGCTGTTAATCTCATTTTGTCTCAATATTGGGTAGTACGCCTGAGCAAAGTTGTGCTTTAGTTGTAAATTTGTGATAACACGAAATGATTATTATCACGTTCGATGAGATAAGCTGGCACTGTTGAAAATTGGTTCGGCTGTGCAAAAGACCCGGTAGAATTTGGTTGCTAGTCATTTGAAATGTAATGCAGACCTAAAAAAGATTATTTAATTTTTAAAATATGAAGACTAAGGACTGTATGGTAACTGTTTTCAAAATTTTTTTTTATTTTTTAAAATAGAAAAACAGAAAAACTTGTTTGTTAAACCTGTTTTTTATAAAATATTCTGAAAAATAAAAAAATAAAAGAACAGAAAACTCAGAACATCTTTAAGGTGTTTTATAGTTTTTATCCTGAAAAATATAAGAAAAGGTGAAAAATATCCACCTCATTAATGGTAAAGTTATAAATTTTGAACAACTCATCTAACACTTATTAGTTATGATTTTGAGAAAAATTAAAGATTACTCTCTCCAGTCTATATTATAAAGTATTTTATATCAATTACACGTATATTAAGAAAATTATTTTTTCACCTGAAATTAATGCAAAAAGTATCAACATTTTCTATTTTACCCTTATTAAATACTTTATTCTATTATCATTGTAAGGTTATAAATGAGGAGTAAGGAAACATTAAAGACAGGAGGAAAATGGAAAAAAATATCTAACACCCTATATTTTGAATTAGAAACTTTTTATGCAAAATACGCTATAATACAGACTGGAGGGAGCATAAGACTTATGCGCTTCATAGCCGGAATTAAAGTTCACACAAATTTAGATAGAAATACGATTCAATGAGTTGTGTTTGTCAATGAAGAACTTTTGTTCAAACTTCAAAGAGAAAGATAATAAAAAATAGTCTTTGTGAAATAGTAATTTTTAAATTATTTAGACAAATTAACTTCAATTCTTAATTTCAGTTCTCAATTTTGGAGCCCGAATAAGGAGGTTCTCCCATTTCGTGAATGCAGCAATCGTGCATTAGAGAAAAATGCAACAAAAAAAAGAATCTAAATTCGGCTCACATACCTATGAAAACTAATTATTACACACAGCGCACTATTTACAATCATACACAATTGTGATTTTTTTACGATAATAACACAAGTTGTGATTATCTTCGCATGCAATCAGTAACTAATAATTTATTCAAATACCATTACAAAAGAAAACTTCAACAAAAAGAGAAACAAGCTATTGTGCTTTTTTTCCCCTCCTTATTTTGATGGAGTTTGGATGATTTCTTTCTACATAGGGCTAATGTACTGTGCCTGATAGTTGATATAACCATATTTTACCATGTTTTTTGTTGTAGTTTGTGTGAATACGTGTTTAAAGAAAAGTCCCACATTGTTTAAAAGAAAGGAAGTCTTAACGCATATATACTAAGATGTAAAATTAGGCTAGTAAATGGGTTAAGAGGAGAAGTGAGCTCGTGCTTAGAATAACAAGCCAACATAATTGAAATCCGTCAATTTTCTCCCCTATGCACAAGTTAAACACTGTATTGGGCACTTTTTACCGAAATTTTTTAACAGTTTTAGATTTGAACTAAACATTGCCTTTTTAATTAGCTATTTTAACCTTTTTCTAACCAGACTTAATTTCAATGTTTATAAATGGATCCCTTATTAGGTTTAATGTTCAAAAACTATAACCCAAAGTTTGAAAAAGTTTTTCCTTAATCACAGTCAATCTTAACATTCAAAACTGATGATTGAATCATTATTATGATGTTTTAATCCGCGCCCAATATTCATATGTTTTTGGAGCCTATAAATGCAGAGCTTCACCATTATTTCATATGCACTAAGTCCTTAAGCTTTTGGGCATCTTTTCTCCTTTGCTTGAGTTATTCTACTTTCTACTGTTCTAGTTCCGCTTAATCCTCGAGGGTTTCTTTGTTGTGGTGGAATAACTCTTGAGGATAGTGTCCTCAAGTACAACTCGGATCATATTATCTAACATGTTTATCTATTGCAATTAATAATCTTAAGAGTTATAGAGTCACAAACTACTGTTGTTGTTGGTTCCGATGCTATCAACGTTGCTACTAGTGGTTCCAGTGGTTCTGTTGATGCTACTGGTACTAGTGGGGTTGGTGCTACTACTTTCATTCCAACAGCAGTACCTATTCTCCCACTACCTAAACTGTTCTTGGATATATCAAAAATTGAAGTTTCTTATAGAAAATTTTTCAAGAGATGGCAGGAGCGAATTTTCACTATTTTGGATATGCATGGAGTTGCAGTAGCGTTGACATTGTCCCAACATTTGATAGATGCTGACCAGACTCAGAAAAACATTGGGAGTATGCTAATAACCTGTGTAGGCACACAATTACTAGTACATTGTCTAATGATTTGTTTGATGTATACTGTGTCTACAAGGAAGCAAAGAGAATTTGGGACTCTCTAATCTCCAAGTATGAGACTAAGGATGTTGGAAAACAAAAGTTTGTTGGAAATTTCTACAAGTGGGAAATGATAAATGAGAAAGACATACAAGTACAAATCAACGAATATCACAAATTGCTGGAGGAACTACATGTTGAGAAGATCAATCTCCTTGACAAATTCATTGCTTGAATATTGATTGAGAAGCTGTCAAATTCGTGGAAAGACTACAAACAAAATCTCAAGCACAAGCAAAAACAACTTTCACTGTCAGATCTTGTCACTCATATCATTATTGAGGATATCAACCGAAGGGAGAGTCGAGCTACAAGAGGCAAAGAGATGGCTTGAAAGGCAAACCTAGTGGAGGCAAAGCTGCACAACAAAAGGTATGACTCTAAAACAAAACTTGATTACAAATCCAACAATTCTAACCCCTAGTTCAAAAAGAAAGGAAGTTGTTATGTTTGTGGCAAGTCAGGCTATCATGCTGCTCAGTGCAAGAAGAGGGCTAAAAATGACAATCCTCCCAAGCCAAAGGTGAATTTGGTTTAGGGAGATGATAAAGATGAAATCATGCTGCAGTCATTTCTCAAGGTCTTCTTGTCTCCGATATGAGAAAGTGGGTGGTAGATTTTGGAGCTACCAGACACATCTGTGTTGATAAAGAGATGTTTAACTCCTATAATCCGACCAAGGAAGGAGAAGACCGAGCTTACCTTGCTGATTCAATAACTGCAAAGGTTCTTGGGAAAGGGAAGGTTGATATCAAACTCACATCTGGAAAGACCTTGTCTCGTAGTAATGTTCTTTATGTGCCTGATGCTAGAGCAAATTTCATTTCTGTAGTTCTGTTGGGAAAGGCTAGGGTTAAAGTGTCATTTGATTCAGACAAGATTGTGATGATAAAGAATAATGTGTTTGTGGGTGAGGATTATTGTAATCAAAGATTATTTGTACTCAATGTTGCTGAAATGAATAAGAATGCATCATTTTCTACTTACTCACATGTGTTTATGATTAATTCTTTTGATATGTGATATGCATGATAAAGACACGTTAGTAAATCTTATATAAAGAAAATGCAAATGTAACAACTTGGTTTAATTTCTGAAATTAAAAATAAATTTTTAAATAAATGTGAAGTTTGTGTGCAAACTAAGCTAACCAAAAAATCCCATTTCCCTACCCAAAGAGAAGCAGAGTTATTTTCTTTAATACACATTAATTTGGGAAATTTGAAACAAACAATGACTAAGGGTGGCAAAAAGTATTTTATAACTTTTATTGATAATTTTTCAAGGTATACTAAAATATATTTGTTGAGAAATAAAGATGAAGCTTTGGAGAAATTTCTATTGTATAAGGCAGAGGTAGAAAGTCAACTTAACAAAAAGATAAAAAGAATTTGATCGGATAGAGGAGGGGAATATGTTTTATTTAGTGTTTTTTGTGAAAATTAAGGAATAATTCATGAAGTAACTTGTCCATATTCACCTAGATTAAATGAAGGAGTAGAAAGGAAAAATAGAACATTAAAAGAAATGATAAATGTTATACTTGTAAGTTCCTCTGTACCAGATAATTTATTGGGTGAAGTTTTGTTGTCTGCATGTTTTCTAGAGAATAGAATATCTTATAAGAAAACAAATAAGACACCTTATGAATTAGGGTTTTCTATGTGATTTCAGGTAAGATTTTTTTAAGAAATTTCCATTCCATCATTCATCTAATATCATTAATCATCCCATGTGATTAGATTCTCATCCATGTTGAACCCATTTCTATGTACTATTTACTCATTTTTCACTTTCCCAAACTATCCCAAATTATAGTCACACTTGAAATTACATTTAATTTTCTTTAATGATTCTTAGATTAGTCACCCAATCATCATTTAGAGCACTTAATTAGGATTAAATTGAGTTACCAAACTTAACCATAGTGAGTAGGGTTTCCATTATAGAGTTAGTTAAAGTTTGGTTAAAGAATGACATTTTTGCCAACTTTCTTAAGAAGTCTATTTTTTTTGGCTATTCTCTTAGGGATTTTCCTTGCTTTCTTTTGCATAATTTTCTGAATACTTTCCCCATAATTTTGATGTTTAATTTCATGCAAATATGTCCTATAATATGGAGTTATTGAATTTATTTTATTAGACCATGGTTTGGTGCATATAATGTACATTGCTATATTATATGATCTTGGTACTTTAATACAACAATAACATTAATCTTATCTCACTATGTGAAATTGGTTACATAGATCATATGACGCCAATGGAGTCTATCAAACATCATCTCCTCAAATAAATCATTTCTCAAAAGGTCATTCTTTATAACTTCCCTTAGTGTCTTTTTTTATTTTTCTCCACACCTTTCGATAAGACTCCAAACCATTTGATCAACTCTTCTCACTAGCTCCTCTTGCCATCTTCTTTGTACATGCCTAAACTACCTTAAACGATTTTCCACAATTTTCTCCTCAATAGGTGCTACTCCAACTTTCCTTCATATATAGTCATTTCGTATCTTATCTAATTTTAGATGATCACACATCTATCTCAATATTCTCATCTCTGCTACTCACATCTTATGCTCTTGTTGTCCTTTCAAAACTCAACATTCACTACCATATAATATTGCTGACCTTATAATTGTTCGATAAAATTTTCCTTTAAATTTAGTAGGTACCTTGCGGTCACAAATAACTGCTGATACTTTACTTCACTTTAACCACCCAGCTTCGTTTCTTATGATCTTGATACTTTAAAATGTCACATTTTTATGTGTAGGTTAAGTATTACTCAAGGGGACATGGAGGACATTGAAGATAATTTAAATGGGGAATTTTGAAAGCTAGGAAATAATTTTATTTTCTAATTCCATTGTTTGCTAATTATCTCAAATTTTAGGCCACCAAGCATGAGATTAAAGGTTAAGATCAATTTCAATACTTCATGCCCTTACCCTAATTTGAAAAATGGATCAAGAAGCCTTCTCATTCAGACCTAACCCTTGAAAAATTTTGTGCTCCTCTCATTCTTTTTCATTCTTTCCATTGCTCTTAATTTCTTTCTCAATTCTACCCTAAATTTCTCAATTTTCCACCAATTAATTTCATTCCAAAACTCAAATCCTTCTTCCTTCCACCATTTAGTCACTTCTTATCCATTTCCATTCAATTTCAACCTCCAACTTAGGCAATTAGATTTGGACGTGCTCATACTTGAAGGAGGAAGCTAGGGTTAATCCATTGTGAGAAAGCTCAAGAGCTTAAATAGATTGTGTAACCAATTGCTACCTTTACATGGATGTGATCTTTTCTTCATCTTTTATTGTCTTGTTCATGTCTAAGATCATGATAGCTTGAGGCTGAGGTGGTGGTCTTCAATGGAGCTTGGGAGGATGTCATGAAGGCACAAGAACTCACATGTCTACAAAATGGGAAAATTCTACTCTACTCTCTTTCTATCTTTCTACTTAGTTTAACTTTGGATTTCTCTTTTATCCTTAGTTAGATTGATGGATTTGAATTGGCATTTTGCTGGTTGTTAGATTATATGAGACTTATTCCATTTCAGAGTATATTGGTTGATGTAATTGGATTGGTATTCTCATGTTAATGTCATGCAAAATTTTTCAGCTTATCATACTCTTGTCTTTAGCTCTAGTTTGATTATCTTGAATGCATGGTAAATAGACTAGGATAGCTAAATTATTGATTTAAATGAGCTATATGATTGGCTGTTAATGGTTTCAGGCTAAATTGATCAAAGTATGACAAAGGAATCAATGAGAATTCAATTGATTAACCTAAGGCTTTGTAATGAATAATGTCTTCTAAGTATTTGACAAATTGCTTGGGTAAGATTGACATATGAAAATGACTAGGTTAAGCACTTGAAATGAAGGATTTTAATTAGGTTGGATGTCCTCTTTCATTATTAAGCCTTTTTTTTTTGAAAAATTCCCTAGTAAAATCCAATAGAGCCTTGTGATTAGTGTCTTCCCAAGTAAAATTGAAGATTACCACATTCATTTGCATTGTTAAGAACATTTACTCTTCCTTAATTTCAAATTCTTTACTTAGGATTATCTTGTCATTCTCTTAGTTTTAATTCATTGTTCTTTTGCATTTTGATTAAACCAAAACCCCCTTGTAGTTTGGTAGTATTTTGCATTGCATCGCATTAGTATAACATTAAATCATTATTCTATCTTCTTAATCTCATTCCTAAACACTTCATTCCACCATTCCATTCAACCTCCTTATACTCATTTCATTCTTCATTCATAGTAATTCATTAGTGCATTTAGTTAGTTTACATATAGGATTAGTTGCATTTTAGCTTAACACGTCTTAAACTATCATAATCATTCTCAATCGTTCCTTCTTTATGAATACGGCCTAGATTGACTACTATACTACACAGTAGTTTACTTACTTTGAAATTGAGACCCTCACAACACCGGCCGTTACTCATCATTTCTCATCTATTAGTTACAATTAGCTTCTGCCTTCAACTCCTTTACAAAGTTGGACTTTATGCTTTTTGTCACCAACAAATTTTTTTGAATAAATTAAGTTAATTTCTTATATTTAGTTATTTCATTTTAAATAGAAATAGATTTGTTTCTTGATATTTTAATACATATGACACGAATATTTTCTTTAATTTTTTAAAAAAATTTTATGATAATTTTTTCTTTATAAAGTAGTATAACAATTGTGAAAGGATCTGAATTTTTTTTCAAAACATGAAATTTATGTAAGGCTTGTTCAAAGTAGCTAATTGCATGCAGAGCCTTTCCTTTTCAAATTTATGTAAGGCTTTATCAATTAAGAAAATGACCACAATAGCCCATTTTCTAGTTGAAAATAAATACTTAAACTATGAATTTTTTTTTTAAAATCTCCAATATATTCATTCTTCACTTCATCTCTCCCTTTATAAAGCTGAAAGCCTGAAAGATGATATTATATGTTAATTAACCATGATGACGAAATAGTAAAATAAATAAATTGCCTTTTAACAAATTAGGCTTTTATTATTCTAAATATGTTTTATAACATGTAATGATGAAAAGTTTTAATATTAGAATATTAGCAATTAAAGGTCCCAACAAAAAAATAATTGAATAAATCACATTTTTTTAATTTAATTAAAATTTTTACTGTATTTTTCTATTTTACTATTGTAAAAAATAGTAATTCATTATTTTACATTAAACTTTTTATATCAGCTTAATTATTTTTAATGTTATTGCAAAGGGAAAAATTATAACATTATAAAAAGTTAAATTTTAAGGACAGAAGAATACATTTTTATAATAAATTGATATATTAAGAAAATAACTGTACTTTTATCAGAAAAAAATAAAATAGAAGTTAACTAATTAATCTAAATCTAAAAAAATAACTTAATATACTCAAAATTTTGTAGGCGGATAGAAGAAGCATAAGAGTGGCAACTATATCGTTTGCACCTGAGTAAAGCTATAATGTAGCCTAATGGGCTGCAAAGCATACAGTGTAATTGCAGCTGTTGGATCGCATAAAAGAACAACAATGAAGGAATATCATATACTTCCTTCTTTATTTTTAAATATCATTTAAGATTTTGGTATATAGATTAAAAAATATAATTAAAATATATGTTAAAATTTTTTTAAATTTATTAATATACCCTTTAATAAATGAATAGGTAAAAAAGAATAATTAATATTATTATTAACTTTTAAAAAAATAAATAAGGACATAGTTAAAAAAATAATAATTAATGTTATTTTGAAATTTGAAAATGATAGATAAATAAAAATAAATTTTTTCTTAAAAAGTGACAATTAAAAAGAAATGGAGAGAGTAATGATGTGGCTACTCTGCAGGTAAAAAACATTTTAATGCCATTTTGAATGAGATAAAATTAAATTTCACGCTCCTGCAGTGGTAAAAATCAATAAGAATTCATTAACACAAGGATTTCATAATTTCGGGCGCTCAAATGGAAAACTAATTAACCCCAAGAGCATCAAAATTCAAAGAAAGAAAACATTCAGCAACTCTAATCAAGGAATCATCCAATCTTTCACGCCCTACTCATAGCTTTATAAACTAGTAGTAGACTTGAGTAATATAATAAAGACATGAAGGAACAAGTGTAAGGATAGTGAAAATAATCAATTATGGAAGAGTATAACTTTTATTTTGTAAAGTTGTAAAATAATAATCTTTTTAATAAGTATTTATACCTCAAATAAATAATTATAGGAAAAATTATAAGGATCATTTATTCTCCTATCATCATTTATTTCACTTCTCATTCTCATTATCTACCTAATAATCACTTAAATTCTCAAAGTCTAAACACATTTTTTTCTTTAAATTACTTATTCAAATATAAATCACTTTTAATATAATCATTTATTCTTATAATTACTTATTATTATAATTAATTATAAAAAAATTAATCCAAACATGGGTTGAGAAAATCCAGATTCAAGTTGGCATAATAAAATAAAACAAAGGCATCTAGTTAGTTACACCTTGCGCCCCATTTACCAACGCCAGTGGCAAATCCCATACATACTGCAAGCATTTATCAAACAAATGAACTCTGCCTCTGATCTCTTTCTATGAAAAATCTACTAGTAGACAGTAGTTCATTAATGTTTGGTGATGGAAGCCAAGAATGGTGCAGAGCAGATTGAGAACTTAGCAACCAAAGCCACTAAATTGATTCACAAACATATAGTAACCTAAAGATCGAAACGAACACTTTGATGGAAAACCAAACCAAACAGCAAAGGGATGATCTTACCCACCTGGAGGAATGCCTGATGAATCCTCTTCCTCTAATTTTCCGTCTCTTTTCGCCTCGATCTCTCTCTCTCTCTCTCTCTCTCTCTCTCTCTCTGCTTTTTGGTTCTCAAACGCTCTCTGCATTCGGCCTTTTATTTTCCCCTTTTGCGTCAAATAATCTGCCTTCTTTTGTAGCGAGGCTTGGCATCACGCCAAGAGTGGGAAATGAAGATCTTAGCGCAGAGAGCCGAATCCGTCCTTCTATGGCTGAATCGCTGCATCTCTGTTGCTTTCTGTTCGCGGTAAGCATTTCCTAGCCAACCTCTGCTCTGATATGCTGCTCTCCATTCCTTTCTTGGCTTTCTTATCTGCCTACTTTTTATGAAACGCGGAAGGAGAAAAAGGCCAAAAGCGTTATGGGATTGAAACGCAAATTAGTTCAACGTTTCAGTCCCTTTCTTCTTCTTCGTCTCCTTTTTTTTGTCTTTTGTTGATGTTTTCTTTTTAAAAAAATATTTCAATTTTTTCAAATATTTTATGATTTTATAAGTAATTTTTTTGTCAACAATTTTATTTTTAAATTTGAAATAAAAAGAGATTATCTTTGAAAAACTCCTATAAAAAAGAAATAATTCTTAAAAATGGGATTGATGATTTTCTTCACCTTTTAATTTTTGAAAAAATTTCCAAACAAAAAATAGAAGATCGATTTGGAAAAATATTTTTCACTTTGTTGTCGCTGGCCCCTTTAGAAAAATTATTTGGTGTTTTGTAAAATTTAAGAAACATTTCTTTAAATAGGGATATATAATTTCGAAAAGTTATTATAATTTTTCAAAACTTTAAAATTATTAATTAAAATTAACTAAGTTTCTTAATGTATACGATATATGATGAGAGACCATTTCATAAATTTTTCAAGAAAAAGAAACGAGATTAACAGTGTTGACAATTAACAATTCCCTTCCTTGTAGCAATATTTTAACGCTGTCTCACAAATGCCTTGGTGGAAATGGCTACAGGAATTCCTCACGAAAGTGTCCAACATACAAGGCTACCACATTCAAAACCGGTATTTGTTTCCATTATATACAATAGTATAGATTATATAACAAATCTCCATTATTTATTTGCAAAGACCATAAAACTGCAAGACATGCAAGAAGCAGCATGAAGATAGTGAGAGACAACCCTAAATGAACAGAGAAGAACGGAGCAAGCACAAGGAACATATCTCTAATCTAATAGAAGTTGACTCGCTTGTTGGAGTAGGATTTTGCAGCAGAAGGATAAACCATCTTCTTGACATTCACCTGGGTCTGGTACTCGGTGGTGATTCCTCCCACCTTATCAGTAACTTTGACGGTCGAAGCAGCCCCCGCCTCGTGTTTGTACCCAACGTCTCCAGATCTAGTCACGTAATTCCCAGCTTTAGGGGTCTCGGTGTAACGATTCGAGCACTTGTAGTTGTTGCCGTTGTGAGCTGCTCGACTGCTTACAGATTGGTTTGAACTCCATCCATTCTTAGGAGCAACCCCAATATATCCTACGGTCGCAATCTTTGTCATTTCCAGCCATGGTTCCTTCGTTACTGTGTATATAGCAAATCTCGTCAGAGATGCTGGTTATATAATTTGTATATCACTCTAGCGAAAAGATAGGAAGATGACACAGTGCGGATTGGAAATCGTATCGTGCTCTGAAATGTAAGCGGTACGCACGAATTATAGTTATAGCCGGGTAATAAATTAAATAAAATTAAAATTAAAATTATTTTTTAAAATTTTGATATGGATAAATGCCTCTAAAATTATCTATCTATCTATCTCTTGAAAAACAAACTTTCAAAATTTTATTTATTTACAGATTTGTCCTTAATTAAATGCTATATCTTCTCAATTATAAATTGTATTATTTTTGTTCTACATAGTTAATGAGGGATATTTAGAGAAAAATTTATTTAACGATCCATAAATGACTTATATTTTGGATCATAAATTCTTTTTTCAATAACTTATATTTGATACTAAAGTGAGTAACTGTTAATATACACATTTCTTTAATTTATTAGGAAATTAACGTGATATTAAATTAAATTTTATTAATTTAAGTATACAAACAACCTTCATCATAAGTTTTACTTTTATCCCATAAAATTAACTTTTTTCAGAATGATTTTGGTAGTTCAAATGAGATTTTTTCTGCAATTATGTGCTCTAGAAACTCTGTTTTGGAGTTAGGTTCAAAGCTGACACTAAGAATACACAAAGACTGAGTAAGATCGGACAGATAATCATTCCGATGTCACTCTTTGTGAGGTCAAGCGGGACCAAGTCAACTCGGTATATGAGACTGGAATTGACCCAATTTTAAAAAGTATTTAAAAATAAAAAATAAATTAATTTTATTTATTAATAAAACTATGATTATATTTATTCAAAATATATTTTCTTAAAAAATAATATTATAATAAAAATAACATTTATTAAAATTATAAACACTTAATAATCATATACTCCCTCCGGTCTAAAATATAAGGGATTTCCAACTACTTTACGCATATTAAGGAAAAGGTGGTTACACTTTTAAATTTCTAAAAAAAAAACTCAACATCTCATTTTTACCCTTATTAATTATTAATAATTAAAATTATTTCCACTTTTTTTCATTACAAATTACGAGACTCGTCATCAATGAATAGGGGTAAAAAAGATAAAATACTACTAAATATTACAAAATACCTTATGTTTTAGATCAAAGAAAGGTTCTAGAAAATTCCTTATATTTTGGACCGGATGGAGTATTATTTTTAAACAATATTAAGAAATTAATTTAAAGTTTTAAATAAAATTAAAAGATTGAATTTTTAAAAATATTCATAATAATGATATAGACAATTTATTATATATGATGTATTAAGAAAAAATTATATAAAATCAACATTTATAAATTTTTAAATATATATAATTATATATATATATATACTGGGATCAGGCGAGATCGGGTTTGATCTTAACCCAATGTCCAACCCGACCCAATCTTATAGACCAACCCGGTATGCCGAGTAGGACCGGGTGTATCAGGTTACCGAATTAGTTGAACGCCCCTAGATGACACTATTATTTTTGTTTTTTAAATTAAAAACATCAAATTTAATGATGAGGTTTTTTTAATCATAACCAATTATATATATTTTTTCCATATCTAATTATATTTATTTCATTTAAATTATATGTAATTTTTTATATAATTTATTTATGTATTTTAATATTTTCTGAAAAAATCTCCAAAAAAAATTGTAAATTCAAATGCCCTAAAACCTATTATTATATATTTTTTAGTTTAGAATTATATTTTTATATCTATTTCAATTAATTACAATATTTATTTATATGTTTTAATTTTTTCCATAACCAATTATGTATGTTTAATTTAACTTATATCCAATTTTTTATATAATTTATTTGGGTGTTTTAATTTTTACCCTAACCAATTATTTTTATTTCAATTGAATTAAATATAAGTTTTTATATAATTTATTTATGTGTTTTAATATTTTTCAGAAAAATCTTTTTAAAAGCATTAAAACATAACTAATTATATTTATTTCATTTAAATTGAGAAAAATTGCATAAATTTTTGTGATATCTAACAATTTTTTCTATATATAATTCTTTACACCATTCAAAATCATTGCTTCTGGATTTTTCTCTCTCTCCGCATTTCAAACTAAAATCACCTTCTCTTTTATATTTCTGATTCCATGCAGGTTTATTTTTGTACCTCATCAATTATCAAGAAAATTTTTCTTTTTCATTTTCAAAACTCAAGTATCACAATTTCATACTTCAAAATCTTATATTTAGAGTTAATATCTATCATTTTATTTTATATTTTGAAATTAAAAACATCAAATCTAATAAGATTCTTTTAATTATAATCAATATTTATTTTTGTTAAATCTTATGTGTTTTAATTTTTTACTAAAAAGGTCTCCTTAAATGATATTTTTTAGTAAGATAGTATTTGATTTTATAATTTAAAATTTAAACACTAAATCTTATGAGATTCCTTTGTTCATAACCAATTATTTATATTTTTAATCTTTTTTTGATTATTTATATATTTATATGCTTCAATTTTTTCTAAAAAAATCTCTTTAAAAATCTTTTAAATTCACATCTTATTATTTGATTCTATAATTTAAAATTATAAGAATTAAATCTTATTAGATACTATTAATTATAACTAATTCATATTTTTTTATTTTTTTAATTATTTATATATTTGGGAGTTTTATTTTTTTTAATTTTAATTCAATTTTTTATTTGTGAAAAAAATCAATTTTTATTCAAAATATTTAGTCTATGTTTTTGGGTCTTTTTTCAATGAATATATAGTTTTTATTTTTATTTTTATCTCTTCTAACTATCATCCTTTTACAATCTTCATATTTTCTTTAATTCTTAAATGTAAAAAATTCGAGTAAAAAATATAAAAAAAAACTTTTTTTCCTTTTTTTTCCGTAACCCAAATTGCAAATTTTATTATTAGAATTGATTATATATAGTATTTAAGATTTACTCTGAACAATCTTTTATTTTTGTTTTTATGATCTTCTAGCGTTCAATATTAAGTTAACACAAAAAATCTAATAAGATTAACAAAACCTTAAACCAAGTTTAGCTATGATTAAAGAATTGTGAAAGGAGAAGAGTCTTTTGCTAATTTTGCAAATCTATGAAATTGCTGCTAATATCAATTGCAACAATAGCCAGATCGAGTTTGGAATCACAAAATGAAGTCAAATGTAGATACAACTATAAGCTTAATCTCATAAGATCAATATTTGAAATTGATTGGGTAATGAGAGTTGTAATTGGAATCATTGGTAACAAAATGATCAAGATGGGATTCAATCAAAAGGAAAAAAAAAAGTCTTATCACTTTATTGTAAAAATTACTTCTAAATTTATTAATCAAGTTTATAATTTGTCAATAAGGATTTTTTTAATCAATTGTGGATCTCACAACTCACATCTATTATTTGATTTTATAATTTAAAATTGTAAGAACTAAATTTTATGATATACCATTAATCATAACTAATTAGTTTTAATATATATATATATATATAATTCATACATATATTGGCCATAATATATATCTATATTATATATATATATATACCAATTTGAAAATTAATTTTTTTTAAATTGAGATCCACATATTTAATAATTTGATCACCAAAGTTTTTTGATTGGTTTTCAATTAAAATTTAAATATTTAACAATTTTGATATTAAAATCAACTTGTATAAATAATATGAGTTCCAAGATATTATTCATAAAACAATATAAAGTTTAATATCATATTGGTATAAACATATTTAATAAGGTCTTCTTGTTTATTGTTCATAAATCAAATTTATTTGATATGGTAAAAAGTTATCTATTTAAAATCATATTAATTTTAAATTTTTATAACAAAATTTAATGAGCATATTTGGAAAATTTTTTATTTGATATCAATGTGATTTTTATTTCATAATATATATGAACACATATGAATGTTATATATATTACATATGACAAGATAAACATTTTACTTGATAATAGATTATAGTCAATCAACATTAAATCTATTTTAACCTAAATTTGACTTGACTACTATATATACTAAAAGATTAAATATGATATACATTTTAATATATAAAACTATTAACCTTATTTATATGAGTCACCTAATTGTTTTCTATAATTTCATATATAAAATCAGTATAATAATTATATATAATTTTATGATTGGATTAATAAAATTTATTTGTTACATTTAGTTATAAACAAAATATTTCATTTCTTATAACATTCTTTATGGCAATAAGATGTGAAAAAAAATTATTGATTAAAAATAGGGATGAATCCAAAATAAAATCTATCAAAGACTAAATTTCTTCTTTAAAAATTAACATATATATATATATATATCGATACTTCAAATTTTATATCCTTAAGATTTATCATAATTTTTCTATAATAATTATATAAGGTGACAAAGACAATTAAACAACAAATTATGTATAACAATATTAAAATTTTAAATTAATTGAAGAGTTTTTTTAAAATTATAATAAATTTCCTATTTTGATCATAGCGTGTAATTCTTCCCATTAAAAAAGTACAGACAACTAAGAAATCATGCAAGATATCAAGATATATGTTAGTTATATATATAGAAAATATTTAATTAATAGTAAGTATCTTAAGTAATTAAGTTTTTGCTCTATCTTCTCATACACAAAAAAGTCTTAAAATGAGCTATGAAAACTATATAGGATTAAATGTTGAATTAGTTGGAACACAAAGTATTAATCAAATATTGGATGTTTTTACAAAAAAAAATAATAAAATATGTTTTATAGTGTTGGATAGTACTTGCCCTGCCCTGATTTATATTTACACACGATCAACTTTACGTTGCTGTGTCACGTGTGCAAAGTAGATATAATTTGAAGATATTAATTATAAATGAATTATTGATGAGATTAGACAACTACTAAATAAAGTTTGGGTTGTTATCTTGAAATGAATTTGTCATGATTTCTATCAATCAACTAATTGACTTGTAATGAATATTTAGGATTTTGTTTAAGAAATTAGTTGCATTGATAGGGCCTCTTGAATGTATAGAGAAAGATAATACTTATAATTTTGTTTTTTAAAAATTAATAAATTTCATGTCTTTTGAATCTGTATTATGATTTAAATTCATTTAAAGTTATTTTTAAATTTTTGTTTTCTAATACCTAATTTTATTATTTGTTATATATTTTCTTATATTTAAATATTTTTTAAATATTTATTTTTTAAGCATATCACTGGATGAACCCGTGCAAAGCACATGTATATGTCTAGTTATAATATAAAGTAGATATTGAAAGCACGACGCACCATAATTTCAAATTTTCACATTATCATACTAGCTATAAAAAGAAATTTGATCCCGCATATTTCAAATAATATTTTTTCCTTATATAGGTTTTAATTTTTTTAAATTTGATATGATTATCAATATAAAAATGAAAATTAAATATATATTTATAAAAAAATCACGATTTGAATTGAAAATCATATATATACATATTTATGAAAAAATATGAATTGATTATCTAGGTTTACAATGAGATTTACAGAAGATAAATATGGAAATAAAAATCATATATGTGTGAAAAAATTACAATTTGAATATCTAGGTCTATAGTGAGATCTATATAAATACATACTATATGAGTTTATTTGCACCATTGTAAGCAGAGGTTAAAACACAATGTGTCGCGATTTTAAGCCTCTACATTATCATGTTGATTATAAAATAATTTAGCTCGTGAATTCTAAATAATATTTATTTCCTTATATATGCTTTTATTTTTTTAAAATTTGATATGATGCTAAATATGGAAAAGAAATCTCGATATATATATTTATACAAAAATACAATTTGATTTGAAAATCATATAAATATATTTATGAAAAAAATCATGATTTAATTGTTTAGGTTTATTGTAAGATCTATAAAAAATAAATATGAAAATGAAATTCATATATTTATTTGTGAAAAAATTAAGATTTAAATTTCTAGGTTTATGGTAAGATTTATATAAATTAATATTATATGAGTTTTTTGGCATCACAGTAGGGTTGTTTTTAGTTCTAGAGTCATGTTTGAAGATAAGATTTCATCTTATTATTATTTTTAATCTTCTAGTGGCAATTTTCATATTTTTTTGATATATTTTTATTTTCTCCATATAATGCAATCGTTAAAATTGTTATTTCATAACAAAATTTTAAGGATAGTTTAAACACAGATGTTACCACTTTCTATTACATTTTTCCTATATTTAATATAGTTTCTTTGATCACTTTCTATTCTTTATCTTTATATTACTCTTTCTCCAAATTCTAAAAGAACTTTATAATTAAAAATTCTACAAGATTCTTATAATTGTGTATGTTAGGATATACTATTCTATATAATGTAAGGCAAGATGTTCTATATTAAGAATTCTAGAAAGTTTGGCATATATAGTGCTATCAGGAATTAATAAACCATCTAATTAAAATAGATCTACAAACTTATATTCTATCACATTAACTAACAATTACTTTTATATGTTTCTTATTCAGAGTTATTATTCTTCTTGCATAACTAGATGCAAGGAAAATTTATAAATAGGTGAACCATCAAAATAACCAATCTCTATATTATTACATTTAATAATATAAAATATGTAAATTTGTAAAATATATTTAATATTCATATTTCTTGTATATTTTTACATTTATATATTTTAATTTCATAAGTAATATCTAAACTTTATGCACATCACATATGCATAAATTCTAATTTGTTATTTACAATAAATTGAATTTTATTATTAAGTTTTAAAGAATCAAAGAAAGTATTAGTATTATCTTAATACCCTTTTTTGTTACTCCGAAAATATGATATGATATTATATACACGAAGGGTGGATTCGGGGGACCACTGTGGGCATAGTCCCGAGTTTTTAATTTTTAGTTTAGATTATATATATTTTTTACTAAATTTTTATATTACATATGCATAATTTTTTCTCCCCAAAATTTATATTACTCCAAAAGTATATTAAACATTTAAAAAGTTTACCCCCTCTCACTCTTTTATATTTATATATATAATGTATTCTTAATTCCATCCCGTCAATATAAAAATTCTAATATAGTTGACCATTATGTATCATCATGTTGATATAACTTAACTTCTTATATTGAACACAATTTTAAATCTTAAGAATGCATTGAAGTCATTTATTGGATATTTGCAATCTTGTTGAGATATTTTAGTCCATATTTTTTTACCAAAAAAAGACTCAATTGGAATATAAATTGCAACATTATAAATTTGATGTTCCTAAATATCTAAATTTTCAGAACATGTCTATAATTGGTGAATCATAATAAAAGTTTGTAATGATTGTAAAGTTTAATTTCTATTATTTGATGAATAAATTACTATGTACTACGACTTACGTTAACTCTTCTAATAGTGAGTTTTTTCAACTAAAAATTATTAAGACAATACTTCACAATAAGATGAAAAATGATTTTCTCATTGATTATATAATTATTTGTATTGAAAAGGAAATTGTTAAAAATTTACCACTAATATATATGATAATTGATGATATTTTATACCATGAAATATGATGAGCACAATTTAAAAAATGAGGTTACATGTTTTTTTTTTCTTTTTAATGAAACTAGTATGTGACTTGGCGAGCACGGGGGTGTTATTTAAAATTGAAAGTGATCATACATAATAAATAATAACATTAATTTTATGTTTAATTATCATATTAAATTAATCTTTCAAATTCAAAATACAGAGCTATATTTTGGTGAGATATACACTAACAAAAGCAAAATTTACTTTTTTTTTTCCCTTTCGCTATCTGTTTCTCTCTTCTATTTCAGCTTAATTACTACTTCAGAGGATCGGATCAGATTATCCCACCTGATATCCTCAATCAATCACGTTGTGACTAACTCAATCAAAGTTCTGAAATCATGTGAAGAGCTCCCAGAAGGTTCAACAGCATTCTTGGCAGACTCCTTGAGAGATGCAATGTTGCTCCGCATTATCTTCCCCGTTTCACCCGACAAGCTTGATTCCAGAACTCTGAGAATTCCATTCTTAGTGATGACCCCATTCTCAACAGCCATCGCTATCCCCCATTCTCTTTCCATCATCACAGTGTTCAACCTCTGATCCCCAAAAAATGGCCTGCAAATCATGGGCACACCGCCTACGATGCTCTCCATGATCGAGTTCCACCCGCAATGTGTCATGAAAACACCAGTGGACGCATGTTTGAGAATTTCTACCTGGGGAGTCCAAGGAACAACGATTCCTTGCGTTTCTGTCCTTTTCAGGAATCCCTGTGGTAACTGCTTCTCGAGATCGCCTCTAAATGACCATATGAATGGAAACCTTCCTTCTTCTAAGGCTTCTGCTAGTGCAGATAGTTCATGGGGTGGGGGTGTGATCACACTTCCGAAGCCAATGTATACGACTGATGCAGTTTTGTGCTTGTCGAGCCAGTTTAGGCAGCCATATTTGTCTGGGATGATTGGTTGCGGGGTGGTCAAAGTTAAGGGTCCTACGTTTAGCAACATTCTGAACTTCGATTTGAGCTCGGTCAATATAACAGGGAGTATCGTGTCGTACGAGTTCATGGCTAATGCAGTTGCCCTTGGTAGCATTTGTCCTGCTTTGTGGATCATAACAGCGAAAGGTTCTTCTATGTCTTTCAGAATTCCTTCTGGTAAGTCCTTTACCTTCACTGCGGAAAAGTTTGGAAGGAAACTCAGGCTTTGGTCTGCACAGGCTGCAATTTAAAAAAAAAGGAAGAATTGAAATAGTTCTTCAGTAAATGTCAGAACGATTAAAATCACGGAACGAGTCAATCGGAATCTTAATATTATGATTGATCATGGCACAATACTCAAGTAAGCAAAAGAGAAGAATGATGTCTTAATTAAATGTCATTTAACTTGAGCAGCAGATACTCCTACTGAAACAACATAAACTAAGAAGGCACTTTCTATCAATAAGAAATTTCTGCACAAGATTTGAGGACAGGCTATAGAAGTGAAGTGAAAAACAGACACCAAATTGCACCACAATTCATATTCTCCTTTCTCACCTGAATGTCACTTGTGAGTGTGTGTGTTTTTTTGGGTGGGTGGGGGTGGGCAACTAGCTACAATTTTTCTCCTTCGAACGCTAGCTTTGGTGCTATAATAGCTCTAGTTATTCACCAATGAAGAATAAGGGTTAAGCAAATTAGGTTTTGAGATAGTTTATTTAATGACTTTCTTTCCAATCCTTTTGACAATTTAAGACCTAACGAGAGGGAAGAAATGGCACAATCAATACTGTCATAGGATTGATAAAAGTGTTAGATCGCTAAGAATTAAATCGAGAAGCTAATTAAACATTCAAATCTTACGCACAATTGTGAATGCTAAAATTATTTAAAAAGACAAGATTATGTTTAATTTTTAAATTGAAAATTTCACAACTTTGATATATAAGAACTGTTTTGTCGTCGCTGTCATTTATAATGATGGAGCGAAATTTCGATATAAATCGTGCAAGTCTTTCCTTTGTTGATGCTTTAAACTCAAACGTGTTAATATGTAATAATGGGAAACGGAGAAATGGAAAGAAGTGGACAAACGAAAAACACGTACGATGAATGATGGATGAAGGAGAGGGAGAATGTGGAGATGAGTTTGAAAATTGGGATTACCATCATCATCGCAACGAAAATTTTGACGAAGAAGGCCGGTGACAACATGAGTAAGGAGGGCATGAGGCCCAGCCATCCAAACAGGAATCCACTTGGCACGCAATCGCTCTGCCATTTCTGCGCCGATCCAGAGAAACGCATCGGTGACGATGCACGTGATCTTCTTCCCTTTCTCCGCCTGGGCTTCATCCATGGCTCGCCTGTAGTTCTCCGGCATGGCCTTGAGGAACAGACGAAGCCGCTCGAGCGGATGCCCGGAAGGGACATTACCCTCTGGTACGCCATCGTGCACATTATAAGGCTTTATATTGGGAAGCTTCCGGAAAACAGAGGGATCGGCATTGGCATTATTAGTGGCGGAGCAGAAGAATGAGAATGTGACCTTGGGCGCATCTGCTGCGATTCGTTGGACGACGTTGAGAAGAGGAGCAGAATGTGTCCCGAAGGGAAATGCCAAAACGGCGACATGCAGGGCTTCTGGGGCAGCTTGCATGACAGATTTCGTAACAACATCCAGGATTACATAGAATCAGATAACCAATACTATTAAGAAGTTTTCGTGTTTGGCTTCCTGGTTAGTTATTTGTGTGCAAATAACTTTTTTTTTGTTTGTTTTGGGATTGGTTTACTGTTGGCGTGTGAATGTTTGAGCTTTTAACGGAGAAAACCGAAAATAGGCATGGCTGAAATTGAAACGGCCGGCGGAGTTAGTATGACTGTATGAGAGGATCATGGGGATGACAAGATGGAACCATAGGGTCACGTGCTTTTTGCATTTTTGTTCGTTAAAGGTTGGGGACGCAAGGTAACTCCCTAGACATGATCGCACACGGACGCTGACATGGACCATGGCTTTCTCTCACACCTCCCTCACACGCACTCACTCCTACATTACACGTATCGCCTCAACAAATAAGGGTCCCTTTATTTCTTTGTTTTGTAAAATTAAATGAATATAAATGAAATTTGTAAAAATAAAATTTAAATAAAGTAAGTTTGTTGGAAGTTGTTATATTTGGATATTCTTTTTGTAAAAGTAAGTTTGACAAAAATATCTATTTGGATGATAGGAGTTAAAAGTACTTTTAGATGTATAATATAGAGTAAATTTATTTCTCCTTTTTCAAAACCCACATTTTGTTAAAGGAAAAGTAACTTTTCCCCTCCTTTTCCAAAACTACAGTTTAACCCACTTTTTATTTTTCAAAAAGTCAGTTTGTGTTTCATCTGTGTTTGATCAAATACATCTTTTAGAAAACTATGGTTAAAAATCATAGTTATGTTTACAAAACAATGAACCAAACATGCACTAAATTGCTGAGAATAAAAAACTTTAATTTAAATGATCCTTTTTTAATTTTTCCAAATCAAATCAATATATTGCATAATGAAAATCATTTTTGGTAAATTAAATTTCAAATCACCTTTATTATCAATTTATAAATTTATTGTACACTTACTATTTATTTTTTAGTTTCGTAATTTTTTATTTTTTTATATTTTATATATGCACCGCAAAAAGTCTATTTCAATAAAATAACACTAAAAATAAACTTAGATATAATTTTTTATACATTTACCCTTAGATAAGATTATTTAATAAAATAATAAGAACCTCAATCACATAATACTAAATTATGAAAATTGTATATTTTGTCTACAAAGCAGTATAAATAAATAAAAATAAGTATAATAAATTTTTCTCTTTAAAAGGTAGATAAGAAGAAAAAAATTGTATTTCAGATTTTGACCCGAAATTCCTTTGATTCAGTCGAAACCCTCCAACATCGCTCGGCCAAGAGAACAAGCTTAAAATAATATAAAAACTACGGACATGATTTCTCTGCTGCTAGAAAAACTGTAGCAACGTGCTGCTCAATGGACCATCTAAATTAAATCTTACTTTTATTTTATGTTTTTCTTCTTTTAACATTAAAAATATTAAAATCTTAGAAAAATTCAGATTTTAATCTAAACGATCCAAATTTGTTACTATAATAGGAGAGTAGAGAATTCATTTTCCAAAAACACATACCATTTTCTCTTTTCAATGTTTATGAGTTTATCATCATTGCGTTCTGATCCCACCAAAATCATGCAATTATTGCTTGATTCATATATCGTTGCATATCTTTGAAATTGAACAGGAGCGTCAAAATATATATATATATAGCCGCATAGCATTGCGTTTGAATTCTCATAATTGATTGAAAAATCAATCAAGTAATAAGAGAAAAAGATAAGGCATATATACTCACTCTAGATCTACTGGTGTGTTATGTTCACTTATGTGCATGTGTTATATCATAACAAGGAGAGAACAGCTACAAGGGAAATTTTGAAGACATGTATGTGTTCACACTCTTTGGAGTATTTATCCCTCATCCCGCTTTAATGTAATTGTATTACTTGATGGGTTTAATTTGCTTAAGGAGGGAAAACGTTATTGATCCCTAAACCTGATGTAAATACTAATGTCAATGCATTTCTTATTTGTGCCCAAAAAAAAAGGTGAAAAACGTACCTTAACTGAGAGGCCGCAAAAAATTTAATCTGTAGCTAGGTCACACTTGTATTTGTCTTGTAGTTCATTCTTTTTTTATTTAATTAATATTTCCTGCACAGTGGAACTACACCTCCAATCACGGCCATCTAAACACTTTGTATAAAGCAGATCATAAAGCTCTTTACAATCTGTCTCAAAAACAAGATTATTGTAGCCTAATTCCATAGCCAGCATCACAGCTCTCTTCAAACTTGAAAGCCAAAGCTTCAGCAGTCTCAAAAACAACATTATTGTAGCCTAATTCCATAGCCAGCATCACAGCTCTCTTGAAACTTGAAAGCCAAAGCTTCAGCAGCCAAGGCCGAACCAACTTCTGAAATCTAGAGTCCCACATTGGATGGGAGTAAGATTTATGAAGTGAATATAAGAGAGAGAAGAAAAAGCATGTTAAACAATAATTATTGAGTAAAAAATGTTATGTGGATTTAAATGTTATTTATTTAATATTTAAAGCACGTGGCGCGTCATGATTAATGAATTGATCTAACGGTGGAGATCTGGTCTGATATGAATTTGAAATTAATATTTTTTAATTAATCATTTTTTTCGGAAGCACGTTCTGAAACGGTATATTATGAAATAACATATTATTTAATATTCTGTTTCAATTTGACTGTCGCACCCGGAAAAATGCAACGGAAGAAAAAAAGAGAACAAATCTGGTTTTCGAGTGAAAACTGACTTGTGAGGAGTCGCCATCAAAATTTTAAGGAAAAATCTTGGAAAACCGAATTAAAGAGGAAAAGGGTGGTCTGCGTAATTATAGTTGAATTCGGGAGTCAATTGTGTGTGGGGAAGGTGTTAGGCACCCCACAACACCCGTTCTTAAGAGCGGTTGCCTTACGTTGATTGTGTAACTTAATATGGCTTTAAAACATATTTTGGTTTTCCTTTTATTATTCACATGCGAGGATAAGGGTAGAGAAGAATTTAAGAGGGTTTGCAAAGTTTGGACAATAGAATAAGAAAAATAATTTAGCTTAGAAATAAAGGGGGTTTAGAGGAAAAATGAGGAAAAAGAAATTTAAGAAAATAAATTGAAAAATAAAATAAAGAAAATAAATTACATTAGAATTGAGGATATTTAAGTAAAGTGAGGAAAAAGAATTAAGAAAATAAATTGAGAAACATTCATTAGATTAAAGGAAAAAACATCAAATAAATTACAAAATATTTATTTATTTACCAAAGCGGACTTGACCCAGGATCAGAGCCTGGGGCCTACGTACCCTGCGATGGGGATCAAAGTTCACGTAGTTCGGGACTAGAAATGCGTGTCTGTTGGTTGGTATTTTTTAATTATAAAATTTTGTGATAAGAGAAAGTTATTTGAAAATAATTTAACTCTTCGCAAACAAAACTATTATCTGAGATTGAGTTGGCGTGTTTTAATTTGTAAAAAGATAATTTAATTCCACTTACTTATTCTTATTTTATTTGTTTTGAAAACATTTCTTTTATTATTTTTATTTTATTTTAAAAATGTTTTTATTTGATTTTTGATTTTAAAATGATATATTTTTGTACTTTTGGAAAACCATCACATTTTTATTCTTTTGAAAATTCCTCTTTTTTTTTTTTATGAAAACCAATCTATCTGGTGCAGACTCGCAGTCATGCTCACTAAACCGATTCCTGAATTACTTGCGAAGGTTCTGAAACCTCGTGGTATAAGGGTTTTATTAACCTTTAAAGCAAAACTTTAGAAAATACTACTACATTTTTTCAAATGAAAATTTTATTATATTTTTAGATAAAATTGGGAAAGAACTTGTTACGATATCATAATTTATTTTTTGAAATATAATTATTTTCTCAAAAAGAGTCATTTAACTAATATATCTACGTGGATTCGCAATCTCACGCGATAACTCAGTAAACTTAAATACCTGCGTGGGTTCTGAAAACTCACGTGGTACAGCTGTTAAGTCGGTTATTTCTATTATATAAAAATTTGAAAATCAACAAACATTATTCATATAAAATACTTCAAGATATATTATATTGCAAAACCATATAGCACAGAGTTGTTTGTTCATTTACGCGGACCTGCAGACTCACACGACACCGTAATTAATGGAGACACCTGTGTAAGCTAAAAAAAAACTCATAGGATGTAATTATATAGGCAATTATTTATTTACTCACTTTACGACCTTTTATTTATTGATTAAGAAAAACAAACTTTATGTGCCAAAAATTGTTGAGACTTATTATGAGTGATCCCTTATAATGCACCCATACCCCTATGGGCTTCTAATGACAGGCCCACACAAAGACACACACACAAAATAAAAAAAAATAAAAAAAAAAAAGAAAAAAAAACTTTGTAGCAGGCTTCTCCACGTCGGGCTTATAGGAAAAGCATACCAAAATGTTCATTCCCAACATTCCTAAGGCCCAAACCGTAAGGAGAAACAACTGCCCATAATCAACATTTCAATCATGGGCCTTTGAGGAAACGGACTAGCACTTACAAGGCCCAATGAGGAGACAGTATAGAATACTGAGGATGCGGCATTCATGACTGGAAACAAACACGCGGCTATTAAAAACTTGACCTCTCAACTCACCCGAAGTTTTATCAGTTGACATCAATTCTAGTGCCAAATTCTTTTCTTTCTTTAGACATATACGATTCCTCCTCAGAACTTGCACAGCTACCAACTAACCCCAGCAACTGGGTTCCTAATAATTCCCACCACACACTCCTAAGTCTATGAGCGCAAGACATGGTTAATTAATTAGAGAAGCAAGCAGCACACGAACAAACTTAAATATCCCGATTTCCAGTCAAGGCAGTCAAAGCTGACGAGATTTTGCATAGTTGGTTCAGAAGACAGTATGTATAAACTAACCCAGGGATTCCCAAAGCTCATAAATAAATTGAAGGACCTCAGTAAATCAGCCTTCATCGAAATAAATGGCCTAATCTAGACCGGCAATACCCAATCCTAAATTCCTGCTAACAGACCTGTGTCTCATGCGTGGCAATTAGAAACAGAATGCAAACCGAAATTCACACAAGGATTTTCATCACCAGGGCCTTAACCAATGATACAAGAATTGTCTAAGCATGCATTCTTGAGAAAGGACAGAAATCCTTCGACTCAACAACTCAGTGTTCACAGGACAGACCCAGGATTCAACAATTTTTAGCAAAATCCGAAATTGAAATAGCAAATTTTACCGAAACTGGATCTCTGCAACTCGATGATCAGGGTCTCGAGGTCAGTCCTCAGGCTTCATCCCCCTTTGCTCCGGTGGCTTCCTCTTCGTCTCTCAGTCTCGGTCCCTTGGCCTACTCCTTCCCTTTTCTTCTCCAAGCTCTACTCTACTCTCAGAATCCCTGCCTCAGATTTTCCCAAAATCTTCAGGGCTTTTTCCTCGTGATCTTCCCCTCTCTTCTCCAAGCTTTGCTCTGCTCTCAGAATCCCTACCTCAGATTGTCTCCAAATCCCTAGGGCCTCTTTCTACTGATCTCTTTCCCCACGGCTCCGTCGGTCCCTTTTATAGAGCTTCTACGGCCAAGGAGAGAGGAGTCCCGTGCGTGTGGTCCTCGGTTCTTCCAGTTGCGTGCACGTCTCCTTTGTTCTGGTCTGTTTCGTGGCTGCTCCCTCTGTTCCTGTCTTTTCGTGCTCAGCTTTTTCTCGACTTCCTCCGTTATCTTTTTCTGGTTCAGTCTCGTGTCTCTCTGCCGCGGGTGCTTCCATTGCGGCTTTCTTCGTGCTCGCCCGTCACATCTCCCTCTGCTTCCCATTCTTTCGTGCACGTCCCTCTGCTTTTCCCAGTTTCGTACACGCCTTCGGTTCTGGTCTCCCCGCAGCTTTCCCCTTCGCGGCCATGCCTCCTGCAGCTTTCTCAGTGGCTCTCTGCTTCTGTCTCATGGCCAGCCTTCGACCCTGCTCCCTCTTTTTCTCAGATTCTGGCTCCTCCGAACCCTAGCGTGCCTGAGCCCTAATTGGGGCTTAGGTGATCACGGGCTTGAAATGCTGGGCTCTCCCCCTCCCCCTATGTTTTTTTTTATTATTATTATTTTTTTATATTTTTTAAATACTATTTTTCCCTCTTTTTTATTATTATTATTATTATTTTTTATTATTATTATTTTTTGTTTCTTTCTTCTTCTCTCTTTTTTTTTGCGTTTACATTATTATTATTTAATATATTTTTTTATTTTGTTATTATTATATTTTTTGAATGCCCGGACAAAATGGGGTGTTCACAGTTGCCCCTCTTTACTTGTTTCTTATGCGAGAATGAGGAAAATGTAGCTTTTGGAGTTCTTGCATAAGGGATGAGTAAAGATTAGAACACGCATTTTGTCCGTGCAACATACCTGATGACCTACTTGCCCTTGACGTGAAAAAAATGTACTAGAGCACATGAGGCTATATTTTGGGTACGAATGACTTAATTTGAAAAGAAAATGGTAAATGAATATCCTCACGCTAGACCTGCAATGCATACGGGGACTAGGATATGACTAAAGAAAGATTAGAATATGACTCTACCAGATGCACAAATGATTGGTGAACTTTGGCTGGGACCGAACCAATGTAACGTGCAATAATATGATACCTAAGTCGACCAGACCGGGACAAATGCAGTGATGTGGTATGCTGTGATATGACTGTAATTAATGCCAATGTGAAAGCAGAACCCAAACAGAATATGAAATGATATTCACATTTTAGAAACGAATGAAGAAGGAAACATGCGTTTTGTTTGGGAGCAAGATGCATGAGCGACAACAACAAAATGAAAGACCTAAAACATTATAGTTAAGGCTATGTGGGAGTGAGGTGCCAATATTATGGGGCCTTGATGAGTGCCTGTCGTTACAAGGCTTTGAATAATGCCAACTGGAACTGGGCTTCAATGGTATGTGAAGTGCCTATATCATAGGGCTTTGGGTGCTCATCACGATGCGAGGCTTGAAAAATACCTACTCTGACGCAGGATTTGGAGAATACCTACTCTGACGCAGGATTTGAAAAGTACCTACTCTAACGTAAGATTTGCGAAATACCTGCACTGACGGAGGATTTGAAAGGTACCCACTTTTGACGTGGGATTTGAAAAGTACCTACACTGCCGCAGGATTTGAAGGGTACCTACTCTGACGCAGGATTTGCAAAATGCCTGCACTGACGCAGGATTTGAAGAATACCTACATCTGGCGTAGGATTTGCGAATTACCTGCACTGACGCAGGATTTGAAGAGTACCTACATCTGACGTAGGATTTGTGAATTACCTGCACTGACGCAGGATTTGAAGAATACCTACCTCTGGCGTAGGATTTGCGAATTACCTGCACTGACGCAGGATTTGAAGAGTACCTACATCTGACGTAGGATTTGCGAATTACCTGCACTGACGCAGGATTTGAAGAGTACTTACATATGACATAGGATTTGTGAATTACCTGCACTGACGCAGGATTTGAAGAATACCTACCTCTGGCGTAGGATTTGCGAATTACCTGCACTGACGCAGGATTTGAAGAGTACCCACTTCTGACGTGGGATTTTAAAAGTACCTGCACTGCCGCAGGATTTGAAGGGTACCTACTCTGACGCAGGATTTGTGAATTACCTGCACTGACGCAGGATTTGAAGAGTACCTACATCTGACGTAGGATTTGCGAATTACCTGCACTGACGCAGGATTTGAAGGATACCTACTCTGACGTAGGATTTGAAAAGCACCTGCACTGCCGCAGGATTTACGATATACCGGCACTGACGCAGGATTTTAAGGGTACCTACTCTGATGTAGGATTTGATTTTGTGTCTGTCGCGATGCCCGGCTCATTGTGCCCTTGACAGTGGAGGACTTTATAATGAGTTTGTGAAGCGCAAAAATGAGTGCATATATACATATATATATTTTCCGCCTCAGTTTTAATGAGAATTTATTTTATTATGCATCCAAAGAAAATGCATGTGAAATGAGGTTTTCTTCGTGTTTTGTCCCAACTGGAGTGGGACTCTTTCATAGTGTGGTGCATGAAGGGTGAAAAAAATTCATGTGTGCCCCAACCTGAGTGGGAATAATACATGCGAAATGCAAAATTTTCCATTTATACCCCTATTTGAATAGGAATTTGTTTATGTAGTGTATGCAAGGAAAATGCATGTGAGATGAATTTTTTTTTTGCAATTTGAATTTATTAAGGAAAATATGTGGGAAATGTGATTTGTTTGGATTTTTCATTTTATATATCATTTTTTTAATATATTACGCGTGCAAGGAAGATGAATACGAAGTGTGATGATTTTTCAATTTAAATGGGAACTCACTTATGTGATGCACGCAAGGAAAATGCATAAGTGATTTTTTTTGTTGTTGTTTTTTTTTTTTTTGGTTTTGGTTTCTGTGATGATTTTCGGTGTCTGTTATTCATTTATCATTTCAAAATCTAGTGACCAGATCCTACTACTCCTAACGGCACTGCTTTTAGAGGCTGTAGCTCATCCTCTGTCGGGGGCACGCTAACCAATCATGTTATTCGTTTTACCAGTAACCTTATCATCACCTCCTCAAGCGAGAGTAGGAGAATACGCGTGCTTAGAGAGGCTGTTTTGGTAATTTCCTCTTTTAAAATTTTGGTTATGTCAGTGTCGTGAGTTCGATAACCACTATAAGTACGAGGTGTTGACAAGAGTGTGAAGAATAATGGGGCACTTAGATTAATTGACCGTAAAGACAAACAACAGTGACTACAAATGTCGAGAGGAAAGCATTAAGGAATTAAGGAAAGCAAACACAATGGGTAATTTCTATTATATTAATGGTTTCTCGTCGTGTGCGGCCCTCGTGTATCCTCCAAGTTGCCAGAGGTATGCATACTCTGAGTGCGACCACGTTCTCGCAGACACGAGCTTTAACCTCTTGTGTTAGATGAAGTCACCCTTTGATTGATTGCCACTAAGACCACCTCCTTTTAGGCTGCTTTGCCGTTGTGTTTTTGCCTTGGATGCCTTTTTCGGTTTACACCTCAGCAGGCCCTCATTCTCTCCTCCTTTCAAGTATAATATTTCTTGACAGCATCTGCATTAACAGGTTTTGGCAATTCTCGACCTTCCATATCTGCCAGTATTAATGCACCACCGATAAAAGCTTGTTTGACAATGTATGGGCCTTCGTAGGCAGGAGCCCATTTACCCCTACTGTCATCTTGATTCGGTAGAATTTTCTTAAGCACCAACTCCCCAGCTTTAAACTCCCTTGGGCGAAGCTTTTTATCAAATGCTCTCGCTACCCTTTTCTGGTACAATTGACCATGACATATTGCTTTGAGTCTTCTTCCTTCAATCATATTCAACTGTTCAAATCGATTTTGCGCCCATTCACTTTCTTCTATCTCGGCCTCGGCCATTACTCTTAAGGATGGGATTTCTACTTCAATAGGCATGACTGCTTCCATCCCATAAACCAAGGAATAAGGAGTTGCCCCCGTAGAGGTTTGTACTGTAGTACGGTATTCATGTAACGCGTAGGGAAGCATTTCATGCCAATCCCTATAGTTCACCGTCATTTTCCCCAGAATCTTTTTGATGTTCTTGTTGGCTGCCTCCACTGCCCCATTCATTTGTGGTCGATATGGTGCAGAATTGTGATGTTTGATCTTGAAGTGCTCACACAATTTCTTGACCTCAGTCCCATTCAAGTTAGGACCATTGTCGGTGATGATTCTCTCCGGTAAACCGTAGCGGCAAACTATATTTGTCTTTAAGAAACGAACAAACATCCTCTGTGTGATGGCGGGGAAAGAACTTGCCTCTACCCATTTGGTGAAATAGTCGATGGCAACAAGGATGAAGCGATGCCCGTTCGAAGCTTTTGGATTGATAGGGCCGATTATATCGATGCCCCACATGGAGAAGGGCCAAGGTGACACCAGAGTATGTAGTGGTACTGGAGGTGCATTGATTCTATTCGCATAAACTTGGCATTTATGGCATTTCCGTACATACTCAATGCAATCTGTTTCCATCGTCATCCAGAAATAACCACACCTTTGGATCTGCTTAGTCATGGTGTGCCCATTCACATGGGTGCCGCATATTCCTTCATGAACTTCTGTCATGATCTTCTGTGCTTTACTTGCATCAACACAACGAAGGAGGACGCCGTCGTACCCTCTCTTGTATAAAACATTAGCACTGATGAAAAAATTCATGGCCAAACGCCGCAGTGTTTTCTTATCATTTTCTGTTGCCCCTGCCGGATATGTTCTATCAGTCGCATAGGCCTTAATATCGTGAAACCATGGGAGCTTGTCTTGTTCTTCTTCAACAAAAAAGCAGTGAGCTAGCAGGTTTCTGGCTTTCACCTGAATAGGATTGATGTGGATTCCGCAGTCCAGTCGAATCATTGCCGCCAAAGTAGCAAGTGCGTCAGCAAATCTATTCTTGTCTCGGGTCAGATGATGAAAGCTAACGGCTTCAAACTGTTTGACCATTTCCGCCAATAACTCTTGATACAGGATTAGCTTTGAATCCTTGGTCCGCCATTCACCAGTTACTTGGTGAATAATAAGGGCCGAGTCACCATATACCTCCAGGCATTTCACTTCGAGATCAATAGCCGCCTTAAGGCCACTGACACAAGCTTCATACTCTGCCACATTATTAGTGCACTCAAATTCGAGCTTAATGGCCACAGGAAATTGCTTTCCCTCCAGGGAGACCAGCACGGCTCCTACGCCATTCCCGTGCATATTTGCTGCCTCGTCAAAGTACATTTCCCACCTCTTTTCTTCTCCATTATGTTCTTTTTCGTCTTCCTCGACCAAATTTATATCTTCATCAGGGAAATGGAAATCTAATGGTTGATAGCCCTCCAAGGGATTCTCTGCTAGATGGTCAACTATGGCGCTTCCTTTGACGGCTTTTTGAGTCATATGTTTTATATTATACTCAGATAATACCACTTGCCATTTTGAGACCCTTCCCGCTACATGGGGGCTCTCAAAAATATATTTCAACGGATCCATCCTGGAAATTGACCATGTAATGTAGCAGAGCATGTACTGTCTCAATCTTCTGGTTGCCCATACAAGCGCACAACATGTCTCCTCGATCATAGGGTAACGTGCCTCACAATCATTGAACTTCTTGCTCAAGTAGTAAATTGCCTGTTCTTTCCTTCCTAACTCATCATGCTGGCCCAGAACAGCCCCCATTGATTCGGAGAGGACCGTCAAGTATAAGATTAATGGGCGGCATGGTGACGGCGGAACTAAAACAGGTGGTTTCAGCAAATAATCCTTGATTTTATCAAAAGCCTGCTGGAAATTGTTATCCCACTTTCCAGGGTGGTTTTTCCTCAATAGTTTAAAGATCGGTTCACATGTAGCTATCAGATTGGCGATGAATCGGGCAATGTAGTTCAGTCGCCCCAGAAAACTTCTAACCTCCTTTTCTGTTTTTGGGGGAGTCATTTCACGGATAGCCTTGACCTTATCAGGGTCGACCTCTATTCCCTTTTGGCTGACAACGAAGCCCAACAACTTCCCCGATAACGCTCCGAAGACACACTTCTTCGGGTTCAGCCTCAACTGGTACTTGCGTAGCCTCTCAAACAACTTTCTGAGGACGGCGACGTGACTTTCATTCTGTGCAGATTTGGCTACCATATCATCCACGTATACCTCGATTTCCTTGTGCATCATATCATGGAACCAGGCAACCATGGCCCTTTGATAAGTGGCTCCGGCGTTCTTCAAACCGAACGGCATTACACGATAGCAATAGGTTCCCCACTGCGTGATGAAAGTGGTTTTCTCTTTATCTTCCCCATACATGGGGATCTGGTTGTACCCGAAATATCCATCCATAAAGGAGTACCTATAGCTCCGAGCAGTATTGTCTACCAAAATATCGATGTGGGGTCAAGGAAAATCATCTTTCGGGCTAGCGTTGTTTAATTTTCGATAATCTACACACATCCGAATCTTGCCATCCTTCTTGGGCACCGGCACAATGTTTGCCACCCATTGAGGATATTTGGTGACCTTTAAAAATCTTGCCTCTAGTTGTTTCAAGACTTCATCTTTAACCTGTAGTGATGTTTCCGTAGCCATCCTCCTCAATTTCTGCTTCTTCGGCTCGGCGTTTGGGAACAACGAAATTTTGTGAGATGCAATGCCGGGATCCAATTCTGGCATATCTTTGTAAGACCATGCGAATATATCTAAATATTCTTTGAAGAGCTCCATCATCAATTCCCGCTCCGGATTATCTACAATCCTGAGTTCTTTCTTATCCTCTTCAGTTCCCATATTAATAGTCTCTATTGTCTCTTCATGTGGGGAGATTCCATCCTTTTCCGCTTCGAGTAATTTGGCAAATGCCTAGATATCCTCTTCATCGTCGAGCTCGGAGTTATGCATAGAAGAGACTCCTTTGCGGAGGCATTTTATTTACGCTTTGAATGACATTACGACAGAACAAGCTAGAAGTAAACAATCGGATTACGAAACTAACACGACACCTAAACACACATTTAAAGGAAGGAAATAATCAAGGCAGTTACTCTAAAGCCACGACATCGTCTGCATCCTCATACTCCCAATTCGATAGTGGTACGCCTGAGGTCTCAGCTATAATCCAGGTGCTAACGCCCGAGCCTTCATCATTACTAGGTGCGACCATCGAGATTACTGGTTGATTGATAACTTTAGCTGGCTTGGGGAATGTTTCATGAAGGTGGGGGATTTCTCGCTTTTCACCCCTTTTCTTGCCGAGTGAAGATCCTCCTTCGGAGCTCTCTTCAGTGTGACCATATCCCAGTCCCTGACGCTTGGGGTTACTTGGTAAACATAAGGGTTGACGGATACCCTACAGGTGTATGCCCAGTCCTTTACCTTGTTCGAACCCGCTCCTCTCCATGATTCTGGTGATAACGGAGTTGATGTCTGCCTTACTACTCTGAGCAGTCTTAATCTCCAGGCCTTGGAAAATTGGGCCGTCCTCTTGTTCCGCCACTTCAATGTATGGGAGGGAGCTAGGCTTGCTTACCAATATCTCCTCCTCCTCTTTGATCACAACTATCTTTCCTTCCCAAACGAATTTGACTTTCTGATGGAGAGTAGATGGTACCGCACCTGCTAAATGGATCTAGGGTCTCCTGAGCAGCATTGTGTAGGTGGAATTTATGTCCATGAGCAGGAAATCTACCATAAACACACAGGGCCCAATTTCCAGTGGTAACTGTAAAGCGCCCAGCACTTTGGTTCGAGACCCGTCAAAACCCCTAGCAACCATATCACTGCTTTGAACTTCCGCCATATCTATATCCAATGACTTGAGTGTCGTCAAAGGGAGAACATTGAGCGCGGAACCACCATCAATTAGTACCCTGGCAACAACATATCCACCGCACTTCAAAGTGATATGTAAAGCTTTCACATTACGAGAGGCATCTGTTGCAATTTCCTCTTCCGAAAAGGAAATTGTGGACACCATCCTTGAGATATTCATGATACTTGCTACTTTTTCTGGGGTGATGCTTGGTTGTACGTATGCTTCATCGAGTACTTTTTGTAGGGCTCGACGGTGTGCCTCGGAGCTTAGAATTAGTGCCAATATGGAAATTCGAGCCGGGGTTTTCTTAAGTTGATCCACGATGTTGTAATCGCTCTGCTTCATTATCTTCAAGAATTCCTCGTCCCCCGTGACCGCTTTTTCTCGAGTAGTCTCTTCGAGATTATTATACTTAGCCTCTGCTTCCTTCTCCTTCTTTTTCCCCTCAGACGGAAGATATACTCTCCCACTTCGAGTAATTCCCCTAGGGTCGGTTATATTTGACACTGCTTGAGGGTTTTTCTCTGTCCCCCTTGAACCACTTTGCGTACATTCAATGATACCATTATACCTCCAAGGAACCGCCTTGTTATCGTTGTAAGGAAAAGGTGCCAGTATATTTATGGTCAGCGTGGGCTGCTTTGGACTTGTAGCTGTAAGGGCTGCTGAGCTTGTCGGGATTGGAGAACTCAGGGGCAGCTTGTTGATGACGAAAGATACTGGCCCCGGGTCTCTTTAAGAGGTTAGTTCCTTGACAACTAGCTCGATAGACCTCATTTCCACCATATTAATCTCTTCATTATTTCTGCTTAATGTGATGACCCCTAAGGCTATCATTTTCCTTACTTCTTCCTTAAACTGAGGGAATTGTTCCATGTCATGACTAGCTTTGTGCCGGTGATACTTGCAATATGTTCTCACACATTCCTCCTCTGTTGAGCGATTTCCTTCAACAACCTCCAACTTATACTCGGCTTCTTTCAAGTAGGCATATAAAATATCGCACGGAACCTTGACATCCTCCAAGTTCTTGAAAGTGTCAACTTCCGTGTAGATGACATTTACTTGTCCTTGATGAGCAGGCAATGGATTGGAAGTGATGGTAGAGCTCTCTTCCGTCTTAAGCTGGATGTGATTAGAGTCAATTAAGCTCCACACGTTCCGTTTGAAAGTGACACAATCTTCTATTGAATGCCCGGGCACTCCCATATGATATTCGCAGATTACGTTAGGGTTATACCAGGCTGGGTATGGGGGATGTATCGGCCTAGAGGATCTTGGTCCGAGCAATTTGGCCTCATAGAGTTTATGATACAATTCCGCGTTCGTCATACCAAAGTTGGGCCATGGCCGATTGTCTTGGCGGGGGACATTTTGCTGCCCTCCTCCTTGGGTTCTTTGGCCATACCCTGGACTTATTTGGAATGACCTTGGATGTTCTCCTCCCAGTTGGTATGTGACAGGTTGTTTTGTGGGGGACGGCTTCGTGTTTTGAACGTAGTTCACGCTCCCTTCCTTTCTCTTAGTATCCTGGGCTTTCCGAGCATTGGCACTTGCTTGAGGTGATGGGATTTTCCCCTCCCGCATGTCTGTATCGATCCTTTCCCTGACTTTCAGCAAATTGGCAAAATCATCAGTATACGTGCCTACCATGTACTGGTAGAAGGGTTCTGGTAGGGTGCGGATAAAGTATGAGCAAACTTCATCAGGTTCCATGATAGGTCTGACTTGCGAAGCCAACACCCTCCATCTTTGAGCATATTCTTTGAAGGTCTCCGTGGACTTCTTACTCATGGCTTTTAACTGTTCTCTAGTAGGGGCGATGTCGAGATTAAATTTGTACTGTTTCATAAAAGCCTTTGTAAGATCGCTCAATCTTCGGATCCTCGTTCTATCCAACTTCATGTACCATTACAGCGCGGCGCCTGTTAAACTCTCCGAGATTATATGGATGTAAAACTTTTCATCCTGAGACCATATCGACATCTTGATGCAATACGATTTCAAGTGGTATACCGGATTACCACTGCCATCATATTTATCAAAGTCAGGTACTTTGAACTTCTTGGGTATGACTACCTCAGGGGTTAGGCATAATTCGTTTAATTCCAAGGACCCAAAGGTGTTCAACCCCTGCAGAGTCTTTAGCTGCTCTTTCAGCTCTCCCAATTCATCCTTCAGTTCTTTATCTCTGTTTGTCAGCATTGGGATTTGAAAAGTATACACAGGGTCTTTACCTGGGTATTCTAATTCTTTTGCCGTCCTCTTTCCGGAACCTTGTTTCTCAAAGACCGACATTTGATGGTTTCTTGTCTGATGGGCGTCCGTTGGTTGTCCTTCTTTCTCCACTGCCCTAGGTGAATCAGAGGCCACCTCAATGTTAGGCGATGCGGGATTCGAAGCGCTTGGTGTTTCGTGGGTATTTTTACCCTTCATCAACTCAGTCAACAGTTTTAACGTGGCATTCATCTCGGCAATTTGCGTTTCCATTATGGTTATTTGATCATTGATCACAGTCGATCCCACTTCAGCTTCCTGATTCCCTTCCATGCTTTCGTTTTCAGATGCCCGACTATGTAACCGCGTGTTATAGACCCTTACGGGTGGGATCTGGTCAGAAGATTTTTTCTTTGGGGGTGCAATGTTGTTTTACTTGCTTTAACAGAATAAATTATTAATTTTAACAAGTTCAGTTAGTTGAATTACCTTTTCTTTGTCTGATCATGTGAAATATCTTGCATTGCATTGGCATAAGGGTTTAGACGTGTTACAGGCCCTCTAATTCCTCCTGAGGTCCTATCTTCTCAGGGGAGTTTAGAGTTGATTATTGCATAGGAAGGATCTCGAATCTCATCCTTACTATAGTCACAGGTGATAGATCAGGAGATGGTTGCGTAAGCAGAGATCGATAATTGCATTAATCTTGAAAAAGTCTTACAAACTTAATGTTCATAGAGTATTACATCATCAAAACTTAGTTAAAACATTGAAGCTCACTTATGATGCGTGTGCATAACGCGAAAAATTCTGTGATCTCAGGCGGGGTATTCATTGGGTTAACCATGCCTTCAGCATGCCTAAACTTCCAAGCGAAGCTCGGAATTGCCTCATTGGCGAGTTCGATCATCCTTTTACACCTTTCCATCCATTCTTTGGTTTCTTCAGTTCTGTCAAGGTAGAGAGATCTCCACTTATTAGCATCCTCTGTTTGCTTGTTAAGCTTGTCCACCAAATTCTGAATTGCTTCCGCGGTGCTTCCTCGTACCATGGACAATTCGTCCGTCCGTTTTTCGAATAACTTGGTGAGTGATCGGACCTCTTGTTGCAAGTCCTCAATAAAGCCGTCTTCCACCGCCCGCTTTTCAAGTGCATCTTTAGCTTTTGCCAACTTCATCAGTCGGGCCTTGCTGTTTGTTGATTCTGTCTCCTTGTCTCTTAGACTATTCCTTAACTTCCTATTTTCTTCTTTTAGCCTTTTAACTTCAGCAATTCTTTCAAGGTCTCTAGCCCGTTTCTCCCCTGCTAATTCATTCTTCAAGGCAGTGCATTCTTCTTAGAGGCGGGTTAACTCTTCTTTGTCCTTGGAGCTTTCTTCTTGCAGTTCCTGTATTTCCCTTTCCTTTACAGCAAGACGCTTCCTTATCTCCCCATTGATTATGGATATATTATTCCCGCACAGTAGGTCTTGGGAAGCGTATGCGAGGTTAATTCCAGCTATCTTTCCTTTCAGCCATGCCTCATACTCTGAAGTGGGGTTGACTTGCCTTTTACCCAACTCAGCCCTTCCCTTGTAGATTATTTCGTTCCAGGCCTCTTTAGCATTTAGGCATAGCGCCTTCATTTCCTCGTCCGTGTGATTAACGTATATGGCCCGTACTTCATCGGCTGAAGGAATCGTCTGGAGATATGCAAGTTGTCTCAGTGCGATAGCTGGGTTATAGTTGATGGCGCCTCTAGGTCCGATCAACGGTTCATTTAGGAAGTTACCGCAGTAATAAATAATTTCTTCCTCCCACCACCAGTCTACTTTCCATAAGAAAGTTTCTCTGTTATCACCCTCAATAAATTTCTGTATCCAGTCCTTTGGGCTCAAATGATCGAAAGCCCGAGGAGGGGTAAATGCTGTGAGAGGATTGCTGTCCAGATCTTGTTGTTTTCGAAAGGGACGCTCCTTCCCACACCAGTGGCTTAGCATCCATATATCCAGGATGACATGGCAACATCTTATTTTACCTTTCTGCTTTGAGTGGCAGTGGGTCAATGTCCTATACGTCTCTGCTAAAATTGCGGGCACTGGGTTAACTTGGTGGTCTTCTACCTTCTGAAACACATTGATAGCTTCCATGTCAATTACCCCCGCTGAGTAGGGGAAAATAACGGTCCCGTAAATGGCCATTGCCAAGACTCTACAAAAAGTACTCCATTCCTGCTTTTCTGCGAGTCTCTCTAAGTGGTTTTCGACGTCATGTCTGGAGATACCCCCGCCTGGGCCTGGATGCACTATTCGTACTGCTTCTGGGGCAACTCCCAATAGCCTCGATATGGTCTTTCGAGCCTGTAAGCCTTCTAATCTGGTGTATATGGCTGAATTTTCTTTAATTGGCATCCTCAGAATTTCGCCGTACTCTTCCAATGTCGGAGTGATTTGGAAGCTTGGGAATGTGAAGCACCTGAGTGAGGTATCCCAATATTGGCAGAGCTCAATTAACGCTTCTGTGTGCACGGGTACCTTCAAAAGATCGAGTATGTTATCGTACCTCTTTCTGAATTCCCATTCCACACGTCCTCGGATGTGCTTACTTAATTGGACTAACTTATCTAGCAGTTGTATTTCCAGAGTGAGTTTGATGCCCTTGTTTCTGTACGCCTTTCCGGTGGGTGCTTGATCTTGACTACCTCTTAACGCCATTACCCTTATGCCAATTGCTAATGCTGGATATATCACCTGCCCATTATAAGAAAAAGACAACTCATAAGACCTCTTTTTATTAGGTGTCAATTTTCCTCTAGTGACTCGCAGTCTCTGTGGAAATTTAACAAGTATCGGCTTACATAAAATCCAGAATTCTATGCAACCAAGGCTATGTGCATTGCTTGTTTTCATTTTTTCATTTTTTTTTCTTATTATTTTATTTTATTTTATTTTATTATTTTTAGATTACTTCCTGTGATTAGACTGTTTATTAATTCATGGCTTAGGGTAAAATTCATGCTATAATGCAACAATGATGCATGGACTCAATGCTAAGCTAGGGTCGGAGACCCCGCAGCTTGAAGTTGGATTTTTAATGCAGTCACCTTCATTGCCTTGTATTAGCTCATAATGACATATGATACTTGCTCTGGTGAAGGTAACAATTTGTCATCGTTCTTAAGATAGGTTATAATGATGACATGTCATGATGCATGATGAAAAAGGAATGTGCTCTCATGTGTCTTATTCAGGGTGAATCCTGGGCTGGGTCTTTTTACCCTAAGTGGTCAGGCACTAACTAATAGGTTAGCCACTAATTTGCTTACTAGCGTGCATGGTTTCAAGGTGGTTTTATTGCTCTCAAAAGGTCCCCAAGTTGCCCCCACCATATGGTGAGGATCTTATTCGACAAATACAATTCTCCAAAGGCTCCAAAGCTCCTTGGGAACTGCACTTATTGCATAAGATACAACTTGAGTGAAGTCTTCATAGTAACCATCGTGAGTTCAAAAACCCATGAGGAAACCATTACAAACTTCCGCTAGCCTAGGGTGCTCACAGACCCGGGTATAGGGCCCAAAATGTGTGTGAGGAGAGATGTGTAAGTGTATAGTGTGTGAGGAGAGCATGCAAACCTGTACTTATGCATCACCTAACCCCATCTGTCCAACAAATCATAATTGCAAGAAAGAAACACAGCAGATAAAGTCTTCTACCCTAAGGTTCAATCCGCATGTTATCTACCCTAAGACATGTTATTCAAGCAACAAATAGATAGAGAGGCATGTGAGAACAATGTAAATCACTTTACCAACCCTATGGCATGTTATGCAAATAACAAACAAATAAGTAGCATGTGAAAGAAGATATGTTATCATGCAAGACAAGCAACAATTAAAGGAAAACCAAAATAAATATAAAGCCATATTATAAACCCAATCATCGTATATAGGCTTGACTCTCAAACGTCCCCAGTGGAGTCGCCAAGCTGTCGCACCCGGAAAAATGCGACGGAAGGAAAAAAGAGAACAAATTTGGTTTTTGAGTGAAAACCGACTTGTGAGGAGTCGCCACCAAAATTTTAGGGAAAAATCTTGGAAAATCGAATTAAAGAGGAAAAGGGTGGTCTATGTAATTAGAGTTGAATTTGGGAGTCGATTGTGTGTGGGGAAGGTGTTAGGCATCCCACAACACCCATTCTTAAGAACGGTTACCTTACGTTGATTGTGTAACTTAATATGGCTTTAAAACATATTTTGGTTTTCCTTTTATTATTCACATGCGATGATAAGGGTAGAGAAGAATTTAAGAGGGTTTGCAAAGTTTGGACAATAGAATAAGAAAAATAATTTAGCTTAGAAATAAAGGGGGTTTAGAGGAAAAATGAGGAAAAAGAAATTTAAGAAAATAAATTGAAAAATAAAATAAAGAAAATAAATTACATTAGAATTGAGGATATTTAAGCAAAGTGAGGAAAAAGAATTAAGAAAATAAATTGAGAAACATTCATTAGATTAAAGGAAAAAACACCAAATAAATTACAAAATATTTATTTATTTATAAAAGCGGACTTGACCCAGGATCAGAGCCTGGGGCCTACGTACCCTGTGATGTGGATCAAAGTCCACGTAGTTCGGGACTAGAAATGCGTGTCTGTTGGTTGGTATTTTTTAATTATAAAATTTTGTGATAAGAGAAAGTTATTTGAAAATAATTTAACTCTTCGCAAACAAAACCATTATCTGAGATTGAGTTGGCGTGTTTTAATTTGCAAGAAGATAATTTAATTCCGCTTACTTACTCTTATTTTATTTGTTTTGAAAACATTTCTTTTATTATTTTTATTTTATTTTAAAAATGTTTTTATTTGATTTTTGATTTTAAAATGATATATTTTTGTACTTTTGGAAAACCATCACATTTTTATTCTTTTGAAAATTCCTCTTTTTTTTTTTTTTATGAAAACCAATCTATCTGGTGCAGACTCACAGACATGCTCACTAAACCGATTCTTGAATTACCTGCGAAGGTTCTGAAACCTCGTGGTATAAGGGTTTTATTAACCTTTAAAGCAAAACTTTAGAAAATACTACTACATTTTTTCAAATGAAAATTTTATTATATTTTTAGATAAAATTGGGAAAGAACTTGTTACAATATCATAATTTATTTTTTGAAATATAATTATTTTCTCAAAAAGAGTCATTTAACTAATATATCTACGTGGATTCGCAATCTCACGCGATAACTCAGTAAACTTAAATACCTGCGTGGGTTCTGAAAACTCACGTGGTACAGCTGTTAAGTAGGTTATTTCTATTATATAAAAATTTGAAAATCAACAAACATTATTCATATAAAATACTTCAAGATATATTATATTGCAAAACCATATAGCACAGAGTTGTTTATTCATTTACGCGGACCTGCAGACTCACACGGCACCGTGATTAATGGAGACACCTGTGTAAGCTAAAAAAAAACTCATAGGATGTAATTATATAGGCAATTATTTATTTACTCACTTTACGACCTTTTATTTATTGATTAAGAAAAACAAACTTTATGTGCCAAAAATTGTTGAGACTTATTATGAGTGATCCCTTATAATGCACCCATACCCCTATGGGCTTCTAATGACAGGCCCACACAAAGACACACACACAAAATAAAAAAAAAATAAAAATAAAAATGAAAAAAAACTTTGTAGCAGGCTTCTCCACGTCGGGCCTATAGGAAAAGCAGACCAAAATGTTCATTCCCAACATTCCTAAGGCCCAAACCGTAAGGAGAAATAACTGCCCATAATCAACATTTCAATGATGGGCCTTTGAGGAAACGGACTAGCGCTTACAAGGCCCAATGAGGAGACAGTACAGACTACTGAGGATGCGGCATTCATGACTGGAAACAAACACGCGGCTATTCGAAACTTGACCTCTCAACTCACCCGAAGTTTTATCAGTTGACATCAATTCTAGTGCCAAATTCTTTTCTTTCTTTAGACATATACGATTCCTCCTCAGAACTTGCACAGCTACCAACTAACCCCAGCAACTGGGTTCCTAATAATTCCCACCACACACTCCTAAGTCTATGAGCGCAAGACATGGTTAATTAATCAGAGAAGGAAGCAGCACACGAACAAACTTAAATATCCCGATTTCCAGTCAAAGCAGTCAAAGCTGACGAGATTTTGCATAGTTGGTTCAGAAGACAGTATGTATAAACTAACCCAGGGATTCCCAAAGCTCATAAATAAATTGAAGGACCTCAGTAAATCAGCCTTCATCAAAATAAATGGCCCAATCTAGACCGGCAATACCCAATCCTAAATTCCTGCTAACAGACCTGTGTCTCATGCGTGGCAATTAGAAACAGAATGCAAACCGAAATTCACACAAGGATTTTCATCACCAGGGCCTTAACCAATGATACAAGAATTGTCTAAGCATGCATTCTTGAGAAAGGACAGAAATCCTTCGACTCAACAACTCAGTGTTCACAGGACAGACCCAGGATTCAACAATTTTTAGCACAATCCGAAATTGAAATAGCAAATTTTACCGAAACTGGATCTCTGCAACTCGGTGATCAGGGTCTCGAGGTCAGTCCTCAGGCTTCATCCCCCTTTGCTCCGGTGGCTTCCTCTTCATCTCTCGGTCTCGGTCCCTTGGCCTACTCCTTCCATTTTCTTCTCCAAGCTCTACTCTACTCTCAGAATCCCTGCCTGAGATTTTCCCAAAATCTTCAGGGCTTTTTCCTCGTGATCTTCCCCTCTCTTCTCCAAGCTTTGCTCTGCTCTCAGAATCCCTGCCTCAGATTGTCTCCAAATCCCTAGGGCCTCTTTCTACTGATCTCTTTCCCCACGGCTCCGTTGGTCCCTTTTATAGAGCTTCCACGGCCAAGGAGAGAGGAGTCCCGTGCGTGTGGTCCTCGGTTCTTCCAGTTGCGTGCACGTCTCCTCTGTTCCGGTCTGTTTCATGGCTGCTCCCTCTGTTCCTGTCTTTTCGTGCTCAGCTTTTTCTCGACTTCCTCCGTTATCTTTTTCTGGTTCAGTCTCGTGTCTCTCTGCCGCGGGTGCTTCCATTGCGGCTTTCTTCGTGCTCGCCCGTCATATCTCCCTCTGCTTCCCATTCTTTCGTGCACGTCCCTCTGCTTTTCCCAGTTTCGTACACGCCTTCGGTTCTGGTCTCCCCGCAGCTTTCCCCTTCGCGGCCATGCCTCCTGCAGCTTTCTCAGTGGCTCTCTGCTTCTGTCTCGTGGCCAGCCTTCGGCCCTGCTCCCTCTTTTTCTCAGATTCTAGCTCCTCCGAGCCCTAGCGTGCCTGAGCCCTAATTGGGGCTCAGGTGATCACGGGCTTGAAATGCTGGGCTCAGCATTTCAAGCCCAATGTCTCCCCCTCCCCCTATGTTTTTTTTTATTATTTTTTTTATTTTTTAAATACTATTTTTCCCTCTTTTATTATTATTATTATTATTATTATTATTATTATTATTATTATTATTATTATTATTATTATTATTATTATTTGTTTCTTTCTTCTTCTCTCTTTTTTTTTGTGTTTACATTATTATTATTTATTTATTTTTTATTTTATTTTATTATTATTATATTTTTGAATGCCCGGACAAAATGGGGTGTTCACATTGACAATAATGTTTCAAATACAATATTCAGAAACGAACAGGTTCATCAACAACATTTCAATTTTCTGTTTTCCATTATTATAAAAATATCAAACTAGAGACTAAAAAAATCACTCACATTCTCTTCTGTTACTTACAATTTCTCTATTTCGTTATATGTTTTAAGGTATCTGAAGTTGCTGTCAGATATCTTTGGTGTTTAGAATAACTCTTAGGGGTGATTCATCGGATCCCTACAGCAAACCTAGTAGGGACGAATAACACCTTAAGAATAGTGTATTATCATACATTTCTGGATACCGATTATTTTCATATACTATTTCTAACAACTTCACCAAACCCCCCAAATCCAATAATCACATGCATGGTTACGACAAATAATACCCAGACCAACTGAGTTAGTGTAATCAAATTATAGAGATTAAATTTACTATTGGAGAACAATATTAGCACAAGTTAGCGTATAGTTGTTTTTAATAGATTTGATTGTACTTTTTTGTTATCCATTATCGTCAACTAATTTTGCATTTAAGTATTATGAGATCCAAATTAATATAAGGCATAGCCTATTTGAGGGAGTAAGCCGCATGAATGGAGTGGTTTACTATAGATTATATATATCATTGAATTTATCTAAAAATTCAAATAGTTTCTAATATTACTCTTATTAAGTATATTAAATTTTAACATCCAATTAATTACTCTTAATATTCCTCCTACTTCTTGTAGGATAATTAAGATGCCACTTCTTAATTGCACACAAAACAAAGGTCTTATTAGAAAAAAATAATTAATAATTCAGATATTTTGCAAAATATTCTATATTTAAAATAAAAAACTCTTTTAGAAAATATCATATATTAAGGATTAGATTGAACCAAGGATTCCTCTTAGAAGAGTCCATTTACCCAACCCAAGTATGTTTATTTCTTCTTTGGCCACTAAAAAATTCCTTTGTTTGCTAAAGTCTTCAAGGTTATCATGCCTTTCTGTTATAGAATTTGGATTTCGTGCTCATTTAAGGTCATGTTTGGCAACGGAAAGGAAATCACTGTTTAAGGGAAAAGGGAAGTTAAAAAAGAGAGAGAGAGGGAGAGGGGGGGAAAGACTGCTATGAAAACCCTACACCTACTCATTTTTTTTTTTACTATATAAATATGGATTTTTTTTTTCGGCCAGGCATGAATATATATAAATGTAGTAGAAAATTCAATTTCTAAACTTAATCAACATGTGTGTATAAGCACTGGTTTTCCATCCTGTTGGAATTTTTAAACAATTTTATGACGAAGTACAAAGCCTCCTTTCTTGACTACAAATTTCTTTGGACTGTGCTGGTGCCCAAAATATATAATTCCTTCGGTTCAGAATATAAAAAATTTTTAACTATTTCACATATATAAAAAAAAGTTAATTATATTCTTAAACTTTAAAAAAAAACACTCAACATCTCATTTTTACTCTTATTAATAATCAATAATTAAAATTATTTTCACTCTTTTCCATTACAAGTTACGAGACTAGTCATTAATGAATAGGGATAAAAAAAATAAATCACTACTAAATATTATATAATACCTTATATTATGAACTAAAAAAATATTCTAGAAAACCCTTTATATTTTGGATAAAAAAAAATATATGGTACGAATTTAATTAGGCACATCAATTAATCCTGGGATAAATTAAATGAATGAACATGAACACACACGATGACTTGTTCAACTTCACTGCTAGCTTGACCTGTCATAATTCAAACATTAAGCATTATTTACATGTTTCCTTAATTTGACTCCACTTCTTTCCTCACTAATTAACCTTCAAACAGAAGTGTTTTAAAACTGTGCAAGTTTGAGCAAGTTTTATTTATACCGTACGCAATCCATAATAAGAAATTTTATTGACAGAGTCACCCTGTATCTCAAAATCCCTCTAATTAATCCAAGCAATTTTCATCGGACAGTACAAAGGCTGTAATTTACTCCGGACAATACTTCATCGCCTTCATAAACCAACTAAAGTAATGAAATTTCCCCATATGCCTTATTATTATTTTGGATTAAATTACTTGTAACGGAAGTTCTATGTATGACTTACAGAGATATATGAACAAATCATAATGTAGGCTGTATCTTGGCTTGACTCGGTGTTTAATTCCGTTTAGTATCGGTTTTTATTTAAGCCAGTGTTTAGGTTGTGGTGAGCTTTCGGTTCTTATACATTTTTTTCTTCAAATTAATTAATTAATTAATGCAATCCAATCAATTGAGTCAAACTAACTAAATATGATTGTCTTGGCCCGATACCCGACTCATTTAATAAGGGGTCGGTTGAGACACCTCCACCCACCCTCCTACCTTCTTCATTTTTTTATATTTAAGATTTAGAGATGATAAAATAATTTTTTTAGAATAATACAACTATAAAATGGCACTATTTTTTATTTTTTTTAATTTAAATATTACATAGTAAAATAACAATTTTACAATTATATGATATAGGTAAAAAAGACATATAATAAGATAAAACTGTACTGATACATGATCGCATAATTTTAGGGGCACATATTTTATCAATTATAATTTTTAAATTTAAAAGACTTAAAAAAAAAAGTTTTCCTGCTAACAGCAAGCGCCCCCATTCATTTAATAATATTATAGTCAGAATTTAACCCAATTTAATGTAGTCAAGTCAAACTGAGTTGACTGAGCCAGCAGACATTTTTTTTTTGCCCCAAAAAAAATCATTCAAACGAGTCAAAGGGAAATAATAATTGAAAACTCACATGCTAAGCTGAAAGGTCGTGGTTGAATCTTCTCCATGAAGCCTGGTAAAACACCTATGAGAACAGCGAAGAGAAGAAGGCGTTAGGTTGAAAAATAGCATATCCCTGACATTTTCTAATTTGAATCACCTCAAGCACTTCTAGAAAAAGAAAGGAATAGGCTAAGACATCAAAAGTTTTGAAATGAACGAAGAAGTTTACTTTATGAATCCACCTCTCAAATTTTATAATTTGAAATTAAAGTCAACAAACGGATTTCCAATATAAGGACATTCGTAAAAAACATTTAATATTTTGTACATTTTATAATATGATTTATATTTAGAATTATGGAAATTAACCTTTTAAAATATCATCTATAATAAAGATTGAATGGAGTGTGTGTGTATATATAAGTATGCTAATAAATATTGATCTAGTTGATACTAATTTGATTTATACTCTATAAGAATGCATATTCAAATACTATTATTTATATGAAAACCTTATTAGTAAATAATTTATAAATACCTTTATAGTAAGTGTTTTGAGTTGTAACGCCAACGATAAATTCCAAAATCAGTTGTCATATATATATATATATATAGGGGTGCAATCTACTCAGTTTTCTTCTCTTTCCTTCTTTTCTTTTTATTTGACCTTGATTGATCTTTGCATAGCAAGATGAAGTATTTATGTTTAAATTATGTATTCTTTATGGTATAAAATGTCAACAGAAAATATATAGTCATGTGTTTGTTATTTATTATGGTTACAATAAGTGCAGGATATATATATTCCATTAGTACAGTAATATTCAATTATATCTCATCTTGCCAATAATCACATCTTTAAATGATTTATTCAAAACATGATATAAATCATTGATTTATTATAATTTTTGTATATATATATAAAAAAAGCCATAGGTGAGGCTTTTACAATTCCAATTAAATTGCAAGTTGTAATAAGATATTTCAAACTAAAAAATATATATATTAAAAATTTTAAGAAAACATTAAATTCTGTTCCTTGCATTATTCAATATATTTAATACATCATCAATATCATATATATTAATATATTCAATATCAATATATCATTATATATAATAAAATATACTATTCACAATTCATATGTTTATATATTCTCATTAGATTTTATGCAATGCACAAAAATATGTTTAATTATATGCTTTTTAATAAAACGAAAATTCCATAAGCTGAGTGATATTCAAATTCAATCAAAAAAACTGCCACAAATTGTGGTAGTATTCCGACAGTTACATGACTTGGTAGATTTTATGTTTTTGGGCCACTACGTTAGAATGCATAAAGATCCGAGTATTGATAAAATAATTATATGTTGATTAAATTATCAATTCCAGATTGACAAAAACGTATTGACATTTAAATTATTTAATAATAGCACCTAGTAACTGTACTATTAAAAATGAAAAAGACATATGTGTCTAAAATAATTAGGTTAATAACTTAATATAATAGAATATATATATTTTTTGTTATATTTGTAGGGGCCTATGTTATTTTTGTCCATCAGAGCAACAGAGGCATATCTTCAACCAATTTGATCTTACTTCATGTCAGCAAAACATATTCTTTTTACCTGAAACAACAAAACGTTAAACGTTATTAAGCAAAATAAAAAAAATGAAAATATATGAAATAAATCTTACATGCTTGTTCACTTTTTTTTTGGGCCACAATACATGTTCACTTATTTATGTTATTATTTTTGTCTCTTAAAAATAAAAAATAAAATGTATAAAATTTTATAATTTATAAAATAAACATTATGTGATTTATTCATTTTTTATTTTTAAGAAAATTTTGCTTAAGTTTTAAATATAAAAAGCTTGGTATAATTTTATTAAATTCAAAGGAGATTTATGTAATTAATTTTTATTTTTTAAAAATATGAAAAAATTTAAAAAAACTCGTATATTTCAAGAAAATAAAAAACTTGTTCAATTGTTTAAATTACTCTGATGATGAAGACAAACAAGATTTTTTACAATTTCCTTTTGCGGTTTTTGTTGCAAATACAAAAATAAAAAGAATAAATGGGCCTACGCACTATTTCTTTTCTTCCTCTATAAATTTTTAAAACTTATTAAAATCAAGAAAAATCATCTTCAATGCACTCAATCACCATGATTTAACTTTTTAAGCCTTAGATATACTTCGGAAAATTGATTTTTGAATTAATGCAATAATTTCAAACAAAATTTTTAATTTAACTTTTTAGTCTATTTGTCTCCCATCATATGTCAAGAAAAAGCTAAACCGAGCATAAAGTTAAAAAAAAATTGGATAAGAAAATGGTCATGTGTTGGGGCCAATATGTGTGTGTATATATATATAGAGAGAGAGAGAGAGTAGTAATGCATTGGTTCGCTATTGGAGGAGGCGTCGCTGACACCAGTGGGAGCAATATAGAAAACAATCATAACTGAATTGTCCGCGCTTCTATTCACTGTTGTCTTTCCGACTCCGAAAGCCACACGCCCACACGAACATCATCATCATCAAATCACACAGAAGCTTCTCCTTCTTTTGGTTTCCTTTAACTTTAAGCCACCACTAATCGGATCTCCAATTTTCTTTCATTATTTATTGCTTTTCCTCATCTTTTTGGCATGCTCGCCTCTAATTCTGGTTCTGTGCTCTCAACTAAACCCCCTTTCCTTCCTCGCAATCCCTGCCCCTCTCGCTTCGGCGCTGCTTTCTTCGATCCGGGAGATCGATCCAGACCCAGCGTCGCTGCCAGGCACAGGCTGTCCCTCAATTTGATCAAAATGGAAGTGCTCCGGCGAATGGGCGGAGGTTGCTTCAAGAACCCCAACGGTAATAAGGGTTTAAAGGTGGAGGCTGATAGTGGTGGGGTGGATTTGTTTGATGTGTCTACTGGCGTGTCTAAGCCAGTTTCCGACCACCTTGTAATTATGGTTAATGGGATAATTGGGAGGTAATATGCCACTGCGTACGCTCTTTCATTTTATCGAATTCTGTTTCTTTAAGCTGTTACTGGGCCTCACAATCCTATAAATTCCTCTTTTAAGGCCATGATGACAGTTAGCAAATAATCTTTACTCGTTTTCCCTCTAAATTAACATGCATCCCCTTGTATCTCAAAATGAACATTAATGCTATTTCCTTTTCTGTGTGTGCTTACGGGATTATATCAATCTACTTTTAGTTTCTTTGATAGGTGCAGTTGTCTTGGGCTTTCCAGTAAGAATAGCAGCAGTAACATCAATCTAAATTCAATCTTGTCTGCAGTGAAATATCTTTTTGGCTTAATTTCACCTCTACACTACAAATAAATTTTCTGTACGATATTATAAGCTGAAATGCGCTTCATATCAGTCCTGCAGATTGGAGATATGCTGCAGAGCAGTTTGTGAAGAAACTTCCAAATAAAGTTATTGTACACCGTGAGTATTCCTGTCAAATTAGCTACGGGTTTTATTGTCATCAATATGATGGAATATGAACGATGTCATAATTCATATTAATGGATTATTAACTTTCTTTCTTATGATCTCTACGGAAGTGATGGCGTGACAAACTATGTAAATTCTCATTTCGATTGTTATTCAGATTAATTCTGTCTTTCTCTTTCATGTAATTATGCTGTAAATTATTTTACTTGGAAAGGAGTGAATGATCAAAAAAGTTATCTTGTATTGGTTTTGTCTTCTATTTACAATATATTACAAAGATTATTCTTCTTGTATATTCTATTCTGGTTCTTGCTGTGGATTTGCAAACTTCACTATCTTCCACTTTTACTATCTCTAGCATTTTCGCAGAGGACGTTATTTATTGTGTTTAACCTGATATTTTGTGGACAGGCAGTGAATGCAACTCTTCAAGATTGACATTTGATGGTGTTGATACAATGGGTGAGAGGCTAGCTGAAGAGGTATTTTGGTAATAATGATATTATCCTCCTTTCATGACATACAAACATCTTAATTTCTCATACTTTCCAGACCTTTCAGTTGTAGTTTCATAGTGATGTTGATTTTGAAATGACTTTTCTCATATCTGAATTCTTGCCTCTGTTAATTTCTATGCAGGTACTGTCTGTTGTTAGACATTGGCCAGAGGTGCAAAAGATCTCCTTTGTGGCTCATTCTTTGGGAGGTTTGGTGGCAAGATATGCTATTGGGAGACTATATGATTATTCTTCAACATTGGGGCCTGTAGGTACAAATACAACCAAAATTGATTCCAGCGAAGAGCAGACAGAATATTCAAAGCAATGCCTTGAACAAAGTTACAAAGCCAAAATTGCTGGTTTGGAGCCAATGAACTTTATAACATTTGCAACACCACATCTTGGTTCAAGAGGAAATAAACAGGTGTTTAAGCATTCTTGGAACTGTCATTTCAAGACTGAGCATAATTATAAATCTCTCCTTCTCTTCTCACCTTACTTTAATCTTCTCCTCTCCAAGGGCATTTTTGGCTTGTCTCCTCTTCTTTCTTTTCTTCCAAAATTGTGCTTTGGGGGCGGTTCATTTATCCACTTCAGTCTCCACTCTAGAAAATTAGTTGCCTTTTGATTGTGTTGTGGTTGTCCATGGTAGATTTGGTAATTATATGTCTTCAAAAATTTTAAGAGTATGCTATATATGAATCATTGAAGATATATTCAAAAGTTGGATGCAATGTGGGCTGACTCTGCATATACCTTTTTCTTTATAAATTGCAATAAAATCTTATATAGAGGGTGTTTAGTTCTTTTACTTGTCACTTCTTTTTAAGTAATTAACTCATCCCAGCACTTCTCTAAAATGTACATAAAGAAGGAATTATATTCATCTGTAGTTTAAGAGAAAAGGGTGTTTTTAGTATTTGGCAGTAGATAACTTTCGGAATATGATGATGAGAGTTACGAGAAATATTGTGTGCTCAGTCTGATTGTTGATACTCATAAGAAAGAGGTATTGAGGTGATAAATCTGATTTTATCTTCCATTTTCTGTTTTGTTAGTCTCTTGACTTTATGCTAATTGATTCATTTATTGAAGGCTGAAGTTTTTATGGAGGAACACCATCCCTTATTTCTGTTCATTGTATTTGTGCTTTTAGCTTCCATTTCTTTGTGGCCTTCCTTTCCTTGAGAGAAGAGCATCCCAAACTGCACATATAATTGCAGGGAGATCTGGGAAGCATCTCTTCCTTATGGATAATGATGACGGGAAGCCTCCTCTTCTCCTGCGTATGGTTAATGATTCTGACGACTTAAAGTTCATGTTAGTATCAATGTATCATTTTATTTTGTCATATGCTTATATTCCATTTGCATTGTTGCTCATCCAACTTCTACTGTGGTGTAGATCAGCGTTGCGTGCATTTAAGCGCCGTGTGGCATATGCAAATGCAAATTTTGATCGTATCCTCTTTTTAATTTATATTTTGAGATGTTTGCAAAATAAATGTTGCTCAAAGCTCTAAATTGACTCAACAGTCTATGTCAAACTTAGCAGATGCTAAGTTTTCCTTTTCCCTAAAGTGAAGCCGGCATGAGTGTATCATGAAATGGAACTTGGAATGATGGCATGATGCTAAAATATGTGCACTGTGATGTGAGTTAAAGTCTTTACTCTTCACAAACAACCATGCATTAATATTATCAATTCGCAAGATGATGCATGCCAAACTAAAAATTTAGCTATAATTTTTATTTTCTAATATATATCTTAACTTAGCTTGAAGATATGGTTGGATGGCGTACATCTTCAATTCGGCGCCAACATGAACTTCCAAAGGTAGAGGCTTTCTGCTTTTGTTCTAGCTTTCTGGCTGCTTGGCTTTTCTGACTGACTCCTGTACCTTCTATTCTGCCAGGCCAATCTGCTTGTAGTTGATGAGAAATATCCGCATATTGTATATGTTGAAGGAGAGACTGTCAAAGATAATTGCAATAAAGTGTCTTCTGCTGTTAGAGACCAAGCGATTGACTTGGAAGGTACCTTTTTTGTTTTATTCCTGTCAACTTCTGTAATATACTTTTTTTTTTATTCAGCTATTCAGACTTCTCTTGTGTGACTGGATATAGTGCTATATATTGCATGCCTGGGAAGGAGTTCTCTGTCTTCTATTTTTTTATTTTTGGGAACTAGACATTTGTTTGGTGGGCCCTGTACATTGCATGAAATTTGAGGAATGAGTTGCTTTATTCTTGGCTTTTGAACAATGCAGCTTACCATAAATTTTAGATTTTATATTGATATATTTATTATAACTAGGCAAGTAAAAAATTCATATAAAACACAAGTCGTTCAAGAAAAAATATTTAATATAACACATTAACTGTTCAAGTTTTTGTTGAACTAAACTAATCTAAGAATGCAAGGCCCAAGTTAAGGAAATCTCCTAAAGAAAGTAGAAGGGTAAAATTGCGTTTTGGGCTCCAATTCTTTCCGAGCCCAAAAAGGCAAAGAAACTTACGAAAAAAGGGTTCAGTGGAGACTTTAGAAAGCTATTTGTCTTCCTCCTCAGTCCATCTTCCTTCATCTTCCCTGCTCCAGTCATTCAGAGTTGCAGTCAGCCTCCATGTTACTTTCTTCTCTGTTTCACACCAGTGGCTTTACATAGAAGGGTCGCCATTTCATGAGTGGGGATCCCACTTTTTGTGATGTAAGGATACAATGTGTTGTGTTTGGGACTGCACAATTTTCCAGTGAGGGTAGTGACCTAGGGAACACTCATTAGCTTATAGCAGATTAAGTTACCATCATGACTTTCTATTGAAGTTTGTGGTTTTCTTGGACACATATACATGCAGATTGCTATCTCAGTGTTCTGTGTTTTGAACCCTGCAATGAAAATCTTAACGCTTTCATATTAAGTTGAAATATAAAGTGAAAATTGGCAGTTTATTTTATTTTTTATTTTTTTGTAATCTTATGTAGTAGGGTATATGTAACATCTTTTGTGAGGAACTCCTTCTGTCCTACTCTGAAGTGCTAACTAATCATAGTCAACGTATTCATTGATCACATTTAATGTTAACATTCAACTATTACCCCAGTGGGATTTATTAACTATGAACTCCTAATATTGAGCAGAATGTTATTATACTAGCTACATGTGTAGAATATGCTGTTAGCTATTTTGCATTTACTGACTATTGCATTTGATCTTTAGACTTGTGTCAAATTCTTGTTTTTCTGAATATGTTATTCTTCACCTATGTAGAGGAGATGATAAGGGGTCTCACTCAAGTACCATGGGAGCGTGTGGATGTTAGCTTCCAAAAGAGTAAACAGCGTTATATAGCTCACAGTACAATCCAGGTAAACTTAATAGCATAACCTCCGAGCTTTCCCCACAATCTATTTGATGTAACCCCTTTTGATGACTGTATCATCAACTGCTTTCTTCATTATGCTCCTTTTTAGCACTCCTGTATAAAATAAGATGTAATGGGCATTTGTACTTGAAAACAAAAACGTAGTACAATGTGTTAAGACCTTTCTTTTGGATAAAAATATGTTCACTGAAGACACTGTACTTATATATGCCATTGATGAGAACCACAAGATTCAGGGATATGATTTTATGATGCTTAATTAAGAAATCAAGTAATATAAGTTTTACCGAAGGTAATTGTTGGTGAAGAAAATCAGAGCCAGGGATGCTCTGATTGCCTCTTCATTCATGGAAAAAAAGGTGAGTATATACATACATATATATGTATGACAGAGAGATGGTAAAAAACTTTTCCATTCAATCCCACAAAATCATCTACCTGATATTTGAATTAAGGACTAATAAAGTAGTATGATATGGGGGAAACAAAATTAAAAAATCAATGACCCATCTCTCTAATTAAATAAACTATCTAAGGCACACGGCAGCAAGGAGAATAATAAGATGTAGATGTTGATTGTTTCTAGCTTGGAATTTAGTTCTTCAAACTTGACATATTTGCATTTGCCTTAGTAGATTAGCAGTTTGAGAATTTGTTGGGATATAAGTCAACTCCATTATACTTGACTCAAGCTTTTTCTTTAATAAAATGATGGTCAATTTTCATATGCTTAGTCCTCTCATGATGGATAGAATTTTTGGCTGTACAGTAGCCATGTTGTCACATCGAACCTTCATAAGCCTTTCAACGCTAATTTTTAGTTTTCCATCAGATGCACATTTAATGAACAAAGTGTGATCTATTTGACGTTGAGTATGTCCATAGCTTCTAACCACAATAGTGAACCTGTCAAATTAGGTCCTAGGTGACGATTTCAATCCATGTCACTTGTGAAATTTGCACACTTTGTTCGAATTCTTGCTTGGCTCTAGTCCCCATGTACAATTCCTCCTATAAGTCTTCATTCAAGAAAGTATTCTTCATATCTAATTAATAGAGAGGCTGGTCTAAATCAGAAGCTAGAGAAAGTAATACTTTAATGGTATTGAACCTGGCAGCAAGGTCACATATTTCTTGATAATCAATGCATTGGTTTGAGTAAAACCCTTTGGCAATAAGTTTGACCTTGTGAATCTCATTACTTGCTCGTATTTGTTATTCTGGTCTTGTAGGCTCCATACCAGATAGAAATTCAGGGTTAATGATTCTCTAAACTTATTTTATTGAATGGCAACTGTGTACATATGATTTAGAATATAAAGGGAGAGCAGACTTCTCCAATTAAAAGATGTAACTTAGTACTAATCCTAACCTAATAAAAAACAGAGCACTTAATACGATATGTGTGTATCACTCCAACATTTCTATCTAACTTTTCTTTTCTGGTTCAATACAATTTGAAACATGTGGAAACAAACCAATATGTTTCAAAATGCACGGTAACAACTCTAAAATAGTTGTAGAGCCTATAGGGAATTTTTGGTCTGGCAAAGTCTATGGAAAGTTCCAATCAATCCACATATAAAGGTAAAAGTTATACCAGATTACTAGTGAACTTTCATCTATAGGCTAATGATTTCTTAATGCTATGTTTGTTTCATGTTAGAGAGGTTTGCACTCTCTATACTGTCAGTTCTGCCACCAGCTAACATCCCAAGGCAAGCACACGAAATTTTTTGCTGGATGCCTGTCTTAGCATTGACGAATCTGCCTGGGGTAGTATGTATAGTTGATGGGATTGATAATCTACATGTTTGAGCTCTATTTCTTGGAATTGACGAATCTGCCTGGGGTAGGATGTATATTTGATGGGATTGATAATCTACATGTTTGAGCTCTATTTTGGATTATTTTTCCCGATACGGGTATTAACGATTTCCTTAACATCTACGTATTAAATTCAGTATAGAAAGATATCTTTTCTGTACTCTTGCTATAAATTTTCCCTTGCATATGTGTTTGGATAGGTAGCTGAATAAACTAAAACCTAATAGTCTTTAATGCATAGATTCTTTTGTGGAAACTGTTGGCCAAACATTTTTATAATATACCTGGCTTATGGCCACTGCTAAAGCTTGGTGTTAATAGTTCCTTTTTCTTATTCCTTATTTGTTTTGTCTTGCTTTCAGGTGAAAACGTACTGGCTGAATTCAGATGGCGCGGATGTGGTTTTTCATATGATAGATAATTTCCTTCTTTAGTTCTTTACAAGTTTCTCTCCAACAAATCTGTAATATCAGATAGCCTCATCTGAGTGTGCCTTTATGTGCATTTGTTCTCTCTCTTAACTCTAAGGTCATGTTCATGCTGTGGCCCAAAAAAAAAAAAGGTCATGTATCCGCGTTATTGAACATGCACATGGAAAAGCTGTCATGCTGTCCTTTTTATTCTATCTTTTTCTTGTCGACATACATATTCATATGTACACAAATCCAAAGGCATACTATAAAACCAATTCGGTAGGTCTAAGCAGCCCGTTATGTCTCCGTTATTAAAACTCAAGGACCGAGGTGCAAGCCTACAGAATTGGTTCTGTTTTGTCGGGTTGTCTACGTAACCTGTTCATGATTCTATGAATATGCTTGGCGTTATTGTAATGGACATGCACAGTTTGTCGTTGTTCCTTGCAATCCAAGGCATTCTCTTGATGCGTTTTTGCTTTTGATACGGTATTGAGTAAGACTGAAGTTCAAATTGACTTGTACACTGGGCACTTCTTTCCTTTTTGAAGGTAAAATACAATAGGCACCTATAAAAAAGTCTCCATCCTGGAAAATACTTTGGCAAAACGATGTCTTGACTTCTTCTTGTTTTGTTTTTTTGGATAACTAGGGAGGGAAAGGTACAAGCAGGAATTAATTAGTACGAAGCCTGGGCGTAGCTATGCCCATTAAATCATCGAGCAAAGTAGTTTACTTTCTGAGCAAAAGGACGTAGACAGCTGGGTGGTTAATTAACCGTATGATTTCTTCTATCTACAAAATACAGTTTCTTCCCAGTAAAACGAAGAGGAAGCCGACAGAATGTGTTTTTTGATAATTTCTGAGCCTACTATAACTTCCAATCATCCGAAAGGTGGGTGAATCTGGTGAGAAGTTATATGTCTTCATGTATGAATAAATGCGTCACTGTTTAATCCTGGATCCATCACTATTTTTGGGTGGGATTGATTTCCATACAATGGGAGGAATCGGAACAGAATCAATTCCATCTTGATTGTTTATACAATTGGAATCAGAGATCAAGGTTTCATTATAGTCCCATGATTATTACACCAAATGGATTGAGTCCAAATAATATAAGGAGCTCTTTTAATTATTGACCATTTATTCTGGGACTATAAAGAACAGGGGGGTGGGTGATACTAAAAAATTTAAACACTAAGCTCTTATTGGATCAGGTGAGAACAAATACTATTTTGGAATGGTTATTCTAGCTTCAATACATTCCAAGTGTGAGAGTTATCATTTTCGGTGAGTTGGACCTGGGATGAAATTGTCTACCGTGCATATTAAAGGTTCTCTTTTTTCTCTTGCAATTTTTTGAATGACAAAAACAGAAGGCAGCTAAGCAGCTTTTCTTTCTTTGATATTGAATCAAACTTGGAAATGAGAAATTTTCTAGGATTCTTGTTCTTTCCGTCCTCCCTAGCACTTTCTTTTTGTTATTTATTAGAGAAACGGTATGCTCAGGATTATGTGATTGTTTATGTGATACATTACCTGATTTCTCTGGAAGTTATATTAAAATATTACTTTGCTGCTTTCATACTCTACTTATTTAAAGGTTAATGAGCTGGTGGCAATTGTTTTGCCGCACATATTGGTAGTTTTTCATGGCTCACTCAACATGTGACTTTGCTGCATTAATTATATATTAAAAGCTTTGTCTAAGTTAAACTAGCAACTGTAATCATTGCTAGAGCACATTCTCGGAGCATAGGCAAATTGTAATATGGTAGTTTCATCTTGCAAAGGTGTGTAATTTTGTAATATTCATAAGAATTTTAAGTAGGGTTCTTAAACATGGCTGGAAAGTATGATTTGGCTTGGCATATAAATCTCGATGGTTCATAAGGTTTTTACTGCTTTTAATTAGGTTAGTTCAACTGTAGCCAGAAATAATTAATACACTACACTAGATCAACATGATCCTTTGTCTACCTGCTTTAAATAGATACATAATTGACAGACAGATATATCTGATAAAGAAGCTTGAATTTCTGCAAATTTCCATTTCACATGTATAATTAGTTCCCATGAGATGAACAAATGCTATGGACAAAGAAACTGATGTATGGTTGAAGTAATGGGCTTGTATCTGTTAAGATATTTGCGATGAAGAAAAAAGAAGAGGAGAAAAGAACTCTTGGCTTGAATTTGAATTTGTCCAAATCATTGCTTTGGACTTCTGGTTTATCTATATCAACAAAACCTGACCCTAGCATACTGCACTAACAATGATGAAGACATACGTGAAGCTAATCTTCAAGAAGATGTATAACCATGAACGCCTTCATTATTTTCACAGTTTGACTCTTCAGAGCTGAAATAGTTAATTGCAAATTACCAGTCAGCAAATACTGGCAATAAACATAATTGTGATCTTTGAGTAATGTAATCAAGACTCGTAATTACCACTCAGCATCTTGGTTATTTTTTTCACTGATGCATATTTCTTCCACAGACTCTCGGGATTTTGGTGACACACCAGATTTTTCTGTCAGTAGACTAGACAGACTTTCACAAAACTGGTCATCAAAATAAAGCTCAGTTAGTAAAAATCAATGGCCTTGCATAACCAGCAAACAAAGGAATGTTATCTTACTTCTTTGTACATTCTTAAATCTCCTGCAGATTTTGATATTTCTACCACACAATGAGTTGGAGCAACTTCAATCACCTGGCAGTTTCCTCACACAAAGGTGGAATAACTTTTTAGTCATGAATGAAAAAATACAAAATAGGGGATAGTATGGAACTATAAATTACCTTAGCTGACAGGTCATAGTATGATCTGGAACACCTGGTCATCTTCTGTTTGGGGTGCATTTTTATCTGGTATTTGGGGAAAACTCATCAGTTGCTAGGCTCTGGAAAGGCTACACAAATAGTTTCACTAAGAAATCAACTAAAGACAGTTTATACCGTAAAGTTGTTCATTCTTTCTGTTGACAGTTTCACATCTGTTGCTGCTGTTTCTATTTTCTCAATGGTTTCATAGATGTTGTGCGTGGATCCTAGTCTTGTTGTCTGCTTGTGATCCTAAGCAAGAAACACCCAACACTGACATTAATGATCGAATGATAACTTATAGATCACTTTTAGAAGCCACTTTTGGATTGGTAGACTTACCTTTTCTTCGAAAAAGCCTGAGAGATCAAGGTCCTGAGACATGGCTATTAGTTGGAAAGCATTAATGAAACTTGAGGACTTGGGAATTGTTGCCTCAGAGATATTCTCCTATAGCACAGGATATCAGACATATTTGTCAACACAAGTTTCCTTTAACTTCTTTCTATGCTATTTGTTGATAAACTACCTCAACTGAATCAAAAGCAGCATTAACATCGTCCATGTGAATGTTCTGATCACACTCAGATTCACAAGCAGGCACATAATCTGTTTGAAACCATTCATCTTCTATGATCTCTGGCATAGTTATTCGCTAAATGAAACAGCAAGGAAGTGGAGAAAACTTGTTACCAGTAAGTTACATTTACAGAACAAAGTTCATCAGTTTTGAATTTTTACCTTTTCAGCATGCGGTTCAAATATCTTGGCAATTAATTTCTCTTGACTTTCTGTAAACCATGGTGGACATGTGTAATCTGCTCTGCATATCTGAATAATTGAAATTTATCAGAGAATGTAAGTTGCCTTTTGAGTTTTACTCTTGTTACTTCTGATTGGGTAGTAGTACCTAGAGGAATATACCTTCTTATACAAGTTCATCAAGTTGGGGTCATCAAAAGGAAGATGACCTGCAAGTAATTCAAAAAGGATTACCCCACATGACCAAATATCAGCAGCTGCTCCATCATAGCCCTTGTTTCGTAGCAGCTGATCATGACAAGGATGGAGGGTAATTAGTTGTCATATAGAATATAATCAGTAGCTTTCTTTACCTGTATGGCCTATCTTTTGGCCTTCCCAGAAAGCTAAGTTGATAAATTTGATTCAGTTAGATGCTATGTTGAAGAAAATTTCAAATTACCTCAGGTGCCACATAGCTTGGGGAGCCACATGCCGTTGTTAGAACATTATCAGGCTGTCAATGTATTGAAATGTGAACCATTTAGGAATTAAAGAAGTTATAAATGACCTGTGGTGATGAAGTTTTGAGAAAAGGTGCTACCTTTCTCAGTGCGCTTAGTCCAAAATCAGACAGTTTGAGATTTCCTTTGCTGTCGAGAAGCAAGTTTGCTGGCTGTTATTAATTACATGCCAAAGATCCAAGTTAAGTTGTAAAATAAAATCCCCTTTCACATAGGCACAGACAGAGAGATTCAACTGACCTTAAGATCTCTGTGGTAAACTCCTTTGTTATGGCAGTAATCCACAGCATCAATAAGTTGCTGGAAAAGTTTCCTTGCCTCATTTTCATTCAACTTTATGGCATAAGACTGAAATCATTATAGACATGGATTATAGAATTGAAGAAGCATACCAGAACACAATACATAGTTAAATAGGTTATCCATTCTCACCAGCTTGTCTGATAGTTGTCCTCCTGGTACATACTCCATCACAAGATATATCTTCGTCTTTGTCCCAAGAACCTGTTTTTAGATCGTTTCAATGGTAAAACAAAATTGAGAAGGGTAACCATGTGGTCCTTAAGCTTGAGTGAAATTCTAACACCAGCAGACATTAGACATACATACCTCATGAATTCTTACAATATTGGGATGGTGAAGAAGCTTCATTGTTCTTATCTCTCTCTGGACCTGAAACATGTAACTCAGTATTAATATGTGGAAAACCATAGCGCACTAAGCAGTGACTAGTTTTTCATTCAAGGACAGAAGGAAAAGACAAGGATGAAGGTTGCCTGATACTTGAGATTGCTCTTCATGACCATTTTCTTATCAATGATCTTGATGGCAACATATTGACCATTGAGACTGTTCACGGCCAGCCTAACCTTGGCGAATGTCCCTTCTCCAATCATACGCCCAAGTCGATACTTGCCTATACTGCTTGCAAACCCCATTACTTCTGAAAATTGGGGTCTACAGGTAAGGTATATATTCCTCCTGGGTCTTACCCTTTTAGGATCTTGTTTTTCTTCTTAAACTCTGTTGGTCGAACTGTGATATGAGTCCAACTTATTTGGAAACGAAGAGTACTTTAAGTTTCCTGTTGCGAACCTCCATGGTGGCCACCTGCCTTAGAAATACGGAGATATTGGATGGAGTGGACTAGTTGAATATTGCATTCGAGAGGTGTTGGAAGTTTCCTAGTTTGTGTGTTTTTGCAATTACAAGGGTGACACTAAATTCCCATTTTAAAATAATTAGCAATTTTAATGATGAACTCCCTCTCATTTTATTAATAGGGAAAAAAAATTTTTGTGGTACTAAATATAAAAAAAAAAAAGAATTAATGGTGTATTAATTTTTTTAAAAAATTATTTTTTATTAATTATGTGAGAGAAATTAAATATATTAGTGATTTAAATTAGTATTAAATTAAGTAGAGATAATTTTAGAAAAAATTTAAAATATAAGATAATTTAATTAATTTTAATTAACTAAAACTATTTTTCTTAATACCCGTAAAATAATTTTTTCCTTATAAATGAAATAAAAAATGAGTATTAATTATTTTTATCTCTCTTTTTTTGTTGAACATCAAGTTACGTAACTATAGGTATTGGCGCTTGAGTTGAGTTAAATGAATTCGATATTGTTTTTGGCAAAAAAGAAAAAATGAATTCGATATTGTTTAAGTAAGGTATTAAACTAAGTCTTGTAAATATTAAAAAAAAATATTGGAAAAGCTATTTTTATTTAATGCTCCACAACACCGGAATTTAAATGCTAGATAATCAATGATTTAAAAAAAAAAAAGTTGCAAAACTGTAATGTGTGTGTGTACGCATTGAAGAAAAGCAAGGTGACAGGCCGGTGGGTGGACGTGGTTTGAAAGGAAGATAGGGTGAGGGTTGAGAAAGGGGGGCCTTTTGTCCTTCTAATTGCAATTTGGAGAATGTATGGTCTTTGCTAGCTGCTTATTTACGTAGATTTCTTTAGCAGTGCCAAATGAAACCCAATCAAATTGTGATCCATTTATCTTTCAGTTTATGATTAATTTAATCTATTTATGTTTAATAGATACAATGCAATTAAATTAACACCACAATCGATTTTTTATTTTTAGTAATTTGCTTATATTTCTTTACCCTTCCATCCCATTTTATATGTCATTTCAAAAAATTATAAATATTCCAATTTAACTTATCTTATATTTTGAATAAAATATTAATTATTTTTACTATTTTATCCTTCATTTAAAATAAGTACACATTTTTTTAGTATTTTAAATAAAAAATTTGATAAAATATTATTAAATTTTACTATAATCTAACTTATTTAATAATTTTATTGGTTTGTATAAAAAATCTAAAAAATCATATATAAAATGGGATGGATCCTGGGTTCTTGACATTAAATAAAAAAAAATTCTTTAAGTTATTCATTTTAAGGATTTAAGATTTTGGTTCTAATTATTTAAAAGCTAAAAGCGACTTTCAATATGTGGGGAGAAATATTCCAAAAGTATATTACTACCTCACTTCTTTAGGACATTTGTAGACCTATTTTGTTTTAAAATACTATCCTTGTCCTATTTTATTTATCCTATTAAGATTTTTTACACAAACTAATAAAACTATTAAATAACCTAAATTATAGTAAATTTTATTGATATTTTACCAAAATATTTTTGTATTAAATACTAAAAGATAATTTATATTTTACCTACCATTATTTTTAATAAATGGTAAAATAGTAAAAATGATAATTAATATTCCATTGATAATCTAAAATGATAAATATATTGAGACATTTAAAATGTTTTAAAATGACAAATAAAATATAACAAAGAGAGTATAAGGGAATAAATAAGGATTATTTAGTATATTTAATATTTTTTAAAAATATCCTTAATTATATTTCATTCTCATTGATTACATATTAAAAATTATTACTTAACATTGAATAATGATATTTTTAAAAATTATTTTATATTTTTAATAAATTTAATGATTGCAATTGTTTTTTTAATATGTATAATTTAGTTATTTGTGGTAAATATTGAGAAAGAGAGGGAGTAGATAATAGAACAGCCAGCTGGAGTTGCTGTTGAGCCGTGAGAAGAATTAAAGTGTTTGTGATAATTGAATTTAAATGACATATTTGCATTTTTGTTTTAAAAACTCAGGCCTTGGTAATGTGTCACGTGTTTATTTGTTTAGGGATCGTGGAAATATTGAACATGCAATTATTGGTGGTCCTTTTCTGATGATGGTCATGGAAAATTTTTTTGAACTAAATTTTTTTAAAAAAGAAATTTTTACATTATCTTACCTACCGACAATCATATTTTCTAGAAAATAAAATGGTATATATATATATATATTTTGTTCTTTTTATATAAATATAAGATATTTTTAATTATTTTTCTTAGATTAATAAAATTAGCTATATTCTTAAAATTTAAAAAATATTTTTTTATTTTAATAATATAATTATTATTAAATAAGATTTTCAATTATTATTAAGTGGGAAAGTGTAAAATTAATTAAAATAAGATAAAAATATTATCATTAACTAATTATACATATATAAATTATAATAATAATTTACAAGATTAAGAAATAGATAATAAAAAAATTATTAAATATTACAAATAATGCCGTGTGTGTGTGAAATTTCTGCCCAATAAAAGATATTGGAGATTTGGTGAGTGAAACATCTGCCCACGTGCCTACCAATAACTACTTGCTATACACGTGGTCAATCAAAACCCCACACACACACGCGCTCACACACACATGACTAAGGAATAAAATAAAAATATTATACTAATAAAGCCTTAACATAATTAATAAATAGTTTGACTAAGGGATAAAACAAATTTATTTCACATGAGTTCCTTCATAATAAGAATAAGTTAAAAAAATTATTAATATTTTTGGTTTTATTTAAAAAAATTTATATTTTGATCTAAAATATATTCTAAAAAAGTACTTATATTTTATATTGGAGTAAGTCAAAGTCAATTACTTAATTATAACAAAGAAAATTTTATTATATTATTAAAAGTGTCTTAAAAATAATATGATTTCTATTTTTATCCTTAATAAATATTATCAATTTAAATAATCTATAATCTCTCATAATTAAATAAAAATATTTTAAAAATAAAGTAATTAATATTTTAAAAATTTATAGAAAATAAATTATATTTAGGATCACAACAAAATTTTAAAATATAACTAACAAAAAAAAATAAGAGAGTGTATATTGTTCTGAATTTAATTCTTGGCCGTTATATTGATAATGCATTATTCAAAGTGACAAAATTTTCAATAATTTCTGTAGCTAAGAGAATTAGTTTGTTGGGAATATCTTATTTCTAAAATAAAAAAGTAAGAATGATTATGGCAAACCAAACACAGGAAGAGCTACTTTCTCTGGTAAATTCGTTCATACGCGTGGAAAGAAGAGTTGTTGGACCTCCCAAACTTGACGTAAATAATTACTATAATTAACCAATTAAATTAATCACTGCTTCGCCCTCTTTCCCTTGACCAGTAGTTATGCACTTATGGTACTTCGATTTCGAGATGGCCCAACAAAAAAACAAAAAGAAGGCAGTTTTGGTGTTACTTTCCCATTATACTTTCTCGTAATCCTCTTTAGAAAAGACCTTTTTTTTTTGCCAAAATTCTTTATAAAAGACTTTACTGCAAGAGAATTAGCATTCAAGACATCTTTAATTTCTAGGTTGACTGATTTTTAATTACTTCCTCCTACCCTTAATATAAGATCTTTACATGCTTACTAATATAATGAGTCAATCTTCATCATCTAGATACTTTTATTTAATACTCCCTCCGATCCTATATATAAGACCTTTTGCCCTGATCTTGAATATAAGATCATTTACAGTGTACAAGATAGTATTTATTATATATTTCCAAAAAATGCCCCTATTTAATGTATTCAAAGAGAAAGAGAGAGATTAAATAAAGGTAGTTTTGGAAAAATGTTGGAATTTTCGGAGAAATTAAGGTAGTTAATTTGTTTTAATTCTCATTCTTAATCAGTGTGATTCAGTTAAAATGGTCTTATATTAAGGATTAGAGGGAGTATGTGTTATTAAACTTGTTGCTAAAAATCTTTACATTCGTCTACCATTTATTTATCAAATTAATTTTTTGTACAATTACTTTCTTATTCTTTTTTTTCTCCATCTCTCTTAACAATCTTTTTATCTATTAAGAATAAAAAAAGATATGTCACTATGGGACACAATTAAATTCCTGAAATAAATATATACATTAAATATAAAATGGATCATAAAGTTATCCACATAAATATAATCCAAAGTGGATCATGAAGTTATTCATATTAAACATAAAACGAAATATGTGATGTTCGCACAAAATATATTGTAAATCTAGAAGATATTTATATTCAAATTTATAAAGTGGATTCAGAAGATATTCATATAGAATATAAAGTGGATATTGAAACTATCCACATAGAATGTAGAGTAGATCCTAAAAATATCTACATTTAAATTTATTTATTTGTTTATTTAGTGCTTACTTAAAATTATATGTTTGTTATTTTTGTTCTTAACCATTGGAAATTGGAAAAAAAAATCAATACAATTGTAAATTTCTTCATCTAATATTGCAAATATAAGTATGTTATTGGCTGTTTTGGTCCCTATACGTATGTTGTATATCAAAGTTTTTTGTTATAACTAATTTCATTCAATTGCCAAAAAATAATTTAATAAGTATTTTTATCTTCTCTTCTCAATTGATTATCCACCCCAATCAAATTTGATAAAAAAAGAAAAAAGAAAAAAAGGGGTAAAATAAAATAAAATATACTTCTTATTAAATGATTTTCTTATTATTGAAGATACTTAATTACCTCATTCTATATGCCTATTTTCTTTTCTCTCATATCAACAGCTATTATGTATTCATACATAAATTTTATTGCTTGCTCTATTAGATATTCTTATTTATTTATTGAATGTAAGTAAGTTTGATTTTTCATAAATCATAAAATTATTCTTAGTGAATGAGTCCTAACTTATTTATTATTTCTTTTATAGTACAAATATGTCAAACCTAGTAAAACTTGAATTTGTGGCACTGGATATTACTGAAAAGAATTACTTATCATAGTTTTTGGATGCTGAAATTCATTTGGATGCAAATAGTCTTGGTAAGACCATTAAAGAAAAGAATATTGCATGCAAACAAAAAAGGCAAAGGCAATGATTTTCCTGTGTCATCACCTCCATGAAGGGTTAAAGGTTGAATACCTTACAATTAAAGACCTCCTTGTCATTTGGAAAAGCTTAAAAGAAAGATTTGACTACCTAACAATTGTCATTCTTCCTAAAACTCATTATGAATGGATGCACCTGTGCTTATAAGATTTTAAAATTGTGAGTGATTATAATTTAGCTATATTTAGAATCAATTCTAAACTCAAACTATGTGGGAGAAAAATTCACTGATGCTGACAAGCTAGAAAAAACATTCTCCACTTTTCATGCATCTAATATGCTCCTACAGCAGCAGTATCGTGAAAATGGCTTTCAGAAATATTCTGAACTTATATCATGTTTTTTGGTTGCTGAGCAAAACAATAAACTTTTGATGAAAAACCATAAGTCACACCCTACTGGCATTGCTCCATTCCTTGATCTGAATGTAGCAACTCATGACAACCACACTTTTGGGCAATCTTGTGGTCGTGATCGTGATCCTAACCACAGTCATGAATGTGGTCATAGTCAAGGTCATGGACAGGGGACAAGGTCAAAGTGACAATATGCAGGACACAAATTTCCACCCAAAGAGACAAATTGAAAACAATAATAAGAGAAAGGGTAAACAAAACAACAAAATGTTGAAAATAAATGCTACCGCTGTGGTGGAATTTGTCATTGGTCTCGTACCTGTTGTACCCCAAAGCATCTTGTTAATCTTTATAAAAAATCCCTTAAAAGGGAAAATAAAATGGAGACAAACTTTGCATCCTATAATAGTAATTCTGATTATGGAAATATGGATGTCTCCTACTTAAATATTGCTGATTTCTTTACTAACACAAACAGAAGGATTGACCACCTGATTGGTGATGGAACTGCCTAAAAAAAATTATGTTGGCATATTTTATTTTATGCATCGTCTTTTCTAGAATATTTAAGTTTTTTTTCTTTTTATTGAAATTTATGTTTCAAGCATTGTTAGAACATTGAATGTTTATGAATTTATGAGTTACGTATTTTTCTTATATTTATTTATTTATTCATTTTAATGTCCTTGAAGAATGGCTATTCCATCAGTCAGCACCAATATTAACCACGAAAATATATGCCTTGCGGATAGTGCTAAAACGTATACAAATATATGAAATATTTTTCAAATTTAGTAATGTAAAAAGCCTATATTAGTATCATATCCAGTAGTACAAAACTAATCAAAGGCTCCACAAGAGCCAATATAATATTACAAAGAGGAACGAAATTGCAAATTGATGACGCACTATATTCCTCTAAGTCTCATAGAAATTTATTAAGCTTTAAAGATATCTACAAAAATGGATATCATATTGAGACTACTAATGAAAAGGATGTCGAGTATCTTTATATTACAAGAACTATCTCAGATAAAAGATGTGTATTGGAAAAATTACCTGCACTTTCCTCTGATTTATACTACATGTATATTAGTATAATTGAATCACATGTCAGTATAAACTAGAAGTTTACAAGTCATATGTTTCTTATTTGGCATGACGGGTTGAGCCATCCTGGTCCAATGATGATACAAAGAAAAATAGAAAATACATATGGACATAACTTGAAAAGCCAACTGATTCTTCAATCTAATAGTTTCTCATGTCCTGTTTGTTCCCAAGAAAAACTGATTATTCAACTATCACCAACTAAAATTGGGAGTAAATTAGTAAACTTTTCAGAGCGTATATAAGGCGATATTTGTGGACCAATCTACCCACCATGTGGATCATTTAGATATTTTATGATTTTAATTGATACATCAATTAAATGGCCACATATTTGTTTATTGTCAACTCACAACCAAGTGTTTACGAGACTGCTTGCCTAATTAATTTGACTAAGGGCTCAATTCCCTGATTATCCAATTAAGAAAATACACCTTAACAATGCTACTGAATTTACATCACAAACCTATAGTAATTATTGTATGTCCATTAGAATTGAGATTAAACATCCTGTAGCATATGTTCATACACAAAATGGACTTGCAGAGTCATTTCTTAAACGTTTGAAATTAATTGCAAGACCATTGCTTATAAGGTCAAAACTCCCAATATTTGTTTGGGGGCATGCAATTTTGCATACTGAAACATTGATTCGCATCAAACCAAGAAACTACAAACAATGCTACCATTTACAAATGGTTCTCAGTCAGGAATCTAATATTTCCCATATAAGAATATTTGGGTGTGCAGTTTATGTGCCAATTTATCCACCACAATGCACTAAGATGGGACCTTAGAGAAGTTTAGGGATATATATTGGATATGAATTTCCGTCAATAATAAGATATCTTGAACCATTAATAAGAAATCTATTCACAGCACGTTTTGCTGATTATCACTTTGATAAATCAATTTTTCCAACATTGGGGAGTGAGAAGAAGCGGTTGGAAAAAGAAATTAGCTGGAATGAATAATCCTTCTCTCATTTAGATCCCCACACAAAACAATATGAACAAGAAGTTCAAAAGATAATTCAATTGTAATGTTTAGCAAATCAATTGCCAGACATGTTTACTGACCCAAAAAGAGTGACTAAATCACATGTTCCAACTGCTAATGTTCTAGTTAAGATTGATGCCCCTGTCGAACAATCTACCATTGTTGAATTAAGTGTTTTGATAATTCCAAACTAACCATCTAGAATTTGGAAAGAAGATATCAAAGGTGCACAAAAGATCTCGAGTGGAAAAATCGAAGAAAAACCAGTACAAGATTAAATATAGGATTTCTTACTGTGTTTAAACTGAGTAAAAGACTTTGAACTTGCAAAAGAATATTTAAAAAACATGATTCTATGATAATTCATGAAATAATTGAAAAACACCCACTAACAGACGAATTTTGAAGTGTTAAAACTAATTTGTTATTTTGAAAATTCGAACTTTGATTTTTGAAATTCGAATTTTGAATTGAAAATAAGTTAGTCAGAAAAGAGATTCCTCTGACAAATGAACTTTGAGTACAGAAATTCGAATTTTGAACTAAGCCTGATAAGAGTCTTCTCTGACAGACGAACTTTGGGTATTGAAAATTTGAATTTCTGATAAAACACAATTCATGAAAAATAAAAAATTTGTCTGAGGATATGTCAAAGTTCATCTGAAAGTAAAGTTCCAAATTAGTTCTCTGACAGACAAACTTTGATTTTGGAAATTCAAATTTTGGAAACAAAGCTTGCAAGTCTGTTTTGATAATCTGTTGACATACAAATTTTAGTATTCAAAAATTTGAACTTTGAACTAAGTCTGATAAGAGCTCTCTCTGACAGACGAACTTTGACTTTTGAAAATTCAAATTTTGAAAAGATAAACTATTGTGCCTTATTGAGTTGCCTACTGATAGACGAATTTTGGGTACCAAAATTTGAACTTTGAAGGCACTGTAGCAATATGGAATAACTATTCACACTTACTAGAAAAACTTTAAACTTAAAAATTCATATGTTCCAACATAGAAACATTTGTCAAAGTTGAAAATTCGAATTTTGCTATAGAATAGACGAACTTCAAAGTTTCTCATTAAAGTCTTTAGCTTTCGGTCTCTGTGAAATTTGTCTGTTGACCCACCAAAATTTAAACTTTGAGTGTTAGACGTATTAAATGCGGTTTGTAAACGGATAGTTTTTTAGAGTAACCGTTGGGTAACGTCTCTAACGGCTAGATTTTGTCTCTAACATATAGTTAAGATATAAATTTATAAATAGAACTTCATTTAAAGATGTGAGTAACGATTTTACATTGTAAATACAGAAACTCTATCAAATTATTAAGTCAAAGTCTCTTGCTCTCACATACTTCATTTTTTATACTTCAACTTTCATATACACTCTTAATTAGAGAGTTCAATTACTGTAATTAATCTTATCTTCATCTGGAAGAAATATTTTCTTGTGAGGGAATATCATAAGTGATTTGGGAAGCACTTAACTAGGGTGCAAAGAGTGAATTGTAAGCTCTAACAACAGAGTATCAAATTGTACTGAGACAATTGCAAGAAGCACATTGAATTCTTGCAAGATAGTGGAAAATCTCAAGTGGTGGCTTGGGAACTAGACGTAAGTCAAGATAAAGAGACCGAAATAGGATAAACATTTGTGTTTTCTCTTCTCATATACTGCTCTTACCTTGTCATTCCTTTATACTCTGATTTTACTGTCACTTTTACTTTCGTCACTTTCTTGACTTTTGTAGAAAATTTTAATCTTCCCAATTCACCCATTTCTTGCGAAGCCAGCATATCTAACAACTATAAATGAGTCTAAAGCCCACATGAAGCATAGTAGATACATCGGTTCCAAAGATAAAAATCCTCGAAAAAGAAAAGGAGCTAAGGATATAGATGGTCAAATCGAGGAAAAGGAAACTCCAAAAGAGTCATTAGATATAAGTAATTTCTCAACTCTAGATAATGTTAATTCAGATGGTTTTGATGATTCTAAAAAACAATGAGTTTGGAAATCCAATATCAAAGGAATACAAGTAATATAAAAAACAAAGTTAGAGTTTCCTAAAAATTGAAAAGTTATTTCACATATTTTAGGAATCCATTTGTAAAGGAAGGTAGTTAAGCTTTGAAATTTACCTCACTCAATATTAAATGAGATATCTATTTGAATGATTAATGATCAGCTCATTATTTCAAAATGGTTTTCATGAAAAGAGCTACCCTATGAGGATGAAGTCTTAGTTTCAAAGATGTTTTTAAGTGTTCACTTTGCTTTCATGAAAATGTTTTAGCTTATGATGATAAAGTTTCAATTTCAAAATTATTTCTAAGTATTCTCATCTTATTTTTATTAAAAGAGTTACCTTATGCGCATAACCAGTGAAAGTTATGAGGATAAAGACTCAATCTCAAAGTTTTTCTAAGTGTCACTACTTCAATTTCATGAAAAGGGATTGAGGTTATCCGCATAACATAGCTGTACACCATATTCTTAGGATTGTCCAGAAGGCTATCCTAATAAAGTGGGCACCTTATTCGCATAAGGGAGTGAACAGTGAAGACCAATTGTACTGTACAGCTCGTTATTCATATAACTTAGAGAGGTTATCCGTATAACGTGTGTTATAGAGCACTTAAACTCTTCTCTGATAATGGGTTATTCACATAACCTAGAGAGGTTATCTGTATAACCTATATTACAGAACTCATGATCCTTCTTCAGCAAAATGACTTATCTGTATAACCTTCGGAAGTTATCCTGATAACCTAAGTTTTACAAAAACTCAGTTTGAGAAAAACTTAACATTATCCTAACAACTAAGTAGGTTTTCATGAAAATGTTCTTGAACTAAAACTTAGTCATTCTGGGATGAATGTTATCCGCATAACCTAGCTAGGTTATCAGCATAACGAAAGGTCTATGTTGAAAACAAGAGCCAACGGTTACCCGTTATTCACATAACTTAAAAAAGGTTATCCGCATAACCTCTGTCAGATACATTTAATGAGGTAGGTGAATGATTATTTTTCTAAGAGTAACAGCTAATCTTTGTTTTCAATAGATAGTTTTGCTCTAAAAATATAAATAGGACCTTATTTAATTTGTTAGGTAATGAGGAAAAACATATAAACACCAAAACTCTGCAGAATTGATTATTGATTTATTCGAAACTTACCTATGATCTGTTTAGCTCATTTATTGTAGTTAAATTTTCATGTCCACTCTTTTGAAAGAGAGTTTTCATATTTTGACCTGTATATTTCTACACACTTGTAGATAGCACTTAGTGTGAGGATACACTAAGAGATTTGCTTTTACTTTTGAATGAGAAGAGTAGAAGTGTTTGTTTAGCTCAAAGTTCGAGTTGGGGTTGTACTGTGGTTTTTGCAAGAACCCATTCAAATCTTACAAGATATAGTGGAGAAATCTTAAGTTGTGGCTTAGGGACTTGACGTAGGTCAAGTGGAGTAGACCGAACCAAAATAAATCTATGTTTCCTCTTCTCATTTACTTTGCAAGTGCTCTTTATATCTTATACTCTGTTTTTTAGCAATTTCTATTATTACTACTGTATTTCACTTTTTGCAGAAAAATCCAAACTTCCCAATTCACCCCCTGTTGGGAAACTAGCTGAACTAACAAATAAGACACAGGTACCTGAAATGGATGAACATAACAAGATCTCAATCAATTATGTCATAGATGGAATCCGATGGGATTGAAATAAAGTCAGCATTGACGATACTTTCACGTGTAATATTGCATTAAATGTGATGAATGACAATGAGGATCATGAACCAATGTCTGTTAGAGAATACAAACAAAGAGATAATTAGCCAATATGAAAAGACGCAATGGAAGCAGAGTTAAGCTCTCTTGAAAAATGTAAAGTCTTTAGACCTGTAGTCTGCACACCTAAAGATGTGAAACCTGTTGGGTATAGATGAGTCTTTGTGTGGAAATGAAATGAAATAGATGAAATTGTTAGATATAAAGCATGACTCATTACTTAAGGTTTTTCCCAAAGACCTGGTATTGATTATGAAGAAACATATTCACCTGTGGTGAATGCAACTACCCTTCGATACTTGACTAGACTGTCAACACATGAAGGGCTTGATTAGCGTCTGATGAATGTTGTTACAGCCTATCTATATGGCTCACTTGATACTGACATTTACATAAAACTCCTTGAAGGATTCAAATTGCTAGAAGCATACAATTCCAATTCTCGAGAACAAAACTCAATTAAGTTAAATAAATCTCTCTATGGGTTAAAGCAATTTAGGCGTATGTGATACAATCGCCTTAGTGAATATTTGCTCAAGAAATGGTACAAGAATGATTTTATTTGTCCATGTATCTTTATGAAAAAAATCTGGAAATGAATATGCTATAATTGCAGTTTATATTGAGAACATAAATATAATTGGAACTCCTGCATAGCTCATAAACGCTATGAATTGCTTGAAGCAAGGATTTAAGATGAAAGATTTAGGAAGAACAAAATTTTTCCTTGGATTTCAAATTGAATATTTAAATGAAGGTATTTTTGTGTATCAAGAAGCATATACAAAACGGGTCCTAAAATGATTTTATATAGACAAATCATATCTTTTGAGCACTCCAATGGTTGTTAGATATTTGGACGAGGATAAAGTTCCTTTTAGACCTCAGGAAAAAGATGAAAAACTACTTGGTCCAGAAGTACCATATTTAATGCAATTAGGGCACTGATGTATCTCATCAGTCATACACAACCAATATATCATTTTATGTTAACCTATTAGCAATATATAGTTCTTCACCAATCCAAAGGCATTGGAATGGAGTCAAACATATCCTGCGCTACCTTAGAGGTACTATGAATATGAGTTTATTATATTCTAACAAAACCAAGCTGGATTTAGTTGGTTATACAGATGCTAGATTTAGGTTTGATCCCAATAATGGCCGATCTCAAACAGGGTACTTGTTTACTTATGGCGGTACAACTATTTCATGGTGATCCATAAAGCAAACTATTACAGCCACATCATCTAATCATGCAGAAATTATAGCGATACATGAAGTAAGTCGAGAATGTGTTTGGTTAAAATCCGTAATCCATCACATACAAAGCACTTGTGGTCTATCTTCTAGGACAATGATCTCGACAACCATTTGTGAAGATAATGTTGCATATGTTGCACAATTGAAGGAAGGATACATCAAAGGAGACAGAACAAAACACATCTCATCAAAATTCTTTTTCACACACAATCTTCAAAAAAATGGAGAAATAAAAATTCAACAAGTTTGTTCCAGTGATAATTTGGCATATTTATTGACCAAATCTCTTCCTACTACAATATTTGAGAAACTTGTTTATAGCATTGGAGTTCGCAGACTCAAAACTATCAACTGATATCGTCTTGAGGGGGAGTTTATATACATTGTACTCTTTTTTCCTTGACTATGTTTTTTTCCCATTAGGTTTTCATGGCAAGGTTTTTAATAAGGTAGTGTCATGAACATATTATATACTCTTTTTCCTTTATTAGGATTTTGTCCCACTGGATTTTCCCTTGTAAGGTTTTAATGAGGTATAATATTTTGATAATAGATATTCAAAAAGGAGTGTCATGAATAATAGATTATGGTGGTTATCCATTATCCCACTATATCTTTAGTTATCTCAAAATATCTCATATTATCTTTATTATTATTATTTTATGAATTTTCAATTGTAAACATGTGCCTATAAATAAAAGACATCTCAATTGTATTCTACTCATCAATTAATAAAAAGGCTATATCTCTTCTCTCACTCTCTCCTACTTTTCTCTCTTCTCTTCTTCATTATTTCATAATAAAAATTAATTTGTAAAATATTCAATCAGTCTAAAAGAAAATCCAGCACATATACTTTTTTTAAAAAAATATATATGACACTCTCAACAGCATACTATTATCCTTTTAAATTCATGGTAATAGATACTAAATACAAATAATAGGAAATTTATTCCAACTGAATTTTTTTTTCTAAAAACTCTATTTCGATGAACTAGATCTTACCCAAGGTATATATGAACAATGAGGAACCCATTTTTTATTTACTTTTTATCCCCCCCCCCTCCTTATTTTTTACAAAGATTAGTTAAATGGAGGATCAACTTGGAATGCTGATAGAGTTTAAATCTGATGGAAATGAAGATACAATTAGATTGGAGATAGATAAGTCTTGTACCAGTCATGGCAAGGCATCTTGTCATGGCAATAAGATAATGGGATTTGCTGGATATTTGGGGTTGTCTCCTAACACTATTGCAGAGTGTTGGGGGTTTGGTTTAGTGGGTTGGAAAAATGTTGGGAAAAACAATTTAAGAAAGTCATTGTTTGCATTGACCCAACTCACACTGAAGCGTTAAAGATGGTCACAAAGTGGCATAAATACCCAGCTGCGGTATGGTTGGGTAGTTGATGAAATTAGCTAGCTACGCTAATAATAGATACACAGAAACTAATACATATTGATCTCATCCAAAAGTCTCAATAGTGACAATGGCTGTTGTTATTTGGCAAAATTATTCTTTCCAATCTTTAATATAAGTTATTTTTAATTATCCTATCAAAATTAAGAAAAGTTCATTGTATCATTAAAATTAATGTATTTTTCATCTTTACTCTCTAATAAATACTACAAATTTAAATAATTTATTTTTTCTCTCATAATTAAATAAGAACATTTTAAAAATAAAGTAATTAATACTCTAAAAACTTATAGAAAGTTAGAATCATACAAAATTTCTATGACTAATATAAAAAACTGAAAAAAGTAGTTGCAGTGCTTCATTATGTGAGACTTAGCGAATCAGGGGATACCACGCACAGTAACATCTTTTTCTGTTTATGTGTGATTTGTTTTCTCTGTTTTATTTTGTTCTATTTTTCATTTTCGTTCTAGTGTATTGACAGCGACTGGGACGTTGTGTTGTTTTGGGTAGATAGAGATGGACTTAAATTAAATGTACAGATTGGCTTGCAAATACTGTACAGGGACTTTGTAACAGCACCGGATGGTACTAACGATTGTGTAGATGAGGATAAAAGTGATAGGCAAGCTAATGTTGTTACCTGGAGTTTGTAATCTTGTTTACAGGTAAAACAAAAAAATTCTGTTATTAAAAAAACATTTATCAGTTTCAAGTCAGTATCTTGATATTCTGTAATTTTACTTTTATTTTTTAAACTACTCAGTTTCAATTTAATTTTTTAATTCCACATAATATATTTTTTTAGTTTAGTTTTATTTGATTCAAACTTAATCCCTTAACTCTAATTTTAAAATATATGATAAAGTTTAAGAGACTGAATTAAAAATAAGTGAAGTGAAAATTTCAAAATCAGATAAGGGACCAAAATAAACATAACTTTTGGCAATACTAAAACAATTGAATGCATTTAATAATGGATTAAGATTAGTTGGCCAAAAAAAATAATGGATAAGATTGAATAGAATATTAGTTCATTTTGAGTTGCTCCCTTCGTTTCTTTTTAACTCTCTTTTGGAAAAAAAATATTTCTATTTATTTTTTATTTTTAAATTCTAATATAATATTAATTATTATTTTTTAATTATATCTCTATATATTTTTAAAAGTGAAAAATAATATTAATTACTATTTTTTATCTATCTATATATTAAAAAAATTTTAAAAATAACATATTAATTCTTTTTTTAATTTGTATACTAAAATCTTAATCCTTAAATGGAAGAAATGAAGGATGTTAATTTTTGTTATTTCTTCTCCACATCATTCACCAATCAGCAGGTATACATGACCATCAAATCTGTATTATTTCCGGAAAAAAAAAAATGATAGCGCAAAACCCCAAGATTGAAACGGCTTCCTTTGCAATTATACATTGTCTTGTGTCAATTACTTACTCCGTTTTAAAAAACAAAAATTTGAGGTTTCAGATTATGTGTGCAGTATAAAAAATTGTTAAATAGTTTAAACTGTAGTAAAATTTGACGTTATTAGCCTAAAATGTCCTTATAATATATTTTATTTTATTACTATTTTTCTACTTCATCTAGTGTGTAAAAATTGTCACTTTCTATATTTTGTAATTTTGTAAAATATTTGTTACTTTAAAATTTTAATGAAGCATTAATTACTCTTTTTATTCCATTTTATTTGTCATTTTAAAAAAGATTCTAAATGTCCCAAAATTTTCTGTTATTTTATATCACTCATATAGCATTAATTATTTTTGTATTGTTTTACTATTCGTTAAAAACAATGTTAGATGAAGTACAAATCATCTTTTAGCATGTAAGTCAAAAATATTTTGGTAAATTTTTATTAAATTTTACTATAATTAATGTCATTTTATGATTTTATTACTCTGTACTCCCTCCGATTCTAAATATAAAACTTTTTGTCTCAAACCAAAATATAGGACCCTTTGCAATATATGATGTAGTATTTATTATATATTTTTTTTAAAAAAATATCTATTTAATATATCTTAAAGAAAGAGAAAAAATATTAAATAATGATAGTTTTGGAAAAATATTGTGATTTTCAAAGAAATTGAGATAATTAATTAACTTTAATTTCTATTCTTAATCCGCATAATTTGATTAATAAGGTTTTATATTAAGAACTAGAAGAAGTATAAAAAAATCCTAAAACTTCAAATAAAATAAGTGGAGTGCTTTTTTTTTTTTATTGTTTCACCCTTCATTAATATGAAATGGAGCATTTAATAAAATATTACTTCCTTCATCATATATTATAAGGTAACAAATGAGATTTCACGCATATTAAAAAAAGCGTATAACATTCTTAAATTTCTAAAAAAAACTTAAAAATTCCTATTTTACCCCTATTAAATATTATTAATCAACACAATTTATAATACTATACATTATATTAATAAGGGACAAAGTTGACAAATAAAACCATGTTACCTTATAATATGGTTAAAAAAATCTCACTTGCTACCTTATAATATGAGATAGATGAAACATTAAATTTTATAATAATTTAGAGCATTTAATGACTTTTTTTAATTTGTGTAAAAACTCTAAAAAGACACTTTTATGAATGAGATGAAGTATTATTTTAAATGTTCTAGAAAATAAATTTAAGTTAATGACATTTTAGTAAAATACTATTAAATTTAACAATAATTTAAATTATTTAATAACTTCCTTGATCTCTATAAAAAACTCTAAAATAACATTTTTTATGAATTAAAGGGAGTGCAAGACTCATTCAATGGTCCACCCGTTTTTTATCTTTCTTTTTTACATTATTATTTGGTTTAACTTATTATTATTTTCATCATCATCAATGAATGAAGGATAAAATTGTACAAAAATCAACACTTATTAAAATCTAAAGTGATAAATTTTGTTAAACAAAGGGAGTATGTTTTTATGAGGAAATGGCTTCAATGTCAACCTCCTTATTATTTTTTCAGTAGTACTTATTTCCATGCAAAATATAAATTTTGTTTGACTAATTGTATCAAAAAAAAAATTTACTCATTCAATTTATCAAGAAATATATTAATTTTTAATAGTACTCCTAATTGATGTATTATATTTAAAGTTTATCATTTCTTTTATATTTAATTGTAAATAAAGACAAAATAGGAAAAAGAATATTTAATACCTAGAAATTACAAAATAGAACTTATATTTTATTTCAAAATAAACTTTTAAAATATAATTTATATTTTAGACTGAAAAGAATATGAAATTAAAAAAAAATTGTCTAAAATACAATTTTAGAAATTTCCCTAATAAGTAATTACTATATATACATGTTGGTCCATCCCCATGGCCATGGGTAGGAATACTCATTGATTAGGGGTATTTGCTATAGTAAAGACTACATTAATTTCTATAGATAAAATGAGTGGACGGGGGGTGCCATGGCTCCCCCTCCATTGCCTTAGATAAATAAGTGGGCCGGGGGTGCCATGGTTCTCCCTTCATTGCTTTTTCATATACATTAACTCCATATAATTTGTTTATCTAGAAAAAAAATTCCATACAACTTTGATTTGGCCAACAATAATTCAGCATATGAAGTAATTACTTCCTTTGATCCTTAATATAAGATCATTTTAACCAAATCACGTGGATTAAGAATTAGAATTAAAACTAATTAACTATCTCGATTTCTCCAAAAATCCCAATATTTTTCTAAAACTATCCTTATTTAATCTTTTTTTCTTTCTCTTTGGATACATTAAATAGGGATATTTTTTAAAAATGTATAATAAATACTACCTTATATATTGTAAAGGGTCTTATATTTAAGATCATGACAAAAGATCCTATATATAAAACTGGAGGTAGTATTACTTTAAAATTATGAACATAAATTAATAAAACTAATAAGAAGCCTAGAAATTAATAAAGTTTGATTTTATTTTACTATATTATTTTTATTGATTATTCCTTCTGTTCAATATTATAAAGTAATAAGTTAAATTTCACGCATATTAAAAGAAAATACATAATATTCTTAAATTTCTAAAAAAAATCTTATTTTACCCCTATTAAATATCATTAATCAACATACTTTATAATATTAAATATTATATTAATGAGAGATAAAATTAATAAATAAAATCATATTACCTTATAATATAGGAAAATGGCTTAATTGTTACTCTTTCATTATAAAATGAGGAGGGAATATATAATAATCTTTAATACTTCTTTTTTCCATCATTATTAATAAAGAGCAAATTTGTCAAAAATTATTAATTTACCTTAACAATTATAAAATAACAATTGTTTTGAAATAGGGAAAAAGCTTGACAATTACTATCTTGGAATTGAGGGAGTAAGTACTCTCACTATTACGCTATATAAGATATTTTTTGGAAAAAATTATATATTATAATATAAGATATTTTATAGGTTACGTAGTATATTTAATTTCTTTAATTCAAAATGTCTTTGAAAAATTATAAAATTTAATTAATTTTGAAAAGTTTAATTTATAAGTCAATTATAATAAATGAGTGTAATTTTGAAAATGATGAAAAATTTTCAATGGTGGTTTTTGGTTCGCTATAAATAATGTTGGGGTTAAATAATAGTTGGAGTACTATTTATATATTTTAAATTTTGTATAATTTTAAATTCTTATATGATTATATGCAATTTGTTATCTAATTCTAGTCACCTTTCTCTCATATTATAAAATTATTTTTAAAAATATTAATAATAAATATCTAAATATTTAAATCAACAATAAAGTTTTTATTTTTAAAGAAAATTTATGACAATTTTAAAAAATTAGAATAACAATATATAAATTCTTTTAATCTGGCCCCCCAAACTTCCTTTATTTTTGCTCCGCCCCTAGATAGATAAGATCTCATTCAAATTGAAAATTTGACAACTTGAAATCCAACATGTGCGTTGTACATAAAAATATATTTATAACAAAATTATCTATTGGAGTCCACTGATTTTGAAATTGAAAAAAATCAAAATTATGTCACAAAACAACAGAATGTGTAGCCAATTACAAGCCAAATAAATAACGTTATCAAACTATATTTATAAGCCATATTCCTTAAATTGCTTCCTAATATAAAAATTATCTCGTAATAGATGACTATAATAGCTTTAATTCCTTAATTATAATTAAAAGTATAAATTAAACCTTATTGTCCAAAATATCTTTAGTTTAATTACCTAAAATAAAATAAACTTAAATAAAAGGAGAAGACTTATATATTTAAGTTTATATACTTAATATATTTTTATCAAATTAAATCAAAACACATAAATTTAAAATAACTTAAAATATACTCCCTCTAGTTCATAAAAGAGTGTCATTTTGTGGTTTTAAATATAGACCAGGTAAGTTATTAAATAATTTAAATTATTATAAAATTTAACAATATTTTATTAAAATACTTTTCACTTAAATTTGTTTCACACAAACAAAAAAAAATTAAGATTATTAATGAAGGATAAAATAATGAAAAATGTAATTAATACTTTATTGATATTTTAAAATAAAAAATCTTAAAGTCCCTAAAATAACAATTTTTACAAACTGAAAATAACAAAAGTTTAGTTATAAAATAAAGAATACATAAAAAAATCCACTTAAATTTTATTGGATTAAAATATAATAAGTATATAGGTTTAAATACATAAGTTTTTTATTAAATAAATAGTCAATTTTTTAAAATTTTAAATAAATCAAAATTTCACTTTCAAAACAAAATAAATAATATTGAAATAAAGTTTATGATATAACATTTTTCATAAGTTACATTTTAATTAAATAAATCAATATTATTCTTGAGGTTAATTAATGGTTTTTTTTAGGCATAAAAGATATCCCCTATCCAACTGTCAAAAATTAATTTTTTTTAAAATATAAATTATCGAAATGAGTTTTGTCTTTTTTAATAAGATTTTTTCATTATTAAAGCGACTTGCATTCTTAAAATATTATTAATTTCATTGACTTTATAATTTTAAAATGAAAAAAAAATTAGGATATTCCATATTTTTTATTTTTAAAAAACTTTAAAATATTCTAAGTAGGGCCTACTTTAGATTATTATTCTTGCTGGATATAGTTGGTGGATTTGTAGGTTAGTGTAGACACACACATATAATTAGACATGTTTTTTATGCATGATATGAAATACGAAAATGAGTTGCATTATTATGTATTATTTGTTATAAATTTTATAACAAAGAATAGATATGAATAGTATTGTTATAAATTTTATATTATGTATTGATGTGTGAAGTCTTCCAAAAGCATCATTGAAATTTCATAACTTGCGACAAAATTGTTTTTGTTTAACAAATTTTCTTCTCTACTGATATATAATATATATATATATATATATGAAATTACAGCTCTTGTTTGGATTATATGAAATTACGGCTCTTGTTTGGATTTGTTGATTTGAGTTTATGCCTCAAACTCTTCAAGCACGGTTGAAATTATTTGTGTTTAAAATTACTTCCACTAAAACTTTTAGTGCCCATTTAGATTATTTTTTTGTAAAAGATTTTTTTGAATAATTACAATTTAAAAAAAATGAAATTTAGATAAAAGTTGATAAGTTTACTATAAATCTGTTTTAATAAAAATGAAAAAAATAATGACTAAAAACCATGGTTTAATTTATAAAAATACAAATCAATCAGGCACTTAATCAATTAGATTGCATTATTATTGTTAGATGATTTTCTATACATGAGAGTTAAGACGGCTAAAATCTGTAGTATGTATGAGAACAAGTGAGATTTCACAAATATTTAAAAATATATAATATTCTTAAATTCCTAAAAAACCCAAAAATCCCTACTTTACTCCTATTAAATATCATTAATTAATACAATTTACAATACTAGATATTACATTAATGAGAGATAAAATTGACAAATAAAACCATATTACCTTATAATATGGATAAAAAAATCTCACTTACTACCTTATAATATAGAACAAATGGAATATTAAATTTTACAATAATATAGAGCATTTAATAGCTTTTTTTAATTTGTGTAAAAACTCTAAAATGACATTTTTTTATGAATGGGATGAAGTATCATTTTAAATGTTCTTTCCTTGTTGAAATTAACTACTCCCTTTAGTGTGTAAAAATTGTCATTTTAGGATTTTTAAAATTTTTCATAATATTTATTACTTTAAAATATTGATTAAGTGTTAATTACATTATTTTATCCCTTATCAATATTCTCAATTATCTCTTGGAACGTAGGAAACAAATTTAAGTTAATGACATTTTAGTAAAATATTATTAAATTTTACAATAATTTAGATCATTTAATGATTTTTTTATTTATATGAAAAATCCTAAAATGACATTTTTTTATGAATTAAAGCGAGTGCAAGATTGCTTCAATGGTCCACCCGGTTTTTATCCTTTTTTTCTACATTATTATTTGGTTTAACTTATTATCATCATCATCATCAATGACGGATAAAATTATACAAAAATCAACACTTACTCAAATCTAAAGTGACACATTTTGTTAAACAAAGGGAGTGTGTTTTTATGAGGAAATGACTTCAATGTCAATGTACTTAATTTTTCAGTAGTACTCATTTTTATCCAAAATATAAATTTTATTTAACTAATTATACAGTAATCAAAATAGATAATTTTACTCATTAAATTTGTTAAAAAATATATTATTTTTAATAGTACTCTTATTTAATACATTATATTTAAAGACTGTTATCTTTTCTATATTTAATTGTAAATAAGGGCAAAATAGGAAAAAGAATATTTAATACCTAGAAATTACCAAATAGAACTTATATTTTATTCCAAAATAAAATTTTGAATTTATATTTTGAATTAGAAGAAATATAAAATTAAAAAATTTTGTCTAAAATACAATTTTAGAAATTGCCTTAATAAGTAATTACTATAAATACGTGTTGGTCCATCCCCATGGCCATGTGTAGGAATACTCATTGATTAGTGGTTTATTATAGTAAAAACTACATTAATTTCTATAGATAAAACCTCCATTGCCTTTTCATATACATTAACTCCATATAACTTGTTTATCCAAAAAAGAAATTCCATATAACTTTGATTCGGCCAAAACAACACTCAAAAAAGAAATTCCATATAACTTTGATTAGGCCAAAACAATACTTCAGCGTTTAAAGTGATTATTACTTTAAAATTATGAACGTAAATTAATAAAACTAATAAGTAGTGTACAAAATAATAATTTGATTTTATTTTATTATAATATCTTTATTAATTACTCCTTCCGTCTAATATTATAAAGTAGCAAGTTGAATTTTACGCATATTTAAAGAAAGTGCATAATATCTCTAAATTTCTAAAAAAAATCTTATTTTATCCCATTAAATATCATTAATCAATATGATTTATAATACTAGATATTACATTAATGAGAGGTAAAATTGATAAATAAAACCATATTATCTTATAATATGTTAGGTTGGTTGATCACCCAAGAAGAGGTGAATTAGGTAATGCAAGATTTTACTCTACCTCTTTTAAAAAACAACTCAATTTCACCAGGAGATGTAGCAGAAAAGACATGGGCAGAGTATGATAAATGATATAGATAAAATAAGAAAATGAAGGATCAGACATAAGAATTTATACTAGTTCGACCCAAACAACTTAACCTACGTCAAGTCCTCAGGTCACCACTTGAGATTTTCACTATATTCTATAAGTTTGATCTGAGCACTTGTGAAGTTTCAATATATTTCACAAATTTCAGTAGGCACTTGTGAAGCTACTCTCCTCACACTTTTACAAGATGTGTAATTCTCTTAGTGTTTCTCCACACTGAAATTCTACCCAGAAATTTTAGACAATTTATAGAAATGAAACTCTCTTTAAGACTAGATAATACATTAAAACTCACTCTAATAAGATGAGTTTAGTTTTAAATACTCACATAGAATGATTTTATATATTACAGTAGCATTTTGGCACAAAACTCACTTAAAATCGTTATCTATAAGTTCAAATGAGGTTCTATTTATAGATTTATACTTTAACTAGTTGTTAGATATAAGTTCTAGTCGTTACTTTAAAAAAGAGCCGTTCAACAACTGCATTAAATGCATGTGATATATCAATATTCAAATTTTGAGGCTCAATAGATAAATTTCACAGAGTCAGCATAGTTATGTATTTAACATTGAATCTTGAAATTCAAATTTTAGCAGGTAATATTCAAATTTCGAGCTATGATAAGAAATTCAAAGTTAGCTCGAGGCTTGAACGCTTGGACTTTTATGTTAAAGATGTGTCTGTTGAGTTTGAACAGTTGTTTCAAAATTTCATAATGCACTTCAAAATTTGAATTTTAGAGACCGAAATTTGTCTATAAGAGACATGTTTAATATGACACAAAAATTCTCAGTTCGAAATTTGCAATTTGAAACTCAAAGTTCATCTGTCAAAAACTGTGACTTTGAACTCACTCTAAATTTATCAGCTGTCAAATTTCAACTAAATTTTATGCGAATTTTATACATTTTCACTAACTATATTTAGTTTGAAATTCGAATTTCACAATATAAATTCATCTATCAAAGATGAAAACTCTGTAACTTTGAATTTCAACAAGTAAAGTACGAATTTTATACAAAATAAACATAAATCATAAGCAAAACTTATCTGTTAATCTAAAATGTTCAAATCTAACAGTGTTAAACTCATGCTAACATTTAGATTTACTTAATTTAATTCATTTAAAGCATATGGTAATAAGATTAAGTAAATTTCAAAAATTAAACCACCTTAAGACCCAAGTGAAAACAAAATATACTTAATAGTTAGCTCTTCAAAAGTTGAGCCCCACTTTCACCTGATCATTTCATTTTTAGCATGCTCCATTCTAATATTCCATTTTTGGAGTATCATTTCACTCTTCCTTATTTGAGTAAGACATATGTTGATTTTTCTTTTTTTATTTCAATGATCACTCTTCTTTCTTGGACAATTCTACATTTAATGTATTATACTTACAAGTCAAGTAGTTAATCCAATTCATATATTCAACTTGTATTGCTAAAAAAATAAAATAGTATGGTGAATATATTAGTATATAACATGATATATGCAATATAAATATAATTAAATACATATTAATACACATTTTATTTTTTTTAGAAGTAAAATATATGTTAGACAGACATGATGTATTTGTTCTTTATTACTCTACATTTATTTTTATCAAAACTTATATTATACTAAATCTAATACAATATAGGAAAAAAAACTTATTTGTTACTTCATTATAATATCAGAAGGAGTGGTAATACTCTTTAATACTTCTCTTTTCTTTCATTATTAATAATGAGTAAATCTATAAAAAATTATTAATATTACTTTGAAAATTATAAAATGATAGTTTTTTTTGAAATAAGAAAAAAATATGACAATTACTGTCTTTGAATTGAGGGAGTAAGTACCCTCACTATTATGCCATATAAGACACTTTTTGGATAAATTTATATTTCATAATTCGAGATATTTTATAGATTACGTAGTATATTTAATTCTCTTTTATTTAAAATGTTTCTGAAAAATAATAAAATTTAATTGATGTTAGAGAGTTTAATTTATAGATCAATTATATTAAGTTAGGATAATTTTAAAAGAGAGTAAAAAATTTTCACTAGTAGTTTTTGATTCGCTATAAATAGTGTCTGGGCAAAATAATAGTTGGAGTACTATATATATTTTCAATTTTGTATAACTTTAAATTCTTATATGATTATATGTAATTTATTATTTAATTCTAGTCACATTTTTTCTCATATTATAAAATTATTTTTAAAAATATTAATAATAAATATCTAAATATTTAAATAAACAATATAGTTTTTATTTTTAAAGAAAATTAATGACAATTTTAAAATTATCTTAAAAAATTATCTATGACAAATTTAAAAAATTAAAATAACAATATAGAAAAATTTTTCGACCTGCCCCCAAAACTTTTATTTTTGGCTCCACCTCAGGATAAGATCTCATTCTTGACAACTAGAAATCCATCATGTGCGTTGTACATAAAAATATATTTATAACTCCACTGATTTTGAAATTAAAAAGATTCAATATTATGTCACAAAACAACAAAATGCGTAGCCAATTACAAGCCAAATAAATAACCTTATCAAACTATATTTATAAGCCATTTTCCTTAAATGGCCTCCCAATATAAAAATTATCTCGTAATAGATGACTATAATAGCTTTAATTCCTTAATTATAATTAAAAGTATAAATTAAACCTTATTGTCCAAAATGTTTTTAGCTCAATTACCCAAAATAAAATAAACTTAAATAAAAGGAGAAGACTTATATATTTAAGTTTATATACTTAATATATCTTTATCAAATTAAATCAAAACACATAAATTTAAAATAACTTAAAATATACTCCCTCTAATTCATAAAAGTGTGTCATTTTATGGTTCTAAATATAGACCAAGTAAGTCATTAAATAATTTAAATTATTGTAAAATTTAACAGTATTTTATTAAAATACTTTTCACTTAAATTTGTTCCACACAAACAAACAAAAATTAAGATTATTGATTAAAGATAAAATAATAAAAAATATAATTAATACTTTATTAATATTTTAAAGTGATAAATATTACGAAAAATCTTAAAGATCCTACAATGACAATTTTTACAAACGGAAGGAAGTAAATAACAAAAGTTTAGTTATAGAATAATGAATCTGGATACTGGGTGATAAAATATAAAAAAAAATAAAAATACATAAAAAAGTCAACTTATTCTGATTTTATTGGATTAAAATATATTAAGTATATATGTTTAAGTACATAAGTTTTTTCTTAAATAAATAGTCAATTTTTTAAAATTTTTAAATAAATTAAATTTTTACTTTCAAAACAAAATAAATAATATTGAAATAAAGTTTATGATATACATTTTTTTAATAAGTTACATTTTAATTAAATAAATTGATATTATTCTTGAGGTTAATTAATAGTCTTTTTTTAAGCGCTAAAAGTATCTCCTAACCAATAGCCAAAGATTGATCTTTTTGAGATGTAAAAATTATGGAAGTGAGTTTTACCTTTTTCAACAAGACATTTTTACTATTAAAAAGACTTGCATTCTTAAAATATTATTAATTTCATTGAATTTATAATTTTAAAATGAAAATAAATTAGGATATTCCATATTTTTTATTTTTTAAAAACTTTAAAATATTCTAAGTAGGGCCTACTTTAGATTATTATTCTTGCTAGATATATATATATATATATATAATTAGACATATTTTTTATGGATTATATGAAATATGAAAAATGAGTTGCATTATTATGTATTGTTTGCTATAAATTTTATAACAAACAATACATATGAATAGTATTTTTATAAAATTTGTATTATGTATTGATGTGTGAAATCTTCCAAAAGCATCATTGAAATTTCAGAACTTGCAACAAAATTGTCTTTGTTTAACAAATTTTCTTCTCTGCTTTTTTTTTTCTATAGATATGAAATTACGGCTCTTGTTTGGATTTGTTGATTTGAGTTTATGCCTCAAACTCTTCAAGCACGGTTGAAATTATTTATGTCTTCAAAATTACTTCCGCTAAAACTCTTAATGAATTAGATTGCATTATTATTGTTAGATGATTTTTTATACATGAGAGTTAAGACCGCTAAAATCTGTAGGTATGTACGAGAACATGTATTGCTAATTTGCTGTATATGTGAATAACTTGCATGATTTGACCTAATAGACATATTTGGTTTTAACTGTGCCTCTCATGCAATAACCGAGAAAAACATTCACTTATCTTGCTCTTATTATAGGAATCAAACGCTTAAAATTCTCAAGTCTTTACTATATTTTGATTCGATGCTGATTGCGATGGCCTCGTGGATTTGATTGAAAGATTATTCATTATTCTGAATTGTATAACAAATGAACAGTAGTTTCTTATTCTGACTTTGGTCTTCAGGTTTTTCTTGGGAGCTAGCCAAGTCGGATTTTCCCAAACCTAGGCCTAGTGACCCAATTAAATTGAATATGGAATAGACTAATACCTGAGTAACGTATAACAGATCAGAATTAAAGCACGAAACAAACCTCCCCATTCTATCTAACCTGTGAAGATTCCTTCCGAAAGAGACAGTGTGTTCCAGGTTTATCTGGAATGGAAGAGGCTACATCTGTACCAATACCATGATGCTCTTGCCGTCTTCCTTTTTCTGGGCTTCAAAGTCTCACGTATTTGGGCAAACCAATTATTGGAGCAGCACTTTTGAAACTAATTAGCTTTACTGAAATGGTTCATCCTATCCATTATGTATTAGTTCACTGCACGTTTCTTGTTTCACCTTTTCAAATGTAGTCATCATCACGTTTTGGAGCTCCTGCATTAACCACGAGTTTAAATTGAATCAAAGTTGAATTTCGGCATATTGGAATTATATTATACTATACTATATAGTAGGCCTTAATCATTAATGACATGTCACCTAGGCGGGATGAATATATGATTATTCAGAATTTAAATAATCGAATTACTTTACCAATAAGTTGGCTAACAATTAATGATGCAGTTAATTTAAGCCTATACAAAGCAATGAAAGACGATGAGGGTACGTAGAAGAGCAATATCACAGAAATTTATTCTGATTGGACCTCAATTACGTCCAGTCTCATTGAGAATATTTAAAAAATTTAATCTAATGGTTCTCTAATTAGTTTACTAACAACTCCTCTAAGTTTAAGCTTATGGCCAAGGCAGAAAAAAAGCTTCAGCTAACCTAAAACTCCTACACAGGCTTACACTAGCCTTATAGAGAATTTCTCACAAACTTACCCAAAAATTAATCAGATTAAACATAATCGAACAATTCTCAAACAAGGCTTTCATTAATTAGCTATAGATATAGCGTTATAATACAATGACTATTTCAGATATATAGCTCAGTGTTAGTTCAAAGATTGTTCGTCCTTTGACCAGTTGTCTTCATCTTCCTTTTATACTCTGATTCTCCATTTGACCGTCGAGACGAAACCATATATCAATATCATCAAGGCTTGATCATTATTTGCTGTAACCATGCAGCATTCATTTTCTTTCATGGCTCCAATCAGTCAGCCATTGCTCTGATCTTTTATTCTTCTTTCCTAACACAGAATCATGTTATTACCTTACCAATGCATATAATCTGATCAATTCTAGGCTCATTGATGCAGTTCGATCTGAATTAGTTGGAATATAAAGTGACAACCGGATATCAGACAGTTTTATTATAAAAAAAAAACAGTGACATATATCTTTATAAGAGAAAAAAAAAGAGCCAATTTTTCAACAAAACCAATGGAACAAAGCCATTTAATCAAATAACTTTATAAAATGAAGCAAACCCGCCCCTCGATGCAAGTTACCGCTGATAAAGTATTCTTAAATTCTATCCTCAGAAAACATATTGGAAGCAGCAATTTTATCACTAACATATAGCATATTTTGAAAATGTGAATACAGCAACGCTAAGCTTATATGATGAAGCTAAAGATGATTTGTGGGTCAGATCGAGTTGTACGTAATAAGAGGCAAATATAAGTGCGAAGAGCTGGATTTGGTACAGACGATATTAATAATAGACGTACGGGCTCTAAAACCTGGCCCAGTCCAAATTGACAGCTGTTTGTTTACTTTATTTAATTGATCTTGGCTCATTGGCCCAGTTCAGCTGCTCGGATAAGTTAGTGACAGAAAACTTCCTACCAAAAACAAAAACAATAATGACAAAACTTACAGCTGGAAAATAGATCAAGTGTAAACTTACCAAAGCAAATTGCCCATTGCTCGTTAGCGACACAAAAAAAAAAAAGCTCTTTGCTCTTTCACCCGAAAATGATAATATTGTACATTATGATCTTAAGACAAAAATAAGGCCTTAATATAATATATTGCAATTTTTCTACCTTCAATCAAATAAAAGATATATATATATATTCGGTCAGAAAAGAATGTTTTAAATTTGACTCAATTTAAATAGATGATTGAGTAATTTTAATTCTTAAATTGAACGTGCTAAATAAATTCGTCCAAAAAAAAAATCAGAGAATAGGTAAAATGTTTTAATTAAATAAAATTTAAATAGATGATAAATCAATTTTGATTCTTAAATCGAACCTGCATATTTAATAATAAATAAATTAAAAAAAAAGCTATGTTCACAATTCCAAAAATAAGCTTCTTAGAAATATCAAACTGGAATAGTCGTGGTGGAACAGTCTTCTATCACCTTAATTACTCTAAAGTAAGTAAATCGATGTGTAAATTTAAAGGACAGAACAAGAGAGGAAGGGCCTGAGCAAGAGCAAGCGATTTTTCTTTTTTCCTGTCTCTTTTCCCATAAAGACATCCATAAAAGTCAATGGATTATAGATTCCGAAGCTGATAGTAATTTGTTGTTTGAGAATGATCTTTCAGAGCCCACCCCCTAACCTTGCAAGTCATTTTCTACAACGCTGCAGTTTCAGTGATCAGATTTGGTACTTCACGGGTTCTCCACTTGCCCCATTTTCTCCGGACAAAGTAAGGACCACAATAATACCTACTCAGAGATATCACATGGTTCTGCATATATGATATAATGACAGATCATCTACTTCTCTGTTTCCCTAACTATTTAGTTGGTTTAAGCCTGCAGGGTGCATTCACCCATAAAGCGGGGAATATGGGTTAAACCCAATGAACTGACCTATTTAGTCTGAAAAAAACAATGAATTGAACTAGAAATTTAGGAGATTTTATAAGAAACGGACTTTTAAGCCCAAACCCATTTGAGCCAATAAAAAAATGGGCTGACCCACATGGGTTGCAGGTCCGCCCGTTTAGCCCTTTTTTTTTGTATTTTGTAAATTTTTTTCTTGATTAATAATTTTAATAGTGATGATGAATGATAATATTGATAATTAATATATAGTTAGTTTTAATTGTCTTAATTTAAATAATTATGTATATGAAAAGAAAAATTTATATTATTTTGTAAATATTAAATTAGATTAAAAATTAGAAAAAATTTAAAAAAAATACGTGTTCATGGGCTAACCCATAGCTCGTTAAATATGGGTTGGGCTTAAAAATTTAAACCCAGCCCATTTTATAAATGGACTTTTGGACCCAGCCCATATTAAGCCCGTCCTGTGACGGGCTAACCCATATGGGTTGAGTCAGTCGGAATTCCCAACTCTATTCACCCATCACAAAGTTCCTTTTTAAAAAAAAAAAAGTTTTCATTGCTTTCTAATCTTCATCTCTCATTGGTAATATAGATTACCAAATGGGGAGGCTTCTATGGTTTGGGGTGAGTACTGAACACCAAAAATAAGGTCATATTAAGGGATAATGTACAACAGTATGATATAAAAGGGGGTAACTTTGCTTACGAGCGAACTTATCCTTCACAATAGTAGAAGTGTAAACTCATCAATCATCATCATTGTGGGTATTGAATTAGGAAATGCCGATACAAGCAAAGTTAGCCCTTTGTTTCTACGCAGATCGAAAAGTCTAATCAGTTTGTAAACTTTAAAGAGGACATCGATGGGTGCTAGTCGCTAGATATGGGTTAACGAGATTATATGTTTTACTGTCTAGGTGGTTTCACCAAAAGCAAAATAAAAGAATTAATTAATTAAAATGCCAACTTATGAGCAGAAAAATGATATTTGCGTGTTGATGTAATTTTACATGCATACTTTTATTTAAACCTTTAATAGCAACATAAAAAATTATAATTATCTCAATGAATAGTATATAAAGATTCATACATATTAATAACAACATAAAAAATTATAATTATCTCAATGTTGAAGTGAATAAGAATCATATTAATAACATAGAACATTGTATTTATCTCAATGTTGAAGTAGATAAACAAATATGGTAAAACAATACATCCCTATAAGGCTGTAACCATGTTATACTTTTCTGGAGCATAAAGATAAAATACATGCATAAGTTAGGGATAATTGCTAATCATTCAATAACATGGGTTCCTGATATGGACTATTCAAATGAAAATTGCTCTTCTCACGATGTAACAGATATGACAGAAAGGATAGAATATGCTGAATCAATTAAAATGGATGACGGTCATTTCACAATCTGACAAATACGAGAGGGAGTACCTGTCCATCAGCAGCACAAGTCACAATGCTCCGATCGTCTGAGCGGGGCCTAAACTGTGCTTGGAAAAGATTGAGTACTAGACCAAAATGAAAAGACAACTTAATATACCCAGTCTCGCAGTTCCAGAGGGTAACCCTCCTGTCATCAGATCCTGACACCAAAATGTCACCATCTCCATTGAAACCTACAGTGTTTACACAACCTCTGTTTTTTCAGCTTCTTGTCTAAATCAAGTCGAAGAACAAGATCCTAAAATAGATGATATTAATTAGTTTAGAGCTTTGACTCCTTGAATTTCTGAAATCAGGAGCAAATTTTTTTTCCCTTTTGGGGGACTAGGAAAACAAATACTCTCATTTGAACGGAAGAGTAGGAAGGTAAATTTCAGCATCAACAAAAAAGCAGAAGGAACCTAATGGTGACATAGATTTTATTGTCTTAAATTTCACATGGTAATAAAATCATTAGACTTTACAGTCAAATGAGTGAAAAAAGGAAGAAACAATTGTCATTAAAATTAAAATGTAAATTTCAGATGGTAATAACATTGAAAGATTGACAAATTAGCCCACAAATGACAAATCTCAATCAGAGGGGCAGAACCTGATATCCCACTGATGAGGGATTTAAACAAATGTAGTCTTCCTGTAACAGCAAAAATATCATCGGCAATTGGATGAATCTACCCAACTATACCCTGTTTGCTTCTTGATTGATTTCCTTTCCATTGCCACTCTCACTTTCTCTGCATCATCCCATTGTCCTAAATCAGCATGCATATTATATAGCAACACAAAAGGAGCTGAACTTTTTGGTTCAAGCCTGATCAAAGCTTCAGCAGCTACTTGGGCCAATTCTACATTATTGTGGACTCTACAAGCACCAAGTAGTGCACCCCACACAGCCTTATCTGGTTCAAATGGCATATTATTTATCAAATCTAAAGCTTCCTCAAGTTGCCCATGTCGACCCACAATGTCCACAAGGGAGGCAAAGTGCTCGACTCGTGGCTCAATACCATATTCATTAATCATGGAATTGAATTGCCTCCTCCCTTCTTCAACTAAACCTACATGGGCACATGCATTCAAGACAGAAATAAATGTTATATACGTAGGGTGAACTTTAGACCTCTTCATCAATTTGAAAAGTTCTAGAGCCTCTGCAGCAAAGCCATGAGATGCATAGCCTCCAATCATTGCATTCCAAGAGATCACATCTTTCTTTAGCTCCATCTCATCAAATACAGTACGTGCCTCAATAATTGCTCCACATCTTGAATACATGGTGATTAGGGAATTATTTATTGGCACGTCTGGAAGAAAAGTCTTTGCAACAAGCTGGTGTACCTGCTTACCAAGGTAAAGATCCACCAAACCTGTAGAGACACTGAGGACTGAAGATAAAGTGTGTCTATCTGGTCTATGTCCTTCAAGTTTCATCTGAGAGAATAGCTTAATAGCACTCTTATAGTCTCCATTTTTCTCGTAGCCAGCTATTATTGAGTTCCATGAGATTAGGTTTTTGTGAGGCATCCTCTCAAAGAAATCTTTTGCAAGTTTTAAATCACCTATCTGTGCAAACCCAGATATTACTGAATTCCATGAAAATGTGTCAGGATTTGGCATCTTACCAAAAAGGGATGAAGCCTCTTCCATAGCTGAAATTTGAACATAGCCATTGATCATGGTGTTCCAAGAAAAGGTATCTCGCTCTATCATTTGATCAAAGAGGTCCCTTGCAGAAACAATATCACCCACTTTCACATAGCACATCATCATGGAATTCCAAGAAACTACATTCCGTTTAAATTTCTTTTTACCTACATCTGTTTGACCTTGATAGTCTGGGATTTGATCAAAAAGGTGTCGAGCTTCTTTCACCCTCCCTTTTTGGCCACAGCCAGCAATCAGGGTGTTATAGGCATGCACCAAATCTTCTTTTCCATCATCACTACTCCCATATTCATGCAGAATTCTAGCAGCTGCATCCAATTCACCATTTTGAATGAGTCCTGACATAAGTGCACTAAGAGATGCTGAATCACGCTCAGGCATTTTCTTGAAAAATTCAATTGCCAAAGCCACATTACCATTCAATAAAAAGCCAGTAATAATAGCATTCCATGACACAATGTTATGTTTAGGCATTCTATTAAATAGCTCCAAAGCCTCGTCCATCCTCCCATTTTTTGCATACCCACTAATCGTAGTATTCCAAGAAACACAATCTCTTTCTGGCATTAGATCAAACAACTTTCTTCCTTCCTCAATGTACCTACTAACACGGCATGATACATAGCCTGATATCATCAAATTCCAAGACACAATATCCCTCTCAGGCATTTCATCAAACAGCTGACGTGCCTTATCCATCTCTCTCCGTTGAATATATCCGCTGATCATAGAGTTCCAAGTAACAATTTTTCGCTCATTCATGGAATCAAACAAAGCTCTCGCTTCACTTAGTCTACCAGATCGAATTAAATGGGATATCTTTTTGTTTGACTGATATGAATTTGGTATTTGAGAAAAACTCTTGGTTAAGGAAGGAAAGCCACAATGACAGAGGAATATAAAGTCATAGTTAAGCCTAGGTTTCAGGATTGGCATACGAGGAAGCAGAGGTGATTTGCTCGGTTTCATTACGGCCCTGAAGAACATTGCCATTATGCTCAGTGAACAATGAGGTAGCCAGCGAGCATACAAGCAGGCATATCCAACCTAAGTGAAGGTGAAGACGGAGAAGAAGTATGATAGATGCGCATCACACCTACACCAAATAAGGGAAAATAATGCAAGAGTCCAATACTATCAAAACATCAAGGAAGAAAAATCTGTCATTGAAAATTGGCATGTCTACTGTAACACAATTTCAAAATAAATTAGTCCACAAATCTCAATCAGCTCTTATAGTGACAACAATGCTTCTAACCCAAGTCTACCAACCTGGGAGACTTGAGCTATAGTCTATAAATATTTCCAAAACTTAAATTTTTTATCTTTTGAAAAGATATTTTGTCAATGAGGGAGATGAGAAACGAACCTATAACACTGATATATAACAGATGCTACTAGTTGACATGGTTTAAAATCTATTTTTGATCTCTTCTAGATGACAGCACACCAAACAAAATACAATCTTATACACATAATGCTGCTGAGATATTACTCAATGAAACTTGTAAAATCAATGCTTAAATCTGGTCCACTTTTCATCGTAATTTGAAGCCCGCACACTGCCTGGAACAGTCGGCAGCATACTTGAATGGTATAAAAAAACATATATATATATATATATACATCCAAGTGCAAAGTGCAAAATACACGCATTAAAAAGGCGCTAAATTAAAGGCACAACAATTTTGTACAGCCTTAAGTTCCATTCACTTCAGTTCAAGAGATGGCCCATATTTGGATCCGTCTTGAAAAAAAAAAATCTTCCAAGTTCATATACGAATAAACCTAATTATCTTCGTAAACAGCTACATTAATTTGCAGCCCACCGCGCTCTTCACAAAAACAAAGCTACCATTCCAATTTTGAACCATATTCTTAGCTCCACTTCGTCGAAGAGTTAACCTTAAATTTTCCCCGACAACCAAACAGAAGTTACCAATCAAAAAAGAAAAAACAACAATCGATAGCAATAGGTGGAAAAGAAGAAACGTTTCCCAGCTTCAACCCAACACAACGGATATGACCTGTAAACCATTGCATTTCCACCAATAGAGATCATATTTGCTCCAATTAACATGATTCAACAAGAAAAATAACTGACTGATGCATGATAATAAAAAATGTGAGTAAAATAATAAACGGGAAACCAATAGCAGAGAGTTTTGGATAATCAGACCTCAGAGCCGCCCAGAGCGTGAACGAAATTCTTGCCAGATAGCTCGTCGACATCTCGCGGCCAAACACGGACTACAGCGTTGCCGATGCTCGTTCTTGGCCTCTTGTTCATCCTCTGCACCAGAAGACAAGTTGGGTAAGGAGAGATTGCTATTAATTATGTATTGATGAAAATATAACAAAAATCGACGGGCAAATTGAAACGGCAAAGATGACCCAACCCAATGGATATCGAGGCATGTCGATTTGGAGGAAGGTATTGGAGAGAGTTGAATTGCAGTCAACAACACCAACAACGTAGCAGTAGCTTTATAGGACGGTTTCCCTCTATCACTCTCTCTCAATCGCGGTCGATAGGAGGAAAAGCTTTTTAAAAGGCCACGATAGAGGGAGAGGCAAAAGAGAGAGATATTTGGGCTAGGAAACCAAGAAAGAGAGCGAGAATAAAATAATCAAACAATTCTTTAACTATTAAAAAAAAAACCTTGGACCAAGACCAGCTTGTATTTTTTATTTAAATGGCCTTGTAAATCTCTTTTTTTTTTTTTCTTTTTTTAACCAGCACCAAGTAGAAAACCACCTTATCTAAGCAGTCAATTGTCATATTTACCTGTGCTTACATATCTATACAGGGAAACAAGAAAGTTTTATGGGGAACAGCTCAGTTGTTCATGCATCCTCGCTACATGCATGGTGCAGCTACAAGGTAACTTTTGAATTGACTCATATAACCTTTATGCCTCTTGTACTTGTTGCTAAAAGTTTGATTCTTCTTTATAGCTCTTAATTGGGAGTGTATGCTTATGCTGCTGCTCAAGTGAAGAAAGCCATGGAGGTACATTTCTGTGTATGCATTTATTAACAAGAGAGTCCAATTTTATTTCTGGAAACTTGATTCACTTTTCTGTTTTCCATACATTGCAGGTCACACATTATTTGGGAGGAGAAAATTATGTTTTCTGGGGTGGCCGCGAGGGTTTTCAATCTCTGTTGAATACAGACATGGAAAGAGAGCTTAATCATTTGGTTAGTCGATTGTTCTGTCTCTCAACTGTTTTAATTATACTGCCCTTTTCTTTTCTTGAATGAGTAAACTATTTATAAAGAAAAAACAGAAAACTCCTGCTTCATATAAAAAGAAAACCCTTAAAATGAAGAATGAGTCTTTTCTGTTAATGCATAACAGTGGTCCACATCTAACAAAATGATATATTTCGAGTTAACAGTTCTTGGTAAGTGTTTGCGTCTACCCGACATTCAAAAGTTTTGTCTCTAGTAATTGGCTGTGTATCTTTTTAACTACTGCTTCTTTATATGCTTACAGGCTAGGTTTCTTGAATCTGCTGTTGCATACAAAAAGAAGATTGGATTTAATGGTAACTTTATCTGGAATTCTAAATCAAAATTTTTGAGTCTGGAATTGTGTATCAGGAAATAATGAGATTCTATAAATGGTGTTGTTCAACTAATCGTCGAATCAATAATGCAATTAGACTTTTATATCTATATATTAATTCCTTCTTTTCTTTCTTGGTGAAATGAACTTTGCTAAGTGATTTTGTTTTTATTTTTTTTTTTTAAGGTACACTGCTGATTGAACCCAAGCCACAAGAACCAACAAAACACCAGTATGCGTTTTACATTGGCGTTGACTTATTTTTATGTTACATCTTCTCTGATCTAGATTGTTTATTTCTTCAGGTATGATTGGGATGCCGCAACCACAGCTAATTTCTTTCGAAATATGGACTTACAGGTAATAATTACTATTGTCCACTTTTAACTGCACAGTACAAGAACCTATGGTTGATATACATTTTATGTAACCTACAGCATAACTTATTACTCCATTTCTTCTTCTTTTTTTTCTGCAGATGAATTTAAACTAAACATTGAATGCAACCACGCAAATAGTGTTTTTCAAACTTATGCTAAAGGTTTGTCCCTTTTAATTGTTATTAACTTTATATGCCTTTCTGTGCCAAAGCTGTCATCATGAGCTTGAAACTGCAAGAATCAATGGATTATTGGGAAATATTGATGCAAATACTGGTGATCCTCAAGTTGGCATGTGCGATTCTTTTCTTATCTAGAGAACAATGTGATTTATAATTTTGAAACACAGATTCATGCTGAGGTGTCCCAAGATAGCAAGTTGTAAGAAGCTGTTCTTGTTACAGGTTGGGACACAGATCAGTTTCTCATAGATATTGGAGAGGCAACAAACATTATGCTCAGTGTGATTAGAAATGTATGATATACTTGTCCCTTAACCTGCATCATGATGTCCGACATACTTTGTAATTAGTAATGAAATCTCATGCCTCTGGTTTGTAAATTTCGTCTTTGCTTTTTCAGGGAGGAATTGCGCGACTTTGATGCAAAATTGTAAGCCTAGCTGGTTTATATTTTAAATATTTTAAGTCTGATATACGCATGTGGGATATAGTTAGGGTGGAACTGTCATGTTTCTTTTGCTCAATCTCTTCATGGAACAATATGGCAGGAGGAGAGAGAGTACTGATGTTGAAGACTTGTTCATGGACCATATAATTGGAATGGATACATTGGCCCGTGGGCTTCAAAATGCTGCGAAACTAGTTGAGGTGATGCTTTGTAACTTCCTTTATCCCTATTTAAAACTTCAATTTTCCTGACAATGAACCATTTTTTGTCCTGTTGGACTCTAGGATGGGTCTTTGGATGAGCTTGTCTTCAAGAGATATCAGGGTTTTGACTCTGAAATCGGCGCTCAAATCGAGGTAACATCCAGCTTTTCTTTGTTCTTCTCCTCAGCATGAAATGTTTTCCATGCTTAACTAGGTGTGTGATAAAACGTGTTGCCGTTGGCTGGTAAAGCTGACTTTGAATTCCTTGAGAAGAAAGTCCAGGAATGGGGAGAACCAAAGGTTGCTTCAGCCAAGCAGGTAATGCAAAACTAAAACTAGTTTTTTTCCTCAAGAGTTTTGTAGAAGCATTCCTTAGCTTCCAAATCTAGATGTGAAGAATAATAGCAAATAGTGTGACCAGTGAACAAGTTCCTGACGTTCTCTAACTGTTATGTTTGATCAATTCTGCTCTCTTTAATTTTATCGTTCTGACAGTACTGTCTTTAGCTCAACTCAACGAATGAGCTAAAGCTAATATGTCTTTCTACAATGTTGCAGGAGCTTGCAGAGTTGATCTTTCAGTCTGCTTTGTAGGAACTAAGAGGCATCATCTGGGCCTATTTGTTTGCGGCTATGTTTCTAGTGTTTAGGAACAGCATGGGTGTATAGGTTCCTAATAAGGGCTATCATGTTGTTAATAGTTCATGTTCAATTCCATTTTTCCCTCGTCTAACGAGGTGTCGGCCAAAAATATAGTTATAACTAGGTCATTTTTACTGACTCATGTGAAACTCGGGTGAACTCGTGCCTTTGTTTATATGATAATAATTATAACAAGGAAAATTATTCATAAGGACATTCCAAGAGAGGGACTGTTTTTTACGAATTTTGTATTATTTCTTGCGGATGCTGTGTTATTTCCTATGAGTGGTCCCTCGTTCTAAATAATTCTCTTGAGAGGTCTTTACCTTTCCAGTTGGATAAAGCTTATAATTTCAACTTTACCTAACCAACCAAAGTTATAAATAAGTTCTCAAATTATTTTCAAGACTAGGAAACTTTCATGTGTAAATGCACAAGTGTATTCAAATTACCGTTTTTTGAAAAAAAAAATACAAACTAATAGTAACCCGTAAAAAATAACATATATTAGATGAATAGTAAATAAACAATAAATATACAATCACAATTAATTTTATTTTTAAATTATATATTGAATTTACACCATATATTGATTATTATAAAATAATTTGTAATTATTATTTAATTAATTAAATTGTAGATTCGAAAATATAAAAAATTATTTCTATATATCAATATCAATCAATATAAAATATAAATTATATTGCAAACAGCATTTTTTTGGGGTGCAAACAGCATTATAAACAAGCATGCAGTTTGAGGCCAAAAAAAAAGCATGTAATATATGTTAACTTCAGGGTGATTATAGTATACTACTATAATGCACATGTATATGATAGAAGTCTTGATATGTCTATACAACTAAATTTAAAAATATAGGACATGATACTTCTAAAATATATGTGTATAAAATATAAAATAATTTATAAAACATAAGAAATATAATTGTAATAAAAAAAAATCCAAACCAATAATACATTTATAGTTTTTTAATAACATTAAATATCAAAAGAAAGATAGGAAAATAAAAATAATTAAGGAAGGAATCAATTACGTTAATTCTTACGGGAAATACTTAGAATAATAGATAAAAAATCTATTTAAATTTTAGATAAAAATCTATTTTTATGATAAAAGAAGATATAATATAATATTTTTTATAATTTTTATGGTAAAAATATCTGTTCCTAATTTTTTAATTAATAAATAAATATAATATTTATTTTAATTTATAAAAAATGTCATGAAATATTTAAAAAGTATAGAATCATATTAACTCAAATTTAATATTATCAAATACATATTGAAAATTAATTTTTTATTCTTAATAAAAATAATAAATTAAATATTTCATGTATACATATCAAAAATCAGCACATATCAATATTAGAAAAATATTTGATAGGGATACACCAGGTAATTTGAAGTACACTGAATCATAGGTATAGTGTGCTATTTAATAATTTGCCCGTGCATTGCGCATGGTGCATGAGCTGTTGGACATGATATTTCTAGCTTTTTTCTTTTTCTTTTTTTGCCAAATGATTTTTCTTTTTGTATTTTCTTGACAAAGGAGGGCAGAGCCCAAAGTTCAACAGAATTTACCAGCTTTACGGAGCACATATAAGACATGACTAAGGTGAAGAAGATCTCATTTTTGCAAGATTTTCAGGACTTAACAAATTGCTGTACTTTAAGAGTATGTTTGGTTCACCTCTTGCAAAATGTAACTATGGTTAAAAATATAATCATGGTTTTTAATCATGGTTTTATAAAAGATGTGTTTGGCCAAACACATGTAAAACACAAACTGACTTTTTGAAAAATGAAAAGTGGGTTAAACTGTGGTTTTGGAAAAGGAGGAGAAAAGTTACTTTTCCGTTAACAAAACGTGGGTTTTGGAAAAGGAGAAACAAATTTATTCTATATTATACATCTAAAAGTACTTTTAACCCCTATCATCCAAACAGATTTTTTATCAAAATTTACTTTTACAAAAAGAATATCCAAACATAATAACTTCCAATAAACTTACTTTATCTAAACTTCATTTTTACAAACTTCATTTATCTTAACTTACTTTTACAAAATGGAGAACCAAACGAGCCCTAAGTTTGTTCATTGAAAGAGTTATTCTAAAATCTGTGATGATGTTTCTAACTTGTCTTATAAGATGGAATTAAACATATGAATTTAATTTTTTTTTCTAAGATGGATTCATTTCCAATTTTTAATATTATAAGAGATAAAAAATAATTATTAAAATATTCTAAAACGGAAAATTAAGAATTTGCATTTTAAGACAAATAAAAATATAATGATTGACATACGTTTCAATAAAGAATAATTTCCAGCCACAGAACAAGAGTTGAAGGTACATCATCTGGAGGAGTTGCTCACAGACAAGAACGAACTCCCCAGAAGAACACAGAAAACAGAACCAGAGCTCTTCCCCAGAGCCATGAAATTGAACCTCAGATCCCTATGCTTAACCTCTCTGATCCTCTTGCTGATGCAATTCCCTGCAAGTTCAACTTCAAACCCAACTCCGACGCCTTGGCCGGAGCAATTCCACGCGCTCCTGTACATGAACCTGAGCGACACGCGCCTTCAACTCAGTGACCTCTGGTACGACTGGCCCAAGGGTCGCAACGTCAACATCTTCCGGAGGCAGCTCGTGGACGACATACTATACGACGTCGAGTGGAACAACGGCACGTCGTATTACTTCACGCTTGGCCCGAACCATTCGTGCAGGGTCATGGCGTTCGAGGTCGGTATTCCCAGGCCAGATTTTCTGGAGGATGCTAATTACCTCGGAACTCAAGTCACCGACGGCTTCCTCTGCCACGTCTGGGAGAAGGTGGACTTCATTTGGTACTACGAAGATGTTCTCTCCAGGAGGCCTGTTCGCTGGGATTTTTACGACGGTATCTTTTCTAATTCTAAGTTTATAATTTTTTTATTTTTTAAATTATTGATTTTAAAATTGTATATATTAACATAAAAAAAGAAAATTACAGTTTTAGTTGATAAAAATTGTTAAATTTTAAAATATTAAGCATTAAAATTAAAAAATTAGTAGTAACATATTTTATTTTATAATAAATTTATTACTTTGATCTTAAAAAAGTAATTTCCAAAAAAGGATAACATAGTAGTTAATTCAAGAAATTAGAAATTAAGATGACGGATTGTGGACTGGATTTTTTATTAGTATTTTTCTAATGACGAATAGTTTACAGAAACCAAGGCGAAACACAATGTATTTTTTTTCCTAATCATGGGTAATAAAATCTTTGATATATTCAAATATAATATATGCTAACTTAACTGATATTTTTGTGTGCAAACTTTGAGATTATAGTTACATATAAAAACTTGGTGAAAGAGCTTTAATATATTCTTGTGTTTTACTAATCTTAACTCATATTGATGGAGTCCAACAAACTTGGGGTGATTTGATTAATAAAAGAAAAAAGAAATCTATTTGATCTTGAAGAACTGTTGCAGTAAAATAACTCTAATGTGGCAAAATAATAACATACATATCAAAAAGAAAAATACATTTGCCCATTGATTGGCCTATTGTTGATATATAAATTATAGCTGACTCATTATTTAGGATCGTCCTTGGTGATTTGCAGTCCCCTCCCGAATTAAAAACCTACTTATCCAAGGTCATAGTATGGAATCTTCTATCCACTATTCCTCATAGATTAGCTATGTGAAACTTTCCTGTTGGGTCTCTTTGCCTCTGTTTTTTTTTTTAGTAAATTGACTTGCCTCTGTTCTTTTTGGTGATTTGGTCTGTAATATTTAAAAATATCGGAGTGTCATTTTACAGGAATATCCTCGCACGTTATTACCTATGAGGTTGGCGCCGTTCTGCCAGATTCAGTGACTCAAGCGCCTGCGTGTTGTTTCAACCAGGACAACCACAGCCTTGCCTAATCCTTTAAGTTTCGGCGCGGTCCTGATTTTGATACCTCGAACTGGTGTGCAACGCTAATATTTGCATATATCCAACTTTAATTTTGATAATTTATTATATTTAGATTTCATTCTTTATTAAATTAATTTTTTATTTTAAATAAAGTAAGATGTAAAATAAAAATTAATCTTTTTAGTCACTAATTTATTAAAAAATAATAGAACATAAACATTTAAAATAAATTCAAATGACTTAGATGAGATACATGCCGGATGCACATCCTTTCAAATATCCATTAAATCCTGACTCAACTTTGATCTAATCAGGTGGTGTAGATATGAAATTGGGGGAATTACAAATTATGATTAAAATAGGAAGAAAATGATAAATTTAAACCAACTGGATAATTAATTATGTTAAGAGGTTAAATATTTTCAAACAACATAAAAATGATATTACCAAAATGTCATAAAAGTTTCCCACCCGCTTCCCTATTAAGCACAGATGCAGAAATGGGTATCAGGTGCGACATGATACAATACATTTGATACAATAAATTTTAAAATTTTGTGATACGGGATACGAGAGATATATATATAATTTATATATATATATTCAAAAAAGTAATGTGCCAAAGATAAAAAAAATATGAAAAAATTGAGTTTTAAATAGAAATTTTAAAAATAATATAAAGAGATCTAAAATACAAAATTAAAAATTGAGTTTTTCATAAGATTTTTAGTCATTTTATAATTTTTGAAAAAAAAAACTAAGAATACATATATGATATATATTGTAAAGTATGATACGCATATCTTATCTGATACATATCGGATATGAGTATGTTTCTTTTTTGAAGTATTGGTGCAATGTAGCCCCTCTCCAATCATCAGTGTCAACTACTAATCAATTGCCACCAATAACTAGTTAATGGCTAGTCAATGGTTGCAGTGGTCGGTTGTTAGCTAATTGTTGCTGGCAGCACTTACAACATTTTTTCCAAAATTTGTAACTTCCTTAGTTTCAATTTGTAATTTAATTTTCAAATTTTTAATATGAATTGTTTTAGTGGTTTACAACTTCTTTTCAATAATTTGTAATTTAGTTACTTTCAATTTATAACTCAGTTTTTAAATTTGTATTATGAATTGTTCTACTAGTTTACAACTTATTTTTCAAAATTGGCAATTTGTTTACTCTGAATTTATAACTCAATTTTCAACATTTTACTATAAATTATTTTAATGGTTTGTAACTTCTTTTCTGAAATTTGAAACCTGAGTAATGGTTTACAATTTCTTTTTTTAAAATTTACAACTTACTTACTTTATATTTACAACTTGATTTTCAAAAATTTACTATGAATTGTTCTAATGGTTATAATTTCTTTTTCAAAATTTGCAATTCAGTTGCAAACCATTTGCTATTAGCAACCATTAATTAATTGTTGATCATTGTTAATTGATGGTCAATAAATGTTAACCAATCGCTAACATTTGTTGATCAACATTGACCGTAGCACCATTACTGCCATTGATTGATAGTCAGTGGCCATTAACCGGTTGCTACTATTGGTGCCAACAATGGGAGGAGGAGAGGCAATACTAAGGGCATTTTGATAATTTTATGTTTCAATTTATATGACTTAAAAGATTAATAGTTTCTTATCATAATTAATTATATTGTTGGTGACAATTTATAATTATGTTCCTATTTAAATCCCAATTTTTTATTCCTCCTATGAAATTCTTATATGTGTCTAGTTTTTCTCTATTGCATCTTCTCTTCACTTCTTTTTCCTTTGTAGTTTTGGATTGCTTAGATCAAATATTAATGTTACAGATAAATTTACTTTAAAAATTTAATAAAATATTAAATTTGAACCATTTAAATTTAATTAATTCAAAATTATGATGTGTCATGGAGAGAAATTTTAACTTCTAACAGCCCGTTTAATTTAAATATCAGGAGATTATAATGGAAATAAATGTAAAAAGAAGGGATTTAAATAAAATACGGGGTATTTGTTTGATAAAATATAAAAAAAATATAAAATAAATTTATTTTTTATATTTAATTAAATACAAATAAAATTAAAAAAACTAAAATGTCGTTGTGTTAGAAAAAATCCTTTCCCACCTCCTTTTCTTCTCGGCGTCACTATCGAGAACACTAGCGTTTCCATTGTCGGTGAACCATACTCATCACCAAAATAGAAAAAATCAATAAAATCAACCCAGATTTGGAAACCCAAGAAATCAAAACCCAAATGAGATAGCCAGTAGATCTGGAACCGGCAATGCGAGATCTAGTTTGTTTGCTAATTGAATGAAAATGAAAACTGCAGGTGTGGAACCCACGAAACGAAGGGGATGGTGGTGCCAATTAAACGACACGAGGTTTGTGACCTACAAAGTGAAGGTGATGATGGTGCTGATTAAACGATGCAAGATCTAAAACCCACGACACAAAGATAACAATGGCAGGGGAGGGTCATGGTGTGATGATGGGGAGAACTGTTGGTCTAGTGAGCGAATGGACCAAATCTAGTGATGGTCACCAGGCACCAAAGGTGGGGTTGACAAAGATGGAGAAGAAAATGGCAAAGGTAAGGAGGTCGTGAGAGTATCTAATTGATCTGGTGTAATTTTTAGTTTTTATAAGGGTAATATTATTTTTAACTCATATTTACAACATGTAATGTTTAATACATAGTTTTTGGAGAGATTTATTATTAACATTTAAAAAAATATTTGAGTTTATGAGTGTAATCTTATATCCCAGTAATATGGCCAGTAATATGGCGAATCAAATATATTTTAGATTAAAAATTTGTATACAATATACTTATTTAATCCTATTTACATTACATTACTCCTATAAATTTAAATCAAATAGACTATAAGATACTACATTTTAGATTAAAAATTTACATCTTTGTTTAAAGATGATTAAACTTAAATTGCATATTGTTTTTAAAAATTGAAATATGCACTGTACTTCCAAAAGCAATTATCTTTTTTCTCCTCAACTATTGAAATAATTTTTGAATAAAAAAATGCACACATTATGAATGTAATTCTCTCGATGTTTTCAATTAATCTTTAAAGGAGTTTTCTATGTAAATGCTTACAAATAAATTGTATTGTTAATAACTAATTTATAAATAGTGTTACTTATTATAAATTTTATATTAATATATTAATACATTTACCCAACTTTTCAAATATTTTTTCATCATTGGATCTTCATTGTTTTTACATATATTTTTTCTTAACACAATCCGTTTGATAGAAATGAAAGAAAAGGAATCTTATTTCATGATACAAAAACCAAGATATATAGTATTATAGGCCCGTTTGGTTTTCAGTTGGTTAAAAATGAGTTTTGATAGAATTGATTTTGTAACATAATTATGATAAAAATTAGTTTTGGATTAACGTGTTTATGTTTGGATGATTTATTTAAAAATTGTTTTGACAAAATTCATAATTTTTCTCTAAATTGAGTTTAAACTCTATCCTATGATTCATTTAATTTACTTGGACTAAAATTTAATTTGCATTTATTTAATTGAGAACATAGTATATCTGATATAATATTTTCTTACAGGTCATGATCTATAAAAATTAAAATTTTGAAGGGACATTTTGGTTAATAGATTGGATAAATTTTATGAAAATTTTATTTGCATAATTTTTCTATTTTTTCTCATTTTTATTGGTCTATTTTTATCTGATTTTAAAATAAATACAGATAAAAATAAAGAAGCAAAATGGAAAAGCAGCTATTGAACTACTTATTTGAAAACCACGTTCTGCACCAAAAATCATTCTCAAACGGGAAGTGAAAACTTTACCAAACACACTCAAATCTTCATCAACCTTTGTTTTGATTTCCAACCAAGATTTGAGAAGTGTTCCCAAACACACCCTCTCTATATATAGTGTTATCCAATGATTACCCAATTACAACTTTCTTCAATCTAAAAATATATGACATTTTATATCAAAATTATTTTTTATTTCATTTCATTAAATTGTAGTAACAAACAAGTCTTAATCCAGGTTTAAAACAAAAAAAAGCCTTAAAAACTACTTCTTTTGTTTCAAAATAATTATCTTTTTAAATTTTTTTTATTTTAAAACAACTGTTACTTAACAATTTTGAAGGGTACATTAATTATATTTAGATGAATTTATTTTTTAATAATAATAATAAATAATAAAAAAGTACTGCATAAGTAATAAGAATATTATAGTAATATATAATCAAATTTTATTAATTTTTAAATCATTTATTAGTTTTTTTATTCTATACATTACTCCAAAGTGATCCAGAGTATTGAAATTATTTTTATCCTCTTGCTGACTGGGTCCATTTCTAACACAAACAGAAAACGACACCAGAAAAGACCTGTGCGGGCCAAAACGAGTGTGCCGAGATTACAAGTCCGAGGTGGATGGACGCCCTTTTGAAGCCTCGCTTTCAGGGCTCATATACACCGAGCTATAATTCGGAGGCCGAGCTTAAGTACAACGAACCGAGTAATACATCGGTTATCGAACGATAAGGCCGAGTAATTGTATGGCCAAATGATCGTCCGACTGAACAATATCTCGGTCATATACGGGTTTCTCCACGAAAACTGTTTTACTTCAAAAACACCCGGCTAGAAGTAACAGTTATGAGATCATAACAGTTATGGAATCATAACTGCAGGGCGAAAAATCAGGGATCATACTAAAAGAGCGTGATACTCCATAATGGCAATTTATGAAATATCCCGATAAATTAGGGATTACAGGGAGAAGACGGTTTAATCTTAACGGTCAGGAGATTGTGAATAAAAGAAAAAAAGATAAGTGTAAACGGGAGGCACTGCATAGGTAAGGTGGAATAGTTTCTCGGTTTTTTGACGGAACATTTTGGCGCCCACCGTGGGGCCGAGAAAAACTATCCCACCACCACCAAGGATCATGGTGCGAACCAGGAGCAGTGCGGGTGCAGGAGAACGACGCTCTGAAGACAGGCCTTCTTTGGAGGACCACCCTATCATTCGGGCAATGCGTGAGGAGATGGAGGTATTAAGAAAGGAGAACGAGGAGATGCGTGAAAGGAACAGACAGTTGGAGCAAGAACGCTATCATGAAGGTACTTCTCTTCATCGAGGAGGGGAACGGGGGAATATCAACAGGGAAGCTCAACGGTCACATCATGAAGGAAGCCGACGGGAGGAAACACACCATTCAGAGACCAACATTGACAATTTGCGAGGGGACAAGCAGGCTGCCTGGAGACATCCGTTCGTTGATGGCATCATGGAGACACCATTGCCAAAAGGATGGAAGGGTTTAAACTTAGAAAGATATGACGGTACTACCGATCCTGATGAGCATGTGGATGCGTATGTTACGCAGGTGAATCTGTTCACAAATGAGGATGCAGTTTTATGTAGGGTTTTCCCTACGTCCTTGAAAGGAGCGGCTCTGAGTTGGTATACCCGGCTCCCATCACGATCTATTGATTGTTTTGAAACCTTAGTCAATAAATTCAGCGCGCAGTACGCTACCAGCCGACCTCACCAGCTTACCTCAACTGCGTTGGTAAACTTGCGACAGGAGAAGGATGAATCCCTAAGGAGTTTTATGGAGCGCTTCTCATCAGTCTCGGTAAAGATCCGGGATCTAAACCCTGAGGTAGCTATGCACACGATGCTGATGGCTCTCAAGCCGGGGCCGTTTGCCGACCACCTATGTCGAAAACCACCTTCCGACATGGATGAGCTTAGAAATCGTGTAGCTGGATATATACAAATGGAGGAGGTGTCGAAGTTTAGAAATAGGGTCAGGACTGATCTGGACAAGCGAACGGAATCAAGCAACCGTGGAAGTCTGAGGCCGACGTTAGAGAAGGGGAAGTTTAAAAGAGAAGGTATTAGTCGGGGACCGAAGTATGACTTCTACACTCCACTAAACACCAACCGTGCTCGAATTTTGGAAGAAGCCTGCAATACCGAATTGATACGGCTCCCAGCTCCCGGACACACCCCGGAGATGGCGGATCAGTCAAAGTATTGCAGGTACCATCGCAATTATGGTCACAGCACCGAGGGGTGCTGGACATTACGAGACAAGATTGAGGAACTGATCCAGGCCGGGCATCTCGGCAACTTTATACAGAGGGATCACGGAAGTCGACCCTCCTATAATGGGAGAGGTCGTGGTAGAGGTCAGATCTGAGCTCAAGAGGAACCTCGGTAACCGAACAAGGAAAGAGTGCAGCCAGACGACACTCGAAACAGGGAAGGAAACAGAATCAGAGGGGTTATCAATACTATAGCAGGAGGGTTTGCCGGAGGAGGAGCAACCAGCTCAACCAGGAGAAGACACTTGAGGGCCATTCGGGCAGTAAATGCGACGATGCACCGAGCGCCCCGGAGTTCTCCATCCATCACCTTTTCGGATGAGGATTTCGAAGGAGTTGATCCTAATCAGGACGACCCCATGGTGATTTCAGTGGAGGTGGCCAATTATGTCGTCAGAAAGACACTGATAGACCAAGGGAGCTCCGCGGATATATTGTATTATTCTACCTTCCAGAAGCTCGGGATACCTGAGGAAACGATCAAGCCTTATCACGATCCGTTGGTCGACTTTGCAGGAGAACAGGTTCATACCCGAGGATACGTAGAGCTATTGACCACCTTCCGTGGAGATCTCGGATCAAAAACCATTATGGTCAGGTACCTTATAATTGATGCAATAACTTCTTACAATATTTTGATAGGTCGACCTGCGTTAAATGAGCTCGGCGCCGTGGTTTCCACACTGCATCTTACAATGAAGTTTCCATCGGTGACCGGGGACATAGTCGCAATAAAGGCTGATCAAAAGGTTGCAAGACAATATTATGTGGATAGTCTGAAAGTCACCAGAGGAAGGGTGGTTGGCGGCAGTGAACATATGAAAAAGGATACAGCATCAGTAAACTTGGTGGAGCTTGATCCTCGACTTGATGCGCAGGACCAAAGGCCAAGGCCTATTGAAGAATTACAGAAATTTCAGCTCGCCGGTAAAGACCGGTGCACTAGCCTCGGAAGTAAACTCGGAGGTGAGATTAAAGAGCAGATAACAAAGATGTTGAAGGACAATGCTGATTTGTTCGCATGGACTTCTTCAGACATGCCGGGAATTGATCCAAATTTTTTATGCCACAAACTTGCGGTGTACCTTGAAGCTAAGCCGATAGAGCAAAGGAAAAGGCGGGTAGGCGAGGAAAGGCGGAAGGCAATGAGGGAAGAAACTGTAAAGTTAATTGATGCTGGGTTCATCCTAGAGATTGAGTATACAACGTGGTTGGCCAATGTGGTGCTCGTGAAGAAGGCAAATGGAAGGTGGAGAATGTGCACGGATTACACCGACCTAAACAAATCATGCCCGAAAGATACATACCCCCTCCCGAGCATAAATCGGCTTGTAGATGGAGCGTCAGGATGTGGCCTGCTTAGCTTTTTGGATGCCTACTCCGGGTATAATCAGATAAGGATGTACCCCCCCGACGAGGAGAAAACCACTTTCATGACTGAGAACGCTAATTATTGTTATCAGGTGATGCCGTTCGGACTGAAGAATGCTGGGGCTACTTACCAACGGTTGATGGATAAAATATTTCAGGATCAGATTGGGAGAAACCTAGAAGTGTATGTTGACGACATGGTAGTGAAGTCTGAAGACCCCTCTAAACATGCTGCCGACCTTCGGGAGGTGTTCGGAAGAATACGGAAGTACAACATGAGGTTAAATCCTGAGAAATGCGTATTCGGAGTAAATGGAGGGAAATTCTTAGGATTCATGTTAACACATAGGGAATTGAAGCCAATCCCGATAAATGCCGAGCTATTATTGACATGAGAAGCCCCCACAACATAAAAGAAGTGCAGAAACTGACAGGGCGACTAGCATCACTATCACGTTTTATACCAAGGTTAGCGGAGAAAGCTAGGCCGTTCTTCAAGTTGCTTAAGAAGGCCGTGCGGTACGAGTGGAATGAGGAATGCGAGCAGGCGTTTCAGAATTTCAAAGGCTTCTTTTCGGCACCACCGATTCTTAATCGGCCGACCCCCAACAAAGAATTGCTACTGTATATGTCAGTAACTGATCATGCAATAAGCTCGGTGATGGTACAAGAGATCGACAAGCAGCAGATACCGGTATATTTCATTAGCCGAATACTGCACGATGCAGAAACAAGGTATCAGACTATTGAAAAGTTAGCTTTGGCTCTGGTCACACCGGCGAGAAGGTTACGACCTTATTTTCAAAGTCACGAGGTTATTGTGAAAACCGACCACCCCGTAAAGCAGGTCCTGAGGAAACCCGAATTAGCTGGACGAATGATCTCGTGGTCAATCGAGTTGTCAAAATTCGGTATAAGATACGAGCCTAGAGGGCCAATTAAGGCGTAATGTCTGTCTGATTTCGTCGCTGAACTTACTCCATCCGTCGATTCCAAAGACAGGGCCCGATGGATACTTTACGTAGATAGCTCCTCCAACACTAAGGGGAGCGGAGCGGGAATCATTCTAGAAGGACCTGGTGGATTAATTTTGGAGCAGTCTCTCAAAATCGATTTCTCAGTCACGAACAACCAGGCCGAGTACGAAGCTCTCATTGCCGGTTTAAAACTAGCTAAAGAAGTGGGAGCGAGATAAGTTAGGTGTCGGAGTGACTCACAGTTGGTTTCTGAACAAGTCTCGGGAGCTTACCAGGCTAAAGATCCACAACTGGCAAGGTATTTGGACAAGGTAAAATGATTGGCTGAATGCTTTTAAGAATTTGCGATTGAGCACATTCCTAGAGAAGAGAACTCTCGAGCTGACCTGTTATCCAGATTGGCTAATGTTAAGAAGCTCGGGCAACATGAGACGATCATCAGGGAAACAATACATCAGCCCAGTGTCGATCTTGATGAGGTTATGGTCGGAGACAGCCCGGATCGGGATTGGATGACCCCTATTTGGAACTATCTGGCCGAAGGGACCTTACCCAGCAACCAGAATGAAGCAAGAAGGTTGAAGATGAAGTCTTCCCATTACATAATAATGGGAGGAGATTTATACAGGCGAGGATTCTCAACTCCCCTTTTAAAATGCCTCACTGCTGAACAGGCGAAGTATGTTATGAGCGAAATCCATGAAGGAGTGTGTGGGATGCATACTGGTGGAAGATCTATGGTAGCAAGAGTAATCCGGGCCGGTTATTATTGGCCCACTATGCAAGCTGATTGTACCGAGTATAGCAAGAAGTGTAATGAGTGCCAAAGGTTTGGTAGTCTGCACCATGCACCGCCAGAAGAATTGCACACAATGACGTCTCCGTGGCCATTCATGGTCTGGGGAATGGATATTCTCGGACCTTTTCTGATGGGCAAAGGGCAAGTCAAGTTCTTACTAGTGGGCATAGACTACTTCACTAAATGGATTGAGGCGGAATCGTTAGCTAAGATCACGGCACAGCAAGTACGGAAATTCGTATGGAGGAATATTATCTGTCAGTATGGGATTCCTCACTCGGTGGTTACTGATAATGGAAGGCAGTTTATTGATGGAAACTTGAAACAATTCTATGAACAGCTCGGTATCAAGCATCGAGTGTCTTCGGTCGAGCATCCCCAAACTAATGGACAGGCAGAAGCGGCGAACAAGGTTATCCTCAGAGAACTCAAGAAGAGATTGGGAAGGGCAAAGGGAGCTTGGGCCGAGGAATTGCCGAGCATCCTCTGGGCCTATCGTTGCACGCCTCAGTCAAGCACTAAAGAAACTCCTTTTAGGTTGACTTTTGGAGCAGACGCAATGATCCCGGTGGAAGTGGGAGAGCCGTCCTTTAGGTGAATACTTCCCAACCAACATATGAACCAGGAAAACATGGAAGTTGAACTAGATCTATCCGAAGAGGTCAGGGAAAACGCACGTATACAGGAAGAAGCTTGTAAGCAAAGAGCGGCTCGGCATTATAATTCTAGGCTTTAGCCAAGAAGTTTTGTTAGTGGAGACCTCGTTTGGAGAAAGCAGAGTGAAGCAAGGAAGAACATCGGCGAGGGAAAGCTAGCTACAAATAGGGAAGGACCTTACCGGGTTACTGAAGCGTTGGGCAACGGATCATATAGATTAGAAAAGCTGTCAGGAGAAGCAATCCCTAGGACATGGAATGCATCTCACCTCAAAAATTATTTTAGTTAGTTGATGTATGCAAGGAGGGCAAGGTACTCTTTTTCCTAACTCGGTCTTTTGTCCCAAAAGATTTGTTAAAAAGGGTTTTGGCCGAGAAGGTTTTGACGAGGCATGCCTACCTACTTCAATAAAGGAAATTCTTTGTCATGATTACATTCATCTATCTCGGTCAAGTATGAACCGAGCAATCGAATTAAATTTGGTCAAGTCTGAACCAAAAATTTGTTAAAAATTCGGTCAAGTATGAACCGAGCATTCGAATAAAATTTGGTCAAGTTTGAACCGAGCATTCTTTGTCATGATTACATTCATCTATCTCGGTCAAGTATGAACCGAGCACTCGAATTAAATTTGGTCAAGTCTGAACCAAAAATTTGTTAAAAATTCGGTCAAGTATGAACCGAGCATTCGAATAAAATTTGGTCAAGTTTGAACCAAATTTTTGTTAAAGATTCGGTCAAGTGTGAATCGGGGAATTGAAACTTGGTCAAGTATGAACCAAGGTTTCTATCATAAACTCGGCCAAAAATGAACCGAGAGGCTAAATTAAATCTTAGTCGAGAACGAACTGCGGGATTATGTTAAACTTTGTCAAAAATTTGAACGCGGTCAGGTCGTCAAGAACCGACAAAAGATTGTTATCATAGATTAGAAATAAGTCTGAACAATACATCAAAGTAAAGAAAAGAAATAGACAGTCAAGGAGATGGGCAGTCCGAAGCTGTAGGAACATTTCCTTTTTTGTATCCTACAATTCTTCCTCATCCACAAGCATACCATCTTTGACGTCTTTATTTACATCAAATGCCGAGAGCTCAATTTTTGGCAGGAAAAGATGCACCTGACGAAGTGCTTTATGGAAGCCCTCTACGTGCTCCTTCATTATTTGTTGCACGGCTTCCTGAACGTTAGCCTCAAGCTCGGCCTGTTTTTTCTTCGCTTGTTCCAAATCCTTCTGCAAATTAGCAACAAGGGCCGAGGATTCGGCTTCAACGCTCTTTGCCCAAGCAACCTCAGTAGTCAGGGCATCCTGCTCCTTTTCGACCACTTGCACTTTCATCTCGGCAGCAGCGAGGGACCCTTTCAGTTCTTCCACCTGCCGAAGAAGAGCTGCTTGAGACTTTGAAGCTTCGGCAAGCTCCGAGGAAGCCTTATCCTTCGTGTTGGTTACTTCCAGAAGCTCGGCCTTAGCAGCTTTCAGACGGCGGTCGCTTTCCTCAAACTCCTCCACACAAAACGAGGCCATGTTCGCAGCGCACAGGAACATAGCCGACATGGATTCCAAAACAGCCTTGGGACCCAATCGCTACAAGGTCTCTTTGTCACCGATTTCCTGAACGCTACTCTTGAAAAGCTTGGCAATGTTTTGATCAATGCCTGAAGGCGAGCGTCTAACAGGAGAAGGCAGGGGAGATTGGTGAGCTGAAGATACAAGCTCCTCGTCAGTGGTCAGAAGTCGAGCACGTTTGCTCGGGGGGCTTCGTGAAGAGGAAGGAATCTCAACAACCTCAGCTGTTGCTATCACTTCGGCACGACCTCTCTCTTCTTTATCAAGGTGAGCCTGCAACTTCTCGGCACTTGGTCCTGCTGATGGGGCCATGTTTTTTATTGAACGCCAGTTGAACTTCCCCATCACCATTGCAAAATAGAAAACATATATTAGAAGCTGAAACAAGTATGGTAGCACAAGATAAAAGAAAATCAGCACTCACGTTTAAAATCTTTATTAGGGGTTGAAGATTAAGGGAGCCTAAGTAGGATTTTGCAGTTTAGAGGACGAGGTAATTTATTTAACTGGTCGACATCCGCCTTTTCGGATGCCGACATATCCTCGTAACACCAGGACTGGAACTTAATGGGAGTCCGAGTCCAATAAAGAGGAAACCTGGGCCGCCCCTCCTCATCGAAGAACATGTCTGAGTATCCCTCGGCTGGGCGCATTTTAAAGAAACTTCCTTTGAAGTCTTTATATGATGAGGTATAAGGACCGATTATCCCCTTCTTATTCATACCACTAAAGGAAATCCAGCTGATCTTATTTCCAAATCGGATTTGATAGTAGTAGAGAAATTTTGGGGCGGTCGGTGTCATATTCAATTTTCTGCATAGGACCTCGAAAGCTTTTAGAAACGCCCAACTATTGGGATGAAGTTGAGTCGGAGCGATGTTCAGCGCCCTTAAAACAGCACACTCGAACTCCGAGAAAGGAAGACCAACTCCCAATGATTCAAATAATGTCCTATACATATATGTAAAATGCGTTTGTAATGGCAACGCAGATAAGAACACGTGCTCATCTTCAGCACACGGCTCGGTAATCACGGCCTCTTCTGTTTGTGTGCTAGCCAGAGAAATCGACTTCCTCAGCTCCACAATGGATTCGGCAGTCCGAAATTTAGAATGGTAGGATCCAACTTCTCCTTTTACCCAATAATATCCCGGAAGTCGAATGTCAGGAACTGGGTCTCTCTGAACTCTGGAAGTGACTTTTCGGGGGTTTTGTACGGCCATCTGCACAGCAGTAGCCGAAGATGAAGCCTCCCTTTCGGTCGGAAAGTCAGCCAGACGAAAATTCAACTCTGTGCTAGGGAAGGAAGAGTTCGACGGTGAAGGTTCTTCTCCGATGCCCAGAACTTCCCTCTCAATCAGGATTCGATGAGAGGACGACCCAGCCGATGCCTCGGATCCTCGGTTTGAACTCATGGTGGGTGGGAAAGGTATAGAATAGTGTGAAGTACTTGAGAAAAGGGGAAAACACAGAAGAGGGCGTACCTGGAAAAATGACGGAAGGGGCAAGGAAAAGGAGGCTAAAGACGACGAAGAGATTCAGAGAAAATGAAAAGTAGAGGTAGGTTGAAATAAAAGGATGAGCACCCAAGTCCAATATGTATACTCCTCCTCGAAAACGAGCAAAATAATCATGACTTTGGGGGAGCCAATCGTCACCATTGGGGAGCGTGATTTGGCTGACGAAAAGGCGCAGCATTAAATAACGATGCACGTAGCTGTACGTGTAAGCACATTACCGTTTCAGAAACCAAAACGTCAAAGAGCCTCTGGGAAGGTTCTGGAATCCCTAAGGAACTGGAGCGATTTAAATTCAAAAAACTAGTTTTTAGTCGACCACACGATTCAGAACCCTCTCGTCCAGATTGGACTCGAGGCTCGGGGGGCTAGTGTGCGGGCCAAAACGAGTGTGCCGAGATTACAAGTCCGAGGTGGATGGACGCCCTTTTGAAGCCTCGCTTTCTGGGCTCATATACACTGAGCTATAATTCGGAGGCCGAGCTTAAGCGCAACGAACCGAGTAATACATCGGTTATCGAACAATAAGGCCGAGTAATTGTATGGCCAAATGATCGTCCGACTGAACAATATCTCGGTCATATACGAGTTTTTCCACGAAAACTGTTTTACTTCAAAAACACCCGGCTAGGAGTAACAGTTATGAGATCATAACAGTTACGGAATCATAACTGCAGGGCGAAAAATCAGGAATCATACTAAAAGAGCATGATACTCCATAATGGCAATTTATGAAATATCCCGATAAATTAGGGATTACAGGGAGAAGACGGTTTAATCTTAACGGTCAGGAGATGGTGAATAAAAGGAAAAAAGATAAGTGTAAATGGGAGGCACTGCATAGGTAAGGTGGAATAGTTTCTCAGTTTTTTGACGGAACAAGACCCATGACGCACGAACCTATATTCAATGAGCCATTACAATCGAGGGAACCACGGAACGAGGAAAGAAGAAAATAAAGTAGTAGTATAAATAACGAGTTGCACTGTGAAAGAGATGTCGTCAAAGAAATCAAGGCTATGATGGGAAGAGATTGGCAGATTGAAATTCGAAAGATATCGAGAAACCAGAATGTGGAGGCAGATTTTCTGGCCAAGAAGGCTCTGGCCGCTGCGACAGGGCTACACCGAGTGTCACCGAAGGAATTCAGGGAGCTGAGTCCCAGAGAAGCCTTTACCTGACATGACCGTTGGAGGCTCGGGTGGTGTTGTTTTTTTTTGTCATTTTGTTTTGTTTAGTTTTTTGTGGTTGTTTTGATCATTTGGTGTTCCGACTTGTTAAAAAAAAAGTTGTATAAATAACGAGTGGGTATTATTTATGGGACTGCTTATTTTTTTATTTTACTTACTTAATTAATTTTTTTAATTTTGTTTGATTAAAAAAAATTACATCCCCATATGATACGTGTATGGATTGAGGTTATAAATACCTGATAAATATTTACAATCAAAATTTGAATAAATACAGACGTGTGCAATACAGCGGATGTGGATCTACAAATATAAAATAAGAATAAAATGCTTATAGTATCATATAGTGTATCTAACTAAAATTTGCGCCATGCAATGCATGGAGAGTTCCCAATGTTTATGAAATCAGGTTATATAGATGTAAAAATATGCAAAAAATATGAATATTAATTATATTTCATGAATTGGTATATTTTACAATATTAAATGTGATAATATGAAGATTGAAAGTTTTGTTTTCCACCTATTTATTAATTTTCCTTATATTTGGTTACGTAAGAAAAGAAACTAATGCAATAAAGGAATATATAAAAATAATGATTAACGTTTTTGATAAGACATTAAATAATGATTAACGTTCTTGATAAGACATTAGTTTACAAATCTACATTAAATATATAGTCTATTATTGATAGCATTCTATACGCCACACTTTTCATAATTCTTAAGTATGTTTCTATAATAGTTTGCCTTATATCCTATATGTCAATATATCATAACATACAAAATATAAAACTTTTTTAGAATTTTTAATTATAAAGTTATTCTAGATTTTAGAGAAAGAGTGATATAAAAATAAAAAATAAAAAGTGATCAAAGAAACCATATTTAATATTGGAAAAATAATATAAGAAGTGGTTACCTTCATACTTAAACCATTCTTAAAATTTTATTATGAATAAACCATTTCAATAACTATATTACATGGAGATGATAAAATATATCATAAAATATGAAATTGCCAAGAAAAAATTGCAAACAATGTGCCTCTATAACTAAAAGTAATCTCAGAGTAGTATAAAGATGCTCACATAATATGTTCTTATTTAGATGTTACTGTAAACCTAAATAATCAAATTATGATTTTTTTCACAATATATATATATATGATTTTCATTTTTATATTTATCTTATATAGATATCACTGTAGACCTAGACAATTAAATCGTGATTTTTTTATAAATACATATGATTCTCAAATCAAATCATATTTTTTTCACACACATATATATATATATATTTAATTTTAATTTTCATATTTATCATCATATCAAATTTAAAAATATATATATATAAGGAAATAAATATTTTTTTCATTGTCAATATGATGATGTAGAGATTTGAAATTGTGACATATCATATTTTCAACTCTACTTTATAAATCTTATATAATATGAACTTATATAGATCTCATTGTAGATCTAAATAATTAAATTATGATTTTTTTTTATAAATATATATATATATCTCTAAATTTCATTTTTTTCATTTCCATATTTACTTTGCATAGATCTCATTATAAATCTAAACAATCAAATAATGATTTTTTCACAAATATATATGATTCTCAAATCAAATCATATTTTTTTATAAATATATATTTAATTTTAATTTTTATAATTATTATCATATCAAATTATAAAAATAAAAGCATATGAAAAGAAATGAATATTATTTGAAATATGTGGGACATGATTTTTTATAATTAGTGAATGTTTCAAATCATCATACATTTTCAATCTCTATTTTATAATATATAATAAATTTGGACATATTTAGTTATCTGAAATTGGTATTTTACAACGATGAACTGATCTCATGCTCCATTTAAATGTACTGGGCCCATTTGGTATTATATAATTACTCAGAATTATGTATATAAGTTAAAAATTAATAAAAAACATAATAATTAATAAAATATAAATATATTTTGATAGAATATTTTTATTTATGAATATTTACACTACTCATTAACAATATTATTGTTAAGGATAAACTTATGAAAAGAGAATTGATATTATTTTAAAAATTATAAAGTGATAATTATTTTAAAATAAAAAGAAAAGTGTAAATTGTTTTAAAATAATAGATTATGTAATAACTTTAAATTTAAATTTAATTAATTAAAATAATTTTAATTAAGATTTTTTTAATTGAAGTATTTTAATTTTAACATTCGGGTCTTCTAGTTGTAATTTTTTTCCCAATCTTTTGATTGTAATTTGTTCCTGAAGAAACAGGACCGGGAAAAAAAAAGGAGATCCCAAATGCCGGAGTCATGGTCCTCGTCACTGCGTAGCTTCCCGTTCCATTTTTGATTCGATATTTTTCCCAGAAAGCTAAGGTCGTCGTGGCTTGGACACAGAGCCAAATCCTTCTCTCGCTTTCTCTCTCCCTCTCCTCTGGAGTGTTCCTGCTTTCGAAATTCAATAGCAGTTAGCAGGCGCTCCCATCTTTCTCAGGCACGCAAACGTATGGTTACACGTTTTAAAGCATTCTTCAGACTCACTCTGACATTGACATTCATTCCTACCCGTGGTTTTCCGGGGAACATCTGGGTTCTGCTTTGAGATCTGATCTTGGTTTTCTCGAAAACCAGAGTTTCTTCTTCTGATTTGATTCCTATTCATGCACTAATTGCACTCTGCTCTTATCAGAACATGGGTTTAGTGTTTACGAGGTTGTTTTCTTCCATCTTCGGTAACAAGGAAGCTAGAATCCTTGTTCTTGGCCTCGACAATGCTGGAAAAACCACAATTCTGTGTATGCATCCAAACTTCCAGCTTACGCTGATCCGATCTCTGTGTCAATTTCTCGGATATTAACTTTTTTGGTTATTGCTGCCCTACCTTTTCAGATCGGCTTCAAATGGGTGAAGTTGTCTCCACCATACCAAGTTGGTACTCTTTCTTGTTTTAACATTATGAAAATCTAACCATCTACATTTTCTGTTTAGTAGTTTGTTCTCATTGCTGATCTGCTAGAGCGTTTAGGAAATAGCTGGCTATATAATTTTGAGTTGTAACTTCTGTGATTTTGGTCTCTGTTGGATCTTTTAGGAAGTCATCTTGTAAAAGTCAAATCATTCTGTTGGGTATATCGTGTAATTGCATTGTATTCCTCATATTTCACGGTTCAAGATATCCGAAAAGTTTTGAATTCTTGTTATAACTCCATTTGCATGTGTGCTCTGCATACCGCTTACTTGAAGTATGGACAGCACTGACGTTGTTCATGCCTTTTGATATTTCCTTTATGGTTAACGACTGATTGCTTTAATTATTGGATGCAGCAATTGGGTTTAATGTTGAAACAGTGCAATATAACAACATTAAATTTCAAGTTTGGGATTTAGGTAAGAACTTTAGTAGCCAAGACCAAGTTCTGTGTTTTATTATATTCTGCTTGTCATCTAATTTCATTGCATTTGTTATACTCAACAGATTTAAAAATAAAATAGATGATCATATGTAATTGGTTGATAACGGAAAGTTATGGAAATTATCATTGCGTTGACATCTTTACATCATTCAACCAGTGATCCAACATTTAGTACATGTTCAGATGTGTATCTTAAACTTTAAATGAATGGTTAACAAAATAAATAACTTTTATGGTTGTCTAGCTCCTAAATTGGTGTCTCAATGAAATCTCCTGGGATTTCCATACCTAACAGACTATATGACATCTGTATGACATTTCTCTGTATATGCTTAATTCAAGCAAGCACACATGGACCGATGTTCTAGACTAAACCTCTTCTGCTTTAAATCATAACTAACATGTTTAGCACCCAATACAGTGGGAAGATGACATAATTTTGTTCTCTTTCTATGATGCACACATACATAAATTCATAAACATATGCACATGCACTCATATGTACTGGCACCTGTGAATGTTAAAGCAACCAGATTGCTGCTTTATTATCCCAAAAGTAACTTTAAGATTTTCTTACATTCTATGAATTGAAGGAAATAAAAAACTTATCGGAAAGACTATTTTGGGATTTTACTTTCATTAGTTATAGTTTATTGTTCCCAACCTGTGAACTTGTAATTGTTTGAGATTCAACATGTTTTAATCAAATAGAAGTTATTTCAATTTCTTATTCTGATAGTATATCTTTGTTGAAACAGGTGGGCAAACAAGTATCAGGTAACAACATGGTTTTATATTTGTTTCAATGTACTGATTTAAGATTTGTTTTTCTTTTCATATCCCTGCCTCTTAATTGTTTTCCTTTTTTGTCTCCTCCCTTTTATGAGATAATAGTTTGTAAACTTTGAGATTTGTTACCACCCCATACTGATGTGCTCTTTTTTTCTTTCTTATTTTATGTACTATGATCATGCCCAACAGGCAGGTTGTTGTTCATTAGCATGTGAAATTATTTCAGAGGATTCTATGATTTATTCACATTCATTACCATGATATGATACAATACACTGTACAATTTCTTTGATTGAGTCAAAAAACAGGAGTAGCTGTCTGGTCGGTTGAAATCATTGGTCAATGCAAGAAGTCAACAATTTTAGGAAGAATTAGGTTTTTGCATAACATCATGAAACATATAAAAGCCTTAGGCCTATTATATGTTCTTACCAAGTCGTAACATTAAAAAAATGTGTGACACATCAATCTATTATGTGGTTGGTTCCAGCATTGTCATTACTACGGTAAATGAATTTTATGTGGTCAAATGATGATGCAATTATTTGATTACTGAACTGAGGCTGATTCTTCTGTAATAAGTTAGATGAATCCTTATGCAACTAATAAACATTTATGCTTCCTGCAACGTAAATATCTAAATGAATGAAAAATAGATGAAGAATAGCAATTCAAGATGAAAAGTCATGGTAGGCTATTGTCACTATTTTAAATTTAATAATACCAAGGTAAATTACATCAATTTCCCTAAGCTTTGTAAAAGTTGTACTTTCACCTTATATTTTCAAATATTACGCTAATTTCTGTTACTATGAGTTTTCCTAATATGCTGATATCCTTTCTAAATATGGTGAAACGTTTTAATTTTGCTTTTTGATATCAGAGAAAATGTGCACCTAGTGTCAAGATTGTTGAGGTGGGGACTGCTGCCATGGCTAGAGAGATACACTGAACCAACCACCATCTTCAAGGCCCTTGGACATAGTTTTAATGAAAGGGGACCAATTTATTATTATTTTTTTAAACTAAGTAAACCTTTCGGGGATGTAATCTAGAGTTTTTTGGACGTTTTGGAAGAGGTATAAGGTCTAATAGTAATCTTGTAACATAGGGCAGATTAAGATACTAAAACTATAGGGATGTAGGTAAAAATTTCTGGGCTGGGTGAATGTAATTTACTTTTAAGATTATATATATGAACAAGAACTAGGAAGATACTTTGATTTTACCACCCAATGCCATACAGTTGTGATTTCATTGAACTTGTGGACATACTCGTTGAAATCACAATAGCAGAAAATTGTGGAAAGAGCCTACAATTAAGACTGAACACCATCTTGTAATGCTCTATGGATTTAAATTAGGTTCTGAATTGTTTAACAAGATATTAGAGACAATTTGTCTTTTGTGCAATTATATGTTGTCTCTCGTACTTCGGCCCTTGATTGTTGAAAATGAATTTTCTGTTGGTTTTATGAGCTCAACAATTTATTTTGTTTTCATTGCATAGGCCTTATTGGAGGTGCTACTTTCCAAATACTCAAGCAATAATCTATGTCGTTGATTCAAGTGACACTGACAGACTGGTGATAGCTAGAGAAGAATTTCATGCAATTTTGGAGGTATGCTATTCCTGGTTTATGTACTTGTGGTATATTTATATGATGTCAACTCTCATCTTTCTAACTTCTTATGATCATTTAGTGTTAGCAGGTATAAGAATTAAGGTACTCATAGTGCACCAAAGTAGGTGTCTTTGTGTGTTTATAGTATTAATATTGAAGACACTCTGAAATTTCTTTTTTTATTATAAAATCTAAGCTCAATATGGAGATAGTAGGCCATGGAAAATCAGCCTATCAACTTTACCATAAAGGTAGATAAACAGGTAATGTAAAGTCTCAGGGATTGGGTGGAATGAACGTTTGAGTTGCACAGCTAGTAGTTTGAAATATTTGGTGTGGTGCTTGAGGAAAGAGATTTTTCTTCTAGAGAGCATGCTTTTAAGGGTGGGTAACCGCCACCTTCTGGAGTCCTACCATTTGATATCAAAGTTGGTCAGTCGACAACACTTGTTATAAGGCCACCTAAGGAGACTTTTGATTAGCAAGAAGGCAGAGTGAAGTGTCAAGCTCAGACATCAGCTCTTTAGTGGTGGTGCTATGATACTGATTAGGCAGTTAGTATTGGATATCTAAGTATCACATTGAGTAATATGAAACTATGAGGTGTTTGGTGTGGTACTTGATGAGAGTGGTTCATCCTTCTTGACACCATGTTTAAGGGTGGTTTCCCATGCCTAAATCTCTCTACTCTTTGGTAATGGGATAATTTCAAATTGAGTTTTCTTCCCATTGGTTATCATTGTTCATTAGTCTCCTCTTTTTGTTTTGATTTCCAGTTTGCTGGCTTGCCATGTATTGTCCAACATATTTACTTGGTTTAACCAACCTTGTTGCAATAGTCACACCATGCTTTTCCACCCTTATGTTTGAAACAAGAGCAATAATGCGTCTAATGACCAAAGGAGAAGCTTAAGTCACTGGTTGAGTATTTGAACTTGCATCAGTCAGTTGTAACCTGCTCTCTTCGCATTTGACCTTATAAAGCACTTCTCTAAGAAAGGGAAGGGGTTTGGTTGACATAATTCTTCCTCAAACAACTTTCGGTGGTGGGTGGCATCTGCACTACGAGTCATTCATAGATCACATTCAAGTTCAATTACTTCACTAGACTTGTATTAGTTAGTAACATCCAAACTGCCCTGTTTCAACTCAGGAAGAGTCCCTTTGATGTGAAATAAACATGTGTTCTTCATCGAAGAAAAAAAGTCCTTTACAGAATTTGAAATTTCCTTTGTGATCTTGCAGAGGGCAAAAAAGTTTTGCCTATCTCAGTGGGCATAGAATTCACCAACCATGACATGGTCATATTATTTTCGGCAAACCATACCATGTATTATGAATATGTGGCAGCAGGTGGAGGAGCCTCTCCAGCGACATACTCTTTCTACACTCAGCCACAGATGAACATCAAGGCACATTGTGATCAGGTTATAATTGTGACCATTCAACCAGTGCCCAGGAATCATCAGGGGTAATTTTCAGTGCCCATAGAAGAAGATGACATGGTTTTTATGGTATTTGGCTGAGAGATAGCTGAAGACTCCGTGGATTGGGGGTGAAGGCTCTTATGGAGCCAAAAGTCATCACAATGATTGTTACATGCCCATTTCACTTGGAAATTTCTTGTTTTATTCCAAAACAGAAGTAGCAATATAAAGATGAAGTAAGCCAACAAACCTTAGCTAATCAATCCTCAACATAAAAATAATAATAAGCATACAACATAATGCCTGATAAAACAGGGATAGAAAGGGGAAACAAAATATTTGACTTCAGACCACAATAAACAACCAGGGTTCTGCCAAGAATCATGTCTCGAACTCATTGACAGCGTGTATCCTATTGATTTCCCAAGAATCATGGGATTCCAACAAGTGTAAATAGAGTCTAATAAGTATAAATAGAGGTTGTGGGTGTGTTTGTGCAATGTGTGTGTGCCTGACTTTCATGAATGATACTAGAAGAAATGGTGGGCATTCAAGTAATTTTTCTAAACATTTTTATTAAAATTTTACCATATTTTAACATATATTCTCTCTCCCAGTCTCACATAGGTTCTTTCTTTTCCTTGCTTCTGCCCTCTTTCTACCCCTATAAAAATTGCCATAACCAATTTCTTAATTTCTTTTTCCCCCTTGAAGTTTTTAATACATGCTTTTTTCCCCCTCTCTATTCTATGTAGGTGGAAGAAAATAGTGAGTGAGAAAACAGGGCCAATGCACAAACTCAAGAATGGGACTGTTTTTTTTTTTTGTAGTTAGGAGCTCTCTGTAGAAAATGATGTGGAATTGTATGGTTGAGTCTATTACTGGCTAGGGCTTGAAGATATTATTAATGGATTCGTGTGCTTGATGCTACCAACGTTGTTTACCCTAATTTGAAATATATGATTACTGTTAGTCATTTAAGCATTTAAATTTGAAGTGTTGGAGAGATTACTTATAAAGATATAAGGAGAGTATTATGTGATATGATATGTTTAGGAGAGAGAGAGAGGGAGAAGAAGAAGAAATTGAGAGTGGAAGAATTTGTAAAAGGAAGGTTTATCAAAATATGCTATTTTTTCTAATAAAAGAATGTTTAGGAGTTATCTTAATAAAATTACTTAAATGCCTAAAATTTGTTACTGTTTTATATGGAAAAATGAGGGTATTTGGGTCTAACTGAAAATTTGGAGATTGCTACCTGTCATTACATTAGTGAGGTTAGCAATTCCTAGACATATATATTATCTTAACAATTAGAATAAGAAATTTCAAGCACTAATATTAACTTTTTTTAAAACAACTTCTGCATTATACATCTAAGCTTGTAGGAAGTGTAAAATTGCTAACATTATAGGCTTATAGCGGTATTTCCCCTTGTAATAAGTACTACTATCTTGCTCATCACTTTTATTTATTCTACTTATCATTAGCAGCTATAATGAAGGAGTGTCACTTTATGTTGAAAGACTATCAAATAAACAACAGTACTGCTTATTTTAGCTTGGCAATATTGAGTGCTAAAGTGCTTAATTTGTGTAACTGAGAAATGCAATACCAGTGCACAATGACACTAACCCCACTGGTCAATTTCATCTTTAAGTTAATGTAAATTCATATATTTGTTGTGGCAAAAAAAAAAACAAATCATATATTTGTTTTAGTGGATACTCTGTCTGTGAACATAATAGTGGATTATAATGTCTATCTTGGAATAGATTTAATTCTTTCCTGGTATCCTTTCCCGCTGGTCTACGTGAATGGTTAGGTTGCTTATGGTTGCAATTTACAGGCTTATAAAAGTATGCAATAATAATAATAATAATAACAACTTGTTACTTTCTTTGATCCTTTTTCTCAGGAGGAAGAACTAAAAGGTGCAGTTGTTCTCATTTTTGCAAACAAACAGGTCTGAACTTGATCTTGGCTTGTACAATTTTGCTATCCAAGGAACAAAAGTAGAGAACATCTAAATAAATTAGGAAGCTGAAAATATTGGTGAAAGACTTTGCTTTGTGAAAAATAAACTTTTCAATATATTAAATTCTTATATTTTCTTTTCTAATTTTCTCTTCCTGTACAGGACCTCCCCGGTGCCCTTGATGATGCTGCAGTGACTGAGGCTTTAGAATTACACAAGATCAAAAACCGCCAATGGGCTATTTTTAAAGCTTCTGCCATAAAAGGTGAAGGACTTTTTGAGGGCCTGGAGTGGTAAGTTAAATAAGCTTCAGTAATAATATATCGATTTTGAATCTTTTGTTTTGGCCAACAATAATCTGTAACTTAAGTAACAATAACCTGTTTTGGATCTGTAACTTACAATTTTATAGAATATAGCCTATCAGTCTACGAGTCCTTCTAAGAGCTGAATATGGAAGTGGGACGGAATAGATGCTGGGTGATATGTATTATACCACGTCACTGAAAGTATTGCAGATGACAGGTTGAAGGAGTATTCAAATTATAAATTGCTAATTGATTAAACTAATGATTTATGGATGACTGATATATTGCAGTGACACAAAATGGGAGGGCAAGTTTACCTTGTTTAGTAAATATCTTAGTGATTACAAATAGCATATCAATTGAGAGTAGTCTGTCTTAAGTGAGAGATGAGAGGAGTAACTAAGTACCATTAGATCACAAATTAATAGTTGATATAAATTAAAAAATGTCATAAATGTGACAAAATATTGTTTGGTTTTAATATTTATCATAAACATTAATTTGTAATCTAGTAATGAGTAGTTAGCCCTCCCACCTATCACCTAAGATCACTCTTCTGAGTTGAATTGCCTAGAAGGATTACCTATACTAAGCAAATATAGTTTACTAGATGCTCCTTCATGCTTTTGTTATTTGAAATTTGTGCTTATGCAATGGGATTATTTGCATCATTGGTATATGAATTTTAAATTGTACATAACACTTTTTTACTATGGATGGAAATAAAAATATTGAATTTCACTTAAATTAACTACAAGAGTCCACATGAAGATTTTATGGCGTCTTACATATACATTTCTATTCCAAGTCGATGCAATAAACCTTACTTCAAAGATTGTCGTAGCAATAAAGCAGTCTATTGCAATTATTGAAGATTTCCATTCTGGTCGATGAACTGACTGCAGCTAGAGTAATTCTAGCGGATAGAACATTGCAACGCCTTTGTTGCTTCTTTTCTTTTCTGGTTGCACTTTTTGGCTGTTGTCTTGGGCAGTCTTAATGTATGAGCTTGTTGTGTACGTAGGTTGAGTACTATACTCAAATCTGGAGGTGGCTAAGCTTCAAAGACTTGGATGGGACTTGGACTTGAGAATTAAAAGGATGGTTGACATGTACTCGGTATGACTTTCACTTGAATATTTATCGTGATCGATATCTTGACAATACGATTTTTATTCATTACTCTTATACATGTATTTTATTCTCTTTCCTTTATTGTTTACTTGTAGTATAGATTTGGACATTGGTCGGTCGTTTGTGTTTTTGGTTTCTTGACAAAAATTTTCTGAAATGCGTAATCGAGCCTTATGTTGTGATCATGCGTCAAAGGGTTACTTCTTTACAGTTCGGCACTATCACCACTGAAGAACCAAAGCTCATTTCTTCATTTTCACCCAAGATAAGTAAGAAAGAAAATTCATTTCATTTCCACCCAAAATAAGTAAGGAAGAAAATTCATTTCATCTTGCTTTTCTTCATTAAATCTGGTTCTCCGCAGAACGGCATGCTGTACGGTATATGCTTTTGCCATATCATGCCCAAGATAAATAAGCCGTACAAAATTGTATTTTCAACCCAATCTTTGGTTAGGAAAAAACTCGAAGGTAAACTTGGTGTCTAGCTGTTAATATACAAAGTCAATGAGCATAAATAAAGAGGTAATACTCTTCCCGGTTACCATGTCGCGTATACTTGAATTGAGTTCATCAAACTCTGTTTCATGTTAACTACCGCTAGATGATTACTATTTATTCTAGGAGACGGAATCTGTTTAACTAGGTGGGTTTTCGGTTTATAATTTGTGAACAATATAATATAATATAATATTTGTACGGCGTGATTTATTATAGATTCCAATTATCAAATGAGCTATATATAAACTAGATCAGTACAATATTTAATATTTTTAAAATTTATGTTTTATCATATATCTATTATACAGAAAAATATATCATTTTTATTTACTCATTTGACGGGCTCTTCACCAATTTAACAATATAAACACTTTTTTAAATTCAATTGGTGTAATTAAATGAGTCTGATGCAACACTCAAATGTTTTAAATAGTGAAGAGTGGAGTTTAATTTTAGTAAAACGAAAATTCAAATGGTTAAGCCAATAAAGAGTGCATAGATTGATCCAATTTAGCTGCATTAGCCGGAACGGTTTCGGTTTAATTTTTGTAGGTAATCTTTCGTTGATGGACAATTAACAACTGTAATGCACTTGTCTGAGTCAAAGCGGTTTACATATTTTACCTAATATCTAAAAAATTGTTTTTGGTGAACATCTAATCTAAAATATATCAACACTCTTTTGGTCCAAAAACAATAAAAATCAACAGTCCACTGTCCACCCCATGTCTTCTTTTTGACCAAACCATCTATCCAATGTCTAAAATTTATCATTGTTTCTAAAGCCCAGACTGTACCATTCATTACATGGGCCAACAATTTCTTGGTACATTTTGGGCTTGGCGCTCTTCTCTTGTATAGAAAAAACTCCTTTTAAAATTTTTAAAAGCTGCATATAGAGGTTTACCAAAAAAAAAAAGGAGCTACATATATCTTCTAAACTAATAAATTTATGCATTTGAAAAAAGAAGAGAAACAGAAAGAAAAGAGAAAATAGGAAAAAATAAAAAAATATTGATATTTTCATGCTTTTTGTGTCACTCACTTTTTTATTTTAGAGCTATTTTAATTTTTAAAGATTCAAATGCTTTTTTTTTTTGTGTGAGAAATTCTGTTTTTTCAAGAGCTAATAAATTCTTCTTTATTAGTTAGTGGAGCCCGATTTCGTGTACTCTAGAATGGCCCTGCTGACTAGGAAAGCTGATCCAGTTTCGAGATTTACATTAATAAAATATTATTTCATCAGGATTTCTGCTTTTTTTTTTCCTTCTATCTTCACCTTTTGCATGAATATAATGCTTCTTCGGCCGAATAAGAAAAATGGTGACATAGCCAAATTTGTAGCCTGCACTAAATTGAATAGAAAAGAGTGATTACATAAAAAAGATCCCATTTTTATTGCAGTTCGAGATGACTGAATTGTTTATTAATATAGTTTGAGGTGGAAATTTAGACCAATCTGTTACACTATCACTTGTTAATACATATTGGAGGATTAGTATGATTTACCTTATCCAGAGAACTTCTATTAATCAAGGTGTCAATAGCAAAAAAACATCTGATGGGATCAAAGTAAGTGACCATTTGGATTATCTTTTTATAAAAAGTAAGTTATAATAATCATAATTTACAAAAATAAAATTTTGATAAAAATAAATAAATTTATTATAAACAAGTTTGGATAAAAAATAATAATAATTAAAAAACATAATTTTATTTACTAAAACGTAAACCAAACCGGCCTTAAGTTCATTTTCACACTAGCAAGCTATCCACAAGATTTCTTTGCCAATTTTTTTTAACTTCAACATAAGAAACGCGCTCAATCATTATTTCTTCCTCTTTTTCTTGGTTAAAAATTAAAGATTAGTAGGGTGAGGAGGCACTTCCAATCCTATAGGTCAAAGTGCCTAGTCATTATTTTATTTTATCTAAAATGTGAATTAAGCTATGTATAGTTAGGATTCTACTGAAATGTTTTCAAACTGCACAAACACCCCCCTAAGAGGTTGAGGGAAACTGGTTGATGATGACATGATTTGTGATAATTGGAGGTCCCTAATTAATTGTGTTTTGCGTTTGTTAACCACAAATTGGTGCGTAAACATGTATTATTCATACATGTAACCTCTTTCTTCAGAAGAAAAATAATATTTAAACTTCTAGCATTTGTTTCTCTCATACTTAAAACGATTTTTTTATGCTGATTAATTAATAAGTGGGCATAAAAAATTAGAATATGTACTAAATAGTTAAATAAGTCATGATAAGACTAAACCAATCATTTACCAAGTACCAACCTAAATTCAGTCCAAATCAATAAACTATTTGTCCCTTGTTTATTTATCCCAATGAAATAAATGAGAAGCAAGTTTCGGTATCATGTTTGTTGTTTTATTTTAGTATCATTTGTAGAAACGGCAAATTTAATCGAAATGCTCAACATGCATGAGAGGCTTTTAGTATTGAAAACATATATTGATTTTGGCAAATTAAGAGATATAAAATAAATTTTGTTTATATATTACTGGTTCACTATATCTATTAATCTGGATTCAATCTATCTAAGATTCATATCATATCTTTTAACATAGAAGCAAGTTAATTTAGTTTAGACAACGCGGAAAAGGGAAAGACTGAAAAGAGCTCGTGATCCACTTGTCTATCTTTTCGTACGTGTGTGTGTGAGATAATATCATATGCTTTGTTTATTCATATAACAATCGGCCACATCAACAACAATAACCTTATTCCATTATGTGGGGTTGACTATATGGAACATATGACGCTAATGTGCTTTATCAAATATTATCTTCTCAGATAAATTATTTCTCAAAAGATAATTCCTTATAACTTCTCTTAGTGTCATTTTTAATCTTCATCTACGCCTTTTAATAGGGCTCCAAGCCATTTGATCAACTCTCCTTACTGGCTCCTCTTGCCCTCTTCTTTGTACATGCTCAAACCACCTTAAACGATTTTCCACCAATTTCTCCTTGATAGGTGCTACTCTAACTTTTCTTCGTATACAGTCATTTCATATCTTATCCAATTTTGTGTGACCATATATCCATCTCAACATTCTCATTTCTCCTACTCCCATCTTATGCTCTTATTATTCTTTCAAAACTCAATATTCACTACCATATAGCATCGCTGGTCTTATAGCTCTTCGATAAAATTTTCCTTTAAGCATAGTAGGTATCTTGCGGTCACAAATAACTCCTGATACTTTCCTCCACTTTAACAACTCAGCTTGTATCCTATGCATAACATTCCCATCAATTTCACCATCACTTTGTAAAATCGACCATAAATATCTGAACTTTGATACTTCTGGAATGGTTTACTCTCCAAGTTTTACTTCTGAATCATTTCTAATTGGCCTTTTATTAAATTTGTAATGCATATATTCCGTCTTGCTTCTACTCAAGTGGAAACCTTTTGATTCCAAAGTGTATCTCCATAACTCAAGTTTAGAGTTGACATCTTCTTTTGAATCCTCAATTAAAACTATATCATTCGTGAAAAGCATACACTTTTGAATTTCTTCATGTATATGATCTGTTAGAATATCTAAAACCAGATCAAACAGGTATGAACTCAAAGAAGATCCTTGATGTAAACATATCGTTATAGGAAAGTCCTTTGTCACACCTCCAGGGATTCTCACACTTGTTGTTACCCCCTTATACATATCCTTTATGGCTTGAATATAAGTCACACAAACACATTTCTTCTCCATTGCTTTTCACGATACATCTCTTAGTACCCTATCATAGGCTTTTTTCAAATCAATGAAAACTATATGCAGGTCTCTCTCTTTATTCTAGTATCTTTCAATTAAACTCCTTAATAAATAAATAGTCTCTATTGTAGATTATCCTAGCATAAATTTAAATTGGTTTTCCAAAATATGAGACTTTTTTCTGATTCTATGCTCAATCACTCTTTCCTAAAGTTTCATGGTGTGACTCATGAGTTTTATCCTCTGATAATTAGCACAATTATGAATATCTCCCTTATTCTTGTATATTGGAATTAGAGTGTTCTTTCTTCATTCCTCTGGCATTTTCTTGGACTGTAAAATCTCGTTAAATAACTTAGTGAGCCACAAAACCCCCTTTTCTCCTAAGCACTTCCAAACTTCAATAGGAATACTATCGGGACCAATAGTTTTACCATTGTCTATTTTCTTAAGAGCTTCTTTTACTCCTTCAACCTGAATCCTACTATAGAAGTTCAAATTGAGGTCATTTTCATGAGTTGTTAATCCTTCGGTGTCAATAGTCATATCCAATCTACTATTGAAAAGCTTATAAAAGTAGCTCTTCCATCTTTCTTTGATATCATCATCTATAACCAAAATTTTTTCTTTCTCATCCTTAATGCATCTTACTTGGTCCAAATCTCTTGACTGTCTTTCCCTTCTCTTGACAATTTTGTAAATTTTACGTTCACTATTCTTTATTCTTAAATCCTGGTAGAATTTTTCAAAAGCTTTAGATTTAGTCTCGCTCATTGCCAATCGATAACATTTCCAATTGTCATCATTATTACATAAATGCAAGGCTTTGAAATACTCTTTCTTATGTTTGACCTTCTCATGTACACTCTTATTCCACCATCAAGATTCTTTATCTTTAGGTCCAAAACCTTTGGATTCACCCAATACTATTTTAGCGATATCTCTGATTCTTTTAGCCATCTTATCCTATAAGATGTTAGCACTTTCTGAGTCCCAATTACCTTCCTCCATAACTTTTCTCGTAAATGTGATTTGTTTCTCACCTTTTAATTGCTACCACTTAATCCCAGAATTTAAGACTTTCGACTTTTAACCAGCACATTAAGGACCAAAACCCTATGTTGTGAAGTTAAGCTTTCACTAAAGATTACTTTCCAGTCTTTACAAGCTCTTCTATCTGAATTCCTTACCAAAAAGAAGTCAATTTATAACCTTTGGACTCCACTCTTATATGTGATTAATACTCATCTCATTTATTGAAACAAGTGTTTACAATCGTGGGGTTGTAAGTTATTGAAAAATCAAGAATGGAATGCCTCTCCTCATTTACTTCTCTAAAACCATAACCACCATGAACTCTCATATATTACCTTGTTTCTTTTTTCACATGACCATTAAGGTCCCTCCAATGAGGATCTTTTCCTCTTGTGGGATATCTCAAACCAAGCCCTCCAACTATTTCCAAAATTTTTCCTTAATATGTGCTTCCAATCCTACTTGAAGTGCATAAGTATTAATAACATTGAGAACATATGTCCAATAGTTAATTTTAAGGATAAGATTCTATCTCCAATCCTTCTGACTCCTACCACATTCTTTTTCCAATCTTTATTCACAATAATACCAACTTCATTCCTTGCTCTAACCTTTCCTACGTACAAAAGTTTGAAACTAGTAGTGTCTAACTCCTTAGCCTTTTCTCCCACCCATTTAGTTTCTTGAAGGCATAAGATGTTAATTCTCCTCCAAATCATAATATCTACCACCTTCATAGATTTACCTTTTAACGCTCTAATATTCCAAGAACTAAATCTAATTTTATTTTTCTGGGCTAACTTTTTTACCCATATTTGTCCAGAATGATGTGGGAATCCTTGTTTATTTAACACTACACCTAGGTGCCGATGTAGCGGCTCTAACTCATTTGACACTGCATTCAAGCCATACAGCATGTTACTTCTAGGCAACGACCTAGCTTTATCATATATACGTCTCTAATCTGTCATAAAGATTCGACAGATTTTTACGTTGGCTATCAAGGGCCTAACACAATCCTTCTCCTTGACCCGGGCTTGGGACCAACTATGACACTAGATAAACGAAGTTAACTATCTAGCACATATGCTTGTTTATTAATATCCAGTATGCTTGCTTCTGTGTATTGTTTTGTCCTCTTCTTTTCTGCTTTTGTGTGATTTTATATTATATTTAGTTGGTTAATTAATCTTTCTCATCTAACTATATAATCATCTTAATAAATTAATAATCAATCTTGTTTGATAGTAGCAGTAACTGGATAATTTTATATTTGCAAAACCCCAACTAGCGCTATTGCTATTATGTGTTAATGGAATGCATGATCATATTGTTATCACTGATTAAGTCGAGTTGAGCTGAGTATAACCATAAGAGTGATAAAACTTTGGTTAAGCTAGCACAGTGCATGAGTTGCTACACTTAATAATTTCTTATGTTCATTTTAAGTGCCATTAAAAATTTCTCTTTTTATGTAAGTGACAAAAATTTCTCATTTTAAATAATAAGTACCATTAAAAATCATCATTATCCCTCACTACATTCATCAAGTGCTTGAAGAGGATAAAGATATTCCGATATTATTTTCTTTGAAATTTTTTTTCTATTACTAGAAGCTAGATTGTAAATAAATCTAGGACTAAAATCGATATTATCCCAATTGATATCATGTACATACAATATCACATTTATTTAAAAAAGCAATAAAATACCAAACGAAGAATAGGATATGAGAAGGATTATATATCGGCCTCAATTTTTAAAAACACTCTGTAGTTTAGTTAATGCATTTCTCTCGATTAAAAAATAAAATAAAAACACTCAACTCCTTGAAAAGTTGAATTTTCCATGGCAATTGCTGTGAATAAAGGAAGGTAAGATAGAGAGAAACATAATAGAGGAATGAAGAATAGTAAAAGAATATGAGGAAAAATGAGAATTTATCAAAACCATAACTCAAATCAATAATTAAAGTTTTTTAATATAACTAAATAGTGAGCCTCTTATTTATAGAGTTTCAATCTTAATTCTACTAAAGTTCTAAGATAAGAGAATTATCTAGATAAAAATTTAAATAAAATATAAACTAAATTCTATGAATAAATAAAAGATAAAATCTAAATTCTAATAAATTCAAAATAAATTAAATTAAATTGAAATATTCTAATAAAATAATTTTATTTAAAATCTTAATGATAAAGATAAATCATCATAATTATCTAAATTATCCATTATTGAAGAGTTAAAACTCTACATAGCATTTAAAACTAGAAAACCATTCCAGCGAGCAAGATAGCAAAGGATAGAATCTAACCATAGAGTCCTTCCATCATAAATCCATACAGCTGTTGAATTTGGGAAGACTTTCTAATGGATAAGATACTAATGGAGGGAGCTTTTAGGTTGGAGAATATTCTGCTTTTTTATTGTCACCGCAATCCTTATACCTGTTGTACTAGATGAGCGAGGTGGAATAGTAGTATAATGAATACCATCAATAACCTTAAAGTACACAACTTCCACTAGCGAAGATTAGTTCGAAGCTTGTTCCTTTTTTAAACTTTTACCTTTCTCTAGATAACCTTCACTTTTAGGATCAAATCTTGGAGAACCTTAAGATTCTCCATTTTTGTGCTGCTCAAAAACTTCATATAATTGTTACTTATTTAATTCGTTTATTATTTTCTTAAACAACTTTTCCAGCCTTTTGAACTTGGGGTTGAAATTCTCTCGTAGATTTGCTTCCATTGTATCAATCTTGTGGTTGAAATCCCCTCAAAAATTTGTTTCCATCATGTCAATTTTGTAATTGACGACTTCCATCTCATAGTCCACAGGCTTCTCGGCTGTCTATTCAAATTCTTCAAGCTTTTGTTGTGATTATCTTGTCATAACAGATTTAAGAAGTTTAGCGCGTGGGGTATATAGGGAACCTTATTAGGATATGAAATGATGTGAGCATGAGGTAGGGATAGGGGTATGATAAGAAGATAGAGAAAGTAGGATAGAGGAGCAAAAGAATTTGAAGGGAAAGAAAATTCAATGAGGGAGAAGAGAAAGAATGTGAGGGAAAAAAGAAATATCAATGAAAATCTCAAAATCAATAATCAAAGTTTAGAGTGAGAATTCACTGAAAGTATAACTTAAATCAATAATTAATGTTTTTTAATACAATTAAGCAGTGAGACTCTTATTTTTAGAGTTTAAATTTTAGACCCACTATAATTCTAAGATAAGAAAATTATCTAAACAAAAATTTAAATAAAAGATAAACTAAATTCTATGAATAAATAAAAAATAAAATTTAAATACTAATAAATTAAAAATAAATTAAATTAAATCTAAATATCATAATAAAATAATTTTATTTAAAATCTTAATAATAAAAATAAATAATTATAGTTATCTAAAATTATTTGTTATTTATCACTAACACTCACCAGTATTATGCCATGGCTGGTGGTTGAGTGGTGAACTAGCGGTGGCTTACTGTAGATAACTTGATCGACAATGATGGATCAGTGGCAGTTTACGATAAGAGGAATCGCCTAAAGGGAATAAGGTTCAAACTTTTATTTTGACCAACAGCTAGAATTTAAAACTCATATGATGCATGGAGAGTTTTAGGCCTGTTTGATCAAATCATATAAATGAATATAATAGAATAAGTATGAATACCAGTCAATATAATTAAGTAAAAAAAAATCCAATGGTTATACAAATTCTTTATATAGACTCATTTTAAATTAAAACATTAGCAACAATGGTTATAAATATTCCAATTTACAATTTTACTTAGTGAAGTAACTGTCAATATAACTAAGGAAAAAAGAAATTACACATTAAAAAAGAAAATAAACATCAATGACAGGGGAGAAAATAAAGTTTTTTTTTTCAAACTAACAAATTATTTAAAAATTAAGAATAAGTTATAATAGGAATAACTCTTCTTTACAAACTTTCAAATCCAAAAGGAGAGAATGATTTTAATATTAAAAAATAAATTAAACACGTGTATATCCTTAAAAATATAAAAAAAAATAAACTACAATTGAAAAAATAATATAAAAATATATATTTTGCGTCATATGCGCACATTTAAATGTAATAGAATAACTAAAATAATATCAAATTACAAGATATTTATATAATTTTATCATATAGTTCATAATTTTTTATAGATCCACAAATAATTATTGTCAGTATTATATACATCAAAATATAAAAGAATCTCATAAAAACTAGGTTTTTTAGTGTTTTCAAAGATTATGCCAAATTTACATTTCCATTAACATAAAAGGAGAAAATAAGTAGAATCATAATATAAGAAGCAAAAATAAAACATAATCAAATAATGAAAACCATGTTCGACGACATAAAAAAAGAAAATGATGACAAAAAGAGAGAGGAAGTAATTACTTCTATGTATGTTTGAACCATCTTTGAATTTTTGTTATGAAAAGAAATTTCAACAATTGCGTAAGAATTTATCTACAAAAGATAAAATATATGAAAATTGCCACAAAAAAATTGTAAACAATAATCCAATGAAAACTTACATTCGAAGATGTCTCAAGAACTAAAAATTATTTCACAATAATATAAAAAGACTCGCATAATATGAATTTACATAGATCTCACTAAATAATGATTAATGTAGATGTAGACAATTAAATCATTTTTTTACAAATATATATTTAATTTTCATTTCCATATTTGTTATCTTATCAAATTTTTAAAAAAATGAAAACATATATAAGGAAACAAATATTATTTAGAATATATGGGTTATATTTTTTTCATAATCAACATGATAATATAAAGACTTGAAATCTTATTTAGAATATGTGGGATCAAATTTTTTAATCAACATGGTAATGTAGATACTTGAAATCGCGACATATCATATTTTCAATCTCTACTTTATAATATATAATAGGTGAGGTTGAAATTTTGAGAGAAAATACAAAAATTACCTGAAAATAAAATAAAAATATGTGATGTATAAAATAGATTACATGGCTACATGCAAATATGAGATAAAAAAGTTGAGTGACATTGTTAATAAAATCTCTTATATAATATAAAGCGAAGTTCGAAATTACGTGTCTGCGATTTCAGGCATTTACATCATTATATTAGCTATGAAAAAAATTAACCCCGCATGTTCTAAATAATATTTATTTTCTTATATGTACCTGTATTTTTTTAAAAAAATTAATATGACAATAAATATAGAAATAAAAATCAGATATATATTTGTGAAAAATCACTCTTTAATTGTCTAAGTATCTATATTATGTGAGTCTCTTCATACAATTATGAGATTATTTTTAGTAATGTGTTGTGATTTCAGTTCTCTACGTTATCGTGCTAACTATTAAAAAAACTTGCCCCATATATTTCAAATAATATTTATTTCCTTATATATATTTTTATTTTTTTTAAAATGACAATAAATATATAAATGAAAATCAGATAGATATAAATATATACTTATATTCGTGAAAATTCATGAATTGATTATTTAGGCCTCAAGTAAGATTTATAAAAATCTATATTATGTGAGTTTTTTCACACAACAGCAAGATCATTTTTAGTTCAAATAAGACATGAAGATAAGATTTCATTTTGGTCATTAATGGTGTCAATGCATACTCCATGCTCTCCATAAATCCTTAATATAGGGTAGCTTTTGAATTTTACATTGTAAATCAGTATATCCAAACTTCCTTATGTTTTGTGAAATCGTGGATATTTAATTACCGTTTTTATATTTTGTTTTGGATTTGACCGGTGGAGGAAAAAAGGTTAAGCCATCAACCATCAGTTTGAGCAAGTTATCCTTTACAAATGTCTTGGTTAAAAGATTTGCAATCCACACCGAGTTTGATAATGTCTGAAACATATATTGGTGGGATGATATAATATATATATATATATATTTATTACACTATATAAATATGCTGTGCTCCCCCAATTCTGATTATCATATATAAAAAAGTAATATATTAATTTTCATGGTCAGTGAGCAATAGATTTTTCATCATGAATCACTTTTATTTCCTACATCTTATAAGAACTACTATTAATTTTAATTGTTAATAGTAGATTAATTGAGTTGTCTACAAGATTAAGTGCCTGTTTGGTTCTCCTTTATGGAAACCAAACTGTACTTTCTAACCATCATTTTTTCCTTTTTCATCCAAACAGTTTTTCAGTAAACTTCTCTACTTTTATCCAAACTTTATTTTTGTAAACTGTGGTTATTTTAAAAGTACTTTTATAAAAAGATAAACCAAACGGGCACTAAGTGATGAGATGTAAAAGAAATCCATATAACTCAATGTAATTGGATAATTGGATATTAATTTATGTTATTCTTATCTGTTGTTTTATAATGAATTTACGTGAGAATTTTTTTATATAGTAGTTTAATAATTATAATTCATAAAATATATTTGATATCTATATTTCTTAAATATTTTCACCTATATAGGTTTTGATTTCATAAACAATATCTGAAGTTTCCTATCTATTGCACTGGCGTGAATTCTAGTTATTAAACATTGTAGAAAACATCAAGTATTTAGTTCAACTGGTAGAAGTTGTATCAACTTAACTAAAAATCTCAAGTTTAAGTAGTTTGACTAATTACATAGAAACTATGGAATATAGTTTTATTCATTAAATTTATCAAAAAAATATATTATTTTTCAATATTATTCCTATTTATTTGTATTCAAAGCCTACATAATTTTCATATCATTTAATACCTCTCTCACATTTAATTATTAACAAGGAAAAATTGTAAAAAAAAATTAATCCATAGTGATTGATTTGAGTGTAAGGAACTTTTTATATTTAAATCAACTTTAAATTTGAATATCATGAATAAAAAATGCACATTGAAAAAGTTTCTTCTATTAGAGATTCAACCTCGTTTAAATTCAAACTTAGAGATTTAAGAAATTAAGCTTATATTTATATATTCCCTCTACTCTTATTATAAATCACTTTTAACTATTTTACACATATCAAAATAAGTGGTTAAAAGTAATTAAAAATATTTTTTTAATCAGAAAAGCAATTAAAATTCTTAAACTTGACAAAATTTATCATAACTTTTTAATATTACCATTATTAAATTATAACTTAACTTAATTTCTCTTCACCAAAATTTTTAATAAGGAATAAACATGAAAAATAATATTTGTTACTTAATATGTAACTTATATTTTGGATATCTGAAATCTTTTAAAAATCATCTTATAAAAAGGAATAAGTGAGTATTATACAGTACCTTTGAGGATGCACAAAAACAAAAGAGTAAGTATTATATAAGATATTGTACTCTAATTAAATTAGAATGAATAAATTTTTCATGTCTTATTTATTCTATAACTATTTTTTGTCGTTAATATAGTTAACTTTGTTAAAATTTATATATTGTGATTTGATTTGATAAAAATATCTTAAGCATTCTCCTTTTTAACTTATTGTAAATTGTAAATTGGCACATTTGATGTCATGTTGCTTTTTAAAGTGTCATCTCGATCTATTTTAAATTAATTTTTAATTATATTATGGAATTATATGTTTTTTTTATATCAATATTGTTTATATAAATAATTTATTTATGTGCATCATCATGATGCACAGGAAGTCATTTAATTAAAATAAGGGAGAAAGACACTTAAGGATCTCCATGTAAAAATATTGCCAAATGAACAGTACAAGTGCTGAATTCAGTTGATTCAAGTTGGGAATTCAGCTTACAGGAGTACTGAAATTTTATTCTGGATCCTTGGAAAGGAATATCTTCATATGGGGGTCCTTAAATGTCTTTCTCCCTTAAAACAATCATACTAACAATTATTAAACGTTTTTTTGCTGTACAATTAGAGATTAACTAAACATTTCATTGAACCCAAACTCAACAAAAATACCAATAATACACCTAACATAACTTTGGAACAATATGTGATGCTTTCCTCCATAAATGATTCAACAATCACAGAACATTAATGAGAGGTGACTTGTCTGATATGTCAGACTCAGATGTAACTAAACACTTTGCACCAATCAGTTTTCGATTTGAGTTAGTTCATTTGCTTTTATAAATACATACATTATTGGAGAGAGAGAAATACCCATGAAATTGTATCCTCTCTTTCCTACCCTTTAAATAGATTTTTCTCCTCCAGCGAACGCGGATGCACACATTGACGCGAATACGTTTTATTTAATTTTAAAATATATTAAATTAAAAAAAATCTTATCATTAACTTTTCCTATCCTCAAAAAATAATATTAAATAATATTAATTAAAATTAATACTAATTGAAAAAATAAAAAAAAAGTAAATCCCACTTAAAATAATGAAAAAAAATAAATTTCATAATAAATAATTAAAAAAATTGAACTAACTTAAAAAAATTTAAAAAAAAAATAATAATAACATGAAACCCAATGAATGGAGCCGCACTGTTTATGGCTAATACACGGTATAACTCTATTATACTTTTAATTATATATAGATTTTTTATTAATTAAAAATATTAATTTTTTAATTAAAATAAATGCAAAGTATTCTTTTACAATATTATTTTTATCTAATTTAACCTCATTACAAAATGTGGAGCATTAAATTTTTTTCACAAATGTTCTAATATTAAAAGTTGGTTTGTTTATTTTATTTAGAAAATTTAAAATTTGAGAGATGAATTTATTAAGAAAGGTAAACCACCTTTAACAAATTTAATTAAGTGTAATCTTAAATGTTGTGGTTATTTTTGAAAAATTTAACATAAAATACTTTCAATTAGTTTTATTGAATACTTTTAATTTAATATATGTAAAATAAAGTAACTTATAATAAAGATAGGAGGATGTAATATTTTTATTAGTTTTTAGAGATGCAAAAATCATTATTCTCAAAATTTTATTTTGCGTACTTCAATGTGCAAAACTTATTCTTGTGAGTATATATGGATACACATTCATAAGACACCTATCACTAAAGTAAAGTAATAATCACCTATATTTATATTGGTATAAAATTTTGGGAAAATTACATATTCATATAAGACATACAAAATTTTTATTGGAAAATAATAATAGTGAAAGACCAATCCATATTTTCAAGATTTGCAGCCAAGACGTGAAAATTTTCAAGAGGAAATTCAAAATTTTTTGTTTAATAAAAAAATTTTCAAGAGATACTTGAAAATTTTCAATGGAGACTTAAAGTTTTTTTGAAGAAAAATTTTTAATCTAGACTTAAAAATTTCCAATGGGAACATGAAAATTTGTTTTTCATATATAACTCAATTGAAATTTTCTATGAGACATGAAAAGTTTCAAAAGTTGCATGAAAATTTTTTAGTTAAAAATTTTCTAATCAAAATTTGAAACTTCTAAGAGGGAAATAAAAATTTATTGTTATATAATTTAATGAAAATTTTCAAGAGTTTCCTGAAAATTTCATTTTTCTCTTGAAAATTTCAATTTCCAAGTAATTCTTGGAAATTTTCATATTTGTGTTTTAAATCATATGACAATAAATTTTCATTTTTCTCTTAGAAATTTTTTCAGTCTCAATTGAAAATTTTTCAATTCAAAAATTTTCATATCCCTCTTGAAATTTTTCATACTGATCTTAAAAATATTCATGTCTTGATTGTAAATCAATAAATATAAAGTTTTCATGTCTGAAAATTTTCAAGTTTGAATTGAGAAATTTTCAACTCCGAAATTTTTAAATTCATCTTAAAATTTTTCATATATTTTTTTAAAAATTTTCAAGTTTAAGTTGTAAATCATGAAAAATGGGATAGTCGTTTGCAATCATTATTTTTTCCCTAACGCATAAATCTATAAAATTTTTTTATAACTTGCGTGAATTTATAATTTTCCCTAAAATTTTTTTTGAAGATAGGAGTAGCATTTAAACTTTTTTATTAAATAATACTAATACTAATATTATCCCAGCCAGCTGTAGCCACGTGTGCCAGTAAGGTATAAATTTATGCGTGCCAGGTGGGGTCGTACGAGAAAATAGTGGCCCCATATAAATATACAAATGTGGAGAAAATGGGTTAAATCTGAACGATCACGTGGAGCAGTATTACTATTTACAAAGATATGATTTATGATATCTCTCTCAGACAATTCTCAATCACACAAATCTCTGATTTTTAATTTAAGTCTTTTATTTTAGTTTGTTATCGTGTTTGGCATGTTTCACGTTCTTCAATTTTATTCAACCCTTTAAATAAATTTGTTCATGCTTGACGGAAAATGTTAAATAATTGAATGGTAAAAAATGTATTATTTAGTTTCAATCTATTCTCTCAAGTTTGTTTTAAGTTTTCTCTTTTATTTTTTAATTTGCCACACAAAAATTCAGAATTTTGAAATTTATACAAAATTTAAAAAATAAATCAATAATTAGTTAATTACATCAATCAATAATAAAATGATAATTAGTTAATTACATCAATCAACAATAACTTAAAAAGAAACTTACTGAGTAAAACCTAAATAAGTTTTGTTTTCCTATTACTTATAATATTTTTTCAATTTTACTCTTAGTCCTTCGCACCCATTAACATTAAGAAGTTTTTTGTGTATTTAACAACAAAAATTATACTTATTTAGAAAACAATTTGAATTTCTTGAGAAATCACAAATGAAACAAGTTAATTAATGATGGACTTCTTGATGAGGAAATATACTTTTCGAAAAGTCACTTTCTAAATGGTATAATAAATTAAACCCAGCAACCCCTAAATTAGAACCAAATGAAAATAAACGACCAATGTGCAATGAGTTGGTATTAAAAATATAGAAAAGTTCATTAAAAGTATAAATATTGGGACCGTGGGAATGAAATGTTGACATGAAATATCTTCTATTCTTATATATATTTACATAAAAGAAAAACAGTTGACCTTAAGAGCATTTTGACAAATTCGAAACTTTATTTTACTAATCAGAAACGAAAATTCAAGAGTCGATGGAATTTAATTTGAAGGTAAAAAAGAGAAAAATAATAGAAATGGAAACGCATATTTATATTTTATATACATAAAAAACGTGTCAATTTTTTTATTAATCTATTTAGCAAAAATCAGAATTTTCTATTGGAATACGATTGTTAATTTAGGTGAGGATAGGATATGAGAGGTCATGAACAATCTCCAACAAGATATTAATAATAACACGAAAGCGCTGGAGACCACGTAAATTAGATTTTGCATTTTACCTCTTAATTTTTTTTTATTATAATACAGAAATGTCTTGTCGATATTTAATAACATATCACGGACACATAGTATTTTGCATACAATTAAAAAATGAGATGTAGAAAAAATTATGGAAACTAGCTAGGACAATTCTTTTTGAACAGTTCGCCCAAAAGCTGGAAGTAACATTTGGTTTCTAAAAATATTTTTGAATTGTCTGTTTATTTGGCCAATTGAATTTTCCTGGGAACTTTGATTATTCAGAATATCTATAATTTTCTTTGTCTCTGTTTTAGATTAAATGTATAAATTTACCTCAGTATTTTTTCGAAAAGAAGATTAGCTTCTTTTTGTGAAATAATTACCTTATATTGTTATGAAAAATTAGGAAACCACAGCCAATCATTTTGTGAAATATTAAAATTATTTTTTATTTTTTTATTTTAACCATATATGTTCAATTTTTTTCTCTTCAATTGTAACAATAATGATTTCTTTTTTTAATGAAATAAAAACAAGAAGCACGAAAACATAACAAGCTATCTTTTGTCTTTGTTTATTTTTAGGATAAACTTCAAGCTAATTTCCGTTTTTAATAAAATGGTAAAATTTCAAATTTAAAAATGTAAAATTATTTGGTTAAATTGTATTTAAGAAATAATATATTTGTAAAATAACTTTTTGAATTCAAATTATTCATAATCAATAATTTTATTTGAAGAATAAAAGTTGTACTAAATATATATATATATATATATTATGACAAATGTAAATTACATTATTGTAGACTTCATAAAAATTTAAAATACACCCTTTAGGTAAAATATCCCTTTCAAGTCTTATGAATTGAAAAAAACCACATTGAGAAAATTACTCTCATTTACTTCCAACAATGTTAGAATCTAATTTAGTGAAATAAGTAACACAAATCGAATTTCACCAATTATTTGGGTTGTTGCTAATTCTGTCTTATTCATCGATCTGGAACCAAAACTAATATTATTTGGGTTGTTGCTAATTCTGTCTTATTCATCGATCTGGAACCAAAACTAATATTATTTGTACAGATCAGTCCATTTATATAACTCTCAGATATATGTATCAGTTGAAATTTCTGACTATACAATACATGCATCCTTCTCTCTCAAGTACTCCCAGTCAAATTTCCACCTACTCTTTTGAGATGAAAGGAAATTGAGCTGGCGGGGGGAAATTCCACGCACCTTGTAAGGACTATAATCGATCGAGAAGACCTGAAGAGAATGATAATGCTTTGTTTTTCGTCCGCTACAGACATAACTGAGGCAGATGATGAAAGGGAAAGCTACGAAACATGCGTGGAAGCGATGTCTGTCTGAATATCAATTTAACACAACGACTCAAAGGAGGACCACTAATGTTCTCAACCCCAAGAATCACATACATGACATTAAAATGCTTCACTCCCTCCTTAAACCTAATCAAATTTCCGACTCTTTTGTCCTTTTGGTTTTCAAAATTATACAATTTTGGGTTTTAAATTTGTTTTTCGGTGTAAGAATTTGTAGGAAGGGAAGGCACCTCCAAACCTACCTGACACGGCCGCCAATGATGTATTAAGGACATCAATCAATAAAGACTCATCTTAAAGGATTACGTACAAAAGTTTAAATCGCAATCAGTTTTACTCAGTCATATATATATATATATAGCTATTCAATTAGTCCCTATATATATATATATATATATATGCTTAAAGATTTTCTTTTGGAAGGATGCTGACCAAAATTAAGTTTGGATAGTTTCCCAAAGATATGAATCCACGCCGACATGCATGTAAGACAAAAGCTTTCTTCCCTTAAATACTCGATCATTTGTACCAACATGAGTTTGAAATTATAATAAAGCAATCAATCCATATATTTTCATTATTTTGATTTTGTATATATAGCACAAAATGCATTATCTCATGTGAGTTTAAGTGCGTAATGAACTTTTTTATTTAGACTGAATAGCTAACTGATAATATGTTAATGAAGCTATTTAACATGAGTATGTTAATTTCCCACCGAATTCAATGCTTGTGATTTTATAACGAACAATTGATGAGCTTCATAATCTATTTTACTATTTTTACAACTAGTACTACCAAATACCAATGATGATGATGATACATTACAAAAGACGATGCACTTCTATATTGTATATATTCTTTTAATTCAATGGTAATGTCACCTAAGTCTTTACCTTTTTTTGCAGTGATTATTTGTTTGGTTAATTATGAATCCTTACTTCCAAATGTTGCATATTTGGTATGTAAGGCTTCCAAAAAAATTTATGTTCACAAAAAACAAAAGGCAACTCCTCATTACAGCTAACAAACCTAGTTTCATTAAAAACAACAACAAAAAAAACAAAAGTGAGAGACAACCCAAAATTGAATATTTCAAACAAAATTAAAATCGGATAACAAATTAAAAAGTATACTCCCTCTAGTCTATATGATAAGCGTCCTTTTAGAACTCTTATTTAGTTCAAAATATATGAGTTTATATAATTTTTAAAAATTTGTCTTTTTTATCTCTATTAATTATTATATCGTAAGTTGAAAAAAAAAAGAATAAATTTTTAAAATAACTTTTATTGGTAATCAATAAGGATAAAATTGGAATGTTAAGTTTTTTTTAAGAATTTTAAAGTGTGCAATTAATTTTTCTTAATAAATATAAAATAATTGAAAATTCTCTATAATATGATCCAAAGGTGTGCACTATGATACAGTAATAATGTACGACTATTTGCAAGATAAGATTTGAATTTTTATTTTTATATTTATAGTGTTCAAAATATATGGAAAAAAAACTGTCTTTTTTTTACCAAGAAAAAAAAAACTGTCTTTAATGATCAAAATTTGCAATGTGATTAGTCCGTTTATTATTGCTCACCTAACCTATCGCTATTTATTCGAACCAAATGGGATACCGATGAGGAGAAATGGATCCGCTTAGCAGCAACAAAGAATCTGGACCGCTTAGAAAAATTTTGGACGGTCCAGATTTTTTATATAATTTTTTTAAAATTTTAATTTTTTTTAATTTAATAATAATAATTAATAAAAAAATAATATAAAAGTCTGAACCATTTATATTTTATAATAGTAGCACTTAGTGTTGCTGTTTTGAAAGCAGCAGATAAACCGGGTCCCCGAGGCCGATGGTAGAAAGATTGATTTTTTTTTCAGGGTGTTTTTCAGGGTGGGGGTAGGGGGGGCCAATAGATTGGGAACAAATTTCAGTATTGCGTGTGAAGTGGTATGTTCGAGTTCTGTGCGATTAATAAAATAGTAAAAAAATTAACAGTTAAAAAATGTGAGATTAAACAAATCATTGGTTGTTGGCCAAAAAAAAATTTAAATAATTGGTTTTCAATGTGTTTAACTGAGAGTCATACTAGTGGCGTCAAAGCACGCGTACTAGTCCAACGATTCTCCTATAAATTCCCCCAGAAACGCCTCTTTTGTTCAACTTCATCCTCAAGCACCACCTTACTAGCTCAGTAGTTTTCTTCCTCCCCATAATATAACTCTCAAGTTTTCTTCCCAGATCTCTTTCTTTCAACCGCTCAACAATGGCTTCCTCTGTTCTCGGTACTAGTTTCCTTCCCCTGCTTCCCTCTCAGGATAACAACTCCTCTTCCACTACTCTTTCACGTCGGACCACCAAACTGACCCAAAGGGTATGATTATGAGATCAATGATTGCAAACCCATTTTCCACATTGTTCACGAAGTCTGAAATGATGACATTTTTTCGTTTTTTCTGGTTTGATTTTCAGATGAACAGAGTGGTGTTGGCTGCTGCAGGAGGAGGAGGAGGCAGTGTTGGTGGGGAAGAGAGCAAGGTCGGTGAGAAACCCTTGGAAACAACAAAGTTGATCAAGTCTCTGAGTTTCTCAGGAGAGAAACCTTCAACTCCTATCTTGAACACTATCAATTTCCCCATTCACATGAAGAATCTTTCCCTTCAGGTTGGTTGTTATGGATTTTGTATTTTATATTAACGATGATGAGAACACTGTAACTGAATATGATGATCTGGAAATCAGGAGCTTGGGGCGCTTGCGGATGAACTGCGAGAAGAGATTGTTCACACAGTCTCAAAGATAGGAGGCCATTTGAGCTCGAGCCTTGGCGTGGCTGAGTTAACCGTCGCGCTTCACCATGTTTTCAGCACTCCCCAAGACAAGATAATTTGGGATGTTGGTCATCAGGTAACCCAAAACTTGGATTAGTAATTAAACTCAAAATTCATCAGCGTATAATCCTTCTGAACGTACGTAGTTCTTAAAGATGAATGGATATGGATTTGAGTGCAGTCGTACGCTCATAAGATTTTAACGGGAAGAAGATCGAGAATGCACACTATTCGACAGACCAGTGGACTCGCAGGATTCCCCAAGAGAGATGAGAGTGTTCACGATGCCTTTGGAGTTGGTCACAGTTCCACTAGCATTTCAGCAGCCTTAGGTATAATATAAAATGTTCATATATATATATATATATAATTAATGGAGTCATGACTATCAGTTTCATGTTGTTTAATATCATAAACTATATTTTGTGGGTACGTAATTCAGGGATGGCGGTTGCGAGGGACTTGATGGGGAAGGAGAACCACGTGGTTGCAGTGATAGGTGATGGCGCCATGACGGCAGGACAAGCATATGAGGCGATGAACAATGCTGGTTTTCTTGATACCAATCTTATTATCATCTTAAATGACAACGAGCAAGTTTCCCTGCCCACCGCCACCTTGGACGGCCCTGCTCCTCCGGTCGGCGCTCTCAGCAAAGCCCTCACAAAACTACAAACCAGCAGAAAGTTCCACCAACTACGTGAGGCTGCCAAGGTATTCCCACTATGATTCTAATCCCACAGTGACACTAGTCATGCCGTTTTCTTCTGTTTTGTTGAATTATTAATATAATAATAAGTGAAACCTAATGGGATCCACCCCATGTGATGAGACCCACATCTCACGCGCCTTTTTATCTCCCACATGATTAGAACGAAACACGAGAGGATCTTTTTGAGTGTTTATTTATTTATTTATTTTTTGTGGTGAAACTAATATTTGCCAACAAACATAACAGGGCATCACCAAGCAAATTGGAAGCCAAACACATGAAATCGCAGCAAAACTGGATACCTATATGAGAGGAATGGTGGGTGGTTCAGGTGCTTGTTTGTTTGAAGAGCTTGGGCTGTACTATATTGGTCCAGTGGATGGCCATAATGTTGAAGACCTTGTACATGTTCTGAAAAAAGTTAAGGACATGCCTGCCTTAGGACCTGTTCTAATTCATGTGGTCACACAGAAAGGAAAAGGCTATGCACCTGCTGAAGCAGCACCAGACAAGATGCACGGTACCACTTACTGGCCTCTAAATTAAAACACTGCATAATTTTGTTCACACAAATTTTACAGTGACTCATTCAACCATAAGCTTACTGGGTTTTCTTTCTTTACAAGCAGGTGTCGTAAAGTTTGATCCCAAGTCAGGGAAGCAAATGAAGTCCAAAACAAGCACTCGCTCTTACACTCAGTACTTTGCAGAGTCTTTAATAGCAGAAGCTGAGGCAGACGATAGAATTGTTGCCATCCATGCTGCAATGGGAGGAGGCACTGGACTTAACATATTCCAAAAGCTCTTCCCTGAAAGATGTTTCGATGTGGGGATAGCGGAGCAGCACGCTGTTACCTTTGCTGCTGGCCTTGCTGCCGAAGGCCTTAAGCCTTTTTGTGCAATTTACTCTTCTTTTCTGCAAAGAGGCTTTGATCAGGTAATAGAAAGTTGTGAAACTCTGAGAATTAATGCTGAAAATTCTTTATGTTATGTCTCTTTTGTTAACTTGGCTTTATATTGGGGACTGTGTAGGTAGCACATGATGTGGACCTTCAAAGGCTTCCAGTGAGATTTGCAGTGGACAGAGCTGGGCTTGTAGGTGCTGATGGTCCAACTCATTGTGGAGCTTTTGACACAGCTTTCATGGCTTGCTTGCCAAACATGGTGGTTATGGCTCCTTCTGATGAAACCGAGCTAATGCACATGGTGGCCACGGCTGCTGCCATAGATGACCGACCTAGCTGTTTCAGGTACCCCAGAGGAAATGGCGTCGGATCCGTTCTTCCACCAAACAACAAAGGCACCCTATTAGAGGTACCTATGCCAAACCAATGCAGGCTTGAAATAAATATCAAAGTCACAATCTTTTTGCTAATCTAGACTTGAAATGAATACAGGTTGGGAAAGGAAGGGTATTGAAGGGGGGAAGTAGGGTGGCACTAGTTGGATATGGAACAATGGTTCAAAGCTGCATGGAAGCAGCAAAGCTGCTTGAAGATCAAGGCATCTCAACGACTGTGGTTGATGCCAGATTCTGTAAGCCTTTGGATGGAGAATTGATGAAGCAGTTAGCAAAAGAACATGAAATTCTTATCACTGTTGAAGAGGGATCCATTGGAGGGTTTGGATCTCATGTTTCTCATTTCCTAGGCTTGAATGGATTACTCGATGGAAATCTCAAGGTATCCAAAATTTATCTTCTTTTTCCTTTCTTTTTCACATTACCATTCAATGGCCTGCCTGGATAACTCAAAGGAGATTCTTGAATTGGTGCAGTGGCGAGGCTTGACACTACCAGACAGATACATCGAGCATGGATCCCAAACAGATCAGATTGAAATAGCAGGGCTGAGTTCAAAGCATATTGCAGCCACTGCTTTGTCATTAACGAACACTGAATCGGATAATCGTTATCTCTTCAGTCTTCGTATCTGAGAACTTCAGCAGAAGATGAGATATATATATATATATATATATATGATTTATTTAGAAATTCCCGCTTAATGCATGTAATTTTGTAAATAACCATTGCAATGATGCAGCGGGCCAAGAAGGCACAAATCCCATGAACATTAGAGAGAATATATTTATAATGTAATCAATATTACATAGTAGAATGAAATAATTGAAGCAGTACCAATTGGATGTAGAATTTATTGTGCAAAATTAATGAAGTCACCAAGAGGAATTTATTGAAGCAGTACTACCAATTTCTACATTCATATTGGTATCTTTTCGGAATTATTATTGATGCAAAACATTATTATTTTAAGGGTATATTTGACATAGTTTCATCCTCATACACAAGTAGGAAGTCACCAAGAGCATAACCATTTTGAAAAGAGGGTTAAAATCACAAAAAATGAAGGGAAAACATGTGCAGGCTCTCAACGGTTAGGTCAAGCTCAATGGGCGCCATGGTCAATTTTTGAAGACGGAGAAAATACAAGTTTTCGACAGGTCTGATGCTAGTCCTGATGGTTTCTGAGTCACCTGGTACCAACTACACTAGCACAATCACGTTCTAAGCCCTGATTTGTGTCCATAAACAAGGACTGATAGCTCAAGTATGAAATCTAGAACTAGGACGATGAACACAATTAATCTAAGTTAGATATTGTGATGGATAATAGTCATAGTTCGAGAGTCTAAAATTTTAAAAATAAAAATTGAAAAAAGTGAACCCCATGTATGTGTGCCATTCATCAAGTGGGCTTCATTATTGCACAGCAGACGCGAGTTGTGCAGTGGAGAAACCAAACTCAAAATTTGCTTCTTGCAAATTAACAGTGGCTTTTTTTTGGGGTAAACATAAGGGGTTAGAACAACAGCAAAAAAAAAAGTCCTCAAACAACAATAAACACTGAAAACACGAGGAATAAGAACCTAACCAAAAACAAAAGAAAAAGAGAAAAAAAAAATTAGAACATCACAGCAACTTTGCGTGATTTAGGATTAATTAACAATTACTTTATAATGAAAATCTAACTGATTTTTTCTCTTATGAAAAACCTAACAAATATAAAATATGTCATGGCCAGCCGAATGGAGCCCAATCTAGTATGCATCCAGCTAGGGCATCTTCAAAGGGACGGATTGCAATAGAGCCATAAAAGTCGGAGTTCATGTAAACACAACTCATGAGTTGGCAATGAAGTAAAGGGGGTGATGAATTTGGAAGAATCCTCAACTCCTTTTTTTCCTTGGGTTGTGCAACACAAAAGTAAGAGTCAATTTTCTTTATCGTAGATGGAATAACATGGTGTCAAAATTTTATATAATAATTGTCACTATCAACCGCAATCATATCAATTGTTCCAACATGTTGGTTAGAGGAAAATTGAGCAAATTATAAAAAAATATTATCTAAATATAACAATTTAAAATTTTTTTACTAAAATATTATAAATCAAATCGAAAAATCAGAATATGTTTTGCAATATTTATTTTTTTAAAATAAATTAACACAAATCATCATTTTTAATCACCATTTGCATTAATTTTTTTAATTTAATGCAAATCGTGAAGTTGAATTACGATTTGCATTAAACTCTTTTTTAATATAATGCAAATCATGAAGTTTAATCATGATTTGCATTTTTGTTAATATTATAGATACTTTCTAGATAATAATATTATAGATACCTTCAATCACGTTTTGGGACACTTTTTTTTATCTTAGTGTTAATTATTATAAATATTAGATAATGATTAATATTAGGTAATAATTAATAATTACCAGGTAATGATTATAAAAATTGTTAAGAATAATAATAATAATAATAAATGTTAGGTAATGATTAATAATTGAGTATAATAGATATAATAATTAAAAGCTTGTACATAATAAAAAATTAATTTTTAAACATAAACTATTTTAATAAATTAATTAGTAATTATTAAATTTTAATCAATAAAGCCAAATTTTTACAACAATTAAAGATAAAAATTTTTTGCATAAAGTAAACAATTTTTTTCCTGTGAAGGAAAAAATTGTTTACTTTATGCATAATGACTTTTTGTGTTATATTTTGTTCTATTTTGAGCATGTTATAGTCATCCCTGTCTTATAGGCTTTTTATGTTAAGATTTAGGTGACTTGGTGGCAATTGCAGCCGGTGAAGTATTTAGGTCAAATACAGGAGACTCAACGTGAGGAATTGACTGCTGGGGGTCATAAATGCTTCATTTGATGGTTCACCAACTTCAAATGAGTAATTGTTATACTTGGGTTCAAAAAGTGTCAACAATAGAAAAGGGTGGGAGCAAGTTGAAGCTTTCATCCAATAACTTGCTTCAATTAAACCAAACTAATATTTGAATCAACACATAGCCATTCTTATATTGTCTTATTCAAATGTTACACCTTTGGACCAACACATATCCGTCCATTTATATATACGTAGACCCACCATTTTCTATTGTTCATCTTTCTTCCTATTTTATAAAATCATTTATTATCAACTCATAAACAAGAAATAAATATTAATGCACTAAAAAATTTTTGATAACTACACACTAAAATTTTATAGGCTAATAACATATTTATTATGAAGATATTGAAAATAAAGTTCTTTGTTAAAAAAATTATATTAAAATGTATTTTATTTATTATAGTTTAAATAAAAAGTTATTATTCCTAACTACAATTTATTTATGCAATTATATAATTATATTTTAAAACTATAATTATTTGTTCCACTCTTAAATTACTTATTCAATTTATTATATAAATTCATATATGTATGACAAAATTTAATATATAACAAAGTATATGTATATTTTTTACATGTCATCTATTTTTATATATTATAAAATTTATTTTTATATAAACATATATGAATATATTTAATGCAAAGTATAGATATATAAATTTTTCATATATTAATTAAATTTTTTAAATTTTTTATTAATATTAATTAAAATTTTATATGATTTTTTATCAATAAATTATATATAATAAATTTAATTTATTATTTCATAAATATTTTTAAAATTTCAATCTTTTTAATTTTATTTAAAATTTTAAATTGATTTCTTAATATTATATAAAAATAATATATGACTAGTGAGTGCTTCTAATTTTACAAAATGTTCTTTTTTATCTTAATTTTATTTTTCAAGAAAATACATTTTAGATAAATGTACTTATATTTTTCTTAATAAATAAAAATAATTTATTATTTTTTTAGAATGTAAGTTTATTATTTTATATATATCTGGTCTTCTTATTAGTTTATATATATATATATATATATATATATAAACCTGGTAGTGGAACCAAGAACGTGGCTATGTGGGGGTAAAATTATTTTTTAAAAAAATTGAAGAGGATAAATATCATATGAAGTTAGATACAAAAATATTAAAATTATGTAAAACTTTTAATATATATATATATCAAAATTATTTTTAGACTTGATGGAAAATTTTTTAAATTTTTCTTAATTTATTATTAGAAGTTTGATCCATGTAGATTGATACTTTTATAATGATTATTTTTCCAAAAAATATTTTTCTTTTTATTCAAATTTGAAAACTTTGCATTCTACTAACTCTAAATCATATAGTATTGATGTAAACTAAAAGTACATTTTCTTAAAAAAAAAAGTGTAGAGCATCACAAATTTAAAATTGTAATATAAACAAAAGCATACAAAAATAAATGATTTAACTAAAGAAAATATTTCAACATCATAAATAAAAAAATAAAAATATTATAAATGAAATAATAAAAAAATATTTGTTACAACTAGTAACAAATAAATATTCTTCACATCTTTCTTCTCCCAAATCCAATGACAGATTTAGAACCCTAAGATAGTGGGGACGATATATTTAAAAAATTATTAATTAGTTATTATCATATAAATATTAAATATATAAATATTAAAATTATATAAAATAATATATATACAAATAAATTGTATATTTTATAAATGTCTTTTACAATATTTTTTTATTGAAATTGTATCTCATAGTCAATAAAAACTTACTCTTGAAATTTTTTTTATTTTTTATTAGAAATAAAAAAATTGTAATACACATGTCTTAAATAATGTTTTAAGATAAATAAACAATACATTTAATAAATAAAAAATAACTAAACATTACAAATTCATAATCATAAATGAATATAAAAAAGAAATTATTTCATATGTAAGATAAAAAAAAAATGAAAACTAATAGTGGTTTCCTGAAAAAAATGACAAATATATAACACAAAAATAACAAATGAAAATGTAGCAAATAAATGATTTCACTAAACCAAATTCATTCTCCTCTTCCTTTTCTTGTCTCTCAGCTTCCTTTCTCTTTTACTTAATGGTAGCTTAATATTAATTAGTCCAATCAAATAACTCAATTATGATCTAACCATGGGGTGCAAAATTATAAGTTGAGCGGGAGCACAACTTAATCCCTCATAAAAATCTTAACTACTTTTTCCAAAAAATCTAACAAACTAATATTATGCGGTAAAATCAAAACAAATTAGACAATTTGACTACAAAATTATATGTATGTAATATATAACAAAATATGCTTACAGGTATTCTTATGTGAAATTTGCAAAAAAAATGAGTGAGGATCAAGATAGATGTTGCTGATAACAAAGAAGCTAGTTTTCAGATTAAATTGAAAGATGCAGCAAATTTTTCTACTTAAAACACACACAAAAATTTCTGCAAGTGAAGACAAAGAAAGACTGAAATATGGGAGATATAGAAGTGAAGAAGAAGTTCAAATTGAGAGCTCATATATAATAAAAAACAATTGCATCTCTAACATCACATGCTCCTCTACATTAACTTTTTTTACTGGCTAAATTAATTGACACAAAGCTCATGTGCCTATGAGCATTGCATCAATCAATACTGCATGCAGCAGCATTGAGTGACTCAATGCTCCTGCACATAATAATATTTTTTTTTAAAATAAAAGGTAATGATGCCATGTAGTAGTGTTGCACTTAGCTACTAGTCAAAGCCGAGTGCCACTATAACAGTATGTCACGTGTGGCATTTTTTTATTTAAAAAAATAAATCGTAATATAACATTATGATTTTTTTCTGCAGCCTTTTTTTTATTTTTAAATAATACAAATCGTATGTGTAATCATGATTTCTTCTTTACTCCTACTAAGAGAAAATGAATTACCATATTATGACTTGTCAAAAATATTAAATATGTTTGAGGTTATTGTATATTGATAATTTTTTTTATTATATTTCGATCAAAAAGCCTTAGTTAGCCATAGTGAGACTCACATGCTTCTCTTGTAGAGTTGCCTAAATTGACTATTCTTCTCTTGTGCCTAAATGATGTAATACTGAAATTCTTAAAAGCTTTTTTTCCTTTTTTGTTTTATTAATTTTTCTTTTGGTTTTTCTGTGAAGCTTTATAAGCCGTAGCAACTTGCACTATTATCTAGTTTTGCTAAACGTTCATATAAACAATTGCTTCCATTCTTTCTGTCCTCTTTTTTTCTCCTTTTGTAGTTGTAGAAAATAGATAACTGAAGTGTTAAAATGAGCTACTACACTATTTGACTAGTTTTGTTGTGTGTAACAACCTCTGTTGAATTTGCCTAAATTCTATTTACTTACCCTTATCTACGTGTTATCAGATTAACATTTAAAAAAAAACCATGTTATCATGAATTAATTATATTGTTTATGAATTTGATTTGTTATAAATTTTATTATATATATTCATATTGATATCTTAAGTCAAATTAATACAATATGAAATATTTCATTCATAAGCTCCAACTAAGTGTATTCAATCAAATAAAATGAATTGAGAGTAGAGTTGAAAGTTAACAGGGCTCGCAAAGCGAAATTAAGGGCTTGCTTAACAAGGGGGAAGTGAAAGATGAAAGTTAAACTTCCTAGGAAGTAAACTGATTGATGTTATTTGGTTAAAAAAAAATTTAGAAGTTCTCGAGAAGTCGGGAAGTTTTGCTTCCTGAGCATTTGATAATATTTTCCCAAAAGGACCCTTAATTCCTTAATTAATTTTTTAAATAAATAGGGTATTTATGTCTTTAAAATTAAAATATCATATATTTATTTAAAAAAATATTTAAATTTTTTATGAAATAGAAAATAAAATAAGCAGATTATATATAAATTTTCTAGGAAGTTAACTTCCGAGGAAGTACATTTCTTAAAAAGCTACTTCCTGAAAATTATACCAAGCAAGTCCTAAGTTAAGCATAAACAATTAGATCTCACAAACAAAATTAATTATGTCTAAGCTTAACTTTTGTATGGATAATTTTTATCCTATAATAATGATTTATTTAAGAGTAGTGCGTGTTCCACTAAATATTTTCTTAGTCTTTATTTGGAATGGGGGAAAAATAGAAGGAGGACAAACTTAAACAAGTGAATTTCTAAATTCTTTCCCTTTTTTTTTTATAAATTTCCTTCTTCCCATGCTTTCTCTTCATCCAAAATGAGGTTTAGCGTTACTTCTTCTTCTTTTTTTTTTTTTTTTAATTAAGAATATAAAGGTTGGGTTTCAAGTTCCATGATATAAACATAAAGGAGGCGGTGTTTGTGGGGAATGGGTATTTGTATTCTTAATCCACAATAAACATCGTCAGTAAATGGGATCCTTGTATGTTCACCAAAAGAAAATGCAAACCTTAGATTAGTGGACCCGATCCACACCATGTGGGCCTCAATGTTAAGCCCACATTGTCTTTTTGTTTGTTCGGAAATGGACATATACAAACGTATATGTAACTGGGCTTAACCAAATGTGAAAATAAGGGCGGATCACAAGTACTCTTCCAACCGATTCATGTAATTTAAAATTACTTAGATATATTTCAATTGCATCAACAAAAATATCTTCTTCTTTTTTTTTTGAGCAAGAGGAACCTGATTGCCCTTATACATGCTGACAAAAAAATACTTGTTTTAATTAAAAATATTTTAACATTTAGTTTATATTAAAAGACATAAAATTAACTTAGTGATGTTTTATTGCAGTGCTTACATATATATAAATATATATATTATAACCTCTCATTGATGCAAAATTTATTACTACAGTCAAATATCTTGTATAAATTACTTAAATTTAAAAAATAATTATTGCATATATTTATTATTTATAATAATATTTTTAAAAAATATTTTATATATGTACTAAGTTTTGAGGGTGAGTTTTATGGTTTAGAAAAAATCACGGAGGAAAAACAATGTCTTAAAATTAGAGTAAACCAAAAACAATATATGTTGAGAGCAGAACAAAATATAAGGACTACGAATAAAGATTTTTTGGGTTGCCAGCTTTAGGGGAACAGTAGTCATTAATCTCCCATAAATTCTAAAAGCTCTTGCCTTGGGTAATAGGGCAGGCAGATGAAATTGAGTTCAACCTGATCCCAAGCAGATTTTTCATTTTAATGTACATAATAAATAGTATTGTCTCTATTTTCTATTACTCCATCCGGTCCTATATATAGGATCTTTTATCTTGATCTTAAATATAAGACCTTTTACAATATATGAGGTAATATTTATTATATATTTCCAAAAAATACCCTTATTTAATGCATCCAAAGAGAAAGAGAAAAAGATTAAATAAGGGTAGTTTTTGAAAAATATTAGGGTTTTCAGAGAAATCGAAGTAGTTAATTAGTTTTAATTACAATTCTTAATCCGCGTAATTCGGTTAAAATGGTTTTATATTAAGAACTAGAGGGAGTATAAAATATATTTTTAAAAAATTAAAATTTTAAAATATAAATCATTTTATAAAATATACTAATTATTTAATATTTTTTTTCATTTTTACTCTTTTTGAGAATACCTAAAAAAGTTACAATTGAAAAAGATTAAAAAAGATACATCTAAGATAAGTTATAATTTAATGAGGATAATTTTTTAAAATATTAAAACTTTCAATTAATTTTTCAGTTAAAAATAGAGGGAATATAATAAAGTAAAAAACTGGTAAGGGAATTTTTTGGTACTTTTTATTTAAAAATAATATTAAAATATAAATTTTGATTGATAATATTATTTGCTTTTACTAATAAATTTTGCTTCATGATACAGAAGCTGCCTCAAAATGAGAAGACGACGAAGGAGGGCTTTTTAAAGAGGGACTAGTATTGTACAGAGGAGCACCCACGTGAATAGCACCAAGTGGCAGACAGCAGGTTCAGTCTTTTTCCACGTTTCACCATTTGCACCGCCCAAGACGGTGACCTCAACTCAATCTTTGGTTTCACGTTTTAATATTGTTATATTATTATTATTATTATAAATAAATAAATAAATAAATTTATACTCCCTACATTTATTAATGTAAGGGATAAAAAATAAAATCACATAGATAAAAAAAAGTAACAAATTTATCTTGAAAATAAAGTAGTTTCCAAAAATACTCACATTTAATATTAATAACTTTTCTATCATGCAATTAATACAAATAAATTATATTAAAAATATATCATCTTAATTAGATATATTTTTAGAAAAATTCATTAAATACACCAGACAATCCCTATATATCCCTTATATTTTAAAACACGAAAACTCTTCCAATTGTCCCTTCGGTTCAAAATATACTCCATCTAATTCTTAATGTAAGTCATTTGTAATTACTTCACTATAATTAAGAAATATTTGTTACATTATTAAAAGTGTTTTAAAAATCATGTAATTTCTATTTTTACCCCTAATAAATATCACAAATCCAAACAATCTACACCATCTCTCATAATTAAATAAAGACATTTTAAAAATAAAATAGTTAATACTCTAAAAGTTCATGGAAGGTGACTTATATTTAGGACCACCAAAAGATTTTAGAACATGATTAATAAAAATGATCAAAGGAAGTAAGTCCTATTTCAAAAGTTTGTTTTTGTCCAAAATATAAGTTCTATTTAGTAATTTCTAAAATATTAAATATTTTTTCTATTTTATATTCATTACAATGAAATATAAAAGAAATAACATACTTTAAATATAATATATTAAATATAAATATTAATAGAAAATGATATATTTTTAACATATTTAATATATAAACTTATTTTTCTTAATTTTTATATAATACATTAAAAAGTATTTATATTTTGGATGGAAATGAGGAAGAGTGATTGATCCATCATCTTGTCAAGGGACTGAATGATTGATTGTACTATTGAGTTGTGAGCACAAAAGACTTAAGATGTTAGGTCATAACTGACTTTTTCTTAATTAAGTTTATCTCTTCCTACCCTCTCCCTCCACCACCAACCCCCCCACCCCTAATGAGCTCACCAACCATACATCCTCAGCATTCTTTATGATTTATTACAAATTATTATAAATCTTATATCATTAATATTATAAAGTAATCTTTATTCCTAAAGTCTCATAATTATCTCTTATTTAATTAATTTTTATTTAATTATGATTCAATTGACTCTCACATAACTAAAATTTTTAATTAAATCTTAAAATTTATAACGTATATCACTACGAATTTCTAATTCAATTTTTAGATTAGTTATTTGTGTTTATCTCTTTAGATTTAGGTTCATTCTTTACCTCTCAATTCATTAAATTTACCTATTAATTAGACTCTATAGTGATCAAATATAAAATCCATATGAACAAATAAGAGAGATAAATATAATAAAAAAATAAATTAAATATAACTTGAAAAACAAATTCAAAGAGTTATAACTAAAGAGAACAAATCCAATCAATTTCAGTCAGACTACATCCTTACCCCTAATTAGAAAATTTAGTTACACATAGAAATAAACATCAAATCAAAACTAAAGTCTTAAATCATGGTAAAAATAATAAGAAGATAGAATTCTAGTGGAAGATAACGAATTTATCTCTAATACTTCTCAAATCTCCTTGCTTCTCTCTATAGAATGCTTCTAATTGTTTCCTCATATCTCTTTGCTTCTCTCTATAAATTACTCCTAGTTGTTTCCAAATGTGTTTGAATCGTGTTCTTTGGCCTTCAAGTGTTTTTCTGAATATCACTTGTGTTCCTCTCACATCTCTTTATATAGAAAAAGTCCATAAGCTCATAAAAGCCCATAAAATACTGAAATCGCATAAGAGACAAGTCAGGCCTGCGAGATGAGCCGATGCTAGCTCCATACCTTCCTTCTCTACCCGGCACCATCTCCAACGCATCTTCTTTTCTCTTTATGAACTCACCCGGTGCCAACCGGTTGCCTTGCTTTGTTGACCTAGTGCTAGGCCCTTCTGTAACTTCATTCTTTCTTGCTTTCTCACCTATCCGCCGGTAAGAAAATATGAGGGAAGTGGATAGACTTCGTATTTTACGTCTAGCTCCAATTTTTTAGCTCCATGTAGCTTAAAATTTTCATAAATATCCTGCGATGCAAATATACTCCAAATTATGCAGAATCATGCAAAAAAATATCAAATCACAATATTTTAAGATGAAAATATATACCAAATATGGATATTTTGTAGATATAAAATAGACACATAAATGCCTCCATCCTAAAATGAGTTATGTAAAACTCAAAAATTGGTCCTGAAAAACTAATGGGTTGATCTAATGAGCCAATTGATGCATTTGTTTGTCTCCAGATAAATATTGTCACACCCGGAGATGCAACGCGGATGGCGCGGGAAATGAAAGAAAAAGAGGATAATGATGGTCTGCGAATCAGAGTTGGGTTCGGAAGTACGATTGTGAGTGGGGAAGGCATTAGGCACCTCCACAACACTCATTCCTAAGAACGGTTACTTTGGGTTGATCATACAATTTTTATGGCTTTTAAAAATTATTTTGATTGCCCTTTTACCATTCACGTGCAAAAATAAAAATAAAAATATGAAAAATGTAAAAATGAAAACAAAGAACGAAATGAAAATATAAAAAGTTGGGAAAAATAAATTAAGAGAAAAATATTATTTATTTACAAAAGTGGACTTGACCCAGAATTAGAGTCTGGGGCCTACATACCCTGCGATAGGGATCAAAGTAGACGTAGTTCGGACTAAAAATGTGTGTCAAAGCCCTGGCTGGCGTCAGGCCCCCTTTAAATTCTGTCAAAGCCCTGGCTGGCGTCAGGCTCCCTTTGAATTTCGTCATTTAAATTTCTATTAAAGTCCTAGCTGGCGTCAGGCCCCACTTTAATTTTTGTAATGCCTCTTGCCCCCAAACAAAATACATGTTTCCTTCTTCATTTGTTTCTAAGTACAAATATCATTTCATGATTTTCCTCCTTAGAAAACAAATGAAGAGGAACAGCTCATCAACATGATATTTTGTTTGGATCTTGCTATCACATTTTGTTTTAGTGAGCATCCATTTTAGTCACTTCATCCGCCTACTACATCAGTCCCAGCCAGTTGACATAATTACTCATTTGTGTCACATCATTACATCTTGCATTAGTTTGACTCTAGCTCGAATTAGTTGTTTATTTCTGCATCTATTTAAGTCTAGTTCAATTTGTTTAGTCGAGTCCCAGTTCACATTTGCCTTGTATGTCTTGCGTCAAAATATTCATTCACACCCAAAATAGAATTTTGTATGCTCTAGATTTATGTCATATTGCATCTTTTTGTGTCAGGGGCAAGTAAGTCTTTGTGTATTTTGCACGGACAAAATTCGTGTTATAACCTTTACTCGTTCCTTATGAGAAAACTCCAAAACTGCATTTTCCTCGTTCTCACATAAGAAACCAGTAAAGAGAGGCAACTGTGAACACCGTATTTTGTCTAGGTAATTTTAAAAATATATAAATATAATGATAATAATAATAAAAAAAATAATAGTAAAAATATAATAATAAATAAAATAATAGGAAATGTAAAAAAAAAGGAAATAAAGAAAGAAAAGATTTAAAAAAAAAGGGAAGCAAAACAAAAAAAAAGAGGAGAAAAGCTAAAAAAAAATATATTTGGGCTGCAGCACTTCAACCCAAAAACATATTTGGGCTGAAGTGCTTCAGCCCAAACATGCCACGAGCCCATGTGAGGGCTCGTGGAGGGGTTAAGGGCTTTAGCCCTAGAGACCAGAGGGAAGGGGTTCGAGAGGAAGCCGCGGGAGACACAGAGGAAAAGGAAAACAAGAGGAGCAGAGCCGAAGGCTGGCCACAGAGGGAGCAGGCAACCGAGGGAAGTAGACATAGAGGGAGCTATAGAGGCTAGGAGGAAAGGAACCGAGGGAGCAAGAAAATGAGGGATGGCTGTGAGAGGCAGAGCAGAGAAAAAGAAGGAGCTCGCCAGAGAAAAAGAAAGAAGGGAGCCGCGAGATCTGAGCAAAGGCTGACCAAGGATCAGAAGCAGTTTGAGCACAAGCAAAGCAGAGGGAACAGGAACCAGAGAAAGGAGACCCGAAGAAGCAAGGGCGTTGACCTATGAAGATGAAAAAGCTAGAGGGAGCCGTACACTGCAACGAAAGCAGGGCCGAAATGGGCTACCATGCGCCCGAGATCCAGCTCCTTTTTCACTCACAGAACTACTATAAGAAGGGATCAAAGGAATTTCGGGAAGGAGGTTTTTCTGGAGACGAAAAAACCTAGAGGAAAAAACAGGGGAGTTTTGGGAGGAGGAAGCAAAGGAACCGAGCGCGAAGACGAGGAAGCCAAGGGAAAAGCCGTGCGTAAGGAACGAAGGGGCAGACGATCTGGAAAGAAATTTGAGGTTTACTGGGTCATTTGGGTTAGTAGCTTGTTACGAGTTCTTTCTCTACCATGGATTTGCATCTCTGCTCGTCATTCTCATTTTTTCTCGGTTAATTCTTGCATGATTTTACAAATTCCACTGGTTACTTTTGTTCGGCCTTCACAACTTTCTCGGTTGATTTTCGCATGATTTTACAAATTCTAATAGTTAATTTGTTTAAGTAATTACTGGATCTCCGGCCTTGTTTCCATGTGCTTGGTTACTGAAATCTCGGTTGGGCCTGTCCGTTATTGAGAATCTTGGTTTTTTTTTTCTTGTAGGGCAATGCACTGCCTTGGTTCATGTTAACTCAGTCTGTTTGCTAAACGTAAACTGCATAATCGAGCCTAGGTGTCAAAACGCTTAGTCATGGTTCCTTAAGTCGAGAATCAACTAAAAATGATGTGTTTGGGGTCTTGGGTGTTTATTCATACTGGGAATTAAATTCAAGCATCATGGTTCAACTCAGGAGAGGCTTTGGCCCTCTGTAGGTGTTATGAGGATGATTAAGGTGTCGATGGTTGTGGATGCCTGGGTAAAAGGCTTGTATGGAATAGAGATTGAATTATCCCAGTTGCATCTTGTGAGTCTCCATGATTTTCTTGCTATCCGAAAATGGCATGGTACATATGATAGGTGTTTTACTGGTATCTGATGAGTGTTTTTTAGGAGAGACTGGTCTAATTGAGATTTGGGTTCTGTATCCATAGGAGCTTCTTGCTTGTGATCTTTGGACACGCTGATGCTATCTTAGTATTCTTGAATTCATTTAATGGATTAAACATGTTGTAGGCATTAGTACAACGCATAACACAGTCTTTTGCTTTATGCTTCACTTTTACTTGAATTAGATTAGTAACAAGGGACTTTTCATCTCTTCGGTCGTGAACTATATTCCATGCTTTTAGAAGTGTCATTTTCTTATTGGTCTGCTGTTGGGAAGAATATTTTCTATGGGCCTCCTACGGGTTTGCTATTGTGAAATTTGTTATGAATATAACCTGGCAAGATTTCTTGAAAAAAAATCCAATCACCTTCTCATTTTTAAGAAAATGTAAGTAAAAGGAAAAACTTTATGTCCAACTTCATTTTTATTTATTCATTTATTTATTTATTTTTCTACCTTTTGTCTTGAGTGACACTATCATAGGTATTCAAGTATTAATCGGTAAATTGTTAGTGATAAAATCTCCACATATGCGGGTTATTCCTCATCGATAATATATGTCATAATCACATTTTGAATTCTTCTTAATGCTTAAAAAAAAAAAAGAAGAGTAAATATGTAGTGAGAAGATATTATTATTTAGATAATTCTGACCAAAATTACTTATTCCCCTTTCCTTTTTATTTATTCATTTTATGCTAATTGCCTTTTCATTTCAAAATTTAAAGAAGTATATATGTATATAATAATAATAATAATAAAAAATGGTTAAAACCAAAGTTATTTGTTTCCCTATAAATTGTTATCTTTTTATTTATTTGCCTCGAGTGGTAATACCGCGGGTATTTTAAATACTGATCAGTAATTTGTGACAGATAAAAGTCACCACATATGCTGATTATTTTTCTTCAAAAATATATGTAATAATCACATTTTTTAATTCTTATTTAATAAATAAATGTGTTAAAAGGATCTCATTTGTTTTTTTATAATAAAAAGAAAATAAAAAAATAATTTGTACAAAGAATTATTGTTTTCTTTTGAACTCTTCTTATGCCTTTTGTCTCGAGTAACACCACCGTGAACATTTAGATATCAATGGGTATATTGTGAGGGATAAAGTCACCACATGAGCCAATTGATTTTATTTTGCAAAAACAAATTGTCTTCAACTATTTGTTTTTCAAACCAAAATAAAATGTTCAAATCACATATAATTTTAATCATATTTCCTAAATTTAGAAAAACATATATTCTCTTTTAGGAATTGATTAAATCAAAAAATATATAAATAAATGAAAAGAAAAAATAATGAAAATTAATCTGTCTTTTACAAATTAAAACGCACCAATCAGTTCTAAAAATTGTTTTCTTTGTGGAAAGACAAATTATTTTCTATAAACCTCCCTTTTCAAAGAATATATATAATAAAAAATATCAACCCAGTGACACGCATTTTTAGTCCAAACTACGTCGACTTTGATCCCTATCGCAAGGTACGTAGGCCCCAGACTTTAATTCTGGATCAAGTCTACTTTTGTAAATAAATAATATTTTTCTCTTAATTTATTTTCCCAACTTTTTATATTTTCATTTCGTTCTTTGTTTTCATTTTTACATTTTTCATATTTTTATTTTTATTTTTGCATGTGAATGGTAAAAGGTCAATCAAAATAATTTTTAAAAGTCATAAAAATTGCATGATCAATCTAAGGTAACTGTTATTAGGAATGAGTGTTGTGGGGGTGCTTAATACATTCTCCACTCACAATCGTACTTCTGAACCCAACTCTGATTCGCAGACCATCCTTATCCTCTTTTGTTTCTATTTCGGTTTTCCAAAATTTACCTTCAAATTTTAGTGGCGACTCCCTCGGAAATCGGCCTCCGTCATGCGGGCCGATTTCCCTCTTTTTCTTTCATTTCTTGCGCCATCCGTGTCGCATCTCCGAGTGTGACATGATCGAGAATAATATTCCAATATTTCATCTCCTAATTTGCTTATTATTTATATCATTAATATTGATTATATTGAATTCACTCTTCATTTGCTTTTACTCAAACCTCTATTTCCATAATTTTAGCATTATCCATATCAAACCATTCCTTCTTTCTTAAATTTTTGGGACAATTCAAATTATTTAGTATGCATGATGAAATCAAATTCATAAAAATTTCATAAACATTACATTCATTATGTTGAGGAGATCATGAAAAATAAATTTTTGCCTATTATTGATACTAAATGAGTACTCCTTCAAATTTGAATAATTATGTTCTTGTTTTTTTTTTCCCTTGGTAACTAACACATTAGAAAAGGTTGGCATCCCAATCCTACTAGATAGGACGCCAATGGCATATTTGAGGTGATCAGCAATAGTCCACCCAAAGAATTGATTGGATTTTTAATTTGCAAACAGTTTTCCAACTATTGAACTAGCTGTTAAGCAGGAAGGTTTTTCATAAGGAGGAATACCACCAAGTAAAACTTTTGATGGTCTCAAATGTTTTATTAGTTGAGTATAGTAGCTTACAATTTAGAGACCTTTGAGTAGAAAAAAAAATCATTCCTCTTACATAAAGTTGTGCGTTCAAACTTTGTTACTATAAAAAAATAATTAAACATGATGATAATTCTTAATCGAATTTGAACTAATAATATCATGTACCAAATATTTGTACTAAAGAAAAAGATCTTTGAAGGAATTAATGTAATTGACTCAAATTAAATATATACTCACCTATTTAGGAATGTAGAATATTAAGAAATTTGGGGAGCTGTTATTTAATCAATATATTGTTAAAAGTAAATACATAATATAATAATCCGATACTAAGTACTCATACAATAGTAACATCAAATGAAAATCTATCATTACCCAAACTAGAAGCGTGACCTGTGCCAACCCACGGGTTCTAATCGCATGGGAGTAAAATCAAATGTATTGTGTGTGACCGCATTGAATTATTACGGTTAAAATATTTGTTTGATCCCTTAATTTTAAAACATATTTCAATTTAATTCTTTAATTTTATTTAGTTTTATTATAATTCTATAACTTTTGAAATATTGTCAAAAGTTTTCCTAATATTAACACCTTTAATAATTTAACTATAAATGATGACTTGGCATATTTATAAGACAACTAATTAATGTTATTTTATATTTATTGATTTTATAATTATAATCATTAACCAAAAATTTTATAATTATTGTTAAAATAATTTTAAAATATTATAATAAATAATTATAACCTTAAAATTAAAATCTATATTAAATTATCTAGATAATTATAAAATCTTAAAATAAAACCTAACTTTAAAATAAATAATTATTACACAGTCTTAAAACTGATAACAATAAATTAAAAACAAATAGTTGGTAAAAAATTTAAAAATAAATAAATATAAGTTAAATTGTGTCTTTTGTTATAATTATTTTTTTAAATTATTAATGTAAGAGACTCAAAACAGCTTGATGATACAATTTTTATTTTATTTATTCATTAATTTTTAAGTTAAAGTTTTTAATTTTAAGGCATTAAAATAATAATTTATTTTAAAGTTAGTTTTTATTTTGATATTTTATATTTATTTTGATGATGTAATTTAGATTTTATTTTAAATATGATAATTATTTATTATAAGAATTTAAAATTATTTTAATTATAATTACAAGATTTTTTGCCCAATTGTTATAATTATAATAATTATAATATTAATAAATATATAATACCATTAATTATTTGTCTTTTAAATATGTCAAATCATTATTTATAGTTAAGTTATTTAACGGTGTTAACAATTAGGATATACCTGACTATATTTTGTAAGTTAAAGGATTATAATAAAACTAAATAAAATTAAAGGACTAAAATGAAATATATTTTAAAGTTAAGGGACTAAAAGTAGACTTTAACCTATTATTACCCTAGAGCCTTTTATTTTACAGATATATGCATTAAAAATAAAGATTTACGAGGTTTGATGTAGAGAAAATCTATGATAAGTTAACCTAGCTTGCCCTTGACCCAATTAAACCCCTCTTAGTTGAAAGGTGCTCTTTTCAGTATAAACATCATCTGACATAGCGGAAGACGTAGTCAAAGTATAGTATGAGACCCACTTTTTTTTTTTTGTTTTTGCCTTTGCTCTCCTCTTTTTGAACTGTAAAAATTTTGTAATCAACTTCATGTTATGGAAATCAAAGCTTGGCTGATGATGCTGGCTTGCAAATATACAACAAATGGAGCTTTCTCACAGCCACTGGATAAGGAAGCTGCATAGAAGAAATGGTCAAGGCAAAAAAAAAAATATATGATCCATGATATGAAACATATGTCAGTGGACAAAAGCCTGGTTATATCCCAATAAGCAATGTAGGATTTGAAACATATGTCAGCGAGGAAAAGAAACAATTTCGAGCATGATTAAAGTAAAACATAAGAAGCTTTCTTAAGCTAAGAACCATTTGAGGCAATAAAATCAAAGGGCCAGTGCCTATACTTTGAGCCAAAAGGCATGCCTATAATATTACTCAGTTGTTGAGACACCAAAGATTTCTCCCAAATCAAGTAAATCAGATACAGCTATAACCACAAAGCAAATTATAAAGGTGGTAAGATGTACTTGTATGATAGATGTTCATGACATGAACTTGGTACATGCATGAAAGAATTTAACATGATGTATAATGCAATTGAAAACTAAAGACAAATGAAAACCATGAATGAATCTAGCATAGGAAGTGAAAGAATGAAAGGGAGTTGATAGACTAAAAGAAAGAAAAGAGAAGGAAGTTATGAAGAACATAACTTTAGAGGTTCCAAAAGAAGCATAATAAGTCATAGGGAAATACTAATTTTGCAAGAGATAATTGTTTGCAAAATATAAGATGTTCAAAACCATATTAAAAATAGAGAAGTGTAACGAATAAGATTTTTTTTTAAGTGAAAGCAAAAGAGACAAGTTAATAATCATCATATTCCTTGAAAAAAGCAAGTATCCAAGTTTCAAAAATTCAACATATCAAATTTTAAACTAAGGCACATTTCTTTTTTGGCTCAACTACGTCAACAACACCAAAAATATTGCTATACAATATCAGAATCTAGGCCATGACAATCCAGTATTATGATTCTTGTAAAGCCTTGGTCAACAGGGATTTTGTGACATTATGGACAAGCATGGGAATTGCAATAAGCATTGGGATAGGAAGAACATTAGTTCTGGAAGGTATAGCTTGAATCTGTTGGGAATGTTAAGCTCTACAAGTCCTTTGCATTTTGCACATTAAATGTATTATTAATCACAAAATGACAAATGAATGTCCCTTGTGATTGTACTCGAGAAAGCACAAGAACTCTCTCACTTGCTCAGCTTTTGTTGAAGGTTGAATTGGCAATGATTGTGAGTAATTTCAAGTTCTCAAATAAATACATTTTGTATGATAAAATAAAAAAATTATATTTATCTGTTAGATAAACTTATACATTTTTCTCTTATATGACAATTGAAAGTAAAAGAGAGAAATTTAGAAAAAAATAAGAAGGAATTTAGACACTTCCTTATCTAAGTTTCTTTTTATTTTCTTGCTTAGTATTCCCCTCTCCCTATTTTCCACTTATTCTAAACAAAGCCTAAATATTTTATTTTCCACGGCAAAGTATATAAGTATATAAAATAGAGTAGGTTATGAGTTCATGGCTATGCGATATACCTTTTTTAAATTATTAAAAATTGGATCAGCCATTAAATTGGCTGAGACACCGATTCAAGATTTAATGATTGGATTGGGGTTGGACCGACTGTGCATAAATTGATATATTTTAAATAATGTAAATAAAAAATATAAAAGATATTTATCCATGATTATAAAATTAACATTCAATCTAGAATGAAAAGTAAATTTAATAATTTTTAATTCTATATATCATATAGAAAATGAAAAAATTATTAATAAGTTTTACAATATAATATTAAAATATAAACAAATTAATATTCATTTATAATTACATTTTAAATTCAAAAATAGTCAATTGATATTTTATTTTTATATTATTTGTTAAGTAAATTTATTATTATTAATAATTATGTATCATAATAATACTTATATAATATTATAATATAAAAAAAATTATACAAAAAATAATTTTACTTAATATTAAAAATAATGTTATTTTACCTTAAAAATAAAAAAAATTTAAAAAATTTAAAATTAGACTTATTCAAACTAGTTTTGCATCATTACTGAAATTGCCTGATCTTCATTTATGATCGGACTGAACTTGGTATCAAGTTCCAGTCAGACCAGCTGAATCAGCTAGCCTTATTCGATTGCCTATTGGGTCAAGTTTTTTCCTTCTTGCCTTTATTTTTGAATCATTTTTATTGGATATCTTCAGGCACAATAGCATGCAAGTTTTCCTCCCCAAGTTGTGCTCTAGTTTATAGGTTCATGGCTATCCCATATATATATATATATATATTTTAATAGCAAATGAAAAGGAGTAGATTTTGGAAAAAAAAATAATAAAAAAGAGTGGATTATTATTTCTTCTTTTAAACTTCGATTGATTACATCTCATCATCTTTTTTAAAACAAATTGTATGAAAACTCCAAAATTCCATGGGGACCAATTTTACAAAATGGGTAACTGTTTGGATGAAGTCTTCACAGTAACCTTTTAGGGCTCAAAAAATCCTACGAGGAAACCATTACAAACTTTACTAGCTTGGGATACTCATGGACCCGGATATATGGCTCAAAACGTGTATGAGGAGAATGTGTAAGTGCTCAATCTGTGAGGAGAGCATACATATCTGACACCTACAAATTACTCAACCCTCATCTGTTAAGTGGATAACAATAAGAAAAAAATATAAAACAATATACAATAAGCACATTATTTATATAGTAAAAGAAAAAATTAATAAAATAAAATTATATATCCTAATCATATGAGACAAACAATAAAAATAAATAAAAGGAAAGGTAATTAAAATAAAATTAAGGTCACAAAATTTTGTAAAACCAACTTATATAAGCTTGACTCTCAAACAATCCCTAGTGGAGTCACTAAATAATCGTACCCAATTTTTATCCAAAAAAAATTAAAATAAAGTAGAGTCGCTATCAAAATTTTTAAAATAAAAATTTTGGAAACCCTTAAAAAAATGATCTACGAAATATAAAGGGTTCAGGAATTGATTGCATCACAGATAAGGTATTAAGCACCCCATAACACCCGTTCATAATAACAGTTACTTTAAATTGATTATGCAAAATCAATATGGTTTTAAAATTATTTTAATTATCTTTATAAAACTCGTACAAATAAAAGAAAAAATAATAACTGAATAAATAAAATAGAATTACTTATAAAGACGGACTTGACCTACAATTAAAGTTTAGGGCCTACGTACCCTAATATAAAGATTAAAGTTTACGTAATTCGGATGTAAAAACTCATGTCAATGATTTAAGTTTTTTAAGAGAAGTTATATATATTTGTTATATTGGAAAATCAAATTATGCATATTATATATAAAAATTAATTAGCTATTTATTTATTACTTGTTAATAAATTTATGGAGATTCTCAAAATCTCGCATGCTTACTAACTGATTTATATACCTATAGAAACTCCAAAAACCTCACATAAAATAACTTAAAAATATATTATAAAATTATATTTAAAAAATATTCTTATTTAAAATAGATGCTAAACTTTATCAAATTTGTGAGAATCTTTATTATTCTGACTTCAAAAATATTTTTCAAATAGAAAATGCATAATTTAATTAGTATGCCTGCGGAGGTACATCACAGTACATGGTAAATTTATTAATCTAAATGCCCATGAAGGTTCCAAAAACTGCATCGGGTAAAAAATTAAAATATATATATTTAATGAGAAAATATCATATTATCATAATCACACGAGGGAATAAAAATAATGTTATCAATTACTTAACTATCATCATTATAAAACACATAAAAGTTACCTTATTTAAAACTATATGTGTTTTCTATCACAATTTTAAAGGATAGATATTTCAACTAAATTTCATAGTCTTGAAAAAAAAAGATGTAATTATCTAATATCATAACCTTTAGGAAAAGAAAAGAAAAGAAAGAAAAAAAAAGGAAAACAAAACAAAAAAAAAGAATAAAAAGAAAGAAAGAAAAAAAAAAGAAAAAAAAAAAGGAAACCAGAATAAAGAAAACAAAATAAATAAATAAAATAATAAAAAAAAGAAAAGAAAAAGAAAAAGAAAAAGAAAAAGAAAGAAAGAAAAGACAAAAGGAAAAAATGAGAAGAAAGAAATAAAAAATAGTTAAAAAAATTCATTATAATGGTTAAGTCAAAAAGAATATAATAAAGTGTCATTTCACTAATTTAGCCAACGTGTTTGGCAAATATAATTATAATAATGTAGTTATACATCTTGACTTATGAAACATAAATTATGATATTATAAAAACAGGACAAAACTATCCATCACTAACGAGAATATATTTCAATCCTTATTAAGGATATTCATGCATATAAGTAATTTGTCTCTAGGACCTAGGAATGTGCAACCAATCCGGTAGCCCGGTAGGTCCGATCTTACCCGGCATATCGGGTTGGTCTTGAAGACCAGGCCGGATTGGACATCGGGTTAAGATTAAACCCAATCTCACCTGGGCTCGGTATATATAATTATATATGTATTTAAAAATTTATAAATATTAATTTTATATAATATTTTCTTGATACATTATATATAATAAATTGCCTATATTATTATTGTGAATATTTTTAAAAATCCAATCTTTTAATTTTATTTAAAAATTTAAATTAATTTCTTTATATTATTTAAAAATAATATATGATTATTAAGTATTTATAATTTTAATAAATTTTATTTTTTATTATAATATTATTGTTTAAGAAAATATATTTGGAATGAATATAATTATAGTTTTGTTAATAAATAAAATTAATTTATTTTTTTTATTTTTAGATACTTTTTAAGACCGGGCCAACCCCGGTCCATGAGACCGGGTTGGTCCGGTCCCTCTTAACTTCACAAAGATCGGGCATCGGGTTGGCTATCAACCCAGTCTTACCCGGTCTTTGTGCACCCCTATTAGGACCTCACCAAAATATTATACTTTAGGGTCCATAGAAACAAATTGGGGAAAAAAAATAAATAAGTAAAATAAAGATAAAATAAGTATATACATCATAAATGCATCTCTTCATATTAAGAGGTATTTATTGATATGGGTAGTTTATTTCATGGATCTCACCAAAATATAGAATTTGGGATCCATGGAGACACTTAAGAAGAGGAGAAGGTAGCAAACCACATTTTAAAAAAAAAGTTATACCCTTTAAAAAATTCCAACTATGCAATGAGATGGAACGAAGAAAAAGAGAAGAAATTTTTCCTTCACTCTCAAATCACCCGCGTAAACCCTCTCTCTTTCTCTCAATTTATTCCTTTTCTTTGATTCTTATTGATGCTTTTCTTCTCATCCTGTTTCTATTTATAAAGTCAAAAAGTAAATAATTCAATTAATACTTCAAAATCACAAAAGTCTCTTTTATTATTTTTCTTTTATATTCACATTAAGATTGATTGATTTACTTTCTTTTTTCATTATTAATTTGATATCAAATGTCAATCTTTGTTTTTCTTTTTTTATTTTTTTTACTTTTTTAGTTTTATGAAAATATCAAAAAAAAATTATAACTCCACGAGATATGACAATTCTTAGAAAATATTATTATTTTATATTAGGAAAAATTTTTCTCTTAATATTAGAAAAAAAAGATCCCAAACAAAATACAGTATTTATACAATCAAATAACAACCGTTAAAAAAAAAGTGGAAGAAGTAGAAGATTTGGGAAACAAAAAAGAAAAACAAAGATGGTGAAAACTATAATTTTTAAAAGTTAACTTTTTAATTTGCTTGTTTCATTTTTTTAATTTTTTGAGAAATTTAATTTATTTTTTAAATAAATATTTTAAGATTAGTGATATAAATATCTTTTTTTATGAAAATATATTAAGATAATAAAGGCATACTTAAAAAATTATTATAAATAACTTGCAAAGTTATTTTTGAGTTAAACCTAACTTTTCAGGAATTAATATTTTTTTAACAATCAAGCATAAGCAATTAATTTACTTCCTCATAAAACATATTTATCTCTAGTTAATATTTAAATTTAATTATCCTATTATCAATCTAATTCAAATTTCAACTTAAACTTAATAATTGTAATTTTGTATTTAAAAATATGTTTGGGACATAATATATAAATCTAGTGAGGTACAGCTAGGCATTTTTTCCTATATTTGGGACATAATATAAAAATTTAGTGAGGGTATAGATTGGCAATTTTTCCCACAACAATTTTCTAGTGGCCCCACACATAAAGGATTAGAAAAAAAAAACTATGAAAACAGTGCCACGATCATCCTGCTTTTTAAGATTAAGATACTATAGATTGATGTACTGTGTTGTGTTTTCCTGCAGAAACAACATACTTTTTTATCAAAGAAAAAAAATTTTAAAATATGACTCCGGAAATTGAGTTAGACGATGGGTTTAGTGAATGAGGTAAATGAAGTAATTTAATAACTGACGGATTTTTTTTTTAAGGAAAAAAAAGTGAAGTTGTGGCGAGATTTTTGTTAAAATAATTACAACTGAAGGACAAACAGAAGAGGATAATGTTGGGGTTTGCCGAAAGTAGTCTATGACCTGTGAGTGCAAACAAGTAAACCATGATGGTTTAGGTTGGAAGACACGAAACACGACTTTAAGGATAAGGGCGTGGGACCTCTAGCACGCTCACGCTGACTTGAGAAAGACCTACAAAATTTTAGTTTGGTATTTCTAAACTAAAAACCAGTTCTCATTTACCGCGGAATCATGGTTGATAATTATTAATAAATAGGTTCAATCAAAATATTTTATTAATAATTTTAGGCAGTCGACATAATTTTATTTGAGAGAAAAATTTTAATCGTATATTAATCTTAAAAGCATATTTTTTTTTTCGGGGCCAACATCTTAAAAGCATATTTAATGAGACACAACTACAGCAAAACATGGGATATTAGCATGTTACTTTTTTTTTTTCATAAACATATTAGCATGTTACTTGACTGCAGGCAATTACCGCACATCTGGGACGCCCCATTATCTTTATCCAACTTTCCTAAACTATGAAACAAATTGAAGGACATTATGTTCAAACAAAACTGAATGAAAATTAGAGGGAAAACAAAAAAAAAAGTGTTCCTTCCAAGAAAAAAATCTCAAGTGCCCTTAATTATATGTTTTGTATTTCTAATTGAAAAATTGTATGCTACCTCAATCTCAAATATAAGTTACTCTCAACTACTCAAGGATATTAAGATATATAAGTTGTTTTGTTCCAAATTTAATTTATTCCTAGATTTGTCCTTAATTAAATGTTTTTCCTTTCAAATCATAAATCTAATCTTCTATGTAATATTTCTCTTATTATCTAATTAATGAGGGTTGTTATGAAAAAAATTATTTAATAATTTAGACATGACTTATATTTTGGAATATGAAGAATCTTCTTTAAGTGATTTATATTAAATACATGAGGTGGTAATTTTTTAAGTCATATAAAGTAATATTTTCATTTTGATATTCTTTAGTAAAAAAATTGTAAGAGGGCAAACTCCCTGTAAATATAACCCTCTTTGCTTAGGGAAATAGGAAAAAATAATTCGTTCATACTGTGAACTTATGTCCTCATTTAAAAAATAATAAATGATGTATGTAAATGTCTTATTAAGTATTAATGAATTAACAAAATATATAACTGAGTAGAAAAATTTTGTGCTGCGTGCGAGGGTGGGAGACTGGCAATGGAAGCTGTGTGTACTATTATTTACGGCGATATTTTCAGTGAATTTTAACTTATAAGCTTTTTAATTTTTATTAATACATTGATTGAAAATTTAAAATTATGGGGCAATATTTTTTTTTTTACTTTCAAAGAATTATCTCCATCAGACTACATTTGAGACACAAACCAACTTACCAAATTTTCAAATCGATCCAACCTACCCTCTATAGATTCCACTTCTGTCTTCCCAAAATCATCAGCTCAGCCCTCGGCCGGCCGGTTCTCCATTGTACCCTTCACCGGTATGTCTACCAGACTCTACCTCTTACCTCATACAAAACCTACTTCCAGTTCATTGGTAAAACACAAAAATACCTACTTCCATTCCCCAACGTACACTTCCTCTATAAAATTAAACCACATCATATATAGTATTACCTGTGATCCCTCGTCTTTACTGCTTCCGCTTGAATCTCTACAAACCATATCATATATATATATATATTTATGATCACTATAGAATGAATGATTAATTATATATTACATGACATGACACCCATATACTCACTTTGATCTGCTTCCTCTAATTATGACTTTGGTTTTTCGGATAACGTATATATGATCTCTTTGACTAGTGTATAGTGTGTATCCACCTGGTATACCTTAAACGTCCACAGACTGCGTTATTCTATTTATTTACAGCACCAATCTTGTTGCTGCAAATATAATCCATACTCTTTCTGATCCATATTATAGGATATAAGATTCACTTTTATATTCATTAAAAAAATTAAATAATATTTTTAAATATATTTAAAGTTTTAAATTTGTCCCGATTTACTAAGAAAATGATACAATAATTAAAATAAATAATTTTTTATACTCTATATTATGAATCAAGAAAAAATAAATTTCACACCTTATATTATGAACCAACAAATAAGTCTATGCAATTTTATGACGGTTTGAAAATTTTACTTTTTGATTATTTGCTTTTGAAAATCAAACAACTCACTCGCTTCTCTGTACATGTTTCATGCATGCCCCCGAGTCAAAAACTTTTCCATCCATTTCATAATGCGGGAAAGCGTGTTTCCCAATCCATTTATTCCGCAAAGATGTGTATATATATATATATATATATTCATATTAATTGCATCCACAAATAGCAATGCCATCGTTTGCCTTACTGAACCCAATCGTACCATATATCTTAAACTGGACCTTACATAGATCTCATTTTAAACACCAGAACTAGAATTCCTTGAATTTAACCATACAAAACTGACATGATATAATAAAAAGTTAGGAGAAACAATCAAATAAAATCAAAATTCTAAATAGTAAACAAGTACAGGTGGTCTGAGAGAAACCCATGGAAAGTTACCCGCATCTAAATTTGAACATCTTTGTCACGTTAATTTTTAATTTCATCCAATCATCTCACTCTGTATCACTCTTGGTCCCACGTCGGCACAGATAGAACCCAAGCACAACTAATATACTAGTACTATACTAAATTACTAATACCACTTCCCTTGGCATATCTGTTCTATTATTTCGTCGTCTTAAGGTACCATTTATGTGGCTACGAGCGTCCCACGTGTGCTCCTCCCATTCGTCTTCACTTAGATTTCCTCTAAGACTGGTCACTGTGATAGATAATAGAAAACCAAACCAAACCCCGCACACCCAACAATTCAAAATCCCCAAAATCCTCGCAGCTCCTTCAAGCTTCGCAACAGATCTCTTGTTACCATCCAATCACCAAATAGCTCTCTCTCCCGCGCAAGCTCTTGTTCTTTCATATGGGAATTGAGAGAGGAGGCCTCAAGGGCTTACGTGGCGGGTGGAGTGTGGCGGCTAAGCCATGTGACTCCTGCAAATCGGCGGCGTCGACCGTCTTCTGCCGGGCCGATTCCGCCTTCCTCTGCATAGCTTGTGATACCCGGATTCACTGCGTTAATAAGCTCGCTTCCCGCCACGAGCGTGTTTGGATGTGCGAGGTGTGCGAGCAGGCCCCTGCTTCCGTCACGTGCAAGGCCGACGCCGCCGCTCTCTGCGTCACCTGTGATTCTGACATCCACTCCGCCAACCCCCTCTCACGCCGCCACGAGCGCGTCCCGGTGGAGCCCTTTTATGACTCCGCTGGGGTGGTGGCGAAATCCCCTGCTGCCGTTGCTGCTTTTAACTTCTTCGTTCCGAACGACAACGGGATTGGCTCCGATGGCTTCCACACCGAAGATCCCGAAACAGTGCCGTGGAGGGTCCCCAACCAGAATTTCATTTCCAAGGTCGTGGGTGCTCCGGATATCAAGTCCGGCGACATGTTCTTCACGGAAATGGATCCTTTTTTGGATTTCGATTACTCCAATTCCTATCAGAATAATAATAATAATCACAGCGCGGGAAACGATAGCGTTGTGCCAGTTCAAAACAGACCTGCTCCAGCTCCGATGATCAATCACTCAGAGAGCTGCTTCGATATTGAATTTTGCAGATCGAAGCTTTCTTCTTTTAGCTACCCAAGCCAAAGCGTAAGTATATATCATTAACTTCACTTCGAGGAATTGTTTGATTAAAAGGAAAATTTCAGGAACACTATTTCTAATGATGGAAAGGGTATTATGTTCTGAAAATACATATATAGGTTTCGTCGTCTTCGGTTGATGTTGGGGTTGTACCAGACTCTGTGTCAGAAATGTCGTTCTCATTGGGGCGAAACATAAGCAACAGCTCCGAATCGGGAGGAATCGGGTTGGCGGGTAACAACCAGGCGACCCAACTGGGCGGGATGGATCGAGAAGCGAGGGTGTTGAGGTACAGGGAGAAAAGGAAGAATCGCAAGTTCGAGAAAACCATCCGCTACGCTTCGAGGAAAGCATACGCGGAGACCCGGCCCAGGATCAAGGGCCGGTTCGCGAAACGGAGCGAAACCGAATCGGAGTTGGACCAGGTCTATAGCCCCGTCAGCACCGGGGGTCTCATGGTGGACGCTCAGTACGGCGTCGTACCATCTTTCTAAATAGTAATCAGGGATCGGGAATTATTAATTTATGGGAAGGTACAATAATTAACCTGGGGACTCTGGGGTGTGCGAACCGTTGATCAGGAGAAAGGGTGAATGGAGGCGAGAATGTAGAGATGATGATGATGATGGAGGTGGAGATGTGTTTGAGGTGAATGAAATGGAAAAGGAGGTTTTGTTTACTACTTTTTGAGTTGAACGTTGGGGTGGGGGTGTAAACTTTGTTCGCCTTTTTATGAGTAGAAAGTTTGCTTTTCAAATATGGTCACGGATCTCTTTCCGCCTTGCTATTGGTTCACATTTATGCATCTCTTATTTATTCAAGTATGAGGAGACAGTTGGACGAGGTTTGGTTCGCAGGAATTTCCAGAATTTACCGTTCAAGCTGCTCCCTCAGTTTTTAAAAAAATTATCGTCTGGAGTTCTAGTGAATTTTTACAAAAAAAATATGCCAATTTAAGAATTATTTTTGTATAATTTTACCTATCATTAATACTGCAAACTCTTGTTAATTTTACTTAGTATAATTTCAGTAAGTGATAATTATAAGGATATTTTAGTTCGCAACATTAAATTTTAGTATTTAGATCACTAAATGTCTTTCTCTTTTAGTCTGCGTATAATAGTAAACATTAAAATTTTTGAAATAGAGATCGTTTATGTTATATCAGTTTGCATGCCTTAAGGAGATGAAGAACTTGATAACTGTTAATATATTTATGGATATACAAGATATTTTTTTTGGGAATTAATGTTGAGATCAAAACATGTGAATAAAGAAATTTGGAATAGCATAATAATAATGAATGGCTAAGGGTTCGTTTGGTTTTCAATTTTACAAAAGTAAGTTAGAATAAATAAAGTTTAGATAAAGTAAGTTTATTGTAAGTTGTTATGTTTGGATATTTTTTTTACAAAAGTAAATTTGATAAAAAATCTTTTTAAATGATAAGAGTTAAAAGTACTTTTAGATGTATAAGATAGAGTAAATTTGCTTATTCTTTTACAAAACCCATGTTTTGTCAAAAAATAAATAATTTTTTCCCTTATTTTGTAAAATCATAGTTTAACCCATTTTTCATTTTTCAAAAAGACAGTTTGTATTTGACCAAACACATCTTTTTAGAAAATTATGATAAAAAACCATGGTTTATTTTTTAAGAAGATAACCAAATATACACTAACTTGATACTTAAAAACGAAAAGGAATATTTATTATCAAAAGGTTGAAAATATAATATTTAAAAAGATAAATAAAAGGATAGAGGGGAGGAAGAATTTGAGTTTACAGGGCTTTGGTTCTTAATTTTGTAAAATTAAGTTAAAATAAATGAAATTTGTAAAAATAAAGTTTAGATTGTTGTAAGTTGTTATGTTTGAATATTTTTTTTAAAAAATGTAAGTTTAATAAAAAATATGTTTGGATGATAAGAGTTAAAAGTATTTTTAGATGTATAATATAGAATAAATTTATTTTTCCTTTTCCAAAATCTATGTTTTGTTAAAGAAAAATTAACTTTTCATCTTCTTTTTTTAAAACTATAATTTAACCCACTTTTTATTTTTTAAAAAAATAGTTTGTGTTTTGACAAATATTTTTTTTTTAATTATGATTAAAAATCATGATATGGGAAGGAAACAGCCACATAGTTGTAGAGATTCGGATGAAATAGAATGCCGGAGTTAGCCAGACCACAGTGACGACTTGGATTTGCAAAGAAAGGCTGAGAGCAAACTCTGACCTTAGTTGAATTTTGACCCGCGATCAACATTTTAAATAAGAAAAATTGGTTGTTTATAAAGGACTATAAATTAAAATTATTATAAAGGATTTATATAAGTCAATATTTATTATAAAGTAAAAATTTCTTTTTTTTCTTTTGTTTTGTTTTTCGTTTTCCCCATTTCACGGGGACGGGGTGTTGTGCAACTATTTTCACTTGTTCCTCCTGTAGGCTTCCACCTCGATCGCCGATCCATCACGTCGATGAGTGGGGTCGACTAGAATGCCACAATGATCTTGTATTTAAAATTCTCACAAAATTAATCCCAAAAGGTCAACAACAATAAGTCAATCTGAATTTCACGTACATTGAAAAATGATTCCTAGTCCAATGGAATCAAATCAATACAACAAAAGAAAATAGAGCACCTGCCATGTGAACATTTCCCAATTGAAAGCGCAAATGAAATCTTAGAGCTAGCTTTCCACTCCAACCATGCCAAAAAAAAAATCACAATCATCTCCACTATGCCCAAAACCTATTGCAAAAAATAAAAAAATGGTATAGGTGTTAGGAAACTTAAAGGGTGAAAATAATGGGACAGTATATAAATGGAGAAGTATTCTAAACCTAATGGTTCGTTGATTGTGGTGAGAGAAGAAGAAAAGAAAGAAAAAAAAACCAAGAAAATAATTTAAAAATGCGAGAGAAAAGAATATGACATTTTTTAATGAGGATATACAATGGGAGTGTTCAAGCGCAATTGTTGTTTAAATCAATATATTTTTTCAATCAATATATCAATCAAACAATACGTTGGCATTGGCAATATATATATATATATATATATATTACATCATGAAAATTTGAATTCTGAACCACTCACACCTCATCACCCTTATCATTTGACTCATTCTTTAGATTTCACATAATATATGAAAAACATGACTAATTTTTATTATAAAATATATTTTTTAATTGTATTTTATCGCTTCATGCCATTCTCTCCTTATAATAAAATATTATGTTTACATTGAGTACAGAGAGAATACGTACGTTGATTTGAATGTACATGGCCCATGAATTCTTTTGCCACTACGAGAATCTCATTAACAAATAATCTATAAATACTTTTGCCAATAATTTTTGAGCCAAAAGTTTCTAATTCAATGGATAAATTCTTTTTTTTTTAATTGTAGAGGAACAATAAAAATGAATGACATGGTAAGGGCCTAACCTAAGAGATGATATGAAGATGAGGTCAACAGGACATTACGACAGAAAAACAAGGAAGCGGCATCAGGGGAAGTTGCTAAAAGCATATATATGTCAATATATAAATATATATGTTGAATGAACAAAATCTCTCGTCAACTTCACTGCTTAGCGAATCAAATAATTGATTCCACTTACAGCACTTACCTGAATGGATACAAAAGGTTTTCATTGCTCTCTCTTATCCTTAATTTAAAACCCTTTTAATCGAATCATATGGATTAAGAATTAGAATTAAAACTAATTAACTATCTCAATTTCTTTAAAAATCTCAACATTTTTCTAAAACTACCCTTATTTAATATCTCTCTCTTTCTCTTTAGATATATTAAATAGGGATATTTTTCTGGAAATGTATAATAAATACTATCTCGTATATTGTAAAGGATCTTATATTTAGGATCAGGATAAAAAATCTTATATATAAAAGATCGGAGGTAGTATAATTTTTGTTAACCATCCTTTAGAATATGAATAATTAATTACATAATTCCAATGTTCTTTTATTACCAACAACGCAAGCTGATTAATTTAATTAAAATATTAAATCCAATAATTGGTGACGGCTGAATTGAGTTGTACTATTAGACTTACCATTCCTTAAATAAAGTCTCAATGGTACCTAACATTGGATCATTTGTTAAATGTATATATTAAACGAAAACGCGTGAAGGAAGAGCTTTAAATTAACTTGTACATTTATAAATTGCAAGGAGAAATGATCATGTACTTCTCAGATTAGAGAAAAACTTGTATTGATTTTATCATTTTAAAAGGATGCTATTGTGGGGATTGACCGGTCGCTGTTAGAAATAAATTGAAGCTCATTGATTCGGAACAAGAGGCTCACATCGAATAGTAGAGGGACCTATTTTGATTTTAATCAACACCGTTCTTAAATTCGAAAGCAACAACAACTTCATCCTGATGAAAATTCTAATTTCAGTATGAATGGCATATTCTTGATTAGACTGACAGTGGATAATTACTAAGATATGCACTAGAATTCGTTGGATTTTTAATTTATTATAGGCAAATAAAATAGTTTATTTGATATCGTGTCATTTTTATATATGTATCACCAGTATTTAAAACAGGTATATTCTTTTTCTGGCAAAAACATATACACACACACACACATATCCATAGTTAATACACGAATGATACAAAATCACAACCTACCTAATAAAATACACGCATTAAATGTTAGGAAAGGTGGATCACATTAATTTGCTTTAAAAAAGATTATCAGATGTAATAAATCGAAGTTTAAAAAAAGAAACAATAATCTACTCTTTTTTATTTTTTATTTTTTTCCAGAAATTTACTCCTTTTTATTTGCTATTAAAAAAAGTATATCGTATAGCCATGAGCCTATAAACTAGAGCACAACTTGGGGAGAAAAACTCATATGCTATTGTCCCCGGAGATATCCAATATAGATGATTAAAAAAAAATGGCAAGAAAGAAAAAACTGGACCAACCGGTGACCGGATCAAGCTAACCGGTTCTACTGGTCTAATTGGAAATCAATGTCAGGTATAGTCTAATTATAAATGAAGATTGAGTCATTTCTGTATCGGTACAAAATCGGTTTAAACAAGTATGGTTTTAAATTTTTTAAAATATTTTTTTATTTTAAAAATAAAGTAACATTATTTTTAGTACTAAGTAAAATTATTTTTTGTATAAATTTTTTCCTATATTATAATATTATATAAGTAATATTATGATAAATAATTATTAATAATAATGAATTTACTTAACAAATAATATGAAAATAGAATATCAATTGACTATTTTGAATGCAAAATATAATTATAGATTAATATTATTTTTTAGATTTTAATATTAGGCTGTAAAACTTATTAATAATATTTTTATTTTTCTATATAATATATAAAATTAAAAATTATTAAATTTAGTTTTCATTTAGATTGAGTGTTAATTTTATAATCATGGATAAATATCTTTTATATTTTTTATCTACATTATTTAAAATATATCAATTTATTTACGGTTGGTCGCGACTATGATCCGACTATTGAACTTTGAATCGATATCTCAACCGATTCAATAGCCGGTTTAATTTTTAATACCTTGAAAAAGATATATGGCATAGCCATGAACCCATAATCTACTCTATTTTAAATACTTATATAATTTGCTGTGGAAAACAAGATATTTATGCTTTGTTTGGAATAAAAGGAAAATAAGGGTAGAAAAATACTAAATGGAAAAATAAGAAGGAACCTAGATAAGGGAGTGTCTAACTTTCTTCTTATTTTCTTCCTAAATTTTTTTATTTTACTATTTTCTCTTCACCCAAACAGAGAATTAAACAAATATTGGAGTAGATAAAAGATGGAAAGGATGATAGTAATGCTTGCTTCTGGTTTTTAACCTATCTTTAGATGTATGTTTGCACCGGGAAGAAAACTTAGGAGGGAAAAGTACTATAGGAGAAAATATCAAATTTTTTCTTATTTGAATGGCAAGAGAAAATGTAAAGGAAAGAAAAGTTGACGGGGAAAAAAAGGGATGGAGTTACATATTTTCTCTTTGAAATTTTCTCTCTAATAATGGAGATGTTTTGAAGAGAAAAATAGGTATGATACCTACATATTTTTTCTTCAAAATTTTCTTTGCTTTTAGTTTTCTCTTATTCATCCTAATAAAAAAAACATCTTCTCTCAATTTTTCTCATCCTTCTATTTTCTCTCCTTATTCAAATAAAGCATTAATAATTCAAGCTTTTAGAAATTTTTGAAATTGATAGAAATCAAAAGAAAGTATAAGAAGTCATTATTGTTTTTTTTCCCAATTGGACTTTGTTATTGTTCACAAATCATGTATATGCATTTGTATGACTCATTAAATTAACTTTAGTCTACAATTAATTGTAAGACAGCTAAAAAAAATCAAATCAAATATCAACAATATAAAAAGTGTAAAAAATCATAATTTTTTCATAAATCATTAATAATACAACTTATTTTTAATTTTATATAAATACCCTTCCTAATTATTACTAGTCCATTCATCTATATCCTTGTGTATTGTATATTTATAAAAGTGAATATGCATAGAATATTTGAAATAAAAATAAAATGTAAATTTATATACAATTAAATTTTTTTGTTATACTCTTTTCAAATATATAATAAATATATAAGCGTAAAAAAATCTGTAGTCTATATTGTTAGGTTGCCCCGGGGGTGGTGAATGGTGTTTTCATGGATACAATATTTGTGACTATTTTGAACAAAATAGTAAAAAATTTAAAGTGATAATTATTTTAAAATAAAGAGAAAGCATATTGAAGTGGATTTGACTCCTTGATTTCAAAACAATGGTTACTGTCTAGTTATGCACATAAATTAAGAAGACTAATAAATAGTTTAAAAATTAACAAAATTTTATTATACTCCCTTCGTTACGCTATATAGTGCACTGTTATGAGAAATTCATGTTTCAAAATATAATGCATTACGCGGATTACATTGCGTTTTTTTTATTACCTTTCCAGTATTGCCCCTAATAAATAAACTTATATATTATACGGTTACCAATGTATTTAATGAAAAATCTTTAATAGATTGATCAAATCATAAATGAATGAAGGAGAATTTCTCTAAAAATTTCATTTTTTCATAATTATCAATTACTCATGGGAATTCAAAAAAAAAAGAATGAAGAAGAGAATAGATGCAATTTATTAATGTGGGAAGTATTATTAAATAAGGGTAATTTGGGAAATAATGAAAAAAAATTTTGGTTACTAATTATTGTTTTTGTACGTGTGTGGTAGTTAAAAGTGCACTATAAACTGGAACAGAAGGAGTATTTTACTATAATACTCTTATTAATTATATAATACTATTTAATATTTATATATTTTTCATCATTATTAAAAAATAAACTTGTCAAAAAGTCATTAATGTTATTTTAAGAATTGTAAAGTGATAATTATTTTAAAATATGAAAAAAAAATCTAAAATAATAATTATTTTAAAGTTGGGGGAGTATTTATGAGGGAGTCCCTTAATTGAGGGCATTATAAAAATTGTAGTGGTTTGGTAGGATAACGACAAATAATGAACCTCGTGACCACGGATTTATTGGCTCCATAATGGATGTGTGAAATGAAAGACATCCAATTTAACATTATCATAATGTATTTATTGGGGCGTGGTCATATGTGGTTTCCCTACACGCAATTAGTCCAATCCTAGTTTTGAATTAGGTTTAAATTATCCTTAATTACCAAATATACCATTACCAACCATACAATACAACTCAGACATCATTCTTCACATGGCCTTTCTCATCAACTCTGTTTATGCGAGATTCATGCTTCTTTGGTGGGCAATGTAATAGCTAATAAGTTGATTCAATTAGTATCAAAGTTCTAATTTTACTAATTCTGATTATTCACATTTAACTAATTCACACAAGTTTAAAAAAAATTGTTAATATTCTTGAAATATTAAAAACTCTATATACTTCATTTGTTTCTTAATATAAGAGATAAAAGACAAAATCATACAGATTAAGAAAAATAATAAATTTATCTAAAATATAAAATAGTTTCAAAAAACTCTTTCATTTAATGTTAATAACTTTTATATTATGCAATTAATATAAATTAATTGTATTTTAAAAATATTATCTTAATTAGGGGTATTTTTGAGAAAAAATTATTAAATATACCAAATAAATCCCCTATATTTCTTATATTTTGGAATATGGAAACTCTTCCAATTTTTATAAGGAATAAAGGGAATATATTAATATTTCTGAAGGAAAAAGTATTATTCATAAGTATTGTTATGGAAAGTGTTATCCCTTACTTTCCCCACTTTTTATAATATTTTATTTTTTAAACTATTTTAATATCTTTTATTTTAAACTTCTAATTTTAATTCTTCCACTCTCCTCCACCCTCTTTAACATTCTCTCTTTCAAAAAAATTATTTTAACATTTTTTACTTTTAAATTTTAATTTTTGTTTATTTAAATTTTCAATATTTTATCAAATATTATAAAATATTTCTCCCTATATTTTCTCTTTTTCTATTTTCTTTTTATTTTCTGTTCTCTCTTTTTCCTCAAATCATCATATTTTGCATAAAGTTTTTAAATTCTCTCCTCATATTTTTATTTTCTCTCTATTCATGCCCTTATTATTAATTTAATTTCTCTCCCTTATTTGATTATATCAAGTTATATAAAATTTTCAATAAAAAAACACTTTGCACTTTCAATTTATGATTATTTTTTCTTCTATCATTCCCTCTCAAATATTATAAATATATTTTTCATATTTAAATTTAAAAAATTTTAACTCTCTTTTTTTATTTTTTTTTCTTAAATTTCTTAAATTTTGTATCATTGTCTTTTTATAAACTTAATGTTATATATATTTTATAGGATTAATTATTTTTTTTATATGTAATGTACATTGCACGGAATAAGACAATCTAGTTGTCATAATTTTTCAAAATTATTCTTCTTAAATTCATTATAAATTATAAATTCCTCTCGATCTGCCTAACTATTTTGATTATTCTCTCTCTCTTAATTATGAAGGGCTAATTTGGAAACAAATCATCTTTGATACTTTATTAATTCTCTAAAATAACTTCTATTAAGGACTAATAACCTAGCATTTTTAAACAAAAATTGCTATGTGTATGGATTTTCCTCTTCCCCATTTCCTCTTATTAGGTGTATCAATTTATCTTTTATAATAATCTAGCTTTCAATCCTATCTATCAATATAAATTTGAGCATTACTGAGTCTAAATAGTATAGCTTGTCTTGCATTAATTTTTTTATCTATGAAGGTTTGAACCCACAACTTTAATTTTAGGGCCTTGAATCTTGGATTTAGATTCAATGAGAGACGGATTCAGTGAGAAACAGTGAGAGTTCGTCCCAACTGTGTATTTGTAACTCATAGGAGTCAATGAAATGGTGTGTTTGATTTATACAATCAAGAGTATCCATTTAATCACGAACAAATATCACCTCTCACTGAATCTGCTTTTCACTAAATGTCAATCTATCACATAACTCTCATTTAACTCAAACAAATTTGATTTTTATTATGTGAATCTCGTTAGTGGAGATAAATATCTAGCACTATAATTGTTTGGCTTTTTTTTTTGACCAACAATTGTTTGGCATTGAGAATATGATAAAGAAATAATAGCGAATTTAAGTATAAATATTTAGGATTATATATATAGATATTATTTGTTTAATTCTGAAAATGGGTGAAATGGATTTTCCGTCTTGAGTAAGAGGAATAATTAAAACTACTTGCAATTGTGATTAGCAATGTATGCTGTGTGGATGTTTGGGACAAGGTTACCGTTACTGAATGTAAGAGTTTTGATATTGTGTCCTCATATATTCCACGATTTGTGTTTGTGTGTGTTTCTTACAAACATTGAATATGTTTTCGTATCCATTAATTTAGATTTGAGTCAAATGGAGGACCGTCAAATTTGTGTTGGTTCAGTTTGAATGGATCAATTAATCTCTTGTGATATTATTATATGACTATATAATTATAATATATTTTGGTTGGAAAATCAAATAACAAAATATATATATATATATATATATAAGGGAAGGGGGGGAGACCAAAGCGAGAACCATGTTGGAGGAGAAGGTTAATAGTGTTTGGGGGCGGGTGGAGCAATTGACTCATGAAGAAGAAAAGGGTGGTGCTGGTGGGTCTCATGACGGCATAATAATAAAGTGGGACCCAAGAGGGAGGGGATTGTGAGAGTGGGCCCGCACCCGAAAGGCGTTCACGTGTCAAGCCATTGGGTATGGGTCCTTCGTGTCCGATCAATGTGGTCCTTCCACTTCCACTTCCACTCATGCCCACTTCCTTTTCCCTTTCGTCAACCCACCCCCAAGTTCACCCCCTCCATGGTCATGTCATTTGTGTGGCCTCCAATGTGTGTGCGAGTGTTAGTCTGTTCATGTTTGGCTTGCTGGGTATATGAACCGAATACGAACGTAAAATATCTTGGTTCGGATTAGCTTGATCATTAGTCAATTTAATGGTAATACATCATGATCATAGTATTAAAATTTATCGAAAAATTATAAAAAAAATAAAGTTAGAACTAAATTAATTATTCAAAATTTTAAAGATATAATGTATAAACATATAAAAGAATCAAATAAAATTATGCAAATGCAGAGAATAATTTAATCTATACATTATTTGGGCTAAACCTGGCCACTTCCTAAATTTTGGGCCAAAAGACTTTCTTTTTATATAAGAGAGGCATGATATTTGGAAATGGATATTACTTTCTTCTTTGCTAAATATAGTGTTTTTTGTCTTGATTTTAAACATAGTTTTTTTTACAAAATATTAGGTAATATTTATAACACATTACCGAATATATCCTTACTTAATTCATGAGAGAGAGAGAGAAGAAATTCAATAAGAATAGTTTTAGAAAGATATTGCAATTTTTCTTAAAATATTAAGATAGTTAACTAATTTTAATTTTTATCAATAATTTATATAATTCAATTAAAATGATCTTATATTAAGAAATTGATAAAATATTATAAATTTTTTAATTAAATTTTTAGATATAGCTTTCTGATATTACCAGTAAAATTTTAATGCATTTACCAAAATACGAATTATTTAACTAAATGATGCATGTGATTACTTTATAAATTTGATATAAATATGAACTTTTTCATATCAATTGATCGTATGGATTTACTTGTTAATACACTATGATATAAATAATGAAAAATCTATTTCAAATCATTATTGCTCTTGAATGATAAAGTTCTTCTAGATTTTTTTAATACAAGTTTTTCCAGTTTTTATCTGTGAAAAAAAATCTTCCTGATGTCTATTTGCCAATTTCTCAAATTTGCAACTTTTGAAAATTGTACAAAATATATTCTTTTATGGAACAAATTGAAAAATATTGTCTTGATAAATTGTGCTCACAAACCAGAGTTTTGTGATAATTAAAATGACGAATTTTACTTTTTTATTTTTTTAATCATAAACTAAGAGTATCCCTTGTTAGCAATAAGAACTAATTTTCTTGCATTTTTAATAAGCTAGAGTATTTTCAGAGTTTCATGTGTATGATTGATTACCTTTGCTTGGAGAATGCATGCGTTGTTACCTTAAATATCTGTCTAAAGAGTACAATCTTATTTGATATTATAAATAAAGTATTATTTTTTCAGTTTGATTTTTTATAGTTATAATTTTTTTAAAAAAAGAAATTAATTACATAAGAGTATTTGAATCTTACTCATTACTTAGATCCCACCTTAGTCCTCACCCTTAATCTGATCCCTCCAACATATAAAGTCTATTGATTTTTTTTTTCCAGAACTGCATTACACTACCAAAAAAGTATGTTATAGTGACGCTATTTTTTTTTTATGATATTTTTGTCCCTTATTTTGGATGAATTATAGTGACGCTAATTTAACAAATGCTAAAATAAACGTAAGCAAGACATCGGAATTTAGTTATGGGCATGGCTTAAGCACGGTTCTCTGAACCGTAGTTAAGACAATGACTAATAGTGGTTATGCTACAAGTGTTAGGCCACAATTTTGGGCTTACCATTAGTTTTAACCTTAATTGTTAGTAGACTTAAAATGACAGACAACAACCTAACAACGATATTTTGCAGTAATAAATTTGTATAATGATGGTTAGTTTAGTAGGCTGTAGGCCTAACATCAATTAGGCCATTTCAATTTCCTTACGATCACTATCCCTTTCAAATTGTGCGTCTCAGAGTGAAAATATACAAACAAAGTAAAAGTGTGTGGATTTGCATTTTGAGCGGGCAATAGAAGTTTTTCTCTTACAAAAATTTTTCGTGCTTCCTCCAAAATTTTACTTATTTTTCAAGGCTTTACCACTTAAGTTTTAACACTTTCTCCCCCTCTTGGAAAGTTTCAATAGCCAGCTCCAACAACTGATTGTGTGTGCGTCTAAGTCACTCATGGTCATGGTAGAAACTGCTAACTTCCTCTCGTCATTTTTTGTTATTCCTTTTTGAAAATATTTTGAGTGGGCCGTGGGCTTTTGTATATAACTCAAGAATCAAGATGAGTCATATTGTTGATCTGAGTCCTTAATGGTCAGTTGGGACTATCGTCCCCCGAGTTGATGTAATTTTGGGTGCTTCCATCACTCTCGTTGTATAGCCCAAAAAGAAAAAAAGGATAAGTCACACTCTCTGATAACTTGTTTAGCTTTCTATCCTTTTATATTTTTTGTTGATTTTTAATAAAATATGAATAAAAATAGAAAAGGGAATGAGATTTTGTGGAATGAAAATTTTGGACTCAACCAATGTATCAAACATTACAAATAATGTTTTATTGGGACTTCTATGATGCCAAACACAGCATTAATGTTTGGCCCAGAAAAAAAACACACACACACACACACAGCATTTACATTTAGCCATAAAGGTCCTTCCCTCTCCCCCCGGCCCAAAAAAAAAAAAACATTTGAAGCTTATTCCTAAAAAAAGTTCCCTAAAAAATTTTGTACATCTTTTTCCTTGTGAATGTCTTAATTTAGTTAACATGATTCTAATTGAATTTTCATTGCAAAATGTAAGATTTTTTTTTTGGTCCATTTGGAATCCTATTTATGTGCTACTATTGAAATTCTAAGATTGAAAGTCACTAATTTTTTAAAAAATCACCATTAAATTAAAGTTTTATTATTTTAACTTTTTTGAGTTAAAATGATATGTGAGTTAGGTTTTAGGGACTTGCTAGAGTCATAACAGATCTTAGGGTTCAAAGAGCACTTATTCGAGGAGAAGGGCTTACTAGGCTTACTAGGGTATCTGGTAGCCACATTGCGCCTCAACTAATCTAGACTCGATCTAGAGAGTGTCTACAGAGCCTAACTCTGACTCGAGGGTGAAGATTTGGCCCAAAGTTATTTAATGTGACACTACAAACAAGAATCGAACTCATGATCTTGGCTCAACATTCATAATTCACTTACTAACTATGTTTAGCTATTGGGTTTATATGTATCATATTTCATAATGCTATTATTAGGCTTTTTTTTTCTTTATAAAAGTTGTAAAATGACTTAAGAGCTTATTAAAAAAACTATAATTTTTATTTTCTTATTTTAGATATTTTTATATTGCTTTTAAAATGCTTATTTAAAACTCGTATTTTTATAGTTTTTATTTTTAATACATTAATTTGTTAAATATATATAATTTAATATTTATGTCACTCATACCTGCATATTAAAAATTTGAAATTTATTATATCGATGTATCGTAATATGCAGTATCCAAAACTCCTATCTAGTGCATAAATAAAGAAACGAAATTTGAGAGGATGAATATGGTGATCACCACTTAAAGCCTTAGCAACAGTTAAAACTCTGCCTAAAATCACATCTCTTATAGTGTTAATTTGTTCCTTCACATAATGATATTTTTCTATTTGATTCTTTACAAATAAAACTATTATCAACGACGTCTTTATGTCAATTCTATAATTCTAATTAAAATCATATGTAAGATTAAAAGGCGTGATGATATGTAAGATTTTCTTGACATGTTATAATATGATTCTTTACAAACAGAAGAATGCTATTGATAACAAATTTTTATCATAATTATCAAGAAAATAATAGTGTCTCCATTTTTACTAGACTACTGTATATCACACTAGCATATGAAATCCCAAAAGCAAAGCCCTTCTTCTGTTAAGAAAAACTCAATGATCCAACCTCTGATCTCTCTACATTCTCCAAAACACAAAACCCTCCCATCTCCACACTACTCTCTTCCAAAACCTTGCCATGTTAAAAATCTGAATCTTTGGAAACTACTTTTCATTCTCACAAAAACTCCTCAAGAGATATGTCAGATTTCACTTCATATCCGAAAGCCATTGAGTAATCATCCAATTCATCATATGTGAACTTCGGGATCCTCCAGCTCTTCCCAGCCTCACTGTCTTCCCCACTGGTCAGCAGTTCCAACACCTTTCACCAAACAAATCATATCATCATCATGGATCATTTTTTTTATTAGAGAAAATGAAACAGCTCATTGTGAAATAATGGTGATTTTACCTCGCTCATTGGGGGGCGCCAAATAGGAGATTGTCTCACACAGTATGAAGCTGTAAGCACTACTCGTTGCAATTCCTCTTCACTGTAAACACCTTCCATTTTTGGATCAGCTAGCTCCTTAATGTTCCCTGATTCCATCAGAGGTCTTGCCTGTTTTGTAGACATAAGATTAGTACTGTGGCTTAATCAGTTTACGAAAACCAAGTTATGGTAAAAAAGATGTTACCCAAAGGAGAAGGTTCTGTTTCTTAGAATCAACAGGTCTTCTTCCAGTTATAATCTCCAGAAGAAGAATCCCAAAAGCATAAACATCTGTTTTCTCATCCACTATTCCATGCATGAAGGACTCTGGTGCCAAGTATCCAAACGTGCCTTCCACTGGTATTACAGCATGGTGAGTCCACTTGTTTGGAAGCCACTTTGCTAGCCCAAAATCAGTAATCTACGAGAGAAATTCAAAGCACAAGTTAAACGGATTCCGTTCTGTAACAGCATTGGCTTTCTTCTAACTCCAAGAGTTTGCTTTTTGAATCTACCTGTGGTTCATAATCTGGACCCAGAAGCACATTGGAGGCCTTAATGTCACGATGAATTATTCGGTGTTTGCAACACTTGTGAAGATAATGCAGTCCCCTTGCTACTCCAATTGCGATTTTGTATCTCACCGGCCAGTCAAGTGACGTGCCTGATTTACCTGATTCATTATTAATATTCAAACGTGAAACACAAGTACGTGTGCCATATGTTCAAGTGAATCGACTTTTGTAAACAGCGTTTATTTAAAAATCTCTCTTGTGGAAATGGACTTGAGATTCCTTACCATGCAATGCAGTGGCTAAGTTTCCATTTTGGGAGTACTTGAAAATCAGGTAGAGTCCATTTTCAATGCAGCATCCAACTAAAGATGCAGTATTAGGATGACGGACATGTCCAATTACTCCCAATTCCATGAGGAACTCCTTTTCCTTGTTAGCATCCTTGTTGTCCTTGGACAACCTTTTCACTGCAATGGTCTGTCCATCAGAAAGATCTCCTCTGTACACCTCAGAGTACCCACCTCGTCCTACCAAATTATCTGATGTTTGCAGCAACAAAACATGCATAACTATTCCAACCTCAAAATGTTCCTTTATACTGCATAAACACAGTGAAAATATTGAAGGTTATATTATGTACCTTGGTGGAAGCCATTTGTGGCGTTGGAGATCTCCTCATAGGTGAAGCATTTTAACAAGGGCTGTCTCTTTTCATTTTGGGACTTTTTGAAGTTTTTCCTTCTCAATGGTGAGGCAAGGAGTGAGGCTATGAGTCTGAATGGAGATTGTGGTTTCCTTAACTTGGATTGGCTTTTCATCTTAGAAGCCGTTGAAGGAGTGTCTGTGATGCTTAAGATCCTTGTGCTAAAGGTATCATCTTCTGTGCTGTTAGATTGACCCTCAAGTGCGTCCAATACTGTTCTTGGTGAACGTGTTTGAGTCTTGGAGTCGGAGTCTGAGATAAAAGCCTTCAAAACAGGGGATGCTCCCCTGTCACTTTGCTTATCCTTCTTAATCCATCTTGAGCTTGATTCATAATTTTCTGTTACTGAAGAAAAAAATGGATTTATTTTCCGACGTTGAAATTTTTTTTTCTTAGTCCAGAGATTTGAATTACCTTGAGAACTTGTAAAAGTGGATTTGGAATTTTTCCCAACTGAGACTACTGTACAGCTTTCGTGAACATTCTCAAAGCAATACTTGGCAGTTCCATTAGATGTCTGAATCCTAAGAAAAATAACCCGTACAGCAAAAATGGGTTAGTAATGTCTAATAAACAAAATTGAGAAGTTTCTCAGTTTTTATTTTATTTTATTTTTACTTTTCAGATTGGTTTCTTGAGCCACGAAGAAGAAGATAGTCAGCTGATATAGACTTGGCTTCGTCGACTAAACCACCACCAACATTGGAACTAAATGCCACTTTGGCTTCCAGATTCACCTGAGAATCATGTCATTGTCAGAATCTTTACCTATAAGGTCATATTTTAATGTACATGAAGGAGTAAGAGATTACCTGCTTAGACCAGCATGTCTTTGCAAATTCACCAAGCACAGATATGACATAGGCTTTAGCCTGCCGAAGTTGTGACTGCCTTCTTGTCATCGAAGCACACTTTCTCTTCTTCTTATCCTTAGAAACTGTAATTTAAGAGACAAGCAGAGCATTACAACCTAAGAATCACAACCATTTGACGAGCCCTTATTACAAAAACTCAAATGAAATTGAGTACATGATAATGCAGGCATACCAAACTCTGAATAAGAAGGTATTATGAGTGGCAAAATGGAAGTTTAGACAGAAAGAAAGATAAATGGCTAACCAAGAACATGGAGGGCCACAATGGTATCATTTGGATTGGCTAGAACTCTAATTGCCCATGAGAGAAGTTCTCTGCTATCATCTGGGTCTAAGGACAGACCAATTAGTAGTTTACTAGCGGAAGAAGGAAGCACCATGTTTTCCAGTTCAAATTGGATTGACTATATGCAGGGGAACAGAGAGAGAGAGTAACTTGATTTGCTGGTTCTTGTCACACACAGAAGCATGCATTGTGAGCGAAAGAATAAGTAGGGGAAGGCACAGAAGAATGATTAATTTCAGTTAGACTGTGAGGCCAACCCCATGTCCAATTGGATCATTCTTGTTTGGGAAGCATAAAATTAAAGCCCTTTAACAGTGAGCAATTTAGTAGAAAGAGATTAGGGTCCCTCTTTCTCTCTCTGTGGCGACAATTAAGTGTTGTAGTTGGATGCTTTGAGGAATAAGCAAAGGTGGTGGGCGCGTACATAATTTATCTTGCTAGCTAAGTCAAAAACAAAAACATAAAAAAAAGGAGAGAGAGAGAATGTCTTCCTCAAACTTAGTAAAGAACGTGCCTTCGGGAGTTTTTTTTTTTTTTTTTAAGTTTACTTGCATTTGGTAGGAAAAGGCTATTTGGGTTATTTGGGAGTATTGAAAAGAAGAGCTCCTCACTTTATAATCAATGAAGCTTTGAGAGGACACCAACTGTTTGCTCTTTTTGAGATGAAGGATAAAGTGGACGAGATTGCCGTATAACTACCTCATCTATTTCGCTGTCAAGCCGTGTAACTTTGGCATATATATGCTTTCCATGCACAACAACATCCTCAGGAGATCATATACATAAATATATATATTGATGAAATCCTCAGGAGATTATATTAAACTTAGAGTAATGGGGTCGTAAAAGTATATCCTCAATCATGTGGAAATAATACCAAGAATTGTAACCTAAGTTTTATCACCAAACTAATTTGATTATTGCTAGGGGCATGAAATTGGGTTTTCCTGTTTAATTTACATAGATTGAGGTAATAAAAACGTTCTCCTTAAATTCTGAATTTACTATAATAGATACTGTTTTGAAGGGGGGAAAAGAGATGTTAAAAAGGGTTTAATTCATATCCAATTGTGGCCATTTCAGTAGACATGATTTGTGTACAGTATGAATCTTTTAAATTTTTTTAATATGAAATTTTTATAGAAGGAAGGAAGAATTAAGAAAGAAACAAATTTTATACACACTTTTTTTTTTGTATTACTCTTTCTTAAAACTCTAACTAAAAATTTTGTTGTGCATTATACACAAACCTTCAAATTTAAAAAGCACTCAGCATGTGGAAGTCAAGAAAAAAACAAAATAAATAATGACACCTGATTCTTCTGTAATATAATATATTGATTTTAGAAGATTCTTGAACTACTTGCCAAGGTGAGGAGAGATTAAGCATGTGGTACTTTTGCTTGAAGCTTGGCCAAATAATTATGCAGATTTTCCAGTTCAGAGAGCATACGTATGGCGAACGAACTGGAACATGTGCAGCAGGCATTGCCGGAAATTAAAGAGAGAATCATGGATGCCAGAAAACTCGAAAAATATGAGCATTATTCTACGTCGTCTAAGTCAAACATGGGAATCTCCGTTGGTATCTTCATGTGGGGAAGTATTATCAGTATTATTAGTTATTAGTGGTTGAATCAAATTTGATTTGACAGAACTTTATGAAGTTTAAGTTAAAAGGACACAAAGTTTTGCGGAGGCTGAAAATGTTTCAAAACAAATGACACCTAAAGGATTTGGATTAGGGAACTGCCAAGACATGGATTCTCCATCCCTCCTTAAACCCCACATAGCAGCAATTTGTAACCATCTTACCACACTCTCTTTTTGTCTTTCACTTTTGTTTTGAAAACACATATGCCTTATTCATTCATAACAAACATTTGCTTTGTTCTCTCTCTGTATTTTTTTTTTTGAGAGATATCGACACAATATGTTGAGTTTATCTTAATTAGTTGGAAAGTAGACTGTTTTCATTCATGTATAGTTAAGATAAATACAATAGTAAATCTTCAACAAGGTCTATCACTCTTTTTATCTTTTTTCTTAGTAAATGAATGTACAAATATATGTTATTTATATGTGGTAGATTCTATATGTTCAAATAATATCCTTACTAGTGGATTTGTTGGGTATGTTCTTCTCTATTTCTTTTTTAAATTCAAACTCCATAAAAATATCATAATTTCAAGCAAAAAGCAAAAAGACAGGTTATACCCCACACAATTCTAAGATAGAACTTGTCCATTCCTTACTTTCTTGTGGCTCTAAGGCCCATTTAGTTGTATGAGGCCCTAAAAGATTGTCCTAACCGGTTGCTGGATCGGTCCATTTGTTAAACAAGCTAAATTCAATTTAAGCCTTTAAACTTGGTGTAGCATACATTAATAAATAATAATTAGTATCCCACAAAAAAAATTAGGATACAACTACGATAACCATGAATTAAAAATTAATTTAAAATTTAATTTAATTCATATATTAATATTAGTTTGTTAAAATTGACTAAAATTTTCAGTTAAATAGATTGGAATGGTCCATGCCATCTGTCAAGAATGCCAAGCTTACAAATAAGGATCAAATAATTAACACCAAAAGGCATCTCTAAGGATAAAATTAAGCCTTTTTATACGCACACATTGAGAGTTTGTGCCCATCATCTCTCACTCTCCTTCGTCCCTATATGATAGGACTCTCAAACAATCTTACAATTGCAGAGTTATGTAGGAAAGAGAGAGACACAACCAGTGTGAGAGCCCAACCAACTGCATAACCCTTGTGTTTTTTTTCTCTCCTGCAGGATCATGCAGCTACAAGAGATGATCCATACTTATAATAGAGATATATTAAAATATAATAAGACATATTATAAATATTTGTTTGATTGCTCTAAACTCTTGATCAAGATCTGGGTGGAACTAATTTTGACCAATTTATTTTAGAAAATTCCTTTCATGACCAGAATGAAAGTTCAAATTCCGTTTTGGAGTTCAAGTCCAACATTTCACAAAAATTTATCAAGAGTCCTGATTCCCTATATGATCGAGAGCATCTATACCCCACAAAATACAATTGCACTTCATTCCCTCAAGATTTCAACTGATAAAGATAATATACAGACTCCTCAAAGAGGTTTAGCTATTTTTGTATCATCACAACGCTTGTAAGGATCATGCACCTTTCGCACCTCAAGAGCACTAAAAACCCCATATCCACCATTGGTTTCATCCTCATCATCACTATTCTGATCAAGCTCCATCAGTTGTTCATTATACTTGATACTATCTATCCTCGTCTTCATCACCTTTCCATGATTTGCTTCATACCCTTTCAACAGGTTAACCACTTGCATCATGTTGGGTCGCTTCTCAGGCTCACTCTGCACACAAAGAGCAGCCACATTGATCATCTGCTCCACTTGCCTCTCGTCGAAGTTCCCTCTAAGCCTTCGATCCACCATGTCCCTGTACTTGCCTTTGCTTATGAATGGCTCAGCCCACTCCGTTATCGTTCTCTTAACCCCTCCTGGCAGCTTCTCTATGGGCTTCCTTCCTGTCACCAGCTCCAACAGAAGAATCCCAAAGCTGTAAACATCGCAGCTTTCAGACACCTTCCCCCACATGGCATACTCGGGAGCCAAGTACCCTAAAGTGCCCTTAACACGGGTAGTCAGGTGGCTTACCCCTTCCGGGATCAGCTTCGCGAACCCAAAATCAGCTACTAGTGGCTCGAAGTCTGAGTTTAACAGCACGTTGCTTGCCTTTATGTCTCTGTGGATGATATGGGGCGTAACCTCATGATGCAGGTACCTAGCAAGGACAACAAGTACGTGTATATATACAGATCATTGATGCTTCTTTTGGGACAAATTAATATGAATGAATAAGGGTACTTACAGTAAGCCTTGAGCTGAGCCGATGGCGATGTTCGTTCTTCTTTTCCAGTCGAGCTGGACTTCAGCAGCGAACTGGCCATGGAGGTGAGAAAGAAGGCTGAGATTTGGCATGTAATCGTATACTATGAGTCGTTGTTCGTCGCCGGCGCAGTAACCCCTTAGACCCAGCAAATTCTTGTGCCTCACCCTTCCCAGAACTTCCACTTCTACTGCAAATTCCATCTCTGCCTTTGAGTTCATTGCTTTCAGTTTCTTCACTGCAATCTGCAATTTTAATTAATTACTAATTAATTAACACTACTCCCCATCAAGAATTAATAATTAACTCCACTATTTCGTCATCTTAATTTATTTAGATATCTTCTATGTCATGGTTAACTTGATTCTTTTAAGAATTTTTCAAGATCACTCCAGATTTGTAAGCTCGTGTAATATACCTGGAGACCATCACTGGTTCTTCCCCGGTAGACACTTCCAAACCCACCTTCACCAAGCTTACAATCTTCACTGAAACCCTTGGTAGCAGCATGCAGCTCCTTGTATGTGAATATTCTCCAGGAATTATTGTTCGCCACGCCAACTGATGCTGGCCTGGAAATAAGCAATAATAACCAAATTTACTTTGAAAGCAAATTCAATTAAGGATCACTGTTGAAGAAAGATAGGAAAAATTAAGGTAATTTTCACGTACACTTCCACCTTGTCTGCACCACAGCAACTGAGGCTGGACCCCATAATTGAGACTATAGGATCACAATTGTCACCCAAGACTCAAACTTTGTTAATGTCTCAATCTCGAAAATGGAATCTTGTCTTTTAAAGCACATTACATTCGTTTCAGCCTCCAATATAGCAATTGCCGGCCGACCTTGGCCGGCTTATCAACTATGTTTTTCACAATGTAATTTAGACTTCTGCTATATTCAATTTTAAATTTGTTTATTCTCTTCTTTTCCGTCTCTTCATACTCAGCACGCCAAAAATTGATCATTGACGGATTTAATTAAAACTCTCACTAAGGGTTGATGAGCTGTTAGAATTTATTCTCATCAAGTTGTCTCTTAGAAGTTAGAACTCACTTTTGTGCATCATCTTGTTAATTCATTGTATAAAAAGCTTTTTTTCTTGTCCAGTTAGTTAAATTATATATATATATATATGTTTATTCTCTTCTTTTCCGTATGTTCATACTCAGCACGCCAAAAGTTGATCATCGGTCGATTCAATTAAAACTCATGCCCAGGGATGATGAGCTGTGTTAGAATTTATTCTCAAGTTGTCTCTTAGAACTCACTTTTGTGTATCTTCGTGTTCTTTGTATAAATTTAGTATTGTCTGGTTAATTAAATTCCTTGTACATATATAAAATAAAATAACACTAACAAAAGATCGTGCGAATCTGACATCGCCGAATTAAATAGTTTTCAACTTATACCTTCAATTAATTATGTCGTTTGTTATGATAATTGTTTTATTATCCTACAAATATAATAATAGTAATCTTACAGCAGCCACAGTAGTAAAAAAAAAAAACTTACAACGGCCTGATTGTGAAATTTGTATTTGAGTGGATATTGTTAATTAATGTTCATGAAAAATACAATTAAATCGATTCATATTAGTTTAATCCAATATTTGCCCCTCGCATTTAAGTGAAATTTAAAAATCATCTCTCTTATTTTGTCATCATCTAGTCTAGTGATAGTGAGTGTATGTACAACTGAAATTCACAAGCTATGTATATCATTATTATCAAAACTAGATTCAATTGGATTGCGTGGTAAATGATTTAATATCTTTTAAGTAAGATTTAGAGTTTAAATCTTGTTAATAAAAAAAATTACATTGGAAGAGTTACCTCATTTAGACTCGACAATGCTCAAAACTAATCCAACTATATAAATATATATATATATATAAACTAGATCCAATTGGTCAATTTAATTAAAAAATTGGTGAACCAATGTTTTAATCGATTTGACTTATAGAACTACTCAAGAACTAATAAAATTGGTAAAAAAAACAAAGAATTAGAAAACTGATCAATTTACTGGTTCAATTTGTTTAGATTTTCTTTATTAAGTTATCAAATTTATTATTTGTGGTTTTCTTAAACTCTGATGTAATTAATAATATATAAAATAAAAGTTATTCAACAACGAGTTTAATCATTATTTAACTATAATTGAATTGATAAACCTTGAATGATCAGTAGATTAATTAGTTCAATAACTAGTACATTTTCAAATCAATCATGTATATGAATTAACCACCATTTCATATTTTTTTTTCTTATCATTCAAATAAAAGTACAATGATATGACTAAATTGCATTATTTTTAATGGCTGAAGGATAACATTGACTTAATTAAATTAGGGATGTCATGTTAAAATGTTATAATATCAGAGACACCGAAGTATATGTAAACTTTTCACTATACATATTCTATAATATGGCATCTGATATTGAGGAATTTGACAATTAAGAACTTCTGGTAGTAGAGAATCAACCTTGAAGCTCTTGTTTTCTATCAGTTTAAATCACAATTTTCTTGCTCAGTGATTGGATGATTCTCATGAAATTAGATTTTTTTCTTTTTGGTCAGATCATGATATTAGATGTTAAATAATAATTTGCGTTGCAATATTTCCACACAATGACGTTCATGAAGCTCATGTTTAGTTTAATATAACATCTCTAGTTCCATACGTTTCCATAATTCCATTCAGAAGAGACTACACACTTAGAAAAGACAAATTTTAAAATATTTGGTCAACAAACAATATTGCTTTTTTTTTTTTTAATGTGTTATATTTTGGAATTATTTTTGTGATTATTGGAAAATGTTTGTGGCTAATTGGCTTTTTGTTTTGGGAAGATTAGATATGTGAGGGTTTATTTTATGCTTTTTTTTCTGTAAATAATTGATTTTTTTGTATGTTTGGGAAAATGAATTTTGTTTTATATATGTGAACATTGATTTGCATTTAAGCATATATCAAATCCAATTAAATAAAAGTATATTTATGTTTAATATATTGACTTAACTTAATTTCTTAAACTTTTGAAGAAAAAATTCAAGGTTTTGAACGTATGTTAGCTTGCCAAGTGGACGCAGTGCAGGTTGTTGCGGTGATGAATAAAGATGAAATATAACGACAGAACAGGCTGGTCAATGGAATGATCCCTTTCTCTGATCATTTCAATAACTAAATGACATGCAGAGACTATATCGTCATTATATCTGATTTTTTTTTTAAAAATGGTTTTAATATAACATTCTTCAATCCTTTTTTAAAAAAAATAATACAAGACCTTCTATCCAATCTTTTTCGGTGATTTTTTGCTTTGGTTTTATTTAAGAGTTGCAATATTGCAGCACTTGAGTCAATTTACGCAAATATCAAAGACCTGAAACTATATGATTTACAATCGAAAACCATAGTGTCTTTTCCTATTTGTAATTTAATCCGTTACCTTAGTATAATAGATATAATTGAGTTTGAACTAATAGGTTACTCCTTTCTTCGTTTTGAAACAATTTTCACTTTACGTTTTAAAACAATTCTCACTTTAAAGTTATATATATACATTAAAAAAATTAATAATAATTTAGGAATTAACAAAATTTATTGTATATTTGTATTTTAATACCCTTATTAATTATATAGACCCTCCATTTTAATTTATAAAGCATATTTATGAGAAATTTATATGTTACAATATAAGGCATTTTAGGATACGTAGTGTATTTAATTTTGTTTTGTTCAAAATGCTCCTAAGAAGAGATGAAATTTAATTAATGTTAGAGGATTTAATTCATGATCAACTATATTAAATAATATTAAATGAGAATAAATTAGGGAAAAATATAATTTTTTTTCGATTATTAACTATTACCTTTAGTTCGTGTGTAGTAATTAAAAATGTTTTTAATGTTTATCTCTTATTTTATTATTCTTTAAGGATAAATTTATCAAAAATTATTGTTACTTTGAAAATTGTAAAGTGACAATTATTTTGAAATGCTCCTTATATTCCTTTTTGTAAGGTGTTTGCGACAGCCATCTTAGGTAAATTATGGAAAACTAGTTATATCCTTGAATTTTTCAAAAATAATGTATGCACAATTTAATTAGCAATAATTATTATAAGTAATAAAGAGAAAATAAACTAACCAATTATAAAGTAAAGCATATATTTTTTTCCAAGAAACAATTTATGAGGTTGGTGATTAAATATAAGGGTAAAAAAGGAAAACTACCCCATAATATTACATAATACTTAATAAAATGAACCAAAGAAAGCTTTTAAAAAATATTTTATAAAAAGGATTGAAGGAAGTATGAAAAAAAGTTTAAAGTGACAATTATTTTGAAATCTGAACAAAAATTGTTTTGAAAAAGATGGAGTATTATATAATAATATGTTAGCTGATAGATAAATCTCCTGTCATGGAAACTAACCAAATTTTAATAAGAGAGGTCAATACTGTTTTCAGCAAAAAGAGGAATCAAATCCAAAAAAAAAAGTGACACAAGTTTAATTAATGCAAGCGAATTCAAATACTGATTTGGTTCAAATTAAAAGAAGACATACATTCAACAATATATATATATATATGGGCTAAATATTAAAAAATAAAAACATTCAACAACAGTTCTTGGCCCAAGTCTGAGGGACAGAACAGAAGGAAGATGAAACTATCTTTTTGGGTCTCAAATTAAAACCAAAAATTGTGGGCTGGACCATTATGAAATCTTCGTATATACGAGCTAGGCCCAATCTTTGGATTGCCTGCAGTGTGGCGGCTATATGGAGCATAACACATATTTTAATGATTGAAAACACACGGTGCTAATTTAAAAACAAAAAAATACAACATGAATTAACTCACATATCATAATTACTTGAATATCCTTAATTACCTGCATTAGATTAAGTAATCTTTTATCAGCAGGTATTCAGTAATTACAATATTAAGCCATTAAACCATTTTTTTAGGATTAGGATATCAATCTTCTTTTTTTTGGGTGAAATTTAGGATATCAATCTCTTATCCGCAGTAATTACATATATTTGTTTGGATAAAGTCTTGACCATTTTTTAGAACTTAAAATTTAATTCTAACTAATTCAAATTAAGTCAAATGTAATGTATTAAAGGAGTAAATAAATTCGAATTTAAGACATAAGTTTAAAAAATTAAGGGTCTGTTTGACAGTATTTTCTGTTTTCTTGTTCTCAAAACAGTTTTGTAAAACTGTTTTCGAGAATAAGTTTTGAAAATAAGAAAACAAAAAAATCTTTTTGAATAGTTGTTCTCAAAATCATAACTAATGAGTGATAGATGAGTTATTCAAAATTTATAACTATACCATTAGTGAGGTGAATGTTTTTCGCCTTTTTTTGTGTTTTTCAGAACAAAAACTATAAAATACCTTAAAGTTGTTCTGAGTTTCTGTTTTTTTATTTTTCTGTTTTCCAGAACAGTTTATAAAAAATAGGTTTACCTAACAAGTTTTTTTGTTTTTCTGTTTCTGAAAACAGAAAAACTATTTTGGAAACACGAATCAAACAGGCCCTAAATTTTTTTGTCACTCAAAGTGGCCCATCTTAAAAACCAATGTGCGAGCATTCGTGTTAACAAAAAGAAAAAAAGCTACTCCCTGCTATCTCAAATATATGAGAATTTTAGACAAAAAATTTAGTTCAAAATATGAGAAAAAATATAGGTTTCTGTAACAATAAATACTGAATTATAAAAATATCCCTCAAACATTGTGGTTTTCAATGACGATTATTTAATTTAGTGTAAAGAAAAAGACATTAATTAATGACAATTTTGAAAAAAAATATCATATTACAAATTAAATAAGTTTAATTAATTTCATTGATATGTGTAAAGTAATTTTTTCTTATATTTGAGATCGGTGAGAATAATTAAGAGTGATGTAGTTATAAATAAGTTTCAAAATAAATCATGCATCCGTAATATAAAAATTACACTTTTCATAAGGTATGAAAAAAAATTACCCCCTCCAATACTATTTACAAGGTAGAATTTTTAAGTAAATTTTGATCTTTTATATAAAGTGATTTAGATATTCAATGAAGTATTAATGAAAATTTTTCCCTAAATTTATCCTTTACATAAATGCATTTTGTTGACTTTTATAGAAGTTTAATAAATTATTAATGTAAGGGTAAATTTGGAAAGTTAAGCCAATTTTTGAGAAATTTAATGATCTTAACTAATTTTACCTAGTTTATTAAATTTATGTAAAATTAGTTAAAATTACCTTATAAATAAGATTGGAGAGATTATAATTTTTTTGTCAGATTTCATGAAATTCATAAGCGTTCACCTAGTTTGAGAGGGTCTGATCCATTGGGATGGGAGTTGTAGTATTCGAACCTTGGGGTGAAAGAAAAAAAACCAAGGGAAAGGAAAAGCGTTAGCTGTGGTGGCTCATCATTATTTTTGGGAATGTTTTGATCTGACGTCAAGTCTATAATGCAGCTCACCATTATTGGTATAGCTACCTCCTCCTCCACCTCCTTCAATCCACAAAACTTAATCTTCATCCACAAGAATTAATATCCAGACATGGGGTTCCATCATTTCGGTTGGTCAAAGTCGAAAGAGAAGAAAAAGAAACAAGGGTTTTGGTCAGTATGAGATGAGAAATCAATTTAAAGTAGGGCATGGAAGGAACGAAGAGAGTATGATTAGTAGCACTCAGTTAGCAAAAAAGATGGAATAGTTGGATGCTGACGCAAGTAATTATGGAGGTTGCAGTAATGCTATATATATTGCTTGCCACTGTTGAAGCGTCTGCGTATTATAATTGTTATAATTGCCCCAATTCTTAATTTGTCGTGTTTCGATTATGAAAACATGACCACAGATTTCAACTTGGAAAAACCTCCAATTTCAACTATATATGAAATCTCCTCTCAGTATATCAGGAGATCAGTCTCTGATACTGATGGGGATCCTCTTGATCAGTACCCAGAAAGAGGAAGAATTACATTATTCAGGAACAAACTTTTGTTCTTGTCTGCATTTTGCCATGCATGAGCAAATATGGTCAATATTTTTTTCTGTCGTTTTCACTACATGCATTAATATTGTAATAAAAAATATACGTAGGTAATTTTCTTCTTATTCTGATGATTGAAGATTCGATGGCAGCAGCTGGTAATTATCTCCACAGGAGTTTTTGATTGTGGAGTAATGGATGGACCTAGCTGAGATTTTAGTGGTTCAAGAGACGGATGTTTTGAGGATCAGATCCCCAATTGTTTGGATTCTCTAAGTTTGAGTGCCGACAGGGACAAGAATGATGTTTGGGCACATATCGAAGACGATCAACCTCCCATGCATAAGAAATGTTTAAGCAAATAGGTATATAGAGACACATCATGTCTATGAGGAGGATTCAGAACAAGATGAACAAGTTAATTATAGGTGTGGCAATGTATGGCATAGCTATGACAACTATTAGAGTCAAAGGCATGCATGAGTCACATTAATCCTCTCCAATTGTGCAGTTTATATATGTAACTCAAAATAAATAAATACAGTGGTGAATTCCACTTGCACCAATGGCTAGGTGGGATCCGTAGCTAGCTATATATACTTATCCTTTAATAGTTTTGATTATGGGAATTGAAGAATTTTGAGGGTTGCAAAAGTGAATCAATTTTTTCAGGTAATATATATATTCCAACTGTTTTTCAAACATTACATGAGCCTCCAACTAATTTGGATCAAATTAAATTAGACCACATAAGTGCAAAACTACCAAAATGACAATTTTCTCTATATTAATTACACGAGAGTTGAACATGAGAAGGAGTCATGAAAACTATTTGAACCACCTTTTGTTGTTAAAGTCAACCATTTGTTAATATATGGAAATTCTGATGAAAAATAAGGGAGTAAAATTAGTTAGTGACGCTTAGACTGAGGGAGACTACACATTTGTAAAAGCAAGTGGAAGGGAGACAGGACAGTCTAGGAAGATCGGAAAAGGAAAGGCTAGAATTTAGTACAGAGAATAAGATAGTTGTTGCAGCAATATTTGCCCCCTCAATTATAAGCATATATAATGTGTTATTAGTAGTATCAAAAACGTCGTTACGAATAGAAATCACTTTCTATGGATTTACAACTGAATTATGATGTTGGAATATATAGTGGAATGATTTGCAAGAAACAAAGAGGCAGCAAGTTGCCAGATATTCCGATAAATTAAGGTCTACAATTATTGAAGATTTGGATGAAGGCAGTGTAATATTTAATATAACAACATTGATTCTAGAGGAAAGATAATACTATATTTATAGCCTTCTTTATTATATAGTGCCAAGATTTAATATTGATTATTGTGACCAATGTCAATAAAGACTTAATTATGATAGTGAAAGATAATCTAACTCAGCATTATTTGAGACTTTATCCGGATAAAAGCCACAGAGCATGCTATCTAGGTCTCTCTTGTCCCACTAAAGTTTTAAATTTAAAATAATTATATTCTTTTCCATTTTGACAAATATATTTCTTTTATCCAACTTTTTTTTAGCAATCGTTGATATTAAAATCAGGAACTTTACTTAAAAAAAAATCTAAAAGCTTGAATGTCTATTTAGAGAAGTTATTAGGTTATAAATCAATTAATCAGTAAACTAATTTAATACCATGTTGATAAGATGACTACTGAATGAAAGAAATAATTTAACATATACGTCATATATATGTTGCATAAAAATTATTATGTCTTAATTTTTAACTTTCAGCTAAATTAATTACGAGAAATTCTTTATACGTCATGGGTTGGCAAACATTTTTAGCCCTCCGTACTAGTTTGACCCGGCCCACCTCGATCTCACCCTTGTCGCTATTGTGGCCTTAAGTTAAACAAAGAAATAAAATCCTTTCTAAACTAAATGAAAAAAATCCATAAAAGAAAAGAGAAAAGGACTGTATATATGTTTAGTTAAAATATATGTACGACTCCTTACTTTGTATATAGAGTTACAAGTTCGTCAGCACAATATTTAGAGAAAATCCAAATTGATAGCCAACTATTTTGTCGCTTAGTATTTGAACCATAATACTTCATCAAATGCCATAACCCATCATTACCATTTATTATTATCACCTCCACCAGCATAAATAAAACCTCACTATTACTCTCACCCAAATTAACACTCTACTGCTTGAAAAGCATCCTATCATATCTGCCAAAAGTATAAGTGATCCCTAAGTAAAAACGGCATAAAACTAAACCACTAACTAAGGACCTGTTTGACAGTATTTTCTGTTTTCTTGTTCTCAAAACAGTTTTTTAAAACTGTTTTCGAGAATAAGTTTTGAAAACAAGAAAACAAAAAAATATGTTTGAATAGTTGTTCTCAAAATCATAACTAGTGAGTAATAGATGAGTTATTCAAAATGTATAACTTTACCATTAGTGAGGTGGATGTTTTTCACCTTTTCTCGTGTTTTCCAGAATAAAAACTACAAAACATCTTAAAGTTGTTCTGCATTTTCTGTTCTTTTATTTTTCTGTTTTCCAGAACAATTTATAAAAAACAGATTTACTAAACAAGTTTTCTAAATTTTCTGTTTCTGAAAACAAAAAAACTGTTTCGGAAATACAAATCAAACAGGTCTAATTAAACTTACATTGCTTCTAAGTATACAGCATATAAAGGAAGAGAGAAGCTGACCTACGCTAAAGTTTATCTGCTTTTTAAAACCTTCCCACTTTTCTGTCTATATATGCTTCATGCACCATTAACTTTATAAGGAGGGATCTGCAACTTCAAAGTTAAAATCAGTATATTATCCTGTCGAGGGACGAACAATCAAAATGTCACCGCTTCAGATAACGGCACTGACACTCTCCTGTGAATGGAGAGCACACCCCCCCCCCCCCCCAAAAAAAAACCACAAAACACCACCCAGAAAAAGAAACGGATAAAATAAGAAATTTCTTAAATTGTAGGCATATTAATGAGCTGCCATGGACATTAACCTTGCTTCCTCACAGTTTCTTCCCGCCGCATGAGACATATGCTTCCACAGCCTTACACGTACCCTCGACTTTATATCTCGCACAATCGCAGCCCTCCACGTATTCAGTAACATAGCAATCCTATCAGACACACACAACCTTTTTCTTCCTGTGCAAAACTAGCCTACGAAACAAAAAAAAAAAAAACAGTTGCTGAAAGCAAAATCAAAGTTGTGAAACTGGTAATTTTCCATTCCACCTCATTTGAATTTACAACATTCCCGAATAATTTACATACTAAAGGAGAAAGTTTAAAAATTTCAAAGCAGTTCCCCCATATTACCATTCTGACACGAAGCATGCAAGCTCATGAGTATATACAGAAACCTATAGGAACGGTCCAAAAATTGTATCACGAGCTTTTCACTTGTGAAGATTGGCAATTTTAATCAGTTGAGGTGTTCTGGGTCACCGTGTTTCCGCGCTGTACCTGATCAGGGCTTCCGCTCTCGTGTTTCTGAGTCACGACCATTTCCACCGATTTGTCGCTGTCGTCGCAGGTACAGGTGCCGGAGGAGTTGTCACTGGTGAAGGAAGAAGACCGGCTTGAGGACGCCGGCGTGGCCAAGCATGTCGGCTTGTCATATCCAGGCATGATGACCAAGAATTTCTCCTCGAAAGCCACCGGCGCCGGCGGTTTGTGGGTTCCATCGTGCTTGGCGTCACCGGCCTCCAGGTCTCGCTCCCCTTCGCCGCTTCCGTCGAGGAACCCAGACAGCTTCCAGTAGGAGCAAGCGAGAATCAGGAGGGCAAAAGCGATGAGACCCAGCATAGCAGCCAGGCCTCCGAACAAGTAGGGGACGGGAGAATGCCAGGGCGAGTGAGACTGAGCGGACATGGGCGATTTGGCTTCCATGCTGATGGGTTCTCTGTAAGCTGCCATGAGTCGAGTTGTGTTGTGTGTGGGGAGGGGATGAGGGGGGAGAGAGAAAGAGAAGGATGACGGAGATGACTGATTTGATATTTGGTTGATTATGGGAGGGATTGAGAAGAGGTATGGAGGTAAAAGGGTATTTATAGAGAAAGTGACGAAGAAAACGGAGAGCGGTGGTGGGGTTGAGAATTAGGTGATAAATGGCGTCATTCAGAAGGCTGGGGGCACTGAATTAAGTCTCTTGTTTGCATATGGAGTATTCTGAATTTGGGACTGTACAAAGTGAGTGTGATGAGAAATTAATTCAGTATGTAAAGCAGTATCATTAAAAAATGGTGAGATAATATTTAAGTAAATATAAAAATACAAGAGGACATGCATTTTCTTAATATTTTCTCAAAGAATCAATAAAAGTTCAAAATGAGAAATTGAGTATGATCTTGCAAATAAAACAAAATACTGTTGACAAAATTCTCTTTTTTTAATTTATATGATTAATTATTAGGATTTGAATCCTTATTCACTATTCATACATTATCTCATCCTTACTTATCACATACACTAATTTTTGTTTTCCAAACATCACATACGCTAATTACAGACACTAGAAAGCTATATTAATTTACTTAAAATTTGATATATAGTATTTAAATTTGAATTAGTTCATAGTACGAAATATCAAAATAATTGATCAAGAATGGCTCACAGACATAGTAATGCGCATAGAGGGAGAGAGGGTAAGGGGGCATTCTGGCGACGTGAAATACTGATTCAGGGATCGGACAAGGGAATCTGATACTGGCACGCTTGGGGACAAACGTATAAAAGAAAAGAAAAGAAAAGAATGGTGCCTTGGAATTTTAATTTTTGAAGCTTCTTCTTTTCCTTAAATCAAGACGTTTTTCAGCGGTAGAGATCCACTTCCCACCGTGCGTCTGTGCTACACCCCGCACAATATCGCAACCCTCCATTATCCGCTGCGGGGGTGTAAATCTCATCCTCTCTTTTGTCGAAAAAAAATCATAATTTATATCCGTTAATCTTACGTTAGGTCGTCCCAATTTTCTTTTCAACCTTTATAATTCACAGCACATCTATTTCTTCTCTGAATTAAATTGAATATATGTTTAAACTAAATGCTAACAAACTTTTCACATATTTAATTAGTTTCTTATATTGTTCTATACATAATGCTTAATTTTGATTATAATAAATAAAGGAGTATTATCTTACTAAATCTTGTTTACATATCACACATTTTTTTTAAAAAAATTGTAATTTTTAAGAAAATCAAGGCAGTTAACTTTTAACAATTTAAATTATGCATTATATCAAGGCATGAGAGGAGTAAGAAAGACGGAAAGAATGCACCGGCCACCAAAGATACGTTATCTTGTTGTCTTCATTTAATTTCCCCATGCATCATGTTAGTTATAATTATTTGAGCCGAGATAAAGATGTTGCAAGATGGGCGTTCGATCCTTTTGGGAGGTTAAATCTTACGTACAAGCTAGCTACCCGCTAACGTTGGTTAATAGAACCAGTAACTTCCAACTGAAAGAGGACTACGTATCACTTATGTTTCTTCCATTTCATTTCATCATTTTGCTTATTCGTCACGTGATTTCACTTAACTAAGCTAAATCCAATTAGCAGTCTCCCATCTCTCAGGTAATCGTTTATTTTGTCTTTTGTTTTTAATAAAGAGAAAGCTCAAATGAATTCTATATTGTGGGCTTACTAAGATTAAGATAGATCTCATACCTTCAACCGCGTTTACAGAGATAATATTTATACGTAGACTAAACTTATATACTTTTCTTATATATTTTTTATACTATTCTTCAATTAAAATTTAACATATAGATCTTTTAAATTTTTTCAAGTTCAATAAATTAATACTTTTAATATATAATTAATGACTAAATTCATAATATATTAAAAAATAATCCATATGTTAACTTTTAATTAGAAAACAATACGGAAAACATATAAAAAAAAGCATATAGGTATTTTCCTTTATATATACACCCATTAATTAACCAAGCCTTTGCTAAATTAGTAGCAGGAATTCGATACGAGATATCTTATCGATTGGACTAATATTTACTGGCTTTGTTATAACAATTTTTATCTGTTTGGCACACGCACGATACAAGGACTGAAATATATTCTCTTAACCATTAGTATTTAATAAAAAGCGAAGACAAGAAAAATTAATATTTATTGATGATGCTTTACATAGTATTTTCATTAAATTTTGATATTCAAATTGTTAATTCAGATAACATAAATAGAGGGAATCCAACTTATCAATCATCTGATTTGCTCCTTCTTAGTAATTAAAAAGTCCTCAAATTCGATTCCCTTGCAAGAAATTACTCTCCCTAGTTTATATTATAAGGTGTTAGAACCACTTTTATGCATATTAAGAAATTTTTATGATATCATTAAACTTCTAAAAAAGTAAAATTCTTTATTTTATCCCTATTTATTTAACTTTCTAAATGACTATAATAGTAATATAATAAATAAGAAATAAAAATAATAAATTATTATATAACATCTCATGAGTTAAAACAAATTTCTCATTACACCATAACATGAATAAACCTCATAATATGAATATAATATGAAGAGGCGGGACTCATATTTAATGAGTCCAAGTAAGGGTGTTCAAAACCAAACAAAACCGACCAGATCGAACCAAACCAAATCAAGCCGACAAAAATCAATCCAAACCGAATTGAAATGAGGTTTATTTGGTTTTTTCCTTTTTAAAACTGACTCGGTTTGGTTTGGTTCGGTTTTAGTGCAATGAGATCTGAACGAAACCGAACCACCTGATAACTATATTATAATAAATTATAATATATAAATTTATCCAATTATTCATAATCACACCTATTTTATTTTATTTTTATAATATTTATAAAGCATATTAGTTAATAAATTATTTAGATATAATTTGTGTTCAAAACACACACACATATATATATATATATGTAATTTATTTAATTTAATTTTAAAAAAAAAATATTATTTAAAATAAAATTTAAAAAGTATGAACTAGACCTAAACCAAATCAAACTAAATTAATTATTAAACCAAACCAAACTTATTAAAATTTAAATCAACAAGAATCCAAAAGCAGGTAAATCGATTAGTTTGTTTCAATTTGATTTTTATCTAATACTGGGCCAAACCTCACCCTTGTGCAACCTTTAAGTCCAAGCACAGCAGTTTCATGACAGTTTCTTGAGATTCCTCAGTACAGAGTTTAATGTTAGGGTGGGGTCGTCACGTGACATCATACTGTGGGCCCCTTCCGGAGAGAAGATTGGTGGGGACTGCCACCACGTAAGCCTGAGTTCAGTGGTTCATCCAACTGAATCATGATCAGATAAATATCTACCAGGACGTGGAGACTCCACTACCGTCGGATTGGTGATCATTGTCTTCGACATTCTCGAACACTGCGTCGCCTGTCACTGAATCCCCCACTTTCTGATTGTTTTTCTTGTAAGGTGGTCAGTGAGAGAATAATTCGAGCAAATTTATGATGTATTTTAAAATTTCGAAGTCGGTGGTATGTGGGAACGGTTTGGTTCCATTACTGCTCCATCCTGGCCTTATTACTCTTTCTAATTTTTAATATAAAAATTTTTTAAGTAAATTATATAAATTAAAAATTAAAATTAAAATTTATTAATTATCTCAATTTTTCTAAAAATTCTAATATTTTTCTAAAATTATTATTATTTATTTTTTTTCTCTTTAAATACATTAAATATGAATATTTTTTTAAAAATATATAATAAATACTACCTCATATACTACAAATGATCTTATACTTAGGATCGGGATAAAAGATCCTATATATAGAACCAGAGATAATATTTTTAATTAAATCACATAAATTAAAAATTAAAATTAAAATTAAAATAATTAATTATCTTATTTTTTCAAAATCAAAATTTTTTTCTAAAATTATCCTTATCTAATCTCTTTCTCTTTTTTTAAAATATATTAAATAGGGATAATTTTAAAAAATATATAATAAATATTATATTATATATTATAAAGATTTTTATATTTAGAATTAAGATAAAAAATTTTATATTTAAAATTGAAGAAATTATAAATTTATGCTGAAATATTTGAAGGAAGATGCTAACTTTAAGAGAGAATGATTAAAAAATATATTAAAATTTGATTTTTTACCAATATTATTAAAAAATGATATGCTTGTACTATATTTAAAATTTAAATTTTATTTGATTAATTATATGAAAATTAAAAAAAATAATTTTATTTATAAAATTTATAAAAATATATTATTTTCTAATAGTATTATTATTTAATATATTATACTGAACGTTTGATAATTTTTTATATTTAATAATAGATAAGTATAAAATAGATAAAAAATTAATATCTTAAAATTATTATATTTTAAAGATGAAAATTAGCTGGTTAGAGATGTGAAAAATAAAAGCACAAAGAAAATGGTTATAGGTGACGTGTTTGGAGTCACCTGACAATTAATGAGGCTGTTGGTTTTTCTGGAAATGGGCTTTGCTTTTTATGCTTTCAGAGTACGAATATATGCAAATTCAGTTAGCAACCTATCCTTTGAAATGACATGTGTTTGTGCGTATATGCGAAATGCAGCAAATCATTTTTTTTTATTTAATTTATAGCTACGTCCATTTTCCAAACTCTAAATAATATAGACATACAAAATGTGTTTAATTGCATATATTTTCCTATGAAACAATAAAACCAAAGTTTATTAGCGTGCATAGTCTTGTAATGCTTAACTAGGACAATTTCCAGCACGTTAACATGTCCTAGGATAATATTCAAGTTGTTTTTAAAAAAATAGTGATGAAATAATTCTATGTAATATATAATACATATAAATAGAAGATATAAAATTTATGTCATATGATCAACAAATTATAAACAACATGATTTATTTAATTCCTAACAAAAACAAATGCACAGACCCACATCTATATATATATATGTGTGTGTGTGTGTGTGCGCAATTGGTTTAAATATTGGGGCCCTCCCAGAAAGACTTATTGCCTAGTCACCTTCCACTACCCAACGTACACGCTAAGGACAATTACGATTCCATGTTCTTTCCATAGCCCATAGCCCATAGAAAAATAGCTAGAATCTACATTTCACCCCCCTTTTTTTCTTTTAAAAAAATTATGTTTAATATATGCTTAATCACTTCCCACTAAGATTATATATATATATATATATCTTATCTCACCATGAATAAATATATATATATACATACTACTACTAATTAACAAATGTAAGCCAAATCCCACTTATTACATTATTAAATGGTGTTTAAGTGAACTACACGGATCATTATTTTCCTAAGCTGTCTGTCTTGCCGTTTCTTTCAACGTATTCTTCTAATCATCTAATGTCGTTAGTGATAGTTTTCTAAACTGTATTTGCCGTTGACGGTATAAGTCTTCTCTGGTCTCAGTCAATTTGTCTTCTATTGTTAGTTATTTTACTCCAAACCCCCGCCAATTGGCATTGAATTACAAAGTCATGAGTTTGGTATTATTCTCGTACGTGAGATAATTTTATAAACAGTTTTAAATATTAGTAAAAAAATCTCTCCACAAACTTATCATTTCTGTTCTAAACTTTTTTACGGTCTTTGGATAATTCATAATTGTGCATTGAATAGAGAAAGTTCGTTAATTATAATTAAATTAGTGGTGTACGTTTTGTTTCAAAATTCAATGGATAGATATACGTAAGTGGAAAATAGTGAAGAGGAGGGTCATTTGCCGTCTCAAACTCGCATCGATCGCAACACACCATGAATTATGAATATTGAAGACCCAATCAATTACTACTACGTACGTACGTCCATGTTTCGTTTAATAAATTAATTAATGAAACAACAATTGAGATACTCTTTTTTATTCAAAATATAAGTTCACTAATTATATAGGAAACAAGAAAAATATTTTTATTTATTAAATTTATCTAAAGCATATACTATTTTTCAATAGTATCTCTATTTAATGTATCGTATTTAAAGTTTGCTATCTTTTTTATATTTAATTGTAGATAAGGGTAAAATAGAAAAAATATTTAATATCCTAAAAATTATTAAAATATTTTAGATAAAAAATTTTTTTTATGAGAGAACTATAGGTTGATATGAAAGTCATTTTAAAAAGATATGGTTATCGAAATTTGAAATGGTCAGCTACCTTTACAACGTGGTCATTTTAACACCAAATATTTGAAATTAAATGATAGATCGAGCACCCACCACTCATGACAGTGCAATACTAGTATGCATATATATATATATATATATATAAGTATATATGAATTTTTAATGTTACCGGGAGCCTTAATTAAGATGTGTTTGGATTGAGAGAAGAATATAAAATCAGAAAATATAAATGCCAATTTGACTTTTAATATATATATATATATATTTAAATTTTTTTCCCTCTATTGGAACATACTCTAAGAAAATAAAAATTGAATTTAAATAAAATATAATTAAATTAAAAATTCATTTTATTTAAATATACCGTAAGTGACGCCATCTCTTGTAAATTAGCCCTAAGTTGATACCTAGGTGACTAGCTAGATCCAAAACAAGACAATTAATTTTCATATTCTTACTTGTGTTACATTAATATCACGTGAACTAGCTTATAATTAAGAAAAGGCATGTGCTACTTAGTGCTAATTAACCCTAAATCCGGCAAATGTTGTATGCATTTTATAAGGTTTTTACTTTGTGGTGGTGGAGTGCCTCAAGTTGAACCAAATTGAATATTCAATCAATTAAACTATAATTCAGAACTTGAATATTTAAACTAACGAAAATTAAATTAATTTTTTATGTATTCATATACTTGAAAAAAGAGAGCATGACAAAAAAATATATGGCCTATTTGATTCATATTTTTAGAATAATTTTTTTTAAATAAAAAAATAAAAAAATATATGTTTGATAAACCTATTTTTATAAAATGTTCTAAAAAATATAAAAATAAAAAAACAGAAAATACAAAAAACCTTTAAGGTATTTTAAATTTTTTATTCTAAAAAATATAAAAAAAGGTGAAAAATACATATTTCATTAATAATAAAGTAATAAATTTTAAATAACTCATTTAATACTTACTAGTTATAATTTTGGTAATAATTAGTCAAACAGATTTTTTTATTTTTTTATTTTCAGAACTTATTTTAAAAAACAATTCTATAAAATTATTTTAAGAACATGAAAATAGAAAATAAAATCAAACAAGCCCAATTTCACCTTTATCTTTACGTTTTCTTTTTCCTAAATGAACGACATATATACATTCACGTTCGTGAATATACGTAAAAGATTCGAGTTGATATTTAAACTTTTCTTTTGTACAGTTTTTATTTTTCTTATTACCGTATGTTAAGTGGTGTTATGCCCGCCATGATAGCTTCGAGGATATTTCTCACATTTTTCAGGCATCTTCGCTTTGCATTTAATTAATTAATTAATTAAGTTCCAATTCGAATGGTAGCGTGGCGTGTCCAAATTAAATCCATTGTTTACACTGAGAAAAATTGACCTAGCTATAATCTCATTTACTTATTGCTAGGTTACTTAATTTCTACATATTTTTTCAGTGACACAATTAATATAATATAAGCAGTGGATAAGAATTGATGAGAGAATGGATTAGGAATATGGCCCACTTAATAGAAAATAATTAACCCTAATCAGAGGCTACATATATAATTTAGATGGTGGAACCCTAACTAATAAAGCAGGGCCTATATACACCAACTGAAAATAAAGTTGATCAATGTTGGAATCTATGATCACAACGTAAACAAATTCGCTTCTCAGAAAGGAAATGATTTTATGTTCGTCAAACTTTCTTCATTTGTCGGCTACTTAACAGCTGGGAGGTTGCTTCTTACTTCTTACACTTCAATATCCTTTCCTTTTGTCACCTTCACTAAGGAAAAAGCATATCAGAATATATATATATATATATATATGAGAAAGAGAGCTAGAGATGCATATATAAAGTGGCTTAATGAGTGTGTATAAGTCAGGAAACGATATATGGACAAATGCTCTCTCTCTCTCTCTCTCTCTCTCTCTATATATATATATATATGTGTGTGTGTGTGTGTGTGTGTGTGTGCATACTAGTGGAAAGCAAATAGAAGATAGAAAGGACATGGTTCTCTCTCCATATTTCTTTACCATCAACCAGGTTCAATGGATTAGTATTAAAATATAATATACGATCATTAAACTTAATTTGCTCTTAAACAATTAATTACACACTCTTTTTCTATCTAGCTATTGGATAATCACTACTACAAATTTGGGAATAGTTGGCGTTTTTTTTCAAATTTATTGGCGTTTTAAAAACGCCATCTATTAATGCGCTGATGAAAGTCTTTAAAATGCAATGGCGTTTGAAAAACGCTAACATTTCTTCAGTATTTAGTTGCCGTTTATTGATAAACGCCAACTAAAGTGAACTACAACATTAAGAAACGTCTTAAAAACGCCAACTAAAGTCTCCATTTAGTTGGCGTTTATCAATAAACGCCAATTTTTCTTAAGGTTTTATTTGGCGTTTACAAACAAAATGCCAACTAAAGTCTGTTCAAAATGACTAAAACATTAAGAAACGTTGGCGTTTTTAACTAAAACGCCAACTAAAGTCTTACTTTAGTTGGCGTTTATCAATAAATGTCAACGTTTTTTATGATTTTCCTTAGCGTTTACCATTAAACGGCAACATTTTTTATCATTATTTTTTTTATATTTTACTGTTACGCTACACAACCTACAGTTATTCATTATCAACCACATCCAATGAACCCAGAAATTGGAGTAAAACATAACAAGATGGAGTAATATATATTATTACATTTATAGTACCGGCCAGTGGAAATTCCAGTGATCAATTAAGAAGCAAACTAATTAAAAAAAGAAAAAAGAAAACCATGAATAAATTTCAGTTATTGACATCAGAATGTGCAGGAAGAAGCCAAGAATACAAGCAAAGGTGTTAGTATCTTTACGATTAAATGTCACTTGCATCACATAATGAGAGTGCCCCTCAAATATCTGAGTACAAATCCAGCCTTTCTCCCAATCCCAAAGCTTTTTGAGCATATATCAGCAGATGATGACAGCACGTAAGGAAGGGTAGGATGAACTGCCACACACCTAATGTAATCTGTATGTGCCTCAAAAACTTTAACTTTATCCATTGTGTTGTAATTATATGCTCCAGCAACCACCCACTGTTTGCGTGCAACAAATTTGGCCGACCTAACTGCAAAATCATGTTGTACTTCAGCTCCATTGTGGTATGTATTTTGAGTTATAATAATAGTGAGAAAAGATACACTTTCAAACAATTTTGGCAGTACAGGTAAAAATTGGTTTGCTAAAGAAAAAACAAGGATCATGTACCTGGTAACTCAGTAACCTCAAAAGACTTGGCCAAGGAAATGGTGAAAACAAACATGGGGTATCCAGAGCCATAGTTATGAATTTCACAATTCTAATCTGTCAGTTTGAATAGAAGAATGCAAAAGGCACACAAGAAAATTTATTCCACTGCAATATATCCACCATAATCATTACAACCCTCCATTGACTAAAACGCACTAACAAGTTATAACAATACACAGGATCTCAATTAAAAAATTTTCAGGTACTTGAGATTGGGAGTTCCAAATACAGACAGTTCCTGAGTATAAACTTGCCAGAATCCTGTGGTAGCCATGACAAAATCACACATTTCAGCAAAATAGCCAACGATAAACTATTTACCAATTCTATGTCATCAGTAACCCTGTTGACAAATTCCATGACTAATATTGATATAATTCTCACAGATGCCACACAGTAGAAATAATCAAATTAAGAAAGCAACTATAGAATTTTAAATTGCAGCATGGTTAAATTTACCTCTCTATTCATAGGCACTTATCAAGGACGAAGTTACACCACTCTTCGATGAGTTCCTCTATTTGCGTATCAGAGTACTCGGAATAAGAGGTGTCAAGGAAGTACTGTAAATTAAAAAATTATAAATAAGCGAAAATGGCAAAATTTTATAAGCCTTAATGTAAATATAAAATTACTCTGGGATTATGCTATGACCATGTGTGATGATATCCTTCATGAATAACATCACATAATATCCACAGTCATTATCATTTGGTTGTTTTGGACACTAAAGAGGAAACTTATATTAATTATACAATACAGAAATATTAATCTCAACAATTATTGATTAAATATAAATTTATACATACCCGTATCTTCTGCCATTTATATAACAAGGAAGCTAAGGGTTTTACCATTTTGCCCTTATGATTATCTCTACAACCCCGGCCCGCTCGAAATATTGACACAGCACTATTTAACCATAAAATATAAAAAATGTTAGATTGAGCAAAACCTAGCTAATTTGAATTATTACATATAAGTATGGATCATTAAAAACATGAAAAATAAATCTAGGTTCCTTACTTATTAATTATCCCCATCATTTGTTCGCGAAGTTCCGGATCATAATTCAAAGGATCCAAAAAATAGATAGTTGGCTCCAATGGATTGATTGCAATTAACATCCAGTGTCCACTATGAAAAAATAACCAGTGTTATTAGGAAATTATTATTCAGCAGATGAAGTCAAATACATTAAATCCTGAGAATTTACTTACACATTATGATACGGAACTAAGAATAAGACATCTTTGTCAGCCCTTGCAGTGAATGCATCCGCAATTAACTGCTGCTGTTCAGTAATCTTACTATCCGGCAATTTTGAAGCATAAGCAGCAACCTCTTCAGGATGGATGAATATAAATTTATTTGTAAGATTGCAAGGCTCCAAAAATGTCTCGTACAGGTATCTAAAGTTTAGAAACAAAATAAAAAGCAACATAGGTTAATATGAAGGCCTAAATTGAAAAAAATTAAAACAAATAGATTAATATCAAGTACCTTATGTACAAGTTAACATTCGCAACCCCAATCCACTTCCGATGGATGATGTAATCAACAATTTCAGTGTTGATACTTTCAAATACTACCTTATTATAAATGTTCTTGGCAAATTTCACACGTTTTTCGATTTTGCCCCTAAGCGAATGTGGTAGAAACTTGACAATCATCCTTCGAAAGGTGTCTGGAACTGGATGCCTGGGCGGCTGCATGAGTGGTGGAGCTACTGATTCCTTCGAATGTCCTGGCTCTCCGACCTTACTCTTCCCCTTCAACTAAGCAACAAAGTGTGAAATTTTGAGATTAACCACCTTAATATACACATAACAATAGTATATGTCTATAGGTCCTCTAATATGAACCTTTGAATGTAGTGGCTCATTCAAGACATCTAGTATCAAGTTAGTATACTGTCAAGTAACATACCTTTACTAATGGAGCAGCAGTGATGAGGTGTGCGGGCCATGCTACGAAGCTGCCTAATGCCATTCCTATTGTTTCCATATCCCCCGCAGGAACAGGCAACCTGGTACCCTCCTCCCTAACTACCTCAATCGACACTTTTAGATGATTTGCAGGTACGGGTGCATTGTGAAGCATCTCTTCAGGGCTATTATGCACATGCCCCTCCGCAACCACACGTCGATTAGGTGTTTCTAACCATAGCTGGCAATATGATTGACCCTGTTCCAATCAATGCATTAGAACTCAACCATTTATTAGGGGTAAAAAAAAAGTTGTCTTTTAACTTGTTCATGATAGCAATTACCTGAGGGAGATCGTGAGGGGTAACAGTGCAACTATCTTTGGCACTAGCCGACACTGGTGGTGTCCCTTGCGTTCCCTGTAGTTGAAGCACCATGTTCGTCAATTCAGCTAATCAGAGCTGCATCTCAGATTGAGTCTGATGTTGTTCCTGAACAATAGCCTCCAATCGGGCAACCTTTGCAGCATCTGATAATGATCGAGGCCCAAAAAAGGCTTTGTGTGTCACACCAAACCCTGTACCCCTAACACGACCAGGATACTCAGGGACCCCCAGTGCCTTACCAAGTATGTCCTGCCCAACGCTCTCCTGCTCACTAGCTTGAGGCATCGAATTAGAGAGTTCATTCTGTGGAAGAAAGAGAAACAAAATATAAATTTTGCAACTAAATAATAAGTATTTGAAAATATATATGAAAATAAAATATATAATACAATAATACTAACTATTGACTCGGCAACTTTCCGAACGTTGTCATTGTCAATTATCCCATCCTTGTTCTTGCGAGATTCTATCCATAGCTCATGGCGTTCGATTTCCCTCCCTTCTGACCCCTCCTTTGATTGCTATGTTTGATCACAAATAAGCAAATATGTCAGTATTTGAACATAAGTGTCATTCATAGAAAAATCAACTATCAAACCACGTACCATCTTAACCTCTATACCATGGTATCCTTGACGACCCCCTCTATATGGGTATTGCTGCTTCTTGGCTCTGTCACTATTGGCTTGGCTTAATTTCTGAAAAGTTATGCAGAATATTAGTTTTAGTGTAACAAAAACTAAGATAAAGTACATATGATTAGGTTTATGTCCACCAAAAAAGTCGCAATAAGAATATTCAATGAAATGACATACTATGTTAATAATGCACACAACAAAGCAGACTTTTATTCAATAACTAAATATATGTACTATAATTAATTTAAGACCAACAATGACAGAAATGGGTTACCTGAAAAGATTCTTCACGACGCCTAGCAACAAAAGCATCCCAGTGTTCCTGTGTAATGTACAACTCAAACAACCGAGGCGGATGAACAACAAAGTTGCCAGCTGCATCTCTCAAGAAGAATCTAGTGAGAATGGATCGAAAATTTTGGAGTGCGACACCAGCCTTCATATATATGTGTCTCCTGTGACTATTATTGATGTCAAAAGCAGACTGCAACATGCATTACCGAAAAGAATTATTATCTGTATATATGTACACACATTATAATCAAATGACATACTATATTATTACCTCTATATCTTCAAAAATACTATTCTTCACAGGATCAGGGACTTTCCTCCAATCCCTGTGAGGATGGGAGATTGGAACCTTCAACTTCGCAGCTACCCCAATATAACTGCTCAATTTTTGTCCACCCTTTTGTATTGGATTGCCTTTGCGATTCCATTCGACATGAATCTTTTGGCCAGTGTGTCGGGCGTGTATCACCTCTTTCAACACAGTCAAGCCACGTCGGTGCTGTTTGATATATTTCTGTAGCTCTTCTTGACCATCATCAGCACCACGATCATGATCATGAGCAGAAGGGGATGCCATTTACCTACAATAAAATTCCAACAAACATGTAAGATATCAAAGAAGGAAAAAAAATTTAAAGCAAATACAACACATAAAAAAAACTAATAAAACATAAAAAATTTATACATGTCGAAGGAAATAAAATTCAAACTAAGGCAAACAATAAAAAATATTCGATAATTCAAACCTTTTCCTCTTTCTTTTCAGATGTTCACTAATCCGTCCCCTCTTCCAAATCCAAGTACCTTCTTGATGGTCATCTCTCACATAAAGGGTATCATCTCCACCAGGATTAGTATCAAGTGATGTCCCATGGAAAGGATCATCCTCAATGCACGCACCTTGATAGTCTTGACCATCATCTAAGGTGTCAATTATTTTGTTCGTTAGCATAACAATTGACCACTTCTTATTAGCAGGATCAGTGACAAAAAACACTTGTTGGGCTTGGGATGCTAAAATAAAAGGTTCATCTTTATACCCCACCCTATTAAGATCCACTTGAATGAGCCCTGAATCATCAACTTGGAGGCCGTTGTTGTTGTCAACCCATTTACAACTGAAGACAGGTACCCGGAATGAGATGTAGTCCAATTCCCATATGTGCTCAATTACCCCAAAGTATGACATGGGTGCAAAAATGGGGTTTTTGTCTTTAACACTAGATATATGCATTGATTGAGCTATAAGGGTTATCCCACTATTTTGCATTATACTCTTATCATCTTGCTCTTTTGTATAGAAAGTGTACCCATTGATAAGATAACCAGTGTAAGATCGTACATACATGCTTGGACCCATAGCTAATTGTTTCAACCTGATCGAAACTGAACTAGAAGTCCTCTCCAACTCTGTGAGGATGTGATCACGCAACCAATGTATAAAAAGTCGATTATGTTCTTTTGATATCCAACTCTCATTCTTATTAGGGTTCAAGGTTCTAATTCTCTCCTTGTGCATTTCCACATATTCATTAACCTCATCCGAGTTGTGCAAGACATACAGGTGAGCTTGCTCCCACTGTATCCTAGAGATACTAACTATTTCACTTCCCCGAATCCCTTCACCACTTGTTCTACCCAAGTGACGAGACCTTGGAAGCCCAATGTTATCAACACTCAATAAGTATTCAGTACAAAATTCAACAGCTTCTTCGGCTATGTACCTTTCAACAATACATCCCTCTGGTCTACTTCGATTTTTCACATACCCTTTCAATATCTTCATGTAACGCTCAATCGGGTACATCCATCTCATATACGCTGGGCCACACATTTGTGTTTCCCTAACTAGGTGTACTGTTAGGTGAACCATCATGTCAAAGAATGAAGGTGGGAAATACATCTCAAGCTCACACAAAGTGACAACAATTTGTCTTTGCAATGTGGGCAACTTCTTAGGGTCAATGACTTTGCTTCCAATAGCCTTGAAAAAGAAACATAGTTTCGTGATTGTCCCTCGCACCTTTCTCGGCAATATGGATCGTATACCCACCGGTATCATATGCTCCATCAAAACATGACAATCATGAGACTTTAGACCCTTCAACTTCAAGTCTTTCATAGATACAAGGTTCTTGATATTTGATGAGTACCCCTCCGGAACTTTAACTCCATCAAGGAATTCACAAAGAGATACTTTTTCTTTTCTAGATAAAGTATAAGCAGCTGGTGGAAGATAAGTACGCCGTTTGTCCTTGATCGGTGCCAATTCTCCTCTAATTCCCATAGCAACCAAATCCAGTCTCGCCTTCTTACCATCTTTGGTCTTTCCCTTTGCATTGAGTAACGTACCAATAATGCTATCACATACATTTTTTTCTATGTGCATCACATCAAGGAAGTGCCTCACATACAAGGACTTCTAATATGGCAAATCAAAGAAAATTGACCTTTTCTTCCACCCACTTGTCCTAAGGTGTCTGGCAAAAGGTTTCCCAAAGTTGTTAGTCAAATGTTGTACCTTTCCAAACAGGTCCTCACCGCTTAACGGAACAGGTTCTCTTCCGTCTTCTATATTCCCATTAAATGCTTTTCTCCACCCTCTATAATGATGTCCCTGATGCAAAAATCTCCGATGCCCGAGAAAGACAAATTTCCCACCATGCTCCAACCGAATCGATTGTGTGCCTTCTTCACATATAGGGCAACCAAATTCTCCTTTGATACTATATCCAGACAAATTCCCATACGCTGGAAAATCATTAATTGTACCAAACAGCATACAGCATAGCTCTCAAATTGAATGGTTCCTTCATATACCCATCATACACCTCTACACCACTCTCCCATAATAGCTTCAAGTCATCAATTAGTGGAGCCAAGTATACATCTATATCATTTCCGGGTTGTTTAGGTCCAGAAATTAACAAAGACAACATCATGAATTTTCGCTTCATGCATAGCCATGGAGGCAAGTTATAAATCACCAAAATCACGGGCCATGTACTGTGTGTACTACTTTGCATACCATACGGGTTCATTCCATCAGTAGATAATGCAAGACGTAGGTTTCTAGCTTCTGCCCCGAAGTCTTCATAGTCACGATCAATTAATTTCCATTGTGGAGAATCTGCAGGATGTCTAAGCTTCCCATCTTTAATTCTATCATCTGCATGCCATGTCAAGAGCTTCGCATTCTCTACACTGTTGTACATGCGTCTAAATCTAGGTATGATGGGAAAATACCAAACTACCTTCACTGGACTCGATTCTTTCTTCTTATAACGTTGGGCATTGCATTTAGGACACTTGTCTAATGATGCAAATTCCTTCCGAAATAAGATGCAATCGTTAGGACAAGCATGTATCCTCTCATAGCTCATCCCTATAAAGCTTAACATTCGTTTAGCCTCATATGTTCGGCTAGGAAGCTTGTTATCCTCTGGCAGCATATCCTTCAAAAGTGCAAGCAATTCTGTGAAGCTCTTATCACTCCATCCATTGCCTGCTTTCAAGTTGTATAGCTTCAACACAACTGACAATATCGTGAACTTAATGCATCCAGAGTACAATGGTTTTTCTGCATCCCTCTTCAACCTATCAAACATCCCTGGACAATCCTTAAGTTCATCCTCAATCACATTGGTCAGCTCTTCAAGATAATCGGCCTCAAGTGTGCTTGTGTCGAAATCATTCGATCTACAGCTCCCACTATACGTATTACTGCTATAATCATTATTCGTCTCACCATGCCTTGTCCGTCGTGTGTAACTTCGATCAATTCCATTACAAATTAAATGTGATTCCAAGTCAGTTGCACTAACTAGCCTCCCATAGCAACACTTCAAGCAAGGGCATATAATTTTTTCGGGGTTATCAGCATGCTCAACTGCAAACCTAACAAACTCTCACTCCATCCCAATATTCCTGAGTCAAACGATTCGCAGACATCCATTTCCGATCCATACTTTTATTAAGTTGTGTAACCTTTTATAACTTCTGTATAAATTTTGGCAGTGTTCTTCCCAAGTTGAGCCTCCTAATAATTCTACAATACAACATCAACTTATAGGCCACGTTATTTCATATGGATTAAATACCATAACCCCATGATTAATACATTAATATTCTTGCTACATAAAAAAAACTAGATTCATTAATTGTACTACAATTATTTGTTTTTCCTAACTTTACTTTCTGATTTATTAAAGCATATGTTACTTTTCAAGTCCTTAACTAGCAAAAGTATTCAACAACATAGACAAAAAAAGAGTTCCAATTATATGTTGCCAACCATCCAAATCAATTATCCATAGCTTTTCATTTACTAAATTATAACTTTGAAAGACAAACCGGCAGCATAACAACTAAAGAACCATAGCATTAACCACTTAGCAAAAATCACCTGACTTGGCTAACTAATACAAAACTTTAACATAAACATAATCAGGAAGCATACCTCAGACAAAGTAGATATCTGATGGGCTAGGACTACAAATTCTGTCAATATGAAACAAGCGCACCAATGACACCTTCATACAAGTGAAGCAACAAGTTAAATGAAGGTCAACCACAAAGTAGTTTGGTGGTGCGTCCACATATGCATGTATGAGTAAGGAAAGATATATATATATATAGTAAAATAACACTATTATTATAGAAAAAAAATAAAATAAAAACTATAAATCTAAAACATGTAAATTAAAATTAAACGGTCCAAATTCACCCAGAATGATGAGTATTGGGTACTCATACATAATCAAATTACCACTCATGGAGATGCTCTCGGTGGTTCAATTTCTTTTAGCCCAATTAGGAACAGTTTGATACAGAATAGACATAATGGTCAACAAACAAAATCAAGATATATGGATTGTATTAAAAAAAAAAAGCAAGATAATATGGTGGTTGATTGTATAGTATATTTGGGGATCCAGGTTTCGACATTTCTTCAATGAACTAATGAAGTCTTTGCCATCAAGCATTGAAAAGGAAAACAAATTACAATATGGGCAATGACTCATATATGAATTTGACAGAAACAACCACGAATATGAGAGCGTTAGTGGGACAATATGGGGTTACCTCAAAGCTGGCCGCCGTTCGCTGTTGGGTCTGGGAGGGATTTCGAGTTCCTCTGAGAGAATAGAACTGGGCCTCTTTCACTCCATTCACCGTGACCGTTGGCAGGGAGAGACGCTACGAGATCAAGCGATTTCAGGTTGAAGGGGATTTCAGAGGAACAATGCCGTGGCGGAAGAGAAAAGAGTGTAAACTTTCGACGCGTGGTGGCCGAAGAGCTATGCCAGAACAGAGCTATGGCAGAGGAACAGCTTCAGAGCATGGTGGGAATGAAGACGGCACAATTCTGAGAAAATGCGATATAGGGTTCTGAGAAGAGATTTAAAACAACTTAGTTAGCGTTTAACTATTAAACGCTAACTAAATATAATATACATGGCGTTTATAATGTAAACGCCATCTAATATTCATAACTTAGATGGCGTTTATCACATAAACGCCATTTGAAATTTATACTTAGATGGCGTTTAAATATTAAATGCCAACTAAAAGTTTAAAAATAAATTAAAAAAAATTTCGGGTGGACCTTAGTTGGCGTTTATTTCATAAACGCCATCTAATAATTTATATTATTTTATTAATTTAGATAGCGCTTTTTTTATAAACGTCATTTAAAGTCTAAAATTAGTTAGCGTTTATCATAAAACGCCAACTTTAGTTTTACATTATGACTGTAGATGGCGTTTAGAAATAAACACCATCTAAAGTTCCAAAAATAGATGGCGTTTATTTTTTACACGCCATCTAAAACTGGACTTTAGTTGGCGTTTACAAAATAAACGCCAACTAATACGCTTGATTTGATTTTTATTGACTTTTTTCTAAATAAACGTCAACTATTCAGTGCCAATAAATCCTGAATCTGTCTTAGTGAATATATTGTACATACTAGTAAACTATTAAAGATAAAAAAAAGTACATTGTCATCACTCTACACATGCTAATTAAGATCTGCACACAATTAATTATGCCCCTGTCCCTACCCTTTTGGTGTACTATATAAACTTCAGAGAATGGCGGTAAGAACACACACACGCATATATATATATATATATATATATATTGGTCCTTTTTAGTTTGTTCAATTCTGTTCAATAGATATTTCCAGCAAATCAGATTTGGTCATTTTTTTAAGCACATCATGAAAAGAACTTCATTGTTTGATAACTACTTGCGCTTCTTTCGCTCAACTCAACCACACCGAGTGATTTATTAGAAATCTGTATCGTTTAATTCTATCTCATGGAAACCAAAGCCAAACAAGATACCCTACGATCGATGAACCCCATTTTAATTCTGTCTCATTTAATTAATGTAGAATAATAATCCCAGTTCAGACATGCTTTGACATCATAAATACATATAAATACTTCCTCCGTCCCATTTTATTTACTCCTTTAGTCCTTAATATAAAACCATTTTAACTGAATCACACAAATTAAGAATTGGAACTAAAATTAATTAACTACCTTGATTTCTCCAAAAATTTCAATATTTTACCAAAACTACCCTTATTTAATCTCTTTTTTTTTCCTCTTTGGATACATTAAATAGGGGCATTTTTTAGAAATATATAATAAATATTACCTCATATATTGTAAAGGGTCTTATATTTAGGATCAGGATAAATGGTCCTATATATAGGACCGGAGGGAGTATTATTTTAGAGAATTTTAAATGTTTCAATCTACCTGTCATTTTACATTACCAATGAAGCATTAATTATTCTCATTACTTTTTTACCTTCAATTAAAAACAATGACCAAATATATACTCCCTCCGTTCCTTAATATAATGGACAAAAGACAAAATCACACAGACCAAGGAAAGCAATAAATTTGTCTGAAATATAAAATAGTTTCCAAAAACGTCCTCATTTAATATTAATAACTTTTACATCATGCAATTAATGCAAATAGAAAAATACTATATTAGTTAGAGGTATTTTTGGAAAAAAGTTATTAAATACACCAGACAAATCCCTTTATTCCTTATATTTTGAAATATAGAAATTTTCCCAATTATTTCTTATATTAAGGAACGGGGGGAGTATATCATTTAATTTAAGAATATTTTAATAAAATAGTATTAAATTTTATTATAATCTACTCCCTCCGATCCCTATTATAAGATGTTTTTAACTACCACACGTGCATTAAGAAAGTTGGTTACAGTTTAAAATTGATGAAAAAAATTCTGACATTCCCATTTTTCCCTAAAGAAGAGAATAAAAATACATTAAATTAATAATAATGGTTGAATGAGAGAGAAATTAATTGAGACTTATAATGAAAACATTCAATCAAGGCAAAATTGAGACTAAAATTAAATTTATTATTTAACATCTTATATTTTGGACCAGACAAGTTTTCTAAATAACACCCTATAATAGGGATTAGAAGGAGTATGTCATTTAATAATTTTGTTAGTATGTATAAAAATCTTTAAAATATCAAATAAAATGGGATGAAGGAAGTAGAGTAAAATTAGTGGGTTAATATTGAATGGTGAAGAATACACACACACACATATATATATATATAGGCCAAACAATAACTTATATATATATGTGGGTGAATGTGGAAAGCTATAACATGATTTAGTAATTTGAGGTTTGAAGATGAAGTCATAATAAGCAAAGCAAATTAAGCAATCATTTGGCGATGAAGTGGCGTGTCGGCATCGATTCAGAGCACTGTCCGAGTGCCCTCTGCTTACTTTCAATCCCACATTTTTTCCCCACTCTCTCAAACTGTTTAAAGCTTTCAGTGCGCAAATCTAGAAGCAGTGTATGATTGGCTATTTGCATTACATTGTTTCATTCTCAAAGACCATCCATCAGCGGACAGACACACAGCAGAAGCTGATATTCTTTTCGTCGCCCCCAAAAATTTAATATGCTTAAATCCATCCGATCTCAACTATAAGCCACTCGTGGAGGGTTCCCATATTTTTAGCATTTTTGCATCATTAAATCTAGTTTTTTCAAAATAATACTCTTTATTAATTAAAGTGTGAGAGAGACATGTGGATTCACAAGAAGGAAGGCTAACAATTAACTAAGTTCATTCTTCTTTTTTATAGTTAGACACTCTGTAACATGCTATATATTGAGGTTTTGCAATTTTTATTTTATTTCAAAATGATTGTGATTGTGACTTTAAAATTTAAAAAAGTATTAATTATTTGTATATCAGTTTACTCTTCAATATTTAAAAATAATTTTTGTTAATGAAAATATTATTAGATTTTGTTATAATCAAAGTTATTTAGTAAATCTTTTATTTAGTGTGCGTAACCTTAAATAATAATCATTTTAAGAATAAGCACATAGTATTTGTTATCCGTTGCCATCCAATCCCAGCAAGAACTACTGATGGCTCATTTGGTTTCTGAAAATAGATTGATGTAAAAAAGAGATTTTTTTTTTTTCCAAATTAGGCTGTTTGGTTGATAGAGTAATTAAGATGACTTTCCATTGCACTCACAACTCCCATTCCAAGATTTAGAGGGTTAATGCGGATTCCATCCCAAATGTGATCGAAGGAAATTAAGACCAACAATGCAAAGGAATTAGTTAAACATAAAATTTAACATTTCTCAGCATAGATATATATATATATAATAAGAACATGTTGTTTTAGATAATAAGAAACAATTAAAACAGTAGTACTAGGAAAGAGAGAAAAATCAGTTTGTAAAGAATAAGGGACAAACATTCCATCATGGGGAGGAAACAGAGAGACAGTGACACATAATGGTGATATCATCCCCTTGTACATGTAACAAATTTAAGGACCTATAACAGGAAGGTATGGTAACCCCAGAAAAACGCAGGAGGGCTCTGCCTGCGTCAAGATAAGAATTAGTAATTGATAAGACCATTCATTTTTGGGGTTTTAATGGTGGTCTGGTCCCACATTACGAGCATGAAGCATCAACCTTTTTTTTTTTTTTAAAAAAAGAAAAGAGTAAGCATGTCACCAAAACAGCATCATTTACCGAGAAATTTGGGAATTAATCTCAGTCACAAGTCATAAGGCAGTGCTTGTATGTGTATATATATACACACACATGACGACACTTGTAAGAAAGGATTAATGTGATGCTACGATTGGTAGAAATGTGCGACTTCATTTCATCAACACCATGAATTTCGGCAGCCACTGGGAGGAGGCTTTCATGCTCATTAACCTCAATCTTGTGATATGACACCTGGCCCATCGACCATCGATATATAGTAGCAATTAACAAGAGACATTAAGCAAATTATAATATGACAACAGAGAGAGAGATATATATATATATATATTATATGAATGTGGAGAATGAGTAGATGATCAGTAGGAGTAGTGGAGATAGATGCTTGCTTTTGAGAAGACAACAATTCATTATGGGCTATCAAGTGCTTGCTGACGCCATTGTTTCATCCAGGGCCCCTCATATATATACAGTACAGTGGCCATCCCTGTCCCTAACTTCACCTCCAAGTTACACATTTCTACTATCATTTTCCCTCTTTACTTTCAGCTCTTTTTTAATATTTATTTAATTTCATTTTTAAGTTATCGAAAAATGCATGATTTTTCAACATGAGAGATCTGAATTCATAACCAATATTTAGCATCGATCTCCTTTTGACCATCCACTATAATTTGCATTAATGATGAATTGTCCTTTCTTTTTATCATAAAGATTTAGAGGAATGAGAGGGAGGCAGTGACATGTACTCCATATATAAATAAACAGACAGTTGACAGCGATCTTCCAGTAGAAGGGAACTCCACATGTATCTCCCATATTTCCTACTTATTTTTCCATCATGATACAATATTGACATTCCAATAAATCATAATTATATATCTACATCAACTTGGCCTTGCGAAATTATTCATATTTTCTTAATTATTAAAGTACGTACAACAAATCATTTGTGAATATAATCTTGATATGCGGCACTAGCTAGGGCATAAATTAGACGTGGAGAATCTGTTTGTTTTTGTAGTACACCAAATAGAACACAAAATGATGGAATCTCAGCTTAAATCGAGCACGAGATTGATCCTCGTAATATTTTTTTTTTTTTGAGAAAATATAGTGTGACATTTTTTAAAAGTTTGAAATTGGATCCTATATTCTTTTTCTTTTCATTAAATTACTAATAGAATCTTACAAATTACAACTTGATTCAAGTACTGTAACTTTTTCTTTCAATATTTGACTTTTGGGCATTGATGAGGAGGATAAGATTTTCCCCCCTCTTTATTCCATTTTGTTTCAGGGCCTATTCATATACGCTCTTGCGGAACATTACACAAGGCCGTTATCTCCTACAAATTACAATTTTTAGTTTTTTTTTTCTCAGTTCAACATCTCCTCGACAACATCAGCTGAGACATCTCAGTGTTTTTTTTTTTTGAACAAAGAGACATCTCAGTGTTCGAACACATCGATCCACATTCAAAACTGGAGACAATTTTGACGTTGTTTCTTTTTTGCGAAAATGAGCTCCTATTTGTATCTCATCTTAATCCTTAATTAGTGAAATACGGATTGAAATTACAATTCATTTGTCTGGGAAAAGAAGGGTCCAGGTTGTTTTTAGCAAAACGACGTGGTTTGAATTAGTAGGAGTGTTATGATCACTGCGGTGAAAAGAAGCGGGGTCGTTGAATTTATGGACTTTTAATTTTATATATTTTTAATTTTTTTTACTTTTTAAAACAAAATATTATTATTTTTAGTATTAAACAACGTTATTTTCTATATAAATTTTTTCTTTGTACATTATAATATTATATAAACTTTATTATGATATATAATTATTAATAATGATAAACTCACTTAACAAATAATATGGAAACTGAATATTAGTTAATTATTTTGAACTCAATATATAATTATGTATGAATATTAACTTGTTTAGATTTTAATATTAAATTATGAAACTTATTAATATTATTTTTTAATTTTTATATAACATATAAAATTAAAAAATTATTAGTTTTATTATTACTTGTTTAATTCTAATTGGATCATAATTAACTCATTGAATCTTGAACAAGTATCCCGATTGATTTAATCTTTTGACTAATTTTTAATACCTTATCCCATGACTAAAGGTACACGTAATTTACTAATTAAAAATCTCCAGCATCATGTTTAATTCGAAAACTCAAAAAAAAAAAAACAAAAGTCGAAGCAAAAACATCTGAGATGAATTTCTCTTTATGGAGTTTATCAAAATGTCGGGCTCCATGTGGTGTATGAAACTCAAGATTGAAAGTCAGACTATTTATGATTTTATAAGTAATATGACTTTCAATAGCTTTCTTTTATATATTTATTGATAATTTGTGGTGGAAAATGTTTAAAATATGCTTTTCATGTTTGAATTCTTCCTATTGAAAATTGAAAAAACTATAACTCTCGTGCGCATTATTAAGATATGTACAGTATCGATGGCTAGGAATTTAGCCAGAATACGCTCTCCACCATCGGACATACAGGGTAATTAATCTGCTATTAGTTAGTTGATGAGTTGGCCATGATCATACCATAAATGCCCATGGACAAACATAAATTGCTCATAAAAATGACCTATATGGCTGGAAGTGAAAAACATTTAAATACACAAGAAAAAAAAGTGAAGCTCGTTTCACGATATTAGCTTGTTCAAACAAATGTAGGTGTCAATTCCTATAATACAAATAATTTACACTCCCTGAAAGAATCCCAGCTATGCAAAGGTGAAGCATCAAAGAAAGAATTACCCTCCACTAATCATAAATGACTGGTTAGGCTCCCTCTTAATTTCCACGACCGTGGAGAAGTTCTTATTCAATGGCTGTTTCCAGGGCTCTCCGTCCATTTGCATATACGCATTTTTCCACTCCCCACCTATCAGTTCCAATCGAACAGCTGCTGCCTGTAAGGTCCAAGTAGAACTTCACAGTCAAGAGACATCTATAGAATTGATCTCGGATGGGAAAAATTTCACTACGTACGCCAGATGAAGGTGATCACATTTGGCATGTATGATATTAACTACAATTTAGACAGGAGAACATAGTAGACAATGATCTGGATTCTCAGCATTTAAAAAGTAAATGCACAATTTGTATTTATGTAGACCAATCCCAGTCTTTCTGAGAATAAGGTGAGCAAGTATTAAAAGAAGGGAAAGAAGGCAGGGTAGATGACATTCAGATTCACTTAGTGATGGGTTATCTTCAGTGTCCTCAACACACACAACATGGGAGAACAAAATAAGTCTAGTTAGTCGGCAGACAAGAAAATTATTTCATGCCAGCAAATTCAAAAGAGAAGCAGAAGTGAAATAGTGAACACACATCATCTCAGACCTAGTTCAAACCTGCACCACGATGGGGTCCATCCAGATAACTAGAAATTACTTAGAACAAGTGCTCAAATCAACAGACTCCAGTAACATTAGAGATAATTACTGGGTCTAACGCCATGAATTTAATTAGTAGTCAGAAAGCAATAAAAAAAATGCATCCTCAGCATAGGTTTTGAACACAATAAAGCCAAGTGCAACAGTAAAGTTGGATCTCCATTCTTCCAAGTCCAGTGATGAAACATTCAGTAACCATACAATCTACTTTGACTCAATTATTTAGAACGCGTTCACCCTCCAATACACCAAGCAGTAAGGATGGAAACAGGCCAGGCCCCTTTCAGGCGGCCTATGGCCTGGCCTATTTAGGGCCTGGCCTGGCCTATTTAAGAAACTTAAATAGGCCAGGCTAAGGCCTTTTTAATGGCCTCTTTTAATAAATAGGCCTGGCCTGAAGCCTACAGGCCAGGCCTGTTTACATATATTAATAATATATAACATATTTTAAATTAATTTTATTAACATATTAATAAATATAAAACTATATTTATATTTGGTCTAAAATAAGTTGTTTTTGCCACATCTAATTTGTGTCCAAGCCCTAAAGAGTGAATTTTAGCAAACCCTAGCTGCTCTGCTCTTATCTCTGTCTTCATCCATTGCCTTTGCCTCCTCATCTCGTCGCCTCCACCTCCTTGTTGCCTCGGCCTTTGTCTCCCAACTGAGACTCCACAACTGTGACCAAGAGATTTCACGAAACACTTCTTGAAGACTCAGCTATTTCAGGAATATTGATCTCAGCTAAACGTTGTTCGTTCCTTTTTTTTTTTAATTCTAAACCCAAACATTAACCGGGGGCTTCGAATCGATTTTAGGTCACAAATCTTCCATCGACCATTATGCTCCTAGCTCTCTCCTTTCCCTCTCTCACCCATCACCATTGGCATCGCTGGCGACAAGCTCTGCGTCAAAGATTTAGCCCTATCCCCTTCTGCACGACATGACTTCAACTTCACGATTTCAGCCCCATCCTTCTTTTCAGCCTTCTCTGCCAGTGCGCCTTCACCAAACTTCGCCGGCCAACAACATAAGTTCCTCTTCTTCCTCCATCGCTGTCGTTCCTATCAGCCACTACCGAAAATGAATGACTCTGTTCATCGAGAGAACTAGGGCTGGCTACTCTCAAATCTCTTGGCTCTCGTTGATCGATGCTCACCTCTGGACTCTCACCTCCTACTTTCCTCCATAGGGGTTGTCATTGTCATCAACGCTCCTACCTCATTCCTTTGTTTCTTGGTTCGTGCTTGCCATTACCGTGGAAGGTTCTTCAATGGTGAGCTTCGACAGTGTCCTCTGCCAGTCCAGATTTTGTTGAAATTTTCTATAGATTCTTTTCGCTGGCCCCTATATCTATAGCTCTATTATTTGCTGACTTGCCTTGTTTCAACCACAATATTGAAACTATTCATTCAAACTGTAGATATGTAATTTTCTTTCTGCATATGGAAAAGAACTGATTAAACTTAGATATATTTTGTGATTTTTTTGTTAATTAAACTTAATTAATTTCAGACTGAGCTTAATTATTAATCGTTTTAATTTTGGTGACCTCCCTCGGCACAACAAATTGAATGGGCTGATGCTGAGTTGCCTTGAGAAACAAATGAGATTCTGTCTCTCTCTCTCTGGTTTTAGCTTTATGTTGAATATATGATTGTGGCTTATTGTATGCCTTCTTTTGTTTCTATACTATTCTGCAGAAAGATGTTTCATTTGAATGATTGTAAACAAGTATCAAATGTTCAAATTGCTGGAAAGTCAAATGGTTTAGGGGGAAATAAGTATTGGATTTCTGTTTATATAGTGAATTCTGAGTAAGTGGATGTGTGTATGTGTGTAGGCTCATTCAGGGATGTTTTATGTACAAGAGGTTGCAAATATGTGAAGTTTTGGAACATCAATGATATTCACTGACCATGCTGGCCTATTTATGAAAGGTTGGCTTAAAAAGGTCCTCCCTTATAGCGAGATGATGACAAAGATGGACATTACATGTTTGTACTTGGTGACAATTTAACTTCTTGGTGTAAATGAATTTAACCACCATTGAAGGGCTTTTCTCCTCCTCCTCTAACCATTGGACTTGCTTATGTTGTTTGCTGAATATTCCAACTCCAAAGACAGATCTCACCAATGCATTTACCATCTTATAGAATCTTTTCAACATTTACCTCTTAAGCTTTTCTTATAATTGTATCTTAAAGAAATTGTTGCTTATAGTAAAATTCTTGTATATTATTTCTCTATGAATTTAGAACTTGTTTTTCATATATTTAGATAGTGTTTGTTTAAAATTTTTATATTAGTAGGCCTCAAATAGGCCTATGGCCTATTTAAAGCCTATAAAGATTAGGCTTTCAAGCCTCTTTAAAGGCCTACTAATTTTAGAAGGCCTTTAAAAAGGCTTCAGGCCAGGCCAAGCCTTATGAAGGTTCAGACTTAAGCCTAAAAATAAGCCTATTACAGGCTAACAGGCCAGACTCAGGCCTAAAGCCTATAATACAGGCTCGGCCTGTTTAACTAAGGCCTGGCCTATTTCCACCTCAACCAAGCAGTAAGGGTTTCCGAAGTTGCATTTTTTGCATTTGAGAAGTTCAAACATGACAACCCATAAACAGTTTCAAATTAAATAGATGGTACCTGAGCAATGTGCTTCGCAGATATAAGGTCAAACATGACAAATGATGCGTGCCATCCTTCCTTTAGACCAAATATTTCCAACAGACCATCATCGACGTGGGGTTCAACAAAGTGTCTCTGGAATTAAACCAAAAAGCCTTTCCGGTCAACGTCCTTAAAATTTGTAAGACATAATTAGCAGCTTCATCAAACAAGTTCATATTCAGTAATAACCATCAATCAGAACTCCATGGCAATCAACATTATAGTCAATTCATGATATAACCACCAACTACTAGAGAGTGACAAGAAACTCACCGGCAAATATAGTCCATGATCTGATATGACAAAAACTAAAAACTGCTTTATGGAAATAAATTTGGAAAAGAAAAATTGAATTCGGGTTCCAATGACCCAAGGGGCCTGAAGAGAATTTATTAATATCTCCAAAATAATACATGGGTATTTGATGGAAACTTGGGTAGTATGAAATGTTCAAGTCCCACATTGAGTAGTATGGGATGCTCAATGGAGTATTTAAATGGGTTAATTTTTCCATCTCAATAACTAGCTTAAGGAGGAGGATTTCCTATCCCACTTGCGTGCCTATCAATGGTATTAGAGCCTAGGCATCGATAGTGAACGTCGGCTCTTAAAGGGGCCCAATTGATAGGGATTTGGATAGTATGGGATACTCAAGTCTCACATTGAGTAGTATGAGATGCTCAATAAGATATTTAAGTGTTTCCCACCTCAATAGGTAGTTTTTGGAGAAGGGTTCCCCATTTCACTTGGGTACCCATCAGTATTTCAATCATTAAAAAGATATAATCAAAGAATGAATGTTCTAATAGCTTAAGATCATCAGTATGACAGGAAATCTCAGATTACAAAAATACAGTACCTTTTCCATATACTCTGGTTTTGGTTTACCCCAGGGGTTTCTTCCACTTCCATAGCTGTGAAGATTCAGAGCAACTATTGCCCTTACACTGAATGGAAATAATATAACCTTGTCACATATAGGAGGACAAACCAAAGACAAGCACAAAAATTACTGCTGATACGCTACCTTCACCGAATGACTGTACATCTTTTAAGAATATAAAAGTACAAGAACCAAACCAAGATATCAGAAATTCAGAAACAAGAAAAAGAGAAGAGACACAAAATCCCCAGCAAATTAGACTGATGTAAAAAGTATTGATTTTCAGCTTAATAGACGTTGCTTTGTTACCCAGTTGATAAAAATGTACCAGCAAAGAAAATATGTACCTTGCAGGAACTGTAACACTCTCCCAGTTTGAGCAATTGACCTTTTTGACGTGGATCCGTAATATGTTTCTAAGTCCCCTGATACCAGAAAATTATACTTAAAGTATCAGAAAATTAAAAATGTATTGAAAAGGTTTAGTGGAGAGGTATTAGTATCTATTAACATAGATTTTAATTAATAATGCCTTATAGATTTACAGATGCATTCCCTAATAACTATATTAAGAGGTATTAAAAATGTAGTAGTCGCAAGGTCAAGCAAGGATTACCTTATTTAGAGATTTAAAATGTTAGTGTATATGATATTGAGATAATTAGGCCAAGCCCAAGCCCATAGTACGTTCGTGACGGAGTAAGGTTCAGACTTCAGAGCACAAGTCAAACACTATCAACTCTATATATACGACCTTGTACTATTCAGATTAAACGGAATAAGATTCACTTGTGTTGAATCTATTTTTCTAGATTGAGACATAAAATGGAAATTTTAAAGGGTAACAAAATAGTTGGTCCTAGTGCACCAAAGTGAAGGATGTAAGTTTCCTTGTTCAATTATATTATTAGTATAAACCGTAAACAGAGGTCAGAGTCATTGTTTGTACATGCAGTTATTGGTTCTTTTAATAAGATATCGCATCCGGTACCTCTTTCTCCCTAACTTTTCTCTCCATATTTTCCCAACATGGTATCAACAAACAGGCATGACCCTCCTTGATTCATAGCCCTAACTGAGCACAATAATAAAAAGATCCAGCTAACTTGAGTTCCGTTTTGTTTAATCTTATATTTCAAGTTTTACTACTATGGAATTTCAAGGTACTGTTTCCCTTAATTAAGCAGTTAATGTTAAATCCGTGTCCGGCAGTTGAGGTATTTTGTACTATGAGCACATATTTCAGCGTTGTTTTAGCTATCAAGGAAGTTGCAGTCAATGATCTTGGTACAGCCTAGGGAGTTGTGATAAGCAAGATTCTAAGAGTTGTTATTGAACACTCTGTCATCGGTAAAGGGATGTGCACTATTGGACTATGCAATGTTAACAAGCTTTATAAGCTTCCACTTGAGGCTAATTTCTAAGAGGTATTGATATTCGATAATTGAGGAAATCCATGAGGTTGTGAAAATAGTTTCTCAAAGAGTTGTTAATCATTCAGTAAAATACTATAGATTAAAAAAAAAAATAGTTCTTTATACTGCATCAAAAGCAAAAGGGATAAGTGTCTTTGTTTGCTTATCAGATTAGTTTGAACTTAGATTATAGTCAATTTATAGACAAAGTTGTTGAGTATTTCAATAGTTTTATATTTGGCCCCCTCCTTTTCTGCGTAATTTCACTCTCCCTGTTTTATCAATAATTATATCATCGTATTAAACAACACGGCAGAGGAGACCAGCTAGAAGAATTTCAAGGCAGTCATTTCAGGGAAGCTGGTCAAACAATTATGGGAGTCATTAGTTTGCCAATGGCATTACAAAGAGAATATTTAGTTGCTTAAGTTCCTAAATCAATAACTGAATTCTTTTGAGCTGGCTAATTAGTTATTGTTCTATGCTATTCATTGGGTTGTATTTGTAACATGCTAGGATTGTATGTTATAGCTTAAAGGGGAGTGTTAAGTGGCATTATGAATTTCAAATAGTCTTACCTTAAACTTGGATCACTAGTGCAAGGCGTGAAAAACCAGCCCTGGGTGCATCCATAACCAGAATATATAATCTGCAATACAGAAAATCATATTGGTCCACAACGATGTATTCGGATGACTAAAAGCTATAATTCATTAAGGGCTCATGAATAAATGGAAGATGTTAGCCTGTTAATGCAAAAGGCAAGAATTTTTTTTTTTGGGGTGACAAAAGCTAAGAAGTTATTGTAAACAAACAGTTTTGCAAACACAAAAAAGCACTAACATTTATAGATTACCTGTTCAACCAGGGTACCATATAATTTAGTAATTTAGAGAAATCAGACGGGACCTACTTTGGGGGGCAAGAATAATTTTGGGTACCAAAACAAGTATTAGTCAAAAGGTCTAGATATATAATACCTTATTTGCAATTGGACCATTTGCAAGGTAAGGTTTTTCATTACGTAGATGATGGAAACCATAAGCCACTTGGGCATCCATTCCTGGGTAATAAAATGACAAGCTATGGATAATGAGAATGTTCACAAATAGAATAACAATTTATCTGTGACATTTGAAAAATCTAACATTCCAAAACAATAAGCAAAAATAGTACATTCATAGGGCCTGTTTGGCAGAGTTCTTGAAAACAGTTTTTTTGTTTTCGAAAATAGAAAAATAAAAAAACTTGTTTGGTAAACCTGTTTTTTATAAACTGTTCTGGAAAACAGAAAACTCAGAACATCTTCAAGGTGTTTTGTAGTTTTTGTTCTGGAAAACACAAGAAAAGGTGAAAAACACCCATATAATTAATGATAAAGTTATAAATTTTAAATAACTCATCCATCATTCACTAGTTATAATTTTGAGAACAATTATTCAAACAGGTTTTTTTATTTTCTTGTTTTCAAAACTTATTTTCGAAAACAGTTTTACAAGTTTTGAGAACAATAAAACAGAAAACACTATCAAACAGACCTAGTTTCTAAGTTTGTTTTGTACACACCAAAAAAATTTCAAAAAAAAATTCAGTTGTAAAGGCATTATCATTTAAATAAAAAATTGCAATCTCAGTGGTATCAAAGCAGCTTGCAAAGGTCGCTAAATGATTTCTTGCAAAAAGCAGTAGACTTTAAAGCCAACTCAAAACCATTCTGAAATTACTCTCAGGATAAATGAATACAAGGCAGACACTAATCAAACTAATAATTCCTTGGATCGAATTCTCTCTTGACTAACAGTTCAATGCAACAACATAATACAACAATTGTACCACAGTACCTATACTGAAATAATTGTAGAACACTCCCTCATGACATCTAACTTTCTCAGGCAGTTTTCCCTCAACTTCCAAACCCTGCATACACAAGAAACTTCCTATATTGAAAGAAAAAATCTTTTGCTGATATAACATGTAAATGGAATAAGAATAAACTATATTTCACACTACCAAAATTTAGTACATAAGAACTTTACTATTAGATTGTGGACTTTAATATTTTGCAGTCTATTCTAATATGCCAACATAGCAATTTGAGTTTACTTAGAAGTGAAGACAAACATTCATGACTCACAAATCAATTTCATGAGAATGTAAGAAAAACTTGTGCCCTTTGCCTCTACCCAACATATATATAAATATATATATTTTTTCGTGTGCACCTAGTATCCTGGACTTATCCCACTTTAGCAGGAGGACTTATCGGGATCTAAACTAATTCGAATCGAGCCGAGTATGACCATTTCGGACGAGCTCTACCATCAAGAATTTAACGCGGCTACATTTCCAGGGCTCGAACTCGAGACCTCTGGTTAAACTGGTATAAGTCACCACCTAATATATTAAGTTTTCTTCAGTTATACAAGACTGATAAAGCGCTCCACAATAATGAATTAGTAAGGATTTCACTTTTAAGTCACATTGAGAATATAGAAAACTCTTAAGGAGAAAGGGAAATAACCAAACCAAGACTGAATTATGGTGTTCACAGGCCTGTCAGCCTTTATTTATACTAATACTAGGACCAAAAAGACAATTATCCTTTAGTCAACCTACTTTTCGTGAGTGATCCTCTCAGCTGGTCTTTACCACATGGGTTGTGCTCCAAGGCACCCAACAACATGGTGACATGCAGCACCCTTGCTAGTACCATATAGTCTTTGGCACAGAAATCTCAGAATCTCTATCGCTTACAACTCCCAAGTCACACCAAGAGCTTTGAATGTAATAGCAAAACCAACAATGATACACTTGCTCATAAAGACAAACTAGCACAATCTCAACATCTACAATTTCATAACTAAGAAGATTGTAATGTTGTCATCCCGGAAAAGAATGGCCTCAATGAAATACATGACCAGACAAAACACCGTTGTTCACAGATAACTTTTTACTTTTTTTTAAATGAAAGCTAGGGTTAGGATTCAAAATGGGTAATACTTGATCTCTGCATCCATGTATAGAAAACAGAAAGAGCAAAAAACTAAGAAAATATACGATTGAAGGGCTCAATTATATTGTATGCATGGCTGACTTCTCAACCATTATTCATATTTTATTATAACTGCACAAAAATACTCATACTCATTACATAGGGTGCAATACAAGTAGCAATCACCTACAAGACATACCCGAATCCCTTTGAGTTCATAACAAGTAAACACTTACAATGACATACAGATCAAAGAATGCACCACGGAGCCAATAGCATAAAGGATCAATTAATAACATCTCTCATACAGATATCACAAGCACAAGTGGATACAATTAACTTCATAAAATACCTTCTTCAACTATCTGTGGAAAATGATTTTCAAAGGCCACCTTGAAGCCACTATACATCTTTAATGAAAGGTTGAAAACTGTAACCATCCTCTTAAATGCATATCTAGAAGTGGTTTAAAACATATTCGATGGATTGAGAACAACATCATGACAACATAGAAAAGCCTAGTCATGGCAATTAATTTAAATGTGAACATGCAAATATCAAATGCAGCTCATCATTATAAATCTTCAGATATAGTTTTTTTCAGATGTTTAGTCATCAAGAAGATATATGATAGACTCTACAATTTAACCTCAGTTGTAAAGCATGTGTAGAGAATGTGCCCATGCACGTCCTTACATGTCTGTACAGTCCTGGGTCTTCTCTGTTTTTTTGTTATTTTTATTTTGTTTATTTCTCTAGAAGGTTGTTTGTTAGAATATTTTCCTCTCTGTTCAGTTTCTATTATTGCTGAGATTAGGAAAATATTTGCTTATTTTCCAAGTTTAAATACCGTATTCTGATAGGGATTTTGTTTAGCCCAGATCCTTCTAGATATTATGCAAGCTTCTTCATTCAAAATAAAAAACTTCAGAGAGCTTAAAAGTCTGATCTTTCTCAATATGCACAAATGAGACATTGCTAACTAGTAAGTTTGCAATAGAAATATTTGATTTTTCCCTTTTCAAAGCAATCATAATTATGCTTTCAAGCAAAATCAAACTAATGACCTATTCCTTCACAGCCTTTAATATAGAAGGTTATGCACTTGGCCACAAGGACACTACACACAAGGCAATATCCCCAAAGATGACAACAACAACAATAAAATTCCCAAAATAAGATTCAGAATATGCTCAGCCTGAAGCACTGCCAAAAAAATCACATATTGCAAATATCAAGTAAAGACAAGGTAGCATAGTACCATATGAAAGCTAACTAAGATAAGTATGTGATGAAAGAGAACAGATACACAACCTCATCAAGGGTTAACTCTTCTGTAGGCTTCAAAGAATACGGTGCTTCCAGATCTGTGATGTCTGGCATTGAAAGTGAGACTCGCCAACTACATTTGAAACACACCAAACCAAAAAAGAAAACTAGCCCTTGTGAGAGAATAACAAAGAGGTTTTCAAAGAAAAGAGAACCTGGAAAAAGACTTAAAACATTTAAACCCCATGCTTTCCATGATACTACTAATGGGCATGTAAAGCAGAAAGCCTCAATCATTAAAGTTAATCCATATTCAGCACCAAAACAAACTCAAAGTAAAAAAGAATATGAATATCAAGTAACTAATAAGGAAAACATATCCAAAATAATAGTTACTACTACTATTATCAAATCCTGTCAGCTTTTTGTTGAATTTGGAGTAGGGAACTATTTTAGGCATTCCATGCATTTACCAAAATACATATTGACAAGTCAACTTATGAACTAAATTTAAACTTTCACATCAATATCAAAAACTAAATAAGCTTCGTGCATCTCAATCTATTTACTAAAAAGACAGACTTTATTATTCTATTACAATCATTGATTGCCATATGAAAAAAGCATACATGTAAATGGAAAAGTCCCATAACCTGCCTACAGCTTTTAGAAATTCTGATATTGAATATAGAACCAGTCAATCTAAAATAATCAGTGTTGAGAATTCTTATCAAACTGCATTTCAGAAACAAGGCTCCAGTGAACTTAACGCCTAAAAAAGAACAAGATCGTAATATTAATTAAGAACTAGACCTCATAGAATGAAAACATAACTTAAGCATTTCAACATAGCTCTTCCCCAATATAAAATCCTCCATACTCATACCTTTGGGCATTGACCTCTAATAACTAAAAAAAATAGTTATTGGAAGACAACTTAGTTTTTGCCACTGCAGACAGCTAATTGATAAAAGCTGCAATATCACACTGCAAAGTGCAAACTTGAGATAAAACTCACCTATCCAAACGACAAATTCGACCCGTACTGGCCCTGTGAAGAGATCTCTTAATAGCTGACTTCCAAGCATAAGGAAACGAACCACCCTGATAACAGATCGAAAGCAAAGATTAGCAGAGTAGGCAATACTAATCTAGCCCATAGTTTCCTCATATATGGGTGCTTACCCATCCAAAACTTCTAGATAGATCATTGCCTGTACCAAGTGGTACAATCCCAACAGGAGGCACTGGCAGCCGGCCTTCTCTTTGAAGTTCTGTGAGACATCCTAACACCCAGCCAACTGTACCATCACCTCCTGCAACCTGTCCAATCATCCAGGGTAATCCAATGGGAATTCTATTTTAGTAACATGTGGATTTATCTATGCATTATTGGCATTGTAGCTGATAACATAGAGGAAAAGGAATACTTTTATATACTATAAATTGGATGCAGAATGTAATTCATGATTGGAGCAAATTCATCAACATACCATAACTCTTATTCTTTCACGAGTTTCTTTGGCACAAGAATCACCAAGACCAGCCAACATCTCCAGGCAACCTAGTCCATACTTGACAAATTCATGAGGCTTCACATCTTGTAGGTCAAAAACCTACAGTACAAAACATTAATAATCGTGACATGGAAGCATTAACAAAAATAAAGAACGATGGAAGAAAAGGCCGCATTTATTTTGCTTAGTCTCTAACTAGACTTGCATTTTGTTTATGTAACTCAAATTCCATGCGTAAATATGTCTTAGAAACAAGATAAACAAAACATTATCATATTGACACTAAATAGGGGAAAAGGAAGACATAAAAGGCTAATATTGGAGGTGATTTCCAGTACGAATGGCTAATTCCAATTTTCATTTCTCAGTAGTTAAATTTTTTAATATTTCCTTTCTGATCATTAGATTTGATGAATGTATAATGAATACAGCAAAAGCAGTCCAGGGTTTGTTTAGTAGAAGTGAAAATGGGAAAATTGAAAAATGAAAATGAAGACGAATACAGAAACTTAAATATTTAGTTTCTTGTAAAAATCAATTCTCATTTTTCATCTTTCAGTACCTCCCTGAGTAGATCTTTAATATTCTACAGTTTTAAAGCCATATGACAACGTGGGAAACCCTTTGGTTTTAGCTACTGTCTTAGACTGTTAAACACGAGTGCTCCAGTGCCTTATGCAAAAAAGCATCAAATTAAAATCATCCAAAGCAAAGCTAATAAAAAAAACGCATTCATGCCGTACCACCCGGAGCAGTATCACACTCCATCATCACTCCAACTCTATCTTCTTCATACCATTGCTTAACAGCAAATGCAAGCACTCAGACGATATCAACTCAAGCACATAGCAAAAATTCTAAACCATCCTAGATAACGCAGTTTAAAAACCGAATAAAAAGGTTGAACTTAGAAGAAAATGTGTATATATATATATGTGACCTGTTCTTCACCCATCAAATACTGGAGCCTCTCCTTGAGCACAGGGCCTAGGCGGCCACCGCTGCGGCGATTAATAAAGATCACCATAGGCGTCTCCGGCGGCTCGACATTGCCGTCGTCCTTGCTGCTTATGAAGCGGCTCTCTCCAGCGGTGGGATCCTGCAAGCGGATGCAATCACGCATTGCCAACCGTAGGTACTGAGGCATCGAGAGTTTCCGCCTCAACTCCTCCTTGTCAATCCGGAGCCCCGATAGGCCACATGCTCCAAAAGACTCGATCACCGACGTCCTCACCGCAATCTTGTGGGAATCGCCCGCCGTGGACGGCCCGTCCATCTTCGTCTACAGCGAGGAGGAGTAAAAGGAGACCTTGCCGATTGATTGTCAAACTTCAATTTGAAACTGCAAGCTCTTATCCTCGCTGGATATATTATTCAAAAGTCTTTAAATATAATAATAGTTTTTTATGTCCAGAATCATAACCATCATTCTCTCTCTATAGATATAGAGTAAAACGTAGAGAGAGAGAGGGAAAGTGAAAAGAAGACGTGTGGGTGAGACAGGGTAACTTGATTGGTTGTATAAGAGGATATTCGCAGACAGGGGAAGAAGATCTTCGCCATAAGCAGATTTCAGATTTGAATCCTTTCGTGAAAGTACATTTCTCGTCATTCCGGGTAATTGCCCTTCCATCACGCCCTTAATTACATAAACGTCAATTGAAAGATGAGTCTATTTCACGTTCAACTGAAACTTCCTCTTCCTTTCTTTCTTTTCACTTTTGAGAGAGAATTATCGCAACCATTTTTTACCCAATCTCAGCAGCGAATTGCGAGTTGCGGACAGTTTCATGAGTTTTGACGTTCTTATAAATATGAAATAAAAATTTTTTCGATAAAATAAAAAATTAAATTATTCAAAATTAAAAAAATTTTATTATACCATTAAAATTATTTTAAAACTAATGTGTTTTTTATCTTTACCCTCTAATAAATACAACAAATTCAAATAATTCACATTATTTTTCATGATTAAATAAGAACATTTTAGAAATAAAATAATTAATGCTTCAAAAACTCATAAATTGTGACTTATATTTAGGATCATAAAAAATTTATAAAATGTGACTAATAAAAAGATCAGAAAAAGTATATAATTAAAAATAGAATGGAATCAATATTGTGCATTAACCATAAACAATAATGCGGCTTAGTTCATTAGGGTTCGTGCCCTATTTCTTTTTTTATTATTTTTTCTATTTTTTTAAGTAAATCTATTTTTTTTATTTATTCATTTTTTTCTTTTACAGGTGAGATTTATTTTTTCTCATTATCATAAATGGGATACATTTTTTTTATTTTTTCAATTTATAATAATTTTAATTAATATCATTTGATATCATTTTTTTTAAATATAAAGAGTTAATGATAAGATTTTTTTAACTCTATATTTTAAAATTAAATAAAACGTACTCTTATGAATCCACGCCCATCGTGCGGGGGGAATCTAGTTAGTTATATATTTCTAATTCTACGGTGTAATTGTTTTTCTTTCATGGACAAGGTATCTTATTTCTAATTCTAAAAGGTTGCTTTGGGAAGTTAGCTTCGTTTTAATAAGTTTAAATTATATTTAAATAAATATATATTATATTTTTATACTAAATAAATAATATTTTTTTAATTAAAAAAATAAATTAATAAATTAAAGGTCATTTTGAAAAATTATTATAAGATATTAGGAAAGTAAAATTTTCTAGGAGTATAGTCAGAAAATAAAACTTTGTGAGTTAAATCCAACTTTTCATAAACTTTGAAATTTTTTCGGAAACCAAGAAACACTAGTGATTATACTTTTTGAAAAGTTAAATTTTTTCTTTTTATTTTATCAATACCAAACAATATTAAAATATGATAAGGGTGTAACTTTTTATTTTTTAATAATAATAATTTTGATCAATTTTTTAATAATAATTTGACAATAATATTAATTAAAAATTTTAATGATAAAAAGAAAAAGATGGACATCATAAGACAATCCTTTTGAGTGAATCCGTGTGCGTGGTCACCGGTCGTCATGAAAGATCCATTTTTGTTTGCCAACAATCAACATAGTGAGAGATCCTTAAATGAGATCACCTACTTAGAGTTGGTGGTCCGTTTTCAGGCGTCATTAAGAGGGAGAACTAATTATTGAGCTCTTCAGGTGCAAGAAATTGGTTATATATCAATTAGCTTAATTGGATAAATTATTTTTTATTAAAAAAATACTAAAAATTCCAAGTATATAAATTGCCTGAATTTGAGTTAAGCCGCACTATTATTATTAATTTCTCCATTTTATAAAAAAAGTGTCATTTCAGGGTTTTCATATATATTGAAGAAATTATTAAATGATTTAGATTGTTATAAAATTTAATAATATTTTACTAAAATATTCTTAATTTAAATGATCTCTTAAATACTCAGTTTTATGTTAATAAAGGGTAAAATAATAAAAAAAATAATTAATACTTCATTAAAATTTTAAAATGATAAATGTTTTGAAAAATCACAAAACCACTCAAGTGATAATTTTTTATGAACTAGAAAGTGTATTATGCAATAATTAAAATACTCATTTAAGATATTTGGAATTTGATCTCCAATTGAGTAAATTAAAAATTAATACGTAATATTGTAGTAGTAGATAAGAGATAAAAGAAAAACGGGATTAATAAATGGCATATAATTGAAAAACAAAAACTAATCATACATTAAATTTGTAAAACTACAGTAGTTTTGAAATAGAATAAAAAATCAAAAACAACTAGAGTTTAGCGCAACGCTCATAAAAGTATTTCAATATCATGTGATTGATTTATTTTTCGGTAAAATATGAAATTTATTTCGATTTAATGGCTTATACAACTTATTACAGTTTTATTATTTAAAAATTTTCCATATTAGTTTCAAAAAATTTCTTAATTTCTCTATATTCATTGATAAAATTTTGTAAATATTTGCTGAATTTAATTAATTATTATTCTAATATTGTGAGTATATATAATTCATGAACAAAATTGATATAAATATAATTAATAAAATAAAATTATCTCACACATGGAAAAATAATTAAATAATTTAACAGTAAAAAATTATCTCAATTATAAATATCTAAATAAAATTATAAATACCAATGGTTTAATTTCATCTAAAAATAATTTAAATAAATGTTTATATATTATTAAATGCAAGATATTTATAATATTTGTTGTAATTCAACTTAATAATATATTTATTTTATTAAAAGGTTTTAGAAATTGTGAGTATTAAAAAATACTACTACCTTCATTTAAAAAAAATTGACTTTTAATATTATAACTATAGTTTAAGTCATTAAATGATCTATATAGTATTGTAAAATTTGATTTGATTAGACTAAAATGCCTTTATAATTAATACTTATTGAAATTAAGAGGATTTTGCAATATTAATAAAGGAAAAATTGTGTAAAAATAATTCATATTTATTAAAATTCTAAAATGGTATTAGATTTTTTTTAATAGTCAAAACATTTTTTTGGAAACAAAAGGAATAAAAATTAACGACACAACTATTCGAGGATTGAGACAAATCGACAACTAGTACAATGCCTTGCTATTTCAAAGATCGGGTTCTTCATGGGATGTGACAAAAACATTTGAGGATATTTATATAAAAATATTTTTTTAAGGACTCGATTTAAAAATTCAGTACTCTTATAAATTGAATTTCCAACTTGAATCAACTAAATTCAATATTAGTACTATTTATTTATTAATATTTTTATATAAAAGTTCTAACATATCTTTTTCCCTTACGTGATATTCTGTACGCTTGATTATTATTCATATTGCGTTATTCAGAGTTGGCGCTGTCAATTGGTTGGCCCTTGTATAAATGCGAGTTTTTTTTTTTTCCTTTTTGGTTGGAAACTTGGAATTTTTCCCCGTTATTGAAGAAAATCATCAATGCATAAAAAAGAAAATCATTAATGCATGAAAAAAGAGAGAGGGAAAGGATGAGTTTTTACTGAGATTTATCGGAAAATACTAGAACAGTCATACTCATACCTCATATATTATTTGGTAAAAAAAAATACCTCATATATTATTGGAAGCGAGATATTTAAATTGTTTTGGAAAAAATAATAATAAAATATATTAATATTTGAAACCTTAAAAATAATTATAACTTTTAGAATCCTTCAATATGATTTTTGTCGAAAATGAATGAAATGGAGGGAATAAGCTGAACGTTAATATTCGTCATCTTAGAACTCATCATCTTAGAACTCATCACCACCACTTATCTCTCCTTCTCCCTAAGCTTATGGTAATTCCAGTTGTGCTACAGGGGCAATAATGGAAAACGGAAAAATAATTATCCACCGGCTCGGCGGCTCCTAGACGAACCCGAGAGTCGGCAGTTTAATGAGCGTGGTCCACACACGGGAGGGGGACGGTTGAATCCGGTTGCTATGACTCATGACATGACCATTAAAATTAAATGTTGTTAGGATATAAAAATTTAGGAAAAAAGGTAAGAAAAAAATAAATTGAAATCTCTATACAAAAATATTTACAAATAAATAATATTAATTAAAAATTTAGTTAGTTCAAGTTAAAAATTTAATTTATTTATGCTAAAAATTTTTAAAATTGATTTTAATTAAAAAATATTTTTACATATGAGTCCTAAAATATCTTTTAGAGATAAGTTGGGATTTATTAGTAAGTAGCTCACTTAAGAATTCTAGTCTGAATTGAATTTCTAATTTTTATCAACTAAATTTCTAAATCCTGATTCTGTCTAGTAAATATTTTTTTTTACGTAGCTCTAAAGCTCTGTTTGATATCACTTTTAAAATTAAGATTTATGCTAAACATGGAGTTTGATGTATTTTGTATATGTTTGACATCACTTTTAATTCCCAGTTGGAGAATCAATCAGTTAGAGAATCATTTTGGACCCAAAAGCACATTTCATTGGAAGCAGATCATTTCCTGCTTCTCCATTTTACTTTTTTATTTTCATCTACATTTATTTTAAAGTTAGATAAAAATATATCAGTAAAAATGAGAAAATTTGGAAAAATTGAAAACATAAAATTTCCATAACATTACTCCTATCTAATGACTAAAATGTCCCTTTAAAATTATATTCTTTATGAATTGTAACCTGAAAAAAAATATTACATCAAATATATTATGTTCTCAATTAAATAAATACAAATTAAATTTTAATCTAAGTAAATTAAATTAATCATGGAATAGAGTTTAAACTCAATTTAGAGGAAAATTATGAGTTTTATTAAAACTAATTTTTAAATAAATCATCTAAATATAAACATGTTAATTTAAAATCAATTTTTATCATAATTATATTACAAAATTAATTCTATCAAAAACTCATTTTTAACTGAAAAAACCAAATTTACCTGGAAACGATATAAGGGTGTTGGCCAATAAAAGAAACCATGTAAACGTTGCCCTCCCGCGGTCCCTGCCACGATTCCTTGTCCTCTGCTTTGGCAAACGTCAATTACATCCCTACGTATTGCTCTTTCATTATTCTAGAAACTCCGTGCCACTCCATTTTTCTTGTGAAAAATAATACTAGTTTTTCCAATCACCTTCGTATTATTTGGCATTTACTATGTTATTCTATATTGTTTCATTTTTAATATAAATTATTTTTAACTATTTCATATAATTAATAAAAATATTTATAAAAAAATTTGATAATATAATTATTTTATATTATAACTTATATTTAAAACTATAAATTTTTTTTAAAAGATTACTTATATTTCCTCTATTTTTTAATTGTTATTTTTTTAAAAAAATTTATTTCTATTTATCTATTATTTTAAATTCTAAAACAATATTAATTATTTTTTTTTTCAAATTATACTCTTATATATTTTTTAAAAATAAAAAAATATTAATTACTTTTTTGATCTATCAATGACGGACATATTAAAAAATTTAAAAAAATTATAACATATTAATTATATTTTTAAATTTATGTGGTAAAATTTTAAATCACAAATTAAAAAGAAATGGAAGTATGACTAGGAAAGAGGGAGTATATAATAATACTGGTCCAATTAATATCATACGTTCTGCATTCCCAGCTCGCAAGCAACCAACTGGCCTTTTTAAAATTTTTTGACGAATTGAGTTGTGGAATCTTATACCAATCTTACCAGCTAGAAATTTAGGACACATGCAAGCCACCAAATGTGACCTATCGATAGGGGAGATCTTAGATATCCTCCGGTGCATAGATTATTTTTTATTAAATTTTAGACAAATTTTTTTTTTAAAAAGGAAGAAGAAGAAGAGAAAAACAGGAGGTGAGTCTCTTTTATATATTTTCATCGTTTGAAATTAATGAAAATTAGTAAGAAGTTGAATGAACCTAAATTCAAACTTTGAACGAAATAAAAAAGCATCTGTTATCATGTTAGAAATTAATTTCATATGGTATATTTCTGATCGATACTTAGATATTTTGTTTTGGCCAGATATTTTTGGCCGATAGCTAGATAGAGATGTAGAGCCACTTTGGATTGCACCAATAAACACGTATGTGAGAAAAAAAATGATTATCATAAGGAGTTTTCAAGTGCAATTTACTTTCCAATAAATATTTATATATTAAATAAGTAATTATAAAATAAGTTAATTTTTTTTATTTATAATAATTATTTATTTTTTTATAATTACTTATTTCATTTTTTCTTTTTATTATTCATCCAATAATTTGTTAAGCTCCCAAATTCAAACACTTTTTTTTTAAAATTACTTATATAGTAAAAATATATAAATATAAATTATTTTTATGTAATTACTTTTTCTTATAATTAATTATAAATAATCACTTATTTTTATAATAAATTATAAATAAACTAATTAAAAAGACATGTATAATGCATTTCTGCCCCCCAATCAATGAAAAGGGGACACGAAAAGCGGGACACGGCGTTTTGGAGGCCCACCCTTTAATGATGAAATTGATTTTTCACTTCCCTTTCTTTTCCTATTTTTTTAATGGATATATCAATTATCATTCGATATTCAGAAAGAATTCCGACTAATATCGAAATTAGATAGGATTCTTTTGCTACGATCTCTTCTTCATTTTAATTTAGATCAGATTATTTTTGAATATTTTAAATTTAATATGTTAAAATTTTATTATTAAATGTTAATTTTAAAACAAATAAATATATCTAAACTAATGCAACCACTTGGGACTTACGTGGCAAGAGGTGGGTGTAGGAATAAGTAGGGGATAAGTAGTGACCAAGATTTCAAATGCTCCTGATATGATATAACAGAAGGAAAAAAAACTATACAAGTTAAATTTAATTGAAATGTTTTAATTAGGATAGGGTGGGCGGGATATCAATAGTTTAAATACTCCTGATATAACAAAAAAAAAAGTACAATTTAATTTAAATGATCAAAAAATAAAATAAAATAACAAGAGAAGAGATTTAAAAAAAAAATAGATTGATATGAATTGTTTAGGGGGCACATTTGTGGTTCTTCGAAGAAAAGCCCCCTAGAATGATATACATGTAGGCCGTGTTTGGTAGGAGGTAATGAAGATGGAAGAATAGGAATGAAAGAGGAATTTATTAGTGATGCGCGTTTGGTACGGTGTCTAATTTTCTTATAGGAATCCCTGACACCAATGTTTAAGGGAATATGGAAACCTATATTTTGGGGGAGGGGAGTTGGGATTGAGGGATGCTGATGGGAATAGAATTTGTTCAGATCATAATGCCCCTTTGAAACTCAATGTCTCTATCTTTGATTTGTGGGTGGGAATGAAATCAATGGCAACATCTTTCTTCAATATGGAGCTCCATCGTTGACCTACAGCTCACTGTTGTAGAGCTTCATCACTGAATTGAATCAACCTCCGTCTTTGTTGCTGCATTGTGGTCCACCCATGGTATCCCTAAATTCAATTCTGACATGGTCACCGTTGACCACCCTCACAAATCTTCCCTATCATTGTCTTTATCTCTATATCCTTCAACCACCCTTAATCTAAGCTCTTCGATCTTTGTCTCCATCTTCAAAAATCTCACCTCTAATGTTAATCTCTATCTTTGGTCTGAATACAACGATTTTTTTTGAGGTTGCCTTGTTGTGGTGGTGGCTGTGTGGCTAAAGGAGGATGGCAATGGTGGCTGCAACCGGTGAGGAGGGAAGAAGAAAGAAAGGAGGAGGAGTTTTTTTTTTTTTTAATCTGAGAGCATTTGAGTCATTTTATAATTTTTTGTGTCTCTTTTTTCGTTATTCCTATCTACTTTCATTGGCATACCAAATATATATTTAAAGTTCATTCTCATTCCCAATCACATTCATATTCCTATTCTCATTTCATGAAAAACCATTATGTATATCAAGTGAGACCTTAGATCCATAGCGCCTACGACCCCTTGCCCCCACCCAAAACAACACAAAAAAAAATGGAACAAAACAAAAACATAAAAATACACCAAAAACCAGGGATGGATCCCCATGCTTTAAACTTTCTTTAATTCTATTAGCTTAAAAATCTGGCACATATAGTCATTGAATTTGAAATTTGAAAATGATAAAAAAAATTTGGAAGGATAAATTTTTTTTTTTGCCATAGGAAGGATAACTTTGTACATTGTGCTATTACTTATTTATGTAATCATTACGTTTAGTCTTATGGCATGTCGATTAATGAGCAGAACTAGGTTATTACTTGCCACCTGAATTCAGAAGATAAGGCCAGTGATTATGATCATTGCTTGGGACAACAGAAGGTGACATCTTTTCTGCAATGACATTACTATTGTCACTACACTTGTAATAAGTGGTAACCAAATCCTAGTCCCTCTTATTATTATTATGAGGGGCTTGTTGAAATAGAAGCCCTTTTTTTTAGAATTAAAGAGCCTAGCCCAAGTTCTACAGTCTCACAAGAAATCCCGAACTTATAAGGAACTTAGAAAGTATCGGCTTATTTGTCAGGATTTCAAGTTTGAGCTGAGAACCATGACAATGGTTACAAGCCATCTTGATGTCATGCAGACAAACACTAGCAAGCTATAAGTAGTGTCGATTTAAGCTCAAACGAATTGAATAAATTAAAGAATTGCCCTGTCTTACTGTATATTCACAGAGAGGGCAAAGCTAATCATTTATACAATATGCCATTACAAAGAAATAAATCAGATTAAGCCACATATACAAAATACAAATAAAGAATCAAAGAATAAGATTTAAGAATACACGTATATAACAGAAAAGAATCTAGAAGAATTCTAGAAGATATCTAAAGAAACTTATCAAGAAGTGCGAGAGTTTGGAGGTTTGGGCTTCATTTGCAACTGGGTCTTAGGCCCAATATCTCTAACATCCCCCCGCAAACGAGAGGGGGATGAAATCAACCCGAGTTTGTCTCGTAATAACAGAAAATGAGATGTAGACAATGGCCTAGTTAAAGTATCAGCTAATTGATCTTCACTAGGAACATATTGAACAGAAATGGTATGAGATAACACTAAGTCATGAACAAAATGTGTATCAATCTCAATGTGCTTAGTTTTGGTGTGAAAGACTAGATTAGAAGCTAAGGTGGCAACACTAGTACTGTCACACCAAATTATGGAAGGTTAAGATTGTAAGCAAGAGATTTCTATAAGTAAAGAGTGATGCCAAACAAGTTCAGCTGCAGTGTTAGCTAGTGCTCTGTATTCTGATTCGACACTTGACTGAGCAACAGTAGACTACTTCTTTGAAGACCAAGAAACAAGTGAATTTCAAAGGAAAACTAAATACCCACTAGTGGATCCGTAATCATTAGGGCAAGAAGCCCAATCTGCATCAGAATAAGTAGTGATTCAAGCTATGCTAAAGCTTAAATATATAGTCCATGAGCAATGGTACCCTTGAGATAACGTAAGAGTCTTTTAGTTGCTTGCCAATGAAGAACAGTGGGAGAAGACAAAAATTGATTTAGTTTTCTGACACAAAAATTAATGTCAGGTTGAGTATTGGTTAAATATTGTAAGGCACCAATAGTTCTGCAATAAAGAACAGGATCTCTAAAGGGCTCATTACCATTCAATGACAGAGTTCGTCCTGTTACCAAGGGTGTAGCACAAGATGACACGTTGGACATATCACACCTTTTAAGTAAATCATCAACATATTTACTCCATGTCAAATAAAAGCCAGTAGAGTCTATATGGACTTCAAATCCTAAGAAATAGTGTAGAGATCCCATATCTTTGAGAGAGAAAATTTGATTAAGTTTGGTAATAAAATCAGTCATCTTTTACTATTACTTCCAATCACTAGTATATCATCAACATAGATCAAGATAAGAAAAGTTTAAACATGATCTTTGTAGATAAATAAAGAACTATCACTCTTACTATTTTGAAACCTCCATGATAGCAAGGTTGCTCGAAGTTTGTCAAACCAGGCACTTGGTGCCTGCCTCAAACCATATAATGCTTTAGTCACCTTGCAAACATGTGTTGGCTTTGATTGATCAATGAACCCTTCTGGTTGTGCCATGTATACAGTCTCTCAAAGAAATCCATTCAAAAAGGCGTTGTTAATATAAAGTTGACAAACCTCCTACTAGAAAGAAACGGCTAAGGTCAGAACAATCCTAATGGTGGATGTTTAACTACAGGATTAAATTTATGACCAAAATCAACTCCTAGCTCGTGTAAGTACCCATTGGCTACAAGTCTGGCCTTAAAACGTCGAATTGAGCCATTTGAATTATATTTGGTTTTATAGATCCATTTGTTCCCAACATGTTGTTGTTGATGCAGTGGAACTCGAGTCCATGTAGCATTTTTTATCAAGGCATCATACTTCATTCTACATTGCTGCTTTCCACTGTGGGTGTAATAAGGCTTCTTTAAGTGTAGGAAGTTTAGTAGAAGATTGATAAGTGACTACACCAATATATGGTAGTTTAACTTTGAAAATGCCATGTTTTGCACGAGTCATCATGTGATGAGTATTTGAGATTAATTGCAATTGATCATGGTTGTTTTTTATTTCATCAAAATTGCCAAGAATCACCGAGTTGGAATCATCAGTGAATATTGTTAGCAAGGCTGACTTCCCAAGAGGGGGGTGAATTGGGAAGATTAAAATTTTTCTGCACAAAGTGAAATGGGTGAAGATCACACAGTGTAATGGAAGCAACATATAAAACAGAGCAAGCTGAAAAGTAAAGATAAGGAGAGGAAGACTCAGTAATTTATCCTGGTTCAGTCTATCCACTTGACCTACGTCCAGTCCCCAAGACAACTCTTAAGATTTTTCACTATATAGCAAGAATTCAACGGGCTTCTTGCTAATGCCACAGTACAACAAGTATGCTCTGTTTATGGAGCTTTCCCAATCTCTCTAAGCACTTCTACAATGTGCTTCCCAATCCCCTTGTGATTTCCCCTCACAAGTAAATCTATCTTCCAGATGAAGAGTAGATTGTTTACAAAAATATAACTCTCTTGAGTAGAGTAGATATGAAGGTTAAAGTACAGATATTGAAGTTAAGAGGTTAAAAGCTTTTGAGAAGAAGATTTGACAGAAATTCGGTATATACAAGTTTGATTCGTTACCACAACTTCAAATGATGTTGTATTTATAGATTTTGGCCTTAACTATTCGTTAGAGACTAAATCTATCCGTTGGGAAAGTTATCCAACGGTTACTCTGAAAAATTATCCGTTTACCAACCGCATTTAATGTTTCTGACATACTGAAATTCAAATTTTGGTTGGTCAACAGACGAATTTTGAAGGAACCGAAGGTTAAAACTTCCAACGTTACAGCACGAAGTTCGTCTGTTCATGAAGTGAAATTCGAATTTTGAAACTTACAAAATATTTTCACAATGTGACATACGAATTTTCAAGAAGAAAGTTTTTCGGTTAAGAGTGAACAGTGTTTTCAATTTTCTACAGTGCCTTCGAAATTCAAATTTGGAACCCTAAAATTCGTCTGTCTGTAGAACTTTCAAGGAGACACAGTAGTTCACTTTCTTCAAAATTTGAATTTTAAATGAGTGCAGTTCGTCTGTCAGAGAGATTCTTTTCAGACTAACTTCAACATTCGAAGTTACAAAACTCTGTCATTCATATGTCAACATTTCATTCCAACAGACTCACAACCTTAGCTTCTGAAATTCGAATTTTAATGTTCAAAGTTCGTCTGACAGAAAGCAGTTTTGAAACTTAAGTTATTCTTGATCTCAGATGAACTTTAACATTGTTTCAGACGAATTTCTTCTATTTTCATAAATTGTGTTTTGTCTGAAATTCGAATTTTGAAGACTCAAAGTTCGTCTGTTTCAAAGAAGCCACTGTCAGACTTATATGAAAATTTGAATGTTGGAAAGCCAAAGTTCGTCTGTCAGATAGTATTTATTGAAACTCAATTTCATCTTGATTTCAGATTATTTCAGACGAATTTCTTTGGTTTTCTCAAACTGCATTTTATCTGAAATTCGAATTTTGAAGATCTGAAGTTCGTCTGTCACTAAAAGGCTTCTTTCAGACTTAGATGAAAATTCAAATTTTGGAGAAGAAAATTCGTTTGACTGAGAGACATCTCTTCATACTTGTTCAGTTTTAGCCCGAAATTCGAATTTCTTAAGGTAAAGTTCGAATTTCCAATATGCCAGTTCAGTTTAAATTTTCAAACTTTGTCTGTTTGTGGGTATCTTTCAAATAAGTCAAGATTTAACATAAAATCAAGGTTTAAAAATATCTTTTCCTCAAATTAAAAGCTTTTACACATTCATAACTAAAGCTAAAGATCCTACAGTAGATCTAGCAGCAATTACTTAGAAATCCTTCACTTGAAACACTTTGAGCTCATTTGATATCTTCAATCCAACCTCTTGCATGCTGGTTTGGAATCATCAAAACTCTTGATTCAACATTCTCCCCTTTTTTGATGATGACAAAACAACTTACAAACTGGATTAGTACTTGGATTTGCTTTTACAAGCTCCCCCTTAACATATGCATTATATTTCAAAAGATATTATATACAGCAGATCAAGTAAAGATATTCGAAGAGTAATATGCACAAATCATTGCAACCGAGAAATTCATTCATTTCAATAATTAAGCTTTATAGAGATAAAATTAATCAAAGTTCTTAATACAAAATACAAAATGCAAACATTTAAAACAGAAACAGAAACACAAGGCACTACAAGAGGACTCAAGCCTAAGATTTAAACAAGTTTTCAATCATTTCTTCTTGGGCTTGGTCTTCTTGCTGTACGTCTTCCCTTTCCCAGATTGCTCAGCAGCAGCAGACTTTCCAGTTTGCTCAGTCTTCTCCCCCTTTTTGGCATCATCAGGAAGACCAACAAAATTAGCAGGAGGAGGGATCTGAGAGACAGGAATAGCTCGAAGTGGCACAGGAGCAAAAGGAATCTCTGACTGGACTGGTGCAGGAGGCTCCGCAGGCTCAGGACTTGCTTCTTCATCATCAGAGATCTAAAGCAGCTCTTGCATTTCCTGCCTGGAAAGAGCTAGCTGAGCTCTCTGTTCCTCTGAGAGCCCATAAGCAGCAAGAGAGGGAGGAGCTGGTTCAACAGGAGGAAACATTTCTTCAAGCCTTCTCCTTTGAGCTTGCAGTAGAGCATTGTGAGCAATAGCTTCAAAATCAACAACAGGCACAATGCTCCTTTCCTCATTGAGGGCAGTCTGCAGAAATGGTGAAGCAGAGATGGCTGCTATTAGCTGCTCAACTTGCTCAGTCTCTTGAGTGGATAGGATAGAATCCTGAGCTTCTGCTTCAGTAGGCTCATGAGGGCTTGATTCCTGAAGACCCTCTTCCTCTATGCCATAGTCCAAAGGAGGACCAGGACTTGCCTCATTGCTAAAGGCCTTTGGAGTGCTTTCTGCTCCAGTTGGTTCAGTTTCCTTTGCTTCAACACCAGGAACAGGAGATGCCATCTCAAAGGGACTAGGTGGCTCAGGACTGGGAGACAGAATAGGCTTAGGGACAACAGGATGAGGTGGAACTGATGTGGCAGGGATTGTACTTCTGATCTCTTCATAAGCATCAGCCACCACCTTCATGTTCACAGCCAACTGATGGATCTGATCTTGCAGATGAGTAAATTTGGCATTATGCTCATCCCGGATACTGAGAATGAGTGTAGACAAACTGTCATACAACTCAGTGATCTTGGTTGGCTTGGCCCGTGAGGAGGGAGTGGAAGGAATATGAGTGGGCTTGGATGGATATGAGATTAGCTGAGAAGGCTGAGGTACAGATCTGCCAGGAGCCTCAGAGGTGCCTTCTTGCTGTAGGGAGGCATCAGCAACAAAGAACAAATCTTCAGATTTTCCTGCTCCCTTTCCAACCCATCTTTTTTCATCTCTTTCAATGCCCATCCTCTACAGTTCCTCTTCTTTGAATGCCTCTGTGAGTTTTCCTTTCCCCTTTCAATGTGTTGAATCCTAGCATACTGCAGGATTCTTGAAATAATTGCTGCATATGGGAGTATGGAATCCTTCCTCTGATCTCTTGCCTTGATCATGCGTTAGAGAATGATGTGTCCCATATTAATCAGTGTCCCACGCATGATTGCAACCATGACATGTGCCTTTGCCCTGGTTATCAGATTGAAGCTGCCTCCTTTGTTGAATATGATCCTGGACACTATGTAGTGCAGGATCCTCACTTGAACACTGAGGTCTATAGGCTTCAATACGTTTATGGATGGCCAATTTTCCCTTCTTCTGAACAATGTCCTCAGAATAGTGCTCTCGTTGTAGTTCAGAAAGAGCCCACCTTCTTCATCAGCAGTATCTGCCTCATCCATGTACATAGAGGCAGTGATGTCAATTTTGAGCCCATCTTGTCCTGGAATTTCCAGCACCTCGTTGAATATTTCACCAGCAAGCCTAATGGTCCTTGATCTCAAGTTGACCTCCCATTTCATCTTCTTGTTATTGTATTGAAGAGAGGTATACCATGTCTTTACTACTTCATCGCCATACCTCTCCGCAATTTCCAACAGATTCTTATATCTTAACAACCATATTCCAGCATCAAAGTTGTTAGATATAAAAAATTCTTCCATGTTCACACAGTGAGGCTTGATTACCTTTTTGCTGGCAAACTTGGTTGAATATTCTTCTTGAATCTGAGGAGTGCTCCAGAGTGGCAGTGTAGTTAGTTGGTACTCTCCAGATTCTGTACTGAAGGAAGCGGAGGAAGCAACAACAGCATCAGCAGGAACAGGGACCGAAGGTTCTGCAGTTTTCTGTGAGGAGGGTCTAGCTTTCTGTGAATCTGCTTTGGATGTTGATTTTTGGCGTTTGGAAGGTGTTGCCTTACTGTGTTCGGCTTTTCTCTTAGATTTTTCTCCTTCCTTAGTAGCATATTGAGATTTCACTGCCCTCTTTGGCCTAGCTCCAGCTTTCCCTGCACCAGGATTCTTGACTCTAGCCATTTTTCGGATGAATGTTGCTGAATGTGGCTTAGAATTGGTTTATAAGATGCGAAAGGAAGTTTAATAGGTGGGAAATGACGATTTTTAGGCAGAATTTAAGAGAATTGATAAGAGGATCAGAACAGACTCAGAGAAGTTAAGAATAGGGTTGCGTCTGTTCTTTGGAAAACTATCGGGTTTAACGTAAGTAACCGTCTGACAGACGAATTTTGAAAGGTCAAAATTTGAACTTCGGGCAGTTACAAGTAAAATCGTTCAGCAAAGCTTACTGATAAATGAATTTTCGTCTGAAAGTTCGTCTGACATAGGCTTGGATAAAATACAACAAGATCAACAAACGAACTTTGCTTCAACAAAGTTTGAATTTTCAAAGGAAAATACCAAGCAGCCAATAAACCATCAAGCAATAGACGAATTAAGCATACAAAACTTCATCTTTCAAAGATTCAACATTGAGGAGCATGTTTCAACAGACGAATTTTGAGTCAGAAATTCGAATTCTTAAGTTTGTGAAAGTTGTCCAACATTCGTATGTTAATAAGTGATAATTCGTATAACAGTGATAGACAACCATAACTTTGAAATTTTTGTTTTTGAAAATTCGAACTTCCAAGATTCAACAGATGAATTTCGAGGCATCACCGAGAACTATTCCAAAGCGTAACAGGTCGAAGTTCGTCTGTTGGTCAACTAAAATTTGAATGTTGACCACATTGACTAGTTCAAAACCACAGTTTGTGAAGCAAAATACGTCTAACACACATTTAAAATATGAATATCATCTTTAAAAACTTACAGAATGAATCCAGAACTTAGGATTTTCATCATTTACTGCATTTTCTAGTTGTTCCATTTTGGTGTGCTCCAATCTTCAATTGAATCTTGTGAGGAGCACCTGTAACTTAAATTAAACATACTCCGATGCTAAAGTTAGAATTAATCTTTGAAAACAAGATTGCACGAGAATAACTTACAGTTCATTGGGATTTACCATACCCAATTCTCTCCTGATTTTGCAATGCCTGTCTTCTGATAGAGGCTTTGTGAGTATATCAGCAACTTGATCCTCTGTTGGGATGTACTCCAGCTTAACTTCTCCTTTCAGAACGTGATCCTTAATGAAGTGGTGCCTAGCTTCAATATGTTTCGTCCTTGAATGCATGACAGGATTCTTGGTGATATTTATGGCACTTTGGTTGTCACACGTGATTGGTATCTCTTTTATTTTAACCTCAAGATCTTCAAGCTGCTGCTTCATCCAGATGACTTGGGCACAACAGCTTCCAGCTGCAACATACTCAGCTTCTGCAGTGGATAGGGCCACACTGTTTTGCTTTTTACTGAACCATGAAATCAAGGATCCTCCAAGAAACTGATAAGTTCTACTTGTGCTTTTTCTGTTAGTTTTGGATCCTGCAAAATCAGCATCAGTGTATCCTTTGAGATCTTCTCCATTGCCTTTTGGATACCAAAGACCCATCTGTGATGTTTCAATAAGATATCTGAAAATTCTTTTCACAACTGTTGCATGGGTTTCTTTGGGGCATGATTGGAACCTTGCACACATACAGACACTGAACATAATGTCAGGTTTGCTAGCAGTTAAGTACAACAGGGATCCAATCATTCTTCTATACTGAGTAATGTCAAACATCTTCCCATTCTCATCCATGTCCAGTTTGGTTGCAGTAGCCATAGGTGTTCCCATTGGCTTAGCATTCTCCATTCCAAAATTCTTTAGCAGCTCCTTTAGATACTTGGATTGACTAAGAAAGATACCATCATCAAGCTGTCTGATTTTCAGTCCAAGGAAGAAGTTGAGTTCACCCATCATGGACATATCGAATTCTCCTTGCATTAACTCAGAGAATTTCTTGCAAAGAGTTTCATTAGTAGCACCGAAAATAATATCATTAACATAGATTTGAACAATTAGTAAATCTTTATTTTCTTTCTTAGTGAATAAAGTTGTGTCAACTTTGCCTCTATTGAACCCATTTTCAGTTAGAAAATTGCTTAGTCTCTCATACCATGCTCTAGGGGCTTGTTTTAAACCATAAAGAGCTTTCTTCAGTTTATAAACATGGTTTGGTTTTGTAGAATCCTCAAAACCTGGAGGTTTATCTACATAAACCTCTTCCATGATATATCCATTTAGAAAGGCACTCTTTACATCCATTTGATACAGTAGAATATTTTTCATGCATGCATACGCTAGCAGTATTCTTATAGCTTCTAATCTAGCTACTGATGTAAAGGTTTCTTCAAAATCAATACATTCTTCCTGATTATACCCTTTAGCAACCAATCTAACTTTATTTCTGATTATTGTTCCAGATTCATCAAGTTTATTTCTGAAAACCCATTTGGTACCAATGACAGGATGATTTTTGGGCCTAGGCACTAAATCCCAAACTTGATTCCTTTCAAACTGATTTAGTTCATCTTGCATAACTAAAATCCAGTAATCACCAGTTAAGGCTTCTTCAGCACATTTGGGTTCCATTTGTGAAATGAAAGCACAGTTTAGCATTTTGTCCCTTAACTGTTTTCTGGTTTTGACTTTCTCTTGAATATCTCCTATCACTTGATCAATAGGATGACTCCTTTGATATCTCCAAGCTCTAGGGAGTTCTTGAGATGTTTCTTCATTATTTTCTTCATCAAACTCTTTCTCCTGGATATCTTCCTCTATGTTAACAGATTCAGATATCTTTGGAGGTTCAGTTTTACTTTTATCAGAAATGCACAGTTTTTCAAAATTGAAAGCAAGATCATCCTCATTGGTAACATATTTTGAAACAGTTTCATTTTCAATGAAAACCACATGCACAGATTCTTCTACCACATTTGATCTTTTATTATAAACTCTATATGCCTTACTCCTACTAGAATAACCCAGAAATATACCTTCATCGGATTTGCCATCAAACTTACCTAGATTTTCTTTCCCATTGTTGTGAATAAAGTATTTGCATCCGAACACATGGAGATGTGACAGATTTGGCTTTCTTCCCTTGTACAGCTAGTATGGAGTCTTCCTAAGGATTGGTCTGATATAGGCTCTGTTTATGATGTAGCTTGCTGTATTTACTGCATCAGCCCAAAACACTTGAGAGAGTTCCTTCTCATTTAGCATAACTCTGGCCATCTCTCCAATAGTTCTGTTCTTCCTTTCTACTACCCCATTCTGTTGAGGGGTCCTCGGAACTGAGAAGTTGTGGTCAATCCCATGCTTATTACAGTACTCCAGGAAGTATGCATTTTCAAACTCTCCTCCATGGTCTGACCTGATAGACACAATAGAAATACCTTTCTCATTTTGCACTTTCTTAGTTAAGGTTACAAATGCATCAAAGGTATCACTTTTAGAGGAGAGAAATAATGTCCAAGTGAATCTAGAGTAATCATCTACAATTACAAGTACATACAGATTACCACCGAGACTTTTCACCCTAGATGGTCCAATTAAGTCCATTTGCAGCAATTCAAGTGGTCTAGTTGTGGTAATTACATTTTTAGATTTAAAAGATGATTTAGTTTGATTCCCTCTTATGCATGCATCACATTCTTTGTCTTTTTCAAAAGATATTTTTGGCAGGCCAATTACTAGTTCATTTTTAACCAGTTTAGACAATTGATTCATGTTAACATGAGCTAATCTCCTATGCCATAACCAACTATCATTATCCTGACTAATTAAACATACAAAATCCAAGGGAGGAAGTTCATCAAGATCAATAGTATAATAGTTACCATCCCTTTGAGCTTTGAGGATTACTTTGTGATCACTTTTTCTGATGACCAGGCAAAACTTTGAGTCAAACAGCACCAAATTTCCTTTATCACAGGTCTGACTCACGCTCAACAAATTGTGGTTAAGGCCAATCACAAACAGCACCTCTTCAATGGATGTTTCCAGATTTTTGCCCATAATGCTAATACCAACAACTTTGCCATATTGATCACCTCCAAAGGTCACCTTTCCTCCTTTCTTGTCTCTAAGGTTGATGAACTTCTCCTTATCACCAGTCATATGACTTGAGCAGGCACTGTCCATATACCATTTGTTGCTCTTCTTAGCTTTAAGACAGACCTGCAAAACAATGTTTATGTTTTCCTTTTAGGTACCCAAATTTTCTTGGATCCTTTTCGGTCAGTAGATTTTTCCCTAAATATAGATGCAACTTTGGGAACCCATTCAACTTTCCTGCCAAGTCCATTTTTCTTCAAAGCACAAGAACTGGAAATATATCCCTTTTTGTTACAGAAATGACAGGTAGTGAAGGGACTGCTAGATTGAGAAGCAGGTAGAAAACAATGCAGATAATACTTTTATCTTGCATGTTTTGGTTGATTATATGTTTCAATGCGAGATGACATGTGATCTTTCTTTCTATTGCTCTCAGCATGCACAATGTCTCATGTATGCATTCTGGTTTTTCTTCCTAATCTTTTCCTTAACAGCACATGGATCATAGCCAAGATCAGCTTTTCCTTGTGATATTCTTTGGCTCCCCATCAAGGAAAACAACATATCTTTACCTCTAGTGAGCCTTGACATGCTTTTTACTAAGTAATCATTAGTTTTCTTTAGTTCAATGCATGAAGTATAGCAAACAGATTCAGCAGTAGGTAGAGAGGTAATTTCAGAAATGTTGCTTTGAGATTTCAGTTTATTAATCTTTCTCTTTGCCAGTTTTAGTTCTTAGGCAACTTTAATAAACTCATCGTGAAGCTCATGAAATACATCAAGTAACTCAGAATGGGAAGGTTCAGATTCATATACCTCTTCTTCCTGATCACTGCTGCATGAGGGTTTGGCTTCTTCAAAAGCAAGTGCCATCAGGCAGATGTTGACAATCTCATCCTCATCCTCTTCCTTCTCATCTGAGCTGTTGCCCCATATTGATGAGATGTAGGCTTTCTTTTTCTTTACTTTGTCAGCAACTCTCTTATCTTTTTCTTACTTTTTGAGGAATTGAGGACAATCCCATTTGATGTGTCTCTGCTTCTTGCACTCATAGCAAGTCACAGGCTCTTTTGTCTCTTTCTTGCTTTCACCAGCTGCTCCCTTCTTGAAGAATCTCTTGTTCTTCTTCTTGCTATAGAATCTTCCGAATTTTCTGATCATCATAGCCAGAGTTTCTTCATCCAGCTCATCTCCTTCGTCAGATTCTTCTTCCTTTTCTTCAGCAGTTTTAAGGGCTAGGCCTTTCTTCTTTCTGTCCTGTCCAGCTTCCTTGAGAGCTTTCATTTTTCCTTCATACTCCTCAAGGCTGCTGAAAAGAGCTGTGACAGAGGCCATTGATTTTCCTCTGGCTTCCTCTATTGCTGTCACCTTGGGCTTCCATTCCAGAGGGAGAGCTCTGAGTATCTTTCTTACTTTTTCAGATTGAGTGTATTCCTTTCCCAGACTCTTCAGTTGATTCACAATGAGGGTGAATCTCTTTTGCAGCTCCTTTACAGTTTCTCCTTCAGTCATTCTGAAGCTTTCATACTATCCAATACATGTGTTTAGTCTGTTCTCTCTGACCCCAGTTGTTCCTTCATGTGCAATCTGCGGAGTGTCCCACATCCCTTTTGCAGTGGAGCATTGTGAGACTCTGTAGAATTCGTCCTGGTTCAGGACACTGACTAAACAATACTTTGATTTGAAATTTAGCAGGACTTTCCTTCTGTCTTCCTCATTCCACTCTGCTTCTAGCTTCTCTTTGTGTCTTCCATCTTCAATTAGAGTCATTGGGACGAAATCTCCTTTCTCAATGACTAACTAAATATCAAGATCAATGGATTAGAGGTAAATCTGCATCCTCATCTTCCAGTACCCATAATGTTCTCCACTGAAGCCTGATGGTCTATTAGTGTTGCTCCCTTTAGGAAGTATGCTTTCTCAAAAGCTAACCATCTTAATTCCCGGACTGTAAGATCCTTTGAATGGGAATCCGAGCTCTGATACCACTTGTTAGCAAGGCTAACTTCCCAAGAGGGGGTGAATTGGGAAGATTGAAATTTTTCTGCACAAAGTGAAATGGGTGAAGATCACACAGTGTAATGGAAGCAACGTATAAAACAGAGCAAGCTGAAAAGTAAAGATAAGGAGAGGAAGACTCAGTAATTTATCCTGGTTCGGTCTATCCACTTGACCTACGTCCAGTCCCCAAGACAACTCTTGAGATTTTTCACTATACAGCAAGAATTCAACGGGCTTCTTGCTAATGCCACAGTACAACAAGTATGCTCTGTTTCTGGAGCTTTCTCAATCTCTCTAAGCACTTCTACAATGTGCTTCCCAATCCCCTTGTGATTTCTCCTCACAAATAAATCTATCTTCCAGATGAAGAGTAGATTGTTTACAAAGATATAACTCTCTTGAGTAGAGTAGATATGAAGGTTAAAGTACAGATATTGAAGTTGAGAGGTTAAAAGCTTTTGAGAAGAAGATTTAGCAGAAATTTGGTATATACAAGTTTGATTCATTACCCACAACTTCAAATGATATTGTATTTATAGATTTTGGCCTTAACTATCCGTTAGAGACTAAATCTATCCGTTGGGGAAGTTATCCAACGGTTACTCTGAAAAACTATCCGTTTACCAACCGCATTTAATGTTTCTGACATACTGAAATTCAAATTTTGATTGGTCAACAGACGAATTTCGAAGGAACTGAAGGTTAAAGCTTCCAACGTTACAGCACGAAGTTCGTCTGTTCATGAAGTGAAATTCAAATTTTGAAACTTACAAAATATTTTTACAATGTGACATACGAATTTTCAAAAAGAAAGTTTTTCGGTTAAGAGTGAACAGTGTTTTCAATTTTCTACAGTGCCTTCGAAATTCGAATTTTGGAACCCCAAAATTCGTCTGTCTGTAGAACGTTCAAGGAGGCACAGTAGTTCACTTTCTTCGAAATTTGAATTTTGAAGGAGTGAAGTTCGTCTGTCAGAGAGATTCTTTTCAGACTAACTTTAACATTCGAAGTTACAAAACTCTGTCATTCGTATGTCAACATTTTATTCCAACAGACTCACAACCTTAACTTCTGAAATTCGAATTTTAATGTTCAAATTTCATCTGACAGAAAGCAGTTTTGAAACTTAAATTATTCTTGATCTCAGATGAACTTTAACATTGTTTCAGACGAATTTCTTCTATTTTCATAAATTAAGTTTTGTCTGAAATTCGAATTTTGAAAACTCAAAGTTCATCTGTTTCAAAGAAGCCACTGTCAGACTTATATGAAAATTTGAATGTTGGAAAGCCAAAATTCTTCTGTCAGATAGTATTTTTTGAAACTGAATTTTATCTTGATTTCAGATTTTTCAGACGAATTTCTTTGATTTTCTCAAACTGCATTTGATCTAAAATTCGAATTTTAAAGATCTGAAGTTCATCTGTCACTAAAAGGCTTCTTTCAAACTTAGATGAAAATTCAAATTTTAGAGAAGAAAATTCATCTGACAGAGAGACATCTCTTCAGACTTGTTCAGTTTTAGCCCGAAATTTGAATTTCCTAAGGCAAAGTTTGAATTTCTAACATGCCAGTTCAGTTTAAATTTTCAAACTTCGTCTGTTTGTGGGTATCTTTCAAATAAGTTAAGATTTAACATAAAATCAAGGTTTAAAAATATCTTTTCCTCAAATTAAAAGCTTTTACCCATTCATAACTAAAGCTAAAGATCCTACAGTAGATCTAGCAGCAATTACTTAGAAATCCTTCACTTGAAACACTTTGAGCTCCTTTGATATCTTCAATCCAAGCTCTTGCATGCTGGTTTGGAATCATCAAAACTCTTGATTCAACAAATACTACAGTATTTGGACAAACTCTCTATTTCATTGCTACCTATATTTGGAGAGACATCAAATGGAATATTATAGGCATTGTGTGCAGGGTGAGAAATAACTATATCAGGTTCAAATACAAGAGAATAGTTAGATAACTCAACAAAACTTGCACAATCACCTTGAGAAGATGTCTTAGAACTTGCAAAAGGAAATTCCTTGTTATTAAAAATAACATAGCGAGAAATATAAAGCCTACCACTAGAGCTCAAGAACTTATAGCCTTTATGAGCTGTACTGTATCCAAGAAATATGCATCTTTCACAATAAAACTGCATTTTGTGCTTGTTATAGGGCCTCAAGCATGGGAAGCAACTATATCCAAAGATATGCATTGATTGATAATCAGGCTTGGACTTGAATAACATTTCATAAGGTGAACATTAGCTTAGTATAGGTGTAGGTAACCTGTTGATGATGTAAATAACGGTAGAAAAACATCCCACCAAATTTTAAAGGCATGTGTGCTTAAGCAAGTAAACTATGGCCGTTTTCAACTATGTGCCTATATTTACGCTCAACCCTTCCATTTTGAGCATTAGTATAAGGACATGGATGCCTAAATAAAATGCCAGATTCCTTCAAAACATTAACAAAGTTACGGAACTCTACACCCTAATCACTTTGGATAGTCTTAATTGAATAACGAAATTGATTTTCTGCCAACCATTTAAACTTAGTAAAGGCTGTAAGAACCTCTCCTTTGTGTTTCAAAGGAAAAACCCAGGTGAAATGACTAAAATCATCCACGAAACTAATGTAAAACCAAAACCCAAATGTTGAAACAATTGGAGCAGGGCCCCATAAATCAGTATGGATCAATTGAAGAGGCATGTCAGCTCGAGAATTAGATCAAGTAAAGGGTAAACGATGGGATTTTCCACATTGGCAAGAATCACAAAACTCAAGATTTTCATTAGACTCAACTTTAGCATTACATAGGTTCATAACACTTTTAACTGTCTTGCTAGAAGCATAACCCAATTTCCTATGCCAATCTTGTAAAGTGGAAACATAGACATATGTCACATATGAATCTATTTTATTTGAAATACTATTTGAAATAAACTCTGGACTTCAATCCATCTTGTAGAGGTCTTTCCATCACTTCCCTTACAATAGAATCCTTTTAGTTAACTCGTCCTTCACAATGCAATCAAATGAGTCAAATTCAATAGATACAAGATTATCAACTGTGAGACTAGGTACACTAATTAAGTTTTTCTTCATCTTAGGCACAATCAGAATCTTATTCATCATCAACTTATTTTTTTATGCACAATTTAAATGAGCAGTAAAAGTATTTTGAATATGAAACTTTGTAACATCACCAACAATCAAATTACATGTCTTATTAGCTTTCTCTATAGCAAACTAAGGTGAAGCCTATTGAGTGACATGATTTTGTGCTCTGCTGTCCATATACCATGTTGGGTCATTGATAGTGTCAAATGTAGCTATATAAGCTCCTGAATCTCTAGGGTTATGTGCAGGGCTCAAGTAGGTTGTGTCAAACCTATAGTAGCAGTTCATCGCGATGTGGCCTTGATGATTGCAGACCTGACAGGTGGGTTTATTTGCTTGGAAATATCTCCCTCTTCCTCTTGTGCCATGTTAACTCCTTTGACCAGGATTTCTCCATAATGGTCTTGCAGAGTACCATTGTAAGGGAGTACCAACAAAAAATTGTTGATTAGAAGCACCTGTATTGTCAGACTTAAGAGCAAGATTAGCAAGGGAGGTGGTTATAGCATTTGTCAAAATTTTGCGCAGATGTTCTAGGTTTCTGTCAAACATGAGAAGTTGAGTTTGTAGTCCAATCCATGCTCTCTTGATCTGAAAGATGAACAATAATCAACATGTACTCCTTGTCTAATCCAAACAAAGTTTGAGTGATTAGATTTAAAAGTGAAATCGGATTTCCATCCATACTGAGTTGATCTGAGATGTTTTTCATTGTGTCCAGATAGTTCTCCATTGTCATAGTTCCCTTGCATGTGTGTTACAGCTCGTTTTTCAACAATGTCACTTGAGATCTGCTTTGAGCAACCGAGAGTTCAAAAGCAAAATACCAAAGTTCTGTTGCAGTAGTACAATGCAGAAGCTGAGATGAGACTTCAGGGGTCATGGAACTGAGAAGCCAACTGTAAACCAATTGATTGGTAAAGATCCAATCCTCAAAAAACTGGATTAACAACGACTTCATCACCTTCTATTATGAATTTAGATGGATAGAGTTTTATTCCCAGGGCATACCCATCCAATCGATGCCCTTGCAGTAATGGTAGCATTAGTGAGCTCTAGGGCATGTAATTTGTTCTTGTCAGCTTGATTGATGCAGATTGATTGAGGCTACTAAGAAGAGACACAACCTTCATTATTGCTGTAGTAGCTTGGATCTGAGGAGCATTTGGAGCTATGAGTTCATTGTCATTGCCGGCCATGATTAATGGTTTAGAGATAGAGGCTCTGATATCAAGTCTCAGTTTAAACTCAAACAAATTGAATGAATAGAAGAATTGCTCTCTCTTACTATATATTCACAGGGAGGGCAAAACTAATCATTTATACAAGGTGCCATTATAAGGAAATAAATTAGATCAAGCCACATATACAAAATACAAATAAAGAATGAAAGAATAAGAATCTAGAAAAATTCTAGAAGATATCTAAAGAAACTTATCCAAAAGTGTGAGAGTTTAGAGCCTTGAGCTTCATTTGCAATTGGACCTTGGGCCTACTATCTCTAACATAAGCTAGTTATAAGGGCAAAAGAGTCTTTTCGTTCATCATTAATAGGAATCTTTATCTACATCTCTATAAAATTTACGGGAAGTTATATTAGTCATAAGCATATACAGTGTAACTCATCGATATAATTCACCTTATAAACTCCATGCGAATGTGAGACTCACAATCTAGTTGTTATAAATAGCACTGTTTTAGCAGACGATAGAACATATTGTGGGTTGAGGCACGCTTTGGATTCTCAGGATCAACTTTCTGGAATAAAACATCCATCTTTGCAGTTCAATAAAATTCCTATATATGAATATCAGAATTCATCACGATTCCATACTTATCAAGGGTATAGAATGATTAAATTAATGAACAAAACTTGAGTTTTTTTAAGGTGTTTACGTTCAACTAAAACATGACATGTAGTTTGGAAAAAGATAAAAAAGACATGAAGAGAAGCTTTTTTCAAAAGAGAGAATCATGTGGTGCTCAGTTGGACGAAAAATACTTATGTATCTGTTGCAAGAGGAAGAAAGAAAAAGGAAAAACTCACGCTGAAAAATGGTGTACGTAGGAGCAGCACTGAAAATGCTCTGCTTTTTGACACACACACACACACACACACACACACACATACATATTTCATGATAACGTATTACAACTTGAACAAGCAAACGTCAAAAGATTAATGAGAGAGAATAGTACGATGGCCATGACCATCTAAAAGGGCTAGATCTTCTTAGGACTTATGTCAAGTACAAGCACATAGCAAGCATAAATGCTCCATCTAATTCTTAAAGAACAAAACCAATGGCAATCTTAATGGAATTCATTCCTGTAGTGAAAAATCATACTCCCATGCATGTAAAAGACAACAAGGTATTTCAAACTTAACTAAACCTTTTTACCAAAAAAAATTGTTAATATAAAAAAATATATATATACTAATTCTCTTAAAATAAATTATTAATAAAATATATTAAAAATAGTATTAATTTTTTCTCATTAAAAATGGAACATCATAAAAAGTAGATTCTTAAAGACAAAGTTATCAGGACAATAATGAGAAGAATAACAAATTAATGGTAGAGTATTTAATCTCCAAAAAAGAAAAAATCTCAATTAATTGAACATGTAGTACATGTATGATTAAAAATGCATGAATGCTTAATAATTGAAAGGTTGCCTACCCGAAGCTAGTAAACAACAAAAGAAACTATTACCATGAGTTTTACGTAAATTCGAATTGAAAACACAAAAGGGGCGTGCAAATTGAAGAAGATCAAAACGCAGAATAGAATAAAATTAAGGTATGTACATTGATTACCGAAAGATCTTAATTTTATATTAATTTCTTTTCAGGGAAAAAATAGTATTATTTAATTTTATTTTATTCCCATCTATAACTAGTCATATAAACATGAGTTTTTTTTTTCTGTTTCTCTATGGAACAAAAAATGAATATACATGAACTTTTATATATTACATATATATAGATTTTGTAGCGCATACAAGCAGTACAATACTAATGTAAGAGTTCACTAAACTACTTTGTCATACTTTGCTATCTGAGGCTTATAATACCGCCTTAGAGACTTACAAACATTTTTTTTCTACGTATGTAAATATTTTCTTCTTCCAGTATAGCATAGTGTGAACTAAGTAGCCAATCAAAAAAAATTCAGAGGAAAAGATATTAACCAAATTTTATCCTACTAAAAGAAACACTTAATATCGACTAAAGTTTCATAAATAAAGTATAACTGAGAAAGAGAACTCAAGATGATATAAATCTTATGTTTATATTTAATGAGAAAGAAAGAGAGAGATATGAGAGGAGGAAAATATATTTTTTTAACAAAAATAAAGCATCATGATAGCTTCTGAGGAGTGTTTAGAGATAGAGATGAAAGGAGTGATACAATATTACGTATAAAAGACTATTTGATGGTGACGTTAAGAGATGGGGAAGTAAAATTAAGCCATTGATATCAAAGAGTGGTAATGAAAGGAACAAAGCACATAAAAAAGAAAGGAAAACTTTAAATAGTGTAGGCTTATATAAATATTTATCTATAGATACATAATGAGAGAAAGGATTCAGAGGAAGAAGGAAATAAGAGAGGTAAAACATAATGACATGTAAAAGACTCTGGTGTTGAATTTTGCTTTTATAAAAGAATAAAACTAGCTAGCATCATATGAAGAGGTGAAGATGGGTTTTATTTCATCCTCTCTCTTTAACGCCTTCCTTCGTCCTCACTTTTCACTCTTTCTTTTTTTTCTTATTTACCCACTTGTTTTCCTTGATGCCCCATCCAATGAGAAAGTAATCTCTTTGCTGTACTTTGTCATAATATTCTTCTATTGTTGAAAAAAAGTAAAATTTCATAAAAATTAAAAAAAAAACAGAAGACCCCACTTTTAAAAAATATATATAAAATGCTGTAGAGAATGAGTAGAAAAAAAAAAAAAGAAGAAAGACAGTTAAGGATCTCCATGTAAAAATATTGTCAAATGAACAGTACAAGTACTGAATTCAGTTGATTTGAGTTGGAAATTCAGTTTACAGGAGTACTGAAATTTTATTCTGAATCCTTAAAAGAGAATATCTTCGTATGAGGGTCCTTACTCTTTCTCCCAAAAAAAAATGCAAAGATTCCGGTACGAGACTTTACCTATTTATAAAAATCTTGAGCAAACACAAAGTAGCCATGTGTTATGCCTCAACGATTTAGGTGTCCCTCTCTATGATGAATTCATGATTGAGACATCCCTATTAATCTCTAGGTATCTGTATCTTCAGCGTGTTCTCACATTTTTTCAAGGTTCTCATTTCTTGTAAGTATCCAATGGCTTCCCTCTTGCTGCCATTTTTTGGGGCAACACAAGCGCTGCTGTCAGCTATCGGGCTTGCCGATCGGCAGCAACGCCGTCAAAGGAGGACTGTAGCAGCGCTGACCTCTCTATAATTATGAACTACCAACACTCACATGGAAGCGCGCTTCTCCTCCCCCTGGCGATGCTGATACTGCAGCATAAAAAGAAGCAGGACAACCGAAAAAAAAAAAAGAGGAAATAGGTAAAAAAAGCAGCAAAAGGCTTTGGAAAAGAAATAGCCAAAGAAGTACTGGAAACAATGATTGAAGAGACGAAGGCACCTAACGGCTTAACCGTCACTGCCGCCGCCGCCGCCGCCGCCACCTAAAGCCAGCAGCGGCTCTGACAGTAATACGAGGATGAAAATGGCAAAAAGAAGAGAAAAAAGATAAAGGATGACTGGATGAGGAGGAAGAGGTAAACCATGGTGGCACTGACCGTGACAAAATAAGCCATGCTTTTATTTCTTAACGCCGCTTACAAGAGCCACTCTCTCTCTCTCTCTCTCTCTCTCTCTCTCTCTTTTTGGTGTACAGAACCACTCTTCATTATAAAAGTAGAGTTCTGATATATTTTTCCGACAACGAGTAATCATAGTGCTGTCTTAAAACTGCATTTCAAGGAACCAAAACCAGATTCTTAAAAGAGAATATCTAGACAATGAGGTCGAGGTCTCCATATGGAATTTGTTCCAAGTCCATGCATGAAGCAAATAAATTACAAGGCCGACAAAAATCCAGTATTAGCTAATAGCTAGAACATAATAAATGAACAAACTTATGTTCGCTATGATATATATATATATATTATGCAAAAATGATAAGTCAACAATTCTTCTTTGTACTTTTTTTTACAACTTCGAAGTTATAAAAATTTTCTCCATATGCTATGCTTTAATTGAAAATCCTGATAAAAAAACACTAAACTTCTTTTTATTTGAGTCTGATCCTAGTACAAATCGTTTTTCCATAACATGTAATTGCAGCAACTACGATCATTGCTGACGGCAGCAAAAGGTGACACCTTTTCTACAATGACATTACTATTTTCATCAATTCTATAGGAGACATCCAGTCCCTCCAAAATAAGGTGATAAATTACTTCTTTGGAACATGGAAAATTCTGCTCTGTGTCAGGGACACAAGCGGTTTCATCTTGGCGCTCTTCTATATCAGAAGCATCACCCAACTGTTCATCATTTTCTTTCTTTGAGATGGCATCATGAGGTCTATTCCGTTGACTCACTGACCGAATATCCCATGAAAGAACCTGTTTTATCAAGCCTTGGAATTCGCCTGCTGATGCATACAGTGATTTCTTTCCCTAAAGCAGTAAGACAATCATCAGATATCATCCAAATGATTGGCCAACTATTTAGACAACAAAGCTTAAAAAAAGTAACATACTACCGAGTGAAAAATAAGGAAGTATAATCAAAACTAAGAGGATTGGGGTTATTTACAGCAGTTGCAAAAGTGGGATGAATAAAAAATTAGTAAAACATAAAGCAAAGTATGACAATCACACTAATAATGAAAATAATGCAAGCAGGTTGCCAGCAAGTTACTTAGAAGAGCAAAAGAGCCTTTACATCATTAACAGAAAATTGTTATAAATAGATGTGTTTTTGTATGGCAAAGTATTGTGTGGATTGAAAAACGTTTTGGATTTTTGGGATACTTTTGAATGAGATACCCATCTTTGCAATCACTAAATTCCTCTCAGAATTCATCACAATTCCATATTTATCAAGGGTATTGAAGGATTAAGTTAATTAACAAAACTTATTATTTTCAGGCGTCTACCATGAGGTTATCTAACCAAAAAATAGCATGCGAAGGAACTTTTCTGATATAGTCAATCATGTGGCGTAGCCGTGAAAAATATTCGTGTCATGTTATGCTTGGAGAACTTAATAGCAAACATCTTGAAAACTGCGTCCTAAATTTGATAGGTACACCAAGCTAGGGAGTGTAGAGGCAGGTATTGAATTCAATATTTCATATAAGTCATTAACAGCTCACTGCTATTCTCCAGCAATTTTCTAGTGTTGAAGTGAAGTCCTCTGAGAAGCTTATAGAAGCTACCGCAAGTAAGTTATCCTCCTGAAAAAGCATTGAACTTTATATTAAAAAAGAAAATCAATTATCATAGTTTTATATACAGGAGATGAAAGAAAAAATGAACTTAAATTACTTAGATATTATTACTATCGAATCATTCATCATTGATATTGTTGTTGTAATGTGGATCATTCATCGTTGGTTAGAAAAAATGAATGGAATACAAGAGCAGGATTTTATTGACTACTAACAAGTATGATGGTTGTGTATCTCTTATTCTTCCCACATGGAATGACTAACCATGGCATCTAAGTAACAATTGTTTTAAGTTAGTTAAAAGTCATTGAAAAAAATGAATCTTCCAGATGTTAACACCCTCCTCCTACCCAAGTTACAGTCTACCATAAGATTAATGACAGATCTCCCTGAGTATATGAAATTTCGCCTCCAATAAGCTACCACCTCAAACTGTGCAAGACTTTACTTCATACATAACTGATCATGCTCCTATAACCACGCTACACAACAGGTGCAATATTCCATATTCCTCACTAAACATAGATCTTTGTTCAAAGACCCAAACATAAGTAGCATTAAATACAAATAAAGGATACAGGATCAATACCATCAACCAATTAGGCAATCTTGCTTCCTCAATGCTGTCACAGTATGGGAGATAGGGCTTGACATCAAGCACTGGCTGTCGATGATGTTTAGACAATAGGCATCATTTCCCATGCATCATTATCATAGAACAGCATCAAGGTCATAGTCAAACAAAACAATCAATAACCTTAATAGTTCATAATTACTGTGAAGTTAGCATGGGGTAGCATAGATTAACCAACTTACAGTTCCATCAACCAGATCCACACCTGAGAGTAAAACCATATTTCCCTGAACAGCTTCCACCTAGAAAAACACAGTATATGGAAAGAAAATTAGTTTCAATAAATAATTTGTACTTAATATAATGAAATTGGTGTACATTGTAGCAGAACAAAAATTACTTCCTTAAAATTACTTCCTTTCACATACTAAATCTATAGAAGGGAGAGAGGGGAGAGGTAGAGAGTTGATTAAATGCTAACAAACACAAAAAATGTTGAACAAAAACCTTCAATCACTGCTATTATCTTACAGGTAAAATAAGTTTGCAACAATTCAGAAATGCTATGAGGATTTATGTTAAAATATATTAAGATAAAGCGTCTGATATTATCTTACAAGTAAAATAAGTATGCAACAATTTGCAAGGATTTATGTTGAAATCTATTAGGATAAAGGAAAAAGTTGTTATTTTCTGGGACATCAAGGTCTAGCTAGTTTGGTGGTCTCCTGAATAATTCGGTATACATCTACCTGAAGTAATATCGGTGCCGTGCAGTTATACATATTTTCATTTCACCAAGCATGTCAGAAAAATCTATGCAGAGCCAACATTTGTCATCACCTTTGCAACTGTAAGTCCAATGGGGCATGGACGATGTGGAGATCGTGTGGCAAACACTCCTTTTCTTCCACCTTCCAATCTTGGAACCCTCACCTACATATCCATCCATTTAACGTTACTTTTAAAGAAAAAGAGTGTCAAAAAAATGCCCCATAGATAAGATAGCCACATACCTTTGCCTTGAACTTTGACTTAGACGGATGCTTCCATAGCTTCTCAAGATCCGTATTAAGATGAAATACATATATAACCCAGCAATGTGAATATTCTGCAAGACCCTCAAGTGATGCTGGTGGCACGCGAATCGTATTGAAAATCAAACATGCTCTAGCAAGAGGTACAAGTAATGGTTGCCTTGGTGTTCCATTCCTGCACAAATATCAAGTGATAACTAATGAATGGAGCATTAAGCGAGCGAATATTCACAAAAACCAGGCATGACACCCACTAAGCACAAAATGAACTCAACCAGATGGAGAGTTATGACTTAAGGTCTAAGTGGAGGCTGATTACAACATGTTTTATCTACCTGAACATGTGTCTACGGCCAAGTGCCAACTATGGAATCAGTAAGAATTACTACAAGGGAAGCAAATGGAGAAAATAATTATAAGATAACTGTTAATAGTACAGCTGTCACTTTTTCATGCTGATAAAATGAACTGAGATCAATCCAGTCTCAGAATCATAGGATAAGAATGGTGTTTTGAATCATTGAATGTCAAATTACGAAAAAAAAAAAATCAAACTGCTAGAATTGTCAATTTTTTAAGTTTAAATCTTTATCCAGCTGCCACAAATGGACTGTTATTATCAAATAAGATATATCATAATCAGCAAATATTTTACCTTGTAGAGAAGCATGATTGGATGATGCCAATAGGTGTCATGGGATAATACTTCATCTCCAGATTTTCACTTTTTGGTTGTGTTAGTGCTTCTCTCAAGGCCTGCAAATACTTAAGCAAAGAAATTAGCTAAAGAGTAAGGAAAGCGGCAAAGAGAAAGATAACATGAAAGCTCTAAGAATTTCATGCACTGAACGAAGAATGCATGCCAACCTTAATGCTATGTTTGGTAGGAATGAGTAATTTTGAGGAAAATGGAAAGGTAAAAGGAAAGGGAGAGAAGGGTTCCATAAAAATAGTATTTTTTATTCATAGAAAGTCTAAATGATGTGTAGCAAACAAATTTTACACGGATTTCTCTTTCATTCTCCCTTTCATAAAAATCCATTCATGTGTACCAAATCTATCCTTAAGAGAGTGCAACTTGTCAGTTTTAAATAAAATGGAAAGGCAAAAGGAAAGGGAGAGAAGAGTTCCATAAAATAGTATTTTTTATTCATAGAAAGTCTAAATGATGTGTAGCAAACAAATTTTACATGGATTTCTCCTTCATTCTCCCTTTCATAAAAATCCATTCATGTGTACCAAACCTATCCTTAAGAGATTGCAACTTGTCGGTTTTAAATTAGTAATCAACCATTTCAGTTCCAAAAAGATGCATGCTTAATTAAGCTCTTAAAAGATAAGTACCATAGCTTAACTCTAATAGGTTTAAAACACATCAATATGGTTCTACTGTGAGCTTTGGCAACCATCAAGATGGTCCATTCCAGAATCATGTTGATGGTTTTTTAAAAATTTTGGAGATAAATGATGTTACTTATCATCTAATAAGGACTAAATTGATAAAACATGCAAATTCCAGGACCCAGGTTGTAGTTTACTATACTTAATTTCTTCTGCTTTTGATAAAGAGTATAAAAAAAATAAGAATTCGAAATTTATATTAGTTGATTCAAAATTAAATTAAGGCTCTTTATAATTATGCTTGGTTTTGTCGTTTTATATGCCCTGTCAAACTTACTTTATATTGAGCCATAAACAGATTGGTTTTTAGCATTTGAATTGAAATTTATATGTGTTGGCCAAAAAAAAAAAAATATATGTGATGCGCCTAGAAATTCTATCCTATTCTAATCATTAATGACTATATTGTAATTTTATTATATTATTTACCGTTCTGTTCATTTTCATTCAAATTCAAAATCCTAAATAAATAAATAGGAATTTGACAATAAGTTGAACAGGAAGTGAGGAATTCACTAATTCACTAAAACTAAAATTAAAAAAAAAAAGTGCATTCATTTGACCAACAAATAAAAAAGTTGAGGGAAGGAGAGAAACCTGCTGAGCCCTAACTCGACCTTGTCTCTCAGAGGCGCATTTCTCCAAGGATGACTTGAGAGATGCCTCAAGCTCACGAAGCTTAGAGTTCAAAGCATTCGTTTTCCTCCTGAACATGTACACTGTCGATTTCAATAGCTCGGATGAAGTTCTTGAAGGTTGGGGATTCAAAGTTTCAAAATTGAGGGGAACCAAACAGGAGGAAGGAAAAAAAAGAACACAAATGGAAAGAGAAGGCAGAGTTTATAGTTGATACCAGAGATAGCAGTGGACATGGAAAGAGCAGCAAGAGCTAAGGTTGCGGTGAGCCTCGACCATTTTGCTTCGGAGATGAAAGAGTTCATGATTTATCGATGATCAGTTCAGTAGGAGTGGGAGCGGCAGCGAAGTGAGGAGGAAGGAGGAAACTTCCACTAGAGGAGTCAATTTGTCGACGTCGGGTCGGGGTCGGAACAACTTGTGGATTTCGGTTCAATTTACCGTTTTTTTTTTGGGCGGAGAATTTACGCTGTTTGTTATGTTGGTAGTTGCAAGGCGGAGCGGCCCTTGTTTGCTAGCCTGGAACATAGTTGTCCACTCGACACAACAAATACTCCCAGTTTCCAACAATTTTAAGTATTTTAAGAATATTTTATTATATTCTTAAATTTATAAAAAAAAATTTAATTTTTATTTTTATTGTTATTTATTGCACTTCTTTTCATTATTTCAATATCAGTTATAAGACTAGTCCTTAAATAAATATGGATAAAAAAAATTAATACATGACATCTTATATTATGAAAAATTAAAATCTTTCAAAACTTATAATATAGATTGGAAAAAATATATTCATGTTTTTCCACCTTCAAAACTTTTATTATATATATAAATTAATAAATTATTAATTAATATAAAATTTTATTATGCATTTACAAGCATATCCTCATTTAGTTAATATATAATTAAGAGAGAGAGAAAATAACAGTAGTAAATGAAAATATAATTTAAAAAATTTGACCAAACTTTCAAATTCTAAAATAATTAAAGTTAGGTGGTTTCATCTAATCCATTAAATCCATCTGGCCAAAAAAAAAGGGTACTACTATAAAACAACAAGAGTTTTAAAATGGATCAGGGTATGAGGTTTTTGTGTTTTTTCACTCTATAAATAATCTCTTGTCCCCTACTACTAACTTAACTAAATTTGGGTTGAGTCAAGTTTTAGTCGAGAAAAAATTCTCTCAATTTTCATCCATTAAACTGAAACTTTTCAATAAGGTTGTGATAGTTGGTAAATGATTGGGTCTTTTAAGTATGCTATCCAGAGTTTGACTTATTATTAACTTATCTAAATTTGGGTTTGGTCAAGTTTTTGTTGAGAAAAAATTCTCCCAATTTTCATCCATTAGATTGAAACTTTCCAATAAGATCGTGACAGTTAGTAAATGGCTAGGTCTTTAAATGTACTATTCAGAGTTCGATCATTGACTATGTATACAAAAAATATTTTGTTAGAAAGGATAAAATTCACTTCGATAATCTTTATATTTCAAATGGATTAGTTTTCGGCTGGCAGTTGGAGAATATTCTTAATGTTCAAAACTAAAAAAATTAGACTGAAACTTCACTAAACTTATTACTGAACCAGCCACAACCAAGTTTTGAAAGAATCCCCGTTCTATGCTCTTCATAGTGATGAGCATCCCACAAAACAAAAACCTACCTGAGACAGAATAAAAACGATCGACCCTTTATACTAAAAAAAAAACACATTTTGAAGGGTGATTGGCCCGGAATTTGTGCTTTGTCGCTAGGCTACGGCCACAAAAGTTTTCAGGCCTATTCTAAGTATGAGAAGGCCCATGGGAGAGCATCAAAATGAAAAAGAAAACCTTCTCTTGGCGGGCGGGTCATGTGTTTTGAGTCCAATTAAAAGAGGAAAAAAAAGGAGAAGGTCACACCAAAAACAAAGTTGAAGGCGGAAAATGAAAATCTGAACTTCTGAAGGGAAAGAATAGAAATTCTTACTTTTTACCAAAAAAAAATCACTTGAGCAGTTCTTGGAGCCTGCTTGAAAATTCAAAGGAGGCGATGTGAATTATGAGGGAATAAGGCTCGATTCATGAACGTGCAGATTTACTTTTATTGATGAAAACATCTACCAGAGGGACGTGACATCAGCTGATTGGACATTAGAAAAAAGAAGGAAAAATGGGCGCCAATTTCGGGAGGTTTCAGGTTTCACACAAAAAAGTCCAGGGAGGGAGAAAAAAAAAAGGACAGTGTGGAGTAAAATACCATCAACAAGCAAGAATTGTACAAGGAGCTTTACACCGTTTGGTTTTCACTTGGTTAAAAATAAATTTTGGTAGAATTAATTTTATAATATAGTTATGATAAAAATTAGTTTTGGACTAATGTGTTTATGTTTGGATGATTTATTTAAAAAATAATTTTAAAAAAATTCATATTTTTCCTCTAAATTAAGCTTAAACTTTATTCCGTAATTAATTTAATTTACTTAGATTAAAATTTAATCTGTATTTATTTAATTGAGAACATAATATATCTAATATAACATTTTCTTACAAGTTATGATCTATAAAAATTAAAATTTTGAATGGATATTTTGGTCAATAGATAGAAGAAATTTTATGAAAATTTTAATTTTCTATTTTTTTTATTTTTTTTATTTTATTGATTTATTTTTATCTTACTTTAAAATAAATATAGATAAAAATAAAAAAGAGAACGGAAAAGCATCAACCTATATGCTTCCCTCCCAACTCCATTTTCAGCCAAATTCATGGTGGTAACGTGACTGCTTTTTGACATCCAAACATCAATAAAAATGAAAAACATGGTTTTAAGCTTCAAACCGATTTTAAAAATTGAAAACAAACAGGCCCTTAGTATCTGTTTGGTTTCAATATTGAAACCAAGTTTTAATCCAAAACTTGATTTTATTTATTTTGTATGATGTTTGATAATTTTTTCATTTCTCGATGGATAATCATTTTCCAGTCAAAACGTGGTTTAAGCATAAGTAGTAGTGGACTTGCTTTTCCATTCTCCTTCTCCACTCTTATTTGTATTTATTTTAAAGTCAGATAAAAATGGATCAATAAAAATGAGAAAAAATGAAAAAATTAGAAAAATAAAATTTTCATAAAATTCCTCCTATCTATTGACCGAAATGTTCCTTTAAAATTTTAATTTTTATAGATCATAACCTGTAAAAAAATGTCATATCAGATATATTATGTTCTTACTTAAATAAATACAGATTAAATTTTAATCCAAGTAAATTAAATTAATCATGAGATAGAGTTTAATCTAAATTTAGAGAAAAATTATGAGTTTTGTCAAAACCAATTTTTAAATAAATCATCCAAATATAAACACGTTAGTTCAAAACTAATTTTTATCATAACTACGTTACAAAACCAATTCTACTAAAACTCATTTTTAATCAACTGAAAACCAAACGGGCCCTTAACTGACTGCATATTCTGTCGGATTTCTCTTTGATTCTGAACTGCCAATGTTTCCTCGGCTTTTCTTGGTCATTCTTTTTCTTCTCTTTTTCACTAACGTCAACTAGAGTTTTCCTAATCCACGTAATGTTTTTTTTCTTTAACCAGAAGTATTCCGGCAATAAGAACTAATTTGCTCCTCCAAATGCACGTAATTTAAAATTAAATTACCTGTCTGATCTACGAATTGTGAATAAAGAGCTCGATTAATATGGAATTGGGTTAAATCCACTCCTAAATCAAAACAAGTCCTTTCAAAATAACTTTTTACAGAAAATTGAGTCATTCACTACTCAATTCAATTACCACTAATTGATTATTATTGTTATTCTAAATTAAAATAATTTAGTTTATGTTCAAAGAAAAATAAATCATATCAATATATATAATAAAATCAATAAAAAAAATTCATATTATTCATTAGTCATCAGTTCACTTTCAACTATGCATATGTGAACAATGTAATTTCTTTATATATATATATAATCTTATATTAATATTTATATTGATTATTATATATCCACTGATTTATTTAGAAATCTTTCATCTCATTTTAGATTTTTCAGCATAGAAATGCTTTATAATATTTTTTCAATATTTGATATATATATATATATTACAATTTTAACTATTTCTTTTATGTTATTAACATTAATTTTTTAGAATAATATTTAACATAATAATAAATAATTTTATTTTCTAAAGGAATGTCCAATATGTAAAAATTTTAATTTTATTAATATAAAACAAATTGAAAGAAAAGCTTTTACCACACATATCAAATGTCGTGGACTCAAATGATATTTTTTTTTTATGAAGGACTCAAATGATGTTCTGAAAACAAGAGAGATACCGGATGTGTAAATTAAAAAAGAAATCAAGATTTTTACTGTCATTTACTTTCACTAATTTAATAAATTAAGCTTATAATTGAATTGTATTTGTTATTATATTCTTTAGTAGTTATAATAAAAAATATTCATAGATAAAAGTTCTTTAAATATTAATTTTTTATGAATAAAATGTATTAATCACGTTTCAAAATTAAAATAAATAGAAATGAAAAGATAAAGGTGAAATTTCATTTATTTTATTGGACAAAAATATTTACATATAAAATTTAATATATTTTATATAATAACGTAAAATAAAACATAAAATTAATTAAGAAAATTGTGTGAAATAAACATGATTTTAGTGATAATTTCAACGGTGAGGCACCTTTAAACGTTGTCAATGAAGTGATGTTCTCTGTCATTTTGGTAAAAAATTCGGGTGACAACATCATAGAAGTTGCCGCCACTGATGACCAAACTCTCGTTGCAAAATGTCTTTTAATAAACTTTTAGGATAAGTCACTTCTAAAAGTCTTTTGTTCTGTGGTGGGAAAATTATAACGCATCCGTCTCCCCCAAGCATCAAGGTCAGACGTAATAATAGAAAGTTATTTGGATAATTTGAAAGGTCGAATCCAGAGAAATAGTAAAATTATTAATCCAAAATTTTAATCTTCAAATGCAAATAACAATTTAATTGAAAAAATTAATTTAAAAAGGAAATAAATCAATATTTAAATTTAATTTAGTTATTAGAGGTGTTAAGAGATTAAAATTTATCTTATAGGATAACTAAATTTTATTTTTTAGTTAGACTTTATATAATTATAATAACCGTTATTTTTAAAATATTATAATTATCTTTCAGTCAATTAGTCCGTATTTAATTATGATTCAATTCACTCTCATACAATTAAAGTTTCTAATCAAACATTGAAGTCTCAATATAAATCACCACGAATTCCTATTTCTATCTCTATAATAGTTATTTATATTTATCTCTCTAGATTCAGGTTTATTCTTGAGCTCTCAATTCATCAAATTTACCCATTAATTAGATGATATGGTGATTAAGTATAAAATTCATATGAACGAATAATAGAGAAATATAATAAAGAAACAAATAAATATTGTAAGGTTTAGTATGATATAAGTTTTGATGATGACAAATATAGAGTAATAAGAAACAAATGCATTATATGTATCTGACATATATAATGTTCCTTAAAGAAGTACAATACATATTAGCATGCATTTAATTATGGTTATAATACATATATCATGCTATGTGTAAATATATCCACTGTACTTTTACAATGAATAATATAAGTTGGATATATAAACTAGACTAATTACTTGATTTGTAAGTGTAATATATTAAATGTAGGTTGGTCCAAGTAAGAAGAGTGAGCTTTGGAATATATAAATGGAAATCAATATCATACCTCACTCAAGAAAGAAGAAAAGAAAGGATGCTCCAAAAATGGAAGATCAGAAGGGAGCATGCTAAGAAGGAAATGACCAAGTGGAAGTAGAACTCAATATTTGAATACCTAGTCACTAGGTATATTTTATTTTCACTTAGATCTTGAGGTAGGATTAATCTTTGAAAATTACTTAATCTTGTTACCATATGTTTTAAATGAGTTAGATTAAGTAAGTCTGATGTTAGCATAAGTTAGATTTAAAAAACTCTTATGACAGATGAATTTTGAGAAGTTAAACTTCATATACTTTGTGAAAAAATGAACTTTGCTGACTGAAATTTGAAGTTCCAGAGATATTACCTTTGACAGACGAATTTCAAGTGTTGAAATTCGAATTTCGAGTCAAACATAGTTAGTGAAATCTGGTTTTCAAAAATTTAGAGTTTGACCTTTGATTAGTATTTTTAATATATCTCTCAAAATACATATGACTTTGATGTAAAACTTATTTCATATGAAACTAGACTTAATAAGCTTTTCAAAGAAGGTTATTTCACTCAAAATGAAGGTCATATGAAAAAGCTGTGGTTATTTAAAGTTGAGCAGTGAGATATGAATTTTCAGTTTTAACCTCTTATCACTATTTCGATCATATCTCACAAAATATATTTGTTTTTGAAGTGAAAATTTTTTCATTTAAAAGTAGACATTTAGAGCTTTCCAACCATAGGTCATTTGCTTAATTTAGAGTTAAAATGAGAGAGTTATGGCTTTTAGAAAATTGTCTACAGTGTAAAATTCGAAGTTATGTAGGTTCCGTTGCGATAGACGAATTTCGGGCCTCCGAAATTTGAATTTCGAAGGGAACCTTTGTACAAAGTTGAGCTTGCCACTGATAGACAAATTTTGGCTTCCAAAATTCAAACTTTAGGTCCAACAGACGAATTTTGGCTTTCAAAATTCGAATTTCGAAACACCAGAATGTGAAAATACTTCCAGAAAAGCTAACAGATGAATTTTGGCTTCCAAAATTCGAACTTCAAGTATAACAGGCAAATTTTAGTTTTGAAAATTTGAATTTCAAATATCCAGAAACACAGAAATACTTTTGGAACATCCAACAGACGAATTTTCACATCCAAAATTTGAATTTTGAAAGGAAAAACTTGTGTCATATTGAGTTGCTCACTGTCAGACGAATTTTGGGAACCGAAATTTGAACTTCAATGACACTATAGCAATATGGAACAATTGTTCACACTTACCAGAAGTACTTTAAACTTGAAAATTCGAATGTTCCAACATAGAAACATTTGTTAAGATGAAAATTCGAATTTCAGCTTTGAACAGACGAACTTCGAAGTTCAACGCTAAAAATTTTAACTTACGGTCTCTTCAAAATTCATCTGTTGACATCCAAAATTCAAATTTCAGTATATCAGCAACATTAAATGTGGCTGGCAAACGACTAGTTTTGCAGAGTAAACCGTTGGGTAACGTCTCTAACGGCTAAATCTTGTGTCTAACTTCTAATTACACCACAAAACTATAAATATAACATCATTTGAACTTATGAGTAACAATCAAAAGAGTTTTTATGCGAAAATGCTACAACCATTTGTAAAGTCTTTCTATCACAGCATTATTTGAAAAACCCACATCAATAGAGTGAACTTTCAATGTATTATCTACTCTTCAAGAGAGTTTTCATTCTGTAAATATTTTTTTTCTACATATTCTAGGTAAAATCTTAGTGTGGGGAAACACTAAGAGATTTACACACTTTGTAAGGGTGTGGGGAGAATGGTATCACAAGTGCCTACTGAAACTTGTGAGAATGTACTGAGACTTTACAGGTGCCCGGATCAAACCTGTGGGATATAGTGGAAAGTCCCAAGTGGTGGCTTGGGGACTGGATGTAGGCCAAGTGGTTGAGCTGAACCAGTATAAATTGTTGTGTATTGTTCTTCATCTTCTCTACTCAGTTGCTACACACAACTCTCTCTGTTTATCCCTGTTTTGCTGCACTCTTAGTGAAATTGGGTTGTGATCCAAAAAAGTGAAAATCTTGCATCACTCAATTCACCCCCCTCTTGGGTGACCAGTCAACCTAACAAATATAACTTGAAAAACAAATCCAAAGAGTCATAACTAAAGAGAACCAATCCAGTCAATCCTAGTTAGGCTGCATTTCTACCCCTGATTGAGAAGTTTAGCCACATATAGAAATAGAAATTAAAACAGAACTAAAGTCTCAAATCATAATGAAAATAACAAGAGAAAAAGTTATAGTAGAAGAGAATGAATCTATCTTTAATACTTCCCATATTTTCTTACTCTATTTCTATAGATTACTTCTAATTACTCTTAGATACATTTGAACTGTGTTCTATAGCCTTTGTGTGCTTTTCTGAATTTCTTTTTGTATTTTCCTTGCATCATATTTATAATATAGCAACAATACTTGGTCTTTAAGTTAGTTTTAGCATAAAAAATGTATTTGTGTTTTTGTGGACTTCTAGTACTTAACCCGGCACCGGGTGGACCTAAGATCATAGAAGACAATGCCAGGTGGTTCTTGAAAATGTAAAATAATTATTTTTTTAGTTGAACTGACACCAACTGATTTTGAAACGATGCCTAATAGACACCTAGTGTGAGATATAACTTTTGTTCAGCTTTAGACAAATTACTAGCTTATGTAGATAATTCAAGATCGATTTTTACCATAGTAACATTGGAATTTGGAAAAACTCAAAACATAAAAGTTGTAACTCTATGTCTTGATCTCCCAACACATCTTAAATCACTTCAATCGAAGTTTATATGTGAAAGTTATGATCAAAATACCGACAAATGTCATAATTTTTCAACATGAATAATTTGTAACATTTTTACTCCGAATGCTTTCAAATAAACCTATAACACCATGAAACATCAAAATATGTAAAATTATGTTAAAATATACCAATATAACTATATTTATATGTAATTTGGAGCTTAAATGTGAGTATTTTATATGTATAAGATAGACACATCAATCACCAAAAAAAAAAACAAAGCTTTTAAGTTTTATTCTTATGAACAAAACAAAAGAAAAACAAAAAATTGGTTTCAAAACTTTTCATGGTGACAACAATTGTCGTTACTAAAGTTAATTTTAGGGGGCAACTTTTAAGGGTACTTAGTTGTAGCCAAGCATTGTTGATAAGATGATATATATACTTTGTCAAAAATTTTTTTTGATGACTGTGAAAGTTTTATATATCGTGACTAAAAAGCAAAGCTTTTAATTTTTTTTTTTGGTGACTATCAGATCATTTCACAAGTGTATTAATGACAATTTCAAACACTTCAATATATGTTAAAAATGCTTTTCCCATGTGATGGCCTCTATGATGTTTTTATGGTACATGCTTGTGCATTAATTATTGCCTATCTTCCTAATTAATCATGTTAATTTGCAAACTTAGGAAAAATTTATACGGCCTAAAGCAATCCCTGGGGCTTGGAATCATGAGCGTTGTTGATATAAGACATATTTTCTAACTTATGAGCTTATCAACCCTGACTCCAATGACTCATTAATTATTTGTCTTCAGTCTTCATATATAATTAATAATATCAAGAATCAACATGTACTTATGTTTGTAATATCACTGTCATTCTTCTCTCATTTTTCATGCTTATTTCATGGTATAAAAATTCTATCCTTTATTTGGAGTTTGAAAAGCTAAGGGCGCTCCAAAATCCTTCGAAGCCGAACGTCGAGCTTGGAACTATATCTCGTGAAGAATGACGGGAATTACTTTTCAGCAAAATTTAAAAATGGATATTTAGATTTTCTAGATTGATTCTCTCCTTCAAGAATGGTTTATTCCTCTTCTTCATCAACCTGTCGTGTGTATTGTGACTTCATGTACTGCCTACGTACTTCTGCGCCAGTCCTGTCTCTCATTTTTGCATTGATGTGTGTGTATATATATATATTTTGAAATTGATTTCCACTTTTGTTGGTGACAATGTTCAACTTTAGCAACGTGGGGTTTCGCTTTCATGTTTTCCTCTGCTGATCAGCTTGCGAAATTGTCAACAAAATCATCATCATGCACGGTTCCATCGTTCTGCAAGACAGGGTGTCATTGATGGAACCTACATCGATCTTACATGTCGTTGTCAGGTCATAATCCTTGGCATTTGATGCATGGCAGTTATACTCCTAGAGCTTGAATATCTCCCCGTGCTTGTAGGTCATAATTGTGATATATTATTGAAATATAGTTTAGCCTATAATTGTGAATCCAAAACTACTCTCTCGACAGTATTTATAGTAAATCAATGGAATGATACAGGCAGGTTACCTTAATTCTTTAGATGATACATTTTGCACAAAGTTATGAGTTTCAAGCATACATTCAACTTAACTTAATACCATCTCGGGTATTAAATATAAGAAAAAAATAGTTATCTCACGCCCACAAATATTGTTAATTAATCTCATTTAATTTATACTAAAACATATTTTTTCCCAAAAATGCCCTAAATTAATAATTTTTTTACACCAAATCAACTAATAATTATTGAAAAGTACAATTTTTCCCCTAATTAAAGAGAGGTAATATTGGAATATATTATTTATTGCATCAAATATCTACTTTTTTCTCTGATATTCTGAACCAATGGAACTCTCCCAAAATTTTCTTATATTTGAGATTAGAGAGAGTATTATCAATCTTAATTTGATTGTGGTAAGGAATTCAACAATCCTTTGAGCAAAACTTTAAGAGTTTGCTTGTAAAAAAACACTACTAGAAAAATCAAATTTAGTGAGGGATGAGTAGCAAGCAATCACTCATCTCTTGTTAAATGATTTAAATAGCAAGAAATTGTTAGTTCGTAACCAATATTAAATTTAGCGAGGAATATCCTTTACCTTGATAAATTAGATATAATTGGTGAGGAATTTTTTATTCATCACTAAATTAACACAAATAGAGAGGAATTAGTGAAATATTTATTATTCCTCACTAAATTATTTTGAATAATGAGGAATCTAATGAGATTTATTTCCCCCGCTAAGTTTTTTAAATTAATTTTAATAGATTAAATTATTTTATTAAAAATTTAATTTTAATTAATAAAATATGTTTTTAAATAATCAAGTTATAAAATTATTTTTATCAGATGATTATTTTAAACTAATAAAAATAGTTAAATTAATTTTTATAACTTGTTGGTAAAAAATTGAAATTGAAAATTCATTTGTTACAAAATTCATAATATAAAGTATTTTATGATATTAATAATTGAAAATAAAATATGTGTATTTTTTAATAATATTTTGATTTATAAATATATGTATGTGTATTAGTGTGTAGATAAATAATACTATATTTAATATCTCATATAAAGATTATAAATACATTCTAATTCAACTGACAAAATAATGAATATAAAGGTACTGAGAGTAAAAAATCATGACTTCAAATTTAGGTGAAGGCATATTTGAAATGATTATATGATGTGATATACCATCAATGGTGATGTATACCTGTGATGTGGTATGAGAGTAAAATGCATTCCTTTTCAAACTAGTAAAAGGGTGAATACAAAGGCATTGAAAGTAAAAGGGTGACATGTGGTAATGACGTGATAACGTTGAATTTTTTATAATTCAGTGAGAAATGAGTTTTTTGCTAAATTTAGAGAGAGATTAGATTTTTCGCTAATTTAGTAAGGGAATTAGCTCATCCCTCATTAAATTTAGCAATGCGATTGAGAACGACCAAATTAGCAAGGGACCTTATTCCTTATTATTTTTAATTTAGCAAGAAAAAATAATATTTCACTAAATTATTGTTATAAATCTCTCGCTAAATTGTTGTTTTCTAGTAGTAAAAGAATTATATTGAGAATTTTTTTTTTCTTTTAGGGCCTAATCTGTTTTAAATCCAAATTAATTGGTAGTGTTGGATATATGGGTGGCGCCACCACCCCAAACATACCAATAAGATGATCTGTTAGCGAAAAAATGTTGGATTTGATCATATATAATATACACACTTTATGCTCACAATTACTTCAACTGAAACTTGAGGTACGTATATTAAATGAAAATTCATAAACAAGCACTCTTAAAATTTCTCCCGAATGAAATGCTTACCATTATAATGCCACGTGGTTGCAATTAAGTAATTTCAATTTTACTGCGGGGGTTAATAATGTTGGAATAAATGAAAAAGTTTCATGATTAACAGGAAAGTGAGGCTGGAACTATTGATCTGATGATCCTCCGTTGTCAAGTTGAGATCCACTGCACCCACAAAAGATTAACACGAGGCGATCATGTGTATTATATATGTATATATATATATATATTTCTCTAATAATACTAATAACTAGGTTAATCAATATTGGACCCTCCGAGGAATGAGTATCTTGAAGATTTTTGTCAGCAGTTTAATAAGTACAATGTAAAATACTGCTTTACATATAGTTTAATTCAATTAGATCATAATTATTACAACTTTAATTGTTGATCAAAAGAATTAAAATTTTAAATGATTATCATGTGGTGCGCTTAAACTGTCTTGCGTAGGCGTGCTACCTTTTTGATATGTAACCCTGCGGATGACTCAATGACTCATGCTCAGGAAGCTTTTTGCTAATTAATTTCTCCCTGCAAAGCTAAAGTTTGCGAGGGGGGATTCGTGCTGGGGCAGCACGAGCAAACTTGAACACCATTCATTAATAATTAAATTAGTAGAAAAAGAATGGCTTTTCATCCAAGTCGGATTTTAATTCTAATGTAAAATATGTTCGTTACGCTTTGAAGATTGATTCCAATTTCCAAATTCTCCAAAAGATTAAAGAAAAGTGATGCATTTGTTCTCTCAAATAAAGCTTTTGAGGTGGGAATTTGACGTCTCCTGCTCGTCCCATCTGAGTAAGTATATATACAAAGAATTACAATATGGAATAGGTATATTCCAAGGGGCGGTGCCTTCTTTCATCATAATTAGCTAGGTTTTGTTCTCAATCAACCACTCATTTCGAAACCTAGAAACCAAAAGTGGTTTCCATAAACTTTTTCTTTCTTTCTTTAACTAAAAATTAAAAGCTAGAGGGATAAAAAATATATATTTAGTATTGCTAACTAATTCAAATTTTAATGTTGGCATGCTTCAAATGGAGATAATTGATCTCAATGTAATCTATTCCGTTCATAAAATTCAAACTACTACAAATTAAGTTTGAACTTGAAATTTTGTTTAAAAGACATCAAATTTTTTATGGGACAGTCCAATTGAAAAAAAATATATCTATTTTTTGGTGAGTACTAAAGATATTATTTAACCGATAGTTAAAGAGTAACTAAAAAGAATCTATATATGTATCTTGAAACCTGACCAAGTGTTATAAGCACATCTTCCAAGATGAGTTGTGTAAAATTACTGAAAATATTTGTACATGTTGTGTAAAATTACTGAAAGAATCTATTTTGTTTTGAGTAATTTCGTACGTCTTTTATATATATATATATATATTATTTCTTGTTTTTTTTTTACTTCTTTTTAGTCAGTCGGTCAGCATGGTTTGAGTGGATTCTGTCAGACGGAGGAGAGCAAGTATAATGGCTACATAAGAGAAGCTAATAATTCTATTACTCATTAAGATTTTAAGAATATCTCCAATTAGATATATAGGTTTTTTCTTGCGCGGAGTTTGAAATATGAGTCACACTTTATATATGCATATATAGGAGAACTTTTTATAAATTTTATATTTTATATTGATAATTGATGATTATTCATGTGTCTTGATGCAGTAGCAAGCCCACATATATATATATATACACAACCTTTTTCTGTAGCTAGGTTCTTTATTTATAAAAGAAAATCTTGTACTGAAACTAATTAACGAAATCTTTTCTGCTTGATTGGTGCCCTTTTAGCGGATCGATTTCATCTCTTCAGAAAAAGCAATCGATCCCACTTAATTTCTTGATTTCACTTTCTTTGGGTGCAAGAAGTCACCAATAATATAACTTAACAGATGAGCAAGAGATGGGTCTCATTTCTTTCTTTCCAAGTGTGAGTGCACGATTTCTTATTGTCGTTGTGCGCTTGTGCTTCAGGTTTGACATTGTTGACATGATTATCGATGGCCTATTATATATAATTAAGTAACAAAATATATATATATATATAATTAAGTAACAAAAAAAGCATCCATGCTAGGTAGTGCCAGTGGATTCGGCTTGCAATATATAGTGAAAAGTGTTATGGGACCTTTTGTCTCATTATTTTCTTTCAAGAGACGTTTTATTACTCGTGGGTTCTTCATATATATATATATATGTATGTATGTATGTATCTGTGTGTGTATTCCTTTTGGAAGTTTAAGTTTATATCAATATTAATTAACAATTGCAACCCAAATAATCTTTTCCTTTAATTTTCAATTAATGTAAATATGTCACACACACGTACTCTTGAAATTTTATAGGTATCTTTCATTTCAAATCATCAGCATGCTGAAAACGTTAAAAAAGGGACAAATCCCTCGCTAAATGTCACTTTTTTCTCGCTAAATTAAAAATAAATTTCTCGCTAATTTGGTCGCTAAAAATGGCGTCACTAAATTTAGTGATGAATGAGTTGATTCTCTTGTTAAATTAGCGAGGGACTTAATCCCTCTCTAAATTTAGCGATGAACTCATTTCTCCCTATTTCCTCGCTAACTACAAAAAAATTCAAAATTGTCATATCACCACCAAGACCACGCCACATCACATCATTGCCACATCACTGCCACACCACCGCCACATTACCCCACCACCCATGCCACATCACCGTGATTGTGACGCGTCATTACCATGTCATGTAATGATTTCAAATATGCATTTACTTAGATTCGAACCCATGACCTCCTGCTCTTAATGCCTTTATATTCAGACTTTTACTAGTTGAATTATAATGTATTTGCAGTCTTTATATGAAATATTAAATATATATTATTTATTTACACACTAATACACACACATATATTTATAAATTAATATATTATTAAAAAATAAAAATATATTATTATTTTAATTATTAACATCATAAAATATTTTATATTTTGAATTTTGTAATAAATGAATTTTCATTTTCATTTTTTGCCAACAAGTTATAAAAATTAATTTAACTATTTTTATTAATTTAAAATAATCAATTGATAAAAATAATTTTATAACATAATTATTAAAAAAAATTTAATTTATTAAATAAAAATTTTTAATAAAATAATTTTAATCCATTAAAATTAATTTTAAAAAATTTAGCGAGGGACAAATCACTGCTAGATTCCTTGCTATTTATAATAATTTAGTAAAAAATAAAAAATTTATTATTAATTTCCTCGCTAAATTTAATTCGTCGCTAATTTTCTCGCTATTTAGATCATTTAGTAGGTGATGAGTGATTCCTCGCTAAATTTAATTTTTCTAGTAGTGGTAGGTATTGAAAAGGTCTGTTTAAGTGATGCTTAATTAGCAGTAAAACTTATTTAGGCTGGCTAAGATCATCCTCATCGTCTAGATCTGCATTTAAATAAAAAATATATTCTTCAGTTTCATCTGCATGCGTATTGTTCAATTTCATTGTCAAAATGAAATTATAGGTTGTTGCTAATACTACTCCCTCTGTCTAATATTATAAAATATTTTATAAAAATCACACATATTAAGAGAGGTGATTAAAATCAGTTGGGCTTCCTAGTTTTTATGAAAAAAATTATTATAATTCCAAAAATTATCTTCATTTACATTAATCAAAATATTAAAAAAGAGAGATATATTTAGAAAATGACTTTATGAAGGGTACTTTTGGAAAAGATCATAAATACTCTACTGAACCTTATAAAATGTCTTATAATGAAAAAAAAATTATTTATGAAACATCTTATATTAGAAAATGGAGGGAGTATTCTTTAATCAAAGGAAGTATTCTTTACTCAAAGGAAAATAACTAGAATGTCTGAATCATCATAGTTTGTCAATTATTGTTGGGCATTAATGAATTTGAAGAGGGAGGAGGCATTAATTAAGGAAACCAACTATACAAAGCAACAATAGTTTTCTTTTTTTTTTAAAAAAAAGTAATAACAAAAGGTAAAATAATACTCCTTTCGGTCCTATATATATGATTTTTTATCCTAATCCAAAATATAAGATCATCTACAATATACGAGGTAGTATTTGTAACATCCATGAATCTATGATTAATATGGTTACATTGAATTGTGATTTCAATAAGTTACATTGAATGAAGATATACAATAAATTGTGAATTAAATAAGTTACATTGAATGAAATATACAATGAATTGTGGTTTAAATAAGTTACATTGAATGAAGGTATGCAATGAATTGTGGTTTAAATTGAATGAAGTATACAATGAATTGTGGTTTGAATAAGTTACATTGAATGAAGTATACAATGAATTGTGGTTTAAATAAGTTACATTGAATTATGATGAACATACACTGAATGAAGGTATACAATGAATTATATTAATGAGCATACACTGAATAAAGTTATCCATTGGATTAATGTCACTTGCTGGCCAACATCAACACTATAAATACCCCTCTCATTTCTTCATTTTAGCACTCCACCAATTGTGAGTGAAAGAAAGAGAGAGTGAAGGGAGAGAAAGAGAGTGTGAGTGAAAGAGAAGGAAAAAGAAGGAAGGTAGGCTGTTTAACTCAAAATACTTTTCGGTGGAGGTAGTATATTATTTATTTCAAGCATTTTCTGTGAATTAATTATGGATGTTATGTGATACTATTGGATAAGTTGTTTCAATATAAATGTTTTGAAATGCTATGGATGTCTAGTATTAAGAGGAAACTCTGTTGAGTTTTTTTTTTATGCATGAAATATGAGTTATTTGGTTGTTTGCATAACTACTTAATTATGAGCATGATTTGCATGAATGAATATATATACTACTGAGATTTTCCCAAATCTCACACCCAATGACTAACAATGTTAGGAACAAGCACAAGTAAAAGCAAAGACAAAGGGATGGTTAACTAAGAGGAAGCAGACTGGAGAATATTATTTTGCTTTAGAATATATGTAATTAAATTATGGAGATATGTTTTAGTTATGATTTCTACTTGTTGGTTTTACTTTAGATGTTTTGGAATAATTATTAGATGATTACAGTATGGTTGGTTTAATTATTATTAATTAAAGTAAACTTTCAGATTAGTTATTGTCTTTTGAGCAACTTAATTTTGAAAAGTTTAAAAGTTTTATTATTCTAGACTTTTATTTATTTCCGCTAGATATATAATATATGATTAAAAGCCTAGTAAAATAAGATGTTACAGTATTTATTACTTTCTCTAGTCCTTAATATAAGACCCTTTTAACCGAATCACGTGGATTAATAATTGAAATTAAAACTAATTAACTACCTCGATTTCTCCGAAAATTTCAATATTTTTCCAAAACTACCTTTATTTAATTTTTCTCTTTTTCTTTTTGAATACATTAAATAGGAGCTTTTTTTTGGAAATGTATAATAAATACTACCTCGTATATTGTAAAGGGTCTTATATTTAGAATCAGAGTAAAATGTCCTATATATAAGACTGGAGGGAGCATACATTTTCAAAAAATGCTCCTCTTTAATGTATTCAAAGAGAAAGAGAGATAGATTAAATAAGGATAGTTTTGAAAAAATGTTGAGATTTTCGGAGAAATCGAGGTAATTAATTAGTTTTAATTTCAATTCTTAATTCGCGTGATTCGGTTAAAAGGATCTTATATTAAAGATCAGAGAGAGTAGTTTGGAGATATATATATATATACATATACTCCCTCCGATCCTATATATATAATCTTTTGTCCTGATCCTAAATATAAGACCCTTTACAATATATGAGGTGATCTTTATTATATATTTCTAAAAAATACCCCTATTTAATGTATTCAAAGAGAAAGAAAAAAAGAAAGAGATTAAATAAGAATAATTTTAAAAAAATGTTAGGATTTTCAGAGAAATTGAGATAATTGATTAGTTTTAATTTAAATTTTTAATCTGCTTAATTTAATTAAAAGGGTTTTATATTAACATCTGACATTAAGATAAAGGGAAGAAGTTGCGTGGCTTACGAAATCATCGAAAGCGATTTTAAATGGAGGACATAATTAAAGCATCACGCTTATTTAATTAAAGATCACGCATGTGCATTCAATTTGCCGAAGATAAACCTGAGAGGAAAATTTTAAAATTAAATCGGAGGTTCCTGAAGGATAATTTCCTTGATGCTTTTCTCATTCTGACCCAAAAATTTTGATCCATTAGTTTATTTTCGCTTTCAAAATTAATGGATTCAATCACTAGTAAAACAAGGACAACGCGCTTTTGCCATTTATATTAGATTAAAGATTAGTCAAGCTCAAGCAACTTGTCGTCCCTTCACATTTTATTATATTCCGAACCAAGTCAATTCGTGAACTCTTTTTAAATTTAACCTAAGAATTTTTATATTTATTATTCACATAATACAATGAGGGATGGATATCTGTTTAACGAATATAACACAGCCACTTATTAAATGTTAAATAAATTTAATTTATGCTTTTTGAACATAATAAATATTAAAATAAACTTCAAAAAGTTAATATTTTTAATAAAAACCAATTATTCTAATAATCCATTGTTAATTTGGAGATTTGTTTCCTCCTTTTTTTTTTTTAAGACTAAAGGGTTTATTTAAATCTTTTAACTTTTTTTTGTAAGTTTTAATATAGTCATTTAACTTTTAATGTGGGTTCAAAGACTTTCTAATTTTTAATCTTCTTAAATAAGTTAACAGAAAATAATGACTTGCACACCCAATGTCAATCTCATTAGCATTATTACACGTTAGTTTATCTAATAGTTATAATTAAAATATTTTTAAGGCCGAAATAAATAATTACTACTTCAACAAAAAAAAGATGAAAATATTTTAATTAAGAAATAAAAAAATTAAAATCTTAAAATAGATTATTATTCTAATATTTTAATAAAATGTTTAATATTACAATCTTAAATACGTTTTATTTATTTTAGGTACAAGATGACTAATAAGAAAATTCAACCTAAGGGTATACGAACTACGTAGTTAATTTATCTTATAATTAAAGTGTTTTCAAGGTTGCGTTTATCTATTTTAAGCCTTAAAAGTATTTTAATTATAATTATTTAATTAATTAATATATAATAATATTAATGATGTGGCTAAGTTATCTTTTTTTTTACTAAGTTATTTAAGAATTAGAAAATTTTTTATCGTATCTCAAAAATTAAATAATTAACATAAATTTCAATAAAAGTATAGGATTAAAATGAAATTTATTTTAAACTTAAAAAAATCAAATGTACATTTTAACCTAAATATTTTTAAGCATAATAATTGCAAGTATAAATTAAAAATCAATATTCTACCTTAATAAAATAAAAAATCACTGACTTCCAAAACACTAAAGTTAAAAAATTTCCATGTGGGTAATTAATGACGTAGGGCTGTGCAAGGTTGACGAGTTCATAGAAATGGGAACAATTCACATAAGTCATTTGGATTCTTTACCTGCCTGCAGTGTCAAAATCAAAAGATGGTATGCCTTTCTTGACCCTTCGTCTTTAATAATTGAACTTTTTGGTCATCCTACGCATAATAACATCTAGGCTGGAACCTCTTTGTAGGGTGATTCATGAGTCATATTCTTCATTGAATAATCACGTTGTCCTATTCAGTCGAGTTGGTTTTTAATTATAATCTATGTTGATTGAAATTTCACTTCATTTTTAAAAGTTCAAGATATAATTAAAAAAAATTAACATATTTAAGTGAGATAGATTTTGAGAAACTACTAACATTGGGTATTAGGATTTAAAAGATACTTATAAAGTTATTTATAGATTAAAGTTATTTATAGATTACCCTTTTCAATTCGAAATTTAAGACATTTCAAATTAATTTACACTTTTTAAAATAAAATTATTTTTTCCTTAATCTTCTAAAAAAATGGTGTATAATATCACTTTCACTTTTAACCACAACTAATATCCAAAATTACATTAACTAATTTTAAATAATTCTATTTGAAATTCTCCAAAACTGACTAATAAGTAGTCAATCTTTCTCTAGGTTAAAAACCACATGGATAAAAGTTTAATTAATATAATCATATTTCCCATAATGTATTATTCAACCCACACTAACCAAGATAAAAATAGAGTTGAAAAAAATTAATACTACAATATGTCCTATGTTTTGAACCAAAAAGTTTTTTTGAAAAATGTTCTAAAACTAAAATTAGGATTGGAGGAAGTATCTACCAATAAAGTCCTAAAAAATGATAGCAAAATTTATACCTAAACCTTTATAGGATATGAGCTAAATCCTCACCAATTAGATTAATTTTAATTAGCCAGCTCACAACTTTTTATTATAAAAAATGTTTTTAACTTACCTCTATTACATACTTTTATAATTTTACAATAAAAATATTTTTGGAAAGAAAAGGTACATATATTAATTTATGGGACAGAATTCATATCAATTTTATCAAACCATACACTTTGAATTGGCTTCTTGAATTTATTGTAGAATATTAATTGGGCGGCATCGGTTTGGGTAGATGGATTGAACCGTTTGCAATTTAATTAATGCTTGTCTTCCTGTGTGTCTAGATTATTACTCGCCTAATCTCATATCTGTTGGTTTTTTAGATTTTTTATTTTATTACAAAATTATTATTGTTTTGTGCGTATATATATATATATATATATAGAATGCATGATTAATTTTATTTCCCCCGTTTATTAATCACATTTTATTCTTTTCTATCTTATATACGACTACTGTTACTTACTCCCTTCGATTATAATTATAGAGCATTTTATCTTGATCCTAAATGTATGACACTTTATAATATACGATGTAGTATTTATTATATATTTAAAAAAAATCCTATTTAATGTATTACAAAGAGAGAGAAAAATTAAATAAGGGTAGTTTTGAAAAAAAATGTTATCAATTTTAGAGAAATCAAACTAGTTAATTAGTTTTAACTCTCATCCTTAATTATCGTGATTTGATTTAAAGGGTCTTATATTAAGGATCAAAGGAACTACTATTTTTCAATTTATTCCATTGGAAATCAAATTCTAATGCCCTTTAAATGAGAATATTTTAATTATTATATAATATTTTCTCTGATTCAAAATATAAGTATTATTTTAGAATTTTTTTATCCAAATATAAGTCTTATTTAGATAAAACAAAAAATATTGATTATTTGTTTCTAACTTTTTTTGTCTTTAATTATTATGAGAGAGAAAATTATCATAGAAATTACCTTTACTGAGAGTAATATTATAAAATAATGTAAGTTTTTTTTATAAATTTAATTAGTTTAACTCTCTTTTTTAATATGTATACAATTAATTAAATAAGACTTATATTTTTTATGGAAGTATTATTCTACATTAATTAAAGTTTTATTACTTTATGTGCCACAATCTTAAACAATAGTAGTAGATATGAAACTAAGGCAGTAATATCAACATATTAACTGTGATTACTTGTACATAATATTAAAAAAAATAAAATTTATAAAATATATATTATTTACAAGTATATTTTAAAAAATTTATATAATATGTTGGATATTTGTGTCTATATGAATGTATATTTCAAAAGGGGATAGGTTGGTTTCATTATATTTTAATATAATTAAATTAATTATAGTAATCACCATACTATTATGAATTTTTTTATAGCATAATATTATAAATTTAATTATATTAATTATCATAACTCCGTAGTTATTATTTGGCCATATTTATATTTTTAATTGTATTGAATTAATTTTTGTAATTAAGGCTCATTATATCACATCAATTTTGCTAATATTTATTAGTAATTTTTCCTCATCCTCGTGATATAACACCATACTCTTTTTCTTTAGATTGCTATATATCTTATATTCTTGTAGTTCTTTTGCTCCCTAATCAATTAGGAAGGGCTTGTTTAATATTGAGAGATTACCACATTAAAATATTTCTGATGTTGCAGTATAATTCTTAATAGTAATAACGAATATTTTCATGAAACGTGGATTATTCTAATTCACCATTCCCAACATAATACACGGGCTCTGCTTAGTAAAAAGTAAACTATTTGTGTTTAAAAAAAAAAGTGAACGATTTTGACAAGCAAATTTTCTCTTCTTTCTTCCCCCACCTTTTATTATTTTATTATCCAAGTCAATGGAATTATGCCAGGACTTTGCACTTGAAAAATTACATGATTATCAAGTAGTACGTTATCTCCGAGTCAACGAGTTAAAAGAATGCATAGTTCACTATCTTTCTTATATCGCCTCTCAGTTAATTATGAAAAGCAAAATAGTATTCCATTCCTGAACCATCATTCATCGAAATTTAAACAAACTTTGACTTGAATTGATCAATTCTCTTGTACTTTAATTTCATCTATAGGTTGTGTTTCATCGTCGTCAATATATCCAAATGACAAACGACATGCTTTCATTTTCACTTTCATAAGTCTAAATTACATAAAATTCACTTCAAACTCAGCTTACACCCACCCATTTCAATTTTAAGCTCAATAATATTTAAAAATTTTGAATTTGTTGATAGATTAAATATTATGCACTTGTTAAAAAATGAGTAAATCTGAAATTTTGCATATTTCAGTAACAAGTGATCGGGATTCTATAAGTATATAAGGTCGATTGCAGTAATAAAAAGTCTCCAAAGTATTCCAGAGGTCGAACCCAAAGGAGGTAGTAAATTTACTAATCCAAAATTTTAATCTTAAAAGTAAGTGATAATCAAATTGAAAATTCAAATTAACAAGAAAAGAAATAGGAAACAAAACAAAACTTGAATTTTGATTAAGTTCTAGAAACATCAAGGGATCAGGATTTACCTTATGAGATAATTAAATTTTATTTCTTAGTTAGACTCTACATAATTATAGTAACTGTTATTTTTAAAGCATCATAATTACCTCTCAGTTAATTAATCCTTACTTAATTAGGATTCAATTCACTCTCACGTAACTAATATTTCTAATTAAATCTTGAAAACTACAATGTATATCAGCACGAATTTCTAATTTTATCTCTAAATTAGTTATTCATATTTATCTCTCTAAATTTAGGTTTACTCTTCATCTCTCAATCCATCAAGTTTACCCATTAATTAAATTCTATGTTGATCAAGCACAAAATCCACATAAACTAACAAAAGAGATAAATATAATAAAGAAACAATTTAAATATAAGTTGAAGAATAAATCAACAGAGTCTTAACTAGATAAACAACTCCAATTCATCTCAATTAGGCTACATCCCTATACCTGACTAGGAAATTTAGTTACTCATAGAATTAATAATCAAATCAAAACTAAAGTCTCAAATCATAGTGAAAATAATAAGAAAAGAGTTATATTAGAGAGGAATAAATACATCGTTAATATTCTCCAAATCTCCTTACTTTCTCTTTATAGATTGCTTCTAGTTGCTCTCAAATGCGTTTGAATCGTATTCTCTGACTTTTGAGTGTGTTTCTGAATCTATCTTTTGTGTTTCTATCATATCTCCTTATATAAAGAAAGTTTAGAAGTTCATAAAAGTCCAAAATATCACCAAAACGTGTCAAAAGCATATTTTTATGGATTTTTGTTACATGATCCAGTGCTGAGTGTCCATCGAATTATCCCATAGGGCGCTGGTTGCTTATAAATGCTATAAAATCATTAAAAAAGCATTAACTCGGTGCTAGATGGGTTTGACCCGACGCCGGGTGCTTCTATGGTACGAATAATGCTTCTTTCAGTTTTGGAAAGTCACCAGTTCATATTGATAATTTGAGTTTGATTTTCATCATGATAACGTTAGAATTTGGGAAAACTCAAAACATGAAAATTGTAGCTCTATATCTTAGCTTTCCAATGCATCTTAAATCATTTCAATTGGAGTTAATATGTGAAAGTTATAATCAAAATAACAAATGGTATTGAAACTTTTCAATATGAATGATCTGTAATGTTTTTACTCTGAATATTTCTAAATAAATTTATAACGTCATGAAATATAAAAAAATCAAATCATACTAAAATATATTAATGTAAATATATTTAAATATAATTTAAAATTTAAATATAAATATTTTACAGATATAAACTACACAGATATTATCATAGATTACTTCATATTGAGTGAGCGATATGAAGTTTCATATTTCATCCATAAGTGAGGTTGAATTTGAAACAATTTTTTTTTGGTCTGAAAATATAAATATATTAATAAAAAATAAGGTTCAATGAGTCCCGCCCAATACAATCTGGCAAGAATAACATATAAAGGGGATGGGGGAATTTTTGAAACAAATTTAATTGGATGATTATCCTCAGTTTTTGAAAAGAATGAAAAAAATACATATTACAAATAAATAAATAATGACTACTTTATTCAACAACTAAAGTCGGGGGATAACTTTTGAAGCAGTTGCGTGTGAAATGCTTTAAATTCGTTGAGGCAGAAAAAGACGAGAGAGAGAGCATCTGTTACTGTCACACCCACCTCAAAGCGCGTACTGCTTCCTCACGGTAATAATTTCCAATTATCATAGGCAGTTTTACGAACCGCCACCGGAGCGCGTGGGCATTGCTCTCCCTTTATAAAATCTCTTTTATTTTAAGAAAACTGGAAAGCCACAACACAACACAACACAACAAAGCAGAGATTAATTAAAAAAAGGTCGGTCAGTGAGTGCAAAGACCCAAATCTTTCCAGCACCTGTCTTTCATTCCGTTCTTCTTATCTTTTATCTTTATTCTTCTATTCTTCTGAGTTGAGACAAATTATGAAATTACTTATATAATTTTTTCTAAAAAAAATTGAAACAAAAACCCTGACTAAAAATCATTCGTCACAAATACTATTATTATTAAACAAATCAAAATATCACCCGCAAAAGCGAGCAGTTCCGACCCACCCACAGTGCTTCAACCCCCCCTTTTCTCTCCTATCGTCTTCATCTTTCTCAAATTAGATTACTACCTCCTTCAGATCATGAGATACTAGAAAAAGCTTTGTCTTCTCTCCTCGTCTTCCAGAAAAGCTTCAACTTTTACTTTCATCCCTCCCTTATCTTTGTTTTGCCCTTGCTTTTTTCTTTTTCATCTGTGGGGATTTTTAGTGATAGAGTGGGACGTATAGAGATAGAGAGAGGGGGGGTGTTTCTCTGACGGAGGGGATTTGATTTTTCCTTTTGGCGTTAGATTCTTGACCAACTTTCTAGGTGACACGCCTGCGGAGGAAAGAAAAAAGCAAGTCAGATGCTTCGGTGAATTTCGCACGTTCATATCTTTTTCCTTCAAGTCAGGTACTCAAAAAGGCCAGCCCAAAGACTATATGCTCGAGACAAGATTCATTTAGTTTCTCTTCTTGCCAGATAAAACGAACAATTCCTTTGTGTGTTTCAGCAGAAATTCGTTCCTGGAAATGAGAGCAGGGCTGAGCATGATCCAGCAAACTCTAACGCCCGAGGCAGCCACTGTTCTCAACCGGTCGATCGCCGAAGCGGGTCGCCGCAACCACAGCCAAACAACGCCACTTCATGTGGCGGCCACGCTCCTGGCCTCGCCTTCCGGGTTCCTCCGACAAGCATGTATAAAATCGCACCCCAATTCATCTCACCCTCTCCAGTGCCGAGCCCTCGAGCTCTGTTTCAGTGTCGCACTGGAGCGATTGCAAACTTCGCAGAACATGAGCGCCGGCTTGGAGCCTCCAATTTCCAATGCTTTAACAGCTGCCCTGAAGCGTGCTCAAGCTCATCAACGCCGTGGCTGTCCAGAGCAGCAGCAGCAACCTCTGTTAGCTGTTAAAGTTGAACTCGAACAGCTTATCATATCCATACTCGATGACCCAAGTGTTAGTAGGGTTATGAGGGAAGCTAGTTTTTCCAGTCCGGCGGTCAAAGCCACGGTTGAACGGTCATTGAGTTTCTCATCTTCGTCTTCCACTTCCACGTCGAATTCAATTGGGGTGGGATTCCGACCGATGACGGTGGCGCCGGTGGGTGCACCAAGTCGGCATTTATACATAAATCCCAGGTTGCAATCAGGACAACAAAAGGGTGACGAAATGAAAAGGATTACTGATATATTGTTGAGGACAAAGAAGAGGAATCCAATCTTGGTGGGTGAATCTGGGACAGAGTCTATGATAAAGGAGCTGTTGAGAAGGATTGAGAACAAGGAGATGGAAGAGATGCCTTTCAGCAATGCTCATGTGATTTTCCTAGACAAAGAACTACCTTTAGATAAAGCACAAATACCAGCAAGGCTAAAGGACTTGGGAGATTTGATCGACACCCAAATGGGAAATTCTAGTTCAGAAGGTGTTTTGGTTTACTTGGGTGACTTGAAATTGCTCGTTGAGCAGCCTGTGGGTATTTTAGTGGCTGGTTTGGGTAACATGCCACAACAAGCCCTTAAAGAGGCTGGGCGTGCCATAGTTGCGGAAATGACAAGATTGATCGCAAAGTTCAGAGATACCGGTCGACTTTGGTTAATCGGTACTGCGACTTGTGAGACTTACTTGAGGTGTCAGGTTTATCATCCTGCCATGGAGAATGATTGGGATCTTCAAGCAGTGCCAATTGCAGCCAAGGCGCCTCTGCCTCAAACGCTTCCAAGGTATTTACTTTTGTTCTTTTTTCCCCCTTTCCTTTTCTTATTTTCCCCCTCAGTTTAATCCATGCCGTCTTAATCACGAAGAAGCAGTGCTAGTTTTAAACAGAAGACTTCTATATTCGGCTTCCATATATTCTGGTTTGAATGTAAAGCATGCGGTGTTCCTATTTCATGACACATAGTCTAGGACAAGAAGATATTTGGCTTACTTGTTTTAGTACACAAATGGAGAAAAGTTGGAAGCTTGATCAAGCTCTAAAACATGGATATTGTGTGTCGGTTGTTTAGTAATATTTGATGATTTGTGTTTTCTGATACACAGGCTTGGGACGAACGGCAATCTTGGTGTCTCACTTGACTCTTTTGAGGGCTTTCCAAGTACGATGATGGCGCCTAGGAATGCCTCTGAGAATACAGATTCGGCTCGAAGAACAACGTGCTGCCCACAATGTATGCAAGGCTATGAAAAGAAGGTACCAAATGTGTTGAAAGACATTGAGAAAGCTGACGCTATGATCAGATCGGAGGCAGCCCGACCATCATCCCTTCCACAGTGGTTGCAGAATGCTAGAATTAGCAATGATATCGCTCAAATGAAGAATCAGACGCAGGTAAATTTTATCTAGAGTTGGACTATTTCTTTCCCTCGCATAGAAGACATACTCATCTTTTTAATTCTCTTTCAACAGAATGACAGCCAAGAAGTGATGGCGAAGAAGACCCAAGAATTTCAGAAGAAATGGCACAAAGCTTGCCTGCATTTGCATCCTAAATTTCATCAGCAAAATCTCAGCTCAGAGAGAATTGCTCCAACTCCTTTCTCAACAATGAGTCTCCACAATCCAAACTTGTTGGGACGTCAATCTCAACCCAAGCTACAGCTCAATAAAAGTCTCGGGTGCTCGCTTCAATTGAGTCTATCGGAACGCTCAGTCAGCCCACCAGGAAGTCCAGTGACCACCAAGTTGGTTCTCGGGGAATCAAAATCAAGAGATTCAACTCACGTTAACGACTTTTTGGGCAGCATTTCTTCTGAGTCTCAGACAAATAGCACCAAACTGCTGGATCACAATTCTTTCAAGAAGCTCCTCAAAGCCTTGACGGAGAAGGTATGGTGGCAGAAAGATGCAGCATCTGCAGTAGCCACAACTGTGATGCAATGTAAAATGGGGAATGGAAAAAGGCGGGGAGGAGTGACCAAGGGTGACACGTGGCTGCTGTTCTTGGGTCCTGACAGAGCAAGCAAGAAGAAGATGGCAGAAGCTCTTTCTGAGATTGTATCTGGGTCCAATCCTATAACATTCTCTCTCAATGCAAGGCGTGGCGATGGGGAAACCAACGTCCATGTTCGTGGTAAAACAGCTTTGGACCGAATAGCAGAAGCCATAAGGAGGAACCCATTCTCTGTGATCAGCTTGGAGGACATTGACGAAGCAGATTCACTTATTCGTGGCAGCATAAAACGAGCGATGGAGCAGGGTCGGTTCTGTGATTCCCATGGCAGAGAAATCAGTCTCAGTAACGTCGTGTTCATCCTAAATGCAAATGACGCTTCAACCGAGGAAAAAATGGTGGCCAATTTAGCCGGAGGAAGCTGGAAATTACGACTTCTTGTGACAAAGAGAACGCCCAAGCGTCGACTAGATTGGTTATGCGATGAAGAAAGGTTTACGAAGCCCCGAAAAGAGAATGCTAATTCGGGTTTATCCTTCGATCTAAATGAAGCTTTAGAATCAGAGGAAGACAAGACAGATGGCTCAATGAATTCCAGTGACCTCACTGTGGATCATGAAGACAACCATTTCCTTCACCGCATCCAATCACCTACTAGTTCTACTCCATCACTACACCGAGAACTGCTGGATGGCGTGGATGATGCCATTGTCTTCAAGCCCATCGGCGTCAGCGCCATTAGCCAGAGTTTCAAAGTCTCCCTTGAGAAAAGATTCTTCGACTTGATTGGGAATGATATATGCATTGAAGTACAAGGGGAGGCTCTGGAAAGGATTGCTAGTGGAGTGTGGCTAAGCCAAACAAGTATGGATGAATGGATAGAGAAGGCTTTAGCTCCAAGCTTCGAGCAACTGAAGAGAATCTTTGATGCACAGGGTGGTGACGGTGAATCTTTAGTTGTTCGGCTTGAAGATGACGTCGACGGAGATTCTGGTGGCCGGAGTCATGCAGATGTGTTGCCTCCTTGCGTGAGAGTGGTAGCGGAGGTGTAGGAAGGGACAAAGTGGTAATTATATAATATTAGTTGGGCTAGAGAAGTTAATTGACCACCTAAATGGCGGGGAAGAGTCAAAGACAGTTATAATAACTGAGAAAAGCCGTTAGATGTGGGTGGCCTGAGACGCGGGTCAATGGTAGGATATTTTTTGTTTCCTATTGGAAGATTAATTAATTTCTAGTAAGATGATTTTTTTTATTTATACATGTTTTATTTAGAAAAAAATAATTCAATGATTCTTGTTTATGTCCTTGTAAATTATTATCTAGAATTTATTTTTTCAAGAAATATTTGCATTCAATATATTAAAATTACATAATCCACCCAAATTCTTTTTCACAAGTTTTTGGTTTTTATTTAAAAAAAAAACTGATCTAGATGTGTCTGATATAATCTTTTTATGTTACGTTGTTCCAAACTCATGTGAACACACACCATGATAAAAGCGATACTTCTTCCCTACTTCACTTTCATTCATTGAATTCAGATTTCCATTTTTCATTCTTGCTGTCCACCGACATCAACCTTGCTCGTGACTTCTCATTGTCTCCATTAATTATGCCCAAACGTGTCTGATTCAAATGGACTCCTGATTCAATTCCAAGAAAAAAAAAGAGAGGAATTGTGTCCCTTTCACACTTTATTTTTTGTGATCCTCTCTCTAAATTCTTCACTTGATTTGATCAGCTTTGTTGATTTATCACTCACCTATTATTTTACCCAAAGCTTTTTCGTTATTACATCTTTTATCTTCTTTTCAAACTCATGACCAATTCCTCGTTTCACTTAATACTCATTGGGTCAATTTAACAAGGAATTTTTCTCTCATTTTTTTCCACTTTTTCTCCAAATTAATTATTTTGTTTACTCTATATGAATTGCTTGCCTAAACTGTAGATGTGGTAATCATTTAGTCTCATTCTCTTACATTCACAAAAATAAATTTATATGATGCATTCATTTGAGACAGAGAAAAAGAATGAATATAATAATCATATATGTATCCTATACATCGCCATATTCTCATGTCACAATTTTTTTCCAAATGGATGAACACAGGTCATCCAATTTAACAATTACTGTCCCTTAACTAGAACGTAGAAGTCGATTACACCAAAACTAGGGAACCAAACTCAATTTTTTCAAACTCATTTCCTGCAGCATGGTCTCGTAGAACATGTTTTTGGGAGAGGTTCCCCCAGTCTAGAGCCTAATGTACCTCGATTTAAGTTAATTAAAGTTTAAAGTGGCAACTGAATAATGAACAGTTTTACAAAAAAAAATACAATTATCCTATTCATAGTACATAGAGAAATATATTAACTTAGGCTTCTAGTAAAAAACCTCAAGTTAGACAGCTTTTTCCTTTTTTTTTTGGTTTAATTGACTTGGAGCATTTTTTTTTTGGCCACCACTTGGAGCATGTTTAATACATATATGATTTATGGGAAAGATTTTGATGAGAGAGGTAATATTTCAAAGAGAATTAGCTGTCAGTTGGAGAACACCCTTATGTTAAGAAAAGCATATATAATCTATAATGTATTAAATATATGTAACATATTTATAATACATAGAGAAATGTATCAAGTTTAATACTATATAGGTACTGAAAATGAACCCATCAAATTTTCTTAGCATTATTTTTTTTATAAAAGGATCACATATATATTAATATAAAAAAGATACAAAATAAGTCAGAAAATAAGAGAGAAAAACCTCAAGTTGTCAGGTAGGTATTTAATAAAACAGAAAACCTGAAGTTACCAACAATTAATTAAGATTCATATCAATTTAACAAGCACCTAAAATTATGACCCATATAAAGAATATTTTGAAAACTTAAAGTTTTTGTGCCCCTTATAATGGATTTGATCAGAACATGAGAAAAATAAAATGGTGTTATTTCTCACAAAATATATTTAGATTATAAGAAGAAAAATTTTTATGGTGTTATTTCCCTTGATTTTGGGTCATTGGGTATTAACTATTAACGATTGGAATTGTTTACTTTTACAAGAAGAAAAAATTGGTGTTATTTCTCACAGAATATATTTTGATTATTGGAATTTAATTTTTTATCAATATAAAATATTAAGAAGACAAAGAATGACTTTTTTTTAAACCACCAATGACGTGGTTAATAAATCATGAATAGAGTGGCTTGTTGGTTGATTCAAATGTATCCAAAAATTGACAACAAAATATAAAATAATGACAATCTTTTAAATTTTACCTAATAAAAATATCAAAATGAAAAATAAACTATTCATGTGAAAATTAAATAATTCAAATGTGTTTGTCTACTACTTAAAAGAAAATGATAGAAGATCTAATTCTCAGCAAGGTAAATAAAATCTACTAATTTTTCACCTTTTCATATTTTTTCATTGAAAGAACAGCATTCCCTTTTTACTATGGTGAACATTTTGCATTTATTAAACCATGTGGTTATACTAACAAAAAAGTCCTTAAGGAACGTTGTCTATATATATGTGTGTATAAATATAGGGATAAATAACCTTTCAGTCCCTATAGTTTACACCTTTTATCACACAGGTCCCTATACTTTAAAATTGCACATTTTAGTCCCTATAGTTATCACGGTTAACTTTATTAATCCCTATAGATTTAAAAATCTAACAACTCATCCCTAAATCTATCTAAGCGGCACTAACACCATTAACTAGGGTAGACATGGGAAAAATAGCTAATCTGGACACTAACTGCATGCCACATCATCTATCACATAAGATACATTTAAAGAAATAAAAAAAATGTCTCATAAAAAAAGAAATAAAAAAAGCATTAGGAGAAAGAAACTCTAATTCTTATAAAAACCATAAGCAATCTCAAAAACCAGCAACGCAGGTCCATTCTCCAACTCTCAAGACCCTAGTAGACTTGCACACATGCACCTATAGCTGAAGAATGAAGTAATAGAAGAATCAAGGACCAAAACCTATGGATATGAAGCAGAAACTTGCAATAGAATGAGTAGCCTTAAACAAATCTCCTACATGGCTTTTCAAATAGGTTTGTCTTTTTCACCTACAACTGTTCGCCTTTCCATAGAAACTTGTTATAGTGATTTTTGCCAGACCCACATGCGACTTCTTTGAGACAAAATGTCCTACCCATGTGTAATAATTGTGTAAAATTTTGTTTGAACATTTGACCCCTTTTTATTTTATTTTTTAGTTTTTTTGTTGGTGAGGGAATATGGACATACAAAGTGTCAATGAAGGGAGCAACGAATCTTTAGATAGTAAGATCAACGCTATCCATTTTAATGTGAGTGATGATGAATCAGATGATGATTTCTTTTATCAATATGTTGATAAAGATGTGTTGAAAAATCTAGAAGGAGATACTATATAAACAGGGGTGGGGGTGGTCCTGTAAGGTGATGTAGTTGCCCCACAAGATAGTGTGGTCCTCCCTAAAAGGTGGCCCTAATATTGGTTAGGATTTAGATCTTGAAATTGGTAATTCAGATTATGAGTTTGAGGCACTACAATATGAAAATGAGTCTAAATTGGAGGAAGGGGTTGTGAGCAATGTGAGGAATAAATATGAGAAATATAACCCTGCTTAAATGTGTAGGAGCTTTAAATTTAAGCTTGGGATTGAGTTATGTCAATTAATCAATTTAATGATGCAGTTAGAGAATACACATTACTCCGTGGATATGACATAAAATTTATAAAATATGATAAAGTAAGGTGTAGAGTGGTGTGTAAAGAAAGTTGTAAGTGGCTTAGGGTTGTAAGTAAGTTTGGTGGCGCCATGACAAATCAATTGAAGATATTTAATCTAAAACACACTTGTAGGTTGACATTTAGTTCCAAAATGGCTAGTTTTAAGTGGGTTGTAGGAAAGATTATGAATCTCATGAGGATGAATAAGAATATGAAGATTGCATACATCATCTCTTCAATAAAAGATAATGGATAGCTGATATATCTATTATTAAAGCATCTTGGACCAAAAGAAGGGTGAAGGCTGAATTTGATGGTTGCTATAGGGAGCAATATAAGAAGATATGGAACTATTGTAATGAGGTGAGGACAAAGAATCTTGGAACTATATTTCAACTACAAATAGTACATCCCTTCATTGACTGACCTCCAATGTTCAAAAGACTATACTTGTGTCTTGATGGACAAAGAGAGGGTTCTTGGCTGCTTGTAAGCCTATTATTGGATTAAATGGATGCTTTTTGAAGGAACCATTTGGTGGAATATTGCTTGTTGCTGTAACTCGTGATCCAAATGACTAGCATTTTCCATTGGCTGTAGTGGTGCTGGAGGGTGAAAATAGAGATTCCTGGTCTTGGTTCTAGACAAAGCTACTTAATGATATAGGAAAAACACAAAGATGGGTTTTTATATTGGACTAACAAAAGGTAGTTTATTTTCTGAATGTACTTGAATATATTAATATAATTATGTGATAGTCAAATTTTTTAATATTAATTGTTTAGTGACTTGAAATAACATGCATGATATAATATAGCATGAAACCATACTATATTATGCATCTTGTGATCTCAATATGCTTGAATATTTTAATATCAATAATATATGTATAATATAATGCATTAAACTTTTCCACATAATCCACTTGAGTAAAAATAATTCTACAATAGTCATTACGACTTTTCTTTTTGGCAATTAAAACTCTATTAATGAGAATAATTTATTTGCTACAGGGTTTAATGCCGGCACTTTATGAACTTCTTCCCAGTGTTGAGCATCAGTTATGTGTTCGGCATTTATACACAAACATCAAGAGTTGATATGGAGGGGGTACTGCTATAAGAGATTTAGTGATACAAGCCACTAAAGCTATATATGTTTAGGCTTAGGAACAAAGGATGCATGAGTTGAAGAATGTATCAAAGGAGGCACATGACCACTTGGTGAATTTCCCTCTGGCATGCTGGACAAAATCACACTTCAATGTGTTCCCAAAGTGTGACATGGTTTTGAACAATATCTCAGAGTCCTTTAATGGTTGTCTTCTAGAGGTCCGTGAACTACCGATTGTAACTATGTTTGATTGGATTTGTACCTATCTTATGACAAGATTTGCTATAAATAGGGTGATAGCAAATAAATATAGAGAAAAATATGGAAATGGAGAAATTGTTTGCCCTAAGTCAAGAAGAAGGTTGGATAAAGAAGTTGAAGAATCAAGAAAGTGGGATGCAAGATGGAAAGGTTAAATGCAATTCAAAGTTTCACACAACACACATAAGTTCATAGTCGACTTGGATGCAAAGAGTTTGTGCTTGTAGATGGTGGAACTTGAACATGTTGCCTTGTAGGTATGTTAAAGTGATTGAATGTAATAAGAATGTTGGTTATATAATATATTTTACTTATGTAACTATTAGACTAGTACACTATTAGTTCCATCTAGGTGTTAGTTATATAATACTCCCTTCGGAGAGAGTGTATTGACTTATAATATAGTATACTTTATAACTATTGAGGCTATTTTTACCAAAAAAAAAATCTATGATGTGTTATATATATAATATATTAACTATCTATATTATATAATATATAGTTATATGTAATATATTTTTAAAATATATTTACTGGCTCACGGAGACTTCATCTCCAATCTTGATAGTAATATAGTTATGTGCAATATATGTAATCTATCTTTTTTAATCTTGATAGTAATAGTAGACTAATACCAGAACTGCTTTGCATTTTAGGCATGCAGTCAGTGCCATACATGCTAAGCGGGAAGACCATCATGATTATGTCTTGAAGATTCAAGTTTTTGCAGCTTGTTATACTCCAATTGTCCATGCAATAAACCGACAAGATATAACCCTCCAAACTATAACAGAAGACCAGGAAGACCAAAGAAACTAACAAGAAGAGCAGCTGACGAGCTTGTATGGCCAAACAAGACTCAAAGAACCCATACAAGCCTTCGTTATGCTTCTTGTGGAGTGTATGGACACAATAAAAGAACTTGTCAACAGCAAAGAACATCATAGCATGCCACTCAAGAAGTGGTCAATGTAACCCCAATGCTAAATAGCTAGAAATAGTGGTTGTGGGCCCTCCTTCCAAAATATTTGTTGTCTATGTTTATCCCTTTTGATTATGGTCCTACCTTTAGTGTGTCAAACTATTTTGGATATCACAAGGTGAAATGGTATCACCTTTTAATATGTCAAGTTAAATAGGGTACTTTTAGGGCTCAGCATTAACCCGTAAGCCCAGTTAACTCACCCCTAGTTTGCCGTTGTTTGGGTTAATGAAAATCGGGTCTGTCCAGGTTGTGGGTCTAGCGTCTGGTCTCTAAAAGCCCAGACCGACCCATATAAGTAACTTAAAAAAAAGTTATTTGCCTCCCACACACATCATTATTCATTCTCACCAACACACCTTTTCTCTTGTTTTCTCTTTTTGCCAACGTATCTCTCCTTCACTGTCTTTCTTTGCCGATGTTGAACTCCTTCACTATCTCTCTTCTTTGATATCAACACTGCTCTCCTTCTCCGCCTTTCTTCATTGCACTCCCCATAGATCTAGCTTTGTAATCATTGTTGTTGTTGTTCACTCTCCTCCGCTGTCTTTTTTTTCGTTGTCTTTCCTTTCCTCTACTTTGCCACTGTATGCACTCACCTCTCCTTCAAATCATGCATCTCAACAAGCTTCTTCACTTCATCAATATGCTATTTGAGTGAGGACAGAAGAAACAAAGTTTTAGTTGCAAATTGATTGTGTTGTTCACAGATCTATCTTTAATACTTCACAATGGAAGCGATTTTTGCGTGCTATTGTTTCTTTTTTTGGTTTTTGTGTCAAAGATTGTTGATCTAGTTTTTTATATTTGTTTTTTTTTTATCTAGACCAAATATTGGACTAAAGATTGTTGATAAATCTTTGGTTTTTGTGCCAAAGATTGTTGATAAACCTAGGCCACCTATGCTTACCCCTCGGTTTTTTTATGTGTATAAACCTCTAGTATGTCTTTTGAATTTTTGGGATCACTATTAGTACTTAATTTGGTTTCATAAGTGTGGTCTACTTTTTATGTATGATATCACTCAATTTGGAGTTTTGTATCACTATTAGTATCTCATTGGGTGATTGTAGAATGAAGGATTTGAATATAAGTATCTCATTAGGTGGACCATCAATCATCTTGCAACTTATTATAGTTGTTTTATCTTTTTGTTTTTACCATCGTAGTTGTTTTATCATAAGAAAGGGAACAATAAAACAAATTGAAAGCATGAATAAAAAATAAAATAGTATAATCAATAAAATAATTGCGGTCCCAACTTTGCATTTTATAAAATAGATGGGACCCTAACAATGTTGTCCTCAAGCATTTGCAAAAAGAAAGAACAAAAATTTATTCCTATTGACACATTTCAATGGTCTCCGGCTAACTCATAGAGTTCATCAATAACATTGGGTAGCAAATAATGGTTATTACATTATAGTACAAAGGGCTTGACAATCGCAAATTACAACCAAAACAAGATACCAACTTCACCATAACTAAGACTACATTACAACAACACAAACTACATAAATGCTAATGTCCTTCACTTCAAATGCATTCCAACCATAATAGAAAGCACAAAAATTAATGTCATAGATATCATGACAGCATAACTCATATATTTGCTTTTTTCTTCAAAGTAGCAATCTTATTCTCTTGTTTCTTCAGCAGCTCCAAATTGTGCTTAGGTATTGGTCCATCAAGCCAATTAAAATAATCACATCACCATACTTCCTACAATATGGAAGAATATTTATCAATCCAATTCCAATAATGTAGTCTAGACAAGGGCGTTGTCTACTGTTTCTCATTGGCAAGGTACTATGTTGAATGGAAAACATTAAAATAACTACAAGGGTCTTTCCAACCTATAAAAACAAGAGTTTCAATATAGATGAATAATAGTAATTGATGGATATAAACACCATAGGCGTCACTAAGAAAATGAATGAAAATAGCTTAGACTAAGTTTAGTTTGTGTTGTTAATGCAGAAATAGAGAATGCAATCTCATAAGCCTACCACAAGCAATAAACTCAAAATCTTTGCAGCAAATCATATTATTCCGCCTAAACACTTCACCATGAGAACCTAGAAATTACCTTGCTCAAATCATCGAATATCAAGCTCTCTTCGAGATTACCAAGCTGCGCGGAACACCATTGTTGTGATGCCTCTGTTGCACGTCCACTGTCAATGCTAAATCGCCCTTGAGTTCTCCCTCTTCACTAGTCGAACATCTCTCTGCTAGAATTCAAAGACAATCAAGATTATAGAGTTGTTTTGCTATTTTTTGTGTTATTTAAAAAAAATTAAAAGTTTTTTTTCGTTTCTTTATGTGCATCTTATGTGGCAAATGATGTGACATTTGATTAGCATCCAAATCAATTATTCTTTTTGTATATCTGTCCTAGTTAACAGCGTTAGTGTCACCTAAATAGATTTAGGGATGAGTTGTTGGATTTTTTAATCTATAGGGTTTAATGGAGCTAACTATGATAAGTACAGGGACTAATATGAACAATTTTAAAGTATAAGGAACTGTCTAATAAAAAGTGTATTTGTCTACTACTTAAAAAAGAAAGTGACTGAAGATCTAATTCATAGCAAGGTAAATAAAATCTACTAATTTTTTGCCATTTTTTTTTTTACCTATGCACCTGATATCCTAATCCGAATTCAAGGCTTGACAGACACCATAATGATGGGTGCCCCTACCACTCCATACTACTACATTCACACGTCTCGAACTCAAGACTCGTAATTAAGTTGGAACGACTCCTACTAATTGATCCCAGCGTTCAGTAGTTCGCCTTTTCATATTTTTTCATTAAAGAACAGCAATCCTTTTCTACTATGATGAACATTTTGAATTTATTAAGCCATCTGGTTATACTGACAAAAAAGTCCTTTAGAACCTTGTCTATATATATATATATATATCTATGTGTGTATAAATATACATTAACGTCAATGTGCAGGGGTGACCTAGTCGTCTAGTCGCCTAGAACCAACAAGCATGTGTTCTCATTTATTACCCGTCTTCCATTACTTTATATATTTATTTAGATAGCTAGAATTTGACATTATTTTCCGAAATATGATAAGACATTTTAAGACCTTGACCTAAAAGTGCCAGCTATATTAGTTTTGTATTCATTAATTCGTCACACAATCTGGTTTGATATATATATATATATATATATAGACACACACACACACGGCTTGATCCAATGGAAATTTAATTTTCATTCAAATTTTTTTGTGACATTAATTCTAATTTTTTTCAACCTTGAGGTGGTAACCCAGTCTTTAATTAAAAAAGAAAAAGAGGGAAAAGATAGTGAAAAGGTAATTTGTAAATAACTTTTCTACAACAATAGTATTGTACAAAGTAAAAGAGAGAACAACACGGGAATGAGTGTGTGAAAATTATTTCATTTATTTGTAGTTATTTTATTTTTTTATTTTCTAACACTATTATAATAATAATAATAATAACAACAATAACAACAGCTCTAAGATAATGGGGAAAGATGGAGGAGAAGCTTTATAATTAGTTAAGCATGTTTTGGCTACGGTTAATTAGCTTTTGTTATATCAACATAAGTAATTTTTTTTTAAAAAAATGACAGTGTATTGTGAATTAAACTTCCATCACTCTCTTATCCTAAGGAGGGTTGAAGATGTTGTAATTCTTTTTCTTTCCTTTTAGAAGCAGATGCTCACATCTGAATCCTTGCTTAGCCGCCCCTTTCTGTTTAGTTGAGTAACATAAAAGGTAAGCACAATTAGACTTGTCAAATATTCCATTCCTTGTATATATTTATATTTATTCTCATTAGTTTTCACACCACAGGATCGCCTCACCATAATATATTTTTTTTGTTACCAGACTCACCATAATATTATTAATTGCTTCACAGTTGCACCTCTATATTTTGTACTTACTTATTTCTTTCCTCCTATTTATATATTCTCATTAGTGCTTTGATGTCAAGGTTGTACAAAATTATGGTTTCATCATGTACTAAGTTAGTCCCCTTTCGTATCATCATCTGTCTAAAAATCTTTTAAATTCTATAAAGTTGCATTTTTCATAATTCATTAATTAATACTATTTTCTATTATTTACTATGCATAAGCCACACGAACAGTTTGGCTTGCATTATGCTACTTGTTTCTCTTTATTGGATCAATATTAATTTTATTTTTATTATATCTATTTCTACTTGCTTATTGTTTAATTTTAAAATTTCAACTTTCTCCTAAACTTATGTTTAAATCAATTTATCTTTCAAACAAAAATTTCTGTCATGCTATTAGCCTATTATCTTTGTACAATGAATGAAAAACAATTTACTAGCTTTATGTCTAAGCTCAGTACTCCCCCTTATCTTTATTCAATCTAGTTTTGGATTAAGCCTAGTTAATTTTCTAGACTGACAGCTTTTTTCTTTTAAATAAATAAAATGATTTTTTTTTTTAAAGGAAGGAACCTTTTAGCTGGACTTTGAAGTTCTACAGTGAGAAGGCCCATGGCCTTTTTTATTACAATATGGTGGGCTAAGAACTTTGGGTCGGGTGATCTTACTTACGATAGGATCTGAGGAATTGATTAGGACACTCTGACCCAACAATTCATCAAACTTCATTGTGATTCAGGGGGGTCTGCCAGGTCACTAATGCAAAGTTTTTTCAGACCATAATGTTACAAATAAATTTTATTAACTTATGTTAATTTTTGTACATCAAACTCTCATATATTCTTAATCTGCCAAAAAAAAAAGCAACAACAACAATTAACTTGTTGACTTACTAACTCAATTGTAATAAATTTTTTTAGCATCTCGACACAACTTTATATATATCCTCATTCAAATGAAATTATTAAGAATTCTACAAGTAGAAGCTTACGTCTGTCTCAAACAAAATACAGTGTAGATCTTCTGACCAAAGCAAATATGCAACAAACTAGAGGTATAATTTCACTTATGATCTTTGGGCTAAAACTGTCAGGATGAAGTGAGAGATGAAGTTAAAAAAGAAAAGAAAGAAATCTCTGTGTCAGTATTCCATTGATCAAATTTTTTATTTACTGACTATGCCTCTTCCGTGTATATATAAGATTCTGTCAATTGAGAGAAAATTTCAGGATGAAGGATAAGCACATATCTCACTCTCAATTTGAGGGAAATGAACAGACCATCTATAGATTACCATATGTATATCTATCTCTTTTTACATAGAGAGAAAAATTAAAGTGATATTCTTTTTCTATGATAAAGAAAATAGTGATACTCTACTTTTAAATTTATAACAAATTAGAAGAACATAATTTTTTTAGTTTGATTTGTGGAAAATACGTAGAGAAGACGGATTGAAGCAAGCTACCTAGAGTTGTATAGTTAGTTAAGCAATCGTTGTTATATTATAACTATATTAGTCCCACATACCACACAAACCTACATGCGTGCATTTGCACACACACACTTAGCATTCAAAGAAGATAATCAAAACTTTCTATTTCATTTTCTATTCTCTTCTTTTCTACGTGACACAAACACATTGAACTAAACATTCAAAGAAGATAAACGAACATGTCATTTTATTTCATATTTCTTCTCTGTTCTGTATTTGAGACCTCTATTTCTCTTTCACTCTTCGTTAGATTTAGTGCTTTAGTTTTCAACCTGAAATCTTGGAGCCTCAACTCTTTTTCCATTCCTCTGAAACGCAGCATGGTTTCATGACAGATTAAATCGAAGCTTGAGATTTAGAAGGAAATGGCCAATTGAGGATTCGCAGATATGTGTAGTCATCATCCTTTATTATTTTGGCTACCATTCTATAAGTTTTAAGGATAGTTCTGGACATCTTATCTATAAGTAGTGTGTGATTTGATATGATTGTGATTGAGAAGGACATTTTATAAACGCATCAGAGAAATGACACTCGATAGTTATGATATATGGCAATCTTTAATGGTAAGCAAAGTAAAATTCTGATTCCTTGGCTTATAGAGAAATTTTTTGAATCATCAATTGACATTTTCTTTTACCTTTGCATCTTATCCTTTCCATCTTTATCATAAAGTTGGTTGAGTGAGCATTCCAGTTCTCATTAAGTTTTCCTTCCATAGCATCAAACATGAGAAATTAAAGCTTGGATTAGAATCTTTCACAACACCATAAATGGGTGCTTCATTAACTGTCTGTTAGTTCCACACTGCATTGACTATATATTTCTGCACAACAGATAAATTTAACTGCAATTATGTAACCCTTTGAATTTGGCTATAATTGCCTTTTAAATGAGGAACAGAAAATGTTTTACTCAATTTCTTAAAGTCTTCAATTGGATTCAGTCATTAATACATGATGAGCGATTTCTGTTTATGAAACTATCCTACATATTATAACAAACTTATGAGAAATAAGAAAAGTTTATTAAATATCATAAATCTATACTGAAAATATCAAATTCTTTATTTCGATCAAAATGAAAAAAAAAAAATTAAACCAATTTAATGCCAAATTCAATTTTTGTCGGTTCATCTAATTTTTAATTAATTTTTTAAAAGATCTAAAGAATGAATAAACGGTAGTTATGATTGATTCACCAATTTTTCAATGGAATTAGTCAATCTTACTCAATTGTTTAATGAATCATTTTATTAGATCAAGTTTGAATATCTCTATATCACGTATTCTATTTTAATCCTTCCCTTGAGATTTTCCTTCTCATTAATCACTTACTTGCAAGTTAGGAATTAGGGTATATACCAAAAGTGAAGTAGATAAGTTGATGTGGATTGAAGAGATGTCACACTAATTTTCTTTCTTTTTTTTTTCTGGGCATCATGGGATGTGACAAATTAAGGACAGGAGAAGTTGTTAATGTATTCTCACTGAGGCCTCGTGATATGTTGGAGAAGTTGAAGCATTCCCCCGGCTATAACTTTCAGTGAACCAATTCTTATACTTGGCATGATCTTCCCTCTTGTCAAGCATTTTAGTTGTTGATATGGACCTTGGTAGTTCAATGACACTTGAAAATGGAAAACAGGAAACGAAACAACAAAACATTAAAAAAAGAAAAAAGAAAAAATTCTCACTTGCCCTAACTTTTTTTTGGTGAGTTTGTCACTTTCTGTATAGTTCTTTTTTTTAAAAAAAAATAGGACAATGCTATCCAAAAGAATTAAAGTAGTAGTAAATACAGCTTTTATTCAGGAATGTTTTCTTTGCACAGAGAATGAACTTCAATTAAAGATTTGCCGCCAGTTGTGTATAGAACAGAATCATCTAACCCTGTAGATTTCTATGTATTGACTTTTCAAATGAACCTATGGAAAGTAAGTATCATCAATATCTGTACAAAAGATTGTTCTTTCGCATCAGTTTCTAACTTTCTTTCTATCAGTTTCTAACTTTCTTTCTATAATGATCCTTGTGATTCCTGAGAATGTAGAGACCTTGTGGGTGCTGCTGAAGCATTAACAAGTCCTTTGAGCAACTTGATGACTTCACAAGTATCATCCAAATAGTATTTTGCCATGCTTGGTTTCTGACCAACTGTGCAGGCAAAGACTTGAGCTATGGCAGGTAGGGTTGTGTTGGAAACTGAGCAAGCAATACTCTCAAACATATCTTCGTCTGAGCGATCATCTCCTATGCACAACAGAAAATCCAGAGACGTTCCCTCACTCCTCATGCTTGAGATTAGGTTTTCCACCACTATACCTTTGCTCACACCCTGCATCTCAGAGAATTACATCCCATTATATCAAGGAACTTGATAAGTGAACTTCATTCAGAACCTATGAAGCAACTGATACTTCAAAAACATTTAAGCAGTTTATATTATGATTCGCACCTGAGGTTTTACTTCTACAATATGTTGCCCTCTTTTAACAACGACTGGTTCATTGGCAAGAACACTCTCCAGGTGATCAAGAAGCTCTTTGGCTTGGGATGATCCAAAGTGAGGGTCGGCTTCTTGATGATGCCAAACCAGTGCGCTTTCTTTATGTTCAATGAAAGAACCATCAGTTGCTTCTGTGTAAAGCCCCATAACAGGTTCTGCAATCTTCTTCCAATCAAAGTCCATTGTTAACCCACATGTCTCCCAAGGAGAATCCCTACTCCACCTGTCAAAAGGAACAACAAAGATTGATGCACAGAAACATTGACACACTCGCAATTACTAATAGTTTGACATCTAATATCAGGGTACCTGGTGAAGTAACCATGCTCGGCTGATAGACCTAGCTTCTCACACGGAGAAAACCATTTGCTTAGGCACTTCTTATCTCTTCCGCTCACAATGAAGACTATATTTTTGGGATCACTACATAGACAATTCAAGATGGAAATAACCTCGTTGCCGGGAGTTTTGTCTATTGATGACTGTGGCAACATAGTACCATCGTAGTCCAGAAGGATCAAACGGCTGTGTGTGTTCCTATAAGCAGATACAATGTTATCCACTGAGAGCTTCCTGAATGTAGGATCCAAAGCCACGATTCTGAACCCCAATCCTAGGCCAACACCCCAACACCTCTTGAGGTAATGCTCTCTGCATGCTCTCTCCAAGTCCTGATCAAAACTCCGAGCCCAGTAAGCTACATCATGGGAGCTAATATACTTGTAATGTTTCTCATGACGCAAATGCTTCTCTGCCTCTGGCATTGTAATCGCAGAATTCATGGCCTCAGATACCTCATCGATGTTCCACGGGTTCACTCGGATCGCACCGCTCAAAGAGGGTGAGCATCCGATGAATTCAGACACGATGATGACACTTTGTTTAGGCCGTTTAGAACTATCTTCATTTCCAAGTGCCTTGTCCAGCTCAGGGCTGCCTTGTCTGCAAACAGTGTACATATAAGGTGTCAAGTTCAGCCCATCTCTCACGGCATTCACAACGCAGCATTCAGAAATGGCGCAATATGCAGCCTTTTCAAGCGTTGAAACTGGACCATTGACGAAGATAATTGGTTGGTACCCTGGTCTGCCGTATTTCTCATTGATGTCCTTCGCAATTGCATTAGTCTCGTCTTGCACATCCTGAATGTCTTTACCTTCGCTTCTAGCCGGGTTCAGAATCTGAACTAAAACAACTCGACCCCTTAGCTCCTCGTGCATATCCAAGAGTTGTCCCATTGCTGAGAACTTCAAGTTGATACCTTTGAACAAATCCATGTCATCCACACCCAAAATCACAAATTTCCCCTCAAATCGTTTCTGCAATTCCTTAATCTTGTCGGCCGTCTCCGACAACGAAATGGCCGATTCTAGCTGACCCATATGGATTCCGGCCGGCAGGATCTTAATCAACACGGTTCGGCCGTAATAATCTAGTCCTATATAACCCCTCTTAGACTCATAATCGAGACCCAACATCCTGCTACAACAGGACAAAAAATGTCTCGCGTAATCAAATGTGTGGAATCCGATCAAATCACAATTCAATAAGGCCCGAAGGATGTCATCACGAACGGGTATGGTTCTATAGATTTCAGAAGACGGAAATGTGTTATGCATAAAGAATCCCAGCTTTACCCGGTGGAACCGTTTCCTCAGTAGTGTAGGCAAGATCATGAGATGATAATCATGGACCCAAACGAAATCCTCGTCTGGGTTGATCACCTCCGTTACCTTATTGGCGAAAATTTTGTTGGCCAAAACATAAGCTTGCCACTGGGAACGATCGAAACGCGCACCTTGGCTCGTCGACATGGGCAACATGTAATGAAACAGAGGCCAAAGATAATGCTTGCAAAAGCCATGGTAGAACTTGTTATGAATTTCAGAGGGTAAGAAGGTTGGTACGCACCGAAACTTTTCGAGCAAAACTTGAGCCACTTCGTCTTGCTCCGACGCGTCGATCTCGGACTTCAACGAGCCCACGTACAAAACATCGACGTCGGAGGGCAGCCCGTCTTTGAGCTGCAGCACCAAACTATCACTATCGAATTCGAAACTCCATTTCTTGGTACTCACATCCCGGGAAGCCCGTATCGGCAACTGGTTGGCGACTATGATCCTGCGCTCTTGCGGGACAGAAGAAACGACGTCGTCGGATCCGGACCCGGAATCGGCATGGTCGTGTACGGCGGTTTCAAACTCTGATATAACCCCCGGCACCGTCGTGACTCTCGGGATCTGACTCAGTGCTCGGTAATCATCGACGGAAACCAAACTTAACAGGTCTAAGCAAGATCTCGAAAGCATTATCCTGAACAACGAAAATCGGATTGGCCGGAGAGAAAAAATGAGAGCTTTGTGGAGAGAAAAAAGCCAGGGTAGGAGGAGTTGGTTTTCAGGTGAGGTAATTATACGTGGGCGTTAAAGTTTCAAATGAAGATGAAAAAATCTTCGAGATATGGAAATCCTTGAGACTGATACACCTTCCATAACAGCAAGCCATGTCCATAAGGAAACTTAATGCTGTCTAGTGCGGATAAGAACGAAGAGAGATCGACCCGAGTCCATTTATATACGGGTAGATTGACGGTCCAGATTGTTTGAAATTGCGATCATCCTCGTGATCCTTATTTTTTGGACAATTCGTGACATAACTGTAATCGATTATTTTCTTCGCAGGAGTGCTTGTGCTTCCATACTTAATTAATTTGTATAAATTTTTTTATTTCAACGTTCTTTTTGTCTGAAATAAAATTATTACGAGGCCGGTGAATGTTAGTGGATAAGAACGTGAATATTGGATATAAAATAAAAGAAGCGCGTTATATTTGCGGCGGTTTATTAAAAACGATAAGCGAATTTATATGCATTTATTTTGACCAAAAAGCCCTATATGCATTTATTACACGCACATATATATAAAATAAATTGATTGACTCTAGGATCGGATTCTTGCATTGCGTATATGGTATCCACTTTCTTGTAAAAATAATTAAGCATGGATAGAACGAAGAATGAAATGAATAGGAAGTCGAATGAAATGAAAAAAATAATTTTATATGAAACGGAGTGATTTTTTTGGTCAATATGAGATAGGGCGATTAAAACCAATATAATATATAAAACTTAGATATAGATATTCTCCCATCTCTATTTTTTTATATCAATTGATTTTTAGAAATTATAATAGTTTCAATTAATATGGATGGATTTAAATCATATTGTTATTGATATAAAGCTCCCTTAACGATAATTTTTTCTACATTTAAGACTTCAATTTCAGATTTTGCATATGAAGAACTTTTACAATTGTGGTTAAAAATTACAAAGCCATAAAACATGAGATCATTGATGGCTATCTAGTATGATTATCGAGAATTTTTAAGCATTTAAAGTTTTGAGCAAATCATTAGATTTATGACTTTATAGTCGCGTACAAACTTTCCAAAACTGATTGGTATTATGTGGAAAAAAAAAGTTGGCCAATCATATTTAACATTTTATTATACTAAAATCCAATTTAATGACTTAGATGCAGCATTCAAATTATTCCACATAGTATCTTTAAAACGTTTTATCATAAAAATATTACAGAATTAGAGGAATTTCAAATAATCGTCAACTCAGTGATCTGTCTTCATCAGCTTTAGGGCACATCATGTTGATTCAAAAATTTTAAAAATATAATATAATTCAACTACAGAGTTTCAAACTGATAAAATATAAAGCAAAAAGGAAGAGCTATTTATGATGTCATAGAAAACATGTTGATAAATGAGACTGCGAAAATTCATAATTAATAGGCTTATCAATATAACATGAACAACATTAACCACATGACTCATTTTTCAGATTTCGTATAATATACGGAACCTATCTATCTTGCAATATTAAAGTTGGATAAGGCTATTGTCATTTTACTCTTTATTCATTATTGATGTAATTGTTAATTTTTATTTTAATTAATTTAACTTTTATATGATTTTAAACAAATTATAGATATCCCTGCAAATGCAAGGAATGGACATTAGTTTGAAAGGACAAGTGGATATAAATAAAAAAAAAGTTGGATAATGTGATAAATTTAAAATGGATGGGATAAGTCGCATATAGATGGGTTGTGAGTTTTGGTGATGTGACTCACTTTCTGGTGAAGGTTGATGAAAGCTTTTTTTCATTTTCCTCTTGTCGTGTCGAGCTGTGATTTGCCAATGCCATGCATTTCAAAATTGGCCATGTGGACCTCTGCCCACCCAAACTCAGTTTTCATCTCTTACGTTTATGAAAAGTAAACGCATATCATATTTGTCAAAAAAATTCACATATAAAAAATAAGTGAAAATTCTAAGCTAAGATCCAAATCTTGTAATCTTAATAATATATACTCCAACAAAATTATATTTTTTATTATTTTTAAATATAGAAACATACAGAGGTGTAAGTAATTTAATTTAAATAAAATGAAAGGCCTAGGGCCCATCCCATCATGATTTGACTTTTGACTCACAGGTATATACTGAATATAAAAATATGACATCAATTTAGCATGTGAGAATGGTTTTTTTTTAAATATATAAATGATATTATAATTGAAAAAATTATGTTGGGAGAAAAAAATCTATTATGCTCAAATTTAATTTGGCAGTAATTATACCAAAATAAAAGACAGATTTAATAAAAGTAATAAAAATGTATTCCAATTGATATAGAGAATAAGTGGGTCAAATTTTGAGTATTATTGAGTTTAGATAAAGCTAATTATTTCCACGTGATTTTTTTTGTGAACACAATATTTTGGAACTTATTTTATTTTAATTAAAAAATTTATTAGAATCTAAATTAATTTAGAATGAGTCAAATAAAATCTTTTTAAGAAATAAATTTTATTACTAAGTAGTATTTAATACATCCGCACTTCTAGAAATATTCTAAGCATTTTTCATATTTGAGTTTTAAATTCGAGACTTACTTTTAAGTGGATCGAATTCTTTGTCACGCAACAAGCGGCTATTAATCCAATTGTAAACTGTTCATTTTTGACTTGTAAGATTGTGCACTCTTCATCCCAACCATCCATCACATTTATGATGTATAAATGTACATAAAAAATAAACTACTACTGCTTATTGACTTTGTCTCTCACTAAATCTAAATAAATTATTATTATTAAATATTGTAAGAATATCATATCATATTTTATATTTTATTATAAAAATATATTAAATCAGGCCAACAAATATTAAGTAGCAAAAATAGATTAAATAAAATAAATTATTATTTTTAATGCATATATATATTTTTTATCTTTTAGTTAAAATAATTTTCATTTTGAAAGGAGAAGGTGGCAGAAGAAGGATGGTGATGAGGTAAGCGAACGTGTGAGTCAGTCAACCTCGATGCCTTTTCCATAAATATATCGCCAACTGTGAGTATATCGTTATCCAGTTCCATTCAAGCGCGAGGGAAGGGTACGGGTGGGGTCCACCTACACAGACATGTGGCAACCAGGCCCACTTTATCTGCATAGTAATTTTACTACTTTGTCCTCAACGCGGTCATCGGTGGCATCTTGTCTAGCTGTCTTTGACAGGGACCCACCTCATACGGTGATTATATCGTTTTTGTGCCTCCTTCTTTTCTCTCAAGTTTCAATAATGCTCTTCATTATTTACTATATCATATCCCTTCAATAAAGTAGTACTGATATTACCATTTTTTAAATTCATAAAATAAGGTAAGCGTCGGGCAAGTTTTAACCGAAGTAGTTAAATTAACATTGTGATGAGAATAAACTTGGATTATTATCATATAAAATAGTATAAAATAAATTTCTCTAATTTTGAACTCAATGACCTAAATAATTAATATCTGCTGAGTGCTGACCTATTCAGCCATTGAAGGATCATAACTGCAGTGTAAAAAAACACGCAAATGAACAGACTAAAAATTAGATAAAAAAATTCAGATTAATCCTCATGCTTTTTTATATTTTTGCAGTAAAAAAAACCTTAAGATAATGAAAGATGTAGTTTGACACGAGTTGAATGGTAGAAGGTTCAACATTCCTTAAGTTGGAATTTATCTTTTATGAATGGAAAAAACAATTAGGAATTCCTTAAATTGGGACTCATCTTAACTTGAATCCAAATATTTTGGTAATACTGAATTTATCAAATAGTTTGTCAACACAAAAATGAAGAGAGTTTAACTTGCATGCATATGATCTATTATACTTCCTACCCATCTGTGTGAAATAGTCAACATTAATTTTGCGAAGAGAAAGTTAGGGAAATTTTCAGCTAAAGATCTTCTGGAGGTAAAGCTGACAATGAAGGGCATTCTTACAACTTGATGATCCCAAAATCATATATAATCAAGATAATCTTCTAAATTAAAATAATAACCAAGTCCTTTTAAAAGCAATATTTTAGAATCAAAGGTACATGATCCTGAACTAAATTTTTTCCCAATAAAGTTACAGCTAGTGCACCATATAAACTCATTGGCTTCCAGCATGTTAACGTTCAACTAATCCGCCAACTTTGTTCAATTTGGACAAATATATAAAATTAACTCCACAAAAGTTGAGTCCTTTGCGTCGTATGTGTGCGTCTGCATCCCATATTAAGCAGAAAAGTTAAGTACTGTTACTATATATTAAATTATCTGTGCAGATATATATATGGTTTGTTAAAGTCTAGAATAATGTGAAGAGTGGAATATTCGTAAGTATAATACATTGAACCATTCTAGTTAGCTTTAATTCTGTGTGTCTATCTCATGGTTTTATGCTAAAGAATATTATTAATTAGTTGGTTTATGGACATGCATCAGCTAGTAGTCCACTTAATGTTGTTGTCTTTCTTAGTCGACTTTTCTTTATTACTTAATTAGAAAACGGCATGCTCTTCCTCTTCGAATTTGGTAGATAAAGCAGTTGACAAAGACTTCAATAAATGTTAATTGTTTAAGTCATCTACTAATTCTACATTAGCTAGCTAGGGCCTTATCTTCACGAACCAATTTTATTTTTAAAAACATTGAAGTTTCGCCATTTACGAAATGAAGTTGATCACCTTTTTCTTTTTTTCTTTTGTGTGGTGAACATGAAGTTGATAACTTTTTTTTTTTTTTATAAAAGATAAAAAAACTGACAAAATACCAAGAACAGAGCACTAAGATACTAAAACACCCATTAATCGCCTGTCTCTCTCCAACGCATGATGAATGACAGGTGGTGGATCTACATAACGAAAAAGTCCAGGAACATTCTTCAGTGCATCTTTAGCGAGACAATCAGCGACCATATTTGCATCTCTAGAACAAACAATGATATTTGCAGACCAGTGTCTTTGCAGCATCTGTTGGATCTCATTAACTAATCCATGTACCTCCCTATTAAGTTGCATGTCGTCCCGAATCCATTGAACCACCTGCTCACAATCACTTTCCACATCAATATACCTAGCACCCGAATCCCATGCAAGTTTCAACCCCCATAAGATTGTCCAGAGTTCTGCAAAAACACAGCTTCCCTAACCTAAATTAACATTAAATCCTGAGACAAATTGACCCACATGATTCCTCATTACGCCACCGCAAGCGGCTAACCCAGAAATAGAACTAGCTGCACCGTCCACATTAATCTTCAATCTCTCCTCATCTGGAGCTTACCAACAACCATGAGCAATACTTAAACCTTGGAGGCTTTTAATCCCCACTCCCGCCCAAGATAGACATGCGAAGGATTTGGCTTGCACCCCTTGTGGGCTATCTGTTTTGCCGTCAAACACATATCGATTCCAAGACCATATGTTTCGACAAACTATGGCGAAACAACAACTCCATTTTGCCCCTTCCACCTCTACATTCTGATTCAAATTCCACCTCACCCACTCCACCACACTTTCAAAGGAAAAGAAGCACCCACTTAGTCTTCGTGGCATCAAACCACGTCATATTTCTACAGCGTGGGCACAAACACAAATCGCATGCATGGTATCCTCTGGGCAGTCCTTACATATACTACAACCATTACCAACAACAAGTCCCCTATCATGTTGAGCCACATTAGTTAAAAGTCTACCCCGAACTGTGAGCCAGAGAAACGTCTTACAACATTGAGGCACATTCAACTTCCATATTGTCCTCCATACCCCCGTCTAGCTGTTCAACCTGAATCTGTTCATTATATGAATAATATTTTTATTATTATTTTTTTAAAAGAAACATCCATAAATTAATAAAAATTGATTTTCCTAATTAAGTAAATCTTTTTCTTGAATTTTATGAATATATAGAAAAAATATTAAACAACTTTATCTCTTTAATAAGTTTAATTAACTCAAACTGTCCACACCTAATGCAATTTTTTTAAGACGATCGAAAGAACTTGATATATAAAAAAATGAAATATTGAATCAGGTGCTTCAACTGAAACGTTATCTTCCACTGCATTTTATTTATAGATTATAATTTATACCTAAATGAATATAAAATTAAAGAATATACTAGTATTACGATTTGTACCATCTTTGTTGCGGAAAAAATTATAGAAAAACGGAACAAATACTATAATAGAAAAGAAGATAAGGTTGTGCAAGAAAAGCACCAGTGAAGCGTTGATCTGTCTTTTTGGTTAATTTTGTGCGTATTAATAAATTGTTATGGTATTGTACCATTTCGTTTTGAGAAAATTTCATATAAATATGAAAAAAAATATTTTTAAAAAACAATCCAAACTCATCCTAATTTCATAAAACTATTTGGAATTAAAATTGAAAGGTAAAAAATGAAAATATCTTTCTTATACAAGTGACCTATTTACAAGTAATACAAACTCATTTATAAATGGTAATAATATATTTGCAAGTGATATAGGCTTATTTGTAAATTATATTAGTATGACTTACAAATGAGTCTATATCATTTATAAATAAAAGTCTGTCACTTACAAATATACTATTTATTATTTGTAAATAAGTTTGTATCATTTATAAATTAGTCATTTATATAGAAAAAAATATTTTTATTTTTTAATTTCAATTTTAATTCTAATTACAAACTTTGGTAGTTTTGTAGAATTAGAATAAATTGAGGTTATTTTTTGAAAATATCTTATTCTCTTAGTATTTATTTAGAATTTTCCCATTCTTTTTCTCTTTAAAGCCATAAATATGTTTTGCATTTTAATCCTCTGTAGATTATACTACAAATCTCAATTTTAGATTTAAAATTAAAGTTTAAAAATCAGTTTCTCTCATTTATAAAGAAAGAAATATTCACATATATAAATTTATAGAGAGTTAATCTGCTTTACATAGATGTCAAACCAAACTTACATAGGTAATAACATTAATTAGCCCCTCTTAGAAAATAAAGAGAGCTTTATTATAAAAAGCTATATATAATTTTACAGTTTATTCTAGCCAAAATTTGATCCATTGGAAACCCTAGCTAAGAATGCCCCTAGGATTTGGATTTTAGCTTCGTCGATTTGTTTATTATTTTAGAGTAAATTAGTCTTTTAGTCTCTAAAACAATCAATTTTATCTCGTTTTGATCCTCAATAAGTAAAACTTCTTAAGATACTCTCACAATAGAAATGATCCCTTTTATGTTAAGTGCAGTCAAAATCACTTAACAGAGTAGTTGCTTTTTTTTTTTTTGGGATAGATTAACAGACTAGTTAATATATATATATATATAACAAAAACGAAACCCACATATTTGTTCATCGTTTTTTCAAAAGACATTATTTTGCTTTATTTTCAACCTCTCCAATAGATTAAACGAGTTTTGAAAAATCAAGCAAAAACAACATATATTATCTGAAGGAGAATATTGACACTATGGAAAATTCCAAATCATTGTGTGGGTTTTTATTTATGCCATGCTGCCCAATCTTTAAGTGGCCTGGCCACGCGCAAGTTTATCTAACATGAGAGCCATTTTGATTGAGTAGAAATGATTAAATTTATTTTTTAAAATAAAGATCAGAGAAAATTAATCTTTAGAGAGTGAATCATGATTTTTCAAACAAAAGAATTTTTTAAAAAAAAATGCAAAAAGATGTAATGCGTCACCCTTAAAAAAGAGAGGAAGACAGGGTGCATTTTTGAACTTAAACAGTTAAACGCAAGGGAACTATATTCGAGAGATTGATCCAACCAAGAAGTGCTATCCCTCTTTCCGCTTTTCTTTTCTTTTCTTTTCTTTGTGCTAATCACTAATAATATATATAAGATCCCTCTTAAACTTTACTTTTTGACGAATTATATTGCTTATCCCAAATGAAAAAGAGCATTTTGCTTTGGAACGCCCTATGATGTCTGAATCAAAAAACCAAGAAAATCATGAGGTGTTCCCATACACAGTGGCCGTTATTTCTGATTGGCCGGCATTTTCTGAACAAACCATATATATATATATATAAACTATGATAATAATGTTGGTTAGCTGGCTGGCGTTATCTATAATACATTCTTCTTATCCTTAATATATATATAGTACCAGAAAAAAAGGTATAGGTTCAAAGAGATGCATGCTTCATTTCATGTCGGGTCTGCCAGAAGCATTTATGGAACATCGCATTGCACAATATGGAGACAATCAATAGACCAAAGCATCTGTTAATACACATACTTTGTCTATTTGTCATTGATTAGCACAAATCACCTTTCTCTTTTTCAAAATCTGTTGATGGTCATATATAATCCAATTAATGCTGGTGGTGGAGCCCTCTTAATTTGAGTTCCCAGAATTCTGAATTTTCCAACGAGATTTATGATTTTAATTATAATGGAAACTAACTTACGTTCTGGATCAAAATAGTTGGGTTGTGTATGTGGAATGGTATGCTTTTGAATCAGTCTTGTGCATTAATTAATGAATAGTTAGGAAAGTGTTCTTGGAATTTTATTCAAGTTTACGAATTGATTATGAATTACTTCAAATGATTTAGATAAATTATTTACATGAAAATATTCTCCATTGAATTTACACTTATTAATTATCGTGAGATATTACTAAACTAATTAAATTTACTCCGGAACTATGAAGAAACATCATGATTTTTAAAAGAAGGGAAATTTTGTTGAAAGAATAAAATATACTAGTAGAATTATATTTAGAGTAAAATAAATTTTCATCTACCCTTCACTTTGTCTTAATTACAAAAGCCTCATATCTATTTTAAAAACCTATATTTTAGTTTAATCTATTAACTCCATAAGGAATGCAATCAATAAAAGATTGTAAAAATAATATTTAAGAATTAAATACTATATTAAAGTAAAACATATTTAAATCTCTAACAATAAATCTCTTAAAATAAACCATGTTTAATAAATAAAAATTGGTAAATTTACCAGTGTATCCCTCATTATATTAATTATTCTCTTATTTACTAATTTATATATCTTTATTCATATGAACATGCATCCAAGCACACATAGATAAATGCACAAGCATGCACTTATACTCCCATGTGTTCGCACATAGGTGCCCACACATGTTTATGCACGCACCCATATGTGTGTTTAGAAGATTACTATATAAATAAGTAAATAAATATTTGCAAAACAATTTAAATTACTCTATCCAATACTATTTATAAGATCTTTTTAATAGGCTGATAAAAGTCTTTTTATGTAAATATTTAAAATAGAAGGTGTGCCTCTGTAATTAAAATAAAGTAGAGAGGAAATCACCATATTTTTTCCTCCTGTATTTATGAAATTTTTAAAATAGAAGGTGTGCCTCTGTAATTAAAATAAAGTAGAGAGGAAATCACCATATTTTTTCCTCCTGTATTTATGAAAATATATACTCAAGTCTATTAGTGGTCTAAAAGATTACGTTGAATAACGAAGAATCAAATTCAAAAGAATATATATATATATTTTTATAATGAATTGGATTTTAACACGGTGATGATGATAGTTGGAGAGAATTTTTGTTGTTGAAGATTAAGATTCCTGAAGCCTGCACGGAACGGATGAACAATAACGCACCACGGTGGTCAAGGTTGTGGGCTGACACGAATCATCCACATGGTGGCCAATTCAAAATAACAAAACGAGTTCAAAAGTGAGGCGAGCCCACCAAGATTTGATAAGAGATTGGAAAGAGAAGAGAAAAGAAAAGAAGAGAGGATGATTGATTAGGACACATAGCATTCCAGAATATATGAATATTTTTCTTTTTGGTAAGGGTTAGATAGGATTTGAAAACTTGAAACAACACAAAAATCGGTTGGAAGCCAGATTAGCCACGTTCAACAGGGTTTGGTTCAAAGGGGGAGTTAAGGTTTTTTTTTTTTTGAGAGAAATGTAGGGGCATATAGGGAAGAAAAAAAGAAAGGTTGCGTGAGGAAGGAGAGGATTTTTAACGCAACAAACTTTGGTAATGTTGTGATTGGTTGGCTACGTTTCGTGCCTATCTCAACCTTAATTTATTATCTTTTGTTGGGTTTGATCCAACAATGCCTCTTTCCGAGGAAGCTGCTTCCTTTGTTGACCTACGAATTCCACATTCATTGCTCTTTCCCTCCTTCCATTTTGTCTTTTTGTTTTTCAATTCAACGACTATTCCTATATATCCACCCCTCAACTTTCTTCAGCTTTGCATCCATCCACCCGTCCTTTACAATTGAAATACCCCTCCTACTTACTCTACATGTTTCTTTAATTTTCTTCATTTATATATTGACGTTATTCAAGTTATATTCCTTTTGAGATGCCTTCATGGCATATCTATATCTACTGTATCCTGCCACAAAGGTCTACTTTTTTTCTTGATAAATCAGTGTTCTGGTGAATTGGATCATGAAAGAAGGAATGTACCAAATTATAGTAAGTCTTTAAAGAGCATTTCTATAGATATTTATGAATTACTTATTAATAAATTTCTCGTTTTAATAGTAGAATTTAAACATATACTCCCTCTATCTGTCCCTAATTATTAAAAAATTTTGTAATTTTTTATTTATCTCAAAATATAAAAAATATGAATAAAATTTGTAAAGTAATTAATATTATTTTTTTTTATATCATTGAGTAATTAAAGTTATATTAATAATTATCAGTAATTAATCAGCCTCACTCCAAAATTTTAAAATGGACAATAATAAAAAAATAAAAATTATAGCACAATTAATGAAATTAGCTATCAGCAAAACTATTTTTTTCTTACTACTGATGTGATAATTATTTGTTTTTTATAATCACCAACGGAGGGTATGCCCACACTCATTTTGGCAAAAATTACACGAGTGATATGTAAGTTTGATAAATTGCATTCTCTCCCTTACATATTTTGAACCCACTTAAGTTTTTTTTTTATTTAGATCAAAATCTATATGAGTACCAAAACTTTTTATATTTATGATAATTAACTTAAATCCAATAATTTTGATCCAAAATTTCAGACACATATAAACCCAAACACTAAAAATCTATAATTATTTACTTTTATTTTTAAAATCAAATATTTTTAGTAATAAATTATAATATTATTTTTTAATTATTAATTTTTAAATTAATTCATCCAGGGGTCCAGGGTGTTGGCCCTGCACTGGGAGGGAGTACTATGAAACTAGTTATTATTACTAATTAGACAAAGAGTTAGTTCAACATGATAAATTTTTTTCATGCGATTAAAGGAATGAATCCGGAAGATGCAGTGGTCAACAATTTTCACGTCAGCATGGGCTAGGAAATAATTTTGAGGAAATATGCCATTGTAATGGTAGCTTTTTTTCCACGTCACAATGTAAGGGGAGCATTGAAATATGGGCAATAGAACTATCAAATCAAGCCGGGTCGAAGGGCTCGATTCAGTAAACAGACTTGAACTTTTAAGCTTGAGCATGTGGGATTGGGTCTATGGGCCGGTCTGTTAGTTTTTTTTTTAATGTTTTTTATAAATTTTTTTAATATAATTATTTTAATTAATTCAACTAATTATTATCATAATTCATAAAAATTAACACAATATTTAAATTTTATAATTTATATATCACTAACTAATAAAATAATATGTATTTTTAAATATTTTAAATAATAAAAAAAAGAAGAAAAAAGAAACAGGCTTTTTGGGCCAATCCGCTATGGGCCGAGCCTAAACGGACCAGGCTCAAAAAGTTTGTATTATGTATTTGTTCTCAAAGTTGAGACCCGAGCCTACTTATTTTTTCAAACTTTTCAGGCCAACCTATTGGGTTTGACCCATTTTAATGGCTCTAATGGACAATGATACATGCTTCCAGTTTTTTGTATGCGTGTGAAAGAGAGGAGGAGGGAGATTTTTTCCCCATCCCAAGTTTTCATTCATCAATATGTCAAATCCTAAGATTTAGATTTTCTTCATTTAGCAACCAAAATACCAAATGTATTGTAGTCAAAGAAAAAAGAAAAATTAGACAGTATATACAAAGGACAAGTGAACTTTAATTTATTTTTGTAATATAAATCTCAAAACTGCAAGGTGCATTACTACAAAAAATCTCAATACAATACATTGTTCGCCCAAAATCTAAATTTTTTGCATCCGCCGGTGAGTATATATTGTATATATAAAAGAGACAAAAAAAAAAAAGAGTAAAACTATACACAAAATAAGCGATGGATTCACATAAATGAATGAACGGGTGTGCATTTTGGATCATTGAATTTGAAACATCCAATTAATAGTGATTGGGATAATTGGGATGAACTTGTACCACTGAATCCAAATCACACACACTTTTGTTCTTTAGTGGATGAGGTCCGTCTTAAATACATGCAGGATGCTTGTGGAAGAAGGAAGGAAAGGGAAATGGTACCAGCAACGAAGATGTTGTTTGGACGCAGAATTAGGGAATAGAAGCAGCCATACGTGGGAGCTTCTTGTAACTAAATTTGTGGGATTGAAAGGTGATTGATGGAATCGCAAACCTGAAGAGCTAAAAACAGTTGAAACATTACATGCACTTCTCAACTGCCTTGTTTGGCCAAATTAGATTCTGTAAAGAAGATGCGTAAACAGGCCTTCCATTTTTGTTCATCCTCCTTTATAATTATACCTTCTCTCAACTTTCTGTATTTAGTGCACCCTATTATTCTTTCCATTTCTATGAATATTCAATTTTTGAACTCTACCTATACTTACTGCCAGTTGTTCTCCCTCTCCCTCTCTCTCTCTGCTATCCTCCACACCTTTTTCTATACGGCAAGTCATGCTCTGATCTTACACCCAAAAATACAAATAAAACCTTTTTTTTTTCCAGAGTCAATTTGTTGTTGTCAAGTTTTCAAACAAATGTTTTTTGTCAATTCTCTAATAATTATTCTGAACTGAAAAATTAAATTAACCTGTACAAGTTCATGTTATCACGACCATGAATAATTTAGACTTCGGTACTATAAACTCTATACCATTTTTAATATTATTAAATTTTGTTCCTTTTTTACTACATATAATTAAGGACTTTTTTTACGGGTGATTTTGTAAAATAGAATCTAATTTGAACATTTGGATATTCGACAAAGTATGAGAATAGATCCTTTTCTATTGAAAATTATACCGTCTTCTCATGCTTAAAATTTAATTTACTGGCTTGATTTCATGGTCAGAAAAGGAACATGATCTTACTTCTATATCTCTGTCATGTTTATAAAAATAGCGTCATTATATCAAGCTCCTCTTCCAATTATTTGATCAAATCAATAGACCAACGCAGAGTTCCTACTAAAAGATTCAAATTTCCTAAGTATACCTAGGAGCGTGTCTACATATTATTGGCTCTTATGCTCTAAAATACTAACACTAAAATACTGATTTGTTATCCTTAAAAAGAATAACACGTTAATTAGAAAAACACGCATTGGATAATGTTAAAAGGGTGTTTTTTTTTTCTTGATTTCTTTCCCATTAGTATTTTTCTTGCTGTCTACTTTCCTACTTTCTTTTGCGATAAAAAATGGGACACAACCCTCACCGAGTTTCACTCTTCTCAACAAGGACAAAGGGAATTGAATCAATCACTTTATCAATATAAATGACAAAATCTGGCATAAGTTCTGTTACTTATGAGTCATGTACATGACTCATTTCTCAAATTCTATGGATTACACGGAAAGCGTGTCTAATTTTAACCATATAAATATCATTTTAGTTTTAGATAGCTTGTGACTGAACCATTCGGCCACATGTTCTTGTTTATAAGGTACATAGTACTTTGTGCAAAAAGCTTCTTGAAGGCACATAGTTTCTTATTTGTTCACAAGTAACTTCTGGTTGCACGAGAAGTTCCGATTCCGATAACAATATCAGATGAACTGACGATTAGTGCCAGCAGACCCAGAAAATAATTCCACATAAATATCCATAACAAAACTGAATTAATTGCTAGAATCTTAGTTCTGAAGTAAAATCATGTCAGATAAGTAGTACTAACAGGTTACAGGAAAGCTTATTGATGCACATTGTATTGCTTTATATCATACATCTAAGGAAAATTAACCTTATTGGTATAACTTGCACCGATTGATTACAGAAAAATGTGAGAAAGAATCTGCCACCCTTGAATATGTACCCATAGCCATATAACTCTTGGAAGGGTCTACCGCACAAAAAAATGAATAATTGCACTCAAGTAGTCTGACAACTGAAAGAAATAAAATGTTTAAATAACATATCAGTAAATTTTTAAGCCAAATGGAACAAAGAAAAGTTGATCATTTATCAAGTGCTGCCTCACTTGAGTGTGTTTAATGCTTTTGAGTGCATAAGCACGTTGTATTCAAGCAAGAACCGTGTGTGTATGACTTAAGGATATGAACAAATGTCAAGAAAGTATATTTTCACCTGAGTTAGAATACTTTTTCCAGTTTGACCCTCAATAACTAAGCCAGCCGTGAGACCAATCATTGCCCATGCTCCATTGATTGCCTCAATTTGACGTCTCCTCTATAGTCACAACATTAAGTTGGTTCAATTGAATACATTAACAGGTCTCCACTAGACTACCTGTGCAATTACTGAAACAATTTTGGTTCCAAACGGTAACGGAAGGAAAGAGACAAACCAAACTTCTTTTACACTTCCAAAATAACACTAAAGCGTATTATAAAAGGGTATTCTAATTTACCACATATATGGAAACATACATAAAATATTGAGCATCTGGATCATGTGCGCACGTGTATAAAGAAATGAATATCCTTATATTATAAAGATATACCACACATTAAATATGTATATTTTGTACTTGATAAGCCCATAAATTTTATGCAATAATTATTGGAAAATATGAAACTCCCAATTCAATTGGATTCCCAGGGTTTCTTATGGGATATAGGAAAAAACCATGCCGGACCTCTTAAGCACCAGAGTTCATCAGATGCAATCTCACCCCACCCACTCTCCCCAAAAGAAAATAGAAAGAGAAAAAATAGGCCAAATTATGTGGTTCCAATAAAGGTAGACAATATCAAATCCAAACAAAAAATTCATTCACCTTGAGTTTCTCCCTTGCTTTAATTTTTTCCATTTGTTTGGCAGCCAATCGCTTAGCCTCTACAGGATCAACCATGATCACATCATTTTTTGAATCTTCTTTCCCTGAAGAAACCTGGAGCATCAACGAAAAATGAAAATTTCATTAAAGGAAAGATAAGATGCAATAAAGAGCAGAAGTAAATTATCTTTGGACAGCTATGAATTAGTATATAACAGGAGAGAAAGGGGACACACATTTGGTATAATAACATCAGCTAGAGATGGAATGCAACAAATACTAGCAAGCAAAGGTCATGAAACTCAGCATAGTCCAGAGAAAGATTTCATTATCGTATACTAAATGAAGTAAATCCTTATTGAATTGAACGAAATTATTTTAGCAAACAACTCAATTTCAAAACTGTGTTCAAAGGAAATACTTGAAGACACTACTTCCCAAGAGGATAGCATTTCTTATCTTCTAATAGAAAACCAAAAGGTGTTTAAGACTTTTTTCAATCAGCTACAACAGGTTTCTTGTCCATTTTCAGCGGACAGCAATCATATCAATCATAAAACAGATTATGACGAGCATTCATAATGCCTCAGACTGGGGTAAACTATACAAACCCTTGGATCATGACTGACTTGGATAGGCCACATCAGCCTCCCTTTGTCATTAGCTAATGTTCACAGTTATAATTCAAAAACTGTTTGAAAGTGTATAACTCCTGTCCCGATTACAGTACTAACTCTACCTTTGTCATTCCCTGCCTTCCTCTCACAGTTTTCTATTCTTTTGCTTCACTAATGGTGTAATGCATCTTTATCTTTTTGTGAGTACATGTTTAGTTCAGCATGACTGCACTTTCTGTCATTACATGTTTTAGTTCAGCATTTCTGCATAAACCATGAGTGAGACCATACCTAAAACTTATTAGTTTCCGACACTATTTATGAGCTCAAGAATGCATGATCCCTCCCTCTCCTAGGACCAGTTCTTTTCAATCAACAATAGACCTGAGGCATTTCTTATGAACCCTTCATGCCTGGGAAGAAGATTTTAAGTCATCAAGCCATACAAATGAGCATAGAATAACAAGCAATAAAGTGATTGAACTTATACAGCACAAGTAAAAGATGACACCAGGATCAAAGAAGTTGCTAGTATCATAAATAGAGTTATCTGTTAGAAGTCCTTCTAAATATAATTTCTCTGCCAGAAATCTCTACACATGCTTCTGCAAGAAATCACTTGATCACATTTTGCCAGTTTCTTGTTCATTCAAACCATATATATAAGCAATATAAAATTGGAAGTCTTGACTTGATGCATACATTAGGATTTGCCAAGATTCGAAATGCTTGACCCCTGGTTCTGATGGAAACTAAACTTGCATCTTGGTCTCTTCTTTGTCCCGACCTGAAATGAAAAGGGGATTTCTTTTTTCCTTTTTCTTTTAAGGGTGAGCAATAACTAACAAAAAGATCTTAACCAAACTTCAGCTCCATAAACAAAAGCTCATTACAAATTTCAATAGGAAGAAAACTCTATAACTAACTGATCCTATCAGAGACAGTCTCACAGATTACGTCAAGAACAGAGGAAATCTGATGAGTACCTGAGGCCTTTTTCTTGAGAAATTAGCAGAAAACACCAATAGCAAGCCATTAAAACTCCCAAGCTCTTGAAGGGGCTAATCCTCCACCAGATTCTCAATGTCTGTCTCCTCCCTCTCCTCCACCTTCTTCACTCTGTTTTTTTTAATAATTTTTTTAAAGCATAATTAACTCTTCTAGAAACACCCCCCTCCTCCCAAAAACACACACACAACAACAACCTTAAAGAAAAACACTTGGCTCTCCTCCACAACGTCCTTGCCGCTTATGCTGGTAATGCTCTCTTTTATTGTAAACTACCCAATATACTAATGTACTTGGGAGATTATCAAAATCTAGGGATCATCTGCCAAAATAGATTGATTGCTCTTATCTTCACTCAAATATTAAAATCAACCTTTATTTTGCATGGTATGCTATAATTCTCATATCAATCGTTAAGGAATTGGCAAATTATCACAACAAACTATAGCAACATTAGTCTTGTAGCAAAATATATTTTAGAATCCCAAGGAAAGCTGCTAGTTTAAGCTGAAATTATTGTCCACATTCTAGACACATATTTGGCAACTGAATGGAGAAGTAATCGCTAATCCTTTTAGTTTTTATGGAATGTTTCGATTTATTGTCACATACTGGTTACCTATTAAAATAAGATACGCAACGGTTCTGCTTTATCAGAAAAAAAAAATCACTGATTAATGCTAGTTCCATATTTTACAAAAAAACTTGTGCTTTAAAATCAGTCACCACATAAATTCGAAGAATTAGCGGAAGGAATTGAAGAACAGAAAATTCCTGATTTCGAGGATTCGAGAACCCAGTTCGGCCCCATTGCATCAAAATTTTAGCAGTTGAACTCGGTCGAAAAATGTTTCATTTCCGATGAAACAATTAGTCTTGGAAACAAGTACCGGGAAGAACTTCAAAGCAAGTAGAGGGCACCTGAGATGAGAGCTGAACTTACTTGAGGATAGTTGCAGAGCGACGATGACCAGGAAAGCTTGACGAAGGAGAAGATAGAAGGCTACCGTTAATTTGTGGGAGAATAGTCGACGCCATCTTCCAGATTCCAGAAGCCCCCTTTCCCACGCTGTTTATCTGTTTCCCTGATTGCTATGCGACCGCCAGCCCTTTATAGGAGGGGCAAAATTGTAAATGTAAGTTTCAGGAATTTTATGGATTTAGGTCAGATTAGACGAAGCGGCTTTAGTGAGAAAATAAAAGTCATTATGAATTCCATTTTTTTACTATTTATGTTAAATACTATATTTTATAAATTTTTAATTATATCTTTTTAATTTAAGATGATTATTTACTGTTCCAAGAATCTTTTATCTATGCATCCATTCATTCATCTATCTATCTCTCTTATATGGGTACATTTAGATTAGATTATGTATAAATCATTATAAGGATAAGTGATTATTTATAAGTGAAAATAAATTATTATGTCGAAAATGATTTGTGTTTGGATATTTTTATTCCATAAGTGATTTTAAGAAAAGAAATGTGTTTAGATATTAGGATTTAAGTGATTATTAGATGAATAATGAGAAAAAAAAGTGAAATAAGTGATTATGGGAAGATAAGTAATTATCATAAGTTGAAAAAAATAGTTTATAAAAATAATCACTTAAATGACTATAAATAATTATTTTGATTTGAATTGTATTTAGGAACTGGCAGTAATCACTTTTTTTCCCAATAAGGGCACTATATCTTTTTAATTTAAGATGACTATAGCAAACGGATATGGCGGGATATTTGCTGTCACCATTCAGATTTGAATAATTTATATTATATATTATAAAAGTTTGATTTTTGCATATCAATTTTTGTAAAAGCTGGAAATAATTCAAAAAATTTATGAACTATTTATTTCATGTAGGAGTGTTCCATTATTGTAGATTGGAGTGGAGCTAGGGACAAATTTTTTTTTTATATTTTTTTTTTGGTGTGTGTTGGTGGGGGTAGTTTTTAAAAAAATTAGCATTAATTTTAACATAAGAATTGAAAAAATAATGCCTATTGTATTATTATTATCTAATAATGTTTTTTAATATTGTTCGTATAAAAGTATAAAGGCTACTTCAATATATTTTTTTCTTTTAATTTGGAAGATTTTATACACCAAATATATACTAGAAAAAATTGTGTTTCTCTATTTTTTTTAGATAATGACAATATTTTTGTCTATCTCACGCAATGCGTGGAGAGAAAAATTTAGTTTGATTTTAAATACAAATATAAATTTTGGGATTCTTAACAAAATAACAAGTAAAATAATATTTTAAAACATATTCAATTGTTGTTAAATAAGAATGCATGAGCCTAAATAAGGTTAAGATTTATGCTTGATTTGATGTCTAATTCATTATAAAACTAGGCTTAGATTTATCATTTGTGACCAATTCAAGCGATCAAAGTGAATTAGAATATAAGTAAAGATGTAAAATTCAAATTTTTTAATATAATAAGAAAAACTAAAACTAGAATTGAATTGGCATGCCCGCATATCGGTCAATCTTAGAATGTATATTTAAACATATGTAAGTATTTGATGATGATGATGATGATAACAGACCTTACGTTGTGCACTTTCCAAATCCATCTTATAAAATTATCAGACCATTCACAACCAATTAACGACGATTTACGCCTTAAGCAGAACATAAGAATCACATAATGACAAAAGATCAGAGCATTTACATGAGGCTGCATGTGTGGGAACGGGAAAACAAATGTATTTGCATAGAAAAAATTGATAAAATACATCAAGAACTGACAACTTTGTTCCTTATGGTATTTGTGCTCCAATCATTGGTACGTTGGGCAACTTGGTGTATTCCAAGCTTCCCTGCAATTCAACCTCTTCTCCGTGGCTCTGCTTGCACATATGGTAAAACACTGTGAACGCCATCATTAGTGACATCTTAATCACACAACCAACAATTAACAAAATTAGTCCCATAAATAGCAATTCGTAAGCTCCTTTCTTTTCGCTCTCCATGTGCCACCAGATATACACAATCAAACCAGGTACTCCATACACAAGATTTAGCAGAAACCCTTGTGCCTTCGATCCCTTCAAGATCTGTGAAGCCTTCCCAAATGCCTCAACTCCACCTTTCTCCTCAAGCACAGAAATCACAATCGACATATTCCAAACAACTGCCAGGTACATACGGAAAACTAGCATCGGAATCAGTATCACATAAACGAAGGTTGGTGGGCGAAATGGAGACGCAAAGTTCATAGTGATCATGAAGGGAAGAATCAAAAAGAATGACAGAAATATATAACCAAGATCAAAGAGAGATATGTAGAACCAAGTGATTATTGGCCTTTTACACGATTTGACCACTCTTGACAGCAAATCTATGAAAGACAAGTTTCCTTCCCCGTAAGTTACTGCTGATGCTACAACGGTAATGGCTGATGAGAATAAGGAGGCCATGGAGAGGGCAAGAATGAAGAACCATTCGAGTCCTGCAAACATGCGTAAATCTGCTGTCATAGCGGAAACGAGGTTGGTATACTGAGAGCTACCTGGACTTGTCAAGAATAACTTAGTTTGTTCCATGACAAAATCTTTCATTAAAGCATTAATGGAGAAGTAATTGCATAACACGAGGAAGGAGTGGAGAAGAAGGATGAGTAAGGCGATGGAGGCCATAAGGCATCTGTTTTTCAGAAAAATGACGTGGGATTCTCTTAGAATTCTGACACAACTTGAAAGCGAATTGGATTCCATCGTGTAGGAGAGTGCTGATATCCGGGATTGGACGATCTGTTGCAGGAAATAGCACAAGAAATGGCTATCTATTTATATTAATTAGGCCAAGCGTTTTTCCTTTTGAATCAGTCTTATACGGCTGCGTTGACTTTGGAAGGAAATTGCTCGGAGACTGGTAAAAGAAAATAGTCAGCACGACTTTTCAAATTATGTGAAGCATCAACAAAATTGGGATTTCTGTAGAAATAGTGATTATATTGAAAGCTTGCTGCACTGTACAGAATGGCCAATGACAGCACCACCTATAAAATGATGAGAGTTTGAATTAGTCTTGAAAGAAAATTGATGATTACTCCTTCACAGTACTAGTGCATACTAGTCAAAACTCATTGTGGATAATAATCAAAGATCAAGTATACACTTGCCTTCCGGAGCTAACCAAACAATCAGTATGGTAAAACTCTGAACCTATTTAGTTCAAGGTGAAAATGGTTTAGTTTTAAGTGATCAAACTGTTAATGGATAGACACGTGGCAATTTGAAGCTAAATTGCGTTGCGTCCCATCTTATGTCCAATGGTTGAGGGAAAAAACATTAGAAATTCAAAACATGGAAAATATAAAATTGCGATCTTAGTTGGCGGGTGCTAATTTGAAGTTAAGCTATATAAATATTTTATCTTCTGACAGCTATGTACGAGTTTGTCACAGGAAAGAAAAGGGACACACGTTTGATATAATAACATCAACTAGAGATAGAATGCGACAAATATTATCAAACAAATGTCATAAAACTCAGTATATTCCAGAGAAATATTTCATTATTGTATATTAAATGCAATAAATTCTCATGAAACTATTTTAGCAGATAACTCAATTTCAAAACTACGTTCAAAGTAAATACTTGAAGACACTATTTCCCAAGAAGATAACATTCCTTATCTTCTAATAGAATGCCAAAAGGCACTAACAGAGTTTGATGTTGATTTTTTGGCATAAAGATGATAATGAGCACCATTTTTATGATACAGCATTTAGACACAAATAATATCAGCAAAGTTAATTTAACAGTCTCAGAGAGGAGTTTAAGACTCTTTTCAATGTGCGACAACAGGTTTCTTGTCCATTTTCAGTGGACATCAATCATATTAATCATAAAACAGATATAACAAGTATCTGTAATGCCTCATATTGAGGTTAACACCACGCAAACCCTTAGATCGTGACTGCCTTGGATATGCCACGTCAGTCTCCCTTTGTCATTAGCTTATGTTCACAGCTCTAATTCGAAAAATATATGAACATGTAAAGCTCCCATCCTGATTATAGTACTAATTCTACCTTCGTCATTCCTTGCCTTCCTCTCAGTTTTCAATTCTTTTGCTTCACTAATGCTGTAATGTATCTTTATCTTTTTGCCAATACATGTTTAGTTCAGCATTACTGCATTTTTTTCCAGTACATGTGTTAGTTCAGCATTACTTCACAAACCATGGGTGAGATCATACCCAACACTTATTAGTTTCCAACACTATTTATGAGTTCAAGAATGCAAAAAAGAGACTATGATCCCTTCCTCCCCTAAAGTCAGTTCTTTTCAATCAAAAATGGACCTGAGGCATCCCTTGCAGACCCTTCAAGCCCGGGAACAGGATTTTAAGTCATCAACCCATACAAATGAGGGTAGAAAAACAAGAAATAGGGTGATTGAAGCTATACAACAAAAGAAAAAGATGACACCAGGATCAAAGAAGTTGCTGATATCATAAATGGAGATAAGTCTTTCTAAATGTAATTTCTATGCCAGGAATCACTCACATTTCACCAGTTTCTTGTTCATTCGAAACATATATATAAGCACTACAAAATTTGAACTCTAGACACATATGCTCATTACAAATTTCAATGGAAAGAAAACTCTGTAACTAACTGATCCTATCAGAGACAGCGTCACAGATTGCGTCAAGAACAGAGGAAATCTGATGAGTACCTGAGGCCTTTTTCTTGAGGAATTAGCAGAAAACATCAATAGCAAGCTATCAAAACTCCCAAGCTCTTCAAGGTGTCAATCCACTACCTGTCAATGTCTGTCTCCTCCCTCTCCTCGACCTTCTTCACTCTTTTCAGCATAATCAACTCTCCTAGAACACCAAACCTCCCCCCCAAAAAAAAAACAGAACAAAAGTAAAAACTTGGCTATTCTAATATATTTGCAAGCCTATTCTCATATATCTCTAAACTTATTCTTATGATCTCAATTAATTTATCTGCATCTTAATTAGAGTGCCTTTGCTATGCTTGTACTATTTCCTGTAGTCCAATGACTTGCACGAGGTGGAATCCATTTCAGACGCATAAAAATTTATTTCTGCCCATTTCAAACGCATAAACATTTTCAATTCCTACTTTTCATATTTTTAAAATTTAGCTCACATTAATATATTTTTTTGGGTGAATACCAAGGTATCTTGCAGTCGACAGTCGAAGATTAATTCCTTCAAGACCTAAAAAGTCACTAAAGTAGGTTTTGTCTCTTCCAACAAAGTTTTATTCATACACACGGTTAGGGATCGATATCAAGACAGCATGCTTACTAACTATTCAAATACTTGGTCACATTAATATATTTCTAATATAAGGTCCATTGCCAAATTTGTTATACTTCTTGAAGTTTTTCCAATATTATTTATTAAAAAAATAATAATATATAAAGTTAACTTATCGTTAGAGTGGAATAAAAGATTTTGAAATTTAAATATTTTTTAAAAATTAAATTCATACTTTTTTCACTTAAAAATGAATACTTTTAATTTTTTATTTAATTAATTTGTTTGTATAAATTTGTGATTTTATGAATATTAATCTTATATAAATAAAGTGTGAATATGAATTTAAATCAAATTTATTAAAAATTACAACACTATTTACTAAAGGAAAAATCATTTTAGAATGAAAGAAAGAAATCCAAAACAACTCCAAAATTAAGCCAAACTAATTTCACATTAAAACGAATAGGTTTAAAGTTTTGTCAAACCAATTAATTTGGTTAAGTACTTAACTTCGAATTTTGTAAAATCTAACTAAACTAAATCTTCACACACCCTAAGATTATATGCATGAGTTTTGATTAGTATACATACGAGTACTATGAAGGAGCCATCATCTCAATTTTCATTCAAGAATCAAGACTACATCTAACTCATCATTTTCTTGATGTTGCGGTGCCCGTTTGGCTTATCATTTATTAAATTAAATTGTAATTTATAAATATTATTTTTTTCTTTTATCCAAATAGATTTACGGTAAACTTCAATAATTAAATTACTTTTACCTAAATTTTATTTTTTTAAACTGCGATTATTCTATCTTACATTTTGTAAAACCGAAAATCAAATAGGCACGTAATCATTCCCCCAATCTCTGTATGTCAAGCTTCTATTAATTTTTTATTTTTATTTCAAAATATTTTAAAATGACTAAAAAACTCTTAAAAATTTCAATTTTATATTGCTTGCAGTGAATATGTTTATACTACTCTTAAAATACTTGTTTAAAACTAAAATTTATTATTTTTATATGTTAATTTGTTAAATACGTCTTAAGGGGGATTCAAGATCAAATCAAACCATCTCATTACAAAAAATAAAGCAACATGATAGAACGGAATCGAGCTTAAAATGTGGCAAAAAAAAAAAAAAAGAAAGAAAGAAATCGAGATTGAGAAAAAAAAAATAACCCATTGGGTTTTATTTGGTTTTCAATTTGCTCTAATTGAATCAAATCAAACCCTTTCAATTCCTATATTTCATATTTTTAAAATTTTGCTCTCATCAATATATTTCTAATATAAGGTCTAATAACCTATAAAGTACTGATACTTCAAAAAAGTAAATGCATCTATATCTGATACACAATACGATACAATATTTGTACCACACTTGTGCCTACATATCCACTCATACCACTTTGTACCTATTTGTAATGTTTCAAATTTTTATATTAAAATAGGGCTATATAAAATTGTTATAAATATTTTATGGTTTATTTTAACATTTATACTATATTTTTTAGAATATTTAATACTCATTTTTATCTTAATAGGTAAATTTATTAATTATACATATAAATAATTATATAAATAATATTATATATGTATAAATATCTCTTACACCCGTATCCTAAAATTTTAAAAATTATCATATCTTTCGTATCATACCGTATTATATCCAATACACATACCCGTATCGGTGTTACATGGCTAATAACAAATTTGTTATATCTCTTCAAGTTTTTCCAATATTATTTAATAGAAAATTAATAGTATATTAGGTTAACTTATCTTTAGGTGGAACAAGAGATATTAAATTAAAAATTTTTTACTTGAAAATTAATACTTTTAAAATTTTTTATTTAATTAATTTGTTTTGTATGAATTTTTTATTTTATGAATATCAATCTTATATAAAGAAAGTGAATATGAATTCAAATCTAATTTATTAAAATTTTATAACACTTTATTCTTTTAAAAAAATCATTTTAACATGACCCAAACCAATTTAAAATGGCTTCAAAATTAAATCAAACTGATTTCATCTTAAGCAAAATAGGTTTAAAGTTTTGCCAAACCAATTAATTAATTTGATTTAGTTTAATTTTTACCTAAAACAAAATCAAACTAAATCTTCGAGTGTATGTGTATGCATGAGTTTTGATTAGCATACACTAGTACTGTGAAGGAGTAATTATCAATTTTCTTTCAACACTATATCAAACTCATCATTTTCTAAACGTTGCAATTGTTCCCCCCAATCTGTACGTCAAGCTTTTAATACAATCCATAATATTTCTGCAGAAATCCCAATTTCGCCGTCGCTTCACATAATTTCAAAGTCGTGCTAACTATTTTTCTTTCGCCAAGCTCCCATTAATTTCCTTGCAAAATCAAACGTAGTAGCTAGTGTAAGACTGATTCAAAAGAAAAAACGCTTCGCCTAATATAAATAGATAGCCATTGCTTGTGCTATTTCCAGCATCAGATAGTCCAATCCCAAATATCAGCACTGTTCTACAAGATGGAATTCAATCCGCTTTTAAGTTGTGTAACAATTCTAAGAGAATCCCATGTCATTTTGCTGAAAAACAAATTCCTTATGGCCTCCATTGCCTTACTCATCCTTCTTCTGCACTCCTTCCTTGTCCATTTTTAAGTTGTATAACACAGGACTCGAATTGTTCTTCATTCTTGCCGTCTCCATGGCTTCCTTATTCTCATCAGCCATTATCGTTTTAGCATCAGCAGTAACTTACGGAGAAGGAAACTTGCCTTTCATAGATTTGTGGTCAAGAGTATTCAAATCGTGTAAAAGGCCAATAATCACCTGGTTCTATATATCTCTCTTTGATCTTGGTTATTTATTGCTAGCATCCTGTTTGATTCTTCCCTTCACTCTGAAATATGATTCTCCATTTCGCTCAACAACCATTTTTTATTTGATATTGATTCCGGTGTTAGTTTTCCGTATGTACCAGCTGGTAGTTGATTGGAATATGGCTATTGTGATTTCTATGGTTGAAGAGAAAAGTGGAGTTGAGGCATTTGGGAAGGCTTCCCAGATTTTGAAGGGATCGAAGGCACAAGGGTTTCTGCTAAATCTTGTGTATGAAGTGCCTGCTTTGATAGTGTCTATCTGTTGGCACATCGAGAGTGAAAAGAAAGGAGTTTACAATTTGCGGTTTGTGGGACTAATTTTTTTAAATGTCATTTGTCTGATTAAGATGTCATTAATGATGGCGTTCGCTGTGTTTTGCCATATGTGCAAGCAAAGCCATGGAGAAGAGGTTGAATTGCAGGGAATAGCTTGGAATACACCAAGTTGTCCTATGAACCAATGATTGGAGCAGGATTACCATAAGGAAGAAATTAAGTTGTTATAATTTAATGTATTTGATCTTTTATTTTTTTTTCAATGCAAGTATAAACGTTTTCTTCTGTTTCGACACATGCAGTCTCATGTACGTAAATTAATGCTTTGAGTTTTTGTAATTTATAATACGACTCTTGAGTAAAAGTGATCCATATGTTCCCTTTAATACCATTTTTGAGTTAGGAAGAGACAACAGATTTGATGGCTTTTCAGAAATGGCTTTGTTTTTCTGTCATTATAATTCTTTCTCAGCATAGTGCAACGTGTTTTTTCTCAACTTGCAAAATTAGTCGTATGAATGTTAGAGGGAAAAAATTAAAGAAAGAAAGAGGGAGCCATAGATGTTGATAACTGATAAGAAACAAGTTTTTTTTTTGGCCGGACATAAGGAACAAGTTAGCTAAAGATCCAAGACATAAGCTTACAACAAGACAACCCACCAACGGCGGGATAGTTGGAGTACATTGTTCTCTAGTAAATCTTGAAAATCATGGATACCACAAAAAACTGTATCAAAGGATTAGGAATGCAACGAGGAAAAGTGTGAAGCCAAAATGAGGACATTTTTTTTGTTGTGATCTTAGAAAAATTTCTTAGGTTATTAATAAAAAGGACTAATTCCCCTCAAAGTATGAGGGATAAAGTGTAGAACCCTCTCAATTAGTTTTATTTTATACATAAAGAATTATCAACCATGCATTTATTTAAGAAATAATAAAAACTCCCAAGTCCTATGAGACATTAGAAATGAGGTTTGGAATAAAAGGCTTTGCTATTAATTAGATGTGGATGTACATATGAAGCATTTGTGAGATTTGGTGTGTATATGGCTGTGAACGTGGAAGAGAAGGTGGTTCAAACTATATCCTTATTTGCCAGTTGCCACCAATGCCAATCACATCGATGACTCTAGATTTTCTATTTTAAATAGAACATTTTGTTAACAATATTTGCTGATGAGTTGTAAAATAACAATGATCAGGGGGCATTTTCTGTTGCCAGCATCAGATGGCATTAGTTAATTGGAGAATAGCATGTATGTTTTTAGTATGCAAATTTTGATTAAAAAGAAATAAGAACATTTTTGTCATTGCAACTCAAAAGTAGAGTTATTCAGTCCTTAAAAATATATTTTATTGCTAAGGTCCTTCATCATAAATATTTCTATTTTATTGAACTTCTATTGCGTGAATAAATGCGTAAATTATGGTACGAGCGTGAGGAAAAAACAAAAGCCCCCAATATAATTTTCCAATTTTAGTTTTTCAATTAAAACAGCATTTGGAGACACAAAACCCAACGTCACTGTGACTTCAATTCAGGCAAAGAACAATTTTTTCTTGGCATATTAGATTGTTTGGTGATAAACAGCCATAAGCTAAGTGCATATATACATTTTAGTCACTTCGACTGAGTCAAATACATGCATATCCCTTGAATTATTGCCACTCTATAATGTATAATATGATACAAGTATCGGATATGATACATATATATCTAATATGTCGATGCAGCTAAATTTAAAAATATAAGATATGATATTTTTAAGATATGTAGGTATAAAATATAAAATAATTCATAAAACACTAGAAATATAATTGTAATTAAAAATACAAACTAGGAACAAAACACTTAAAATCTTTTAATAATATTAAATATCAAAAGTACAATGCCAAATTGAAAATAGCTCAAAAAGGAAACAATGATATTAAACCCTATGAAAATACTTGAAGCATAAGTAGATAAAAAATAAAATAAATCCATTTAGATATTAGACAAAAAAATATATGTTTTTATGATAACAAATATAACATAATATTTTTTTTGAGCAGTTTTTGTGATAAAAAAATATTTTTTTGATTGATAAAAGAATATAATATTTATTTTAATTTCTAAAAAAATATCATAAAATATTTAAAAAGTATCAAACTATATTGGTTTGGACTTAATATGTATCAGATACATATCAAAAATTAATTTTTTATTTTTAATAAAAATAATAAATTAAATACTTCATAGATACGTATCGAATAAATATTGACATGTATAAGTATCAGACAAGTATCCGATATAGATATATCAAATAATTTGAAGAATTGGTGTATCATAGTTGCCACTCCAAGCGAGATGTATATAGCAAAGACTGAGGGTTGTGCTAGGCTACACATGTTGCCACGATTCATATTAAATACAATGACCAGGCCACTGGCACTTTAGTCAAAATTATTTAGTTATGATATATTCATTTCACTGATCTGTTCCGTCGAAATTAAGGCTAGTATGTAGCGAAGTCCTGCCGCGACTTGGAGAGATGGAGACGTACCGAATATAAACTAAATAGTTTGAAATGCCTGACATTTCCATGCGGAAAAATTAAGGAACACGGTCGCCAGGACCGGAGAAACGTGCAAAGACCGTCACCTGTCTGGGAAAAAAATTATATAATAAAAATTTATGGGCTAATATTTTGCTATAAAAGGAGCACCCTCCCTAGCAACTTCCATACACAAAAAACATTCAGGGACTTGGAAAAAATTAAAGTAAAATGGCATTAAAGATGAATGCAGTGATTGTCATGGCGCTTGCCATCGCAAGCCTCATCTCAGTGGCATCAGCCATTCCTGGAACTGCAACCTTTTACAGCCCATACGTTCGTAAGTACACATATTTATCACATCAGTTAAGCTAAATAGGGTTGGAACCAACAAGATATATAAAAAGAAGCATATATACTTGTTGTATTAGTTAATTTGTTGTATATCTGTTTCGGAGATGATAAAGTCATGTCTATATATATATATATACTGAGATTGGTTTGGTTTGCAGCCTCCGCATGCTATGGAAACCAAGACCAAGGAACTATGATAGCAGCAGCAAGTGACTCAATCTGGGACAACGGAGCTGCATGTGGAAGAATGTACAGAATCACCTGTACTAGCGGCACCAACCAAACGCCTCAGCCGTGCAAGGGTGGAAGTGTCACCGTCAAGATTGTCGATCTCTGCCGTTCTCCAGGATGCCAAGCTACCATCGATCTCTCTCAGGAAGCTTTCTCTGCTATTGCTAACCCTGACGCAGGAAAAGTCAACATTGACTACACCCAGTAAATTCAATTCTCTTCTCTTTCCCTTACCGCTGTATATAGCTTATTTTGTTGGATTTTTAAGTTATATATTTATTAGTAATGACTCTTCTTTGGTGTGTTGTCAGGGTGTGATGCGTGTAGAAGAGAATAGTGAAGCTGGACTAAGGAGCATGTGGAGTTGATGGTGATAAAAACTGAAATAATAATTCTAATAATAATAATTAAGAATAACAACGTACATGAGATGTACGTACGTCATGGAAAATATTGTTCATTTTCCCTCGACAATCATCGTATGGAGCGTTCTGTCCATTATGTTTCATTTCAATAAAATTGTTTATATATAGTTTTGTGTTCTCTCACTCTCATATATTTGAACTCTTTCATTCTCGAGTGATGCGAAATGTAATGAGCAATGAAAAGGACGCAGTAATTTATAACAGAGAATACAAAATATTTGTTCTTTCAGCGTATATTCCAAAAACAAAGAAAAAAACGAAGTGCAACTTAATGACATTTATATTTTAGTCAAACCAAAATTTTTTCACCAAAATGACTTGAACCAGAGAACACAAATTTTTGGTGATAATCAGTCATAATAAGATAAGTGTATATAACATATACAATACAGGTACACTCACAAATGTGTGTTTGTGTATTAGTGATTTTGACTGAGTCAGATATACCTGCGAGCTACCGGAAACACAAATAAATTCTACCCTACGATAATTATGTGTTTTAAATTGCGTAGGTGTAGAACCCGGACGCAAAATAACCACACACACTCCCTAGCCCTACATGCTATTTTTTTTAATAAAATTATCTTATGTTGATTATTATCCAACCATATTTGAGTATTGTTAGATCCAAATATAACAATAGTTTTTTCGACAACCTTTTTTTTAATGTACAAGAGTTGAACTCGAGACTATACTTAACTAGTCTCTTACTATTTAACCTAATTGGTGTTGGTTATCATGTAATTTTTTTAAGGATATTCTATTACATTTTCTATGTAGAAATGTATGACATGACCATATGAATATGAATCCTTCAATGTCATAAATTAATGGTTTATATACTTTCTCTATTCCCATTTATATATAAATTTATATATAAATCACTTTTAACTACTTTTATGAACAAAAAAAAGTTAAAATTTGTTAAGTTTTTTTTTTAATTTTAGAAATTATCATAATTTTTTAATATTATCCATATTAAATTGTTACCCATCATAGTATATTTCTCTTGATAATTCTCTCTCTATCATAAATATTTTAGATAAAATTAAAAAATAGCAATTTATTGCTTTTTGAATGTTGTAAAGCACTAACTTCTATTTTGAAAAAGTAAAAAGTTTCTAGAATATATTCTATAAATAGAAACAAAGAGATTATCATTATAAAGTACTCCTTTTTTTTTCTTTTTTGCTATCACTTTTACAAAAAAAAATTCTTTTTACTTACATGTCATTTTCATATTATATAATAATATTAATTACTATTTTTCAATTATATCCTTATTTATTATTTTAAAAATATAATATAATATTAATTTCTCTTTTTTATCTACCAATTTCTTTAAGTACATATTAAAAAATTTAAAATTTTTTTAACATAATAATTATATTTATTAATCTATATGATAAAACTTTAAATGCGAATGGAGTAAATATCATGTATAGTAAATTTAGAAAAATATGAAAAAATAAATCCCATCCTAGTTTTCTTTGGGTAATACCATCCATAGTTTTACTATGTTGATGTCATTCTATTTATTTTAGTTACATTGGAAAGTTTTTCGTGACTTTTTGACTCTGATATATACGTACATGCATATCCTTAAATTAAAGTCCGCGCATGCGGGCTGTAATAAAAATCTGTGTTCTGAATTGCGTGGTTAATTTGTAGGGCTAGCTAAAGCAGGGATGGGACGCAAACCTCCAGCCCCACAATTTAACTTCTAAATCTACAATGCCATAAGGATATTCCAATTTCCAAAATCGAAATGCATATTCTATGTGGAAATTAAATGTTATAATTAAGTATAAAAATCAGAAATTGATTCTATATATATGTAATATCTGAATAAAGATAAAAATAAGGGAGAAATGAACCTCACATATAATTTCATTTGTTTATGTTATTTTCTTCTGACTTGAACGACGACGCGTTTTGTTTATTACCAAAAAGGCTTGTCGTTCATCAAATCTGGAAGGTGACTTTCATCCCACTTGGAACGTCGATGCCATTTGGACCCTTTAGTGAAACAAACCGTTTCACTTATATGAAGGGTTGGGCCAGGTACGAAATTGGGCCTGCGTGATTCCAGGCTCGTTTTATCATCTTTTTTTGCATTTTGTTTTTAGCATTCTGGGCTTTCATTTTGGGCTAAAATAATTTGTTTTATTTCTGAAAATTCATTCCTTGGGCCAATTTTTCCACGATATTTTCTGGAAAATTAATTTCAGCTTGTATTATTTATTTTTATTCCATACTTTAATTGTTTAAAAATATGGATAATTAATTTTTTGGTTAATCAAATATATTTTTTAAAATAAAATTTGTGTTATTTAATTGTCTAAAATTTGGAAATTTGTATTTAGGCAAATTATAACACTATTTGATTCTTGCAAAATAATTGAATTTTTAGTTAAACCATAAAATGAATTTTAAACAATTTTTTGGTTTTTTAAATAAATAAAGTAACATGAGAATTTATTTAATTATTTAATCACATGGTTGTTTAGTTGATTAAATTAATTATTTAAATTCTTATAATGTTGTGCATTTACATAATTTTAATTGCACATATTTTTTATGATATTTGTAATTAGTATGCTTTTGTTTTAAGGAGTAATCACAACATTCTTGTAAAATCGCATGGATAATATAAATCATATATAGATATCAAATATCAAATTCTAATACAATGTGTGATTTTAATTCATCATTTTTCACAAGTAGATAATTATATCCCAAGTTTTATTAGGATGAAATAGATATAACTTTGTGTTTTCTAAATAGCCCACAGGTATTAATAAATATAAATGCATTCTAATTTCATCATTTATTAGACATAAATATATATTATACTAATGTCTTTACCCATAGGTAGATGTTAGTGATATGATATTTATGTAAATATGTATTACATTAGTAAACATGCATAATTATTGAAGTGGTAATTGATTGTCTAAAAATTATTACTATAAGTGTGTTTAAAAATTATTTCCTTTGCAACTCATTCATCTCACATTCTATCTAAAGTTAGCGATAAGATCACTCTTGATGACACAAATCATACTGAGTGAAAGGAAGATATTTTCCTTCATCTTAACTATACGAAACTTGATTATGCCTTAAAGGTTAAAGAACCTCCAATGTCCAAAGGATGCGCAAATCGCGTATGACTATTGGGATCGATCCAATCGCCTTACTTAGATGTTGATTAGGACTCGTATTAAGAGAAGCATTCAAGATTTTATTCCAAATTGCCAAACAGCTGAAGAATACTTAAAGGCTATTGACAAGCAGTATACCCTTGCAGATAAGCACCTAGGAGGGGCTATTATGAGAAAACTTGTTGATATGAAACTTGTAAATATGGGTGGTGTCTGAGAACACATTACGAAAATGAGAGACTTGGAATCACAGTTGAGCCCTTTTAAAATAGAACCTCCTGAGCAATTTCTTATGCAACTCATTCTGAGTTCCCTTCCTCATCAGTGTGAAGCTTTCTATGTCTCGTACAACACACATAAGGAAAAATGGTCAGTAAATGAACTGTTAGCCATATGTGTTTAAGAAGAGGTTAGGCTGATCAGGAGTGGAATAGGTGCACCTAAGGAAGTGCATTTGGTAGAAAGCTCCAATCCTAGGAGGAAGAATAGGAAAGAAAGGAACGATAAAAAAAAAAGTTCATTCCTTTGACTTTTGCTGTGAATAAAGATAAGGCTACTTGCTTCTTCTGTAAGAAGAAAAGACATATATATAATGACTGCTCTAAGAGGAAAGTATGGCTCGCCAAGAAGGGCATAGATAATGGAATTTACATTTCTTGTGTGGCTTATAAATCTCATTTAGTTAGTATTAATTATGACAATTGGTGGATTGATTGTGGAACTCCAATTCACATTGTTAACACCATGCAGGGGCTTCTCAACAGCAGGCGTTCATAGCCTAATAAGGCAATGGGATGAGGGCCCATCTAAAAGTAGTTGGAACATGCAGGATCATTTTATCAAATAAATCAGTTTTAGATTTAGAAAATTGCTTTTATGTTCCAAATTTTTCTAAGAATTTAGTTTTTATTTATAACTTAATTCCATTGGGATTTGAATTGTTTCTTTCTTCAAATTTGATGAGATTGAATAAAGACTCTTTACTTTTGGGTGACATTTCTTTACGTAATGGTTTATTTAAATTACATATCGATTTACCTCAATCTCACATTGTTGAGCATGGCATTAAGCGAAGTTCATGAATGAAAATTCTTTTAACTTGTGGCATAAGAGATTGAGACATATCTCAATAGAAAGGATCAAGAGGTTAACTAAAGATGGGATCTCTCATCTTTACCATACAGAAATTGGTCAATGTGTAGATTGCATTGAGAGTAAGCAGACCAATAAATCACGTACAGGGGCCAAGAGAAGTCATGAAATTTTACAAATTATACACACAAATATTTCTTGCCCTGATTTGTCTTCTCATGGTAAAAAATATTTTACCTCCTTTGTAGATGATTATTCATGATATATGTATAGCTACTTGCTTTATAATAAAAGTTAGACATTAAATGAATTTAAGGAATATAAGGCAGAAGTACAGAAACAAACTGGTAAGCAAATTAAGATTGTTAAAATTGATAAAGGAGGTGAATATTATGGAAGGTGCACTAATGATGGACAAGCATCTGGTCCATTTGTTGAGCTTCTTCAAGAGCATAGTATAGTGGCCCAATACACCATGCCTGGCTCACCTGATATGAATGGTGTAGCTGAAAGAAGAAACAGGACGCTACTGGACATGGTGAAGAGTATGATAAGTAGCTCCAAGCTTCCAATTTCTTTATAGAGAAATACACTTAAGAAAATAGTATATATTTTAAACAAGGTTCCATCAAAGGTAGTTCCCAAAACTCTCTTTCAAATTTAGAAAGGTTGAAAACCTAGTTTGAATCATATACGTGTATGGGGTTGTCTTGCGGAAATAAGAGTGTAGAATCTTCAAGAAAGGAAATTGGATCTTAGGACAATTAGTGCCTATTTCATAAGCTATGCGGAAAGTTCTGAGAGTTATAGATTTTATTATCCTTCATATTCAATGAGATTTGTGGAATTTATGAATGCTAAGTTTCTTGAAAATGATGTGATTAGTAGGATTGATCAAATACGTGGCTTAGTCATTGAAGAAGATCACATTCAAGAACCACTAATCATGGAGGAATATCACCGATGTATAACACTTATCCTGTTGGAGTGAATATGGAAAGTGATATAATTCCTGAAACTCAAGTTGATAATGTTGAAAATAATAAACAAACTAATGAACCTATCACTCATGAAGAACAACCACAAGAAGTGATAGAGAATGTTCCTGAAGTGCAACCTCAACCCACTCAACAGGCGGAGGTAAGGAGGTCAACTAGAGAAAGAACATCAGTACTTTCTAATGACTGCGTGACGTACCTTATTGAATTTGACTATAATATAAGTGTTGAAGATGATCCACTCACATTTACTCAGGATATGCAAGATACAAATTCTAAATTATGGTATAATGGTATGAATGATGAAATGCAATCCATGGCGAACAATAAAGTTTGAGAACTTGCTGAGTTACCTAGTGAGGCTAAGACCATTGGTTGTAAATGGGTCTTTAATACCAAAAGGGACTCACAAGGTAATATAAAGTGCTACAAGGCAAGGTTGGTTGTCAAGGGGCTCACTTAAAAGAAAGGAATTGATTACAAGGAGACTTTCTCATCTGTGTCTAAGAAAGATTCTTTCTGTATCATTATGCCATTGGTAGCTTACTTTGATTTCAAGTTACATTAGATGGATGTTAAGACTGCATTCCTCAATACGGATCTTGAGGAAGAAGTCTATATGAAACAGCATGAGGGATTCATTTCTGAAGGAGATAAACATAAAATTTGCAGGTTGAAGAAATCAATATATGGTCTCAAACATGCTTCATAACAGTAGTATTTAAAATTTCATGAGATAATCACATCTTTTGATTTTGTTGAGAACATCATGAATCAATGTATATATCAAAGGTCAGTGGGAGTAAGATCATATTCTTGATCTTATATGTGGATAACATACTACTTGCTACTAAAGATTTGGGGTTGCTATATGAGGTGAAATAATTTCTGTCAAAGAATTTTGAAATAAAGGATATGGGTGAGGCATCCTATGTCATTAGCATTAGGATATATAGAGATAAATCTCAAGGCATCTTGGGATTATCTCAAGAAACTTATATCAACAAAATTCTTGAATGATTCAAGATGAAGGATTGTTTATCTATTTCAGCACCTATTGTGAAATGAGACAAATTTAGCTAATAATAGTGTCCCAATAATGATCTTGAAAAGGAGATAGAGAAGATTCCTTATATCTTAGCAATTGGAAGCTTGATGTATGCATAGGTTTGCACAAGACCTGATATAGCTTTTACTGTGGGCATGTTAGAAAGATACTAGAGTAATCTAGAAATGAATCATTGGAAAGCCGCAAAGAAAGTTTTGAAGTATCTAAAGGGTACTAAACAATATATACTTATATATAAAAGATCTGACAACCTAGAAGTTGTTGGGTATTCAGACTCAGACTTAGCAAGACATATTGACACAAGAAAATCCACATTTGACTATATCTTTCTATTAGTAGAGGGAGCTATATCCTGGAAGAGTACAAAACAAACATTGATAACTACATTTACTATATAAGTTGAGTTTGTATTGTGTTTTGAGGCAAGTTCACAAAGAATATGGATTAGAAATTTCATTGCTAGGTTTAAGATTGTGGACTTAATCTCTAGGCCAATTAAAGTACTCTGTGATAATACAACTGCTGTGTTTATGGCTAAAAATAATAAAAGTGGAAGTCGAAGCAAGTTTATCGACATCAAGTACTTAGCCTTGAAAGATAGAATTAAAGAAGGCCAAATAATCATTGAGCACATTCGGACGAAAGAAATGTTGGCTGATTTGTTTACTAAAGCGAGACATCCAAAGGAGTTTAAAGATCATGTGCCTTATATGGGTATTAGACCATCACTAGTTTAATCAAGGTATGGAAAGTAATGTAATTTCAATTTATAGTTTATTATCTTATATTTATATAATATACATTCTGGTTGAGATAAATAAACATTGATTTAGAAACCGAATAAACATTTTGGTTTATTTATAAAGTTGATATCACATAAAGTAAGGTATTATTTGTGATATATGAAAGGTAATATTTACTTTTAGAGGATTTACCACTATAATTCATGTAATATTACTTAAATATCTCTTGATATATTAACTGGCATATTAAAATTGGATCAAGTGGGAGAAAGATATATTTAATTAAAAATAATATATATTTAAATTTATTTAAATTATTGAATTTATTCAAATTATATTTATCTTATCTAAATTTTCTTTTTTTTGCCAGAAACAAACTATATACTACTAAAAACCAACATTACAAACAGAACCATAGACCAATATCAACAGTAGACAAACAAAGACCAACCCGACCCACAAAAACCCTACCCGAAAATAGCAAACTACCATGCCCTACACAACCATTGGAGCACCAAAAGTCATCCTTTCTACCAACACCCACACACAGAATTAGGAAGAAAAACAGAAGCTCAACAACATACACCAACACAAAAGAAAAGCCAAAATAAAGGAGACACCATCAATCCAACCGAACCCAGTTGAGGAACACGTCGTTGCCTCTTCAGAAAAAACCAAAGCACCATCAGAGTCAGAGATGTTGGCTCCAAGAGCCTTCTGTTTTTGAACCATCCTCTTGAAAGTTGAATTTGCCAAGTCAAGAGCAGCTTCCAAAAATGCTCCATGTGTAAACCACATGGAAAAAGTCATTGCAGCGACCTTCGACGGGGCAAGCAAACAACTGTACCTCAGACTGAGCCTCTTCATCAATCTTCCAGGTCTGGCCATCGCCGAAGGAAGAGAGCTGCAAAGGACAATCATCCCCATTCGCTCCGCTTGCCAAGCCTTCTGATCTACATGGCTGATGGCCACATCAGGAGGAACCTGCCAAACTCCCACTGACCCAAGCAACAAAGAAGACACCAACAATAAACAAGAAACACACATACACACACACACACACGACGGCTGCCCCCTCCTCCGCCGGAGGCCCGGGAGAGGGGCACCATGAAACTCGACGCTTAGAAGCAAGCTGAGGAAAATCCGGTGGTTAGATTTCCCCTAATCTTGTCTACTTAATTAAATATATTTTATCTAAGTATAATTCTTACCTCTATCAATAATAAAGATAATGTCAATTGAGTGATTTTAAGAGATAAGAGATAACTCAGTTAATATTTTATCATCTTTATTTGAATTTAAGATTTAAATTAAAAGATAAACTAACTATTAAATAACCTATGATGGCTAGGTTGTTGAATAAGAGGCCGACATGAGTGTCAAACACACTAATCATTCATTCTATGCTCATTTAGAAGTTTCCTAACTAGTAACGGATAATTTCTAGCTGCCATCATTGAGTCTATACACTAGTTAAAAAATTCTCATCCTATCTATTTTCTTCTGATTAATTTTTATATTTACAGATCTTTAATTTATTTTTATTTAAAGTAAGATTACTTTATCAAATCATCTATGACTATGGTAAGAGATATTTATGATCATTATTTATTTCACTATGAGATTATAGGAAATTTATTTATAGTTTTAGCTTTGTATTTATAAATCTGTTATACACCTTCTTCACTTATTCATTTACTACTGACTTTTCTTTGGTGCATTCTCAGGGTGTGAAGTTTGTTGGGGAGAAATAATAGTCCGATTCAAACTGCATCAAGGAACTTTTGGAGTTGATGGTGATTGCCTCACAGGTAGTGAAATAATGAACCAGAATAACACGTACGTAAATAAGATCTAAGTACGTCATATGTGGGTAGAAAATGGAGTTCATTTTCCATGAATTATCTGTGGAGTGTTCTGCCTCTTAGGATTTAATAAAACATTTATAGTTTAATATATCCTCTCATACATTAGAACTCTTTCGTGCTCAAAGTAATCAAAATTAATAGCAATGAGCAATACAATGGAAGCAGTACTTAATAAGGGAGAATCAGAATTTTTCTTTCTTTAAAGCATATTTACAGAAAAGAAAACGAAGCATCTTTTTTTTTTGGTCAGAAAGAAAGGAAATAAGAGTGGTTCAGGAGAATACTGCAGTTTTTCCTATAAATTTTATATTGATATTGTTTATATAAATAAAAACTGGAAGATGTGATCCCAAAAAATAAGTGGAAGATATTATGGGCCCTGAAATGACAAGATTTATGGGTCGCAGGTATTGGGCTTTTATGGCCCACCTCACCTGCAACTCATCTCTATTCTCTGACTTAGCCCATTAGGCTTATTATATAATTTTTTTATTATTTTTGCAAATATAACTTAACCCGCGTTTTGGGTGAAATTAACCCGACCTAATTTGACTGGGTATGCGTGGATGAACAACTCAAAACTAGACTCTCTCGCTCTTCATTTTGTAAATCCAAGGTCCAAATATTACAGTGGTACTCGCAGCTGTGTGTTCCCCCGTATCACGTGACCCATCTGCTCATCTCATCGCTTGTTTGGGGTGGTGAGGAAAATGGATTTTATTTTTTTAGGTATAAAATACACCATGTTTATTACTATGTTATTATTAACCTCATAATTTCTTATTGCTTTTTAATCAATCAATATGAATATCATCAATACTCAATATTTAATTTCAATGGAGAATAGAAAATTTATAGTAAACTGTAGATTTTATAAATTATCAAGCGTGTAAATCATCTCAAATTTAATGTAATACAAAAAAAAAATCTAGTTTTAAATTAAAATATTTCTTCCCGGGTGTGGGAAGACCAGATAAAGTAACCTAACTAAATGGCAAGGAAAATGGAGTCTCCAAGCATTCTCTATCCAACTACGATCTCCTATCTCAAATATCAGCAAAAAAAAAAAATACTTTACACATATTAATAAAATTAATTAAACTCATTTAATTTGTAGTAGACTATTTTTTTAAAATTATCCTCAATTAATGGTTTTTTCATTTACTCTCTTCATTTTCAAACTTTTGTTGTTTAAGGTTATGACTCATAGATTAAGAAATCATTAATTAATGTATATATTGATAAAAATATCCTCACTTAATTGATTTACTATAACTAAGAGAGAAAGAGAGAAAATGATTAACAGTAATAAATGAGAATATAACTAAAACACCAAGCCTTGATATTTTAAACAATACTCCCTTCGGTCCTATATATAGGATCTTTTGTTTTGGTTCTAAATATAAAACCCTTTATAATATACGAGGTAGTATTTATTATACATTTCCAAAAAATACCCTTTGTTTAATGTATCCAAAGAGAAAGAGAAAAATATTAAATAAGGGTAGTTTTGAAAAAATATTAGGATTTTCAGGGGAATCGAGATAGTTGATTAGTTTTAATTCCAATTCTTTATCCGCGTGATTTAGTTAAAAGGGTCTTATATTAAAAATCAGAGGGAGTATAAGTTTTGGAACATGGGAAGTATTCTAGATTAATTAATTAATGATCATTGATAAGGGGTATTTTTTGAAATACTATATTACAGAAATTTATATTTTTCCCCTTAATATTTTGGACCAACACTCCCGGCCAAAATTTGGTTATATTAGAGAGAGACGGGAGGGAGTACTATTAATCTAAGGTGAGTCTTCATTATCTTTTTCTCCATCCTTGTGGTTATTGACTCCAAAAGACTAATACTCCTTTTTGGCAATCCCTTCCCAACTTGGCTGTTGTTAAATCACAAGTGTTCTCATTTTGATTATCCTGTGGGGGGAACAACTCCATTCTCCTCACAATCACAAAATTTTGTACCAAACTAGGAAAGTTTTGGGTGCGTCACATGCAAACGGTTGAAACGTCAATTGTGGGATTGTCTCGTGGCGTTTGGCGGTTTGCCTCACTTGAACTCTTGGATCCATTCATTAATTTTGTGTTGTGAGACTCAGGAGGAGGAGGGGGGGGCAGAAGAAGAAAGAGGTAAGGTGGGTGAGACCTTATTAAGCTTTCTTTGATTGAAAATGGCTTCAATTAAATGCGATGCCCTGTTCCCACAGGTGCCTTGCTTCCCAGTTTCTGCTAAGCTTTTCCCATCCACCATTGTTATTGATTACTCCAAGGGAAGGGCCTGTCGTCCTGATGCAGGTGGCCACACTCACAGCAGTATTTGAATTTGAATTGAATTTGAATTTGAATTTCAACTCTCTTCTCAATCTTTATTATTAAGGCCCCAGATGACACAGACATGGTATTTAATACCATCTCCAACCCCTCCTCATTTCTCATGCTTCTCATTAACATCCCAACCAGAATTTACTACTTCTAATAAATGCCTCCACATTTTATAAATTCTTATAATAAAATAAATACTATACCATCTTCCATATATTTATATTTGTTTTATATATATCAACATACTACTAATCTATACAGTGTTTCTAATAAGCAATTATAAACTATTGAGTACTTAAGTTGGGTTAGAACAAAATCTGATGTATAACATCCATAAATAGATAAAGATAATTATACATCTTATAACTAGCCGTTTTTAAGAAAAATTTTTATCATACAACTTTAAATAAAAACATCTTCCCTACAAATCATAATTACTCAAAAGTCATATTCCAGATTGCACTTATATAATACCACAGCCAGTGCCATTTTTAAATAGAAAAATTGCCAATGTTTTTCTTACGCTTGCATATTTGCAAGAAACTTCTACTGTTTTTTCTCAAACTTCCTAAGTTCCTATAGATGTATAATTAATTCCAACAAATTTTCTGAAATTTTAAACACCTCCACTTCGTCCAAGTTTATTTTCAAATCTATACGTGTTTGATCTCCTTCCAATGTGGAACTTAAGAGAATGATCCGAACAAGAGTACTTAATTCCAAAGATACAAGTTTTATTTTATCTGGTTAGTTTTTGCTTTTCTGGCAACTGAGGGAAGGAGACTATGTAATTGGCAGAGGAAATTTCAATGAATTTCGCACTACCTCGAAGGGTATGTCTAACTACATGAACACAAATGCCGGAAAAAAGAACCAGAGAAGACCACTAAAACAGAGATTAATGCAGAGGAGAACAAAACAATGTCTCTTGCATTTTTTACCATACCTAAGTAATTTTGATATTCCAAGGAGCATAAACAACTTGATCTGGAAACCAAATGCAGCAGATATGGGGAATTCACTATTCAGATTCCAGAATCATAAATTTGTGTGAAAACATGTATTGCATGTTTGATACTTCTAGTAGAACACATGTGGATTCAAGAATCATAGATTTGTGAAAACAATGAAAGAGAGAAACAAACTACAAGTTTGAAGTAGAAGATGAATGAACAACCTTATTCTGTTTTCCAGTAAGCCAAAGCAGGGTTCTTCTCGCAAAAGAGGGTGCCCTGCCCTGAGAATCCATACTGTAACAACTCTGATTTTCCTCGTCATTTTCCCATTTCCCCATCTCCATCTCAGATTTCCCATTCTTTCCCTTCAAATCATCCGTCGCAACCACATTTCTCTGCGCTGAGAATCGAAACGAAACAGCCCTTCTTGACGAATCAGCGATTGCATTTGGTTTCTCTTTCTTTCCTCGGAGCCAAATTTTTGAAACCGAAAAGCTCTCTTTTCTGCTTCTCTCAATACTTCCAGTTTCAGAAGAACTGTCCATACCTTTTGCTGCATCAAAACCTATGAATTTGAAATCTCTTGTCGACTCACAGTCACACTCTGACATGGCAATCCTGCGTCCTGGTGTTAGTGGTAGCGCGGGTTTCTTCCTTGACTGCTTCTTCATTGTCGCTCTTACTGGAACCTGAAGTGAAGAATTCTCGTCCATTACATAAGCAAATGACCCCATAGAAAGACACCTTCTAGCTTCTCTCATGTCTGAACTACTTCCTTCGCCACCAGAATCCACGTTCCTGAACTTTCCCAGCTTCACGGTGACCACTTTCTCTTGTGATTCGGCAACTACAGTCTGATCAGGATTGATATCAGCACTTAAATCAACCGATTTGCGGGACAAATCTATATGGGTTGACCCAAGTTCGTTATCTCCAATCACAGAACTGGTCCTACCAACTGTACTCTCTCTTTCTGGAACAATCTCTCTGGAACTCTCACTCCCAGATTCTAGAACGAAGACAAAAGGGGAGGAAGAAGGATTGGTGGGAGAGAAATCAGAGAGCAAGCTAGCTCTACAGAGAGGGCAAGTGGAGTGAGACAAAAGCCAAGTGTCTATACACTCCATGTGAAAGGCGTGACTGCATTTGGGTAACAATCTGAGCTTATCCTCGGCTTCAAATTCACACAAGCACACAGCACAATCAAATGGGTCCTTCAATCCTATGATGGCTTTGTAATGGAACACAGGGAGGGTGGTGTCTATGAAGGACTGGTCAACCCCAGCATCGTGAAGGTGAAACAGTTGCTGCAACTGGCCTTGAAAAGCGGACACATTGTCCAAATCATCAGGGTCTCTGGATTGTGGTCTCCATAGGAATCTGACGAGGAGGTGGATCAACCCAGAAACGAAGAACACAATGGCCAGAATAATAATGACAAGCAGCATACTGGGACTCACCTTGTCGTTTAAATTCAAGAAACCATTACCAGATCCAAAACTGGGTGGTGAAGAAGAAGGGAGGCGTGGCTGAGAAAGAAAGAATGGCTGTGGTTGCCCTGAAGGAGGCTCAAGGGCTTCGCCTTTAACTTGTACAAGAATTCTACATCTACCCATGTCTGCAGAAATAGGAAAACTCACTAGAAACTGCGACTTTGGAGGTGAATCATGCAGTTCGAAGATCCCATTCCATCTCGTGCCTCAGAAAAGAAGAGACTGAATGAAAATTGAAGAACTGAGATTCAGTCTTCTCCGCGCAGCATATAGAGAGAGAGGGAGATGAGCTGGCCAAAGAAAACTCGGACTCGGACGTGAAGCTCGTGAATCATATAAATCCATAACAGTGAAAAAATGAGTAGTATATATGACATGAGAATTAACCTTTATATAGTAAGTCTTTACATAATTCTAAAAATTCGAACTAAGCCTCTTTATTTAGCTGGAAATTGCCCAGCAGTTTTGCTTCCACAAGCTGTCAAAAAAAAAAAACAGTAAAACATCCATGTTGCTTACTAAAACGTTCTGTTATGTTATCAAACGCAGCTTTTGGTTGACTTACAAGAAACCTGGGCATCAACCCCAAGACCTAATTAATGCTCCGAGGCTTAAAATAATATTTGTTCACTGTAAGTTGGCGATTTGGCAGATACATGTCCAATGAAAAAATACCACTGGTGTGGTGTTTTTGGTTTGATTTGGGATTTTGAGCCATGTAAACTTTCCATTTCCCCGTAAATAAAGTTTCTTTTGAATCTGATCACATTCTTTTCTCGCTTCTTCCATTCCATTTCCATTCTGGAGTCCTGTCCCTCAGGTCACCTGAATAGGACAAGAAAACGGAGGCGGGACGGAGAATAAATAACACAATACTACGTAGATTATTCTTTTATTTTTAAATTTTAATTATATATATTTATAATATAATATATATTTATATTTTATAAGTAAAAATACTGTATATTGTTAGATATAAAACATTACTGGAAAATATATTAGGGGGGAAAGAAAAAGCAAGGGATATATAGTTGTATGAAAGATGTGAAAATACACTTAATTAAATTTATTTCATTATAACAGCTAGACACTTTTCTCATGCATTGTATGAATTTTGATGAATGAGTTATATTATTTATAATTTATTTTATAAATAATATAATTTCTTATATATTTTATTTTTTTCTTCCCATATTAAGAAATGTTTTAAAGTTAGTTGAGAGTCTTATTTTTATGAAAAAGATATTATAATTCAAGAAATGATCTTCATTCACATTAATGAAAACATTAAAAAAAAGATAGAAGATATTTGTAAAATGACTTTATGAAGGATATTTTTTAAAAAAAATTCATAAATATTCCACTGAACCCAATAAAATGTCTTATATTATAGGATAAGAGATTGTTTATAAAATATCTTATATTATGGCACAATGTGAGTACTATATATATTGATATTGATAATGATATATTAATAATTTTTAGACCAAGATATATTAATATTGATTTACTGCGGTGGTAAAAAAATATTGATATGCTAATTTTGATTTTATTATCCAATATTTTTTTATAAAATTATAATTTGTTCTTACACTCGAGTGATAAATTTCCTAACATGTAGTGATAACGCACAAAAGGATGGTGGTTATGCTTATGTAAATTAGTGGAAATATTTCTTTAAGTTAGTGATAACTTACCATTATCCCGTTGTTGTAATGTTATGTAATTGTGGAAAATCTTGATGGCACTTCAAATAAATTTGTAGTAACTTTCATAATTAACCATGATAATAACTTTTCTTTAAGTTGTTAGTAAATCTCTATAAGGTGATAGTAAAGTAGCTTTTACGTACTGGGATGTGACTTTTCCAAAATATGGTAATGACATCTATATATATAATGTGGTACTAATTTGATCATAATCTAGTAGTAACATGCATATCATTTGAGAATAACTAGCTCAGAATATAGTGAATCAAATATTGCCAAAACTTGGAAAGAAACTTAATTTCATGTAAATTTGTAGTAACATAGTAACGCTTAATTACTTGGTACGTAGCAAGCTGCCTACAATTTGATGATAACATTCTCATAATAATCATGTGATAACTTTTTTAAATATAATGACAACATTTCTATAAAGTGATAATACTTTTGTCATAACCTGTGATTATATTATGATGCAAATATTTGGTATAATATTCACAAATTTTAGAGAACTTTTTTGTAAATATTAAAAAAATTGTAATTTTTGCTATAAAGAAAATGTGGGAGGGAGAAGGACATCTGGCATGGGAAAAAAAAAAAAGAATGTAGAAGAACGAAGATGAAAAAGAAGGTGAAAACAAAAAATTAAAAGGAAAGCTGTCTTGTAGTCTTCTTTTCAACTTTTTTCTTCTAATAGTGGGATTTTGGTACTCACTTTCCATGCTGCATAAAGCGAAGTCATTATTTCAACAAACACCAAACTGGGAGAAGCCTTTTTCTTTTCATGTTTGCACTGTGAGACCACTTCGTACTTAGGGACACTTGAGAATTCACCACAACCCATAATAAACGGAATAAAATCCAAACACAAAAGTCATAATAAAGACTATGATATATAAAGAGTGCTTTTACTCTCACGCATCCATTATTTTTCATGTTTTCTTTTCGCACCAAAGGATGCAACAACATCTCTCGAGTCTCCACAGACATCATTACACCAAGTATGTCTAATTCATTTCTTCAATTCTTTTCATTATTATACCTCACTTTTTTTTATTAAAAAAAAGGTCTAGATTGAGTTAGATCAGGAGAATCACTGTATCAGCAAGGCCTCACGGTTTAAAAAATGCTTTTAAAGGTATTTATAGATTACCTATAAAAGTTTTCACATTGGTGGCGGGATTCAATCCCACACCCTTGTTGTAGCTATGGGTCGCACTGTTCCCAAATGGATTAACCTACCTTTGCTAAATATCCCACTTTGAAACAGTGCTAAACACTAAACAGTAAAGAGACGTCAATGGTTAACAGAGGCTGAGGTTTTGTCTGAGATTTGTTGAGCATCGTACTTGTTTTACATGAGTAATATATTGCGACTTGATCTGGGTATTGAGGTCTGAAATTTGACGCATGTGTGTTGTGTGGCTGGTTGTCTTGTCCTCCTAGGGGAATGATTCGTGAATGTTGGTTAAAGCGAAGCGAGAATCTCTATGTATGTTTGAGGTTGAAGGGGATTAATTAACGAAGCTTCTTTAATTTCATGGTTTTTAAGACAAATTGAGTACTGGGATGAGGAATTTGCTGGGTTCAGTGGCTTCAATATTGTTAGTGGCTGACGTGAAACCCCATGGCTCCCAAAAGTTCCATCTTGGAGATGGGTTTAACGATGAAGGCTACTAAATATATATAGAGCCTATAATAATAATAATGGATATGTTACAAAAAGAATAGAAAGAGTAATCAACTGTGAGAGAAAAGATAATGGATGGACGCATCTAGCAAAGTCAAGTTGAAAGATGTTTTGTTTTATAGGATTAGTGAGTACCTTTTAAAAAGAGGATTCTTAAACAATAATGCTTTCTTTAATTTTCCGCTTCTTGTGTGCATTAGCCTGTAAAGGCTAAAATAAAGCGAACCCTAAAAGGTCCTGGATGATAATGGCTTGGTTGGCACATATTGAAACTGGACGATTGGATAATTTGCCCAATATGTATGATAATATGGATATATTTGGATCTCTTTATTGTTTTTCTTATGATTGAGAGTATCAACTTCAAAAAGACAAGCATAATATATGTGAATAACTGATATATGAATTTCTTTTTTAAGTGATTATAAACTTAACAAGAAATATGGATTTACACATGGTGTATTTTGTCTAAAAATTAACGCAACAATTTGTTAAGAAATTTAAGAGAATTTTAACTCTTGGAAAAATAACACATGATGGTCATTGATGTAATTAGATATACCATATAGGATATAACAAGACTGCCACATATGGCTGGACTCCATCCTCATCGATGGTGGGATTTAATTATCACCATATTGGTCAGAAATATGTGTGTATAAATATAATAAGTTGGACATTTCACTACTTGAGTACCACACATGTTAAGTAGCTTTTTCATTTGGTGTTGAATAAAAAAAGAGAAAAAAAAAAGCCAGCATTAAAATTGTGAGCAGTGAGAATTCTTAGACCCTCAGGGAAAACCTATATCGGACTCATGAGTTAATATTCAGGAAAATGTTGTCTATAGATGGTGAATATATAGGCCAATTCTTAGTTGCATGAGTCATGAGTGAACAATATAAACGCCTGTTTGATTATTGATGATGATGAAATGAGAATAAACGACTGTTTGATTTACATTTTTTAAATTAAATTATAGTTTTTAATTACAATTTTTTTTATTCAAATAGATCTGTGGTAAATTTTTTTATTTTTATTTAAATTTTATTTTCATATAATTAATGTGGTTATTCTAATAGACATGTAACAAAAAGATAATCTAGATAGGTACTAAGAATACCAAGGCGCATATGCTTTGTTGTGCATGCAATGTAATGTTTGTGTTTCTGAAATTACGCTTGCATCATTACATCACAGGGATTTGCTTCAAATAATATTTCATTTATTTAATTTCTTTTCAAAATTTAATCACAGAATATTGGCTTCACATTGCACAAATTGTGCTCCAACATCCTTTGGATCCAATGGTGCGCGTTCACATTCTATCATTCCGATTTAATTAAAAAATCATTTAAAATTTATCTTTTACTAAATTTGAATGTTTTTCCTTTTCAAATAAAACATGATATAAAATAAATATTAATTTTCTACTAAAAATAATAATTAAAATTCGTCCTTTCTGATTTTATTGGCCGATAATGTGGGCGTGGGTATGCGAATAACTCTATTGATATGAGTGGTTCATGGGCTAGGGTATTCACTGTTGGGCCAGTTTATGAGGTTGATCGGCTTTTAAACTAGAATGATCTAGGCCCAGTTCCATCTAGTCAAGCATATTTATGCATGCATATTTTTATATTTTTTAGATGAATACATATTTTTATATTTATTCCAAGGAAATCAGCTATCCGTAATAAAATTTTATACATTTATTTTACTTTTCAAAATTGAAATTTTACATCTCACAATCTATTATCAATAATTCAACAATTTCTTTCTTTCTGTACAGAGCAATATATATATATATATATCACTCTTTCAAGTTTGAAGCTGAATTAGCGTAAATATTTTGAAAAATTAAGATTGAACAAATTATAATTGATTTTTCAGGCCAAAATTTTTTTTCTTTTTACACTCATGATATTATTTGGTTAAAGAAGTTTTGACATCTTGCTCATATCACTTTCACAGTTATAAGCTAATCTAGATTTCATAAATATTTTAAAGAATTAAAATATCCTTTTTGCAGTACAAAATCACTTCATTAAAATTTATCATTTTATTTGTGTAACTCCATACATTTAAGAACTCCGTTCAGATCAACCTCTATAATAATACGCACTAAACATCCTAGAATATGAAATATTTAGTGCCTAAATCTATGAAATCATTAAATTTGTGACGCAATTGTTTTTTTTATTTTACCAGTGCAATTAATTAAAAGGTTTTAGCTCCCATCTCTTCACTAGTAAGGTATTGTCCTAAATCAAGATTGGATGTTTTATGTAACAATAAATAAAAGATCCACAGAGACGGAACCTACTAATTCGCATTCACTATGTTACTCTCTTTACATGAAAATTTCGAGCATAAGAACATTTGAACTATTGATTAATAAAAATATACACTGACCACAGTTTTAAATCTGATATATTTCCGAGTGGCCTAAAAAAAGAATATCTAATGTTTCTAAGCTATTCCACTTTTGCACGTATTCCATTGACAAAAATACTATATGCTATAGTTGAAATCCCGTTTCAACCATTATATACACACACACACACACATATGCTCCCTCTTATTTCAAATATAACCAACAGGAGAGAAGAATTCCCGAAATATAATAATCATTAAATAAGATTTTTCATAAATATTTCTTATTAATTAGATAACTGAAAATATTACATAATTGGAAAGATATAATAAATAATTAGGGGTAAGGTTGAAAAATAAATTAAATTTGGAACAAATTTAAGGAGTTCAATATCAATTGTTAATATTAGTGAAGGAGTTAAGGGTAACTTATATTTAAAACCGTAAGAAATATAAAAGAAAAGCTATATTTTAAAGGCTTTAATTTCATCATTTGCCATTCGGTTAATTCAATGAATAATAAAATCAAAATGTTTTAATCCTGATTTAAATACTCACTATTAACATTTTAATTGTACCTCTTTATACTGACTAAAAGCTTGAAAATTTTCATCTCTATTCAGGAGGAATTTTATGTCAAATTGCATTAATATTTCTATAAACAGATGATGTATCAAATACTAACTGTACAACAAATGCAATCTACCATGTGATATTTTGGAGTCCTACAAGGACTGACTCCAAAAAACTTGATGCAGCTGTATATATAGCAAGACCGCAGAGGTGTAACTTTGGATTACCACCTAATGTTATAGCAACCAAAAAATTTAGAATATCTTCACATCTGATCTGAGTGGGGGCAGTATCAGATGCTGCCTAGATCGCATCCTTAACTACAATGTCATAATTTTCATTGAAGAACCTAATAACAAAGATGTGTAAAGAACTTGACTTAAATTTAGCAGTTTGTATAATTCTATCCTTGGCTTTCACGGTGCCATTCATCTCCATTTTATTTTTTGATTCATCTAAGAAAAAAAGGAGAGCAGTTGATGTAATTTCACAAGGCTTTGACACTTCACACCAAGCTCACAGTAAATAATGGGCTTTGCAACTCAACATTTACTTAGCTGTCACAGGAATGAACCCAAGCAAGCTCATTTCCCATTCAACATAAAATCATACAATGGGCGACCCTGTATCCAGTACATATAGAAAGAATGACTTCGAATACCACAACATAAGCTACAAGAATGAAACTTAATTACCAAAATTCTATGTTACCTATACTGTATTTTTCATAGCAAGCATACCGTAATAGGCAGAAAGAGAGGGAGCAAATTACCCAAGTTAAATTTTAGAAGGGACATTTGAATTTATACACTGGACCACATCATGAGACCAAAACTGGGAGTAGATTGGTTGAATCTTACTATCTTCTTAGAACATACACAACAATAGAGGCTTGGAGATTGCGATCCACCTTGAAGTGAGAATTAAAAAATCTTCTTCCCTGTGGTGATCTCAATATTAATGAAATCATAAAATTTAAAAGCTATAAACTTATTCAAATCTATGGCATAAAAAGATATAATCATTGCCTTATCTAATAATTACCTCTCTGTAGTCAAGTGATATTAGATAATTCCTTAATTTTTGCTCTTCTAAATCATACAAAACAATGTGACTAGGCTGAGACCAATTTTTTGCATATTCCGCCACAAATGCAACAGGGTCCATCATAAAACGGTCAGACTCATCCAGGACTCCTTTCTCCTCACTGTTCAACATAGTAACCTTTCATAAACAGAATTATGAACAAATTTGGTACAGTCATTTAGAAGGCAGCAGAGTTATAGATTCCAAACCTTGGTGAACAGTCCAGAAATTGCATAGGCAGGTTAGAATGCAGCATAGAATAGTAGGGTGTAGCATGACATGGCGTTAGGAACAGTACACTTTCCACTTTCTCATCAAGAGCTTCTCTGGCAAGGTGGTTCATAACATCCTCAGGTCCTCTCTGTCACGTTAAGAGAGGTCCAAATTTTTGGAGTTTTCCTCAACAATCTCACATGTTATAATAATTATGCATATAAAATTAACGAAACAAAACTAATTAAGTAATCTTAGGTTTGGTGATCCAAGATGAAAAGAATAAATCACAAAAAATACCACTAATTTCACCCATTTAATGCTAATTAGTAATAGAGCAAAAAAAAAAAGAAGGGGGAAAAAAAAGTCCCCAATGCAGTTCAACTACTACCCAATGCAGTTCAACTACTACCGAGTATGTACTCCTGGACCATGCAAGGTGATGTACAGGAAGGATGCACTTTAGTGCAAGAGCCAGGGACGAGGGGATAGAAGGTATATTGAATCTAGCTTTGATCATTTTTAGGAGCAGAAGAAAACATACCTGATGAACCAAACTCATGTACAAGGCCATTGGAATATTGGTCGCAAGCAAGAATAAGATAGCAACTCCCATCTTTGCAGGGAACTTGCTATTCTTCTTCAAGGATCCTTTTTCTTTACATTTTGCAGAACTAGGATCATCCATAATGGCTAAAGAATAACCAGAGAACACAAGAGCTATAGGAAGAACTGGCAAGACAAACCTGTACCTCATAGTAATTATTATGATAAATCAAGCAAAACCAATAGGCCAACTGCATGTTAACATGCAAATTTAAACAAATTTGATTGAAATACCTGAATTCCTTGTGACCTAATACACTGTAAAATACCAAAACCCATGCAATAAGGCCAGCAAACTTCCATTGTTTGGAATATATTATGCCAGCTAAGGAAAATGGGAGGTGAGTGAAGATCATGACTGTAAATCCCTGAGTGAAGTACCAGTGCCACTTGTGAGTTCCATAATAGTCTCCGCCCGAGGAAAGAAAATTGAATGTTAGAAAATTAAGAGGTACTAAAATCCACTTGCCGTACATGAAACGATCTAGCAAGCAGGTTAGTCCAAGCACTAGCACCCTGATAAAAAAAACGCAAAATCAAAGTATTATTGAAAGATGGATTTTAAGGAATATTGGAGAATAGAGTCTCACATTTAAAAGTAATAAGAAAGATGAAAGGTATAGACCTTAAAAGTAATAGCCTAATGATCGTATTATTTGGGAACCCCATTTTAAAAATTGAAGGTTGTAACCTGAGGCCTTTAAGACTCAAGGAACAAAATTCCAAGAAAATAGAAAAAATTAAAAGAAAAGAGCAAGCAAGGAAATATTGGAGAATAGAAGTCCTACATCTAAAAGTAATAAGAAAGATGAAGAGTATATAAGCTTGTAGCAATTCTAAGCAAATAGCCTAATCTATTTTGGTGATATGGATAAGTCCAAGCATAAGCCTATACAAAACTTCACAAGGAAAAGACAAAAGAAAGGAAATAAATCAGATATGGATGTGGACATCCATAACAACCACTATTTCTCCATCTCTGCAGGATCTATTTGTCTATAAGCATAAGTGACTATAAGAGTATGTGCCCCTTTTTTGGCATATAATCAATTGAAGACTTTGTGCACTTTCCAATAATTTGTAGTCTACCCAAAATATATTTCATTCTACTTATAAAGCAAAATTTGAGGGAAACATAGTGCATGCATATTAGCCTTTTCTAAAAAGCATTTTTCAAGGATATTAATGAGTAAATGTTAATGCAAAGCATTATATAAGAAATGGAGGTTAGAAAGTGAGCTATATTGTGGATCCTAAACAGCAAAAAGATTCAAGTGCACTGATCACAAGGAACAAAAAAATTCTAGAAGCAATATTAGAAAAGATAAGGGTACCCTAAAGGCAATATGCATAAAAGATAAAGCAAAGGATTTAAGAATGATATGCATCAAAGAATAAACAATTCAATTTGTTTCAAATAAAGACGTTGGTAGCCGTCTTAACATATTTGTAATTTGCTCAACAAAGCATACGCTAGACTGAAATACAAGAGCCAGAGTCTGGTTGATAAGGGAGAATGCCAAGAAGCAAGCAGCTGGAGTGCGAGAAACAAAAGTTACTTTGAAATCCAACTTCTCATATGTAAAGGAATGCTTACAGGTTTTACACAAACATACATATGAATAGAAAAGTTTAGATGCAGATTAACTGAAACTATCAGTCAGAGGTCTCTTCATCAGCGTAAATTAAGTGGGTGCAGCACAGATACATGTTAAAATGAGTAAACTTTCATAGAAAGAAGTTGTTTGCTAAAGTTCATATGGAAGGAATGATTGTGGAAATTTAGACAGAGTAATATAGATGGCAATTGAAGTGGAGCCAAACATGAGTGATTGTTCTGATAGCAAAGAGTTCATTAAACCATACAAGTATATAAGCTACATTTTAAACAACCAGAAGCAGCAATTATGCAATTAAAAATTAGTGTAAATAAATTCAACAGAATCAATTTGCCTCACTTTTGTGCTCTGATGCGACTATCTGTCATATAATGTCTGTGAACTATTTAACAGACATGTCAAATGACAAAAAATTCAGTTAAATATATTTTTTGTAAGTGTAGTAAACACATAAATCCAACAGTGTCACCAATATTATACATTTTTAAAAGTTTCACCTTCATTACCTCTTCAGGCGTGTCCAACACTGGTTAAAGGGGCAGATAGTACCAACAACTCACAGTAGTACAATGGTTTTCTTTCATTAACACACATCAAGATTTACACTTAAGATTTCACACATTCATGAACATCATTCTGTACTAGCTTACCTATAAAATTAGTGTTTTGGGCTTTGTTGCATGCATTATCTAATATTACTAATACATAACTGCATTCATTAGCGTCACAGATGATTCCAAACTAGAAAAATGAATAATGTTGTTAACTTTGCTGGTAAGTCAATACCTCATGGGAAAAAAGTGAATGAATTTCGCCCATATAACATGTAAGAAGGTTTTTCATATATTTAGTGTGAAACATGAGAAAGACAACCGATCCCCCTTAATGCACATGTCACACTAGACTGAGTAAAAGACTAGAAAAATTTGCTGCAGAGAATATGCGATGTGAGAAGGTTTTCCTTTTTTTTTTTTTTCCTGCAAGAGGGACTAAAAGCCACAGAGATCCCATATATATATTGTGAAACGTAGGGAAGACAATCAATTCCCTTTAATGCACATGTCACACTAGAGTGAGTAAATGATGCCAGCACATACCCAATGGGAGCCATCTCTCGAAAGAGGAATCTCAATCTGTCATGTGCTGTTAAAAGCTCAAGCAGGCCAACATACAGCCATGTAATTGCACTTGTTGGCCGCACAGCACAAGCTAAAGCTGCTACAAGTAAACCCCACCTCCTTGAAACGAAGGAACATTTGCCGGAGGGTCTCATGCAAGGCCAAAAGTATAAGGACACTATTGTAAGAACAGTCTCCAAGCTATTTGATAACGTCCGTGGCAAACAGTAAAAAATAAACCAATTTGTCAACTGGGAAAAGAGCTGCAGCAGAGTTAAGATTTCCATATATCAAGGTAGAAGATAAATAAGAAGCAAAAGCCTCCAATATGAAATAAACTTCAAAATAATAATAGCTATATAGTAGGATACAGCCCATTTTGCAACACGATCACCGAAGACAACATTGGAAAGTTTGTACAGGTACAAATCACCCATTGCAGAAAGTATGGACTGTAGTAGCCGTGGAGCCTTCATCTATAAACACGGAGGAGATGACAAGATTATATGAATCATATGAATGGAAAGTAACAAGCAAACGGGTTGTAACTGTGAAAGAACTTCAACAATTTAGACAGAACAAAATTGCATGCTTATATTAACTTGGCGTGCAAAAATGTCTAAATTACATATAGAATAAAAAATATAGCTCATTTGAGTAGGCCAGAGACATGCAGAACTAAATGTTGATCTATCAAAAGCCAAATGTGCATGTTTATGAGCATTTTCCTAATGAAATATAGTTTTAATTGAATAATTTTTTTTCTGTTTAAGTAGCCTACGAACCGAATATAAGAATGACTTAAAAGAAGATTCACTACACACGCACAAAGCTTCCAATAAATAAATAAACCGTGACTACATCATGTTGAAATATACCACCTCTTCCGTGAACTCCTAGATAAATATATTTACCATGAACCACGGGGTATCAAGATGAAGTAAGGCCAGAATTCTGTAAAGTACAACAAAAACCATTGGATGCAAGTAGCTACGGATTCCTTCCTTCCACTCCCATGTCAAATGACCATACCTGCCATTTGGATCAATCAGCCCACACTCCGATCCACACTTTTGCCATGTTAAACATAAAAAATGCTCGAACAAGGAGAAAAATTTTGCTGAAAATTAACAAACTTTCAATGGAATCCGAGCTACCCAAATGCAATGTGATGCGCAACTTCAGGCCCTTGCCAGTGTTCATCTGGATTGAAATATGTCTGCACTAACAGAGCATTTAACATCCGGAATGCCAAGCAGAAAGGAAAGATTCTCTTCTCTGACGTAAACAGAGAGATGCGTAGGAATCCCGAATCTCCTGATTCGATAAAATTCGGAGTTTTGGGGGAATATTTAGCTGCTGATGGACGAGCGGCATTCTGTCTCCGTCTCATTTCCGTGTTGTTCTGCTAAATATAAGATGTATTTTCTCTCTTTTCCGAACCGGCAGAAACTACAGTTATAAGTGATTCAACTCAGAATACAGTAATCATGGAACAGTGATCAATAATCAAAGGGGGAGGGATTTTTCTTTTTGCCCTTTTCCAGTGAGGAAACGAAAGTTGGACTTTGAGTCTTTGAACGCCAGGTCCGCACTCCGCAGGCGTTCGGCTTCTCTACACTGTGCGCCTCCAACAACCAGAAAACGACGTCGTTTTGGCCTGTGAGGCTTTTTCTTTTTTCCCTTTCTTTTTAAAAAAGAATTGAAATGCAACGATGGAATCAGAATCGAAGAAAGGGAAAACGATAAGCACCTTCCTCCTTCGCAAATCTCTTCTTCAACGCCGATATGCAGCAAATGAAATCCTTGGACGACGCCTTACCTTCTTCAGAAACCTGTTCTTCGACACCACCAACCAGCTCGACCAACGGTCTGCCCCTCTATCATACACAAAACCTTCCTCCTTCCCCCTCTCGACTTTCCCTTGCTGATGGAGAAGAACATTGTGTTAATAGAAAATTCAATGGACGGCTCAGATTTTTTGAATGAACGGCCAGTCAGATGAAACATAACTAACACGGCGTCGTTTTAGCGTTAGTCTATACTCTTTCTTATCAGCCTCACGTTCCCAGATTTTACATACTTGGTGGATACTGGATCGAATTACCTCCATTATTGCACTTCAATTTTTTTATTCTCTATGGACATAATTTTTAGAAAATAAATATGTAAAATGGTTAGTCTCAACCAAACATGATCGAGGTTGAGAGTTTACTTTTGACCTCAATCAAGCTAAAGTTGTCAAATGAGTGAACAGAATTATTAATTTTATTATTTCTCATTCTCCATACTCTTCTCAAATTCCATAGATTGGAATACCTCTATCCGTGACCAAAAAAATCAAAAAAAAAAAAAAACTTGTACCTCTAGCCAAAATTCGTATTTGGGTGACTGTTCTTTGTGTTACAAGTTTTTTTTTTAATATATGTTGTCAATTAACATCACTTCAAAATGCTAAAAATAGTTTATTCATATTCAACTTTCATGTCGTAATTTTGTTTATCTTTTAGGGATTACTCTTTTTTCCAGTACATCACACGGTAGAATTCGTCTTATTATTAACTTGTTTTCAAAATTAAATTTTGAGTTTTAAATTAGTTCATCATCTACTAAAATGTCTATTCCATAAGTCAACTACTAATTATTTCTTTCTTTCTTTCTTTCTTTTGGGAAATACAGGCAAAAGACAAACAAAATAAATTATCAAGCTTGATTTATATCATATTGTTAATTATAATTGATTTGATTTGATTTGTAATTATCTTAGATTTGATTTGTTTTAATTGTAATTATCTTTAGTTTCCTTTTCTTCAGGGATTCTGATTGATATTGTAATTATTCCCTTGACCTCTCTTTCCCATGTATATATTGCACTCTGTATAATGAAGATATGTAAGCAAGTTTCCAACAATTGCTTCTGAATTTCTCCTTCTCTTTATTTCTTCTTTTTCTTTCATGGTATCAGAGCTTTTCTTCCAGTTACTTCGTGTTTGATTGTTCATTCTCCGAGGACAATCCAGATCTGACGTTTTCCCTCCGTTACCCTCCGATTCAGCTACTGTTCATCTCCGTTTCGTGCCTCTACTGAAGTCGAACCACCACACGCGCCTGACCATCCTGTCCGTCGACGTCTCACAAGGTTTCTGTCAAATTTTCACGGTGATCTGGCCTTCCACGCGCCTCCACGCGCCGCCACACGCCGGTGCTCCCAAAACGTTCAGTTTTCTTCGTCTGTCCGAGTCGCTGCTTTCCAGACCGAGTTCTGAACGAGTTAGACCGGTTCCTAAGGTTTTTGGGTGTGTTCTTTTCATTTCTGGCCTCTGTTTTTGCAAAATCCTACTCCTTTTTTGACTTCTACTACTGTTATGGATAAAAATGACGTTTCACAGCCAATTTCTGTACTGCTCAATGGATCTAACTATTGTCACTGGTTAGAGAGCATGCGAGGGTTTCTCAAAGGTCACAAATTATGGCGATATGTAACAGGTGACATCCCATATCCTGTTTGTTCTGAATCAGAAACGGCCACTAAATTTGCTGAGCGTTTGGAAGAATGGGACAGTAAGAATCATCAAATTATCACTTGGTTTTGGAATACTTCCATCACCAGCATCAATCAACAATTTGGGCGTTATGAGACTGCCAAAGAGGTATGGGATCATCTTGCCGGTCGTTATACGTCCTCTGATCTCTCTAATCAATTTCAGCTTCAGAAGGATTTAAGTGCTTTGAAACAAGAACCTGGCCAGCCTGTTTATGAGTTTCTTGCAAAAATGGAGTTTATTTGGGATCAATTGGCATACTCTGAGCCAACATTCAAGTGCGACAGTGATACTAATGCCTTTATCTCTTATCGTGATCGTCTTAGGCTTATTCACTTTCTGATGGCATTGACTGATGACTTTGAGCCTGTTCGAGCCTCTTTACTGCATCAGAGCCCACTTCCTACTCTTGAGGATGCACTTCCTCAGTTAAAATCTGAAGAAACTAGATTGGGACTTTTAAGACGTAACACTGACATGGCATTTGCTGTGACTGAGAAGAACTCCAAACTTTGTCGTCGCTGTCCTCAATCCACTCATGCATTTTCTGAGTGTCCTCTGATTGAATGTCGCACTTGTAAGAAGAAAGGTCATATTGCTGCAAACTGCCCCTCTCTCCTATGCCGATATTGTAAGAAGAATGGTCATGTCATTGAGCATTGCCCTACTCGTCCTCCCAGATCTGATCAGAATAGAAATTTCTCACGATCCAGTCAACCACCCAAGCCTGCTTTCTCTACAGCTACTGCCAACGATGTATCCACTCCACCAATCTCCAGTGATCTTGAGGCTCTTCTCAAGCAATTACTTGCTGGTACCTCCTCTCCACCTACTGCTTTAGCCACTCCCTCAGGTAACCCCTCTTGGTATTTTGATTCTGCTTGTTATAATCACATGACTGGTCAGTCACAGATCTTTTCTTCTTGGTCTCCTAGTACCGCTACCCCTTCAATCAACACTGCTGATGGTTCATTGATGTCTGTTAGTCATACTGGTTCTGTTTCTTTGTCAAACCTATCTCTTGATGACCTTTATTATGTTCCTGCTATTTCTTTCAACCTTATATCTGTTGGCCAGTTAGTTGACCTTGGTTATGATGTAATCTTCTCTTCTAATGGTTGTCGTGTGCAGGATCCTCAGACGGGACAGATTGTTGGAACGGGGCGTAAAGTTGGACGTATGTTCGAACTGAATTCCTTGCATATTCCTCCATCAAAATCAACTCGATTATGTGCTGCTTCCCCTGCCTCTTCTTTTGAGTTGTGGCATTATCGTCTTGGTCACTGCTCCATCAATAAATTGTCATCTTTAATTTCAAATGGACTTTTAGGCAATGTTATTGAAAAATCTTTAGAATGTGTTTCTTGTCAGACTGCAAAACAACCAGCATTATCTTTTAATAAAAGTACTTCTGTTTCTGAGTCTCCTTTTGATTTAATCCACTCTGATATTTGGGGCCCTGCTCCTACTTCCTCTATGGGAGGATCGCGTTATTTTGTGATATTTATTGATGATTATTCACGTTTTACCTGGATATATGTGATGAAAGCTCGTTCTGAATTATCTGCGATTTATATTAAGTTTGCAAATATGATTCGCACTCAGTTTTCTAGAAATATCAAGGTTTTTAGGCGTGATAATGCTATGGAATATCGTGACTCCCAACTCCTTAGTTTCCTTGATGCACAGGGTACTATCTCACAATACTCTTGTCCTTATACCTCCCAACAGAATGGTAGAGCTGAGCGAAAACACCGTCACATTCTTGACACTGTTCGTGCTCTTCTTATCTCATCATCTTGTCCTGAGCGTTTTTGGGGAGAAGCAGCCCTTACAGCTGTTTATGTTATCAATCGTATTCCTTCCACTATACTTGGTAATGTCTCTCCTTTTGAACGTCTCTATGGTGCACCCCCTGATTATACTATGTTTAAAGTTTTTGGTTGCACTTGTTTTGTTCTTCTCCCTTCCCATGAGGTCACAAAACTCCAAGCCCGTGCACGAGTTTGTTGTTTCTTAGGTTATGATTCTGAGCATAAAGGGTATCGTTGTTGGGATCCCTTATCTCATCGCATTCGCATTTCTCGTCATGTTGTGTTTTGGGAACATGTCATGTTTTCTAGTCTATCCCAATTTTCTTCTATTCCATCGACCTCATCTCCTCTTTTTGTCAACCCTTCTGCTGATCTTTTTCCAAGTGACACAGGTACTGATATTTCATATCCGGTTCCCATTACGTCTGATGATTCGCCCCTCACCAATGATCCTGCCCCTCTTGAAGATCCTGCACCTGACATGCCTTCATCTTCCACCACTCGTTCTACAAGAGTAAGACATCTTCCTCCTTATCTTCGTGATTATCATTGCTTTTCTTTCATACTCTCTTTGCATGAACCTCAGTCCTTTAAAGAAGCCTCTAGTGACCCTCGTTGGCAGCAAGCAATGCAAGATGAATTACAGGCTTTAGAGAAAATGCACACTTGGGATTTGGTTGAGCTCCCAACAGATAAATCTCTTGTGGGGAGCAGATGGATCTACAAAATAAAAACTCATTCTGATGGGTCTGTAGAGCGATACAAGGCTCGCTTAGTGGCACAAGGCTTTACTCAAGAGTATGGCATAGATTATGAGGAGACATTTGCTCCGGTTGCTCGTATTACATCAGTCAGAAGTCTACTTGCCATTGCTGCTGCAAAGCAATGGGCTCTTCATCAAATGGATGTCAAAAATGCTTTTTTGAATGGTGACTTAGAGGAAGAGGTATACATGAAACCTCCACCTGGCTATCTTTACTCAGGAAACAAAGTCTGTCATCTTCGTCGAGCTCTCTATGGTCTTAAACAGGCTCCACGTGCTTGGTTTGCCAAATTTAGTTCTACAATCAATCAACTTGGATTCTCATGTAGTCCCCACGACACTGCACTCTTTATTCGTAGAACTGATCGAGGGATTGTTCTATTACTTTTATATGTTGATGATATGATCATTACAGGTGATGATTCCACAGGTATTCAGGAACTCCAAAATTTTCTCAGGCAACACTTCGAAATGAAGAACCTTGGGCACTTAAGTTACTTTCTTGGGTTAGAAGTATTCACACTGACTGATGGTATTTCTCTTTCTCAAGTTAAGTACGCCTCTGAGTTGATTTCCAAAGCTCAAATTTCTGATGATCAAACTGAGAAAACTCCTATCGAGCCCAATGCTAGGTTTACACCTACTGATGGTACTCCACTGGATAATCCTACTCTATACCGTGAGTTGGTTGGAAGTCTCATATATCTCACCGTGACTCGACCTGATATTGCTTATGCTGTTCATATTGTTAGTCAATTTATGTCAGCACCACGTACTACCCATTATGCAGCGGTTCTTCGTATTCTTCGATATATTAATGGCACTCTATCTCATGGTCTACATTTCTCCGCCACCTCTCATCTTACCTTACAGGCTTATTCTGATGCTGATTGGGGCGGTGATCATACTGATCGTCGCTCTACTACAGGATTTTGCATATTTCTTGGTACCTCTCTTATTTCATGGCGGAGTAAGAAGCAGACTTTGGCTTCTCGATCTAGCACTGAATCTGAATATCGAGCACTAGCAGACACTACCTCTGAAATACTTTGGCTTAGATGGTTACTTGAAGACATGGGCGTTTGCCAAACCTCTCCCACTGCTCTTTATTGTGATAATCAAAGTGCTATGCAGATTGCTCACAATGATGTCTTTCATGAGAGGACTAAGCATATTGAAATTGAATGTCACTTCACTAGGCAGCATGTTACCCGAGGCATTCTAAAACTTCTTCCCATCCGGACTACTGATCAACCAGCTGACCTGTTCACCAAGTCCCATAATCCAGGGCGTTTTCAGCTTTTAGTGAACAAACTCAAAATGGCTGTCATTTCCCCATCTTGAGTTTGAGGGGGGATGTTAATTATAATTGATTTGATTTGATTTGTAATTATCTTAGATTTGATTTGTTTTAATTGTAATTATCTTTAGTTTCCTTTTCTTCAGGGATTCTGATTGATATTGTAATTATTCCCTCGACCTCTCTTTCCCGTGTATATATTGCACTCTGTATAATGAAGATATGTAAGCAAGTTTCCAACAATTGCTTCTGAATTTCTCCTTCTCTTTATTTCTTCTTTTTCTTTCACATATATTCCTTCTCCTTTTATTTATCTCGATAATTTACCTACAGCCAATGGAAGGATTATTAAAAATAATATAGTCTTCATCAATTAGTGCACTAGTTAGTCATTCAATCATCATTGTCCAATTTCTCATGAACAGGTCTTTGATATCATCGATAATCCTTCTTAAGGGTGATGTATAAAGCAATTATTTATTTTCAAAGAGCTAGTTTCTTCTCATCAGTGTTCCCCAATTGAAAGAGGTTCTTGCACAAAAAAAAAGGAGGAGGAGGAGGACAAGGAGGTTCTTGCTTGAGTTCATATAAATCTTTTTGTTTTGCCAAAATATATTACTTTCAAATAGATTTAATTTAATACAGTAAATATATCGAATTAATCACACATAGAAGTATATAAACATATTTAATATAAGTTTTTTGTATAAGCAAAGCAAGGGTGCAAACTACCCCCTCTTCCCTTCACTTGAATAGTGGTGGCCATGACATGTCCATACCATCATCGATCATAATATGCATTATCAGTTAATTACATAAAAATATGTATATAGAAGTACAAAGATTGAAATGGATACAAATGAAAAGTTTAATGTCTGTAAAATTGGAGTTCATATCTGGAGAAAGAAGAAGAGAGAGTGAGGAAATGATTGATGGTAGTGGCCCATGTCTTGTAGCGATGAAGATCATCGGCCATGTCAAGCTTGAACGTGCCTCTGCTCGTCGTCAAAACAATCAGATAACAAGTATCAGCTTCCTCACCTTCTGACTCTTTGTACAGTTCTGCATGCATATTCATCACAATACCTACAGCCATATTCACTATTCATTAGTGAAAGTGTCCCAATACTTTTAACATATAAGAGACTTATTTGGGATTAATTCAGGTGAAAGAGATCAGAGTTCAGATCGTCCTGATATCTATATATATATATATGTATATATATATATATAATAATTGAAAAATATTACTCTCTCCGTTACGCTATATAGTGCATTATTTTGAGAAATTCATGTGTCAAAATATAGTGTATTGCACGGATTACATTGTGTTTTTTTTATTTGTTTTTCAGTATTACCCCTAATAAATAAGCTTATATATTATGCGGTTATCAATGCATTTAATAAAAAATCTTTGATAGTTTGGTTAAATCATAAATAAATGAAGGAGAATTTCTCCAAAAACTTCATTTTTCACAATTATCAATGACTCATGGAAATTCGGAAAAAAGAATGAAGGAGAGAATGGATGCAATTTATTAATGTAGGAAGTATTATTAAATAAGGGTAATTTGGGAAATAATGAAAAAAAATTTCGGTTACTAATCATTGTCTTAGTACGTGTGTGGTAGTTAAAAGTGTACTATAAACTGGAACAGAGGGAGTACTATATAAGAAAGGAAGAGATGATGAAAAAGAACGTACTTTCCTTCTTGCTTTTTAACAGATTATGCTTCCTCATTATCAGAACCACCTGCACATCAATCATGCACACCACAAGTTAAACAAACGTGCGGCTTTCGTCAACTGGCCACTAAAGGTCCCTTTAGATTATTTTATTTGAACGATTTTTTGTAGTAACTATTAGCAATCGCTTGAGATTAATTCAATCCAATTTTATTTTTGTTATGGCATTAATTCCTAACACTCATGGATTAAAACAGGAAAAAAAAAAAGAAAAGAAAAAAAGTAGGTGGACATAGGAGTAGCTAATAATTCTTACCTTGGCATCACTGTTCAAGATGACAGAGACTGATCTAACCATGCACTCCCCTGTTTATACATAAATTTGAAGTGAGCACAAACAAGTCATAAAAATTAAGGCCTTTAATGCTTAACATTGTTCAGAACCAGAGGCAGCAGTATAAAGTTTTTGTTGTCTTTGATGTACCTTCAGGTGTTTCCACATATAACTCATCTCCCTCTGCAAGAATGGATCTGCCTTTTGCAAAGTCGAAGTCCAAGTCACTGTTGTCTTCAATAGGCAAAACAGGCACACCCCCATTTAACCTGTTCTTGCATCCTGATCTTCCTTTCAGTGTGGCTGCTCCTCTTAATGCTGCACCAAAGTGAACATAGTTTGGCGGATAGAAGCCACACAGAATCAGATAATTGAATAAGTATGGTTATTCACTCTTTTCCCCAAATCATCTGTTTCTGTTGAGTCAAGAGCTGTACTTTATCCTGAAGATTTCTTGATATTTATAAAAGAAAAAGGTATATTGATCTGAGTTGTCCTTATCCTGGGGGATATTATGTGTTGGATGGAATGTTTATTTTTGGGCTGAAAGGTATATCTGTTAGTCATGACACACTTCTTTTTAATTAACCCGATCAGTTTAAGCATTATGTATTGATTCTGACTCTAAATCATTACTAAGGCTCTGTTAAGGCAACCTCCCCATTCCAACACATGTTTTTCACAAGGTCTCTTTTTAGGGAATTGAAGTCATCACTGAAGCTCTACTATCAATTGTTAGATCAAGGGCTTATCACTAAATTAAAAGCTATAATATCTAGCTTATTTAGTCTCACTAGTTCAAGCGCCGTGTTTCGATCTAATTCCTTATTATAGAAGTATTTTAAAAGAGGCATAAGGATAAGAAAATTACATGTTGCAGCTGCGGCTGTGAGGGTCAAGATGTCACTTGCACTTGTACCATTCATGGCTGAACTAATTGCACTGTTAAGTTGGTCCTTCTTTGCCCCCATTGCTTCTGCTACTTTTGCACACTGAGCTGCAACCAAGGCGGCTGCAGAGGCCACTGCTGCTTCCTTCTCGGCATTAGTCCGATCACTTCTTGAGTTTTCTGTAGCAATAACTGCAAGAGCAGCTGCCACCCCAGCCACTGATATTGCTGCATGCACCTCTGCTGCTTGCACCCTTTGTTCCTCTTTTTTCCTCAGCTTTATTTCTTTAAACCATTTCTTGATTGACACGTTTTTCAGTGACATCATCTGCTTCCATGGCGTCTGTGTGCAGAAAACAAAACAAAATCTATCAATGCCAATTGAAAGCACAATCTTATGAAACACTGCAGCATCGGGATCATACAGGTCAGCTTCTCATGAAGATGAGTAGATGACATACCCATTTCTTTCTGAAATAGCTGTTGTAATTTAATTCAGGATGCATCGCTTGCTGCATCCATATCCACGACTGAAATTTTCAAAGAAAACAAAAAACCATGGACAATAGTTTCTATATGTAAAAGCTATTCATTAATAAAGCTCTATGGTTACACCTTCACATCATTAGATTTCCATGGTGGACAAGACCCGAAATCTGCGCTGTCCATTCTAGCACTCTTTCCCATCTGTTTCAGAAATATTGACAATATTGAATTGAATATAGAAGTATATGTATGTGTGTTAAAATAATTTCAAGCAGTTTGACTCACTGTAGGATGAGCTACTGGACTACCCTCCAACTGTTTCACTGGATTCTCAGCTAGAACTAGTGATAATCCATCTTGAGGCTCTGGTTGAAGAGCCTGTACAGCGAAGTTGCACCATGCACGTGACAGAAGATCCATTGTCTCTGGATGTGCATCTGAGGGAGATAGATTGAAGTCGGAAGCCATGATAATGAGATCTTGCTGAATGAAGACTTAGCTGCACAGTTTCAGATATGCGTGTGTAAGCAATAATGCATGCATATTTATAGAGACATGCTACTTAAATCACAACACCAGCTTATCAATATTCTGATCTGCAAATCCTCACAAAGGAGGGGGGGAAAAGACTTTAAATAATGCAACATACCAAACCCAATAATCAAAAGATTTTTATAGAGCTGTAAATGATTAAATTCAGCAAAGAGAGCTGCAGGAAAAAAAATGGCATCTTTTTCATCATTGCCATTGATCATATCGGCCCACTGTTTGAATTTTAGAATCAGCTGAATGAAAGTGACAGTATACATTAGACATAAGAATCCTAATGTACAGGTTGGGAACATACCCAAAAGCTTCTAGAGGACAGGAATTGCGGAGCTGAGATATAACAGTTGGAAAGGGACGTTTAGATAAGAGCATGTTAGCTCATTTACAGTTTCATTTTGATATATTACGGTAAAGTTATCTATAAAAAGAAAGAAATATGATATCTGATTACTCTGTGTGTGTTTGTGTGTGCGTGCACGTGTGAGGTTTGTGAGCTGCAAGTAAGTAAAGGGACCTACTTTGGGATTGAAGGAGTTGAAATATATTGCAGATAGGTTCTGATTGAAGAAAGCAGGCCCTCAAGATTTAGATTGTGGAGAGAGATGACACACATGCTAGCCATAATAGAACATGGTGTGATTTTTATAGACTCAAGGGGACCCTTGTTCCAGGCATCTTTGAATGAAAGCCGAGAACTTGACCTAAACGTGAAGCATTTTTAGATGATAAAATGATAGGGCTGCATGCCAGAGATGTGTAGGGCTCCATATGAACAAATTTGGAGGCTTAATTTTTTTTCTCCTAAAAAATTTCTTATCGTCCCCCCTTTTTTATTTGAGGATAATACATTTGAATTTCATCAATATATTTCACTTATGGTAAGGTAGCTGCAAAAGATCTGAAAGCAAATTGAAAGTAAAGTTGAGGAAACCAAAATAAGCTAAGATTGTAATATATATATATATATATATATATAAACTGAAGACATGACTACACTATCATTTTGAAACGAAGCTTAAAATTTATTGGTGGTGAATATTTATTCCCTATGGCAACTCTAGTACTAACTCTTCTCAAAAATTCCATATTGCATTTGGCCTCCCATGCTGCTCAAAGAGAAATGCCACATTCTAGTACGGACCTGAAAATTTCTTATCATTTCATAGAGAAACAAACATAAAGTGTATTAGATTTATTACTCAAGCAAGTTTCATATATACCTTCAAACGAAATTTACTTCTTAAGTAAATCTGATACATGATATCTGCATCTAGTTTTCTTTAAAATTAGTAAAAGAATTATAGAGAAAGAAATAGAGGCCTTCAAAATTTTTTTATCGAGAGCCATATTAAGAAATAGAAGGGAGCTAGAATAAAAAGCAAGGAAGGGACATAATGAGGAAGCATGGTGACGGGCCAATATGGTTGATGTAAAGGAACAAGACATGCATGATTGATATGATGAACACTGAAAAAGAAGGCACCAGACAGGTATGATTACAGTCTAGGAATTCTTTTCTTTTTTTTTTTGGTCCATTAGAATAATGAAACGATCGAGTAGTATATAATATTCTTGTTAAATTAGTAAACCCGATGAAGATTAGAGCTTTTCGTGGCCTGAAAGAGAAACATAAAGTTGGTAGTATTCTATGGCATGTAGTACATTTTCCACAAGATGATCATGGTTATGACCTGTCCAATTTTAAATAACTAAGCACTTCGAATATATATATATATATATATAATTTCTTTTAAGAGATAATAAACTAATAAATAAAGAACCAATAACAATAATAAGCAGATATATAAATATGTTGGGGAAAATTTTCAAAAAAGAAAGCCAATTCTTAGCATGGATATATATATTGTTAGTGTGAATGCGATTTGTAATATTGCACTGATACTCTAACAAAAATTTTATCCATATCAAATATATAATGAATATGATACATATATTATACTTTATAATACACCTAATATATTCTAACTTCATCCATTTTTTTTTCCAAAAAACTGTTTCAAAATGATTCAATAGTTTATAGATATTTCAATTTTTTTTTGTTTAAGTTATGAATATATTTATATTACTTTTAAAATATTTGTTTGAAACTCAAATTTTTTTATATTGTTCATTTTTTATGTTAGTTTGTTAAATATATATAATTATATAATTATATCTGTAGATCTTTTATACCTGCATTTTAAAATTTATTATATTTGATATATAATATAAACAATTAGTTTTTTTTCCAGGAACAATTAGAGCTAGTTCAACTAGATCTGACATTTATTATTATATTCTTCAGTTTTGAAGGATCTAAAAATTTTAAATACTTATATCTTAATAATCATCTAACCATTTTGAACATTTACCAAAATTACAAAATAGTCTCTAATCTATAATAAATTATTTACTTATTCTTTTATACACATGAATCTGTTTAAGATTTTTTTTTCTTTTGGAAAAAAAGATTTGGTTAAAAGGTTTGTTGATTGGGTTCATGTGACAAGCAAAGACTTTATGAGCTAGATGCTTAAGGGTGTTTCTAAATTGTTTTTTTTTTAACTAACAGGACCACCAACAAACGTTCTGAGATCAATGCACTCATACTAATTTAATCATTAAAAATTAAGGCTGCGGTTTAAAGTGATGGAAAACAGACAGAATATTTAGATTTATAATAATTAAGGTACTTATGGTGAGGATTAGGAGGAATCTGGTGTCATTTTTAAGGCTGTTTCCACGAAGACAAGGAGAAAAGACTTGAAGGACTTTGGGTCAATGTTTTGGCCAACTATTTAAGGCCTGTTTGGTTTGTCATTTGGTAAACCAAATAATGGTTTCTAATCATCATTTTCCTAAAAGTTATCCAAACAGGTTTATAGTAAACTTCTCTACTTTTATCCAAACTTCATTTTTGTAAACTGTGATTATTCTAAACGACCTTTTACATAAAGACAAACCAAATAGGTACTTAAACAAGATCAATCAGTCTTTTATTCTATAAATTTTATCCACATCAAAATTACTTCAATATTTTTTTTAAAAACAATACTTGAATTAGTGTTACAGATGTTTGATATACTTATTCTGTTTGCTATTATAAGATATATTTTTAGAGGATTAAGATATCCAAATATAAGTCATTTTATGAAATCTACACATCATTTAATATTTGTTTTTCATTTTTACCCTTATTGAAAATAACCAAAAGAATTATGGTATAGAGAGATTAAAAGAAATACATGTGAGATGAGTTATAATTTAATGAGAGTGATTTTAAAAAGTTAAAGTAATTTTTTAAAATATCAAGACTTTCAATAAATTTTTTAAATATATGTAAAATAAGTAAATATGACCTATAATATAAAAAGAGGAAGTAGTATCTATTTTTGTTATGATATTTTGATAGCACTGATATTGAAGTTTCTTATATTTAATGGGCTTGTGTTTGCTTGTAATGACAAATGTTATCGAAAATATCGAAGTGTGTTATGTCATCATAACATTGTTTTATCCAAAAATTAAGAAACTTCTACATCACAACTGTTTAGCTTTGTAATTTTATAAATTACAGTTTGACTATATTTTCTACAACTCATACAAACATGTATAAGTGTTAGAAATTCTACGTTTGGATCTTCGGGTATGATGATTTCAATTACATATAAACTATAATGCTCAAACAATGTCGCTCAGCGAAGCCAAATGCTGAAATGGGTGAGAGTGAAACAAATGATATGCCTTGAGCCTTGATCCATTTTGATTACTACAACAAATATATATATATATATATATATATAGACAAAAGAAAATAGCACAGCAGCCTTCTCTCTTCTCACTCACACATTACTATAATGTTATGAGATGACGAGTCACACAAATGCCTTTAAAACCCTATGATATCTTGTGCTTGATATTGTGTACTATAATATTTGATACTTAAAATATCATAAAACAAAAAATAAAATTAGAGTGAACCCCTTCATATTTGAGTTCATATCTTCTGAATTTATAAGATGATTTGAGATTGTAAATTTAAGAGACGAGCAAAAGAATATAAAAATTGAGTAACTCAGATATCAATCAGTATTAAAATAAAAATAAAAAATTGTAACGATTAACCAAATAGAAAGTTTCTTCCTTTGAAAGCATTTTGCCATGTGTAAGATTGGGTATTAACTCAGGCCCAAGAAAATGAGTAAGATTAGGGGACCCAAATTCCTTCGATTGGACGGCAATAACCTAATTTATTCCTTCGATTGGACAGCCATGTGTAAGATTAGGGGACCCAAATTCCTGGCATAGTTAATATTGGGTTGGGCCTTATTCAGGGAACATTACCCAGTAATTTTGTGACATGGAGTGTCCAAAAAAAAAAGGAAGACATTACGTGGCCCAGAAGGGACTATCATGCTTGAAATTCTGACTCTAATGCGGAAAAATTGGAGTATCAGTCGCCACCGTGATGTAATTTCTTTTCCTTCTTTTCATTGTAAATCGAAAAAAATAAAAGAAAGACATATGATTGGAGTTGTTATTTTTTTAAGGTAATAAGGAAATTTTATGGAAAATCGGGTTATTGAGGTTTCTTTTGATGATCCGATAGTTCAGACAGTGCAAGATTAAGGCTTAAAGAATATTACTTTTTTTTTCTTTTGCAAGAACGTGGGTTCGCCTTTTTGTATAATGTCTAATTGTTTTAACAAAAAATTATCTTAACTAAAATGGGCTTTGTGTTTATGAACCAAGCCACTCTCTACAATTTTTACATTTTAGCAAATTTGATAGCGGCACTTAATTTTGCTTGGACAATAATAAATGAAAGATTTTGATGATATATGATTGTATGAATGGTATTTTGAAGGAGCCAAAATCTATTTTTGATACAAAAAGAGTATTAGGTATGATTTAATTATATATTTAATGTAATTTTCTCAATACTTTTAATTTTAGACACATACTTTCACTTTAACATATTAAACTAAAATTATTGACACGAATGATTAAACCAATATTTTTTATCATATTATTGTGGTATTTTTTAATTAAAATACAGTATGTATATAATTTTTCAATCAAAATATGATAAATTCATGATTTAATTAAATTAAAATATTATTTATTTACAAAATTATATGTTTATTATATTATTAAAAATTATATATTGATTATATTTTATTGAAAATATGATAATAAAAATATAAAATTATCATTTAATAATATAAAATTTATAATAAAATATGTTTATTTATAAATCATAAATAATACTCATAACTCCTTTTTTAGTGACAAAAAGAAAACAATATTTTATGAGATGGAAGTAGGAGACGGTGGAAATGGATGGACGTAGGTCAGGTGTAGGCTAGCCTAGGGGTGTAATGTAGTAAAACGATGTGAGATGGGCTACAATTTGGGCCAATTACCCACAGTGTCGGCCTTTAAAGAGCCAGCCTCCGCACTTTAGGTCGAAACTGAGACGTCCTGCATTTGTACGTTACCACTCCACTCCACCGCCTCCACTTATCCTCCAATCCAATCATCCCTCCCCAATCTTTCTGGGATCCCATCCAATCACCATTTTCAACTATTCACTGTTTGCTTCTACCATACTGCTTCCCTCACACCTCACCTCAACCTTTACGCATGAGTTATGATTTGACACTCAACTATTTTTCTCTTTTTAACAACAACTTACTATTTATTATACTATTATCCTATGTTATATAAATACACTATAATAATATAATAACCAAAAATATTATTCTTATTATTTAATAGTGGGGTTTTTATAGTTGTTTGGCAACACTATAGACTGTTTGGAACCATGTTTCAGAGGTCCAAAACGTGATTCTAAACATGCCCAAAGTTTTGTTGTCAGCCAACGTGCTTAACTCGTTGATATTATACTTTGTTTATGTGATTGAATAAAAGAGAACTATTATTATTATTATTATTGGCGTGAGAATCTCGATGTATGTTTAATATTATCTTAAAAAATTGGAGCATATACAACATCGCCGTGTGTGTGCCACTGCATTTAGTATTTCATAAATGCCAGTTATCATTCCACTTATCTGACTCAAAAAGATATTAGAAAATGTTAAACATCAAATCAACACATTTATTTCTTTGGAAGACTTTGCATTTGCATAGCATTAGCTTTATAGATTCTAACTACTTTAACCACTTCAATATGCCAAAGTTCACTAGTGGTATCATTTCTACTATTATATGAATTCTAGGTATGTATCTTTTGCACTTAAAATAAGTTGTTAAGCAATGATAATATATAACACCATAACCATCGCGATCCAACTACTTTTGTATTCTTTTTCGAATGGGTGAAATATCTTCACATCCTTCTAATAGAAATTATTATGCAGATATGGGTCATTATATATAAATTAAGCTCTGATTCAGTTCAGAAAAAACCAAAAACCTCTGGTAATCGTTAACTTTGATATATAAATCATGTAGCGCAGCCCAAATATGGCGTGCACCAAACCTTTGATTACGAAAATGACAGCACTCTGATCTTTCACTAGGCAATAGGCCCAACAAAAACAAAAACAGATTAACATTTGATCTTTCACTTCCCAAGTTACCAGGGTAATAGCGGTCATGCATGTTAACATTAACTTACTAATTACTAGGTTATTTTAACTAAATCATATAAATTAAGGATATATATTAAAGTTAGTTAACTATATTAATTTTTTTAAATATCAAAATATTTTTTTAAAATTATTCTTATTTAATCTCTTTTTCTTTCTCTTTAAAATGAATTAAATAGAATTTTTTTAAATATATCATAAATATTACTCATATTCTAAAAAAATTTTATATTTATAACCAAAATAAAGGACCATATGTTTAAAACCTATTTAGCATCGGGAGTACGTATTAATTACAATACTTTTATTATACTAAGTTTTTTTGTTCCTTTTCTTTTTTCATGATTGTGAATGAGTTATTCACCTGAAAATGGATTTAGGAGGTTTCTTTTCTCGAGTTGTTTGGCTTATCCACATTATTTGCCCTTCTTTTTTTAATTTACAACTAATATATAATATAATCAGTTTAGATTTCTGAAATAAAATGAGAGTGACTTTTCAAATGTGATTTGTTTAATCCCACAACTTTATTTAAAGGATATCATATCCTTTCACTTGACTCAATCATCATTAGTATTATTTGTCCATTTTTAGTACATGTTTATGTATGAATATAATAAGTGTGCATTAATTTGTAATGAACGTATGGTGTGTAATATGGTCTTGATTTGTTAATTGAATGTATGAATATTGTCAACATCATCTGTTCTTCTTACACGCCACAATAATGCAAAATCTATGTGATCAGATCCCAAGTCCTGGATAAAATTAGCTAGCTCCAAGAACACAGCTTGTGCAAGCAATACCCCATATGGCATATATATGACAGTATTGATTTGCCTCTTGCATGACAGTCTTTTCTCTATCTCTCTCTCTCTCTCTCTCCCCGTGATTAATTGGGGAGCCTTTATATAGAATACATAAATACATACATAGATACACACACCCACAAACACAAACACAAGTGTTAGTATTATGCAGTATTTGGCTACGACACAATTATAGCTAGCACTCGTACACATACAAATTCCCATTAATATATCATAAGGATTCAGTTAGATTTAACTCCTCTTCTTAGCATTTCTTTTATGATATATACCACTCCGTGAACAAAAAGAGAAGAAAAAGAAAAAAAGCAAGTTGGATGAACTCAGACACAGACACATGACTAAATAATGGCTTCCAACGAAGCTTTGATTTACTTATACATATCTTTCCCCTATATATACATCACCATTAGCCATATATATATATATATGAGCCTCTTTTCTCCTTCACTTTCTATCTACTTTTGCAAGGAGGGAAAAAACAAGGGAAAAATAAAAGAGAAGGGAAATATATAATTATGTTTAATTATAAATATAAATTAGTAAATGGCTATATATAGATATATAGCCATTTACTTCTTTATATTTATATATAATTTAGGAATTAACATTTCATGAACTGGGAGGTAGTGAGAAGACAGCGCATTACTTGAACTTGAGATCGGAGGGATTGAATATAATCTAGGGTTTCTTCGATCAAGGACATATCGTCCATAAGATCTCCCCCTGGAACAAGCCTCTTAAGCATTTCTGTCCTCTTCTGGACCAACCTCCTTGCAATGGAATCCGCCATCACTATTTTCTTCACCCTGCTTTGGATTGTACGGCGCCTTCTCTTCAAGATCTTCCTGCTTCTGTCAAGTATCCTTCTCTTGTTCCTAAGCAGTGAAGAAGAAGAAGAAGCGAAGACCTTTCTTAGTCTGTGGCTCTCTGAGGACCCTATTATGTGCTCCGTCAGGACTTTGCTGTTGTGGTCTCTCGAAGCAATATTGGCAATAAGGGCGCGGCTCCAACACGTGCTTTCATTTCTAGTAGAAGCCATAGCTAAGTCTGCAGATACTTTTATGGCTTTCTTCCTCTCCCACAAGCTCATGTTCTTCTTAAGAGACGTGCATTTTCCAATACCCTTCATCCATTTTTGGAGAAATTCTAGCTTCACTGGGCTGGGGTTTTGCATGCTGTGAAAGAAGATCGAAAATTTGGCGTAAGCAAGTGAAAGAAGCATTATACGCTAAAAGAACTGATAATTAGCTAGGGCTTTTTCCAGGAGGCAAGAAAAATTAATTGCAAAAAGAGTGAAAATAATGCATACCTTGTCCAAACTATTGTATTAACTGGACAGGAGAAGATTGACAAGAAATTCAAAATGATAAAGGCTATGGGTTTTGCAGTGTGACGAAGTAGTGTTACAGAAAGTAATGCAGTATACCAGAGAGAGAGAGAGAGAGGAGAATGAGAAGAAGAAGAAGAATGTGGAGAGAATTTATGTGGTCGAAGGAAGTAAAGTGGTGGGGCGTTGGGAGAGAGACAGAGCACATGGTGGCACATGTAGTCGCTGGCCCACACAACTTAAGAATATAATATGGGCGGATTACACGACAAATTAATTTTTTTAATCTTACATTCAAACATTTTTTTTTAAATAATATAATATAAAAGTAATACTGTGATGTACTATGAGATCTATTTTTATTTCTTACATCGTGGGTTTCCGTTTTATCACGCTCTAAATATATTATATATTTATAACATTTTTTAATTTTGATTACACAAGAAAATTAAGTGCTAATTAGTAATTAGTACTATTTGACAATTATTTAAGGCATTATCCATTTCAGTAAGCTATTATCAATAGTTGATTATTATAATACAATTTGTATATATTACTCCATCGATTTCTTTTTATTTGTTACTTTTTTAAAAAAAATATTTTTATTTATTTATTACTTTTAAATTTTAAGACAATATTAATTATTATTATTTTATTTATATTTTTATTTATTTTTTAAAAGTTAAAAATAATATTAATTATTTTTTATCTTTTTATTTATTAAAGATCATATTAAGAAATTTTGAATAAATTTTAACATATTAGTTGTATTTTTTAATCCCGGTACAAAATTCTTAAATAAATCAATTAAAAAGAAATGGAGGTAATAATTATTACCAGAGTTCTTAAGGTGCTAAAAATGCAACATTCTAAGACGTTATGAGAAGGGCCGAGGTGACTACTTATAACAATAAGCTTAATTTTTTTTAATACTTCCTCTGATTTCATTTATAAGGAAAAAACTACTTTATGAGTATTAAAAAAATATGTTAAAGTTAATTAAAGATAATTAATTTGTTTTACATTTTAAATTTGTTTTAAAATTACTCTTAATTAATTAATCTCTCCCTCTCTTAATTCCTTTCAATAATACACCTTTGGACTCTTAATAATATTAATAAAGAAATGTAATTTTGTTAAAAAAAAATTAATATAATATTAACCCTATTTTTTTCTTATATATAGGACTATCAAGAGGAAAAAATTCCCCCCTTAGGACAATTGGGAGTAATATATAACCAGACATGAGGATAATGGAATAATGCAAATCCTAACATTTGTGTCTTGTTTTGAATGCACACTAAATAAGAATGTGTTTGGATTGACTTATATATAAGAGATTATGGGGATAAGTGTTTATTCATAATAGATTATAAGAATAAGTGATTATGTCAAAAGTGATTTGTGTTTGGATATTTTTACCCCATAAGTAATTTTGAGAAAAGAAATGTATTTGGATATTGTGATTTAAGTGATTATTAGGTGGATAATGAGAAGAAAAAGTGAAATAAGTGATTGTGGGAGAATAAATAATTATCATAAGTAGAAAAAATCAACTTCTTCCATAAGCACTCATGGTGTGTTTGGATTGACTTATATATAAGTAATTATAATGATAAGTGTTTATTCATAATTATAGATTATGAGTATAAGTGATTATGTCAAAAGTAATTTGTATTTGGATATTTTTACCCCATAAGTAATTTTAAGAAAAGAAATGTATTTGGATATTGGGGGTTTAAGTGATTATTTAATAGATAATATGAAAGAAAAGTGAAATAAGTGATTATAGGAGAATAAGTGATTATCATAAATAGCAAAAATCAGTTTCTTCTATAAACATTTATTAAGATATAAAGGTTTATTGAAAAATAGTTTGTATTTAATAATTTCTCCATATAATTACTTATTTTCTTCCATAAGTGTTTATATTTTATATCAAAAAAGACACTAAGACTCACTTAAAAACAATGTGGGTACATGGCCCACGATTGGAACTCTTGTAGGGAAAGATTGTCCCATAATCCGCGGATTTATTTGTCGACTTTATCATACGCGTACTCTACACATTTTAATCAGTCCATGTATAATTTGAAAAGATCATTTTTACCCCAATACGCGTACTCTACACATTTTTTAATAAGTCAATGTGTATTTTACCCCCATTATAATTCACATATTCCTGTTTAATTTAATTATAATAATTACTGTATTCGAGTGTCAAATAGTATTAGGCTTCTCTTTTATATCTAATATCTGTTATATGCTTTCATCGGTTGAATATATATATTTCCTCATTGCCATGCCGAGAGAAGACGTCAGCTATCAACTCTTTAGCCAAACGATATTCATTTTATCGTATTTGTAAAGCTTATCGTAGTTAAGTTAAAATTTAGTACATATCAAGATAATAAACATAAAATCAAGACTTGAAATTCAGGAGAAGGCCAGTTTAAGACTTCAGGCCATCTCATTGATGTTCATCACCCTGTTATAACTCAGAATAAATCACTTTCTGTTTTTAAACGTAAAGTAGTTTTTTCCTTTTAAATAGGGCCGTGCATATAAATACATTTATTATATGATTACTATGAAATTTTTTTTAAATTTTTGATATTTTAATTTTATTTAAAATTTTAAATTAATTTCTTAATTTAATATTATATAAAAATAATGTATAATTGTAAATATTCATACTTTTAAAAAAAATTAATTTATATCATAACATTATTTTTTAAGAAAATTTATTTTTATATAAATAATTATATTTTTTTAATAGATAAAGTTGCTATTTTATTTTTTTTTTTAATGTTTTGAAAAAGTTATTTGATATCTTGTCCGTCCGACCCGGCCCGATTTATCTAAGTATTATCGAGTCGGGTAGTAAGCGATTGTAAAGCCTGACCCAACTTGGCCATACACATTCCTACCTTTAAATATGAATTTTACATATTACCTTCTTAGTTAGAGATTCAAATTAATTATTACATGATCAAGTAGAGACATTCTTTTAACTTTCCATTACATTGTTAGGTTAGGGCATCTTAAATCCCAACATTTACGTTTTATCATACTTTTTTTAATTCATATTATAAGATATTTTGTATTAAATATATGCATAATAAGAAAATCACTTTTTTATCTAAAATTCATAAAAGAAAGTACCAAAATTTTTCATTTTACCCTTATTAAATACTCTATTATCATTAATGAAAAGAATAAAATTGAAAGAAATATATCTAATATCTTATATTATGAACAAAAAATTTATTATACAAAATATTTTATAATATGAATTCAAGGGAGTATGTGGCTAAGAAAATATAAAACATCGATGTTTATCACATGAACGCGGCATTGGCATATAGTTAATTAATTGCTTGTTCGGCTTGATTGATACGCATAATGAAGAGTGATTTTTGGTTCCATTTGAACCAGTCGCAAATTAGAAAATTGGATGATTCATTGTTACATTGAATTTGATGGCCATTAAAAACTAAAGCAGCAGATGTACCCAAAAAAGAAAAACTAAAGCAGCACAGCTGTATGAATTGGCAAGAAATACACTTAAAAAAAAAAAAAGAATTTGCGATATAAAATCCAAACGGCGTTGTCAATCGTGTTTGCGCAAATCTTAATTAAGACAAATATATATACGCATGTGGCGATATTCTCAAAGAACATGTTATGGACGGAACGTTAATCAAGCAAATCCCCTCAGTTATTAGCAAGATTCGCTATGTCTACGTACAACGTTGGAGCTAAAATACGTGCTAAATGTCAAGGTTTGATAAAAAAAACTTCTGTCTACTTCAATATACGTGATTTAATTTCTTTCAAAACTTAAGAAATTATTGACTAAAATGGAGTTATATATATAGCCTGATTTTATTTAGAGGTGATCATATTTATCAAGTTTTAAAATCGAACCTGTCAATTTCTTTTTTTCTTTTTGCCAAGAACCTGTCAATTTTGATAAGCTTAATTTTAGGTAATGGTACAGTGGCACTCTATAATTTTGATTTGTCAGTGGAATCATGGTTGTGTGCATAAATGAGATATGGGTTGCGCCGCTGATTGTGGTATAGGGTTACAGACATATCAGAAATTTTAAATTTAATTGTTCATGTCATGTGATACAATTTTTTGAATAATAATAAGGATGGGAGTTTAAATTGTGACGCCTTGATTAATTTAGATGATAAAGTTAAGATGGATTGCGATGTGGGTAATGAATAATGATCACGTTTCAAATTCTCTTGATAACATATTTTCCCACTTTCCTTATTATACTTTTCTTTTTTATTATATTATCATTAGTTTAAAGTAAAATAATGATACATAACAACAACTTGTAGTAATAATTAGACACATTTTTTTTGTGAATTGTACGGGGTTTAATAAATAAATTATGTTGTTTATGAATTAATAATGAGACTTGTTATAAATTTTATAGTAGTATATATTGATTACTATTTTAAAGTGTCATTTGTATACTAATTTTTTAATCTTTAATATTTTCATAGTAACTTTGTAGTATACAATGACAAAAAATATGAAATAAAGGATATATATATATTTATGTTTAATTTTATTTTTCTATTACTCATTACATCATATCTAGCCACTTATTCATAATAAAGAATATATATTGAAGAAAAATAAGAATAAAAACTAAAATCTAAAGTCTAATGATGAAAATGAAAAATATTAGTACTTTCTTTTGTACTAAATATAAGATTTTTTACTTAAATTTTAAATATATAACCATTTTTAAAATATATTTATTATATATTAAAAAATTGTTCATATTTAATTTATAAGAGAAAGAAAGAAAAATAAATTTAATAAGAGTGATTTTAAAAAAATATTATAATTTTTTAAAAAATTAAAATAATTAACTAATTTTAATTTATACCTTTAATTTATATTTAAAAGATCAAAGGATAGTCATGATTAAAAAAATTTTATACCAAAGACACATGAAAGAAATGATAAATTGAATTAATGAATTAATTAGCAGGATCCGGAAAACAAGGTGACAGGAGGCAATCAGGTCAGGTCCCACCATTGAAGACTGAATCTTTGGGCTCTCTGGGTTTGGAATGCAGAAAAAGCACAAATGCAATCCCCCACATGCTCCCCACATGGCCCTTCTACAACTTTGTTATCACTCTTCCTCCTCTCTTCCTTTCCTTCACTTTCTGGTTCTTTTCTAAATATTCTACACACAAAAATTTCCTCCTTCCCTTGCCATGTATTCTTTAATCTGCTTTTTAACCTTTTTGTCCCAAAAAAAAAACCTTATCAAGTTGTTTTTTTTTCTTTGCTCTCCAAGATATGGACTAATGACCTGATCGCTCCCATGTGCATTAAAAAAAATTTAAGGCATGAATTGTACCTAATTAATATAATTTGTTTTAGATTTTATACGAGTAGAACTGTTTATCACTTAATTTCTCTGTTTCTGTCTTCGCCTCAAATTAATATTCATCCATATGCATACTTCTTTTAAATGATATCTCTTCTTTAATAGGAAAAAAATACATTTCAAGTTCAAAGTTTTAAGAAATTTATTTTTTAATTTAAAAATTTACAATTTTAAGTAACTTTAATTATAATTAGATATATGTATACTCCATGTTTCATATAGAATCCAAAATAATGTATTTGTGAGAAGAGTTATACTATTCATGAATTATAAATAATGCAGCTTCCTAAAATTATCATACATATATATATATTGATATATTGTAGATTTTTAAAAACTTAGGAGCCGCTTGATATACTCCATGGAACTGAATTTTAAAGTTTATATATAATTTAGATGTTTCATTTTTTATTTCTTGAGTAGTACAACTTATATATATTATGTTTTAGTGTTAGAAGTATAAATATCTTTTTTACTAAGGAAATGGATGAATAAGTTAAGGATATTTACTACTAGAAAAATTAAATTTAGCGAATGATCTAATATCCCTCGCTAAATAATCTAAATAATAAGGGAATTAACGATGAATTATAAGTTCGTAGCTGCTATTAAATTTAATGAGGGAATTAATGAGGAATATCCTTTCCTTCACTAAATTAGCGAGGAATTATTGATAAATTTTTTATTTCTTGCTAAATTATTATAAATAGCGAGGAATCTAGAAAGGGATTTGTCCCTCGCTAAATTTTTTAATTAATTTTAATAGATTAAAAGTATTTTATTAAAAATTTAATTTTAATGAATTAAATTTTTTTAATAATTAAGTTATAAAATTATTTTTATCAGTTAATTATTTTAAATTAATAAAAATAGTTAGATTAACTTTTATACCTTGTTAACAAAAAATGAAAATGAAAATTCATTTATTACAAAATTTAAAATATAAAGTATTTTATGATATTAATAATTGAAATTATAATATATTTTTATTTTTTAACAATATATTAATTTATAAATATATGTGTATTAGTGTATAGATAAATAATATATATTTAATATTTCATATAAAGATTGCAAATATATTTTAATTCAACTGGTAAAAGTTTAAATATAAATGCACTAAGAGTAGGCGGTCATGAGTTCGAACCAAATTAAATACATATTTAAAATCATTATGTGAAATGGCAGTAACGTGTCGCGATCATGGTAATGTGGCATGAGTGGCAGGTGACATGGCAATGATGTGACGTGGTGCGGACTTGGTGATGACATAGCAATGATGTGGCAGTGTTGAATTTTTTGTAATTTAGCGAGGAACCGCTAAATTTAAAGAGTGATTAAATCCCTTGATAATTCCCTCGCTAATTTAGAAAGAATTTATTAAATTTAGCAATGCGATTTATAGTAACTAAATTAACAAGGAATTTTATCCCTCACTATTTTCAATTTAGCGAGGAAAAAATGGTATTTAGCGAGGGATTTATCCCTAAATTACTTTTTTCTAGTAGTGATTTTTTAAAAAAATTATAAATCACTTGCAAAGTATAACTTTCAAAGATTTTACTTGAAAATTTCAATTTCCTGAATTAAATCTAACTTTCCATAAAAGTATCTACAATTTTTTAACCAACCAATGACCATTGATTTACCTCCCCATACTTAGTATTAAGTCCTTTAAGATTTGGTGGTAATTTTAATTTTTAAAAATAACTGATAGCTGCCCCAAAAAAAAAACTGATAGCTTTTGTGCTCTTTTTTTTTTTTACCTTTTTTTTTAATTTAGTTTCGTTGGATGTGAATTTTATTTTTGAATACAACTGACTGAGAATATGGTAATGGTAAGTGGGATGTTTAACTTGGGGACATCAATATATGAATATATATATATATATATAATTATAGGAGATTGCATTATTCATTAGCTATAATTACCTGCAATATATGATAACCACTTCTAGTTAGTTAAAAACTAAAATAGATAGAGACAAGCAGAAATTTTTTGCGTATATATTATGGGCAATTAATAAGTTGTATGTATCTAGTAGATTAATGAAAATTAAAAAAAAAAGGTTTACATGCTCTGTAACGATTTTATTGTAGTATAAATTATCAAAATCAGTACGTAGTCAAGTTTTCTTCACACTGTTTACCAAAAAAAAAAACGAAGTTTTCTTCTCACAACGAAAAAGGTAGTTAAGTTTTATTAGTTCACTATAAAATCTAGAATGATTAAATATGTGAATGAGAAAAAAACATTTTTTTAACAAAAATGGTAGAGACATGATACAGCCATATAAGAATGGGGTTGTGATGAGTATTGGGATTCATTTAAGAGGCGCAAGAGTATCTATTCCAATCATCTATTCTATTTTGTAATTAAATAGACGTTGTAGATATTACGTAGATCAAAATACATCATTTCATTAAATTAAATTGTTATATAGGAGTACCCTCTGTTATAAAAAAATTTTGTTACTATTTATCGTAAGTTAAGGTGCAAATAAATAGTTGAGGGTTGAGATAGAGTTTTATTGCTGAATTTATGTGTTGCTGAATTTAAAGGGAGAATGGGACCAGAGGCAAGTTTAAGACTTTATTTTATGTGGTTAGGAAAATGAAGGGGGCCAGGGAAGCAAGAGCGTGCATGCGTCTCGAATTTTGTCGCCATCTTTTTCTCCTTCTTTTAAGACACTTACGCTTTCTCTCCAACCCCTTTCTTCAATTAATGCATTAGCTGTGATCTCTTCATTGATCTTCATCCCTCCTAGCTACTACAGTAGAGTATATTCCTATGCTCGTGACTGTGGGACCTTCCTTTCAATTCCATCCTTAATTTGGGTTTCTGAAAAGCTGGTCAGAAATTATAAATTAGTCGGAAACCTAGCTATATATAAATTGATCTACCATATGGAGCTGCTAGCTAGCACAAGCACTTTCTGAAGGGATGAGATGAAAATTTTGTCATAAGATAAATTGCTTGGTTGGTTTATATTGAATTGAGTTTTCATCCATGAAATACAATGACAGAGAGAAACAAAATTTACAAAATGATATGCAAAGGAACCACATCACCATTCAAATTCCTTAATAACAAATCAAGAAAGCATGACGTCAGAACGAACGTACGTACGTGAAAAAACATGGAAACATAATTAAAATTAATGTCTCAACCAGTAACACGAAACGGCAAAACTTGGGATGGATTTTACCCCTCCAGTAACATATTTGATTAAAATCATTCAACACATAGAGACCTTTCAAAGATAATATACACGTTCGTACGAAGATCGATCATTCACAAAAATCTCCCAAATTAAAAGACTCTTCTCTTTAAGCCTGCTCAACTTGTGACCTCGGTCAGATCTTACTTACATCTGGGTTTTCATAGTCCTAAAGCACCGTAATTTGTTCTAACTTGGCTTGAAAAGCTCGACAACTACATTTTTCTTTAGTGAAAAGAAAAATTAGCAGGTGAAGACACCTCCAATCCTACCTAGTGGGGATTTTCTTAAGGGAAGATATGTCTCACAAGCACGTTTTTTTCTTTTTTTTCCTAATAGAAAAGGCAACGGCTGAGCCATACAGAGAGAAATGTACAAACAAAGCAGGACATGCTAGATACTCTATATATCTAAGTTCAAATGGCCCTTGTATCCTGAAGGAGGAACAGCAGAATCCCAGGCAGACATTATACAGTATTAATTCTGGGCCTCGATCCTTACTTAGCCAACTAATTAGCACCCTCATTCACCTCAGATTGACATGATGATGGGAGATATATACTCCACAAGTGAGATTTTAAATAGTCTTAATTAAGAAGGCTTGAATCCATGTTCATAGACGAGGTGAGAGCTATTTTTGTTCGGACCCTTTTAACAATTTTGTGCCAACTCATCATATATCACATTCACAACTACAGGTTATTAAGCCACATATAATGAAATGACACAAGTTACAATCATTCTAAACGGCAGCCTCATAAGGGTTCAAACACGTACAGCAAATACCCTTTGATCGATCACGCGCGAAATTGTACAACTTCACTGTATATATGTCACTTGATCTAAGCGTGCAGTGTGCAGTGTGCAGTGATGTGTTATGTGAAGCCACTAGTCATGTTAATTATAATATATCATCATATTTAAAACTATAAAGAAATATATATATATATATATATATAGGAAATGCAACAATACAATATAAACAACCTTATTAATATAATTAGTCCTTAAATATAAAGTTGCTAAATGCCTTAAGCAAATCCCATCATGTGAGACAAATTAATACCTTTTCTTGGGGGGTTTCAATTGTAAAGTAGATTCTAATTCCTTAAGACCAATATTCTTAGGGATAAAAGGGAAGTCGAATGTGACTAGACTACAAAGGTCTCTTGTCATTTAATTTCCTCCTTTTCCATAAGAAAAAGGAAGAAAGAGAGACATATTGTGATAATTTAGACCCCTGTAATTTGGAAAAGAGCATATAAATTTCCGAAAATTATTTGGTACATAGAATAAAATGAAATACAAAAAATTATTGAATAATAATGATAAAATATAATAAATAGTGTAAAACACGGTTGGGTATTTAGGAAGAGTTTTTATAATTTTATATGACAAATAAATTGATCAATATATGGTAAAAATCTATAACAAAACATATTATTCATAACTCAAGAACAATGTGATTATTGTAATGCATGCCCATATATATGGTTCCAAGTGATTTAATTATGGGAGCACCAAGGTAAGACATGGTCAAAAGTCAAAGAGGGTAGCTAGGGATGGGATTGTTATATCAATTGAACTTTACAGCCAAAAAGCGTAATTAAAGCGTTTGATATAGCATCATCCCGCTTTGTGGGGTGCACGAAGCCCTTAAATTGAGGGTTTGGTCGCTTCTAATTCACTCAAGAGGCCATCCTTGGTCGTCAAGCAAAGACCTCAACACACTTTTAGTTAATTAAGTAGCCGCAGATCAGACATCAACACATCATATGAAAACATAAGCAGATCAATTGGCACGAACAAATCAACAAGAAAGGGAGCACTGTTTAATTAGCGAGATCGATGCATAAAATTTCAGAGAAAATCGCTTTCTAACTAAACAGCCATGCGCCTATTCATTTGTCACACAATTATGATGAGGAATTGAAATTTTCATGTGCACCAAATATTGTGGATGCCAATGTTCAAACATTATATAATTGTAGCCTTTTTCTATTTTTTTTAAAAAAGACATTTTCTCTTAATTTTATTAATAAACTTCTTATGATAAGGGAATAATGTAGAATGACAAACACATAATACTTTCTAAGTGATTTGGGGAGTTTATCTTTTGCTCTTAGTACCCGATGGAAATTAATCACTAATAAAAGTAGTTCAATGTGGGAAAAGACTTACCTAGCTTATTAACAATCAAAGTTTTAGTGTATATATATAACACACAGACTACGGGTGGATCATAACAGTCTTCAAGCTAACTTCACTTCACTTAACTAATGCTGCTGCACTAAACTAATAAAGCTGACTGTGCATTGATAAACTTTCTACAATCAACAAGGATAAATTTGTCTCTGTGACTTGTCTTAGTCATGGATTAATACTCTACCTAAGCATGATGTAGTTTCTTAAATTCTCAATGTTAGTCCTAAGATTGATTTAAACTCAAGGAGAGATATTTATCTGCAGTGGCACGAGCGGTGTTGGGTTGCGACCTGTAAGAGTACAAAAGAGGACTCCAACGATCAAGTTAATAAAGTCGTTTAGCAATATAAGGAAGAGATGAATGAGAAACGAACTTGAGTGACCAAGAGTCTCCCAATATTTTTATGCGAAACTAGTACTAGTTTTGTACTAAGAATAACTTGAAAGCTACATATCTTTGAATGAGAACTTCTTCAATTTTTTAATTAACTGATCCATGATTAGTGACATGCAATTAATCAAAATTATGTTCTAAAATTTATTTATAAGACATTGAAATTTTTCATTGTATGTACTATTGTATCCTTTGTACTTTATATAAGAATAAATGGGTACTTATACATTGCACAAAGTTTGAAGAAGTATATATTTTTTCTATGCAATACATGAGATAAATAATAACATGATAGAAACTTTTTGATTGAATGATATCTTGATTTGAATAACATTTTAGACAAAAAATTCATGTTCAAATAGTAAAATAAAAGTTGAGAGAAAAAATGATGATGATGATAATAATAATAAAGAGTGCAGGAGCTCAATGCAAGAAGCCATATACTTTTCATATGACTTGTGAATAGTATATTATAGGGAGAAATCACATTATTCATAAAATATAAATAATATAACTTAAAGTTATTAAAAAAAAATATAATATCACTTAGATTTTATAAATATATAGATAGATGAGCTGCATGCAATTAAATTTTATATTTGATAGTAATGAAATTAATATTCAATATAAATTTTTAATACACTAGTATCTAATCAATGCTAAAAAGGATCGAATATTCATTTAGTTAAAAACAACTCAATTTGTAAGAAATTTAATTATTAGTTTCTTGTTATGAATTCAAATCTCTTAGCACTACATATTACCTTGTTTACTTATTAAGGAAAACTAGAAATGGATCATATGCATCTTATTTGAGATAAACCACATTATTGATTAATAAATAGTGTGGTTTCCTATAAATTTGATTATATATATTGGCTAGTAATATATGTTACATCATATAAAAATAATTAATTCATAATGTAAGATTGAATTAATAATTTTATACATGTGAAATTTATATATCTATGTATTTATAAAATCTATAGGAAGTTACACTTTTCATAAGTTATGAATAATGCATTTTATCTTAGATTTTGTGTAGAACACAACCCACAACTTAGTTTTAATTCATAGAATAGAATAGTGTTGTGGCTTCCTAAATTTTTACAAAGATGACTGCTCCATTACTAAATTACCTTCTAATATATCCTTCATACTTACAGAATACTATATTATTCATAATTACCCAATATATTATGCTTAATTATTTATATAGATATTTAGAGAATCACTCAAATTAAATTATTTCATGCTAATATAATAAATAATATATATGTATATAACATAAGTATATAAAGTAGTGCTATCATAAATGTATAAATTTTTTGGTGACTATTTTATAAAAAAAGTTTTCTTAAATCCAAATCACTATATTATAATTCAAAAAGGGAAATTGAAATAACATATAAAACATTTTCATATTCTATAAAACTTCCTCTTGAATTTCTAATTAAATTGTAATGAAAAATAATAATAAAAAGAGCAAAAAAATGTATTTTTTGTTGTCAGTGAAAGATACATTAATTATTATTTAATCTCTAAATTTTAGAAATATATGGTCTGGTCATTGAATTTTTATTCACCACTCATTAGTTTTAAAAAGAAGACAAAAAATCGCGATAAATATGTGCTCTGAATCAATAATTATGTATTTTTCTAACAACACAAGACTACATTTTCATCGAGAACAAAAGAAGATGATGACGAAGAAGAAATTTGTGGAAAGGGATTGAAGCTCTGATGGAGACACATGTGATCCAATTAAAACCAGCCATTCTTATATTATCATCTTAGCAAATTAAAAGTGATTTGCATTAAGCTGTGAATTAATTAAAATATTAATTGTCATGTCTTGTGTCACATATAGCTATTCCATCCAACATTGAAATCTGAACTACTACAATTATCTCCATAAAGAAGTGTTTGTTATGTATATAATTCCATGAGTTAAGCTGTCAAGGGAGGGAAGGAGCTAACTAACAATATAGTGGTTAAGCTATATCGTGCCTCTGTCTTTGAATTAATTCACTTTACAAAAGACAAAATGTGTTAACATCCATATAATGGAATATTTGGATATACTAATCAAATTTAAAATTATTCGATTAAGGTTCATCTGGTTTATATATATTCATAGATATAAAGATAAACGTGTGTACGTAGGATTCTCTCTCTCTCTCTCTCTCTTGTGTGTGTGTGTGTGTTTTTTTTTTTTTTGGGCCATTATAGGGTTCTCTCCTCCAAACAAAGACACAGTAATGCTCAGTCATGAGTTAGAAAATTATTAAAAAGAGGGCCAATATAGGTATTTTTCTTAAAAAAAAAGAAAATTGATCAAACTGGTCGAACTCGTAAAATCAGATCGAATGGTCGAAAATTAATGTTGTTAAATCTTTGTACCTTAACCTCATAGTGGCCACACACAAAAAATATCTTCATCCCCTATTAATCTGTAAGTATTAATTCTACTTCTCTTGGCTGTATAGGTAACTAATCAATGATTGATTGTATGAATTTACTGTCAAGATAATTGGAACCTTGAATAATTTATTTAATGAAATAGATGTTCGGTGAGTTTTATATATAAGACCGAATGTGAATGGACTGCATTTCATTATTTGGATAATTATTATTAAAGAGAAATATGAATTTAAAATTTCTAATACAGCCCTTTACGAAAAAGAAAAAAATAAATTAAATAATCTAGCTATATAGTTGAAAGAGAAAAAAAATGTAAGATTTTCCAAGGGAATGAGCAAAGTTATATGATTGTGTACTTCTCATTTCGGTCCCGTTAAATTTTAATCTATGTCCAGGTAATAAAAGTCTAGTTTTATCTGTTTCGCTTCATTCCTCTTTCATTATCCTATCCAAGCAAAGTATGGATGGTTAATTACCTGAAACAAAAAGTTCATAAAAATTATTTTGAGAAAAAAAAAACACCATTAAGGTAAGTACTAACGGTACTTACAAAAGTTTAGAATAATAAAGAAAATATTTCCTTCAGTTAAAAAAAATACAGAGAAATAATTCCCATATATAGGAAACTTTTGCATCTTTTCGTCAAAGAACATGGCACAATGATGTTAAAGACTGTGCCCGGCCACTTACCACACTTGATCTATATATAACTCTAATTAACAAAGAAAATAACTAAACCGTCAGGAAAATAAAAAAAAAATAGTGATCTAATGAAGGCACAAAACGGTAACTAATAACTAAATTAACCGGATAAGCAAACATCTCTTCTTTAGTTAACTAAGCAATAAAGAAATACGACTCCATCTTATACGCTTCTAATTAGGAGGACTTGCAAGTAAATAGAGTTATGATAGAAGGCTGTTCATGTGTGTTAAGGTACCAGCTAGAAGTGTTTGGAATTAGAGCAGGTAATATTAATTAATTGATCAATGCTGTCTCTAATTCTATACATCCCATTAATTTGACGACAAGAACACTACATTTATTAATCATTAAAGTTTTTGCAATCTTTGTCCCCAAAGTTTGGTATATATTTTTACCCAGAAAAAAAGTTTGGTATATATGATTTGTCTTTTACCAGGTGCGAATTAATACTTGTAGTACACATACCTTGTAAAGTATAAACTGGCTCAAACAAAATTACCTTATTGAATTGAAATACTAATAATTCAATGGCAGCAAAGAACAGGTTTTATTTATGGAATTAAAAGGGCAAACCTTTAAATTACTTCAGAAGTTAAATTCAGTACAACCTTACTGCCTAATTAAAAACCCCCAAAATAAATAGACAGTTGAATAGGTAGGTGTTCCCAAAGAGTCAATAGCCTCTCAGGAATCCTATTTTAGACTCCATAAAAGGAGGACAAGCTTCTGAGGATTCTCACTTTAGCTTCAAGTAAAATGATGTAATTCTGAATGCTCTGGAACAGAGCTTGCACGTCCATTCCATGGCTTCCAGGAACAGTCCTCTGAAGCTCCTTAAGCTTCCTTTGTATGGAAGCTTTCATGGCATTCTGCTTCTTTGCCAAGCAAACTTTGGCTTTCTTCTTCCTTCCTCTGACATGCATGCCTCCTCTTCCCCATGTGGAACAACGCCTTGTGCTCATTATTTTGCTTCTGTGAGAGAGATAGCTAGCTATGAGGAGGGATATAGGCGGATGATGGCTTAATCAGAAGGCCTAGGGTGGGTGCGTTTATATAGGCAAAAAGTGGCAGACTCTACGTGCAACTATCTCTCACAAATAATTGCATTTGCTCATACATTGATAGAGAATGATAGAGATCTGTCCTTTTCCAACAGTTGTTTCGTTTGTGGTGGATATAATATTCACTCACCCCGGTATCCAACTATTGCTAGCTGGTGATTTCTTCTGAAGAAACGATGAAATTTGAGTAATAATGCTCTTACTACTACTTTACAGTTTGCACAATGAGAAAATATGTATATAAGTTCTACAAAAGCGGGGTGGAAAAAAGATTAATGTTGAGAAAAGTAGTGATATGGAAATCTGTCCCCACAGAAAATGAGTGTAGAATAAAGATGAGAATTTTCCCTCCATCACATTTGAGTTTGAATTAGTCTAGTTTAATGATCTTTATCTTTGATTATAAAATTTCCCCCGTCTTGCTTCTAGGATCTAATATATAATATATATTCTTACCCATATGCAACCTTTATGATAAGCTGAGGATTTGGGAAGAGAAGAAGCGACAATAATGCATTTGATGGTTAAAACTAAAAGAGCCAGCACTAATTTACACTTTTATCCGGCCAAAAAATATTAAAAAACCCCTAGACTTTAACGATTTGAATTATTTAGAAGATATATAGCAATATGGAACCCACCTTCAATAATAACCATCTCTTCTCCCCACACAAGTTTCAATTTTTTTTAACTCACACAAATTCACATAATTCAAGACTTTAATGTCTCTTCAAATGGAGAAGTCGGAATGGACCACTCCCATATTATAAGAGCAAGTTTTTACCTGACGTTAACATAAATAATCTGTCTAAAATTATATAACAAATCTCCATGAAAGGTGTGGGAACATGTGGAAAGATGGACATATCAGAAACAAAATTTTTGGTTAGGGAATGGAAAGTGAAATGAAGGTGAGGGTAAGGGATAAGATGGGAATTAAATAGATATGAAAGAAAGAAAGATCAGTGGCTTGGAAGGTGGGCAATGGTATTCAAATCAAATTTGCATATGCAGAAGTCGCGATCAGAGCAGCGCTCGTGCGTGTGTCTCCTGCGTTATTTTGGCTTTATGAGGACATTGCTGCACAACAGGGAAATGGGTAGATGGATAGATCATCACGTTTTTCCCTTGTTTGGTTCTACCTGCAACTACAGCAAACGACACTCATATATATATCTTCATTCAGCAACACACACAGAGGCCATAACATTAATAACCCTACTTAAATTCCATCGGACCCACCAAAGCCAAACACTATAATTATATATATATATATAAGGAAAAATATGCATCAACCAGACTCATTTTCCTCTCTTACGAAACGTCTATATGTGCCGGTGCAATTGACAGATGGCCACATCTTATTTGATTACTAATCCTCAAATTGAGTCGCTCCAACAGTTGTCTTGCAATAGCCAATTCACATATCATTTATTGTTTCTGTCGGTAACTTTCTCTCGGCCTTGCTAACTCTTCATTTTCCCAGTCATCATAACATTTCTTCAATTATTTGTGCGTGTAATTTTTTCTCAGCTGTCTAGTTAGTGGCTTGGTTAAGCAAAATCACCAAGAACTTGGCGAGAAGCCGAGAATGAAATATTGTTATAAGTTATGATTCTAAATTTGGATTGCCAATTAATTTATTGACAATGAAGATGAAGTTTAAGTGAATCTATGTGGATATATGTTCCATTCCAAATCCACTGCTGATAATGAAAACGAATCTTTATAAGATGATTGTCGCAGCTTCATTATTTATTCTTATAAAGTACTGAATCTGTAAAAAATTATATATTTATTTATTTGTTCTTGGTACCCGAACATGAAAAGACTTGTGGTCGTACAATTATGAAGACAATTGTCCATGAACGGCCATGCTTGTTATAAGCGGGTGAAACTTGGAGCTTGATGGCTGACAAGGTCTAATCAAAGGACAATATACCTCTAAAAACCCGATGAAGATGTTAACCATAGAGAGGATTTTTGGCTTGAAAAAAGTAGCAGCTGGCTAGGGCTCATCTTCATGGAACACACAGTGATGGAAAAGAAGACCGAACGAACACGCATTTGGAAGAACGTATCATTCAAGAAACAGTGCTGTAAATCATTGATTGAGTGGTAGAGTAGTAGCATGGACTCTAATAGACGCCGTAAATCTCTTGACTTTTCGGTACTGCTTATCTGTGGTTTGTGTAAGACGACGCATGGGGTCTTTTTCTAGCGTGGACGACCCTCTGAAACTAGCCAAAACACCAGCCTAGCCCGGATAAAGATTGATGTTCTAGATGCTCCATTATTGTTGTTATAATTATGATTATTGTTACCATCATCACAGGGATCTTCTTCCCATTTCAACTCTTTTCGGCCAAACAATTCTTGAGGGCTATCAAATTTTACTACATTTCTATCTTCCAACAACTTATAGTATCAGGTATATACTTGGTCTGAAATATTGAAATTGCATTCAAATGTTAAAAGACCTGAAACAAATCTTGTTCTTTTTCTCTAGTAAGTATATCTTGTACAATGCTTAATTAGTTTATGCGTGGAAGAGTCGGACGGACTTGAGTCCCGTTAATGTTAATTGGGAATGGATTTAGTTTTGCTATTAAAATGTGAGAGATATATCTTACAAAGATAGGAGTTTGGACATATTAACTATCAAGTTCACTTTTTATGTTATTTTTTAGACTCATTTTAAAAATATTTAATTTTGAAAAGACAAAAACTTCTTTAAATTTTAATATTCCTCTACACTCTAGTAACAATCCTTCTCACTCTTAAAATTTATCCCCTTTAATTAATTAAAATTTTATAAATAACTTTTGTCTTGTCAATTAATATGTTATTGTATAATTAGCTAATTATTTTATTTTAATTTTTATGCATATAATTTTCTTAAATTTTGAATTACATATAGATAATTCTATTAATGCTTAAGCCAGATTTTTATAAAATAATATTGAATGATCTACATCATTTAATATGGGAAGGACTTTAAATTTAAATATTTATAAATTTATTGTCAAATTTTATACATAATTTAAAATTTCAAAGAAAAAAAATTGAAATATTTAAAAATTTTAAATTAATTACTTAATTTAACTGGTAATGAGTTATATTAACTTAATTAAAAATTTTAAATTTAAATTATGATAATTATATTAAATATTTAGTAATTAATTTTTATTTTTTTCTACTCGCTCAATTTAATTTAATTTAGATAAATTCTCCTTCCAAAAGTAAAATAAAAGGAGAGAGAGAGAGAGAGAGAGTGTGATGATCCACCAGGAATGACAACGTTGAAAAGGGATAGGCAGTAGGCATATAGGAAGGAGGTTAGGGAGAATTAAATGCGACACACGTGCAACAGCCATGGGAGGGGACCTCCTCTCATCGATTAGGTATCCCTCATATACATATACGCCACTTTTCTTTCCTACCACAACTTTTTTTTCAATGCTTATCTTATTACATAGTAACAATCATCATCTCACACACACGGACTTCACTCTCTTTCATATCATAAGATGCATGTGCACTCTCTCTCTATCTTTCATATTTTTAACCCCTCCCTTCAATTTCAACTTGGATATATAACATGGTTCAGAATCGACCTAGGCATGGCACTAATAATAATAAGAGCCTGTAAAAGTAGGCAAATGGATGACTATAAAAGCCAAGTGAAATGGGGGTGTGTCAGGGAGATCCAGTGAGAGTACCACTGGGAGAGATACTCGGGGGTTGTACCTGGAAAGTTGCCCACTTCTCCCTCACATATGAAAGCGACCTCTCTCTCTCTCTTCCCTTCCCCTGATAACATTTTTCACATAGCGCCATGTAACTCACTTACTACCATATTTATTAGTACCATTTCCATTTCATTCCATTCAATTCAAAATCCCCGTTGATGTTAATGATGATGATAATGCCCCTTCATAGCTTGCAAACTGTGATGATACTGACTATACACCTCACTCCCATGTTTACCCCAATTATCTATCTCATCCACAGTAAATGTTAAAATTAGCATCCATCGCAGTGATGAAAATAACACCACCACAAATTGCATTGTCCCGTGATTTGTGGGAATGTGGGGGGCATCCCCCATGTGTATCCACCCCCAAACTCTTTTTTCCTCTCATGCCAGCATTGAATAATGCCACCCTCAATCATATCACAAAACACCTCAACAAATTTGTATTTCACCCAAATCAAATTACACATGCATATATAGCTCCCTTTCCCTCATTTACATTCATCTTTTAAAATCTCTTACAACATATTATATATGCAATTACTTTCATCACCAAAAAGAAGCCAAATTAGTTGTTACACAAAACCGCGATGATATCAAAAAACAGATTAATTATTACAAACAGGCTTCATCCATCACAAGTAACACTCTGGTTGTGGTTGGTATATGTTCGGTCATATACCGCCTATCTCCAATCCCAACTAATGCTTTGACCATTATACAAATTAAAAACACCCACCTGTTTAAACTGTTCAAAGGAGTAACATGTCTCCCAATTATCATGAGAATCTGATCCCATCCCATTTCAGCTGACTGCCCAGTCTAATCATTTAGAAAACAACTTGAGCAGAACAAGTCAAGTTCCTCTAATTCCACTAGTCTAAACTTAGAAATGTCACATGACCAGTTAGGCTTAGCTTTGAGGTGATGTTCAAACTACCAAATGAAAAGACTCAATCATATGAGCAGCTTGTCAATGGAAGTTATGACTCACAGTTACGACATTTGATGTTCTTCTAAAGAGGGGGTAACTACTTAAGTTATACATATATTAATTCAACATATTTACAACCAAAACAAAGCCATATAGCAGAATAACTTCCATATTTTTTACATCCCAAAGCTCCAATCAACAACGAGCTGTTAACTGTGAGTTGAGGGTCACATTCCCTGCAGCACAAAAGAAGAACCTCATGTTTTTAGCTGCATTCCAAACATAAAAATGCAACTTTTGAGGCATATGACACTACAACTGTGAAGAGAAAAAATCCAAATACCAAAGCTTTTGGAGAATAGGCTACACATATGGGCATCCCAAAAATACAAGCATTTCCAAATCAGAGGATCCCTCAATTTCCCCAACCTATTATTCAGTAAACTTATGAACAAATAAGTATATAAAACATTTTTTGCTTCATAGTTTTGTCTGATGTATAATAATACTCTGTCAAGTTGGCGAAGAAGTTTGATGAACATAATTGTGAACATCAAAGAATTGAATAACAAAGTCAGCATCAATTTGCAGTAGATTTAACAAACATAGATAACTAATTGAATGGTTAACTGTGCAACTAATACCTGAAGCAGAATGTGAGTGACAGTTTTGGTACACAGTGTGCTTCACAGTTTCCTTGAGCCCTTGAGTAAGCTGATCAGAGGGACCCGACCAAGGAAGATGATTTTCAGACCTTTGGTTTGCATTTCCTAAATGATTGGTTGTTGATTGGTTCACTTTCATACTCAATCTTGTGGTTGAAACAGACATCCTTATCCTTCCAGAGTACAGCAAAGATTCTGCAATTGTAAGAGCAACACAATCAATAAATCTTTACAGAAGTCACAATACAAGCAATGAGGGAAAGAAGGGGGATTAAACTTAAAGACCACAATAAAAACATATAAATATAGGTATATCATTTAAAAACAGGTGTTAAAGCAACATAATCAATTGACTGTAACATTGGCATATCCTCAGATCTCTTTTCTACATTGTGATTCTAGCCAACAAAAATGATCTCTTTAATATTCACTGGCAAGGCAAGGTTCTTTACATCTCCAAGAAACAGTAGGACTTCACAAGAAGTGAGCCGAGGCAGCAGAGTTTCTGATGCTCAAATTGTGAGTAAATAAGCTTGCCTAAAGTTTAGGACTTAGCCGTCCTAGCCCAAGGAGTCATCTTTTCGTTATTCAAGTTCAACCAAAACTTTCATCCTTGGTATGTCTGTTCAGGTTCCACTTTCCAGTATAAGTTTCCAATAAATTCCAAAAACTTGGATGATAAAACATTCAAAAAAGCTATCAAACATTGATAAGTTAGAATCCAACGTGACTATCAGATATCGGGTGGTTTGTTTCAAAAATAAACTATCAAACAGTGTAAAATTTTGATGAGACCAAAAGACTGGCAAGACACCAATGATTAGGTGCAATAAGTCAATAAAATTAAAATTTCACACTTCCTGTTTTGACATTACATAATGTCCGTGTTATGTCTCCAAAAGTAAGTTTCTTCTTAGTTTGCCAGTAATTATTTTATAATTGCTCTACTCATTTCTCTCTTTTGGTTGCACGACAGCCCGTAAGTCATTGAGCAGTAAAATTATACCACACAAAGATGATTCAATCCTTAATGCTCCCATCATAGTCCTCTTTTGATGTCCATTTTTAAATACGTTGATGAGCCTACTAGCTTTATGAGCCGCTGAGTGTATCAGAGGCCCAATGGCATCAAGAGAGAAAGGAAACAGGCTAACGAGGGCCAACAGTCCAGTAACACTGTGAATTGAGGTGGGCAGTAGCTGTGGGGCTGGGTGAGGTGGTTTTCTTGGGTATTGTGCAGAAAGGAAAAGTTAAAGAATTGCTATGCGTCAGCTTAGGAGAGTCCCGCCTCTCGAAATGTCATTTCTTGAATTTTCCTTTCCATTTAAGTCCTTAGCTTCTGACTTAGTGACTGTAATTGAAAGGATTAGAATATTGTTGATATTTCCCTTCTGTGACATTTGGGGAACATTGTAACTGATTCTCTTGATTATTGGATAATAAAATACTGAGTCTTCATCCTGAATCCTTCTATTGGGGTAGAATTAACTGATTTAGGGCCTAGTTCTCCGTTTTGTAAAATTAAGTTAAGATAAATGAAGTTTGTAAAAATGAAATTTAGATAAAGTAAGTTTGTTGAAAGTTGTTATGTTTGAATATTCTTTTTGTAAAAGTAAGTTTGACAAAAAATCTGTTTGGATGATAGGGGTTAAAAGTATTTTTAGATATATAATATAGAGTAAATTTGTTTCTCTTCTTTCAAAACCCATGTTTTGTTAAAAGAAAAATAACTTTTCCCCTCCTTTTCCAAAACTACAGTTTAACCCACTTTTCATTTTTCAAAAAGTCAGTTTGTGTTTCATCTGTATTTGGCCAAACACATCTTTTAGAAAATCATGGTTAAAAACCATGGCTATGTTTACAAAACAATGAACCAAACATGCGCTTAGAAGTGGAAAAAGAAGTTAAACAATGGGAGTACACAATCATTGTCCTTAAGAAGAAAACAACTAAAAGGCAAGGAATCCCTATATGTACACAATTTAGAAGTGGAAATGAATGGGGATGCATAGAGAATGTCCCCACAATTAAAAGGCAATATACCCGTCTGACTTCTCCAATTACAATCCCTTCTCAGTTTCTTCTTCTCTAATTAAACTATTAATGGGACCGACCTTCATTGTCACTCAGACAAACGTAGAAATCTGTATTATTTTCTACCAATAGTTGCAACTTCAAATTTAGCACTCTGAATTTCTGATCTTCCTTTATTTTACGGCGTTTCAAATAGTAGGTGAAGAATTGTCACACAGAACACCATCACTTATCCAACTTTTTTTAGTAATCTTAAAAGGCCATTCATGCAACATTGCAGGCAACCTTTAAAAAAAAAGTGAGAACGGAAGAGAAAAAAATGGCAGCCATAAAATAATTCCAATTCAATCATTTGAAAAAGAGGCTAGGTTGAACCTACGAGCCCAAGCATTATTCAGAAAAAGAAGACAAGAAACAGATACCAAGAAAATCCACAGTGATAAGTAAACTAAGAACTAGAAAGTCATGTTACACGAAGATAACACGAGGCTAGTAGCTATATAATTTCTGCAGAAATGTGTATATAAATAGGAAGTGTACCTGGAGGAGAATGAGGAGGACCAGCTATAGGAGCATACATATAAACATCACATTTCATATAATGCACAAGCTGCTCCAGAAACGGCTTGTTTTCTATTATGGGCTTTTTAAGTTCTACCACTGTCTCATCAGAAACCACTCTATTAAACCAAAATCCAACACGAATCAATAGTAAAAGGAAAAACTTCATGGAAAAAACTGACCTCGAGCAGAAGAAGGGAGAGTATCAGCCGAGGGAAAATCAGGCGGCGGAGTAGAGAGTAAAGAAGCATACATGAAAGTATCGGATTTGAGATACTCAGCGACCCTTTTCACCAAATGCTTCCTTCCACCCACAAAACCCTTCGTCTTCTGAACTCGAAGCCGCGTTCTATTCTCCATTTCTTCCCTTACCTCGTTAGGAAGCCGAAAATGGATGGAAGACCATTGTCGGAGGGAATGAAGTGCCCACGTTGTGGCGGGCGGTTACAGGTTCCAGAAGGGAATTCGTGTAGGCTTCAGAAACTGCCAGTGCCACGTGTCATTTTGCTTTCTGGCACGAGCACATTTTGGCAGGTCCAAGAGGCCCAATAAAACCAATATGTTGTCTGACCCAAAAATGTTAATCGGCTTCGGTCACCTGTCATTTTGCTTTATGGCAAGAGCCCACTCGGGCAGGTCCAAGAGGCCTAATTAAAACCCCAATATGTTAATTGACTCAAATGTTGACCCAATATGTTAATGGGCTTGTTGGAAAAAAAAATGTTAATGAAGCTTGAAAGACTTCCAGTGCCACGTGTCATTTTGCTTTATGGTGGAGCCCATTTTAGCAGGTCCAAGAGGCCCAATTAAAAGCCCAATATGTTAATCGACCCAGAAGTGTAGCCTATACTACGTGCAGTGTTGGGCTTTAGTTGGCACTTTTTTTCTGTTCGGCCACACGATCAAATATTTGTCTTTTGTTAGGGAGTTTTTACCCCCTCATCCAAAACAAAAATGTGTATATATATATATATATATATTTGTCTTTTAAATAAATATAAATATAAGAGTGGACTATATTAAATACATACTCAGAGGGAGTGAATAAATGTTTAAGTTAAAAATGAATTTAAATGCTGAATAATTTATATAAATACTTCGATAACTTTAATTTAGAAAAAGTAAACTTCATTGAAGTAGATTTCACTTACGTTAATTAGAAGTGGTTGTAAAAAAAATAAAAAAATAAAGTTAGTTAGTTAGAATTAGTTGATTAAAATTCTAGTGCATATAGAAATAGAATCAAAACAGAGAGATAGGAATAAGATGATATCACTAGAAATTTTGCTTGAAATTGAAAAAAAAAATAATTAACTTTAATCAAGTGCGCACAAAATAATTTGATCATGACTGAAAAAAAAAAGTGATGAAAACTAGGAGTACTGCACAATGGCTTAGATATTGTTTCTGCGTTCTATATGAAGCAATGCTATATAGTAGTTTTCAAAATTGAGCCATTACGATGGATGATTCTGATTTGCATCTCTCATGTTAGGATCAGAATCTCTGCCGCACTTTTTGTACATCTCTTCACAATTTTGGGCCACAATTACTGCTTCACTAGCCGTTAGAATTATCCCCATATAAAATTCTTCAGTTATTACTGCTTCTTTCTCAATATGACACTCATGACCAGTTAAGGTACAAGAATTGTATTGATTATGGGAGAGTTACCAATAATATATAGTTTAATAAGTATATTAAGCTCGATCGATCGAAATAAGGAACAAAACTAAGGGTACTTCCACTTCATTAGGTAACCTGGATGATATATGACATTTATATATCACAACATCACTGACACTGACAGTATAAAAACATTCTAAAATTGAATCACATCTAATAATGGCCTTCTTATCTGCGTTAATACACCAAAACAGAAAAGAGAGCCACATTAAAATGTTACTTTTAAAATGAAACAATTAACTTCTCCATCATCTTATGATTCTGAGAGAGATCAATTTTTCAGAGCTGGTTTTGTTGAGACAGGTCTTAGACCCTGTTTCAGTGCTGCTTTCCACACAACATCAATTCTCTCAACGTCTATGGCTCCAACTTCATGATGAGTCCAACCTTCAAGACTATGCACCATTCCTCCAGCATGGCATGCATGCACTACTCCTCTATCCAACGTGTACTGCACCATCACACAAAATCCATCAACAAAAAACCTTGTAAACATATATCAGATGTACTAGTCAATGGATTAACCCATGCCTGAGTCTTTTAATTCATAAATGGCTTCGTATGTGAAGCTTTCTGTGAAGATAAGAGTGGATTAATGGGATAGATAGGGTTCATTTCATTGCTTACCTCACAGCAGCCAAGACCTTCCACATCATCAGGCACTCTCATGGCGGCTAGGTCACCATAAGTGCAGTCTCTTCTAAAGGGTAAGATAGGAGGAACAACAAATTGGTGAAAATGTGTTCCACTTGGTGCCCAGCCTTGCTCTCTTGGCGTGATCCACTTACCAACAATCCATGTCTGCAATAACATGTATATAAATTGTTGCGAGACAGATATACAATTTTCTAAAACTTTAAATGAACTCCCAAAGAGTACATATCATGCAGGAATCAAGCAAGCATAAGGTGTTTTGATGGTTATTCTAATTATAAGTACAAGAATGTTAAACTTGTAGAAGTTCAGTTCAACCTTGCAGTGTTGTGCTGCTTGGTATTTTGTCACCTGGACAAGATAGCTTTGATGTTCTGGAGAGGCTTCCTTTTGAATCCTCTCAAAACGATCCGTCGAAACAGTCAACATCTGCAATAATAAATGGAGCTAGCACGTAAGCTATGAAAATGTAATTTCAATTTAACCTATAAGACCATATGAAGGAAAGATAACGATGTTGTTAAAAAGTAAGTAACCAAACTTTATGTGGTGAATAAACCACATGCATATGAATAGCTTCAAGACAGAAGTATATATTTATTTATTATTATGATTGAGAGCACAGGGTCAATGGTTGCATGCCAGCCCATATATGCATGAACTGGTGTTAGCTACACAGAAACATGGGCTACCGTATGGACCTCATGCCATGGGTTGGCATTCTTATCATATCTCACTTGTGTTATTATTGCTACTTGCTAACAACTTTGAGTAGGTCCGGGAATTAATTCCATGTCAGAGATCAAGATATAATCGTCTGCTATATTTAGTAGACCTAGACACTGAACCTATATATATATACATATATATATATATAGTGGTACGTACTTACCAGAACTCTTACTTTCCTTCGGCACAGGTAGAGGGCAATCGCTCTTCCAAGCTTAGAAGTGGCACCAGTTAAGAAGACCTCCTTGACATGTTGAGGGATTAAATTGAGGATGACAGCAGCAGTAAGGGTGTTTCCATGGACAACTCTAACCCTGAGGTTAGGGTGTTTGTCCACAAAAAGCTTTCCACCTCCGTTAAGAGATTCGTTCTGCACAAAGTCAATCGTTAGAATTTGCAAAAATATGGAAGCAAGGATCCCAACTCTGCTTGACTTTGAAAGTCAGACACTGTACAAAGCTAAAAGAGACGTCATAAAAACATTATTATAGCATATGCATATGGCTTGCATTGAATGTTGGATCTAAATAGTACTTCATTGAATGATGCTACTGTGGGCAGAACCACATTAATGTTGATGTACCCTTGGCCCTAGATAATTTTCTTCGTACGTTACGCCTTCTTTTGTTTTGTTTTTGTTTTTTTTTTTTAACTTTAAATAGTCATAAACTTAGTCTAATTGTGCGTTTCTTACTCATCATCGTACTTCAAGATTTTGGGATTATCTATATTTTTTGCTATAGAATTTTCTGTAAATTTTGAAGAAAGAAAAAAAAAATCAATTGTGAATGAAAAGAAAAATAAATCCTACATCTCTTTAAAATTGACAAGAATGTCATAATAAAAATGTCTAAAAGATTAATCTTACACATATTTTAGAGTTCTCTTGAACTGAATCTATCTGTATTTGGACTGTTGAGCAATGGTGGTGCACTTGGTTCACTATCTTTTCAGACAGATTTGTCTCATGGAACAGTTAGGATTTGCCTCAAAAATTGACAGATCGATGTTCCTTTATTGAAGTTTAAGCAAGAAAATGGGTCATGGTCTTGCCACTGCCAGATATCCCAGATCCCACTTAGAGGGCATTAAAACGCTCAACAACCATGCCCAGAGAGCACCAGAACACAGTTAATTAAGATCTTTTATATATGTGTGTATATATATACATATATATATTTGTATGTATGAATGTATTTCTGACTTTCTGTCAATAGTAACAAGACAGGACAAAAATGTAAGTTCAAAATGCAAACCTTATTCAAGGCAGCGAGGCTGATGACTTCAACCCCAATCCTATCAGCCCTGAGGATTGCTTCCTCAATATGCTTATTGATGCCCTTAGCAGCAAGCGGTATGAAATACTGTAAAAACAACACAACAATACAATAAATAAGAAGAAATATGAATCCTTCAGATTGGTCTTTTTTCATTTTCCCTGCATCATTTATAGTACGTAAAGAAAATGAAGACAAATTTCTGAGGTTTACCTGAAAACCACACCGAGGGACCGCCCATGTTTGATGCAGTCGACCTCTGAGGTTGTAGAAATGAACTAAAAAGGTTTTGGAGAAAGCCCACATGGCAAAGAAAACAATAAGAGCAACCGGCCACAGTGGAACTATGAAGATCCTCATTGTGTATGGCAGAGAAGCAAAAGACCGAAGCACAAAGTGAGTATGCAAAGAGGATGCCACATCTACTCCATGAGCCAGGAAAACAAAATCTGGTACCTCCCCATTTTTTCCTACATTAATATAGATCCAAGTTTCACACAAATATATCTGAAATTATATGATGAAATATTGTTTAAGATAAAACCAAATATAAATACCAACCTGAACTTATTTCCTTGTGTAACTTCCATGATCTGTCATTAAGCGTGTAGCCTAGCGCGTCAAAGAGAGGCATGAAGAGGCAGAAATTTGTGCCCTTATCAGTATGGTGTAGGCAGTGATATCTGCATAACACAAAAGGACAAGTAAATATATGCATATCTACCAGTGACATGGGTGTAGAATTAAAGATTTTTGGCCATAGCAGAAAAGGAAACTTACGTTGGTGTATATAGCATGTATCGCAGAAGAGGAAACTTGTCGAACAGCTGATGTGGAACAATTTCAACATTGGAATGGCCGAAGCATCTCAGGAAATCAAACATCAACAAGTAGCCATATATCAGTACTACTGATCCATATCCCAATAAGGATGTCCCGAGGATCGGAATTGCAATGATGGCTGTCAAAGCAAGATGCTCCAAAGGCGTTGAATTTCCAGCTGAAGCAAAACAAGTTCAACAAGATTGAGATCGAGGAATACGAGGAGCAGGAAGTGATTAAATTTCAAGGGGATCAAGATATGCAATATCAATATATACAGAATCAGAAGGCTCTCACCGGTAAATGACTGAGGCACTGGAGAAGAATGGTGAAATGAATGGTAATGGGAGTAAAGGTAGTCGCTGTGAAACTTTCTATGAACCCAATAATAGAGGGGCTCTGAGATTCCCACATGGAGCGCCAGAAGAACAGTAAAACCTTTCACATTCCAAGGAGGAAGGTTTTGAAGAAACGGAAACATATAGAACATCATGGAAGCAATTATTGCTTGAAGAATTAAGAAATTATCCCTGGAGAAAGAGAAAATAAAACACACTTAACTCCAATCTGTATATGAACCCATTTCAGTTTGGTTAAGCACTACTAATTTCTACAAGTATACTACTACTATTTCTTTACCAGTCCCATTCTTTGTCAACTTGCTTGAAATCAACCCCACGTTGGAGAATCCGTCGATTTCGAGTTAGAAAAAGCATATTGCTATAAGAGCCCCATATCACATATGTGAAACCTCGAAGAGCACACAGTGTGAGTAAATGATGGCACCAGCTCCAGTGCAAGTGTTCATCGTGAAACCTTTGATGCAGAACTTTTGCGACAAATGGCCCATACAACAGATACTGCCCAAAGAAAAGTCCGATCGATATTATGTAACCCCATGTTAATGCCACCAAAAATTGGAACAAAAAAGGGAAGCAATAAGAAAATAAATTAATCACATAAATTCTATATATACCTTATATACACCTAAGTTCTCCCATGGCCAAGCTGATAAAGGAGCACTCATTTTTACGAAGAAGTCTTCTATCTGCTGTTTCCTTATAACTTCCCAACTCTCAATTAAGGTACTATTTAAATCAAAGTATCGACTATATGTTCTAAAATCTGGTACAACTTTCTGTATCCAAAATTTCAAGAAAGCTAAAAATGGAAACAGCGAAAGCCTTCAAAAAATGAAGAACCAATTCAAGAACATCATGTGGTTGGGTGATGGAGCTTTTGCCGTCCTTGCTTAGGCCAGGTTTTTATTTATAGGCGTATAGGGGAATCAGAGTTCAAATCCAATTCCAATACAGTTAGGGCTCTCTATCAGTCACCATTATTACTTTCTCACTGATATTTATTGCGTAACATAATTATATATAATATATTATACATTAATCACGTAGTTCTGTGGGAATGGGGTGGTCGATGGAATGGACGGTTTGTCATAAAGATGAAGTCAGGAAAATAGTAGGCAGCCTCCAACGCGGTCTTCTGGAGTCACTCGGCACAGCTGGAATGGTCATTCCACAACTAAACCAGTCTCATGCAGTTATTACGCACGCAAACTAAACAACTACAGTAATTATATATGTTGGAAAAAATCGACTACAATAATTAAAAATTACTTATCATTTAAGGAAAGTTTATTGCTTTCACGCCGTCTATCAACATCATGATTTTACTTTCAACTCCATGACGTTCTCTCTTTTTCTCTTCTCATATTTTCGGACTGTTTAACAATCGATTTTCGGAAGTCACAAGTCTCTATTAATCTGATCAAGTCGGATCGGATCGGATGACTGCAAAATTATCTTAGCAGCAAATTTTTTACATGCAGCGTTCGAACTTGAAACCTTCAAGCGCACGTTGGTCACTCATATTTTTAATTGCCATTTTTCCTTAAATTTCGGGTTTAGCTTTGGACCACTCCTGAACTTTTAGGATAGTTAGCAAGATAACCTTTCAGAAAATTGAGACCTTCAGGCCCATGTTGGTCACTCATTTTTAGTTGCTTTTTTCCTTAAGTTTCTTGTTTAGCTTTGGACCATTCCTGAACTTTTAGGTGAGTTAGCAACATAACCTTTTTAAAACTTGAGATGGGTTAGCATTTAAAAAGGAAAAAAAGGAAATTTTAACCACCAAGTGTTTGCTTCAATTGTGAGGTTTTTCCGGTTTAACCAGAAATATCAAGTAAACTTATTAAATACTCGATAGTAAAATTTATTGTCCTTTGTAATCTTATTTAATTCAATCCGAATTAGTTTTGATTCCAATTAATTCTTCAATTAAAATGAGATAGATATGGAGCCCGCAATGTGAGCCTACTTACCATGGGTTGGTCCCAAAATGGGCTAGATGCCAAAAAAAGGTTTAACTCTAAAAGCAAGAACCCATATATAGTGGCCCCCCGTCCCATGTTTTTTTAATTTTTTTATAATTATTTAAATTAATATAATTAATTATTATTACCATTTACTAAAAATTAACATAATATTTAAATTTTACCATTTATATATAACTAATTAATAAAATAATATTTACTTTTTAATATTTTAAACAAACAAAAAAAAGAAAATGGGGTAAACGAATTGGTCTGCTATAGGTTAAGATTGAGAAACCCGAAATGTATATAGATTTCAAAAATTAAGATCCAACCTGTTTATTTTTTGAACTTTTCAAACTGGTCCATCAGATCTAACATATTTTGCCAGCTCTAGACAGATTTATGATATTAGGTATTAAATTTTTTTTAAAAAAGAAAACTTTGAACATGATGGGAATAAAAATTTGAACTTAGAAAGAAGATTTGATTCTTTCTTCAAATTACAAAATAATTAACTTCATTATTCTGTCAATTCGATCAAATTTTTTGGACAAATTCATATCAAGTGAGAGAAGGTGTAATCCTTTTATTTCCATTTATCCCAACTAGACAACCAAATCAATGGGACATTGTTTAATAGAAAAGATTTTTTTATTAAAAATATTTATTAAATAAAAAGACTTTACTGTTACAGGTTCAAAAGAGGAGATTACTCTAACTAAATTATTAAGTTATTTTAAAAATAATAAACAAAGTCAAAGTGATATAATAAAGGTTTTGTTTTGTTATCTCTCTTGTTTGAATGTCTTTAATGGGAAAATGAATCAGATAAAATAATTGTAACATACGGTTGTAATTGTAATTAAAAAAACTAAAAAAAAAAACTCTGTCCAATATTTTTCTTTATCTTCTCTCTAAGGATGTTTATATGTTTTGTTTGATTTGGTTTTGAATAAAATCTGAACCAAATCAACCCAATCAGTTCACACAAAATTAAAACTTGATTATTTAATGAGGTTGGTATGATTTGATTTTTAGTTGGTTTGAATTGGTTTGAATAAAGTAAAAATCACTATTAGAAAAATTAGTTTTAGCAAGGAAATTTAGCGAAGGATCACTCATTCCTTGCTAAATGATCTAAATAGCGAGAGAATTAGCGACGAATTGTAAGTTCGTAGCTATTGTTAAATTTAGTGAGGGAATTAGCGAGGAATATCATTTCCCTCGCTAAATTAGTGAGGAATTAGTAAGGAATTTTTTATTCCTTACTAAATTATTAAGAATAACGAGGAATTTAGTGAGGGATTTATCCCTCGCTAAATTTTTTAAAATTAATTTTAATATATTAAAATTATTTTATTAAAAAATTAATTTTAATGAATTAAAATTTTTTTAATAGTTAAGTTATAAAATTATTTTTATTAGTTGATTATTTTAAATTAATAAAAATAGTTAGATTAATTTTTATAACTTGTTGGCAAAAAATGAAATGAAAATTCATTTATTACAAAATTTAAAATATAAAGTATTTTATGATATTAATAATTGAAATTATAATATATTTTTATTTTTTTAACAATATATTAATTTATAAATATATATATATATATATGTATTGGTGTATAGATAAATAATATATATTTAATATTTCATATAAATATTGCAAATACATTCCAATTCAACTGGCAAAAATCTGAATATAATGGCATTAAGAGTAGGGGTGTGTATCAAAACCCAGGGCTTGGTTGGCTCGGTCCAACCCGGTCCTTTCGGGCCAACCGGGCCGGGCTTCGGACACACCCTGTTTTGTCCGGCCCGGCCCGTACTATATATATGTTTTTTTTTATAAAAAATCTATTATTTTGTATATATTAATTAATTTTATAAGATTTTTTTCCTATATATCTCATATAATACACTTATTATTTGATTACTATGAAATTTTTTTTAAAATTTTGATATTTTGATTTTATTTAAAATTTTAAATTAATTTTTTAATTTAATATTATATGAAAATAATGTATAGTTGTAAATATTTATAACTTTTAAGAAAATTAATTTCTACCATAACATTATTTTTTAAAAGAAATATACTTTTAATTAATAATTAAATTTTTTTATTAATACATGAAGTTATTTTTTAATTTATTTTTAATATTTTAAAAAACTGTTTGGTACCCGGGCCGGCCTGACCCCAGCCCCTTACCCAGCCTGGTTTGGCCCAAGTGTGCACGGGCTGGATATCGGGCGGGGTGAGGCCCGGCCCAACCCGACCCATGCAAACCCCTAATTAAGAGTAGGAGGTTATGGGTTTGAACATAAGTAAATGCATATTTGAAATCATTATGTGACATGGCAGTGACGTGCCGCAATCATGGTGACGTGGCATGGGTGGCGAGGTGATGTGGCGGTAGTGTGGCAGTGATGTGGCATGGGTGGCCGGTGACATGGCAATAATGTGATGTGGCGCGGTGTTGGTGGTGACATGACAATAATGTGGCAGTGTTGAATTTTTTATAATTTAGCGAGGAATGAGTTTCTCGCTAAATTTAGAGAGAGATTAATTCCCTCGCTAATTTAGCAAGGGAATCAACTCATCCCTCGCTAAATTTAGTGACGCAGTTTATAACTACCAAATTAGCGAGAGATTTTCAATTTGGTGAGGGAAAAATGACATTTAGCGAGGGATTTGTCCCTCGCTAAATTGCTTTTTTCTAGTAGTAAATACTTTTTGTCATTATTAATATTTTTAAATTTTTATTATGTTATGATATTTTAATCTTCAACTCATTAGGCTAGTTTAGTGAGGTGAATAAGGCCTGAATGTTTCATGCTAGAGTTAATTGTACCCCTAAATTCATTAGTACCAAATTCATACTCAAATTTTAAACTATGCTAATATATATAAAAACCAATATTTATAAGCTATTAATAAAGTATATATAAAATTAAACCCGATTCATATACTCCAATGTAGGAAATTATGCATATATAAATTTACCTAAATATGCTCACAAAATTCACCTAAATATTTCTACTTGTGCATCAAGAATTGTGCATGAGAAATATTAAATTTCTTCAAGTTACAACACTATCATTCATGAATAGCCCTCGACATTTTTATATCTAAAATAAAAGATTTATATCTCATTGTCAATAAATACTAGAATTTGTATATGTGAGTAGCATGAGTTCTATTTAATTACATTCCCAAAAAATACATAGAATAAATATATAAGGTCTTGTTAATGTTTAGTTCAAGGTCTCATAGGTTTTACCATACCAATGTATAATTGGGATAAATTTTCATTGTTTCTCACTAAATTTAAATTTGTTGAAAGATGTGAGGAATTAAAAGAGTGATGAATTCACTCGAAAAAAAAAAAAAGGAGTGATGAGAATGGTAATGTGAGGTATGTTTGTTACCGGTGTTATTCTGGATGGTTCGACTGGAACCGGTGACACATCCGATCCGGTTATAGAGTTCAACTTTTGACTTCAGGAATCATTACGAACTGGTGGAACTGGCTTTGAACCATCCAAACCGATCCCAATTCTTTTATTTTTAAATTTTTTTAGTTTTTAACACAAAACAATATCATTTTTAGTACAAAATATTTTTTATTCTAATATTATAATATTGTATAAGTATTGTTATATATATAATTATTTAAAATTATAAATTTACTTAATAAATAATATATAATAGATTATTAGTTGATTATTTTGAACTTGAAACGTGATTATAAATAAATATTAACTTATTTATATTTAAATATTAAGTTATAAAACATATTAATAATTTATTTATGGTTGATAATAGATTAATAATTTAATATTATTTAGTTGCAGTCTTTAATTAAATTATAAAATTTGTTTAAACTTATATTCTTTGTTTAAAATATATTATTTTACTCACTATTAGTCTAACGCCATTTAGATAACAGTTAAATTATTGAATCTTGAATCAGTGCTTTACCTAATTCAATGTTCAAATTGACTCTAAAAATACTCTTTGTTACCACGTTACAAAGATTGTTTATGAGAAGAGACTTAGGACCCCATTTGGTAGCCCGTTTGAAACGAGATCTAGAGCTTAAAATGAGTCTAATGCAATTTTATTTGTGTTTGGCTATTTTTCTGCATCCCATTAGAAACTCATTCTTGCTCCTAAACTCGTTCCCCCGAGAAGCAACTTCAGCCATGCTTTTATGTTTGATTCTCCATTTTTGTCTGTATTTATTTTAAAATCAGATAAAAATAGATCAATAAAAATGAGAAAAAATAGAAAAATTAGGAAAATAAAATTTCCATAAAATTTATCCTATCTATTGACCAAAATGTCCTTTCAAAATTTTAACTTTTATAGATCATGACCTGTAAAAAAATGTTATATCAGATATATTATGTTATCAATTAAATAAATGTAAATTAAATTTTAGTTCAAGTAAATTAAATTAATCATGCGATAGAGTTTAAGTTCAATTTAGAGGAAAATTATGAGTTTTGTCAAAACCAATTTTCAAATAAATCATCCAAACATAAACACATTAGTTTAAAACTAATTTTTATTATAACTACATTATAAAACCAATTCTATCAAAATTCATTTTTAACTAACTAAAAACCAAACAGGCCCCTACTTGTCCCCAAACCACATTTGTAACATGGTAACAAACGGGCACTAAGGGCCCGTTTGTATTTCAGTTAGTTAAAAATGAGTTTAGTTAGAATTGGTTTTGTAACGTAGTTATGATAAAAATTAGTTTTGGACTAACGTATTTATGTTTGGATGATTTATTTGAAAATTGGTTTTGACAAAACTCACAATTTTTCTCTAAATTGAGTTTAAACTCTATCTCATGGTTAATTTAATTTACTTGGACTAAAATTTAATCTATATTTATTTAATTGAGAACATAATATATCTGATATAATATTTTCTTACATGTCATTATCTATAAAAATTAAAATTTTGAAGGGACATTTTGGTTAATAGATGGAAAAAATTCCATGAAAATTTTATTTTCCTAATTTTTATATTTTTTCTCATCTTTATTGGTATATTTTTATCTGAATTTAAAATAAATATAAATAAAAATAAGAAAGCAGAACGGAAAAGCAGCATCCAAACTGCTTCTCCTTCAACTCCATTTTCAGTCAAAAACACCACCGCAACGTACTCCATTTTTGACATCCAAACACAAACAAAAATGTCAAACTTGGTTTTTGCCTTCAAACGGATTGTCATTAGTGGAAACAAACAGCCCTAAGTGATCAGCATGTTGAAGAGATTAACATGAACATGGAATAATACTGAGAATGTGATTTAATTTTAAGGAAAATCAAAGTTTGATGGGTCGCAAGTTGCGGATGAGAATACGTGGAAGCTTGTTAACGGTAACATTAAATGGGGAGGAGATTTTGATTCAGACCTACCAACCAAACACCGATTTTGATTCATACCTACCAACCAAACACCCCTGGGTTGTGACCACACTAGTATTTTACTTCATCAGTATATAAAGGAGACAAACAACTAATTTATAGTATTATGAGGAATACAGTTAGGAGTATAAATTTATCAAAAATTCAAAATAGTTTCATAAAATACTTTCATTTAATATTTAAAACTTCTATCTTCTCATTAATAAAAATTAATTGTATCCAATTATTTAATATGAGGATAAAATTTAAAAAAATAAATAAATGCACCAAATAACTTCTTTTTGTATCTTCTATTTATGGGAAAAAACAATTCTTTTATATCTTATATTTAGAAACAGAGGAAGTAATTTTTTAAAACTTTGGAAAAATGCATTCTCTTTAATTCATGATACATGTATGCTTAAATTTTTTATGTTCACTTTTGAAAAGTGAAAATCGTAATAAATTTAAATTATCTACATTTGTAGGACCGGTGATACCTCAAATACTGATATCCATCACGCTCTAATAATAGAATTAGAGGTGTATTAACTAAAGGAAATAAGTATATATGAAGATAATCACAAATTAATCAAAGCCTCCAATAATGTTCATTTGAAGTAAAAACTAAAATGGATATTTGCAGACAGTTGGATACAAAACTACACTATTCATGATGTATTACTAATGGGATTTTCAGTGGTACTTTTTATTTTTTTATTGGATATTGATGATGATGAATAGGTAGTTAAGTTCAATCATATAAAGCCCAAGTAGGAGTGGGTCATGTCATGAACCACCACATAAATTGAGGAGAGATATACAAAGTCAAGGGTAATTTAACACTGAAAAAAATCTCACATTAAATAAAATAGAACTAAAAACATATAAATAAAATAGATTCACGAACTTAATTAGTATCCTGAACTTTTTTTTTTGTCAAGAGTAGGTGTCAAGTGTCAACCTCTTCTCTGTATTTCTCCTAAATCTCATGTAAAAGGCCCAATGAAACCCTAGTATTTAAGGCTTTGAGGCTCTCCTACATTTCAATAAAATTAAATTTACATAATTCGAATTTTAGATGTATTTTTTAAATTTTAACAAATTTTTGCAATAAATAGAATATAAAATCAAATTAATTTTTCAATTATAAATCTAAGAAATAACCAAATCTGGAGACCAAAATATGATATAAAATCTTGATTATTCAGTTCAAATTTGCAATTATATCTATAATATTACTCTCATCATCAATATAAGACACTTCTAATGATTTTTCTAAAAATTATAATATTTTTTTAAAATTATTATTATTTAATCTCTTTTTAAATACATTAAATAGAGATAGTTTTTATAAATATACAATAAAAATTATCTCATATACTTTAAAAAAAGACATGTGAGAGTATTATATTTTACCTAAAAAAAACCATTTCGGGGCGGTGCTATGCTAAGTGCTGAGGCGGAGCATGTTGCCGCATTGGAAAGCGGGATGGCAAAAAATTTAATTTTGTACATCATTAATGTAAATTTTTTTAACCGAATCATGTGGATTAAGAATTGAAATTAAAACTAATTAATTATCTCGATTTCTCCAAAAATTTTAATATTTTTTCAAAACTACCCTTATTTAATCTCTCTCTCTTTCTCTTTGAATATATCAAATAGGGGTATTTTTTTAGAAATATATAATAAATATTATCTCGTATATTATAAAGTATCTTATATTTATGACCAAGATAAAAGATCCTATACATAGAACTAGAGGGAGTAATACTTAAAAGTTTAGATGAGTTGGGTTAAATTAATAGTAAGATTTAAATCCTTATCCTTATATGGACGTATCATTATCAACTAAACCAATCTATGATGACCTACTACATATAAATACCTTTTTTTAATGAGAACATAAATAATATTTTTTTAAAAAATAAAATTTATGAAAAATATAAAATTTCATTTTCATATTAATAATTTCAAAATTCTGAAATAATTATACCCACTACTTATATGTATACATTAAGTAAATTAATCAATATTCGATTTCTATGATTCGCTCAATGAATTATTTTTTCTGATAAATCAGATGCACTAATTAAGAAGTTAATGGTGGCCTTTCATCGAGAGGCTGCTGATAAAACATGTGGAAAATTACTTGATTAATTATTTAGAACGAAATAGAAGAGAAGGTAAAATAAAATGAAAAAAGATAATTTTATAAATAAAATGAAAAAAGATAATTTTAAAATCTCTCCAAAATCTGAATAACAGGGGGGAAAATATTCTAGCCTAAACTAATTATATTTTTGGGGAACCTTCTTCCTTTCAGCTTTTTTAAATTTATCCCAAATTAAATTAGGTGAGTTCTGTGCATATTATGGAGTTTGAAATATAAATTTTATATTTTATGTTGATTAATAGATAGAGACTAACATTGTTAAATGAATATAATTTCTTACATTAATTTATAATTTTCCAATCATATTTTACATTAAAGAATTATGAGATAATAGTGCAGTAATAAAATTCACTTCACTATCCAATTCAAAATTTAAATTCATTTAAATTAAATTCAAATTACTCAATCATTAAAAGAAAAAAAAGAAGAACAAACAAATTACACAATCCAAAAAAAATACCGCTTATCGACTTTGTATAAAATTTATACTATCTTTATTTCAAAATGTAAAAAATAAATAATTAAATTATCAGAACTAAAAGAATAATAATTTATCTTGCTTTAGTGGTAAAAGACTACAATACACCACTATCTAACACATGAGTCAATAAAACCAATAGCTATAATCAAGGTATTAAAAATCAGAACGGTCATTAAATCGATTGAGACACTGGTTCAAAGTTCATAGTCGGATCGATTATAAATAAATTGATATGTTTTAAATAATGTAAATAAAAATATAAAAATATATATATCGATGATCATAAAATTAACTTTTAATATAAGATGAAAAGTAAATTTAATAATTTTTTATTTTTATATATCATATCAAAAATTAAAAATATTATTAATAAGTTTTACAATCTAATATTAAAACCTAAATAAGTTAATATTCTTGTATAATTATATTTTAAACTCAAAATAGTCAATTGATATTTTATTTTCATATTATTTATTAAGTAAATTTATCATTATTAATAATTATACATCATAATAATACTTATATAATATTATAATTTAGAAAGAACAAAATTTATATAAAAAATAATGCTACTTAGTATAAAAAATAATATTATTTTATCTTTAAAAAATATTTAAATTTTTTTTTTTTAAAGTTAGACTGGTTCAAAATCGGTTTTGTATCATTTTTGACCAGTCCAATCGGTTTTATACTAATTTGTACCGATTTTGAAATTGTTTGATCCTTATCTATAACTGAATCAGATCTGACACCAGTTCTCAGTGAGACCGGTTGAGTTTGGTTTTATATTCTTTAACTATAAAGTGTCATAGATTCTAAGTATATAATATAATTAATTAATTTATCTTGCTCTTAAACATCCATTATTGATTTTTTTTTATTTTTACATGAGAAGTATTTAATTACTAATAAAAAATAGCAGCTTTTATATTTATTATGAGATTACAGTACATAATCATTTTTTATTTTTCATCATATGTTTTTATGTATCTATTTTTTTATGTGGTGAAGAAGGAATTTCATTAAAAAACATTAATTAAAGTGCAAATATTTACAAGCCTTGAAGAGAAAAAAACAAACAACGCAGTCTAAGAGCCATGAGGGAGCAATACACAAGCCTAGAGCAACAAGAACTAAGGGGGAAAGAAACCACAAGAGCAAAGCCGAACTATAAATAAATAAAATATTAATTGCTTTATTTATTTAAATTTACGTGTTATATTTTTCTGTGCTTTGATAGATGACTATTAAAAAACAAAGAGAAAAGTGTTTTTTTTTTCTTGGCCTGACAAGGACAAAAGTTAAAATGGAGAAAGTTAACAAATTCCTTTGCCAGGTTCATATGCATTGTGCTACGTCTTTGTTTCTTTGGGTAAGCGCATTGTCCATCTTATTTCTAGAAACACACGCACCAAACCAACGGAGCTCTGGTAAAAAACAAAAAGAAAAGAAAATGCTTCCCTTTATATTAACTTTTTAACCAAATTAGGTAAGAGTAAAAATTAAAATTAATTAATTATCTTGATTTTTTTAAAAATTTTAATATTTTTTTTAAAATTATTTTTATTTAATTCCTTTTTCTTTTTCTTTGGATACATTAAATAGAGATATTTTTTAAAAATGTATAATAAATATTACCTTATATATTGTAAAGATCTTATATTTAAGATCAGGACAAAAGAACGTATATATAGAACCGGAGAGAGTAAAAACCAATGGTCAGGCTTACATTAGAAAAAATGATGTTGGAGAGTTATTCCATTTGAATTTAATAAACCTCGAACTTGACTTGGAAATATTGGATATTAATTATATATATATTTTGGTGAAAAATATATATTCTTTTATATATACTTATATATAAGTTTGTCCCTTCGGGACATCCAATAAAATAGGAACAACATATTCAAGCGAGATGTATATATATATATATACACATATAAAAGAAACACATGCAGCAAACCCTCACACATAGGCCTTTACATTGGGCTATCATATTCTTGACCCAATATCTATAATACTATAACATTTCTCTTACTAAAATTTATTTGAGGAAGAAAAAAGCATAAAAAAAAAAAGAAACAGGAAAAACATTTCTTCATCTCCTTTTTGTTTCGTCTTCTATACTATCTATTTCTTCTTCATTCCTTTTTTTTTTCTTTACAAAAAATTTTCAAACGTTGTTATGAAGTGTAGAAAATAATATTCATTATTCTTTTCCGCCTTCTTCTTAATAAAAATTCATATACAAAAACATTTGTAAAATTGTCTCAACTATATATATTTAAATTAAACTGAAATGAAGTGAGTAGTAAAAGAAGTATAGAAAGTAGAAACTATTCAGATGAGAAAACCGGATTTCGGTTATTCATGTTGTGTTTAGGAGATTCCAAACACAATTATCAAACTTCAAATTTCAAAAAAATAACCTTCTTTATTTATTATTATTATTATTTATTTATTTTGAAATTCTCTCAGCAATGTGATCGTGGCTACTGGAGAATGCATTCCTACAATGCATATCACCACCATCGTCCATCATCGAGCCCAAATGGTTAGTGTGATAGAGATGTTTAAAAAAATAAAAAAAACACACATTTTTTTAGGCCGAAAAAAGATAGAGATATTCCATTTTATTGCATGCGAGCCCAAATCAATAGGCACTGTGTACTGGAATATTCCGTCCAAAGGACAAACCCTTCTTAATTTTTATTTAGAAAATGAATTAAGGAGTCAATTTTTTTTTTCTTTTTAAAAGAAACATTGTAAAACACTTGAAAAGTATAATTTGTTCAGTTAAACCCAACTTTCAAAAAATGTTGATTTTTCTAACTAAGCAATGTTAGAAAAATATGTAGAAAATGGAATTATCAGTGTCTAAAAATGTGTGACAGTACACTGATCTTAAGGTACTATTTACCTCTACTAGGTTTATTGTAGATATCCAACGAACCACTCTATGAATTATTCTAAGCACTACTAGAAACACTTAACAAGAACTCCAAATATCTCACTATACAGAATGAAAGTAGTAAGAGAGATTTTTAGAATGAAGGATGGAAGAGTTGTTTATGTGTATTGAAAACTCTTGGTCTAGGCTCTTTTTAAAAATGGAGGAAATCAAACCAAAACCAACATGATTAAAACAAATTAAAGCTGGTTAATGAGCGGTTTCCTGAGCGTTGGGATTAATATGTAATAATGGGTCCATTTTTTAACATTAAAAAAATAATATAATTAATGTGAAAATCAAAATTGAAACATTTAATTTCAATTTAAATCAGACTAGATCTTTATCGTCACATTCATCCAACGGTCACAACGTGCAAAATGCCAAGTGCTAAGTGCTTTAAATATTATATAATTAATATTTAAGTTCACTTAGCCTTTTCCCATAAAAACTACTTTGACATGTGTCAACTTTTTTCTCTAACAATGTAGACTTGTGTTTTCAAATTAACTTTCTAACAAGCAAGATTTACTTTATGAGAAGTTAAACTTTTTTCCTTTTACTCTTCTCGTAACCCCTTATTTGAAAGTTGTTCTCATGAAAACGTATCTAAACATATTTTCTGTGGCATCTCAAAATTAATGTTTGAATGTATATATATATTTCAAATACTAGGTTAAAAGTAATTATTTTCAAATATGGAAAAACGGAAACAAATAGATCTATTTTTTTTTTTACCAAAGATCCAAGTTCGCTTTAAATAAATAATATTTGATGCTAAAGATAAACCTGTCCTTTTTCCGGTCTGTTTCCTTTGGATCCATTTTATGCAAAGGTTGATTGCACAGCCATGTGTTTGCCTCATCATCATGAGTCATACTATCAAACACAGAGAAGATTATATTATTCATTAATATTTATTTTTATTATCTGATCAAGTATTCATTATTATTGATCAGCATCCATTTATATCCTAGTTTGAGTCCTCCTTTAATATTTCCGTATCTTATTGTATAATATATTTGTAGGTTGCAAAGATAGCCAATCGTGACTAACCAATGAATTTTTTTTTGCTCTTTTTGTGGTGCAAGTTGCTTTGTTGTATACGGATCTTCAGATCAGTAATCGACAAGCTTTCGTAGCTAATAATATATGAGTATTATTATATATACGAGACGACATGTTTTTGACTTTTTTGTTTAGATTCAATTAATCATAGAAATTAGAGGAGACCACGTCAGTGATCATGTGCAATGTTCATGTAAGTTTTTCTTGGAAACTCCTGATCATTACTAGAGCCGTTAAAATGGGTTAAACCCGACGGGTCAGCCTAAAAAGCCCGAAAAATGAGCGGGCTCGAGCCTCAATTTCAGGAGTAAATACATGATTCAGGTTTTTTAAGTCCGGCCCGTTTAGGCCCGGCCCATGGTGGGCCGGCCCGAAAGCCCTAGACTTTTTTTTTTTGGATTTAAAATATTAAAAAATACATATTATTTTATTAATTAGTGATATATAAATTATAAAATTTAAATATTATGTTAGTTTTTGATGAATTATAATGATAATTAATTGTATTAATTTAAATTATTATAAAAAAAATTAAATTAGAAAAATAAAAAATATATATTAAAAAATTAAAAAAAGCCCGCGGGCCGGCCCGTAGGCCCGATCCTGCGGGCTCGGGCTTGGAAAATCAAGCCCATATTTCAATTCGGGCTTTTTGGCCCGACCCAAATTAGACCCGGCCCGAGGCGGGCCGGCCCAAATGGGCCGGACCAGCACGAATTGACAGTTCTAATCATTACTATCTCACTTCCAGGGGTCTCCACTTTCACTTGTCTTTCCACCAGCGTTCATTTAGCCTAGCTGTTTCCACTTTACAACATATAGGAAATTTTGCTTTAATTTAAAATATGGAACTTCTTTTAGAATACAGAATACAACTTAATATTTATCATGCGTTATAAAAAAAATACCTTATTCAATGATATGATAATAAAAGAGAGAAAAATTAATAAGGACAATTTAGAAAAAATATTGTGATTTGTTAAAAAAATAATATAGTTAACTAATTCTAACTTTAATATATACTCAATATGCACAATTCAATTAAAATGATCTTAAATTAAGAAGGTGAAAAAGTAATATTTACTTTAAGTATTTTTTGTACCGTTTTTAAAATTTTGGCGTTTCATTTTCAGACACAAAAAATTTGTCAATATTTCCTAAGAGCCATGTATATAATAACTATTATTATATTCGTAAAAGTGATTAATTAATTATCTAATTCAATATCAATTTGATATTTATGAGGTTACATGATATGTACTTGTATTGGATATTTAATTACTTATAAATTTCTTATACGTACATATTAATGTTTGAAAATTTTTTATTCACAATATTTTTTTTACCAATATCAATATAAAATATAAAACTTAGGGAAAAAGACAAGTAAGAACCTAGAAGTAAAAATATTTCTCAATTAAGACCCCATTTGAAAATTCCTAAGTACCATGAACTGAATTTCTAGGTAAGATAAACTAAATTTCAACTAGAAATCCTAATTTAGAAATACTTTTTATCTTAGATCCTCAATTGTTTTTTTCCCTAAAACTTATAGTAAGTTATACTTTATTCACAAATGACAAATAATGCGAACAACTTTAAACTATGTGCTGTGCATATATATAGGTGTCTAGTTGTAAGTAAATAATGGCATATAAAATGACAAGTTTTCAAAATACTCTATTGTTCCAACCTTTTTATTTACTATAATAATTAAAAAGTATTAAATAAATGATAAAATTAATATTTTTGCGTACCAAATAATTACCAACACATTTCATGATATCTTGAAACTTGGACAACAAGCATCTCACATACTAACATGCGAATTCTAACCCTTATTATATAGTTCCTCTAAAAGTTACAATTATGAAGTTCTTCTTAAGTTTGCGGGAAGAAGAAGAAAAATTGGGTAGAAAAATAAAAAGTCCTAAAAAATTTATATGAGGAACCGCCTTCTTATACCATATATACCGTGCATGAATGATTAGATGCCAAGAAGGAAAATGCCATTTATGAAATTGCTCCCCATTTAATTTATATGCTTTTTGTGTGACAGTAGTGACAGCAGAACTATTACCTCCTACCACTACTCACATAATTTTTGGCCTTTTGGTAGAGCTCTGGTTTGCTTGATGGCTATGGGCAGATTAGAATACTACATGCCAGTAGTGGCTATGTTGGTGCTTCAGTTCACTTACGCAGGTGTTTCTCTCAGTACCAGAGTCGCTGTAGTACAAGGCTTGAGTCCTAGAGTATTTGTGCTCTATCGACAAGCTATAGCTACTACTGTCATTACACCCATTGCCTTTTTCTCAAGGTATATACATCTTCGTCCTTCTCTGTCTTTGCCCTTCCCTCTCTTACAAATATCTGTTTCTTAATGTTCTTCCTTTTGCAGAAGAAAGTCCGGCGCCTGTTCGTTAAGTCTAAGGAGTTTCACCTTCATATTCTTGTCCTCGCTTATTGGGTTTGTCAGTTTCGCCTTAAGTTTTGCCATTTAGTTGAGTGGGTTTAAGCTTTTAAGACAATTGAATCACATTTTATTCCATTTTGTTATATGTCGCAGCATTACGATCAACCAGAATGTTTATTTCGAGGGTCTACATTTGGTGCCCTCATCAATTGCAATTGCTATGACAAATCTTGTTCCGGCCGTCACATTTGTAATTGCAGCTTTTGCTGGGTAATTAATGTGCCTGATGCTCAATGAATAGAAAGGAAACCCATCTTCAGACTTATAGCGTCTGAATAAACAAAACTAATATATATAAAAATATGTTTGCAAGCTTTTGATTGTTGGGTTCTTAATATTCCGAAACTGTTTTAGAATGGAGAGAGTAAACATTCGGAGCACGAGAAGTGTAGCAAAGATAGCTGGGACTCTGGTCTGCGTAATCGGTGCTGTGTGCATGGCATTGCTAAGAGGTCCAAAGCTATTAAACTCACAACATTTGCTGCCAAAACCAGTAATGGAGTCCGGAGGAGGTGATCAGAAGTGGTTGCTTGGATGCTTCTTTCTCTTTGGAAGCTGTTGTTTCTGGTCGATTTGGCTGATTTTGCAAGTACTCATCTTAAACATGCATCTTGCTTGTATATATGCTTTACAAGGCGTATTCACGTGTAATATTTATGATGAGACTGATTGAACTATATAGTTTTTGTGATTCTGGTTTCACCTTTTTCCTCAGGTTCCGGCGTCTGCGAGCCACCCAGATCACTTGTCTTCGTCAGCTTGGATGTGCTTCATGTCAACGTTGCAATCAGCAGCAGTTAGTCTGGTCTTGGAACGAGAACCCGAAACATGGAAGATCCATTCAGTACTGGAACTGGGTTGCTGCGTATACTCGGTACGCCCGTAATTTTCCAGCACCACTTATGGTTCTTCTGTGTGTGTGTGTGTGTGTGTGTGTATATCAGTGCATGGACACTTGAATAGTCCGTACTCGTGAAATTATACGTTGGACTATCATGTGTTGCAGGGAGTGATAGGATCTGCAGTATCGTTCTTTGTGCAAGCGTGGTGCATTTCAAGGAGGGGTCCTCTCTTCTCTGCGATGTTCAATCCCATGTGCACGGTGATTGTGACTGTGATTGCTGCCTTATTTCTTCATGAAGAGATTTACACTGGAAGGTAACATGCATCAATTCCTTGCTCTCATTTAACTTCAACTCAAGAGAGTGCTAGCTGCTATATATCAACTCAAACTGCTATGTTGAGTAAAATTGAAGTGTGGATATGATAATCCTAATTTGTGAGGGTATGCAAGTGTCTGTATTGCAGCTACTTAACAGAATTAATGAATGAGTGTTGATTTAATTTGGTTCATTTTTTGTTAGCTTGATAGGAGCTGCAGGAGTGGTAATGGGGTTGTACATAGTGCTTTGGGGTAAAGCTGAGGAAGTTGGTGAGGCGACAGATCATCAGAAGGTGATCAGGGATCATGATGAAACACATGATACCAAGATCTTGAGAGATGGATCCTTCGAGGAAGCATGTTGTAAAGTTGACTTGAACGAACCCCTTCTCTCTACTGAAAATCTTCAACCACGTTCTTAGCACGTACAGTTTGCAATTCAATACAATCTTTTTTTTCTTGTTATATGGATTAAAATTATACAACTCTCTCTGTCTCTCTCTCGTTTGTTTTTTTCCCCATCTAAACTTATACAACTCTTCTTTATTTAAAAATTTTCTTTAACTTTATGTTACTTTTCTTTATAAAAAAAATATTTTTTACGTCAACAAAATTATAATTTCTTACTATATATAAAGTTAAATTAATTTGTTAGATGAAAAGTATATAACTTGTGTGTGTGTGTGTGTGAGAATTTCTTATATCAATTATTTATATAAAAAATTCAACAAGTATATCTGACAAGTTAAGCATATAAAACCAAAGAAAGTTGTCTCTTTCCTTTATCTGGTGAAGCACCAGTTACGTAGAAACCAGGGGTCGTCTTTTTTCCTTTTTTTTCTCTTTTCTTTTTCGGCCACTAGAACTAATTGTGGAGCCTAATAGGACCAAGTAAAAATGAAAGGCTGGGCTTGACATGCATAAAAGAGATTTCATAAAAAGGAGAATGAAAAAGAATTTTTTGTAAAATTTATTTTATATATATTATTTAAATTTTTTATGAATAAAAAATACATTTTTCATTAAACACTTCTGTCTCTTTTCTTCTCATTTTTCATTTTTTTTAAAATGGTTCCTTCCTACCTATCAAATATAGCATAAGAGCAGTTTTGTCGTAGTCCTTACACAGACAGGGTCTCGTGAATAATAATGTGTGAAAGGATTTGCACTTTCGCGCCTACTTATGTGATCCAAAATTATATGTAAGGATTCATATTTTAAGCATGTTATGTATGTTACATGTTTGGGAGAGCTTCTCTAAATGAGACCAATCATATCTCAATTTAAATTAGTCAAAATTTAAAATAACAACTAAACATCGGACTGTTAATACCAAAGACATAATGCTATGTTAATGAATAAAAAGATTTTATTTTCCCTTTCTATTATTTTTAAGAATTGAAATTATTATAAAATTTTATTATATTTATTATAAATTTTATTTAAAAATATAACTAAATCTTCAAATAATTATTGGTTTAAATATTCAATTATAAATCTCTTAAAATTTTATAAAAAAGTAATTTTTTTAAACATGATGTAAAATCCGCTATTAATTTAAGTACAAAGTAACTTAGTATTAGTAAGCCTAATATAATTTATAGAGTTGTTCATGATTTAATAATGCTTCCTGTGAACTTTATATATATACATATATATATATATATTAATTTATTATTTTAAAAATTCTTCGCATTGTCACTCTTGGTTTGACCCAATTAATTGAAATTTAATGTGACTTTCGAATCCTAGATGATTTGATTAAAAAACAAAATTTATGATTTAAAAAATATTTTAAAATAAGTATTTTAATATCTAAATCGTTAATATAATTTTCGCTTAACTTGTGCAAGGGTATGCATAATCATAATGTAAAGCAGTGTGGTTTCCGGCCCCGCAGTACTCCGTGATCGCAAGGATGTAATGGGCACCTGTGGAGTTATTTCTGAATCTGGTGTGTATATTTCACGTAGTTTTAAAAAGATATGAAAAATTTTAATTACAATTATATGTGATCCTGCCATCATTGAACAAATGAGTTTGGAAACCAAGATCCGTCGAAGCCAAGCCAACTATTGTTGTCGTGGAAACCCGATCTCGTACGTGAACCTGATTGGATATCGTGGACACGTATGCACGGCGCGGCGCAACCACAGTGCTCTGCTAGAAGGTGACAACTGGTCAAACATTCATCTAAATTTTGTCTTTGGCCACCACAAATGGCTCCCCAACCCTCTCATCACATAGTCACATGTATACCCATTTTATTCCCTACTAGAAACTTCCAATTTTTTAATCATGTTAATTAGTTGGCCTCCGGAATCCTACTTCCATTATCTTCCATCTCTGTCATTGCCTAACTATCACAACCTTATCTTTAGTATATCAATCATTGTTAACGCCAATCCTACTCTGTTCCTCTCTATATCTATAGACAAAGTTCACAAACATCGCCCACACAACCAAGTTATTACTTCGTTTTACGTTTAGGTTAGGGCAGCCTCAAAGGGAGAAATGGGTGGGTTACAAGGTTATCTCCCTGCAATGGCCATGTCTGGCTTACAGTTTCATTACGCAGTTCTTGCCATCTTCACGCGTGCTGCTCTCTTGCATGGAATGAACACCAGAGTCTTTGTAGTCTACAGGCAAGCCATCGCCACTCTGGCACTGGCTTCTTTTGCTTTATCCCCTCAGAGGTACGTAGTTAATCACAAAATTCCCTTGAGCTTTCCCTATGATTCTCAGTTTGTTATATTTGATTTGATGTTGCTGGCAGGAGACATTCTTTCAAGAGTTCATTGGGATGGAGGAGCTTGTCTTTGATGTTTGTCACCTCTTTAATTGGGTAAAATATGCCCCCACAATCTACTTACTAGGCTCTGGTGCTGTCATTGGGGGAGATTGTGTACCAGATGTTTGATTTTCAAAATATTTAGAGGTCAAATCAATTATAAAGAGAAAAATAATGAACTTCTAACATAGAAAGTTTTTCACGCCATCTATATGTTGGAGTGAGGAAAACTCACCACCACTTGAGTTTGATGACAACATAGTCCAACTCACCCATACTATACTATGTCAAAGTTATTATTCCCCACTAAGCACATTCTTTACTGCGCCTTTTTTTTTTTTTGGCCTCTGAGAAGATCTAGATTTATGTATACTATGCTTGTTTATTATTGGCTTGATGAACTTTAAACTATTAATAACTTGACATTGTAAAAAGGGTTGATGAAACTTACTGGAAGTTTGACTTTGGTTTGCAGAGTAACAGCAAATCAGAATGCATATTTTGAAGGTTTACATTTGTCATCGTCTACAGTGACTACTGCCATGAGTAATCTAATACCAGCAGTAACCTTGGTTATTGCAACAATTATTGGGTAATTGCACTTATCCCTGTTAAGTAACCAATCTTGGAAGAATTTCATGAACAGGGGATTCAAATTTTGATGTATCTGATACTGTCAATTTATCTCTGTTCATAATTGTGATCGTTTGCTTCGTTGTTAAATGGGTTAGATTGGAGAAAATAGACCTCCGAAGCCTGAGAAGTTTAGCCAAGATAGTAGGAACAGTTTTGTGCGTTGGAGGAGCCATAGTCATGGCACTGCTCAAAGGACAGAAGTTGTTACACTTACACATGGAGTTCCTTCCCTCTAAACAAGCCTTTGACATTCATGGTGATCATTGGCTGCTTGGTTGTGTGTTTCTCTTGGCAAGCAGTTTCTTTTGGTCATTTTGGATGATCATGCAGGTATATTTTAGGGTCTGATTCCCAAAGAAACTGAAACCAGATAACTTGATCATTTGAATTCTGTTATTTTTGCATCAATGGAAACCTAAAAATTTATTTTTGAAGCAGGTACCAGTATCTTCATGCTGCCCAGACCATGTACTGTCAACTTTTTGGATGTGTTTTATGGCAACAATACAGACAGCCATATTCACACTGGTTTCTGAGAAAGATTCCCCAGCATGGAATCTTAGTTCAGCTCTGGAATATTCAAGTTGCTTGTATGCAGTAAGTCTTAGGTTGCTCAAGAATTGAAAAGTTCTCTTATGTTCAATTGTTTGTAATAAACCGTAGAACTTTTTTTTTTCTTTGGTATGAAATAGGGAATTGGAAGTGCTGTTAGCTTTTTCATCCAAAGCTGGAGTATCTCAGAAAGAGGTCCTCTATTCTGTGCAATGTTCAACCCTCTCTGCACAGTCATCACGGCCATAATTTCTGCTACTTTCCTACATGAAGAATTGTATGTTGGAAGGTAATGCAGTTTTTATTTCCCAGTAAGTTACATTTATCACTCAATGTTTTTAGAATCTGAAGATTAGCTACTCTTCTTGATCAGCTTGATGGGAGCTCTTGTAGTGATCAGTGGGCTGTATATGGTGTTATGGGGTAAGGCTAAAGAGGTTGAAGTGAAGAAACAAGAGGCACACCAAAGCGCTCAGAATGATGAGATAAGTTGCAAAATAGATTTGAAAGAAGCTCTTCTATCACAAGATGTATCAGAGAGCAAGATCAATCCTTGATTACTACAATTTTGGTTATAGTGTGATCATTTGATGACGAACTAATGTTATCTTTCTGGAAACTCATCAAAATAATTTCTTTTAGGCAAGTTTTCAATGAAGAGAAACTCAAATAAAGTCAGCTGAATAGGCATGGAATGACTATTAGACTGTTACAATATGTCTCGCCCCAAAAAACAATTTTATTAGTAAGTTTAAATTGTTCCTTATACTTCGTTTTTCTTTCTCAATCGTAAGATTCTTAACTTGACTAACTTAATGCGAACTTGGAAATATTGATATTGGTAGCTGAGTGTAAGGAACCAAATTAAAAATAAGCTAAAAATGCACATCATGGAAGCTAGTAAATGAAATAATTTAAAAAAACTGCAAGAAAAAAATAAATTACCTCATGCACGCTTCATTCAAGAAATGTGATGAAGACTCGTGATAATTTTTAGAAGTCATGATATCATGTATATGAGTTAATCATAAATTTTGAATGTAAAAAAATAATTGCTATACGGTAAAACAAAATTGCAATTAAAAATTACGATAGACTCAAATTTATGATATAGTCTGGATAACACTAATACAAGTATGCATATTTGAAACGATATAATATGATATACAAATTATGGTACTTTTTGATTATATGGTGATATAATACGATGCAATACGCTAGATCATATGCAATAATTGCTCACAAGGCTTAATTAGGGTTTCCTGTGAACGATCACCATTGGCATTCATGGCCACTAAAACTACTCGTTGTCTTACTTTTGGTGCCACTTTGTAAATATTTTTTCAACAAGAGGCTTCCACTGTTTCAACTTCGACATAATAATAGTTAGTTTACATTCAAATGTTTCTTGGTCTTTCTGTGTTTCTCTTTCGTACAAATATTTGTTTCTTAATGTTGTCGCTTTTGCACAAGAGAATCTGATGGTGTCATAGTGAGATGGGAAGGTTTGGTGAAATCTGGAAAAGGAGAGGGGCCCAGCTTTAGAAGTGGGGATATAGGTTTGGCACTTGCAGAACTTGTGGACCAGAATTTACGTCTCATTTCATTTCATGCTCCGTTCATTTCTACCTTTGTACTTTCGTTGATCTGTGGCTAACGTTTTGCTCACACGGCAACCCTCACGCATCTGTTGGCCAATTCCATGAATCTCACATCCAACCCACCAACATATATGATGCGGACAATTGGTGGAAAACACGTGTGTACGTGTGCACACACACACATAATAGGAATTAACATAATATTTAAAAGAAAAATGATTAGGAAGTGATATTCCCTACTAGAAGCTTCCAATTCCGATATGTTTCACATAAAATACATGCGGCCTCCGTAATCTTAATATTCCGAATGCGGACTCATCTTCATTAGCCAAAAAAAGAAAAATTTATTCCACTTTCTTCCATCTCTAGCATCACATTGCAATCGCCCACTTTTTTATCTTTAAGAGATGATTGCTAACGACAACTCTACTCTATCCCTCTGTACACACACAAATCTAGTTACTTCATTTTATATAATATAACCAGACACAAACGTTACACACAGATAGAGAGAGATATAAAAGTAGATAAGGAGTCCCGTACATCCAATAAAATTGGAACAATACAGAGAAGATTAGCATGGCTTGCACGAGAATGACACGCATAAAAACAGACAAGGAAGAAGTGCGCACATGAAGTGACTTCATTTAAGATTTGGTCGGTGCAGTATCAAAGAAAAAAAAGGGTGGGTCAGAAGGTTATCTCCTGCGCAATGGCCATGATCGACTTACTGTTTCATTATGCAGTTCTTGCCATCTTCACGTGTACTGCAGTGCTCTCTTGCATGGAATGAACACCAGAGTCTTTGTAGTGTACAGGCAAGCCACCGCCACTTTGGCATTGGCTCCTTTTGCTTTATCCTATAACACGTACAAGCTCTTTTAGTTTATTACATACAAACTTTTACTATGATTCTCAGTTTCGTATATATATACTCCCCCTTTGGTTCATAGATTTGATTTCATGTTGCTCGCAGGAGACATTCCTTCAAGACACTCGGGGATTGAGGAACCTGTCTTTGATGTTTGCCACCTCTTTAATTGGATAAAATATGCCAGATGAGCGCTTGATTGACAGAATATTTATTGGTGAAACCATTTGTAAAGAGATACGTAGGTCAATTTTCACAGAAAATATGTCTACATACTTATAATATGCCTAAACATTCAAAGTTCTTCTCTCCAACAGTATGTTGCACCAAGGATCCCTGACCACTATTTGGGCTTGATGATAACAAAGCCCAATATCTAGACAAAAGTCATCTATACTTCGTCAAAGCCATTATTCCCCTCCAAGTATATTCTTTACCGTACTGTATTTATTTATCCCTCTGAGAGGATTCAGATTAATGTCTATGATTGTTTACAATTGGCTTCATGGACTTTAGAATAGCACTTGATATCTTAACCAGGAATGATGAAATTTAATGGAAATATGACTTTATTTTGCAGAGTAACAGCAAATCAGAATGCATATTTTGAAGGTTTACATTTGTTACCTTCTACAGTTTCTACATTTACTACTGCCATCACTAATCTAACACCCGCAATAGCCGTCGTTATCGCAACAATTGTTGGGTAAGTGACCTTTCCCTGTTAAATAGTTAGCAATCTTGGAAGCATTTCATAAGCAGAGGATTGAATTTTGAGTTATCTGATAAGTTTAACTCTGGTAATAACAGTGACCACTTGCATCGTTGTTAAATGAGTTAGAATGGAGAAAATAGACCTACGAAGCTTGACAAGTTTAGCCAAGATAGTAGGAACAGTTTTGTGCGTTGGAGGAGCCATAACCATGGCACTGCTCAAAGGACAGAAGCTGTTACACATGGAGTTCCTTCTCTCTAAACATGCCTTTGGCATTCATGGTGATCATTGAATGCTTGGTTGTGTGTTGCTCTTGGCAAGCAGTTTCACTTGGTCATTTTGGATGGACATGCGGGTATATCTAGTATTTTTATTCCCAAAGAAACTGAAGCTAGATAACCCATGATCATTTGAATAATTTTATTTTACACCATGGGAAACATAAAAATTTATATATGAAGCAGGTGTCGATATCTTCAAGCTGCCCAGACCATGTACTGTCAAATTTTTGAATGTGTTTGATGGTTCAGTCAGCCATAATCGCGCTGGTCTTTGAGAAAGATTCCCAAGCATGGAATCTTGGTTCGACTCTGGAATATTCAACTTGCTTTTATGCAGTGAGTCCCTGGTTTCTCAATCGATATGTATTTTCATGTTCAATTGTCATTTATACAGACTGCTTTTTCTTTTTGGGTAACAAACCATTTCATATCCAAAGTTGCATTGAATTCCAACTAATCTGAACTTGTGTTGGGCTCCAAATGGAAGAAGACTCTCATAAATATATCTTTTGCATTCACATGATTTTATATCCAAAATATCATATTGAAGTGAATCTTACTCTTTCTACTAGAATCAATGCCCGTTGGTCAAATTGTTTTTTTTTATTTCTTAAAAAAAAGAAGGAATTGAAGTATCTTAGGAAGAGGTCCTTTATCCTGCGCGATGTTCCATCCTCTGTCCACAGTCATCATAGCCATAGTTTCTGCTACTTTCCTACATGAAGAGTTGTATGCTGGAAGGTAATGCACTTGTGATTTTCCAGTAAGTTACACTTATGTCTCATCTAAGTTTTTAGAATCTAAGATTGGCTATTCTTCATGATCAGCTTGATAGGAGCTCTTGCAGTGATCAGTGGGCTATATATAGTGTTATGGGGTGGCCAAAGGGGTTGCAGGGATAAGACAAAAGGGACAACCAAGCACTCAGAATGATAAGCTAACATGTATCAGGGAGCAAGATCAATTTTTAAATTGGATCTTTACAGAAACTCAAACAAATTTCTTTTAAGCAAGTTTTCAATGAAGAGAAACTCAAACAAATTCAGCAGCATAGACTTAGACAATGAATATTGCAACCTGTCTTGCCCCAAAAACAATTTTATTAGTAAGGTTGAAACTTGCTAAATTAACCAATTTAGCAAGTTTCAACCTCATTAACTTGCTAGATATAAAGTTTTAGTCCTGAATAATATTTTGCATTGATATATTTAGTTTGCACTTAACTTGGTTTTTTGTTTCTGGCCAAAACCAAAAAACACTTGGTTTTTTTGTCTTTTTCTTCTTCTTCTTTTTTCTTTTTCTTTTTTCTCACCAACGAATCCAATCAATCTACTCCCTCTCATTTTTACTATAAGTCATTTTCAACCAACTCAATAAAATTAAGAAAAGTTGGCTACAACATTAAAATTGATATAATTTCCATCTTTACAATCTTATCCATAATAAATACAACAAGTTTAAATAATTTACACTCTTTCTTACTCATAAATAAGGACATTTTAAAAATAATGTAATTAATACTAAAAAAATCTTATAAAATGTGACTGTATTTAAAAATATAAAAAAAATTTAAAAGATAACTAATAAAAAAGATATAGGTGAACAATAAATAATAATTCAGGAACTAATTTTTTTTTAGTACCAAAAAGGTTGGGGAGAATAAATCTGAGAGCTATTATAAATGCACTGTGGGCCATAATTTGCTATCATACTCATAAATGCAGGAAGTTGTCCTTCAAGTCAACAACGGTCAAATGGAATTAAGCTTCACTATTGACCAAGAAGCCAAAGAACCACATGAAGAAGAAAAAGACAACTTGAATGCTTGTCAAATTTGAAGTATTCTTTGAGAATTGTTGTATCTAAGTTTGTGTTTATTACTCGTTTGAATTAGTCCTATTATGAGATAAGTCTTGATAAATCTTAGTGCGTCAAAATTTTTTCAAAGTACCAAGATGATAAAAATTTGAAAGTATATTTTATCTGGTCTTATTTATAAATTTTTTTTTTAATGATACTATTTATAAGAAAAAAATAAAGTTAATATTATATTAATTTTTTTTTACTAAAATTACTCTCCTTCATTGATACTATTAAGAGTCACGAGATGCATCTTTAAAAGAAATTGAAAGGGAGAGATTAATTAAGTAGAAATAATTTTGAAATAAATTGAAAATATGAGACGAATTAATTATTTTTAATTAACTTTAACCTATTTTATTAATACTTATAAAATAGTTTTTTTTCCACCAAAAAGAGTAAATGGTTAGAAAATTACACATTGTTTAGGAGTGCCTTGTAATTTTAACAATTATTCACACTAAGGAAAAAAACTTTTTACCTCATGCTTTGCATTTAGGATTAATGTAAGATATCTTTTAATCCAATCCAATTTCTCTCTGCCTATTCTCTTCAAATTTTGAACTGTTTAAATCAAATTTTAAAATTTTAACATCTCAATGATACGATATTTTTATAATGATTTGCACTAAAACAACAATGGAAACGCAAATCAAAGGTAAGATACCAAGTTCAACGAAGCTATCGAATTTAGAAGGGGAGAAAAAGAAGCATGATCAACCTACACACAAAAGTAATAATATCAATAGGAGTTGTAAAATATAATATAAAGTTGAGCAAATTTAGAGCCCATTTGATTTCGAGCAAATACATCATTGTGTTTGACTGCGTCATCACCTATTACCTAGGTAAACCCTACCATCACAAATCATATAATCTTCATTACCTCCAAAAACATGATGAATCCCCATCACATTGATTTAATCCAAATCAAATGTCACAAGTAACCCATCTCCTTCATCCTTCTTTCAACACCACCATCCCTCATCCTTCTCAATCGACACCATCCTCTATCTACACCATTTTGATAATAGGTATACTAAAAATTGATCAGGGCATTTCATTCATTTTAAGATTATTTTTAATTTTAAAAGAAAATCATAAAACATTTTATATGATGCACCAAACAAAATTTAGTAATAGCCATTCCATCGCATTATATTACGTCACATTACATTCATACACATTACTATCTGTGCAAGTAACCAAACAAGCCCTGAAAACAAATATGACAAATAACCTTATTCCTGGCAACATAGAAACTAAAAAAATCCATCTACAAGCTCGTTACTTGCTGATTCTTCTGAGCATAATCATAATAATATCACTTCCAATTGTCCCTCCTGTTATTCCTGAATGCACAGCAACCAATGGAGTAGACAATAATCAGGAAGATGAGGAATATGATGTTAATCTTAGCCGTCCTCTTCCAGTTAGTCTTGATGTTCTGCAGCAACCCAGCCTTGCAAGAATTACAGTTGAAGCACAGGATATTTGGATCATTGTTCCAAGCATTACAATCAGGGTTGGTATAATTTGCACTTGCCGACTTGTTCCACACTGTTGGGCTCTGGTATACAAAATTGCAGTCATCGGACGGCTTGCAACAGCCAGACTGCACATAGAATGCAAACATGTGAACTTCAGAAAGCATCCAAAGTTAACTCCCCGCTAGCAGAAAAACTTATCATGTTCATCCATATATATAGAAATGAGAAAAACTAAGTGCTAGTTTCATTCTATGTGCTTCTGAGCAAAAAGACAAGACAAGTTTAATTAAACAAGGATAAAGAAACAACTGAACAGTAATAGAAGCCATTTGAACATCACATACCACCACAACAATCGGAACTTATCTCATACTGAACAATATATGCAAAAGTAGGATACCAATAAGTTAAGCAATTACAATAAGCTCCACTCAATTTATGTGAAGTTAACTGTTACTTGATTTGCAGTTTCAAACAGCTTATGCAACATTTGTTCAAATTACATTTAGTGCAAGCCTTGATCCATCCAAGGCATTGCTTACAGAAGTAGAGATTATCAGTCCAGTAATCAATTCAATGCCTGCTCTTCGATGTTAGTGGGGTATGCATGCAACAACTAGAAATACTAGCATCCACCACCAAGCGGTTAATTCAACTAACAAGTTATACCAGCTTAACTAGAGATCTTAAATTTGAGATCCGGAAATGCAGTCACGCTAAATACTTGGTAATAAAGCTTTGCCACCCTTTATAATCTTGTCTAACTCGATCTGAATTAATTTAGATCCCAATAAATTCTCAAATTGAAATGGAATAATTGCAGTTGAACGAATGCTCTAAGAAAAAAAAAATGCATAGACCATCACTGTATCTTACTTTAAAATCCTGATCTGCGACTACAACTAAAGATACCGACTCGACATAGCAATTGTAAGAAACCAAAGGCAATGTCTGAACTTTATATATGGATGGTTTCTTTTCTTCGCCCATGCAACACATTAATTGGTAAAACATGCACATGAAACAAAGCAAATAAAATGGAATTTCTTTTTGGCCCAGTGGCCTTGGCACTAGTAAAAATCCGACAAAAAAAAAAGCATCAGAAATTACATAATGAAATAATATAAACATAGTCCTTCACTTTTCAGACTAAAGCCAGATCAATTTAAAAAGACCACGTTGCTTCAATATACATTATAAAATTGTACTATACCTGTCGAATGTTCGCCTTATCCAGAAATTTTAAAAATTTCAAACTCACAGTCTAGGGCCGAGAAAACTCAAAACTGAAAGTAAAGAAGAAATTTAAAACATCAGGGGGAAAAAATGACCGCCGGGGGAATCGGAGGGTGGACGCACTGTTGCGAGGAAGTTTGATACCGTCACAGTTGTCTGTTGAGACTTGAGACCGGATTTCTAGATACTTGTTACCAAAAAAAAATTATTAAGAAAAAAAGAAGTCGTTTTCGAATTAAAGTTCAGACTAACAAAGACATTCAATTAGCACTGAATTTGGACTCGGATCTGAATAGAACACATGCAATTGCACAAATTTAAGATAGTCCCTCTTGTAATCAGTAATTTTCAGACAACAATCATACATAAACACGCGACCACAGGTCAAAACCCAGAAAAGCAGCCGATATTGAAGGATGCAATTCCACAATACCTGAAGCGGCAATAATTTCTCTGTAAAGAACTTGTGGACATCGTCTTGGGCATACTGCCTTTGGAAGTCCGCGCAGAGTCCCCCGGCCTGAAGACAACTCTTGATCCTTTTCCAGTCATCCGAGTCGTTCACTCTCTTCTGCAACCAATGAGAGTAATCACCGAGCCTATATTCCTTGTAGCCTTTCCCAGATAGAACTTCCCCAGCCCCTTTGTTGGTAACCACGAAAGCGAAGATTGTGAAGGCGAAGACGAGAACGATGAGCAAGAACATGACGACAAGGTAAATCCAGAGGAGCAAGGAGTTCCGACAGCAAGCGCCGACGAGCCCTGCCAGCGACACCAAGAGAAGGAAGACGCCCAACACAATGAAGGGCTTGTCGAGCCATTTTTCACACTCGGTGGAGCCTTGCTTGCTAAGCCAAATACCGAGCCAGAGAATGGGAACGGAGAGAAGAAACGTCAAGAAATTGAGTATCCCAATCAGAGTGTTGCTGAGGTGAAACATGGTGTGTGAGGTTTGAGTCTTACAGAGAGGAAACAAAGAGAAGATGCGAACAACACACAAAGGAAAGGATTATGAAACCGGAAACGAAGGAGGGAATTATGCGAGTGCGAGGAAATCTTCTGGATTCGATCGTCACGCGCTGCACGTGGTTTGGTATGGGAAAGACAGGAGGCATCAAATCGGGGAGAGAAGATAGTGAGCTTCGGCGCTGTAGCAGACTATCAGTTACGCGTCGTTTAAACTCATTTGTTTCTTTCAGTTATTACAGACGTGGGGAGACTCGGAGGGGGAAAAAGTTTTTAACCGTTGGAATTTTTTGTTCAAATTTTGTATATAAAATAACATAATTACACGAGTAGTTTTTTTTTTTTTTTTAGCAATAACATCATTGTATTGCATACATATGCCAACCAGTTGTTCAAATTAATTAGACGAATTTCTCACTGACGTTAAGAATGATGAGTGGTACTATTTTATTATTGGTAACTGAAAATGGGTTTTGTGAGCATTAAATAAAAAAATAAAAAAAATATCGCAATACAACATGTAAGTAACTATTTATTAAAATATAACATACAAAGTCGATTAGTGGTAACGTGACTTGGATCCATACAAAAAAGTCGCACAACTAACTACATGATTTCAAATTTGATAATTTTTCTTAAAAAAAAAAAAAGGGAAGTCGCATGGATAGCCATGCGATTTACCCTTCGCAATCTCCAAGAAGGCAAAGTCGCATGGCCATCTATGCGACTTCTTCTTTTTTTAATAATTAATTTTGTAGTTATTGGATTATTTAAATGTGTTCTCAGATCCTATTTAAATAACCAATATTTTTTACTATATTTAGATCAATTTTCTATTCTGTCCAAATGAACTTTAACCATTTCCAAATATGATTCGTTGTAGGAAATATTTTATGTAGGGATATGAAATTATCTTTTTTACATTAAATAATTATTAAGAAGATATAAATTTCAATAAAAGTGAAACAAATATTAATTAATAATTAACTATATTTGTATAAATGTTATCCCAAATTTTCTTATCCCTAAACTCATATTATATATATATATGCTTTAATTTTTAAATATTCAAATATCATATTAAAATTGCATAAAGAGGCAAAAAAATCCTTGTAAGGTATGTCAATTATTTGTTCACTTATGTTAATTTTTTTAAATCTTTTTTAGTATAAGTAATTTTCTTAATATTCATTTACTAGTCAACAACACTTTATAAATAGAATCAGAGACATGTGTATATCGAGTCAAAATGCACTGCCACTAATTGACTTTGTTTATTATATTTTGGTAAATATTATCTAACATGTCATATTTTGTTTTTTTTTCTTAATTTCAATAATAAAAATTAACGTATCATACAAGAATTCTTTGCCTCTTCATACAACTTTAAAATGATATTTAAATATTTAAAAAACAAAGTATGTGTATATAATATAACTTTAGGGATGAGAAAATTTGGGAGAACACATATACAAATATAGTTAATTATTAATTAATATTTGTTTCACTTTTTTTGAATTTTATATCTTCTTAATAATTATTTAATATAAAAAAGATAATTTCATACCCCTACACAAAATATTTCCTACAACGAATCATATTTGGGAATAGTCAAAGTTCACTTGAAAGTTGATACGAATATAATAGGAAACATTGGTCATTTAAATAGAATTAGAAAACACATTTAAATAATTCAACAACTACAAAATTAATTATTAAAAAAAAAAAAGTTGCATGGATGGCCATGCGACTTTGCTTTCTTGGAAATTGCGAAGGGTAAGTAGCATGGCCATCCATGTGGCTTACCCTTTTTTTAAAAAAAAATTTTGTTAAATCTAAAATCGCATAGTTAGCTGTGTAACTTTTTTGTACAAATTCGAGTCGCGTTGTCACTGATCAACTTTATGTGTTATATTTTGGTAAATACTCTCTGACATATTATATTTTAGCATTTTTTTTATTTTTTTGTTATTTAATGCTCAAAAGACCCTGAAAATGTGTGAATAATGGGGCTTCAAATAAATATATATATATATTTTTTTTGTTGGGAAAAAAACTGATGTATCTTTTAAAATATATGTGTGTTAACTTACAAAGAAAACCAAATTTCAAGGTATTTCATAAATAAATTCAAATACAATATTATATAAAAAATTGATGAAATTAAAAATATCAATTATCAGATAAATATTTATAATTATTAGTTATCTAGTTTATTAATAATTTCAAAAAATTCAATCTCTTCTCAAAAACAGAGCTCTAGGATTACCATTTTTTTAAAAAAAATGCAATTAATATTTATATTTATTCAACTTATTAAAATTCTCAGATGTAATCAATTTATTCAACAATCATATTTACGTAAATAACATAATAATATTAATTTTAAATCATTTTGCACAGTAGATTTATTGTACATTTGTAATTTATTTTACATTCATTATTTTTCTCCTGTTTTTTTTAAAATTTTTTATTTTGTAATAATGCACACCCACTAGTCTAGTTATGTGTACATAAAATTATTCAATATTTGACAAGAAATTAAATTTAATTACACTAAAAAATCTAGAGGTAAATAAGCATATTCATTAAGAAAAGTATGTCATTTTGGTCCTTGATAAATGTTCCACATCTAAAAATGATAAGAAAAATGAAAGAAATATGAGCTTGTAGTAATCAATTAATCATAACCACATAGTTTAAGTTATTTTGGTGAAATCAACAACAGAGCAAGCAACAAAAAAGTTAATAATTTTAAGATTTAATTTTGAAATTACTGAACTAAAAGTATAGAATCATGGCTTTCTCTCAAAGCTCCAATCTTTTAGTATAAAAAGAGGAAAAAGAAAAGTGTGTTGATAGTGAAATTTGTAATGTGTTCAGTACATGGAAAGTGACCTTAAGGAAAAGGAACATATGAGAAAAATATAAAAATCATATTTAGTAGATAAGAAAATGACTCTTTTAGAAAGAGAAGGAATTTTCCCATTTTTCTTCCTTCTTTTGAAATTAGCACCTTTTAAAAGTCGTGGGACTAAAAAAAAAAATGTCGTGGGACAAACAAAAAGTGGGAATACGTTGCACCGTCAAGCCAATACCAAGAGCAAGTGGACAGAAAGGCACCCTACTTTTATTGTTGGTGGTGTATAGCTAAATAAAATTATGAAGCCAGGGTAAGGTCACTATTGTACCAAAGAAAAATTGGGATGCAGGACCAACTAGATCGTACATTTGGAATCTGCGACCTCAGGCTCAATTTATGCCAACAAAGGATCAAAGTTGTCAATAAAGGATCAAAGTTGTCAATAAAGGATCAAAATTTTTATGAAAATTAATGCGATGAACAATTTTACTGTACATTAAAATTTAAAAAAATAAAACAAAAGATTTTGTTACAATAAGTTCACTGGAGAAAATTACTAAAATATCTCTAGACAATGAATTTTTTAAGAAAAATACTTACTTTAATTAATTTGATGAAAAATACCAAAATACTTCTAGACAATGAATTTTTTTTTTAAAAAAGTTAACCACAATGAATTTTATAAAATTACCAAAATGCCATTGCCCAATGAAATTTTTTATAAAAATACTACAATTAATTTGATTAAAAATTATCAAAATGGCCCTGAATAATGAATTTTTTTAAAAAAATACTACAATTAATTCGATAAAATTATCAAAATTGATCATGGAAATTTTTTTAAAAAGGTTTGCTGCAATTAATTTGATTTAAATTACCCAAATACCTCTAAACAATAAAACCTTCAAAGAATGTTTACTATAATTAATTTGGTGGAAAATTACCAAAATTTCCCTAGACAATGAAATATTCTTCAAAAAAATGTTGACTACACTTAATTTGATGGAAAATTATTAAAATGCCCCTAGATAATGAAAATTAAAAAAAATGTTTGATACAATTAATTAGATTAAAAATTACCGAAATACTGCAGACAATGAAAATTCTTTTCAGAATGTTTTACTACAATTCTCTTACCCATGTGGAAATTGTTGAGAATGAGTTGGAAATTATAAAATGTCTAATTGGAAATTCTTGAGGACTAGTTGAAAATTGGTGAGGAGCATTTGGAAACATCATAATATAACTTGGTAATTTGATGGTTTTGAAGGTTAATTCTAAGCTTAGAAATTGTTAAGGTTGAGTTAGAAATTCTAAAGGATTTATTGGAAATTGCTTAGAAGTGGTTGGAAATATCACATGATTTGGCCATTCGATGGCTCTTAAATTTAACTCTAAGCAATTTTCAATATATCCTCAAATATTTCCAACTCATCCTCAAGAATCTTCAAAGGCATGGTTAATCTTAATAATTCCAACTAATTCTTAAGAATTTCCAATTAATCTTTAAGAATTTCTAGCACAACCTTAACAATCTCTAAACTCAAGGTTAAACTTAAGAGTAATCAAATGACAAAATTATATTATGAGATTTTCAATCAGTGCTCGGGAATTTCAAATAAATTCTAAATAATTTTTCGCTATATCCTCAACAATGTCCAAATTTAGGACTAAACTTAAAGAGTCATCAAATGACCAATTCATCTCACGAGATTTCCAACTAGTCCTCAACAATTTTCAATTAATCCTCAAGAACTTCTGATGCATCCTCAATACTCCATCTGATTTTATATATAAGTCATTTTTAATTACCTCACATACATTAAAAAAAGTTATTCAACTTATTAAATTTGTCCCAAATTCAATTTATTTTTCACATTTATCCCTAATTAGATGCTATATATATCTTTTCAATCAAAAATTGTATTGTCTTTGTTTAGCATATTTAATTAGAGGAAAAATTCATTTAATAATTTAGACATAACTTATATTTTGGACTATAAAAAATCATTCATGAGCGACTTATATTTAAAACCAAAGAGAGTAATTTCCAAACTTAGAGTTAAACTTAATAGCAATCAAATTACCAAGTCATCTTATAATATCTTCAACCACTCTTAAGAAATTTTCAACCAATTTAGAAAAATTTCTAACCCATTTTACATAATTTCTAAACTCATGGTTAAATTTTAGAGTTGTCAAATTACCAAGTTATCTATTTTTCAATAATTTGCAGCTAGTACTCAGGAATTTCCAACCCAACATCAACAATTTCCAAACTCAAGGTTAGACTTCAGAGTCATTAAATTACCAAGTTATTTTATAATATTTCCAATTACTCCTTAGAAATTCTCAACAAATCCTAAAAAATTTCCAACCCAATCTCAATAGTCTCCAAACTCGATTAAACTCTAGAGTCACCAAATTACTAAGTCATCTTATGATATTGCCGATTATTCTTCAACAATTTTCAACCAGTATATTAGAATGTCCAACCCATATTCAACAATTTCCAATCATAGAGATAAGAGAATCATAGTAAACTTTTTTTTAAAAAAAAAATTCTCCAAGATCATTTTGGTAATTTTTCATCAAATTAATTGTAGTTGACTTTCTTTTAAAAAAAAAGTTTCATTGTGTAAGGTGTTTAAGTAATTTTTAATCAAATTAATTGTAGCAAACCTTTTTTGAGAAAATTTCATTGTCTAGGGGCATTTTAATAATTTTTCATTGAATTAATTGTAGTAAACTTTTTTTTATAAAAAAATGTTCATTGTTTAGGGGCACTTTGTTCATTTTTATCAAATTAATTGTAGTAAACTTAAAAAAAAAATTCCAATGAAATTTTGATAATTTTTTTATCAAATATCTAGGGGCCTTTTGGTGATTTTCCACTGAATTAATTGTTGTAAGTCATTTTTAAATATTTTTCATTATTAAAAATACTTTCACTTCCTATTTTATTTGTTATTTTAAGGTTTTTTACATAAACTAATAAAATTATTGAATACTCTTAATTATAACAAAATTTAATATGATATCTTACCAAAACATTTCCGAATTAAATGTCAAAAATTGATTTATGCTCTACTTACCAATATTTTTATTAAGGGAAAAATAGTAAAAAATGTAATTAATATTATATTAATAATATAAAATTATAGATAAATTAAAATTTTAAAAAATTTTTAAAATGGTGGATAAAATATGTCAGGGGGAGTATTTTGGTAATATTTTATTAAATTTATTGTAATGAAGACTTTTTTTTATTTTAATGTACTGGGACATTTTGGTCACATTAATTTCCATAATAGATATTGGTCCTCCACTGACAAGCTTGATTCCCTAGCGCTCCGCGGTATTAAATTAGTCCTCCAATGACATAAATTGGATCTAAGGTCACAATTTCCAAATATATGATCTTGCTGGTCGTTGGTTGTAAACCCCAACGTTCCCTTGTACCCAATGTTCAAAAACTGAACTGGATAGGATTGACCAGTTTGATCAATTTTCTGTATCAGATTTAGTTTAGTTATAGATCTCAACTATCTCTTTCTAAAATCGGTGAGAGCCAATTAAAAATCGGTCAAACTGGTCTCGAACCGGTGTTAAACCAGTTTATTTTTTAATTTTTTAAAAATAAAATAATATTATTTTTAATACTAAATAATATTATTTTTTGTATAAATTTTTTCTATATTATAATATTGTATAAGTATTATTATAATATATAGTTATTAATAATGATAAATTTACTTAACAAATAATATGAAAAAAATATTAATTGACTATTTTGAATTTAAAATATGTTTACAAATGAATATTAACTTATTTAAATTTTAAAATTATGTTGTGAAACTTATTAATAATATTTTATTTTTCTATATAGTGTATAAAATAAAAAAATTATTAAATTTATTACTATTAGTTTAATTTCGGTTGAACCATGATTGAATCATTGAATTTTGAACAAGTACCTTAACCGATTCTTTAAACCTTGCTTGTACCAAAGGAGGTGAGACTGCTGTGATTAGTTTTCAAATTATTGGGATGTAATTCTTTTTTACACACATAGAGAGTTAGGACAATATGTTTAAAAAATTCAATCATATACCAATTATACCAAGACCTTGTTAGTTGCTTCTCCTTTTCTTTATTATTATTAAAAAATGAACTTATAAAAATAATTAATGTTATCTTGAAAATTATAAATTTGTAATTATTTAAAAATAAAGAAAAGAAAGTAAAGTGACAAATGTTTGGAGGCAGATGGAATATTATAATTTTAAAGTGGCTTCTGGAAACGATAAAAATAATGTTTAATACGAACTTTATATAGAAAAATATACTTTTGAGAAATAGAATTGATTGATATATTGTTTTGTAATGGTTTTTGAAAACTTATTCAATTCAGTAAAAGGATAAGAGTGTGCTTGGATTGAATTTTGTATAAGTGATTATGAGGATAAGTGATTATTCATAATAGATTATGAGAATAAGTGATTATGTCAAAAGTAATTTTTGTTTAGATATTTTTACCCATAAGTGATTTTGAGAAAAAAAATGTGTTTGGATATTAGGGTTTAAGTGATTATTGAGTGGATAATGAGAAGGAAAAGTGAAATAAGTGATTATGGGAGGATAAATGATTATCGTAAGTTGAAAAAAGTAATTTATAGAAATAATTACTTAAATGACCATAAGTGATTATTTTGATTTGAATTGTGTTTAGAAATTGGTTGCATAATCACCTTTTTTACCCCTTAAGTACTTAAAAATCTTATCCCAACAGACACTAAGTGCTAGAACATTTTTTTTCATTACTAAAAGTTTGAAAATTAAATTTCATATAACTTGTAAATTTTAAGTCATATAAATAATTTCTTGACTTTTAAAAGTTGAAAACGAATCCCTTAAACTATTAAATTTGTGAAGTTAATATATAATCTTAATCAATTATTTATTGGCAGCATGTGAAATATGAGGAAATTGTTTATATATAATCTAAAGTTCAGAAGAATTATTGCTACATAACTCAAAATTTAAAAGAGTTACTTACGTAAAAATAAAATAAAACTTAATTGGAAGTTATTGTTATGGACTTGTCAAAATTTATTTATTTTTTGGGGGGTAATTTGTCAAAAAATATTTGACAAACGAATTAGAGATTATTTGTACAAATTAAAAAAAATTGATTTCGAGTTTTGAAGGTAAAAAAATTATATATATATATATATATATAGACATAACTTAAATAACTTAAAATTAAAAAGAAAGCATATACTAGTTAAAAATTAAAAAGTAATCCAAATAATTGGAGGATTAAAGAGTCATTTGCAAAAGAAAAAAAAACCTTAAAAGACTCATAGCCATATATTTTTAAAACTTAAAAGTTACAAGATCGTTTTTTTTTTTTTGTCTAAAAGTTACAAGATCTTAAGTTGGGCAAAAATCTTCGATTAATTCCTCTTATTCATGATCGGTGGGTTGACCACTGCCCAACAGAAGGGAAAGAAACAACGTTAAACAAAATGATAACACGTACGCTCAAACCCCCCAAATTGCAACTTTCCACTTTGTCATTGTGGCTATGAAGAAGATAAGAGCACGAGGGAAAATGACGTATAAGAATCGGTGAGCAATTTTATTTATTTTTTTTCTTATTCACATCGGTGAACAATGTTAAATATCTACAATTTCCCAAGACTTAGGCCTTATGTGGCATAAAAGAATGGTGATGGTCCGTCCAGCTCAAATTGGATCCTGAATCATTCATTCTCACGCTCTGTGCTCCATCATGCGAATGGGTCATTAGTTTAAATCTACAGCAATCCAACAAGAAATGCTTCTTCTGCTTCAAATCAGGATAATGGAAAAACTCACTCTCGAATACCATCTGGGACTGGGAGAGCCTTGATTCATATAATAAACAGCTTTTTACTCCATGCTTAGAAGTAGGATTAATGTAAGTTATTTTTATGCCTTATTTGGTATTCCACAAAAGCACTTTTTGAAGGAAGTAAAATAAAAGTGAGTTTTAAAAGAATGTTTAGTATCTCTATCTATTTTGATCGAATTGGATTCCTCATGGAACCAAATTCATCAGCACCAAACGGACAAAATTGAGGCTTCTGCCTCCATTCCTACTTCCACATCCTAGCTTCTGTGATACCAAATGGGCCCAATCAATCCAACCAAACTCCTCTCCGCTTCACTTCTCTCTTCCCCTTCTATTCAAATTGTAGACCGTTCAAATCAAATATATTTTAAAAATTTTTACATCTAAATTAAATAATATTTTTATAATACTCTGTTTACAAAAACTAACAATGCTAATGCCAATCAAATGTAAGATACTAAGCTCTACGAAGCTATGAAATTTAGAAAGAAAAAAAGTATGATCAATACTACACACCATAGTAACAATTCGGATAGGAGTGGGGAAATGTAACATAAAGCTGAGCAAATTTAGAGCCCGTTTGGTTGCGTGCAACATAAATGTAATGTCATGTAAAAAATTTTACATTACATCAGTCTGTGTGTTTGGCTGCTTCACCACCTATTATCGAGGTAAACCACATTACCATAAATTATGTAATCCCTATTATCTACGAAAACCTAATGAATCCCACTACATTGATGCAATTTAGGTTAAATGTCACAAATGCCCTCATCTGCTTCATGCTTTTTCAACACCACCATCCTTCATTTTTCTTAATTATCACCATTTTAGTAACGGGTGAAAAAGCTAAAATTGGGTTCGGACATTTCAATCATGTTAATATTATTTTATTTAATTTAGAAATAAAATTTAAAATATTTTATATGATGCACCAAACAAAATTTAATAATATGATATGTCAAGAGTTTGTAGTTTGCTTCCATTTGATACTTATAACTGGTTTCCTAATATTGTTCCACGTGCTGTTTCATTGGGCTCTGATAAAAGGGTTGGGGGGGGGTGTTGATGGCTGTTTTTCAGTCAAGAGTGCTTGTAGCTTGTCGATGCACAATGATGATCATAATAAAAATGAATATGGAAACTTATATGGAAATGGAAGGGACAGGAAAGGATTAAATATTTTTTATGGATGGTTGCCCATGGAAAGTTGATGACAAATGTGAGAAGGTCTGCTTGGGATCTGGGGTCCCCATTTTGTAAATTTTGTCCGCACACCGAAAATTTAATAATAGTAAATACATTATATTACACTATATTACATTCCTTTTATATTCACGTGACCAAACGGGCCCTTGCAACACACAGCATATTGCGTTATTCTTAACAACATAGAAGCTAACTACTCCATCTACTAGTTAATTACAAGCCGATTCTTCTGAGCATAATAATAATATCATTTCCAATTGTCCCTCTTGATATTCCTGAATGCACAGCAACCAATGGAGTAGACAATAATCAGGAAGATGAGGAATATGATGTCAATCACAGCCGTCTTCTTCCAGTTAGTCTTCATGTTCTGCAGCAACCCAGCCTTGCAAGAATTACAGTTGAAGCAGAGGATATTTGGATCATTCTTCCAAGTATTACAATCAGGGTTGGTGTGATTTGCACTTGCCGTCTTGTCCCACACTGTTGGGCTCTGGTATTCAAAATTACAGTCGTTTGACGGCTTACAACACCCAGACTGCACACGAAATCCAAACATGTGCACAGCAGAAAGAGTCCAAAGTTAACTCATCACAAGCACAAAAACTTGTCATCATGTTCATCCATAAATATAGAAACGAGAAAAGTAAGAGAAAAACTAGGTGCTAGTTTCATTGAGTGTTCAAGTTTCTGAGCAAAAGACGATAGAAGTGTAATCATATAAGGATAAAGAAACAAGGGACTAGTAATAGAAGCTATTTGAGCATCACATACCACCAGAACAATCGGAACTGGTATCGTACACAAAGTTATTTATTTATGCATAAATAAGAGATACCATCCATCATCCATGGACTTATCACTGATCAATGGTACTTAATTTCAGATACTAACTCAAAATATATAGCTATTGAGATTAAGAAACCATAGGCAATTCCGCAATACCTGAAGCGGCAATAATTTCTCTGTATAGAACTTGTGGACATCGTCGTGGGCATACTGCGTTTGGAAGTCGGTGCAGAGTCCCCCGGACTGAAGACAGAACTTGATCCTGTTCCAGCTATCGGAGTCGTTCACTCTATTCTGCAACCAGTGGGAGTAGTCACGGAGCCTATACTCCTTGTAGGCTTTGCCAGGAAGAACTTCCCCGGCCCCTTTGTTGGTGGTAATGACGAAGGCGAAGATTGTGATGGCGAGGACGATAAGGATGAGCAAGAACATGACGACAAGGTAAATCCAGAGGAGCAAGGAGTTACGAAAGCAAGCTCCGACGAAGCCTGTGAGGGACACCAAGAGAAGGAAGACACCCAGCACAATGAGGGGCTTGTCGAGCCATTTATCACACTCGGTGCCGCCTTGCTTGCTGAGCCAAATACCGAGCCAGAGAATGGGAATGGAGAGAAGAAACGTCAGGAAATTGAGTATCCCAATCAGAGTGTTGCTGAGGTGAAACATGGTGTGAGGTTTTAGTCTTACACAGATGAAACAAGGAGAAGATGCCAACAACACACAAGGGTTATGGAAGCGGAAACGCAGGAGGGAATTCTGCGACTGCGACCAAATCTTCCGGATTCTATCTGGGGAGGACAAGAGGCATCAAATCGGGGAGAGAAAATATCTGTAATCAGCTACATTACATATCCTTGAAACTAAAATGTTTCTCTCAGTTATTATATAGATGTGGATTGTAGGCTGAGCACCCATTCGGCGCGTGGCGCACAGGGAGCGTGGTGACTCCATAGTCTGTCTCTCTTCTCCCCTTTTTTTTGAAATTAAAAAAAAAACTCTCAGTCAAGCCACGCACAGTGTGCGTGGATTTGTAGGCGTGGGGGCGGAGGGAGGTGGGTTTTTGACCGTTGGATTTGTTTCCCCAAATCAATCAATATATTAAAAAGAAAAAAAGAAGAAGAAGAAAACTGCACGTGAACTTAATTTATTCAAAACTGCACGTGAAATTAATTTATTCAACAATCACATTTATGAAACTAATGTATTAATTTAACATCATGTTGTAGTTTAACCAATGTTTGATGGGACAAATTTGGAGGTGAAAGATGTGAAGGAAAAAAATTTTATTTTTTATTTTTTAACCAGGAAAAGGAAGGAAGCATTTTTTCTACCATTCCTTCTTCTTCCTCTAGTCTAAAAACAAGAGAAAAAATATTTTTCCTCCTTATTTGATTAAAAAGAAAAATACAGTTAAAAATTTTTCATCCATTTTTTTATCTTTAAATACCTCAAACCAATCATAGGTTAAATATACCATAATTTAGTATTTATCTCCAATTTTCTTTCCCTTTTTATTTTGTAATATTGCACAGCCAGTGGTTTTATTTTTTGGCCAAGGCACACGCACTGGTCTAATTATGACTAACTGTATACATATAACTATTCAGTATTAATTCAACAAGAAATTAAATTTAACTACACTAAAAATTCTACTGTAAATTAACACATTTATTAAGAAAAATATGTCATTTTGATTTTTGACAAATGTTCCACATCTAGAAAAGATAATAAAAATAAAAAATATATAAGCTTGCAACAATTATGATGATACTGTTTAAATAGGGTTCTCAAAATCGAATCGGACTAGCCAATTTGACTGAGGACTAGTGTCAACCGATTCGGTCATAGAGTTCAACCGGACGATTTAGGAACCGGTCAAGAACCGATGGAATTAGCCCAAACCAGTCCCAATTTTAATTAAAAAACATTATTTAGTTTTTAAAATAAAATAACATCATTTTAGTTGTAAAATATTTTCTCTTTTTATATTACAATATTATATAAGTATTATTATAATATATAATTATTAAAAATTATAAATTTACTAAAAAAATAATATAATAATAAATTATTAATTAATTATTTTGAACTCAACATATGATTATAAATAAATATTAATTTATTTAGATTTCAATACTGAGTTATTAAACCGATTAATAATTTGTTTGTAGTAAATAATAAATTAATAATTTAGTCTTATTTAATTTGAGATTTTAATTAAATCATAAAATTTGTTTAAATTTATATTATTTATTTAAAATATATTATTTTAATTACTATCAATTAAATCCCGATTGGATAATAGTTGAACTTTGAACTAATACCCTATTCAATTTAATATTTAATCCAATTTTGATAATATTGATTTAAACTATTTTAGTGAAATGTACAATCACATGAAAAAGTTACTATCTTTAAATCTGTTATTTGGCCTACTAACCACATATTCATCCTCATTACCCCCTCCAACCCATAAGATAATTTTAACAATTTCACATATTTTGAAAAAAATTTATTACATTCTTAAAACTCCTAAAGAAAGCAAAAAATTCTATTATTATCTTTATTTATTCTACTTATTTCATTCCTTTAACATAAATTACAAAACTAATCATTAAATAAATGAAGAATAAAAAAAATAAATCATGATGTGATATTTTATATTATGGAAAAAAATTTCTTAATACATCTTATAATATAAACAGGAAGTAATAATCTTAAGATTTAATTTTGAAATTACTTAACTAAAGCATGGAATCATGGGTCTTTTTTTTCAAATCTCCATTCTTTTTAACAAAAAAGGAATAAAAAATGTAAAAATTTGAAGTTAGATTTTTTAAAAGTCGAATGACAAACGACAAGCGGGAATAGGTCACACCAACACCACGAGCAATTGTCCCAGAAAGGACCCCACTCTATTTGTGGTATAGCTAAAACTATGAAGCATTATGATAACTATTGTTCCAAACACAGGCGACCCACTTCTCTCCGGGGAAAAATCAATACCAAAAAAGCTGTTTGTTTTTTCACTCTATTTTATATGTTGTTTGGATTGATTTATATATAAGTGATTATGAGAATAAGTAGTTATTTATAATAAATTATGAGAATAAGTGATTATATCAAAAGTGATTTGTATTTAGATATTTTTATCCCATAAGTGATTTTGAGAAAATAAATGTACTTAAATATTGAGGGTTTAAGTGATTATTGAGTAGATAATGAGAAGAAAAAGTGAAATAAGTGATTATAGAAGAACAAATAATTATTACAAATAAAAAAAAATTAGTTTCTTCCATAAGTACTTATTTGAGGCATAAGTGCTTATTAAAAAGTAGTTTGCGTTTGATAACTTTTCCATATAATCACTTATTTACTTCTATGAATATTTATGGTTATTATCCAAATAGGCATTAAATATAAGACTTTTTTTCAAGTTTTACTTAATTTTAAATATAAGATATTTTATAATATTGATTTTTTTTTCAATTCTATTCTTATATCTTTTTCTGTGCAACAACATAATATATAATGGGAATTCATTTTTTATTTATAAAAGAAGGTGAGTAAATAAAGTAAATAGGGATAAAATAAAAAATAACTAGCATTTTTAAAAATATTAAGGAAATAACTACCTTTTTCTTAATATTCATGAATTTGTTAACAATGCTCTATATACAATATGGAGAGAATTATTTCCCATACAAAACTCTCATTTGGACATATAGTTTATTCAACTTTTAAATATGTCCAAAGAGGATCCTATATGAGAAATATTTTGTATGGCCCTTATTTGTCTTTTTCCCTCTCTAAATAATTGAGGTGATATTATTGTGCTATCACTTTGTGAAAATTAGATATGTATTATAATTATAAAGTTGCTTCTACTAAAGTGTAATGAGAAGTGCCACTCCCATATCAAAAAGGGCATGAAAAAGATATGAGCATGAGTTGATTTTATCAAAATGGTATTAAATTTCAACGGTTGAATCAAATGTTTTTTTATTATAAATCTCTAATGAATTTATTTTTACTAAAACTCTTCTTATTTTTAATTATATTTGAAAAGAGAGAAACAAAGTCATTCATAAAGAGAAGAAACGAGATCCCATTAATGTGATTCATGCGATAAACTTGTTAAAGTTGGCCTATACAATTGCTCTACAATTAGATTATTCACATTATTATTATTCTTCTCCTTCTTTGCGTAATTTCCAGAATTTTCTTGTGGCTCCACATTTTACATGATTCATCCTAGTTGATTTTTTTGTTTGAATGTCAAGAAAGAAAGAAAGAAGAATCTAGAAGGTCCATTGCAATCTCACATTTTCAATTGATCCAAAGTTTAATTGGTGTTGGTTTAAGAGTTTCGATCACAACTTCGATAGATGTAAAAGTTTTCTGAAAGCCTTTTTTAGCTCAACATTTTGTTGATAATCTTTGGTTTCAACCTTTTTATTTTTCTTGTAATAGATCTAGATTTTTATCTTTTTGGGCCAAGGGAGGTTCTTTACATTGGTATTTAAGGCCTATCATTTATGATATTATTTACCTCCTTGATAATTGTAGTTTTTTTTTCTTTTATTTCCTAGCTTATCTTTGTATCTCTATATTCTTTTATTTTAATATGTATATATATGGTCATTTTATATAAAAAAAAAGGTATTAAAGATAGCTCCATTTATAATCATATGTAATAAAACTCTTCAACTTATAGAAACGATAAAAATAATGTTTCATGCAAATTTTTTCAATAAAACTACTTTTAAAAATAGAATTGATTTATATATTGTTTTGTCATGGTTTTTAAAACTTATTCAGCATTTCTGTGAAAGGATAATATGTGCTGGAACATTTTTTCATTACTAAAAATTAAATTTCATATAACTTGTAAATTTTAGGTCGTATAAATAATTCTTGACTTTTAAAAGTTGGCAATAAATCTCTCAAACTAATAAATTTATGTCATAAGAAAAAAAAATTATAAATTTATGTAGCTAATATATTGTCTCAATCAATTATTGATACAGTGTGAAATATGAAGAAATTGTGAATACATATATCATAATCTAAAGTTCAGAAAATATTATTACTACATAACTCAAAATTTAGAAGAGTTACTTGCATAAAAAATAAAATTTAATTGGAGGCTATTGTCATTAACTTGTCAAAATTTATTTAACAAACGTTAAAGATTATTTTCACAAATTTAAAAAATTTAAAAAAGAAAAGTGCTTTCAAGTTTCAAAGTTAAAAAATTTATGGATATAACTTAAACAACTTAATTTAAAAAAAAAGTATATGTAATTTAACCTTAAAAGCATATACTACTAGTTAAAAGTAATCCAAATAATTGGGGGATTAAACTTGAACAGTCAGTGAAAAAAAAAAACTCAAAAGACTCATCACACTACTAGTGGCTATACAGACATACAAAGAAAAAATAAACTAGTAGGATAAAATTTTTTTTATGAATTGAAAAATTATGTAAACTAAAATATGTGCATTTGATACAGAAGAAATTTCAGGCCAAAAAACAAAAGATACGGAGAAATTTGTAGTTTATTAAGAAACAAGTAATAAAATTAGGACATGAAAAAGACAGAAAGAAGAAATTAAAAGAAACAGAATAATGCAGCAACAACCTAGATTACAAATTACAATAATAGGTTTGCAATTAAAATCTTTGATTAATTCCTCTTGGTCATAATTCATGGGTTGACCAATGGCCAAGAGAGAAAAGAAAGAAACGCTATTGAATGAACATAAGTATAATACCAATGACAATTGACTCAAGTGACAATGGTTTAATACTAAATAAGATCTCGAATTCAAATTTTATAAAAAAAAATAGAATCACATTATGGCAGTTATTCCCATTGAATTGACAACTTTTGAAAGAATTGTCATCTCCTCGTCTTAGCCCTTCATTGGTATAAAATTAATATGAATGACAACTATTCAGATAAAAAAGAATTAAGGTTAGAACTGCGATTATAATTCACTACTAGAAAAATGCAATTTAGCGAGAGAATTTAGCGAGGGATCACTCATCCCTCGCTAAATGATCAAAAAGAATGAGAAATTAACGACGAATTAAATTTAAAGAGGAAATTAGCGAGAAATATCTTTTTGATCATGAATTAAATTAGCGAGAAATATCCCTCGCTATATTTTTTATTCCTCACTAAATTATTATGAATAGCGAGGAATTTAGCGAGGGATTTGTCCCTCGCTAAATTTTTTAAAATTAATTTTAATATATTAAAATTATTTTATTAAAAATTTAATTTTAATGAATTAAATTTTTTTTAATAATTATGTTATAATTATTTTAAATTATTTTTATCAATTGATTATTTTAAATTAATAAAAATAGTAAGATTAATTTTTATAACTTATTGGCAAAAAATGAAAATGAAAATTCATTTACTACAAAATTCAAAATATAAAATATTTTATTATATTAATAACTAAAATTATAATATATTTTTATTTTTTAACAATATATTAATTTATAAATATATGTGTGTATTAGTGTGTAAATAAATAATATATATTTAATATTTCATATAAAGACTGCAAATACATTACAGTTCAACTGGCAAAAGTCTGAATATAAAGGCACTAAGAGTAGGAGGTCATGGGTTTGAACCTAAGTATATGCATATTTGAAATCATTATATGACATGACAGTGACGTGTTGCAATCACGGTGACGTGGCATGGGTAGTAGGGTGATGTGGCGGTAGCGTGGCGGTGATGTGGTATGGGTGGCGGGTGACATGGCAATAATGTGACATGGCGTGGTCTTGGTGGTGACATGACAATTTTGAATTTTTTGTAATTTAACTAGGAAATAGCGAGGAATGAGTTCCTCGCTAAATTTAGAGAGGGATTAAATCCCTCGCTAATTCCCTCGCTAATTTAGTGAGGGAATCAACTCTTTCCTCGCTAAAATTAGCGATGCCATTTTTAGCGACGAAATTAGCGAGGGATAAAATCCCTCGCTATTTTCAGTTTAGCGAGGGATAAATGGCATTTAGCGAGGGATTTGTCCCTCGCTAAATGACATTTTTCTAGTAGTGATTGTGTTGTTTTGAATTGCTTTGCAATCTCAGTTTTTAGGGCAGAATTTTAATTGCGATTATAGAGTTTTAACTGCCGGATGGTTTTGATAAATGAGAAAATCAAATAAATATCACCAAGTGAAGTATTGTATAAGTGTAACCAATGCTAATTTCTATATCCCACTTGAATACCAACCAGAATATATGTAAGATATAACTTAATTTTCGTATACTTATATCTCCTCATTTCATTAATGATATTCATATCTATAATAAAAAAGAAAAAAAAAAGTGCTAAATTTGAACACTTTTCCCGTTGTGTGTAATTTTCCTATTCCATCCTCGAATTGATGTCGAAAACATTGCCTTTAAGCATTCTTTTTGGTATACACTTTTTTAATTTGTAAGAGCAACACCATTTCCCATAATGATTATTTCTCACAACCAAACAGTTTTAGTACTTGCCAAGCACTTTTAATTGAATCATGTAAATAAAAGATAGGAATTAAACTTATTTAATTCTTTTGATTTTTTTTAAAAATTAAGATATTTTTTTTAAAACTATCTTCATTTAATCTCTTTTTCTATTTATAAGATAAATTAAATAGAAATATTTTTTTAAAAATATGTAATAAATATTATATCATATTTAAAAAATATTTTATATTTAAAAATAAAATAAAAACATTCTATATTTAAGGCTAAAAGGGGTTAAGGTTGTGGAATATTTCAAGATTTATGTTTTGAAGCTGCGCACACACGTGTCTTTGTGTGTATGCATTATTATATTAAATAAAATTCCCTCCAAGCATATACCTCCTCCATTTTTTAATATAAGAAATAAAAGATAAAATCACAAGAAAAGTAATAAATTTATCTAAAATATAAAATAGTTTTAAAAAATACCCTCATTTAATATTAATAATTTTTCCATCATGTAATTAATACAAATAAATTATATTGAAAATATACTATTTTAATTAGGGATATTTTAAAAAAAATTATTAAATACACAAGATAAATCTCATATGCTTCTTATATTTTGAAACACGGAAACTTCCCCAGTTATCCCTTATATTAAGAAACAGAGGGAGTAAAGGTTATTATGATGTTTCAAATTGAGCAATATGATACTGCTTGTTCTGCCTAAAATATTGGTTCATTCAGCTTAGCGTAAAATTTGTTTTTCTATATGTTACAAAAAATATTTTATTTATAAATAATGACAAGTTTTAAAGATATTTTTTTATAAAATTTACATGTATCTAACTTTAAAAAATATATATACATAATAATTTTAAGAAACAACAATAACAACTTATTTCCATAACTTTCAAAAAGATTTTAATTTAATTTTTATTTTTTTATTTATCATTAACATTATGAGAGTAATGCCAAAACTTATGACGTCTGATAATACATGTCATCTTCCCTAAAGGTATCAGAAAAGTTGAAAATATAAATCCAGGAATATCCTTTCAGCTTAGTAAATTAGAAGGATATAATTTTATGATAAGAATTTTGAAGAATTGTGTAAAAATTATGCATTTGATTGATGTATGTGGAAAGGCACAAGCAATTTTTAGTTTATTAAGAACTAACAAAGTTATGACCAGGTAAAAAAGAAGAAACAAAGAAGATATTAATTTAAAAAAAAAGAACTTGCGCTTTAGTATTTTACTGTCAAGACTCAAGAGAAGTAAAAGTTCGTAAAATCCTCTTGCACCAAAGAAATTCAAGTCAAGACTCAAAAAATCAGACTAGATATTAAATTAGTCAAGACATTAGTTCAAGATTCAATAATTTAATCATGGTTCAATTGAATTAAACCGATGGTAATAAATTTAATAATTTTTTTAATTTTATATATTATATAGAAAATTAAAAATATTATTAATAAATTTCACAACCTAATATTAAAATCTAAATTAGTTAATATTTATCTATAATTATATTTTGAATTCAAAATAGTCAATTAATATTTTACTTTCATATTATTTGTTAAGTAAATTTATTATTATTAATAATTATGTATCATAATAATGCTTATATAATATTATAATATAGAAGAAAAAAACTTATACAAAAAATAATGATACTTAGTATTAAAAATAATGTTATTTTATTTTAAAAATTTAAAAATTAAAGACAAATAAATTGGACCAGTTCAATCAATTTTTGACTAATTTTCTATCGACTCTAAAAAATAGACTATCAAGATATGTGACCAGACCGAATTTGGAAATGGTTCCTGGCTGATCAAACTAGTTGGTTTGATTTGGTTTTTTGAATGCTGGTTTAAAAACCCCCAAAAATGAAACTAAAACTTTAAATAACATAAATAACGATTTTAAGAAACATTAATAATAACTTATTTCTTTTTTTATACTAATGTTAACTTATTTCTAAATTTTTTTAAAAAATTTTAATTTAATTATTAAAATATTCATTTATCAGTAACTCAAATAATGAGTTTTTAATTATTATTTTCTCCAAAATAAATGTGAACTAGTGAGCTAAATTATTATGCAGAAGAAAAGGCTTTTAGTGGAGATTGCATTGATCAAATCATTGAACATGTGCAATGTGAACATAGTGGATAGTGGAGAACATTATGATGATGATGCTATCATCATGGAAATTTCTATCATCTTCCTCTGCCAAATGATGCTATTAGTAATTATTAAACATTACACTTGGCACACACACATGTGCCATTGACAATTGAGTTTTACTTAGATAATTGGTGGGGCAGCCAAATACATAATATGATGTAATGCAAAAGCTTTTACTTTATATTACTCCCTGTTACGCTATATAATATACTATTTTGAGAAATTTATACTTTAAAATATAGTGTATTGCATGGATTACATTGTTTTTTTTTATTATCTTTCAAGTATTGCCCATAATAAGTAAGCTTATATATTCTACGGTTATCAATACATTTAATAAAAATTCTTTAATGGTTTGGTCAAACCATAAATGGATGAAGGAAAATTTTTCCCAAAAATTTTACTCTTCACAATTACCAATGACCCATGTGAACTCAGAAAAAAGAATGACCGCAATTTATTAATGTAGGAAGTATTACTAAATAAGGGTAATTTGAGAAATAATGAAAAAAAATTTTAGTTACTAATCATTATCTTGGTACGTGTATGATAGTTAAAAGTGCACTATAAATTGAAATGAAAGGAGTACGTTAATTTGCAATGAACTCTAGTCCAAAAAAAAATTGCAATGAACCAAACGGGCATTTGTTTTTCTTTAATTCCAGACTAAATTATTTTTTATGATAATTTATTTCTATCACGCAGCTTAGGCTTGCTTTACTATATACCCTTTTATTACCGGATTATTTTTTAAATATATCGCTTTTCGTTTTTAAAATATCTTCTCATCTGTTCAAAATATATAAACAAGCAACAGTGATTTCTCATTTTAATATAACCATGAAAAAAAAATCACATATAAAAAGCTAATGTGAGTAGATCTCACTGGAACTCATATTTCTTTCTTCAACATTTTCTCTTTTTAATGAGAAAATTTTCAATATGATGATGACTTTAGGATGACAATAAGATTTTTTTTTCTTAAAGCCGAAGAATGGAAACGGGAATTAGCATTACACGTGTTTGTTAAGGGTATAACTACAACACCGTGATTATTCATACGTATGTATTGAGTCAAGCCCAATACAATACATACATGCCCTAACTTTATAGTGGGGAGGGCAGTTGTCAAATCGCCTTCAACATCACTATTTTCATAGATACCCATATAAATAATTGAGTGGCAGTGCTAAGTGATCATTTAATCATCCCATACAATAATAATCCCCTGCCTCACATTTTGATTGTCAGTATCAGATTTTTTTTTATACAAATAATTAAAATCATTAAATAATCTAGATTATAATAAAATTTAATAATATTTTATCAAAATATCCTTAATTTATCATTCCACCTATCATTATTTTAATAAAAAATAAAACAGTAAAAAATAGTAATACTTCATTAGTATTATAAAACATCAATCAAATTGAAACATCTAAAATTTTTTAAAACCACAGTGGCAGGAGAATAGTTCTTTCATATCATTTAAACTGTTTAATCCGTGGGGAATTTACAAACCATAAGTAATAATACATCAACTTAAACAAATAGCATGCTTTTTTTTTTCACTTTAATCTGCTCATAGCATTACTGAATTTACACAATTAACAATTCAAATAAATATTCTGAACAGACAAAAGAATCTCTCATTACTACTGATGATTGCTGACAGAACACAACTTTGGGATTATCTCTGGCTAGCAGATATCCTGCACATGCAACTCTTTTTCATATCATTTTCTATTGTAAAACTTTTCTGTCAAACTAATTTTTAAGAGGGTAGGGTGGAGGAGCATATATGTTGTAGAATGGAGCTGTCGAATAAATTAAAAATCAAATGTTTTAAGCAGAAGTTAACATTTCATTAGTGAGAACCAAAACGACATTACAACAAGGTGACTAGCAATTTGTCAACTTGCAACAACGGTCAAAGAATATCCAAAAACCCTTATTGATCCACCTTGAATGTATAAAGAACACCAAAATATCAAAGAAAAATCAACCAACAAAATATTAAGAATTCCCACGCCTCGCCTCAGGAGGGTTTTGAAGGCACCGATGATAACACCTCACAGGGGTCCTGGAAAAGTTCCATTTTCCCTCTGCTCATTCCACTTGTCAACCTGCAGCATTTTATTCCAATTAGAGAAGTTAAAAAATGTGGGTGAAATTAATATTTAATTTCATATATGCACAATTGAGCAGATCTGTGCAGATAACAAATTGCCCACTCAACCAATTTGACTAATTCAAAATTATGTGATGTGAGATAGCCATTAACCATCAATAATTCAATATTGACACAATACATTATCATGCACTAAAAAGTGGGGACAGACTTTGACAAGAAGATCTACAAATCAAGCATGCAGACAACATGCATTGATCTCAAAGAACACTGAACATTCTAAGCAATCATGCGGTTGCATGAATTATGCAATGGCTATGCATTTTACTAATTATAAGAGGTATATGCAGAGCAAAAATAAGCTTTACGTTTCCCACTCATTCTTTCAGGAATGTGTAACCTCTCAAAAGTTCTGGATCATTTCGAATATGAAGGAAACCAGCAAGAGAGAAAAATGGAATGAAAGAACAGAAGCATAAAATTATAGAGAAAAAGAAAAGTTATAAGTCTGAATTTAGTGAATAGCAGATTACAGGCTACAGAGAATTAAAGCAAGACGATGAACGCCTGAACCAGAAAATGGACAAAACACAGGAGGTTGGGGAAGGAAAAAAATTCTAGTATTTTGAGACAGCTAGAGGTATCCCCCCACGAACCACCCAAACTCTGCCCAACCCTCACCCCCCCTACTATTCCCATTATTCTAACAAACTTCCTATAGAGTTCCCTTGAATAGCTCCCTCCCATATATCTCTCACCCACTTACATATATCTCAAGGTAGCCATCCATCATCTATGTCATTCTGTGCTTGATGCCCAATATTCTCTTGACATGATTACAGAATTTATCAAATGTGACACGCAGCTACTTATTCAGAATATGCTGAAATTGTTTTGAAGACTGTCAAACTCAGATCTCCCAGCAAGTGAACTAAAGGAGTGTCTCTGTAACCTATATCTACATCAGCACCATGACTCTCAATAAACAAACTTGTATCCATCAATGTAAAAGCTGAAAAGAGTTGCATATCCTAATCTATTGGCACTCTACACACATATGACACATTAATTTTTTTTTTCTTTTAAAAAAGGAGAGAATCAAAACAGGAAATGAATTTTGATAGTCAGACACAATAAGAGAATCCATTTTATTTTGTTGCTTTCATCTAATTTTCATCCACACAAAATACTTAAATCCTACCTCTCTAGTGTATATTCTCAACTTTGGGTTGCAACTTTTCAATAAGCACTTATACCTCAAATAAGTGCTTATGGAAGAAGATGATTTTTTCAGTTTATGATAATCACTTATTCTCCCATAATCACTCATTTCATTTTTCCTTCTCATTATCCACCCAATAATCACTTAAACCCCAAACTCCAAACACATTTCTTTTTTCAAAATCACTTATGGGGTAAAAATATCCAAACAAAAATCACTTTTGACATAATCACTTATTCTCATAATCTATTATGAATAATCACTTATACATAATCCAATCCAAACACACCCTTAATCAACTAATATTGCAAAATCTACAATATCTGACAGTTACAATGCTATCTGAAAAAGGGAATTCACATACAATATAATAGAGACTACAGAAAGGTAGGAGTTCATTAATTTTACTGACAATGCAAGACTCTTTTAATTTCAAATGGTTTAAGAACTTTATGATGTTGAGGGTTATATATCATCAACTTTTGGCCATCATAAATGGAACAGTCTGAAATGTATCATCAATTTTCATATTCATGCAAAAATCCAGTCAGTTCAAATAAACTTGTCAGCTGAAGACCACTTACCCATTCACCAGGGCAAAGGGAACGATAATATTTAGCAAATCTCTCACAATCACTTGACCCTTCACCCTTTGCTGCCACACACCTGTAATGAAAGTTTAAAGTTCAAGAACAGAATATAGAAACAAGTTCTACAGAGTGAGACCAGTGTCAGTAAACCTACCTATGAAACTCAACATAGCACGTGAAACAATGTCTGGTTTGATTAGTTGTGGGAAAACGAAAATCAGCAGGTGCTGTTTTGAGCTCAATCTAACAAGAAATAGGAGACAAATTATTTGATGAAAAAAATGAAGAGGATAGAAAGTTACTGAACTGGACAGTTCAAAGGTCAAACAAAACAGAATAAACTAGGTTTCAACTGAATGCTAGAGGATGATCTAGTATCAGGACCCCCAGTTTGAAACACAATGACAATAAACTTGCCGAGCTCCCAGATATCCTTGTCAACCAAAAAATTGAGTGAAGATACTAGAAGCATTCCTCAGCTTCTCATATATCCATATAATTGTGTGAATGTCAACATGAGGTAAATGCGGCCTTGACTAGGAGTCTAGATTAGTGTCAACCGAGTTACATGAGCCCAATGATGCAACAGACTTGTAGATAAAACCAATATGAAAGTGTACCCCAAAAAATGTCTGGAACAGAGTCATGAAAATTGCAGTAAAAATTGCTTAGGTAATTTCGTTTCATAACCAAACGCTAGATGAATTTCAATCACAAGCGTCAAAATATCCTGTAGCACCAAAGGATTTCTCAAAGTAAGAAGGGGTTTCCAATAAATCGTCAACAAGAACAGTTATTTATTAAAAACAAGTTTTGGGCATCATAGATGCACAGACAAACATTGACCTAATACTATTTAACTATCAAATAACTTTTTTCCCACAAATCTCCGACTAATCCTACACTCAGAAAAACACGCAACTAACAATTTCAACGCTCCCAGTCTCCCACCACAACTTATAAAGAGGAGAATTAACCAGCGGTCAGATGATCCAATAAATCAGAGAGTAACATGCATCAAATAATTCGGGAAAATATAACTCAATATTGTAACAACAAAAACAACGTTAGTCATGTCAAGTCGGCTACATGATTCATACGATGGGCTCTATCAAACACATAATTCAAAATTGTAACATCTATCAAAAATCATAATACAATAGTGGAACGAAGCGCAATCACGAACAGCGAAAATCAAAAAAAGAGGGAAAAGAACATGAGATTCCGATAAGCAAAATAGACTTACGATGCTAAACATCCAAATTAATAGGTTTAATTTTCACGCTACGACAAGGGTCATGAAAAATTAAAAATAATAATAATAATGTCATTGAAAATAGAAGCTCACCTCCGCCATGAGAGAGACCAGAGATCGGGAAAGAAATGAGCGAGAATAGTCGTTCGGTGATGGAAGAAGAATCCTGTGACGGAAACTAAATCTAAGGCTTTATTGTAATTTCAAAGTCAAATTGAACGGCCCTGCAAGCCTTGTTAGCCAGCAAAATTAAACAATAAGCACACAACCATTCTACTTTTTTTTTTGGACGTACACAACAATTCTTCGTTGACCTGCATATAAAGTATCATTTCTCGCATGCGCAAGCCCAGTCGGGTTTTTCTTGTTTTAAATAATCTTTTCTATCGTGTCATTATTTTAGATTTTAACTAATTTAAATTAAGTAATAATTAAATCCATTTGAGAGAAACTCTTCTAAAGACATTATCTGCATTCTAAATCAAGCTATTTTTAAACTATGAATAGTGTTATTTTTCTTTAGCTCTGTGCACTTTTCTTATTATTTCAATATTATTTTATTGGATTTTATGCAAAAGAATTTTATTTTTAATATTTTTTGCACAGATCAGCATAGTTTGAATATTAAAAAAGAAATATTATTTTTCAAAAGCTTTTATGTTATTATTTATCTCATGCATTATAAGAGGGAAAGATATTTCATTTATATATACACACACGTTTCCTTGTTATTGTATGGAGTTCAAGATAAGCTATTTTGTTTATGATTTATAAATAATGACATTCCATATAAATTTTGGTAGTTTGCATGTATATTGGTATTAGTAATAATAATATACACATGTTAGTGGCTCATCATCTTGTTAGGCATTTTCTTAAAATTCAACAATTTTTTTTAGAAAATCAATGATAAAATTACCTTGATGTTTTAACATAATTAACATAGGCATTGCATAGAGTAAAAAAAAATGAACTACATTGTTGATGACTCATAAATAATGTCTTAAGAGTTTTTATAATATATAAAAATATGTAGATTATAACTTCAAGATTTTGTAATATAATTTTTTAAAAAGTTTGAGTGTAGTTTTCATGGAAAGTAATGACAAATACTAGGAAGTGAATATTGATGACACTTAGACTTCGTCTAGATAAGATAGAAAATTGGGGGAGGGAAAACTGGAAAAAAATGTGGGTGAACTTAGTTAAAAGATTGTGTAGATTTACCCTTATTTTTTTCTTCACCTTTTCTTTTCTTTCTATTTTTTTTCCCACCCAAGGTTCCAAGAAGGTCGTGAACTAAACTACATGAAATTGATCTACTAAAAACTTGGATCAATTGGTAGGAGTCATTTTAGTTTAATTATGAGCCTTGTGTTTGGGATGTGGGAATATAATAATATGAAGTGGTAGGGATGCCCACCCTTGTGGTGTCTGTCAGGTCTCGAATCCGAATTCTAAACCATATTAAAATGAGTAAAACAGACTTTAGGGTACCAAAGTATTCCCGTGAAACAAAAAAAAAAACAACACGGAATTGAAGGAAAGAAAATAACAGCAGTATCATCATCAACCTGAAGAATCTAAGCTATATACCGACAAGTCATTAACCGCATTAATTAATTGAAAAAATTCACGGTTTGCCTCGGATACTAGTGATGGTATGACCCCTTGGCTTCAAAATATGATAAGGGCAAGAAGTTTAAGTCCTAGTCACATGATCACACTATCAAATCCACTACAGCTATAGGCAAATAGGACTACACCTACCCCACTGACAAGTCTCTATGGGACACAGGCTGTACGATGTGAACGCCTAAATTTCTCACCATACTCATACGACAGCCAACTAAAGAACTTTGTCTTCTTAGTGTTCCTATATCCTTTGATAATTTGGTAAGTGTTGCCACTACAAGCCAACCAAATCTTCTGCATAAAACGTAAGAGAAAAACAAAAAAAAAAAAACAGTCAGGCTTTGCGAGTGCTAAAACCCTAGCCCTAAGCTGGCACCACAAGAACCAGTAACTAGAGAAAACAAAAATAGCAAACCACAATGAACAGCTTTTTCATTCTCCACTATTGTGAGTGGAGATAAAATGGGTCGGTTTCCCCAGGGCACTTGTCAAAAATGCACTCACATGCTTCTGCTTCTTGCAGTTTCAACCACAAAAGTTGTGTCTATCACATTCTCCACTTTCTAATATCGACGATAAAATAATGTCCCAATCAGACGCATCACCAGCTATATATAGTCCAAATCTCTTTAGCTTCTCATCAGGTAACCCAGAGTGTTATTTACTTATTGTGGCATCACCTTCTTCATCGATCATCTTCCTTAACTATATAGTTTACGTCTCCTTCTCTTCATCTACACAAATGGGTGCACATGCATCCTGCTCTTGTTCTCTGCTTGCTCTACTGCTTCTAATGTCTGCTTTTGTATCAGAAAGCAGAGCCATTGCGAGGAAAGACTTGAGTCTGGACCTTGGTGGGCTGGGCCTTGGAGTTGGAGCAGGACTGGGCCTCGGCTTAGGAGGTGGAAGTGGCTCCGGAGCAGGAGCAGGATCCGGGTCTGGATCGGGTTCGGGTTCAAGCTCGTCATCCAGTTCTGCTTCCTCATCCTCAAGTTCTGGGTCTGGATCCGGAGCAGGTTCTGAGGCAGGTTCATATGCTGGATCGTATGCAGGCTCCCGGGCTGGGTCAGGATCAGGCAGAGGCCGAGGAGGTGGAGGTGGAGGTGGCGGCGGAGGTGGAGGCTCTGGCTATGGTCATGGTGAGGGCTCCGGTTATGGTCATGGAGAAGGTGGTGGTGATTAAGAAAATGAGGTGATGTGGTAGAATATCATAATTGTGTGTGTGATAAAAATAAGTAAGTCGAAACTATGTAGTTTGTACCAGAAAAAATAAATATGATAGATGGTGAATTCCATCACCTTATGTATAATTTCTAACATTTTAATATATAAGTATCAGGATATGATAAACTCAGTACCAATTTCTATTCCTGAGTGATAAATATATGAATTAAAATGAACTGTGTAGGCAATGCTTTATGAGATATGTGCAATGAATGATAATGATTCACTTAGCTTAGCATCCATCAATTAATCATGGTTCTATCGACACTTTTTTTATAGGGGGAAAAATAGAATAGCTAAAAAATAATTGGCCAGCACCACTGGATCAGCATTGTAGGATCTGATAAAGCTTTTAAAAAGGGATGGTTTTAATGATTTAATTATATAAGGTGGTTCATGTTTCTTAGAAGCAACGAAGAGATGTTTTAAAAAAGAAGTCAGATTAGAAAAACAAATATAGTATATAAACAACATCAGCTTCGTTTGTATGGTAGCTATTTTTTTCAAAGATTCTCTCACTCTTCTCTGCTAACTGGAGAAAATATGTCTCTATAAGGTGTGAACGCGATAATTAAATTATTAATATCATATTGGCACGACAATTTAAGATTTATCAAGCACAGGATCGTGGAAATGAGACCTTGTGTATTCCGATATCAAGAGATCAGTAGACAGGTCAGATGTGAATGAAAGCACAATATATTTTAAAGTTTATGCTCTGTGATTTGCTTTAAACGGATGACTTCATCCATTGCTTCATCTTTTTTTCTTTTAACTATAAAAGGGTATAAGTTATACCAACTCAAGATAGTGTGATTAATAAGTCATTTTCATTCGTTTACGTAAGTGGTTGAGATTTTATTTTTATTCATTATATATGGAGCAAGCCTAGTTATAAGAAATATGTCATTTACTCGCTTTCAATACAATGAAGGAGATTTGTACCAAAATTGATGCGAGATATATATATTTATATTATATTTCCTTTAATTTTTAATTTAAATCACTCTCATCTAACTCACTAGAAACAAGAAAAATTTGTTAAAATATTAAAATTTATATAATTTCCTTTCTCACTCATAATAAATATACTATATCTTCAAATAATTTATTTTCTCTTTTACTCATAAATAAGAATATTTTAGAAATAAAATAATTCATGTTTCAAAAATTTATAGAAGTTAACATATATTTAGAATAAAAAAAAACTTCTAAAATATAACTAGTATAAAGGATCGGAGCGAGTAATTTTAAAAGGGATCAACTATCAACGATATTATTTATTTTTATTTTTTTAAAATGTTGACTTTTAACATGTTTAGCTATTATTATTACTTTAGATAGCGTATTAACAATCCCAACAATGTAACAATCCCATCAATGTAGGGAATTGATAGGAACAGCAACAGAGTAATAGATATGTACCCAAAAATAAATTTCTCCTACTTGCAAAAATTTATGAGGAGTAATCAAATAAATATATGATAAAAAATAAATATTACAAACACATCAAAAGACAACAAGAATCTTAACGTGTAAGACCTCTCAATGCAAGGATGAAAACCACGGGTTATCCAGACTAATAAAAACAATTTCACTATAATTAAAATAGGAGTACAACAAAGTTTCAATTAAGTACATAAATTAATGCTAACAGCTCTCCCAACAATTAAAGCAAAATATTTACAATAGAAAATTAAAAAGATGAAAAACTCCAAAAAAATATTATTTCAGTGCGTATTAAATATCTCACCCACCTAACAACGAACTGACGATTCAACCATTAAAAATGAAGAATCAGATGTCTCATTCATGCTGACAAACTTTTAGCTCAATCTAATGATTAACGAATATGCAAATAAATTTTTTCCTTAATTACTCTATGAAAGTATGAAAATAACATTTTTTCTTTATCAAAGATGATATTTTAACTTGAATATAATATTACCATTATATCCAAATATAACTCCCCTCCACTTAAATAAGTGAAATATGTAATGAATTTTCTAGTTTGGCCATTACTCCCCATAGGAAGGAAACCTATCCGGAACGGGACCTTCCTTCCATTGATAAGGTTGCTGTTACGCAAGCCTGCACTCGCCTAGACTAGCTTCTTCATGTATGGTTTTTCCATATCCTCTAGAATCCCCGAAAAAAGAAAAACTAGGATCATTACAAATTACTTCCTCCATTCCATTTTTATTGTTGTTTAAAATGTCAGTACAAAAATTAAGAAGAATAATAAATAACATAATAAATAACATAAATTTTTCAAATTACTCTTAATTATTATACCTTCTCTATTTCTCAATTTTCATGTGCGTGCTATGAATTGCTACTTCCAGAAAATAGAAATAAAAAATTGGGAAAAAAATCAATTCTCCGTTGGAAATCAAATCGGAATATAAACAATTTTCTAATATTTATCTCAATTTAGAAGGGAAGGAGTACTATGAATTACTGTCATTTTCCTTGCACTTATGGTATTCACTTCATATCTATAATTTACCAAATCGTTCGATTGTCTGCTACTTCTCCTTGACCTTCTATCTTCTAGCCTTATATTTGCCATGGGCCGAACCTAGATTCTTGCTGCTTTGTAGTAGCATCTCTCTCGACTCTCTTCTTCTTCTTCTTTCACTCTTTTCTTTTTTTTTTTTGGTTGCAAACTTGTAGCAGCATCTCTCTATGTTAGCGTGGACAGTAAATTCATATTGTTCAAATCCAATTTAACAAATTTAAATCACCCTAATTTTTTGAAATATAATATTTCAAAATTTTAGCTATTCATTTTAAAATAAATATTATATAAAATAAAATAAATTTGTAGCTGTGAGCTTTTAAAAAAATAATTAACTATTTAAAAGTAAAAAAATAAAATAAAATATGAACCATCCAAATGTGCTGATGTCTTAACAGTAATAATTAAGAAATAATCCATTCACGTACTCATGGGCGTATAATTTGGCAGCTTTTTTTTTTTCTTTTTCCCTTGCAATCAAATAATCTATGTTCACTTTCAATGGATTCTGCTCTTTGAACCTTTGCTCCGTCTTTTACTCGGAGTTTTCCTACATATTATATAATTAAGCCACCAAACATTTTATCTTATCTCCTCTTAGATTGTTACTTCCTCTTATTCTTAATATAAGACCCTTTTAATAGAATTATACGGATTAAGAATGAGAGTTAAAATTAATTAACTATCTCGATTTCTCCAAAAAATCTGATATTTTTCCAAAACTTCCTTTATTTAATCTTTTTCTCTTTCTCTTTGAATATATTAAATATGAATATTTTTTAAAAATATATAATAAATATTATTTTATATACTGTAAATGATTTTATATGTAGAATTAGAATAAAATACCCTATATTTAAGATCAGAAAAAATAAGTTTTAACTTAGTAGCTGCTTGCCATTACAATGCCATCAAGTCATTGATCAGTTTGATCAAAAACAAGACGAGGTATTTGTGACGAAAGATAATTGACGTCTCCCTTAATTTTGACAAGTGGACAAGAACTTAATAATAGTAGTAGCAGTAGTAATTTTTAATAAAGTGTAGATCTATTTTTTAATTTATTTATAAAACACAGTAGCTCATTTCTTTAACCGCAATTAAGTCCGTACCGTAACAACTATCTTAAGACATTGCTTTCACACATACTTTGACTAAATTTAAAACTAAGCCCAGCCAACATCTGTTTTATCTCTAGCTGTTTTTATTTTTTTCCTTTTTCGGTCGGAACTATTTATCCCTACTTCAGTTGAATCATCCGATGGAGTTTATTATGAATCCATGCAAACTAAATCAGTTTGATTATATATATATATATATATATAATATTATTTCTCTATCCAAAACTTAAAATTAAAATGGCAAATCAGACCTCCGAAACTGCAGATATTACAACACACACATTCGCTGCTATCACAGTGGGATCTCGAAATATCATCTGGTCTGGATAAGTCTATCTCTGGATACGTACTCTTCCACTTAAGCCATCATATCTATAATTTCTTTCACTTGTACATTCTCTTTTAATATAGTTTTATTTAATGTAGGACTTTTTTATACTCTTCCTCAAAATTTACGTGAACACGAACTTAATTCTTCCTTTTAAGTATTAACGTAGAGTTGACACTACAAAATCAAGTCTAAGGCGCATGTAGAATTTTAAAACTTGATGAATCATGATAATCAAAGAACATTAATTGAATTGAATTAGTTAAATCCTTGGAATCAATATATCATTATTTAATATATCAATATATATATATATATATAATATAAAATCTATAGAGAGTACCATTATTTATAAATCATGAACAATATAAATCATTTTAAACTCAACAAAACTCTTAGTATAGTTGATAGTAAAACCTTAAAAAAAATTTTAATGAAGAAAATTACATAAATAACAGCATAAAAAAATCAGACAGTAAAAGAATGCTAAGCATGACTCGTAGTTCATCAGTTTGACATTCAGGTAAGCAATGTTAGGGTATATTATATGTCACCTTAACAAGTGGATGGATTAAACTTGAGAAAAAGAAAAGGCCTCTCATTTTTTGGTTCAATAAAAAGAAGGAGAAAGAAGAGGGGGATTTTAATTAATGAAATTGGAGAGAGATTTTAATATTTTTTTATTTAAGTATGTTGAAGGCGAAGGGAGAGGAGAAATTTGCTGTTTTCCTTTTAAATCTTCCTATTTTTGGAAAGGAGGGATAAGCTCTCCTATTTATTAAACTAAATGAATTTTTTTTTTCTTCTAGTTATTAAATTAAACTAGAGAAAATTTTAATTTTTTCTTCTATTCTCTCTAAACCCTCCCAACCAAACAAAAGGATCACCTTTTCTTCTTTTCTCAAAGTCTCTTTGCTATGAGAGATGAAACCTCTCTCTGGTGAGAGATTTATTGATTATATACAATGTGCAATGGCGCACATACGTGGAATACCGATGATATTGATGACAGAGGCAAGAGTTTGAGAAATGCAGTATTTTGTAGCCACCATATTGATAACTATCTCCAAAAGTTCGAGATGAAGCTCTGATGGAGGAATAGCTTCAACGAAAGTGGCTTTGTTAACCGATTCTGCCGATGCTATTTAACTCGATGAAAAGAAATTACAATAGCGACCACCCGATGATCTGCACTATTATGGAAATCCGAGATCTTATAATAAGAGATTGGTCAATCGCTATTAGCCATGCGTTTTGAGAATTTATAGAATGTGCAATTGGCTTGATCAAGATGCTCATTATTCTTGTGTACTGAATATACCCTTTCCAGATAACTCCCCATTAGTCTCAGTTAATTTACTTGCCTTGAGTAGAATGAACTAAGTGCTCCGTTTGTTTCAACATTTTTTCATGTGAAAATCACTTTTCTCATATAAGAATACTTTTAAAATTTTTTAGGATATTTATTTAAATTTTTAAAAATAATTAGAATCTAAAAAAAAACAGTTTTCTAGTTATTTTGAAAAGTTACTTCAAGTGCGTTTTAAATAAAATAATTACGGTACATAAGAGAAAAAAAATTTAAGAGATGGGGTACAACAAAATAATTTTAAGAATTACAAAAATAACAATATTTGACCAAATGAGAATATTATAATATAAATTCATATTTTTTCTTTATTTACTAAATAATTTAAAAGGTACTTTTCTTTATTCCAACCAAACACAAAATAATTTCTGCTTTTTAAAAATTTTTTAAATAATTAATTATTTTTTAAATAATTTAAAAATCATTTTTTTGAGGAGTTTAAACAAACGGGCCCTAAATCTCAGTTCCCTCTATATTTTGTATGGTTTTCTGATAATCTCTTCAGGTGAATCCGATAAAATTGGAACGATGCAAAGTGTGTAGTTTTTTTACCATAGTCTCTCCGTTAAAAAAAAAAAATGAGATGATGCTTTAGAAGGGTTTTCTCACTAACTTGAATATCTAATTCCATGAATGAAGCAGCCAATTTGCTTGCTAAGTTTTGTTACAAATGGATGAATTTATGGAATGAATTTTTAACCCACCGTCCTCTAGTTCTATTGTTCGGGTTAATGCTTTTATTTGTAGAAATGATATATAATGACTTTTTAATTGTTTTATTTATCAGTTAATACTATGAAATATTTTTTGGGCCAAAAAAATAACTTGAAAAAAATTATTGGCTTGAAATTCAAAGTTTACAATTTAAAGAATCAAATTGAAAATTTTATAATTTTTTACAACAAAAAATTTGTTTTAGATGTGTTAAAAAAAGATATTCAACTAATTTTTATAAAATAGAAAATTCAACTTAAGCAAAATAAAATTGAAAGATGAAATTACGCCTCAAAGGATAATATCTTCAGCTGTTGATTGAGAGATAACTTTTGATACTTATAAAAAAAATATAATGCCAAAGAATTAAATTTAATCAAAATATTTATTTTGAACTTTAATTTCTCAAAGAAAAATATTTATATGCTTTTTCTATTATGTTGTTTATATTGTTTTTCAATTAAAAATTAATATGTGAATTGTTTTTTAACACATTATAGATTTAGTCATTAATTATATATTAAAAATATTAATTTTTTGAATTTTAAAAAATTCACATGTTAAATTTAATTAGAGAATAGTATAAAAACATATAAGAAAAAATATATAAGTTCAATTCTTTTTCAAATTGGCAAATTCAAAATGTGGAAATTCTTTTGTATCATTAATATTAATGGAATATGAAAGGAAAATAATAGAAGTACTTGCGCTTCAAGATTGGCCTAGGAATAATTCCATGGCTAATAAGTAATAACAAACCACGACTAAAAGCATATACTGATTGGCACAGTTTTTTTAGGTAAATACAAATTGGCATAAACGTTGGCAATAAAAAAATGGCATAATTAATCAACAGGACTGATTCCTGGTATCAGTTCGACGTTTGTTTATTTGTTATATTAAATTTAACAACTCAACTCTGACTCAAAATTAAAATGCTCTGCAAATAAAAAATTGAAGATTCAAACGAATGTTTAAAATTTTCAACCAAAAAAAAGTTTATATTTCGATCATATTAAAAAAATTAAGTCCACCGTCTAATTGCAAAGCTTGCCAAAAATATTATCTCTATTTTCTAATACCATATTTGTTTTCAATAATTGTCAACGTTGTGTTTCATAACATTCCCAATGTTATTTATATTATTTTCTGAAAAAGGTCTAAAATAATCTTATTTAGAATGACCTATTCCAATTTCCAACGAATTAGTAGTTAAAATACTAATAAAATATAGTAGTCCCCATCACGTCAGTTCATGGCGCAGGTGGAAACAACTCTGTTTTTAGAATTTTTTTTTGCCCTGAAAGGCCAGAACCTTATAGAGAAAAATAAAAAACAGTGGTCTTAATAAATATTTGATAATAAAGTTTTATTATTTTTTGTATTCTTATCTCATTTTATTTATAGTAGTTTAAACTCCAATAAATTTCTTAACAGCCGTATAGAATATTAGATGTTCCAAGTAAAAAAAATATATAAAACAACCATTAAATATTTTTAATTTATATTAATGATTATTAAATATTCACATTTTTTAAAATTGTAAATAAAAGAATCATTGATTATTTTAAAATTATTTTTAAAGCTACAATTTATTTTTTAAACATTATAAGAGTTCTTATATATAGAGATAATAATAAATTTAAAGTATTATAACAGTAATAAAAAATAGGAACAAAAGGGCCTGTTTGATTCGTGTTTCCGAAACAGTTTTTCTGTTTTCGGAAACAGAAAACTCAGAAAACTTGTTTGGTAAACCTGTTTTTTATAAACTGTTCTGGAAAATAGAAAAACAAAAGAACAGAAAACGCAGAACAACTTTAAGATGTTTTGTAGTTTTTGTTCTGGAAAACACGAGAAAAGGTGAAAAACATCCACCTCACTAATGGTAAAGTTATAAATTTTGAATAACTCATCTATCACTCACTAGTTATGATTTTGAGAATAACTATTCAAACAGATTTTTTTGTTTTCTTGTTTTCAAAACTTATTCTCGAAAACAGTTTTACAAAATTACCTTGAGAACAAGAAAATAGAAAACACTGTCAAACAGGCCCAAAATTTCTCTACTTTTCTATATTAGTTTCTTTTTGTGGTTTTCTAATTAAAAGTTAACACATGTGAATTTTTTAAAAAAATCATAGATTTAGTGATTAACCATATAGTAAATATAGATTTGGTAATTAACTCATTTATCTTTAAGGCTATTCCCCTTAATCTAGCACATATGATCTATTATGTTGTGGATTCTATTGATGAATTGTGAAAACAAAATGGATGGGATCAACCTTTGTTGGATGGTGATGAATTTGTTTTGCCTACTCCTGCTTCTTGGCAACCTCCACCTTTAGAAGTAATTAAGATCAACACGAATGGTAGTTTCAACGAGTTGGACATGCTAGGATTGGCTTTATTCTTCGTAATCACTTGGGTCAAGTGTTGAAATTTCATAGTACTAGATGTTTAGCCACTTCCAGTTTTTATGGCAAAGTGTATGGCTTTGCATGTAGGTTTACAAATGGCTTAATTACTTCATTTACAGGATATTCTTTTGGAGGCTGATTGTCTCCTTCTTGTCAAGCAATGACTTTTGGTACCATGGGATCGAAATGGGAGAGTTCAGTGTTTGTGGTAGATATTTCTTAGCTTTGTCAAACTTTTGTTTCCTACTCTCTTAATTGGATTCTTAGGACTTTGAACAAGATGGCTAATTAGTTTGTTAGTAATTTTAATAATGGGATATGTCTGTCTATGAGAAATCTTTATCCACATTCCCTTTATTTATTATTCTTGTTGCTTACTGTAGTGATTGTATTGGGTAGAGATTTAATGTAACTCCTTGAACCTTATTTTCTATTAATATATTTGCATTTTCAGGCAAAAAAAATTACATATTAAAAGTGTAAACTTCTTGAACTTAAAAATATTTTAAAAAAATCTACATGTCAAATTTTAATAAGAAAATAGCACAAAAACATATAAGTTTTCTTCTAAAAGATTAAATTATAATTTTAGGACATATAAATGATAATTTAATGAAACATAAACAATAACTTATTTTCTTGATTCCTGTAAAAAAATAATTATTAATTATATAAGCTAGGCCTCTCTAACCATGCTTTTTTACCCTGTCAAGAAAAACATGATTATTTGTATGAATAAAATTTTTTAAATATATTTTTATATACAATTCTTGTATTCCTACAATTTTTCTTTTTAGTACTATGTCGAAAAATAATTCCTTTAAAAAGAAGGAATCACTTGGACACAATATGAAAATCTTGTGATTTTCTTCATTGTATATTTAATTTATAAATTATGTAGAAGGAATTTTCATTTACAAAACTTATTTGATAAGCATTTTTATCAATATTATTGTATTTGACAAGTTTTTGCTAAAAACTATATTTTACTGTCAAACCACGTAAGAAGATATACACTAATTACTGAATGAAAGGAGAAAAGGGAAAATCAGAAAAAATTATTATATTAATAACTGTTCAATTAAAAGCGTGTTTCAAATGATTTTTTATTTAGATACGAAGTTTTAATTTTTAATTTTTGCAACAGAAAAATTGCTTGTATTACTATTTAAAAAATAGCTTTCTTTTCTACGTTGATTTCAAATACACACACACATATAATAAACAGGTCTTCATATGCAGGACCTGTCTATGTTGATTTCCAAATAACTGCTCAGCTAAATAGACTAAACAAACTATTTATCAAACACAAATCGTCTGAATTTGATTCGAAGAAAAAAGTTATAATAATAATAATAATAATAATAATAATAATAATAATAATAATTCTTTAGTGAAATACATTCAATTAGGATCATCATAACATCCTCTAGTATTTTATGATCTGTTACGGGAAAGGAAATAGAAATAGAAATAGGAAAGCTTTCTTTTTGTTTTTTTGATACATCAAAAATAGGAAAGCTTTCTACCATAGCCATAAATATAAAAAACTCTTTTTTTTCAATAAAGCCATTTTATATCTATAAAATACAACTTTGATACTTTTCATCACCTTTTTTTCAGCAAAATAATTTCCATTTATTAATCATAGCATTACTGTTTTATCATTGACTTGAGAATAAATCTTACTCTTTGCCAACTTGCCATTGATGAATTCACAAGAAACATCACCTCGTAGCAGTTTTCACTTCTCATCAATGACATATGAAAGACTCTTTCAAAACATTTTTATTTTTAATAGTTACTTATTTTTATTTTTTCTTCTTTACACTTACCTTCTTAATAGACACTTTTCACTTTATTTTTTAAATTTAAGAGTATTGTCAAAGATTTCACTTTCAAATTTGTCAACTTTACTGTTGAATTATAAGAAATTTTGCGTTTGATTTTTTTTGTTCGTCCTTTTTTGCTGGCCCAGATTTTGTTGGAACTTCAAGATTTGACTATTTTAAAATTAAACTTATAAACCAATTAATAAATAAAATATTAATTATTAAATTAAAATTATATAAAAAACTGAAATTTACGAATAAAACGTAATAAAGCCCTTACAGTAATTAATTAAACAATATAATAACGCAACTATTTAAAATTTTATACATTTTATTTTATATAAAATAATATAATAAAATAAATTCCTTCATATAAAATCAAATTTTATAGATCAATAATATGTTTAACAATGCTTCGTTTAATCCATTTACATGTTATAACTTAAGAAAATAAACATAATTATTTTCTTGTGAAAGGATGTCCATGGCCACAGCACTTTATCAGGTAAAAAAATACTTAAAAATATGAAAAAAAAGCCAGAAAATAAAAAAATTGAGTAAGACATTCTAATATCTCTTTTTATTTTGCCTTAATTATAGAAATCTTTTATTTATTTTGAAAACATACTAGTTAGCTTGATAACACTCATAAGAATACTCTTAAAAGATTTTAAAATAACCACTAACTTCTTAATTCAATTAGTAAGAGATTGTACCAATTTAATTAAAAATATTGAGTTTGAACATTAGAAATGTAATTATGTTAAATACTTAGTGGTAGAACTTTCTACTTGAAAAAATCCTATTTAACTTGATTTGAATTAATTTGAACCATGATAAATTATCCAGTTGAAGTGGGTAAGTCTTCGATATCATATGCACTCAAAAAAACAATTTCTTTTTTAAATGTGTTTCATAGACTTTTTTAGCCAATATTATGTTAACAAATTACTATGGTTTCATTTGGTATATTTTTTAGGAAGTGATGCTTCCTTTTACTTTGGCAAATCAAGTGACCTCTAATCCAATTTAAGTAAATGTATTTAAAAATTGAAAGTATAAAATTAATCGATTTTATGATAAGATCAAAAGTTTTAATTAAGAATATATGTATGAAAATTATTTTTTAGGCTAACTTAAGTGTTTAAAAGTTTTTTTAAACAACTTTATGTCAAAAGAGATGTATTTTGATTAAAAAAAATTGCAGTACATGATTTAACGATTGGATATTGAAGAAAAATTGAAAAAATGGAAGGGATGTTTGTAGAACTCAACTTTTAATTTAAGGAAAATCTATATATGTTTTTAGAATAGAATGGAGATCTTTTAAGGTAAAACAAAGGAGAGATTATTATAGTTTAATCTAAAAATTAGTAATATGTTCCCATGAAGTCATGAACCACATTGCAATGACAGATGATAAAATAATAATTAAAAAGGTCCAAATTTTTTAAAAATTAAAATTAAAATGGAACGGATAATGCAACTGTAAAGCACCGACCAACTTGAGAGTAAGACCATTCTCCGGTAACCGGGGGACGCGTGATTTACCGGATTATTCTATTTTTGTAATTTCATTGCTGAAAATTAACTTCTTCGATTTGTTGCTGAGTCAATACCGGTTCTTCCGGTATCCGATAGCGTCTTAAGAAGCAAATGAATCTAGTCTACAACGCCCACAGGGGCCAAGAAAAAAAAAACGAAAAAGTCTACAGGAACCCACAACTTAAGATATGGGAGATAGTAGACAATGCCCAGATTTCCCATTCCCAACAACTTCTCTTATTCTTAATATAAAATTTTTTTAATTAAATCAGATTAAAAATTAAAATTAAAATTAATTAATTATCTCAATTTTTTTAAAAAATTTTAATATTTTTTTAAAATTATCCTTATTTAATTTCTCACTCTTTCTCTTTAGATATATTAAATAGAAATATTTTTTTAAAAATATATAATAAATATTATTTTATATATTATAAAAAATTATATATATAATTATAATAAAAAATATTATATATAAAATTATAATAAAAAATTTTATATATACAACACGGAGGTATATGTTTTTAACAGGCAACCAGGTCCAAAGTTCTGAAGTTCATGCTTTTTTTTTTTTACCAACCAGGTCCAAGTTCATGCTATTCCCAATCTTTATTAGATGAAATTCAGAGCTGGGCTCGTGCTTCGTGGTTTAGCGCGTGGTGTTCCCAATTTTTAAATGATTATTCAGAGACAGCCTTGCTCCCGTGTAGTTACTGAGCCATCTGTCATCTACTAATCTCACCCAATTATACCGCCCGGCTGCAATACCATACTGTAATAATAATAATACTATTACTACTAATATAATAATAATAAATTTTTTTCCTCATTTCTGCGTCTGACACACAACACGCACACACTCTCTCTCCATACTCTACCTAAATCCGTGTGTGTACGTATTTTGTTGTGTGCAGTTTCTCTCTCCTCCCCTCGGGCCGTCTTTCACGCGCATAGTTGTCGCTTCTTTGTGGGTGACCACTATATATAAACCCATTCCCTCATTGTTCTATTAGCAGATGCTGCGAAGTTAATCGCCCTTTTTAAATTTTCATCTGCATCTGCGTGTCTAGTTCCTTTCTTTCTCACCAATCAATCCTATCCTATTTCTTTTTCACTCCCAAAATCGTTCATCCCATTTCATCAACCACAAAAACACAGAAAACTAAGGATCCTTCCTCTTATTCTTTTTCTTCATATTTTTTTACTTTTATTTGTTCAATCTGGGGAAGCAAATGCCGTCATTAGAGGATGATCTCTTCCCTTCTACGCCAGGCAAGTTCAAGATCGAGAGGGCTCACACCATGAATCGTCAGATGTACCGGTGTTTTGCCTCCACCAGCACCATGTTCTTGTGGGCCCTCTTTCTTATTGCCTTAACTGCTTCCTATTTGAGCTTCCAGGGTTTTGTCGATTCCGGCAGCCGCTATTTGTCCGCTTCTTGGGGAGGCATCCAGTGGGAGAAGCAGGTCCGCAACTCAGCTCAGATCCACCGCAACGGAGCCATGTCGGTGCTCGTCACCGGAGCTGCCGGTTTCGTCGGGACCCACGTTTCCCTCGCCCTTAAGCGACGGGGAGACGGCGTTGTTGGCATCGACAACTTCAATAACTACTACGATCCCTCCTTGAAGAAAGCTCGCAAATCGCTTCTAAATACTCACGGCATCGTTATTGTCGAAGGGGACATCAATGACGCCAAGCTTCTGGCTAAGCTCTTCGACATCGTCGCTTTCACGCACGTAATGCACTTGGCGGCTCAAGCCGGTGTTAGGTACGCCATAGAGAATCCACACTCCTATGTCCACAGCAACATCGCAGGGCTCGTCACGCTCCTGGAGGCATGCAAATCGGCAAATCCTCAGCCGGCGATTGTCTGGGCCTCCTCAAGCTCCGTCTACGGCCTCAACGAGAAGGTACCGTTCTCGGAATTGGATCGGACGGACCAACCCGCCAGCCTCTACGCTGCCACCAAGAAAGCCGGTGAGGAAATCACCCACACCTACAACCACATCTACGGTTTATCCATCACCGGGTTGAGATTCTTCACTGTTTACGGACCCTGGGGCAGACCCGATATGGCTTACTTCTCGTTTACGCGGAACATCCTCCAGGGCAAACCGATCACGATATATCGCGGAAAGAATCGGGTCGACCTGGCCCGAGATTTCACCTACATCGACGATATAGTGAAAGGTTGCGTCGGATCGCTGGATACTGCAGGGAAGAGCACCGGATCGGGTGGCAAGAAGCGGGGACCCGCACCGTACCGAATCTTTAATTTGGGGAATACATCGCCGGTGACGGTACCGACATTGGTAAGTATCCTTGAGAGCCACTTGAAGGTGAAGGCGAAGAGGAAGATCGTAGAGATGCCCGGAAATGGCGACGTTCCATTCACCCACGCCAACATCAGTTTGGCCCGACGAGAACTCGGGTACAAGCCCACAACTGATTTGCAAACCGGGTTGAAGAAGTTCGTGAAGTGGTATCTTTCTTATTATGGTTACAATCATGGCAAATCTGTAAATTAATGATATTTATATTTTTTCAGTGTTCTAGATTTTTCTATCTTCCAGAAGTGAAAAAGAAATTAAAAGCCTGGTCAAGAACGAAGGGAGAAACAATATTTAAAAAGAACAAAAAAAGAACACATTCTTTACTTAACAGAGCAGCGAAAAGAAGCTGGTGCTCTCGGTAGTTATTGTTTTTGTATCATTATTATTGGACTCTATTTTTGGGGGGTTTTCTCATTTTTATGCAATGGAAAATTTCGAGTTTGTTTAATCTCATATTTATTTTCTATCTAATCCAGTTTTGATAATTTGATCAGTACAATTTCTGAGGTGAGTGTGGTTTGAGTAAATGACGGTGGGGGTGTATTGGTAATTTAAGGGCTAGGGAATTTTCAGTGGATCGGTTGAAAGGGGAGACAGCTAAGATGAAAAAGACAGCTGGTGCAGCCGTGAGAGACGGGGTGGAGTAAGGGCCCACAGGGTAGTGGGAGTGAGAGCAGTAGCCGTTGGATTTGGCTGAATCAGATGAGGTGTCAGATCTAGCTGTAAAATCTCCATACCTCACCTTGTAAGGACGGAAAAAAAAAGAACATGCCGACAAACAACGCATGAAGGAAATTTGGGGTGGAGTTTTATTGGGTAAATCTATTATTTTGACTATTTTATGAAACTTTTTAATGTCACTATTTCTATAGTATTAGACAGCGTGCTTTTTTAGGCCAAAACGGTGTCATCAAGGCCGCTCCAAACACAACTTTATACTTGTGAAAATAACTTTCATATTTTGGATGTGAATATTTGATACATTATTTTGAATTATGTATCTTTATAATATTGAGCTAGTAATATATAAGTTTCTTATTAAAATTTATGTAATTTGATGAAATCCTCTTTCTGGTATAAAGTTAAGGGTGGATGTACGAAGATTGAGAATATGGGCCTGGGCATTGCGCGCGGGGCCTATGTTATTATTGTTATTGTACTCTTGTACTATGTTGAGACTTGAGAAGTTATCGTTGAAAAATAAATTAAAATATCTAGATTGAGAGATATTTAATTTTAATTTGAAAAAATAAATTATGATGTGTGATACTGTGATTTTAATCTTAAGTTTTAATCTAGGAACTGTTCAAAATAATTATAAAACTTTAAAATCGTTTGGTTTTAAATACTTGAGAAAATTTCAAGTACTTTTAGTTAATAAAGAATTAAAATTAAATTAAATGAGACTGTCATCAATAAAACAACATAGCATTATACATTTGGATCCGAAGTTTTATTGTTTATTATTTTATTATCATAGTAATATGCAAAATTCTATTGAATTTTATATCAGTATCGCATAAATAGATGTTGCATTCTATGTAAGTTTTTTTAAAAGTGCACACGATACTCCTTCCATTTTATTTATTTTTTTGTTTAAGGTTATTTCATAGGAAGTATCACAATTGAGAGGGTCTAAAATTTTTCTAAGATGATTGACCCAAAAATTCGATGTTTTAACTCAGGTGCTGGATTTTTTGTTTTTTGGCCTTCTTGTTTTGACTGCAGTGAAATTCAATGGGGCATGTGCAGGGGAGTGGGTGAGGTGGATTTGGCTTTAGTCAGTGTTCCCATCAGTAGTCATTGATTTGCGTGATAATTATTGGTTCTGTCAATGATTAAGTGGGGAAAATCTGCAAAATTCTAATCTATATTTTGTTAAAGAAACCTTTTATACACATACTTTTATCATGTTTAACTCCTGAGAATACAGTCCTATAAAATATTTAATAGGAGAGTTTATAATTTGGAAAAGTGGTTTAATTCGAATTGATAAATGTTCATATAAATTTTTCAATTAAAATGAGATAAATTTAAGGTATTGAATGTAATGAAAAAAAAGTTTATTTGACAGTGTTTTCTGTTTTCTTGTTCTCAAAATAGTTTTGTAAAACTATTTTCGAGAATAAATTTTAAAAATAAGAAAATAAAAAAATTTGTTTGAATAATTATTCTCAAAATTATAACTAGTGAGTAATAGATAAGTTATTCAAAATTTATAATTTTACCATTAATAAAGTTGGTGTTTTTCTCATTTTTTTTTATTTTTCAGAACAAAAACTACAAAACAACTTAAAGTTATTCTAAATTTTTTATTTTTTTATTTTTTAAAATAATTTATAAAAAACAGATTTATCAAATAAGTTTATTTATTTTTCTATTTCTAAAAATTAAAAAAACTGTTCGAAACACGAATCTCACTAAACTTTTTACATTTTCAATTAAAAATATCTATATATGTGTGTGTGGGCGCCATTTATATTCACCAACACTCTGGGCCCCACGTTATGTGTGTTAAGCACGTGGGCTTGTTTCTCAACTGGCTCACACTGTTGACTACGTGGAACATGTATCCATATCCTTCAAGACACTTTTTCGACTTTTCGGTATGAAGATTTTGTAAAGGAAAATACTTATAGCTTTTTTTTTTTTTTATAAATAATACTTATATCCTTTTCCATATATATTTTTTATGTTGGTATCTAATTAAAAGTTATTATATATATTTATATATTATTTTTTAATATATTACAGACTTAATAATTAATTTTATATAAAAAGTGTTAATTTTTTTAACTTAAAAAATTTTTAAAAATTTACATATTAAATTTTAATTGAAGAATAATATAAAAATTATATAAAATATATATATATATATATATATATAAATTTAGTATTTTTATGAAATCACCTAATTGTAAATTTTATATTTATATCAGTATTAATATAAATATAATAAAACAATTTCTATATAAAATAAAATATTTCTAACAAATCACTTCTACTTCATTTGCAAATAATGAATATTGATTTATTTTAAAAATTTAATATAATATCCAAGTCACCTAATTAATATCAATATATTATTCTATTAATATATATAATAAAATTTATAAAAAATCATAATATTTATGAGTCATGAAAAATATGGTTGTAGATCTTATATAATGTACATATTCATGGAATTACACCACATACTTGTTTAAAATATATTTTTATTTTTTTTCTAAATTTTATCTTTTGTGCCGTCTTAAAATTTTTTTGTTAATATTTACAAAAGCGACAAAATGTATATCAATTCTCAATATAAAGTTATAATTTTATACCCATTATAATGAAAAAAAAATAACTACGTTTAATTTTATTGACTAAATATAAAGTGGATGTCTCAAATTGAAATGATAAACATATCAAGTATAGTTTAATAAAACTTTAAAAAATAGTATAATTTACTAAAATGAGAAGACTTTATTAACGATTTGGTCACTATTAGCTAATGTGTGCCCAATAATTGTTAGTTTATCATATGCCAACTATGAAACTTAACGTCAAAGATTTTGTGTCTGGCTTTGTGTGATGTTATATATCTTTAGCTTTACTTATACTTTTAAATTTAAGATTATCAACTATACACTTAAAAAAAAGGGAAAATATAAAGTTACGATGATGCACCAAAATAAAACAAAATTAATTACTATCAAGTTCCTCAAATATGTTAACTATATTACAAGATCGAAACACAAGAAATTTTGACTTGCTCGATTTTAATGCAATTCCCAAGACTTGCTCCCTCTGGTTTCATATCCAAAATTAAAAAAAATATATTTTAATAATAATAATAATAATAATAATAATAATAATAATTTTATAACCAAATAATAACTTGTCTATGTCTGCATAATAACGTAGCTATACTTATGTTTGCATAAAGTCCTAAAACATTAACACCTTATGGTAAAAAAAAAAAAAACATTAACGCCTTATATTTGCATGCATAGACATCATGGTGACATTTACATAAATAAATAGTAAAATATGACAGTGTAGAATCCACATGAGAATGTTGCCATAACCATGTGATAACGTCACTTAATATCACAGAGTAACCTTCGGATAAGTAGATTATTAGTTACAAAATGCTTCGAAATCTTGATGGTAACATGATTATATATAAGGTAACGTCTTTGAATCTTTTAGTAATCTATTTATATCCAAAAATTAACTTTATGAATTAATACTATAGCAATATTTTTGAAGTAGTAAAAACATTCTAGAATCCCGATGTTGGTGGCTGTACAAATACAGAAACGTCTTTTAGGATTATCATGCGAGTGTCTACTACATTACTATATGATGTTGAGAAACGTTTCAATGTAAACGGTGCTAGGTTATATGATGTTTAATTAAGGACGTTATCATATTTGTATAGCTTTGTATTAGCATCCAAATTTTTAAATGATTTGTTACTGATTATTTGCACTAATATTATTATGATGTTGAAGAATTAATATGTAAGTATAGGCAAGTTACTATGTCAATCTAAGGCTTCATTATGTATAAATATATAAAGAGAGTGATGAGTACTACTAGAAAAATGGCATTTAGTGAGGGATAAATGTCATTTTTCCCTCGCTAAATTGAAAATAGTGAGAGATTTTATCACTCGCTAATTTGGTCGCTAAAAATGGCCGTCGCTAATTTTAGCGAGGAATGAGTTGATTTCCTCACTAAATTAGCGAGGGATTTAATCTCTCTCTAAATTTAGCGAGGAACTCATTCCTCGCTATTTTCTCGCTAAATTACAAAAAATTTAAAATTGTCATGTCACCACCAAGACCACGCCACGTCACATCATTGCCATATATCACCTGCCACCCATGCCACATCATTGCCACACCACTGCCACATCACCCCACCACCCATACCGCATCACTGTGATTGCGACTTGTCACTGTCATGTCATATAATGATTTCAAATATGCATTTATTTAGGTTCGAACCCATGACCTCCTGCTCTTAGTGCCTTTATATTCAGACTTTTACCATTTGAACTGTAATATATTTGTAGTTTTTATATGAAATATTAAATATATATTATTTATTTACACACTAGTACACACATATATTTATAAATTAATATATTGTTAAAAAATAAAAATATATTATAATTTTAGTTATTAATATCATAAAATATTTTATATTTTGAATTTTGTAATAAATGAATTTTCATTTTCATTTTCATTTTTTTGCCAACAAGTTATAAAAATTAATCTAACTATTTTTATTAATTTAAAATAATCAACTGATAAAAAAAACTTTATAACACAATTATTAAAAAAATTTTAATTCATTAAAATTAAATTTTTAATAAAATAATTTTAATATATTAAAATTAATTTTCAAAAATTTAGCGAGAGACAAATCCCTTGCTAAATTCCTCACTATTCATAATAATTTAGAGAGGAATAAAAAATTCCTCAGTAATTTAGTGAGGGAAATGATATTTCTCGCTAATTTCCTCACTAAATTTAATTCGTCGCTAATTTCTCATTATTTAGATCATTTAACGAGGTATGAGTGATTCCTCGTTAAATTCTCTCGCTAAATTGCATTTTTCTAGTAGTGAAGAGCTAAAACGGACAAATTATAATTATAATTGTTAGAGTAGTTTGTAATATTTGTAAGTCATCAAGTTCCACATTGGAATGGGAATAATTGAGAAAAGTATATAAAAGAGAAAGTCTTATTCTCAAGTTAAAATAATTATTTAATAGATATATAATATATTATCGTATAACATAATATAATATATATCTAAATGACTTGGACTTGGATTTGAGTTTTGAAGAAAAGATACAAATAATTATTTAATATTTATCTTCAAATTTTAAATAAATATTTATCAAAATTAGAATTGAAATATTATTTAAATATTTATTTAAATTTGAAAATCAAAATATGAAAAGTTTTATGTTGAAAGGGTTTCTGACCATTCAGATTAATTAGACATGTTCATTCTTTTTATTAAGACACCTTTTAACTTTAAACATTTTCATATAAGACAAGATGCCTTTTATTCTTAAACCTTTTCATATGAGACAAGATATTTTTTAACCTTAAACCTTTTCACGTTAAACAAGATATATCTTCAGAAAGTGTCTTTTTAAGTCTATAAATACTCTCATTCCACAGGTAAAGGTTTCTAAGAGGTTTTATTGTATCTTAAAAGAGTATTGTCTATATTTCCCATTAGACAGGCAATCACTTTTTAAAGAAAGTGATCTCTCTTACCTCAAAGCCTTCCTTTCACACACACACACACACACACACACACACACACACACACACACACACACACACACACATATTCTAACAATTTTAAAGAGTGATTTCAAATGGAGAGAATGATGGGTATAGAGAATCCGAAGGATTTCATCAAAGTAGATCGGTTTGATGGAACGAATTTCACACTTTAGAAGGACAAGATGATGTTTCTTCTCACTGCCCTGAAGATCTTTTATGTTCTGAATCCACAGTTGCTAGCACTACCAAATCTAAGTGATTTGAACTTTGCAGAAGCCTTAGCATAGAAAAAGAAACGTGAAGAAGATGAATTGATATGTCGTGGTCATATTCTGAATACCTTGTTTGATTAGTTGTATAATCTGTACTCTACTTTGAAGACACCCTAATAAATTTGGACTGCTTTAGAAACTACATATCAGAATGAGAAATGAGGTATGGACAAGTTTTTTACGTTATAGTATTTTGAATTCAAGATATTTGATTCTAAGCCCATTATAGATCAAGTTCTTGGTCTCCAGACTATGAGATCTTGATGTGAAAATTCCTGATGCATTACAAATTGGTGCAATATTGTCTAAGTTGCCTACGTCCTAGAATAGTTTCTAGAAAAATATTTTACATTCTCATGGCAATATTACTTTAGAACAATTTCAAACTCATATGCAAATTGAAAATGAAACACTTCAAAGAGATGCAAGGTCTCTACTTATTGTTTCTAAGGTTAATTATGTTAGTGAGAAGAAATCTGAAAAGAAATCTAAAAAGAATTATGGTACTGGAAGCAGTAATATGAAAGTGTCAAAGAACACTTTTAAGAAAAAGAAAAAATCTGTAAACTGTTTTCATTATGGAAAAGAAGGCCATGTAATTTATGAATGCAAATATAAAAAGACAGTAATTGATTTTAGTAAAAAGAATGTTGGAAAAGAAACCATGAAAAAAGCAAACGTGGTTGAGAGTAGTATACAAGACATGGTAGCCATGGTTTCCAAATTACAAGTGGAAATGATCACATAATTGAATGTGGCTAATGCAATTGTCAAAAGTAATGATTGGTGGTTAGATTCTGATGCCACAATTCATGTATGTAACAATAGAGACTATTCACATAAACAAAGAAACCAGAATAGGTGTTGATGGGAAACATGCTTTAATCAACATGGTAGGAAAAGGGTCTTTGGAGATAAATTTAACTTCATAACAGAAGTTGACACTGCTGAATGTATTCCATGTGCCTGAAGTTCGGAAGAATTTGGTGTCTACCAGTTTGCTATCCAAGAAGGTTTTCAAGATTGTAATTGAATATGATCATGTAATAGTGTCTAAGAATGAGATATTTATAGGGAAAGGGTATAATTGTGATGGAATGTTCAAACTATCTATTAATGGAGTGAATAATATTTTTTCTTATATTGTTGAGTCTGATTATGTTTTATGACATGCAAGATTAGGCCACTTAAATTTTGGATCATTGAAACATATGACAAAAAATGGCTATATAAATTGTAAATATCACGATGTTAATAAATGTGAAATATGCGTACAAGCAAAGATCACTAAAAGGCCTTTTCCTCCAATAGAAAAGAATACATTATTATTAGAGATAGTTCATTCAGATATATGCGAATTAAATGGAGAATTGATTAGAAGAGGGAAGAGATGTTTTATCACTTTCGTAGATCAATTTTCGAGATACACTTTTGTATATCTACTTAGAACAAAAGATGAGGTTTTTGACAAATTTCAAGAATACAAATCAATTATTGAAAATCAAAAGAATAGAAAAATAAAAATCTTGTGTAGTGATAGAGGAAGAGAATATTTTTCTACTGAATTTGATAAATTTTGTGAAGAACATGGCATCATACACCAATGTAGTGCACCTTATACTCCTCAACAAAATGGTTTGGCTAAAAGAAAATATAGGACGCTTGTAGAAATGACTAATGCTATGCTATTAAATGCACATTTGCCACATAACTTATTGGGTGAAACTTTATTAACAGCTTGATAGATATTGAATAGAGTTCCTTCTAAGAAGATAAATACCACACCATATGAACTTTGGAACATTGGAAAACCCAATTTGAATTATTTGAAGGTGTGGGGGTATATTGCATATTACAGAGTTCCTGAGTTTCAAAGAATAAAATTAGGACCTTGAGGAATTAGAAGTATCTTTGTGGGATATGCACAAAATTCTAAGGAATATAGACCTCTAGATTTACGATCCAATATTATAGTAGAATCGGTACATGTAGAATTTATTGAAAATCAATTCATAGATAGTTCTTTAGATAGTTCAATTGTTGCATAAAGAAATAATAATGCTGACATTAGTAGAACATCACTTGAAGAAAATTATGTTAATAAAAGAAATAATATCAACACTAATTTGCAACCTAGAAGGAGCCAAAAGGGTTAGAAAAGAAAATGATTTAGGTTCTGATTTCATTTCAACACAATCAATAGTGTTCCTTGTTGAAGCAAATAGAACCAATATTTGTAACAAAATTCCCATACTATTTAATGTTGAGAATGACCAAAAACATTTCAAGAGGCAATGTTCTTTAGAGATGCAGTTTTTTGGAAAGAAGCAGTAAATGATGAGATAGATTCAATTATGTCAAACAATACATGAGTTTTAGTTGATTTGCCTCCTAGTTCAAAACCCATAGGCTGTAAGTGGGTATTTAGAAGAAAATATAATACAAATAGTTCTATACAAACCTTTGCAAATTAAAATAATCTCTTTTTGGTTTGAAATAAGCACCAAAGCGGTGGCATGAAAAATTTGATAGTGTTGTACTAGAAAATGGTTTTGTGCATAATAATGCAGATAGATGCATTTATTCCAAATTTACAAATGAGTATGGTATTATAATATGTTTGTATATTGATGATAAGTTGATCTGTGGTACAAATATACTAGGTATATCTGAAATTAAGAAGTATCTAACCTCAATATTTAAAATGAAAGATCTAAATGAGGTTGATACCATCTTAGGTATAAAAGTCAAAAGAGATAGTGGAAAATTGACTATGACCTAATCACATTATATAGATAAAGTGCTTGACAAATTCAGACATTTGGACATAAAGGAGTTTAATACCCCTTATGATTCAAGTATAAAATTATCTGTAAATTCAGGAAGAGCAATAGCACAATTGGAATATGCTAGTGCAATTGGCAATATGATGTATGCAATGCATTGTACTAGTCTAGACATAGCATTTGTAGTATGTAAACTATCAAGGTTACTAGTAATCCATGCAAGGATCATTGGAAAACCATATCTAGAGTTCTTGGATATTTGAAAAGAACAAAGGACTTGGGAATTTGTTATAATGGCCTTCTTATAGTGTTAGAGGGATATTCTAATACTAGTTGGATAACCAATATTAATGATAATGATTCAACATCAGGATGGATATTTACTCTTAGAGGTAGTGCTATTAGTTGGGCATCAAATTGGGTATCAAAGAAATAAACATGTATTTCCCACTCTACAATGGACTCTAAACTTATTGCATTAGCAGCTGCAGGAAAAGAAGCAGAATGATTGAGAAACATGTTATTAGATATAAAGTTGTGGCCACAACCTATGCCAGCCATTTCTAGTTTTTGTAATAGTCAAGCCACCATGAGCTTGGCTCAACAAAATGTATAATGGGAAATCGAGACATATAAGTTTAAGACATGCTTATATTAGAGAGTTAGTTGATAATGGAATTATTGCAATAGTTTACGTAAAATCAAGAAATAATTTAGCTGGTTCTCTTACCAAAGCATTGGCAAGAGATGCAGTACGCCATAGTTGTGAAAAAATGGAGCTCAAACCCTCACAATAACAAACACTTGCAATAGATACCCAACTTTGAGTTAGTATACACTTTAACAAGACAAGTTAAAAGGGTAACAACAAAGTTGCTTGTGTTGATGGAAAGACCCTGATCTTAAAGCCTCATTGTATAGTATGATGTATCAATAAAAGGGTTAAATGGAGTTAATGAGTAGTAAAGAACAAGAAATATAATACTCCATCAAGAATACTGTTATGAAGTGAGGATGACAATTGTCTTAATGGAAATATTAAATATCTGAAGTAACAGGAATATAACAACATACTCCACCTATATGAATATCGAAGTGATGTCACTTCAAGCAAGATTTAGGGGTTTATCTTGTTAAATATTCATGAAATCAGGATTAGCACATGGCCATAAAAGTGCTAAAGTAAGATATCAGAACATCTTAGTACCTTAATAATGTCATGTGTTTGATACATTCGGTTTTGACACAAGAGATTATAGTTAAAATATGATGATACTAATAATTCCGTCAAAACTTTAAAGTATTTATACTAGCAAGAAGTTAAAATCATTAAAGATACTTTCTATTATGTATGGTATTATGAGTAATATTACAAACTAGTAGGGAATTGTTAGAGTAGTTTGTAATATTTGTGAGACATCAAGTTCTATATTGGAAGGGGAATAATTGAAAAAAATATATAAAAGAGAAAGTCTTATTCCCAAGTTAAAATAATTATTTAATAGATATAAAATATATTATAGTATAATATAATATAATATATATCTAAATGACTTGGACTTGGATTTGGGCTGTGAAGAAAAGTCACAAATAATTATTTAATATTTATCTTCAAATTTTACATAAATATTTATTGAAATTCAAATTTAAATGTTATTTAAATATTTGTTTAAATTTGAAAATCAAAATATGAAAAGTTTTATGTTGAAAGGGTGTCCAGCCATTCAGTTTAATTAGACATGTTCCTTCTTTTTATTAAGACACCTTTTAACCTTAAACATTTTCATATAAAACAAGCTACCTTTTAACTTTAAATATTTTCATATAAGATAAGGCATTTTTTAACCTTAAATTTTTTCATGTTAAACAATGTATCTCTTTAGAAAGTGCATTTTCAAGTCTATAAATACTTTTATTCTACAGGCAAATATGCTAAGAAATTTCAAGTGTTCTAAGAGGTTTTGTTGTATCCTGAAAGAGTATTATCTGTATTTCCCATTAGAGAGGCAATTGCTCTTTAAAGAAAGTGATTTCTCACGCCTCAAAACCTTTCTTTTATATATATATATATATATATATTTCTTTTTTTCTAACAATAATTATTTTCGGTTTATTTATTTCGTTGAAAGATAAATTGGTTGATGATGAATCCTTTCTCTTTTTCAGTTTTTCTCTTGCCACAATAGAAATACTACAACACGTCTGTTTCTCCATATTAGTTGCGATTGTTACATGTCTTACTCTCCTATGAGTATTTTTTGTAGTGTTTTTGCAATCGAACTAGACCGGATGGTTGACCAGTCAAATAGCTTTTCGGCTCATTTTTTAGAGTTGAACCATTTTGAGAGTTGAGCCGGATTGAATCGGTATGAATCATCTTTTGAGTTGGAAACCTGCATTGAACCGGGAACCGGATCAATTTTTAAAAAACCAGTCGGTTCTATATTTAACCCATTTTTTTATTTTTTTTAAATTTAAATCATTACTCCCTTTGTCCCATATTATAAGGCAACATTTGGTATTTTACACATATTAAGAAATGAAAATAGCATCTTTAAAGTCTTCAAAAAAATCCAGACATTCTTATTTTACCCATATTAAATATTCTTTTTTTATAATTTCAACACAATTTGCAATATTAGACATTACATTAATAAGGGGTTAAAGTGACAAATAAAATCGTGCTACCTTATATTATAGGATACCAAAAAAACCCATTTGTTTCCTTATAATATGTTACAATTATATTATTATAATAATATAAAATTTATAAATAAACAAAATAAAGGTAAAATAAAAAGAAAATATAACTTAGTTGAAACAAAATTTTCAAGTCCCCACATCAATAATTGCAACATATGCTCTCATTTGTCTTCATTACCTTTCAAGTTTTAAGTTTTAGCTCAACTTAACTCTTTCTGTTATTTTCTTTCATCACTCCAAGCCTCCATGCACATATTTTTAGAGTATTTATGAAAGTTTAAGAATTTGATATTTTTTATTTCTTATATATATATTATTATACATATAATATTATTTTTATGTAATTATTATATCACTGGTTCGACCACCTTCCACAAGTGTTTATTTGGATAAGGGATGAAAGAAAATAAGAGAAATTGTAATTAATGCAGGAGAGGAGAAAGAGATTTTAATGTTCTTTTATTTTATTTTGGAATGGAAGGGGGCAAAAAATAATATGTTAATTGTTACACCTCTATCAAATTTAAGTCCTTTTTTCTCTCCATCTTTTTTTAAATGTCACATTGCAATTTGTTATTTTCTTGTTTTAGAAATGACAATAGCTTTAACTTACTTATTATGCAAATCTCATATATTCTTTATTATAAAATTTTTATTAATGTATTTTTTTATAAATTATTTGATTAATTTCACTATATAATCTCATAAGCAAAGTTGATGAGGATATTTCTTGTCATCCATGTACCCTTGACAAGAGAAAATGCATGATTTTTATAGAATATTATAAAAATAATCTCTCAGAATTTAAAAAATGATGATAATTAGGTTGTTGTAAAAATAACCTCTCCCCTCTCTCTTCCAAATCTCCTAGAAGGAGAGGGATAGCTAGGAGGAGGGGACGACTTTTTTTCCACTTCCCTTCAATTTTTTGGAAACCAAATGACATCCCTCAGATCAAATGGATTCTCCATAATATCGAGTTTCTTTCCTCTGACATACTTTTTTTTTGGAGCAACTATGGAGAATCCATTTGATCTATATATATATATTTTTTATTCTCTATTCTTAATTTAATATCTACAAAGGTCAGTACTAAATTACAAGTCCTAAATAGTATAACTCATCTTAAGTGTCAATATATAGGGCTCATTCTAATTACTTTTCTAAATTAATAGTTGAAAAGTTATTTTTCTATTCTACTTCTATATATCTTACAAAAACAAAAAAAATTGAAATACAAAAAAAAAAAAGAAATCTTTAGGATCATATTAGTTTTCCTAACATAATAACCCAAACTCCAGGATAAAAGTGGAGTTCTGACTTACTAATATTTCGATTTCCTCATGATAGGCGATAATATGATATTGTCATGGGAAAAAAATTGCACAAAGTGGCCCATAAATGATAAAACAGGCGAGTCTCATATAATTAATTAACGTCTATCTTTTTTTTTATCTCCCCACCTAAAAATTGTGTATCTTTTTCTTTTTACTCTAAAAATATATAGATTAAAAAGACCCATGGATACAATATTTTGAAATTTTAGTTCTAAGATGTAATGTGACTTTGTGAGTTTACTTTTGTATTTTCTCTCAAAGTCAAATAACGTTTGTTGAATCTCCTTAGGATTTGACATTGTTCCAAAGCACTAACAATTTGTTGATTATACTTTTTAAAGTTCAGTTTATTTTTGGATATGCCATTGTGCCCGCATGCTGGAAGTTTTCACACAAATTTAAGTTGCTAATGAAACTGCGTTGTATTTGGACGTAAGTTTTGCACAATTTCCTTCATCACTAATTACTATGGAATCCACTTAATTAAATTATTAATTAACTCCATAAGTTTCACATCAATTAAGCTCCATAACTCATTGCTCAAAGTATGAAACCTCCGAAACTCTTCTGCCAAAAAAAAACCTTCGAAACTCCAAAACACCAACGAGGTAAAAATGGCACTATATATAACCATCTTCCTCTCATCCCTTCCCTCACCAATTCCATACAAAGACACAGACACAGACACAGACACACGCAAGAGTTTCAACAATGGCGAAGCTTCACAAAATAGTGATAGTAGCTGCTGTTTGCTTCGCAGTGATTGCACTCCTGTTTTCCCCTACACTTGCACAAGAAGAGGGCGATGAAGGCGATTATTCCCCAGGTCCCGCCAGTGACGGCGACGGTGAGGACTACACCGACGACCCATTCCTGGATGAATGTCTGACGCAGATAAGCCCAGAATGCAGCGACGACATCCTCAGTAGTTTGTTCGTGGATCATCCGTCTGTCACCAAGACTTGCTGCATCGAACTTGTCGCAATGGGAAAAGAGTGTCACGATGGGTTGGTGAATAGGCTGCTTGAGAGCCCTGACCTCGTTTATAGAGCTCCCCAAGCTAGGAAGAACAGTGAGCTGATCTGGTCTCAATGTGCTTCCAGAACAGCTTCATCACCTTCTCCTCTTTAATTGCTTCTTCCAATTATATATGCCTTTTGTTTTCTTAGTTCATATAATCATAAAGAGTGCCCAGATATGATAATTCTATCTTCATGTAATAATGAATTGAATGGCGCTCATTGAGAAATGATTTACAGATATTATTAACCAGAATTTTTAGCCGTGCGTGTTATACAATATAAAAAAGTGGTATTCATAATAGGTTAAAAGTATTTATATGAATAAATGATTGTGGATTAAAAGCATTTATATTAGAAAACTTAATTTTGATGCTTGACATTATATATACATATACCTTTTGATTGTAAGACTATAATTCTAACATTTTATTTAAATTGCATTTATTTAGATGTTTCACAGGGAAAGTTCTTTCATTCAACAACGCCAAATTGTCCAAAAATATTTTCATTTGATTTTTTAGTTGTACTATTGGGTCTACAACTAACTAAAAAATCTCGTTTTCTATTTATTTTGAAATGGGAAGCAACCAAAATAATTACTTGTCAAAATGATTTTGACTTCCTAAGTGAGTGGTGAGTTTATCAATTGTTTTCTTTTTTCCTTCCAAAGTTCATAAAAGAAAAGTATCATTACACGAGCAATTAACAATTGAACTTTCCTCAAAAGATGTGCTGTCTTCGTCATTAATTTGTCGCCAATGTATATATGATCGATTAAAACATGAGGGACAATATTGTTGAAAACTTAGACAAATAGTTCCACAAGATCCCTTTCAAGGGTTCAACACAATTTCTTGAGATTGCCAGTTTTTTTCCTGCAGACTTCCATTAATGCCGATATTCTCTGCATTTAGTGTATGAAACATATAAGCTATTGTCAATTCATTAAAAGTTAAAAGCAATTAATTATAAGCCAAGGGGGTTGTACTAGTGGAAGGAGTTAGATCACTTAAATATAATGTCTCAAATTGAAAATCATGTGAAGGTAAAAAATGTCTTTAGGAGGGCTTCCCCTTGAAAATAATGACTAGATTCTTGATGATATTAAAAAAAATAATTGTAACGCTTAAACTTGTATAAAAATTAATAAAAATACCATGCTAATAGTAATAGAAATGTTTTACAAGAATCTTTATCTAACTCAATCAAATGTCTAGTCTAAACAAAATATGAGGAAATCATTGTACTTGATGTCCGTGTTTGCATTCTTAAGACTAACTCAATCAAGTGTCTAGTATGAAACAGAATATAAAATCTCATTTTCAATGGATACAAATTAATGTAACTTGGAGCCAAAGGCTTCATCAAATAATAGTAAGTGGACAGTGTCTGATGCATATATTTTGATCATCTGGAGAAACATGTAACAACAATGAGCAAAGAGAATACAAACACCGACAATCCAAAGTAGAAGTATTCCACCAGGAATTGAGGGAGAGCTGTACCCATTTGAAATCCCCAACAAATTATCATTTGATAGGAACTCTAACTTCACTAGAGCCTAAAGTCAATGGATTTTTGAATTCTAGGAGCAAAACTTGACTTTGTACCTAACTATAGAAAAGTTCAAGACTTACCTGATGAGATACAAAGTGCAACTTGAACTCTTCCAAAATCTTCATTTTCTTTTGAACAATGATGTCTCCTCAAGCATCCACAATCCATAGAACTTGTTAGTATAACTTGTCTTGACATTGGTTTCCATTTTCCAGTCTTACCCTCATGAAGGGAAAAAATAAGCAAGAAGCTGTCCATTTCAGAGGTTGAACAAAACATGGGAGCAGAGATTTTTCAATACACAGTTCAACAAAGCTTTGTACCAATGGAAACTGAACATAACCAAAATGCCTGGTAGCCTGTCAAAGGATATCTGCATATTGCAGAGGAAAATATACTTGCTGTTAGACTCTTTAACTTCCATCTTCATTTCAAATTTCAAACTTATGGTCAAAACTAGGAGTTCAATTAAGCTACCATTTTTGGCTGATACCTATAGTCCACAACAAATTTTGATTTTTCGAGTCCACCAAGCTGAAGGGTGGTCTGCCCCCATTTTCCTAGTCAGAGAATAAACAAACCAGTTAAAGCAGATTATGAGCTTAAGCATATTAACAGTAGCATTATAGATTAATTGAAGGGACACGAAGACACAAGTGGGGCTCACAAAATAAGTTAAATGTTCCCTCATTTTCTTCAGCAATGATTCTGATGTTGGGCTGAGCAGTTTGCTACTGTTATGGGTTTGATTTTTGGAGATAAATTGTGAATTGTGCTTTTGTTTTGATGATTAAGTAGCATAAATCTATAATGCCTTCAACTTCAGTAGCATGGATATTAAATTTAACATAAAAAAAAAAGTAGTCCAACTTAGTAGCACAAATATCTATCATTGAGAATGAAAGATTATACCAAAAACAGTAAGTATTAGTACACGATTTTGTTGGGCTGGTTAGATATTTAGCAAGTATTGCAGCATATTAAAGAGGTATAGCACAATTAAAAACAAACACATTGGATAACTTGAGTTGATTTCCTTTAGACGATCTCAACTAGGAATAACAAAATTTTATTGATAAAGAAACTTGGGACCAAAATTATATGAATTCCAGTAAATAGCAGAATTTATTTTTGTAGTCTCAGCCCTTGGTGCTCTGGTTTTTTCTGAGGCTGCTTCAGCACCTTCACCTTTTGGACTATTAGGGAAAATTGAATCGTCCATGGAAAACTAATTTTTTTTCATTGAAATAAAGAAAGGAAAGAAACAATAATAGAAGAATCAATGCACCACAGCTACTCAATGTGTCATATTTTGTCAAACATATCAAATATTAACCCAGTTCCTAGGCCATATATTCTTTTAGGGGGTATGGTCACGCCAGCAAGCTCTCATAGTATAGCATTAGCAAAGCGGCTCTGAAATCCGAGAAAGATAACAGGAAAAAGCACAATAATGATGTGAAAAAACTGTTGCATGTGAATTTATAGTATCCCACCCACTTCATTGTCGTTGATACTGAACCTGAAACTACTTATTGTAAAGAATATTCTCCTTGAAAAGAGCAGAGAGCGAAGATCAGACCTGTTTTGTGGTTATAATGTGCACTCTTGAGCTTGCAAACTTTAATGCATCAGTAACACCAGGATAGAATCCAAGAGGCAAGCTATTCATCAATTAGTAATTTTAATGCTTAAGGCGGCGGCAACAACAATATTAATCTTATCCCATTAATATGAGGTCGGCTACATGAATTATACAATGTCATTAGACTCTATCAAATACTATATCCTCAGACAAATCATTTATTAAGAGGTCATTTTTTATAATTTCCCCTAGTGTCCTTTTTTTTATAGGGTTTTAAACCATTTGGTCAACTGTTCTCACTAGCTCCTCTTGCCAACTTTTTTGTATATGCCCAAATCACCGTAAACATTTTTTCACCATTTTTTCTCAATAGATACTACTCCAACTTTCCTTCATGTACAATTATTTTGTATCTTATTCAATTTTGTATGACCACACATTCATCTCAATATTCTCATATCTGTTACTCCCATCTTATGCTCTTATTGTCCTTTCAAAGCTCAATATTCACTATCATATAATATCGTTAGTCTTATAATTGTTCGATAAAATTTCTCTTTAACTTTTGTAGGTACCTTGCGATCACAAATAACTCATGATACTTTTCTCTACTTTAACCACTCAACTTGTATCATATGCATAACATCCCCATCAATTTCGCCATCACTCTGTAAAATCCACTCCAAATATTTTAACTTTGACACTTTTGTAATGATTTGCTCTCCAATTTTTACCTCTAAATCATTTCTAACTGACCTCTTATAAAATTTGTAATAGATATATTCTGTCTTACTACTACTCAAGTGACAACCTTTTGATTCTAAAGTGTGTCTTCATAACTCAAGTTTAGAGTTGATCCATTTTCCTGAATCCCCAATTAAGACTATATCATCCGCAAAGAGCATACATTTTGGAATTTCCTAGTGTGTAGATGTTCTGTTAGAATGTCCAAAATCAAATCAAACAAGTATGGATTCAAGGAAGATTCTTGATGTAAACTTAATAGGAAAAGCATTTGTCTCACCTTCAAGAGTTCTCACACTTATTGTTGCCTCTTCATACATATCATTTATGGCTCGAATATAAGCCACACGAATATCTTTCTTCTCCATTACTTTTCACAACACATATCTTGGTACTCTATCATAGGTTTTTTCCAAATCAATTAAAATCATATGTAAGTCTCTCTCTTTACTCCGATATCTTTCAATAAAACTCTTAATAAATAAATGGCCTTTGTTGTGGACTATCCTGAAATAAATCCAAATTGATTTTCTGAAGTACTAGATTTTTTTCTTAGTCTATACTCAATCACTTTTTCCCAAAGTTTCATGATGTGACTCATGAGTTTTATCCTCCGATAATTTGCACAATTATAAATATCCCTTTTATTCTTGTATATAGGCATCAAAGTGTTATTTCTTTATTCCTCTAACATTTTCTTGAACCTTAAGATCTCATTAAATAATTTAGTGAGTCACAAAACCCCATTTTCTCTTTAGCACTTCCAAATTTCGACAGGAATACTATCAGGACTAATAGCTTTACCATTATTAATTCTCTTAAGAGCTTATTTTACCTTTTCGACCTGAATCCTATGATATAAATTCAAATTCAGATCATCTTCGTGAATTATTAATCCTTCTATATCAATAGTCATACCCAATCCATCATTAAAAAGATTATAAAAGTAGCTCCCTCATTTTTCTTTGATATTATCATCTGTAACCAAAGTTTTTCCTCCCTCATGTTTAATACATCTTACTTGATCCAAATCTCTTGATTTTTTTTCTCTTCTCTTGGTAATTTTGTAAATCTTACATTCACCATTATTGGTTCATAAATCTTGGTAGAATTCCTCAAAAGTTTTAGATTGAGTCTCGCTTACTGCTTTCTTAGTCTCCTTTCTAGCCAATCGATAACATTTCCAATTTTCATTATTATTTCACAAATGCAAGACTGTAAAACACTCTTTTTTATATTTGACATTCTCCTACACACTCTCATTCCACCACTAAAATTTTTTATCTTTAGATCCAAAACCTTTGAATTCACCTCATTTGATGCTTAAGGCAAAATGGCCAAAAATCTTAAGAAAATAAAAATTTATCACTGCATAACATATTACAACATGGAGATCCATCTCTTTCACACCAGGACCCGCCACTTTGGTGGTTGAGTTGGAATAAGTCCATATATTCAACCTGTATTGGGCAAAAAAATTTACAACAATGGTATTTTAATTTTTTCTGTAAAACTGTTTTCAAAACAATAGTCCAATTGCCTGTGGAATAATAGTTTCTTATTCAAATTTTATTAGTTATGTGACATTGGCACCTACAGTAAGACCATGCCGAGTATGGATTGCTTGTGGGATCAAACCTGTTTTCTATTCTTTTCCCGTAATGCTGCAAAGCTTGCACAAAGTCACATCAATGATCATGACAACAACTATTACTACATGCAAACTTGTGCAATAATACATCTTACTCAAATTCTGCAATCTGAACACCACCAGATTTCTAAATGTATATAACATCAGATCTTGCTAAATGCTACAAGTAAATTAATCCAGAACTATTCCTTTATGTGACATTAGCTATATTAGTCAATTTCCAAGCACTACCATTACTTATCTAGAAGACTGGTTCTTTAATCTCTCAAGGAAGAATCAGCTTTCCAATGGGATAACAGTTTATTATTCAGATTTTTACAAGCGATGTGACATCGGGACCTACAGCCAGACCATACCGTGTACAAATTGCTTGTGGGATAACCTGCAAATGCAATCAAAACGCAAGTCAAATAACAATAATAGCAGAATATGACATAAACCCTCAAAGGATATAGTATTATATGAGCTGTTGGGCCTCAATTTCAAAGCACTGTTAAGTGGATCAGTACTCAGTAGCAATATCCATTGCTCAGGAGCAGAAGAAACTTTCCGGCTTATTTAAATATTTGCAACATTTTTATGCCCCCATTTATAAACAAAATAGGCAGCAACAACTTTGTGGGCAATATATAAAACAAAACATTTGAACTATTATCTTGACAATTAGTGTCAAACTCATATAATAATAGATACAAAAAGAAATCATTTTAATCACTTATTTTCAATACAATACATTACCTACACCAATTAATAAAAATTGAAGACCAAAAAACAAAAATAAAATATGTCATGGTTTATTCCTTGTCATTAAAATTCCCAAAATACTGCAATGCATGCATATTTTATTTATTACTTCAGATTCCCAAAAACATCACGAAGCAGATTTTCAAGCTATAATAGGATAGATTACAGAATTGATCAGGATTTAAACCTGTTTTCTATTCCGTGCATTTGGATTGGGTGGGGCATTTTGAACACATCTTGAAGTATAATAATTGACTCCAATAAAATCAAAGGACCCCTCAATCAAGTTTTTCTCTTCTTGGGTGAAATAGGGCAGCCTATCCTTGACCAAATCTCTCAGGATTTTTGGATAATATCCAAACACCAATGGCTCAATAAACCTGATCAAAACAAATAATGATGAAACAAAAGTTTCTTCTGTAGTAGTAACACTATCTATAAGCTTGCCTAGAGAGAATTGATAAACCATCCAAGGCGGAAGTCCATTGCTCTTCGGGCTGTAGCTTTATCCTCTTGTGATTCTGAATAAGGCTCAGCATATTGTCTAACATGACAGATTGCAATTTCTCCCCCTTGTTTTACCAACAAATTTAAGTTCTGTCATGCACAATGCAAACTTCATTTGGCATTATCTCTGAAACACTGATATTTCAAACTGATATTTCAAAACCAGAGTTTGGAATATCTGTTAGAAATAATGTGACAATTTAAATTATGCCTGATTGGTATATCGTATTAGTGTTATCAATAAGGCGCTTCACATGGAACTTGTCTCTGTAGAGCTTGACAGCAGCAGCACGGGCAAGGAGAAGGTTGCGGCTCACAATATAAGGTTCAGCAGATGAGTTCCCCGCATGACATTCAAAAGGGCCAGAACATATCCCTGGTGCAGCAACCATGAATGGCTCATTGATTGTAAACCAATGCTTCACCCTATCTCCGTATATTTTGAAGCACAGTTCAGCATAGTCCTTAAAGTCATCCCTATAAATGAAGATAAACCTACAACATCCCTGTATCTCTTCATAGTAATTTAAGGAATGCTCATAAGAAAATTGAATATAACTTCTACACAAATAAGCGGCTCAATGTTCCTCCATAGCAGAGTCACAAAAGGTTTAATGCCTAAATAATAGCACAAACAGAAAAAGGTAAAATTACTGAATAACTCATGATAAAACTATTGATGTTGAAATTATGGTTTCTTAGTTATTACCATTTTTGAGCAATTCATCAATCAGATTCTTATAGTGATCAACACCCTGTTGGTTTACTCCTCCACTCAATGAACCCTCTACATAAAGAAGAGTGACAAGAAAACTTAGATCTCATGTAATGAAAGACCAAACAGTTGGACTAAGAAACTTACTGGGTAAAATCCTGGTCCAAGAAAGGGAAAATCGGTAATTATCTACACCGAGATCCTTTGTAAGTTTCACATCTTCCTGAAAATTCAATCATTTCACATGACATTTAATGCTTTGCATATATCATGTTCAGCGACATTTAAAGCAGCTCAAGCTGAACCTTATTGTTTATAATCATCGAGAGCGTGACTATTGCTACTGTTGTCCTGGATCCTCTCTGCAAGAACAGAAGATTATATTTTTTTCTGGGAGTACCACATTATGTAGTTTCTATGAGAGGAACGGATATGTTTGTTGATTTAAGAAATCAAACTTGTTTTGCCAGGAAATTTCTGACAAAGTAGTCCCAAATGCTTGGTCCTTTCCCTTCTTCATTTGTAGCTCCTTTAATCTGCATCCACATAAAAAAGAAATCTAGCCATTATTTTAAAATTCTAAATAGAATTGTGTATAAGTGTTGAACATTGATTATTTATGATACGTACCTGAGCAGCCGAAGTAGCTACCCCAAAGAAAAAATCGCTAGGAAAATCTGATCTTCTAATATTCAGTTCATCAGAGGTTGTTGTGCCATTTATCATTCCTGAACTAAACTAAGCACATTGTAGTGAAAAAGAAAATAATCAACCAAACGGATTAATCACAACTGATTTCAACTTGAAGATGACAAACCTCGAAGCTCCAGAGAACACAAGCACGAGTTGTTTATGAGGGGCATGGTCCATTTAACATTAAAAAAAAGAAAAAGCATTACTGACAGCTTATGAAACACTTGAAGGTATACACATTGGTGAAATATATATTTAAAGCAACCCTCAAGCATAAATTTAATATTACTACTCTCTCTCATTTATATCTACTTCACAGGGTGTTTAAAGTGCTGGAAGATCAAATATAGTATATGCTGTTAAATGTAAATAAATTTGAGATATCTCTAAATTGGGTCAGAGTGTCTTGCTAACATGGAAAATGTATTATACTAATGTAATGCACAGCCAATTCACCCCAGGAGCTCAAGTTAGGAGAAACTGAAGGAATTATTTTGTATACTTGTTTCTAATGAACCTTCTAATGTGAAAGAACTAAATTAAAAAACAGAGCAATTTCTAATGAATAGCTTATCTAGACCATGATAAACTTGACATCTTACACCAGCTACCATGGTCCAACAGTATAAGGAGATATGAAAGAATTAAATTACAAAACAGAGCAATTTCAGTTTTCCCTTCTAGGATTCTGAGAAAATATATAAAAACTGAACCTAAATATTATCCAAAGTAATAAAAGTTTAATCAAACTAATCTACCTTTGACCATAGCATAAAATATATGAAGGAAAAGGATAATAGATCCACCAAGTCCGATTAATAAATCATCCATGAAAAACATTATAATATTTAAATCAAAGAAAATATAAAAGGGGTAATAGCCACCAACAGAAACGTTGAAAGTACTTCGTTTATATATTGAAGGTTTCCATCATACAAAATTGGAAAACAGTAACAGAAGAGAGGGAAGTGAAAACACCAGGAGAATCCGGAGAATGAAAACAGACAAAAAAAAATGGCATTTATGGGTCATTGTTGAGGCACCGATGACGTTTGAAAGTAAATCCTTGTTATAACACAATTAGTAGTCTACGACTAAAAAGAACTGCGCAATTAATTAAATAAATATGTTGAGTTTGAAAACATTCTACACAATACATATACAGTAGGTAAATATTGATTGGGCATTCATGCTTCCCAATGTTTGAAGACAAGCCAAACTTCCTCATATATCAGAACTCCATTTCCCCTTTTTCCTTTGTTGAAGCTCGTGTAACAAATATTGCTGGAAATATAATATTTTATTTTGCTATGTCAAGACTCAAGAGTACTTGTTGATTCCAAGTAGACGAACTTTCTCCTGAAAGCAGATGGAAAACAGAAGGGGCTGTACATTCTCTTCAAGGATTTAGCTTCCCTTCCGTACCTCTTTTGCAACAGTTGGATCGAGACTCTTCCCTCTAGTTGGACAGCACGGTGGATACATTGCACTTCGCAAGTGGTTCTAATCCTAAGCTCTCCCCTGTCATTGTTCCATAGGGCTTTCCACTTGGACCAGACCCGCGGTCCAATTCCTCGTCATCTTTCTTTAAAAGCCGATAACCAATTATGCAGAAGCGTGACAATTTTTGAAGTTTTATATTTGAGCTTGAGAACAGACAACCACATCGTTTTACCGGCCCAACCCACTCACATAAAGTTCAAAAACACCTCCCCATTGCAAATGCACTGATACACCCAGTGGCCAGCAATGCATCACTCCAAAATTCAGGTAATTATCACCACATACTAAATCAAGTAGAAGAAGCTTGCCCTTCAGGTATGATGTGGATTCCAACTGCTAATTCTTATCAGTATAACCGAAATAATTGATTCTAACAAAAAGATTAAGTTATTAGTCCATCAGGTAGAAGAAGCTTGCCCATCAGGTATGATGTGAATTCAGAAATTAACCCACCAAGTTCAACATAAATAATTCATTCCAACAAAATGATTTAACAGATAATTCTTGTAAGTTTAATAAATAGTTCAAATGTGCATTAGGATTACAGATTATTCTTACCACTCATTCAAAATACATGTATTATATAAATGCATCAACTTGAAAACAACAAACATCTAGAAAAAGGTCAGATCTTGATCAACAATCCTTTCACTCCATAACTGCTACTCCTCCAGCAGCTTTAATTTTTTCTATCATGTCATTTGCCTCTTCTTTAGTGACCCCTTGTTTGAGCACGATTGGTACTTTTTCAACTAGATCTTTAGCCTCTTTCAAACCCAAGTTGGTAAATGCTCTGACCTCCTTGATCACCTTGATCTTTGCAGCCGCATCAAACTTTTCCAACTTGACGTCAAATGCTGTTTTTTCTGCTTTTTTCTCCTCAGCCTTTGGTCCAGCACCTCCATCTTGTGGAGCCAAGTCCATGCCTTCTGTTGAAATTGGCTGCAACTTTGGAAGCCCTAATCTTTCTGCCAAAGTAGGCATAATTTGGCAGCGCTCTTCATCAGGTAGTGCTGCAATGCGCTCTGCAAGCTGAACAACTTTCTCTGACGGAGGTGGTCTAGGGCCATATGGATCATAAAACTGCGGAATTTTGTACCTTCTTGGTTTGGCCTTTGGATCTGTAGGTACAAAATCAGGTTGGAAGGCACGAGAATTCCCAACTGCACAAATACTAGGCAAAGTGCGGCGAAGAGGAAGTAATCTGGAAAGGACAATAAACCTCATATTTTGCTCAATCAAGATTGTAACTCATGGAATCAAAATGTTGGTAGAAGTTGCTCCTTCGAAATAGTAGTCGATTCACCACCTGTCAAAGTTCAAACAAGGGCACAAGATCATCTGGTAAACCACAACACATGAGAAATAACAGTCATACATGATAATTCATACAAGGGCACATGCTCATATCATATCAACGTTCTACTCAACTATTTTCATAGAGAAGAGGAGATTATCATCACAGAAAGTTGGAAAATAGCTGAAAATACCGACCCATCAAATATCACACCCCTTGCTTATAATCCTATTAATCAAAATTGTCATTCATAAATTTAAAAAAACCTATTCTTTTTTTGGCCAACTTAAAAAAAAAAACCCTATTCAAAGTCCACAGATAATGAAACTGTCAAGAGTTTGCATGGATACTAATATTCCCACTGTGAATTGAAAACAAAACAATTCACCTCCCAGTACCCTTAGGCTAATGCATGTCTCGTCCACCATGTTGGGAATCATGATGAAGCTTTTGGATCAATCACCTTCGTTAAAACCAACCAGAGTTAATATGCCTTTAGATGAGTATCATAAAATCTATTCAACCCTTTAAACCAAACTCGAATTAAAGCCTGTGTCTTTCCGTGACTAAACAACATAATTGTCGTCAACAATCTTCAATAAATATATATATGTCAATATGCTTTCATTCATTCACTACAAGAACCCAAAAATCTGATTAAAAAAAAAACTCCACTTTAATTCTTTTTACCGAAGAGAGACTAGATAGAAAAATTCATCTATAATGCAAAGCCGGATATAGATAGAATTCCACTAAATGATATCAATAAGTTAGCGAAGCATCCATATTATATCAATAAGCTCTTCTTACAATCATGAAACTAGAATTTAATTAAGAGATACGAAGGAAACCATTTCCAATATTCTGCACAGCAACTTGAATCCTACTTTCTAAAGGGTGCTCAAAAAAACTTGCAAGATTATTCTTGAAAAGAAAAATGGGCTAATCAGATAAATTGAAGTTAACACTTAATACTAATATGAAACTCAAAATAGAGACTTGCAGGAAAGTAAAGGAAAAGAAAACAGAGCTAATCAGCTAAATTTGCACCTGAATCAATCTGGTAGCTAAAGACTTCGCATACGATTATTCTTATACAGAATTTGTGAGAAGAACCAAACCATATAGGTAGGGGATAAAATCAAAACTTATGAATAACAATGGGAATCAAGAAATACAACTTCCAAATCTCGTTCTTTCTTTCCAGGGAAAGGAAGAAAGTCCATTCTAAGGCAAAGTCAGAAAGTTACCTCGTCACAATGAGAGACTAAGAAAGTGACGACGACGCCCCGAAATTCCACCGGCGGCAGTGATAGATGACAAGGCAGCGACTAGTGGCGATACGAACTCCTGATACATGCTACCACTTCCCTTCCTTCTAGTTGCTGTCCGTTGTGCGAGCCCTAGGGAGTGGATCCAGTGCACCGCCTGCACTTCTTTTTTAAAAAATGTTTTTGAATTGTTTTTTGCCACGCGTCATTGCTTCTTTGGGTCTCTTCTATGTCTTTTACAAAAAAAAAAATTATAACACAATAGCTAAACAAATCTAAATATTTTTTTATACTAATAAATATATTTCCATATACCTGACAAAATATCAATGCTTTAAACACTCATTAATCATAAAAAAATTAATCATAAAATATTGTTAGAAAAAATTAAAAATAAGTTATTTTTTTATGTAACTATCTAATATCAATACTATTAAAATAAATTCAAATATTAATAAATTTAATTAAGTAGGTACCCAATATAATTTTTCATTTATAATATTTAAATTCTCAATTTTATTTGAGGAAAATTAAATTCCTTTCACTTAATCTAATCATATTAGTACTTCCACTAATCTCAAATATAAAAAAATTTTGAGAAAGTCATAATAGTCTAAAATATTAAAAACACAAATATATACATATCGTGTAATAAATGAGATATTTAAATAATATTTCTCATTAATTTGGAAAAAGTTATAACTATTTTAAAATTTTCTTATTTTTTAAACGGAAGGAAGTGTCAAGATAATTGCATTAAGTGAGAATAACTTGATTTTCCTTATGGATAAAAAGTCTAGCACACTTTTTAATACTAAATATTTTTCTATCTATAAAGAAAATCAAATTTCTTTCATTTAACCTAACTACTTTGTTACTCCCTCCAGTATCAAATATAAAAAAAAAAATTGAGAGTTATAACTTTCTTTAAATTCATAAAGAATATTATTGAAATATCTAATTTATTATATTAAATGTATATATTTTTTCTTATAAATTCAACTAATACAACTTTATCAAAAAAATTTTATATTTGAGATCAGAGAGAGAGAATCAATATGGTTGGGTTAAATAAGAGGAACTTGACTCCCTTTAAATAAAGTTGAGAGTTTAAATATTATAGATTAAAAATTATATTAAGAGAGCTACCTAATTAAAATTAACAATACTTAAATCTATTAAAGTAGTATTTATACATGATTGTTATATAAAAATATAATTTATTTTTATTTTTTTAATAACATTTTATTTTATAATTAATGAGTGTATAAACTATTGATATTTTGTTTAGATATATGAAAGAAAGCATATGAATTTGTTTATTTATTGTGGTACAAAATAAAAAAAAAAGCGACGCAAAAAATAAAGAAAATAATATTAAAAATAGAAGTGCACTGGATTACTCCCACGGGCCTTAATGCTTCCATGCATTGAGGTCAAACCTGCGCATAAAATATGTGGATTTTATGAGAGAGGAGAGAAAGTTTTTTTATATAAAAAAAAAAAAAAAGAGCAGGTACAGTATTTTGTGAGGGACTCGTGCGTGTCTTCACACCACCCACGGAAATAGGGCTCCTGAAGGCTGAAGCGCATGGTATTTCATATTGTATTGAAGTAACAATATATATATATATATATATATATATGAACGATTATTTATATAGGCGTTAAGAAATTTGTATTTAATTTGCTCTCAATATGTACATGCACGAGTTCACTTTTTTATTTCTAAATCACAAGAAATTAAGTAAATCAATTTTATGAAAAATTAACAATTAATAGTAAAGCGAAAATGATAACTTATTTTAGCTTTTCTATAATATATTGATTCTTATATTTATTAAAAATTATTATATAGTGTTGTAAGGACACTGCTAGAAAAAATAAATTTAGTGAGAGAATTTAGTGAGGAATTACTCATCCCTCGCTAAATGATCTAAATAGTAAGAAAATTAGTGACAAATTATAAGTTCGTAGCTGTTATTAAATTTAGCGAGGGAATTAGTGAGAAATATCTTTTTCCTTGCTAAATTAGCGAGGAATTAGCGAGAATTTTTTATTTCTCGATAAAGTATTATAAATAGCGAGAGATTTGTCCCTCGCTAAATTTTTTAAAATTAATTTTAATAAATTAAAATTATTTTATTAAAAATTTATTTTTAATGAATTAAAAAAATTTTAATAATTAAGTTATAAAATTATTTTTATCAGTTAATTATTTTAAATTAATAAAAATAGTTAGATTAATTTTTATAACTTGTTGGTAAAAAATGAAAATAAAAATTTATTTATTACAAAATTTAAAATATAAAATATTTTATGATATTAATAATTAAAATTATAATATATTTTTATTTTTTAACAACTATTAATTTATAAATATATATGTTAGTGTGTAGATAAATAATATATATTTAATATTTCATATAAAGATTGCAAATACATTACAATTTAACTGGTAAAAGTCTGAATATAAAGGCATTAAGAGTAGGAGGTCTAAGTAAATGTATAGGTGAAATTATTATATGATATGACAATGACGTGTTGCAATTATGGTAATGTGGCATGTGTAGCGGGGTGATGTGGCGATGGTGTGGCATGGGTGGCAGGTGACATAGCAATAATGTGATGTGGCGCAGTCTTGCTGATGACATGGTAATGATGTATGAATTTTTTGTACTTTAGTGAGGAATGAGTTCCTCGCTAAATTTAGAGAGAGATTAATTCCCTCGCTAATTTAGCAAGAAAATCAACTCATTCCTCGCTAAATTTAACGACGCGATTTATGGTATTCAAAATAGTGAGGGATAAAATCCCTCGCTATTTTTAATTTAGCGAGGGAAAAATGACATTCAATGAGGGTTTTGTCCCTTGCTAAATTGTTTTTTTCTAGTAGTGGAAGAGTTCTAACCTTTTCTTTTTATACATCTTGTATTTTAATCTACCTCATTTTAATTGGAGAATTTTTCAGAATCTAAATTAATTTAGACCAAAACAAGTAGAACCCTTTCAGGTGGCAAACTCTACTATCAAGTATTTAATGAACAAGAATGATTTGAAAATCAATTTTTTACGCCAAAAAAAGAAAATCCATATTCTATAGAGAAAATCACTAAAAAATCCCAAAATATGAAAATATTTATTCGAAGGTTCCAACACTAAAAAATATTATACTCAAATCTCATGTCTCAAAAAATGAGTATAAAAAACTTTATTATTGAATATAAAATTATGGAGTATAAATATAAAATATCAAACATGATTTTATGCTCAATACTAAAGTTTTTTATACTCATTTCTCATAATTTTATACTTATTTTTTAGTATTTTATACTAATTTTGACCATAAGACCTAGGTGTAATATTTTGTAGTATTGAAATTTTTTAATAAATATTTTCATGTTTTGAAATTTAATAATGATTTTGCCTAATTTATATTCAGACATTCATATATTCGAAAAAATAATTAAAAAACATTTCAATGAAAGCAACTTCCCCACAAAGAAAGTTACGTTATTTTCTGGCAAAAAAAAAAACTTACGTCATTTGCTCCCGCAATAAAATTGTAACAAACGTATAAAGGAATTAATTAGGTGAAACGTCTGAGTCCCTGTAAACAACCCAACTATAATAAACTGAGCATACGTTCTCCCCTATAAATCTCTTCGAATTATACCATAATCAACACACCTGAATCCTCAAAACATGAAAACCCTATCTTTCTATCCTAATCAGTATATGACAACGTCAAAAAGGTGGCCAACCATGGTGGCCTTGTTCCTAACAATGGCGTTAGCCACCATGGTGTCACTTGCAGATGGTGCTAGAGCCTTAGCAGAAGAAAGCCCTTCAGCCATTGCCCCAGAAGGCAACACCATGGTCAGCATTGTCGACCATAACTTGGCTATTTCTCTACAGTACTGTGCTCAGAAAATAAGTGATGATTGTGCAGAAGAAATTTTAGAGAACATTTCCATGAAGAGTAGTAGGTTTGTGAGCAAAGAATGCCTTCATGAGCTGGAGGAAGCAAAGCCAGCTTGCCACAATGAATTAGTCAGTAACATGTAGTGCCTATGATCTTACCAGAGTTTAAAAATGGTCATTTTTTATGTTAGTCCTTTGTTCTGGGTCCAACTCATTCTCTAGTTAGGTCTTAAGGTTTTGGTCTTTTCATATGAATGAATATATACAAGGTAGATCTACTTTAAGTTTACCTAAAAAGGTCGGGACAAAAAAACCTAAACACAAATCATACTTATTTGTTTTAGGATGTGTGTTTTTTAATTAGATTTAATTTCAATTCCTCATTAATGAAATTATGCATTGCATCCTATATTCCATATATTCCTCTTTCACTTTGTTACAGTTTTGGATTTTATTTCAACATGTGATTTTTGTAACACAGACACGAGATCGGACCAAGTTCTATGATGGATGCATTTTTTTTTATGCCACCATGATAGATGCATGTTTAATAATAAAAAATCACTGTTATAAAAACTAGACATTAAATCGATTAAGATATTGGTTCAAGATCTACTAGTTGAATTATGGTTGGACTGATTATAACTAAAATTAGTACTCCCTCTGATCTTATTTATAAGGGAAAAAAATTACTACATATATATTAAGAAAAATAGTTTTAATTAGTTAAAATTAATTAATTTGTCTCACATTTTAAGTTTTTTTCAAAAATACTCTTACTTAATTTAATGATAATTTAAATTACTAATATATTTAATCTCTCTCTCTTACAATTAATGATGGGTAGTTTTTGGAAATAAAAAATTTAATGCATTATTAACTCTTTTTTTTCTCATATTTAGGACCACCAAAAGGAAGAAAATTTTCTTTATAAATAAAATTGGAGAGAGTATATTTTTTTTTATTGTATATAGTATAGCAATAGATATAAAAATAAATATTCTCTCTGATCCAAAATATAAATTGTCTTTCAAAAGTTTTTTTTTCAAAATATAAATCTGATTTGATAATTTTTAGGGTATTAAAATGTTCTTTTTCCTATTTTGTCTTATCTATAATTAAATATTAGAGAAATAACAAACTTTAAATATAATGTATTAAATAAGGATATTATTAAAAAATAATGTATTTTTTTTATAGATTTAATAAGTAAAAGTACTTTTTTTTATGTGTAATTAGTTAAATATGATTTATATTTTAGAATGGAGAGAGTAATTATTATGAAATGTGATACTAAATATTTGTTTATTTAAAAAACATCTAACTTAACTTATTACATATTTATGTATTTTTATGGTTTAAAAAATCTTGCCTTAATTTGTTTATTTATAATTTAAAGATAAAAATTTATATTTGATAGGTTATGGATGTGTATGATGTTGAGTTCATATAGGAGTAAGCAGAATTGACAGTAATAATCTCGTCCTGAAGATCATTCTACACGAAACCCTTGCTGCGTCTGTCTAGACATTAATACTATATAATGTTACTTAGGAGAAGCACGGATTGCATTCAATAGCTTGTAATAACAGAGTTAATAGATTTAATTCATACGGTTATACCAGCCATACTGAGGAAGTTTACTCTTCTAGCTTGATAACCTTTCCCTAATTAACCTTGTCAATTAGGGCAGCAAATGTGAGCTTGGTGACTCTTTTATGCAAGAGAGAAACCCTCAAATATTTCCTTAAATCTAATGGGAGACTTAAGCCCAAAATCGGCTGGGCATAGTTGTTGAGCTTTGTTGAAATGGAGTACGTTTGTTCCATTTAACATTTAACAATTTTAAATGTTCCATGCCAACAATTAAAATACAGGGAGATAATGGGTCTCCCGTACGTCTAATATCTTTACAAGAAAAAAGTTAGTCATTTCCTCACTATTCCATAAAGCCTCCATAAAAATTGTGTTGATCCGTGTCATGATTCACCTCTTGAAGTTCTCTCCTATTTTCCCAAGTGAACTAGAGAGTCATCAATGAATTTCATTTCAGTCAAGGCCATCGTATGAGATCAATCTGGATTGTCATAGAGCCCTTCTTCTTCTTCTTCTTTACAGAAGAAAAATCTTCAATTTGCATTAAGGCATTAATCTCATAAAATTGAATGTTTAACAATGAACATAGATAGTCAATCCATGGACTATCCGTTTGAACAAATAGATAATAGAAGCAATTAAGAAAAAAAAGCTCAATGTAAGGGAAAAAAAGGTTTAATTTGCATTCAATACAAAAATATAACCAATCCCGCACAACACTACCTTCTCCGGTCAATAAAACACTTTGTCTAATTCTTTCAAGGGGTTTTAAAAATAAAATGCATGGTAAAAACAAAACTTCCATCTGTCCACTTTAACAAAGATAAAAATTAGAACAAATAAATTCAAATTATTCAAAGTAATTCTCAACAATCAAAATATTAATATAAAATATAAAAAGTTCGGTAGTCTCACAAATCATGAATAATATCTTAGTGCTATGTAAATGCATCCGTCATTATAATTTACTCCCTTTATTTCTATTTATAAGGTATGTTTTGAAAGTTTTTATATTACTTAAAATATAACTTATTTTGCAATACTCAAAAAGCGTTAAATTATTCTTCTAATTTTATCTAAAATATTTATAATGGAAAGTGGGATCTAGAGATATGATTATGATGAATTACAAGTTAATAAAGATAATATTAAAAAGTTTTAGTAATTTTTGAAAATTTTAAGAATTCTAATTAATCTTAACTAATTCTCTTACCATGGGTAAAATATTTCCTTTAGTCTCAAAATATAAGATATCATTATCTACCTCATACAAGCCAAAAAAAATAGTTAAATTTAGTTAAGCTAATTAAATTTATTGCATTATATATTTTTTTAGTTTTGCCCTTAATTAATTGTTGACATTTTTCGTTATGAATTTTCCTTTGATACTTTATTTAATGAATGGTATTTTAAAAAAATAGATATTTGATGATGAGAAATTTTAAAAAATAAACTATACTTTTGGACCAATAGCTTTTTACCTTGCATTTGAGATGGGAGAAAATAATTAAAAGTTACATATATATATATATATATAAAGTATCAAATCATTCATGTTCTTAAAATTTTTTTTTTATGTAAGCATTGGGTAGCGTGTAGTCATCCTCACCTGATCCATCCTAATTCGGATTCGAAGCCTGACAGGCACCATGCAAGTAGATACCCCTACCACTCCACATTGAGACATTTCCACACCTTGAAGACATATGATTAAATTGAAATAACTCCTAGTAATACATCCAAGTATTCCATGTTCATGTCCTTACAATAATATTGCAAATAGTATGAGTATACAGGGGGAATGGGATCCTCCAATCATGAGTTCCTCTACTTTTCCGATCCTGAATTCTCTCGTGGGTTGGAATCATGAGCGGCTCCAGTTTCACGATAAAACAGTCTAGCCCATTGCAAGCACGTGTCATGTAGTATTTTGAAAAGATCCAAGATGAACGAGTCTAAGTATCCATAGAAATATTCTTGCCAAGTGCTGACATATACCGAATCTTAAACCTCCTCACCTCATTTTTCCCACTTCTTGTTGTGGATGTGCTGAATATGAACAGAAGTGCCAAAAATCTGGAGAAAAGTGAATCCAAAGGAATTAATTAGAAAGATAAAGAGGGGGGGCCAGAGGGAGCGAGATAAAATGAGCAGTGGAAGCCGAGTTTGGGTGTGTAAATCAGTTTCGCTCATCTTCACCGTACCTTCCTGTCTTTCTTCCACTCATCTTAGATCCAAATCCGTTGCGGCTCACGCTTGGTCTCCCGCTGCTTCTAGGTTTTATCAGCGTATGGCCGCCGCTGCTTCGTCCTCGCCGTCGTCGGTTAACACCACTTCCGGCAATGTGAATTCTCCTTCTTCGGCGGTCGACAACGCAGCTCCTTCTGTTTCATCTGCCATTGATTTCCTCTCTATTTGTCACCGCCTCAAGGTGCTCATCCTCCAGATTCTTTGGGGATGCTTGCTTTTTTGGTTCTTGGTTTAGTTATCCGGACGTAAAATCTTTGTTTCATAGTTTTTCTCGACAGCTTAAACGGATGCGAATATGAAATGCTATACTTTCATTTTCTGTTTTTTTGTTCTGATGCCAGATTATTGTAGTATTTGTTCGGATTCAACTAATACTTAGAGTAAGCATTTTTTTTCTGAATTTCAAGGTTCCAAGAAGATTTAAACAGAGTTCGTATTTTAATGATTGTTAAATTTTTCGGTTGGATTTATACATTTGAACGCAAGCTTAACCTCATTGACTTCATTTCGCAATTCTTCTTGTGTTTGTTGTTTATTATCCTTGTAACTGTTTGTATTCTGTGTCTGAATTAGACAACCAAAAGAGCAGGATGGATACGTAAATATGTTAAGGATCCAGAATCGATAGCGGATCATATGTATCGAATGGGTTTGATGGCTCTGATTGCATCAGATATCCCTGGCGTAGACCGAAACAAGTGAATTTCCCCTCCTCTTCCTCAGTTGTAATATCTTAATTGCATTTAGTATATACATGTTGATTGTTTTACTGATTTTTATGGGGCACATAATGAAATTCCAATGGGTAAACTTTCTGAAACCTGTTTTTTCCAGGTGCATAAAAATGGCTCTTGTTCACGATATCGCAGAAGGTAGATGCTTTGCCTTTGATTATCTATAACTTCCGTATATCTGGTAAAAGTTGTTTATTAAGTAGCTGAGTATGGATGAATTTAGATGGAAAGGTGATGAACGCAAGGTAGAGAATGAGTGAATGCATAGACGAATCAGGGTTGATTATATGTGGCTCACATGAGAAGTGATATTGTGTTGTGAATGAACCATAGAAAATGAGAGGTTTTTATCCAGTAAATTGCCCCCAAAAACCCACTGACACTCAAATACGACCTTTTGTACTGAGCACATAGCGTCTGAGAACTAGGGAAATATTTTTAAATCTACATGAAAGAATTGAATCCACCTCATTGAAACCGTTGATTTGAAGCATAGAGAATCATGTATTTTTGTTGCCCTACCAGTCTTCTGAAATAATGTTTTTTTGGCCTGAATTCTGAAATAATATTTGATAAGGATAGGAAGGTGCATTATTTTGGGTATCTCAAATTACTGCTGGCTAATCTGTGAGTTTATAATAATACCATTTGCATTTCTGCCTGTACTTTTTCTGAGCTAATAGTTTGGTACATTGTTTAATAGCTATTGTTGGGGACATAACCCCATCAGATGGTGTTTCAAAAGAAGAAAAGAGTAGACGAGAGCAGGAAGCACTGGATCACATGTGTAAAGTGCTAGGTGGAGGATCTAGAGGTACTTCTATTCCACTACAAAAACAGTTTGTTAATGCTTGAATTTAGTAAACTCACATCTCTTGATACGTCATCAAACTGGCTTACTGAAGCAACAGAAATAGCTGAGTTGTGGATGGAGTATGAAGCAAATTCTTCACCAGAAGCTAAATTTGTCAAGGACCTCGACAAGGTTTGTGCCATTGTGGACTCGTTTTTCTCTATTTCACAGATTTTGGTATTAAGGTTTCCTTATCTCTTGTTATTATAAGCTTCATCTTTTCATGGATTTCTTATTTGATCTCATTGTGATGTTCTCTTAATCTCTGTATAAAGTTTAAACATTTTCATAGATAGTGTTTGGCTAAAAAAGCATTCTGTGTGAGTCACAAAAGATACTTACATATCTGATGGAGAGAACAGCTGTGAGAAGATGTAAATATTTAGAATGTGATGATGCTTGAAGTCTTTTACTTTATTCTCTTTACTTGTTTTCCCCAAGGGGTTGGGAAAGGCTGCAATTGGGCCCTATTGGATTTATGATTTGCCACTGGCAAAGCTTGTGCCGACAAGAAGAAACAAAAACAAAGTAATGTAAATAATATCCAGTTTTTCATAGTTTTGTTGAAACTTAATTTGGTAAATGATGATGGAATATTTTGGCATGAAACCTACATTTCTATTTGGATCTTAATTTGTGCAAATTTAGCTAGTCTGATTCTATTAACCTTTGCTCTTTAAAGGTGGAAATGATACTTCAAGCTTTGGAATATGAAGATGGTGAGTGCTTCATTCCTCTTTCTTTCAAGTCTTTATTCCCTATGTTGTGTTTTCTAAAACACTGTTAAATCATGTAAATTGCTATTTAATCTTTGAAATATCAAACATCTACGCAAGAAAATATATTTTAGCAAAGCTCTTATGTACCTGATATAATGTTGAACTTTGCTAAACTTTCACATCATGGTCTTCTTGGATTCCCTATAAAATATATAGTTTTGCCGTGACCTCATATGTGAAATTTATTTACAGATTGTGATTAGTTGTATGCTCAAATTACTATGATGATGATAATAATTAAGCAGTTAAGTATTAAATTTGTGTTCTATACTTCTATTTCTGAGGCATGCCTTAAAACTGTTCTGTCCATGGTTGTGCCACTGCCATTTAATGCATTTTCTGTAGGATACATACGTTACACATATTTGCTTCCTATGAATTTTTACCATTAACTATCATAATTAGGAATGTATTGATTACTTTCAATGTTGTAATTATAGAATAGGAAATTCCCATTTGTTTAAAGTTATGCAGAATGCATGATGCACCCTGCCAAAGGAGATTATTTAAAAACAAATTTCATCTCTAAAATTTAGGAGGTTCAACATCTTTCATTGTTTGGAACTTTGGCAGTTCCATTATGCTGCATGTTTAGAATTCTAAGTTTTATATATGTTGCAACTTGCAAACGTTGGAATAAGCTGCTATTTTGGTGACCGTCACATTCCTTTCTATATTTACTATTGAGTAATCCATGTATTCTAGATTTTCATTGAGTTCTGAAATATATTCTCGCATTTGCAGAGCAGCAGAAGGATTTGGATGAATTTTTTGAGTCAACTGCTGGTATGCTTTTCCACCTCATCGGGTTTCTGTTGTGGTTGTGTTTTAAAGTTATTTGTTAATGCTTCTTGATTTGCGAGGTGTAAACTCAATACTTTTGTGGAAAGCAACCCAAAATGGGGCTCAAGGACTCTTCTCTAAACTATATAAAAATTGAAAAATTTGAGTGCAAGTGAAAAGAGCAAAATAGCTCCCTATCTAATATACTAAGACCATTATGCAGTTTGCACCTTTATATTTTACATGATTGCTTCGTTGGAAAAAAAGTGGTAGCCTAGAGACACACCCATTAAGGTCCAACCCCTGTGAGGCACAAGCTGCAAGCCAATCAGCAGCAGTATTAGCACTCCCTCTCACTAGAGAAAAGGAAATGTTTGGTTGCTGAGCATATAGCACACTGATATCAGCAATCATAGAAGAGCAAAGCCAGTCACAAGAGTGATCTTTACGACTTAAGATGGCTCCAAACAAAATTTTACAATCCGTTTCTATAATAATATCATGCTTAGGCCAATCCTTAGCTAACAACAGAGCTTGCTTGATACTCGGGGGTCAGGGCTTCAGACTGTAAAGCTGATTTGGAAAAACAGCTGCTGCATAACATGATTTAACAGCTCCATCAGCATCTTTACAAATTAAGCCACACCAACAGGATCCACCGCATCACCCTGAAAGAATCATGCACGTCTTGCTTTCCAAATGCCCCAACAAATGCAAGCCATTAAAGCTTTGTCATAATCATCTAAGCCATTCTTATTCCGCATTAGACTGCGATATGAAATTTAAAATTTATTGAGTGATCTGGAAGAATTGTTCTAAAGATATCTTGAAAGGACAGAATTCCCTGATGCCAGTTCTTTTGGAGGGCAGCTGATTTGTTTTTTTTTTTTTGGTAGATTTAAATGGTAGGCCACAAAAGTGAGACTTGATTGCAAATCGTTTTGGTGGCTTGAAAGGATCAAATTTATTATTTTTACGTTGTGATGTGCTCCTAGTGTGACAACCCAAGACCTGTTTTAGTGTTTTCCTTCCTATGATATGTTTGATTTCGTTATTATGTCCAGGACTCTTGGTAACTTGTTGATTCTTGGTGATTCTATTTATGCAAATCTGCACTTAAACTTCAAAGTGAGACTTAATTAGTAATGCCATTCTTTGTTTAAAATAATTTTCACAATGCTATTCCCTCCATCTTGTTATTTGTGGCCCCAACATTATTTCTTGAGAAATATACCTCAATAATATTCTGTCCCTATCTTGAGAGGGAAGGAGATTGGATCTATCCATTGATTCCTTCCTATATTTTCTCCAGATGAAGAAATGATAGGACCATCTATTGAAGATGGATGGCTTTTTTCACTTGATAAAGTAATCTATTAATTATTTGCTTATGTTATTGATGTTAGTATTGGTAGTGTATTGGGAGAGTTTTGTCATCTTTCAACAAAACACCATGAATGGCCTTACAGATTATCATCTTCCTTTTTTGCAGGGAAGTTTCAGACTGAAATGGGCAAAGCCTGGGCGTTGGAAGTAGTATCAAGGAGGAAGAAAAATCAACACTCCAAGTCACCCTGATGTTTGATTCGGTTCTTATGTTCTTTATTGGTCATTGTTGCAATAATGGGAAAGCTAGGCGGTACAGGTTGAACTGTTGTGATAACAACGGATCTTGTGCTGGGCGCACAGGGCCACCAACAGGCTGAGAAATGGTGGTGGCTGCGCAGGAAGCAGCAGGTAGAACTCGATTTCATTAGGAGCAGAACATCATCTAACCATATAACCTCCGTGTTCAACCATGTCTGAGCTTCCTTTGACATCTTGTAATATTTTTTTATAGTTTATGATCTGAGGGAAGATTATATTTGTTTCTTATTTACATGTTTAGGTTTATTATAAACTTTGCGGGCTACATCTACGATATTACATACTCTTGAAAGTCACTTTAATAACACTCCACGTGACAATCATGGTTGATTTTAATTAATAAAATTTGGCGTTAAATGAGTTTTTTTCTTTAAATGTAATGGGTTTTTTCAATGAGAATGATATGAGCTGAAAGATTTAAGGATTATCATGCATCCAACTAGTAACAGTAGTAAGTGGCAAGAAAAAAAAACTAATAATAGTAGTAATAGTAATAATGAATAAAATCATCAACCAATTTATATATATAAGTATATGCTGGTGTGGCATATTTTTACCATATTCTATTTTAATTACTGTAATTGTAACTCTTCTATCTACAATGGGCTATAGTTCTAAAGACTTTACTGAGTTTTAATAACTAAACTGCAAATTAATTATGGTAAAAGTGGTTGTACCTAAGGAAGAAAAAACGCTTCCTTAAATTGGACGGGGATTAAATTCAATGTGCTGATTGGCTTGTTCCGGCTCCTTTATAAAGTCAGCTTTTTCTTGGCCTGAAAATGTCAGACACAGGACAAGAAGGTCTTTTAATCTAAAGTACTACATGGTGATTGACCTTTTCTTCTAAAAAAAAAAATCGTACACCAGTTACTTAAATATTTTATTCACGCGGCTGTTTCCCGGTTTTTTAATACCTCTTGTCAGAGGCAAAGGCAAAATGTTACTCTTGAACTCTTCATCTTTTTCCGGCCGAAGGAAATTCAGTATCCTGACTTCGTAGCAACTAAGTGCCCATTCGATTTATTTTTTTATATAAAAAATTATTTAAAATAATTACAGTTTATAAAAATAAAATTTAAATAAAAATAAAAAAATTTACCATAAACCTATTTAGATAATTTAAAAAAAAAATAATAATTAGAAATCATAATTTATCTTACCTTTTCATAAACTAAACAAACCCTAAAATTTAGAAATAGAGGGAGTATTAAGGATATATTGTCATAACACATAAGATTTTCAGCCAAGCGGCATTGACTTGCAAAAATAAGTAAAATTAATAAAAAAAAAAAGCCTTGGTTTTTGCTAAGTTTATAGATTGGCCAAATGCTATACAGAAATCAAGTGTTTTTTTTTTTATTTGCCGAAAAGGAGAAATCTATAACCTTTATAATAGACAATTGAAAAGTACTGTTCACCCAGACTCATGTTATTGTTGAATTTATTGTGCAAAAAACTTTATATATATATATATATATATTTTTTAAAAAAAAAAAATATTAATATATGTTTGTTTCTTTTCTTTGCTTTCTTTAGATTTTGCTTTAAAATTAAATGTTTTTACCCCTTCTTCGAAGTGCGGGACCCATAAGGAATTAGAGAATGAATTTTGAAAAAAATTTTTTACTTTATACCCTAATTAAATTTACATATTATATCCCAATAATTAAGTTTAACTTAAAATTTGCATTCATAGATAATAAGATAATTGAAATTATATATTAACCAATGAAATAAAATGCTAACAGTCTCTCAAATATTATTTCAAAATAAAACTAATTTATTCACTTTTTTTAAATCCAACTATATTAAATCTTTATGATGAATTCCTAATTGATAATATCATCATTTTTAGAATATATAATAATCCTTATAAAGTAAAAGCAAAATGTAACCAATACTGTTGATTATGATATAATTTACTATTAAATCTATTGTTCATGCGTTTGGGGGAAGGAGGAAAAAAAAAAAAAGAGTTTTGTGTTAACTTTTTGCTTCCATGGTAACTGTCACATATTTTAATGTATTTGAATTAGAATAAGATTGATTTTTTCTATCACATATTAATTTTTAAATTTTTGGGTAGAGATTTACAATTTTTATTTATGGGTAAAAATATAATTTCTACTTTATTTTGATTAATTTAATTTATTTTACATTATAATAAATTAAATACTCAATTGCTAAAATTACTAAAATTTTCTTAATGTTTTTGAGAATGTATTTTAATTTAATTTCTTAATATTATTTTTCATTTAATATCATAGATATTATTATGAATAGCATAAATTATGGGTGCACAAAGACCGGGTTGACAGCCAACCCGATACCTAGTCTTTACGAGGTCAAGCAGGATCGGGCCAACCCAAACTATGAGACCGGGGTTGGCCCGGTTTTAAAAAATATTTAAAAATAAAAAATAAATTAATTTTATTTATTAACAAAACTATAATTATATTCATTCCAAATATATTTTCTTAAAAAATAATGTTATAATAAAAATAAAATTTATTAAAATTATAAATACTTAATAATCATATATTATTTTTAAACAATATTAAGAAATAAATTTAAAGTTTTAAATAAAATTAAAAGATTGGATTTTTTAAAATATTCACAATAATGATATGGACAATTTATTATATGTAATGTATTAAGAAAAATATCATATAAAATTAATATTTATAAATTTGTAAATATATATAATTATATATATATATACCGGGACCAGGCGAGACCGGGTTTGACCTTAACCTGGTATTCAACTCGGCCCGGTCTTCAGGACCAACCCGGTATGACAGGTAGAACCAGGTCTACCGGGCTACCAAGTTGGTTGAACACCCCTAATATAAATATTGTGATCAATATTAATTAGGGTAGGATGTTTTATATTTTTATCATCATTTTAATTTAATTTTCTATTCATTTTTATCCAAATATTTAATTTGTGCATCTTCACATGTTTTTTGCACTCTCCAGTCACCTTCTTTCTTTTTGTTCCACACATTTCCTGTTTCATAATAAATGTGATGTAGGTTTGTTGTAATTTGATTTATAGTTAAATGGAGTACACAACTTTTTTTCTTTTTCCCTCTTATTCTCCTCTTCTTCGTCTTCACTTTTCCTCCTCACTGTCTCTCTCTCTCTGTTCCCATCCTTCTATCAACACGCCATCATCTAGTCTATATCCTTTATCGAAATACCTACCACCACCACCCACGCTGGCCTCCTCCTTACTCTTATTCACACCATGTTTCAGATACGTCGAAGTCTCCAGCTTTGTTTGAGATTCAAACATGCTTCCACACGGTGGATAATGCTAATAGGGGAATGTTATTGATAAACAATGTTTGGCTATGTCGTTCAGCAATGGTGGTGACTGGTGCCTAGTGTCAGCAACCTAAATGAGAGTAAAAAAAAAAATCTGTGATGTCGTCTTTGAAGGTAGCTTTCTGTTTCATAAAAATTCATTCTTTTCTCTTTCAAATTTTAGTCTTTCAAGTTTGTTGAATTAGATGATATCATGACAACTATTGAGTTTGGGAAGCGAGGTGATTATCTTGCCATTGGAGATAAAGGCCAACGTGTTTCAATATTTGAAAGAGATGATGGAAATAATGTGAGTATCATATTTCATCTTCAACTGTTTGGATTGCACTTAAATTTGACTCATATTTTGTATCTGATTCTGTGATATTTTTCGAGTCATTTTAGCATCAAAGATCTTCTTGGTATAAGGGACTAGAGTGAGATAAAGCAAGCACCATGGTGTAATTGCAGTCATATAGTTGCTATCTTGAGGCGTTGCGCATTCAACCCACTTTTGTTATTGCATGGTCAAATCTTGCAAATCTGTTTATAAAGTCTAGTGATGTCAACTGAGCCTTGTAGTAATATAAGTTATGTCTTGCACATGCTTTATTCATTTTGTTCGACTTTGACTCAGTGGGTGATGCATTGGGTTGTGTAATATTATTTCTACTTTTGATTTGTTTTTCTCATTTTTCAAATTGAACTTCAACTGTAAAAGCAACATCTTGCATTAGTTATGTCATGTACATACTCTCTGTGTGTATGACTCTGTTTTGAGTGTAAGAGAAGATTTTGTCAATGATGCTTATAACATATCTTTCCGATAGATTATTTGGATAGAGCGAGAGAAAGAGGTGGACGATGAACACACGGGATAAAGGAGAGAGTAAGAGATCTCTGAAATAGAGTGAGAGAAAGAAGTAAGGAAATGAATATTATATATTCTAAATCAACTAAATCAATTTGAAGAAGAAATTGAAATCACATTTATTGCAGTCACTGTAACACCCCTTATGACATCTTTCTTGGCATTGTGTTCAGGACGGAGAAAGAAATGAGGTGGAGGAAAATTGAGCTCCACGCCGCGGCTTGAAACAGGGCTGCCGCAGCAAGAACGTGTCCAGTGGCGTGGTGTCAGTTGAATTTGATGGCGCCGCGGCTAGATTCAAGATTTTTGTTTAAATCCGGATCATTTTGGACGATCGGAAAAAAAGAAAACAAAGGGAGCGATGGAGAAGAATGAGGGAGCTCTAGTAGGATTCGAGATTTTCGACATCTAGGAGCGATTTTCAGACCGTAGAAGCTCGGATTCAAGTTGGTAAGTGATTCCTACTCCTCCATCTCCATTTTCTTTGGTTGAAATTTGGGGTTTTTCGATTATATGTCGGGATTTCCGGTTTATGACGAAATCCACCGATTGAAATGGATAAAAATTGGGTTAATGAAGTGGGTTGTGGTGTTCTTGTTGCTTGGGTGTGAGTTTTCGATGGGATTATATGTATTTAGAGCTTAACCTAGATTGTTCTTAGTTGAGAGTATGAGGAATCCGAATTGTATGGAATTATGTGATGTTTGAATGATTCCTAGGAGCTTAAAGATGCATGAAAGGGGTGTTAGAAACTTGGGTTAAGCCTAAAGTGGTTGAATTGTGATGTTTAATTATTGATATATGTGGTTAATTGAGGTATTATGGTATTGTTAAGGTTGTTTGACTACTCGGAGAATGCTAGTCGTGGGATTGACGTTCAAGAAAGCTTGTGGAACTCGTGTAAGCATAGTATTGACATTTAAGATAACTAGGTATTTGTTTGTATTGTATTGTTTATGTTATATGATAGTACGTATATCTGTATATATATGCATATTTCTTTTATACCATGATATAGATGTGTTATATGTACTGTTTTCTATATATATCATGGTTTGCATACAGTTAGATGATATTTACCATAATTATGTCATGTTATGACGATAGCTTGTGGTTTTAGCTGTATGCGAGGGAGACATGCATTCCATTCATTTTGCATTTTATTCATGAGTTGCATGAGATATATATATGTGTTTGTGATTGTTCCCGGTTACTGAAACATTGACTCACACCCCTCTTCCATGAACTAACCTTTTAAGTGACGATTCTGGCACTAGTCCAGAGAAGACGTATGAGTAGCCTCAGATGTGGGGATACTAGATCTATGTAATATTTGTAATTTGGATAATATATCTTGTGCCAAATAGGATAGAAAGTTTTGTAATGGATGTATGACATTGATACGGATTGTTAAGGATATATGTATATATGGTTATGTATGTGGAAATGAGTTGTATGTGTTATGTATGATAAAAGTTAGAATTGGGTCTGATTGGTGTGTTTTGGGGCCTATTGCCCGTTTTGTCAAGTTGAGGTTCAAGGGGATCAAATTTCAGAGGAGTGGTTCCTTTAAGGTGAAATCTCTTTGGACAAGTTGGTTTGGGGGTTTTGGACTTGTATGAATGGTCTTTGAGCGACCAGTTGCCTTTGGTGGCAATTGGAGGTGGTTAGTGGTGAGTTTTGGTCAATAAGTTGCCAAAGCAATGTTATGGGTCCAGAATCTTCATACGGAGTTGGATTAAGGTGAAATTGATGTCTATGGATAGATTGGAACTAGATTGACTTGTAGAATTGAAATCAAGTCAATCGGAGGTCGGAGTATAGAGTTATGCGCGTCGGAAATCCACCCCATGTGTTGAGTTTTGTTGGTATGGAAACCAGCATGGGGTGTCACGGCTCCAAAGTCTAGGCCGTGGCGCCAGTGGAGGCAAAAGCATATGCAAAACAAGAGAGGCTGGAGCCGTACTGCTTTTGTAGCGGCCACAGCCCCAGCCCAATTTTTTTATGTTTTTGGGTACATGTCCGTTGTTCTGAAGTTTTAAAGAGTTGTTTTGGGATGTTTGGATTGCGTTTGGTTGGATCTTATAGTTTTTGATTGAGTCTGGATGTGTCAATAGGTAGGGTGTTACAGTCACTGCTAACAATTGACCACAAACCTACATTCACACTAATTATTCAGTGACATGCGTGCAGAAGGAGAAGACAAAAATAAAAGTATGGTAATTTTATAAAAAAAAGAAAAAGAAAAAGAGAGACAGAGAGAATTTGAAAAGTTAATAACAAAAGAAAAGGAATAGGGATTTCTGGAGAAAAAGAAAAGACAAATGAAGTAAGAAAAGGGAAAAGAATCATTTGCATAGTGTTTATTTTTATAAAATTGAAAAGAAATGTAGAATTTAATCTAAAATACAAAAATAAATTATTTAAGTATTTTGAAAATGGCAATTTTTAGGCTGGATTTAGACTGACATCGCAGTAACTTTTGTTATGAATGACAAGATTTAGGCTAGAATAATCTTTTCTTAATATATACTGATATTGAATGAATCATCATATGGAATCCATTTGTGTAGCTTATGTGATCATTATGAAAGAATCATGAGATGCACATTAGGTAGTGATCTTTTGTTAATATATTTATATGGAATGAATCATGATTAATATATATTGATTCTAATTATTATTGCCTTTTATATATATATATATTGATTATTGTTCAAGTATATGTACTGTGTACATTCATATTTGTGCAATTGGAGAATCAATTGATAAGCTTAGCATCATAAAGACCTAGTTTTTTGTTTAGTATGTTTATCATGTATATTGTATAAGCTCTAGGAGGACATTTTGAGGCTTCTATGTTGTGCTTATAATATAAGTCATATCTCTTGTTTCTTATGTTTACTAAGGTGCTTTGATGATTTTGTAGGAAAGTAAAGTCTGAGATTAAATTTCCAATCTCATTTGAATTTTTGGTCCAAGATATATAACCCAACTTTTTAGTTTAATAAATTTATATAGATTTAAGTTATTTTATGTTTTGGTTCTTGTTTTTGTTTGAAAATAATTTTAAAGAAAAAAAATTCAAGACAGGGACAAGATAAGGTATGACAGTCTTCCAACCCGATCTCACCCCAGTCTCCTAACTCGGTCCTATTTTGGTTTCGGGCTTGACCGGGCCTCAGTCTCTATCTTTGTGACCCGTCCCCATATAGGACCAGACATCGAGTTAGTTGTGAATCCAGTCCTATCCAATCTTTGATCAGCCCTAGTATTTTCTATCAAATTGGATAATTTATGGGATTAGTTTAATTGATAATATTGAACATAAGTAATATTTAAAATAATATTAAATAGTTGTTAGCTGAAAAGATTTAAAATAAAATTAAAACATAATTCTAAAAATAACAATATTATCAATTAGAAATTAATCATAAAGATTTAATATAGTTGGATTAAAAAATGAATAAATTAGCATTGTTTTAAAATAATATTTAAGAGATTGTTAGGATTTAATTTCATTGCTTAATATGTAAATTTAATTATCCTATTATCTATGAATTCAAATTTTAAGTTAAACTTAATAATCATATTTTTTATTTAAAATTATCATTGGGATATAATATGTAAATTTAATAAGGGTGTAGATTAGTAATTTTTTCCAGCATAATAATTCATTGTCAGTGCTCATAAGTATCATCTCTTTATTTTAATAAAGTTTAAATGATATTATATAATTCTTAGCTGTAAAGAACATCAATTACGAATAGCAAGTAAAATTAAATGATATTATATAATTCGTATAAAAGATAAAAAATTAAATAGTAAAATAATATTATTAACTATTTAATCCAATCTTATCCAATTTCCTTAAATTCTATTATATCCAATTTCTGTAAATCATATTATAAAAGTATAAGTTTAAATAAAAATTAGATATTGGGTTGACAAATAATCTAATCTTATCTATTTTCTGTAAATCCTATTAAAAGAGTATAAGTTTAAATTTTATTATCAATTTAAGGCTTTAAAAAATATTATAATATTTTACTATCAATCTAAGGCTTTAAAGACTATAGAATATAAGTTTAGAATTTAATTTCATTTACTTTTTAAAATTAAACCAGTTATAATTAAACTAAAATACTATTTTCAAATAATTTCAAGACATTGTTATTATTTTATTTCATTAGTTAATATTTAAATTTAATTACCCTATTATCTATTAATTTAAAAAAATAGTATTTCACCGAATAAAAAGCTTAGAATTTAATTTCATTTACTTTTTAAAATTAAACTAGTCATAATTAAATTAAAATATTATTTCCAAATAATTTTAAGTCATTGTTATTATTCTATTTCATTAATTAATATTTAAATCTAACTACCTTATTATCTATTAATTTTAAAAAATAGCAATTTACTAAATAAAAACCACAAAAAATCTCATATTCGAGCTTTGTCTTGCCAATACCATTTGTCATACTTTTATATATATATATATATATATTATTACCTATCACTATTTATATTTATTAACAATTAATATAGATTAATAAAACTAATAACAATTAAAAACAATAATTAATAAAATTTTTATATTTAAGAAGACTAGCTTCATTTTTAAGTTCAAAAATTGATTAAATAGTTAATAATATCAACAAATGAAAAATACATTTATTATATACAAACACATAAAAAAAATGCATGATTTATAATTGTTGGTTCCAATTTATAGAGAAAAGAATATAATCATATCTTTTATAAAAAATATACTCAAAATTAAAATTCATTCCTCTTCTTCTTCTCTCTAAACATATACAAATAAATAAAAATGCATAATTTATAATTGTTAGTTCCAGTTTATGAAGGAAAAAATATAATCATATCTATGATTTTTCTTTTTTTAAATTAGAAAGAAAAAGTTAACAACTTGATGTATTTATTTTTTGAAATTAAACTAGTCATAATTAAATTAAAATATTATTTTTTAAACTGAAAAGGAAAAGTTAGCATATTATTTTTATATTTTATGATATTTTTAATATAAACATTTAGATATAAAAGTATCATTATTGAATTTTTTACAATTTGTTTATAAATAATACTACCCGCTCAATTGCACGGGTTGTAAAACTCTAGTTATATTAAAAGTACAAGTGAAATATGGGAAAAGAAAACACCCAGCTACTATCCAACTCCTCTCCTAAAGTCCAGTAAATCATCATTGATCAAGGTTAAAAGGGGAGATGGTGGGTTTAAAACCCCACCAACAGGATACATCTCTTTAATCCTCATTTTTGCAACTCAATTGGCAACAAGGTTGGCAGTTTTAGGAACCCATGTAATCTAATGATTTCATAAGAGTTTCGTTTTCTCAATGATATTTTCATTCAGAATTTCACACCTCCAATCAAGACAAGGCGATTTGTTGGAAAATGTATTCACTAATGATAAATTGTCCCACTCAAAAGTGACATTGTCTAATCCATTCATAACAGCAAAATCAAAAGCCATTGAGAGGGGTACTGTTTCAGCCAAAAAACTTGATGGCACATAACACTTCTTGAAGTTACCATCTAACTGAAAACCATTTCTATCCCTAACCACAAAAGTAGCATCCCCCTGGCTTGATTAAGAATCGAACGCACCATCACAGTTACTTTCTTCTGTTCACATTATAAGATATTTTGTATCAATTACAAAAATTATCAATATTTTTTCACCTGAAATCAATACAAAAATTACCAACATTTTCCATTTTATCCCTATTAAATATCTTATTATATTATTATTGTAGGATTATAAATAAGAAATAAGAAAAAATTAGTAACAGGGGTAAAATAAAAAGAAAAATATTCAACATTATATATTTTAGACAAAAAATTTATCATATCAAATATCCTATAATTAGGATAAGAGGAAGTAATTTTTATGTCATTTTCTTTTGGAGCTTTCCATGCATGATCCTTCTTGTTGGAATCAGAAATTAAGTGTTAAGACAGTCGTTAATTGTTTTTGTTGACTTGATATGGTGAAGATTATGCAAAATGAAACAAATCATTAAAAAAAAAAAGAATGTGAGGCTTTTGGTATTCTAAGTAATTACTTCTTCAATTTCAGTTTATAAGGGTGAAAAATTTATGTTTCACAAAATAATATTTTCGCGGAGTGGAATTAATTTTGTTTGGTCCAAAATATTTTTAAGAAAGAATGAAATTTAATTAATATTAAAATATTTAATTTACGGTCAATTATATTAAATAATATTAAATAAGAATAATTTAAAAAATAATAAAATTTTTTAATTATTAATTACCACCTTGTTCCATATGATTAAAATGTCTTGTAAACCAAAATGAAAATAATACTTGTTGTTTTCTTGAAAAATTTGAGGATGTTAATATATTCATGTTATCCTTGTAATTTTATTTGACAATGTTCACCATTTAAAAAAAAAAATCGGATACGATCTCTAATCCAACAAAACATGTAGATAAATACTTTCTCAAGTCTTTATTATAAGATGTTTTTAATCACTGTATGCAGATTAAAAAAAGTTGTTTATAGTTTAAAATTGATGAAAAAAAATTCTAACATTCCTATTTTATCCTTAAAGAGAGAATAAAAATACATTAAATTAATAATGATGGTAGGAGAAGAGAGAAGCTAATTAAAAAAAAATTAAAAAATTACTAATTGAAATCTTGAGAAGACGAGACGTTACGTATTTACGTAGGAGGAAAGAGAAGTTAATTATAATATTCTTATTTTATCTATTGGCCAAAAAGAAAAAAAGAAGAGGAAGATGAAGCGTTATGTATAAAAAGGGAAAGGTCTTCATTGTCCGGGTTAATTAAAACCTCAAAAAATTGCTGTCTAACACATTATTCATTATAATTAATAAAACATTTGAGTAAAAAAAAAACTTGATAAAACATTCAATAAAAATAAAATTAAAATTAAATATATTATTTAACATCTTATATTTTAAATTAGATAAATTTTTTAAATAATATCTTGTAATAGAAATCAGATCCGAGGGAGTAATTTAGAATTTGACTGACATTCAAAATCTTCAATAGTGTCAATGTACATGATATATTCATATTTTTAAAGTGCTTTCTTTTTCAAGAATCTTTCATATTTTCAGGGACGTCGAATGGTTCATCGACCCATCATTGCCGGAAAAAAAAACCAAAAAACCATCTGCTACTATTTGCAAAACATTTCAAAGTTTCCACCTCATCAACTTCGTCTTCCATTTTCTTTTCTTCTTCTTCTTCTTCTTTTCAGTGTTGAGCCAATCAAGATAGGCATCAAAGCAGGAATTCTTCACGTGAACACCATCGTCCTTCAAAGACTGCTTTCCCTTCCATTGTCTGTTGTGCGTCGAAATTTACTTACACAGAAACAAGATTTTACGAAGACGTCCACAATCTTCTCTGCTTGTGAATCTGATTTTCATTTCTCAATTGCATTGCTGCAACAAGCCCAAGTCCTCACTTTTCGTGCTTTTAGCTAAGCTTCAACGCCCTCATAGGTATTTACTCGGGGAAACATGTTTATATGCTCCTTATGCATTACTTGTATAGTCTAACAATGTACGAATTCCCATTCAAACAGAGCTTCTTATTCCACTCTCTCAATCTCCGATGACGGAACCCCAAGAAACTCCCGAAGCTAACACTCTGGCAGAGAAGGCGTCTGAGGAAACGTCCCTCGTTCTTGTCTGCTACTCCAACCTCAATCAAGGCACATTTTCTCTCTGTCTTTGTTTTTTACCCCCAAGTTATTGAGTGATTCATTTAAATTTTATTTTTCCTTAAAAGATCCTGCGAAAGAGAGTCGCCAACAATGTTCAAGAAGGAAACCCAAGAATCGGCACCTCAATAAAGCTGCCGAAATGCCTCTGGCGATTCTCAACCTTCAGGACGAGAGGTGCAGAGAATCAGCTCTAAGAAAGCTCAGCAGTTTCCTTCTTGAGGTTCTACCGCTGAAAATCGTTCTTTCCCCTTTATTTCCATCTCTAGGTTTCCGTTGTATATTTGGTTCTCAGAAATACTTGTAATTGGAACAATCACTCACTTGTTATCTGCTAACTTGTTAATTTGTCGTCTTCTTTCATATTTTTTCGGTTTCAATAAAATTACTATTTGCTTACTTTGATCGAATGGCAATTAGAACTTAGAAGTATTGACGATCCTTTAGTGCCTCAATTTAAAATTTGAACAATTTGACAACTTTCTAACATGAATTTTTCTATTGAGATTTGAGATAGAAGAGGGAGCAAGATCCGGATAATTACTACAGCACTGGGCATATGTTGTACCATTCCTGCAGCACAATGACTATTTTGCTACAGGTTTGTATTATATAAATTATGCGCATCATCGCTTGTCTGTCACTTTTCTCATTCTTTCTTGAATAAATTTAGGAATAAAACAATCAACAAATAATAGTTGTTATTGCTAATTCTGGGTTTTATACATCCAAACCTGCTTTTATGCTTAAAGTGTCAGTATAGAACAAACTTACTGCTTGATGGTTTAATATCTGTAGCTTCATCTTTATTTTTTGTTGTCGGATGAGGAACCCATGGTGTTATTTGAAACAGGAATTGTTGACATTTTTCAGAATGATGGATGATGGAAGTCTCACTGCAAGAGCTTCCAAGCGTTTGGCAAATGTTCTTACTTTATTCCAGGCAATTGAGTTAGATTTCTTTTAATTAATAATTTATGAGAAATACTGAGAAATTTCCACCTTGGCTTCTATATATATATAACATTTTTATTTTCTTTTTGCATTTTAGTCCAATTACAGTGCATTGCAGCTGGTAAGGAGACAAGGCACAAATTTGTGAAATGTGAGCCCTTATGAATTTTGTCATACGTATTTTGGGTCTAAAACTTAATTTATCCCTGACTCAATTTTGTTTCTTGATTAATATAGCTTCAATCCCCAATTTTCTGGTTCCACTAGTAACGTTTAGTGCTCCTCTGGAGGAATTTGAGAATGTTAGAGCTGTTGCACTTTCTGTGATAGGCATCCTATGCCAGGTAAATTCTATTCTTATTGTGATGTAAAACTCTTAAAACTTTCATTCTCAAAATTATGTTGTTTTGAAGGCAAGAGAATCAAACATAATTCAATGGGCTGTTGAAAGTAACATGGTGGAAGTATGCCGGATCAGCGTAGAGATCGGAAATGAACTCTCCAAAGTGGTAGTTGTCACTTGCATGGCTTTTCGTTCTTTGTTTCTTCAATAGGTGTTTGAGTACAATATGATATTTTTTGAGCTGTCAGGTTCAGCAATGCAGAGAGTGATCTTTTGTTTGTGCTTCACCAGTGAAAGGTTATCTGGAAATTAATCGCTGCCAGCCTGCCATGTTTGAAGAAATATACTTATTTATGAACTATATTTAACATATTTATGAACTTGACATCTCAATTGAATTTCTGAGAAAAATTCTATTCATTTTTGTGTAATATTTATGCAAAACTAGACAGAAATAAAAGTCCCATTCTTGGGATAGAGCTCCCCCCACTTCAATCTTGGCTGCTGTTGAAAGGAGTGCTTTATGATCATGTAGTTACCCTAGTAGTCCTCAATGTTAATCTGAGTTGATTAACACTTAATTAACAATTTTGCCCAGGTAGGAATGCACATCATTGAAGCCATCCTCCAAAATGACTCAGGGCTGTCCTACATATGTAATCCCAAGTCTAAACTGCTTAAGAAACTGATGGCAACATGGTATCATCTGGTATTAATCTATTCTACAATTTCCGCCATCATCATTCCTTCGTTGTGTTGAGCTTAAAAATTCCATTGTTTTATCTCACTTTCCTAACTTTATTTGGTAGGTTACATATTTGGATGTGGATCGAGGTTTCTCCCCTCGTCTCTTGTTTCATGTTATTCGGTGCTGTTTCTTGCTATGTAATAATATGAGGTAAGCCGCAGCTTTCAGAGATCTGTCTTGATAACCTAATGTTCTTGCGTAAATGATTTTAGTCTTGGACTCCTGGTATACATAGGAAACACACTGTTTCTCACATCTTTTTCAGTCTGTTGAATCAAACAACTTGGTTCTAATTTTGAGAATTGTGTCATCTAGGTTTCTGGTTTTTCTTATTAACTTAATCTCAATTTCAAGAAAAAGATAAAATCTTTTGGATGCATTGCAATCTCCCACTTCTATCATCTGGTGGCTCATTCTTTTAATGTTAAACAGGGGATATGACATGATAAGAGAGAACCTGCCAGATCCCATCTCAAATGGCTCTTTTCATCCAATAACAGATGTAGGCCTTAGTTTTTTATCTGAGCTTTGCCAAATTTTTATTATAGTGCTACTTACATCAAGGAATATGGCATTAATCTCTGAAGTTACTTATGTTTGTGCATCAACTTTTGGCTTTGCCAAATTACAGGAGTTTCCTGTGATTGGAAGTTTGCTTCAGCAACTTCTCCTGACAATTGATAAGGTTGGTAGCAACAGTACAGCTTCTCTAAGCATGATAAGTGATGGATCATCCAAAGAAAACTCCATTTAAGGATTCTTTCTCTGTGACCATAATGCAAGAGCGCACTTCAATTTTATGCTTTGATAGAAGACTTTAGTGTACAAAGAACTGCATATTTGAACTGCAACATACAGAAAATTGACTGGAGTAGTTTGTACATATAGAAAATCGTAGAGGAGCAACTCAATTGAGATTTCTTACTCTTCACTTCTTCATATTTTGACTTGGTTTTTTTGTTTTTTAAAAAAGTACTAAAGGCTTCATAATTCTCAATCAAATGTACTGTTGAGTGTGGACAGAACTTGAAACCGTCCAATCAGGCCTTTGAGAATGAGGGAAATTAACTTTTTTTTTTTACCTGCTTCTTTTGGAAGAGTTTATATTTGTATCTCCTTTTCTGTTCTACTCGTGTATCCTTTGATGTTTGGGCTTTAGGTGTCTTTTTTTCATCTTATATATTCATAAATTCATTGCATGACTGTCGTCGGAGATAGAGTAGAGAAAAAGCTAGACTAGGTGTAAAGAGGGGAAATGAGACCCATACAGAGTCTTATTCTTTTTTGTCATTCTCTTTTTAAATATATAACTATATGACTGTTGATAATTCAATTTCTTATTCTTATTCTTCTTCCTCTCCTGTTGTGCTTACTTTCTATTTTCTTCATAATTTAATTTGTTATATAATAATATTCTTACTTAGTCTCGCTTGATACACCACAATGAAAATATGAGAATATAATCAAATAATGTTCGAAAGTATTAAACTCAGCCCTATGTTTTTTTTTTAAATAATAAAGGCATGAAGGTCCAATTCTCATTGGATAAAAGTGGCTAAATCAACATTCAACAGCACCTAAATGAATAACTCAGGAAAATTACTACGATCAAAACATGAGTGAGAGACAGCTATACTCACCAGCTAGATCACGTAATGAGCAATATCTTAAACTCCCTTTTTCATCTAAAAAAATATCTTAAACTCCCTTTAACATGCTTAAGAGTTTTGGTGAGGAGAGGAGAGGCTCAAAGCCTGAATATCATGAAGAAGCTACAACTGGTAGTCAAAATTTAATTTTCTTTTACAAATGCTGATCTTTATAATAATATTTTCGTTTTACATTATCATAATCCATGAGTAGGTTGAACTTAACATTAATAAGATTTTAGCATTTTCCTTGACAGTTTGAGTCCATATACTGTCTATGTTCCATTTTCTGTTACAACTGTTCTAGTTTCCCTATGTTCACAAAAATTCAGTGACTTTAGGATAAAGTTACTGTGTTTGTGCATCAAAATTCCAAATGTTCGCTTCATAGTTCCAGATTTGCACATGTCCACAACGTAACATAGAGAAGAGAGATATGTGTTGAATGATGGCAAAACTTCAAATTTATGGCTTTCCCTTCCATTACCGCAAGAAGTAGAGCCAAGAGACTGAGACATCACAACACCCGTCCCATGAATAAGCCAGGGTTGGTATTACTGAGGCACCATGCATGCCTACTCAAAGGGGTTGGTGGATTTCTGGTTCATTACAATTGATTGCTGCTGAAACTGCTGCATCAAGAGTTGGTTGTAGGACATGTCTTGTGGGTTTGACATGTCAGAAGGAGGAGGATAAGGGAAGAGTGGAGCTGGAGGATAAGGGTACATTGGCCCTTGGATCTTTGGAAATGCAAAGTTATCAGAACCACCAAAGGGATCCATCTGGTTTCCTCCATTCTCTTGTGTACCTGTCATCACTTCAACTTCTGATTTTTTCATTCCTTCACCCTGCTTTGCAACATAATATTACACAAGCTATACGAGCCGCATACAATAAAATAAAAAGATTAAACTAATAATTAAAGGACATTTAAAGTCAAATATGTTTCATCATATAATTGACTTAGTATACTTAAGAGTATGGTATTAAAAAGTCTTTCACTGGTTCTTGTTCCTGTAATCCTTGTTGATTGTTATTTTTTCAAATAGGGATTGTTAATGCTCATGTAGAATATAGATCAGCACTCAATTTGAGTTCTCAGATATTGAGATTATGTAGAGCAAAAAACAATGGTATGAAGGACTTACTGATGTGCTCTCTGACTCTGAAACTCCAGCATCATCAGAACTGGGATCTGAAAAAAGTGCAAGCTCCCAACCTGTTGCTTGACTTGCTCCACACTCACCATTTTCGGCTTTCGAAGAATTTTCTGTCATTATACGTGGAAAACATTAACAGCTTAGGATTGTTAGTTCTTGCATCCTATATTTAGCTTAATATTACTACTGAAAAGGAAATAATTCACCTGCTGGAACAATTGCTAATGCATAGGAATTATTCTCGAATTCAGATGCTCCAGTAAGCAAGTCATCCAATCCCTAATACAACCAGCAGACTTGTTAAGGCTTAGTATATAAAAACGTTACTCTGGGTAAATTTGGAGGTGCTCAAAATTAATTCAACTAAAATATTTAAATTTTACAAGAAAACCAATAAGTAGTTTTATTATAGTTTCTTACTCACAAACCTCATGTGAAAATCACTTGAAAGATGGATCATTTAAACTCAGAGGATTAAGTTTATGGAGAATTATTATAATATGTAATAGGAGAAAGGCACTGACAAGAAGGTCAGCTACAGGTGGAGTTGTTACAGCCTCTTGCTTTGCTTGAGAAGGATCTGAATTTTCTTCGACAACCACATCATGGCTTTGGTCAGCGGGCAAATCACCTTCTGGAGTAACATCTTGTTCTTTAGTAATCTGATGAAGAATGTAGTTGGCACTTGCAATCAGATCTGTTCTAAATTAATAATTGCAATGTAACACCAGTACTTGATAAAGAAAACAATAGCCAATTTTAATCTATACAACTCAATTCATAAGGAAATTTATTCAAATGAAAGTTATTCTAAGCCTCGTTATATTTCTTTACATGCTCAAAGAATACCTTGATTTTTAACAGTACATTATACATAGTGAAGAATAGATTTTTAGTTCTCTTGTAGAACAAAGAATCTCTCTCTTTCATCTTGCTTGCGTGTGCGAACTAAAGAATGAAATTATCAATGAAACATGGATTATAATGCTGGATAGCAACATAATTATGACATCCTCTTTCAACATATCTAAATTATCTAGATTTGATATGGCAAAAGCTCTCCATTCTCTCTCAAATGACAGAAAGAACAGTCTCAGACTCTTAGTTCAGAGTCGAAGTATCAGACCAGATGTTGGTCAAGTTCTAAGTTACTTGGAGCCTCCTTAACATAATCCTCCAAGGCAGCCGTGAAAGAAAGCGGGGCCTGCAAGATACAAGTCATTTCAGGTCAATGTGAAATAGCTGCATTGCATGGACACAAAATGGTGACGCTCAAATTCTTCTTGAAGGACAATACCTCCTTAATATTGATGAATTTCTGACCCCTTCCAAATTCCATTGCCCTGCAGGTCTCAAAGAATGCAGCTAAAGACTGTGCCTACATAAACTCAAGTTTACAAATGTCAAGTGCACATTCACACAGACAAAATGTTGCACACATAATCAATACCTGACTTCCTGATCTCTTATAAATCTCAAGTGCCTTTGTAGCATCCGCACGATTCATCTCGAAAAACTGTGGCAAGATCAAAGCCAACGCTAAATTATCTCCTAAACAAACTGATAGTAAAAATTTAAAAGCTTTACCCAAATTTTGTCTTTGCTTAATCCAATTACTTACCTTGTCAAGAAGACTCACCACTCTGACTGTTATTGTAACATAAAGTTTAACACTTTCATTAGCAACCTGTGAGTGAAAGGACAAGAAAAAAATATGATTAAAAGAGTGCAGAACAAGGATGATCCAAGTATGTAGACTGTCTTTCACTTATTCTTACAATTGAAAGGGCATATTGAAGTGAGGGATCGTATAGAGCTGCTCCTCTTGGCTGCAAAAGTGAACACAATGAATGTTTCTTCAAGAGTTTTCTATGTTTCAAGATGTTTAAGAATCTTTCACCAAAAAAAGAAGAAGAATCAACAAACAGACGAACTTCATTACTGGCATATATGTGTGTATGAGTATAACCTTGCATTCAAGAAGCCTGAATTGAAGCTCCTGCATGGCTGGCAATTGATGCAACAAGTTCTGGGTTTCGAATTTCATGTCTCTCTGTAATTATCCACAATAAATGACAACGCAGAGATTATAACATCAGAAAAGTTCACCCAGTCTATTGAACATTTCGAACTTGTAGTAAGTAATGCTGACATGAGAATTTACTAGGAATAAGTTGTTCAAGAAAGAAAAACCCAAAGATCATGAGCTAAAGCACTCACTGAGCTATATGCCACGGGATCATAGTTTAACCTGACATAGCACCGTAGGCGTTCATCGAGGTAACGGGCGTAGTTACGAATCCAAGCAGAAAAATCCAATGCTTGACACAGAAAAACTAATTAGCACGCATTAATAAAACTAAGAGAAAATCAGATAAAGATCAGAAAAAGTACCATTGGAACTTGAATTATCTTGATAGTGTAAGAGATTAAGCATATGTTCTCTTTCACGGCTATATCTGATGAACTCTTCCCAAACTGTGTGATAAAGTTCCCTCATTGCTCGATGAATAATTATAAGGGTTTTCAAAGCAACCTGGGTGAAGTCCCAGACCAAGAGCACAGGACAGAAAAATTATTCATCTATGAGACATTACATGAGAAAAAGAAATAATAGCCGCCTTCATGTGCGTATTGTCATAAATTTTATATTTTACTATACAGATATTTAAAAGGTTGTATGTATGGTGGTTAATACAAGTATAAGAGATGAACAATGTGAAAGAGGAACATACAGTCCAAGGGCGACTTTGGCGGAGACGGCTAGAAAGGCAGTATATGCAGTAGACCACATCCATGCGAGGCATTGATGGCGAAAGTGTATTAAAAATGGCTGCAATAAAATAAAATAAAATAAATCAGCCTCATCCTAGTATGATAAACCAAAATAAATTACTTTTAAATTTTTTTACAAAATATTCAGATTACAGTGCCATCTTTTCTATTTTGAAAATGTGTACAAATTTCTATTGAAATTAGCTGGTCAAATATCATCAAATGATATAATTTTTATAATTACAATTTATTGTAACAAATATATACACTTAAATTTCTTTAATTTTATGTAATTCTTATTATATATAAAATAAATATTTTTTGCCAGAAATAAATGTTATTTTTTTACAGAAAAAATAAATGTTATTTATTAAGATGGAAAAATGACACATACTCCGAACGTGTTTTTCCTTTGGCAATAGTGCTTTGTGGTTTGTTGCCTTTGCAATTGCATAATCCAACACCTGAGATTCATCAACTTGAGAAACTTTTTTTCTTTTTTAATGGAAAGAAAATCCTTGATTTGAAATAACTTGAAAGGAAATTTGGAGAGAGAAAAATACAAAGAGTAAAGAAGTACAATTTATTTAATTATATGCAATTCATTCATACAAAAGAGATGTACATATAAACAATATTTGTTGCTTCATATCTTTCCCCTCTCCAAAATTTCCGAAGATCTAAAGTCATTATTGAACAAGAAGAAAACTTGAGAAAGAATATATGTTAGAGAAAAATAAAAGCACCCTAGAGCCACTTCCTCTTCTGAAACCTCCTTTAGAAAATCCCATGCCACCTGCTATATATATATATATATCCTCCTGAAATAATTAAAATTTTGGTTACACTTCAACTCATAATAAGCAAATTATGTTGTGCTACATTAATTAAATTCACACAAAAACGGCATACGTACGATGAAAATTTTCTATTAATCAAGCAAACAAGATTTTCAAGTAGATTTATAAAAGCTATTGACTGAATTAATATTAAATTTGTTAGCTTTGCTCTATGTAAAGATATTAATGATAGCTAGAGACTTACATATCTATTCGTAATTAATTTTATTTGTTTATGTTACATAAAATAATACTCCCTCTAGTTTTTTTAAACAATCCATTTTTAACTATTTTACACTTACTAAGAAAATTGGTTGAAGTTACTCCCTCTATTTTTAAATAATTGTTGCTTTAAAAGTATGTTTGAAATTAAGAAAACTAATAAATAGTTTTAAGGAATAACAAAATGCAATGACATTTTACAAAATACCCTTATTTATTATGTTTTATCAACAAATAGCCTGAGGAGGGATGAAGACAACGATGCCAACACTGGTCTTACCCCTTAAGACAAACCAGATTCATCTAAAAAGAACAATAAGAAAGATAGCTTTACAAAGTCAAATCAAGGGAAGTGGAAAATGGCGAACCAGCCAATTGATCGGCAAAAAGTTGCAGCAAGTGTGAAGGATAACGACAAGATTACAAAGGAGGAGAAAGAAAAAAATGGAAGCCAAGTGCTCCTGTCAACACTTACAAGCCTGTTACCCCTACTGAGACAATTTTTGACTCCCCAACGCACAAGGCTGAACGCATCTCCACCACCCTCAATGCTGATAATCACTCCGTAGTTGTTATCACGGATACTACTACCAGCGTTGCCTCAATGCGGCCTAACAGAATTCCGAAAGGGACCAAACAGGTTTCTGGGATTAGAATTAAAAGTATCAAAGCTTGGCCCAAAGATCCATCTTGGGGCCCATCTGATGCTACACGTAAGGCAATGTTATTCAGATGTTGAAGGCATGCATGTTTGATGACGACATGGAGAACAGCTTTGAGCCAAAGCACTGACGTCTCCCTAATTGTTTTCATCGTATCATGCAGTCATAGTGTCTCACTTTTGGTTGGGGTTGTATGATCTTTTAATTTGTTTTTGGGCCTTTGTAATGCTTTTTGAATGAATTTCTCCCCTTCCATTCAAAACAAATAGCCTAAGAACTTATCTTTCATTATTGAAGGATAAAATGGTTAAAAAAATTAATTCTTTATTGAAATTTTAAAATGAAAATTATTTGAAGGGCATGTGGAATTCTTAAACTTTTAAAAAATTACTATAACTTTTCAAAATTACTCTTATTAAATTATAACAACATTTTAACTATATCTTTTTTACTCTCTCCACCATAACTATCATGACTTCTTAATTCATAAGGTCTCACAAAAGTGAGTCTCCTTAGAGTCGCTGTCTAATTAATTTGATACAATTTTATTTAAATATATATATGCATTGCATTTTAGGATAAAATGACTCAGTTCAAGGAATACGTACGCAGGAGTGTATAAGAGAAATGAAACGAATCAAACTCGAAGATTCAAATGTTGTGATGATAAACAAGAGGCTTTGAGCCTTACCAGAGAGAGAGAGAGGCTGGATTAATGGATTCAGTTATGCAACGGTTCGTCGTTCTCTGCAAATAAACCAAGGGATGGAACATACATGCCTATGCAAACGCTCAGAATTTGCATAGCAAGCCCTTCTTATAATGCGAAATGGTGATTTCCGTAATTCGATTAATTAAACTGAATGTTTAGATATTGAGCTTGTTAGAATTTTCGCAGGTAATTATTGATTAGCGTTTAAAATTAGTGGTCATGTTGGATGAATCTATGGCATGCCTGAAAAATTGGAGAGGAAGAGGGAGAGGGTTCTACTACTATTGCTTTTTTAAAATATTGGTTCCAAAATCATTACTTTCCTTAAAAAGTGTTGGGTACATTAGATTTATTGGGGTAAAATAAAGCAATAAAAAAGTATATAATATAATTAAAAATTAATACACACACACACACCCACCTAGCTAGTGAGAGAGATATTACTATAAGTCACAGTTTATAAAAAGACATGGACATTATAATTTCCAAACATATAGAACTTGAAATCCAATTAGGATATATATATATATATATTTGGTAAACAAAAGGGGGTTAACAAACCCCAAAAACAAAGAACCTAATCAGAAAATAAAACAAACAACGAAACAAAACTACAAAACAATAATAGCTACTATATATGAGTGATACAGCACGACCCGCAATATCCTGCATCATGAATTCTTGAACCTCAGATGTTGGCGTAGCAAGAAACTGATAGCCAAATTGACTGGTAAGGCTTGCAGCAGCGATTCTATGAGCACGCATGTTTGCTTCTCTATATATGTGTTTCAGCTGTATGTGCCATCCCTTGTTGATCCACCTTCTGGCCTGTGACAGCAATCTTCCATCTCCTTTAAAGTCTTTAACTTGATTCCTTAAAGCTTGTATTACATACAAAGAATCAGATTCAAGCGCAATTTTCTTGAAGCCCAATGTCCAGCAAATCTTTAAACCACTTATTATTGCCAATATTTCAGCTTCTTGAGCTTGGCATATACCAGTTCGATGCATGAAACCTCCATTCCAGCTTCCGTCCTTAACTCTGATAATGCCACCCGCTCCAGCATGTAATATATGTCAAAGTCCCACATCTGAAAAGGAAAAGGTTAATGGCTCATCTTATGGTTCTCTAAAGAAGCATAAGAACGGTGAAATTTTTATCCCATCAATTATCAATATATTTGATAATTAGATATTTTTTTTCTACCTTATTTGAAATATTTCACTTGTAGTCTTTTTAGTTAAATAATATTGTGATAGTTTTAGAGGAGGTTGGCAAAATTTGTTGAATCTTATTAAATTTTGGTGTTTTTTATTTTATTATTTATTATTTAAATAGCTATCATATGGTATAATTGTAATGGTATATTATACTATTAAATTACATTTGAGTAAAGAAAAATTCTATCTAAGAGATTGGGTATTAAGTGGAACCATCTCTGATCCCTTAAGTCTTTTTTGGAAATTTTTTTCTAATCCCATATGATTTTTTTAGTACAATATTTTACTCTCTATCTACTTATATTTCGTAATAGAGCATTGCTTGGAATTCCACTCGCTGCTCCATCTACATTCAATTTAATCCACCCATGAGGAGGATTAATTCTTTCGGGAATTTCAAGCTTCCAAATAATTTCACCTTCACTATTCAATTCACCAACCAGCATTTTGTAAGTACTAGCAACTGAGAAATTTCCATACTTATTAGGTAGCCACTTAGCCACATCCACATCATCATTTAAGGAGGGAGGAAGCATAGCTTGATTTGAATTTTCAACAAAACCTGATTGTCCACCAAATCTTTTAAATGACTCACATTCCATTCTCTATTTTTCTGAAACCTAATCAGACACTCTTAACCCTTCACATATTTCATTTTCATTCCTCACTTTCTCACACAGTTTACCTTCATCTCTCACCCACACATCCTTCCAAACCGATGTCTGCTTCCCACTTCTAATTTCAGAAAACAAATTATTAGCAAAATTTCCACATCTTTTCATTAATTCCTTCCATCAAGGAATTAGTGAAAATCTCGTACATGTGGATTGGGCCATACGAGGTTGTGTTTCATTGGGTTTCTCTTTAGTTGATTTCCCACATTTGTCTGAAAGGTTGGAGTATTTGGGCCTTTGGCTTAGCGGCACTAAAAAACAACGAATAATTTAATGGAAAAGATATAAAAAAGAAAGTAATAAAAAATGATGAAAGAATAATATGAAAAAATTTCTCCAAAAAATGCATAATTTTTTAAATGAATAATATTCACATAAAATGTTATAAAATTAGTTTGAAATGTTACTATTTTTGTTTAAAAATATTATGTATGTTTTAAAAATTAAAAATTATCTACTTGCATCAAAATTCAAGGAAAATTAATATAATTTTTCGTTAAAAAAAAATTCAAAATTTAAATCATTTCAATAGAATATTAATAACTTTTATCTACTTGAAGGGAATAACAAAAAGATGCTCATTTTAAGATTGAAGGGCAATGGATGGCATTGTAGGTGAAAATAATATATAAAGTTGGCGAACATCAAAAGTGATCACAATGATTAGTGTAAACAAGATGATAATGATAACAATATGGATAATCGTAAATAAGTGATAAATTAAGATTATGATTTATAACACTATGGATAATAGAATATAAGTGAAAATTAAGATTGTAATTTTTAAAGTAAACATAGAATAAGTCTTTTTCACATAAACAAAAATATTTGATCATGCTTTCTAAAAAATATTCGATGACATCAGAAAATGACATTTCCACCCCTCATATGAGAATAAAAATATAAGAATTAGCTTGAGTATTTTAATATTCCTTCAAATTTGAATTTCTGAATGTGGTGAAATTTAACGCAAAGTGTTGGTAATTTATATTTTCCCCTTGTTTTTTTGGCCTATACTAATTTGCATTTTCTTTATTAAGCAAAATAAACTTCATATTAAACACAAAGTAAGTAATATAGTATTTTGAATTCAACTTCATCAAATTTAGACATTCTCAACTTTAAGCCTGTATTTGGATAGAGAGAAAAACAGGAGGAAGAGGAAAATAGGGAAAAATTGGGGAGAAAATATACTTTTTTCTGTTTGGATAGCATGGAAAAATAAGGATGAAAGAAATGTAGAGAAAAAAAACATATGGGTCCACATATTTTTTCCTCCAAATTTTCTCTCAAAAAAAGGAGAGATTTTAGAGCAAAAACTTATTTTCTAAAATTATCCCTATAGAATGCTTTGGATATAGTGATATTATATATCACCTTAAGTAACAACCTTTTGCTATTGGTATCCGCTAGCCGCCACCCTCCACAGTCCACCAACTGCCACTGCTATCATCGATCACCCATCATTGACTACCACCACCACTGATCATCGACCATTGTTGCCAGTTGTTACCAGTCACAGGCCATCGTTGGCATCGGTTACCAACCATCGCCACCACCAGTCATCAGCCATTACTGCTATTGGCCACCACAACCGGTCACAAGCCACAGCCGCCATCGATCTTTGGTCACAAGCCATTGCCGCCAATAATCAGTCACCAACCGCCACCGCCACTGGCCGCCACCTCATAAATAAAATAAGTTACGTAAAAATATCATTTATATAAGTTATTTTTATTCATATAATATAGATTAGTTATATTAGTAATAAAAGTATTATAGTCCTTATGAAATAAATAAGTTTTCTCGACTCTCTATTCTCTCCCATCATCCAAATATAAGGGAAGAAAATATTTTATCTCCTCTTTTTTCTCTCCTCCATTGTCTCTCCTCTCATCTTTTCCTCTCATTCAAACAAAGCATAAAAGTGTTAGGTTGGCTGGTCACTCAAGAGGGGAGTAAATTGGATGACGTAAGATTTTTTGGCCGTTTGGATCACAACCCAAATTCACCATATGTGTAGCAAAACAGGGATGAATAAAGAGAATAAAGTGCAGTAATTGAATAGAGAAGATAAAGAGCAAGTCACAAGTATTTATCTTAGTTCAGTCCAACCACTTGACCTGCGTCTAGTCCCCAAGTCACCACTTGGGATTTTCCACTATATCTAACAAATTTGATCCGGACATCTGTAAAGTCTCAGTACATCCCACAAGTTTTAGTATGTTAAGAATTTCACTATATACGCAACAGAAAAACTATAAGAAATTCCTTCCTATGGATCCATCAATGTTATTTAGATTGAGATGTAGAAAAAGAATTTACCTTCGATGCGTCCCTTGGTGTTCTTTTTTGTTTTGTCGGACCCCAAAAACTAACGCGATTGGTTAGCTCCCTCTACTGGTATCTACACGAATGGCGTGCTAGCATCTCTAGTTGTGATGTCCGTACAATCTCGTACAAGTCCGTACGCCTTTGTTGTTCATTGTTCATCCGTATAGTTTTTCTTTCTAAGTGTATAGCCACTCTCTCTTTAGGGTAATTCGAATTCTGTTGATTTTGTATCCTAGTCTATATCAATATATAGATAGGATTCGGTATTTGTTTAATTTAAATCAATAATTTAAACTAAATCAAATATTAATTAAATAGATTAGTTTGAATTTAAATCTATCTAATAAATTAAATTTAAACTAACTATCTAATATATATTTATAATCAAAACTAGATTTAATTTATCATATAAATCAAATTTAGATTATTAGTTTAAATTAAAATTTAGAATCCAATTTAAATCAAATTTAGATTATGACATTAGTTTAAATTTAAATATATCATATAGAATTAAATTTAAAACTAATTAATTTGAATTAATTTGAACAATATATATATTTCGAAATATATATCAAATATATAATATATCAAACATATATAAATATTTCGAATTTTAATATATATATATATATTAAATATATATATATAATTCTATCACCCTAAATTAAATATTAAATTCATTGAATCTAGACACATTTTAGATTTAATGAATCTAGACATTCTAGCTCGAATTGGCCCGTTCTTGTGTGTGGCCCTATAGGTCCATATGATGTTGGCAGTGGGCTAATAACACTATTGGACCCACAAGTCATAAGTGGCCTCTAGCAAGACATTATGACTACCCAAATCATATGAGATCAGTGATCCGATGCAACCTATCATATAACCCGATCACATCTCTTTTGTCTCATGATATATAGGTCAAGTATGAGGCATGGAAATGTCATCCTCATTTTACTCGACCATCACTTTCTCGATTTCCGAGTAGACTGACAAAACAAATGGAAACTCTTCCATTCAAGCATAGCCATGCATTTTCTCAGTCTCACTCATCGAGGGACCCAGATATATCACTCCATTAATTAGAGGGACAAATTCCGTCTTGACCATTCATTTTCTTCCACACGAGTTCCATTATACCCGATTATAGCCTTTATGATCTCTCAATTAAACTATACCAAAGTATAGTGTTCCCCATATAGGAAGCCATGGTGATCTCAGGTTTGAGGGCTTAGTGACACTGTTATATATGAGATATACTTATAACTTGATCCATGCAGCTATCTCATGACATGTCAATCCAGTGCCTATTCTCTAATAGGAGCTTATGATTTTGATTTGTATCTTCATACATAATTATCAATCAAAATCATACTAGTTTTAATTTATCATTATTCCCACAAAGATGATTAACTAGGGATATTTAAAATAAAATAATTTATCCAATGATATTATTATAAAGAAAAACATGCAAATAATATAATAATGTAAGAAAAAATACTTTCTTTTTTCATAATGAAATATAATGTTTATAATATAATGATTGGCTTATGGCACAATCTCCAACAACTTCCACTTACACTAAGCTCAATCGTTGATGTATCTAATACCCATTGACCTAACATGACGCTCATACTTTATCTGTGCAAGCGGTTTAGTAAGAGGATCAGCAACATTGTCATCAGTTTGGTATTTTTCATATCTTTATATCACCCTTATTAATGATTTCTCTAATGAGATGATATTGCCTGAGTATGTATTTGGTTATTTGATGTGACCTAGGCTTTTTAGCCTGTGCTATTACGTTGTTGTTGTCACTAAATAGATCTATCGGATTTGAGATGGTAGGCACCACTCCAAGCTCAGTGATGAACTTCTTAATCCAAACAGCTTCCTTAGCTGCATTTGATACTGCTATGTACTCAGCTTCTGTTGTAGAATCAGCTACAATGCTTGGCTTGGAACTCTTCCAACAAATTGCTCCACCATTCAAATAGCATAGAAATCTTGATTGCGATCTAGAATCATCATTTTCATAAAAACCTACTCAATTATTTGGATAACATTAAATTTTCTCAAACTGAGTTTTTGGAAAAACATAGGTTATCAGGATAATCTCCCAAGGTTATGCGGATAACGTTTATTTCAGAATGACTAAGTTTTAGCTCAAAAACACTTTCATGAAAACTTAGTTGTTCGGATAACATTAAATTTTCTCAAACTGAGTTTTTGGAAAAACATAGGTTATCAAGATAACCTCCTAAGTTTATGTGGATAACGTTCATTCTAGAATGACTAAGTTTTAGCTCAAAAACATTTTCATGAAAACCTACTTACTTGTTCGAATAACGTTTCACAAACTTAAATACCTTTGAGAATTATTAGAATAACCTCTTAGGATGTTATTCCTTATTCGGATAACGTTTAATCATCACAAACTAAGTTTCTGAAAAACAATCAGTACAAACTAAGTTTCTGTAAAACATAGGTTATCATGATAACCTTTTAAGGTTATGCTGATAATGAATTTAACAGAGAAAGATCCAAGAGTACTGTAACATAGGTTATGCGGATAACCTCCCTGGGTTATCTTAATAACGGGCAGCACAAAACAAGTGACATTTACTGTTAGGCCTCTTATACGAATAAGGTAAGCACCTTATCAGGAAATCGAGCTAAATAGAAGCAGGGACATGGTGCAGACCTTAGTTATGTGGATAACCTCATCTTTTTTCATGAAAACGAATAGAGAACACTTAGAAATAACATTGAAATTGAAACTTTATCCACATAACTTCTGAATGTTATGCGCATAAGGTAAAATTTTTCATAAAAACCATTTTGAAAACATGAGGTAAACACAAAACCAATTTGTTAGCCACTGTTTTTCAATTCTAACTTATATTAACATCATATTTACTTAATCTAACTCATTTAAAACATATGGTTACAAGATTAAGTAAATTTTCAAAGATTAATCTCACCTCAAGACCTAAGTGAAAATAAAATATATCTAGTGGCTAGGTCTTCAAATGATGAGTTTCACTTCCACTTGGTCATTTCTTTCTTGGCATGCTCCCTTTTGATCTTTAGTTCTTTGACACTTGAATTCTTCACATCTTGGAGCATCCTTTTCCTTCTTCTTCTTTAAGTGAATCATGATGTTAATTTTTTTTTCTTTATTCTAATACTCACTCTTCTTTCTTGGACAATCTTACATTAAATATATTACACTCACAAGTCAAATAGTTAGTTCAATTTATATATCCATATTGTATTATACAATATAAGAGCACAGTGAATATATTAGTACATAGCATGATATATGCATTATAAATTTCATGATTTATAATGCATATAAACTTAACAAAAAGATCCGGATTCTTGGTGTGAAGGTTACATTATAAGAATGAAGTATTACCAAACCATAAGAATCTAACACTTAAGATTAATATACAAAGACCTTCGATCACAAGTTCTTGGAGATTTCGGCATTTTGATGAAGCATATGGATGGTGAAACATATTTATTTATTAACGGATTAATAGAATAATAGTATTGAATAAAGTATATATAAAGAATAAAGAAATATACGTATGGCGGCCACTTACACACACTACCCCCTTCCCCTTTTACTTTTCTTTGTACCAGTCTCTGAAATTCTCTATGGCTCCAGCAAGAGTCTAAGTTTTTTATAGTCAAATGGCAAGTAGATTCGCATGCATTTTTTGCATAATTTTTAAAACTAGATGTTTGCAAAAGTCGAGTCTCGTATCGATAATGCCCTTGCCAAGCAAATAAAGCTGTTGACTGCGGTGGGGTGGTTTTTTGAATATAACTATATAAATGTTATACAGTTAAAAAAAAAAACTCTTTGGAAGTGATTTAAATATGTGAAAGTATCATCAAGATAATTCATACTTATAAGTAATTCATAACCTTTTTTTTAGCATATCATTACCTGTTATAAATAATTAGAAACATTTTCCATATGTTAAAAAATGATCTCAGTTGAGCTACATTATTCATGCTTTTATGATTTGTTATAGTGTGATTTTTTTTAATTATATATATATATATGTTGACAGATTGTATATTATGATAATCATTTTAAGAGGATTATCTAAAACGATAGACTACTTCTGAGAGGAATCAGGACCTGTAATAAAACTCATATTCTAATTATTCTTGTCATTGATTTCATTTGAAAATAACAGTCTAGTTGTCAAATTCTTGATTCTGACTCCTTAAATATAGGTATTTGGGATAAAAATAGTTATATTTAGACTGTATAAAATAATTATATATATTTATAGTTCTATATTTTTCTTCGATTTGAACATCCAGTCATACTTAAAGAGAATCGAATTCCTTCCACCCGAGTCAACCTTCGTTGATTAGTTAGTTGCATTTTTATACGGATGACAAGGAGTGCATGAAAGTCCGCCACTAGTGGTTTTCTTATCCAGGCAGGCTACCAACTGTTCTTATGAGACTGTGAGATAGAATGCCTGTCCCAACTAACTTCTAGCATTACATAACATGTTTTGTTAGATAGGTATGTCTTTTAAATACTAAATATCACTATCCATATATACTGTTTGAATTCCCAAGGCCGACATTTTCAAGTTTTTCCAACATCAACATGGGAAGCCTTTCGGTACCTATCTCTCACTCTCTCTCTTTACCCTATCACTTTCCTTCACAAATTAAGGATAAGATTTCTGAATGAGCTATATACATATACACAATGCAATTAATTATGTTTCCAGCTCTTTGAGGAAATTTTAAAATTGAACAAGTGCATTCCTGGTTAATTGTTTAGTTGCCTTGCGTGTTTAGTGTTCATGTAGCATGTTGAAGCTTGCAGGGTTATCTTTCGTGTGTGGAATCTGTGTGTATGCGCCATTTTTCTTTTTCCATTGTACAGACAGTCACACGTTACTAAACAAAATTAAGCAATAAGTTAGTGAATTAAACTATCGATCCTAAAGTCCTAAACTTGCAATTGGGTATTGTCAAACCTAGGATTCACCTATAGCTAGCTACTCCATCCGTTTAAATATGTTTGACGTTGAAAGTTATGCTTAAGAAAATTATTAAATAATCGAAATTATAACAAAATTTAATGTTGCTAAACTAAAATACCCTTAAAATATATTTCATCTAACCTAAAATATAAGTCGTATTTTAAAAGTTTATTTTGGTCCAAAATATAAGTCTCATTTAATAATTTCTAAGACATTAAATGTTCATTTTCCTATTTTACTCTTATTTATAAATATAAGAAAAATAACAGATTTTAAATACAATGTATTAAATAGGAGTACTATTAAAAAATAATGTATTTTTTAACAGATTTAATAAGTAAAATTATCTTTCTTAAATCTTATATAATTAATCAAATATAACTTATATTTTGGATCAGGGAGTATCTTATCCTATTATTATTTTTCTACCATCTTAAATGTTCTCTCTCTATTAAATGCTTCGGTGGTCAATCAAATTTTTATATTTATTTTTAAATCATTACTCCCTTGTAAAAAATGTCAATTTGGAGTTTTTGAGATGATTTTTTAAAATATTTATCATTTTAGAATTCTAATGAAATATTAATTATGTTTTTTACTGTTTTACCCTTTATTAATATAAAATAGAATATTTAAAAGAATATTTAAATTAAAGATATTTTAGTAAAATATCATTAAATTTTATAATAACTTAAATGATTTAATTGTTACTTTAATTTATGTGAAAACCTTAAAATCACACTTTTATCAATTGAAGGAAGTATTTGTTTTGACTTATTATTATTTATTACCAATGAAAGGTGAAATTTACTATAAAAATAACAATTTTTTTTAAACGGAGCTACTAGCATTAAGTTCTTGTTCCTGATTTTCTGATTATTAACAGTGGTTAATTCCTAAGTCCATTATCCAAATTCCTGGACTCATTCTCAATTCAACACCCTGACACCGTATTTGATTTTCTGGGGGGTATTGGACTGCAGCCTATTCCTATCAACATTAACCTAATCTATCTCAAGTACTCTAATTAAGTAATCGTGTTCCTCTTGTAGTTTCGGATTCCAGTTCTTTACTACCTTCTATGCTTGGTTACATGCAATGGCCACATCGAAAATGCAGTGATTAAATCGAACTGCACTTAAGATATGCAAGCTTCAACAAACATATCCTATAATGAGTTCAATTAATCCAAACCTGAAGTTAGTTATTTAACTGAAGAACTTAATCTAACCTACCAAACTTAAAATTGAATACAAAATAATTAATTAAGTTATCCCAACTTAGTTATATAATATTCATATAATTTTATAAATGATTCATATTGTCCATTTAAACTATATTTCAATTCTTTAAATAAAATACACGAAAAAAAATTAGAATTGAATATTTTATTATTTTACTGAATATATAAAAACTTAATTAGTAATATGTAGCAAAAATAATTAATAATTCATAACCAATATTTGGTACATAGGAAGTAGCCATGCTGGTGTATTTTAGTAGGGTATTATTGTTCAACCAAATACAATATTCATTTCTTTCCATATCATATCATATATACTTATCCCATTATATTAAACATCATTCTCATTTCATTCCCACAAAATAATTATGTGAACAAAACTAGCCCTTAGAGAACACAATGGATGTAAGCAAATAAAAGTTTAATCCTAGTATATTCCTAACAAGAAAGAATCATAATAAGAAGAAAGAACTTCGGGAGATTTAAGCCAAGTTTTGTACATAGGAAGTAAGTGCAAAGAAGTGGAAATGGAACTAGATTCCATGTTAGCACTACAAAACAACAGACTTTCAGCGACGACTTTTGGTGATAACAAAAAAAAGTCGTCGCTGAAAGTATGCTTTTGACGACAATAGAAAAAGTCGTCACTAAAAGTGTGACTTTCGGCGATGACAAAAAAAGTCGTCGCCGAAAGTCATACTTTTAACGATGACAAAAAAAGTCATCACTGAAAGTCACATTTTCGGTGATGTCAAAGAAAAGTCGTTGTCATATGTATGACTTTCAGCGATGACTTTTTGTGTCGTCACCAAAAGTTACATTTTCAGCGACAATTTTTTCTGTTGTCGCCGAAAGTCATACTTTCAACGGTGACTATGTCGCTACCAAAGCTAATTTTTTGAATTATTATTATTTTTACTTTAAAAATCAATAAATAACATATTGAAATAATAATTGTATTATGTTGATACAATTTTATAATAAAAAATAAGATATTATACATATATTTTGTATTATAAAGAATATCTAATGTTTTTTGTTTAAGTCAAAATATTTTACTATTTCCTTTTATTTGAATTTTTTTATCAAATTCATTTGAATTATTTTAAACATTTTGAAAGTGTTTTATTTCTGTTTGAGATTAAAGACTTGAATGGTCAAACTAATAAATCTATTCCACATTTATCTTTACTTTTCTTTTATCTTAATTAATAAAATATGTTATTCTTATTAGGATAATTTTTTAATTAATAAAGGGATTGATAATACTAATAAAAGAGAATTAGGAGGAAAAATTAATATCTAATTATTTAATATGATCAATCCTATAATTGGAGGAATTTTTATTAGGTTAAGTAATTAATTGCTAATATATTTAACATATAAATTAATATTAATGTTATTTATTACTAATAACAATTGATGAAACAATAACGTACCAAGACAATAATCAGTAGTTAATATATTTAAAACAATAATCAGTCATACTATGATTAAAACTCTCAACCTAAACTCCTATAAGTGTTGGTGGTATAGATATTTTCACATAGTGTAAAAGTCTAATAGAGCAATATCACATAGAGGAAAAATACTTATGGATTGTTAATCCACTTTCCTAATTAATAAGTACTGACAATATTTAGAAAACAAGTATTAGCGAATTCTCTTTTTCACTATCTCAACCTTTTTGATCTTTTTTATTCTCCCAATCATAACTGATTGAATTTATTATATTTTCTTTTAAATCATATGATAATCAAAATTACAATATTTGTAATAATGATTTTTTCCAAATTCTTATTATATTATATATAATATATAGGGGTGAGAGAATAAACCAGAACCCGATCAATCTAGTCCAACCCGAAGCAACCCAACTAAAGACAAATCTGATCATTTTAACAGGAAACCAAAACTTGAGTATCGGGTAGAGCCATTTGACCAGGTTAGATCAGGTTTCAAGCAACCTTCTCAGATCACTTGGTCTGACCAGGCCTAAGGGTTTTTTTTATTTTTTATATTTATATGTAGTTTCATCAAATATTAAACATATTTTGTTGGGAATACCATCATAGTAGAAGTTCAATTTTCTAATTTTCTTTTAAAAAATAAAAAATGGATATATATATATATATATAATACTCAATCAAAACTTTGAGTCAGACCACGAGTTGGTATAAAATCCGCTCCTACCCAATCCCATCCCACCTCTAATATATATTAAGCATAAATAATATAATTTATCAAATAATATAATATTAATACATATGGATCATAAATATTATATATATAATTATTTTTATTTAAAAATAAAAATCAAATTTAAAATTCAGCTAGAAAGCAATTTTTTTCTTCTGAAAGAAAAACAAATATATTTGTAGGAAAATTATTTAAAATTTAAAAATAAAAAATTATAATATAAATATTCATATAAATATAAGTATATCTAAATAAAATATTTTATGAAATTAGTAATTGAAAATAAAACAAATGTGTATTTTTTAATAATATATTGATTTATAAATATATGTGTGTATATTAATATGTAGATAGATAATATATATTTAATATTTTATATAAAGACTGCAGGTACATTTCAACTCAACTGGTAAAAGAGTGAATATAAGACTTTGGGAGTAAGAGGTCATGAGTTCGAAACCTAGGTTGAAAGCATTATATGATGTGGCGGTGACGTGGTGTGGGCCCATGGTGATGTGGCAATGACATGGAGTGGGCCTGGGGTGACGTGGCTGTGATGTGGTGGTGACGTGGTGATGGGCCCAGAGTGACATGGTGTGACCCCGATGATGATGCAGCAATGGTGTTTAATAGGCTTTCGACGACGACTAAATATCGTCGCCAAATATCAACTTTCAACGACGATAATTTGGTCATCGTCAAATGTTGACTTTCAGCGATGACAATTATATCGTCACCAAATGATAACTTTCAGCGACGACATCTTTTGTCGTCGCCAAAACTTTCGGTGACAGGACTTATGCTGATGACAAAATTGTCATCGCTAAAAGTTTTCAGCGACGACATTTTGACTTTCAGCGACGACTTTTATCCTCGCCGAAAGTCAAATTTTTTGTAATATAATGTATGTTTAATGTGTTGGAATTCAAAATAGCTAGAATTGTCTTGCATAGGTGGAAAGGTGGAAGTGCTAAATCTTTCATGGAATAAAGACTAGGGACAAGCTAGACCCCTCCTTGTTTTACCCAAAGAGGGCATCAAGTTGGAATCTTTGTCTTGTGGCTTGTCTCAGCCCGTGGCTCACATGAGACTAGCTAGAACCTGATCAGCCCATGGTTGGCCCGGTCTTAAGCTTTTTTTTTTCTTTTTATCACAAATGAATGTCTACAATAATAAAAAACAAGTAAGAAAAATTAAGGAAAAAACAACTTGCTGGAACTGGAAGCAAGAAGATGATAGTATAAGTCATCCTAATTTTCAGAGCAACAATGAAGAAGAAAAATAGAAGAGAACGAAGAACAAAGAAAAATTATATATTCACTTCTTCTATATTATTGATAAAAAAATACACTTTCATTGCTCGTTTGATGCAAAGTAGATTTTTACATAAAAAAGAGCTGACAGATAAAAATAGAGTAGGTACATCTTTCGGTGTGTGCTTATCTTCCATACCGTAGCCAACATCAAGAGGAAGAACATACCAGAAGATGGAGGGGTTAGGACTGGTCGAAGGGGACCTTGGAGAACGAGAGATCTCAGATCAAGACGATGAAGGCACTTAAGGGGAACAAGCCACCGTCATCACCAATTTAGGGCTCATTGGAAGGTGTCAAGGAGAAGTCCAAATAGGGCTTGGGACTGTCGAACACGTCATTGCCAGTCATCCTTGCCGTTGCACACACTTTTGCCGTCCTCATCGTTGATTGCGTTGTTTTGCCATGTTTCACCTTCATGTCTTCATGAAGTCGAGCACACATACCGTATATAGGCTCATATGACTATTATAGAGATGAGACCTCTATATCTCCCATCACTTCAGGTACAAAAAGCTGCGAAATATATATAGTATTTAGACTATTAACTAATGGAATAAATGTGACTAATGGTGCTACCGTGCTAGTGGTCTAGTTTCCATCTTCCAAGCCACCGGCTGTCCTTGCAAGCTACTTTCTAGCTATATAGGCTCTCACACTTTTATTCAATATTTATAATCTCCAAATTTCTAATTATGTTCCCACTCAACAAAGCTTGCAAGGCAACTCAACTTCCACTTTCAAAATGGGAAGCCTTTCGCTACTTTCTCTTTCCTTCCCATTCTTCTCCACAAAAACATTTCCAAATTTGATTTCTCTAATGCTTCTTGTGAATGTCATGAACATATTTAAGTTGCTAACAACTGCAAATATCAAGCCACATGGCATTTCTTAATCAAATTTATAAACCGCCCTTAGTAGAATAGATTTCTTGGTTTGCATGTTTTTAGCATTAATTAATCAAACAGTTGGCTATGACGTTGAATCTAATTTTTTTTTTTTTGTGTTTGTGGAAGTGAATGTCATAAAATTATTAGTTGGGGATGCCCAATTTACAAAGAAGTGGAAGGGGAGTTGTGAGAAGCCCCACACTTATCTGCACTCCTCTTGTGAGAACCACAGTAGAACAGATGCTTGTTGATATGAGAAAGGCCAAGGAAATTGGCTCCGACATTGTTGAGATCCGCCTTGATTGCTTGAGAAGCTTCAACCCTACATCAGATCTTCAAACTCTTATTAACCAGAGTCCTTTGCCAACTCTTGTCACTTATGGGTACTGTTACAGTACTCACTTGGATATGCAAATTAATATTTAGTTTCAATCATGATCTAAAATTCTTTTCGATATCCATAAAAAGCAAATGATATATATATATATATATATATGTACATTTTTTCAGACCTGTTTGGGAAGGTGGTCAATATGAAGGAGATGAAACCAAGAGACAGGATGTTCTTCGTCTAGCTATGCAATTTGGAGCTGATTATATTGATGATGAACTTCAGGTAGCCTGGCAGCTGAAAACAAGGGATTATTTATATTTGTAATTAATATGGCCCATATATTAGAATTATTGTTACAATTTGATTCTCATCACTTTGTTCATAGGTTGCTTATGACTTCATCAATTCTATACATGAAAAAAAGCCTGACAATTTCAAGGTGATAGTTTCTTCACACAGCTTCCATAATAATCCTTCGTATGAGGCCATTGGAAATGTGGTAGCAACTATACAAGCTACTGGTGCTGACATTGCTAAGATTGTGACTACTGCGTTGGACATTACAGATTGGGCTCACATTTTTCAAATCACTGTACATTCTCATGTAAGTCAGTTACATAGATATAGATGTGGAATTGCATATATAGTTATGAGTCTATATATTTTAGTTCTCTTTAGGATATATTTTGATGAGAAAGATCGACCATATGAAAAATGTGCAGATCCCAATAATAGGAATAGCTATGGGGGAGAGAGGTTTGATTTCGCGGTTACTGAGCCCCAAGTTTGGTGGCTATCTCACTTATGCTGCGCTTGAGACAGGGGCCATCTCAGCAGCTGGGCAACCAACAGTGAAAGATTTATTGGAACTGTACAATTTTGGGCTTATAAGGCCTGACACTAAAGTGTACGGAGTAGTAGGAAAGCCAATTGGTCACAGCAAGAGTCCTCTTTTATTCAATGCAGCCTTCAAGTCTGATGGTCTTAATGCAGTTTATATGCACTTTTTGGTGGATGATGTAGAGAAATTTTTCAATACCTACTCTTCTCTTGATTTTGTCTCTGGATTTATGCCAAATAATATCGTGACTATGCAAAAATTGTAACTAAACGAAAGGACATGCAACTTTATTGTAAAATGCAGTTGCGGAATTCCTCATAAGGAGGCTGCACTTAATTGCATGGATGAGATTGATCCTATTGCCGAGGTGCATATATTTTCTCTCTCTCTCTGAAGATTAGCATAAATTAATTAGAACTTAGCTGGACTTGTACTTGATGCTTAAATTTTTGCAGAAAATAGGAGCTACCAACAGCATTGTGAGGAGACCAAATGGGAAATTGGTAGCTTTTAATACAGATTACATTGGTGCTATAACCGCCATTGAGGATGCATTAAAAGGTTTCTAATTTATTTATATGAAGGCATCATGAATTGCTAGCTAGTTGAGGCTAGAGATCATATATATATATATATATGTAGATGTATGTATGCATGTATATGTATATATTTTGAAAATCACACGTCGATGGGTTTATGTATGATTGGTATTTCACTTTTGCAGAATTGAAGGGTGCAACACCTGGTGGTGCATCGCCCTTGGTCAGGAAGTTGTTTGTTGTGTTGGGAGCTGGTGGTGCTGGGAAGGCATTGGCCTATGGCGCCGCACAGAAGGGAGCAAGAGTTGTAGTTGCTAATCGTAAATTAGGTAAAATATTACACTTACCACATCATCTATATTAATTATATCAATACAATATATAGCAAGCTAATTGTGTTGTTTAATTACAAGCCAAAACATATATAATATTCCTCAGATGCCGTACGTACGTATTACACAGCAAATCCACATAATTGTAGTGTTTTATATACGATGTATGAATATTAATGGATTGGATACACATGTACACTTGTGAACACACTGTAGAAAGAGCTATGGATTTAGCTGCAAGAGTTGGTGGAGAAGCTATACCATGGAGTGAAGTAGATGAATTTCATCCAGAGGAGGGGATGGTGCTAGCAAATACTACTTGTATGGGAATGATTCCTAGAGTTGATGAGACCCCCATTTCAAAGGTTTATTTATTTAATTTTGTGCATTAATTTATTTATCAATTAATTAATTGGTCATAAATAAATTAAATATGCATTAATTTACATATGTTGAATCTTGCAGCATGCCTTAAAGCATTACTGCCTAGTGTTTGATGCAGTGTACACGCCAAAGGACACGAGACTATTGCGGGAGGCGAAGGGAACCGGCATCGGTGTAGGATATGGCAAAGAGATGTTGATCCGTCAAGGCTTTGAACAGTACAAAAACTTCACTGGTTTGCCTGGTAAATAACATCCATCCCTTAATATATATATATATATATATACATGCTAAATTAACAAAAAGTCATATTAATTGCTTATGATTCATGATAATTCTTCAATTTCAGCACCCCAAGAATTTTTTAGACAGCCAATGGAGAAAAACGCAGGATGATGGAGTGGTTCATTACGCCGATTCAATGCTCGAAAATTTAGTGTTGGTGCAAATCTATAAGCAGTTAGCAACAATAATTAATGTTGTACGTATAGTTTGTATTAATGTTAAGTATGTCTTGGATATATGTATTACTCCCTCTTATCCTTAATATAACACATTTTTAATCAAATTACTCGGATTAAGAATTGAAATTAAAACTAATTAACTATCTCGATTTTTCCAAAAATTTTAATATTTTTTTAAAACTATCATTATTTAATCTCTCTCTTTCTCTTTTGATACATTAAATATGGACATTTTTTTGGAAATATATAATAAATACTACCTTATATATTGTAAAAAATTTTATATTTAAGATCAGGATAAAAATTCCTATATTTAGGACTGGAGGGAGTGAATTGCATGTACTATTTAAATTACTCTCACCATCATCATCAAGTGAATATTGCCACAAAAACCTTCGAGGTTCTTTCGGTTCAGATTGAAGAAACAATCTTTCCAATTTTTTACCTTCCGCAGATTTTTATGATGATCTTAATCAATTAATTAAAGTGCACAAATCTGGGAAAATCAAATGTTTATAATGGGCTATGGACAAGTCGGTGACAATTCAAACTCATTACTCAACGACTGGTTCAATAGCTGTTAATTCCAACCTTGCATTATTTATACTTTCAGAAGTTTGAACGATATTTATTTCAGAAGCTTGAAAAACTGCGCCATTATGCCATGGTCTTATTCTCATCCACTCCCATAAATTCTAACCCACTCCCCTCATTCGTCACATCAAAATATCAAGAGCTAAGTGTTTTCATATTAGTTTAATTATTATTTTATAATTTGTATTTTTTAAAAGAATTGCATTAAATTTTTATGAATATATTTTGTTTGAGGTGTTAGAACATGTTATTTAATTATGGGTATGGTTTACATTTTTTTATTGCTTTTCTGGTTCATTCATCTGAGGTACTTTGCCAATTTCAACACGTTATTGAGGTCCGTTGTTATTCTTATTATTGTAATCTTACCACTAGTTGATAAAGTTATTAATTTTATTCCGTTAATTTATTTTCTGTTGCTTACGTTTACTTATTTACTATTTGAATAATTTTTATTTCATTAATGTTATTTATTATTTTTTAAATTATTATTGTATTTAAATCCATGCAACCAAGTTTTATATTTTTTTATTTGTATATATGACTTTCATTAATTTTAATAAATTTTAAATTGCAAGAATCAACTTTAGAAATGGACAACTAGATAGCATGCCTTGCAAAAGTCAAGAATATTTAGAATGACTTACAAAGGCACAAAATGATTGGGCTTGTCAATTATTGTAACTTGGGCCATATGAAGCTGTGTTTCATTAGGTTTCCTGTTGGTTCATTTTCAACCTTATCCTAAAAGGCTCGGAGTATTTGGGCCTTTGGCTTAGTGCATTAAAATAATTAATAATTGGTTGGGAAATAAAAAAAAAAGTTACAGAAAAGATGAAAGAATAATTCCTTAAAAAAAAGATGAAAGAATAATATGAAAAAAATTTCAAAAAAATAATAAATGATTTTTAATGAAGAATATTTACTTAAAAAATCACAAAATTAGTTCAAAATGTATAATATTTTTTTATTGAAAAATCATGTATATTTTAAAAATTAAAAAAAGTTACATAATACATCAAAATTCAAGAAATTTGATATAATTTATTCTTTAAAAAAATTTTAAAAAATTTCAAACAAATCTTAATAATTTATATCTACTTGAAGGGAATAACAAAAAATTCTCGTTTTATTAAATTGAATGGCAATATTGGATAGCATTGTTGGTGAAAATAATCCCGAGTTGACGAACATCAAAAGTGATCACAATGATAAGTGTGAACAATGTGATAATAATAACAACATGGATAATCGTATATAACTGATAAACTAACTAAGATTATAATTTTAAAGTAAACAAAGAATAAGTCTTTTTCACATAAACAAAAATATATGATAATATAAGAGTATGGCATTTTTACTCCTCGTACGAGAATAAAAATACAAGAATTGGTTTGAGGATTTGGATCCGTCTAAGTTGAAATTTTGAAGGTGGTGAAGTTTAATGGAAAGTATTAAGACTTTATATTTTCTTTATATATGCAAAATGAATTTATATTAAAAGCAAATTAAGCACTAATATTTTGCATTTAACTTCATAAGCTTCAAACTTTCTTAACTTCATAGGATCCGGATTCATGGTGTGAAGATTACATTTATAAGATTGCAATATTACCAACCAAAAGAATCTAACACTTAAAAAAACTAATATAAAGGCCCTCGATCACAATTTCTTGGAGAATATCTCGGCATTTTTATAAACGAATTAAGTCCAACTCAAAGCACATTTTCTACTGTTGAAGCACAGGAAAAGTGAAAAGATATTTATGTATGATTGCATTAATGGAATAATAATAGTGAATACAGAATAAAGGAAATCTACATATATTCTTAAGAATAATAAACACTTAGACTTTTCAATTAAAAAATAATAATAATAAGCCATTTACACACACCCTACCACCTTTTCCCCTTTTACTTTTATTATTATTCTCTAAAATGCTCTATGCCTTCAACAAGATTCAAGTTTTTATAGCCAAATGGCAAGTGGATACGCATGCATGTTTTGCATATTTAGAATTTCTATTTTTAAAACTATATGTTTATAAAAGTCGAGTCTCATAATGAATTGAGAATTCTCTCTCTCTGATTCATTGTTGTTTTAACTTTTAATTCCTCGCAACGAAAATAAAGCTGTTGTCTGTGATGTGATTTTTTTTTTTATAGTATAAGTATGTAAGTATTATTCAGTTAAAAAAAGAACAAAACTCTTTTTTTTTACCAATAAAAAAAGAAAGAAAGAAAATCTTCGATAGAGATTAATGAGACAAAGAATCAACAAAATAAATCATATTTATAAATACACCATAGCCTATTATAAATAATTAGATATGTTTTTTATGCATTACACAAAATTTGAACTGAATAGCACTATTTATGACTTATAAATAGTATAATTTATTATGTATTATATATAATTTTTATTATATGTTAACATATGATATATTATTATAACCATTTTAATATGATTACCTAAGAAAATGGGCTTCTCACATAAATCAAGACCTATAATAAAACTCATATTCTAATTATAATTGTCATTGATTTCATTTGAAAATCATAAAGTCATGTGAAATTCTTGATTCCAACTCGTTAAATAATGTAGTTTAAAATGATCATATTTATAGTTATATTTATATATTATTGTATCATCTATGTTACATTTCATTTAGATGGTATAAGATTACTGTATACCAAATTCATCTTTAATAATGACTTAAATATATCTTCTTCAAAGTGATCAAACAATATCTAATCCGTACAAATTAACGATTTATGTCTTAGTGACAGTTGTACGTCAACCATTAACCATTTGAAAGGCGCCCCCGTAAGTACATATCTACGAAAATTATTAGTAAGCTTTACAATTATTATTTATATATTGTGAACAATGAAATGAACAGAAGAAAGTACCAAAAAATGAAACATGGATCCTATCCATTAGAACAAGATTTGTTTGTCTGGTAACTTGTCCAAATCTGCTTCTTCCTCATTTGTATAATTTATAATGAAAATGTTCAGTGTGCCTGCAGTGCATGCTGAGTCTGCTCCAAAGAGGAATCTTTAAAATGGATAACAACCAAGAATCTAGTCAATAATGATCCAACATGCATCATAAAAAATTTTCCCAATCAATCCTCACCTTTTTTTTTTTGGCCACTAGTCTTCACTTTTTAAATATACTTGGTGTTTGAACTTTCTTGGGGTGTTCTAAACAAAATACCAATGGATTTATTTATTGATTTAATTCTTGTACATCTTTAAGAGCATATTAGAGCATTTGCATGATTTAAATTTTTACTAGTACTCTACAATGTTTGATATAACACTGTACATAACATGTCATGCCGTATAAGATAATAATAACTTATATTCGATGATGCATATATGATATATAGAGTACTAAATAGGATATTAATTCTTTTAAAAAAATACCATTTAATTAATAATATAATATTTTTGTTTTGTTTTGTTATTTTTAAAAAAATAAAGTTAAGATAATTATATAATTTTTAATATATAAATTTATATACAATTTAATTCTCACTATCAATCAATTTTCAAAATATGAAATATTATTGAAATTAACTTATATACAAAAATAACGTCATTCATATTCAACAATCCATTATCAATCATACCGACAAAGACATGGAAAACATATAACTCCGACGTACGGCTTTGTAGCTTGATCATTGACAGTCACAGTCCCACCCATCATCGTTGCTTTGCACCTATAGGCTTCTTAACTCTTCCACATAGGATCCCCTATCAGATTACAAAAAGTAACTCAAGAACTAAATTGATGGAGCAACGTTGGATAAGTTGAGTGATAATCAGATCTAATATTATAATAAACTCACAATATATGTTTAGTTTTGTGCAAAGCAATAGTCTTTCATTAATACTGTTGCACAAAATCCCATTTTATTTCACTTGTCTACATAAAATAAACGAGAGATCAAGTTAATCATAAATACATTAACGTATTATTTCAAGTAATAAATAAAGAAGTCTTTGTTGCAAAAATTGTAAGTTAAAATGACAAATAATTTCTTGTTAATGTCAAATCAAAAGTATTAATTTCTCTTCATTAAAAAAAAGTATTGATTTTTCCTGATTTTTCATCTTCTAATTTATAAACAAATATTCTCAAAATTTTAAATGAAAAAAAATAACGGGAGAGTTATAATTTCACAGATAAAAACAATTAAAGGGGGTCTGTAATTAATGTTTGAGATTAAGAGTTGTAATTAGTGTATTTTCAAGACCATTGAATTTTTACAAATATTTTAGTAATAAAGATTTGTCAATTATAATTATATAATTAAAAGTAAAAGAAAATCAAAAGAGTTAGTGTCACATTGGATGTTGAATTTTTTTTGATAAAACTCTAAAAAAAAAACTATATTCCATGTTATTTTAATACGGGAGAGTATTTTGTTAAAATGATAAAAAATATCATTAATATTTGATGAAATGATAAATTAAGGCATAATTGCTATATATAGATATATATATTAAATACTGTATATAATATATAAGGGAGATATATGATATAATTAATTTAAAAAAAAAATGATGGGGTTGAAAAGATATGGCCATTGGGATCGTTAACTTTTAGGCTGTATCCTGTTAATTAGCACTAACAAACAAAAAATGTTAAATAATACCGTACAAGTTACTATTGTTTTTAAATTCCCTGATAAGATCGAATATAACATGTTGAACGATCAAAATTTTAATTTTATATTTTAATAGTTGTTATCTGCAAAAATATAAATAATTTAAATTAATATGATCTTGACAATTCTTCGGGTGTGTATTTTTTACATACAGGTGGATCCGAATTCCTTGCAATTTGTTTCTCTGACCAGGAATAATTAATTAAAAACAATAATAAATAACAATTACTTAGGTGTAGTGTGACGGGGAAATATTAATGCAGAAGAGATTCTCTAATCCACAAACGCGTGACCCTATGATCCTTGGTTTCGCTTTTATTATGCCCTAAATCTTGCACAATGAGTCACGGGACCCATTTCACCTTTGAAAAAGCACAAGGCCAACAAAATCAAAATTATAGTATATATTCTGGACTGTATTCTCTTCCGCTTATGCAATCCTATTAAAATAATCATGTAAAATAATACAAGGGCATAATGGACACAAAATTAAATTGTTCATTGTTGTATCATATAATATATTCAAAACATACATTAATTCAAGTGTCTAAAAGCTATGATTTTGTATGAAATTTATTTTCTTTTTATATTTATTTTTTCTTTATTTTTTAAATTGTATTATATGTAGTCATCTTCATAATTTAAAAATTTTAATTTGATAACTTCTTTTTATTTTTTTAACTGTATCATATAGAGTTAGACAGTTAGTTTATCATTACAGAGGATATATGATTTAAAGAGAACAGAAAAATCTATGAGAAATAATGGAAAAAGCTGAAGTGTTGGGATTGGACTTGTATTGAATCAAGCTGGAGAAGAAAAAGTATGATAATGGAGGAATTGATTTTGAAGTGGACGACAAATTAAAATTCTCTTAATCTTTTACTCGCTTTTTCGTTCAGGCGAGAGTACGCTGAACTATCTTTTTCTCCGCATCAACGGTAGCGATAATCATGTATAAAATTATGCCTCTCATTATTCCCTTTCATTTCCACTCTCTCACGCGCGATTATGATTCTTATTATTCCCTCACGCACTCTCCAATCACCAACGTTCGTTCGGGGTCTACTATCTGTTGCTATCGATCGTCCTTCCCACGTGCCATCCCAAACTTTGGCTGATTTTTGTGAAGGGCGCGTGTCGCCATATGGTAACGTAGCATGCAACGTCGACATCTGACATGTAATTAATTTTTTTATATATATAAAAGCTCATAATGATTTTTGAATGAAACGTGAATAAAAGTCGTAATAGAAAAATAGTAAATCATATTCATATATTTATTCTCTGTGTTTGATTTGTTATTGCCAATGATCTCAGTTTATATCATTTATATTAATTCCTGCTTATTTTGTTGAAAACAAATTATATTGACCCATAATCTCATGTAATTACGCAAAAATTAATGACTAAAATTTAAATTATCATGCAATAAAACAAAAAATCATACCAATGAATGTGGATCGTTCATGAACAGTACAGTCCTCTATATATTTTCTATATATAATTATACACGATTAAATTAAATTTCTCTCTAATTTCATTTTATTTTTTTAGTTAAAATGAAAAAGGAAACGTATCTACAACTTTACAAAAAGATAAAACGTTCGTTTTCATGATAAAAAAATTTACAAAAAGATAAAAATTTAAATCAATTTTCAATCTAAAATTGTAGCTCCTCCCATTTATAATTCCACCTTAATTTATAACAAAATTCCAATTTTTACTTTTAAAAAACCTAAGTTTTAGTTTTATAAAATTTACAAAAGACATAGTTAAACTTGAAGATATAATTAAATTTATTTAAAATTATATCTATTTACATCGCTTGATATGGAGAAAGTAAGGGAAAGAAAGTAGAACTCTCAAAGAAGTAAATTATTAGATACTACTCCCTCCGGTCCTATATATAGGATCTTTTACTTTACTCCTAAATATAAGATTCTTTACAATATACGAGGTAGTATTTATTATACATTTCCAAAAAAATGTCCTTATTTAATGTATTCAAAGAAAAAGAAAAAAAGATTAAATAATGGTAGTTTAAGAAAAATATTGAAATTTTTTGAGAAATCAAGGTAGTTAATTTGTTTTAATTCCAATTCTTAATCTGCGTGATTCGGTTAAAAGGGTCTTATATTAAGGATCAGAGAGAGTAATATACTACTTGATTTCCCAAAAAAAAAACTTTTCTAACAATTTGTGATACTTTATTAAAATTATTCTTGACTATTTAATACACTTTTTTGATAAAAAAAAAGGTATTAATATCTTTAACATTAAAGTATAACATATTTTTTTAAAAAAATAATTTAAATTTTTTAAAAATTAAAAAATTAAACAATCAGCTTTTTGGAAGTTAAATTCCCAAAAATTGTACTCCTCTTGATAATTACTCCCTCCATTTAGCTATATAGTGTATTCTTTTTTCTTTTTAAGATTATCCCTGATTAATTGATCTAAATATTTATTTATTATTAAAATATTTTATTTTTAATATATTTATTTAGGGTAATTTAAGAAAATGTAAAAAAAATTTTATTTATTATTGACTTGATTCATGTATAATAATTAAAAGTGAACTGTAATATGTGAGATGTAGGGAGTGCTTTCCAAAAAATTATACCAATTGAAGCCATTAGCACGTGCAAAACAGTTTAGCTTGGCTTAACCATCAGATTTAGTGCCCTCTCGCCTTTAATAAATAGGCCCTTTCACTCTCTCCTCACTTGTCCACACAAACAGCCGTTCCGTTCTTGCGTCTCCACAGAATTTCAGTTTATCACATTATTCACATCCGCTTCGTTTTTCACTTTTTCTCCAAAAGTTTCTACTTCTTCGTCTTCCGCTGCCCTAGATAGATTTTAGCATCATTTGGAGAGGAAGTAAGTCTCGTATGTATATCTAGAAGGGAAGTGCTTCCTTTTTTCCTATTTCTTTTCCGATTTATCTCTGCATGCCCGTTTTCCATTTCTACAGTTTTCTTTCGCTTGCGTAAAGTAGAATTCTGGTGGACTTTCATAGTTCACATAAAAACCCATTTCTTGTTCTTCAGAAGCGTGAATGTTGTAATGGAGACCAAAGGTGGGAAAAGGAAGTCTAGCATTAGTAGTTCCTTACAGTACGAAGCTCCCCTTGGCTACAGCATTGAAGACGTCCGACCCAACGGTGGCATTGAGAAGTTCCGATCCGCTGCTTACTCCAACGTAAGTTCACTTCCCCGAAAGCTAAATGGTCTTCTTCTTCATTCCTCCGGTGTTCTAATCTGACGTTTCTTCTCAATATTTGCAGTGCCTGAGGAAGCCATCCTGATACGATTCCAGAAATGCTGCCTTCAGTATACTAGAAAACCCGACTTCAGTTTTTCTTCTTTATTTTCCTTTTTTTGTTTTCTTCAAGCAATTCGTAGGACAGATACTCTGATTCTTCCTAGCCGTTTACAGAGCAACCCGGACAAGCGAACCCAATCTAGGTTTATAACGTACGTATTGCCATGACAGTTTCGCCTGCGATTCCCAATGACCCAAATTCTCCTCCTCCATCTCCGATTGGATTTGAAGGTTTCGAGAAACGTCTCGAGATTGCATTCTGCGGGCCGCCGATCTTCAAGGACCGTCAGGGACAAGGCCTTCGAGCCCTGACTCTCTCTCAGCTCGATTACATTCTTGAGCCAGCCTGCTGCACCATCGTGTCGCAGCTTTCGAGCGCGGAACTCGACTCGTACGTGCTCTCCGAATCGAGCCTCTTCGTGTACCCACTGAAGATCATTCTCAAAACCTGTGGCACCACGAAGCTTCTCTTGTCCATCAAGCCTATCTTGAAGCTCGTAGAGTCACTCTCACTCTCTGTTTTCGCTGTCAAGTACTCCCGCGGGAGCTTCATCTTCCCAAACATCCAACCTTCCCCTCACCGCAGCTTCTGCGAGGAAATCGCCGTTCTGAATGGACACTTCGGAGATCTTAACGCTAAGGCCTATGTCATTGGCGATCCTGAAGTTCCGAGTCGTAATTGGCACATTTACACGGCTTGCAAAAAGAACCGACCGTCGATGGGAAATCTGAGGGTTACGGCGGAGATCAATCTAGAGATGTGCATGAGCGGGTTGGACCGCGAGAAGGCGTCCGTTTTCTTCAAGAAAGGAGGAGGCGTAGGCGTACGTTCCGCCGGTGAAATGACTAAAATGTCCGGAATTTCAGGCATTATTCCGGGTCACGTGATCTGCGACCACGAGTTTGATCCGTGCGGGTACTCGATGAACGGGATAGAGGGTCCAGCGTTTTCAACGGTGCACGTGACCCCAGAGAATGGATACAGTTACGCCAGCTACGAGGCAATGGGGTTTCACCCCGAGTGGATAGGGTTCGGTCCGCTAGTGAATAAGGTGGTGAAATGCTTCGGACCCAAGGAGGTGTGTGTGGCGGTCACGTGCATGGCAGGTGAGGAGGGGTGGGCCGCGTGGGATGCTGATGTGGAGGGGTACTTGTGCGGCAACGTGGTGAAGCAGGAGGTACCAGGGGGAGTGTGCATACTGTACCGGACATACACAGCCAAGAAAGGCGGATGCGCAGTGCGCACACACAAGAAAGCAAGGAAGCAGTTGAAGCGTTGCAAGAAAATGTTGTCGGAGGAGGTGGTGGTTTCTACTTGCATCTCTTCTACTTAGGCGAATGTCGTTTTCGAATTGGGGGTTGGGTTGATGGTCTAGAAAAGAAAGAATTGGGGTTGGGTTGTGCCGTCGTTTTAGTAATTAAGTGCTTTTTTATTTTACTATGTTATGTTGAAAAGCCATCTCGAGTTCTGAGTCGTTCAGTGCTTGTATTTCAGATATGGAATAAAATAAGGCTTAGTCATCATTCAATTTTATAACATTGGACATCTATTGCTGTCGGATTTTGGTGCTTAACTTGGATCTCTTATGCGTGCGTGCGTGCGTATTTTCCCCCCTCTTTCTAGCAGTAGTACAGTGTCCTCTCTCTACAAAATTACACATATAAAAATAATAATAAATTTACTTTAAATATAAAATAATTTAAAAAATATCTTCACTTAAGTTAATATTTTTTAATTATGTAATTAATGTAAATAAATTATACTACTAGTTTTTTTTTTTTAAAATCTTGATTAAGGGTATTTTTAAAAAAATTATTAAGTGCAATAGAAAAACTTTAAATGTTATTTATATTTTGAAACGTGTAAACTCTCTAATTATTTTTTATATTAAAAAATGGAGAGAGTATTATTTAATCACGATTTTACCTATTTTTTTTTTCCGGAGACACGGAAATGTAAAGTTATTGTGTACAATATATACATAGTGTATAGTATTAGCTTTTGACAAAAATAATTGCTGAATTTGCATATCTTAATTATTTATCATACAACGTTGTTTTTGTAAAACAAATATTAGTATATCATTAAAAATAGAGGGTGGTGGTTGATTGGAAAAGTAAATGACAAAACTAAGTGCCAGTAAATGATAAACCCAACTGTGTTTTGGAAATATTATTATTATTTATTTAAACAGAGATTTGTGGCAAATTTTACTATCTTTATTCAAATTTCATTTTTATAAACTATAATTATCCTAACTTACTTTCAACAAAACTAAAAAATTAAATGGGCAGGTCACATATTTGAGGATATGGCCGAAATGTATATATCTGTATCTATATATGACTTGCAGTAGTACTACGCCGCTTGTGCAAAACTAAAATAAATGTTAAATTACAGACACACGGTGCAAGGTGGAGAAAGAGGAAGGAAGACGGGGTTTTGACTTCACATACTCTTTTTATTTGTGGATTTTGAAGAAAATTTTTATTTTTACTTGTAGGTTACTTTCAAATTTTAAAATTATATTAATTACTATTTTTTAATTAGACTCTTATCTATTTATTTAAAAATTAAAAATAATATTAATTACTCTTATTTATTTATTTATTTATTAATGACATATTAATAGATTTAAAATAAATTTTAATATATTAATTATATTTCTTAATATACATGTTAAAACTTTAAACAACGAAACGGAGGTAGCATATATAACTCAATTTTTGTGGTCAAGTGTCTATATGCTATATCTGGAAATTAATTCTTCGTTTTAGTTCCATAAAAACTGCTTACTTCCCACCTCATTTTCTTCTTCATATTAGTAATGGTAGTTTTAATTTTTCTGGTAGAGTTAAGTAACTATCCTCTTTCTACTATTAACTACTCTTGCATTATACCATAGAATTTGAGATAAACCTTATTGTTTATTACTAAATATTTTTTTTCTTGTAGTACAAGGCATGGATCCTGACACCAGGTAGAAAAGTGTTTGTTGATTACTTGTCCATAGTCCATTGATGAAAGGTTATTAATACATTGCATATACATAACCAAGACGATAAAAAGACATATACTACTTTCACATGCACATATATCTTTTCCTTTTGCAAATATTATATAAATTAAAATTATAAACATTTAAAATATTTATATACTCAAGCGTCATTCAAACTCAACCGAAAAATTGTTGCTAAAAAAAAAACCTCAACCAAAAAATTCCGAAACGTTTACACAATAACATTAATATAAAATATAAAAAGTTATGATGTGTCCATAATCTAAATAATAATAATACACTCATTTTGAGATTAATATAGATTTTTTATCAGTAAAATTTCAAAAATTGGATGGTAAAAATTGAAAGTTTAAATAGTAATAATCATGTTAAACAAAAGAGAGAGAGGGAGACGTATCCATTAGCAGCATATGGGTAATGGGTAATACAGGGCCTCAAGTCCAGATGGCCTTGTTGTATTCAAAAGCTGTTTTCGTGGTCTATAATTCCTCTAGTTTTTTTTGAACAACACAGCCCAAACTAAACTTCCATTTCATCTTAAAACAAATTTCAATTTTCTAGTGAGTAGTCAGCGCTGTGACATCAACCAGACTACAACAAGAAGAACAAATCTTCCTCCATTCTCCCCGTCCCCGGAAAGATGGGAAGCCACGACAATGGTATTTTCTTTTCTTTTCTTTTCTTTTTTCCCTTCCATCAACCTCTTTCTCCGTTTGATTGCTTAGAAAATTGAATGAAATCCTCTGAATAATCTTTTGCAAAATTCAAAAACATTGAACCGCGTTTCCAATATCCGAGTCAATCGAAATTATATCTCCTATATGTGCAGAAGCACCGGCATCAGATGCATTCCTTCATGACAAATCGGCAAAGGTGTTCGTAGCCGGTCACCGGGGCCTCGTTGGCTCAGCCATCGTCCGCAAACTCACCCAACTCGGTTTCACTAATCTGGTCCTGCGCAATCATGCCGAGCTTGACCTTACTCGCCAATCCGACGTCGAATCCTTCTTTGCTTCCGAAAAGCCTCGATTCGTCATTGTCTCTGCGGCCAAAGTGGGTGGCATCCATGCCAACAATACCTACCCTGCTGATTTCATCGCCATCAACCTCCAAATCCAGACTAATGTCATCGATTCCGCTTACAGAAATGGAGTTCAGAAACTATTATTTTTGGGATCTTCTTGCATTTACCCCAAATTCGCACCCCAACCTATCCCTGAAGATGCTTTGCTCACTGGCCCCTTGGAGCCCACGAACGAATGGTATGCCATTGCAAAGATTGCTGGGATCAAAATGTGCCAGGCTTACAGGATTCAGTATAATTGGGATGCGATTTCCGTGATGCCTACGAACTTGTATGGCCCCAATGATAATTTTCATCCTGAGAATTCGCATGTTTTACCTGCTTTGATGAGAAGGTTCCATGAGGCAAAGGTGAAAGGTTCTAAGGAGGTGATGGTATGGGGTACGGGAAGTCCATTGAGGGAGTTTTTGCACGTTGACGATCTGGCCGATGCGGTTGTGTTTATGATGGAGAAGTATAGTGGATTGGAACATCTGAACGTAGGGAGTGGGAAGGAGGTGACCATTAAGGAGTTGGCTGAATTGATGAAGGAAGTGGTGGGATTTGACGGGGATCTTCTTTGGGATACTACGAAGCCTGATGGGACTCCAAGAAAGCTCATGGATAGCTCCAAACTTGCAGAACTGGGTTGGACACCCAAAATTTCGCTCAAGGATGGGCTTGTTGATACATACAAATGGTACTTGAATAATGTCAGGCTATAAACTCGGCCTAGAGGGTGCCATATGAAAAATTATAGGTACTTTGATGTCAGCATGGAGATTTTTTTTTCAATTGAAAAACTTGCCCAATGATCCGTATCCATTATGTCAATCTGGAATGATTATCGTATTGCCATCTTGTTTATCTATAGAGGTCATATGAGAAAAAGATGAGCCATTGCTAAAGGCTTTTGTTATTTTGTAGAAGAGATTTTCTGCCAGGATCACATATATAGCTGTCATTTGTTATTCGTTTCAGCTTGTGTATCTCTATTAGCAGTTTTCTCCATCCCATGAGATTCTAACATGAGAAATATTACCAAACTGTTGTAATTCTTTTCAAGTTTCCAGATCGAAAAAAGATTCGTTCTATCTATATGTGGTTTTGCTGTTTTCTTTTAGTATTCTCTTACTGGAATTTTGGTTCGCATCTTTGTTATCTGAGTTGCTTAGTAAACTTAGGTCGTTAATACATTTTTTCTGAAGTTTATTGTAGCAGTCCAAATTGTGGGACTGCTTTTCATGCCTTTTTGTTTTACCTAGTTTTCCCGTCTTTCATTCTTGTCCTTGGTAGTTCTTTTTTGATATAAAGAAGGAAATGGTAGCATCATGTAGCTACAGTTTATTGCTTAGTATGAATCACTTTTTGGGTCAAGAGTCAAAACATTCAAACGCTTGTATGCTGTAAATTTCTCATTGCAGAATAAATTGGAAAAATCTAATTTGATATGCAGTTTTGAATAAATTGTTACAATATGAGTAAAACTGACTAGTTTCCGCCAGACATATACTTCCAGAATTATTGGAGATTCAGTAATAGCAATCTTCACCTTAGTTTCTAACTCTTTACTGATTGGGAATGTGGTGCCTAGTGCACTTTGAATTATGGACTGTGTCTCAATTATTCAGTTGTCCGATGTTTTGTTAATATTGTCCAATGTTCACCTTAGTGTCCAGTTGGTATACCTTAAGCCAATGTTTTGCTAATGTAATGAAGATAATTTAGAAAAGTAGGGCTGGGTTAGGAAATGAAGTGCCGTCCTCAATGCTTTAAAATCTTATTATTTACTTTGAGTGCAGAGCATTTGGTGTTACTAAAATGCATCTGGTGACAGGTGACTTGTAGGTCATCTTCAGGCTATTAAGTATTAACTATTCAGGTCTGTTTGTTATGTAGATTTTGTTATGATCTAGTTTCCTAGAAGCACAAAAATTGGAAGGCTAAAGGTCTGTCCAGTTTCTTCTGTGTTAAGTTCAGTTCAGTTCATTTGTTTATAAGCTGCTTCGAAATTTGGACCATATGCTTATGTGAAATTATATACTATTAGTTTTTCATTTTTTATTGCATTTGCTTTCACCCTCGTGCACTTATCTCCTTGGCATGCTTAAAAATTGAGGAAAACGAAAAGAAATTCTCGAAATGCTTGCTGGTGTTGTATTGATAGGAACAGCTGGGGTGCAACTCAACCCACCAATAAAAATTTCTTGAGGTAGCAGTGCCTATATAATAAAACTAAGGAGTCTCATACATCATTGTTTCAAGAAATTGGACTCCATTAAAACTTGCATTTCACTTCTCACTTATTTGTAGGTGCATACCAAGTTGTAAGTATTGTCTATCTTAAAAAATCCCCACAAAACTTGGCTGAAAAGCATCCTTGCAGAATGTTCTGTGATTCCCTAGCAAATTGTGCCAGCATATAGTACCACCTTGAATCTCCGAGAAAACGGAGAACTTTGGTGCTGCCAGAAACATGCTAAGATAACAATAACAAGCACATACCTTACCAGTAATATATTTTCCGTTTAAGGTGCTCAAATTGTTTTGCTAGTGTATGTGCTGATTTTGATATGGTCATTGTAACTATGCATTAGCTTTCTGGTTTTTCCACATGTTTCTTTTCTCTTTTGTTGGCAATATGATTTTGGAAAATCATCTGCTCTTAACTCACAGCTAGGGGACGTCAGCATGTATTTTCGTTCCACTTGGAACAAAAAGATAAAGAGAAGCAGGAAGCGAGCTAAATATGGCGACAAGGTATGCCTATAATACTTTGCATTTATAATTGATGTGACCCTACCCACTTGTTTCGTTGAAAAAAGGATCTGATTTTTATTCTCATATTCTTCAATAGGCTAAGAGTTAAATGTGATATCTCTAATGTCTGTCCCCATTAGACTACATTGGTGAATAGAAAATTCAGGGTTATAACCAAGCTATAAATAGAAGAGACACAACAATATATTTAACATGAAAGATTGACTATAAAATTTTCAAAAGACTAGTTAATTTTATGTTGCTTGAGAGAAAGTTGTTGAAGGATAAAGAAATTATATATAATATAGAGTCAGTATTTCAATTCTTCTTCTGATATAGACCAGTCATGGGAAGCCATGTCACGGGGCAGCTGAGTAAAACAAGTTTTATTTAACAAAATCAAAGAAAATTATGCTGTCTAAACAAAGCCCTAATAAAGCCATTCCTAGGAAAAGATCATATCCTTCTTTTTTTTTTTTTCCTCTTTTCCTTTATTCTTTTGGATGGGGCTCTGCACTTCCATGCTTTCACGTGCATACTAAAAGTAGAACAAAGAAAAAAAAAGTTGCAAAGCATAATTGATAGGACACTTCCATGTTCTTAGAGATCATTCGTCACTTACACCTCAACTTTCCTTGTCTTTCTTCTCGTTTTTCTTGCTCATACTTTACACACGAGAAAGAAAAATTCTCTATGATCGTACTCAACACAAGGTCCTCTGGACCGCATGATTGGAGAGAAATCTTAGACCCCAAATGTAGAGCCAAAAAAAAAAAACTGTAACTTGAACAATGAAAAGAAAACTCCAACAGTAAATTCTGATAATAATAGTTCTTCAAAGTACTTTGCTACACGTAGTAGATGATGGGCCCTTCGTGGATTTTTAAGTTCTGAGACATTTGTTTAATATCATGGAGCTCCACGTTCCCCAAGAAGAAGGAAAAGAGAAACCAATAAAGTTTTGTGTAAAAGAGACAGAAGCAAAGACTGACATTAAATTTGAAACGGTAATAAAACAGTGTTTGGATGTTGAAGGCTCTGTACCTTAGGGGACCCCCAAAATTTAAAGCACCACTGACCAAAATCCTACAGGATTAGTTGCATCCCATTTAGTCATTTACTGCAAAATGTAGAAACCCAAGGATGAATTCAAGAAACGTCTCTTTTCTTTCTTCCCTCTCACTCATGCTTTCTCAGGAAAATGGCCTTCATTTCAAGGATTTGTCAAGATCAGAAGAAATCAAACCTGTGGTAGAGCAACATTTGATTTGAATATCCACCAAAGAAAAAAAATAATAAATACAAATTATAATATTATATAGAAATGATGTCACTAAGCTAATAGATTGAGCCTTCTAGCCAATATCACCAACACGAGCACCAGAATCAACAGGCAAAGAAGAAGAAGAAGCAGAACCGAGGCGCTAGCAAACACTGGACTAGAGAAAAACAGTAGTTTCTACCACAAATAGCCCACTCTGCACTTAAGCTATGCAAACCCTTTTGCTTCTTTTCAAGCATTCTCAGGAGAAAGAAGACGAACAGTTCTTCGACCCCATAAGCTCCAGCAGCCATGGCCCTCACCATATTCCACTTCCTCTGTTGCCTCTGCTTCAGCTGCCACCAGAAAAAAGAACGGGATCCTTGTAAGATTTGTGAAGAAAAACTCGGGAAACCAGATAGTGTTAGTGGGGCGAGGTGGGGTGGGTGTATATTGGTCAAAATGAACATGAATAATAAAAATCAAAAGCAAAGCAGAGAGGAAGAAAAGAAAAGAAAAGAAAAGAAGAGAAGAAGCTGTACAATTTTCTCTCTCTACTTTTTTGAACAGCCCTGCGATGAGATGATGGGGTTTTTCTTGTCCTGTCATGAGAAGACGAGAAAGTTGTAGATTTTTGTGTTTTATTTAAAGGAGGAAAAGGGTAAGACGTCAAGCTTTGGTGGGAACTGGGAAGAGGGGGGGTTCTGTTCCACTGAGATTGTCTGTCCCAAACATATAATGTGGGCTTTGTGGTTAATGAGGGGAAGAAAGAAAGAAAGAAATGAATGGTTGGTGTTGGTGGGGGTGTAGGTGGGTGGGTGTGACTGTGTCTCAGAGTGTACGGCTGGGGCGTGGGAGACTTCTGATGTTCTTCAGTGAGTGCTTTGGCTTCACTCTCTCAACTCTCAAATGTATTTCCTCCTTATTGCTTGCTCCTGATGCCCAGATTAGCTAGATCTGCGCAAGCAATCTCTCTCTCTCTCTCTCTCCCCCCCCTCTTCTCCTCTTTCTTTCTTCCTTCCTAACCTTCATCAATCACTTTAATTCCACCACTATCCCTCCTTCAAAAGTTTGAACCCTTATTTTTTATTTATGCAAAGAAACCCCTGTTTTAATAGTTGATGCATAGCTAAGTGAGCTTTAGATTTCAACCTGTGTCTCTTACCTAGTTAGAGGTGAATTAAATCCGAAATAAGCCGCTGTGTTCATAGTTAATATATACTATATATAAATGATATATTGATGGTTCGCAAATTAACACCCAGAATTAGGACTTGTCAATGAATCAAGCTATTTCTAATTTCTAAATAATTTAAGCATGACTTGCATAAAGAGTTGTCTCCGTCTATTATTAATGAGTTTAAGTATACAATACAATAATAGTTTAAATGGACAAGCATCCAATTTTACAACTTATTTATAAATTGACATATTAATATATAATTATATGTATTATATATATATATATATATTAATTTTTTTAAATATTAGTAGTCGAACCAAATCAGGCCATCATGGGCCAATCTAGCCCAATTTTTTTAAAGAAAAATCTTGCAAAAAAGTGGCTAAAAACGATATCTTCCTTTTTTTTTATTTTAAATATTTTGGATAATCAAAGTAAAAGCAATACAGTCAAAATCAACATGATCTAAACTTTCTTTTGAAAAAAAAACTATCAATAAAAAGAAATGAAAAATTACATGCCCAGAAGATATTAAAATTAAGAGAACATTTAAGATATTAATAACAAAATAAAGATAATCGTGAAAAAAAACATATTTAGTATAGTTTAAAAAGAATATTAAACACTTTTCTAAAGTAATTAAGGATTTAAATTTTTTTTAACAATGATATTGTAACGAAATAACCTTAACTATGACATATTAATATCAATAAAAATACAACAAATATATTTACCAAGAAATATAACAAATATTAAATGGAAAATATTAACTGTACAGTTTATACTGAACTGAGTCAAGTCAAAATGGCTGAAAGATTGAGTGCTAAGCAACTGGAATTTATCAAACCAACCGAATTTATGTTGAACCTGCTTGGGCCAACTGATTCCTACATATACCATAGATAAGAACTTGGTAGTCAGGAAAATTTATGCACAAGAGTGAACTTTGGACTTCTCTAAATTATTTGCAAATCTGTGTATGTATCTATATATTTATATACAGAGGGAGAAATATTGATTTTTTTATTTACAAAAAAAAGTATATTTTAACTTATGTGTAAATGATTTGTAAGATGTGACCTGCAGAGAGACCTAACCATAATGTGTGAGTATGGAATAGCGGACCAAACAGGCAGCAAAACCCGAGGATGTAAAAGTATATGGAGAGGAATACCCTATTCCGAAAAGTGGTTATCTTATCACCCAAAACATTCGTCTAGAGATTCTAGGTCTTACCTTTAGGACTTGCTCACTTAGGATAGGCCCTACCCTCTTCACCACCCAAAATAAATAAATAAAATATAAAGTCCTTGAACCCCCATAACTCCATTACTTCAAATATCACACCCACCCCATTTCAGGCCATACACATATACATGCACTTTGAGCTTCACAGATATAAATTCTGGTATAAAATACATCTGAAGCGAGAAAACTCTTAGAGATAATAATAATAATAATAATAATAATAAATTTTTTACATTTAACTTTTTGTTTGGCTGTAAACTAAATTCACTTTGAGGCCCAGTAGGTAGCCTCCTTCCTTATGACAGTGTGTGTGTGAGTAAAGGCATCCCGAACTTTACGTTTCCAACCATAATCTGAAAAAGTGTTTGTTGTTCCTAAGTATCTGCCCCTCCTCACCACTGTAACTATTGCTGATCTACCCATTTCAAACTTTTTCTTGTTAAAGCTGTGACAATATTCTCCAATAACAACTAAACCATCCCAACCAAATCAGAAAAAATATATATATATATATATATCAACTCAAGATTGTATGAGTGATATAAACTCTTATCACTTAACCAAATAGGTGAGAGTCTGATTTCTAATTTTTGTAGATGAAGTAAATTTAATTGAGAGAACTATCTTTATCCTAAAAGAAATTAGTTTTTATTATTGGTGGTGAGATATTCCTAATCTATGAAAAAATAGATTATATATATATATATAACATCTTAGAATAAGCTGCTTGTTATTGACTAAAAAATGTTTCGGAGAGGGTTTGAGAATAGCCTCAAACACAAATAGCCTTTTTTAGGGCCTCTCTGATTGGTATGAAAAATGAAATAAAATAGTAAATAAAATAAAATGAAAAATAAATTAATATATAATTGAGGAATTTTTTTTTATGTATTTAAATAAAAACTACTTACTACTGTCAACCTACCAACCCAACATTCAAAGTTCAAAGAGGAAGATTGATTAGGACTACATCATTGTTTGCAAAAGAGGAGGAAAAGGAAATGCTAGCTAACCATCAGGTCAACAGAAAAGATTTTCAACTGGATGATTTATTTAGATTCAGACTAATTTGGATCAAGTCGAATTAGATCTTGTTAGATAACAAATTTTATCATCAAATATTTATTACTATCCACTTCTAAAAGATAGTACAGTTTTTCTCAGATTTTCGATTGTTCAGTTTTTCTTTTCTTTACTTTGATCATCATCATCATCATGAGTTTTACATGGGGAAGTTGATTAGGTAGAAAGGAGATAAACTACTTTGCCACGTTCAATGTCAGGAAAAAAAAAATAAATAGATGTGAAGAATTAATGCAGGTTGTGAGGTGAGCTCAAGGATTTGGCTTCCGAGAGACCATGATGACGACATATATATGTATAATATGATATAGTAATAGGGAGAACAGCAAAGGGACAGAATGTCTGAGAAAAATCAGATAGTCAGAGAAAGATGATGAGATTTTTTCAGGGAGAGAGAGGTACCTGAAGAGAAAGTAGGGCAGCTCATAAACCAAGATAAGGTCCAATGCTGGAATCTCTCATCCGACGGTTCTGGTTGATCCTCGAAAGATCTTTTTTCTTAACTGCAAAACAATTCCTCCTAAAGAAGTGGGAAAATAGCAAGAAAACAAACTTGGAACTGCCTTATTTAATTAAACAACAAGAGCTTTATTCAACGGATCAAAAGAAAAGCGTATGTAGGAGGAGACACTCCAAATTTTCCCAAAAGAAACTCTGAAATGGTGAAGCACCAAAGCTTTAGCTATGGCTGAAAATGTCTCAGACATTGTTCAAATGAAGAAAAAGGGGTTCTCTGATATCTCAGTTCCCCTCCACCCTTATCTTCAAGCTCTTCCCTTTTTTCTGGTTGTGAACTGAAACAGGTTTAGGGTTCTGCAAATTCAGAGAGAAAGAGAGAGATGGTGCGTAGTTTTCTTGTTCGCTTTGGGAATCACAGAGGACTGAGAGAAAGAGAGAGAAAGAGGAAGAGAGAGAGAGATGGAAATAGCAGTTCAGTGAAAAATTAAAAAGAAGAAGAAGAAGAAGAAGAAAAAGAAAAAGACCCACATACCTTACCTTGATGCCTCAGATTCTGAAGAAGCCCAGCATTTATAATATGACTTGGGATCTATAGGAGTCACGTTTCATTGGCGAGAACAATGAAGGTTTCTGATCATTCAAAGCCTTGTATATATATAAATCTGTAGTATGTAGTAAAGTGTGAGATAGAAACCAAGGAACTTTTTTTTTTTTGCATCAGATTATTTTATTTGCCTGGAGATTTTTTTCCGACATGACAGAGCAATTTTTTTTAATTGCATATTAATAAAAAGACAAGCAAAAGCAAAAGTGGAAGACGTCTTCCTTATTAGTTATTACAGTCGCATTCCAGTTCCCACTTTCTGAAAACCTGTGAGAGTTTTCTCTCATTTTCTTACTTAAGACAGAAATGGCTCATTCGCTTTTTTATTTTTTCTTAAAAGCAAAATCTCATCAAGAAATCTTAAAGCCGCAAGAAGAGAAAATTTTCTATTCAATTTTCATGATTCACCATTTTTATTTTTTTTCCATCAATTACCATTGAAATGATGGTTAACAATAACACTAGAACCGTGATATTGGTGAGTTTTCTTTTTCCAAATATTTTTGTTCTTACTCATAGAGTATCATTATTTAGTTTAGTTTAATAATTGAGTAATTGACAATGATAATATATGCGGTAATATTTAAAACTCATTTAATAATTGCATTACCGATTAAATAGAATTCCGTATATTCAAACACTAGAAAATTGTCTACGTGCTTTGGAGTTTGAACCGTTAATATATAAAGGAAAAATACTTAAAATATTTAACTTATATGCCTAAGGTATTTTAATCCAATAAAATTCGGATAGATATTTTAATCCAGTAAAATTAGGATTACTAGATTTTTTGTATACTAACTTTTATTATTTATATTGTTAATTTATTTTTAAATTTAGAATCAATATGTTTGATTTGATATAAGTACATTAAGAATATAAAGTTAAATATCTAAATCCTGTCTATTTTAACCTTCAATAATAATAAAGGGAGACATTAAATTAAATAGGAGTAAATTACTTTTCCTTACAAATATAATTAATAAGGATATTATAATAAAATATTATCACATTTTCTTAACTATTAAGTTGATTATTAACTTTATTAATTTATGTGCATGACTTTAAAATGTTTAACAAATTAGAAATGTATGTCAAGTCAAACAACTTCATATAATAAATTGGCTTCCTATAGTTTTTAGGAATATATGGTATAATATGATAAGTTATATTTTTTCATAAAGTTTAAAATTAATTATACTATTCCTCACTTATTCATAATATAATTTAATGTAATTTTTACTTTATATTGGTAAGAATAATAATTAGGAACCAACATAATTAACAAGTAGTTAAATTCTTTAACAGGCATAATATTTAGGATTTCATATATGAAAAATACTTTATTAAAAACATAAAATCCAATCAGTTTTCTGCTTTAATTTGGAAACTAATAATAGCGCAAATTTTGGAAAGTGCATACAAGACACACTGTGTCACTGTCAGTGTGACAAAGACTCATTATTAATTTTATTTTTTCCAATAAAAATGTTTCTATAAGCTCGGTCTAAAATATAAGAAATTTTTTAAAAATTTTTTTATTTATAATATAAAATGTTATGTAATATTTAATAGTAATTTATCTTTTTTATTCCTATTTATTGATGACTAGTCTCATAACTTGTAATTAAAAAAAGTAAAAATAACTTTAATTATTAGTTATTAATAAGAATAAAAATGAGATATTGAGAGTCTTTTTAGAAATTTAAGAATGTAATTAATTTTTTTAATATGCGTAAAGTAGTTGGAAACCCCTTATATTTTGGATCGGAGGGATTATTTTACAAAAACTTGATTGAGAGAATCACAATAGCCCCTTCTCTTGTCCTAAACTACAAAACTGCCATCAATAACCATCAAACGGTCAGATGGCTGTTGAGCTGTCGGCTCTACTCATGGGCTGCGCCGGTTGTCTGTGACTTTGAAGAATGCGATAAGTCATAGGCCGATGACCCAGATCCACAAGGCTCGAGTATAAAATGTTCAAAACTCATTCACAAAAACAAAAAAAAAAGTTCACAACGTTAGAAGTAATATTGTTGTACAAATAATTAAATCTAAAATCAAAAGTCATAAAAATAAATCACCATTAATATTTTTTAAAGTTATCACTCAATCTTCTAAATGTTACACATTAATTTGAAATTATTTTTACAGACTTCAAGAAGAATTGCTCATATATCTATTTTTTATACAAGAATTTTTTTTTTGGGCATGATATACAAGCATTGTTTATATGCAAGAACTTCCCAATCGAGGCTCTAACTTCCCTAACAGACCTGGAAGACCCATCCCTATAGCCCACACAGCTCAAGGAAAGAAGCCCAAATTACAGTTGAATGAATCTAGAGCGTGAATTTTTGTTGTATTATATATTTATATATATTTTTTCATTTTTTGTGGTCTTAAAATTCAATACTTTCAAATTATGGGCCGTTTGATAGAGGAAAAAGAATTTTTAAATGTTTATTATATAACTATAAATATTATTTAATAATATTTTATTTTATATACCTTTTTATTATTTTTAAAGTAAGGGCATAATAATTACTCTCTATTGTCAAAAAAAATTTTTATTCAGTTTTTCATTTAACTAGATGAGCTTTTCGTATAGTGTACCAAATCTGAAAAATGAGCCCATAATTTTTTATGAATTCTTTATTTTATATTCCTTTTTTATTTTGTGCACCAAAAAATAAAGAGCTCGTGAAAAAAGCAAGTAAAGCTCTTATATACTCTTTATATATATTAACTTGTTGAATTAATGAACTGATTTGTAAAAGCAAAATATAGTTACAAGTTGGCTGGGAGCTAAATTAGTTACATGGGATGGGAATCCTGCCAACAAATGATCTTGACACAACTTTACTCTCAAATCCAAGTGGCTTTTCTTTGTTTCTTTCTTTTTTTTTTCCAACCAAGTGGCTTATTATAACAAGCACAATGTACAGTGCATTATAACCTCCTATATGTTTATTATTACTTGGAAAAGAGAAAATAATGCAAGGCGTTTTTTTTTAATATACAAAAATACAAAGCTCTTATATTTATAATTAATATATAATTAATCACCAACGTCCCAGTGAAAGAGATTAGAGTTAATTAAAAGTGGTGATTGGATGCCGACCAATTATTACAAATATAATGATTTAAAATCTATTCAATAAAATCTATATAAAAATACTATACTATTTATTTGCTAAATAATACATCTCATATTAAACTCCATGGAATTCATGGGACGTACTTCTAAATTTATTCATAAGTATTTCTGTCTATAATTTTTTTCTTAACTGTATATGGGCCAGGCTCGACGGACCAGTCCGATAAAATGGGCCCATTAGGTTTTAAAATTAGGAGTCCAAAGAAAACGAACTTTTGGGCCCAGCCCAAGCGGGGCATGGGCCATCCCGATTGGCCCGTTTTCCTTTTTTTCTCTTTTTTTTGTTTAAAATATTGAAATATATATTATTTTATTAATTAGTGATGTGTAAATTAGGAAATTTAAATATTATATTAATTTTGTGTGAATGATGATAATAATTAATTATATTAATTTAAAAAATTATATAAAAAATTTTAAAAAAAACATGAAAAATATTTTTTTTTTTAAAATATATGTCTGCGGGTCTGTGCCATACGGGCTCAGACTTTACTAGCCAAACCCATTTGGTAATCCAGGCTTTTTGATTTGGCCTGAGGCGGGCCTAAATGGGTCGGACTGACTTGGATTGCCAGTACTACTTTAATTTTATCCCTATGTATAAGGATTTTTTTTTTAATGTTATTCTTCTTAAATCAACCGTTGAATTTTTTTTTAATTTCTGATGACTATTTTTGTTTGCCGATGGGTTCAACTTAGTGGAAATCAAACTTTGGAACACTCTTAAGCTTAGTCTCTTCCCCCGCTTTCCCCTTTTTTTCTCTCCTCTGTGAACTCTTTTTTTTTTTTTATATATAATTACTACTATGTCATGTTCAAGTATTGTTATGCTCAATTAAAAATTGGGAAATTTGGTTTTTGAGAAAAAAATAAACATATTTGGTTTTTGGGACCAAATGTGATTTTTTTAGGGTGAGAATCAAATTTTTTAAGCTAGAATAATTTTTTTTAAAAAAATAAATTTGATACTGAAAATCAAATATGTTCATTTTTTAGTCCCAAAATACAATTTTCCCAAAATAGAAAAACTCTCCCTGCATGTTTTTTTTTTTATCTACAAGATTTAAACCTTCAATGTTATTTAAGGGGAATTGAGTTTTTTTTTTTAACTCAACCCAAATACCATTCGTTTAGATTAAATTCTAATTTATTTATTTTTATAACTTTAATGTTTCGATATTAAATTTAGACCGTCAATTGAATTTGATTTGAAGGTTCCTAAACTGTCCTTAAATATAGCAGTAAAGGCTTCGCCCACACGCTCGACTAACGACGGCCTTCTTTTCTTATTCTTCTAAAAGAATATTCTAAAGATAACAGAACAACTGAGGAGGAAGACAAGTTAGCCTACATGTTTTCTTCAATTACTCTTAGCCCTAATTAGCTTTTCTTATTCTTCTCTCTTTATTCTTTTCTTTACTGTCTTTTGAGCTGTCCAGAATTTTAAACAACTTAGAATTAAATTTCTGTTAGTTTTGATATTTTTTGGATAACATGTAGTATAATATAGCGGAAAACAAAAAATATTTTTAACTATTAATTTTTAAAAAAGGAGATTAAATGAGACTAAAGAATAATTTAAGAGAAACAAAAAAAAAAGGGTAACAAAATCAGATAAATTTAATTTTTAAACCTTTTGGCATGACTAAATATTAAAGAATTGCTTTTCCCACTTAATACATATGATTCATGAATAGATGATATGGATGAAACAGAATCACAGTTTGGGTGTCAATGTTGAAGTCACTTTCATGACGCACGCCATTATATTTGTTCATCCATCGGTCGGTGATTCCTTTCCACTTCTATGCAAATTTGGTGCTAATCAATCTCTGATGATTCTCTGTTCGTACATTTTGTTGGTGAATGGACGTTTCTGCTAATTTTAATTAATGTTGGCTTGAATGGTTTTATGTAAATAGAGTACTGCATACATATATATGAAGGGACTGGATGAAAAACCGAATAATTATTTAAATAAAGGGCAAAGATATGCATACTATATATAAGTGATATTTTTTAATTGACTAAAGATGTGGCTGCGACGTAACGAATGATGATTGAATTGAATGATAAAAAGTTCAACATGTTTTAAATAAGCTTTTAAGTTCAAATTTTGTGAATAAGAAAAACCACATTAGAAGAACTATCTTATTTGAATTTGACAATATTTAAATATAACCAAACAGTATAAGGTATCAAGGAATATAAAAAAAAAAAAATCCATTGTGAAATGCTTCTAGAAACAAAGTGATATCTTTGTGAAGATAACAATTTAGAAATGGGGAAATTATATATAAAGCAATATTGACACTTAAGAAAAAAACAAATGTACATTTATTCAATACATAATACAATACAATACATGTTTTATACTTGTATATATATGCATATATATATCCATATTATTCTGCATCCATCTGTGTTGCTTTAGTGACAAAGAAAGTATATTAAGTGATGAGAAGTGGAAAATAGAATAGTAAAACTTGAAAGCTAATTAGTAATGAACATTTATCTGGCATTAACTTTTTGGCAAAAAAAAAAAAAGTTATCTGACATTAGCTTTACGTACAAATTTTCAAGAAACGCTATCCTTGCTTCCCACTTTAGTAGTGGCTTTATCTATGATAGCAAAGAAGCGCTATTGTGTTCCAATTTTGCTGCAGCGGACGTAATAGATATATACGTATATATCTTTGCTTTATTATCAAAGTGTTTCCTTATTAGTATATCAGTGTCAAGTTGGATGCATATAGTTGGATGCATGTAGTTTTGACGAATAAATCGAATTATTTAATACTTTTAATAATACGTCCTCCAATAAAGTTTATATTTTATATTAATATTGATTATACACTTATGTCCACAAAGTCCAAAATTATCTTTCCATTGTAAGAGAATGATAATGAAATTGATTATTCTAACATTAAACCTAATCAGTCTCCTATTACATATTTAACAAATGGCTTTGGTGTGAGAAGGGCTTTGCATTTTGGCTCATGGCCTTGTAGGCCCGATATTTTTTGGTCAATTTGGGCCGGATTGGGCCAAAATAAAAAAAAGATGAAATTGACAAAAAATTCAGGTTGGGACAATTATCGGGCCTCGGGCAAGACATAGGCCCGTGTTAACCCGGTCCGACATATATATTATATTTAAAAAAATTATTTTCTTTTATTTTTCATAAATATTGAATCATTTTATATGATTTTTTTAATATATCTCATGTACTAAGTTAATTTTATAATTATGATAAGAATATTTTATTATTCTATTTTTTTAATTTTATTTCAAAATTTAAATTTATTCTTAACTTAATATTATATAAAAATAAATAATGTATAATTGTTGTATATTTATAATTTTAATAAATATTACTTTTTGATCCCAATATCTTTTCTTATAGAAATATATTTCAGATAAAAATAATTATATTTTTGTTAAGAAATTAAAATAGTTTACTATCTATTTTTTATTTTTTTTTAATTTCTATTTGTACTGGGTTCGCCTTGACCTGGTATTGACTCGGTCAAATACTGGGTCATCTTGGGCCAGGCTGGAACATGGATATGTTTTAATGGCCTGGAGGTGTTCTAGACCGAATATCAGGTTAAGATGATATCCAAAGTAGTTTGGCTCATGAACAACCTCAGGTGTTAGAATCATCTCACACACAACAACAAGCACTTTATGATCTAGCTACTAAGTTAAAGGACGACACTATAATATTTTCTCATCCAATATTTATGTTGTACTTATCTCCTCAGTGTTTCAGTGAATCAAATTAATGTACAAGCCATGAAATAATAAAAAAAAGAGTTTGAGATCGATCAAGAATCTTAGTAGTGTACTAATGAAACAAGCCTCCTAAAAATGACATGGCAGCAGTTTGAACACAATTTTAAGGTCGAGGAGGAATAAAGGCTTGAACTTGTATGCAAAATCACGTGTTGATCGTAAAAAAATTGAATTTGCCATTTTTGTTTTTTAATAAGATGGTAATATATATATATATATATATAAAATATTTCCTTACAAATGATTTTATTTTATTAAGTACAAAAGCCTTGTCTTCGATTAATTGAAAAATTGATCAAATTAGTTAACCATATACATATAAGCTATAATTTAAACGTCAATTCATTGGGATAACTAATTCAACTCTTTCTATATTGGATAGCTTCTATGTATCCGCTTCATAACGAAAAAAAGAAAAAAGTAAGAAAAATTACACCTAGCTAGTGGAGCATATATAAGTGGTAAACAATCAGAATCACTTTTATCTGAAGAAAAAGCAATTACAATATTAAATTCCCAGACAAATTAGGGGGTTCTCGTGAAACAAGTCGATAATGAAGAATCTGCTTTACTAATGGGCCGGGGCCCAAATAAAAATCTCTGACAATATATATATATATATATATATAGACATGTACAAAAAATTTTAAAAATTCAATTTTGTCATCCTGAATTGTGAAAGTTTACACACACACACACATATGATAGTTTAATTAAAAAATTTTATAATAAAAAATTACAAATTTTGAAATTTTATAGATTCTAGAGATCAGACGAGGAATGTACGAACAGAAAATTAAGGAAGAACCATCCAAAGGGAACAATTAATTAACATGAAGATTTATTAATATACAATTAGCATTGTCAAAGTTGCGATACGGGATCTGTTTCTGTTCACTCATGTTCTATATGTTAACGTTATATCCCTAAACGTCAAGTTCATATGCAATATACACGTGTGATTATTCTATATACCTTCATTAATTGTCCTGTCCAAGGAATCTTTATTTCTAGCCATAGTTAATTAGTATAGGTTCAAGAATGTCAGCAATATACTTCGTCGGACCAATATTTTTTGTGTCGTAAAATATAACGTTTTGATAAAGTAGCTTTTCCTTTTTTTTTGGGTAACAACCATCACTTTCCTTTTAGAGCGCATTAATACCTTGAACCTAACTCCTTTTTATCATGAGAATCTATTGAATTTTAGAATAATCTGAATCAAATTAAGCAAAATCACAAAGGGTGACAAACTTTTATCGCTAGATATTTAATATAGTTACATTCTTAGAATTGAAACTTGAAATTTTTAGTTAAAATGGTATACTTATTTATCAATTAAACCAAGCATTTAATGATCTAAAGATGGTAAAAATTATATTCACGTATGAATGGAATATGGATGAAGAGGAACATGGTTAATTTGGGTGTCCACTTTGAAGTCACCCTCATGACGCCATTATAGAATTTGTTTAGTCGGTGATTCCTTATCATTTCTGCAGATTAGGTGCTAATAAATATCTTGCCATGCCTATGTATTTTTTTCCTCTTACAATTAGTTAATTCATATTTAAGCATAGTTATGTTTTAAATAGGAATAACTCACCCAATATAATTTTTTATATTCACAAATATATAGACACGTATTAGTTATAAACTTATTTTTTTTCTTTTTTTCAAATCCTCTCATTACTCATTACTTGGATTCAGATACATTGAATAGGGATAAAATGTAAGAATATTTTTCACTGGCAAAAGTATGATAGTATGAGATTTCTTTCTTTCCTATATTTTTAACATTTTTTTACTCGGTTTCTACATTAGCTTCTCTGTAACACCGGATTATCTGCAGATTATTGTGTCATGTGTGTGTGTGTATTCTATATAAAGAAAGAAAAAATAGTATTATAACTCAGCATTAAAAAAATGAAATATTTTAGTTTGATTTGCAAATGGTATATAGAATGTGATTTGTATTATACAGGAAAGTTAGATCGGTTGGTTTTACATTACATATTTAACAAATTTGAGTTTAGTGTAGGAATTAATCACCATATGTAAAAAGAATGATGATATTTAAATTTGATGATTTTTTAATGACATATATGACTGGATAATTTTAATGCGTTCAACTAATTTTTCTGACCAAATGGTAAGGAATAACATTTTTTCAGAAATTATTTTTTGTTAGTTAGTATAAGTACCTTGCCTGTGATTAATTGACATTTTTTATACAGACATTTATTACACATTATTGATAGTTAATAAATCAGAGAAACTAGCATCTGTCAAAAATTTTTTTTCTCTCATTCAAATAAAAAAAAGACAAAATAATTATTTTTTAATTAACAGCAAAAATTTAAAAATTTAGATTTTTAAAATTAATCTCATATAGATTACAACACATGACGGAAATATACACAATCCGACATGGCATTGCACATTCAATTAAGTTAACTAAGCCCAAGCCTAATTGATAGTTTACCAAAGATGTAATTAGTATATATAAATATCAGTATATATAAATATATATTAATATAAGATTTATAACTAATCAAACTGCCAATAAATTAAAAAAAGTATTACTTTCCATTGGTATATATCAACTGTCACTTTGGGACTTGTGGCTTAGATTAAAAATAATCATTAGATATTCTACACTAGAGCTTAATGTAACAGTATTTGACTAGAATTTCATTGATTTAAATACTCTCTTTTATATTAATGAAGAGTATGTAAAAGAGAAAAACATAATTAACCCTTCATTGAGTGATGAAATAACATAAACGGGTGGTTGTAAATGATTAACAGGGGAACAAAACACAATTTAGTAAGAGCATGTAAATGATTAACAAGGGAATCATTAAATAATTAATCTTTAATATTCCTGTAACGAGGGAGATTAGATAGGAGTTTAGTCACTTCGCCAGCTAATTTGGCATATATTCGTCATGTTTTTCCATCCACTACCTGCCATGAAAAAGCTACAAACAGAACAACACACCTGCACTTTTTAATTTTATAATAATATTTTTATATTTTGTTAGGTTTTATTTTCGTGCAGTTTCTTTTTATTCCTTTAATCATATTCTATACTTTTTTTTCGATCAAAATCATATTCTATACTCCTTTTGAGTTATATTCAACTAACTCATCAAAATCAAGAAAAATTTATTATAACAATAAAATTACCATTAAATTAATATAATTTTCATCTTTACCCCTAATAAATACACCATAAATTTAAATAATTTACTCTCTCTTATTTATAAATAAAAGTATTTTAGAAACAAAATAATTAATACTTCAAAAACTCATGAAAGATGATCCATATTTAAAATCACAAAAAAATTTTAAAATATGACTAATAAAAAAGATTGGAAGAAGTACATTTTGGTAAAATATAAATATTTTAAAAAATATAAACTTTGAAAATTTATTAAATTATTATTATCTGTTGCATTATTATATCGATATTGACAAATATATGCCTCTTAATCATATGGGTTGTTTTGAAATAAATATAAAAATACAAAATTCAAAGTATTCAAATTGAATATAAATAGTTTAGATTTAGTATACAATTCTTTTTTATACAAGCTAACAATCAAATTCATTGTAATTAACATTATTAGTATGACAATATCAACAAATAGATATGGAAGAGAATAGAGAAGATAAAATTTTAAATTATGTCTTCACCTCACAAATAAAAATATTTATCGAACAAATATGAAAAATTTAAATTTAAAATAATTTTCCTTCCAAAAAATCACCTGCATATGTTTCAGAATAAAATAATTTACAAAAAGTGTAAAATTCAAAATATTCAAATTGAATATCAATAGTTTAGATTTATTGAACATATTTTTAAAAACTATAACTTTTTTTAGATAATTAATTGACTGGATGATATTTGAGTATTGTTAGGTTTATATGGAGATAGTAAATATTTTTTTATTCACAAAATCTAAAATTGAGATCTTATTTAAAATGTGTTGAATTTCTTAACATTCACAGAGTAATTACCGTTAGTGAAAAAAAAAATTAACTTATATATATACTTATCAATGTCAGTTATTTGATTAAAAAGTAAAGAAAAATTTATTGATACTCTATATGAATAGGATCCTAATGAAAACGATGAGAAAGTTGAAAAATGAAAAGAAAATAATATAGATTCTAAAAAAATTTAAAAAATGATAAGGCCATAAAAATGCTCCAGTGCACCCAGGAATAATTATAAAAAAGTAAAATTGAAAGTATTCAAAATGAATATAAATATTTTTAATTTATTAAAAAAATTCTTTTTTAATTTATAAAAAAAATTCTTTTTTAATTTAATTTTGATACGTGTATTTTGTTAATAAATATCAGTCATTAATTAAAATAACTATGGAAAAATTTGTTGGTATCCTATTTGATTAATATCCTAATAAAGAAAAAAGTAATCGAGAAAAAAAGAATGAAGCCATAAAAATGCCCCCGCGCCTTCTAAAAGGAGTTCTATAAGAAAGTAAAACTAAAAGTATCCAAATTGAACATAAATATTTTAATATTAGTAAGAATTTGTTTTTGGAGCAACAAACTAAATTCATTGTGGTTAATATTATTACTAGAAGGAGAATATCAACAAATCGACATGGAAGGCAATAAAGGAGATAATTTGAAATTTGAAATTTTAAAGTATGATGTGATTTGAATTTGAATTTTTGAAAGTATGATGTGATTATGCGATTTGAATTTTGAATTATGAACAAAACAAAAGATATTATTTGAAGCAGAAATTCAATGGGAAAAATTAGAAAAAAAAAATCAAACTTTTTGAAAAATTGACGGTATCATATTTTAAAATACGTCAACAGAATTTAAAAAAATAATTAAAAATTAAAATGAAAACTTATTTATAAATTAACTATATAATATACGATATAAAATAAAAATAATCAATAATAAAAAGAAAACATATAAGTATTTTTCTAAATAAAAATATAAATTTTTGTCAAGAAAAATATAAATTAAAATATATATTTGTACATTTTTTGAATTTATAATAATTACGCAAATAGATCCTAATCAAATTCAAATACATACCAATAAAATTTCCCCCAATTACATAGTTTTATTTAATAAATATGAAAAAAAATTAAAAAAAAATAATCCACCCAAAATTTAACAAACTAGTCAAATTAAACATGTTTTTAACAGTCAACTGAATTCACCAAAATTAATAATGCTTGAACACATGTCGGAAAAAAAATTAATAATCTTAGTGAAAGGAGATTAGTCCCTTAAGTAATTAAGAAATACGAAATTTTTTAACTTACATTTCGTTAGATGAATATATTTATTTAATGGATACAAATTCAAATTACAAGAAAAATTATTTATCTCAATTTAATTTCCATACAAATATTTTGTTAATTAATTTAATTATTTTATTTAATATGAAATAAAACAAAAAAAGTCATATACTTCAAATAGTTAAAAAACACTACATGTACAACGAAATAATTTAGATTTGTTAAATAGTTACTTTTTATTGAAGAAAATAAAAAATTAGATATTAAATTTAATGTGATAGATATTATTAATAAGTATCCAGTACTTACAAATAATTAAAAGATTATAAAAAGGACAAAGAAGAAATAAATATATATTAAAATTTAGTATTTAAAAATACTGCTAATAAATTTTAATATTTAATATTAATAATTAAAGAAGTTTAAAGGTTAAAAAATAAATTTAAAATGTAAAACAGAATTAAAATTAAAAAAAAAAAAAACAGCCAGGCTGCTGTTTCAGGCTTCTAGCAGCTCCTAAACGCCGGTACATATTAAAATAAAAATTGAAATTGAACTTTTTTTTAAGAAAAAGTAAAAGCGTTGCAGTCCTTTAATCTAACATTAAGAGTCAATTTGGTCCTTTAACTTTAATAAGTTTTTTTTATGCTTTAATTTTTAAAATATAGTCTAAATCTTCTTTTACCTTAACACGGTTAACCAACTTAACAGAAAAATGTTGGATTTGTAATTTTCAAAGACAAACTTAGTAAAAAAATATTGAAATAAAATTAAAGTAGTTTATATAAAAATTTTGGCAGTCATTTAAAACTGCAATATATATATATTTATGTATTGTGTGGGGAAAAATATCATACATAGGGTCCATAAAATATTTTTCGTATCACACTAAAAAACTACGGAATAAAGCATCAACAATTCATATATATTAAACAAATTGCAATTTTAGAATGTAAATATTGATTATTGACTCTTATATCCAACTTCTCTGTGCCTTTGTGTTCTTTGCTCCTTTCCAAACCATAAATGCACAGGTTGACAGGCCAAAAAAAACAATTATAAATAAATGATTTTTGTGCCGAGAGCTCGAGTTTTTATGTATGTATAGCAAATCTACGTTTTTTTAATATTTGATAGTTAATTTTAAGCTTTTAAAATTATTTTTAAAGTAAAATAAATGAATAAATAGATAAAGATAATAGTGAGTTAGATGTTTTAGTTGCTGAGTTAGTTTTAAAAATTACATGTTAATTAATGGTGTTAAAAGAAAGGAAACTTTTAATTTTGTTTTAAAAGTTAAAAAATAAAAAAATTTAATAAAATTAAAGAGTTAAAACGAAACTTTATATAAATTTAAAAGACTAAAATATATTTTTATTAAAAGGAAAAAGCAAGGTCAAGAGCACGAAGCATGGTAGAATTAATTTAGAATTGGCACCAGGCCTTTCAAAACAATAACGGCTTCCTACATAAATTTAAGTTTACATTGACTGAACAGATTTGTATTGATGATTGATGATTTATATTGATTCAATGATTAATGAAAATTCTGCTAAAACAAAAAAAAAAAAATCAGTCATGAAAACGTAAGCACCTTTGTTCCTTGTGGGTCTTCAAATTTCTAGATGTTACCTTTTCTTTTTTCTCCATCACAAGCAACTGCCAATTTGCTCCATAATGCAAATATATTGGGGAGAATGACACTTAAATGTCCCAATAGTAATTTAAAAAAAAAAAGATCAAAACTTACCTAATTACTATAAGATACCTAATCACCTAGTTGGAATTTTTTAATTTTTTTTGGCATGAAATTTCCATTTTATCTCTAATTAAACTTACAAAAGGTAAAGAATTAGTTGTAAATATCTAAAAATTAGTTACAAATCTATGAAAATAATTTGAAAATGGGTTATCTAATTATATTTCATTTACTTTAGGTTAATTTGTAACTACTTTTCATGAATTTTCAAGTGAATTTTATAAATTTGGAACCAATACTCTTATATTTTCATCCCCCACTTTAAGAGTAAGAAAGAGAATTTCACTTCAAAAAAAATTTCTAATTAAATACTTAGGTATCTTATGGTAATTAGGTAAGTTCAATTAATGACAATTGTATTGAACAGTAAGGAACTCAACACCATCTAAGTAAGGCCTTAAATTCTAGTCTTATAAATTAAAAAATAATATTGAAAGAGTTACTCCTGCTTAATAATACTAGAAGCTGAGGATAATGAAATAAAAAACAAATTATGGGTAAGATTTCTTAAATAACTTACCATCAAGTTTCATTTTCCCAATATTATATATATATATAAAATTTTATTTATACCCGAAAATCAAATCGATCAAAATTCGTACTCATCAATAAGAGTTGCTTTTTCAGACATTTAACATTTAAGCACCCCCTGCTGCAACGTGATAAACGAATTACATTAGTAAATGTATATTTTAATATTTTTTATTCCTTTCTACCGCTTCTTTCCGTGTTGTCTTGTAGTAATGAATTTTTAATCTCTGAATTCAGACTGATTTTCAAATAAAACTTGGAATTAAAAAGAAGTCAAATCATCTATTTGTCCGCTTGACTTTTCTAATGTCGCCTCACTTATTTTTTATGCAAAGAATTCGATATTTAAACACTCTAATTGTTACCATCAAATGTATAATATAAATGTGTTTTTTGTAATTTTTAATATATTATTAGTAAAGATAAAATTTTCAAACAAGGCCAACCAATTATTGGACGTTCACTCGCGTTGACAGTGGGCTGTGTCAGAATTAAATATTTTATAGGCCACGTGCTCTATTGAGCAGAAGCACGTGAATTATATTGCACACGCAGCACCAAAGTACCGCGTCTTTATGTTTAATGGCTATTTTTTAGAATTCTTTTTTTAATTTATAAATAAAAATAACAAAAGCCAAATATAATATCATTAAAAATACGATAATCTGCACAATTTTTTTTCTATTGTAAAATGTTAAATGTTAAATGGAATTATAAATAAAAAATTATTATTTATTAACATATATATAATAATATAGTATTAATTTATTTCAAAAAAATAAAAGATATTTTTTCCTATCTAAAATATAAATTCTGTTTAACTAATTATATCGAAATAAAAAATATAGTTTTATTTATTAAATTTATAAAAAAATATTATTTTTTAATAATATTCTTATTTAATACATTATATTTAAAATTTATTATTTTTTATATTTAATTATAGATAAAAATATAATAAAAGAAGAATATTTTATGCTTTAAAAATTAACAAAAGAAACTTATATTTAAAAAAAAATTTTTAAAATAAAACTTATCTTTTGGATTGGTGTAAATATATAAAGGCTAGCGCGTAGAAGAAAAAAATTAAAAAAAATTATTTATCCATTAATTTAATGATGGGATCGCAATACCCCATTATTATTCTAGCTAGTGACAAACCAAGTCATTCCTATAAAAGGCCTCATTTCTTCTTCAGATAAGCATGCCCGCCCCATTGTTTCTACTCACAGACACCATTAATTTCTGCTTGTTTTCTTTATTAATTGAGGGAGATGGGAATTGCTGAAGAAAGACGATACGCTCTGCTTCAAGCAGCGAAGGACTCTGAGTATGTGAAGAAAGTGTATGGTGGATACTTGAACGTGTATGTGGAAGCTTTCGGAGAAGAAGGACAGAGATGGGATTTGTTCCGAGTGTATGAAGGAGAATTCCCAGACTTCACTGACCTCCACAAGTATGATGGCTTTGTAGTCACTGGCAGTGCCCATGACGCTTATTCTAGTGACCTTTGGGTCCTCAAACTTTGCTTTCTCCTTCAAACCCTCGACGCCATGGAGAAGAAAATTCTTGGCATCTGCTTCGGTCACCAGGTAAATCATCAAAACAAAACCTGCAGACACCTCCAACAGAAGAAGACATCATTATTATCTCTGTATTATTTGAAGATGAGGAATTTGTGAACTGTGATTTGCAGGTACTGTGCAGGGCTCTGGGAGGAAGAGTGGGAAGAGCATATGCAGGCTGGGATATAGGGATAAGAAAAGTGAGTATAGTGAAGGATTTAGCTTCCTGCAGATACATAATGGAGAAGAATGAAGAAGAAATACCAGCTTGTCTGTCCATCATAGAGATTCATCAGGATGAGGTGTATGAGATTCCAGAGGGAGCAGAAGTGATTGCTTCCTCAGACAAAACTGGGGTTGAAATGTTTGCTATCGCAGACCACATTCTTGGGATTCAGGGCCATCCTGAGTACACAAAAGACATACTCCTTAATCTCATCGATCGTCTTCTCAATAATGACCTCATAGAGGTACTTTTCATATTTGCATATATATATATATATTTGCCTCCTTTAATTAAGAGAGCTTGTGTCAGTCTGAGAATAATCTGGGTTTTGTTATTATTGCAGAAAGGATTTGCAGAGAGGGTGAAGTGTGGATTGGAGTTAGCTGAGCCAGACAGGAAAAGCTGGGAAAAGATATGCAAGAACTTTCTCAGGGGAATATAGAATACATATAGAAGCCCATCTCTATATCAATCTTACTTGGCATTTTTTGCCCCCTCTTCTTAAACTAACCCAGAAATCAAATGATTTAGCCATATACCCTCCCCAACTTTCATGTCTGAAAGTGACTAATTTAACATCATTACTTAATAAAGTGGTGCTTTAATGTAAGAAAAAACGACTAATATAACTTGATTGATGAAGTAAATAAAGTGATGTCCATTCCAGAATATATCTCTTTTTGTCCTAGACATGAGGAAGCAAATGCTTGTCCATTATAGGAATCCGATTCCTATGCAGTGATGTTGGCAGACGAACCTTAATTTGATCGATATTAGGCATAAGAAATATATACGGCAGATTTTTATTCGTTGGGAAGAAAATATATTTTGTAGAGAGAATTAATTAAATGATTGTGAGTATAATAATGTTGGAAATTTGTAGGAATCGTGTGGACCACAATGGTATTGGTGCTGTGATGTTAATTTAAAAATATCGTCATGTGATTGGACAGTGAGGTCTCCTCCAAGACACCACCTTCAGGTCATAAAAAAATGCCACGAATTCAACTAAGGTGGTACGACAGTATAATTGATTAATCAAAGATGCTGTCAAACCTGTGGCCTGACTTGTTAGTGTGGTTATCTCTCTTCAATTATATGAGGTTAATAATGGGAAAGTGACACTGAAGCACCCCGCCAGAAACAAAAATATGCTAAACATCCCAAACTTAGACCAAAAGAACTTGTGATAGGCAAAAATGCCTTTTAGCTAATTGTGAAAGATTAGGTGCAAATGATCAGCAACGGAGTTGTAAATTGCTGAAGACCAATATATATAATTAAGAGGAAATCCATGTTTAGATTATAATGGAATCGAGTTATAAAATCTTAAATCATAATTAATTGTAAATATGAAATAATAAAGATGTAAATTGTCAAAACCAACTATAAGTGGGATAATAGCAGTCCATGAATGATATGGGCAATCAACTATCTAGCGTCGTTGAAAGGTTTTGGACTCTTTTACAATGCTCAACAATTATAAATCCTCTCTTCTTGAGAGTATGAAACTGTGACTTTTCACTAGTTTTTGAAGAGTGCTTGAGTGGTTCCCTTTTTCTCTTCTTTTCATCTCTTGGATTCTTTCAAAAGAACAAACCTGGGTATCATGTTTGTGATTGGTGAAAGTTATTCTAAGCTTTTGAAGGGTGCACAATGGATTCTCCAGTAGCCCTTGACTGGAGTGCAGTGAGTCAAAAAGGTAGCATTTCATCACGTTTCAAACTATGGGGGGAAGTATTATCATCCAAGTCGTACAAGAAAAGCAACTCGTTAACTCTATTTGAAAGGGCCTGGGGTTTAGAAAGTAAGGACTTCGGTGCCACTGATGAAGGCAATAATATGTTTCTCTTTACTTTTGTAGAAAAGGGCATAATGATTAGGATATTAAGGGATGGTCCTTGGACTATTCAAAAGAATCTCTATGTTATGAAACCATGGAACCCAAAGGATGTTTCGCAGGACATTAATATTATGAGTTGTGATTTTTGGGTACAATTCCATGGGATTCTTGTGGAAGGAATGGAAGCAACAAATGTTTTGATTTTGGGTGCAAAAGTAGGAAGAGTTTTGGCATACGAAGACCTATGTCACAATCAGAAAATTATAAGAAGTTTCATAAGAATTAGAATTGAAATCGATATCAGCAAGCCTTTTCTTCTAGGCTTTTGGGTTTCTCAACCAGAAAAGCCAAATATCTGGATTACATTAAGGTACGAGAAACTTCGGAACTTCTGTTATAGTTGTGGTTTGGTGGGCATGAGAATCATTTTTGTATTTCAACAAAACAAGTTTCAATTAAAGATCATTCCAAGCCCAAGTATGATGATTCGTTGTATGCCATTCCATTAAGAAATATTGGAAGCATAATCATGGTTGAAGGAGAAAATATTTGGTCAGAACAAGTAACTTCGGCAACGACGTCCGGTGCAGTTCCGGAAAATTTGGAATTAATGCAAAACCTTTTGAATTCCCAAAATCTTGGACGAGGAGATTACATGGGAAATAACAATGGTATTATGGCGGGCTTGAGTTCAAATTGCATGGGAAATCAAATTGTTGGGAAAAGTGATAATAATTGCTCACATGATTCGTTTGGGTTTGGTGGAGAGGGGCCCTTCTCAAAGGTAATGTAGGTTAGAAATCTTAATGAGATGGGAAGCATGTCCCTACTTAATAACAAAAAAGGGGTTATTATTAATAAGGTGCAAGGCCCAGATGCAAGTAACCCAGAAAGCCTATTTATGTGTTGGATCTCACAGACTCCCTCAGAACGAAATTATATGGATTTGGATTTAAGCCCAGAAAGCTTGTTCAATTCAATTGGGTAGCTTGTGGCAAATATGAATGTGATTGCTTTAAGATTTTTAAATAGCTCAGTTCAGCAACATAGTTCCAATATTCAATATGTATCTTTGCGTTGGTCATAGAGAAGCAGACTTGGGCATTCCTCAACTCAAAGAATTGAAGGTGTCAATCTAAAACGAGGTCTGGACAAGGACCCCTCACCGTTGTTGAAAAGACAAAACATCTCACTAGACGATTCACCTACGAAAGCGGAGGAATGAGTAGAGGTAGATAAGGCTAGGCAGGAAATTGCTAAAAATATCAAGTTTGAAATTGACCATGGATCTAATGAGGAAGATGACTTGAAAAAGAGGAGGAGGAGAAGGCTCAGTGTTTTAAAAACTACATCCCCAATAACTAAAGATTATGGTGAGAAGGAATCCCCCCAAAATTCTCATAAGGTTAGTAAGGGGCATATGCTTAGGGAGACATCTTTTAAGCCAGAAGATACTCTCAAAGAAGGAAGACAAGGTGGCTGGCCATCCACAGCCACCGGTGAGCTATGAGTTGTATAGCATGGAATTGTCAGGGTTTGGGGGTTACCTTGATAGTTCGAAACTTGTGCTTCATGTGCAGAAAATACAACCCCATGATAGTCTTCCTCTCTAAAACCCATATGAAGGGAGGAAAAGTAGATGGGATTAGAAGAAAATTAAAATTTGAGAAAGGATATTATGTGAACCCGATTGGACTCTCAGGGGGACTAGCACTATGGTGGGAGGAGGAGCTCAACTTTGAGGTAAGGATTCTGTCTAAGAATGTCATTCATATTTGTAATATGTCGAGGGGAGGGTTCTTGGGGAATTTTACTTTTGTTTAGGGACCCCCTGCAAGGAACGGGAAGGAAGCTTGGTGGTGGAAACTTAATAACCTTGTTCCACATAAAGGAATTCCTTAGGTTGTTTTAGGGGATTTTAATGAGATTCTATATAACTTTGATAAGGAAGGGGGAAGCATTCGAACATTGGTAGAGTTAGATAATTTTAGAAAATTCATGATTAATGGAGAGATGATTGAAGTGGAATCCAAAGGAGTAAAATTCACCTGGGTTAATAATTGGGAGGGGGAAGCTTTCATTTGAGCAAAATTGGATCGAGTTGTTGCTAACATAAAGTGGCGAGAGTTATTCCTAAAAGGTCAATGAAGGCTCTGGAACCGATTGGATCTGATCATAGCCCGTTGATCTTTCATCTAGATCTTTTCAAAAGAAAATCACCTGTAAGTTTTAAATTTGACATCCAATGGCTAGCTCATCCTAATTTCATGACTATTCTAAAAAATAAGTGGAGTAATCTTAATGAATGGAATCCCCGTATCTCTAATGAATTTGTATCTAATTTAGAAAAACTCAAATGGTTTCTTGTTAATTGGAGTAAAGGAGTTTTTAGGAATTGTAATAAAGGAGTTAATAGGATGCTAAGAGAAATTCAAGATCTACTTCATGATGAATGGTCTCTTGAGAATGCTGCTAGAATCTCTAAGTTGAAAAAGAAAATAGATGAACTTTGGAACCAAGAAGAAATCTATTGGGCTTAAAAATCCCGAATTCAATGGCTTAAATTTGGAGATAAAAATACAAATTTTTTCACATGACTACTATCCAAAGAAGATGCAGAATAGAATTGTTAAAATTGAGGATAGTAACGACCATTGGATTGAGGATGAAGAGGCTATTGGTCATTTTTTTTTTCTGATTTTTATAAAAATCTTTTTTCAAATTCAAATTCTCATGATTTTTTTGCTATTTTGGATATCATAGATCCTGTTGTCTTTGGTAATGATAATGATGCCTTGTTAGTACCACTCTCCAATGAAGAGATCAAAGCAGTTGTTTTTTACTTAGAAGGGACCAAGGCTCCTGGGCCTGGCGATTTTATAGAAATTTTTACCAGAATTCTTGGAACATCATTGGGGAACAGGTTTGTCAGTTAGTTGAAAAGTTTTTTACGGATGGATTTGATTTGCATAGCTTGAATTTAACCAATTTAGTCCAAATCCCTAAAATTGATAATTCATCTTCGTTGAGTTAGTTTAGACCCATTAGTTTATGCAATTTTTCTTATAAAATCATTTCAAAGATCATTGCAAATAGAATGAAGCCTCTTCTTGGAAAATTGATCTTCCAAAATCAAAGAGCTTTTGTCTCTATTAGAATGATACAGGATAACATCATCATTGTCCATGAAGCTTTCCATCATTTGCACTTGAAATCTAGGTAGGGCAAGGCTAGAAATGGCAATTAAGCTGGACATGAACAAGGCTTATGATAGAGTGGAGTTGGACTTTCTACATGCATTACTACTTAAGTTAGGCTTCCATACGAAGTAGGTCTCTAGTATTATGAAATGTGTTACTAGTGTTGATTTTACTTTGATAATATCTAGCAAACATGTGTCTTCTTTTTTGCCTTTGAGAGGACTTAGATAGGGGGATTTTCTCTCTCCCTATCTGTTTATTTTAATTAGTGATGTTTTATCAAAGATGATTAATCGACATAAAGAGCTTGGTCTTCTCAAAGGAATTAAGCTAACAAGGCATTGCCTAACATTGACTCATTATCTTTTTGCTGATGATTCTGTATTTTTCCTACAGGCAAATGAAACAAATTGTTGAACACTGAAAAATATTCTTGACATGTATTGTAAGGTTACTAGGCAAGCAATTAATGTGGATAAATCATGTTTATTTTTCTCTAAGAATTCTTCTGATCTTTTGTAAGAAGAAGTGGGTCACATCTTCCATATTACATCTGTTGAAGTGCTAGGAAAGTATCTTGGACTTCCTATCTTGTGGGGGAGATCAAAGGAATAAGCTCTTAGCTATGTAGTGGACATAGTTAAAAAGAAGATTCAAGGATGGCACAACAACTTTCTCTCTAGTGCAGGTAAAGAAGTTCTCATTAAATCAATTGCTTCAGCAATACCTGTGTTTCCCATGTCTTGTTTTTTATTTCCAAAATCAACTTGTAAAGCACTCGATAGTGTTCTTGGAAATTTTTGGTGGGGGGAAACAGATGTTAATAAGAAAATTCATTAGATTTCTTGGAAAAAATTGGGTGAGGCAAAAGGAGAAGGAGGTCTGGGTTTTAGAGAATTTCATAATTTTAATCTTGCTCTTCTTGCTAAATTGGGATGGAGAATTCTCCAAGAGCCTGATGATTTATGGGTCAAGATTCTCAAGGGATTATATTTTCCAAAAACCGATTTTATGAATACTAAAAGAGGTTGCAAGGCCTCATGGGCATGGAACAACATTCTGGAAGGGAGAGCATTACTGGAGAATCATGTCTGTATTAATGTTGGCAAGGAGAAAAAGATTAGTCTATGGTCGGACCTATGGCTACCATTACTCCTAGGTATGAAATTAAGTTCTCATTGTCCTTTTAATGAACTCAAAAATATGAAAGTTGCTGAAATTTTGAATGGCAATACATGGGATGTGTCTTTGATAAGACCTTGGCTAAAGAAGGAAGAAATAGAAGAGATAGAAAATATTCCCACTCCCTGTATAAAGAAAGAGGATCGATGGTTATGGATAGGAGGGAAAAATGGAATGTATACTGTTAAGGAAGGCTATCATTTAGTCAAACATTTCATCAGAATGAGGGAAAGGCAGGGACCTAAAAGCTCTAGTAGCACCCCACATTCGTTATGGGGTACTATTTAGAAGCTGAAAGTCCCAAATAAAATAAAATTCTTCTTATGGAAACTAACATCAAATTCATTACCATGTTTTGAGAACCTTTTTAAGAGAAAGTATGGAACTTCACCGATATGCCCTATTTGTGGAACTACGACTAAGACAATTGAACACATTTTCCTTCTATATGATTGGGCTAAAGAAATATGGTTTGTAAGTATCTTCTCGTTGAGGCTCTCAAAATCCCATGTTTCCCATATTAATCAATGGCTTTATGAGTTTTATGTACAAATAGATTAGATGACTGCAAAGGCCAAATTAGGAACAATACCTTGGTATATATGGAAGGGCAGGTGTATGTTTATTTATGAGCATAAACAGCCTAATCCTTTGATTACCTCGTCAATTGCAAATAAAGCTCTATGGATTTTTCGGATGCAAGTGAATGGAGAACTTTGCCTACTGATGGGAGTGTTAATGAATATCAAAGTGAAGGGAAATGGAAAGCACCTGTAGAAGGTGCTCTTAAAATTAACTCTAATGCTGCTTTCATACCATCCTTTGGTATGGCTACTTGTGGTTTTGTTGTTCGAGATGAACAAGGTTTTGTCTTGGATGGTAAGGTCCATACTTGCAAAGCCTTTTCTCCATTTATGGCAGAATCCTTGGCACTTTTGGATGCAGTACAATATGCTTATGAGAATGATTTGGTTAATGTGGAGTTCAAAACAAATTGCTTATCACTCATTAACTCAATATCAAAACAGGGTGTGGCTGTTGAGTGGCAATGTCATTCAATTGTCAATAAGATCCTTTCCATAAGGAACTCTCTAAGGAATCCAAAGTTTGTCTAGATTTCTTGAAGAGCTAATGGCGTCATCTACTGGATTGTCAGATCAGCTCTTACTGGGATGTGACCTTCTTCCGAGGTTCTTAACCTTTAATCCCAGCTTAGGTCTCTTATTGACTTAGATTGCAGTTACTGTCATTCTGGCATTGATTGAGTTTTGTTTGTTTTTCTTCACTAGTTTCTTTATTTGTTTTACTTTTTTTTCTATTTCAGACTGGTCTTGTTGTTATTTATCATTTATTTTAATGAATGCATTTCCCTTGTTGGCAAAAAAACAGTTGTAAATGGAATATTGAAAAAATTAATTTTTTAGTCCTTATAGTTTATCTTAAGTTTTAATTTGGTCGTTCTATTTTAATTTTTTAAAATCCATCCCAATACTTTCCTATATTTGAAAATTAGTCCTTACCATTAGTTTTTATGTAACTCCATTTATTTTTACTTGACATGGCTCCTTAAAAGTGAGATGGACAACCATGTAACTTCCAATTGTCCCTTTTAAATACTATTAAAAATCCAGACCAATTGGTCTTCCCTCAATCGGCTTTCTTCTTCTACATAATATATATAAAAATCATTCTAGAGAGAAAATGACTTATGACTCTTAATACATTCTGCTACAAGTTTGAACAAAAACACCACTCTTTCTCCCTCTCCCTCTCCAATGTTATTTCAATTTTACTGAACAGCAATAGGGTACTGATAACTTTGTATCTATTGCGTGAGGATTAAGAAAGTGAAACTAATTATATTTGCACATACATCTCCTTGATCCAAACATAAGCACCAAGATCTCGATCCATCTTGGTCTACCTTGATCCGCTTGAGAAAAAACACTCTCCATTAACTCTATGAAATATGGGGATGTGTATCAACATATAAAAAATATGTATACTTGATAGTGTGATAGGTGTTAATTTATTATCCAAGTGGTTGGGCCACCTCAATCATCCTTCTTCCACCATATTTCATCCTCCTTATCATATTCCTCTAAACCCATTAACTCCACGAAATGTCAACCATTGAGAATAACACAAGTCAAATCAATCTTCTCATACTTTTTTCTTAGAAAGAAAACTCTATTTTATTGGTTTTTAAACAAAGCATAGTGGTCTTCCAAAAAAAAAAATAGAGCACAATAAGGACAAGCTTTTGGTGTACTATGCACTCTTTTTATTCTGCATTGGTTTGATATAAAACTTGTGTGGCATGATAGATGAAATTTAGAATGAAATAATGTCCATTGATTGTATTAACTATTAACATCAGAAATTGCATTCCTTCCAAAATACTGAGTTCCAAAAAATATTTAACCAAGCTTGAAGAGACCATAAAACACTTATTGGGTCCATCACTTCTCTTCATCATATTTAAAATATAACTCCATTAAAATTTTATACATAGACATGTATATTAGCATGTCTATTTAACTAACTACTCCTTCAGCTCATAAAAAACCTACTAAAATGTCTTCTGAGTAATTCCTGCAGTGCAATGAGTAATAAAAACAATAATAAATACATCTCATCCACTATTTACCCTTTCAATCATAAAAATAATGACTATTGACTAGTAGTTGCTAGCATATTTCATGGGACTTCAAATCGATTAGGACCTCACGTCCACAACTTTTACCTCCTACATTATCTTGAGTAGAGCATATATAGCTTTTCTAAAGGCTAAGAGCCAATAGAGTTGGATAACCATACACACCAACACCTACAAAAGGTAAGCGCGTGCATTGCAGTAACCTATGAAGCTCATGCAAGTATATATTAAATAATCATTTACATCTGCCATTTATCTTGTGAAAAACTATAAGCCTTCTATAAATATCTAATTTCAACGTATAGCTCATCTCAAGCTACTAAAAGCATTTCAAGAATATGATATTCTGAATATATAACCAACCTTTGCCACATGTTGTATAAATACCAAACCCTTCCTTCAAGAGATGTGCAGTAGCAATGGAATTAGAGGAATGGCAAAGCTGCACAAAAGTGACACCTTCTTTTTCTTCTAATACCCGCACTCTTCATCATATTTGAAGGGCCATGGGTGAGCTCTAGTGCTGTGTTTATTTTAGCATATGGAATTTTGTGTTTTGATCGATCTCATGAGGAAGGTTAATTTAATCATCATATTCCTACATGGCAAACATGTCATTATTTTGTTAGCCCAATCATCATAATATGGATGGAGTTAGCTGACGTATGCAATTTAGGGACCACACTATTAACTCTCATATAGTATAAGGATGAATTTTAAAACAATTTCAAAGTTCAAGGAGCGATTTAAAAAAATTAAAAGTATAGGAACTAATTTTAAAATAGAGATAAAATATGAGGACTAAAAGATTAATTTTCCTTGGAATATTTTACAATGCTCAATGGTTGATTATCCTTCTCATTAGTCAACAACTATTGTCTCATGTATAGTTGGTTTTTGGTAATTCACATTTTTATTGTTCTTTATTTACAATTATGTTTCATGATTTCACAACTCAATTATGTCCAAATTTAAACATGTGATTTCCTTTTATTTACGGCTGGTTTTTAGCAATTTTCAACCCCATTGTTCATTATTTACAACTAATTGGAAGCTCTAGAATGGCTAGCATTTTTGTTATCACAAATTTTTGTAAGTAATTATGGACCAAGGTCATTCATTGTAATTTTTTTGCATTTGGGTCATTTCGTATATTTATGTTTTTTAGACTGCCTTCATTGTCATTTTACCATTAATAATTAGAGCTTTGTACAAGGCTTGAGTTTAAGTCTTGAAAAATGAGTATAATTTGGTATTGTATATCCATTATTGATGTGTGTCTACATAGATTAGACTTTTGGGAACAAATTGTTTTTTAAAAAAAATTATTATCAATTTTACTTAGAATTTGACATGTGGAAAAAATTGAACAACAGAACTTAATTTGAAGTCAAATCCATCATTAAGCTGAAATTACTCACAACAAGATCACACTTGAAAAGGAAAAGCCGAAAAGTTCATTTTTTTGGGAAAAATAGCAGGTCAAAGACTAGTAAAAGACAAAGAAAAACAAAACAAAGGAGAACAACACAAAACCAAGAAGAAAACGCTACTCTGCGAGGATGACCAGTTCCTGCACTATCCATTGCCATGATTTTGTTGAGATCAACCAATGGTGTAGCTAAAAAAGTATAACTAATTTGCTCCATGAGACTTATATTAGCAAGTCTATGAGCATAAAGATTCGCCTCTCTGTAGATATGGTTGAGTTGTACCCCCCACTGTTACTTCAAATAGTTGATGATAATCTTTAAAAGTACTCTATCACTATTAAAGCTATGTCCAGAGTTGTTGATAGCCTTGACTAGAGTTTGAGAGTCAGACTTAACTATAACTCTTCTTAATCCCATTTCCTAACATGTTTTTAGACTAGACATGAGAGCCCACATTTCAGCTTCTAAAGGATTACAAATGCCTATGTTATGAGTAAAACCGTCTATCCATTTTCCTTCTTCATCTCTGATAATTCCTCCACTTCCAGCTCGACCAGACCCTTCTTTAACTACTCCATCGACATTTAGTTTAGTCCATCCTAAGGGTGGCTTTTTCCATTGGATAAAGACCTGGCAACTGAGTTGTTGTACTTCACAAATTGAATTCTCTTCCTTCCATTTCATGCTTATGATGAATTGTTTAATTCTGTCATTAGGATTGTTGCCCATTTGCGCAGTTCCTTCTATCACCTCCTTATTACACCATTGCCAGATAAACCAGCAAGATACTCTAAACCAATTGTTCCATTTGATTCCTTGCTCAATCTCCATCTGCATCTACAAATTTTCCTTTAGCCACACTTGCAAAGGGTTAGTAAAAAATAAATTTCTATTGATATTTGTGGGGAAATTACAGGAGTTACATATTTTAGAAACTTCATGATAGTCTCCGAGAGCATGGATTATATCTTCCTCTCCCATACCACATCTCTTACAAGTACCCTCTTCCCCCATCTAGTGTCTTCGAATATGTTGAGTTAGAAGCCTTCCCTTTGCTGACAACCAAATGAAGGTTTTGACTCTTTCTAGGAGCTTTAGCTTTCATATCAGTCTCCATATACTATTTTCCTCATATTCAGCAGTTTCAGTGATAATTTGGTAAGCACTAGCAACAGAAAAATTTCCAAAGTTATTTGGTTTCCAACTAATGATATCCTCCTCACCATTATCTGTTAGAGGAATCATAGCATGTATCTTTAACAAACATTGTTCATTGACAGCCTCCTATAGCTCTTGTAAATTCCATTCTCCATTCAAGTTGACCATTTCACAAACCTTCATATCAAGGTTTGGTGATATGTTATCAGTCATGTGTAGCAGTAACTTGTCTTCATTCTTTATCCACTTATCTCTCCAAAAATATATACTCCTTCCATTTGTTGGCTCCCATCCTATATTATTGGCAAATTCCTCTAAATTTTCCATTATTGCTTTCCATAGAGATGAATCAGTTTTCCTAGTTATACTTCCAGTTCTGATGTCAACATCATTTCCATACTTCCCTTGTAGTACTTTGACCCATAGATTAGTTTTCCTTGTGCACAATCCCCATGCCAATTTATACATGAAGGCTTCATTCATAACCTTAAGCGATCTGATGCCTGCTCCACCATTCTTCCTGTTCTTACACATAGTATCCCATCCCACTGCATGCCATTTCCTTTTGCCATTGTCCTTTCCCCATATAAATCTCCTTTCCGTTGTCTCAATTTCCTTCAAAATTTTCTTTGGTAACTTTTCATGTTGGATTTGATGGAGAGCCATATTGCTTGTAACAGATTTGACAAGTGTAATTCTCCTTACCAATGATAGTGTTTTTGCTTTCCATCCACTCAGCTTCTTCTTTACTTTTTCCACTATATGCCCGAACTTATCTGCTGCCTTTCTTTTATTATTTATCAAAGCTCCCAAATAGAGGCCAAGTTCATTGACTTTATGGAATCCATTGTTATTACATATTCTTCATCTCATTTCCTTGTTCACATTTGGAGAGAAGAAAATGTTGGTTTTCTGGCTATTGATCTTATGACCTGTCATATTACAAAAATTGTCTAAACATCCTATTATTTCCTCCATTTGTATTTCTTCAGCTTCAACAAATAACACCAAATCATCTACAAAGCACAAATGTGTAATCATTGGTCCTCTCCTGCCTGCCATCATCCCTGGCCATTTTCCTTCTGTCACCATATCAGTAATTAGGTGTGTGAGTTTCTCCATGCCAAGGACAAGTAGGTATGGGGATATTAGGTCCCCTTGCCTTATTCCTCTGGATGGAGCAAAAGTTTGGGTCTTCTCACCATTCCACAATATATTAGTCGACACAGAAGACACACATTCCATAATTAGTTGAACAAAATGAGAGTGCCATTGTAGCTCATCAAAGACTTTCCTAAGGAACTCCAAACTTAACCTATCATAAGCTTTTTTCCAAGTCAATCGTAATGGCCATATAACCTATTTTCCCTCTCATTTTCTTCATCGAGTTAATCATTTCTTTAACAATTATAATGTTATCCTGGATGTGTCTTCCTGGAATAAAGCTTACTTGTAAAGGATATATTAATTCAGGTAATAGCCTTTTGATTCTTCTCACTAATATCTTGGAAAAATACTTATAGATGACACTACAAAGAGAGATTGGCCTAAAATGGCTCACCTTTTCAAGCTTTTCAGCTTTGGGAATAAGAGACACCATAGTACTATTAACGTCTCTAATTCTACTTGGTTCCTTCCACACAGCTTCTACAAACTCACAGGTATTATTGCCAATAATATTCCAATTTCTTTTAAAGAAAATTGCAGGGTACCCATCCTCCCCAGGAGCTTTTAGATTCCCTATTTCAAATATTGCTTGTTTTATTTCCTCCCTTAGTAGCTTCCTTGTCAACTCATCTCTTCTATATTTCTCTATTTCAAGCCAACTACAATTTGTGAAAACCCATGGTCTTGTTCCCTCTTCTTCTGTAAAAAGGGTTTTATAAAATCTCATAATCTCATGAACAATTTGGTCTTTGTCTGCAATCCAATTATCCTCTTCATCTTTTATCATGTTAATTTTATTTCTCTTCCTCCTAATAGTAGTTTTAGTGTGATAAAAGGTAGTATTTCTGTCACCAAAATTGAACCATTGTGCTCTAGATTTTTGGAACCACAAAGTTTCTTCTTCATCTAAAACTTTATCTAGATCCATTCTCAAGTCAAGTTCAAGTTTCTCAAGATAAGGAATGTGATTTACCTGCAATCTCCTCTGTATTCCTGCAATCCTGGCTAGGAGTTCCCTTTTTCTTTGGAAAATATTTCCATAAACTTTTCGATTCCACTCTTTGAGGTGAGGCATGAGCTCTTGAAGGTTCTTCTTATACTCCATCTCATGGTTCCATTTTTCCTTTACTGCTTTGACAAATTGAGGGTATATCATCCAGGCCGCTTCAAATCTAAATGGCCGAGCTTCAGCATTACTGTTTTTGTTCTCAAGGGGAATTAGAATGGGGTGATGATTAGAGTGAAGTCTGACCCCAACTCGAACAAAGGCATCAACAAATCGGTTTCTCCAAAGATTATTACAAAGTGCTCTATCCAGTTTTTTGAAAATACGATGATACCCAGGCCATTTTAGACCTCTCCAAGTGTACCTAGGTCCATCAGCGCTCATTTCAATGAGGCCACAAACATTTATCTTGTCCGAAAATATTCTGCATCTTCTATTATTTGGACAAGCCCCTTCACTCTGTTCCTCTGCACTTCTAATCTCATTAAAATCCCCGACAACGAGCAAGGGTCCATTCATCGTCGCCTCAACAGCTTCTAATTCTTCCCAAAGATTTCATCGAATTGTTTCTTTTGGATTGGCATAAATAGCTGTAAAAAACCAAGGGTCCTCCTCCTCTTTTTCGATGATTCCAGGGAGAAATTGCGAATGTTTTATAAGGGCTTTGAATTTTATTTTCTCATCATTCCATAACGTCCATATACCACCATTAAACCCTTGGGCTCCAACAATTTCATGGTATTTAAAACCCAATTTTCTTCTCACCTTAACCCCATTTTCTCCACTGACCTTTGTCTCTAGTAAAACAACCATTGCCAGTCTAAACCGTCTTATCAATTCTTTAAGGGCATGACAGAAAGCACGGCCTGCCACCCCCCTTTACTATTCCAAATCAATATCATATATCATATATTGGATAAGGATAACAAGAAGAGTCGGGAACACATAGCCCAAAAAGACTAAATAGAATGATCATTATGCAAATGGGCTTCATCACACAGGCCCAAATTTTGCACTGTTTCGTCCATTCTCATGTACTCCATTTGTGTCTCTGGTACTATTGTTGAAACTAGGTCAGGCGGGTCACCTGTGTCGGAATCCTCCACTTCCATAAGTTGTGATAACATTTTGAACCCAATCTCGCTTTCTATTGCAGTGGTTTGGTTTAACCCTTGCTCCATTTGGCAATCCATATTCTCAACCTCCGTACTGCAGTTCCCTTTCTTTTTATATCCATTATTTGTCTCCTTTTCTGGCCCATTTTTATTGATAGTCGCCCTTTTATTATCTTCAATCGGCCAACACTTTGCTTTTGTTCCATTGTCTTTATTGTCTCCTCATTTCTTTGTCCGTGATCCTGATCCACTTCATTTTATACTTTCATTTTTCCACTGTCCTGTACCTTGTTTGGCCCACTTACAGAAGCTTTGTTTTTTTCTTTACTTTTAGTTTGGATTTTTGGAACTTCAGGCATTTTCCTTTTTGCTGATTGTTTTTTCCTACTAGACATCTCCACTCCTTGCATTCTCGAGCTTTCCGCTTCATTGGTGACATCCACTTTATCTTATGCATTGTCCTTATTGTTTTTGTCCTCACTAACTCCCTCACCTTCCTGCTGTAATTTTTCCTCCAAGACTGCAAATCTTGAGATATTCTTACCTTTCTCTAGCCCTTTTCCTTCTCCTCTTTTCTCCACTCTTCCCACAGTATCTTTTATAGGCTCATGATTGCTACTGCCTATGTTGCTTCCCCTGCTTCTTCTTGGTCTTTGCACCAACATCCAATCACCAAAATTACCCGTCGCCGGAGCTTTGTGTTTTTCCAGCTCCCGCAAAATATTTTCCCGTGTTGCTCCCATTATAGACCCCTTCTGCCACTTTCCTTCCCTCCATACATGATTCCTTTGAATGACCATATTTTCCACAATTAAAGCATATTAGATGAATGCCTTCATATTCCACCTTCATTTCCACCCCTTCAGTGAAATATGTAGGAAGAAGTGGTTTACTGAGGTCGATCTCCACACAGACTCTAGAGTGTCTAGCTCTTGATGTTTTAAGAGTCGTATTGTGTATTTTGATGACTCTACCTATTTGACTCGCAACATTTATCAGGAACTTAACATCATAATATTCAGTTAAAACTAGAGGAAACCTTACCCATGCCGCAACACTCTTGATTGTCTCTGTTTCGGGGTTGAAGTTTGGCTTCCAGTATTGCACTGCTATATAATGGTCAAGCACCATCCAGGGTCCTCCAGTCAAAACTTCGAGCATGTCACTTCTATCCATGAATCTTGCAAGATAGAAACCACAGCCCATATCAATCAGTTCAAATGTTCCGTGCTTACCCCACATAGTTTGGATCTTCTTCTGCAGGCAATAAAACCCCACCATTTTCCCCAGAACTTAAAAAAAAAGAGTTTTTTCTTGAAGGCTCTCTTATACGTTTTTTCTCCTTCTCTGATGGATAGAAATCAGGCCCTTTGTTAGTTATCTTCATCGTTATCCCCTCATGCAAGTCCTTTAGTCCCATTAAATAACCCATAACCTCCTCTTCTTTTCCACTCAAAGGCGATTGTTCAGAGAAACTCACTTCTTTCAACTCTGCCTCTTTAGTTTTTAGCGCCTCCCTGTAAGACAACACACGAGGTTCTTCACTATTACCATTTTCATTTGCATTATGCATCCATTCCTCCTCTCTGGGTACAATTATTTCCGTTGCAGAGAATTCCACTCCTCCTTCTTTGTTCTTTTTTCTGCTCTCCTTTTCTATTACTAGGTATCTCATTTGAAAGCTCTGAAGTGCATCTTCCCTCTGCCCCTTTTCCGTCTCATCATCTCCAGATCCTCCATTACCACCTCCCTTCTTGTCGTATACCTTATGCATCCTTTTATCACTTTCCTCCTTTTGAGAACGTTGACGTTCTGGGGTCCTTAATCGAACCGGAGAACGTTTTCGGTCTCCTTCTGGTGAACGATCCCGCTCCCTTTCCGGCGGGTCTGACGTATGAGTGTCATTGGTCACCATACTGGTTACGAAAAGAGACACAGTTGTACGGAGAGAAAAGTAATCACAGCTCTCAGAGAATAAAACTAATTTAGCTTGTCTATATTCGAAAAGTTCATTATTATCAGTGACTTCGTGGAAAGAATGATCATACTTTCTTTTTTTGTAAATAGAATGATCATATATACTTTTGGTTTGTCATTCAATTCTTTCAAAATTTTCATGTCCTCTTTAAACATTTGACTGCAAATGTGGCATCAATCTTGATAAATTTTTTTTTATTGTGACTTCGATTATTAATATATATTATGATAACCAACTATATTGTTCTTTTCTCTTTCAGGACTCGTCACCGTTAGTAATGGATTCTTCTAGGGATAATCTTCATTCCCTTTCGTTTGATATATATATTTTTTCCCAAAAAAAAAATCTTCATCGCATTATCTAATAATTGATACTGGTTTTTTCCCACCAAAAACAAAATATAGTTTTTTTTTGTTGGCTTGCATTGATTACATCCATGGATTGTAGGGTCCACGTAGTTAAGATAACAAAAGCTGAATGTACAAAATTGCAAATCCTTTTACCCTTCCTCCCATTTGATATGTTATTTTAAAAATTTTATATAGAACAATAAAATTATTAAATAAGTTAAATTATGGTAAAATTTAATAATATTTCATCTAAATATTCTTAAATTAAATGTTTTTACTTCATCTATTATTATTTTTAGTTGAGAATAAAATAATAAAAAAATTAATATTTTATTAATGATATAAAATGACAGAAAATTTTGAACATTTAAAATTTTTTTAAATAATAAATAAAATGAGATGAAGGAAGTAATTTCAATAATTATTTACGAAAAAAAGTAATGCCATAATTGTACGTATTACTTCTTATGGAATTTTGTATAATCAATTACAGTTAGTGAAATTCAAATCACTTTTATATAGTATAAAGATAGCTAGACATTTTTTTTCTATATTACATAAAATCTGAAAAATTAGCTGTGCTCTTTTTATATATGGTTTATGAGTTAATAGTCTGACTTGCTTTACATTTTATTACATATAATGATCATATTGATTTCTTATAATTAATTTATGATTATAATTGGATGAAATTAAATAATTGAATAAAACAAATAACTAAGATATTGCGTTTAATCGAAACAGGCCATGTACTGGCTCCAGATTAACACGTGGGGACTGAGGATGGAAAATATGTCAATTGATTTTGAAAGGATCGTATAAATCATTATAAAGAATGGAACACTGGACGTTTCTCCCAAGCACTTTGGTGCGATATTATGATTTTTTTTAATCATATAATAAACCAGCATGAAACATGCATATATTGTTACAATCAACTCGAGTGTCATTATAGCATCTAGATTAATTTCATTGTAACCAAGAAAGGAGTATGGGGCTCACAGATAATGTTTGATAATTGAAAAGGTGAGCCAAAAGTAAATAACCAGGCTAAGAAAACCTAGAAGAATAAATAATACTGTGATGAAAAAATTTTTAATTCTATGTATATATTTCATAAAACATAAATAATTTTTTTATGTAATCAAGAGTATCCCTTTTGGTAGCAAGAGGACAAAGGTAAATTTCTTTCAAATAGTTTTATTATATACACAAAAACTAAAATTCTAACTTCAACCCACTTATTTGACAGAAGAAAGTCTCCATGACTAACACAAAAAGTTTTGTGAAATATTAATAAAAGTTTTTTATGATCATAATTATTCAATACAATGGCATAAGTATATGCATGTGCTTTAAAAACCAAAGTATTGAAAACTGGATCAGTCATTGAACTGATTGAGACAATGGTTCAAAGTTTAACAGTCGGATTGGAGTCAAACCGGTTATGAATAAATTAATATATTTTAAATAATGTAAATAAAAAATATAAAAGATATTTATCCATGATCATAAAATTAACATTCAATCTAGGATGAAAAGTAAATTTAATAATTCTTAATTTTATACATCATATAGAAAATTAAAAGTATTATTAATAAATTTTACAACATAATATTATAATATAAACAAATTAATATTTATCTATAATTATATTTTGAATTCAAAATAGTTTATTAATATTCTACTTTCATATTATTTGTTAAATAAATTTATCATTATTAATAATTATGTATCATAATAATACTTATACAATATTATAATATAGAAAGAAAAGACTTATACAAAAAATAATGCTACTTAGTATTAAAAATAATGTTATTTTATCTTAAATATAAAAAAATTTTAAAAGAAAGTTAGACCGATTTAAACCGATTTTGTATTGATTTTTAATTAGTTTGACCGATTTTGTACTGGTTTTGAAATTTTTGTACTGGTTTTGAAATTACTTATCTTCATCTATAACCGGATTGGATTAGGCACTGGTTCCTGGTTGGACCAGTTGAACCAATTGGTCTAATCTGATTTTTAATACACTGTTAAAATCACCAGTGGGCCAAAATCTTAGGGACCATCTTCCAGTAAAATCTAACATGAAGATTCAATTGGCTTGGAAGTTATAAAGCTCTAAGTTTAGATTTGGTAGATATAAAAGAAATTACATAAAAGGTAGAAACAGAGAAAACTTTGTGTAACATTTTTTATACACATTATTCAATCTTTTTTGGGACAAAAATAGCCTTTTAATATAAACATATTCTTCTTCTTCTTTTTCATTTCCCTTCAAACTAACCCATTCTTACCAATAAAATAAGAATGATTTTTTTATTCCCTTCATGGACCAAGAGTTTCTCTAATATAGTTCTTGATAAATACTAGCAAGAGATGATCCCAAGACTATAATTAGAATAAAATATTGGAAATAGATATATCATCTATTATATATATAAAAGTATGTAACCTGTATGGATATATTCGGAATAATTCTGATGCTTCGAATGAAGTTTATTGTAATTCTGTGCTTCGGAAACTCTACTTTGGAATTAGGTTCAGAACTAATACTATTCTTTTTTTTTAAATTATAAATACTAAATCTAATGAGATTCTTTTAATCATAACCAATTATATCTATTTTTTTCATAACTAATTATACCTATTTTATTTAAATTATATATACTTTTTTATATAATTTGTTTATGCATTTTAATATTTTCCAAAAAAAATCTCCATAAAAATCTTCTAAATTCAAATACCCTTTGGCCTATTATTAGATTTTTTTTGTTTAGAATTATATTTTTTAGATCTATTTCAATCAATTATAATATTTATTTATATGCTTTAATTTTTTTCATAACTAATTATGTATGTTTTGCTTAATTTATATATAATTTTTTTATATAATTTATTTGTGTGTTTTAATTTTTTATATCATGAAAGTGACAACCACCATAAACGACCTTCTACGATGGGTCATCAGCGGGAGACTTTCAAACTAAAATTGTCTTTTCTTTTGTATTTTTTATTTCCTACATGTTTGTTTTTGTATTTTATCGATCACCAAGAAAAATTTTCTTTTCCTTTTTCAAAACCTAGACATCGTAATTTCATGCTTCAAAATCATTACTTTGGAGTTGATACCTAGCATTTTATTTCACATTTTGAAATTAAAAACACTAAATTTAATAAGATTCTTTTAATCATAATAAATATTTATCTTTTTTAAATCTAATATGTTTTAAGTTTTTACTAAAAAAAATCTCTTTAAACGATAATTTTTATAGGATAGTATTTGATTTTATAATTTAAAATAAACACACTAAATCTTATGAGATTCTTTTACTCATAATCAAATTATTTATATTTTTTATCTTTTTCAATTATTTATATATCTATATGCTTCAATTTTTTCCAAAAAAATCTCCTTAAAAATCTTCCAAATTCACATCTTATAATTTGATTTTATAATTTAAAATTATAAGAACTAATTCTTATTAAATGCTATTGATCGTGTATGAGAGTGACAACCACCATTAAAGACCTTCTACAATGGGCCACATACGAGAGGCTTTCTGGATAGGGATGATGACGGCGTGAGTGATGATAAGAGCACTGCATGCCACAAATATTTTTCCATAACCAATTATATTTATTTTTTATAACTAATTATATATATTTCGTTTAAATTATAAGTAATTTTTTATATAATTTATTTATGCATCTTACAATTTTCCAAAAAAAATCTCTGTAAAAACATTCTCAATTCACATCTTACTATTAGATTTTATAATTTAAAACTATAAGAACATTAGATGCTATTAATTATAAATAATTCATAGTTTTTATTTTTTTATTATTTATATATTTAAGAGTTTTAGATTTTTAAAATTTTACTTCAATTTTTTCTTTAAAATATTTAGTCTCTGAGTCTTTTTTTTAATGAATAAATAGTTTTTCTTTTTATCTTTATCTCTTCTAAACATCATCCTTTTACTATCTCCATTTTTTCTTCCAGTTGTAAATATGAAAAATTCGAGTAAAAAATGCAAAAAAGAAGCTTTTTCCTTTTTTTTCTTTTTGTAACGCAAATTGCAAATTTTATTCTTAGAATTGATTATATATAATATTTAAGATCCACTTTGAGCAATAAGATTCTTTTATTTTTTGTCTTCATGATCTTCTAGCATTCAACATTAAGTTGACAGAAAAAATCTAATGAGATTAATAAGATTTTTGATAAAATTTAGCCCTGATTAAAGAGTTTTGGAGGAAAAAGAAACTTTTGCTTACTTTGCAAATCTATGAAATTGCTACTAATATTAATTGCAATGATAACATCAAGTTTGAAATCACAAAATGAAGCCAAATGCTGATACAACTATAAGCTCAATCCCATGAGATTAACAATTGAAATTGATTGGGTACTGGGAGTCATAATTGGAGTTATTTGTGACCAAAGAATCAAAATAGGATTCAATAAAAAGAAAAAAACAAAATCTTATCACTTTACTTTAAATTCACTTCTAAATTTATTAATCAAGATTACAATTTGTCATTTAATTAATCAAGAAATTTTTATCATTGATGGGTCTCACAACTCACATCTATTATTTGATTTTGTAATTGAAAATCCTAAGGACTAAATTTTATGATATGTCATTAATCATAACTAATTAGTTTTAACACACACATATATAATTAGCCATAATATATATATATATTATATACCTATTTAAAATTTAAATATTAATTTTTTTTAAATTGAGATCTATATATTTAATAATTTGGTCCCAAAAGTTATTAGAAATTAATAAATTTCTAGTCTTTTGAATATGTATTATGACTTAAATTCATTTAAATTTATTTTTTAATTTTAGTTTTTTAATACTTAATTTTATTATTTATCATATATTTTCTTATATTTAAAATTTTTAAATATTTATTTTTTGGACATATGACCAAATGAACCCATATATCGTAACTTTGTCTTAAATGGTTTCTTGCTTTCACATTCCAAACATTCTATTAATATTGGAGTTTCATTTCTTTTTTATACACAACTTTGTCTCTATTATGTTTGACTGCATTGACATTTTTAAATAAAGTAATTGCAAATTTTACCTATCAACCAGTCAAGCATTAAAAATGAAGATAGATTGAGACAAAGGGAAAGACATCCATATCAGGCAAGCATCCAGAATTGGACCAATTAAATTTCTTTAAGAAAAAATAAAAAAGAGAGAGAGAGAGCCTTGGATATCTAAGATTGTGTCTAGCTCCCTTTAGAACATATTCACGTAATCTTTGAGTGAAGTCTCTCATGGGGGCAAATAAAGTCTTCTTAATTACAAAAGACCAAAGAAATTCTATATTTTGTAAATTTAGGTATTTTTACATTACTAATTTCTTGCATCAAAAATTATAAACACATTTTTCTTTCAAGCATATTGGACAATTAAAAGCAAAGTTTTGCATCCATCACATCAACATAAGCCTATGAAAAGAAAAAACTCATAAGAAAATGCAAAAAAATGCATCAAAAAAGGATACAAAAATTTAAAAAAAAAAGAAAAAGATCATGAAAAAAGCAAAAAAAACAAAGTATCACTTTACATCATTTATTGCATGCATTACATCAAAATAAATTTCCAGTAAGATTGGGGCAAATGAAAAATCAATTGTTTAAGTGAAATGAAATGAAAACAAAAATCTTGCACCCATTGCATCAGGATTTGGTTTCACTCAAATTGGTATAAATATGAAATCACACTTGTGACACTCATATCTCATGCATTGCATCATATAAACTTTTACTTGGATTGAGACTGCCATAATATTCTCCCTTCTCTTAGCAAATGCATAATCAAACTTTTAAATCAAGAGCTTGTGCCATTCATTCATCATCCATTGCATACATTGCATCAAGATTAGCTCCCACTTAGATTGTGTTAAAAAAAAAAACAAAACAAACTGAAAAAAAAATCTTGCATGCTCCATTTGGAAAAAAAGAAAAGGAAAGAAGAAGAAAATTTTGCATGAATTGTAGCATGAAAAAAATTTTCACTCTCAGATTGGGGCATAAAAAAAAATTACATCCTGGATAAGCTGCCTTTCCAAAAAAGGGGTGAATTGGGAAGATTATAAATTTTTCTGCAAAATGTCAAGAAAGTGAAGGAAGCAAAGAGTGATGGTAAAACAGAGTATAAACGAATAAACAGTAAAAGTAGTAGTAGGGAAGAAAAGACTCAGATATTTATCCTGGTTCGGTCTCTCAACTTGATCTACGTCCAGTCCCCAAGTCACCACTTGAGATTTTCCACTATTTTGCAAAAATTCAGTAGGCTTCTTGCAAATGTCTCAGTACACAGATGATGCTCTGTTTCTAGAACTCACACTTTCACTCTTTGCACTCTCACTGAGTGCTTTCTCAATCCCTTGTGATATCCCCTCACAAAAAATCTTTCTTCCAGATGAAGATAAGATTGTTTACAATGAATAAACTCTCTTAATCAAAGTGCATATGAAAGTTAAAGTACAAATATTGAAGTAAGTGAGAGGAGGAGACTTTGAGTAGATGATTTGGCAGAATTTCGGTATTCACAAAGTAAAAATTGTTACCTACATCTTCAAATGAAGTTCTATTTATAGATTTCTGCCATAATTATACGTTAGAGACAAAATCTAGTCGTTAGAGATGTTACCCAACGGTTACTCTGAGAAACTATTCATTTACCAACCGCATTTAATACTTCTGACACTCAAAGTTTGAATTTCAGTTGGTCAACAGATGAATTTCGCAGAAACCGAAAGTTACAGTTTTTAATGTTGAACTCCCGAAGTTCGTCTGTCATGAAGTAAAATTCAAATTTTCATCTCTAGAAATTGATTCTATGTTGGAACATATGAATTTTCATGTTTAAAGTCGTTCTGTTAAGTATGAACAGTAATTTCAATTTGCTACAGTGCCTTCAAAATTCGAATTTTGGAACCCCAAAATTCGTCTGTCAGAAGCTGGTTTAATGAGGCACAATAGTTCATCAATTCGAAATTCGAATTTCCATAGGACAAAGTTCGTCTGTTAGAGAGACCTCTTTTCAGACTTACTTTAAAATTAGAATTTCTGAATATTGTCATTCGTATGTCAACATATCAACACAACAGACTCATATGCTTTGTTTCTGAAATTCGAATTTTCAAGTTCAAAGTTCGTCTGTCAGTGAGCAATTTTAAAGCTATTTTTCAATTTGTTTTCAGATGAACTTTGGCATGTCTTCAAATGAATTTTTCAATTTTCATAAGTTACATTTTATCTGAAATTCGAATTTTTAAAAGCCAAAGTTCGTCTGTCATTAAAAGCTCTTTTAAGACACGTATCAAAATTCAAATTTCTCAAGTCAAAATTCATCTTTCAGAGAAGCCTCTTTTCAGACTTGTTTATTTTCAATGCGAAATTCGAATTTTCAAAGGCAAAATTTGAATTTTTAAAACAGCATATCAGTATAAACCTTTCAAACTTCGTCTGTTGATGGGTGTTTTTCAAATATTTCATGAATTAACATAGAATTAAGGTTTTTAAAATATCTTTTCACCAAATCAAAATCTTTTATTCAAATTAAAACACTACTAAACATTCTACACCTATTCTTGCACTGATTTTTCCAGAATTCCTTCACTTGAAACATTTTGTGCACATTTGATATCTTTACTCCAAGCTCTTGAAGGTTGGTTTGGAATCATCAAAATACTTGATTCAACACATTTTTCTTGCATACATTACAAATAAATTCTCATTCAAATTGAGAAGAAAATTTTTCATGTCTCACATGCATTTTCCTTACATAAATAAATTCTCATCCAAATTGGGGCATATATGACAAATCATGTATTTCACATGCATCCTTTTTACATACATTACATCAAAATAAGCACCCACTCAGATTGAAAAGAAAAAAAAAACTTGCATTTTGACATGCATAATGCATCTTCTGTCGCATATATTGCATCATAATAAGCTTCCTTTCAAATTGGGGAAAAAAAAAGAGAGAAAAAGAAAGAAAAAGAAGAAAGAAAATTTACATTCCATCAACTTTTACCATTGCATGCATAGCATCACAACAAACTCTAAAAACAAAAGAAAAGAAAAATCAATTTTGCATTTTACAAGGGAATCCTTGTACCTCAAAAATGAAAAGAACAAAAATTGTATTGTTCATGCATCATACATAGTTCATTGTGTCAAATAAACTCCACAAAAGTTGGGGTAATCAAAGCACCAGGTCCTAAGTCTATAGAAATTTTGCATAAGAACCCCAAGTCCTGCATCATGACTGGTGTCACCTCAAAAACATTTTAAATTTCTATCAAGGCCCATGTGGCATCCTTTAAATTCCCGTCATCTAAATTTCTGTCAAAACCTAGGCGGCATCCTTTAAATTCCTGTCATTAAATTTCTGTCAAGGCCCAGACGGCATCCTTTAAATTCTCGTCATTAATTTCTATCAAGGCCCAGGTGGCATCCTTTAAATTCCCGTTATCTAAATTTTTGTCAAGGCCCAGGCGGTATCTTTTAAATTCCTGTCATCTAAATTTTTGTCAAAGCCTAGGCGGTATCCTTTAAATTCTTATCATTTAAATTTCTATCAAGGCCTAAGCGGCATCCTTTAAATTCCCATCTAAATTTCTATCAAGGCCCAGGCGGCATCCTTTAAATTCCCGTCATCTAAATTTCTGTCAAGGCCTAGGCGTTATCCTTTAAATTCCCATCATTTAAATTTCTGTCAAGGCTCAAGCGGCATCTTTTAAATTTTCGTCATCTAAATTTCTATCAAGACCCGGGTGGCATCCTTTGAATTTCCGTTATCTAAATTTCTGTCAAGGCCCTAACAGCATCCTTTAAATTTTCATCATTTAGATTTCTGTCAAGGCCCAGGCGGCAACCTTTAAATTCTCGTCATTTAGATTTCTGTCAAGGCCCAAACAACATCCTTTAAATTTCCATCATTTAAATTTCTGTCAAAGCCCTAGTTTGCAACAGGCGTCCTTTAAACTTTTGTTGCTTTATTATTCATGCCTCTTGCCTCCCAAACAAAATGCATGTTTTTCTTTTTCATTTGTTTTTAAAGTGTGAATATCATTTTATGGTCTTCTCCCTTAGAAAATAAATGAAGAGGGGCAGCTCATCAACATAGTATTTTGTTTGGATCTTGCCATCATATTTTGTTTTAGTGAGCTTTTGTTTTAGCCACATCACCACCTAATGCACTAGTCATAGTCTAGTTAACTTAGTTATTTTTGTGTCACATCATTGCATATTACATGAGTTTGGCTCTAGTTCAAGTTAGTCATTCATTTGTGCATCTGTTAGACTATAGTTCAATTTATTTAGTTGTCTCAGTTCACATTTACATCACCATTTTCTTTTCAAATTAAATCATTCATACCTAAGATAGAGTTTCGTGTTCTAAATTCATGTTATATTACATCTCTTTGTGTCAAGGGCAAATAAGTTGTTATGTGTTTTGCACGAACAAAATTCGTGTTCTGATCTTTACTCGTCCCTTATGCGAGAACTCTAAAACTGCATTTTTCTCATTCTCACAGAAGAAATCAGTAAAGAGCGGCAGCAACTGTGAACATTGTATTTTATCCGGGTATTTACAAAAATATTAAAAAAAAGAAAAGGATGCAAATTTCCTTTTAATTTGAATACAAATTTTCTGAAATTAAAGAAAAATCCATAAAAATCATTCTGCAAATCCAGTCCCCTCTTCTTTTGGGATTTTCAAAATTATCAAAAAATAATGTTATTAGTATTTACCCCTCCTCCTGACTTCTTGAAATTACAATAAAAAAAGCACAAAAAATATTGTTAGTTGTTATCCTAACCGTAACAATCAATTTGAGAAACCCACTCTGCTCTAATTTAGGATAATCACAAGATCAATAATGTTGTTTTGGTTCTAAATAAATCTCACTCTCCTCTCTTTAAGGGATAGTAAAATAAATAAATAACTATGATTATAAAAATAAAAAAATAATATTTATAACAAAAAATGAATAAAAATAATTGAAAACCAAACTTTTTCCTTAATTCGAAAAATATAAACTATGTGTGTATAATAATTAAAAAGAAGAGAGAGAGAGAGGGTTAAAGCGTTGAACAACCTGTGGATGATCACAAACCCTTCCATTATTGCAAATTAGAAGTGTGTTTGGAAGGATGAGGGGAATGGGAGGTAGGGGAGAAATTTTAATGGAAAGGAGGGGAGATGAGGAGAGATGAGATATAGAAGGAAGAGGAGGGGAAGGAAGGGAAGAGGAAAAATTTTAATAATTTATTATTTGGTTTAGGAGGGGAGAGAATGTGAGTTAATAATAATTTAATTATTTTTATTATTTATTTATACTCTTGGGACATGAAATTTGAGTTTAATACTTTTTTATATTAAAATCTTCAAGTAAATATTTTTATATTTTAAAAATTTTTAATAATTTTTTCTATTTTTAAAAATATTTTTTATTTAAAAAAAAATTAAAAAAAAATAACTGTCCCCTTCACCCCCTTGAGGGGGAGGGGAGGGGAGCAACTCTTCTGTCCTCCCCTCTCAAACTCCCTACCAAACGAGGGGTAGAGGAAGTTATCGTTGACCTCTCACCTCAACCCTCTCTCCTGTTGCTGTCTGAAGCATCAAAGCAAGAAAGGCATCTATCTTGATGACTAATGCATCCCTCCGGTCATCTTCCTCACATCGGTTGCAGCAAATAACAAAGGAAGCATTATATGGTGGGATATAAGAGGAGCAGTGTCACAGAGGATCAAAGACATGAGAATGAAGAAAGGGACGAGGGATTCAGAAATCAAGGCTTGGTTTATAACTCAAAAATAGAAGATGTGTTTTGATTGATCCCCACTGGCTAATCGACACAAGGTATGTTATTCTGGTCTATAAATATCTGGAAAAGATCAGAGAGGAGGAGGAGGGAGGAACAAGTGAGGAAGAGAGGAAACGAGAAGGAAGGAAAGAGGAAGGCATTCTGCAGGCGGGCGAAGATTCAATGGAGGGGAGGACATTGCGTGAACAGGAATTGCATAATAGAGATTTTTGTCTGGTAAAATGCCTTCTTGTCTGCTGAATCTGGTCATGGAATCACAGATCGTATGACTGTTTATGTGTTAATGGATACTAATTTCTTCAGTTAGTTTTAGGGGGACTTTAGCTGATCTGGGAATTTTGCTTTTCATCTCTTATATGGGACTTGGTAGATTTTGGGGCTGTGCTATTAACGACGGCATCTTATCGGTTGCTATATTTTGGTTGATGAGCACTTATTCTTGCCTACTTGTTTGTATAATCTCTTTTTAAGGCGTGTCTTGTTCAAGTACCTGAAGCCTAGTCTCACTATTTCCTAGTCATTAGAAGAACCTCTATTTTGAAATTTATACATATGATGATTTTGGTCCCTAAACATGAAGTCTCCAGTGATGCTTGCTTATGGGTTACTGTCTACTTCAGAATCTCGTCTCAAAACTGTTAATGCATGCTGTGGTGTGTCTAATATGGTAATTTACGTTGTTGATTCATTGTTGGGTAAATGAGGAAATGGGGGTGAGAGGAACTGAATTTTGGTTTGTTCCAAATGCTCTAACAATTCTTTAACCAAAGCCGGATGTGAAATATGGCTATCTTGTTAACAACAAACAAAAACATTGTTGCCCAGAGATTTCGATTTTGTTTGGCTGATTCCTTTAATTATTATGTGTGTTTGTTTATATAAAAAAAATGTCTGCACGATAATGACTTTTGGAAGGTAGGCACGGGATAAGTTGCTTTACTAATCATGGAATATTGTGTTGGGTCTTATGGAGGCTGAAATATGGCTACCTTGTTAAAAATCCACACAATAAAGATTATTGCCAAAAAAAAATGCCTTGCTTATTTGTGGGGATTTCGAAATCTTCCTAGACATTCAAGGAGTCAACCGACCATGTGAAATGATAATTCTTTGCGGATGTTAATTGTTTTTTTAAATGTATATATAGTAATAGACATATTATATGTATATACCTGTATATAAAAATAAAAAATAGATGGTTTTAGATTAATGAAGATCTTTTTTGTTTCTTCTTCTTTTTTTCCCAAAAATGTAGCTAAGTATAATAATATATTTTATTCTAAGAAAATTTCTTTATCCAAGGGAGATTTTGGAATCTCTGCGGATATTTAGAAAATCAACATATCATATGAAATTATGACTTTATGCGAATATAATAAGAATATATTGATTTTTTTTATAATGAACATGTAAAGTCTTTTAAGAAAACTTTTTTTTTTAAAAAATGCTATTAGATTAATGAAATATATATATATATATAATCTTCCAAAAATGTAGCTAAGCATAATAATATATTTTATTCTAAGAAAACTCCTTTATTTGTGGAAGATTTTGGAATCTTTGCAGATATTTAGGAAATTAGTTTGCCATATGGGACGATGATTATCTGCAGATATATAATTACAAATTGATTTTCCTAAAATAGGCCAAAAAATAAAAAGAAAATACCTTTCACAAGTTAAGAAATAAATATTTAAGAATTAAATAAAATAAGAGTAAGTTGAATTAAATTATCTTTTGTAAATTAATATACTAACCCAAATTTTAGAAAATTGTTTTATTTACAAAATGATAAATTATTTTCAATTAACTACCTCTTGTCACAAAAACTAAAATAGATAAATAAATAAATATCAATTTATCGACACATATTTCTGGTCCGAACTATATCGACTTTGATCCCTATCGCAAGGTACGTAAGTCCCAAACTCTGATTCTGCGTCAAGTCCGCTCTTGTAAATAAATAATATTTTTCTTTTATTTTATTTTTTTCAATTTCTCATATTTTCATTTTATTTTCATTTTCATTTCCATTTTTACATTTTCTCTTATTTTTATATTCATTTTTGCATGTGAATGATTAAAGGCAATCAAAATAATTTTTAAGCCATAAAAATTATATGATCAACTTAAGGTAACCGTTCTCAGGAACAGATGTTGTGGGGATGCCTAACACATTTCCCACTCACAATCGTACCCCCAAACCCAATTCTGATTCGCAATCCATCCTCTCTGTTTTTCTTTTGATTTTCCAAAATTTTCCTTAAAATTTTAGTGGCGACTCCTCAAGAATCAGCTTCCATCATGAAGGCTGATTTCTATCATTTTTCTTCATTTTCCACGCCATCCCCATCACATTTCCGGGTGTGACAGATGTCATTAATCATAATTAATTAATTTTAACACACACACATATATATATAATTAGCCATAATATATATATTGTATACCTATTTAAAATTTTAAATATTAATTTTTTAAATTGAGATCTATATATTTAATAATTTGGTCCCAAAAGTTATTAGAAATTAATAAATTTCTAGTCTTTTGAATATGTATTATGACTTAAATTCATTTAAAATTATTTCTCAATTTTAGTTTTTTAATACTTATCTTATTATTTGTCTCATATTTTCTTATATTTAAAGTTTTTAAATATTTATTTTTTAGACATATAACAAAATGAACACATGCATCGCACGAGTGCATATCTAGTTAGACTAATGAAATGAATCCTACCACTCAATTACAATACTGGGAAAAAAACACATTAATTTTTTTCCAAAAAATTATTTGGAAAAACACATTTTTCTAAGAAATACTTATGTACTCTTGGAATACCATATCAGATTTACTCTCCCTAATAAAAACACACCACCTCATAGGCTTTTTAATCCTTACTGTCACTCACTTAATTTATATTACTTTAATATTAAAAAAAAATTCCAAGTGACTCTCCGTCTGTCTCTTTTCCCGCCCTCCTTTTATTTTCATATGCAAACTCAATGAACCAAGAAAGACGGATTCACTCTCTTGCCCAAGCATTGCCTGCCGCCGACTGGATTAACCAATCTCATTTTGACCTACTGCATATATTGATTCTTTTGCAAAAGAGAGTTGCAAGCATTGCCGCCTATGACAATTACTTTTTCAGAAAAAAGGTTATGTTTTTCCCTTCATATAAATTGTGTCCTGCGTTAATCTTCAGTGTCATATGTAGATTAAATATAGTGCGCTGTTTGTAATTAGTTTAATACTAGAATAGTGGAGTTGGGTTCATTGCTTTTATTTTTTTTAATTGTTTTTTTGCTAAAGGTGGTTCATTGCTTTTTTTATTCTTTTCTTCCCTATAATAGCCTGTCACATTACCTAATTTTATTATATCCATATTTGAGAGTTGAGAGAGGGAAATGGACAAAAGGAAGAAAAATTATTAGATGATTACTTTTGTTTTTTAATCTAATTTTTATTAAACTTCATATTCAATGATTTATAGTATTTGTCAGGATTTGCAGAGCATAGGTGGCGCAGGGGAGAGCATATATTGATACATTCAGAAAAGGAGAAAATTGCACAAGGCACAGGTAGGTGCAGTTCGTTATAAGTAATTGGACATATATATTTTTTCAAAAAAAAATTCATTTGCTCGTCAAATATTATTATAGATTAAATTTATGTGTGTTTTTAATTAGTTTTAATAATGTATAGAATGGATAAATATAACAATTCACAAATAGCAAGTGAACCAGAGCATGACGATGGCAATAAGTCAAATGTTAAAAATATTTACTTGGGTCAAGTTGTTAATAATGAAGAGGAGACTTATGCCTTATATATAGAATATGCATATCAATTAGATTTTCATGTAAGAAAAAGGAAACAATCTTATTTTGCTGGAACTAACAAAGTTCGTACAAGGGATTATGTGTGTTCAAAGGAGGGCTCTAGATACTTTGGAGAATATAGAAGTGGTTCATTTACTAAATCAAATGGCAAAACAAATTGTCAAGCAATGGTTTGTTTTACTATTCAGTCAGATGGTCTGTGGAAAATCACGAAGTTGATAAATGAGCATAACCATAAGTTTGTAAAACCAGAGAATAGATACCTAATGTGCTCTGCTAGGAGCATTCCTACAATTAAGGGTGATCTTATTAACTCCATGATAAGTGGTGGAATTAAATAAAGGATGTGTGAAGTTATTTGGGTGAAGAAACTCATAGCTTAGATAACATTGGATTTTCCAAAAAGAATTGTTATAATTATGTCTATAGGCAAAAGTTAAAATTGATAGCAGTTAGGGATGCTAAGAGCTTAGTTAATCACTTCAAGCTGAAGATCCAATGTTTTACTATAATGTAAAACTTAATGAAAAATTACATTTGATAAATGTCTTTTGGTGGGATAGGAGATCATTGCTTGATTATCATTGTTTTGGAGATGTTGTGCTTTTTTACACTACTTATCGCACTAATAAGTATGAATTAATATGTGCATCATTTGTGGGGGCAAACAATCATTTGCAAAATGTAACGCTTGGTTGTGCTTTTTTGATAAATGAATCAACAGAGTCCTTTGAATAGTTGTTTAAGCAATTTCTCCAATCTATGAAAAATCAATAGTAAAAAATTATTGTTACTGATCAAGATGCTACCATGGCTAAAACAATTGAAAAAGTATTTCCTAATACATGGCATCATTTGTACTTATAGCATATATCTAAGAATGATCCATCTCACCTCTGATCCCTAAACTCAAACCATGAGTTTAAATTATTATTTCAAAAGTGCATGAAAAGTGCATGAAAGGATGTGATTCAAATAACATGGGATGAAATGATTAAGAAATTTAACCTCCATGAACATAGTTGGTTAAATAAAATGTATAAAATTCAGCATAAATGGTCAAGTGCATTCGATAAAGATATGTTTTCAGCAAATATTAAAGCCTCTCAAAGGAGTGAAAACACTAATAGTGTTATAGGGAAATATCTACCAAAACAACTACCTTCACATAGTTTTTTGTAGCTTTTAAGAAGATGGTAGAAAAATGAAGAAGTTATGAGGCTGAGGAAGATTTTCACAATAGTCAAAGTTCTCCTCCTTGTATTAGTGATAATAAGACATTATATCATGCATCAAAGATTTATAGTCATAAAATTTTCAAATTGTTTGAAAAGGAATATTTGGATGGAGTGGACATTTTGTTTAAAGAACTGAAAAGAAAAGGAGATATATTTTAGTATGAGTTGTGAGTGGAGGGAAATGATTCAAAGAAGTGGGTTGTGCAGTTTAATTCTTCCAATGAGGATGTTACATGTAGTTGCAAAAAATTCAACACTACGGGTATTCTCTGTTCACATGCATTAAGAGTTTATAATATCAAATGTGTGACAAGAGTACCAAACAAATGCTTTTTGAAATGATCGTCCAAGAATGCAAAGTCTATTAATTATTGCCATGATGGAAAGAGCACAATCAGTGAGAACCCAAAGATTGCATATTGCAATTCCATTATGCAATCTTTCCATAACCTTGTGTTGGCAACACAAGATCACAAGAAAATCAAGATATCATGTGGAATGTCATCAAGAGCGGATCTCAACAAGTTTAGGAATGTCTACATAAATTGAATACAAGCAACGATGTGGAAAGTAACAAAGAAATTCATGTCAACAATGTGGAAGAAACTCAAGAAGGAGGCCAAATTCTTGATCCCTACAAGGCAAAGTCAAAAGGAAGTTCCAATGGTAGCAGAAAAGGCCATTTTGAAAAGCAAAAGAAATCAAGTAAGATATAGGTTTTATAAATACTTTTTACTATAAATCTTTTTGTTCATATAACTCTTTCTTTTATAGTATATCCTAGTTTTGTGTTTCTAACATCAAAATCTTTTGTAGAAAAACAAAAGAGAGTGGATCATGTTGCTTCAACTACACCAAATATTGTTTCTAATCCCCATAGATTTGATTACTCTTATCCACTAGTAAGTAAATGTTGCTTCAACTAAATTAATAAAATGATAATAGAAATTTGTTTACATGTTTATTGAATCTAATTATGTGTTATATCATAGATCAATTCTACTCAACCCATTCATTCGGGTTATGCTTTTATCCCACAACTTTATTATGGCGCTTGGAACATGACAAGTACATTTCACATTATAGATATGAGCAACAATTTAAATTAGGTATAATTTATATGATAATACTAATTAAATGACCCTCATCTTTTTAAGAAATTGCAATTACATGAATTTTCTAATTTTTTTTTTTAGGACACATACTCAGCTACTCGGAGTCCTCCAAATACATTTTCACAACATTAATGTTTGAAGGTTGTCAAATGCTGAAGTTAACTGACTGCTTAGGAAGGAGTTCATGTTTGTCAAGTTGGGAGTTTTACTAGTATTGCTAGTTTAAGCATGTTTTATCTCTAGTCTCACCTAATAGCAAGAATGGAAACACTGTTTCAGTCTGTTTTTGATACTCAAGCAATGTTATAAATTTGCTTTGTACTTGAACTTTGTGGCTATCACTCGTATAGTCAGATTCTAAGTGTATGCTTGTAAACCCCATAGTGACCTTTATTATGAATTCTTAAGCTGTAAATTCAGAGCCATTAGTTTAGAAATGTAACTTGCTTCAATGTCTCAGTTACTATCATGGAAGTGCATTAGATGTTGTATTGGGGGTAAAGAGATCTGTCAGATATGGTGATTGATTGAATACTAAGGAATTAAGCATCATAATTGTGGAATTACAGTAGTGTTTGATCCTAATTTTTTTTACCAGAAATATTTGATCTGAATTTATAAACAATGTACAAAAGGATTTTTAATGCTCAATGTAGGAGTGGAAGATTGGTAAATTTATTACGGTGTAGGATGTGAAGAAGTCATATGTAAAAGAATGAGAAGTAATAATACATTACAATCAAGCCTGAACAATAGAGGACCATCAATACTATTTGAACATTACGACTCTATAGCATTAAATCTCCCAAAACAAAGAACCAAACTATATCCCTTGCATTAATTTTTAGTTTTATACATCTCACAATACCCTACAATATTTAAGCAATACACATTGTATTTCAACGTGCATATATTTGCCAATCTATAATCAAGTCTTGAACTAAGAAACCACTGTTGCCTTATGGAATCAAAAAGATCCTGACTTTGGAGCATGTTGAGATGACATCCACATTCTCCATCACAATAACTCTACAACATACTTCACAAAGTTTACCATACCAAAAAAGTTAAGATGAATTAAAGATCAAAATGTGACTATAGGGCGAGATAGATTGCAGCTGAAAGGCCTTTTAAGTTTATCTCTTCTTGGATAACTCACCCCCAGTTCACCAACTTAGTCAAAGAGGCATGGAATGAGAATCCACACGGGCCCAAGACTAGAATCAATAAGTATTTCAGAGTATTGGCAAGCACAAAAGGAAACTCAGCCAGACTTCTTGGTATCCGAAAAGCCCTTGAAGAAAGACCTCTTGCCTCATGCCTTATCAATCTTGAACAAAATCACAGGCAAGATTATGAGGATACTTGCCTCCAAGAAGAATTGTTGTGGCTGTAGAAATCACAAAGCAACCGGATCTGCCTCGGTGACATAAACACTTCTTACTATCACACTCGTCCCCGAATCTAAAAAAGAAAACAGAAAATTACTTCATTGTGTGATGATGAAGGAGTTTGGCAACCACAGGATGTGACATTATGCCAAATGGCCATCAATTACTTATCTACATTGGATAGCACACATGATACTCAGCCTTACTATATTAAAGGTATGTTCCCTGAGATACCTACTCATTTCCTTGATGTTCTGGATAAAGATGTCACCATGGAGGAAGCACATCATGTTTGTGTTAGATATGAGCCCCTTCAAATCTCTTGGACCTGATGGATTACACACCATTTTCTACCAAAATCAATGGGAAGTAGAAGGCACCTCTCTGAACAGCATGGTTCGGGCCTTGTTTTATGGTGAAAATTTAGATCTTGAGCTTAACAAAACCTTGATAATGCTTATTCCAAAAATTGAGAGACCTAAAAGTATCAAGGATTTCCAACCTATTAGCCTCTGTAATGTGGCGTACAAGATTGTCAACAAAATACCCACAAACAGACTGAAACATGTAATGCCTGTCATCACCAGCCCTTACCAAGCTAATTTTATCAAAGGGCGCAACATCATTGACAACATAGTGATAACAGAGGAAGTCATCCACTCTATGAGGAGGAAGACAGAAAAATTAGGATGGATGAAGGTAGACCTAGAAAAAGTTTTTGTTAGATTGCAATGGGATTTTGTAGAAGACACTCTTAGAGATGCAAAAATTCCTGAAAGAATCATTAAAATCATTATGAACTGTCTTACTACCTCCTCCATGCAGGTCTTATGGAATGGGAAGCCTTCCTATGTCTTCTCCCCCTCACGTGGGATAAGGCAAGGTGACCCTTTAAGTCCCTACATCTTTGTTCTTTACATGGAGGTGTTGTCTCAAGCCATCATCAAGGAAGTCAACAAAGGTAACTGGAAAACTATCAAGATGGGCCACTCTCCCACCTATTACTTGTGGATGATCTTATCCTCTTTAGCACCATAAGCCATGATCAAATTGCTGTAATTAAAAGAGCTCTACAAGATTATTGTGCTTCAAGAGGCCATTTGGTTAGCCACTCTAAAACTAGAGTATATTTCTCTAAGAATGTGCAAAGCCAAGAAGCAATCACCATATGTAAATAACTTGGTTACCAAAAAATTGACAACCTAGGCAAATACTTGGTTGTCCCTCTTCTCCACAAAAGGATTACAATAGAAACATATAGCTATATTGTTGACAAAGTTCACCAAAAACTCTCGAGATGGAAAGGTCAAACCCTTTCTCTTACCAGAAGAATTACTTTGGCCAAGAGTATTCTCTCAACCATCCCTTATTATGCCATGCAAACATCTAAACTTCCAGTATCCTACTGTATAACAATTAATAAACTAATCAGGGGCTTTATTTGGGCAAAAAAGGACGTAAATAAGGGGCTAAGTTTTGTCAAATGGTTAGATCTTTGCCAACCCCATAAGAATAGAGGATGTGGACTCAAGGAACTTGAAGGTTAGAACCAAGCATTTTTTTGCCAAACTTGCATCCAAGCTTATGAATAAGGACTTACTTTAGGTCAAGGTCCTCTACGGAAAGTATGGATGGAGTAGAAACAACCAAGGCACCTTTAAGATAGCTTCCTCATCCCATCTAGGGCGTAGCATTGCCAAAGTATTGGAGGATACTACTCAAAATACAACGAGAGAAGAAGATGATGAGGGGGAAACTATGCATCTATGGAATCTTACTACCAATGGTGAATTCATAGTAGCCTCTGCATACAGAGCCAAATAGGAAAGCCATTAGCATAATGAAGACCCAAAATGGATGCTTGCTTGAAATTGGCCCGAAACACAAAGGATTGAAACCTTTCTTTGGCTTGCATTGAAGAACACACTACTTACAAACTCTGAGTGTTCACGCAGACACATTACAAGTAGCACAAGATGTGAGCTATGTGGAGAGGGGTAAGAAGACCTTAGTCATGTCTTCTAAAGGTGCCCAGTTGCCCATTCTTTGCTGGTACAGAATCATTCCAAAAAGACATAAAAGCGCTTTCTTTAGCCAGCCTTTCGATGAGTGGTTCACTACCAATCTTAACCCAAGACAACGTGGTCTAAGATGGAGTCTCACCTTTGGTGTTTCATGTTGGAAACTTTGGCATGTTAGGAATAATAGAATCTTTTCTAATGCTAACTTTTCTACTAAGGGAATTATTTGTGACATTCAAGCACATGTTAACTATACTATACAAGCATTAGATGTCCTAAAAAATTTTGATCCAGGGCAACCATCTTAATCGATGGCTCTCCTTTTGTACATACTTGTAATTTTTTCATTCTATTTTGAATGAATCCTTTTTCATAAGAAAAAAAAAATGTGACTATAGGGTTATAATCATTAGAAAAATGTTGGTAATAAATCAACAAATCATGAATTACCTGTCTTCCAAATCAGCTATGTTCATAAATTGCTCGATCCTATCAGATCTTGATTTGCCTAAACAGAAAAGTAGTAAAATCACAGTGCTTACTTCATCTTTAGTATGGCCCAAAAGCAGTGACAAAGAGAAAAAAAGAAAGAGTGAAAGGAGTTATTACTGGTGAAGATGACCAAATATTCGACTTATTCACCATTTTTTTTGGGACCAACTTGACTTATTCACCATTAAAATATAAGTTCCACATGTCCAACCTAACAGCTTAATTTTCAACTTGGCCAGCTTCTCGAAATGACCAGAAAGCTTTTATTGCTTTATGGTCAATAATTAGGACTTGGAACTTAAAGACAAGATGCTTTTACCCTCATCTAACATCTCAAGAATGATTAGTTCTCTGAAATCCACAAATAGAAATACAACCATCAATGGGCAAAATTAAGAAAATGATAATAAGAGAAATTGTAAAGTGGGAGCATAGATAATTTCTTTCACGGCATATCATTACCTTCATTTTGCTCCAAAGATGGTTGGTTTACACCAAACAACAGATTCCAAATACTTATTTAAGATAAATTCATCATGCTTACTAGCAAATAAATAAAATAGACATATGAAGTGAGTAAAATCACACTTGAGGATGAAAACCGCTAAACTCCCGCATGATCAACGGCGACAACAGTGGCTTGCGCTATTCTGATAGACACCTGAGGAAAATCACACCCGTGGATGAAATCAGGCAAACCCCTGCATAATCGACGGCAAGAGCGGTGCCTCACTTTGGTCCGATCATAAACAGCCACGATGAAGCGAGGAAATCAAACCTGAGGATGAAATCGGCCAAACCCATGCATAACCGGGGGTGAGAGTAGCGGCCGACGTTGGCTCGATCTCGACTTCTCTCCTTTTCCGACGTTGACGTCCTGTTCTTAAAGAATTTCTCGGAAGGGTGAGGGGGAGAGACGAGAGAATGGCTATTTAGGGCACCGAGAGTAGCAATTGAGGAGGGAAAGATCAAGAGTGAGAGGCCAGGCAATTTTTCTGACATGGTAATTATTTTAAATTATTGAAATAATAGAAGAGAAATTCAGGAAAAAAAACTATAATAAATATTACGCATATATGATACCATCATCCGTACGTTTCTATTCTTCATCCCATTTTTTTTCCCTTAAAAAATATCATATTGAGTAGTTTATGAAATTATTATGAAAATGTTATTAGTATATATTTGAATATGTTTTACTTTTTTTGGCCAAATATTTGTTATGTGTTACATAAACACTAAAGGGCATAAAATTATGTCTTCACGTGTAAGCAGAAAAATTATTTATTTTGATATGAGTAATTTTTTGTATATGTTATTTATTTAGATATAAATTTATTTCTAAATTTCTGAGAAAAAGCCAGGATATTACTAGTAAGTCATTTAGGTTAAACTAAAATACTACCATAACTAACAAGATCCAACATAACTATCAATATAACTAAGTTTTTTAAATATGTCCACATTTGATTTGTAATCGTGTATGTGAAAAAGATAATGTTGGGAGAAAAAAAGTTTGCTTTGACGATATCAAGTACACCGAAATTAGTTTTTAACTATAAGTTAAAAATATATTTAATACACATAAAAATTTTAAAAATAAAAAAATATCGTAATTCAGAAATTGTTTAGCAGACAGGCCCCCAAAATCTTATTTTCTTTTTTGAACTAATGCTTCGTCAAAGGAATTATTATTATTATTATTACTACTACTACTACTACTCTTATCATCATCATCATTTGATAACACTGTTCTGGACCGAGACTGTTGACGATTGCAATTGGGCAGACAAACGTCATCTCCCACAATCGTTAAAGATATATGTTAAGATTTGTTTATATATTTGATTAAATGATAATATAAAACTATAATAAATTCAGGAAAAAAACTATAATAAATATTACACATATATAAATATCTTTAAATTTTGTGAACCTATATTTTAATTCTTATTTCTATTTATTTTTTATTAATTCAAAAATAATCACGCACCACTCAAAGAATGTGAGGAGCAGACGAGGTACGTGGACGATAATAGAAATTTTTTTTTTCATTGTTTGGGTTTGGGGTCTTAAGAAAGGCTTGATCTGTTGGCATAGCCTAATTCATGTGATCTGCTAATTGCTTTCTGGATCAGCTATTGTCAGCCCAAGGCCCGTTTTCTTTCCTGCTCCATTTAAATTGGCTTCATGTTTACCCTCTAAAAGACTAGATGCTACTCAACCTGTCCGAAGATATGGGTGCAAGAGATAATGGGGATTGGAGTCTTGTGTGGCTTGTCATAGTATGGAAGTTATGGAACTAAAGAAATAGCAGTGTTTTTTATAAGAATTTTCATAGATCACAATCCTGCTTAAACTATCTTAACGCTTTATTCGAACTTTTATATGAATTTCCAAGAACATGAACATTTTCAAATTTTGAAGTTTCCTACTATTAACAAATGTTGGCAACCACCACATGTGGGTTGGTATAAGTTGAATAGTGATGGATCTGTTGCGGTGATAGGTGATATAACTGCTTGTGTGGGTGTGATTAGAGATAATGAAGGACATTGGCTTGGAGGCTTTACCAGATTATTGGGGTGCTACTCCATTAATGAAGCCAAAATCTAAGGAGTTGTTGATGGTTTGAAAGCATGCTGGGATATTTGCTTAAGGAAAGTCATAGTTGAATTTCATTCCTGGACCATTATCAGGATCTTATAAGAAAGGTCAACTAATGTACGCCTTCCATCTATTGCATATGTGGCCCTCAAATTGCTAGACAAAGACTGGGATATCAAAATCTCTTGTGCTCCATGGGAGGCCAATCATCTTGCTTATATGCTTGCTAAATATGGTAGATTTAGTGAATCTCATTTCATGTTCTTTGATATAGTTCCCCCTTGCATAAGAACTCTTGTACTTTATGATTGCACTTAGAGCTCTAGCTCCCACTTGTTTTTTTGTGTAATTTGAGACTTAGTTCCTCTTGTTTTTCATAAAAAAAAATGGCTTCATGTTTTGTTCACAAAAAAGGGCTCCATGTTTTCATTCTCTTTTCATAAAAAAACATTTAAGGTATTAACAAGGTTGCCATATATATGTTCAGGTTCAATTCTTAATTGTGTATATAAAAAAAAATCTTATTAATTAGTATAGGCAAAACCTATTCCAGTGATCCTTATACAATGAAGAAATTATATTTTGATTGTTAACTAGGGATATATTTGATACCAAAAACAAAAATCTAAGGTTTGAATTTTATAATTATTAATCTTAGACCCGTGAAAACAAATAAAATGAATTACAATGATCAATTTATTGTTGGCTAAATAAGTTAACTCGTTTTATCTTAAATATTCAAATAGGATGATCTCAACGAAACTTATTAGGTGGTTAAGTGGATAGAACTATTTAACCCACAAAAAAATAAAAGAGTTCAATTTCTTAAATGATTTAACAATGCATTAGAAGGAGGTATGTTTTAATTTTATTACTATATAATAAACAGAAAAATAAAGAAAAATATCATAAGTATATTTAAATATATGTGTGTGTGTGTGTGTGTGTGTATTATACGAGTTAAAAAGGCCAATTGATGAATTAGGAAAGTTCACCTGTTTACCTAATTATAGGTTAAATAAAATAAACAGAGTTGATATATATAATTACATATATATATATATATATTAAAGTTATAGACGATCCCAACCATTAAATTAGTGGATTATATATACAAGCAAAGTTGATGGAATTAACCTGATTTGACAACTCTATTGAATTCTCAATACTCTTCATATAGTTAGATTGAAATGTAGCAAATATGATCTGATTTTACAAATCACTTCATGGAAAAAAAAAAGCAATATCACTTTATTAATTTTTCAAATCACCATCAAGAAGCAACAATAACATTGTTGTAGCTAGGTTGGATTCGTTGAGATCAAGAAACAGCCACCTATGACGTGGTCAACATGAGAAAGTATTAAGATATGAAATGCATTGCTACAATGCCACTGAAAATTGACACTTTTTTTTCATATCATTGACACTATGTATTTTAATTACAAAAATTTTGTGTGGAATTTATGGTCTTGTGAAAACCCTTGCTTTAAAAAAGAAAAGGAAAATAAAAACTACATCTTTTAACGTTTGGTGAGCATGAATTTTGATTCCTAGAGATTCCACCAAATTAATTAGTGAAATCTCCGTATCTCTCTCAATTTATCCAACACATGCGTCTATATAGATATGTATCAACATTGGGGACGGACAAGATGAATTAAAAACAGGAGGGACAATGACATTCTACTCGTCACTATTATTCCACATGAATTATTTTTTATTTGAAAATAAAAAAATTTGATTCACAAAATTTTTTTTTATTCCATTCCAATTAGTAGCAAATCAACTCCAAAAGGTAAAGGGGACGGACGTGGGATTACAGGAAGGGTAATATGGATCTTCTGTCTCTAAATTTATGTGAGGTTAACTGAAAGAAGGAAGAAGTATAAGTTTTTAATAAATTAAATAAAAAAAAAAGACATAGCACAAATAAAACATTATAATATATTATTTGATATATTTTATTTTATATAATTTATTAATTAAATTTTATTCAATATTATTGAATAATAGTTTAATTATAACTAAACACTTTTTCATTTATATTTCACTAATCCATCTAATAAATAAGTTATATTGTTTATGGATGATTTATGAATAGTGCAATTTTTTTTTATCTCATATTGATATTAGCTAGATTTTCCTCCTCCACGTGTGGGGCCACACCGAGGATATTTTATTTAATTTTAAAATATGTTAAATTAAAAAAAATTATCACTAACTCTTCCTATCCAAAAAAATATCAAAGAATATTAATTAAAATTAATATGGATTTAGAATTAAAAAATATTAAATAAAAAAAAAAGTGGAGTCCATCTAAAAAGGGGAAAAAATGAGCCCCACTTGCCAAAAAAAAAATATGAATAAAAAAATGGAATCATTTAAATAAAAAAAAAAGGCATGGAGCCCAAAATAGCGATTCCACCTTACCTTTTATTATATATTAATGATAGGGTTATATTTTTTTTCTATAGTGTAATTATCTTTAATTTATTTTTGGGCCAAAATAATTATCTTTAATTTATTTGCTTAATAAGAATGTTCCATTAATTGAAATGATTCTTTCCGGTAAAGATTCTTAATTTTATAAAATTAAGAGACTAGCTTTTATGCAAATAATGTGTGTGTGAGAGAGGCGAACCAAAGAAATTAAGATAGATGGGGAGAAGCGGAAAATTTATTTAATAACTCATCTGATAAATATAGAGGAGAGTACACTTATTGGAAATAAATTTAAAAGACATACAAATATTTGTTCGTTCCTATTTTTGTTTTCCTTTTCCCGTTTTCTCATCCGGACATTCTTTATTTTCTTTACAATGAAAAAATAATTTGCCTCGCACCTGCTTTCTCATCATCATCCTCCTTTCCTTACATAATCATCAATTTCAATGCCTTCTTCAGTCGCTCCAATTAATGTTCTCGTCATCAACAAATCAATCATATCCATATTCACAACTAGAAAAAGAATTTCTACTTATGCCAATGTGGAAAAAAAATTACATCAACAATCAGATCAGAGTTTTTTTTTTCTTTTTTCTTGTTAAGTTTTAGGTCTCAAAAGTCATCACAGTGGAACAGAGGAGGCACGAAGGAGTTGAGCTCGCTGAACATGATATGATCTTCCCCTTCCCCATTACTGTTGGAGTCTTCACACTCAAAGTACGTCTGAATATCATCAGGAAACCTGCATTGTGGCGGCGCCTCAGACTCCGGCGCCGGCGCCGGTGCCGACATATCAGCAGCGGACGTCATCTCCATCATTTCCTTGAACTTGGACGACTGAAGCAGAAGCCCTAGGGCTGACGTGGCAGTTGCCACCGGTCGTGGCTGATTTAGCATGATTTCTTCTTCTCCACTAACGCCGGACGATTCCTGAAGCTGGTGGTTGTGGAAGAAGTTGAACCCTCCGTGTTCTTCCTGATTGGGGTGTGGCGTCGTGAAGTTGATACTATTACCGTTAGGGTCACAGTTAGATTCACAGAGATTAATAGTAGTATTGCCGTTGGAATTTGGCTTAAGCCACTTTATGTAACGGCTGAGGTCGAAGTTGGTGACGGCGTTAAGCCCGCGGTGTTCTATGGCCGCCATATCATAAGCCGTGGCAGCTTCTTCTTGGGTAGCTATGTATCAAAAATTAAGAAGAAGAAAATATTGAGTAAGGAATATATCTGATATAAAACAGATGAGATAGATATCATTATCATTGATATGTAATATGAGGAGGTTAAGTTAACAAATCCGTCAGATTTGGTGGCCCATCCTAACCTCTTGACTGAGACTGATCAGATTAAACAAGTCACACACTTGCATGATCATATATATATATATATATAGATAGAGCCATATATATACTGTCTAGTCTGTTTTCGTCTGTGGATTAGAGAATAGTTATATTGAAGATAAATGATAGATTATTTTTATCTAAGTTTGTTTTATATATAAAGACCAGGAATTAAATATCCAATCACTTGCTTCACGGGTGATAATTTTCACCACTTTTGTCAGTATGAGTTGATAGCTAGAACAAGTAATTAATGTGTTTTTAAACTGATAAACTATTTCCCATTATTTCATTGTGCTAGAGGAAATTAAATTATGAGGAGTACTTACCATAAGTCCCAAGGTAAAGATATTTATTGCCGAAAACTCTGCCAATCCGAGCTTCCCATCTTCCATTATGATGATGTCTGAATATTGATACAACAAAAGAAAAAATCAATGATAGAAACGACGGATGCAATGTGCTTGAGACTTGGATACAAGATCATAAAAACATTATATATCTTAATTAGATTAATTAACTAATAATGCGCCAAGTCAATTTTTTCTCAAAGAAATAAAGGTACCTCGCAACGCCTCTGTATTTAGAAACTCCCCTGGAAAAACCACTGCTTCTCCTGCAAGTTTTTCATAACAGAGTCACATCACAAATGTACATTTCTTGCAGTAATACTAATATTGCTATTCTTGCAGATTATTAATGAGAGATTGACGCAAGACCGATCGCCTTACCTCCTTAACGATCCAATATACTCTTCCCTTGATTGACCCTCCATTTCTTTCAGTTCGTTCTGGTAGGTCGACAGCTACATTAATTCAAATTACAAATTAACTCGGTTTAATTTCTTTCCCTTACTTTCGAATAATACATCAGGAAAAACTACCATCAAAAGCTCTTCATAATCATTTTACCGGAAAGTTAAGGATTGTATCTTGACCCCAGTACTTCAATGCTGCTAGATCATAAGCATGTGCTGCTGCTTCTTCATCGTCATAAGCACCTGTGTATATATAGAACATGATAACGCAACTTCCTCAGTTATTTGCCATTACTGTTTTAGTTGAAATATAAATGGAACGTGGACTCTGCTAGCGTGTGGCTGGCATTAATCTTCGTGATAATCAATACGTACCCAGATATACTGAACTTGTACCAATACGAAGGGACCACGCCAGAAGATTGAAAAGAAAAGCATTGTTAGATAACTTCACCGATCAAGCTATTACAGACATCGTTAAAAATAAAAAACTTGTCAACGTCCAACAAATAATGGCAGAGACGATCGACGAACCTTGTCGCCCTTTCTTGTTCTGCGACTCGTTCCAACAATTCTTGTCCCACAAGTGAGCTTCATACCGGCCAGTCCACCGGTGCCTGAAACAACGGACGATCTTCCATTTTTAGCTAAAATTTAAGAAGCACATACCCCAGAAAATGATCAAAAAAAGAAAGAAAGGTAGCTAGCTAGGGTCGTCTAACCTAGTAACCCCTCGGTATACAGAGCTACGTTGAGGAGGAGAGTCTCTGGGGACACTTCTTCTTGTTCGTTTCACCTTGGTGGGCACAGTAGGATTGGTGACGCTAAGGTTGTTGTTAACAATATTGCTGCTGGCATTGTTCTTCTGTGATAGTTTCGCCATTGAAATCCAATGAAGGTGATATCGATGGAATAATAGAGCGAAGGATATATGACGGATTCTTCCAAAGAGGAGCTTCTTAAAGAGATACACAGAAGAGTGAAGTTGGAATCGATCGTGTGCTGGCAAACTCATGCAAGTAGCCGGCTGAGAATATGGTTCTTTCTGGCCGTCTCGCCGAACGGGCTTGAAGGGTCATCATAATAATTCTCTCTCTCTTTCTCGCTTTGTCCTCACTCAGGATTTCTGTAATGTGGCTTTCAATAGGTTTTGGAATCTGCTTGATGTATCAGCATAATCAATTGATTTATAGAATAGACAAGCCTTTCCTTTTCTTCAACCTGGCGAACAGTTGTTTTATCTCCTCATTTTTGTCACTTTTTACCATTTTTAATAACGAGAGAGACAAAGAAGATGCATGGTGATAGGAAGGAGATAAAACCTATTGAGTTTTTTTTTTCTCTTAACCTTAGATTAGAGTAGGTCATGTATATTAATTTGTATATATGGTGTTCAAAATAAGTCATATTCTTCATGACTTGTGATGAACATATATATCTCCTTATATTTTATATTAAAACTGATAATTCTTTTCCGTATAATATAATAGTACATCTTTCTCATTTCATAGATTGAAAGTCTATAAAGTCGATCGACATCTTGGAAAACTGAACGTAAGATGATCTCCTGCTTAGAAAGTATTAATTTAAATAATCACCGTGATCTTGAATTGTCGTTTTGGTGAATTTGTTAAGCTAATTTTGTACAGCATAGGGTAAGTTTGAAGTTGGAGTGGTTTGGGACATTCATGTAGGTGTAACTAACCCATGTGGATGAATATAAGTATGAATAAATAATGGATGGAGTTATTGTTAGGTTTAGGAGGTACCCTACTTTCATTTTGAGTTTGAATAAATGTGGGATCATTATACCTACTTTGTGTAAAAGGTGGGCCTAAGAGGTTTGAACCATGCATCGAAGCCGTGATCGTTGACCTTAGTGAAAAGATGGGTTCCAATTCCTAATGACTGATACTTTCCATCATATAATGGACTCCTATAAGTTTAGCACAACTTTAATTTAATTTGGTAATCAAACTATACCTCATTCAAAATTAACAACATGAAATGTGTGCGTGTGTATGCATGTTAACTTTCGTTTGAGACCAAGTAATTATACACACGTGTAATTAATAACTTACAATGATAGAAGAAATTAAGAAAATGTAATCAACAGATATCACGCACGAGTACCAAAGTATTTCCTTCAATAATCATTTTTTCCAATTTCTTCCAAGACAAGTAAAAGAGTTGGTTCTCTTTTTTCTTTTTTTTTGTTTAAAAAAAACTTATCTAGACTTTGGAAAGATTTGAAGGAAAAAAATATATCACCAATTCACTAACCTTAATTTGTAAATTGTAAATTACGACGGATGAAAATTAGTGTGTTGGCTTGAGAAAAGGAGGGATAAGAATCAAGAGAATTATATAAAGGTGAATAAATTTTAGGAGAGATCAATAATGGAGGAACATGGAAGAGAGGAATAATAAATACGAGGAATGATCAGAAAGGAGAAAATGCATGGACAAATGGAAGTAGGACTGTTGGATCCCACCCCTGAAAGCCCCCATCTGTTATCTTTAACAGAGAAAAAATCTTTTTTATAATATAATAATCTATTAACGTAATATTTGTTATATTCATGTCATTTTTATTTAGGAATAAAAAATATTATTATTTATAAAATTATTTGAAAAAAAGACAGTTTATGACCTCTATACAAAAATATTGATAAATGAACACTACCAATGCTGAGTTCAGTTGATTCGAGTTGGGAATTCAGTTTATACGAGTACTAAATTTTTAAACCTGGTCCTTGGGAGGAAATATTTCCATATAGGGGTCCTTAAATGTCTTTTTCCCAAATTATTTTTTTCATTATATTCTTGTTTTTATTTGGACAAAACTTACTTTTGTTTTTTTTTTGTTGTGAATAAAGTGTATCTCAGCAGTAAAAACTAATCTTCCAGGAAATTAAATACTAAAAACAAATATGATAGGCTGCTCTCAATTAAATTTGTTTTATACACATAACTTGTGTATTTGTTCTTATATACTTACCATTAAATTGCCAACAAATAATGATCCAATAGGCAAGAAGTGTGCTCATATAACATAAGGGTGTAAGTTTAATTCTATCGTCGAAGGCTCTCATCTTAGGAAGCCTTGGAATCTAACTCATAAATTTTTCTTTCTGCAATCGTATAATTATTTCATAACTTATCAATTGAATCATTAACTCCCATTTTAACACTGGTAACTCCTTTTAAACTTAGAAATTTAAGTCGTATGGAATCCTCATTTACTGTCAATTTATTTCGAATAATCATGTTGGTGACGAAGAACGTACAGCACGCATGGCATATGTCATCTGTAGACGGTGGTCTCTGTAGAAGTGCATAAAATGAACATATTTGCAAATGTGATGTGATCGAGTATAGTGGGACGGTGGTCTCTTGGTGTAAGGGGTGTTTTAATTTATAAATTGTTTTTTCTTGTAGTTGAATGGAATGGATATATATGATGGTGATGATGATTCTTGGGTGCTTGTTGCTTTCGTGGAGTTGAACGGATGACATAATTCTTGGATATATACGGGTGTGTGTGGCTTTTCCAGGCCAATTTACATTCATGAGCAAAATGCATATCATATTCCTACCACAGACCAAGAGACCACCGTCCCATTAAAAAATAAGTAAATACAATAAAAGAGAGAGACCACCGTCCCATGCAATATATTCAAAACTGGTGTGGTCTTGCATACGTGTTTGGATTAAAGTTTAAAGAATTAATCTCACTAGAATTAGTTTTAGTTAAAATTGAGTTTATTGTGATATGATTTATGTTTGAATCCTTTTATACCTCAAAAATAATTTCATATTTAGACGATTTCAATTAAAAGAACTTTTGGAGATGTAATTCTAAAGTAAAAGCATTTTTGGAAAAGGAGAAGTAGAAAAATATTGCTTCTCAAGAAAAGCACTTTTGAGACTCTAATTGATTTTGCTAAAGTAAATTTTTGTTTACCTTACTTGAATTATAATTCACTCTAGACCAATAAAACTATTTATGAATTACCCAACTAATGTAGCAGACACTTTTTAGATCAGATAAAATAAGTTTTTTAGATAAGTTCTTCAATAGATATAGAAGTAAATAATATAGAAAGTATTAATTTTTAGATTGGTTGTTTTGATTGATCTAGAAATTCACTTTCTAGATTCGTTATAATATTAACCAATCTAAAAAGATTTTTACTTTTTAAAACAGAAAACCTTTCTTGATCTGTTGTTATATAGCAACAGATGAAGAAAGTCTTTTTTTTTTTTTAAGAAAGTATTTTTTCCACACAAGCTACCGTGCTTCTCATTATATATCTTGAATATTGTCCAAGTCAAAAAGTAATGCAAAATAACTCTTATGATTCCAAGACAAAACTTTCTAAATTAAAATAGAAAAAACACATCAGTGAAAAATAAATAATAAAAGTAGAGTTAGAGAAAAACCTGGAAACACCTATGAATTGTCCTACTATTCTTCTTTGAGATTCTATAATCATCATGCAGTGTATTAAGAAGCCAGGACATAATAAGGAGCACAGCAAAGACAAAAAATCATCTATAATTATCCATGGAATCAAAATCAAAGTAATAATTTGAATAGATAAATAACAAAGATAAATCCTATACAAATGTCCAAGTTCCACTCCCTAATTTCTACGTAGATTATTTATCTCATTAATGTCTAACGTAGATCTAGTTTACACATAGAGCCGGCGCCAATTGCAAGTTCTTTGGCCAGAAGAGTTTTCCAACTGCAGGAGGTCTAGAATTGCTGTCATTGAACTTCAGTCCAATTTCACTAGAAAGTACTACAGCCGAAATAAATTATATGCCAGAGCATATATAGCAAACAGTTAACCAAAGGCGCAATTACATTATATACCAAATTCCGTTAACTACAAACATAGTTAAGAATACCTTGTATTAAGGTTTTCTCAACTATTACATTATCATTTAGAATTCAACAGATCAAAGAATAAGCTAGTGCTAGTTGTGTAGGCTAAACAAAAGATCTAGTGTATTCAATATATACCTTGTATTCGCATAATAAACATTAATTTCAACAATCATTCTTGATGCTGATAATATACCTAATATATCTAATAATAGCAAACACGACCATTATTGTATCTTTATGTTTATGTGTTGAGAGGTAGAGAGATTGACACACACATATTCCAACAACAACAACAATATTTACCTTTCACTATATGGGATTGGTTACAAGGATTATATGACACCAATATACTCTATCAAATACTATCTCTTCAAAGAAATCATTTCTCAAAAGATCATTCTTTATAACTTTTTTTAGTGTCTTTTTTTGTCTTCCTCTATGCCTTTTAATAAGGCTCCAAGCCATTTGATCAACTCTCTTCATTAGCTCTTCTTGCCCTCTTCTTTATACATGCCCAAATCACCTCAAGTGATTTTCTGTTATTTTTTTCTCGATAGGTGCTACTCCAACTTTCCTTTGTATACAGTCACTTCGTATCTTATCCAATTTTGTATGACCACACATCTATCTCAATACTCTCATCTCTGCTACTCTCATCTTATGCTCTTGTTGTCCTTTCAAAGCCCAACATTCACTATCATAAAGCATCGCTGGCCTTATAGCTATTCGATAAAATTTTCCTTTAAGCTTCATAGGTACCTTTCGGTTACAAATAACTCATGATGTTTTTCTCCACTTTAACCACCCAACTTGTATCCTATGCAAAACATCTCCATCAATTTCATCATTACTTTGTAAAATTGACCTCAAATATCTAAATTTTGACACTTCTGAAATGATTTGGTCTATAATTTTTACCTCTGAATCATTTCTAATTGACCTCTTATTAAATTTGTAATGCATACATTCCGTCTTACTTCTATTTAAACTGAAACCTATTGATTTTAAAGTGTGTCTCCATAACTTAAGTTTAGAGTTGACCTCTTCTCTTGAGTTTTCAATTAAAACTATATCATCCGCAAAGAACATACACTTTGAAATTTCTTCCTATATATGATCTGTTATAATATCCAAAACCAGATCAAACAGGTATGGACTCAAAGAAGATCCTTGATATAAGCCTATCGTTATAGGAAAGTCCTTTGTCACACTTCCAGGGGTTCTCACACTTGTTGTTGTCCCCTCATACATATCATTTATGGCTCGAATATAAGCCATACGGACACACACATATTCCAATTTCCAAAATTCTAATAGGATGAACACATAACAGCATAATCAATAGAATATGAAATTTTCCAAAAAATCTAATAGGATGAATACATTCTAATTTCCTTAGCTATATCATTTCAGGTTGAGAGCTTTATCTCTTCTATTGAACCAAAGGCACTCGTTAAAGTTGCAAAAGCAATTAGGAGGAATAAGCATGAAAAGGAACCTCTAGACAGCATAAACGAATGCAAAAACAAGCACAGACCACCATAATGCCTTTGAGAATTCTCTAATTCAAAACATCTCTGTCCGAACTCACTAGGGTTTTGAAACCACTCATGGAAAGAATGTAAGAGGGAGAGAAGAGCACATAGATTAGACAAAACCAATCAAAGAGGATACAAATTAGGATAATGGCCAAAGCCACTTAAGGAATTTGTGAAAGCTTTGAGATAGCAATGGAGAAATAAGAAAGAAACAAAAGTAGAAATAAAACAGAACCCTCTCAAATTACCTTGGTCAAATGGCCACAAATAACAAGCTTTCTTCACCAAAATTGAAGCTTGGGTTTCGCTAGCACTAACCAGGGAATAGGAATGGATTTTGCCATCATTGAGCAAAGAAGAAGGGATGCATTGGGACAACTAGGAAGGAGAAAGGGTTAGTGAGTTCTGTGAGAAGGGTTCATAAGTTTATTTCAATTATTTATTAAAAATAATATTTTTTTTTATTTTTCATGATCTTACTAGATCAGTGTTCTAATCAATAGGTCTAGAAAATTTATTTTTTAGATTGGTTTCTCAAGCAACCGGTTTAGAATGACTTTTTTAGATTGATTACTTTAACAACCTATCAAGAAAGTATAAAATTTCAAAACTTATTTTCAGAAGTGCTACTAGTCACGCATTTTAGATCAATTCTTTTTTAACTGATTTAAAGTACTGATAGAAAATATATTTTTTGTACTAGTAAAAGCTAAATCAAACAATACCCCGCACTACACATAATCTAAAACATGAGTTGAACTAATTGCAACTCATAAATTGTGTACTTTGGTAGGGATTTTATGTTATATATAAATTGCATATTACCTTTATGGAGGTTGGTAGAAATCAACATCCAATGGCCACATAGTAAGTTTAAGAAGGTATACACACTAAGGGCAGTGTGTTGAGTTTTTAAAAAACTTTATACTCTTTTAGCAAATCTTTAAGTTTAAGCTTATGTAGAAAGGAAAAAATCATTTTAGAGATTCCCTATAGTTGAAACCCAATCAAACTTGAATTCAAATTAGTTAATGGTAACACCAAATGATTTGTTATAATTAAAAAAACAAATACACAATTTTTTTAGGGTAAATAGAAAGATATCATAGAGTTTGTTGAATGCTTTAACCTTAATAAGCATTTACATAACAAAACTATCATTTTCTTTTTCATCCAAATAAGAAATGATATTAACAAATCTCATTAAGCAACCTATTCCAATTTTGAAGATTAGAACAAAATCAAGGGTTGAGAATTCAAAATAGAGAAGTCTTCACTACTTTCAAGCCAAAAAGTTATGCAGCGAATAGCAATAGCCATATGTGCTTAGAAAATGTACCTTATGATATGATGAAAAATTGGCTAGAGATCAATTAAAACTATACATTACAAAAAGACAGACTTTCAGCGACGACTTTTGGCAGCAACAAAAAAAAGTCATCACTGAAAGTATGCTTTCGACGATGACAAAAAAAGCCATCGCCGAAAGTCACACTTTCAATAACAACAAAGAAAAGTCATACTTTCAGCAGTGACTATGTTGCTGCCAAAGCTAATTTTTTGAATTTTTATTATTTTTACTTTGAAAATTAATAAATAACATATTGAAATAATAATTGTATTATATTGATACAATTTTATAATAAAAAATAAGATATTTTACATATATTTTGTATTATAAAGAATATCTAATATTTTTTTGTTAAAATCAAGTATTTTACTATTTCCTTTTATTTGAATTTTTTTTATCAAATTCATTTGAATTATTTTAAACATTTTGAAAGTGTTTTGTTTCTGCTTGAGATTAAAAACTTGAATGGTCAAACTATTGAATCTATTTCACATTTATCTTTACTTTTTCTTCATCTTAATTAATGAAATATGTTATTCTTATTAGGGTCATTTTTTTTAATTAATAAAGAGATTGATAACACTAATATAAGAGAATTAGAAGGATAAACTAATATCTAATTATTTAATATGATCAATTCTATATTTGGAGGAATTTTTATTAGGCTAAGTAATTAATTATTAATATATATAACATATAAATTAATATTAATGTTATTTATTGCTAATAACAATTGATGAAGTAGTAACGTATCAAGATAATAATCAATAGTTAATATATTTAAAACAATAATCAGCGCTGTTATGACTGAAACTCTCAGCCCAAACTTTTATGGGTATTGGTAGTGTAGATATTCTCATATAGTATAAAAGTCTAACAGAACAATGTCATATAGAGGAAAAATGCTTATGGATTGTTAATCTACTTTCCTAATTAATAAGTAATGACAATATTTAGAAAATAAATATTAGCGAATTCTCTTTCTTACTATCTCAACCTTTTTAATCTTTTTTATTCTCCCAATCATAATAAATTGAATTTATTACATTTTCTTTAAAATCATATGATAACCAAAATTACAATATTTGTAATAATGATTTTTTCCAAATTCCTATTATATTATATATAATATATAGGGGTGAGAGAATAAATCTGAACCTAATCAATCTAGTCCAACTTAAAGCCGACCAATTAAAGACAAATCCGATCATTTTAACAGGAAACCAAAACTTCAGCATCGGACAAAATCATTTCACCGGGTCAAACCAGGTTTCGAGCAACCTTCTCAGATCACTTGGCCTGACCCAGCCTAAGGGTTTTTTTTTTATTTTTTATATTTATATGTAGTTTCATCAAGTATTAACCATATTTTGTTAGGAATATCATCATAGTAAAAGTTCAATTTTCTAATTTCCTTTTAAAAAATTAAAAAATAAAAAATAGATAGATATAATACTCGATCAAAACTTCAAGTCAGACCACGAGTTGATATAAAATCTGCTCCTACCCAATCACATCTCATCTCTAATATATATTAAGCATATATAATATAATTTATCAAATAATATAATATATGATATATATTATATGATATGACTATGCAAAAAATAACATAAAATAATATAATATTAATACATATGGATCATAAATATTATATATATAATTATTTTTATTTAAAAATAAAAATCAAATTTAAAATTCAGCTAGAAAACAATTTTTTCTTGTCAAAGAAAAACAAATATATTTATAAAAAAATTATTTAAGATTTAAAAATAAAAAATCATAATATAAATATTCATATAAATATAAGTATATCTAAATAAAATATTTTATGAAAATAGTAATTGAAAATAAAATAAATGTGTATTTTTTAATAATATATTGATTTATAAATATATATGTATAGATTAGTGTGTAGATAAATAATATATATTTAATATTTCATACAAAAATTGCAGGTACATTTCAGCTCAACTAGCAAAAGAGTGAATATAAGGTTTTGAGAGTAAGAGGTCATAAGTTCGAAATCTAAGTAAACACATTTGAAAGTATTATATGATGTGGCCTTTGTAGTGACATGGCAGTGGATCCATGGTGATGTGGTGGTGACGTGGTGTGGCTCACAGTGACATGGCGTGGGCCCGGGGTGATGTGGCAGTGACATGGCGGTGGACTCAGGGTGACGTGACGTGACTATATGATGATGTGGCAATTTTGTTTAATAGGCTTTCGGCGGTGACTAAATGTCGTTGCCAAATGTCAACTTTTAACAATGACAATTTGGTCGTTGCCAAAGGTTGACTTTCAATGACAACAATTATGTCATCGTCAAATGATAACTTTCGGCGATGGCAAACTTTCAGCGACAACTATTTTTGCCACCAAATGTCTACTTTTGGTGGCGACATTTTTTGTCGTTGCCAAAACTTCGGCGACAAGACTTATGCTGACAACAAAATTGTTGTCACCAAAAGTTTTCGACGATGATATTTCGACTTTCGGCGATAGCTTTTATCCTCGCCAAAAGTCAATATATATATATTGGTGATCGATTTATGGTTACCTTGTTCAAATATATATATATATATATATGTAACTAATGATATGGGATTCACTTCTATTAAATTAATAAATTTTTAGGGTTCATTGCAAAAAATTTGAAAAATATAGATGAAAATTAGAGATGATTTTTTTTTCATATCTAAATGTTGATTTTTTTTCAAAATAAAAAAGGGAAATTTTATGTGCGAAAAATTTGCAAAACGAAGAGTTATCTCTTGGTATTAATTAAAAGGTCCATAAATTGTTTCAAAAACACTTGAAATGGTTCATAAAAGAGCACAAGATTCATAAATCATAAAGTTTATAAAACATAAAAAGAAATGTCTTTTGTTATATTCAACGTACATACATTAATTTATGAAAAATCACATTAATACATACATTTGTTCATGTAATTTTGAGAGGTATTCCTTCTTTGCCTCTGAATAGTCACATCTTGCATCATTCATTCATGCACACGTTCTTCAACCAACACCATTTCTACTTTCCTATTATTTTCTCTATTTCAACTTATATTATTTGCTAACTCATTTACTTTTATCTTTCTGTGCATAAATGATGAAAGTAAATTATCACTTTATAAAAATCATTATTATTAAGACTTGAATTTTAAAGATATAACACCTATTCAAAAGTCTTTATTATATCGTATAGAAAATTTGCTACTAAATCAAGTTGCACCAAATATTTGGAAATTGATAAGGACAAATTAAACTTAAAAGGAAAATATTGCACACACTTTGAAAACTTTGTGCACGACTTCCTTTTCAATCTTCTCTTTTTCTATACTTCAAAAATCCATTCCCACCAGCATTTTAGCTACAGAACAAACCCGATAACGTTCTCTATTTTCATCCCTATTTTACTATATTTGAATAAAAATATTATTTGGGGGGTCGGAACTCAAAGTTACTAGAACTGTCATTGTGTTCTTTCAAGAAGATCTGAATTGGCTCTCTAATCTAACTTCTTTCTTATATCCAAAGAAACAATTAGTCTCCGTAATTATATTGTATAACATAAATCTTTTTAAAGTTATATAGTATATCCCATTAAATATGAGAACATATCCCAAAAAATTATTTTTTTGCAGGTAAAAAATATTCATATAATTGTATTATTTATAATATCTTGAGCTGTCACATAAAGTGAAGATTATCACATTTATATAAATCCAAAACTAACGTTTAAAAGTCATTATTTTCATTAGATACTTCATCTCTAATTTGTTTTTCTTGTATATTCGAATCACGTCACTTTTAGACCTTAATTTTAACTTATATATAGTTTGGCCAAAAACAAATTTGAACATATATATAGAAACTGAATAGATAATCTATTATCTATTTCTATACTAAAATATATAAATCATGTGGACACTAAATAATATAATTTGACTTATGAATAATAACTTTTTTGACAATGTGATTTTGCTGTCTGAATTTAATCATTTAAGTGATTAAGTGATTTGAACTTAAATTATTTAAATTTAAATAATATAATATTTATCCATCTCACAATTTATTTCCGTGCAATTCACAAGTACTGCTATAAGAACCTTTTTGGTTAGGGAACATGCGAGTATCTTTCTAAATATTTTTTAAGTTATGAAATTTGTTTTACTCCTAATGAATGTCTGAAGTCTAACTTATCTAAATTTTCTTATATAAAAAAAATCAATATTTCACTCTAATCCAATGAGCTTGTTTTAGGACTAAATTTTGTTTTTGTCCAACGAAAACGAGACATGCTTTCTCGATCCAAAACTAAAACAAGATCTTAGCGCGGGGACTTTGAACCTGACTTCAAAGGGCTTTTTGTTTTCTGAAAGGAGCCTGACTTTTAAAGTTGGCCCAAAGAATACCTGGACAAATTTGCCCAACACAACACTCTTTTTGCTGAAAATGAAACTCTCGGGATCCCACAAAAAAAAAAGAGAAAATGAAAATCTCGGGAAAAGAATTTTCATTTAAGTCCCAGTAAAATTTTACCATAAAAAAGTTTAAATTTTCACTAAAGCCCCTGTTTTTAAAATATATTTTTAAAGAAGTCAACTAATACCATGAAGCATGGCAACCAACACAACTATGGGCTTATATGATGGAGTAAGAACAAGGCTAGTTTGAGGCCCGTTTTTATGAACTTGAGTGTTTTTTTCCTCATTAGATGATAAAATGATTTAAATTTTCTAAAAAAATATATAATATTATAAATTTGAATATATATATACATAGTATTTTTTTTGGGATCAGTTTTAATAAACATTATGCTTCTTTTTAAACGTTATCTTTTTATCTTTATCAAGAAGGTTAATTTTCATTCTATTCAGTGTTGCACAATGTATTATCAAACATTAAATAATATTATGAATTATCATCCGGTACCTTGCCTTAGAGTATGTGACATCACGTTACCATCCATTATATTGTGATAAAGTTTTTCCCAGTCTGATCTTTTCAAAAACATTATCAAACAAAAGCTACTTTAATATTATGTATTGAATATTTGATATGGTATTTGAAATATATGATATACTTTGGATACTAATACTATATATTTAATATATTTAAAATTATATAATGAGCGTTTGGTCAAGTGGTAAGGTGATTGATCAATGAACCCAGAATATCTCAAAATACCGTGTGATAAAGTATAAAAAAATATATTTAACATTAAACGTTGCTTTTAAAATATTTGATCTGTTTTGGATATTATATTTAATATATTTAAGGTGCTTATTACATAAATTATTTTATTGAACATGAATTGCTTCTAATGTATGGAAGAAAATCATCTAGCAATAGTCAACGTGATAAGAACAAGGGTGAAGTGGTGATGGTGCGTAAGAAAAATAATGTATCAATGAAAAAGATGAAAAGAAAGAACTTTTCGGGGTGAAATGTGAGTTAGGACTAGAAAAATGTTACATATTAGATAGAATTGAATTTAAAAGAAAAAAAAAGTTATAAAAGTAAAAATTTTCTTATAATCTTGGGTTAATATATGGTGTTAAATACATTTATATATTTCGTCTTATAATTTGGTGTTATATATATATATATATGGTGTTTGATGCTTTCTTTCTAGTCCGAATAATCAAGATAATTGATGTTTGTGCATTGAATAAAATTGGATTAGAAATGTATATAAGTGAAAAATCAATAAATCAAATGCTTTAAGATTTTTGAACCAAAATATAACGTCAAACTAACTTATATACTTCAGCTGAAAAAAAAAAAAGAACTTAAATACTTTCTTTTAAAATCAAATAATAGAGAAGAACTAAATCTTAAGTCCGGACAAAAACAGATGAACAAAAAATGAAATAGACTTTGTACTTTTTTTTGGGGTGTCTCTCCTAAAAATTTACATTAAAATAAAAAATTAGAACATTGTTTCACCATAACCATGCATGAGTTCTTCGCAAGATGCCGAGGAACATAACGAAGACATGTTTGGTTTATAGCATTTAGGAATTAGGAACATAAACTCACAAACTTTGTTTTTCACTTTTTTCGTCGCTCACAAAAGTCTCATTCTTCACCGTCCGCCAAATACCATTTATTTTATATGATCTAAACCAACATGTAAATCCCAGTTACTATAGATTCTCTTTGTCCAACTTCTTCATCTTGCATTAATTTATTTTTTCCACTTTGAATAGCGCAAGATCCTGGTGTTGGATTTGTGATGTTCAATTCAATCCTTCATATATTTAATGCTTACGTTTTTAATTAAAATATTATATTTTTAAAGAACGTAATTTTTATATGAATTGATTGAAAATTATATACTAATTATCTTTAAAATTTACATCCATATCAAATGTTAATTAAAACGTAATGATGAACATATATATAGAGAGAGAGTATGAAGTTGTTCCTTATCTTCATCCTTATTACGTCTGATTAATCTTTTTTTGTTTTTTTCCACCATCTTCATAACCCACCCAACCATTCCCGTCCACGAAACCCAATACACAAAAGAAAAAATCTTTTACGACTTCAGCTTATAACTAATTAAAATAAAAAAAAAAGGAAAAAAGTTAAAAAATCGCATTGACGAGATAATGCTGGTCACTGAATATAAATAGGTTCAATTCACAGGCGAGGAAGCGATAGAGCTCGGAGGTCGGAGCAGGTCTGCCGGACTGCCAAGGGCCGGCGAGATTCACGCCGGCGAAAAATTCCGGTGAGGCTTAGCCACCGATTTCCGCGATCGTTGACGATCAGTCATCACTGGAGAGCTAAAAATAGTCAGAAGTGCGGTGAGAACGGCCCGGAGATGAAGGCGAAAGCGAAGAAAACGACGAAATTTGAAAGACGATTAGTGAGGTACCAGGAGTTGCCGGAGTTCTTAAGAGATAACGAATACATACTGAACTATTACCGCGCGGAATGGCCCGTGAAGGAGGCCTTGTGGAGCCTCTTCGCATGGCACAACGAAACCCTAAACATTTGGACGTGAGTATCCATATCTGCCATCCAGCTTCTGTTTCAATTTCATTCAACTCATTCCACAAACAGTTGGTGTGCGAATGCGTAAATTCTCGGAAATTGATTGATATGAACAAACCTGGATATTGCTCGTGCAGGCATTTATCGGGATTTCTGATATTCGTGGTGATCGCGCTGGTGAGTAGTATGAAGACGATGCAGGTCGGGCTCGGAGATTTCGCTTCAAATTTGTGCAGGTATATCTATCGTTTTGGTTGAAATGAAAGACATGTTTGTCAATTTAATGTTTGTTGTGGTATATTTATGGAACATGGTGAGGTGATTCATGATCGCCGAGAATAATCTGAATGTTTCTATTTGGGGGTGGGACCAGAGCTGCGGCGGGAGGCCTCTTGACAACAACGGCGAAGGCGATCAACGGCTCTGGTAGCAACCTATTATCGGTAAGTTTACATTTAATTATTTGTAGCATTTAAAAATTTGCGGGATAAGTTGGAGTCTTATACGTAATAAACGAATAAGTAATAATACGTTTTAGTCTTAAAAATTAATAATAATTTTTTCAGAATTACAAAAATAATACGGCCAATTTTCTAGCATCAATTAATTTCTTCACTAATTAACAGAAGCATCCGACGTTAAATTTTTAAATTTAATTTTATTTCTATATACGAATTTAAAATTTTTTAATTCAATCAAAATTTTATTTTAAAAATAAGACAGTGACGATGGTGGGGTCTAGGAAGGGAAAAGGCGCCCGTAAAATCACAGTCGTGCGTGATATCAATGTTGTAGGGCCAAACCTTGGCTGATAAGTGGACCAACGACCAACGGAGCCTTCTCCCATGTGATCTCTGGCTGACCCCTCTTGTCTTTTTGGTATCAAATAAAGGGCTGTTTTTCACTGGGAAAATTTCAAATAAATAAGATATTTTAAAAAAGTAACTCTAATTTATCCTGATTTTAAAAAATTATTAAGATTTGTAATTAAAATTAAAATTAAAAGATAAAAGATGAAAATATATTTTTTGTGTAAATGACCTATTTATCAGTGATAATAGTATATTTATAGGTGATAATAGTATATTTATAAGTAATAATAATGTATTTATAAGTGATACAGTCTTATTTTACAAATATATTATTATCACTTGTTAACGGATCACTTATACAAGAGCGGTATTTTCATTTTTTGTCATCTAATTTTAATTACAATTACAAATATTAGTAGTTTTTTTGGAATTAGGGTAAATTGAAATTACTTTTTAAAAATATATTATTTCTTTTGTATTTATATGCAATTTTCCTTTTTTTTCACCTGATAAAAGAATATGTTTATTTTAAAATTTAAATATTTGGGCTGTGCTCCTTGAACTTTAAAAAAGTCATTATTTTACTGATCATAAACTATCATTTTTAGATTACAAGATTCTCACTTGTTAATAGAACAATCATCTATGGGAGACCTTTCCCACCCATTGTCTTTAAATGTTCTAATGGCCCCATAAAAAAAGATTAATTTAGTTAGTAAAAATATGACTGATTTCTATAAAAATATGGATTTAAATCTTATTATTAATGTAAAATTTTTATTGATGGATAATTTGTAAGTATCTTGATAAACATTATTTGAATCCTAAGTTTGGTCTGGGTCCAGATGAGTCGTCAAGTCCTAACTCACATAAACTAACTTTTATGTACACTTAAAAAAACAAAAAAGGAAAGATCTAATGGCCCCATTTGGTAGAAATTATGGAAAATGAAACCTTTTTCATTACTGAAAAATAGAGATGTTTAATACTTCCACCATCCCAATTTTTTATGTTACTTTGAGGTATTATTTTACACATATAAATGAAATTATTAAATAATTTAAATTATAAAAAAATTTAATTATATTATATATTTTATCAAGATATCTTTTATTTAAATGTCAAAAGTGTTCACTTACCATTATTTTTTAATTAAATGTAAAATATTAAGAAGATAATTAATATTTTATTAATAATATAAATAATAATTAAATTGGAATATTTAAAATTTTCTAAAATGACAAATAAAATGAGATGAATAGAGTACATATTATAAGTTATTTTTAACTATTTTACGTAAACCAAGAAAACTAATTGAAGCTAGGTAGTGTGCTTGAAACTTTAAAAAATTATCATAATTTTTCAAAATCACCTTCATTGAATTGTAACTCTATCATAATTATATTTCTCTTAATTTTTCTTTTCATCATAAATATTATGGTTAAAATTGAAAAAAACAATTTAATAAATTACGTGTATTTTAAATAACCAAAAAGCTTCTAAATTATGTCCTATAAATTGGAAAAAAGAGAGTATTTTCTTAATTATTTCTTAAAATTAACAATTTATTTTTATTATTAATTTTTATTTAAGGACATACATGATGTTTTATATTTAAAAAATCACTTTTTTCATTTAATTTTTTTTCCAATTCCATTTTGTGTTCAAACAAATCCTAAATAAGATTGGACCAAACAAGTCCTTTGTATGTGAATAAAAACGGAAAAATAATACTCAAAATATAATTTATACTAATAATCAAAATTTTAAAATATAATATTTAGTTTTTAAAATATTTGTAGTTAAATAAGTTTTTTTTAATCAAGCATTTTAATTTAATTATTTTCATTGGTGACTTGGCTGCTTTTTTAACAGAAAAAGGCAGCTAGAGACCCCTAGAACTTTTTGTTTGCCAAGATGAGTTAGAATTGCAGATCTCATCTTCCTTTCTGGCGTTTCTCACAAGCCATTCAAAGGATCCTTATTTTGTTTTTAGTTTGATTAGAAATCCTCTGTTGTTGGGTTAACCAAACATAGTCCATCTTGTTACAGTGATACGTCAGCACGTCAGTATCTTTTTGGTTAAAGATGGGGTGGGGTGTAGTGGGTGTAGGTAATGGTCAAGGTTAGGACCCTTTCCATGTAACTTAAAAAAACAAAAGAGGTCACGATTTTTATTTGGTGTCATAAATCATGAAAGCATGTTGCTTGCATCAGTAACACAATTCCAAGAATTTAAATAAAGAGAAACTCAAAAATAAGATAGAATTGCAGAATCACTAATAACTGATATTTGATTTCCCAGGATTCGCATTTAAGACAAATGTCGGAGCAATCAATCCTTCGCGAGCTGAGAGAATATCGAGCAGAAACAATCCCAACATGGCCATGGTTTGTTTTCTTAGCAGGAGGCATGGGCTGCTTGGCTTGCAGTTCTCTTTCCCATCTTCTGGCCTGCCACTCCAAACGCTTCAACCTATTCTTCTGGCGTCTGGATTATGCAGGCATCGCTCTAATGATAGTCTGCTCCTTCGTGGCTCCGATCTACTACGCCTTCTTCTGCAACCCTTTGGCCAGCCAAATCTATCTATTCTCAATCTCTGTGCTTGGTGCCCTTGTCATCATCACCCTTCTCTCGCCTTCTCTGTCTGCTCCTCAATTCAGACCCTTGAGAGCCATCTTGTTCCTCACAATGGGCTTTTCAGGTGTAATTCCAGCAGCCCATGCCCTTGCTCTCCATTGGGGCCACCCTCATATATTCGTTGCTCTTGGTTATGAGCTTGCTATGGCTCTTCTATATGCCACTGGAGCTGGATTCTACGTCAGTAGATTTCCAGAACGATGGAAGCCTGGAGCTTTTGATATTGCAGGACACAGCCATCAGATTTTTCATGTGTTTGTTGTTCTTGGGGCACTTGCTCATTGTGTTGCTACTGTAGTGATAATGGATTTCCAAAGGGCTTCATTGACCTGTGCGTTTTATAATTAGCCCATCTCCCTCACCACAATTAGCTGATTGTGATTGAATCTTGGGAAATAGCCAACATGGGTTAGCACTTAGCACCGTATTGTGTGTCATACTGTTATTGTTAGTGTGGCATGAACGAGTGGCGATTTTGATACAGGAGGAATGCCTACCTCGTCTAATTAGAGGTGATATATATTCTCGTCATTGTAATGACTGGCGTAGAACTATATAATTTATTCGATTTTACCGTAGTGGCGGTGTTTAAATTTGTTAATTGACTTGGGAGTTGGGAGTAAAACTGAAAACTCCTAACAAAATTTTTTGGGTATCTTTGATAAATTGAGAAAATAATAGTAAAATTTAATTACATACAAAATAACCGGAGGGGAAATAAGTTATGTAATTTGGGCAAAACGGAAGGTAAGTGAACGTAAATAAAACAAAACAATGACTTGGCTCATAATTCATGTCGTTATCTAGTCATGTCTGGGTTGAGTAAACAAAGCTTTGGTCATAGCTTTCTTAATTTCTTTAGTGTTATAAGTACTTACTCTGCCTCTGAATTCTATCCAAATGAATTTACCAGATCAGACAAAGGATTAGCAATTGTTGTCTTATAATCTGTTCTCGAAAGCATATCTTAGAAAAATTGTTGCTATCCTTTTCAAAGATAGTTTAGTGTATAGCTCTTACATGGAGACACATTAGAAGCATTGGGAACAAATGTTACAATGCGCAGCTCAGAATTCACTATGTGCAGAGCTTTTAAAATGTTGTTTCTTCCAACAGTCAATTCTGCACTCCGACCATAAAGTAGCAGTGAATGGGGTAAGACTGATCCAACAAAATGGAAACCATACAATAAAGGTGAAGATACCCTTGTCTTTCATAGGATACTACTTCAGGTCTGTCAATCATAACGCAACAGTTGCTGATCCTTAAAGGATCTCCTCATATGTGATTTTTTCAAAAATTTTCTTAAGTCTCTCGTATCATGTTTGATGCGAATAAAAAAGGTGACCTGATATTTATGGCGTGGTTGAAGGATAACTAGATAAAGGATGGTTCAAAACCTGATGGAAGTAAATAACCAATTAACCATTATAGGAAAGATTGTTAGCTACAATACAAAAATTCGTTAGAAAAACTAATTCAAATCGTGTTTAATAATACTGTCCTTTAAGAGTTATTTCGCCACAAGTTAACAATTCTCTAGAATTAAATGAATCCTTCCTGTAGAAATGAATAGGGAAACAAAACAATAGAAGCACAAAAGAAGCATAACTTAGGAAAGGAAGAAAAGGAGAGCTCCAAAAAATGTCTGAGAGCTCGGTGTACTTTGAATCTTCAACAGGCACTGCCTTTTATAGGCCGAGACTTCATGAACATTGGGCGTTGCTGCAGTAATGGACGATTGAGGTATCCATTTTGAACGTTGGAGACAGTGATTAAAAATAAATAAAACCTGATAATAATAACTCTAAATGGAAAGATTCTTAAATAGAATTCTTGAAACTCAACATTCAAAACTAGAAGTTTTGATATCTTATAACCGAAACCTTAAAAAATTATTTTTTTGATAAGTTGTTTTATGTAAATTAAGTCTTGATGTCTCATAATCGAAACCTTAAAAAAATTGATTTTCTGGTAAGTTGTTTTCTGTATATTACCGAAACCTTAAAAAAATTGTTTTTCTGGTAAGCTGAAATTAATGGATTACAACTGCATTGGGCTGTTATTATGTGCGCGCAAGCCCAGCTATTTTCTTGACTCTTTTACTTGTCTACTAATACATATTAATATTTATACACTAAAAGTTTCTTTAGTTTGGACAATGTGAGACTTCTTTTGACATACACACATAAGCCACACATTTTTGTTTCAACAAAGACCACATGTTCCTTAGACCACTCATTCAATCATGAATTTAAATAAATCAATTCATATAATGGAGCTTTGAATCACTACTCACGTTAGATAGTTTTATTTAGTTCCATAAGCCCACTTGGCAAAAGAAAAATCCACACAATGGCACGTCTAGGTCAAGACACAAATTGGGGGTTTTGAGTGAGAAGTTGAATCATCAATCTAATATATATCAAATTGATAAAGCTAGGTTTCACAAGAACAAAAGAAGATAATCTCTCACATAATTAGAGAAAAATTCACGAATACTTTTATTGACTTCAAATCCCCCTCCCCCAAAAAAATAATGTTAGCAATAGAAACTAAACCTGAATGTAGAAAACTAAACAAGAAACCTAAAAAATAAGAAACATATGCAAAAATATGAAACCAAGATAACAAAGTATCTTTCTTAATTTATGATAGATATGTGTTTAACTTGGAGAACAAGTGGATATTTAATTTGGGGGGCAAGTTTGCACCTTTTAAGACTCCTTTGCTATCCAAAATAGCGGTCCAAGTCACCATTCATGTTCTCCCACTCCATAGGCTCTTGAAGCATTCATTTAGGTTTGAATGAGCAAAACTAAGACCATATTTGCTTTCTTTATGTTTGTATTAATATTCGTACTTCAGGCCTTTAATATGATGAAATAGACACTGATTAGCACTTGTAATCTCTTGAACCTTCCTCTTCTTATTGGGTTCTCCAACTCTAAATCCTTCCTTACTTGACTTGGTTGTGCAAAGTATTGAAACATCCCTATGGATTCATATAAATGTTTTTTTTCCTTTTTTTTTTTAACCAAAGTAGTAATCAAATGCATGTCTTTAAACAATATAGTTCAAGAATTTTAGGAAAACAACACTTATATTGGAATTTTTTTTAGCACTAAGAGTGTCCTCCAACCGACAATTGAAGGCTAATATTTTCTAGGTTTAAAGATCACTAAAATGGTTTTTTTTTCTAGTAAGATATTTTTTATACACATGGTCAGGAATCAAACCCAAGGATAATATGTTTAAGGATCCAACTATTTACTAACTATCTTAAGACCTTATTGATTGCTTACCTTGGATCTTTGTTATCAAAGATATCATTCATTACTTATTAGAATGATATTGGGGTGTTGTGTTTGGACCAATGACTGCTTTTGACTATTTGCAAAGGTGCTTATAATGATGACCCTAAAATAGGTACTTGTAATAAGAATTAAAATCGAGAGGGAGTATAAATTAATCATTGTGAATTAGCATTAACTAATTATTGGAGTAATTATAAACTTAATTAAGTAATTACTTCCTTCAATATCAAATATAAGAAAATTTTAAAAAAAATTGTGTTGGTCTAAAATATAAGATAAAATGTTAATATTTGGTGCAATAAATTAGATATTCCAATAATATTTCTAATTAATTTAGAAAAAATTATACTTTTCAATGATCATTAATTAATCTAGTGTAAAAAAATAAAAGAAAACTATTAATTGAAGACAATTTTAGAAAAAAAAATATTTTACTATAAATCAAATAAAGGTAGTTAATTTCAACTAATAATATCGGTGTGGGTGAAGATTTTTTTTTTTTTTAACTTTAGTTTGAGACAAGAGGCAATAGTTTTGTAGTATTAATTATTAAACTTAGAACACATTATGCCTTAATTAATTGGACATAATCTGTAATGGATTGGGTTACACACAAGCTCATTCAGTAGAAGATTTAGCCTCCAATTCATTTTGTAGTCAGCTAGTTGCCGATTAATTGGGAAGTGAGAAGAATTTTGTTATATTAATTATTCGTTTTGTTAATTAATTTTGATATTGTTTTGGTCGGAGTTATTAATTAATTATTCGTTTTACACCAAGGTAACTCCCCTGACTCTCTTACGCTTGTTCTCTTTCCAATTCCTTAACCCGGGCCAAGTTAGTTGCAATCACTACCCTCATCTTACGTGAGGCATTCATGGTTATTGTGGATCATCTTCAGGTATGCAAAGTTGCTCATTTAATTTAAATTTCACAATCTCCCGTTGATTTGATTACTGTTAGCACGTTGAGCAAGCAAAAGGCATGATTAAAAATTCGTAATCAAGTGGGGTTCTAAATGGAATTTCGTGAATATTATTAGGACTTAAAACAAATACTTCAGAGGGGTCAACACGAATCTGAGGTAAGCCAATAGAAATGAAGGAAGAAGCTCCAAGCGATATCAACTGTGGAAGGCAACTCAATTTCAGGCCAAAAAAAAAATTAAGATATCAATTCAAAGCCAACTCACACTCTTCTTCTTCAAAACAAAATTGGCTGCGTTCTCGAAGCAAATCACAATTATTACAATTTTATTATGTTGAGAGAACAAGAATAAATGCATATTTGGATTAGTTTTTTCATAATTAATAATGAAAATAAGTGATTACATCAAAAGTTATTTATGTTTGAATGTTTTTAGCTAAAAAGTGATTTTGAGAAAATAAATATGTTTGGATGTTGGGAATTTAAGTGATTATTAGGTGAACAATGAGAATGAGAAGTGAAATAAATGATTATGGAAGGAAAAATGATTATTATAAGTAGAAATAATTACTTATTGAAAAAAGTGAGATGTTTGACAATTTTACAAAATATGCAATTATTTTATCCGATGAGTAATTATGAAAGGAATCCAAAGAGACTCTAAGGTCATGTTTGATATAATAGAATCATTTTTAAGAAAAATGGAAAGGGAGAAGGAAATGGAAAGAAGTCTCCATGAAAAGGCTATTTTTGAGTCAAAAATATGTTTGGTAGGATGAAAAAAATCAAATATTTTTATTACCTTAAAAGTTTGATATGATATGATTAACTATGAAAAAAAAGAAATCAAAATAACTAGATGACATAAATATCTCTTACTAAATACCCAAATTGTGTCTTCAAAATTTTTAGCAATTTTTTAATAAAATGAAAACATTTTCATATCCTCCTTCCCTACCAACATTATCTTTACATTTTATTATTGGAGGCTTTTATTTTATTTTTATAAATAAAAAATTATCCTTTTTATTTTTTTCTGTAGAAAATGCCAATAATTCCCTATCATTGTTTTCTCTTAATAGTCTATTAGCCAATAGCCAATGAATATACTGTACAATAGTAATTCGGGTAAAAAATAATATTTTTTATAACTTCAAAATCAAAATAGCATGCCTTTCTTCTTTTTTTTTGATTTTTTATTATTATGTATTTTTTAAAAAATTGAAAAATTTCCTTTACACATGTTAATTTAAAACTAATTTTCATTTTATACACTTGTAGGAGGATATAAATTTTTTAAACCAATAAAAAATTAAAAAAATTAATTTATATTATTATTTTGAATTAAAAAAATATATGTAATTAATCATAAAAAATTAGTTTTCAAGCTTTTGATGAAGAAAGTAAGTTTTTTTTGTTTGATGGAAGTCCACATTCTTTAGAAAGCTAAATATATTCTACCAAACATACAAGTATGAAAATTTCTCTCTCTCATTTCATCCCTTAAAACTATTTTCCATTATATCAAACATAGCCTAAGACTAGTAGGACTTTAAACACGTCACTCTTCCTCACTTTCAAATTACTCCAGGTAGAATGATATTAGGCTCCATGAAAATTATTTCTTGCAGCCTGCTGGTTTTCTTCTAGTTGTATTGTTGTTTCAAGCTATGCTTGCCATTTTATTCAAAAAAAAAAAAAAATTACTCCAGGTCAACCCTGTTTACTCCTTAACATTGTTATTCACAGAAGAGGAACATTTTGTTATGAAAAAACTCGTGAAATACAAATACCAAAGGGCTACTACAAGGAAAACAAAAAACAGGTCCGCAAAGTGGGACCTTATGGTTCTGGAACTCAGTCATCATCCCTTGGAGTATGACCGAGAAGCTATAAATCCGTCAAGGCAACAAAAAATTATAGCAGGAAAAGATTAAAACAATTTAACACAGGAATTGCTAATTAACTACTCAACAAAGGATTCCATGTCTAGATGACTTGCTTCCGCAAACTATACTATAAACAAGACTGTTAAGCTAACCTCCTCCATCATTAGAGTACCGAGTTGTATAAGAACTTCGCTTTCCTTAAATCTGTCACCATGTTCACCATGAGCTTGCAGGTCAATGAACTCTCCAACCCAGTTGCAAATTGGGACCTTATTGTTCTGGAGCTTAGTCATCATCCCTTGGAGTATGACCTCTAAGCTACAAATTCATCAAGGCAACAAAAAATTATAGAAGGAATAGATTGAAACAATTTAACGCAGGAGTTACTAAGAAAAGTTCATCATATACCTTAACTTGTGACCTCAATCATATCTGCTTCACTATCACTGTAATCTCCCCAACACTTGCTTGGCTTTTTCTCAGGTACTGTGTCCTTGCTGGGTTCTTTTTCCTCTTGACTACAATCAGCTATTGGGACCAGGTCTACATGCATTTCTTCTGTTTTAGAACTATTTTCGTTGCTGGCAGATTGGTTTTGAGTATTTTGCTCAGTTTCCAGCTTTTCACAACTGACTTCCATTGAAGTCTCTTCTTTACTTTCCTTATCTGGTGTTTGACTTTTGTTTCCGAGATCATTTTCAACATTCTCAATTGGTGCTAGATCTGTTGAACCAGTTGGAGATGTTGCAAAGCCATTTTGGGTAACTGGAATACCATTTAGTGATGTTGGATATCCATTGGGTGATAATGGAATTCCATTGGGAGACGTGGGAAAACTACTTGGTGATATTGGGATGCCATTTGCCGAAGTCATGTAGCCATTTGGAGGTACCGGATAGCCATTGGAAACCCAAGGTTGGCCAGGTACAAACTCAGTGGCATGTGGGTTCATTATCGTGGGAGGGCTAATGCAATTGCCATCGGTGGTGTGTTCACCAGTGTGGAATACAGTTTTATTTCGTGGAACTCGGTTCCCATATCTATTGTAGCCTCCAGATATGCGTGGACCGTATGGAACCCTTGTTGTTGCTGATTGATGAGGTGATCTACGGTGATTGACTGCAATCATAGGAGAAATATTTGTTGGTGGGGGCAAAATTCCTCCATGATCTTTGAAGCCTGAAACTGGAACTGAGCCAACAACTGGAATCGTCGATGGATTAAATGGTGGCGCAGCTGCAGAAAGTTTCTTGGTTGTTTCCTTTCCTGATTCTGTTTCATCTTGCTTTTCTCCTTCAGATGGTACTGATTTACCATCTACATTACCACTGTGTGATTCATGTTGTTTTTCATCTCCTTCATTAAGCTTCTCTTTTGATAAAGAAGCATCGTTGGTGGGCAATTCTTTAGAATCTTCACAATTGGCTGAGGAAAATGAATCGATGGAAGTTGTTGGGCAACTTTCTCGCGCTTCTATCTTTGATACGCTTTTGGAGGAATCTTCATTCACATTCTTCAAACTATCAGGGTTCTCAACCCCCCCGACTGTGATAGTTTCAGCTTCAACTTTCTTCCCTTTAACAGTATCACTAGTATCTTCCTGGGGTTTCACTACGACAACCTTATCCCTGATAATATCAGTACTTTTTGCAATGTCAGTATTGTCTGTCACCACTTCAGCTTCCTTTATGGTTTTTTCTTCATGGACAATGCTTGAGATTTCCTCTTCGGGGGTCAGAAGTTGTTTCTCATCAATCACTTTCTGAACACGATTTTCTTCCACATCCTTTCTTGCTGCTGCTGCACAATGAACCTCCTCTGTTGCAACTATCTCATGGGTTGCCTCAGGGTTTTGCTGAACAGCAATAGTTCCTTTTGGTGATTGTTCAGCCACAGCCTTAACAATTGTTCCAGGGGGAGCCAAGGCAACTTCTTTATAGGAGAAAAGTTTGCCTGCCTTCTGAACACTGATGGCACTGCCAGTAGAAGCCGATTTAGCAATTTGATCACTTAAAGCAGGGCTGGCTGGGGCTGACTTTGAATCTGCTAACTTATCTGCTGTAGCAGCTGTGGCAGTGGTACTATTCACCTTAGGACTAAAGCTTGCACTCTTTGCAAACTTCTTTGGAGCAGCAAGGGAGGGCCCAACTGAAGGACTCGTCTCATTTAAATTTGTTCGTGGAGAAGAGAAATTGGTGGGCTTGCCCCGATATCTTGATGACTGGGAAATATCAATGAAGTTAGTATTCAGTTTTGCTAAGGTTGGCCTCCTTGATGAACAGGACTTGCGCCCAGTGGGTGAGCGACCTTTAGGAACAGCCTCTTGCCATCCTTCATCTGAGGTGTCATCCTGCCGCAGGTTATTGCTTTCGTTGAGGATTGATTGATCTGAGAGCGTGGGTTCAACTTTATCAATCGCACGTTCTGCAGGTTGAGATTCTGATTTATTTTCTTTATCACTAGTATTCTCTACAGTGGGATAAACTTGAGACACATCTTTATCCTTTTGATTTTCATCTGAAACTGTTTCCCAGTTCTGACCAGGTTTTCCCTTCAACTGTAAGTGATAATTTAGTAAGTTTTCAATCAAGAGTGCAAACGAAGGCTAAGAGAATGATACGGTAAATCATGAATAAAGAAAGTTGTTCGTTACCTTGGCACGAGCCCTTTTCTGTGCTTCTCTTGCTTTTAGATCAGCATCTGGTGTGATGTAATCCAAGAGGTCTGACACACTGATGTGAGGGATTGTTACGGTCACATAAGTTTAAAAAAAAAAAATGAACAAAAAAGAAAAATCACACAATTTTAATCATAAGCACAAGTCTTGCAGGTTTGATTTACCTATAGGTAGCCAATTCAAGTAATGAAACAACTACCTTCAACCATTATGGAAACAATCAACGTTGTTATTGAGGAACAAGAATATTAACGCAAGAAAAAGAAAATAGAACAAATAGAACATAATCCAGCAATTAGGGGAAAAAAAAAGAGCTAGCAGCATCACATTAGAACAAGCAAATTTTGTTTAAACTGTTTTGTCCAAATTTAACTTGTCCTGAAAGGATTTATACATTTATTAACAAAAATCACCAAAAAGAAGACTTGTGAGACATTGTGGTTTTGTAGCCAGTGTCACATGCTGAAGATATCTTTTAATGCAGCTTGATCTTTAAACATTACATACCAAATCACTTTTTTTTTTCGATTTTATAAAAATCGGAGATAGAGTCTCACAGGATTGTCACATACTGATGGTTGAATCAAAATGCGTATGCTCAGAATGGGCTGACATAGACTTGTTAACGGAGTACAAGCCAAGAATTAGCTCATGGACTCATAGGAAACGCCTTATTCTAATTGTAGTATCTACCTTAAATGACCTTTGCTGGAGATTGAGGCATCTGGCTTAGGTGTGCCATTGCGTGCAGCTTCTTGTTGCTCGAGAGCCTTTGACTCAAAATATTCAAGCCATGCAGCAGCATCCTGCAAAAAGTTCACATCTATAGATTTGAGGAGCAAGGATCATCGTGTATTGAAGATCTAACATCCAATAGCACATGTAAGATGACTACCTGTGTCCTTAGATCATCAGGCCCAAGTTTGGCCTGTAGTATTTGCAAGGTGGTTTGCTCATGCTGAACACTTAAAGAGTATGCTTCCATCAAAGAAAGAGCAATGGCTATTGCATGATAACTTGCAGCAGTCTGAATAAAACAAGAATTCATTCAAGTTAAAAAAGCCAACTACCATTCCCTGATCTAATGCATGTGCACAAAGAAACTGAACATACAAGCATGTGCTCTAAAGAATAGAATGCACCAATACTTAATTTGGGACAACAAAATTTCAAGCAGTTACAAATCGCAATTGCTTATTCTCACAAATTTGCAAATCATCAATAATGAGTATCTTCCTGAATTTTATGGATGCTTCTAACTCTATTAATACTATTCTTTTTCATGGATTTGAATGATATATTCATGTAAGCCTTAAAGGCTCAACTAATAATACCAGAGATGGGTAATATTTAATGTGTTTAATTAAACTATTGGTCCTTATAATTTTATAGAATTTTTAAACAAATACCTATGTTTTAAAAGTCTGTAATTTAGACCTAATAATGTTTAATTTTTTTTTATTGAATCCCAACATCTGTAATGTCATAATATGTTATTAGTGCACCTCTACCCAGTGCTGATGTGGCAAATACTTAGTCATCATATCAGCAAATACATATACAATATGGTCCTGATACAATTTAGACTTGGTTAAAAATTGAGCGAGACAATAACGGACAAAAGTATGCATGTGATAACTGAATATTTTCCATGTGTGCAACCCCTTTGCCACAACAACTTTTTAATGGTGCAGTAGTGGACCTATAACAGGTTAGATAATGATCCCAATCCATGTGCCCAAGAAAAGCAGTTGATTATTTTCCCGTGATTCTTGTTTTCTATTTTAATGATCTCATTCACTATATCTAATAGTACTTAATGCCTGTTATCTGAGAATGTAACTGAGTTTCATAAATCTCAATTTCAAATGTGCAGCACTGTATCAAACTATCCTTGGACTAGATATAATTTCTCATGCAATAGAAAATGCGTAATTCTTTTTTATCAGGAAAAAGAGAGGGTACCTGTATGTGGTCAGCTCCAAGTAATCTTTTGTTACACTTCAAAGCCTCGTGGAGGTATCTGAGCGCAACATGGACATTCCCTAATCCTTCTTCCATCATTGCTACATTAATGTAGGTTGCAGCAGTATTTGGATGCGAGGGTCCACAAGTAAGGTGTAAAAGATACAATGCACGATTGACATATCTAGACATTCGCAAAGAAATAAAAGAGTTTTAATTATACCAGGCCTGTTCTGCGTTATTCTACAAAAAGAATAAACAAGAAAAATTCTTATGAAAATGTTTGTTATTCTTCCACAAATGATCTTTTATAATTTATATAAAAAGTATGTCGATGATCTTAAATAGCTATTTTAATTTGGATAACTCTCTCGTATTACATATGGAAAATACAAGGAATGTATTTAATTTTAATAACACGTGTGAATTAAGACTCTCTCCCTCCATTCCAAATACATTTTCAGTTTCCAAACTTAAAATGTTTAAGGGCAAAACTCTGGTATTGCTCATGATTGTTTTTCTTCTTTAATATACTTTCACTCTTCCTCTTTTTGCCTAAGAATAGCTGTCTGTCTTAACACCAGTTGTTGACGCTATCACTTCACAAGATAATGATGAAACAGTTTTGTATTCTTCAAATGATGGGCAATTCTTTCCCATAATAAAACTCTATTGCTTTTTCCTAATGTCGATTTTTTACTTTGAGCAATAGAGCTGGAAAGAATATTTTTCCTGATGAATTAATCTTCAGGCATGGCCAAGGTACAAAGAGTACTTTAAAGTCATCAATCAATTTTGATCTTAGTAAAACCTCTAAAAAGTCTATAATGGCAGAGCCGAAAAAATTCCTCCAGTATTTTTTATGATTTTTTTTTAATATAGTGTTAAAGGCATAAAGAGTCCTAGTCTCCAAGGGGCCTGGGAAAGGAGCTTCTCGTATGAAGGACAATGAAGGTTGCTGCTACAATTCAATAATCTGGAAATATCTATTTAGAATAGGATATGCAGAAACGTACTTTAATGCCAGCTCTGTATGTTGCAGTCGATAGTAGAAAACAGCTAGATCCCCGTAACTTTTCATGGTGTCAGGATGATCCAATCCGAGCTCTCTTTCGTTTATATCCAGTGCCTTTTGCTGATAAATAGTTGCCTAATAAATCCAAAGGTAAAATGATTACAAATAGTCTCCTTGGCAACCAAATTTATTCAAAATGCATGTAAAAGATTAGGTTTCTATATTTACTACTGAGTTGAGAAAATGTCAAGTCCTTATTTTGATTGTATAACTATCAAGAAAATATACTCTGGAAATCATGCCATGGTACACTGACACAGAAAACAAAAATAATTCATGTACTTATTCAACAACCATCATTTTTTTCCCCCAGAAACAATCACACTTAATTTGAGCGGTGTTTATACACTTTGGACCCAATAGATATTCGTTACACAGGGAGTTGAAGCTTAATGACCTGAATAACTCTATAACTACTTCTAACTATCAACTCATATTAAAATGCATCGCATTAACATATATCATGCCATCTTCAAAGGCATTTTCCTCCCGTACTGGCTTACAGATTTCGTCTTTTCATATCCTCTACGATGCATAGATACAATACGGGTATCAGATATAATGCGTATTTAATACATCGATATAGTTAAATTTAAAAATATAAGATATGATACTTTTAAGATACATATGTATAAAAACATAAAATAATCTATAAAACACCAAAAATATAATTGTCATAAAAAAATACAAACTAGGAACAAGCACTTAAAGTCTTTTAATAATATTGAATAGCAAAAGCACAATACGAAATTGAAAATATCCAAGAAAAGAAGCAATGATGTTAAACTCTAAGGGAATATTTTGAGAATAAGTAGATAAAAAATAAAATAAATCTATTTAGATTTAAAATAAAAAATATAACATAATATTTTTTGAGTAGTTTTTATGATAAAAAATATTTTTTAATTGATAAATGAATATAATATTTATTTTAATTTCTAAAAAAAATGCCATGAAGTATCTAAAAGGTATCGAACTATATCGTTTCGTATCCAATACATATTATATACATATTGAAAATTAATTTTTTATTTTTAATAAAAATAATTAATTGGATACTTCATAGATACGTATTAAACGAGTATCGGTGCATATCGGCATTATAGAAGTATTCGATACGGATACATAAAATAATTTGAAGTATCGGTGCATCATGCCATATCCAAATTTAGGTTATTCAAAGCATTCCATCAAAACCTAGTAAGTACCAAAACAAAACGCAAAAAGAAACCATAACTATATATTTTGTACAAACTATTGAAACATTATGTTGGTCATGAATCAGATAAAGTCAGAAATAGCTTGATATAACCGAAGGTCTTCGCTAAAGCTAATTTATAAATTGATGTTTGGTTAACATGAGAGAGATTAACATATACTCCAGAACATATTAATAAATAAAACGAAAAGGAAATAAGAAGGACACCCCTTTTTTATGCCAGATAATCCATATCAGCAATTTAGTAAACAAATTTGAGCAATGAAAATTTATTCCTGCTTGAATTTTCTTCTTTTTTTTTTTGTTGAATGGAAATCCGACCACTTAGAATTTAACCATTGTAAGCAGTTTGAATTTTCACTGTATATGTAACCAGTCATGTGATTAGTCAACAGAAAGAATTTAATGATATTAAAGCGCATACCTGATTGAAATCTCCTGTATGGTACAGCACAACAGCCAAGAGACTATATGCTCCTGCTGTCATTCTGTGGTATGGTCCGCATACTGACGCTAATTTTGACAGTGCCTTCAACATTCAACGCTATTTGTTGGTTGATTTATATATTGGCTTCATAAAAAATTCTCACTTGAAGATGTAGAAATGATCTTACCTTAGTGCCATAGTTGACAGCATCCTCCAATTTACCTTTATCCAGGGAAGTCTTTGATGATTCCAACAATGTGCGCCCATCCGCAGATGAGCATGCCACATGCTGTGCAAATAATTGATATTGTAATTCAATAAAATTTTTTGGCCAAATTGTAATTCAATAATTGAAACCTGATAAAATTAATGATGATAGAACTCATAAATTGTCATATTTTTACCTTATATATGGGGACCATGCTTACGATATCTAACTTTCTAAAAGGAGATGCTGTTTCCATATCATAGTCCCTAGGAACCAGCTCAAGTCCAACCTGTTGAAAGACTATTTTTATGTCTTGAGTAATGGGGGAAGAACAAACTCAATATCAATATTTTACAAAGTGTGTCGTTTACTTTACCTTGTGGCATAGTCCTCGCAGAATGGCAAACTTTCTTAAATCTTGACCACTTTCATGTCTCCATTGCCATCCAAACCTCTTAAGAAGGAACGTTTCTACCCATTTCCATTTCAAATTATCACAATCAATAATTTCTGCATCTGTAGTTTCAGGTGTAGGTGTTCCCAACAATATATTTAAGCATGATGCAATAGATGAAGCCAATTCAGAGACATCATCAACTGCTGCAACAACGGCTTGCAAGATGTGCTTGTAGGCCCGAACAACCATCTCATGTATGCAAAGTGATTGCACATGAGGAAGCTTATCTGCAAGCTCAACCTGGCAGATGGAAATCAAATAAAAGACATACTATGTGAAGTTATCTATGAATCTGCATATTTAAAACCATCAACATTGTGTTATAAACTTGTTGCATGCTTGAAATAGCTATCAAAGTAATTTTGGTGATATATAAACCAGTGTCCGGGAAAAAACCAAGATTATACTGCAAACTTGACATGCGAAATAGGCAATCAACAGAAGATATTTGCAAATGGCATTTGAGGATATTCAGCTGGAAAGTTTGCATAAGACCTCAAGTCAATATTTTGTATATTCATGAAGCCATCAAAAGTAAAGGTTTATACTTGGCAATATTGTGCTGGATAACTCACCTGAGAGCTATATTACATGAATTTTACAAACCAAAAAAAAATCTGTTGCGGCCTTTGACAAAAAAGTAAATTCTGAATTTCTGGCTAAGTACTACTCTACATAGAGACAGCAGCTTGAAAATTCTTGTAATTGAAGGGAGATAGAAGAAGATGTCGGGCTATGAGTCAGAACCAGTTCACGAGAAAATATATTGGAGTCCTTCAAATGGAAAACCATCTCTCTTTTTTCTCCTCTTTCTCACTCTATTAAACCCTCAGGTTGTCTTGTTTTGTAAATAAAATATCACTCTTATTGACAGGTCTTGGTTATAAGCAATCTTTAACTATTTATTTTATCTATGTATTGCATAAAGTGAAGGAGCAACACTGCTAAAATTTATTAAAAGGAAAAAGTGGTCAAAACTAATTGGATAAAAATAAAATAGTGAACTGGTGTACGTCAAGCCAGGGTGCAGAAGATGAAAAATGATTAAATCTATTACCACTCGTCCCAAGGAAGACATTTGCAAGCCCCTGGTATGCATGAAATCAGTCAATGTCCTTCCATCAACTGGTGAAAGTTCAAGTGACCCAAAATCCGCCACCTAATAATATTTGCAGTCAAAACATTCAAATTTATTTAATAATGACTGCAATGAAAAACATCAATATTGTTAAGAAACTAACCAGCTTCAGAAGTGCAGTTTCAACATAATATTTATGTGCCATTTCCATCAATTCATCAGGCGACTGCAAATATGGAAAATAAGCATAATAAATGTCAGTATAATTGCATACTAAGGGCAGACAAATCTAGTCAAAGTGAGTTAAGATAATACTAGTTAGAATTGAGAGAGTTCATAAATTCTGTGGGTAAACTAACTTAGGGACACAGAAAGATAGAAAGTAAACAAAGGTATGCATGTTCATCTCAGAAAGCAGAGACAGACCTTCAGATGAAGACCAGTTTTAGATTCTTTAAGACGTGTATATGCTGCATCAGGAAGCAGCTTTCTCCACAGAGTTTCCTTTTCTTCATCTTGTCTCTCTAACTCCTGTTGAGTGGCATCTGACTTGTTAGCTATGTCAACACCATTATTTGTTAAAATGGCTTTCCCTTGTTCAACCTTTGAATTCCTGCTGTCAATCTTTTTCTTCAGTTCCTTTAGTAATCCACCTTGCTTCCCAAGCCCTTTAACATCTGGTTCAGGTTTAGGTTTTTCTGACTTTTTGGGCTCAGTTTTGCCAGTAGCTTGATTTTGCAAATGTTGAACCCAACAAGCTCCTAACTCCCATCTGATAGACTTACTGTGTTTAGTGGGTTCTTCCCGCAATTTCAATAAACTTTTCTCTAAAACTCTCCTTACCAAAGACCTGGCAGACCGTAAATTTTCAACATCTGCATTTTGGGTTCGTTGAATTGTATTAGAAGATTGAGGCGCAGAAGACTTGTGCAACAGCATCCTCAAACTAAGGACAAGTCAATAAAAAAGTTGTATTAGTACTTGATAAAATCAGATACAAAAGAATCATTAAGACAAAGGTATTTTTTTTATGGCTATGAAACCAGAAAGATGTGGCCAACATAATAATTAAAGCACAATTTGCATAAAATGCTTGCACCAAATTTTTCCCTTAATGAGTGTATTCATTTTCCCGTTCAATGTATTAGTAAATGGTTTGCTAACACAAGAAGTGAATTTGTAGTCACTCAAGGAGGTCCCTTGATTATCACAATAGATCATGCAAGTGATAGAAGAACTGACCTGTTAACATTTAAGACAAAAGCATCATTAAGACAAAGGTAGTTTGTTAAGGTCATGAAACCAGAAATATGTAGCCAACATAATAATTAAAGCACCATTTGCATTGAATGCTTTAAAAGGCACCCAAATTTTTCCCTCAATTGGTGTATTCACTTTATAAATTCAGTGTATTAGTAAATGATTGGCTAACACAAGGAGTGAATTTTTAGTCAATCGAGGAGATCCCTAGATTACCAAAATAGATAAAACAAGTGATAGAACTGACCTGTTAACATTTAATGCATTTGCACCTCCTTCTGGCTGGTCCTCAATATCAATGTCCACAGGAATAGGACTCCCTTCCCAATCTACCTTAGCTGAAACATTTACCACAGCAGTGTAGCCACAGTGCCTTACAATTACCAGACCTAAAGTAGGAGTATCCTACATGAACAAAACACAAATATTAATACAACACTTTAATGAATTGTACTAGGCTCACAGTACTTAGATCACTTACATGAACAGTTGCACTCTCGTCAGCAGTTATGCCTTTAAGCAAGTTTCTTCTAGCAAGTTCTTCTTCTGACAATCCAAGAATTTGACTTCCATCATTTTTGCATTCCAACTTCACACTTGCATCAGATACATCTCTGGTCACTTTAATAACCATATCTCCAATCTTTTCTTCATAGGAAGTTTGGGTAGTTGGGTTGTTGAAAGAGCTTTCTTTAAGATGCTTTATTGCTGAAACAGCTTTTATGACTGACACGTCGACAAATAAACTGTGCAGAAGAAAGGCTTTCCTATCTCGAATTTGCCTCTCTTCTGCTGTTTGACAAGGCATTGCACCTAAAATCGCAAACTCTCTTGCCCACTGTCGATTATCATGTTTACCATCTCTGCCTTGTCCACCCCCATTTCCTCCCCAAGTTTCATCTTCCATTGGAAGTGGAGGAAAGACAGATGAATTGTCAGCAACAACTGGAGGGACAACCCATGTGTTTGCACGAAAACCATAAGGAAGATTGCCAAACTGAAATGATACCACTACAAGTGTGAAAATATTCTTTACAGTTAAAAGAATAGTTCGAAGATATATGATGAGATGTACATACTTTATTGTGTTCAGTGAAAGCTTTCATCAAAACTTTGTAAGCCTGCAAGAGATAATGTCGTTTGTCACTACTAAGTTGTTGCATTAAAATGAAATGCATCAAATAGCTAAGCACAAACATTGTTTACTACTAAAAAAAATATAAGCAATCACTACAAGGAAAAATGATCTAGAAGTACTATAAAGAAGCAAATGAAAAGAAACAATAATGAGTTCAAACTTACAGAATCAAACACCCTGCTTATTTGCTGAAGAAGGTTGACCAAACTATGACTGACAAGGAGACGTTTTCCAGCAGGATAGAATCCCTTTCTGGAAGCAACAATTGTAGTTGGTTTTCCACTGCAAACCCTAACCTACACATATCATATGCATGGCAATCCTAGGATATATTATATTGCCAAATCTCATTCAGGGTGAACTGCAAAATAGTACAGCCATGCAACAAATTAACATAGAGAGATACAAATAAAAAAGGCAACAACTCTCACATCAATCTGAAAGAAATCATCCTCTGCCTTATCTTCTAGGAATGGACGATTTGACCTTCGTATGTCTGTAAGAGAATCGAAAGCACTTTAAGAAAACTGGGATTCATGTTCACATACTATGAAAAATATTCACAACTTTTGGTCATGCTCGACTAATTTGAGTAGTAGTTTACTAGCTAAAATCCCTAAAAAAAGCTATGTATTTGTGAACGAGATTGTATTATTTAGTTAATTAGCTAATCATATATGCTAGATTTCTTAGAAACAACACTTTCAAAAAGATTCCATCAGCTGATAATTAATATCTGTGAAAGAGAGAGTGGCACAATGCATATTATACATATATACACAAGATAGGTAAAAGAGGTATAATATGAAAGTTGTAACCCTGACTAACAGCTTAACTGTCTTCTGCTGGTTGAAGCTTACAACTTGGTGTACCGCACTTTTTTGTTTTTTACTCTCATTTTGCTTTGTGATTTTTCAAAAATCACAAAAAGAAAAGAGAACAGATTGAAACAAAACTCTTAATGGCAAATTTAGCTTAGCAGTTTTTTAAAATTTTCCGGAAAGATTCAAAGTTCCTTTTCAGAGGACACATTCAATTTATTTTTTCTCCCATTCTTAGTAATCTTTTTTAAAAGCATTTCCTACAACTTAAAGCTCCAGTCCCAGCCCCAGCACCACCATTGGCACCAATATTATAATACTTCCTTTGTTATTTCTTTGAAGGTTTTGTTCAATTCGACTACAACAGACAGCTTAAATAGAAAATAAGAGGAGTTATTAGTTATTACACACTAGGGAGGTAGGTAGGCGTTGATATGTCAACAATAAAAAACGAATGGGCAAGACGTTGATCCACAGATAAAGGAAGATAACAAAGAGAGAATCATAGCTAAAAAGAACTCACAATGAATTGGTGGTGTAAGATGCGAGAACGAAAACAAGTCGTAAAACTGCCCCAATCTCGGTGGTGGACACATGGAAATGTCACCGTCCACTTTCTCGGACTTATTGCATTTTTCAACATCACCTCTCTGACCTGCTCCATTTCCAGTATCCAGCTTCTGATCAGCAGATTCAGGCTTCGAGCTGGTTTCCAATCCATTATCCGAAGTCGGACTCTGCTGCTGAGATGTTTCGGTCTCGACCGAACCGGATTCTTTGGTTCCGGCAGGATCTTTCATGTTGGACCGGCCACCCAGCTTACCGGCAGTAGAGGAGAAGCCGAAGGAGGTGGTACATGCCACGATGTCGAGGAGTCGCCGAATGTGACTCACTGCCAGCTCCTCAGTGTAGTCCTCTAACAAAAATGGCAGTTACAAATAGCACGAGTGATGATATGGTTCGGTGGGCTCATATTAATATAATAGATCCCGGAAAAACAACAGTTGGATTATTTGACTTTCGTTTTACCTTCGACGATGGAGAGATGGCAAGGTTTCAGGGAGACGATCTCCATCGAATCTTTCAATCTAGGACCCCGCACCTGTTCATTATTGGCGGGAGATCGTTAGTCGTTTTGTCCGTTTGGAGGGTTTCAACATTTTTTAATCATAAATGGTTAATTTAGTTTGCATGTTTTACCTTTCTTTTTTAATCAACTTTTTTGCTGATGTCATACCTCATGATCATGGGAGAGAGTAAATTTTTTCATCCAAAAAAATTGCATTGTGTTGTATTGTCTTTTTTTTTTTTTTGGCTAATCTGTGTTGCATTATCTCCATGTTAACCATTTGAATGACTATCGATTCAATTTGTTTTTGTTAAATTAACTTATGAAATTCAATAAAATCACCTAATGCAAGCAGGTGACAGTTAAAAGCCTCTACTTTCTAATCTATATGCTTACGTATATTCACTTCCCACCCATGAGACCTATATATTGATACACACACCTTCACTTTCCACCACAGCTCTCCGTAAAAGCCCCAAGTATGAGAGGTTGGTTCCCTCTCTCTGATTTCTTCCCCTAGCACATACATGTTTTTTTTTTGGTTTGGCCAAATGGACTTACAACACTTAACAGCCAACCAGTTCAATTGAAAATCAATCTTAGAAGGATTAATAAATACAAAAGCAACGTTACATGAATTTGTCGTAATCTTGGCCAGAGAAAAAAAAAAAAAGAATTTGTCATAATCAAGAAAACACATATATCTGTAATCTCCAATAAATTAATCATCAAAATAATAAATTTCTTTAAATGTTAAATATTCTAAAACTCGATATAAAGTATAAGCACAATTTGGCTCTTAGATTTTTTTTTTCTTAATAGTTCTATACATGTGTAGTAAGAGAACAATTATATAAGCAAAAATAAAAATTTACATAAATTTAATTTTTATATATTATTAATTCTTTTCTTAATTTTATATAATAATTATAAGTCATACATTTATTTGAAGAATATAAATTTCACAGCTTGTAAAGTCAAATTGCCACAACATAAACAGAAAGTATGTTAAAAATTTTTTTAAAAAAAATGGGGCTGGATTGGAATCTATATTTGGACCTAGTAAGCACCTTGTAGCAATCAAAGATTGCAACGACTTGCCCATTGGATGCCCAATTGTGGACCCCACCCAACTTGTAATAAAAACTAGATATTTTTTATTACTGCATTTAACTGTGAGTCCCTTATACAAAACACCCATACTTAAAAAAAAAATATATATATATATATATATAGATATACTCATATAAGATACATAATATGATATGATATATAATATATATTTTATATTTATACATGTATATTCATTTCTTACTATTTTGCACATATTTATATCGTTTCAAATCATAATAATAAAATGCAATTATTTTGGACTTTTCAAGGTGATACATAAAAAATAAATCTTTTGAATGTTTATAAATGTAATGCTTTTACAATTTTTTTGTCAAATGATATTTTTATATTAAAAAGAAGGGACAAAGATTTCATTTGTTATAAATATTTTATTCACTGGTGTGGTTTGTTTAAATATTTATATTATAGCTTTTAGAATCTTTAACACTTATTTTTTCTTTCAATGAGTTTATTTATTGATTATATATATAAATAATTACATAATTAATTATAAATATGCATATATATATATATTCTATACCCATACCATAAAATTTAAAAAATGATCATATTCTGTATATTGTATTCTATATACATATTTGTATCGGTTTACATAAGTCCTCTTGTATTGTACAAACTCAAAAAAATAAAAATAAAGTCACAAAAAAAATTTTAGAACAAATTCACGCTATTTATAACTTAAGAATAATATAATTTTTATATATTTTATATTTACATTATATATATATATATCAATATTGATTGATATTGATTTACTATAGCCATATATACTCCTCTTGCATTGCAAAACCGAGGGTTACGAATTTTGATTTCTGTGAAAATAAAATCGTTTTCAGGCCCCAAAAAAAAATTCTTGTAGTGTGATTTGTGAATGATGAATTTGTTTGGGACTACACTGAAATGAGGGAGGGTGGTCCTGTAGGAATAGATGATAAAGAAAGAATAAGGAGGCCAAGTAAGTAATTAAAAGAAAGTGTACCTCGTGGGATAAGGAGAAGTTAGTCAGGTGACATGTCTCCACGTGGACCCCTAGCAGCTTTCTCACATCTAAGATCCTGTCCGTAGATATTCCCTGCACCACACCCACAATTTCCCACATTTATTCTCATCACACCAATAATTTTATTTAAAAAAATTAACATAATTTAGCTTCTTTGCATGACAGATCATTTATATATAAATGATATTCTAATTTAAAAAATATAACAAAAATAAGAAATTTTTAATTCCATCAGAAGATAATTTATAAATATATGTAGAGAAGCCAAACAATTTATAACATATGTCAATTATGAAAAGCAAAGTAAAAAATCATGGACTTAATTGATGAGCCCTATACACTCGGTTGTTTTCGTATTTTTTTACTTAATTATTTTAACTTAAATTCATAACTTTTGAATTATATATGCCACCCATTTTTTTTCAACTCTACAATGTACGGGATTCGCATTATAAAATGCAAAATCTTTGATAACTCACAATATTATCCGATTATGAGAAAATCTTGTAGCTATCACTTCACAATTTTGTAAAATTATAAATTTTCTCAAGTATACGGATTAACAGTTCGTGCATCGTGGTATACGTTCCATAGTAAAATATCAATATAAAATACAAAATGTATAAAGAGTTTGAAATATACAATAATTAGTGCGAACTTATTTTGAGTAGTTCCACACAAATATAATGCAAATGTACTGGACCCTCTCTAAATTTTTTTTTTTTTAAGTTTTAACTTCAAATATTGTATTTTGGCTGGAAATCAGAGTAATAAAAGATATCCCTCCTAAAATAAACTCATTGTGCCACGAGGAGGGGAAAAAAAAGGAAAGAGAAAGAACGAAGACAAATCAGTCCATACCTTAAGGGTCACTTGAGAATCGTCTGGTGTTTCCATAGTAACTTCAATTACAGTTGGCAAAACTGAAATGGATACAATGTAATTCAGATAAGAAGCCATTAACCAGAAGGATAAGATAACCCAGAATTTCGCAAAGCATATGAAATTAAAAACACTGTAATTAATAAAACTAGCTAGCTAGCCCCCATCACAGAGCTCCCTACTTCAGCCTCAGTTTCCATCTTCAACACAGTATTGCAATTGCAACCTATCCTATCAACTAACAAACCAACGTATCAAATTCAATTCTAAGTTCAGACGCAATATACAGATGCATATAGATATATATATATATATGTGTGTGTATGTGTGTGAGAACAGAACGGACCTTTCTCTTCCTTCTTCTTCTTGTCTCCCTTAGCTTTGTGGGGTTTGGTTTTGCCAGCTTTGGGAGCCATTGCAGCTAAGAAAATGAACCTGTTTTTCTGGGACGAATATATGCTTTGAGAGTTCAGCTGCACTAGCTTCTTCTTCTTCCTTGACGGAAATAACTATGACCCAGTAGTTGAATTTATCGAATAATAATTAAGTAGAAATTAATAATCTCCGTCCTCAAAACTCTGGAACTTTCTTCGTTGTGAGACAAACAAAGAGCCAACTGCCATGAATCATATCTGCAGAATTCAACTTCCTCACTATCAGGAATTTTAGGCGAGAGGGAAATCAAAGAAAAGCACACCAAAACTGGCAAACATTGATATATATATATATATCTTTTTTAATGACAAATACAAGAGAATTGAATTAGAATGAGAAGTGAATATTGAATTCTGGAGTAGTGCAGAACCAGGAAGCTAGAAAGTGAAGTTTATGTATTGGGTTGTGAAAGAGAGAGGGTAAAAAGGAAAGAAGAGAGAGTAGGAGTGAGTGGATAGGATAAGGTAAGGCAAAGGCAAAGCCTGCCCTTACACAAACACATACGCGAGAATGTAAGGCTAGCGATTTGAGGCCTCTCATTTTTTAAGTTCTTCTGCCTATGACACTTCATTTATCGGCTTTCTCTTTATTTTTCTCTGCTTTTCATTTCTCGTCTGTGTGTGTAAAACGACGTCATTGGAAACCATACCTGAAGCAGCTGATTTTAGTGTCGCCTTGTTCGTTTTTAGGATTGGGTTAATCACCTATCAGAGTGCGCCACGTGTGTATTCCATTTCATGGAGGGGTGAACTTCGGATACAATTCACCACCTCAAGCTAGAGTGAATAGGCAGGACTTTTGCCCCTTATTCCTTAAGCAGGGGATTTGAGGTTCCATATTTTGAAAGAGAATGCGAACTATACAAATACATCCACTCCTATACTATATTTGGTTCTCTAATTCTCAATTTATCTTTCTTTAATTGCAAACAGTGAATTTAGCCCCTATTGAAAAACATTCCAATTTTTTATTTCATGAATCGACACATGTAGATTGTGATTTTAAGTAAATTTTTAGAATGATTTTAACGTTAAAAATTACTTGATTTCACGTCTGTCAATTTGTTTTTATAAGTCGTTAATTAATTTCAGAAACTTTTGTACTTGAAGCATGGTGATTAGGGGTTCCATATTTTGAAAGAGATCATTCTCTACTTCATTAAGAAATACTCTTCGTCACACCAAACAATTAAGAAAGAAAAAAAAATCTTTAATTCACTTATGAGAACTATACAAATACATCCCCTCCTATGCTATATTTGGTTCTCTAATTCTCAATTTATCTTTCTTTAATTGCAAATAGTGAATTTAGCCCTTATTGAAAAACATTCCAAATTTTTCATGAATAGACATATAGGATGGGGATTTTGGGTATATTTTTAGAATGATTTTAATTTTAAAAATTACTTGATTTCACATCTATTAATTTGTTCTTATAAGTTGTAAATTAATCTTAGAAACTTTTGTTCTTGAAGCATGGTGATTAGGGATTCCATATTTTGAGAGAGATCATTCTCCACTTCGTCAAGAAATACTCTTGGTTACACCAAATAATTAAGAAAGAAAGAGAAAAAATCTTTAATTTACTTATGAGAACTATACAAATGCATCCCCTCCTATGCTATATTTGGTTCTCTAATTCTCAATTTATCTTTCTTTAATTGCAAATAGTGAATTTAGCCCTTATTGAAAAACATTCTAAATTTGTCATGAATGGACATATAGGATGGGGATTTTGGGTATATTTTTAGAATGATTTTAATGTTAAAAATTACTTGATTTTACATCTGTCAATTTATTTTTATAAGTTGTAAATTAGTCTCAGGAACTTTTGTTCTTGAAACATAGTGATTAGAGGGGTTCCATATTTTGAAAGAGATCATTTTCCACTTCATCAAGAAATACTCTTGGTCACACCAAATAATTAAGAAAGAAAAAAAAAATCTTTAATTAATTCACTTATGAGAACCATAGAAATACATCCCCTCCTATGCTATATTTGATTCTCTAATTCTCAATTTATCATTTTTTTTAATTGCAAATAGCGAATTTAGCTCCTATTGAAAAACATTCCAATTTTTTAATTCATGAATAGACACATTTAGGTTGTGATTTTAGGCAATTTTGTAGAATGATTTTAACGTTAAAATTAAGTTACTTGATCTCACATCTATTAATTTGATTTTATAGTCGTAAAATTAATATTTTGATACAAATTAGACACATCTTTTGTACATGACAGCATTAGTCACGTCATAAAAAGCTAAGCATTGCAGATCATACTTCATGTGCTTGCGTTTAGGCGGGCACATGACAGATCCAGGTTTGGTGTTCAAAGTTGGAACTCAAAAACTGAGCACTGAACGACTTTTCAAATATCTGAAAAGTGCTTGGCCCAGAAATGGTATTCCATTAATTGGCACATGGCGAATGCTCAGGCGGCTAGTCACGTAATTCTTTTTTTTTTTTTTTAAGTATAAGTTATGTCAATTCAATTATTATAATTTTTATAATATTAACAACAGATCTTTTAATTTCTAAGAAAATTATTCTAGGGTTTTTACTATACGACATATAGCAGGCCAGATCTCCCGTTGTAAGAGATCCAACAGGAGATCCAGTTGGTTTTATTATAGAGATATATTCTCACAAAAAAAAAAAAGATTGCCTGAACAATGACAAAACTAATCACCTGGACGATGTTTATTACATTAAGATAATCTGTTATATTCATTTCATTCACATGATAATTTTCTTTTTTATTTAAGTAAATGTTTATGTTTATTATATTAAATGTATAAATTTAATACTATCCAAAGATATAGCAATATTCAGCACATAAAACGAACTGGTGGTTGAACTTTTCCCCTTCATCTTGTAGTGGAGATAATTATTAATTCCTCGCGGTAGTGAAGATTTTTCATACACACATCCCCAATAAGAAGAGAGAAAGGGATTTTGGTGCCCTCATTTTGTGGCTCATCAATTTATCAAATGGAGTGACAGACATTAAATAATAAAAGAAAGCAAATGCAGGTTAATTTAATTCGTAATTCATAAGGATATGGTTTCAATTCCGCTATTCATGTGAAATTTTTATTGGTAAATAATCTGTAAGTATCTTCATAAATGTTTTCTAAACTATAAGACCTACTTTATTTTGGTGAACCCAACCCAATTCTTCTAAAATTATATGTATAAAAAATAAGGAAATACAAGAATTATATGAAAAGAACTAAACAAGAGTTTCAATTCAATGAGGTATACAATTAAAGAAATAAATTTTAAAAAATCATAGATAATTATCAATACATTAATATAAAATATTAAAAAGGTAAGGAGCCGAATTATATTTATAAGCTGTGAACAATATAATTTATCTTAGACTCTATAGACATGCAAATACTCACTCTACTTAATATGATAAGTTACATTGTTATTTATTCACATTAAATATTGTACTAAAGAATTTGAAATGAGTTATATTATTCATGCCTAATTAATAAGGTGATTTTTTTTATATATTTTAATTAATATATTAATAATGATTAGGACCTCGAGTCATTTTTTTTTTTCATTTCCCCTTAGATTGATGCCTATGAAGGTTCAAAAGCAATTGAATGGCTGGGGGGGGGGTGATTCAGTAGTATTTAGTTGGTTTTTCCCTTATGGTCTGTTTGGTTTAAAGGAGGGAAAGAGAGTGAAGAGATTTTAATAGAGAGAAAGGAAGGGGAGGGAAAAGAAGGGATTTTAATTTTACCTCATTTGGAAGGAAAATGAGGGATTTTAGTGGAAGGATTTTAATTTCATCTTGTTTAGGTTAGGAGGGGAACGGAGGGAAAATAATTATAATTTGACTATTATACCCTTAATTTATTTAAGTTAATATAAGGACAAGACTGACTAGTATATTGTGTGGCCGAGTAATGAAAAAATGAAGGGTATTTTGGTCATTTTGGACACAATAACACATTTTTTCCCCAAATTACCCCAATTTGGGGGGAAAATATATAAGGGAAGGGGAGGAAAAATTTTAATAACATTTTCCCTCCCCTCCTGATTGCCAAACAAGGAGAGGGAAAAATTTAATAATATTTTCTCTCCCCTTCCTTTCCATTCCCCCCATTTTCCTCCAACCAAACAAACCATTATAGATTGCTTTACATATAATAAAAGTAAAGAATATTCTATAAATAGAAAGCAATTTTGACATCTTTAATAAAAAATAAAAAATGCTAGTACTATACTATTAGTCACTAAATAATTAAATAATAATAATAACACAAACATAACAAATATTAAAAGTAAAAATCGGGTGGAAGATAGTGTACTATATATGATTTTCTTCTTTTCATCCACTTAACTATTGCTTCAATTGTATGGTTCAGTAGTTGATAGATTTTTAAGAGTGTTGCTGGCTTGTTGCTTAAGTAGACCCCTTTGCTGTCTTCATTTTTGTCATCGAGTTGAATTGCCTCATTGGATTTTGCCCTTTTAACATCATTCTCTTTTCACAGTGTTTAATAGGAAAACTGCAGCAAAAAAGAACTTTGATTTTTCTCCCTTTGGTTTTTTCTTAAAAAAATTCCATTTTTAACAAATGTGAGAACCTTGCTTTATGATATGGATTAATGTATGCCTAATTGGCTATCAAAGCAAGATTTTTTTCACTTTCACCAATAAATATAATTCGTGTGAGAATTTAAGAAAATTAAAAAACTTTATTTAGTGATAACATTTGGGGCCACCTTTGCAAGTTGCTACTAAAGTTTATCTATTACTGGCGATCATAATCACCGCTAAAAATTCATATTTATTGGCAATTATTTTGAAATGACGATTACATGAATGGAGCGAGAAAATCAGCACTAAATTGAAGTATTTTTAAGGTGATTTTAATTGCCTCCTTAGATATTGTCATTAAATACTTCTTATTTATAACGATTCATTTATTGTCACAAAAATATTTTTTCAAGGTTATAATTATAATTTAACTACAATAAGATGTTAATAATACCCCTCTAGTTTTTAATATAAATTATATTTTTATCTTTAATATAAGACCCTTTAATTGAATCACGCAGATTAAGAATGAGAATTAAAGTTAATTAACTATATCAATTTCTCCGAAAATTATAACATTTTTCCAAAACTATCCTTATTTAATCTTTTTCTTTCTTTCTTTGAGATACATTATATAGGGGTATTTTTTTGGATGTGTATAATAAATAATACTTCATATACCGTAAAGTGTTATATATTTAAGATCAGGACAAAAGGTCCTATATTTAAGATCGGAGGGAGTATTTTTTTAACAACTTCACAATAACACATATTAAGAAAATTAGTTATGCAATTGAATTTGTTTAAAAATTTCAATAATTTCAAATATTATCATTATTAAGTACATTAAATTCTATTATCAAGTTAATTACCTTAATACTATTGCTATACCCTACAGGCCAATTAGGGTGGCACCTTTTACTCCCTCAATTTCTTTTTATGTGTCAATTAAGGTTTTAAAATATGGATTATGAAATGCAATTAACGCATGAGAATTTATTTCATATTTGTTAATATATCAGTCAATAAATAAATAGATAAAAAATAGTATATTATCTTTAGCTTTTAAAAGAATAGATAAGGGTATAATTGAAAAAATAAAAATTAATGTTCTCTTGAAATTTGAAAGTGATAAATAAAAAGAAATAGATAAAGTAATAAAAACTAAATATGCTGCACTATTCATGAGTTTAGCTTATCTGGCTTTTCTTATATGGCTCATCTTCGACTTTGTGATGCAATCAGTGAGTTCTGAGCTACCTCAACTATAAAAAAAAATATTGAAAAAACATAATCTTTCTCTTGATTAGGGTTCAAGCAGTGTTAATTTTGAACCATGTTTCTATTGTGCTTAGTGGTTGTTTTGGTTGATGCATTGGAAGAGTTATCAGGGTAGGCTTTTTATAAGTTGGGCCAATGATTTTCAGAAGGGTTGTTGGCTGGTATTAATTAATATATTCAAAACTTTACTATAGATTGGTGTAATTAATCTCAATCCTCTCTGCACAGATTCAATAGCATAAAAAAATTGCATTGTTGATTGGGTATCTTAGCACAGTTGGAAAAAAATAATGCTTCTCTTGAGCTATGTTAATTTTAAACCACACTTCTATTATGCTTAGTGGTTGTTTTGGTCAATGCATTGGGAGGGTGGAGATTTTCAGAAGGGTTGTTCATGGGGATTAATTAATTAGTCCTCTTTGCACAAATTCAATGGTGCAACAGATATTTAAAATTGCATTATTCATTGGCTATCTGAGCACAGGTTCAAAAAATCAGATTTGTATACTTTATCTATTCATCTTTTATCTATTTATACGACAAATCAAACTTAAAAAATTCTGCCTCTTCATGTTTCATTGATTCTCTGTTTATTGATGCGATCTCTTATTCTATCTGTTCAATTCATCACGTTGTTATTCTAACAATGCATGGTGTTATTCTAACGATGCATGGCATTCCATTTATCTTGTATTCTCCTTTGTGTTATCTTATATTGGTACTTCGGTCAATGTTACCTACTTCTATGTTGTTCTATAAGTAGGTTCTTTACAAATAATGGAGTGAGTTCAACTTGTTCTTTTGAAAGAGTTAAATTGCCGACAAGAAATATGGAGTATCATTGTTAGGATATTACGAAGGTGGATCGTTAATAGCCAAACATTACCTTAGAATCATGTATCAACATGATCTTGGTCAATCAAGAGGTTGCTCCGTTTTTTTACTTTTTATTTTGTTCTTCTAACATAGTTTGTGTTCTAAATCCGTATTTCTAGATAAGGATGTAAGATACAAGCCAATGTTATGAGTCCTCCTTTGTTTGAAAAGTATGATAAGATTCTAGAGGAGGGTGAGTGTTACTAGATGCAATATTTTGAGGTATCTGACAACAATCTTACTTACCAAGCAACATCACATTCCTACATGATCACTTTTCATGAGCATACAAATTTTATGGAACGTCCAGAGTATGAAGATGCTATTCTAAGAGATTGCTTCCAATTTGTTCCTATATGTGATATTCTCAATGGCAAGCCCAGAATAAACATGTTAATAGGTTCCTATTCTTTCATTAAATCTTATTATGATTAAATTAAATAAATTAATAATAAGATTAATATCCAGATAATATTATTCGTTATGGGTTATTATGAATGTTTTATTTCTAAAAATGATATAATGAGAAGTCTTAATAAGCTCCAATGGTTCCATTATATATATTTTCCTTATATGAGTTCTATTATGATTGTTCTATTTATATGTTCATATTCTTTCCTTATATCACAAATTCTTGGATTCTTTTGGTCACAAATGTTATTGGCTTTCTGAACACTTTTGGTACTCTTAAGGAATTCTGGAGGAACAACCAAACAAATCATATACTTTGCTTTACTATATCATATCTAGAGTTAATTTCAAAACTCAGAGTTGTTCTTTGTTATATGCCTTTTTCATTGGTTCATATTAGTGACTGATATATGATTAATGATAATAGGAACAACACTATCAATGTCACACTTTTTGGTGTATGTGCAACAAATACTTTTCTTTCGAAAGAAGACATCAAACCACCTATTGTCGTGGTGATGTAGCTTGCTCATCTAAAGACTAAAAATGGTTTGGAACTTGCTTGTCTAAACAACAATTTTATGTTTCTTAAATTATCACGATCTATGCATAGATGATTATGGTTATTTGTGAAACCAGGTCTAGAAATTTGCAATTCATGGTCTGCTACAAAGGTTTGGTTCAATCCCAACTTTCTGAAGGTTAGAGATCTACTTTCTAGGTGAGGAACCATCCTTATGCATTTAAAGTTTTGATTTTTGTATATAAAAATTAAGCTTTACCACATTCTGATGGTGCATTTTGTTTCTTTAATTTATTAGGCTGCCAATTCATAACTTATATGATAATCCAAGCTCTACTCATATATTTTGGAAGCTTTACCCAGTCATATAGGACATATTCATCTGAAAAATCTCTTGATCTTTTACATTTTCCAAAGAAGATGAGTATTTATGATGTTATGAGTTCTAATCATGTATGTGTTGTATACATATAACTTCTTTATTCTTTAGGAACAAATCTCATGTTGTTGTTTTGATTGCAAAGCCTTACTTGTGTGATTTAATCTACTATTTTGAAACTTAAAACAGCAAACGGGTGGTCATATGATAATTATGTTGTTTGTTCAAGCAAGCCTAAACCAAATCAAAGCACAATACTTAGATGTCATTCTTGCAAGAAGGACATCTAAGTATCATGCTTTGATTTGGTAAGGATATGCCCAAAGTTGAACCCAAGTCTAAATACTAAGATGTAGCTTTTCAATTTTAATATAAGAATATTATTTGAGTGTAGTTTGTGATATTTTGGTTACTTGTTAATTATGATATTTACTTCCTTGCAGGTTTAGACAACATTACTTTGTTAGTGATAACATTAGTACTATTTCAATAGTGATTTTTTATCGTTTGGCCGCAAGGTTGCTAAACAAATTCATCAAGATGTTCAAATAAGAGCTAGAGTAGGTATATCATGCATCTTCTTAGATCCTATGGGAATAATTTTTGAATTTTTTTTATTCAGTAATTTTTTAAATTTTTAATTTTTAAACTCATCTTCAAAAGTAAGGATGAAGTCACTCATTTCCCATGGAGTTGGAAGGTCCATGTTGTTAAGAATAAAGATAAATGATGGCCATATCAGCAAAAAATTCCATAGTTGTAGTGTGATGGATTTATGTGACCAAGAAGACCAAGTGAAGTTTTTCACTTATTCAAATTCCAATTCTTATGTAAGATGTGATGTATATTTGCATGGAAGATGTGTGGTTTTGATTCTTTGTTACATGACTTATGTCCTTCTTTTCTTTGTTGCAGGAGTCTCAAATATGCTCTTGTGATGTAAATAATGTCAGTAATCAATTATTATTATGTGTGTGTTCTTTAGTTTAACTGGAATTTCAATATCAATTTCTCAAAAACATAATCTTTGGTATTTACAGGATAGCTTAGCTGGTATTGTTACAGACAATGAATAAGTCAACATGACTGCAATAACACCAATCAGCAGTCATCAAGCTTCTCAGTGTAATAATATGATCAATGTTGATGATCAATCTCTTTCAAATTTATGCACTTCTCAACAAGAACAAATGAAGAATGGAAAAAGAGGAAACATTGAAGTTAAGCTAGTTGGGATTTCTAAAATGTGTACACCAAGTTTTTCCACCACAAAGCATCTAAAAAATATCAAGCAAAAGAAAATGTAGAACATGTAATCCTTATGAAATACTATCAGCCAGTTTGGATTTCTAATGAATTTAGGACCAACACAATGTTTTTTTCATTCATGGTTCCTTGTTATATTTTGTAAGTTTGTAACCAAGTGGAGGCAATGAACTGTTATAAGAAAATTGTCAACTTTTGTTAAAAACTTTGAAGAACATTTAGAGGCAAATCAATTTCAGAACCTATTTCATTATCATGTGTTTTTTTTTTGGACTTTTGTAGTATGTACAATTTAGGGATCTATTACTTTTCAATGACATAGAATCTAAGTGATGGTACTACTAATATATTTTGTTTTATTATTGTATTTCTGGTATGCTTAGTTTTCACTATATATTTCTCTCATGCATAAGAGTTGTTTTTTATTGCCACTATAAGAGTTATTTTTTAGTATTGGTTTTCATGCGTGAGACAAGTACAATTGATGCTTCATAGCAACATAGGTTTATAGATGTCTATTGATATCTTTTAATTTATGAGATAATTGAATATATTCTAACAATCAGTTTATTCAAGTTTACAAGGAGGTATATTCTTTAGAAAAGTCATATACCAAGAAAGTCTCTTGACAATTTAAATATTATATATGGTAAAAAATAATCATATTGAAAGTTAGAAAGTGATTTAAGGTTTGCAATCAGTTTATTCAAGTTTACAAGGAGGTATATTCTTTAGAAAAGTCATATACTAGGAAAGTCTCTTGACAATTTAAATATTATATATGGTAAAAAATAATCATATTGAAAGTTAGAAAGTGATTTAAGGTTTGCTAGATAGATTAATTTCTATTATTTCCTTATTTTTGAAATTTCCAGAATAAGAATTATGTATTATTGAGAATTAGTGCACCAGTTTCAAAGTGGAACTTGAAAAGACAAGCAAATTGTGCATGATATCCTTTTGTTGTCAGTAACACAAGTCAACTTAATCAGGTATAATTAGGGTGTCATATATACATATATCATAGATTATTCATAAAACATATACATTGTTTTCTTATAAGCAAAAATTGAATTGACACCACTAATTATATATATTTTACTTTTTTTCCATTCTATTGAGAAAAAAAAAGTTATCAGTAGCATATGCGTTTCCCATCTTCAATACATGACTTCAAAAATATTAATAGGCCAGTTATCACATCACATTAGTCAATAAATACATGAATTTCTAATTAACTGATTTTGCATAGAATGAAACCACAGATGTTGGAAAATGGTGTTATCAGGAAACACTTAGACACCATAATTTAATGCTTAGTTGTTCTTCTCTCAATTAACCTAATTATTTGGCTAAGTTTTAATATATCATTTTCCAACATCTAATTGAGATTACCAAGACACACTTAACCACCAGTATGCTTAGCTGTTATGCTCCCATTTAGACAATAACTGTTTTTTTCCATTTTAGACAAGACTAAAATCTGAAAATAAGCAAAAAAATTTAAAACATTCAAACTTACCTCCATATTACTCTTACCATCTGAATCAAAGGTTACAACTAATTAAATCATTCAATAAGACGCAAAATAGTCATACTTCATATTTTTTAGTTTGCTGGTGTATATGATTTAGATTACCTCCATGATCAAAGAAGCAAGATACCATGTTAAAGAAGACAAGAACAAGTCAGAGGCAATACTTAATAAATGAGTATTTTGACCATGTTGCTGTATCTGATGGTAATATATCTACATATTAAATACCATACCATTCAACAGTTTAGCAAGTAATAACTATATTACCTTCATCAAAGAATTTAGTCCTTCAAAATATAAATGCTTCAAATACTTCTGGAGAAATGATGGATGATCTTGAAAGAACTCAGCCTTCAATGATCAGTTTGAATTATAAAAAAGAGAGATCCTTAATTGGCAGAGGTGCATTGGCAGACGTCACCAATGTATCCATAAACTTAGCTTCCAAAGTTAATGGAGCACAATCATCTTGTACATCTTATCATGGCTTATTTCTTGTCTAAGTAAGCTATAGTTATCTATATAGTGTATCGGTTTTATATATATAATTTTAACTTAAATTTGTGACACTGAGAGTTCATATATATATTTAATATTTCCAAGTCAACAAGAAAACTTAGGATTGAATGATCTGGAGTTTAATAATATGATACATAAGGATGTCACACTTAGTCATGGTATTGTATCTGATTGAACTTTTTAAATTGATGCATAGTATGTCTACTAATAAGTACATTATCTTGCATAGAAAATATGATCTTAGATGATGTGAATGATTCAACTATGTTTGTAACACTAAGTAATCAATCTAAAGATCCAGCTCAAGCAATCATTGAACCCAAGAATAAAAAATAGAAATCTTATGATGAAAATGTTAGACTATAATACAGGAGAAATGGACCAATAAACTTGGTAGACATAAGTCAGAAAGGAGAGATGTATGGTACACCATTTGAATACTCATAAATTCTTTTAATATGTTTTAAGTCCTGTAAATGTATATCAACTCTAAAATGGTTTATTGTAAATCTTTGCATGCTCACTAGATATACATGGACAAGAAAACATGGAATTGAGTAGGCAGGAATTCCAGTGCATGATAGAAAATAAAGGTAAATTGCATATTATTCTTAAACTATGTCATATAGAACATAAGGTTCTAATCTTTTAATATTTAACCATTGTAGACTAATAGACCAAATTTAACTTTTCAAACATGTTAGATGATGAGAACTTGGGCTGCTCAAACATGGATAATGACTGTCAGTGTGATGATATTGTGTATTGCAAAAATATCTATGAAGTAGGTTAACATGAGTTCTGACCAATATGAGCTTTAATTTGTTGTTTTGACAATTAGTATTCTTTTGACATTTATATATATAATGAGATTCCTTTTTTCCTATTCATCTATATAGACTATCTAGACTTGGGTGATCCAATACATCATTGTAATTCATGTGGGGTGCAAATGTGGTAGAATGAAAGAACTAAAAATAAAGCTAATCAAGGATTTCCATTTTCATTATGCTATGAAAATGGAAAAGTCCAATTACCACCAATGCAATGTCCACCCCCATACTTATATAGCTTTTATTTCAACAAAGGTTCCCCTAAGTCTAAAAAATTTTCTTCCAAATATCAAGTCGTACAGTAGCATGTTTTCATTCACATTAATAGGATGGGGTCAAATTGAGTACTCAATCAATTGAGGACAAGGACCATATAGTTTTGTACTATCAGGGCAAAACTATCATAGAATAGGGAGTCTACTGCCACTAGAAGGATGATGTCCTATTTACTCTCAACTATACATATATGACACAGATAATGAAGTGCAAAATAGAACTTCTGCTATCAGGTTAGTAAATCTAAAGTTTTAAAATGCAGTTAGATAGTTTCTTTTCTATTTTCAGGCATATGTAAAATTTATATGCTTAACAAATTCGTTGGTTCTTTGTTACAATCAACATGACAAGTCTAGCAGCATTGATCCTATAATTATCAAGAATATCATGAATGAGTTCAACTAAGTTAACATTTATGTCAAGCATTATCAGTAAGCATCCAACATGTTGCAGGCCAATAATAGCTTAGAAGTTGAACTTACCCTGTTAGCAAAAAGAGAAAAAGATGGTTGTGTCTACAACTTAACCTCAGCATCTGAGGTTGCTGCATTAGTTGTTGGTGATTTTGAAGAATCTTATCATCTAATGGATATCATTGTTGAGAAGAAAACAAGCCAATTGAAACAGATAAGCGAGACACACACATCATATCTTCCACTTCAATATCCATTGTTATTTTCTTATGGAGAAGATGGGTATAGGCAAGATATTAAACATAGAGAATCAACACTTGAAGGAGACAATAGAAGGACAAGGCTTACTATTAGATAGTATCTTGCTTACAAACTCATGTTAAGGAATTCTCAAATATCTACATTGCTTTCATCAAGAAAATTGTTGCAATAATTCATTGTGGATGGTTATACAATGATGGAGTTAAACAGACTTCAATGGATAAAATATCATCAAAAAGAGTTACGTGTTGACATGTATCAAGGGATTAGTGAAGTTGTATTAAGGGGAGATAGAAATGCTGCTTCAGTGGGTAAAGGGGTTATCCTTCCATCTTCTTTCATTGACAGTGCACAATATTTAATCCAAAACTACCAAGATGCAATGATCATTTGTAGATGGGGAGGATATCCTGATATTTTTCTCACATTTACTTGTAATCCTACCTGGCCTAGAATAAAAAGATATTGCGAGGAGAATGGTAGGATGCCTTCTAATCATCCAAAGGTCTTGACAAGGATGTTTGAAATAAAACTTAAGCAATTGTTGAAAGTTGTTAAGGAACAACAATTTTTTGGCACAATTTGTGCAAGTAATTTACTTTACTTTTAAAAAAATTATCAGTTTGTATTGTCTATTGACAAATCTATTATAAGAAATAAATGACATTTTCGAAACTTGTATGTTTTTTATTTTGTTCATTTCACATTGGTCAAAAGCAAGAGCATGTTTCTATAATATGTCCTCCATTATACAAGTTGCATAAAAAATATATATATTTTATATATATAGATATCTACTGAATTTTGCATTAGAAAGCTATAGACAATATTCTTTGGCTGTCCTATATAGAAATATATAAAACTTTCTTTCTTGCTCTGAACCATGCCATGTCTAGTACTTTCTATTAATTGAATTTTTTTTGGTAATTGTTAAAAGTAAATCAATGTTGGTATTCAATTAGTCGCTTGACTAGTTTTGATTGCTAATATAGTGTGATGAATAGTTTGATGTTTTTTATCTATCTTTATGATAGTTAAAACATTCATAGATGTTTAAACTTAGTTGCATATGAGAACATTATTTCTATCTATAGTATGTATATCACATGAACAGTCAAGTCCTGTAGCTACTAATATTAGAGAAGATTGTTTCCATCTATTCTTGATATATCACTTGAATAGTCAAGTATAATAACTACCAAACAAGCTAGGGGCATTGTAATTCTACTTTTATTAAATTTGCTGTCTAATAATAGAATAGTAAATTTAAATGTTAGCTTAACCCATATCAAAATTAATACAATTCATACTAATCTTACACAGGTAATATAGAAATGCTACAATAATTGGTAAGCAGTACTCGGATGGAAAATGTTACTCTTACCTATATCCTTAACTGTAAGAAATTTGACTTACAAAATTCAATGATTAGTGTGTCCTACATTGTCTGAATTAGCTTCTATTAACTGCCTACTTAATCAAAGTAGCTAACCATCCACCAACTCAATTACATTACTAATGGATACCATTGAAAAATAGCTCAAACTAATTGACCAACCGCTACATTGAAAGGTGAAAGTTATTTAAACTTTCATTTAACTTGCCACTAAAAGTTTGTTATTGTTAGTTGACAAAAAGGCACATAGTTACAGATTGACCCCAAGTTGAACTGATTGCAACATTGTATCTTATATTTTATGTAAATAAGTGATCCCTTATAACATATTGATACTGCAATAATTTTTTATATAGTTCTTCTCTCATTTACAGTGAAAAATTGTATATTGCTTATGTTCTATTTTGCACCTTACTATTCTATATATAACAAACTATCAATGAATTATATATTCCATAGCTTCCTATTGCTCAATTAATCTTTTTCAATTATTAACATCTTTAATAACATAAATTGTGTTTGATATATTGCAAATGCAGAAATTTACACCATTGAGTTTCAAAAAAGAGGGTTGCCACATACTCACATGCTTTCATTTCTAGCTGAAGAAGACAAAATTAAGACACCTGATCAAGTTGACAAGGTTGTTTCTGCAGAGATACTGGATGAAATTAGATCACCTATACTATATGAGCTTGTGAAAACATTCATGGTGCATGGTCCTTGCGGACATAGAAACCCTAAGTCCCTATGCATGAAAAAGACCAAGTGTAGTAAATACTTTCCAAAAAAGTTTGTCATTGAAACCAAAGTTGATGAAGAAGGCTATCCGACATATAGAAGAAAGAATAATGGAAGAATAGGGCTTTTTTAGGCAATAAATATGTGATTCCATACAATCATCAACTTGTTCTAATGTTTCAAACCCATTTGAATGTTGAGAAGACAAATCAATTAAGGGCAATCAAGTATTTATTTAAGTATATAAGCAAAAGTAATGACAAAGTGATGAATGATAAATCTATTTTTGAGAAGTTTAAAAACAAAATACACAAGTTCTTGGCAAAAAAAAAAAACAAGCAACATTGATTAATGATAAATCTTTTTTCTTATAAGTTTAACTTTTTTCCCTACTTCTCCAATACCAAATGACTCGTTCTAATTTTATTTTAGTTAAATTACCACGATTCTAATACAATAAAATTAAAAAAAACAATGATTTGAGTATAAAAAATAATTTTGGTCCATTTTTATTTAAAATAAAATGAGTTGAAATCTTTTAAATTTTAAAATAAAAGATAAATATTATTTAAAATATGAAGGGCATTATTCATGATTTTTGGATAATAGTACCTACTATACATTTTATAATGTATTTTTTTTTTGCCAGATTATGATGTATATTGATTAAATGTGAACAAAAAATATATATTGATTAAAATTTTAAAAGCTTACATATTTTGTAATCATTAAATCATTTTGGACATATATTTTGTGGTTGAAACCAGGGTATCCACCACTATTAGCAGTGACTATTCCCTTCACCATGGGTGTTCTCCCGATGGAGATAAATGGTTGACCATGGAGTGTGCGCCATTCCCATGAGCAAGAATTGAACCCTCAACCGGATGGTTAATCAACCGCATGGTTAAAAAATGAGGTGAGTAACCACCATACCACATGCCACGTGATTCATTTTGGACATATATAATTACTCATTTTTCATCTCAGAAAGCACAGTGACCACCATTTCTAAGTTTAAAAACAAAATACTCAAGTTCTTGAAAAATTGTGCTTAAGTTAAGACCCAAAGCATGATTTAGGAAAATTCTACTTCTTGAATTATCTATGATATTTTTTAAAAATTACCCCTAATATCCTAATCTTTTTTCTTAATAAAAATTATATTTATGTTATTAACCTCAGGGTTCAAGTTTTTTATTTTTAATATTTATCATAAATAATTTTTAATATATTAGTACAAATAATTAAATAAAAATTGAAGTTATTAAAAGTAATTCAAAATTTCAATATATTTTTATATATTATTGCATAGAGATACTTTGAATAAAAAATATAATAGATCTTCAAATTTTGTCAAAAATAAATTAATATATATAAGATATAAAAATATAAATTAAATTGCATGTTTAACTTACAATATTTAATATACTTTTATGTGTGCGTGGAGACACACATTATATGCATTTTTTATTTCTATAATCATAATATGCACACACTAACACTACACACATTAGACCCAGACTGGTAAAATATATACTCTGTTCATTCCTCAATATAAAGGATAAAAGATAAAATCACACAGACTAAGGAAAGCAATAAATTTGTCTGGAATGTAAAGTAGTTTCCAAAAATACCCTCATTTAATGTTAACAATTTTTCCATCATGCAATTAATACAAATAAATTATATTAAAAACATACCATCTTAATTAGGGATATTTTGAGAAAAAGTTATTAAATATACCAGACAAACCCCATGTATCCCTTGTATTTTTAAACATGGAAATTCTTCCAATTATCCCTTATATTAAGGAACAGATGGAGTATATATTGTTAGGAACTGAAAACAATCGGTGCCTAGAAATGTATGATAACACACTGTCCTTAAGGTGTTATTCGCCCCCACTAGGTTTGCTGCAGGGATCTGACGAATCACCCCTAGGATTTATTCTAAGCACCAAAGATATCTGATAGCAACTTCAGATACCTTGAAACACAGAATGAAACAAAGAGATTGTAAGCAAGAGAAGAGAATGTGAGGTATCCTTTTAGTCTCTAGCCTAATCCTTTTATAATAGTAGAAAATAGAAAATTGAAACGTTGTTTATGAACCTGTTTGTTTCTGAACATTGTATTTGAAATATTGTTCATGAACCTGTTCATTTCTAAACTTTATATTTGAAACGTTATTGTCAAATTGAAATAGAATATCAAATGACATGTTGTTTCAGAACGTTGTTATTTGAAATTTTGTTTCTGAAAAAAAAATGATTAATTAAAATATTAATCTAAAATTCATATCATATCAGATCTCCACTGTTAGATCAATCCAATGATCACGACGCGTCACGTGCTAAGTGCTTTAAATATTAAATAAATAATATTTAAATCCACTTAACATTTTTGTTCAGTAATTATTTTAATATGCTTTGTCTTCTCTCTGTTATATACATTTCATAAGCCTTACTCCCATCCAATGTGGGACTTTAGTTTTTTCAAACTATCTCTAACAATCCCCCACTTAGTTTGAAAAACTAAATGTTCTCTCTAAACATAAGAATATGCAGAATAACAGGTGTCTTTTGACTTGAACTTGTTAATAGTGTAAATACTTCAAAGTATTAACAAGTAGATAGTTGCTTAACTGCATTAAACCACAACTTTAGTGTTAGTACTGGAAATACCACACACATAATCTTATATTGATTTCGTTCTGCATAGACTTCCCGCAATTTTATGGCCATGTGCTCATCCTAGGCTTTTCATGAACATTTCAAGAACTACCCCTGAATTCTTGTAAGAAGCGACACCACTTCTTATGTTCGTATAGGTGGATTTCCATTAAACCTTAATTGCTCAGGCTTCCTTGAATCCATTAAGAATTTAACTCACCCTGAACACTTAAGTTCTTCTTATATGCACTCATCACGGAATGGTTAAATGTCTACTCTAGTGCCCAGTCACTTATCAATAACTTGTTATTACCTATTGAACCTTTAAACCAGATTTGGTCTAATTAAAGGTTGGGTTTCCATTACTGGTGACTGATGTTTACGGGGTTCAATCCCATTCTCTTGATATTTTGTTAACCAAGTCTTTATTGAGTCCTTTTGTAAAAGGATCAGCTAAGTTTTCACTTGTTTTTACATATTGAATTGTAATTACTCCATCAGAAATTAATTGCCTCACATATTCATGCCTTAGGCTTATATGTCTAGATTTACCATTGTAAATTTTGTTAAATGTCATAGACATTGTAGCCTCACTGTCACAATGTAAAGAGATGGCTGGTATCGGCTGTGGCCATAGCTTTATTTCCAATAATAAATTCCTCAACCACTCTCCCTCTTTACATGCAGATGCTAAAGCAATAAATTCTGATTCCATCGTAGAATGACTTATACAAGTCTGTTTCTTTGATGCCCAGGAGATTGCTCCTCCTGCCAGGGTAAATATCCACCCTGAAGTTGACTTACTATCACATGCACTAGTTATCCAACTAGCATCCGTGTAACCTTCCAAAACTATTGGAAATTTATTGTAAAGCAGTCCTAGATTAATTATTTTCTTTAGATATCCTAGGACCCTTGTAATTCCTTTCCAGTATTCTATTCCTGGATTACTAGTATATATCAAAAGTTTGCATACTGTAAAAGCTATATCAGGTTTAGTACAATGCATTGCATACATCAAACTCCCAATAGCACTAGCATATTCTAGTTGAGCCATTGATCTATTATTATTTTCTGTTAAATGATGTGGTGAATCAAATGGGGTATTTTCCTCTTTTATATTTAAATGTTGAAACTTGTTCAAAATTTTACTAACATAGTGAGATTGATCTAGAGAAAAATCTCCACTGTGCCTCTTAACTTTGATCCCTAAAATAGTATCCACTTCTCCAAGATCTTTCATCTTAAATTGTGAGGATAAAAACTTTTTAGTCTCATTTATTGCAAACATACTAGTTCTAAAGATAAGCATGTCATCTACATATAAACAAATAATAACTCCATACTCACCAGTGAACTTTAAATAAACACACTTATCTGCATTATTATGTTTAAAACCATGAGACAACACAACATAATCAAATTTTTCATGCCATTGCTTAGGAGCCTATTTTAAACCATACAAAGATCTAGTAAATTTGTAAATTTTCTTTTCATTTCCAGGAAGTACAAAGCCTTCTGGTTGTTCCATATAAACTTCTTATTTTAATTCACCATTTAAAAATGCTGTTTTAACATCCATTTGATGTACAAACAAATTATTAATAGATGTTAAAGCAAATAAAACTCTAATAGAAGTAACTCTAGCAACTGGTGCATATGTATCAAAATAATAAATTCCTTCTTTTTGTTTAAAACCTTTAGCAACCAATCTAGCTTTAAATGTTTGAATAGAGCCATTAGTATCATATTTCCGTCTAAAAACCCATTTGCAACCAATAGATTTTGACCCTTTAGGCAAGTCAACTAATTCCCAAGTTTTATTAGACAACAATAAATCCATTTCATCATTTATAGCTTCCTTCCAGAAACTTGAGTCTCTAGACATCAATGCTTCCGTATATGTTTTAGGATCTTCTTCAATACTTAAAAGAATAGGAATTTGTCTTAACACTGATTCTCTATCACCTTCAACTAAGAAAACTATTGCTTGAGAATTAATAAAATCAGAATCTAAATATTTTCCTTTTCTTGCTCTCTGACTTCTTCTAGGTTCAAATTCAGAATAAGGTTCTACTAATTCATTTCTTACAGATGTAGACTCTTCATGCTCTTTATTTCGAAACAAATCAGTTTGTACTGGATCAGAAACAAATTTTCCTTCAAAAAATTCAACATCTCATGATGCAACAATTACATTAGAATCAATATCTAAGAGTCTATAGGCTTTTGAATTTTCTACATATCCTACAAATATACTTTTCAAAGCTCTTGGTTCTAATTTAGTTATTTTATGTTCTGGAACTTTGTAAAATGCAAGACATTCCCAAACTTTTGAATAATTTAAATTCGGTTTTCTACCTTTCTATAACTCATAAGGAGTGCATTTTATGGATTTTGAAATAACTCTATTAAGAATATGGTTAGCAATTAACAAAGCCTCATCCCACAAATTCATGGGAGTTTTTGCATTCATAATCATTGCATTTACCATTTCTACTAAAAGTTCTATTTTTTCTTTCTGCTAAACCATTTTGTTAAGGTGTATAAGGAGCACTCATTTGGTGAATAATACCATTATTTTCACAAAATTGTGAAAAATCTATAGAAAAATATTCACCTTCTCTGTCACTTCTTAAAATCTTTATCTTCTTTTCTTTTTGGTTTTCTATAACATTCTTAAAGTTTAAAAACATCTCAAGAGCTTGATCTTTTGTTTTCATCAAATAAACATAAGTAAATCTTGAAAAATCACCTATAAAAGTTATAAAATATCTGTTTCCTCCTCTTGTTAAAATACCATTTAACTCAAAGATATCAGAATGAATAAGTTCTAAAATTTTTGAACTTCTTTGAATAGAAGGAAAAGATTTTCTTACTGTTTTAACTTGTACACAAATTTCACATTTGTTATTCTTATTATTTTCACAGGAGATTAATCCATTTTTAGACATATGTGCTATTGTTCTATAATTAACATGTCCTAATCTATCATCCCATAAAGTAAAAGATTGATCAAGCATATAAACAGAAACTGAATCATTCTTATTAATGCTTAACTTGAACATTCCATCAGAAACATAACCCTTCCCCACAAATACCACATTCTTAGATATAATAATCTTATCAGCCTCTAAGACAGCTTTCAGCCCCTTTCCAGACAAAACACTTGCAGACACATGATTCTTTCTAATTTCTAGAACATGAAGTACATTACGCAGAATCATCTTCTTTCCAGAAGTAAACTGTAACTCAACACTGCCTCTTCCAAGTATATTTGCTGTGCTTCCATTGCCCACAATCACATGCTGCTCTTGTTGAGCAATTTCATAATTCTTGAACAGATTCCTGTCATGGCATACATGAACTGTTGCTCTAGAATCATACCACCAGTCAAATGACTTTACAACAACAACCATATTTAATTCTAAAATCGTACCAATGTGCATGTTAGAAACCATGGCAATAATTTCATCACATTCTGTATTTACCATGTTTGCACTATTGGTAGTTTCATTCCTTGGCTTTTTCTTATATCTGCAATCCTTTTTAAGATGTCCTTTCTTTCCACAAACAAAACAAGATTTTTGAGTCTTGAATTGTTTTCCAGAACTGAAACTAGTGGGCTCAGGGTTCTTCCTCTTGTTGTTGTTATTTCCAAGAAAATTTTGATTTTTATGACCTGCAGCAACCACATAGTTAACTTTGGTTTGAGATTCTGAATGCTTCTTTTGTAAGACACGAGTTTCTTGTTCAATTCTTAAATGTTTTAGAATCTGATCCAAAGTAAAACTTTTTGTGGTGTGCAGCAACTTTTTCCTGAATTCATACCAAGTAGGAGGTAATTTTGCAATAATGGCACCTACTTGCACTGACTCTGGAATGTCCACCTTCATATCTTTCAGTTTAGAAACTATAATCTGTAAATCATGAACTTGATCTAAAATGTTAACAGCATTTTGCAATTTGTAATCAAAATACTGCATAATCAGAAACTTATATGTTCCTTGCTTTTCTATGTTGTATTTGGCCTCCAATGCATCCCATATCTCTTTTGGTGATGAGAAGGATGAGTAGAGATCATACAATCGGTTTGACAGTGTGTTCAGAATATGACAACTCCACAGCACTTCATCTTCTACCCTCTTCTTGCGTCTAGCCTTAACTTCTTCACTTTCATCATCACTCGGTTCAACAAGAGGCTCCAGACCAGGATCAAGCAGATATGAAATTTTCATGGCAGTCAACAAAAACATCATTTTGTCCTTCCACCTATTGAAATTCGTTCCATCAAAACGATCCAATTTGATGAAGTCCTGGTTCATGACCTTGAATGCTGATTCCTGGGTGGTCTCCATGATCAATCACAATAAAAATAACACCTTAAGATTGTTAGGAACAGTACCTGAAAACAACCGGTGCCCAGAAACATATAATAACACACTGTCCTTAAAGTATTATTCGCCCCCACTAGGTTTGCTGCAAGGATCTGACGAATCACCCGTAGGAGTTATTCTTAGCACCAAAGATATCTGACAGCAACTTCAGATACCTTGAAATACAGAACGAAACAGAGAGATTGTAAGCAAGAGAAGAGAATGTGAGGTATCCTTTTAGTTTCTAGTCTGATCCTTTTATAATAGTAGAAAACAGAAAATTGAAACGTTGTTTATGAACCTGTTTGTTTCTGAACATTGTATTTGAAACATTGTTCATGAACCTGTTTGTTTTTGAACATTGTATTTGAAATATTGTTCATGAACCTGTTCATTTCTAAACTTTGTATTTGAAACGTTGTTGTCAAATTGAAACAGAATATTAAATGACATATTGTTTTAGAATGTACTGTTTCAGAACATTGTTATTTAAAATTCTGTTTCTGAAAAAAATGATTAATTAAAATATTAATCTGAAATTCATACCAGATCAGATCTCCTCCGTTAGATCAATCCAATAATCACGACGCGCCACACGCCAAGTGCTAAGTACTTTAAATATTAAATAAATAATATTTAATATTTATTTTTGGACTTTAGTTTTTTCAAACTATCTCCAACATATATATATATATATATATATATAACTCCAGTTTAACACAGGTGCAAGGTGGAAGAGGCATGGAACACTTGGCCATTCCATCACGCATGGTGAAGAATGATGAAGAAGGGGGTCAAAGTGGTGTTTCCGCCCCGAAGTTGGTCTTGACAAGAGCTAAAGATTCTATATCCTTTTTTTTTTTTTTTTGGCCAACCTATATCTTTTTATTTTAAATAAAAATAGATCAAACATAAATTTTATACGCAAATTCACTTTTTTTTGATTGCATTAAAATGTTGCTTGAGGTCCTCCTTTTATACGCAATGTTACAAACATAAATCAAACATAGTTCGATATGATGATTGATTCAGGGGAAAACCAAAAGATTACTATAATGCCGAATATTTTCCCTCCCCCAGTCCACTCCACCTTTCTTATTCACATCACTGCCTTCCCCTCTGCGGAAATCCCCTCTCTAAAACCTAGAAATGGCGGTCACTGCGCTTTCTCAGCGCCCAGAAATCCACAGGCTTCCCCAATATAAATACGTCGACGCAGTTCGTTGGCTCCCACCTCTATCTCCATTCGATCGATTTGCAGTTCTTGCTTCATTTGATTCCGATTCTGATGCTTCTTCCATCGAAATCCACTCTCTTAAATCAAACCCATCTTCCTTAGAACTTCATTCTTCATGGGCTTCCCCTTCCAGAGTCTCCTCCCTCAAAGCCTCACAGTTCCTTCAGAAAACCGTCATTGCTGCCTCAACTTTCGCGGGCTCCCTGCACTTCCTGTTTTCCAATTCCACGGACGCGTCTCTGGAATCAGAGGTCTCAGTGCCGGAGAATGAACTGCATCGAGGACCGATTTCATGCGTTGATCTAATGGATGGTGGGGTGGAGTGTGTGAGTGTTGCGGACGATGGGAGGGTGAATTTGGTCACTGTTGGGAATTCAAATTTAAGTTGTCGTCGGGTTTTTGATAGCAGTGGCCTGGTGTCCTACACCACAGCTAAGTGGGCATCGCCTGTGGAGTTTGCCACCGGTGGATATGGATTCGGTCTTCATTGGTGGGACCAGAGGAAACCCGGCGGGCCGGTATCTCAGTTTAAGGGCAACTGGTGAGTAAACTTTTCAGTGTTGCACAGGCATTTTGATCGAGGGTCATATTTATTATACTCTGCATTTCGTTTTCTTTTTGAACATTTTGAACGCATACTGAATCATGTGGTAGTCTTGTGTTGTATGTACACAATAAAAACAAGAAGCATCTATAAGAAAGCAAGTATAATTATGATGAGCCACATTCCCAATGGTACCACTAGTTTGTAAATTGCTCCAGTTCTTAAATAACATATCAAGATATACCAGTAAAGCTTCTTGGTGTGGTTCAATGGTGAGGCGTTAGGTGAGGTTGTGGGAAGTTTAATGCTTAATCATTGTGGTGCAATGTACCAAGAAATATCTACAATCTATCAAGTGTATTATGTATCCTGTCAAAACTATGCCGTTGTAAACTGATTTATGCAGAGATTTTCACTAGAAGGTAATGTTGCAGGGATCAAAAAATGACTGCTGGGATTGTGCACTCTATTGACATTCATCCATCACGAAAGCACACTTGCCTAGTAAGATGGTTATCCCAACTTTCTTAATTTCTTGTCATATCCAGTCCAGTCATCTTATGATGACCAATATAAGCCACTAATTTTTATTTCTGAATGACCTTATTGCTTTTATTAGAGTGGGGAGATCATTGATTTAGTTTTCTTTTATTCCTTCCCATGGCTAATGCCTGAACTTTGCCATGCGTTCTGCATATTTAATTGATGATCTCTCTTGCTTATTTTCAGTCTCCACTGTTCCTTGGTTTCATTATCTTTTCTTATATTATTCCTTAAAAAGGTCCTGCTATTACGTTGGGGGGTTATTTTCATCCTTTAAAACACTCATCTCTGCTTAATATGCAATAACCTGGTAAATTTTCAACTGCAAGTGTGATATCATGAGATGATAGTTACAATATACTTATATGTCTCTGCAATAATCTAACTTGCCCCATTTATCACTTTACAAACTACAAATTTTGAGAACTATGGTTTCCCTTCACTGCAAGCTCAGTAATTTCTGTAATAAAATTGAACATTAGATATCCAGACTCTGTTCGTAAAAGCCCACTGCTTTTTTATGGTCATTACTTCTAAGTTCTGACATTCCTGGAATTGGAACATTTTTTCAGGCAGGTGGTTCCTTAGGTACTCTTTTTGCCTGGGATCTCAGGTGGCAGCAACAGCCTATTATTCTTTCGAGGGCCGGGACCGGAGCCGGCAACAATGAAGTCCAGTCAGTATCTGAAAGTGAGGTTTGGGAGGTTCAATATGATCGTAGCATGAAGTCTAATATGTCATCTACCCGGATCTTACCTGCCATGATCTGTTCAGAGGATGGAATTCTTGCCATCATCGAGCAAGGTATGTATATTAGTTGCAACATGCTAGAATGCCAATTGATCACGAATACAACTTTTTTACGCTATTTTATTTATGGAGTGGTGATTTTCTATTACAAAGAAACTAGTTGAAACTTAAAACTGGGATTGATTTGCTGCATCTGTGGTGTGTATGCACATTGTATAGGCGAGGAACCTCAGGAGCTGCTAGCTGAACCCTGTTCAATTAATTGCTTTGATATTGACCGACATAATCCATCGGTAAGTGGAGGAAGGCTAAATGGTTTGTACAACATGGAACTATTTGACAGATTTGCTTGAGTATCTTATTTCTATTTTCTACTAGATGGTTTATCCAATGGGGAAATGATAAAAGAACTAGTAAGGAAGCAATACTAACGATTTTGACGAATCGCTTTGCAGGATGTGATATGCGGTTTGGAGTGGGAAGCAGTAGCCATATTGACAAAACAATAATGCTCAAATTTGTACTCTTCTATGGCTTGGAGTTCTGATTGGAAGATGTTGTATGACGCTAGGGTGAGTTTTCGATGAAAAAAATCGAGCTTTTTTTATGCAGCTGATGGAAATGAAGATTATCCAGTATGACTCTGCTGCAATTTTTCAGGTCCTTTATTTTGCATTTGTATGGAAATAGATTTCGACTTTCTTTCTCCACCTTTACAATCTATATAAAGAGGCTAAATTTTGTGGATCTTATTAAAAAAAAGGAAACAAATTATGAGAAGAAATATAAATAAAAGTAGTACCGCCAGTACTCGAAAATTAATTCAGCGGGGTGCTTGTGTGACAAATGGTATCAGTGCTGTTCATCGGAATATTGAAACGAATTGTTTTTTTTTTTCCTTTTAAAAAATGAATCCGGATAAGAAGCAGTTGACAGTTCAATAATTCTATTGTGATTCATTTAAAGTCAAATTATTTTTAAATATAAATAAAATATAAATTATATGATAGTATATGGAAAACTTCATTATCCAGCACTGGTAAGCTTTTATTAGTTTCTATCCAACAATATTTTTAAAATTAGATGAATCATTAAACTGATAAAGGTATTAATTCATCATGCAAAGTTATGTGATTGGATCTGACTGTTCGACAGTTGATCGGCTCCTTGCAACCTCAACTTATATAAGGTTAAGATTATCCAGATCTTTTTTGGGCGACACAAGATTATCCTGGTCGAGACTATGGTCTAGTTCACCAATTCTTCAAGTAAAACGGCAAGTTTAGTTCTATTTTACTGATAAACCAAGGACTTATATTAACCTCAAAAAATCAAAAAGAGGGTCTAGGATGTAGCAACCCTATTTTTGTCATCAATAATAAGAGAAATATTCTTGTCAAATTTGTTGTAGCAATTGCAAACCTTTAATTCTCCCTCTCGTGTAGGTATGCTCTGACTGTGTAAATTGTCATATATGTTGTGCTTTAGAATTTTCCCCTTTTAAAAGAAGAAAAAAGCAGAGGACATGTCAATAAATTAAGTGGTCAAAGGCAAATGTGCATGTGAGGAGGTTGGGAAGGGAGCTTACTAAACCTATAAATTTTGCTTGATGATTGGCTTATTATCTGGAGAAATTTTACATGCAATTTTTTAAAATATTGTTCACCAAATTTTTATAATTAAAATATAGTATTATTTTATAAAGAAATTTAAAAATAGATTGCTGAATTTAATTTCATTTTCCTTTGAAAAATATAAGGTTTTTAAAATTGAAATAGACGAAAGAATTAATTAAGGATAAAAGTTAATTTAAGTGTATTATTTTTTAAATTGAGACTGAGATTAAAAAATGGTTTTTATTTTACGTAGAAAAAATCAATATCAACATAAAATTAATAATAAATCATATGATTTTTGTAATTCATAAATAATAACTTATTACTCGGATAATATTAAAAAAAAGTGTTTAGTAAACCATCCCCGAATATATACGAGTGTATTTTTTTTTTAAAATAAAAAAGGGTTCGCGATCCGACAACGGATAGCAATGCATAACCCCGCCTTCCTCCACAGCCACAAGTTGTGCTTCCAGTCGTAGCAGAGCCTGGCAGCAAGCACAGCCACTAACTAAAAGATGGCGTGCACGACGGTGACGATGACGATATCGTGTAGTTTCAGATGTTTTCCGGCTAGCTCTTCTTCATCTCGTGTTTCTTTTGGCTCAGTTCACTTCGCTCCATTCAACAGGACAAACTCGGTGAAACTGACTTCGTTAAGTAGCATTTCTGGGTTTGGCTCAATTCTTCCCCTAAAGTTGTGCACAGTCACTTCTCTTCCTCAAAGGATTCGTCCTCTTACTGTTGTATCCGCTAAGGGCTACAAAATGAAAACTCACAAGGTTACTCCCTGTGTATGTGCGCTTCATATTGTGAAATAGGATTTCCTGGGGTCCCTTTGTTTCGTTGTTATATTGTAAGGCAATTGAATAGATTTTACCCTTCGCTTCTGTTTTCCATGAAAAAATTGGGAAATTACATGCTTTTATTCTTTGAATTTTATCTGAATTTCGTTAATAGGCTTCAGCAAAGCGATTCCGAGTGACAGGTCGAGGAAAAATAGTGCGCAGGAGAGCGGGAAAGCAGCATTTGCTGGGCAAGAAGAACACAAAGAGAAAATTACGGCTCTCGAAAATGGTGAGATCTCTTTTTAACTATCTCATATCACATAAATCTGTTGATTTATTTGAATGTTGTTGGTTATCTTGTATGGGCAAGTAATTGCTTTTCCGTTTGAATTATTTTCTTTTCATTGACAACAGTTGCTGAAGGGAAATGCTTCTTTGGACAGTCACACATTAATTTAACTTATGGCTTGAGTGTTTCTTCTGCAATTATTTTTTTGGGCAAAGTGTTTCTCCCGGAATTTAAAAGCCATAATTATGGAAATAATTTCCTTGACCATAAGTATTCAGCTTTATCCAGCTAATAGCTCTAAAGATGCAGAATCCAGTTTAGCATGTTTAGAATAGATATATTCCATTTAGTTTTTGACTATGCACTCTTGTTCTTCAGCATTTTTTGGTAACTTCAATATGATAGGAATTTGAAATAGGATACTTAAGCCCTGAAACTAGTACTGCTGAGCCAAAACTCATTGTTAGCTCTTCAACTTTGTTTGGCTTCTTTCTTGCTAGTTTCCATCTGTGCTTGCAATCTGGCTTTGTATCTTGTTTATTTTGTGGTTTTATTTTGTTAGCTTCATTGTTTCTGGGTTGGCTGTGGAAAGCTCCTCTCATGTTATGATTGCAGAAATGGGGATGACTTTTGTTTTTGGAAATAGGAATAAATAATGGAAACTAAGTTTTATCTTCACTCCTTGCTTGCTTTCGCTTGCGTGATTTGATTTTATTATACTTGTACTTTGTGGTATGGTTTAGCTAGGGTTGAGTAGTTTTGGTAGAAGATGCCTTCTAGTTTTTTTTTTTTCCAAATGTTGATGCCTGAAAGGCAATATTTAATCCCATTCTCAGTATGCAGTAACTTTGATAAAAATACTTATAATTACTTTGAAAGCTGTCTGCAGTTCACCCTACCCTACCTTTACCAATTAAACGAAACGTTAATTATCATATAATTGAGTTAGGTTATTATTCCTTATTTTTTGGGTGTGCTGAAATTATTTTTAGTCTTTATCAGGTTCATGTAAAAAAAATGGAATTTGTTGTTTCTTACAAAGAGACTTGATTGTGGATTTCTCAGATTCGATAGTGTAACCTCATTTATGCTTATCTGAGAATCTGAAAATTTGAACCGTCAGCCATGGGGGGGGAGCGTAGCAGGGTGAGTTGTGTGCCTCGGGACATCTATATCATCCAAATCTAATAATTTGAAGTTAAAGTTGTTGGTCTTAATTTTATATGCATGGGAAGCCATGGGAGGCTCATTGCAATTCATATAGGTGTTTTAGAACTTATTTGGCTTTGGCATCTGTAGTCAATTTGTGTCGTACATTATTTTGATTCAGTAGATCGTGACTTGATAAGCTAAAATAACGGCTTTAGGTTAAATGCCTCAAGGAATATATTCCAAGTCACACCTTTTGCTGTGGCCGTTTCAAATTCTTAATTTAAAAAGATTCAACCTGTGTGTGGATTTGTCCAAAATAAACAAATCTCCACTATTTAAATTCCTGCTGATAAATATGGAAAGATCTTATATCATACGCATGCATGAAAATAAGGTCATACAGAAGCCGGCACACTGGCTGAACTTGTTAAAAAGCCCAGCATACTGTATGCTAATCAACTGAACTTCATTGTGAGAAACTTTTATGTTTAGATACTGTTTATGAATTTATATATCGGACTTGAATTCACATAACATGGTGACATTGGACTTAAAGTTACTTTTCTGCATCATCTTTGAAGTTCTCTCTCTCTCTCTTTTTTTTTTTTCTGGCTGAAAGCAGTTTGAGTGGGTAAAATATGTGAGATTTATAGCTTACAGTACTGTTGAGATTGAGATTGATATCTGATTTTTAACAATCCTCCCTTAGATTGTAGGGAGTTGATTGACATTGATAAGCAAAATACGTAGTGTTCTTTGTCTGTCTTTCTTTTGTATGATTTCACCATTACCTTTTATTTAAAAAAAAAAAAAAAGCTTACAGTACTGTACAATGCTATCAGGCTTGCGTTTTCGTGTCTAATTCTTATTTTTTGGTCATTCACAGCATGCAGTCAGCAGGAGTGACTATGACAATGTGATTGGAGCCTTGCCATATCTGAAAGTAAACAGACAGGCTACCTAGAGGTTATGTTTGCCATTCCTTGTCAAGGCCCTGCTTCTTCTGCCTTGCTTCGTGGTATTTCCAATCCACTGGGGATTTCTTTCAAAGGAGAGGATAGCTTGTTGTCTTATTTTTCAAATGAAGTCAGGTAGTTTGGAGACTTTAGTAGATCCTCCTGTACCATACAGCAATTGATATTTATATGCAATTATTTTTTAATGCAACTATGTGGCATTCGGTATTTATATACAATTATACATTATTTCATCTTCGTCTCTACTATTGTTTGCACAGGTTGCATCCCAAATGTTTTGTTATTTACTGTGATCACCGGACTCTGTTAGTGGTGGAACCTGAGTTGATTAGAGTTTGGTTTATCTGCTGGTGTTTGTTACATGATCATCCAATATTTAAAGTATCTTATCATACGTATCTAAAAGATAATAAAGTAGCTTAGCCGCGATCCTCCGGGCTAATGTGTGCAGTCTCAAAAACAGGCTGATTCCTACGATATCAAATTACACGTAAGACAAGCAACCAAACAGTCTATTCTTCCACCCTTTTTTTTTATTTAAGCTCTTTTCAAGACACTTGATCTCTACATAACGTTCTTCCTCGTGTAACAGTCAATGTGATTGAAGAATCTGTGATTCAAAATTAAATCAGTTACATGAATGTACTTCTTTTTTTGGTGGCCAACAGACATGAATGTAGTTCTTTTTTTGTTTTTGGACACAACATGATTGTAGTTCAATTGCCGCGTATGATTCGCTTAGATGAAACTTTTAGACAAATTTTATTCCACTAATGGAAACCATGATCACAACCCTAAACAAATATTTGATACAAATACTACTACTTCACTTGGTTTATTTTCTGTTTCTTCATTAAATTTTGTTATAATCTGAATAAATTAATAATTTTAGAAGCATTAGAACCTAGAACACTATGATTCAAAAAATAAGGCTCATTGTGGAGCCAAATCTGCAAATAATTTTTTCAAAACCATGCATATAACCACTGAGTTGTTTGTTGTCTTTGTTATATAAGTGCAATACTTAATATTTAATATATGTATGTTTATTAAATTAAACTTCTAAAATTAAAGTTGCACAAGCTGCTTGAACTCACGACATTAAAGTACTAAAGCACCATTCCACCACTAAGTGACAAGTTGCTTTTGTTATGTAAATGCAATATTTAATCTCAGCTAAAATAATGTGATTCATATATGTCAACTAAAATAAACCCAAAATTATGTATAAAAAAAAAACCCAAAATTAAACTCAACAGATAATGTGATTCATATATCTTATTCATTTTTTTTTATATTTCTATTTTCATTATGTGATAATATAAATTTTCATTTTCTTCATTTTACTTTTTTTTCAGATTTTTGTTAATTTAAAAAGAAAGCTTAAAATTGGTAAACTTATGATGTTTATAGTGAACGTTGGTTAATTGTTATACCAAATTTTTGTTTTTATCTTAGTTTGAATATTAATTTTATTATTATTAATGAATATCTTTTTTATTTTTTATCTATATTATTTAAAATATATTAATTTATTTATAACTAGTTTGATTATTGAATCTTAAATTGATGTCTCAGCCGATTCAATATTAATTTGATTTTCAATACCTTGTAAAGCCAGAAATACATATTACAACTAGCGAATTGAACCATTCAATTCGTGAAAAGATGCGGGGTTAGGTTGCATAATATGCAACCCATTTAAAAAAGGGCAGAATCAATTCGAACCATATAATCTATGGGTTAAATGGGTTGGTCTTTTTATTTTTGTTTTACAATTTTTATTAGTCACCAATAGGAGAAAGGAAAATTTAAAGCAAGCTCAAAATAAAAAAAAAAAACACTTCATGACTTGTAAGAATATATAAAAAAATTGGATAAATAATAATGCTAAAAAAAATCTACAAAAATATAATTAAAAAATAAATAAAAATTTGAAAAACCTCTTACTGTAAATAACAATGACTAATTTTTTTCTGAAATTGTTAACTCATAAAAATTTGGATATATATATATATACATGTGTGTGTGTGTGTGAGAGAGAGAGAGAGATTCATTATTCATTTGTTATCATAGGATTAAAAGCATAATCTTTTATCTAATTTTTAAAAATTTAAATTAATTTATATTAAAATTTTTTTATAAAAATATATATTGATGAGTTAAGAGATTAACCCATATAACCCTTGAACCCACCATTAATGAGGTTAGGTTGGAATTCTCCGTCCATCAGGAAATTGAACTCTCTTACAAGTTGTCATGAGTTCAGCTTGTTTGGGTCGGCCTGACTCATTCCCACCTCTGCTACCTTGCATTGCATATAACGGGGAACTGGTTATTAGCAACAGTGACGTGCCAACATGCAATCATATCTGTTAAGCAACCGCGGGATCATCCTCCACGTTTATCGCCAAATCATGAACGCCGTCATGTAAAGCGCAAGGTCGGTCCCACATATATCCAATTTTTTCACCATTTGCGTCCAGACGACCTATACCGAAATGACAAACCAGCCAGATTCAACGCATCTTTTCAAACCATTTTAACTCACACGCTCAAGGGTGTTTCAGTCAATTCGTTGAATTGTCCACGGTCAGAGTCGCACGCGCGGCTACCTCACGTGCTTGCGGTTATAAGCTATCTTTCACACCACCATCTGGCAATTTTCCCAAAAACATTTCTCTAGGGTTTTCGAAATCTCCGTCTTCTCAATCACAATTCCCTCTACAGGTTCTTGCGCCGATTTTACATTTGAATTGTTGCATTTTATTTTTTTGAAAGTTGTTGGCTGGAAAAATTGATGGTTCAGCTGATGAAATCCGGGAATCTCTGTTCGGAGCTTGAAAAGGCGTCTGGCTGTGGCAAGGTGCCGGTGAAGTTGGAGATCGAGGACCCGCTGGAAGAAGAACATGGGCCTCTGAACAAGCGTTGTAGGCCTTCCTCCGATTTGCAAGAGGTATGGTAATCCGTTGATTTTGGTTGGTTGTTTGCTGGGAATAGCTTTCCAATTCTGATCAACATCAGGATGATGACGTTTTTGGTCAAGAGTCCTTTTTGGATTTAGTTTAGGAGGTATTCGGCAGTGGAAGATGATGGAATTTAGGATTTTGTCTAACTCTCAGCCTAAGCGGCCAAGTGGTGTTATAGGGTTTATTGAAAATGCTGTTTTTAGTTCTTTACTCTTTTCCTGGAACACTTGTTGTTTTGCACTTACTAGCCATATTGCTTCAATAAAATAAACCAGCTAAAAAAAGTGATCCTTTAACAGTGATTTTTAATCAAAGAATTCAAAAACTCAACATTGGTAGCATTAACACCGGATCTGACTCGTTTATCTTTCCACATTATAGTCAGGAACTGCAAATCCCAAATTGTAAATGGTAGCAATTATGATGGGAAGATAGATATACATGTTTTCAATATCAACTCCTTAGTGTATGGCACATGGACGCAACTTCTTCTAATTATTTAGGTATCCAGTGGTCTTCGATGGATAATTTTGGTAATCTGTTCGCATGCATACAGTATGCGGAGATGATGGTTTTTTGATGAGATGTTAAACACAGACCAGTCTTTGTAGTTTAAGATATTGCCATCAGATTCAAAAGTCCACTGAATATTTAAGAAGCTGAGATTATGGATTATTCCCTTAGTTTTCTAGTCCAGTTAAAAGTTGCCTTTTTCTTTTTTGCTTTGGGTTTCTTATATCATGATCTGAAAGTTTAAGATGTTCTGGTTTTAACATTTTCAACTTTTGCATTGTTTATTGAATCGTTTAGCAATGGAGTGCCTCAACTGATACATCTAACAATCCTCCTTCGCAATGCAATATACTTGATGAGCCTAGCCCCTTGGGGTTGCGTCTGAGGAAGAGCCCTTCCCTGTTAGATTTGATTCAAATGAAGCTTTCTCAAGGGAGTATAACTACTGCTAACACACAAAATAAAAACTTAAGCTCTGAAGTGAAAAAAGAGAGCAGAGGTGCTACTGCATCGGGTGCTGGTGACAAGCTTAAGGCTTCAAATTTCCCGGCTTTGCTTTTAAGAATTGGTTCTTGGGAGGTATATTCAACATAATACTTGTTTTAGGAAATCTATTTTTTATTGAATTCAGCATGGCTTAAAGCTATTTTTTGTACAGTATAAATCTAAATATGAGGGTGACTTGGTGGCGAAGTGTTACTTTGCAAAACATAAGCTTGTTTGGGAAGTTCTTGAAGGTGGCCTAAAGAGTAAAATAGAAATTCAATGGTCAGATATTATGGCGCTTAATGCAAATTTGCCTGACAATGGACCCAGTACATTGTCTGTCGCGGTAATTGATTGCCCTATTTTCCTCTCTCTGTTAGACCCTAGTATAGTTCCTTAAAATTTGGTATCTTCGTGAGTAATGGTTTGAATTTTTGTGTCATTTTCAGCTGGCTCGGCAGCCTCTTTTCTTCAGGGAGACTAATCCACAGCCTAGAAAGCATACACTATGGCAGGCCACAGCAGATTTTACTGATGGACAAGCTACCAAATACAGGTCTGTTTTATTTTTTTTTGGGTCTTAATGTTATCGTCTGTCAGATATAGAGGAAGAGAGTTATGGAAGGGAGTTATCGTCTGTCATGAATTGTTCCCATCTGAAAAATTGATACATTATGAAAGGATATTGTTAATTGGGAAAGATAATTCTAGCATTTGACAAACATTCAATAGAACCATTATAAAAGATCAAAGTCTAATAACCAGTAGGAAACTGATAGTGCTGTTCTTCCAGATATAGAGGAAGAGAGTTCAAGGTGCCATTCGATGAAGCATGTTGTCTTTACTACTCTCTTTGTCATCTAAATTGTTTCCTTGACTCTTAATGTACATTTGAAAGCATTTCTGGTCTGGTCAGTTGTGGTTTCAATTGTAAAATCATTTCATTAGGCACTTCATTTCAATTTGCAGTAGGATTGTACTGCATGTTTGGTGCCACCCTTATATATATATACAGGGTTTTAAAATGTTCTGGGTACTCTCTTTTGTTGTTCTGTAGGCAGCATTTTCTGCAATGCCCACAAGGGCTGCTGAACAAGCATTTTGAAAAGCTTATCCAGTGTGACACGCGTCTTAATTTCCTAAGCCAGCAGCCAGCAATAATGTTGGATTCACCGTATTTTGATACAAGACCTTCTGCATTTGCAGACCCAGATGAGTACAAGGCTCATAATCTTGATCAGGTCAATGATAAAGTGTCTGCCTCATCTTGTATACAGGGCATAGGATCACCTCATGCTTCCCAGTCATCATCATATAATATTAAAATCAGTGATCCTTCTTGCATTACTGTGGATAGTCAGTCCCGAGAAGTGCCTTCCCCCAGTTCAGGTACATTAAGAACTTTGCTCTGGTTTGACTTCCCAGGCCAGTGGCACTATTCATTTATTCATCTTGCCGCTCTTTTTCAAAGAGGAAAGGATAATTTTGTTCATGGCCTCCACATTAGTTTGTGTGAGATCTTTCATGCTTGAATCTGTGGTACTAAATACTTCTGAGAATGTTTATTTGTTTTGCTATTTATTGTTTTACATTTGCTTTTGTTATGAATCTGTTTACTTGTCTCTTACATTTTAGTTATGGACTGTCCTTTATTTGAAGGTAGTGGATGTTCTGAAACTGATTCCAAGGGTCCAAGAAATTGGGATCAGATAAGAGTGCCTGGACTTTGCCCTTCAATGTCCATGAGTGATTTTATGAGCCACATTGAACATTGTCTTTCGGAACAAATGAACTCTGGGAATTCCCCTTCCGGTGGAGCAGAGTTACGGGAGATGCTGGAGGACATTTCACAGTACCTACTCAGTGACAATCAGGTTGCAGCAGCATCTGATGAAAAATCACTCATGTCTAGGGTCAATTCTCTCTGCTGTCTGCTGCAGGACCCTGCAGCTTTGCAGAGTTCACATAATACTGAGCAATATGCTGCTGTAGGACCTGATGAAGATCTTAATCTGAACCAGAATACCGAATTGATGCAAGACAACAAAAATAGAACTGATGCCAAGGTTGCTGAAGAGGACATACGGGATGTTTCTAGTGGAAAGCATGCTCCAGGTATGTCCAGGAAAGACTCATTTGGAGATTTGCTTCTCCATCTCCCTCGAATAGCATCTCTTCCGAAGTTCTTGTTTAACATATCAGAAGAGGATAGTGATTGAAGTCAAGCCAGATAAATTTATCTGCAGAGACTAGCTGAGTAGCAAATATGGCATATGCTAGTTTAATTTCCCCCTTGGAAACCACTAGGATTTGGAAAATATGTTTTAATGAAGAATCCTGGTGACGCCATGTAAAAATTTGTCAACTAGTTACTTTGCTCTTTTTTTTTTTGTTTTTTCACTCTACCCTCGCTTCTCATCTCATGGAAGGTTGCCCGTTTGTACGTAAATTATGTGCATCTAATCAAGTGTATGAGTATAGGATTTAAAATCGTCGGGTGGCATCGTGACTTAAATCTTATTGTGTTGATTCTCATTTGAATAATTCATCTCTATTTGATTAAAGTATAACGACGAAGTTGAGAAAATTGACGAGGTTACCGGGTCAAACATTCATTTTTTTTGTATCGTGTTAATTGATATATTGATGTCGATCATATTTAAAGTTGTGATTTTAGTCTTCGAAACTAGACCACGACTCTTACCCAAAATGAGTTACTCGTCAAGGTCTTCACAACCTCACATAATGTGAAAGAGTAACAGTAATTTCAACTTTGAAGCCTCAAAACAAATCAAAATCCAACAAAGTAATCTAAAGATATCAATAACTAGATATTGATTGGTTGTGGATACTTGAAAAGTTGGTTGGGAGATCCAAAACCTTAAGATGAAAAGTCTGAATAGTGATTAGTCAATGCCATTGACTTGGGGAAAAATTGAGAGGGGAAAAAGATTAACTTCTCCAAGACTGTAGAGTCTGATTCGCACCAGCTTGAACTTAGTATCAATGGGTTGGGTGGGAGGTTATATGTTTTTACAAGTTAGACATATATTCTTTTTCTTTCCTTCTTGACCTATTTATAAAATATTTTTAATTCAAGCACACAGATTAAAAATTAATTAAAATTAATTGTTGTGCTGATCATTTAAACAATTATCACATTTCAAAATGGTCCTTAATTAAAGTTATTAACCTATCTCTATTTTAATTATACGTCACTTTCATTTCCTCTATCTATCATAATCAATAAGGGTACATCCGGGAAAAAATCATAAATGCTTTAGATATTTTATAAAGGTCAAAACGCAAAAAACTTATATAAGGTGTTTCATAAATAGGACTGAAGAGGGTATTATTAAATATTATTCTAATCACAATCAGACTAAAATTATTGAATCGTGAATTACTAGTCTTTTAAGTTCAATGATCACAGCAGGTTTTAAAACATAGATAACAATGGAGGGGGCGTAAATTTCCAAGGTTAAACGGCTATCTAAATCAGTTGCATCAAGAAACATTGTGTATCAAATCCAAGACGAAAGCTTAGACACCGACTAAACAACCAAATGCCAAGTAATATTGACAACTCACACATTCAAGAGGACTAGAAATATGTACAGGGGGAGAATTAAAACAGCAATGGATCATCATCTGTGCAAATGGTTATGAAGTTCACTCCCCATAAAGATAATTCCAATTTCAAATGTCACGTTTATATACAATTGAATTGAATACTTCCCTCACGTCCCATATCTGTCAAGCATTATACGCAGGATCAGGAAGGAGATGGTGAATGAATGGCTCTATCAGGTAACACTGCTACTGTCACTACGAAATAGTCACAGCCTACAGGGAGACCATATGGGTCTGAAGCTGATCCTGAATTCAAGGTCAATCGATCAGTTCCCATGTCAGAGGTCAGTTGATCCACCCAAGCATGCTCAGGCCGAGTGGAAGTTGCAGGCATGGCCTTCACAACTCGATGTTCAATATGAACAATCTGTCCGAAAATGTAGTTAGGTCGGCTAGGAAGGTGGTCTGCAAACAGGGCCACACATTCAGTAGATAAGTAGTAGTGAGAGCAATCCCTTGTAATTGCCTCATAGTGTCCAGATGCATTGAGGACAAAGACAGCAATCTCATGAACTTCCAGGCGACCAAAAGAAATCTTATCTTTGTTTGCCTGAAAAAAAATCACAAGCAGAACATTTTCTTCCATTAGTCGATTTTCTAGCCACAAATGGACATCAGCTCAGTTTAAAATTTGGAATTTCCCAAAAACAGAGACATCTGGCCTAAAACTATAAATAAATATGGAGTTTTATATGCACTCCTGTCTTGAAAAAGATTGTCCACCGTCCTTATCACCTACTTGCTAAAATAAAATCAGTATAGTGAGAATAAACACACCAGAAAATATGAAGTTAATTTGACTATTGATAAATGCTTATCCACACATAAATTGATATTATTCCAACACTACTCTCAAAAACTTAATAAACCTAGAACCTTCAGGAACATGAGAAAAATAGATACCTGCTTCTCCTGTTGATGCTTATTGTATAAGGCTTTGACCTGATTTATTTTCACCTCCAATTCCTTCCTAAGCTGTTCATTAGTAGCTTCAATTTTTGGATACTTGTCAAGCAGCTCTTCAATTTGTCTCAACAAAAAACCAACTTTATCAGCTAACTCACCGATGCATTTTCGGAACTCGGCAATATCATCATCTTCATTGTCATTAGCGGAACTGGAAGAGAGAATAGTATCACAATCATCACCTTGTTACAATTCAAGAATAAAAAGAAGATATCACCATAAAGCATCAGTTTGTAAGAATAACTTAGAATCTGCTCCATTCAAAACCTCCCAAAAGGTACTTTTTTCTGGTGTGCGTTATGTTGGGTGACTCCAATACCCTCAGCCCCATTTCTTTGCCAAAAATAAGGAGAACTGGTTACCAGCGAGTATATATAGCAATAGAATTAAGAATTACAATTTCAAATCTAGATGACCTTTTAGACCACAAGAATTCTTTATGGGGTATTAATATTCAAATTACTGATATGCATATATAAAATTAATTACCCAAAGCATCCTTATCCTAATAAGTAGGAGTTAGTTATTTCATATTTTGGTTTCAGCCTACCCCCATAAACCATTTTTCATTTTATGAAAAGGAGAGGGAAGTGTATTTTACTTGGACAAAGATTGGGCCAAAGTACACAAGGAATCAGCAAAACCAGCCACACCACCATGAGAATAAACACAGTTCTTGAGTCTTTCAAAGAGGCTGCGCATTTTAAGAACTGATGAACGGAGTGAACTGTATTCTGAAGCCCTTCTGTCAGCAGAACTTTTTTGTGTTAAAGCTTCCTCCCTAGCCTCATGCAAGCAATTCTCCAAGTGAGCGCAATTCATCTGTTGTGTAAAAAGGGAAAAATACATCAGAATAAATATAATGCATTCATTTGGACCCCTTGTTATGTCATATAAGATGATAAAATCAATAAAATCCCAATGTTAACCATGAACTCTAATGAAACAACACTCCAATGGCAAAGAAATTCAACTATACATAGTTCATCCTCAATGACTTCTATTCCTTATCCAAGGTCTAGATGTCAAATTTCAATCCAACATATCATTTCACATGCATATCGTAGCCAAATCAAGAAAGAATAAACTATATATATATATTAAAATCTCCATTTCACTGTGCTCTCACCCATTTCTTCAAATGAAAACAGTTACAAATATTTTTTTTTGCTTTATTTTTACCATGTGCACCTATTCGAATGGTGTAGAAGCTCTCTCAAAAGAGGCCTATGTGATCATTGTGGGACTCCTTGATTTCTCATTAAACGTTGATGATGATGGGAACATTGAAGATTTTGAAGAACAATTGGAAGTAAAGTTAGATGTGAAGATCATGCTGGTTCTGAACGAAGTTTAAATTTAAAATTCAGAGTTATTTGTATTTTCTACCTTTTTATTTATGTTCTTTCTTTTCTTATATTTTGGGCCTCCTATATATAGCCTATGGCAGTGTAACTTGGAGAGGAGAAGTTGAATGATAGGTCAGATTTCTCAAAATCTCTCCCTCGTCACCTTCTCTATGTCTCCCTACTCCTTCATCTTCTCCCTTACATTTTCCTTTCAGTCAACCCCTCTTTCTCCTTCCTCTTCCCTTTATTATCTATTGTTCTACATTATTTTGGTATCAAAGCTTGGTCACACTCCAATCACTCCTTCCACTACCTCTCACTCTCCCAAATTTTGCCAGAAAAGTCATCAGAACTTTATAACACCACTGTCAGTACTTGATCTCTTACCTCCAACTCACCAAATCTGGCAAGTGACCACTTTGTTAGAAGTGTGGTGCCAGATCTGGCCTGTCGTCAGATCCATTTCCACCCACTGTCACACACCAAAGTTTCTTGTGCATGGCCTTCACGGAGCATGCGCTCTTTCACACACCAAAAGATCTAGAATAGATTTCTCAGCCTTTTCATCCTGCTTTCATCTGTTCCAATTTGAGTTGAATCATTTGGGAGTATTTTGTGGGTACTTCTATTAAATTTGGCTCTTTAAATTGCTATGACTAGCCTGAAGCATCTTGAAGAAGGGCATTGGGTTTTTAAATAGAATGTTGACCCCTCTTTTCAGGAATCTTGAGTGCCACTAATATACTAAGTAGACAATCATTAGCAACCACTTTGGAAGAGCTCAAGGTAGAAGAAGAATATCTTCAGGATTTCAATGCAAAAGAGGAAACCATCTCGAAAGAGCTCAATGTTCTCATTGTAGAATCCCTTGATTGCTCATCAAACATCGATGATGGTAAAATCATAGATTTTGAAGAGCAATCGGAAGTAAACTCAGGATGTGAAGATCATGATGATTTTAAAGAACAGTTTTAAGTTAAACCACAAGTTGCAAAATGTTTTGACGAGATTCAGCCAACTAACTACTATGTTAGTTATCTGAGGTGCATGGGAGAATTTAAAGTGGTGGAGTTCATCCTACCTGACGCTCCAAGATAAATTTTTCTATCACTTCCGTGTCTTTTACAACCATGAGGGAATTATGGAGAATCAGAAGATAATATCTTTCCTTATTAATTATTTTGTAAATTAGAGATTAAAGACAAACATAAGAAATAATATTTTATTCATGCTTAGGATTATAAATTAATATTTTAAATTCTTTTATTTGAATTTTCTACCTTGTATTTATTTTATCTTCCTTTTTTAGCGCTCCCTATATATAGCCTTATGGTAGTGGTTTATGAAGAAGTTGAATGATAGTTCAGTTGTGTTTTCTGATCTCTCCCTCCTTTCACTTCCTCCTCCACATTTCTCTCTCACTGATTCTCCCCTTTTCTCCTTCCTCCTCCCCTCTTCATATGCTATCCTGCATCACCAGGGGAAGGGAAGAGAAATGAATAATTACTGTTTTCAGCCTTTGACAGAATAACATAAAACACCTTTCCTGATGAAATTTTGTTTAAGAATGTACACAGTTAGAACAGAACTAAATAATTTCTTTATTGGCCTGACAAAATAATGTAAAACACTTTTCCAACGAAATTCCTGTATATAAATTCGCACATTCATAGAGAGAAATGGGTGCAATTGCAGACCACATTGAGATAGGGAATAAAATTGGTAGCCAAATATGGAAACACTAAACATCACGATACTAAAGCAATTTCCTTTCAGAAAATAGTAACCCTAGCATGATATACATTTGAACACACATTGTTACCTGGGATTCATCAAGAAGATTCCGACTTGCTTCAAATTCCCTTCTAAGCACGGCAACCTCCTCCAAAACAGATTTAAGCTTCATTTCACTTTCATTTAATTGGCTTGTCTTGTCTGCAAGTGAATTTTGTAGTTCCAACAAATAATCACCATTTACTTTAGAATCCAAGTGTGGGGGAACTGCTGAGTTACAAGGTACAAGATCCTGGGGTGAAGGCATGTTCTCAGCAGTAGAACTGTTTGTCATTGACATACACAATTGTCCTACTATCTTATCATTCCTATCTTTTTTACCACCTTGTATTTTTTCATGATGAGGCTCCACCATAGGCGAATCCAGCTGTTGGTTCTGTAATCCAGAGGTATCCAACATGCTTTCATCCGCTCCGTCTACAGCTTTTCCTGTATGTTCTGTGAAAAGACCAAGTTTTGCATCCAAGGAACTAGAGATGCATGAAACCTCATCCATCGATTCAGGAGTTGATATGCAAGGCATGTGAGCTTCACCTCTCACAAATCCAAGTTTGCAATTATCTTCCTTTCCAGACTTAAGGGCAAATTCAGCTGCATCATTTACAATGGAATTCTTCTGGCCCTGCAAATACTGGTCAGACAATTTCTCCTCCAATTCATGAATGCGTGTCTCATATGAGACGCATTGCATCTGCTTCAGCCTAAGCAAGTTTTCAATATGTTTGACATATTCATCTTTCAATTGCAAGGCTTCAGCTGTCTTCTCTGCAGCAGTCTTCAGTATACTATCCACCCTATTATCATCCAGTGACTCATACTCGACCTCAGGACAGAGAGAACAAATTAAGGCTATTCTAGAAGCAAGTTCAGCTTTTAGTTTTGCATTCTCAACTTCCATCCTGCTAGTTCCAGCAATTTCAACCAACTCACTGCCATCAAGAAGGTCCTCAAGCTCAGAATAATATCTCTTACAAGAGCCAGCAGCAATATCTACGGCCTCAGCTGAGTGAGAACTATAAGTAGACAAAGCAGATGAAACTTTAAAGTTTCCATGCTTCTTCTGCTTAGATGTTATTCCAGCTAGATACTCAGGAGCATACCGGTCCACATCTGATATGTCAATACTAAGCAAACCAACATCAAATGGAGCTATATTAACATCACATTGGTTAGGTATGTCAAGCAATCCCATAGATTCTAATACACCCCTGGGAATGTATGAACTGTGTGCTCTAAGAAACTCCTCCCGTTTCCTGACCTCAACCTCCCTCTCTGTGGCAAGCCTTTCAGCCAATTGCCCAGCCAAGCCCATGTACAGCTTCATAGAAGCCCTTCGTCTGACTACTTCAGCAAAGCATGCTCTATATGCAGGGCCAATACCATGGAACAATTTAAAGTCCACAAATAAATTATCCTGATGTGACATCGCCTCTTTGAAGACAGGAAATTTTAGCTTCTGATCTTTGATGAGATAAGAAACATAAGTTATGTTTTGCATGTAATTGTGCACAAACATGTTCATTTCATTCTTCCTCTCCTTGCAAAAGTCAAGTAGCTTGGAAATAGCGTGATCACAAGTATGCATCCTAGGCAAGTGATTCTTGTCATGAACATCATACATAGGACCCAAGGCAGAAACTGCATCATGAGGACGAAGTGAGGAAGATAATTGGCAGGACAGACAATCATCCACCAGTTTCTTTACAGTGTTAACGTCTTTGCTGCAGAAATCCCCACAAAAATGCAGTTTATAGAGTGTATTTATTTCTCAGAAGATAAAAGTAATATGGAATGAAAAACATAATTAGCAATACAGCAGTCAATATGTGAGGACAAGTGATGTCCAGAAGGAAGCACTATTAGTCCATATTGCTTCACTTCAAGTGAATTTTTGTTAGTGTTTAGTTCCAAAATTTACAAAAGAAAATTTTCAACCAGACAAGCATCACCAAGAAATGGTTCAAGAGCTTCACAGGAATGAATTATAGATTTTACCCACTGGCACAATTATGGGAACCAAAGCATTTGAAAAATGAAAATTATGGCTCTTGAGAAAAATGTCAATCAAAACAATTTTTTGCAATGAAAATTTACCCCACAAACCCAGAGTTAACTTGAAAGATTGACAATTTCGGAAAATGTGTACTTCTTTTCTCATTTTGACGAAGGGCAGCAAACAGTGAGCACACATAATCATAAAGTTGCTTAACATAAACCAAAACTAACCTGAGAGATTGCATGATGCTCTGTTGCTCATTTATATATCTCTGATGTTCTTTAATTGTTTGTTCTAAATTCTTGATGGACAAGAAAGCTTTGACAGACAACAATTCCTCAACCTTATGCATCATTGTATCAAATGTCTGTTTAAATTTTGAAACCTTATTCTCAAACTGCTTGTGGGAGCCTGTGCAAATCTCCACTGACTTCTGTAGGTTCTCTTCCTTCACAAAATCCAACAAGCATTTGCAAGTAGGAGTTTGTAAAGCAGGATGAAGTTTAGTGGATCTTAGTTTCTTGACATTCCTTCCAAAATTCACCAGAAGATCAGAATGCATCCGGTGTTGTTGCATATAACGTTTCATGAAGTCTCCATAATTTTGGTTAATCACCCGATAGTACTGATCCAAATTACCCCGTGCAACCTCCACTGCTCTCTCTTGAACCATCTGTTTTCTCAGAAGACTCTCACAATGCTCATATTTCATTACTGTACGTCTGAAAATGGCATGCCCACAATGGTAATGATATCTGAATTGCCGCTCATATGAAGGTAAGGCCTTCAAAGCAGGGTCTAAAGCATCATCCAGAGGGTGGGGATTATGAGACGAGGATGGTGATGGAGGCCTCACAACATCGACTATATCAACTTGCTCTGGTGGTGGAGGCAATGAGTTGCTCTGTAGTCTTGCTTTATTGAATATGAACACCTCTCCGTCATCAGATGGAAGCTGATACGCAGAAAGCGGTCGATGTGACTCAAGCTTCATATCCAAAAAGAGGACAAGCTGATAATTGAAATTAATCCCAGATATAGATGCTATAAGTCGCATGACTTCCTCAACCAGTGTGGTTTCATCACAATCCAAATTAAAAGAGCGACCATTCTCAGCAATATTAACCAGGAGCTTTCCCTTCCGGACCAAGCTTCCAGTGACGCTGGACCTCATTTTATCCCGTTGATAGGATTTTTCAACCACCTAATCCCCGTCAACACAGAACAAAATAATGCTTGAAACCAAGTTGTCACCTATAGCTAAAACACACCATTCCAAGTAATCAATCTAACCGTTCACAGGATAGGCTTTTCCGGAATAGATTAAGTTCCCAATTCTGTACCTGAATACCTACATAAGCAGAAAGGCTATTATGATGAATCAAATATACAATAACAACCCAGATGCAACAGTAGTTGAACCTCTTACTCCTACATACCAACAGAGGTTTTCCTGGCACAACACCAGCCTTTTTATCTGTGATCCTCTCAAAACCCAGGGCAAAACCAACCGAATACGAGAAAAATACCCCCAACAATAATGATGAGAGTTAAGTCACTGTTCGTCAGCACGCCACGATCGGAATGCAAAGAGAGCGAACCTCAGAAACAAATCCAGAAATGCAGCAGTAAACCCAAATTATGCCCCACTAAGCCGCCGGTCCGGTTCGTCGAGGGAAAACACAACCCCACGAGAGAGCGCACGAAGCGCAATATCACAAATCGGATCGTCGGTTCATTTCGATCAAAGGACTAAAGCGAAAATCATGAACCAAATGCAAGATTATAATAATTTATTAGGTGAGGACATTGGTCTTCTAGAATTGGAACTGAGCACAAGATTGTCACGAAACTCTAGGATGATTTCTGATAATCGAACGAGGTTGTTTCTCGTTTTTTGTTTGCTGTTCTCAGCAATCTTGTTCTTCACCCAAAATATTCCCCTCCACTAGAAAAATCCTCTGAGAAGCTTCTGCGGGAAGTAAAACAAGCAGATAGCATAAGCTGAAGCACCGTCACGGTGTCTCTCCGTCTCTCTCCTCACAATTCGGAAGGGACGGGAAAGCAGTCACAATTGTCACCACCTTGACAGTTTGTTAGTCATAATCATGGAAATATGGAAACTAATAATCAATTATTACTGTTGTGTTAGCCAACAAAAAAATATTAATTATCAGCACCTTTTTCCCCTTTGAATCACTCGCTGCCGCTTGCAACCGTTCACTGCCAAAGAAAAAGCATTTTATCCACGTGCTTTATTTTGTTAAGAACATTGTCATAGTAAATTAGTTAATCTATATTTTATATATTCTATAATATTAATAGAAAATTACACTATTCATATATCATCATGAATATTGTAATTCATGGATCATTATGCAAGTGCTTTATCATATTGTAATTCATCTCAAATTCTTTGTGCAAAGCACAATGACACAACCTATTAATCTACGTGAATTGAAATGTGTTCCTTACAAATCCAGACTCTTGTTCATTTGTTGTTAATGTTTAAAATAAACAAATTAATTTTAAAAAAATGTAAATTATTTAAATTATTATAATGGAATAAAATAAATTGATACTAAGTATAGTTTGTATCTGGATAAATTATCCCGTTATAGCGGGGTATATCACATGTAAAATAATAAAATATTTTTTTAATTTTGATGGGACATTTAGATGCTTATGTGATTACACGTCTGATCAACTTTGTCATCGTAGAACATGTCATATGTCACCTCGTGGAAGTGGGACGGCCTTTTCCTATATTGAAACTTGCCTCAAAATTGTCGCCAAACATGACAAGCTTCTTTTAAAAAAAAAAAAAGAAAGAAAGAAAATTTCACTTTTGTATTAATACACTTCAAAAATTAAGAAATAAACTATGTTATTCATAATTTTTGAATTTTTTTAATAAGACACATCTTATATCTAGAATCTCTTACCTTATTGCATGTTAATTAAAGAGAGCACTGACATGAACAATAATGATGACTTTAATTTTATAAATATAGTAATTTTGAAATATAAAACTATAAATATATAATCAATATCAATCCATATAAAATATAAAATTCATACTAAGTCCTGCTATTACAACTCATTTATAAAACTTCAATAAAGAATGGTCATATTTAATTATATACACATATAATGACCTTTGAGTCCCATCTATAGCCATTATGTAGTCTGGATGATTACGGATTAAGGAGCCCTCGAAGAAATTTTCCCTTTATTAAAATAAAGGAAAGTTTTAAAGTAAAGGTTACAAAAATAACTAGAGAAAAATCCCCCCCTCCCAAAAAAAAAAAGATTTTTTTTCCTAGTTTGATAGGAGTGACTGGTATAAACTGCAATAATGGTAACAAGGGGCCGGTTGCTATTATTATTGGGATTTGCATTCTCTTCATGCTTTCTCTACATATATTGATTTTTTTTATTGATTGTGTAGTATAATGATTAAAAAAAATAATCTATAAATAAATAATATATTTTATTTAATAATTTACATTTATTATTATAAGTTTGAGTTTTTTAAAAATAATTTATAATACTTATTTAAGATTATTATGAAAATAAATAATATATTTTGTTTAAAGTAATAATAAATTATCTCTATCATTCAAATCAAAATCAATAGATAAGATTACCTATGAAAAGAGGTATGAAGAGAAAGTATGAAGAGAATCTAAAATCCCTATTCCCTGTGACTTGCAAGAGAAATAAGATACAAGTGAGATAAAATTTTGTTACTTTTAAGCTTTAAATGTAAATAAATTAAGGAGTCTAATATAAGACCAAGCTTATGTTAACGAAAAGGCTGATCCTCAAATGGGTGGCTCCAAGATTTCCTTCCTTTAGTTTGTGTTTTTTGGTGTTTTCTTCTATCAAGAAAAGAAGATAGGGAAAAGGAAATAGAATGAAACAAAGAGAATTTAATATGTAAGTTTTTGTTATAGAAAGGGCCCAAGGAAAAGGACGTGCACGTGGGGCATTATTATATTTGTGAGACATGAGCAAGACAAGAAAGCAGAGGTCACCAACGCCACAGTAAAATGGAAATATAAATAAAATATGTTTGCACGTTTAGGACAAATAAATTAGGCTCTGTTTGATTTTTAATTTTTATAAAAATAAATTAGAATAAATAAAATTAGTAAGAGTGAAATTTAGTAAAAATAATTTTATTGTAAGTTGTTATATTTAGATATTTTTTTGGATAAAATCATAATTTGATAAAAAATCTATTTAAACGATAAGAGTTAAAATGACTTTTAGATATATAATATAATGTCAGTATTCACCTCCTTTTCTAAAATCATGATTTTAGGATAGGAAAAGTAAATATCTCTCATTTTTTAAAATCAAAGTTTAATCTACTTTTCATTTTTTAAAAAAGTAATTTATGTCTAATCAAATATATTTTTTTAAAAAATCATAGTTGAAAAACATAATTCTTTTTTTGAAAAAAATAACCAAACTGGCTTTGTCTTTCTCATAAAAAGACTATTCCATGAATTATATTTTATCAAAAAAAATAATAATTGTATTATGACAAAAAATTTAATAAGTAATATATATTTAAAATAAAAATATATTTTTACTTTTTTATATTATGTGATATATTATCATATAAAATAAGGTCATACCATATTATATTATTTATAAATTATGAAATAGGAAAAAAAGTTTAAAAAAGCTGGAAAAACCGAAAAACTACTGCAAGTGCAATATGGAATGTCAAAATTGCCCTCATTGCCCCTTGTCCTCATCCGATGCACAAGTTAAACATCTTGTTTGGACAGTGCACGGACGGCTGTACAGAGCAACGTTAGGTTTCTGACAGAGAAAGATTAACAATTTTAAAAAAATAAAAATATTTTATTATTTAAATTATAATAATTAAATTTGAACTCTTATATATTATTTTTACTTAAATAAATATAACTAAAAAATAAATTTTTATTTTTCATATAGTTTTTATTATATAAAAGTGATTTCTACATAACAAACGAACTGACGAAGAGAGGAGTGGGCGAATCCCATGATTGAGTGCATGTTTGGTTGATTGTTCTGTAAACATAACCATAACCATAATTTTTAACCATGATTTTTTAAAAGATGTGTTTAGTCAAACATAGATGAAACATAAACTGATTTTTTAAAAAATGAAAAGTAAGTTAAACTGTGGTTTTGGAAAATGAGGGAAAAAGTTACTTTTCCTTTAACAAAATGTGGATTTTGAAAAAGGAGAAATAAATTTACTTTATATTATATATCTAGAAGTACTTTTAACTCCTATCATCTAAATAGATTTTTTGTCAAATTTACTTTTACAAAAAGAATATTCAAATATAACTACTTTCAATAAATTTACTTTATCTAAACTTTATTTTTATAAACTTCATTTATCTTAACTTATTTTTACAAAATAAAGAATCAATCGGATGATATTAACAATGAAGATGATGATAATAGCAGAGATAAGCCAGGTTGAGAGAGTCCGGAGCTCATACGTTTCTGTTTTTGAAAACGACTCTGATGGATTGACAGCACAACATCAGATTCAGATTGGATTTCTTTTCCGAGTGAAAAACTGGAGCTTCTTTAATTGGACTCTCTCTTTAATATTCTCAAAATAATTTTATTTACAAAACAAAAAAATAAAAATATTTTTTATATTTTTTAATATAATAGATAGTTTGGAGTGGTTTTATATTTCAAAATATTCCTAGAAATTTATCTAATATATTTAATTATTTTTTTGTAAATATTCCTAATTAATATCATATTTTCCCAATACAGCTCATTTATATTAATTATATAATATAAAAGTTGTTGACATTAAATGAAGATTTTTTTAATTTATTTTATATTCCAAACAAATTTATTATTATCTTTTATTTGTGTAATTTTATTTTCTGTCTATTATATTAAGGAATAATAAGAGTATCTATTTGAATAATTGTTATCAAAATTATAACTAGCAATTAAATGAGTTATTCAAAATTTATAATTTTGTCATTAATGAGATAAGTATTTTTTATCTTTTCTTATATTTTTCAAAATAAAAAATATAATATCCTAAAAATGTTCCAAATTTTTATTATTCTATTTTTCTATTTTTTAAAATATTTTATAAAAAATTACTTATCAAACAATTTTTTTTATTTTTTATTTTTAAAAATAAAAAGACCGTTATGAATAGATAAATTACACATGCCCCTATCTCTCTCTCTCTTTTTTTTTAATATTAGATTCTTGAGCAGGAAAAAGTAATCCTGTCTAGAAATCATGCCCCTCATATATTTAACATAATTAGATTTTTCTTATTAAATTAAAAAAAATCTCATCACTCATTCCTCCACCCAAAAAAAAAATTAACATAAAATAATATTAACTAAAATTAATATAGATTTAGAGAACAAAATTAAAGTTAATTAATTAGTAAAAAATTAAAAAATAATATAAATTAAAAAAAATATTGAATTTGACAAAAAATATTAATATGAAGTGATATTAATTTAATTTAACTAAAATTAAGAAAATAAAAAAAATAGTAAAAAAAAAAGAAAACGAAAAAAAAAGGAAGTGCACGGATCAAAGTGAGGTGGAGCTGTACTGTTTAATGTCTTGTTGCAAATTCATCTTCCTTATATTTCTGGAGGAAAGCAAGAAGACCTGTGAATTGATTTATAGAAGGAAAAAACACAAGGATCAAGGAAAAACGATACAGTAAAGTAGCGGACATTTTTTAAAATACAGTAAACTATATTATACTAGATATTTAACCGATTAAGATACTGATTCAGAATTCAATAATTTAACTACAATTTAATTATAATTAAATTGATAGTAATAAAATTAATAATTTTTTTAATTTTATATGTTATATAGAAAAATAACAAATATTATTAATAATTTTTATAACATAATATTAAAATATAAGGACATTAAGGGAAGTTATAAGGAATGACCTTTCGAGAAATGATTTATCTAAAGAGATAGTGTTTGATAGAGCTCATTGGCGTCATTTGATCCATGTAGCCGACCCCACATAGTGGGATAATGCTATTGTTGTTGTTGTTGTTGTAATATTAAAATATAAACAAGTTAATATTAATCTATAATTATATTTTTTATTCAAAATAGTCAATTAATATTATATTTTCATATTATCTATTAAATAAATTTATTATTATTATTAATCTTGTATTATAATAATACTTGTACAATATTATAATATAAAATGAAAAACATATATATAAAAATAATATTATTTAATACTAAAAGTAATGCTATTTTATCTTAAAAATTTTAAAAATTGAAAAATATTAAAAAAAATTTAACCAATTCAACCAGTGTCCTACTAATTTGACTGGTTTTGAGACTAGTCAATAGTCTGCTATACCCGGACTAAACTTGGTACTGATTTTGGTCCTTTTGAACCTTGTTTGCAGCTTCTATGAATTGCCCTAAAGAAATCTATTATAATTAATATATATGTATACATATATAAGAATCCAATGGTTTCATTGAAAAAATTACCCTTATTTGAATCTAATAATGTAATCTAACCCAATTAGATAATTATATATATTATATATACATATATATAAAGAATAGTAGCTTGATATGTGATATTGCTTGATTGGTTGATTAGTTTTGATTTGGTTAAATTTAATTTGTTACTGGTCAAAAATCTAATTGTAGTTGAAATAGATATGGAACTTAAACTTTATGATAAATGTGTCATTTGTAGAAAAATTGATTTGACGAAAACGTCTTGAAAGATACTTTAAAGTTAATTATTTTCAATACAAAACTTAATTATTTTTATTATGCATCGCCAACCAGTCATTTCTTCACTCTAGAAATAAACATTTAAACAGATTAAAAAAAAATTTTTGGGCCTGTTTTCCAATTAGTGATGGGAAAATTGAAATCATTAATAGCTTGTTTGGATTTCATAACATAAACACTTACGAGACAGATAAGTGATTATATAATGGAGTTGTCAAACGAAAACAATTTTTCAATAAGCACTTATGTCTAAGTGCTTATGGAAGAAATTGAAAATTTTAACTTATGATAATCACTTATTCTCCCATAATCACTTATTTCATTTTTTCTTCTCATTATCCACCCAATAATCATTTAAACCCCAATATTCAAATACATTTCTTTTCTCAAAATCACTTCTGAGGTAAAAATATCCAAACACAAATCACTTATTCTCATAATCACTTATGAATAATCACTTTATCCTTATAATCTCTTATACATAATCTAATCCAAACACACCCTAAATTATGAAAGCTTGATAAAGCATTGCATCTAAAATTGATTAACTAGACAATTTTCCATACACATGGTACATTTAACTGGAGGGTTTTCAATCTTTACCCGTCATTTTTCCCATTCCAACTTATAAGGCTTGAGCCTTGAGGCCTACTTAGTAAACTATGAAACCAAAGCGCGTTGCTTTTGCAGCATATGTAGATGCAATGGCGGTTGTCCAATTTAAGGCTGGGATAACGAGGATGAACTTTGCTATTGTAATTCATTCTCTATTTCATCAAACAAGTAAAACGAATAATTCTATGTACATATCACAGCATCTTTCCGCCCCCAAGAGCCTTTCTTCATGTATGATACAACAGTAACTGATACATTATATATTACAATCAAACAGAAAAAATGCTTCATTTGAATTATCAGAATTACCTCTGGCCATTAGCTCTGCACTGTACAGAAGACATGCTGCACGAATTTAGCATTAGCATCTGTCTATTACTCAGCTGCATCTCAACCCAGGTCAAGGAGATTGCCAGCACTAAAATCTCCTGGAGAATTTCCTCCCCTGTATGTTAAACGTATATCTTCTTGAACTATGCGGGTTGCCAAATCAGCAACATTCTGCCAACAACATACTTCCTGAAAATACCACTGGCACATATTTTCTTCACTTCCTGCCTTTTATGCGAAGCAACTTTTGGCAATTGTCACCATCTCAGCTTCCGAAACAGGATCAACTGTGTTTTAGAAGTTCCTCAGTAATTTTTCATCATAGGCAAAGATAACATCGCTTCTACAGAAATTCATACTCAAGAGTCTTGAGGAGAGACACTCAGTTGAAAAAGTATGGTGACTCAAGAACCATCCGTAAGTCAAAATCACCTCTCTCTGGCAGTGAAGGAAAATCCAATCCTGGGTATGATGTCTGGAAGCCTTTTAACAACTGTCCAAAATTTGAAGTCCAATTATACCAAGGTTTAAGAATAAATAAGATGTTACTTTTCCTCACCCTGGTTCATCTAAAAGGAAAGAATGCTATGAATCAAGCAAGGGGTGTGATCCTGATGTTTCAGTATCAATTTGGAGCCCAGATGCAACACTAATTTGATAACAACCTTTGAATATAAGTCACAAAACCCACGTTTCTTGTAAAATATAAGTGTTGCCTCATTCAAAGGGGAGGCGGAGGCGGAGGTGGTCTATACAAACTTCCATTTTAAGCAAATTTCTTATAAAAGAAATAAAGAAATCAATAAACAAGTTGACCTGGGTCTAGAATTAAAATCCTGATATATTATCATCCGACAAATACAAGGTAAGTCTATGCTTTGTCCAAGTTCTTCTCGTTTGGATTTTTGGTGAACATAACCTTTTCTTTGGATCTCATCAAACAACTTGAGTTTTTTTATAAAAAGAACTCTTTAACCATCCCCACAACTCATGATAAAACAAGGGTTCCGAAACTTGCATATTTATAGAAAGAAAAAGTTATGTACGGCTTTTTTACATTTAAATTATATAATAAATCCAAATTTCTTATAGTACAGCAAGAACTTACATTTTCGAGTATTGGCATGTTATAAAGCTCCACAAATTTTTCCCGAAGAATCCGGTTCATTTGCTCAACATCACATGCATGTGTCCAAAATGAATCGTGAACCCCTGCAAACACATGATTCACAAAAGTGAGCACCAGAATACATGAAGAAACGAAAAGCATTTCTTCAGTAGAACTGGCCTGCCACTAAATTATCTCAAAATAGGGCCCAAAGAGTGCAAGATAGTCGAAATATACTCATAAAGCCATATGTTTAATAAGGGATTTAACAGCTATGATTACTATTAAAGATGCACTGTTAGCTTTGATACCTGCCAATATGATTACTAAGGCTCAAATCATTGTCAAAAAATTTAATGCAAGGTTACCCATAGCAAGATCCGAAGATCTTTCATAGATTCTACTACTAGTATAATTAGGCAAATTAAATGGTTAGAGATGTACACCACGAAAAAATACTCATTTTAGGTCTGAAGTCAAAGATCCACTGAGCAAAAGAGAAAGCAAGAAAAAATATTTGAAAAACATTTTTCAGCAAACAATGAAGAATTTTGTAAACAAGCAATTTTATCTCTAACCATAATCTTAAAAATGATAGAGAAATTTTTTTTTTGTTATGGTTGAGGAGGAAGCATGATCAATTAAAAGATCAAGGAGGATATGTGCTATCAAAAACAGAGCAAAAGAACAATCAAAACACTAAAGTGGCTAGTTTTTATGCAGGTCTGACAAGGAAATCCCCTGGTAGGCACCCATGAGTTGAACCCCAAAAAAATAGCCAAAAACACTACTCTTTCTCATGAAACAGGAAGAGACAGGAATATCTCCTTGAAGAATGAGGCACTTAGAAAATGAATACTCAAGCATTATGCGCTAACCAAATAAACCAAATAGACTTTGTTTCCCTTGCTCCTACAAGAACCTCTAAAAGTAATCAATGACAACTGCTACAAACTCTTTGAGCAGACCCACAATTCACTGAAGACCATAAAAGATTTCCTTGATTTTTTTGTACTGAAAACATGAATTTGATAATCTAAAATTTTCCTTGAAGCAAAGTAGATCTTAAATCAACAACCGGTACAAATAAGTTCTATAATCATCTGGCCAAAAAAAAAAGTTCTATAATCATATTCTCTGAGCAAAATTGAACAAATGGACTTCTAAAAGCCAAAATTAGAAACTACTCTAAAATCAAGCCTAAACTGCAACTACATTACTCTTTAGAAAAAGTGTAAATCTTTCACAAATTTAATGTATTTTTTCAAATTTATCCCAACATCTGAAAACAATTATGCAAAAATGGCAAAGGAAAAATGCAGCGTACCCTAGCAGAAAGCAGAAAACTGTTTACATTTTCTAAGAAACAAATATTAAATAATTTGTTTTTTAAATAGAAGTTTCAAATATCATGTGTACAATTTCTTCAGTAATGTCATGTCTTCAAACCTGCAAAACGTAAGCCAGCATCCCTACAGGCAAGAGCAGTCAACATCATGTGTGAACCATCAAGTGAATGCACAAAGTTTGGAGGAAAGGCAGTTCTCTGTTTTCTGATATCTATCTGCAATCAAAATAGATTTGGGGAATGAGACAATAGTTCAGAAAGAGAGGAACTTTAGGAATAAGAGAAATATGTATACTTACTGCATTACCCTCCCGCTGCAAAGCCAAAACCTGAAGTGATGTTCTGATCTGCAGCACATGGTGAGATTCATCAACGTGGTGTTTCAAAATAAACAGCAAAACAGTTTAAAACAACAAAACTAGAATAAAATATATAATTAACTACTTAACTAGTTTAACCCTTTGTCACTGTTGAGCACAGTAAACATTAAAACAAAAGGGGAAAAAGCTGTGCATAGGAAGCTCACCAGATGACGTTCAGTTCTACAGTATGGCTGTATAACTGGAAGACCAAGTGGAGTGGTCCAACGAACAGGCTGATTTTCAGAAGCAATAACCTATAAAGTTATACACACAATAATTGCAGAAAAGAGTCACCCACCCCACAAATTCCAAATGCGAGAGACCAAAACAATATCAGCATCACTTGAAGTCCACCAGGTGATAAGAGAGCATACCTTCGCACAATCACCAAGCCAACCCATAATGTCACGTGCAGCTTCAAATATTTCTCCAAGAGCAGCCAATGTCACCTTTAGAAAGTGAAGGTTAATCGATTCAGAAATCCTGATATGACTCACTTGATAATCAACTCTTCAACTTAACATATAATATTATGAAGTGATGGACTGGTTGACTCCATTTTAGCTTCAGCATGGAAGGGTTTACCAGAATTAAGGTCTAAAGGAGTCCTCCAAAGAATTATAATCCTTTCTTCTTCTTAGAAAGACTAATTTTCTATTCAACCAAACATTCCAAGAGGGAATGATCTCATATTGTAAGGATAAGAGTTACATATCAAGACAGCTATAACTATTTCTAATAGCCATAAACCAATCCTCCCATTTTAAGTATCTGGATGCTTACTTTGGCAGAATAACAAGCTGCAGTAAAAAGCAATCTGTCATCAGTAATAAGACCCTTCTCCTGTAATCTTCTTTTTATTTGCTCTCGTGCCCCAACAAAAGTGACACCATAAACAGAAGTCATCACAGTCTGTTTGACCAGTTTCCTATCAACCTGAAAACTTCCAACAATTAAGTGTAAGAAGAAAAAGAGATTAGTGCTAACTCCTGGAGCATAAATTTCATCATATAACACAACTTCAACCACTAAAAAGAAGACTGACCTGATCAATTAAAACCTTTGCTAATAATGCATTTGGATGGGCAGTTGGGTCTTTGTTGCTGTCCCTTCTCATAATATCATGAACCCTGCACAAGTGCCAATAAATACAATTAAAATGACACTATAATATCAATTATACATAGCTATTTGGACAACAATTAACTGTATGGCCATTGGATGATAAATCATGAAGTTTCTTTCATGTGTAGGAGAACTTTCTCAAGCAAAACAGCTGATTGAGAAAAAAGATGCTAACAAACAAGCAACTATCCTAATGATGACCTCGAACATGTACAAATTCCATGCAAGTACATTTTGCATTCTAGGCTGAGTTCAAAATAATGTAGCGTGGAATGGAGATTTTGATGCAAAACTTAAAACTGCGGACAAAGAATTAACATACCTAACCGCAATCTCTGAGTAAACATCAGCAGGTTTTTCTCTAGCAACCAAGTTAACTGCAGCAGCCTCTGGCTGAGAAGGTACATTTATTCCAGTAAAGTGAACCCCAAAAAAAAAGAAAGAAAGAAAGAAAGAAAAGAAGTGCAACTAAAAGTAATTAGCAACAGCAAATATTTTAGACTCAACTTTATAAATTAAATAATCCTCCTCTTGGTAGCTATTTTAGAATATGATTTTTGTGTAAACAAATACTTTAGTCACTATAGAACTTTAAGTAGTTTATTAAGCTTCATAGTTGTGTATCTACTACTGCCTCACAAGCAGACCATCAGTATAAAGCATGTCCAACTACAAATATATCCAAGAAACCTAGAAAAGAGAAAAAAAGATAATCATCCAAAATTAGCCATAAGGCTGGTACCCAGAAAATGTAATAACGAAATGGGAACTGGGAAATACTTAACATGTCATAAAAGATAAGATTGCTACCAATGCCACGACTACTGAATAAGTTATCCAACACAGAGACATGAAGATGCCAAAAACACCCAAAGTAATTCAGAATGAAAAAAGGGAGACCATCCTCTATGCATGGAACAGACTATATTGATGTCACGTTGCAGGGATAAAAGAATTTTGTTGTCCTAAACTCTTAATACAACATACTGATATTTTCAAGAGGCAAAGAAACTTTTAGATGAATAACTATAACAGGCCACACAAAAGTAAATCATCTTCAAGTCCCCACAAATCCAGGAAATATAAGCATATTTTATAATTTTGGAAAAATTCAAGTAGTGAAATAAAAGTGAACGTACATGGTTTCTTCCCAAAGCTGCATAGTGCTGTAAGCCATTACAGGAACCATCCTAAAATTCATCAGAATTGTGTTACTAATAACTTCTTTTCGAAAATAGTAAATGAAGAAAACATTTTGAAAATACTAGGTAAACATTTTCAATAAAAAAAATTACAATGCAAATACTTGCAATAAAAGACCACAAAAAGAAAATAACAAAAGCCCTGCATTACAATGAAGATAGGAGAACTTGGATAAAGACCTTTGCACAAGCTACACAATCCATTTTTTCCTGGCTCTTATGGCTCCCAGTGAAGCATTTACCTGATGAATTGGTAGATGTGAGATCACAGAATGTGGCGATGAGCTTCTTAAGGCTTCAGACAGATTAATACAAGCAGCAAGGCACTGGAAAGGATCTTCAGCCGTTAACCACCAACAATTTCCATTAATAGGGTGATCGGCAGAGTCAAATATATCATGAAGATGATTCTCCACAAATGCTAGGCGGCTATCATAAGACATCTTTTCAACACCACCTGCATACAAATTTGCTAAATGTATTTTCAGCCAATGAAGGCCAGACTTCCCCAGTGGCCGCCCTTCAGCAAATTCAAGCAGTCCTCTACATAGATCAGAACTTAAATGATTCAGATGAGGATGCATTGGATATGCTCTGCCACGGAAGTCAAGATTGTGGGGATAATAAAAACCTTCCTCGTCTATCATTTTTCGAGCCACCTGTTTCAGATTGTTTTCTTGTAACTATTGCTCATCTAATGAAATATGTATAGGATTTAAACTAAATGATTATAGAAATCATAGGTGAGATTATGGAACTCATGGTCCAATTTAACTCATGCACATATTGGGAAATCAAATCTAAGTATGATTACATTGATCAAGGTCTTTATAAGATGTAGGCAAGATCATGGGGCATTGATCTAACAATTGAAATTAAAATAGTCAAATGTTCAGAGATATAGAGAAAGAATTTTGACAATGGAAAGAGAGATATTACAGAAAGCTTAAGTTCAGTGTCGCATCTTTCAGAATGTCTCTCCAGATTAAGTTTCCTTGCCTTCCTTGCACTCCATTTCCACTCCTGAATTAGTTTCAAATCCTCAACAGGAGGCTTCTCTGGTATAGGAACCTGTGAGTCAAAGGAGAAAATTCATAGGACAGAAGAGTGCATGATCATAAGAAGTCATTTAGAATCCACCAAATTTCAAGCTTTATGAAAAACAGAGATGGAGAGGGCCAGAATTCAATATAATATAAACCCAATTACATTTTCTCACAGAATTAACAAACAAAAAAGCCTTAAAAATAGTTTTTAAAAGTTTGGTAGGATGCTGAGCTGGCCACCAATATTCGTGGTGATTATATCTCACAATTAGTCTTGGCTCAATCAAATCTGTATTAAAGATCCATCTTGTGATAAGAATAACAAGAAAAATTGAGCAGTTTAAAGAGATTAAATGATTCAGAAAGTTACCTCCAATAAGTTGATAATATCACAAATTTATTTTATTTATTCATGTAAAGCCCCCAGCCCCTCTTTGGCCGCAACATAAAGCCTTTTTCATCAAAGTTTGAAGCGTAATTTTCAAAAGCATTGGGTAAATAGAATAAAAGACAAACAAAAGAAGAAGCCAACACAATCATCTTTTTCAAGGACCTATATTGTTCCATTTGGCAACTAGGAAAGTACTTTATCAATTTGGGCTTACATCATTACGATCAACCAAGCCAGCAATTTTACCACCTCCAGCCCAGACGGACTCCACAACACCAAGTAATTTTCTATTTACTCGCCATTTGGTGTCTCCAAGTGTATCCAAGGCCTGAAAATTTATCACATCAGAGCATAATAGGTCAGAGATACATGGAAATATGCATAGGAACAACTTTATATGAGCAAAGCAAAAGCAATAATGCCTAATGAATAAATGAATGAAAGCATTAATGCCAGGTGAATGATATATTAGGAACCTACAAAAAATTCAACACTCCTGTAAATGTAGAAGACTAGAAACTCTGAAACAAAACAAAAAAACTGCTGTCCTTTTCTCAATAAGGAAGAAATTAGCAAATAATAGACTTGATCATTACAGCTCTCAACAAATTCCTGATTATCAATCCTGTATTGTACAAGCAATAAAATAATGCATCATTTTTCAACCAGAAGATCCTTTTTTATGGAATACTGCTTTACACATTCCTTGACGAGGAAAAAGGAAAGCAGAAATTTACATATAATACCTCATAAACTTTCCGCATTTGTTTCCTTTTGACATTCTTCATTACATCTTGCTGCTTCCTAGATCCGTGAGTACGCATGATATAAGAAGGTAGGAACAAGTGCCCACCCTTGTCATGCCTGGAAAGAGTGTTGGGAGGAGAGTAAGAGAGATAGAGAAGGAGATTAAGAGTTTTTTTTTTTTTTTAAATCTGGGCAGCTATACCCTTTACTAGCTAATAAATTATTCCTAGATTCTACGGTGACATGAAATCTAAACAAATGCAGGCTATTCAAGTAAAAGACAAATTAACAATATGACGCATTTTATTTGCCATACCCTTTCCACTTTTTGGGAGGTATTAACATTGGCATGTAAGGTATTAACATATGCTTAGCCTGCACAATAACAAGGGCATTAATTAGTAAGCAAGCAAATATATACTTATTGTTTATGGCATATACTAGTAATTCTGAAAAGATTAGCACTATCTGGAGCTTAAAATGCCAAAACATCATGCTTAGAAGAAACCATAGCTTTGGGAAAGATGTTAAAGTAAGCAATTTTTTTCCTGCAGCTGGGTGGACTTTTTTTTTTCCGCCTGCCAGGGGGGTTTATGGGGGAGTAAAAAGAGAATAAAATGCAAATATTGTTATTAGTTACAAGTAATAATGGGTTTATTTTGCATTCAGTTTCAGGAACCTAAAATGAAAAGTTTATTACAATCTTGCAGTTCAACTTAAAATGGGACCCAGTATGAAAACATAAAATGACAATGATAAAAACACAATTTCTCAACTCACAGATTTATCAAGCCCGGCAAGGAGTAAGGGGTCACACTCTATAACGCCATAATTCTTCAAAATCTTTTGCCTACAAGTACCAAATAGTAATTCTCAGACCAAAAATAGGTACCAAAAAGTAAGTCAGAGTTACAAAAAAATAAGAAAGTACTATTCAGAAATAACTTTCATCGATCCTTTGCACACCATATCTGCGGTGATTCTTTTCCTAATTAACAATTTAAAAGATCTGCCATCACTGGCAAGTGAAATTTAAGCCTTTCTTATACGTGGGAGTTTTATTTTTTTCATTTTCCTTTAGCAACGGTTACACCCCATACTCCATCACAATATCATTTTCATTTACCTAGGGTTATGCCTCATAGTCCATCACAATACCTTCTAAACTGAAGGCCAATGACATTTGTTCATGTGCTTATGTGTGTGGCAGATAGGTAGTGGATTTGCATAAAAGGAAGGAAGAATATAATATTGTATGAGGGGAGGGAAAGGGAGAAAGGTAAGTATCATCCAGGACACATCGATTCAGGCAATTTCTACCGATGAAACTCTGTAATTTCTCTAACCTGACAATGCTGCAGGGGGTTGAGGTTCTAAAGTAAGGATTAGTGATTAAAAGGAAAAAAAGTGAACCCTCACCCTGGATTTTTTGATATAGCTTTAATCCTATGCCTGAATGCTGGTCGAATATCAGGCGGAGTATCAGCAAACTGGTTAACTGGATCGTGTATATATGCTGTCTCAATTAATAATTGTATTAATCGACATCCCAGCTGCATGTTTCATTAAGTTCACTAATTAAATTACAGTGTTAAAACCAAAAAATAGAAAAATTATGAAATTACACATACACATATGCATGAACACACAAACCTTAGCCTGGGTATCACGACCCCAAGGACTAAATTCTTCTTCTTTTTTCAGTAGCAACTGCACCTCTTTCATTCTTTTTCTTCTGACCAAACCATTTACACGTTTCCTTATTTTTTCTTTATCATTACTAAGGCTGTCCTCATCACCAGCAACTGTCTTCTTACCATTGTGTCTTCTAGTCTTTTCCAGAAATCTATGAATCCTAACCTGCAACACATTAAGACAATTATAACATAAGTAGAACCTGTTAAGAAAGGGTTTACTTCTTTTCTAAAGTCACCATGAAACTACACAAGAACAAGAACACCCAAGAAAAAGTGATGCAAAGACACAGTGGAAATCCTTGAAAAAACAGAACTCTCAGTCCCTCCCCTATCAGTAGAAAGAGACATGTGGGAACTTAATGATTCATTGATAAAGAACAGGCTTGTACTACTTTCAAGGACATTGTGTAAAAAAAAAAATCATTATAGTTTTAAGTTCTGATTTCATGAACACTATTTTATCTTTTAACTTAAATTTTTTCTGCAATGGAGTGGTCAGGATGTACTATCAGATCAAAACTAGTGAAATACAGTTATATAGAGTGTAAAATCCAATCCAAGCCAATAGTCTAAACAAGACTAAATGGCATTATAGATTGAAATAAAGATTTCAGTATATAAAGTTATTATATAGTATTTTCATCATATACTTCAAGTAAATGCATCAATTGGATAGGATAAACAGAAGCCTGCGTTTTCTGTCAATGCATGGTTCAGAAAATTATATGATAAAGAGGACAGATAAATCAATAGTGCCCTGCGGCATGACTGGCACTAAAGGAAGCTAGTACTAAGAAATAATATAAGTAAACCTTCTTTTAGAGGTATGGAAGGAAAAGTCTCATATATGGTAGGTAACCAACAAGAGTACAAGACCAATATGTACGTGCCCGCAAATGTCTATGGCCTAAAAGCTGAACAAGTGCACAGAGATCTGTAAATATTCCCATGGGCATCAAGTTGCATTTTGACTTAGGACAAGTAATTAAGCAGCTGTGGTGCATCCTACAGTATCTTGATCTTATTCAATGTACAGTTGCTAGAGTAGAGATTTAACTCCCATGGTACATCCCTTGTGGTCAAAGAGGTACTTGAATGAAAATCGTATGAAGGAGAGAGTTCGTGCATCTAATGTAGTTGAGAGACAAGTGAGTCACACAGAAGGGGAAACTACAGAATTCTCAGAGTGGACAAGGTCAAGTATTACGCAAGCAATTATCCATGTGCAGCATGTATAAAAGGAAATAACCCTTACTCGACTGCTTAAGATATGGTTGACTGAAAACTAACTGCTTAAGACATGGGGCAGAGTAGGGGTTTACCCAATACTCACACTTAAATTAGTAGAAACATTCAACTATAATAAAGCTGAAACATCATTTACCTCTTGTTCTATAGCCATACCAATCTGAACTGCAGCCTGAACAACCTGAACACACCCCACCTCATGCTCAAGCATCACCAGACCCATCATCTTATGCATGACAATAACCGCCATTTTAGATGCAGGCAACAAATCAATATGCGGTGCATATGCCGCCTTCTGCTTCTTCGACCTCTGGGACTTCTGCTCCACTTCTATAGCTTCCTTCAGCGGTTCAAACCACCCCAAAAACAACTCCTTCACCTTAGGCAAATTAGGAGCCAAGTTTTTCTCACACATTTCTCTTTCTAGCTCTCTATACTCCTCCACCATCCTCTCCCACGCTTCCGTCTCGGCTTTAATCTGCCTCCTCCTCAGCAAATTATACTTCCTTTTCTCAATGTCCTTAAACTCCAATTTCAATTCTTGGCTAGTTTTCAAGTACAAACCTTTCAAAAAGAACGAGGAAATCCAAGGTGGGTCGTGGATAAATATCCCCGAGGATGACTCCGGGGCCTCAATTTGACGAACTCCGTTCACGGGAGCATAGGAAGTAAGGGAATTCTCGAGGTCTTCGATAAAATTATCATGTACTGTGTCAGAAAGAGGATGAAGATGGACTGGATTAGAAACAGATTTGATAGTAAGTGGAAAGGAAGAAGTGGTAGGGAGTGAAGTGAGGAGAGTGGTGATGGAGGGTGAGAAAAAGAGAAAGCGAAGGTGCTTGCGAGATTTTCTTCTGATATGGAGGGAATTTCTCCGAGTGAAGGCATGGGCGTGGACATGAGGGCTAGGAAAGGAAGTTGCCCATGTCATTGTGGGGAGGGATAGAGAGGAAAGGTAAGATGGAAATGTAATGAAGGTGCCTGCAGATTGCAGAAGAGGATGAAACCTCTCTTAAACCTCAATGACGGCCACCTCCAAATCCAAACAAGATTTTTATGTTTCATGGTAAATTGACCATGATAATAGGCTTGGATTGGAGCTATAGTTTTAAATTTAAATTAATAACAGCAAGTTTTTTTCCCACAAAAATTATGTAGATTTTTTAAATTTTTAAATGCATTTTAATTTAAATATAATCCTAAAAAGGATTTAATATGCATGCATTTAAAAAAATCATTTTGATAAATAGTGATAAATTATTCAATCTTATATCAATATCATATCAATCATCAATAAATAGTTATAGATTATTTTGATTTTATAATGGTTTTTGTTTAAAGATAATGTTTACATAGCATGATCACATTCACATTTGTTATGTGTTTGTGAATAATACAACTTGATAAAAATATATTGATATATATATATATATGCACATAAAGATTGAGAAATAATTCTCATTGTTCAGTGTTGATAAATATTGCAGCTTATTATAAATTTTATATTTTATGTTAATTAATATTAATATGTCAATACAAAATCTATAATGAATTACATTATTCATAAATTATGATCAATGCAATTCATCCTATAAACTCTGTATAATGGATTGATCCTATTAAAATTGAACTAGTTATTAAAGTGTTTGAGTTAAAAAAGCAAAAATCAATGTATATTTTAAAATTGAAGAAATGATAGTATAATTTTGATTAAATTTGAAAAAAAAAAGTATAAGTAATTTATTCTAGCTGTAAAAATATTTAAAGAAAATTAGAAATTTCACAAATAATGATATGATTTATTAATTTTTAATGAACTCCTTATTTGTAAAATTCCTAAAAGTATAATATATATATGTGTGTGTGTGTGTTTGTGTTGTGTGAATTGTTTATTAATAAATATATATACACTATCAGCAAAATAAAACATAATCAAAAACATATTTTTTTAGTCAACAAAAATTGATCTAATTGGTAAGGAGTTGGTCCGTATTCTACAAAATATAAATACTAAATTTTATGAGCTAAATATTAAATAAAATGACCAGGGTAGGAATCACAGGAATATATTGGCACAAGGAATAATGAATTATGATGCATTTGTAACTTTTTTTATTGTTAGAATTTCTTTGTTAAATGATGCATTTGTAATTTGTACCAGGTTTTAATGTATTGGACCTTTGACCCAAAAAAAATTTGTTGGACCTTTGTCGCCAAAAAATGTATTGGACCCGAGATACGAGTTTGATCATTAATGAATAGTCTGTCTAGGCCCTATGACCCACTCCATCCGGTCTACATCCGAAGTCAAGGTCGGCAATTTTTTTTCTTTCCTTGATACACCAACTTTGGGTAATTTTTGTGTGTAAGCATAGGGTGTATTGGATTATTTCATTAAAGCCCCTAGTCGTCTGTAACTTCTCATCAATGGAATGACACAATGCTTCGCGCCATTTTTCTTACGTTAGAGCAAAACTGACAATAACAGGTGAAGTGACTTGACCAGAGTTAAGCTATGTTAGTTAACTTAATCAAATTCTGTTAGAACAAACCTTTAGTTACCTTCTAGATAGTTATACTTAGAAAGCTAGCTTGACTTTCTATATATGTACAACTTCTTTTCATTATAATACAACAAGTACTATTCATTCTTCAATTTCTTTCTCGATTCTCTTCATTTCGTATTAGACAAGTTGAATTTATGCACGTAGAGGCTTTTTTTTAATTAAATTTATATATATAATACTTTAGCATTAAGAGTTTACAAAATAAACCTTAAAGGCAGAAAAAATACCTAAGAGATAATTAACATCAAAAGATAGACTAATAAGATGAAAGGGGGACAGGGAAGATTCAACAAGTAAGTGAGCTAGGAAAGATCACAGACAAGATTGATCTGGAAATTAGCAGGAGAGATCACAAGAGATAGGTGAAGAATAAAGTAAATCGCTCTTCTAAAATTGTCCAGTTTACAGAAGATTGTTCCAAGGTTGCCTTTGAACTTGCATCTCCAACTCCATTGATATTCAAGGCCAAAGTCGATGGTGATGTAAGAATGAAATTACAGAGTCCACGTTTGAGCTTTTTCACTGAAACAAAAATGTCTGCTGTCTTGGTGATACAGATATGAAGACATTGGGGAAGTGTAGAGATGTCAACTTGGGAGGCGACTTGAATTGCTCGTAAGCTCAATTAGAGGCCTTAAAGATTCAAACTTTCAGAATTTAGAATAAGAATTTAGCAGTTAAGAACATCATGCAACCTCTAAAAGCAGATGAACTAGGACACGTGTTTCTTCCTTTGTAACTCTTTATAGCTGTTATTAGAATGTGATTTAGGCCTCTTTTTAATCAAAGAAAAAAAATTATCTGCTACAGAAAACATAATTGTTATTCGTATGAAAATAATGCTGTATTATTATGCACAAATTTAAAACACAATCTAATGGCTAAAAAGATTCCAACTTCAAAAACAAATAAAAAAAAACATTATATCTTGTTCTTTTAGAAAAGTGAAACATTTTTGTGGGATAAAAAGCTTGAACTCTATCTCTACATCTGAAACTTTATCTATCATGGATTGTAGTATCTCTCTTTTTGTGAGACCATCCATTAGTACCTGCAAGCGAAATTTTCCTCCATTAGTACCCCACTAATACTACAAAGCACAACACAACGCATATCTTCTGAGTTTTCTTACCTTTTCACCGTGCAACATAATTTGCATGATTAGTAATTATCCAATGAACATTCGTAGTAATTCTCTGCGATATAACTCTTAAATTTTGTGTACCTAACCATTACTGCTCAAGAGACAACAACAATAACTTTTTTTTTGGGTAAACACAACAATAACATTATCAAGACTATCACTGCACTTAAAAAATTAGCTTTGTTTACCAAAAAAAATTAACTCGTACTTTTGGAGAGCTTCCCCAGTTGGACTTGTCGATACTCGAATCTAACACGATATTACCAGATAGCAAACAGTCGCATAAGAAAATAATTTATGATTAAAATCTTAGATACATGTAAGTCAACAGAGACGATCGAGTCTTTGTATAACAGCAAAAGATTTAGATTGATACCACAAATCAAGCTCATATCCTCATTCATTGCTCCTATTCCCTGCAACAAGCGTGCCCATTAAACAAGATTATCTCCCCTAACAGCACATAATCCACTAACGTTGTCCACCATCCATTAAACTATATTGTTAATGTTAGGCCTACCAAGCTGACATGTCCACCACTATTGCCTAGTGCCTCCTAACGTTGCTTACGTGTCACATGAAGAGAGGCCACGTGTACACCCTACATTCGCCAGTTTCAAAGTCAATCATCATAGGCGCCAAACGTACAGTCAACTACTCAAACGGCAGTTAGGCACACTGCTTCCATGAGCTTACATATATTGAACATGGACACTCAGTTTGTTGTGTGTGTTTTTCTCTGGTTTCCCATCGTTTCCTTCAATTTGTTTTGTTTTGGCCTTGGAGAGAAACGATCAATATTATTAATTATTCGATGGGTTTGTGTAGATTTTCTGTGTTTTTGGTTTTTTGTTTGGTAAATGTTCATTTTAGAGCATATGGGGAAGAAAATGCCCATCTAGTGAATGACAAAAGTTCTTTGATATCATTCATGAGAGGCATTGTTTCTGACCCAAAGAACTCTCTAGAAAGCTGGAAATCTCCTAGTGTTCATGTCTGTACTTGGTTAGGCATAAGGTGCAACAATGCAAGTGACAGAGTCATAGAGATTGATCTCAACCGAAAATCACTCGGAGGCACAATTTCCCCCACTCTTTCCAACCTCTCTTCCTTGAAAATTCTTGATCTGTCCGAGAATTTTTTTGTGGGTCACATTCCAAAAGAGTTAGGCTTCTTAAGTCAACTAGGACAACTTAGTTTATCCTGGAATTTTCTTGAAGGAGAAATTCCCACTGAGTTGGGTTCACTTCATAACTTATACTACCTTGACATGGGAAGTAACCATCTTGGGGGTGAGATTCCAGCATCACTTTTCTGCAATGGTTCTTACTCATTGAGGTATATAGACCTCTCCAACAATTCCTTTGGGGGGCGAATCCCATTAAACAATGAGTGTATGCTTCAAGAGGTTAGGTTCCTCTTACTTTGGTCTAATCAGCTAGTAGGACAAGTTCCTCTAGCTCTTTCTAACTCCACACAGCTCAAATGGCTCGATTTGGAGTCAAATATGCTGAGTGGAGAGTTACCATATGAGATTGTAGGTGGTTGGCCACAACTACAATTCCTTTATTTGTCAGATAATGACTTTGTTAGCCATGATGGTAACACCAACCTTGAACCTTTTTTCTCTTCCTTGACAAATTTATCTAACCTGCAAGAACTAGAATTAGCAGAAAATAATCTTGGTGGGAAGCTTCCTCATATTATTGGTGATCTTCCTACAAGCCTTGTACAGCTTCACCTAGATAACAATCTTATTTGTGGCCCTATTCCTCCTCAAATAGCCAACCTTGTTAACCTGACTCTCCTAAATTTTTCCAGTAATTTGCTAAATGGAACAATCCCTCCTAGCCTGTGCAAGATGAGAAAGCTAGAGAGAATCTATTTGTCCAATAATTCACTATCTGGTGAGATTCCTTCAGCACTTGGTGACGTTCAGCATTTGGGTCTTCTAGACTTGTCAAGAAACAAGCTTTCTGGTTCTATACCAGATAGTTTTGCTAACCTTCCCCAGTTAAGAAGGCTTTTACTATATGAAAACCAGCTTTCTGGAACGATTCCACCGAGTCTTGGAAAATGCATCAATTTGGAGATTTTGGACCTATCTAGCAACAGAATTTCTAGGGTGATTCCTACAGAAGTTGCAGCCTTGAGTAGCTTGAAACTATACTTGAACTTATCAAGCAACAACTTGAACGGTCCTTTACCATTAGAGCTGAGTAAAATGGACATGGTGCTGGCTATTGATTTATCTAATAACAATCTCTCTGGAAGAATCCCACCACAGCTTGAAAGCTGCATAGCATTAGAATACCTTAACCTTTCTGGTAACTCCTTAGAAGGCCCTCTCCCTTTTCCATTAGGCCAATTACCTTATATAAAGGCACTTGATGTCTCTTCAAATAGATTAATTGGGGATATACCAGAGTCTCTTCTTTTATCACCCACCCTCAAGAAACTCAATTTCTCCTTCAACAAGTTTTCAGGGGATATACCAAACAAGGGAGCATTTTCATCTCTGACCATAGATTCTTTCCTAGGAAATGATGCTCTTTGTGGCTCCATAAAAGGCATGAAAAGATGCTACAAGAAACGCAGCTACCATTTGGTTTTCCTTGTAATTGCTGTGTTTCTATTTGCCACTCCTCTCTTGTACATGTTTGGCTATCGACTAGCACAGAAGGTGAAACTTCGAAGGCGACTGGCGATAGTTGGCAAAAATGACTATAAGAATGATAAAGAGGAAACAAAAGAGCTAAAGTACCCAAGTATTTCATATAAACAACTTATTGAAGCCACTGGAGGCTTCAATGCTTCAAGCTTAATCGGTTCAGGAAGATTTGGACATGTCTACAAGGGAGTCCTTAGAGATAACACCAGAATAGCAGTTAAGGTGTTAGATACCACCACAGCAGGTGAGTTTTCAAGGAGCTTTAGAAGAGAGTTTCAAATTTTGAAAAGGACTAGGCATAGAAACTTGATAAGGATAATCACAATCTGCAGCAAGCCAGAGTTTAAGGCTCTTGTTCTTCCGCTAATGCCAAATGGTAGCCTTGAGAGGCACCTGTATCCGAGCCATGGGTTGAGCCAGGGGCTGAATTTAGATCAGATAGTGAGGATATGTAGTGATGTAGCTGAAGGAATGGCCTATTTGCACCATTACTCTCCAGTAAGAGTGATCCACTGTGATCTCAAGCCAAGCAATATACTTCTTGATGATGATATGACAGCTTTGGTTGCCGATTTTGGAATTGCAAGACTTGTGAAAGGTGATGAGAGTATGGCTTCCAGTAATAGCTCAGCATCTTTCAGTTCAACACATGGCTTGTTATGTGGTTCTGTTGGCTATATAGCCCCTGGTATGTACTATGAGCTTTGCTTTCGCAACAATTTTCTTATGTTCTTGCTAGAATTATTAATGACACCTTTTCTGAAATTTAGTCTGTAGAATTCACGGTAAAATGGCTTTAAGGAGACAAAACTTGTTACTGAGCACAATCTTTTTTTAACTTAAAATTCAGATATTTTCTATGGGGCTCTTTTTTTATCTGCTAAATGAGAGTACTATTAGGTAAAGTCTGTTAAATTGGTCTAAAGAATAGGCATATGCAGCATGTACTGTTCTACATTTTGGTAAATTGCAACTTAGGATTGAACTTCTTTATGGTGAGGTATTTTTCTACTTGATCATATTGCGCAGATTTAATCAAAATTTCAATAGGAAAAATCAAATGAATAGTAAAATGAAGCAAACAAATTTGATTTATTAATATCAAAAGACAAAACGTATAGCAGAAACATGTTTCCAACTCCAACAATATTATAATTGAAACATGTTCATTTTTTTAACGCTCATGTCATAATTTGCTAAGTGATAGCTAAACAAATCAATAGTGCTAAATACTTTTTGATCCACATGGGAGTGCATTAATTCCAGATTAAACTACAAAAACTGGGTTATAATTTATTTATTTGTTTTAGTATTATGAATGGGACTTGACATATTAATAGCTTTATGCTGCAAAACTTACTTTTTCTCTGCTCCTCCATAACAGAGTATGGAATGGGGAAAAAATCATCAACTCAAGGTGATGTGTACAGTTTTGGAGTATTACTACTAGAAGTAGTGACAGGTAGGCCTCCCACAGATGTGCTTGTTCATGAAGGCTCAAGTTTGCATGAGTGGGTGAAGAGACAATACCCATACAAGCTTGACAACGTTGTTGAGAAAGCATTGCAAAGGTTGACAGATTCTGGGCAACACAACAAAATCTGGCAAGACGTAGTACTGGAACTCATAGAGCTGGGGCTTCTATGCACACAGCATAATCCTCTGACAAGGCCAAGCATGCTGGATGTGGCTCAAGAAATGGGGAGGCTGAAGGACTACTTGTGTAAACCATCCTCTATTCTGTTTGATGATGCAGTCACCTCAAAGGTTGATGATTCCTTTTGTAGTGAAGATAACTTACTTGGAAAGTAAATTAGTGAATTAATTATAGATGTCATGATACTTGTTTTTCTTTCTTTTCTATTAAGTAATTTCATTATTTAAGGATTGAAACAGAGCTAAGAAGGGAGCTCTGCATACTTATGGCTTGTTTTTCATTATTTTTATACAAATACAAAGAAGAATTTAATGCAAAAACATTAAGAAATTTAATTAAATCCAATGAAGAAGCCTGATGAGTGTTGAAGGTGATCCTATTATGATAAATACCAAATTCCATATAGAATAAGCACCATGAAGTTGGTATACTCATATAATCGTTAAAACCTTTTGGGACATTGCCAAATTGGGGGAATATTTTGTAGCTGAAGCAGATGAAACCAGCTCTGAATGAAAGTATTCAGTATTTTGATCACCACTAATCAATAAAGTGAATCTGCTTGACATTTTGAACCATCAATTTTTCTCACCATCAGAATAAAATTAATTCATTCCTAAATGCTTTTTCTATATTAATTGATAACACCTTAGAATGCATTACAGATTGAAGTTAGTGCAGGTTTTCTTCTAAAGACCTCTCACTAAGGGAAAAATTCCCACATCCATTTATTCATCTAATTTCTTTCACATTAACCAAGCACACCCTAAATGTCTACATCATTAAGCAACACAGTTGATTTGCAAGTGGTAGTTCAAAGGAGAAGTCCTTCTGGATGGGTGATTTTCTTTATTTGAATATGCATTGAAATGATTTTGTTCCTCTTCTATGAAACACGAGATGAAATTTTTAATTGAGTCAGCGGTCAACCACTTCTCTTATCATGATACATATAATCAGTATGATTGCCTATTACACCTCAAAAAGTCAAAATTAAAAAAAAAATCCACAAACGTGAAATGAACTTGAAGCTAATCCTTCTCCTATCAATCTTATTATCTCTAAAGTGAGAGTCATGTTTTGTGGCAACTACGAGTGATTTCTACAATGGAAGTTGTTCTTCTATTCCTCTTTCTGCCTACCTTTTATATACATATAAAAAAGCCAGTGGAAGTTGATTATAACACTAATCACCCATAAAATATCCACTTGAATATCCTTTTCATCTTCCACATTTAGCATCACTTGAGCACGAGGAAACCGCTATGCCATGATTATTTGCGGTGGTAGGTCAAGTTGTCCAATTCACAGAGAAGAAGGAAAAAGCAGCATTATAATGAATTCTTATCTTCCTGCGTTTTGAGGAACAACTAGTGGGTCTTCCAGATATGACATGAACCTTCAATTAACGTAGATATATTTGGGGTTTTGAGTCACACACCCCATTTCCTGCTTGGGGGTTTCTTTTAGTCAATAGTGATCTGGATCACGCAAGCATAGTATTTTGAAGAAGAGTATGTTGTACATATTTCAGCTCCCTCTCTATGTTTTTTCAGTCATGGACTATGAGTGTCTCCAACAAGAACTAATCTCAACAGCGTATACTGAAGGTAAAGGGTAAATTCCCACCTAATTAAGTTTGCTTCATATGTAGAGACTGAGAATCAAACTCTTAATTTCTTGTTTAAAGGATGTGAGCCCCTACCACTTACACCAATTTAAGCCGGTTATTTCAGCTGGGCCTTTATCTGTTTGAGGATTCATGTTATGCATTTATGTAATTTTATGATGATATGGCTGATATCTAGTAAGCTATTAACTCATCATTTTTCCTTGCAACATAGTCTCCATTGTTGCTCAACCTCCCTTCTGCTTATAATTAAAGTCAAAAAAAGGGAAAGTATCCCTATATCTCGGCCCAAAAGGTTGCTGTCTTTTTTTCCTACGTTCAATTATGTCCACTAAATGAAGTGCCAATCAATATCTCTATAAGTAGTTGATGACGATGTTTGGAAGGGAGAACAAGACATGTGTAAATATTAAATAGAATCCCATAAACCCAAAATTTGAGCAAATGGCCACCGAAAGAACAAAATTTGAAGCCTTTTAGTCTTAAAGTGACACCCATTCGTCGTGTCTTTCCAGAAGAATGAAAAAGGTACATTCTAATTCAATTGGTTGTTTTATTATAAGCTCACAACGACACTATTTTACCTGCCAATGACGTTTGCGGTAGGTTAAACAAACCTTTTAAAGGACCCATTTGGTTACTAGAAAGATCATTAAGAGAATGAAATACAAATGAATGAAATGTAAAGAAGAAATGGCTATATCTTTGAAGAACATAATAAGATGAACTTTTTGTAAGTAATTAATAGTACAACTTATTCTTTAAACTTTATAAAAATATATGGAAATTACATTAAAATCATCTTCATTTTAATAATATAGCTAAAGTACATGAATAAATAAAAAGTGAGTTAAAAAAATAAAACAAGCCTTATGCACATCTTTATTAAATTGCGTTATTTTCTCTTCTAAATGGATAATATTATGTTGCAGAGGATTTAAATTCTAAGAGTCACAATGATGTGATTAAAGCCAATAAAATCAATAATATTACATTTCACCAACAGTATTCAAGTTTTGGCAAAAGTACGTGACTTTTTAAGGTACGAAATAAAATAACATGAAAAAGGAAATGGAAGAAAATGATATTTTATAGATGCGAAATGTTTCTTGTAGTCTTAAATAAAAAATAAAAAGAGACCGTTATTGTTGAGCAATTGTGACAAGAGTATAATAGATGAAGGAGAAACTCCATCTGTGTACTGTGGAAAAGGTTGGTGCACATTCTAGATTTGGGATGTTAATTTCTAGCTAATTCTCTTAAGCAATATTCCAAGTCGAGGGCTCTATATTCCAATATTGGAATACTGGAATTTTGGAATATTCCAATGCAAGTCAAGGTGCTCTATATAGCTTATATTAAAAAACTGGAGGCTTTTTCATATATTATAAATAATGTGATTTATTATAGATTTTATATTATCATATAGATAAACTTTGCCTGAGTTAAAAGACTTTTGAACACTTTTATCATGGTCTTTTAATTTTGTTACTTTATTCCCATTTGTCAAGTTCTTGATTAACATGCAAACATGAGATTTATTGTAAAATTAGTAGATAGATTAATAGAGATAAACATAACTATCGAGCATTTAGTTCAACCTGTAAGAGATTGTATCATATTAACCAAAGGTTTTGAGTTCAAGCTCTGGAAATGCAGCAGTGTTAACACTCGGTTGTAGAGTTTGCTGTCCAAAAGGATTCCACTCAACTTAATTTGGATTAGTCTAAACCCTGATAAATTGATGTGGGAATTGAATAATTAAGGTAAGAAAGAGTACACAAAAATATCAAAGTAGGAAAAGGAAGATAACAAGAAGTGAACATCAAAATAAAGACTTATGGTCATAAGGAAAGAGGAAGGTATGCCGACAATTCTCACAGATGATACAAAGGCCACAAGTAGTAGGGTCGCTTACAAGCTTTTGATGCTGAAAAAAAGTGAGGGCACGTCTGAGACTACCCAATCTACGTGTCTTCCCTAGTCTTCCTCTATACTTGCACCTCCAAGACCATTTGTATCACTTCCATAGAATATGTTTATGTAGTTCTCATAGATCTTCTTCTTCATTTCCCTAGCCTTGAGAAATATATACTAGTGATTTGGAGTTATTTCCGAAAGTGTTCTAAATTTCCAAGGACAATGGTGAGTTGGTATGAAGATTCACTTGTCCTTTGATCTCAATTACATTAGCAATGGGATAGATCATAACACTATGATGGATAATGTCATTTATGTGCTTCTAGATGCAAAAGAGTGTTAAAAAATAACCCAGGAAATTTCTAACCCTTTATAGTTACCATGAAGAAGTTGCATGAATAGGTCATAAAACCAACTATTGAAATTTGATACAGACGAAACAGAGATTTCATAACAGACATCAAGACCAGACCAAACTGCTCTGGAGAAAGGACAAAGCAAGAAAAGGTGTTCTCTGGTTTCTTCTTCTGGCCCACAAAAATAGCAGAGGTCTCTTGTGTTCAAATGATGTTGCTTGAGGGTAAAATTGAGAAAAGGAGCATCTCTTAAAAGTGTCCAAGTCAAGATAAGGTACCTGGGAGGTAAATTAACTCTCCAGAGCTAGTATAATATCTCTATTTTTATGAGATATTATAAAATGAATAAAAGATGAAAATGAAGCGAGACAAAAAGATTATATATAATTGGATTTTAGAAGAAATTAATTTCTCATTTAATTTTTTGAAGAAGTTATATTTAGTCCTTAATTGGAATTAATTTTTCATAAGGTTCTTAGTAAAAATTAATTCCAAAACTTACTTCAAAAAATATGTAATATACCACTTGAATGAAAGCTCACTTCAAGTTGAGCTCAACGGTATAAGTATTGCATTCCCGGAAGGTTCAGGTTAAGAGATAGACCAATTTAAAGTTGGACTAAACTTATATGCTTTTCCTTATATGCTTTTCATACTTTTCTTCAATTAAAATTTAACATGTAGACTTTTTAAATTTTTTTAAGTTCAAGAAATTAACACTTTTAATATATAGTTAATGACTAAATCTGTAATGTATTAAAAAACAATCCACGTGTTAACTTTTGATTGGAAAACAACACAAAAAGTATATAAGAAAAAGCATATAAGTATTTTGCTTTGAAGTTATTGTGAACAGTGTAAAAAAAGAAACAATAAAAAAATTAGTCTTTAGGTAAAATTACAAGAAAGTTTAAAAAAATGAATAATTACTTTTTGACCCGATTCAGGGGCAAAACGATCATGTTCCATATTAGAAGAAAAATGCAAATATTGCATTTAAACTCCAAGAAAAAAATATTGATATCATAAAATGCATAAGTAATTGGGAAAAATTGAGAGACACCGTTAAGCATGAAGGAGGGTCAAGATCATTTTTCCAGGTTAAATGGAAAATTACTAAAATTATATTTTGGCTTCAAAAACTAAGAATGCTTACAATTTAGTTCCTGAAGGAAGAAATTCACGTGGAGAGGAAATGAAGATAATTTTGAAAAAAATTACAGTTAATAATCCGAAAGTTTCAAAAATTATAAATTACTTCGGTCAAGGGTATTTTTAAAAATATTAAAAAATATAGTCAAAATAAATCTCTCAAGGAGCTAAGCTCAATGGAATATAGCAAAGAATATATTAAGATCAAAATAATATTTATTGGGTAATTAGGGTTTAATATTAATATTTTACCCAATAAAGGTCATTTGGACCGCAAAAAGAGACAGTATTAATTCAAGAAAAGTGAAAGGGTCTTGCTAAAATATATTTTAGATCAAAATAATGATTTTTTACTAAAATTAATTGTTGGATAATCCTGTACTAATTTAATGACAATTTTGGCAAAAATACTTAATCGGTATGGGTAAATTTAATCGGTAAAGGGTATTTTGACCTATAAAAATTATTGAAGCAAATTTTTGGCCAAAAATGAGCTCAAGACACGTTTGAAAACTGATCAAGGACACCAAGGGAATTTCTTGAAAATCTTTATTACTTAAAGTAACTATGATTGACTAAAAATAGCTATGATTAATTGGTTATTAGATCTCTTTCCTTAATGACTAGAGTTAAGCCATTTTCACCACTTCAAACACGTCTGGTTCAGCAGCCTATAGGGAGAGAGAGAGCACAAAAACTTGAGAGGAAAATAGAGAAGCAAGGGGCAAAAGTTAGAGCTCATGTGATCAAGGCAAGCTTTTATGACTATTATCTAGTGTAATCAGGTGTTTAAGAGAGTTTCCATGGAGTTTTTCTTTCTCTCTTGCCCTAGAGAATTTCTGCCATGGATAGCCTAGAGAGAGAAAATGAATCCATGAAGAAATTAATCTATGAAAAGTGATGTATAGGTTTTAAGGATTAATGATATACCATTGGATTGCAAATTAATCGGATAGTTATTTTTCTACAAATTTCTGAAATTTTTTGCCTATTTAGGGTTTGAAAAGGAAAGGAAATTTCATGATTTTAACGCCAAAAATAGATTTCTTGGGTCCAAATTATGTAAGAACAAGGGTGTTGTACAAGAAATTTCAAGTGGTTTGTAAAATGAAATTTTAGGGTTCAAGTGAGCATTTTGTGAAGTGAATCATGAAACCAGTGGCTGATGACCTTGTTTTGTGATGTTTTAGGGTTTCAAGAAGTGTTAGAAGTTCAAAGAAAAGGAGTGCAAAGTTTGGAAGGGATTGGAAAGTTAAAAGGTAATTTATTAACCTAATCTTGCATTATATGGTTATATAGTTGCAATGGTTTTAATGTTATACCAAATATTTGTAATGATGTTATGTGATAATTTGTTGATATTGATCGAGTTATTTGAGGGGTTTTGTGACCCCACGATGTCCAAAATATAAGGGAAAACTCTGTCCAATTTTCTATAAAATGTTTAAGCATAATTGATTCTAAATGTTTGAATGATGATTTGGTGAAGTATGTTTGTATTATATGATTATATATTTGCTTGATTAGTGGTAGCTACTGAAATTCTTTGAATCTCATTCCTTCCAAACGCTTACCATATTTAGGTCAAGCAATGCAAAAAGTTCATGAAGAGCTAAAAGAGAGGAGGAAGAAATTGGTGGAAATTATGTTCTTATAAGGATTGATATTAATTTTTTATAATATGTATAAATTTGTATGCAAAGGATGAATCATGTATACTGATGCAAGTATGTTCCTTGAGATACCTTTTGATATTATGTATGAATATGGTAGAATGAATGATGATGTATATATGATATGAAGCTTATTTTGCCAAGACATGAATGGAGTTATACAATCTGAACACCCTGACAGATACGTAGGTGTTGTTCATGTAAGACAGGGTAGCTAGTTTAAGTAGTATAAATTCTCTTAAAGTACACAAGTAGAGCTTTAAAATGTTAAAAGAGTACTCCATTTGGAGATATGTATAAATTATAGTGATTTTTCAAAGTTAGGGTTCAGAATAGGGAAAGACTGGGAAAACTGAAAACTGAAAATTAGGTATTGAAAAAATAAAAAGATAATATAAATCATGTAGAGCTCCAAAAATTCATTGTTTTGTATTTATAGAAAGATCTATGTTTTGAGTTTCATATGACACTGATTTGGAGGTAATTGGAGTTATATGATAGGGGATATAGAGGTTTTCCCAAAATTGTTCTAACAAAAGTGAAATTTTGACCCTTTATGATTTAAGTTAACACTATACCCTGTGCAAGTAAAATAAATATACAAGAAAAATATGTATAAAAAGTGTACATTTAGGGCTTTTCATATAACATAAAAAATGTATGATTTGGCTCAAGATATAATGGAATATGAATTTTTAAATATAAGGTCCAAATCCTGGGAAAAAGAAAATGACCAAATATACAGAAAATATTTGAGAAATAAACAGTATGAATTGATCAAGATAATGCTTTGTTTCATATTTTTGTCATGTATAAAATCTTTTTATCTATTTTTAGAGATTTGAATCACTTTGAGACTATTTTTCTATAATTAGTTATATATTGTCGAAATTTATCAGGTAAAATGGAAAATGCACAATGAACAATACCTGAAATAAAAAAAATTCTATTTTAATATTTTTATGCAATCAAATCTCTAATCATGCAATAATAAACATAATTAGAGTCTAATACATGGAAAATAAATGTAAGTTTAAGGTGTTACAGCTAGTGCCAGAATTCATTCAATTGAATTGAAGGGGAAGTTGATATACTTATATTTTCAAACGATTTGTGATAAGCCAAAGCCAGAGAATAAGAACCAGAGTAAGACATATTCCAAATTAGTTTATCCCTGCCATTATACCATGAAAAGGCTTTTGAGGCAACTTGATCAGTTTCCTAATGAGTGTATATTTCATATAAAAGTTTTTTGTTCTAGGCTCCTTTGTTATGCAAAATAAGATCACCCACTCTTTGTAAAGATAGTGGGTGAGCCAACTGCATCTATCATCAATAGTGACTATATAAGGGAATACCATGTCCTGTGCCTATGTTCCAATCAAGATTATTAGTTATTATATTCTTAACCTTTAGAGCTCTAGTCCAAAGCCAAGACATAGAGGAGCAACGTTTTAGATCACCTTCACATTAAAATGGCAAGAATTTTGGAGCTAGAACCTTGTGAAAAAGTAAATCTTCAATTCATTGCAAGATAAAAGTCTCCAAGCTAGCTTTGCAAGAAGAGCATGGTTAAATATTTCCATTTTCTTGAGTACTAGCCCACTAGATGAAAGATCTTGATAGAGTTCATCCCATTTGAGAAGATGCATTCTCTTGTAACTTCCATCCATTCCCTAAAAGAAGTTTGCAAAGAGTAGATCAATTTGATGACAGACCACTAAAAAACTGAAAATTTGTGATGAAAATTTTACAATAAAATTAGAAAAATTAGCAACAGACTTTGGCTTTGTAACGAATTTTATGGTAGTCCGTGTCTGTTACATTTTAGCTCATCAAAAATTTTTTGATGGATTTGTGAATTTTTCACCATAAAATCTGTCATAAAAATTTTGGAATAGATTTATGAAGAATTTTGCAATAAAATTATGTTTATCACAAAATCTGTCACAAATTTCTAGTTTTCTTGTAGTAAACATTCTTTGGTAGGTAGGGTTAAGAAAGAGGATAAACCATATCTGAATTTAGAACAGATTTGATGAGAGTTAGCCATCCAAACTAAGAGAGAGTATGAGATTTCCAACTTTGAAGCCTGTTGCCTCCTAGTTTTTCATAGATCTCTTGATAGATGAATTTGCGCGTCTTTCCAACATCAATGTGAGTGCCTAAATGATGGAATACGAGCTAGGCTTAATCAAGAGGAGGAGTTTGGACGAAATATTCAAGAGCTTGGAGGACTTGAAATTCATGAACAAGTGGCTGGACAAGGAACCCAAGTGTGGAACAAGAAAGAGACCTTGCAAGGAATGGGTGGGCCTATTATGACAAGAGCAAGGACTAAGGCAATAAAGCAAGCTCTCAATGGATTGATTCAAGAAGTAATTGAACAAGAGCCCATCTACTTAGCTCAATTTTCAGTCCAAAAGGCTTCAAGAGGCATGTTCATCATGGCTAGTATGCTAGAAATTAATCAAAGCCCAACAAACAAGGCCCAAATAGAAGAACTCACTTAAAGGAGCATGGTCAAGCTTGTGACCTTTTAAGTAGTGTTCTTTAATTAAATAAATTAGCAATTTTCATTTTTTTTATTACTTAATTCAGAAATAAGGTTTTGACAATTAGTTTCCTATTTTGAATTTATTTGTGAGGATCTCTTTAGATTTGATTTTGTTTCATATTTTTGGGCATCACTTATTCAACATGTATCTAGTCTTATTTTTATGTAAGGTGGTGCCATTCTAAGAGATTTAGGATCTAAAGTATTATTAGCAAATTAGGCCTAGGGTTTTTGCTTTCTTTTTCTTTAAAAACGTCACTTTTGTACTTGCAAATCAGAGATGAATGAATAGTACGTTTTTGACAAAAACTTTGTGAGTTTTCATGTTCTCTTGGTGAGCTTGAGAGACTCTTTGGCATATCAAAGAAAGTGGTCTTCTCTTTGTGGTGTCTATAGCTAAGGTTTCAAGAAACAAGTTTTCTTGGGATCTTGCTTCTTGACCAATAACTTCTATCCTTCCTATTTGTGCATTCTTCTGTTTATCTTTTCTGTTTGTTTAATGTGTTCTTGGTATTTTATTTGCTTCTCTTTGATCCTAGCACGATCCTTACGTTTCCCATTCGATTGAAGGTTCGTGAGATAAGTTCTACACGAGTTTTCTATCATTTGGCATCAGAGCTCCAGTTTGCTAGTTTCAAGGTTGCTTCTTTCTTCTGTCCAGATTTGTTCTTGTGCTTCTTTTCTATTTTTTGTGGCGTGATTCTTCTCACTTTGTGTCTCTTGTGTGTGGCATCTTCATAAGTTGTTTGTTCTTGTGGTCTTTTTGTTGAATCATCTCTTCCTTGTGACTTGTTCCTATTTCTTGTTGTCTTCTGTCCAGATTTGAAGTTTTCTAAAAACAAAAAAAATTTGAATTATTTTTGTTATTGCAATTTTAGTATTGTCCAGAAAGTTTGAATTTATGTGTGTCCAGTTTAAAAAAAAAATTTGAAAAAGAAATTTATTAGCTGCTGTTAAAAAAAGAAGAAGAAGAAAAAGAGAAAGAGAAGCAACTCAAAAAAAAATGAAAAAAGAAATTGAAAAAAAAAAGAAATTTATTGCTGGATCTTTCAGATTTATTATATCAATCAATTACTTGATGGTCAAGATAGAATCTTTCTTGATTATATCAATCAACTACTTGATGGTCAAGATAGAATCTTTCTTGATTGATTGTTTGCTTTCCTAATTCATATAGTTTCCTATTTTATTGAGTGAACTGCAAGTTGAAAAAAAAATAGTTGGTTCTTTTGTTCTTCTTGCTCTTCAAGTCACATTGGAAATTACTAAATTCAACAAACTTGATTGGCAAGTTTCAAACTCTTGTGTAGATTGCTACTTTCCTAATCTTATTTCCTTATCTTGTTTCCTAATTTATCATTGTGCTGCAACTTGTTTCCTTTTTCCTTTATTGTTCTATCTTCCCTTTTCTCTTCTTTCTTAGTTTCCTAAATTGTTCATTTTGATTTTCCTTGCTTTATTTGTCTGCTGTCCAGATTTCTGTCCTTTTCTTTCTTTCTTGTTTTTCATGCCACTTCTCCAAAATCAGTCATTCATATTGTTCAATTTCTTTCCTAATTTGTGCTACAATTATTTTATCTCTTTTGGTCTCATTTTTATGCACGAATTTTAGTTGAGTTTTTGGTCCCAAATTTGATTCTTTGAAACTTGAATTTTGGGCTTTAGCTTTGTGTCACCACTAATTTTTACATCCTCTCCCTTTTGAATTGCAAGAGTTGAATTAAGAACACTAAAGAGAGCTAGTTGAGTAATAAACGGCAAGAGTGTTTGACATAATTGAAAAAACCAATCTTTTTGTGTGAAACACGAGTGCTTATAAAATTTGAGTGAAAAACACGTGAGAAAAGTGTGTGAGGTCCCTATTTGTTTTCTCTTTGCTGTATAATAACATTTTAGATTATCAACATGGCTGTTGGAGAATTTGATCTTAAGGCCTTGTTAAGGACTTTTAATGATCAAATTGAGAAGGTGAATGCAAAATTGGATCACATTGAGTCTTCCTCTAAAACTAAAACAAGGCGTGATCCAAAGGTTTCTGCTCACATGAATGTTCTTAGCAACATCAAATCAAAGATCCCATTGTTCCATGGCGAGAAAGATCTTAGTGTTTACTTGGAGTGGGAAAGAATAGCTGAACAAGCATTTGGATGTTGTAGCTACTCTGACCTAGAGAAGGTGCAATGTGCTTACCTTCGATTTAGTAAAAAGGTTGCTGCTTGGTGGAAACGAACTGAGTGCCGATGCACTGTTAGAGGAAAGCCTTCTATTGCAACATAGAGTGAAATGAAACTGGTCATGAGGAAAAAGTTTGCATCATCTCATGACAACACCCTCCCAAAGTTAAGAATGTTAATGAACATTGTGAAGAGGTGCAAGTATTGGTGGTTCAAGATTCATGTGATTCTCACTTGGAGAGAGTTGATTAAACAGTTGAAGAAGTTGCTGCATTAGCAAAGGTTGTTGTGACTAAGGATTTATTTATGCCTAAAGGTATGTCTAATTCTCAAGCCTCTTGTGCTAAAGTAGATGATTTAGGATGTGTTGAGCTTGAGAATCCCAATATGTTTAATGATATTGATTGTGTTAATGGGATTGATAATAATATTTTGCTAAATCTTGAGGAGAAAATTGTGTTAGACATTGATGAGTTAGATAATTTTGTTGATTCTAGTTGTGTTTCTAGTGTGCAAATTGAAAATAATGTTGTACAATTGGAAAATGAACTTCATGATGTTACTTGTGCTTATGAGCAAAATTATCATTGTTTGCATCCTTTAATGGAGAATCATGATTCACATGTTGATAATTTGATGAAAAATTCTTTGGATAGTAGCATGCTAGTTTCTAGTGGTGCTAATAGTGTGATTCCTTTGGAAATTAGATCTTATGATTGCATTGATGAGATTGAGCATATTGACATGGTGATTAGAGATTTTGATTGTGATATTAATTTGATTGGGCATGATAGCAATAGTTCTTTGGTATTAAAGACAGCCCATGAATCATTGTCATGTAATCATTCATGTGAAAGTCAAAAGAACTTGAAGAGTGAGCAAGAGTGGAAAAATGAGAGTGGTAGAAATGAGAGTAATAAGAGAGAAAATGTCCAGAAAATTGCTATAAGTAGAAAAAGAGTGCGTGAAAAGAAGATTGAGAGAAGAGTGAAAAAGAGAAAGAAAAAGAGAGAAAAGAGAAATAAAAATAAGAGTGAGGAAAAAGTTAAGAGTAACGAGGTGAAAAGCATTCTGAGTTGCTCTTTAGGTCAGAATGAGATAAATGTGAGTTTCTCTAATCATCTTCATCTCCCATATGTTCCATCATTGTGAACACCCTATTTTGTCCGGGCATTTCATAAAAACAAAAAACAAAAAAAAAACAAAACAAAAATAAAATAAAATAAAGTTAATAATAAATAATAATATATAAATGGAAAAAAAATCAAAAACCAATCGAATCATTTTCCAGTCTTATCGTTATAGTATCCTAAACCTTTATTCGAAAATCTTTTTCAAAAAGGGCTTATAAAAAAATTAATTAAAAAAGAAGAAGAAGAAAAAAACAAAACAAAATAAAAATAATAATTATAAAAAAATAACAAAAAAATTTTCCATAAAAATAATATAAAAAATTTATTAATTAAAAGAACAAAAAAAAAGGAAAAAACTCAAAATAGTTACTGTAAAATAAAAAAAATAATAAAATAATAAAAAAAACGAGGCTGGACAAAAAAAAAGGGGGGAGGGGGTGACTTCGGGCCTAGGGTGCCACGAGCCCAACTAAGGGCTAGTGGATCTGGGCCACCGAGGGCATAGCCCTAGCAGAGAGGAAAGACCGAAAGAGAAGAAAAAGAATGGAGGCTGCAAACTGAGAAAGAAAAAAGAAAGGACAGAAGCAGACCACCAGAGGCAAGACTGAAAAGAAAAAGAAAGGAAGCAGAGGGGAGAGCCAGGGCGAAAAGCTGCAATAAAGCTCGACCACGACGGTGAGATAAGGAGGAGGCAGAGCCGTGCGAGAGACCGGAGGAGAGAAAGGGGGAGAGAGAGCAGAGCCACGATCCACCGGAGACGGAGCAGAGGAATACACGGTGGAGCCCGAGAGAGCTAAACCGAAAGCAAAGTAGAGGAAGAGGCTCGGAGACGTGAAGCCGGGAAGGAAGAGGAAGCCGCGGGATGAAGAAGAAAACAGAGGGAGAAGACCGAAGCTGAAAAAGTTGAGGTTGCCCAGACCGAAGGGGATGGAGCTTGAAGACGAAGGACAGAACAGCCGCAGAGATGGAGAGAGGAGCTAAAGCTGAAAAAGGTAGAGGAAGTCCTGACCGAGGAGACTCAAAGAGGGAACCATGGACAAAAACGCGGGAGGAGCTTCAAAATCGGGTAATGGAAGCTTCTGTTTGGTACGCTTTTCTCCTTTCAAATTTCAAATTTTCGGTTCCCTTTTGAACTGATAATCTATCGCCTTCAATGTCCTCATTTTCGCTGCTGTGATGATGCTTCATTTATCATTAAGGCTTAGTCTATTTATTGCTAAACTCGGTTGCTGTGTTGATGGCTATTAGAAAGTTAATGATACTTTAGCCCTGAGAATGCTTTAGCTCTATGCAAATGGTCACTGGAGTTATGTTTTAGTCATGAACTCGTTTAATTTTGATGTTTTGGGCCACTGCATCTCATGCCATTGCTATTGGAATTCTGTATTTTACAAGCCCAGGTTTTGCATATATACATTATGCGGTTTCCGTTTATTCTCATCTAGTTCACGATGTTAGCACTGTTGGTTCGTGTGTGTAGCCTTTTATTTTGTCCTTGTCGGTATGTGTGAGGACATGCGATGAGTTTGCCATTGTTTTCTTATTCCTTTGTTTGTGATGCCCTATGTGCTCGGGTTTAACCAAATTTTGTTGTTAGTGAAACTTTAAGGGTGGATTAGTTTAGCTCGTTGCTACCCACTGAATCCTAGTTTCTTTTGATCCTCTTTGGTACACTGTTCACTGGCTGGCCTAAATTTAGCATCAGGATAGTGATGGGTTGTTTTGCTTCTGTCCTCCTGACCTGTGTTTGGTGAATCTGTAAGCAATTGTTTGTTTATGCTTTGTATTTTGTGCTAATCTGGTTTTGATAAATTACTTTAATCTCAAAGTGGATTAAAATGTAATGATATCATCTGCCTTGAAAGTTTGGTCCATAATCACGCTTTGAATATGCTTTAGGCACTGATTTGGCCGTTGTGTGATTACATGTAGTTATAACAGTGAGAGACAAGTATACATATGTGATGTGGCATGCCCAAATGCCTGTTTAGCATGCTGCAGGTTCATGTCCCATTTTATGCCCATAAATGAACCATTTTCCCATGATCTTTCCATTTAAAGGTTGGGAGTATGTACTGCACATTTGATATATGTTTTGAGTCTCTAAATTGAACTTTATGCTCCTTGTTTTACACACTAGGATTTCAGTTTAGTTGTGGGCTATTTGAATTCCCTTTTAGTGAAGAAAGGGTTTATGGGGTTGGTCTTAGCTCTTAATTTTCTTGTATATATTCTTTACTTTAGTTTAGTCTTTGTTGTAGTAGTGTATTTCTTTTAGGACTAAGCTAGTTTGTAGAGTTGGGTTGGCTTAGATAATGGCATTACTTCTTATTAGCATATGATCTTCGTTCTTTTAAAAGGAATTATTTTGTTTTCTTGTCCCAAATTTTTAAGATGAATAATACCCTTTTGTTTCCTTGCGAGCACCATGGGAGCATGAGATCAAGCTTGAGAAGAGTGAGTCGTCCTCATCAAGACAAGGGAGGAACATCAAGGCAAGCGCGGGAGCATCAAGCCAAGCACGGAAAATGGAAGCTATCAACTTCGAGGCAAAAGGGAAGACATGAGAGTTTGCATCTAATTATCTTATGTTTGTGTCTAAGTTGTTTGAGTTTGCACAGTAACACACACCATCACAGAATCATACATGTTTGTAAATATTTGGCATAATGGGTATTTTATTTGCTTAAAAAAAATTGGTCATAGAGGTTTTAAGAACTTTCGCATGCCCCTAAAATAATCGCATCGTATGAGCCTACGGGGCTACACGAGTGTATTATAAAAATATATTTATAATTGGTCCCAATGACCTTTCCTTTCAAAATATCACTTTTTCATAAAAAGTAAATAAGACAATAAAGTAATAAAATAAATAAATAAATGATTAGCTCATATAACTACACCACGTAAGTTTTCGGAACCCACGTAGGTATTTAAATTTACTGAGTTATCACGTGGGATTACAAATCCTCGTAGATATATCAGTTAAATGACTCTTTTAAGAAAATAATTGTATTTCATAAAAAAATAATTATAAAATAAATTGTGATAACATAACAAGTATTTTCAATTTTATTTAAAAATATATAATAAAATGGAAGAATTCCCTAAATTGTTTGCCTTAAATGTACAATAAAATCTTTATACCGCGAGTTTAGAACTTCTGCAGGTATTTAGGGAACCAATCTATCGGGTATGACTGCGAGTCTACAATAGGTGAATTGGTTTTCTTTTTTAAAATAAAAATTCTCAAAAGCACAAAAATATGTTATTTCAAAAGCCAAAAAATCAAATAAAGGCATTTTTAAAAATCCAAAAAATAAAAAGAAATGTTTTCAAGACAAAATAAAATAAGAGTAAGTGGAATTAAATTCTCTTTTGCAAATTAAAACACACCAACTCAATCTCAGAAAATTATTTTGTTTGCAAAAGGTTAAATTATTTTCCATTAACTTTCTCTTATTACAAAAATTAAAAAAAAATATCAACCAACAGACACGGATTTCTAGTCCCGAATTACGTGGACTTTGATCCCCATCGCAGGGTACATAGGCCCCAGGCTCTGATCCTGGGTCAAGTTCGCCTTTGTAAATAAATAAATATTTTCTGATTTATTTGGTGTTTTTTCCTTTAATTTAATAAATGTTTCTCAATTTATTTTCTTAATTCCTTTCCCCCATTTGCTTAAATATCCTTAATCCTAATTTAATTTACTTTCTTTATTTTATTTTTCAATTTATTTTCTTGAATTTCTTTTCCTCATTTTTTTCTCTAAACCCCCTCAATTTCTAAGTTAAGTTATTTTTCTTATTCTATTGTCCAAGTTTTGCAACTCTTCTTAAACTCTTCTCTACCGTTATTCTTGCATGTGAGTAATAGAAGGAAAACCAAAATTTTTTTTAAAGCCATATTAATTTACACAATCAACGTAAGGTAATCGTTCCTAAGAACGAGTGTTGTGGGGTGCCTAACATCTTCCCCACACACAATCGACTCCCGAATCCAACTCTACTTACGTAGACCATCCTTTCCCTTTTCAATTCGGTTTCCCAAGATTTTTCCTTAAAATTTTGGTGGTGACTCCTCACAAATCAGTTTTCACTCGAGAACGCATTTGTTCTCTTTTTTCCTTCCGTCGCTTTTTTCAGGGTGCGACAGTCATGTCATCTTCTTTGCCCATTATACATCATTTCAAATTTTCATAATTTATTTAATCCATCTTCATTGCATGAGTCTTTCATTCATCGAGAGTCCATTGTGAAAATGAACCAAATTCATAATTTGGTGTCTTTCTTTAGCCCATGCATTCATGTGTTTTTCTCTCATTCTCATATTGTGTTCTTATCTCATGCTTCTTGTGTGTTCCATCTTCTATCTAGTGAGTTATTTTCATATGTTTGGATTTGTGATACCTTGTTCACTGTGGTAATATGTGTTCATCTAGTTCATTATTCTCCCTCTTTGTTCTACCATCTACATGTGTTTTGTTCATCTCCTTTTGTTGCCATCAATTCACTTCCTTCATGTTTGTTTTTATCTATTATGTTTAGCCATGTGCATCAAGACATTTCTTCTCCATCATTATTCTTTCAATATGCATCATCAGGAAGTGTCAAATCTGCCCAAGTTTTAAATTTAACAAACATTGTTCAAATCTGTCCAGATTTTGTTTTTCTTAGTTTTTCTAATGCTTTGGTTTTAATTGAGACTTATTGTGCGTCATTTTGTTGCCATTTCTTTTTCTCTGTGTTAACTAACATCTTGGTTCCATTTGAGTTTTGTTGGGTCAAGTTTGTTCTTAGTTATTTGCAGCAAGAAATTGGAGAGATTGATTTAAAGGGGAGTTCAAAATTTTCTTCACCAATGCTTGAGAATAAAATTTTTGACCCCGAAGCAATGTTATGGCTGCAAAGGCTTAGAGGAATGTTTAAAACAAATTTACAGCTAAAGGAGAATGATTTCCTTCAAGTTTATGGACGGATTAAAGCAAAGATGCATCAATCAAACTTGAAAGGTAAGTATACTCCTCATGATCTATTTGATTCTTGTAATCGTTTCTTTTCTTTTCATGTAGATTATGGAGATTCGATGACGAATCCATTCGAGGAGGGAGGGAATGATGGAATACGAGCTAGGCTTAATCAAGATGAGGAGTTTGGACGAAATATTCAAGAGCTTGGAGGACTTGAAATTCATGAACAAGTGGCTGGACAAGGAACCCAAGTATGGAACAAGAAAGATACCTTGCAAGGAATGGGTAGGCCTATTATGACAAAAGCAAGGACTAAGGTAATGAAGCAAGCTCTCAATGGATTGATTTAAAAAGTAATTGAACAAGAGCCCATCTACTTAGCTCAATTTTCAGCCGAAAAGGCTTCAAGAGGCATGTTCGTCATGGCTAATATGCTAGAAATTAATCAGAGCCCAACAAACAAGGCCCAGATAGAAGAACTCACTTAAAGGAGCATGTGCCAAACTTGTGACCTTTTAAGTAGTGTTATTTAATTAAATAAATTAGCAATTTTCATTTTTTTTATTACTTAATTCAGAAATAAGATTTTGACAATTAGTTTCCTATTTTGAATTTATTTGTGAGAATCTCTTTAGATTTGATTTTGTTTCATATTTCATGTATCTAGTCTTATTTTTGTGTAAGGTGGTGCCATTCTAAGAGATTTAGGATCTATAGTATTTTTAGCAAATTAGGCCTAGGATTTTTGCTTTCTTTTTCTTTAAAAACGTCACTTTTGTACTTGCAAATTAAAGATGAATGAATAGTACGTTTTTGACAAAAACTTTGTGAGTTTTCTTGTTCTCTTGGTGAGTTTGAGAGACTCTTTGGCATATCAAAGAGAGTGGTCTTCTCTTTGTGGTGTATATAGCTAAGGTTTCAAGAAACAAGTTTTCTTGGGGTTTTGCTTCTTAACCAATAACTTCTATCCTTCCTATTCATGCATTCTTCTGTTTATCTTTTCTGTTTGTTTAATGTGTTCTTGGTATTTTATTTGCTTCTCTTTGATCCTAGCACAATCCTTACATTTCCCATTCGATTGAAGGTTCGTGAGACAAGTTCTACATGGGTTTTCTATCATTCCTAAATATTTTCTAGAGAGATGAATATAAACTACGTCAAATGCAACATTAAATTTAAAATAAATCAAATAAAGAATATACCATCCCAAGAAAAATTGCAAGAACCAAATTTATCTTCTTCCAAATTACCCTCATCTATAATGGGAAATAGACTCTTCCAGCTATTTATTGTATTTGTGTTGTAATGTTTCTTCTTTTATTTTTCAAATAAAAAAACCATATAACTAAAATATCCAAGATTTTAACAAATTAGGTTGCTAATAGTGGTAGAAGCTTTTCTACTTTATCCAAGTAATTAAGCGTTTAATTCCTAGTTTTTACGTGTGGAGTAAATCAAATTAGGAAGTATCTACCCTTTACCCTCTATACAAAAAAAAAGTTAATTCCTACTACCGATGGGATACACCTGGCTAGTCATTACCAAAATACAAGATTTGTTTGTCAAAATAATTTAGTTTAGTTATAAATAATATGTTGATTTTAAGAGAAGTCCTTGCATATGATTATGTAGATAAATAATTTCTTAAAGAAATAAAAGTGTTTTAATATTAGAAAACAAATATAATTGCAGGTTCTTAAGCAGCTCTACATCTTCTGAATGCTACTAGAATATCTGATCAACAAAGACTGAGTTAGGTTTGAATGCTGAACATAGTTGTAATCCGGATATGAGATAAATAGTTTTATAATTATCATATTATACAATAATCAGCTACATTGCTTTGTTTTATTTTATTTTCTTTTTCTCCTCTGAAGAAAGCAAAGCACACAAACTGTCAATATCAGAGTATTCCAAAATCAGCTTTGAGGTAAGAGCAAACGAGAGGAATCCAATATTTTTTTTCTTATAAAAATGAATGTAAATGGTGTGGTTGAAAAAAAGAAAAAAGAAAAAAACAAGATGATAAGTATAAAGATGAATTATGAATTTCATATACAATAACGTTATTTTATGTCACTTTCCTCGAAAGATATGAATATAGAGATCTAATTTCAAATGAGTGTAAGGCAAAGTGCTCATCTTTGAGGGAATGAAAAACGAAAAGCGAATATGCTTTAGTGCTGAATGATGGTCCACTCCATTACCACTGTTGTTATTTCACTTGTAAAATACAGAAACAATTTAGTGCAAACGAGAAAATGTAACCACTATCTTTTATTTTTAATTTAATAATAATGTAATTATTATATATTTTGACATTAGAGATTGGAATTGGAAATTAGATTGTTGAAGTAATTTGCATTATCGATAATGACATTCAACCTAAGAATACAGGTTTGATGAGAGCCAAGGAGAATATGTCAATGATGCAGTATCTTTTGATGTTCTTGTTAGTATTTCACATGAAGATTTTGTTGTTATTTTCTCACACATATTCTTTATAACTTGAATATATATCACATTAACACCTTTCTTTTTCAAAGTTTTCCAATCCACATCTTTTAGTACTTGATCGTAAATTTTTCCCAAATCAATAAAATTATATGCAAATCTGTCTCTCTCTCTTTTAATTATGTATCTTTCCATTAAACCCCATAGATGTGTAAGAACTTTTAAAGGGGAGACCAATGACTTTTTTATAATAATAGACTTATATTAGGAATAATCTTTCATGTGGATTTTGGTAGAGGGTACTCATTCATGAGAGTTGGGCACCTATGATCCAACCAATCAAAGGAGAAACAAAGGGTTGAGTTTTGAATTCACTAAGGTAAATTTCTATTTGGTTTATGCAAAATACGTAGTTCCTTGGAGGGATTTTTGGGTTTTAAAATTTGAATTTCTACTGCAATGTGCCAAAAATCCCAACAAAGCTATGGAGACAAACCTTAGAATCAAAGGATTTTCACGTAAGTAAGAATAGGACGAAATATGTGCACTATAAATTTAGCAAGAGGCACATTATAAATGAATTTGAGATAAAAATTTGAGAAAACCATACCATAGGCATCGAAGTTTAGATATATATGATCAATACTACAAAATGGTGATCATTGAATACAAGAAAAGTGGTTAAAATAGAGAAAAGAATTAACAACATATTTAGTTCAATTATCTAGGGGTTAGGTGATGTGATGGGAAAAAGATTACAATGAGCTTTAAGTGGGTTTGTTTGCTATGATACTGGGGATGTGAAAATTAAATTTGCTTTTTGTATTTAATTAAATATAAAATGTGAAATGACTAAACTATCCCTAGATTTAAAAAAATCCCCTTTCTTTCTTCCTCCTTTCATGTCAGCCACCACCACCATTTCAGTCACTAGCGACCACTCCCTCCATCAATGTCTTTCCCCTCAACAGCAAACAAACTAGTAAAAAAATTACAGAAAAGAACAATTTTGGCCAAGATAAATGAGAACAAGAATGATGGAGGACCTCCAGCATCGAGAACAAGATCTGCAATGATCTGTGGAGATCATCGATAGTTAGTGTTTGGAGTTCGCAATCTTGAAGGTTGAGTTTGAGATCCCTAGCGTCAGCATCAATTTCTCCCCTCCATCAAAGAACGAGAAGAAAGGTGTGGCCATGGGATGTTTCTGATCTGTGATAGTGGCGGTGGTTGTGTGAGTCTGGGGAGAGGGAGCTTGTTGGTCAATAATGACAATATGCAAATTTCAAAGGACAGTGGAGAATGAGACAATGGTCAAAGACGATGGGTGTGGGGTTGGGTGTGGGAGTTGTGTGACGCTAGTCTCCACTTTGCCATCAGTCTATGGTCATCGATGACTATAGAAAGGATAAAGAAGGTGGTCACCAAAGGGAGTTGGTTAATGTGGTTGTCAGAGGTTAGGGTTGGTGGAGGTAGAGAAAGCTGGCTGGGAGGCTGAGGAAGAGAGAGGGGTATTTCAGACATCTTGCCATTGATCATAGGGGTGAGGGAGATCACACAACAAAATCAGTGTGATCTACATCACCTAAATTATGGTGATGCTTGTGGGCCCAGTGATACTGATCCCCTTACATCTTGATCAACCAAACATAATAACGGATACAATGTAAAGACTATCACTTCACAAACCCCTCAAGATAATCCAATCAAACGAGCCTTAAGAGTAATTTTTTATCACAAAATACCTACTAAACTTAAGGGAAAGTTTTATCAAATTACTATAAAACTATCCTAATTATATGATAATGAATGTTAGGCTTTGAAATACACCATGAACAAAACATAGGGGTCGCATAGATGAGAATGTTAGATGAATGTACAGTCATATAATAAAAGACAAAACCTGAAATAATTGTATGTGAAAAAAAGTTGGCATAGCACTAATTGAAAAGAAAATGCTAAAAAATTGATTAAGGTAATTTGAACATATACATAGAAGGTTGCTAGACAAAGCAATGAGGAAAACCGATCAAATTATCTTTAGCCATATAAAAAAACATAAGTGGAGATCAAGAAAGACACTTAAAGAAGTTATAAAATGGGATTTTTTGGTAAATGATATATCAGAATAGTTGGTATTTGAAAAAGCCTAATAACATTATGCAATCTATGTAGCTAAATATGGTGGAATGAGGATGATGTAATTCTCTTTTTTTTGCCAACTATTATTGTTATTGTTGTTTAGGGCTATGTCAAGCTGATTGTATTAATATAAAATATAAAATTTACTGTAATTTAAATAATTTACAAATTATAAACACCACGGATTATTTCTCAACTTAGAAAAATACCCAAAAAAAGATAAGTTTAATTGTATTATATTTGACGTTAGTATTGATATGTATTGTTCATTTATGGAGGACATATTTTGTTTTAATGACTTTTGAACTATTGTTCATGAGTATGTGATACTGATATCTGACCGTGATAATGGTCTTTAGGTTGTATTCTTGATTGGGCCTGTTACGGATGATGGTGATGTAATTGAGACTTAGATGTGATCATGCTTGATTGAGGATAATTAATTATTTTAGGATGTCATATGATAAATATGAATTATTCAGGGTGCCTCTGGATTAGTCTGCCAAAAAAAGAAGCCAAGATGTATGTGAATTAGTTCAATCATTTAATCCGAAGATTGATTATTTTAAGAATTCACCGGCCAAACTAACAACAAAGTTTTGTCATAATTGATAGATGATTGTATCCTTTAAATATGTTGTTTTGAGTTTGATTCTTAACTATAAATTAGTCTTTGCCTTAAAATTAGAAATATCTTTGGTGCTCATAAAAAAAAGAAAAAAAATTGCTAGCTGTAATGAATTATAAGGCTAGAATAGCTTATGTAATGCTTTTATATATTTATCATCATTATTTAATCATGTTTATCTACTATATTATTATTATTATTATTATTATTATTATTATTATTATTATTAAAGCGGAGACAAGTGGATTATTTGTAAAGTTACATATTCATAGTTCATACATTACATATATATATTCTAATATTTTTTCAACAAATCATCTAGTGTTTAAAACTAAATTAGATCCTAACTAATTTAGATCAAGTCATATTGAACCCTAAGGTTCCGTTTGGTTCAAGGGATTTTGGAGGGGAGGGGAAAAAATTTTTTCCATCCTATTTTTTCCTCAAATCAAATAAGGAGAGTGAGTATTTTTCCTCCTATCCTTAGACAAAAATGAGAGAAAAAAACATGAGTAAAAATACTTATTTTTTCTTATTTAGTTTGAAAAAAAAAAGATAAATTTTTTTTCCTTTCCTCCAAAATCTCCCGAATCAAATGGAGCATAAATGAGGGAAGCTTTCCCAAAAATGTTTTCTTTATGATCCTCGGAAGAATTAAGCCGAGAGTTCATATCTTGGGCCATTGTAATATTTGATGGAAAAGACTTGAGGAAAGCCTTGTTGGATTGGATTCAAAACAATATAGGCCTAGAGTCGATATTGACCCATTGGCCCACAAGTTTGGAAGCTAAACTAGCAAAATGAATCAAGCTTAATCCCAGAGATGATGTTTTTGTTGTGTTTTTCTTTGAAGCTTGATTCAATAAAAGAATAATTCCTGGGCCTATATGGATAACCAAGCAAGAAAGTGGCATTTTGTTTTCCGCTGAATTTTTTTCTTGGAAAGAAAAAAAAATCATATGCTCAGTCTGTTCCCATTTTCATGAGCTTACTAATAAATAAGACATTCTTAATTGAACCTTTAAGACCGACTTAATAATAAGTTACAGTAATGAGGTATAGTTACTGTACTTCATTCTTCTATACAAATTGAGCTAGCTCATAGCCATGGTGTCTACTGAAACTCCCAAACACAGAATATACATAATTATTATGCAGATTGATGAACCCAGTTCCAGATTAAGTTACTATCACAATGTTTTTTTTTTTACCAAGAGTTACTATCACAATGTTAAAAACCATAATGATATGTGTAAACAGGTGATACATTCATGACTTTCAGCAACAAACAATTTGGTATCCTTATCACACACACACACACAAAAAGCACTGAAGAAGAAGAAGCATATAAATTTTTATCTTTAATTTGGGCTTTTCATGAAAGAGTAATTTGTCTGCTTTCACTTCTCTATGAGGGGGAAATCACCATAACAAGATCAGGTCATAGTCATTACACTACATTCCTTTACATTATATTATATTACATTTCTTTACATAGATCTCTCTGCAGGTAACCAAACAGGCCCTTATGTACTCTGGTGGCATGAAATACACTAGTATCAAGAAGCTCTTCACTCCACTAAGTCGTGTATATCAATCTCAATCTCAGACCAAAAGGAAAGACAAAAAATAAAACATCCTTAACCTTAGAGGAGTTTTAAGTCACTGTCATATCAGTGCCTAATGTACAAGATGGAGTTACAACAGAATATAGACATTTCTGAAACTATCATCAAATCAATGAATCTATTCTATGGCCTCAATCCACACGTTCTTAAAACTATCAGATAACATCAAAACTTCTACTAGTGGCCAAAATCATATACGTACCAACTGATGCTTAGAGTTAAGTAGTCACCTGATCACATCCAGAAGTACAGCATTGCCTGTTCAAAGAAATTTTCTATCATCAACACCTTAACCACGACAATTCAGTTACAGAAAGCAAAGGCAACAACACCAAGCGTGTGTGCATGTGTAGGGGTCACGTGTGTGTATATCTCTTACCTCTTGAAGAGGATAGAAAGGCACATCATCCTTAGGTGGGGATTGTTTTGCTTTTGAACTTGTAACCTCTTCTAAGGATTGTTTTGCTTTTGCACTTGTAATCTCTTCCCGTATTGATCTGAGCAGACAGAGTATTTCCTTCAAGAGCCTAAGCTGCTCTTCACCATCTCCTTCATGTGTAATCTCTGGCCTTGAGCTCACTCTCTCCCTCTCCTTCTCTAGCCTCTCGATTCTCTTTGACAGAATGCGAAACTCAGCTTCACCATTGCATTCCAAACCCATTCCTTCCTTTTTCCGGCCAAACATACAAGAGATCTTATTATTACTGTTTGGACACTGCGCTTTGGTTTCCATGTTTGCACTAAGAATTGTCATTATTTTGCCCGAATCATATCTGAAGAGTGATTCTGATTCAGCCTTTTCAGGCACTTCTGGGTCTGGTTTTGTTAATCTGTTCTCTGCATCTGTTCTCAGCCTCTCATCTGTTCTTAACCTCTCAAGTTTGTGCTTCCCAAATTTACTGACTCTATGATTCTCCGCAGGTTGTGGAACTTCAAACACATCATGCACATTTACTGAGCATGAAGGATCTGTAATTGCTTCCCTATTTTGCTTAACTTCATGATGAACTTGATCTGGATTAGTAATAGAGCTTGTCCTACTCCTTGCTCGTGGATATAGTGAACATGATCTGTATCTTCTACCTCTCAGGTTTGGACCTTTGTCTCCTTCTACTTCCTTACAATCTGATATCTCTTTCACTTTCTCATCTAGCTTTCTAATCTGGTCCCAGTATGAATCAAGGCTTTCATGTGTAGGTTCTACTGAGTTTCCGGCCAAATCCATGCTTTGTTGAACAGCTTCAAGTTCAGTTTTCTCTTTCTCTATTGTTGGAATCATATTTGGAGGATGTGGACTTGGTGATCTATCTCTCTTTCTGGTAGCTCTCAAGTTGTTCTTACTTGCAGGTAGAGGAGGCAAAGAGTTGAGCCTTCTCACAGAACCATTTTCTGTGTTTTGTTGTTCATCAGTTCTCTGAAGCAACTGATTCACTTGAAGCTCAACTTCACTGAGATTAGGATCACATCCAAGGCTAACAAGCCTTCTCTTATAAGCCTGAACTTGAAGTTCCAGAGAAGCAATTTCCATGTCTTTCTGATACATGAGCTCTTCAAAGATCTCGAGGGTTGTCTCTGCATGTTCTAACTTCTCCTCTGCCATTCTCTCATACTGACGCGCCTCCATCTTCACTGCTGCTTTCTCTCCTTGCAAACGCAGAATCATGTCAAGAGCTTCACTCGCTGCAGTTGCAGAGGCTTCTCTTTCCTCGTCCAATTCTGCATATAGCTTCTGAAGAAGTTGTTGCTGTGCACGAAGGGTCTCCTTCATTGCTACAATATCACTTTCCGCCATTGTTCCACTGCTCGAGCTAGCTTCTGCCATTCTAAGTATAACACCAGCAGAAGCAATCTCTTATTCCTAAAACACACCAGATGGCAAATTTGCGTCACTTCAGTGCTAGAAATTATGATTTTGTTTCGATTTCACAATTTCAAAGAAACTTAAATGATACCATAGAATCATTAAATGATCAAATTGAAATCAACGGCATATTTCAGCAATCAAAATAGAGTTAGTCTATGAATATTAAACACACGACAGATATTGTTTGATGATAATATGTCATCCATGGAATGTTTGGGAGACAGGAAAGGAGGTTTCATGAGAAAACTCGACGTAATTTGTATCAGAAATTTATCAACGAACATACCTGCAAGGGAATCAAGTTATTTGTCTATAACCCAGGGCAGAGAAGGAGAAGGTGATCTATCTGGTGACCGCAAACGGATATGATGATTCTTTACGCAGATGATAATTCATTCGGAAGGAACAGAGCATGCGGTTGAAGAAAAGCCAAAGCCTCTGGCACGAACCGGATTGGAGAAGCAAGCAAAGTGCTATTTGCTCCGCAAGAAAAGACGAGAAAAAACGGAGTAAAGTGATGGATTTAAGAACCAGACCACGCTCTTGCGATTAGGAAAGCAATTTAAGAATCAAATTATATACCTTCTGCATGGGCATGTATTCATCAAAGGAGACAAACAAGGAAACCCCCAGGGTAGAAAAATCCTCTCTTTGTACCAGAAAAACAGCAAACGGGGGACCCAGTTAACCCAGAAATTAATTTTCAGTGCCAGGAAAAGAAAACAGGATTATGAAAAAAAAACTTAAATTACTAATTTTGTTGGGTTTTTCTGCAGGAAGAGCATACATTAATGAAACCCAACCTAGACAACATGATGGTGCATGAACGTTACTGCCTTCGCATGAAGCCTGAGGAATCAGCAAGTGAGCTGTTTTGGGATTTTAGAATTGCAATTCTCAGCGGTGAATAATCATTTACATGTAGGGTCCATTTCTTCCTTTTCCCTCGAGTGCTCCTCGCCCTTTTTTTTTTGTATTTTCATGTCTTCTTTATTTTAGTTTTTCGTAATATTTTTTAAAAGGTCGGTGGTTCGTGGCATCGTTTCCAACGGCTATGACAGGCACGGATGACGACCGACTATTGCCGACCACCTGATTGAGAACGCGACTCTGAAACAGTTCCACGCACGGAGAACCCTCCCCCTCCATGATACACACACAATCTATAGATCTCTGTATTTATTAGTCAAAGGATTATTAGAGACGTTTGATTTGTGCTTTCACAAATATTTTTTTGTTTTTAAAAGGAGAAAAATAAAAAAATTTGTTTAATAAATATATTTTTTATAAAATATTCTAAAAAATAAAAAAATATAAAACCCAAAATATTTTTAGGACATTCTTAATTTTTTATCCTAAAAAATATAAAAAAATATGAAAAATATTTATTTTATTAATAGTAAAGTTATAAATTTTAAATAATTTATTTAACACTTATTAGTTATAATATTAAAAATAATTATTTAAATAAATTTTTTTATTTTCTTGTTCCCAAAACTTATTTTTAAAAATTATTTTAAAAAATTATTTTAAAAACATAAAAACAAGAAATATATTAAAACAAGCCCATAGATTCCGTACATAATGTGTCATTTTCTTTTCTTTTATTTTTTTTATGCTTCCTATTCAATGGCTCCACTTCTTTCTTTTCTATTTTTGGCTGAATTCACTTGATATTTTTATTTTTCATTTTCTTAATTTTAATTTAATTTAATTTAATTCAATTGATCTAATTTATTATTATCCATCTATATATCCATATAAAGGAGGATAAAGCAAATATTGTTTATTAGTCCAACTGTGTTAGCTTTTTTTTTGGCTCCGTGCAATATATGTCATTTTCTTTTCTTTTATTTTTTTATCTTTGCTATTCAATGGATCCCACTTCTTTCTTTTCTATTTTTTTCTGAATTCACTTGATATTCTATTTTTTGTTTTCTTAATTTTAATTTCATTTAATTAAATTCAACTAATATAATTTATTATCAATGTTTTTATTTTTGCCAAAATTCAATTATTTTTTTTAATTTTAAATTCTTTTCTTTATCATTTTAGTTAATATTATTTGATATCAATTTTTTAGGAGAGAAGAGGGGACTTTAAGCATCATTAATTCTCACTATAATTTATTTTGTGTTTTAATAGAGGTAATAAAATTAAGTATCAGGGATATACTTTAACTTTACTATAATTTTTCCACTTTTTAATTTTTTCTGAATTCTAAAATTATTTTCTTTACTTTTATATCCATTAGTAATTCTGAATTTAAATTTTAAACTTCATTATGAAAACAATATTTTTTTAAAGTATCATATTTATAGGAAGGGAGAATATTTTTTTAATTCTAAACATTTTTCCTTACCTTTATACTCAATTATTATTTCTAAATTTGAATTTTAAACTTCACATATATTTTAAATTTTACATGTTAATTAAGATGTATATGAGATTTCATTGGATCCAATATCTCTTTCTATTTGAAATAGAATATTTTTTATTATTTTCTGGAGATATCTTTTTTGTAAATGGAGCCCATGATGATAGATACACACAATTTTTTCACCGTTTTTCCCATTATTTATTGGAAAATGAATGAATTTTTTTTTTTGTCTTGAGACAAAATAAATGTACAGATAACGTGAATCTAAAAAATTTCAAAATTTTCACTCTTATTTTGAAATTTAAATTTCTCTCTCTCATTTTAAATTTTAAACTCTATGTTTTCCTATTTCAAATTTTTTATTTTTTTTCTATTCCCTTCTCTGGTCACTCTCATTCTCTTCTTCCCCAATCTCTTTTTTCTCCTCTTCTTTCATCACTCTCTCATTTGTCTTCTCCATTTTTTAATCTATTTTTCCTTTCCATTTTTATTCTTTTTCTTCTTCATTATCTTCATTTTTCTTTTGCAAATTCTCTCGCAGAAGAGGCACGCATGGGAAGAACGAAAAGAAGGGTAAAGCTCAGTAGAGCATAGGAAGAACTAGAAGGTGAAGAATGCAAGTGAAGCGAGGGGAGAATACAGAGGTGCAAGGTGGTGGACGGTGGTTGTTATTAGAGGATTTCCATCTTTGGGTTAGCTCTTCGGTGGGTTGCAACCAGCTATCTTTTTCTCTTTAATTTCTTCCTTGATTATTTTTCTTCGTTACTTTGCTTCCCAATTATAACCTACATGTGTGTTTGCTTTATCTACATAGAAGACAATGGGTTTGCTTTATTTGCACTGTAATTTTTCTTACCAGTGCTCTTTCAAATGTTGTGCTGTCTCTCCAACTTGCTCTTTCCTTTTTGCTAGCGTAGGCACCATTGAAGACAAAGCATGAGAGGAAGATGGAGATGTATTTTCCATTCAGAAAGTATGCCATCAAAGTGTAGGGTATAGTCCATTGCTTCCAAATTTGTATTCTCTAGACCAGCAAATTTGACATATTGAATATTTAGGTTTGGGTGCTGCCATTCCATCAGTATTCCAATTTTTTGAGCCGATTACTCTTCAATTCATTCCAAAATTTTTATTTTGGTTGAGGTTTGAAGTTGTTTGACATAGTAAATGTTTCTTTCTTTCTTATTTTTCTCCTTTTATGGTTTCTTTTTGCCATGTTTGTCAGTTGATTTTTTATTGAATATTGGAGATATTAAGAACATTGATACTATAGGTTTTGTCCACTTTAGGAGTTTAGTCATGCACACAAAACGTGATACTCTACATTTTTAAGTTAGAACAACTTGATATGATGTCAAGGGAGGTAAATTATAGCATCTTAAATCTCTTGATATGATATCAGGGGAGGTAAATTATAGCATTTATGATGTGTAGATATGTCTTTGCTTATCTTGTGCCTAATATCCTTAAAATTGTATTTGGTATGGTGGTGCAAGAGGACTAGAAAATATTTTGAGGGCTACGGCCATTGGGAAAGCTATACTTACTAGCCCGTTCAAGTTGTTGGATTCTCATTATCTTGGTGTGGTGCAGACATTCTCTATTTGCAAATCTAGGCTCTCCATAGAACCAACTATGAAAGAACATATTGAGGCAACTAATCAGAAAATCCTCATGTCACTTTATACAAAAGTTGGTGGGTTGGTTAAGAACCTTTTGTTTTTGTGTACTTGTCTTCACTTGCTTTGTAGCATTACAGTGTTTAGTTTGATTGGTTATCAATATCTCTTACATTCATAAGCTTCTTTGGCATTTATTTGCTTGATATTTGTGCTCATTGGATTTCATTGATGCTATTATGAAAATTGTCCAATGAAAATTTTGATGCTGTCATTTGGTATTGGCTCGAGAAATGGGTTTACTTTCATAATGGCTGCCTAAATGTATTTTCCCAACTTAATTATAGTATTTTTTTCTTGTCATTTTAACAAATAATTAATAAATAGAATAAAACATTCCCATGATATTCGATCCATTTCCTCTAAACAACATTATTCTCTTTAATAAATAGAATAAAATATCCCCGCACATAGCATGGGGTTGAAAATTCTAGTTAAGGATAGAGCTAAATTGTTCATTTAACTTTGTAAATAATTCATTATTATTAATTAATTACTACCTCCGGTCCTATATATAAGATTTTTTTATTCTGATCCTAAATATAAGATCCTTTTACAATATACGAGATAATATTTATTATATATTTATAAAAAATACCCCTATTTAATGTATCCAAAGAGAAAAAGAAAGAGATTAAATAAGGATAGTTTTAAAAAAATATTAGGATTTTCGGAGAAATCGAGGTAGTTAATTAGTTTTAATTTCAATTCTTAATCCGCGTGATTCGGTTAAAAGGGTCTTATATTAAGGATTAGAGGGAGTAGTTTTTTTTACCAACACTATGGCTTCGTTTAGTACGTAGAATAATTTTTAATAGAATAGGAATGAGAATAAGATTAGAAATGACATTGAGGATGAGAATGAGTTTTGAATGCATGTCTGGTACGTCGAGGAAATATGATGAGAATTAAAAAAAAGGTTAAAAATGGGTGGATTGACTAAATTGCTCTCAAATAAAAAAAATCCCTTTCTTGCTCTTTCTTCTTCCATTGCCGGTGACTACAGTCACCACCATCTTCCTCAGCCACCCTTCTTCCTCTGTCCATCACCAGTAACTACCATCACCACCATCTTTCTCAGCTAGCCTCCTTCCTCCATCCATACAGCAAACAAGCCAATCACATAAGGAAAAAAAAACATATTTGATCTATAGAAATAGAGGCGAAGACAGCAATTTGGTTTCGTTGGAGAAGGTTGTGGAGGAGCTTGATGGAGGGAAAGGAAAAGCTTAACGATCATAGATATGTAGAAATCGAGGCAAGTCATAACCAAGGTTCAGATCTGGATTTGGGTGGTCAACGGTGATGGGTGCTCGATGGCGGTGGGAAAGCCCAATGAAAAAGATGATGAAGGTGAGTGCTCGACAACAATGGACAAAATTTGTTGTGGGTGGCCAATGGTGAGACTGTTAAGAAGAGATAAAGGGCAAAAATGTGAAGTGAGCACGAAAATCATCTAATCCCACCTTTGAGATGGGTTTCACCATTCCCATATACATGGGAATCTTAATCTCCTACCAATCCATATCTCATACCCATTCTTTTGGACCAAACACATGGCTTCAGCTAGTTCTTCACCCATTCTCATTCCTTCATCCTTATTCTCTTCTACCAAATAAGGCTTAAATGGATAAATCACATAATACCACAGAGTATAATAACAAAGAATAATATATTATTCTAACAAATTACAATAACAAAGTATAATTCAAATTTTTGTAAATAATTAATCTATTCAATAACAAAGTATACTATATTATTTTTTCGACCTGAAGACAAAATAATAATGGTTATTTTCACACAATTTAAATTTTACATATTATTGGTACATATTTGGTTAGACTAACTAAGAACAAGAATTATCCTTACAAATCTAAGAATTTATTATCAATAATTAAAGATTGAAAAATTATTTGCATGACTTGTCCAGATTGTATTTTTAAGTGACCTTAATTAGTTGTTATAATTGGAATTTTTTTTACTAATATAAATATCATGACATTGGCGGAGTGGTAGGTGGAATTTGGATCATCACAATTTATCTCAATTCTATTTTTTAACCCTTAGATTGACAATTAACTGTTCTGATCAATCATGACTTCATTAAATAAAACAATGGATTTTAAAGAAATAATCTTTTTAGCGATTGATTTGGACCATTAAATATTAATCTAATAGCCAAAGATTAAATGTTGATAGGCCACATAATTAAGACAAGCACTTTATTACATAAAGGCTGTGATTACGTAAAGAGACGATAATAATCTCACCGTCACCGAAAGCCATTTGGGGGGTCTTCTTGGAGAAAAATTGAGTAGTGTTAGAGGAGGGTCATATCATTTATATCTCCTATAATAAAATGAATTTGTTAAATAAATTAGTAATTTTATATCTTTTCAATACATATATTTTTTTCTCTTAATTAATCTCTTCATGTATTTGGATGCTTTTTAGTGAAGAAAACAAACACACATGACAATTCTGAGAATTAATATTAATATATCAGTATAAAGAAATCTATAATAGATTGTATTATTCTATTATTTATAAATTATGATTATTGTGACTAATCTCTGTCTCACTAATAAAAAAAATTGTCTAGTACAAATCACATAAAATTCATTCATTCAGAATATAGAATAACAATAACTTCAGGAGGCTGTGACAATTGATAGGCTACCAAATACATAGAGATAAGGACCCAGCCGGGTGGGCCTTCCTTCCTTTCCCATCAATAAATAAAGGAGTGGGGCCTTTATTTACTTATTACCTCAGGGAGTAACGTCTTAATTTATAACGTTCCAAATTCAATTAATGAACTTTTAATGTATCAGATAAAATCCCCAATCATGCAACTTTTCTTACAAAAAAAAACAAACAAACAACTAAATATACAACTTTATTGACTGGGTCTTTGGCTCGTTTGATTTTCCGTTGAAAATCACATTTTGGGAAAAGTAGCTCTCTGTGCTTTTCTAAAATGTGATTTTCAGTAGGAAACCAAACATACCATATATTGTTGAAATTTTGTCATCGTGTAATCCTTTTAAGTAAAAAAGTATAAATCAGCCTTTTTTGGGAGACACACTTATTTAGATTATTTTTACCTTTTCATCTTTTTAAAAGATATCCCTATACTTATGATATATATATATACATGCTTCTAAATCAATGCATATTACTCCCTTCAATATTTTTATAAGGGACAATTAACTATTTTATTAGTCTTGAGAAGAGTAGTTAAACTCAGTTAACTATAATTAATATGTCACAAAATCAAAATTCTTTTTAAAAAAAAGCCCCAATTTAATTGATAAAGCCTTTGAATGATAATTTAATTAATAGGCCTTGTGAATGGAATCTTCTTTATGATGGAGGGGTATAAAAGGAAATCATCATTAAATCCATAAAGATAAGCCGGGATTGTTTATTATAAATAGGATCAAAATATAACCCCTAAAAGTCTCTTGTAATTATAAGACTAGATGGTGTATTTGACAAGGAGTTCTTTTGATTGTCACTTTCCCCTCTTTTCCTTATGCATTAAGGCAATATTTGATTTAATTTGAATATATTTAATTAATTCACCTTCCAAATTACTGCTGACCGTACGTTATATTTCCTTCCGTCCATCATTTTTCTTGAGATTTTCTCAGATAGTTCCGGAAGTCATTTGATAGATATGTCATCGGTGGTTCAACTCTCACCCTCAGTTAGTGGTAACTTTCTGTTTACGCTCTCACATATAAAGGACATCGTAGGAAAGTGGTGAGGAAATGGAGTTAAGAGAATGAGGATGCAAGTTTTTAAGTTTGTGTCAAGTATATTTTTAAACTATTGTCAAATTATTTTTAAGATTGATTCACATGGTACTCTAGAAAATTACACTTTTACAATTCAGAAAAAGTGGGAGGGTTGAGTAATTGGAGAGAGTTTCAGTACGTTTTCAAATTTTTTTTTTTTTATGTTTAGGACAATTGTTTAGTGGCATATTTTTTAAGAAAAAAAGCTTAATTTAAAAAATTGAAGTTTGAATTTGCATCATATTCTTTGGTGTGTTCAAAGTGCTTGTAAATCAATTCAACATAATCATTCTTCTGTTGATCTCTATTAGTCATCAATTGATTGGTGAATTCCAAAGGCACTCCCTTATTTTCAATGGACAAACAAATCAACTACATTTAAGTTATGGAGGATGCGATAAGCTTACAAAAGTGCCTGCCAAATGTATCCTTTTCTTTGATCAAGAGAGGTGAAAGTCAAGTTGTAGCTACATTGAGTTGCAGTACATTCTGCAGAAGAGATGGATCCCATGGCATAATTGGTTAACTCACCACCACTGCCATTTTGGAGAGGAACATGAGCATGAGGTCTTTGAGTGAGAAGGAGGTAGTTGGCCAGTTTACTAGCAATGTTACATATCAAAATGCCAATTTTGAGTTAATCACTATGAAAATCCGCGTTTTAGCACTGCTAAAACATATTTACGTGGCACTTTATGCAGTAGTGGCTTTTTCTAAGTGCCGTGATATTCATAAAAAATAGGCTAAAATGATGGGAAATTCATAATTTCAATTTTTTTCCAACCTGTAGCAAGGTTTAGAAGCGTTGCTAAAGCAATTAAAAAACATTGCTCAGCCCCGTGATTTTCCAATAAAAAAGCACCTCCCTACCACTTCTTATATCATCTTCACCATCTCCAGTTCTCTCCCCTTTGTGCTATGCTCTTTCATTTCTACTATTCTAAGTCTACACATATCAAGTCAGCAAGTGAATAGGAAAAAAAGTCTTCTCAACATAGAATCATCAAGAAGATATACCTTAGTATTTTTTTAAAATATTGTTTGCAATTTATCACATTTATTTCTTCTTTTATTTATTTGTTGTATACACTTTTAATCACTTACAAATAAATATTTATTGTGTTAATTAATGTTATCATTATTGCAATCGATTATTATATAAAATAAATACAAAAATTAAAAATATGAATGTAAAAATTAAAAAGGGTAACAAATATGAAATGTTTATCTTTGTTTTTAATAACCTTCAATTAAGCGATGCTTTTAAAACTGCCATCAAAGAGTGTAAAACTACTGGCTAGTGGTGATGGTTTTTTAAAGAGCCACTAAAACTGTAGGAACAACTTTTTTTTTTTTAGGAGACTAACATTAGAACACAAAACCCAAGGTTTGGTGTAGCAACCAGTGTTTTGGAACTGCTTTGAAAAAGCACCGCAGGGCGCTTAGAAGTGCCACCAAAATCCCAAAAAAAAAAAGAGAAAAAAAAAAAGGCTCCTTTAAAACTCAATTTTGTTGCCATGATATGGATATACTAGATGGTTAACATATAATGCAATGTTACGCATGGCAAGAAAGAGAAAAATCTAATCATCGAATAAAACCTATAGCAAGTCGATTACCCAAAAAAGGAAAATTATAACAAGTTGCACTCGCACTATTTAAAGCTATGATTAGTTGGAGTACATGGGTGTACCGGTACATTTATACATGTACACACAATTGCATGTATATGCGTTTGCATTTGCACCTGCTTCTGCTTGTGTGATATTGTCATGAACTGCACTACGTCTACGTCATTCAATGTTATGTGGAAAGGCAATATGACGGATTTCTTCTACCCATCTCGCGGCCTCCACCAACTTGATCCGATTTCTCCCTTTCTATTTGTTTTATGTATGAATAAACTTTCTCATATTATTTGTGATGCAATTGATAAAGGCAGATGAAAGCCTATTAGAATCCCTAGAAGTGGTCCTCTTATTGCATACCTCATATTTGCTAATGATCTCCTAATTTTTGGTAACAACTATTCTATATTGGTTACCATTTTGAGCTCCGACCAATCCAGATCAAACTACGGTCGAACCCCATTCAGGGGGAGCTCTCCCAGAGGCATTTTCTACATTCACATGTTCTTGAATCTGAGACCTTGTATTTAACCGACCCAAGCCTCTTCCACCAGGACTAACATTTGTTGGTAATGATCTCCTTCTATTTGGAGACACTACAAAAGAGCAAGTTATTTGCATGGTGAATTGTCTTGAGGAGTTGCTGAACCAAAAGGTGAACATCAAAGTCCTCCATGTTCTTTTTGAGAAAAGTGTCTCCACAAGAAAGAAGCAGACTTTCTTCCATCACGTGGTTTGAGGTATCTGCTAATCTTGGCAATACCCTGGGGTTTCAATTAGGCATGATCAAAATAGAATTACAAGTTATGAGTACATTGTGGAGAAGATCCAAACTAAGTTTGTTGGGTAGAAGGCTAGAAATCGCCCCTTAACTGGGAGAATATCTTTGGCCAAATTGATGCTGAGTTCTATTCCAATCTTATCCGATACATGTGACAAGTCTCCCAGACTATATGCAATAGAGTGGAAAAGATCCAAAGGAATCTTACCTAGGGTGATGATAATAGTTTCAAAAAGCCTCATCTGGTCAACTGGAAGATTTATTCTTACCAAAGAATTGAAGTGGCTTAGGTTTGAAGCACCTAATTTCAATGAACAGAGCTTGCGGAGGAAAAGTGACGTGGGAGTTGGCTAAGAATGGTAATAGCTTATGGGCCAGAGTGATTCACAAGTACATTTCATCTCACCTAAACAATGGGAATTTTGTTGAGAAGATAGGTGACTCCCCCTTTTGGCAATCTGTTTGCTGAGAAAGAGATATGATAGCCACAAGTTCCAAGTGGCAAGTCTGAAACGGGAAGAGTTCACTGTTTTCTTGATGACTGCTAGTCAAACAGGGTCTAAAGCTTCGTGAAATATGTACAACGACCCCTAAAAGATAGCGAATACGATATATTATTTTCATTAGCTCTGTAGCACCTAATGACTATTTGGGAGAAGATCAAAGAGTGTGCGGAGGCACTGTAATAGGATACTACTCAGTTAGAAGTGCTTATGAACGGTTGGAAGACAGAAGTCAATCCCCAGTGAGACCTATTTTGAAGAGTGTATGGAAATGGCAAGATGTCAAAGGGATTAAAACGTTCATATCGCTAGTTGTGCATGATAAGTTACTCCATAACAAAAGGAGCAAATGGAAACTATCACACTCTTTCGTAGCAGGTGTAAAGTAGGGAAGAGGATGTCCTTCATGTTTTAAGGGACTGTGTTCATGCCAAAAGGGTATGGGAGAGATTGGTGAAAGCACATAAACATCACCTTCTCTCTGCAGGATGAGCAGTGGAATAATTTCAATCTACAAGAGTGGGGTGTGGATGAGTTAAGACCATGGGGTTATAGCATTTGCCAGCTCTGGCAATGGCATAACTGAAGCATATTTGAGGAGAATTTCTTATGTCCGTTTGATCCTACTTCTAAAATTATCCGGAGAAGGGATTGTTTCTTGAGTCCGCAAGAAGCTTAATCAGAGAGAGGTTGCTTGGAGCTGATGTAGATCGTTCTAGGTGGATGTGTCCAAAGTTGGGCTGCGTAAAGCTAAATAGCAATGGTTCAGTCAGTCAGAAGAATGCTGCAGTAGGTTGCAGAGGGGTCTCTTCAAAATGATCAAGGTGCATGGATTCAAGGCTACATCCATTACCTCAGTTCACGCTCTCCACTAGGAACCGTGGCATGGGGTGTGCTGGACAAAATTAAACGTGAAAGTAAACTGAGCTACAGGAAGTTGGAAGGGGAGACAGACGAGTCGAAGTAGAACAATTTCTCAACTCTGAATATGATTCATGCAGAATGTGCTCGACCCCTATACTGTTGATCGATCCTTCTTATTTTAAAATGGGAGAGGCAAGTCAACCTAAGGTACACTACTTATGAGTATAATAGCCCGGCTGACACTTTAGCCCACAAAGGGGCTCACTCTAAACTGCCTTCAACTGTTCACAACAAACCCCCTGCAGACATAGGGGTCTTTGTTAGTTTTGATTTGCATGGGTACAACTTTCCCTCTTGATGTAACCCATTAGTGTATCATCGGGCTTTAGCCCTCCCTTATACCCAAAAAAAAAAACGGTGTGGTACGGTTAAATCATTTTTGTTTTTTTCTGAAAAAATCGAAATGAGTGTTTATGTTGCAAAAGGTCTATGTGAGTATAGAAAGTGAGGGGAGAAAAAACAAAATAGGAGTTGAACTCATGGAAATTAATCTTAGTTCCTACCTCAATCTAAAAAAGTGAGGCTGATGTTACGTGAATTATTTAGTTTATTGACAGAAGACAGTCGCTGTTATTTTAAGAACTACCCCAGTTGAAAGGTAAATCCCGAATATTCATCCATAGACAGGATCCTCAATGTACTAAGAATCAAACCCCCGAAATGTACCAATTGACATCATCGTGTTTGAGACACACTGAGACAACAGAGACAAGCACGGCAAATTTTGACACAATAGGTGCTCTGGATTATAATAATGATCTGTAAAAGTTTTTAAAAAAAAAAAAAAACGAAAGAAAAGATCTACACCTATTTCACGAACCTAATTCTGTTGCATAAAATAAAAGGTCATATTGAAGAGTCAAAATTTGACACAACAACTGCAAAACAGCTCATATAAACTTGAAATATTAACAATGGCCAAATAAAAACTTAATATTAACAAGAGGTGTAAGTATTACTTAAGCCATATATTGCTGCATAGTAATTAGAGACTCAACAAATCTATCAGCCAATGAGAGGAAGAACTGAATACCAGGATCAGGAAATGCCAATATCAAACACAAAAGGAAAGCAGGAGTGATTTGCTGCTTGTAGATTTGAGAAACTCTAGGTCAACTATTGCTCTCAGGCTAATCAACAGGAACTTCAACTTCCATCTTTAAACCTGAATTGCCAAGAATCTAAGAACAAAAGGACAGTTCAAGATCAATAATGCATTTTTCAAACGAAAGATGGCAATGGCACACTGATAATTAAAAAATGTCAAGTACAAAAGACACCTTAATCACACAGCATAAGATGAGTTCTTCATGCATAGCATCAGACTCTTATACCAATACCCGTGCTCCATGTAGAAAAACCAGCAAGCAAAAAATTCATGAATTTACAATTATTAGCAGAAAACCATCATGATTTTGATAATATTACGCTCATTGACATGAATCACTTTTACGCTTATTATGAAAAAAATTGACTAGCTAAACATGGAATTGGCAATAAAGGTAGATGACTGTTGCATCCAACTTCAAGCTGCTGCAACCAAGAATATAGGTGCTATCATCAAGACAAATGAACATACTAATTATCATGAGAAGTCAACAAGAATAGAACTTGATTTTAACATCATTTACTTTAATCTTTGAAGTAGACAAGCAAGAGCATGGTAGATTGAAGGGAAAACACGAAAGTAATTGAATAAAAGACTCATTGAAGAGAAGTTTAGTAGATCAGAGATTAGAATACCAAAAGTCACAAATATTAATATCTGAAATTAGAAGAGATAAATGAAATCAGAGCAACAGTCTCTAACTTGCCAGTTTAAGTGTTCATCAATTATAACTTACAAAGGTAATGAAAATTTTCACCACTGCAAGTCATGTTATTTATCAGTCGTTTCAGTACCTTCATGAAGTCTGATAAGACCAACAATGAATCCATTTTATAGCCTGCGTCTTTGAGGACATGTCCCAGGACTTGCTGTATAAGGTGCAAAGGAAACAAAACACAGAATAAGCAGTTAGCAGCAATAAAACTGGTATTAGAAGTTCTCTATTCCCAATTTCACCGGTATATCAATAGGTACAGACAGCTGAGGTACTTTACAATTTTTGCCTGGTTAAAAATGCATTCACTTTTCTTTCGTCTTGTTAATAAACAGACATGTAACCTGCAAGTTACGAATACTCCTTCCTTATCACGAAAAAATAAAATTAAGGGGAAAAAACTCTTTTGCTCTTATATTAATTAGATGTAAGAGCTACTGGGAAAAAAGAGATGTCAGAGTTGGAAGCCTCATAAAGGAGACCTTCTTTCTTCCAAAGAAAGGTTTACCAGTTTCATGTTTTCTGTTGCTTACAGTTTCAGCTTTGATAAAAATATCTGTCCGTTTTTTGATCGCTACCGCTTACTGTTCATAAAATGATTTATTGGCTGATCCCTTAAATAATAAATTTCAAGTGAAGTGTTGCCCTATACGTCATATTGGGTCAATTATAAAACCATGAATCATGCTGCAACTGATTGAAAATCCGTATTTTCTGTGATCAAGAATTATGAAATTGATACTGAAAGGTCTATTTCCTTCTTCTATTAAAAAACTATACAAAGCAGAGAAGGAAAAAGGAACTTAGTTTTTTTCCTCGTTATTTAAAAAAAAAAAAAAAACTAGTGCTGTGAAAGAAACTCCTAGTAATGTCTCACCTGTCTCTGGTGTTCAGATATAAACTGCCCAGTCAAATCTCGTAAAACATCCAACATGTCATTGAAGCTCACTTTTCCATTGCAGTCTGTGTCATACACCTTGAAAATAACTACAAAACGAACAGCATCCACAAAAAAGATTACAGTAATCAGCAAATTCATTTGCGGAAAAAGCATATTACATATTGGGCGATCCAGAAAGATTCACTACATTCAATTTTATGCTGTAAGGTCGCACGAGGACTAAATGCAGATAAGAAGGCTACAAATTCCTTGAAGTTCAATCCATCCAGCAGCCTTAACAATCTCTGCCACATCATAAGATCAATAAAATCACCAAAATGCACAGAAGGAACAAATAAATAAACACGCAAACTGACCATTCGCTTCTTCTCATAACGTGAGAAGGAAAATGAAGTTAGAGAAAAACCTGAGAGAGAGGATTGACGGCGAATTCGGGTAGGGACAAAAATTCGTCGGCGGTAATAAAACCGGAGCTATTACGATCCAGGTGACAGAACCTCTCATACAGAGAAACGATCTCCTGCTGCGCAACTAAAAAATAAGAAATGGAAACGAATTAATAGCTCATAAAGTAACAGAAGAGTCAGAAACTCCCAGGAATCGTTGATTGAAAGGAATGCGGGATTACAAGTGTAGTTACAATGTTGCTGGACCTCCTCGATGTCGTACTGCGTGAGCATAGAGGAAGTGTTGCCCATGGTGGTAAAGATAAGAGATGAATGGAATGTAGGAAAGGCCCTAACTGCGTTTTCTGGCAAAAGAGGAAAGCTGCAAGTCAGAGAGTCAGCTGAAGGAGGAAGGCGAAGAAAAAACAGTAATGCAGCTCCAATCCAACACCTTTCCTTCTATGGTATATTATGGACACTCCGGACGGATCAGGAAATGGGAAACTACTATGAGACCAAATTAAATAATTTATTAAATTTTAATACTTATAGTTGATGATTAAATTAGAAAAAGAAATTATGATCCTAAAATATTAATAATTCCATTATCAAATTACTTAAAAGTTAAAACATCCTTAACGTCTCTTCCCATCACCGAGCTGATCATTCCAAAACTTACACAAAAAAAGAAAATACAAGACTTATTTGTTGGGTGTGGATTTCATTGTTAGGTGGAGAAAGATTTAAACCTGAAAACCTCTTATATGTCTCATTTGTTTAAATAGAGAGGAATTATATTAGGAGATAAGAATGATGTTATATTCAAATTAAAACAATTTCTAAGAAAAAAGAAGAAAACATTACTTTCACATATTTATAGAGTAATTATAGAAAAAATTTATTTTTAAATTTGTTAATCATTTGATCGAGTTGAAATTTTATTAGCAAGTTCAAGATATTTGGTTCTTCATTTCCAACGATTAGATTGTCATTTCGTAATCTAGTGTGAGAGTTATTTAATTTATATTGAATCTATATTTTTAGAATTTTTCATTTTTTTATTTTCTATTATAAATTTTTTATTTGGGTTATTAAAAAAGTTGTTGATATTAATTTATGCACTTGATTGAAATTTTATTATATTTTTATTTTGATCATAGTGTAATTATTTTCATTGGTTTGGATTACCAATATTTTTAATCTTACCTTAAAAAATTTTTCACATTAAAAAATATTAGTGTTTCTTAATGTATTTGTTGTGTTTATATTTTATTATATATTTAATTTAATTATTTCTCATAAATTCTTGTAATTACGAAAGATTTATTTTCACTATATATTTATTATTTTATTATTCTTCCTATCATTATCCAAGTTAAGGATTTCGAATTCACAAAGAATGAGCTTTTCGTCTACCAAAAACTAGAAGAAAAAAGTCAGAAAGATGGGGACAATCCCCGGCTAATTTCACATCTCTTAAGAATGCTTGATCTGCCCATGTCATCACCATATTTGAAACCACATAGCCAAAATAAATAAGGTGATAATCTAGAGTTCAATTTTTAACAATGTATATAAAAAAGAAGTTTTGTTAAAAGAAACAAAACTTATTTCAATAATTTCTACATTTTAAAAAAATTAGTTTTTAAATTATTAACTAGAGATAACCTTAATGCATTGATTAAAAAAAATAGATGATAAAGGATCACTTTGTCTCCACGCTCTCCTACCAATAATTTTGACTACTCTTTTGCTAGATATAAGTATACATTCTTTAATCTAGCCAATCCACACCTCATGGAATTACAACTAGCAAAAAGTCCCACGCAAGCATATTCTAAGCTTTATTAAGGTCCACTATCATAGCATATTCAAACTTAACCCCCATTTTTAATGCTTAAGGTAGTTTAATAAATAACAAAACAATGCTTTGCTGATCCATTCATTCTAAATCCGAGGATGGTGAATCAATTTCGATTTGGCGACACTATACATTAAAAAATATAGACAAACTCATATTTGATTTCTGTCAATTGAAAAATTATGTCATAATTAACGGTAATAATTTATTAATTAATATCAAATACTCCCAATACTTTTTATAAGGTATTTGCAATCTTAGATAGATTAAAAAAAGTTTATTACACATTCAAATTTCTTAGAAATGAGATAAAATTTTTATTTTTATCATTATTAATTAAAATAATATAAATATAATTTAATTAATAATCATTATTATGAGTAAAAGAGAGAAAATGAGTCAACAAATTATGAAATAAAACATTTACTTTTTTTTCTTTAAGTAACAATTAACGAGGCTAGTAATTAAATATAAAGATGAGAAAAGAAAACTATCCTATAATATTATATAACATCTTATAAAAAAATAAAAAAAAAAAGCTTTTAAAAGACACAGGATAGGAGGGGTATAGAATTTATAAGAGTCATAATGGTTAGTAAGTTATGAATAATGTAAATCATTATCGTTTTGAGCTTCATGCAATTTTTCATTTCTTCAAACTTTTTTTTATATATTTTATTGAATTTCGTGTAATTTTTTTTTCAATTTTTATGCTTATATTCACTGCAGTGTCAACAATGTTAGAAAGATCAAAACAATTTTTTTATCGAACAGGTCAATACAATTTTTCAAAAGCTTTAGTTATTAACACCGAAAAAGGTTATCTGGTTTAATACTAAAATATTATTCTTTTAATTCTTAATATAATACTCATTTAATCAAATTATATGAATTAAAGATTAAATTTAAAATTAATTAATTATCTTAATTTTTTAAAAAATTAAGACATTTTTCTAAAACTATCCTTATTTAATTTTTTTTTATTTTTAAAATAAATTAAATAAAATATCTTTTAAAAATATATAATAAATATTATCTCATATTTTAAGAAAATCTTATATTTAGAATTAAATTAAAAAATTTTATATTTAGAATTGAATGAAATATTAATATTTAATTAAACTTTTTTGTGCATTATTTAATAAATGAGTTACATTATTCATTACTTATAATTTATTATAATTTTAATGTTATAAAATATGAATATATTCTCCTATATTTTATGAATAGTATCATTACCATATATTTTTTTATCATATATATATATATAACATTTTTCGTAAAAAAATGATAAAAATCATTTCAATAATTTAAAACTCTAAACATATTAGTGCTTACTAAAAATTTTAAAATTTATTTATTTGGGTAAAAAAAACTTTGATAAAAAATTTACTTCCACTTGGCCTAAAAAATAAAATTCGAAAATTATTCCCCTTTTGTATCCTAAAAACTTAGGAAAAAATTTAGGTAATTAAACATGTGTACTTAACAATTTTTCCAAGTATTATTACACGTTACCCAATTGTTATTTATGTAATTAATAAATTTAGAAGCCATGTATTTTAATTTGATGTGATATAAGCACACTTAATAAAACGAATCATGAATGGCAATTTTCGAAAACGTTTTAACATTTTAATGTTCTTCAATTTAATCAACGTTTTTTTTTTTGGAACAATTTAATCAGCTGAGTCTTTGATTCGTATAAGGTGGATGGAAGAAAAGCCACCCCTCTGCCAAACAGGACTCAGCTCGTGAAAAACCAGTCGAGCACGGTGACTGGGGAAGCAACTATTCTGAACCTGATTGTACCAACTTTTCTCGGCAGATAAGTTCATCAATTCCCAGGTTAGAGTCCCGGTATCCGACCTCGTTTGTAAGTTCCAATTACCTTGATTTCTTTCTGCACTAAACGTGGTTGATTCGGTTTTTCTCGTGTTTTTTTCCTGAAACAAAGTCGATCGACTCTGCAAATTTTCACGCATACTGAAATTCAAAGCGTTAAATAAAATGGTATAGGCTTTCAATGAATTCCTCTGTTACTTGGGATTTTTCTCATTTCAACTTTTTCCATTTTTTCCTTCAATTCTTTGGACTGTAGAATCTGAAAAGTTCATCGCAAAGAAGGGGGACTAGAAGCGTAATAAATGGTATGTGCATCACTTGTCTCTTTTACTTTCTTTGGAATCACAGTTCATGATGATGTTGGAGGAAGGTGCTATGAGCAAAAACTGCCAAATCCATTATAATTAGGTGCATATGAAAGTCCTAAAACCATTTGTTGGGGTAAAACGGTGTGCGGTGAGTAATGGGCACGTTTATAATGACTTTGAAGCTGGCAGCACAACGTGGATGAAAATGCATGGGGTTTTCTAATAATGGAAATTGATTTTAATCATCCAAATATATAATGCTTGGATTTTTCTTGGTAGAAAGGCATTGTTATTGGAATGCAACCATTTAAATTTGCAATGAAATATGACTTCAGATTGACAGTTTGCAATTCAAATGCAGTTCGTTTGAAAGCAATTAAAGTATATTGAAGAAAAGTGGTTAGAATAACTATGGACGGTAGTAATGTGTATGAAAATGTATTCGTTTTTCATATTAGTTGTTTGGAATTTGGGAAGAATAAAAACTAATGAAAGGAACAAGAAGGTCAGCTCACACCTAAACTTTTATTCACAAAAAAAAAGTGTGTACATAATTTTGCAATTTCATGAGAATAGAAGGAGGAGAGGATAAGATATGGATTTGTTGCCAAAGCAAGGGGAATGCTGGATCCTTGAGGCATATTTTTGGTTTCAGAGTGGAATCTGATATGAATTGCTTTCATTTTCTTAACTGAGTCAGACATATTGTGGGGATGCTATGCATTGCCAATATTTTGTTTGAATGTCATGCTTAGCTTAATCTATCCACTTCATGACCAGTTTGAGGATGTATCATGCCATATTACATTCTAAAACTGCAATATTCTGAGCTAAAGATAAGTATTTTTCACCATTTTATTTCTAATCTTGCCATATATGACACAGGATTCCATTGTAGCAGCTTTTTTTAAGTATCTTTTATGTATTATCACAACATCTTGAGTGACTTATACTGTGATTATGTGATTGCATGACAGGATATGTACATTCGTGTTAAGCGTATTAAGTCAACGTACTTTATCCGGTGCAAGCCATCTGATAAAGTAATTGACATAAAGCAGAAGTTGCAGGAACTTATAGATCAACCTGTCAATAATCAGCAATTAGTTCTACCAGGTACAGGGGAAATATTAGAGGACTCGAAAACACTGGCAGATCAGAAGGTATTATTGCATAATCTATTTATGTGATTTTTATTCTGTATGCTTCTTGAAAGTACCAGCGTTTAGGATATGTCTAACTCTATCTGGTTTTTTTATTGAAACTATTTTTTGTTGATTGATCACTATGAAATTTAGCTTGTTCATTACTTGAATTATACCATTGTGTCATTCATGTTGACACTTTCCTATATATTTTATTCAGGTTGAAAATGATGCTGTTGTGGCACTGACCCTGAGAAAAGGTATGTGTTCTATCCTTTTTCTTCCTTTCATCCCCATCCCAAAGAAAAGTTGCATGTATTTTGTTTACTATACCTGTTGTCCTGTTGTCCTGTTGTCAACTTAATTTTAAAATAGCCGGTTGAGAAACTGATGGACCTGTAACTACTGGGCCAAGAGTGCTATAAACCTCTGAGAAGAGGGCTTGAAGCTGCATTATCTACTGATGAAGTGGCCATAGGGGAAGAAGGGGTCGCCAGAGAGGGTGGCCATAGTGTTTGTAACTAATTTTCACTTGGGACAAGGCATGGAGGAGAGTGGCAATAGGTTGTTCGTGGGAATTATATGAGAAGGTTGTGGGTCAGAAGGGATGTAATGAAGAATTTGGCTGGTTTTGGGAGAGTCTCAAATCTTATAAATGTTAGGGAATTTTTTTTTTCCCCCAATTTTTTTTTTATCTTTTCGGCATTTTTGTTTCTTCTGTAGAAACCGGAATCTGTTAATTTCCACCCTTTTCTCTGGATTGGGAAGGGGTTGCAATATCTTAATTAATATTGATAAATAATACAAGTTTTCAGAGGTTTCTGAATGAAACCTATTTGACTGATTTCAAAAATTTTGGGTTTGTGTATTTTGTTTGAGGAGTCTATGGAAAAAAGGTACGGTACTCTCTTGTGATTATGCTGCAATCTTTGCTCCTATGGACAACATTAGACAAAAGTTTCAATTGGGGAAATTTCATAATAACAGCCTAGAGGAACTGAGTAGCAAATTGTGACCTATTGACGCCTGCATGTCTGTTCTTTTTGTCTTTTTCCAGCAATGACTGTGCATGGAGTATTATTGACCATGTTATGCTTTAAAACATTGGACAGTCTTAATGGTGGACTGACGGTCATCCACAATTGTGTTTAATTTATTCTGGAGAATTGTTCTATTTTGGGAAATGTAGTAATTAGAAATTGTTTTAGAAAGTATTAATAGTTTCCTTAAATTTTTGGCCCGTACTCAGGAACTCACAGGGTACTTATGGAAACTTTTTATTGATGGAATATGAAAGAAACATTATTTCATCTCAACAATGAATGGTACTTGTGTGCATTTGGCATCTTTAATGACTTTACCATTTAGTTTTTATGTCCTATCTTAAATGTTTATTGATGCATTTTATTGTTTAACGTTGTATGCATTCCATCCCTTTTCTTCTTCCCATCCCTCCGCCCACTCAAAAAAAAGGTTGTAGTTGTCATTGTGTATCTGCTGCAATTTTTATTTTAAATTTTTTGGCTCATAACCTATTTAACAAACTTCAAAATTTCGGGTATGTGTACTTGGTTGGAGAAGTCTATGAGAAAAAGGTCAAACATTCCTTGGCGTCATGCTGCATTATTTACACCTATGGAGAAGGGAAAGGAGGGTTTGATTTAATTTCATCCCTTCTGCATTCTCTTCAATCCAAACAGACCCTTAGATTTCAATTGCCACAACGACTTACTTTTCTGAAAATGGAAGTGGCAATCTGTTATTGTCAATTTTAGCTGTGGAACTGATGGGCCCACTGCCCCAAGTTCTAATACAACCGAGGAAACTTGTTTCAGAACAAGGAAGGCAAGAGCAGAAAAGGGATTGAACAAAGGAGTAACCACCTCGGACATTAATGGAGGTCTGGGAGAGTAGTGAATGGAAGAGAAAATGATGGCATGGGTTTATGAAGGGTTCAGGCAGTGTTGAAAGGGTGTAAAGAATCATTTTTGAGAATGGTCCTTGGGAGAGACTCTGGCCTCTTGAAAACTAGAGAGTTATAACTCTATCTTGATATTTTGTTTTTGCTTATGGTTCTATAGTTGCTCCTTTCGTTCAGCAATTAGTGGTGAGGGTTGGCAGTCCTGTGAGTTCTATACATTGGTATCAATTCCTGTGTATGTTATGGTATTTCTATAAAGTATATAGCAGTTGAGTCAATGCAAGTTTCTATGTCTTGTTTTGGTTTTGATTTTTGCTGTTCTGTTATCTAAGTTCCATCAATTTGGTATCAGAACACTGAGATTATTGGGGCATGGTTTATACTAGAATGGATAGCGGGTGGGGAATTTTTGCTGCTTTGTCATCAAAGTTCCATCAGGAACCAAATTTCAGTTTAAGATGGTGATTCCCTGTAGAAAAGAACACCATATCGTAATGGATTTGGGCAAGAAGCCTACTGTGGCTGCTTATACTTCGATTATTTGTTTATAATCTCAGAAAAGCATTAAGGACTGTAACACCAACATTGGAGCAAAACTTACTCCCTAATGTTGTGTTTGGATGAGGTAATTTAAGAGGGGAAAGTAGTACTTTTTGGAAGGTATTTGCATTGCTTCATTGAAAAAATCCTTACTTGATCGAGTGATTGTATTTTCAAATTTTTTAGGTAATTTAATCAAGTAAATTTGAAATTCTACTTAGAAAGGTAGAATCACAGAATTTCTTCTTCTCTCATTTTTTGAAGACTAGTTTCTTATACTTATTACATATATACATGCATGCATGCATGTGTAGGCACATATACATACACACATAACATAAATGTTTGTATACGTGGACACACATATACACTCACTCACACGCACACTCATATGTGTCTACATATACACCCCCGCACATGTACTCATACGTAGATAAACACGCATATACCATATGTATATGCATGCACAAACATGTGCATGCATGTAATACAAACGAGCATAGATGCATATGCTAACAACATGTGCATACACACACACATTCTATTTAGACAGTCACATACAAGAAATTTTATATTTTGGTTATCCAAACAATGTATTACAAATGCTAGAAATTTAAATTGTCGCAATTCAAATTCCTTGCATTTAAAATTCCATGTAATTTGAAATAACTTAATCCAAGTTCAATGTAATTCTCGAATAGCTATGTCTGCTCTCTATTTGTCATTACTTTGACTTTGGGAACCAGAAGTCAAGGTCACTACGATGAAAATAATGCTTTTCAATCTAAACAATGTTCACGTTTTGTTCAAAATTTATTTTAATTACATACATGATTTGTCCTATACAACTGCACTTTTCAACTCTTGTCTAAGTACTATTTGACATGTTGAGCGAAAATTTTCTGAATTTACAGTCCTCCAGATGGTCCTTTTGATTATATTTTAATTTTCATTTTCATTTTGTAACTTTTGTATAGTCTCTCTCTCACAACTCGTGCTCACACATGCATATTCAACTCAATTGAGATACACTGTTATTTGTATCTTTGAAATGATCTCTTCAAGCAACCAGCAGTCATTAACATCCCATAGATGTTCTCCTTTACTCTTCCCTGTCTCTCCTTCTTTATGTTGGACTTGAAATATTTCCTTATATTCCATGAAGTTTAATTTCACTAATTGTCAGAAAATAACATTTGATTTTTATATGTTTCTAGATACTCAAGACTGCTTCTTTTTGCTTTTCTAGAACAACATAACGAAAAATTCTTCCATCTGTTGCTTCCAGATGATAATGAGTTTGAGGAGATCAACATTGTTCGGCCAAATGATTTCTACCAGTCCCGGGATGCTGATGGTGCCAATTGGTAAAAAGCCACACTGCAACTAAAGCTTGCTCTCACCAATTGGTAACTTAGGGTTCATTGAACCATTTGTGAGATTTATTTTAACTGTTTTCAATACAAATTTCCCTTACAGAGCTTGAAGTTATCTTTTATTAAATTAGTGGAGTTGCCCTGGGGGAATGATTCTTGTGGGTCCAGATGTCATTTTCTGACGCTCAAAACTATTGAACAAGTTTAGGGTCTTGTATGATTGTTTGTAAAATGGTAACACTTGTCTGAAAGGAGACCATGGGTCCAGTGCCTTGATTCTATACCATGGTGAATCAGACTTGTGATTAGCACACCATCGATGTCTCCTGAAGGTATGGGACACATATGCAGCACACGTATACTGTATCTAACTATCTATGACTGCATCAGAGATAAGTCTGATAGAAGTACGGCTCCAATTTTGGCGTATCCGTGCTTCATGTATAAATGCTCATTCCATTTCTTTTTGGGGTTCTGACTTTATTACAACATGAGAGATTCTTAAATATCTTTTAAAGAGTCACATCATTTGAAATCACTAATGAAAAGAAAGGTCTAAATCAAATAAAATGAGATTTACCTGCCAATAAAATGGTTATATAATTGTGTTTTACATTCCACACTACTTTATTATCATATAAATGGACTAGTTTATGAGATTTGCATTCTATTATTCAGGATAATAGCATTGTCATATTATAAATAGAATGTTTTATTTGATTTAGCTTTCTTTTATATAGGACCAATGAAATAACATTTTAAGATGAACTAAGAATTTCTCTACTCAATACTACTGCTATTAACAACATTGTAGAGGAGAATCAAACTCTAGTCAAATCAGAGATTTTTAGTTAAATACTCGGACCTCATGTATAAAAGATGAACAAAACAAAACAACCACGAGTGGACGTATAATAATTGAAAGGTGAGTTTTAGTTAAGATTGCAGTTAACATATTAATTTACAATTGATTAATTTGATTTATACATTCTTAAGGAACAACATTTGTCTAACTCGATCTACGTTAGACTTTCCTCTATTTGTTGCCCATAAGATGACTTCAGATTTTAACCAATTACTTATTAGCTTATCAGTTTTCATTCTCTATGCAAATAGTGAGTCCTCCCATTTTCTTCTATGTAAAGGTTTTAGAGTGCTATCTTTGTTACTATAGCTCTGACATCCAAATCTTTTCCCGATCTTCAAGTTTCACTAGGTGAACTTAATTGGTACTCAAATAAAAATGTAGTCTTACGTGAATTTTTATTTAAAAAATTATTTTTTGAGATAATATTAGCAGCATTTGAATTGTAAGATCGTAAGTGTACGTTTGATAGATGGGAAAGTGTTTTCTAAAAAGGAAATGAGAAAAGAGGTTCTAAACTAAGCGTGTTTGGTACATTAGAAGATTGATTACTGAGAAAGTTGGTTTCCTAGAATTATAGGAAAGTTACTTCCTTAAAAAAGGTTAAGAAAAGGACCTTCTTTCTTGTGAAAGTAATTTTTTTATATAAAATTATCCTTAATAAAATAATTTAAAGACAAAAATAATTATCATCCTAATTTCACAAATATTTTTAAGAAAAAAATAGACCTTTCTAACTAGCTTTATCAAACATGAATGGGACAAGAAAAAGAGATTTCTAAAAAGACTCTTTCTCATTCTCATTCCTATTTTATACCAAATGTAGCGTAAAAGTCTTATCTATCTGGTAAGTTTTTCTCTATTTAATGGGGCATTACTTTCATTATTACCTCTAAATGTAAATGTTTGAAAAGTCAACCATCTCAAGCTATTATTTGTATTAACTCGATAATTTTGTCTATGAAATGTTTTCTCTATATATTGGATTGAATAATCAAACACCACAATGACACTGTACACAACATCCACAGCTCAGAGAAGACCTGAAACCATGGACATTGCATTCTTATATATCTCACCACTGCAAGTGAAATAAATTTAGTAACAGTACGATTTGTATACATAAAAGATACAGATTTGATACCCATAAAATAAGACAACAAAAGAGTACATTTTAATTTGTAGAAATATAATAGCAGGAATCTTCTTTGTTAATTGCGACCGACAGGGCATCCAATACAATGACAATGAATCATCCTATGTTCAAGACAAGGAACAAAATAGCTGACAATCATGAATTTTTATTTTTTTTATATATAAAATTCAAGGAACTGACATGTTGGAACAACAATGACGAATTTTTCCTTTTATTTTAAAAACTCATTAAATTCTAAGTTGAAAGCTTAAGTATAAAAGTGGACAAAAATTATTGTACAAATGGGATAGTGTGTGCATGTGGTGACCATCATTGAGGCAAACAACACTAACTTAACAATCCAAAATTTTGGAATTAATTATAAATCGTGAGAGATTGCGTCTGATTCTGGGCAAATGATGAATGCCTTCTTCGTGGGCTTTATCAACTAATAAAATATTCATGATAATATGTGACTTTATCAACTAATAAAAGAAATTGTTTAGGCTGTTGCTCCTATTAGCTTTACTGCGTAATTTATTGAGGCTTTGATCTCTCGTTTTTCATTAAAAGAAATTGTTTAGGAATACTTTAGTCTTTTTAATTTTATTTTTTATTATGTTGAAAATTAAAAATAAATTAATGTATATAGTCTATCAAACAAAATAGATAATAGTCATTACTTTATATTTCTTTACATAGGCCTCTCTCAGTAACCGAACGGGCCGTTGATCCAGTAAAGCTGAAGTACACATCCACACACAGGGAAGACCCTAGCCAAATCACATTGAATAAGTTGGCACAACCCTAAATTATAAAGTAATAAGAAAGGAGATGCAGGTTTAAGGCAGCAAAAACGTAACTAGGTGAGATTCCCCACATTTGCACAGAATGTAGAATTTAAGAAATAAGCTCTATTGTTCATTGTTTATTAATAATATGAGACTTGTTATAAATTTTATATTTTATATTAATTCTTGAGTTTTAATTTAAAAAACCGCTGAAATATTTGTTTATCATTTAGTGTTTTATTTTGAGAAACTATTGAGGTGTCACATTACAAATATTTGAGTAGTTTCTTTTAATATATAATCCAAGAAGTGACTTGAAATGAAATTTAGGATAAGAATGAATGTTAAAGTAATAAAATAATATTAGACGATGACAGAGAAGAAAATGATAGCATCGTAAATATATAAATGGGGCTTTCGGCTAAAAGATGTAAAAGAGATATGGAAAGGAAGGCGTATGATACCCAGATGGAGAAAAGCATGATGAATCAAGGCTGTAAAGTCTGCGGAAGGGAAGCTGGATCCATTACTCATTCATTGTGCTTTCCATCAAAAGTCCAAAGCAACGAATGGCAATAATAATAATAATAATAATTCTTCAATCCACAAACTCTACACGTTTCCATCTTATTCCTCACTCTTTGCTTATCTTTCAAAGTAAACTTGAGAGGGTTTATACGTTTGGAGTGTTTTTGAGGAATTTTGCATTATAGGAATATGTGAAGAAACTAATAATAGGAATCATTGAAATGTTCAAAGTAAGCAGCTGCCTTGCCATCTGAAAATTCCAACTTCCACCTGACTTTTCCAAGGTTAAGGAAGGGCTTAGTACGTAAACTAAGACTTGTGTCTGTTGCGAATCATGTTTAATTAATTTTCTTAGGGGAGAAGCATGCATGGGATTGGGATTGGGATAGGGATTGATTAATTGTTGATGATGGAAACAAAGAGAAGGACTTGATGACTGGCTATCCAACTCTCGACCATTTCTGTCCTTTCCCCTCCTTGGATTGGGATTTTGGATATTCCTCTTCAAATTTTCAACATCCACACACTGCCCCTTCACCCACTCCCAGGAGTACATGATTTGATGTCCTAACATCTTGTTTGCCTTCGTGTCAAGACCACAAATGCTCCTAATTAATCACCCATGGCTTTGGTCTGGAATTTCATTCCATGCTCACCAAATCCTTCATCTGATTCCAATAAATTGAAATTGAACTATTTCTGGTTTGTAAAAATTGTCATTTTAAAATTTTTTATATAGATAACAAAATTATTAAATAATCTAGAATATCGTAAAATTGAATAGTATTTTACCAAAATATTATTTATTTAAATATTTTTTAAATGATCCATTTAATATTAATGAAGCTAAAACAATAAAACAAGTAATTAATACTTTATTAAAATTATAAAATAATAAATATTGTGAAAAATCCTAAAATGACATTTTTCAGGATGACAGGAAGTATATCTTTACTAATTTTTTTATTTTCATAGATGTAAAATGTAAAATAAAAATAATCTTCTAAATATTACTTTCATAAGCCTAAATTAAAGTGTAATGATTTGAATTTTAGAAATTGAGGGCAAAAGTTTTCTTGTTGTCATGGATTATTAGGAGGACTCTCCACTAGTAAGGAGCATAATTTTTCTTAGAATATTGAGACCAGAAAATAGGTCTCTTTTAACTAATTGTGTTCTATACACAAAGACTAAAAATTAATCTCATAATGATTTATTTAATGTACGATATCCCTTACTATTTATACTAACCTAAATATTGATTTACTTAGTTTGCCTCTACAAACTTTTTTTTTTTTATAACACAACGGTGGGTAAAACCCAAGTAGAGACAATATTACAATACAGAGTGGTCTAGCCCCAAAAGAAAATATGATGACTGGTTGTTTCTCGTAGCAAGATGTGGTAATGATTCAGCAACAGGTACCGTTTGCTTTCCTGTCTATTATATTTATATGCATAAACTTCACTCCCCAATTTCTATTCTTGAACTAATTGAACTTGTATTATTGTCTCTACAAACTTTGATTGTGGTATTATAATGAACACCACTCAACCAAAATTTAATAGACACGTATTTTGATTATGTTTTGTTTTATAGCTATTTTGCATGCCTGCTTTGTCTCTTGGGACATTCTTTTATATTTTTTATTGATTAATGATATTACCTTTATATTCAAAAATGAAAAAAGCATGGATATGTGTTAGCGGACATCTGAATTCATAAGTTTACACAATCGTGATTAATTTCATTTTTTGTGCCGTCATTCCTCTTTTGAGATAATTAATATTAAAATAATTATTTTTTATAAAAGAATATAGGAGATTTTCTCCATACTTTCTTTTAGTACCTCTTTTCATATGCAGTCTCTTTAATCAATAACAAATAAAATATTCTATAAATAGCTAGACAACTAAATTTGATTTAATAATATGCATTTATTATCATAAATGAAATGCACTTAAAAATAAGATACAATGTTTATTTATAGTAATAATTTAATGAATAATATATTTGATTTCATGTCATAATTAGTGATCTTTCACCATTTAAATTAAATAGATTGCAAACCAGCTGCAACAAAAAAAAAACTTTTCATTTGAAAAAATTAAATTTAAAAGAGATAAACTATAGATCAGACCCTAATGGTTATTTTGGAAATTTTCATATTATTTTCAGACAATATAAAAAAATGGATAATTTCTATGAACAATTATAATTTCTTACTAACCCTGAATTTCTGATAGAGAACCAATGAACTATATGAACCACATTGAAATGTAAGTTGAACCGAAAGATTAAGGGTGCATTTGAATTGATTTATGTATAAATGATTATGAAAATAAGTACTTATTCATAATAAATTATGAGAACAAGTGATTATATAAAAAATAATTTGTATTTGGATATTTTTATCCCATAAGTAATTTTGAGAAAAAAAAATGTGTTTAGATTTTGATAGTTTATGTGATTATTGAGTGGATATTGAGAAAGAAAAATGAAATAAGGGTGTGTTTGAATTGAATTATGTATAAGTGATTATGAGGATAAGTGTTTATTCATAAGTGATTATGAGAATAAGTGATTATGTTAAAAGTAATTTGTGTTTGAATATTTTTACCCTATAAGTCATTTTGAGAAAAAAAAAGTGTTTGGATTTTGATAGTTTATGTGATTATTGAGTGGATAATGAGAAAGACAAATGAAACAAGGGTGTATTTGAATTGGATTTTGTATAAGTGATTATAAGAATAAGTGCTTATTCATAAGTGATAATGAGAATAAGTGATTATGTTAAAAGTGATTTGTGTTTACATATTTTTACCCCATAAGTGATTTTGAGAAAAGAAATGTATTTGAATATTGGGGTTTAAGTGATTATTTAGTGGATGATAAGAAGAAAAAATGAAATAAGTGATTATCATAAACAGAAAAAATCAGCTTCTTTCATAAACACTTATTTAAGACATAAGTACTTATTGAAAAACTGTTTCTATTTGATAACTTCAACACATAATCACTTATGGATTTCATAATCACTTATTTTTTTCAATCCAAACAGGTACTAAGTGATTATGGGAGAATAAATGATTATTATAACTAGAAAAAAAACAACTTATAAAAATAATCACTTAAATAATTATAAGCAATTATTTTATCTTTGATTGTGTTTGACAACTGATCAACATAATCACTTTTTTTTCTCTAAAAGCACTATTTTTATGAATTCAAACATGCACTAACAAAGAAATCGCAAAACAGTAAAGTAGGAGGAATTTTTTGTCCCAAGAAAAAAAGTATGATGAATTGTACTATTATTAATTAATAATTTTATAAATTTATAATATATAATAATACATGACAAATTTGGGGTAAATCATGTTTCAAATTCAAAGTTCTCTCAAACTCCCTCCAAATTTCGATTGAATGTTAGATTTATTTAATCCAAGCGTGATACAACAACTCAAGTAGTTGTATGTTGTGCCTAAATTATCATCCCTAATTAAAAGCATAAATTTTCTTTTTCTCACCTTGATAACATTAAAATACAATTTGAAAGAAACCTTATATACGTTTATTTATTTATAATATTGCATTCAGATATGAAACAAAATTCTGATCCACAAAATCTTTTCATTTTTTATTATATTAATAATGAAGTTTGTTAAGGCATCTTTCATAAAATTTTCATTTAAAAAAAATACTCTAATATATCATATAAGTCATTGTTTGATTTTGCAAAATATATAAATATTCCCTGAAAAGTTAGTGTTGAAAACCAATTGAAATGCTTTTGCTTTTTTGTTTTTAAATAATTGAAATGTTTTTAGATGTATAATATAAGAATAAATTTACATTGAATCATTGTATTTTTTTTAAAGTTAAGCCATCAAATTCAGTAATTAATACTTCAATTATTTTTTAGGTAAATTTATACTTTAAATTTATTTGTGGTGCAAATGTAATCTACATCTGATTAAAACGAACAAATGAATTAGTGGATCAAATATACCAAGCTTTTCATACATAACTTCTTTTAAAGAGAAAAAAAATTATGTTTCCGTCATATGTTTGTTATCTATATATTCTCATATGATTTAGATGAAAATTAATTTTTTAAGAAATACACTTTAGTAAGAAAATAAATAATTGTGTCTGTGAGTGTGTAAATTAAGAGGTAAGGATTGAAATATCACCCAGTGGTTTTATACAGTTCAATAAATATATTTAATAAAATATAAAAATAAAAATATGGATAATTGTAATACTCAATGTTTTAATATAATAAGATTAAAAATAAATATTTTGCAATAGAAAAATGTATCTATAATTATACTAAATACTAATTAATAACTACTTAAACGGAATTTACTAGCTTAATATATTCTAATTAAAAAAGAAAAGTTAATTCATTTCCAATCTGTATGCCTTTTTGGGTATATACCAGCAAGTTCTTAAAATTCCTTGGGCCTTGATTAATTCAAGTTAAATAAGATCAAATTGATATAAAACTCTACTAATGATTATTTTTTATTTTCACAATACTCAAACACGAAATTTTACTTGAAAAAAAAACCAATTGAATCAAATGGTCACTAATAGATGTGCAATCAATATCAATACTCTGAAAATTTGATCTAAGTTGTTCTTAAATTTAATGTATTGTATCTGAAATTCTGAATAACTAAATGCAGCAGACATCTATGAACAAAAGAAAGATCATTGGCACTAATGTCTGCCTTCCATCTTATTTTATCTGTTATCTTAGAAAATTTCCAATATCTCAAATTATCTGTCATTTTATATTATCAATAAAGTATTAATTACCAGTTCCCAGTGCCAAATTTGGTCCAGTCATAGATCTCGACCACCTCTTTCTAAAACCGATGAGAATCAGTTAAATTGGTCTCGAATTGGTACTAAACCAGTTTATTTTTAAACTTTTTTTCACATTTTTTTAAAAAATTTTAATTTTTAATTTTAAAAATAAAATAACATTATTTTTAATACTAAATAGTATTATTTTTTGTATAATTTTTTTATATTATAATATTGTATAAGTATTATTATGATATATAATTCTTAATAATTATAAATTTACTTAACACATAATATAAAAAAATATTAATTGAGTATTTTAAACTCAAAATATGTCTACAAATGAATATGAACTTATTTAAATTTTAATATTAAGTTGTGAAACTTATTAATAATATTTTTTTTATTTTCTATATAATGTATAAAACTAAAATTTATTAAATTTATTATCACTGATTTAATTACGGTTAAATCACGGCTGAACCATTAAACCTTGAATCAGTGCCTTACCTGTTCAATGGTCGATCCGGTTTTTTGAACTTTGGGTATAATTAATCTACCAAATTAAGGAAATTAAATTTTCAAGTAGATATAACTAATCTACTGAATTGAGTGAACTAAATTTTCAAGTGAGTATAGTTAATTTATGAAATTGAGTTAACTAAATTTCCAAGTAAGTATAATTATGCTCACTTAGAAAAATAGTTATATTCACTTGGAAATTTAGTTTTCAACAGTTAGAAATTTAGTTGTAAATACTTGAAAATTTAATTTTCAGCACTTGAGAATTAATTATACTCAATTGGGAAAATAACTGTAAGCACTTGAAAATTTAGGTTCGCCCACTTGAAAATTTAGTTTTCTTGGAAATTTAGTTTTTAGCACTTGAGAATTCAATTATGTTCAGTTGAAAAAATAGCTGTAAGTATTTAAAAATTTAGGTGCCCCTACTTGGAAATTTAGTTTTCTTCGGTTGGGAATATAGTTGCTAAGTGCTGATAACTATTTTCCCAACTGAATATAACTGAATTCTCAAATGTTTAAGGTTAAATTTCTAATTGCTTACAACTAAATTTTCAATTGAGTATAATTGAATTTCTAAATCCTAAAAGCTATATTCCCAAGGGAAGAAAATTGAATTTCCAAGTGGGTGCACCTAAATTTCTAAGTGCTGATAGCTATTTTTCTAATTGAGTATAACTGAATTCCCAATTGCTGAAAACTATATTTTTAACTGAGTAAAATTGAATTTTTTAGTATTAAAAACTAAATTTTCAAGTGAAAATAATTATTTTCCCAAGTGAGTATAACTACATCCACTTGGAAATTTAGTTTATTCAATTTGGTAGTTTAATTATATCCACTTGAAAATTTTGTTCACTCAATTAGGTAAATTAGTTATATCCACTTGAAAATTTAGTTCATTCAATTCAGTAGATTAATTATACCAATTTAAAAATTTAGTTCATTCAATTCAATAAATTAGTTATACCCACTTAAAAATTTAGTACACTTAATTAATTATTCACATTTGGAAATTTTATTCACCCAATTCAGCAGATTAGTTATATCTACTTGAAAATTTAGTTTACTCAATTAATTATACACACTTAAAAATTTAATTCTCTCAATTCAATAAATTAGTTATACCCTCTTAGAAATTTTGTTCACTCAATTTAGTAGACTAATTATATCTACTTAAAAATTTAGTTCACTCAATTAGGTAGATTAATTATACCCATTTAAAAATTTAGTTCACCTAGTTCAGTAAATTAGTTCACATGGTAAAGCTTGATTATTTAATTAATTTAAATGGTTAAAGTTTATTTCAGAAAATAAACGCAGATGGAAAATAAGAGAGGTGTGGATGAAACAGGCATTTTTTATATTTTATTCATGGGTATTTTTATCACTTTCTTATTTTCATATTATGTTAAAAGCAGTTATGTCCCTTTGAGTCATTATAAAATTTAGAGATCCATATATATTAATATTTGTGTTAGGACCGTGTAGATAAGTCCATGGCTCGGTTGGCTCGATCCTATTAGGCCAATCGAGCTGGGCTATAGTCCAGGCCGGCTTTGTTTTATCCGGCCCAACCCGTAATATATTATATATATATATTTAAAAAAATATTATTTTGTATATATTAATTGTTTTTATAAGATTTTTTCTATATATCTTATATAATACATTTATTATTTGATTACTATAATTTTTTTTTTAAGATTTTGATATTTTAATTTTATTTAAAATTTTAAATTGATTTCTTAATTTAATATTATATGAAAATAATATATAATTATAAATATTTGTAATTTTTAAGAAAATTAATTTTTATCATAACATTATTTTTTTTGAAGAAATATACTTTTATATTAATAATTAATTTTTTTTGTTAATACATAAAGTTATTTTTTATTTTATTTTTAATATTTTAAAAAACTATTTGGTACCTAACCCGATTTAGCCCGAGTATGTACGGGCTGGGCATTGGACGGAGATGAAACTTGTTCCAACTCGGCCTATGCACACCACTAATTTGTGTTAAGAGATGTCAAAGTATTTTTTTCCTATTCATTTATACACAGATCATGGGTGTCATGCTCGTGAACAATATTTTATATTTTTATTATGATATACATTTATTATTGTTAATTATTAAATGTTTTACATATGATCACCAACTCACATTGGCTTGTGAATTCTCATCTCTTTACCTTTAATATCTATATATGGTCTGTCTTTTTTTTTCCTGGGTTTCAATATATTAAAAATTTCATCACAAATGTTCCTGATAGAAATTTGAAAATAGCAATTAGCATTTCATAATTATTGACGCATTAATTTCATTCATAACTCAGAAAACAGGCCATAAATATTAAACATTTCCTATCATTTTGAACAATAAAAAGTATAATTATTCTAATTATTTACCCACCAAAATTTTCATTTCAAGTTCTCTACCACACAATGACACAAGCCTAGCTAATCCCACTGAAATTTGAATAATATCCATCATCCACTTTTAATGGGAAAGATTAATCTAAGCACGACTCTTAAAATGATAAGGTTAAATTTTATTTTTTTTGCCAAGATTCTGATCGGGTTAAAAAGATTATGGCATACTCCTTTCGATCATTTTTACAAGTTATTTTTAATAGCTTTATTAGAATCAAGAAAAAATTATTGTATTATTAAAATTATCTTAAAATTGATATTATTTCAATCATAAACTAATAAATACCACAATTTAAAGAATCAACACTATCTCTTAAATGAGAATTATTACTTTTTAAAAAACTTATAACAAGGAACTTATATTTAAGACTTAGAAAACTTTTAGAACGGATGAGAGGGATTACTTCTCTCCTTAAATTAATTAGGCATTCTATTAGAGGCTTACAGAGAAAAACAATTATTTGAAGAGCTACCCCATTTAAAATCCAATCACGTTTAAATATGAAATATCCATTAGTACCAAATTCCAAATAATTGTTATCAGATAAAAAATTTAGAAAATCATAATTTAAGGACTAACTTACTAAAGCTATTTAATTTATTTTTAAGTTTTAATAGTAATTTTCTTATAATTTAATAGAAAACTCAGTGACAAATTTTTCGTAAAAATAATTATGACTTTTAAAATTTTTAAGATTTGAATCTTTAGCTTTTTTTGTAATAATTTCCATTTACTATTTTTCTTCCTTATAAATTAAAAAAAAGGTGAGGCCAACTTATTTTTCCACCTCAATATTGCAATCATTAGCTGGTTTGCCATGTAGCCATTGCTTCTAAGTATTGATTAATTTGTAACGAAAATGTATTAATTAAGTTTTGATTGTTATATGCTTTTTTCGATTACATAGTCGACTAATAATTTGAACTCGTTAAGCCATGCTTACACCCTTATCATTACACTGTCACCTAATTTGCTTACAGCTCTCACCTAATTAGTAGCTCTGCATAATTTGCTAATGGATTATGAATGTAATCAACACATAAGGAGTTTAGCCTCTTCCTTATAAAAATTAAACTATTTGATTTTATATAAATTTAGAGGAATAATATATGAATACTTTTACATTAATATGACACTGTAGTAAAATTAATGTTCATTGTCAAATATATTTATTTAAAGAAAAAATCTTCTACGGTCAAAAGAAAAAGAAAAAAAAATCCTAATTACCTTACATTAAAAACACTTTCAATGTCTGAAAGAGGTGCAGAATTCCTGTGCAAGTAAAAATATTTCGTAGTTTTTGTATAAAAAATAAATGAATAAATTACATAACCCCTCCTAAAATTTGTTGAAATTATATAGATCTTTTCTATATTTTCAAAGTCTACATAAATTTCCCTTAAAAAAATCTCCTCCAAAATTTATTAAAATTATACAGAATTTATTTTATTCTTAAAATACATATATTTTTTAAAAGAATAAATTCACAAACTTCTTATGAGTTTGACTAAAATTACATATATTTTCTTCTATTTTTAAAGAAAACATATATATTTAAAAAGAATTAACATAAAATTCACATAATTTTAACAAAATTTAAGAAAATTGGCTGTCATGAATAGTTGAACTCTTATATTTTAAGCAAGTGACTGGAGTTCGATTTACAACCTTTATATATGCAACAAACTTAGTTGGGAGATATCCACCATTTATTTAATATCTCAAAGAAGACATAGGGGATACTCCGTGCAAGAAAAAAAAAAAAGAGAGAAATATGTATACTTTTAATAAATTTGAGAAAAGATTTGTGTTGATTTTAAAAATAAAGAAAATTTTTAGAAATTCAACAAAATTAAAAAAAAAATCTTTATCAACTCAAGTTGGTATAATTGTTAGAGGCTTTTTCCAGTAATTGGAAATTCGATTCTCTAACTCTTGTGTATTGAAAAAACTTAGGAGCAAACTTAGTTAGTAAAAACTTGTCATTTTTACTTTCAGTATTTTGAGGAAGATTAATTCTTTCAACTAGTAAAAGAAATGTAATTTGCTCAAATTAAAATAAGTTCATTAAATCAATATACTTTGTTATGTCATATCGAAAGTAAAAAGGCAATATTGATACAGCACGCCATTTCACTGTCAAACACCAATTCATTTGAAAGATTCATATGTCCATATAGTTTAATTTCAGTCACTTTCTTATTTACATAAGCAGGTGTCATGTGGAGACAGCTATAATTTTATTAATTTGAATAAAAATACAAACACGTTATACAAGAATGGCACAACATAGCATAAATATTAATAATTTAGACATATAAATACGAGTACAAAGTGACAAGCTAAATGTTATATCTGTTATTATCCAAACAAAGACTTGGACTGTGAAATATACCTAAACGGCAAAATATGTCAAAATTGGGTACATCCTGTGATTTTAAAATGTTTTTTTCACAAAGGGATATTTAACCGCGTTGTGTATTTGATCGGTGACATAAAGATAGCCTTATTTGTGCAAGTGAAAATGACAAAAATAAAAAGTGAAAGTTATATAATAGGAAACATGCTGAAATTTTAACAAATAATTATTTGTGAAAAAAGAAAAAAAAAATCAACATCCGATGTTAAAAACTTTTAAGAGAATTGTATCATAACTTACTTAAATTTTGAATGGGTTTCACTATTTTCATTTTGTAATGGCCATTTAGAATTAGCTAGTTTCGGCTGTAAGAGTAGAATGAAATGTAATTATTGATTCGAGTTCAAATCTTTTCGATAGAATAACAAAAAAAATATGAATAACATACTTATATGGTTATAATTTTGATCATAAAAAAATTAGTACAAATCATATGAATTTTAATGAATGTTAATGAACTAGACCTACCATAAATTGTGTGGACTATGAAGAATGAGTTATTTCATAACTTGTGAATAATATACTTTTGCTAAGATTTTATATTTTATGTTGATTATTTATATATTTTCTCTTCATTTTAAAAACATATACTTTAATATTAGTTTAATTTTTTATTTAAATATTTTCTGCTATTCGTGATACGTGTTTAGAGCAACCAATAAATTGCAAATTGAATGGCATACGCCATGCTTATGGCATTGGAGATGATTTTGTTGTCCTTTAAAGTTTAAACATAGACTAATCATACAAAAAATCTTTATATGGTTTTGTCATAAAAAAGAAAAGAAGAAGACTGCTAGATCAAGTGGCAGGGGCATTAATTCTAGTTCACTTTCTTTCATGGCTGTTAGGAAAATGAGACCAATCATGTTGATGGCAAGAGGACATGAGAGGACATGAGAACCTTCACATGGGCAGCACTTTCACGTCCTTCTACATAGAGTATATCTTATTAATGTAGATGGTTTTAGAATGTTAAATAAATTTTTAAGACTCTTAATTAATTTTAACTTCATTTTTAAATCTATATTATTTGGTTAAAAGTACCTTAGAAGACAAAAAAAAAGTAGTCAAGACCCAAGCAATTTGAATACAACCCCAAAACATGCATATTGCCAAATTTTTATCCACAAGACAAAATCATTTGGAGCGCCAACTGTGAGAGAGCTGAAATTTATGCTTTACGTGAAAATAAGTGCTCTGTTGTTATTGGAATTCCAATATTACTGTTTATACATTTAGATTGTTTTTATTTGATTTGGAATGTTTAAATATATATTAACTAAATTTAAATATTCTTTATTTTAAAAAATGACACAAAATAAAATATTTATTAATTATAAATTTTTCAAAAATAATGTATAAAAATTTATATGAAAGATTTATACATGAATTCAAAAGGAAAAAATAATAATATTTTAATTAATATATGCATAAAAGATTTAGACCATCATGATCAAATTCAATAAATTATTTGATAATTTGAATTAAATAATAACTACTCCCTAAGGACTAAGCCTACTTAAAAGTAGGTGGCGCGAAGTAAACTGTCCCCGCACTATTTCCCTCGTTTCCCAACTGAAACCGTTTCCTATATATTCTGTCTTTTTTTTTTTCTTACTAAAACTTTTTTAGGAGCAAGAAATCATCATTTTCCTTCTTTTTAATTCTCTCGCTTTCTCCTTCCCTCTCCCTGCTCCAAAGTTACAAAATACCTCTCGCCGGAAAATATTGACCTCCGACGACCGCCTGCTTTCCTTCCGTCAATCTCCGGCGACCTCTTTGTGAGATCCAGGCTTTGTTTCTTATTCGATTTTGGAAGAGTTAGAGGGTTCCGGATTCTCTCTTTTGGTTTTGGACTACGAAGGAAGGAATTATTTCTGGTTTGTTTAGGGTTCACGGATTGGTTGTCGATGCGTTGTGATTCTTAACCTGAAGGTCTGCGTATCGAGTGGCTTTCGTCTGATTGTAAGTTGCTGTTCAATGGAAAGGTGAGTTTTTAATGCTTGGATCAATTATATTTTGATTAGTTTCCTTTTGCTTTTTTTCTCCGTTCGATCTGGATCATTTTGTTTAATATTACATTAATTAATGTGGAAATTGCTTTAGGTTCTGTTTCTGATGAGGTTTACTGTCGAGCAAATTCTTTATTTTCTGGGGTGGGTTACGAAGGAATAAAGATTGTTTTACATTCCACAAAGTGGATAGTTTTTACAATAATCCGAACGAGTTCCAACTTCCAATCTAGCTTCTTCATTGAACTTGATTTTTTCTATTTAATTTGCACTGAAACTGGAGTTTTCTTATAAAGAGATTACCGAACAGTTAAACACTCAACGTGTCTTCATTAAGAGACACACGAACCTGTCAATCCAGACACACGTCATGGATCCCTTTTCAGAACTCTGATTTCTTGTTTAAAAAATCTTTAGGGGATTCATCGTAATAATATCGTGTAATATAATTCGGAGTGGTCAACACGAAATTATTATTTTGTCTTAATTTGCAGGAAATGATGTCTCTGAATTGATTACTGCTATTATTTCGCTAATAATATTAGGTTTGCAAAATTGGTCCAAGGGGATGGACAATCATCGCCTCAGCACGTGGTCCTCCATGTCTTTATCTATCTCCCCGAGAACATTAACACCTGCGAGTTCAACCTTCAATTTAATTAAGAAATATAATATTGTGCTAACTTACGAATAAAAGACATTTTTTTACAGACCACATTGAAATATCAGTCTGGGAAATTTAGAAGATGAAACTCATTAAACAGTTACTGCGGTGAATGTGTGGTTTATCTAAGAAAAAACTTTTTCTTCGGGTTAGTGCATAGACGTATTGATCTACTAGCTTAATTGAGTATATTTTATTCTGGGAAGGAAGGGATAGTGTTTTGTGATAGATGCTTTTTCTTTTGCCTCTGCAAGTTTCGGTATCAATTTCATTGAATTCCCTTTCATGAAAAGGAGTTGAGAGAGAAGAAGAAACAGGACAGAGTGGGTTTATGGGGAGCGAACCCATTGCCAGCCCACCTGACCATGGCACTCCCGTGAGAGGGACAAAAGCGGAAAAATCAAGGTCTCCCTTACCCTACGCACTTCCTTTCTTATCCTACACCCCCAGTAACCGGTTTCTCAGGGTACACTGCCCCTGCACTTGAATTTTCAGCTAACCGTCACTAACGTCTAATGATAATCGTTAAAAGCACGTTGAGACAATTTCCGCGAATTTCTCTGTCCCATTACACCAAATGTTGTATACCTTCTCTATATTCTTCTTGCATTGGCCTGATCTGGACGGGTTCGAGTTTTATTTGATGAGAAAAACGAACCCACTTGCGTTTATTCAGTGCGATTCTCAAATTCGTTCTCTAATGATCTGAGCAACGGTAAAAGATGTGCGCTTTTTCGATTTTCCTTTTCCTTTTGAATGGTTTTAGTCTTCACTCCTTTTTTCTCTCTTTCTTTTCCCCTCCCCTCTTGACAGTTTCTTACGTTAGTTGTACATGCAGATTTGCTGCGGAGAAAGGGATCTTCTTTCTGAATAATTGGTGTCGCTCGCTTAGAATGTCGGATACATGATTGCTAAGGCTGTTAACTAAGGTGTTTTGTGACAAATTCTATCAATGTGGTCTAGATTGGATAGGGTGGATGGATGTGTGTGAATCAGAGCAAGCCTTACTGAAACAAACAGCTGGGGAGACTCGTAGACCACCCTTGGTGGCCACCGAAAGAAAAAATGAAGTCATCACTACCCGGCGTCCTCAAACCAGGGACATTAGTTCTAGGTACAAGTCACCTTTTCGGGCAACACCATCTAGTGTCCGGCGATGCCCATCTCCGATCCCCACAAGAGCAGTCCCTACTTCCTCCAAATTGTTACCCAAGAGAGCTCAATCAGTGGAAAGGAACCGGCCTTCAACTCCTCCTTCCCCAAAAAGTCCTTCTACACCAATCCGTGATTCATATGTGGATGCGCCCTTCTCATCCAGAAGGATAACAGGTAGTCGTTTGCAAGAGGGCTTATGGCCTTCAACAATGCGAAGCTTAAGTGTTTCTTTCCAGTCAGATGCCATTTCTGTGCCCGTTAGCAAGAAGGAAAAACCAAATACTAGTGCTTCTGATCGTACTCTGCGGCCAACTTCAAATGTGGCACACAAGCAGGCAGAACCTCCAACTGCACGCAAGCCTACACCAGAGAGAAAGCGGAGTCCTCTGACAGGGAAGAATACCTCTGATCATTCAGAAAATTCAAAACCAGTTGATGGTTTGCATTCTCGATTGACTGATCAACATCGGTGGCCAAGTAGTATAGGTGGGAAGGTGTCATCTCACGGGACAAATCGGAGTGTCGATCTTGCTGATAAGTCAATCAGAACATCTCACCCTTCAGTTCCTAGAGCTGGTTTGTCTTCACTAAGAAAGTTGTCTTCATTGGAGGAAGCTAGTAAACCCATGCAAAAGCCCACAAGTGATGTTGTAAGAAATGTATCGATGGTTGAAAGTGGTAAAATACGAAACGAGGTAAAATCAATTAACGATAATTTGCTACAAGTACTAAGACCTCACAAATTTGTTTCTGCAAGTCAACCTGATAAAATAGCACCAACAACTCCCTCAGTCAGATCTCAGTCCTTGCCAGCTCAAGGATCACGTCCATCCTCGCCTAGTAAGACCTTGCTCCTATCCTCATCTAGTGCAAGAGGCATCAGTCCATCTCGGTCCCGGCCATCGACCCCTCCTTCCAGAGGGGTTAGTCCCTCTCGAATAAGGTCAACCAATTTATCCAGTCAACTCAACAGTTCAATTTCGGTACTTAGTTTTATTGCTGATTTTAGAAAAGGGAAAAGAGGTACAACCCACATAGATGATGCTCACCAATTGCGACTTCTCTACAACCGGTATTTGCAATGGAGATTTGTCAATGCAAGAGCAGAGGATGTACTTTATATCCAAACTGCAGCCGCAGAGGTATGACCTGCTATCTTTGATAACCCTTCAGCAGCACATATCAAGTCATTAGCCAAAAATGAATTTTACCCGATTTTATTCTATTGTGCAGAAAGTTCTGTTTAATGTATGGAAGGCTACTTTGTCTCTATGGGATTCAGTTATTAGGAAGAGAATCAATCTCCATCAGCTGAAGCTTGAGCTTAAGCTGAACTCTGTTCTGAATGATCAAGTAGTCCCATCTCTCCACTCAAATTTGTCGTTTTATATTCCATGTTCTGTTGCTGATGGTACAGTGTAATTACGTTATGTTTTTTTTTTAAAGGATTAATTTTTGGGGATATATATACACACATTAAGAAGTTGGCACTATATATTGATAAATTATGTTTATGCTAGTTTATGATTGCAGAAGCACATAGGTTAGTTAAAGTTCTATACTTAAAGTCCGATATTGGTGATTCTCAGTAGAAAGAAAAGAAAGCGTATGATTCCACATGTTCCCTTTGGAGCTTCAGAAGAATAGGTTATTTAGAATATATATATATATATATCTAGTTGTGGAGTGGGCTAGTATCTATATCTGGATACTGATTTTTGAGCGTGAAATCACCTATAAAGATGAGGTTCTAATTTCACTTCTTATGAGCGTGCGATGCTATTTTCTTTAAGTGTTAATTTTTTTTTTCTACAATGACTGAAACAGATTGCCTACCTTGATGATTGGGCTTTACTTGAAAGAGATCATGTAGATGCTCTATCTGGGGCTATTGAAGACTTGGAGGCAAACACTCTCCGTCTTCCTGTAACTGGAGGGGCAAAGGTATTTATGTTTGTACTTCGCAGAATGTCTTTAATTTCATACCTGCAAAGAGACAACGGCATAATTACTATGATTGCACTACTACAGGCAGATATTGGACATTTAAATGTAGCCGTCTGCTCAGCTGTCGATGTCATGCAAGCAATGGGATCTACCCTCTGCTCCTTGCTCTCTAGGGTGAGTTAAAGTTTCTAGAGTTCTGCTGGCTTTGATTGTATGAATAATTGAGGATAAATTTGCATTTTTCACCAAACGCTTGTCTATCCTGACGTTTTGAAGGATAATGTATTTACTGTTAAAAACTCGTTTCTTGCTCAGTGCATGCATGTCTTATGTTTGCTTTTGATTTCCAAATTACAATTTTGGATTATTCATTGGTAAAGGGCCTCGGTATCCATTTGTCTGTTATTTTCATATCAAATGCAATTTCTAGGTGTTGACAATACTTGCTTATTGTGTATAGGTGGAAGGCATGAACCATTTGGTTTTTGAACTTGCTGTTGTTGCAGCACTGGAGAAAGCCATGCTTGATGAATGTGAAGCACTATTGGCTTCAGTAGCAGCTATGCAGGTTAAAGATGCTTAAAAACATGAATTATACAAGAAAATTACAGTGTTCAGCACATTCCGAGTTATTATTATCTCAAATAGATGTTGCTTATGCACGTACATTAGTGGGAAACGACTTTCACTTTCACAGATCACAGTTTGCATAACACATGTTGGGATTTAAGAGTCATGTCACTTTACAGAACATGTTACATGCTAGTGTGCTTCTCTAGAATCGTCTTAACCTAATCCGCCCATAGTATATACTTGAAATATCCTGTCAGTGTAGAGATGTTTAGATGATTGGACTTATCTACCGTGCTGCACCAACCATCAACTATAGATGTACTTATTAGAATACCACTGTCAACTGAGAAGGAAAATGTCGATGCCTCTAGTTGGGTTTTACAGAATTTACTATTTGGAGGGTTGGAGGAATTTTGTCCTGGTTGGACTCTATCTCCCCTCCCCTCTTTTACCTATGAGGGTATCAGCTTAGAAGAACAAAGTGCTAGAAAGCATGACTAGAATAAGTCTAATGGAGTTTCTCATGGACTGGGGATGGATCAAAAGGCATGTCACTGTTTCTTACTTCACCAACTCAAGTTTTTGCACTTTGTTCATGCCTATGCATTCAGGGTTACTTCAATCAATATCAAGTACAAAAGCAGTCCTTATTTCTTTATCAATCATCTTCGGTCTGCATGTCATTATTTCTTATAAGACATCAAATGTACTTGTTCTCCCTTTGTTCCATTCACAATTCCCGTAAATTCAGGATAAATTCTTGATCAAGTAGGGAATGCAGTCCTTATTTATTCATCAGTTGGCTTCATGTTGCATGTCTCAGTTTACCATCCTAGCCTAGTTGTTTAGGCCTGACTAATGTAGAGCCTAGTTATGTTGAGCTTTTGGCATGCTAGCGAGCTTTATCTTATTATCTTGTTGTCTATAAAGTTTTTGTCCAGGAACTTTTTCAATTAAGGAGTTTTTACACTTGATACCAATTTTTAGATACTTTATGCTGTTTTTGAGTGAGGAGCATCTTGGGCTAGATCAGCACGTTACAGTTGGACAATTAGGTTGGAGTGTACGGTTATGTAAAGATTGTTAAGCATTCATTGATGCCTTAATTGAGGATAATGCATTACTTCCCGATCACTATCTCATTCTTCTTTCTCGTTTAAGTTTCTAAATATTTTCTGAAAAAAACAGGTAGAGGAAAATAGCCTTCGGACGCATCTCATGCAAGTCAAGCAAGCTTTGGGGAATGAGCATGGATAACTAGTCAATCTGGAAGAATGAAACATGCATGAACCTGACCTGCCGCTAGCTAACAACAACATGCCTCTTGCTGCCAGGAGAAATGATAATCAACCTTTGGCTTGTACATTGTTTTAGATCCTTTTTTGTCCCATACATACCGGAATATATTTTGTTTTATTACTTTCCTCCCCCTACTCCTCCTTGTCACTGTATCAGTGGCCTGATCCTTCCACTTGTAATTTAATATTTAATATTAAGCAAATGAAAGAAGATGCATAGGAGCAAAAGATTGAATTTAGTTAAAAAGAGTTTCGAAGGTACAGTGCAAAAGGCAATTTTTTAGAATCTGGCATCTTCCATGAGCTTCATTTGCAATATGTTTAGTTATGCGAATTTCCTTCCTTATATTAACCTTTCACTAGATTTATCAAAAAAAAGAAAAACAGCTTTCACTAAAAAAGAAGTTGAAACCCCACTAGGTTGACATATGATTAGTTATGTAAGTGTTGTTTACACTGAGATTTGTTTTGATCTCAATAAGGTTCGTAACTCAACTTGCCTAAATTTTTTTTTTGGCTAGCACCTAAACTTTCTTTCATTTAAAAAATGTTACTAGGATTAAAAACAGGTTTTATATATTTGTTATTGTTATTAGTTTTCTAATAAAAATATGATTTTAAAAAAATTAAAAGGCTTAATTATATGATATTGGAATTGTAATAGTAAGTACTATATATTTGACATATTATAATTGAAGAATTTGATGATAAAAATATTAAACTAATATCTAAATTTTAGAATCTGCTCTGCGCCACTAGTGAAGCCTTATTGTAATTTAAATAGACCAATAAAATCAAGAATGGTTGGTTTTATGGTGAAACTCAGTATAATGTAACATACTGATTTTTTCTTTTACCGGAAAATCTCAGGAGTAAATGTTTTGAGATCATTTTAAATGTAAATTTATATGACATCAAAAAATGGTTTCTAAACAAGTAAATATTAAATGACTAATAATTAATTATTAATTAAACAGTGGACAACATCTAATGGATTTTTTCGAAAGGAAAAGAAATAAATGTCCCCATATTTTTTAACCTGACACCGAATTATGAAGCAGAGGGTGAGTAGAGAAAAGCAGAGAAGCCGTCCGCCTTGTTAGTCAAGTTCGAAATAGAAATGCCAAAAATCAAACACCTAAAGTGCAGATTCAAATGATTTACCGAGACGTTTGCTCACTGAATGCACCAGGTAGTCGGAACTTCTTCCTCACTCTCGTCAACAAAGCTTCCACTCTTTCTCAGATCACTCAAACCCACGCCCAAATCATTGTCTATGGCTTCCAATACGACCTCGCAACCGTCACCAAGCTGACCCAGAAGCTCTTCGACCTTCGCGCCATTCGCCAAGCTCGTCATCTCTTCTTCACCATCCCCAAGCCTGATATTTTCCTCTTCAACGTCCTCATCAGAGGTTTCTCCAACAATGCTTCGCCTTCTTCCTCCATTTCTTTGTACGCGGATATGCGGAAGAACACTTACCTTAAGCCCGATAACTTCACTTATGCGTTCGCTATAATGGCTGCTTCGGGGTTTCCCGATGAGAAGTATGGGATGTTGTTGCATGCTCAGTCAATTGTTGATGGGTCGGGCTCCGAATTGTATGTTGGGTCCGCAGTTGTCGATATGTATTTTAAGTTTTCGCGCGTTGAGTTGGCGAGGAAGGTGTTCGATAGAATGCCCGAGCGAGATACTGTTTTGTGGAACACAGTGATTACTGGGTTAGTTAGGAACTGTTATTATGGTGATTCAGTTGACGTTTTTGGGGATATGGTTGCGGAAGGGGTACAATTGGATTCAACGACAGTGGCAACTGTGCTTCCTGCCACAGCAGAGATGAAGGAGTTGCGAGTTGGGATGGGGATTCAGTGTTTAGCTTTGAAACTGGGTTTTCATTTTGATGATTATGTGATGACGGGTTTGATTTCATTATATTCCAAGTGTGGGCAGATCAACATAGCAAGGTCATTGTTCAGGCGTATTTATCAGCCGGATTTGATAGCTTACAATGCAATGATTTCTGGGTTTACTTGCAACAGGGAGACTGAGTCTTCAATGAGGCTTTTCAGAGAAATACTTGCTTCTGGTAAAAGAGTTGAGTCAAGCACTATTGTAGGTCTAATTCCGGTGTCTTCTCCTTTTGGTCATCAGCATCTGACTTGCAGTATACAGGGTTTTTGTGTAAAATCTGGTATTATCTCATATCCGTCTGTTTCAACTGCCCTTACAACTGTGTACAATAGACTGAACGAAGTAGAGTTAGCACGCCTACTATTTGATGAATCACCGGAGAAAACTTTGGCTGCTTGGAATGCTATGATATCGGGCTATACACATAATGGTTTAACAGACAAAGCAATTTCTCTTTTTCAGGAAATGATGACCGAATTTACTCCAAATCCTGTTACAATCACAACAATCCTTTCAGCTTCTGCTCAACTAGGAGCATTAAGTTTCGGAAAATGGATCCATCACTTGATTAAAAGCAAAAATCTTGAGCAAAACATTTATGTCTCAACTGCTCTAATTGACATGTATGCAAAGTGTGGGAACATTTTGGAGGCTCGGCAATTATTTGACTCAATGAGTGAAAAAAATATTGTCACTTGGAATGCTATGATTTCTGGTTATGGACTCCATGGATACGGGCATGAGGCACTTAAGCTTTTCAACGAGATGTTGCATTTTGGCTTCCACCCAACTGATGTTACTTTTCTTTCAGTCTTGTACGCTTGCAGTCATGCTGGCTTGGTAAGAGAAGGGAATGAAATTTTTCATACTATGGTCAATAAGTATCAGATTGAGCCTTTAACTGAGCACTATGCCTGCATGGTGGACATTCTTGGACGAGCGGGACAATTAGAGGGCGCCTTAGAATTTATGAGGAGAATGCCAGTTGAGCCAAGTCCTGCAGTGTGGGGTACACTGCTTGGTGCCTGTATGATTCACAAAAACGTGGATATTGCTGACATGGCTTCAAAGAAACTATTTGAAATGGACCCAGAAAGTGTAGGGTACTATGTTTTACTCTCTAATATGTACTCTGTTGAGAGAAATTTTCTGAAGGCTGCTTCAATACGAGAAGTAGTCAAGAAAAGAAAACTGGTAAAGACTCCAGGGTGTACACTAATTGAGGTTAATGGAACCCCACATGTCTTTGTATCTGGTGATCGGTCCCATTCTCATGCAACAGCTATCTATGCAATGCTGGAGAAGTTAACTGGAAAGATGAGAGAGCATGGATATTATTCAGAGACTGTCACTGCTTTGCATGATGTGGAAGAGGAAGAAAAGGAGCTCATGGTGAACGTTCACAGTGAGAAGTTAGCCATTGCTTTTGGTCTCATTGCAACTAAGCCTAATACTGAAATCAGGATCATTAAGAATCTTCGGGTTTGCTTAGATTGTCATGCTGCAACTAAATTTATATCAAAGATCACAGAGAGAGTTATTATAGTCAGGGATGCTAATAGATTCCACCATTTTAAAGATGGAATCTGTTCTTGCGGGGACTATTGGTGAAGCAGAACAATTGTTCAGCTCTCAAGCTCTGTGGGATGGAAGTGGCATATAGCCTTCTGACTCATATTCTTTGTATTTCAACAATATAGTCTTGACTTTCACCATAAAAAAAAGATCTCGACCCTCGTCCTGAGCTTTGTGTTGTTGATAAAGTAAGTTAACATCTAAATTCTAGATGCTTTACATAGTTCAGCATTTTCCTATTTTCTTTCATCTGAACATATGCAAATCAATTCTCATGAAACCAAGTGTGCTCCTGGATGTTTTCGGACACTTAATTGCATTGCATTTTTCTATCTACATCCAGATTTTCTGCCCTTGAAAATGCACGGAGGTACAATCTATGCAGTTATTTATTAAACTTTTTTGTAGCAGAGTTTTTAACTAACCTTTTTCAATATGTTTGATGAACACAAAATGATAAATTTATCATGTTATCTTCTATCTAGTCATCAGGTGCACACGATGCTTACTTTTTTCCCCATTGCTGGATACTCTGCTTAATATCTTCGCCAGGGTCCAGTCAGTTCAATTATTTTATGTAAAATTTGAAGCTTCCATTGATTAAGCGTTGAAGTAATATTGAACTTATTTGCAACCAAAAGTATCATAAGTACAACTTCCTCCCCTATGCTTACAAAACTCAGTATACTGCTCTTTGCTTTCTCCTTTCATTTAAAGAAAAAAAGAAAAAGAAGGGAAATAAAATGATGAGCATGTTGTAATGCTTCACAAAATGTTTGCTCTAACTTCTTTTCATTTGGAGCATCTAGGCTTTGCTGGATCCTGTTTCAGAATTGTAAAATTAAATAGGACATGTATTTTCACGAGATGTAAATTAATGAAGGTCTATCAATTCAGCACCTAGGCCTCCCCAAAAAAAAATTCAGCAACTGATTCCACATTGCTTAACGTCTGGTCCTTTTGTTTTTAAGACAAAAGGATCAATTCTTACCCAAAGCAAGGAGAAGATAGAAGCTAAAAGCACTGACCATATGATAACAAGGGTTGGGGTTCGGTTCTGTTTGCCCATCAGACCTTTAAGGAATGGGTAAAGATGGACAAGAACCCAGAAGGAGAAGAAGAGCTTACCAAGTAATGCTCCCCAAGAATGTCCACCACTGTTTATGGCATCAGTAAACCCAGCTACAATACCAACAAGGTTGATGATTATGATAGTCGTTGGAGGTATTAGCAGTGCAGTCCATCTAAAGGTGTACAGATCATGGAACTCCCCATCATCTGGTACCTTTGATACGACACTGAAGTTTATATCAACTTTAGCCACAGCCTTCAGAAAGCCTCTCACAATTGCAAAGAGGTGTGCTGACACGCTGCCAATAACCCAGAACTGCTCATTTCTCCACCATTCCTCTATACTAACACTACTCCATCGTAACTCAAGAATACTTGATGCAAAGATTGAGATGAACAATGCAATAAAGAGGAGGCTTGCAAAAGTGCTTATCTGGACAATGAATAAATTGAGAATGGTTTCATTGTTAGACTAAGAAAAAACTTGTTTAGCATGATAGCAGAAAAGAAGAAACTGAACAAAAGGCTAGGTTTTGTTTCTAGTTCACAGTGTATAGCTTTATAGGGAATGAATAGTGTTTTGTTAATTTTAAATGAGCGATGCTTGACACTTTGACCACTGTAAAGAGCATTACGTTCAGGTAATCCTGTATGTTCATTAAAATGTAAAAGAATTTTTTTTTTTTAATTCTGAAAGGTCCATGATTATCCAATGGTCTAACTGTCTGCCTTCTGTTTTTTTATGCAGCAAACGGAGAATTGTTATTACCGATGGTGTGATGAACTTGTCTGTGAGCAGGCAGATGGCAGGAACAAGACAATATATTAGAAGGGGTATTGCGCTGAAAGGGTAGACTGTGCTGTTGATATAGGCAACCCTTTGAAGCCCCTTAAGTTTTCCTTCTCCTAAGGTGTACCATATTGGGCAGTGGCAGCTGAAAAAGATCTCAAGTGATCCAACTGCCCATCTAAGCACCTGACTGAGTCGATCTGAAAGGTTGATAGGAGCGGTACCCCTGAATGCAGATTTTTCTGGCATGCAATACACAGATCTCCAACCATGACAGTGCATCTTAAAACTTGTCAGAATATCTGCTGATATAGATCCATAGTTCCAACCTACCTGTCCATGAGAAAAGTGGTTGAATGTTTCAGCAGTAAATCTACCTTTTTGTATTGGAAAAAACTGAGGCAAATAAAAAAGAGATATTGGTAATACCTCATATCCCCATAGGGTTCTGTCTTCATAGCTACAACTCATGACATGAATGGCTTCTTTAAGCAGGGCTGCCTGATCAGGGGTAGAAGAAATACCACCCTCTTCCATTATGGAAGAGTTCACAAAAACTGCAGATTTCCCAAATTTATTTTCGAAATTCATCTGCGACATTAAAAGCTGCTTGTCTTCATCTGTTCCTGTTAGACAAGGAAAAGTGGTGTTGAGCTAAAAAAGAGAAATGGAAAAATGGGTGCTATTGCGAAGTTATAAAGAATTTTGGTCACCTGTTGTGCCTGCGTCATCTTCATTTCCATCATGCTTAGAGTGCACTTGTAGCTTCTTGCGCGATCCAAAACAGCAGCAGCCACAGCCTTCCATTTTTGGGCGCTTTGAGTCCTTTGGAGGATCACAGCCATTTAAAGCTTTCCTTCTGAAGATACATCCTGTACCAATATAAATAGGTCCTTGAATTCCATCAAGGCACCTTAAGTTGATCTGCAGAAAAACAAGCAGAAGGATCATTATATAAACCTCCACTCACGCAGACAAGGAAATAATGAACAAGAGAGATATAGTGCTGAAATTGTTTCAATTACATTAAATAAAACAGTATTTCTGTTGGCATAACGGTCGTGCTTATCAAGGCTGTCAAATCTTAGTGGGAATTGGACAAAGCAAATGCTCTTCCCAACTTGTAGGTCCATGAAGAAACACATAGCCTCTCTCACAGCCTTGCTATTATTAACATAGTGATTGCAATCCAAGTTCAGCAAGAATGGAGCATTGCTTAGCAAAGCAGATACCCGAAGCTGAAAATTGAGGAAGAATTAAAGGCCACAGCAAGCTTATTTTAGCATATGAGGATGAGAAACTATAATGTCAAAGATGACAAATGGTCCTTGGACAATTTACCAATGCATTCAAGGCACCAGCTTTGCTGTGGTGTTGAAACCCAGGCCTTTTCTCGCGAGAAAGGTAGACAAGACAGGGAAGTTCATTTCCTTGAAGGCCTCCACTCTGAGCAAGAAGAATTTGTATCATACCTGGATGATCATTGGTATTGTTACCTGGCCATGGTGTCCCATCTTGCATGGTCCACCCTTCTTGGGGAACTCTCATGGATTTAGCCACTAGTGCATTTATCCTGACCTTGAATTCTTCATATTCTCTCTGTCATGTTGCCATGAAGCAGTGAAACCGTGTTCTGTACAACTTTTATGGTATATCAAGAGAAGGCATTAAGAGAACTAATACAAACCTTCATAGTACGGCGGTCTCTTACATAAGTAGACTGGACCTTATCCTTTAGAAAATCAATCTTCTCAGAGAAGTACTTCTCTGGTGCTCGAGGCTCTGTAGAATATTTTTTGCAGAAGGGTACCCACTTCCGTGCAAACTCTGCAGTTTCTTGGAGAGCTTCAAAGGTAAGCATGGAAGCTCCATCATCAGAAACGTAGCATGAGATTTTACCAGCAGGGTAATCCATGGCCAAGATTGAAAGAACAGTATTAGCTGTAACTAGCGGGGGTTCCTTAATTGGATCCACGGTAGTGACAAAGATATCTATTGTAGGCAACAAATTCGGCTTGTTCTCTGGTTCAAACCTGCATTACAAGTTACAGAAACTTTGCTTCTTATTGCAGATTAATCAACAATGCCAATACTGCTTCATTCTTTAATTTAGGCTTTATAAGTTGATGTGTTGCAAGCCAAAAAATTGTATGGTATGAACTAATATATAAATATGTTGCTAGTGACTTGAATTTGATAATTAGATCAGTTTGTGTCAACTCCTGTTCTGATGAGTCAAGTCAATATGATATTTATCTGCCCTAGGATCACTGTTAGAAAAATGCATTAGACCTGAGTGAAAGCCGATCAAGGTACGTCTCCCGGTCAATGGGGAACCATTTGGGAAGCTGATCTATCATCCATGACAATGTAAGCCATATTTCACATATTACAGATGTAAGCCAGAGTCCAACCGCATCAGGCACTGGATGTAGGATTCTGTACTGAAGGAACAATAGTAGAATCATAAGCCGAGCCACGACCATCATCCTATAAGGACTGAGTCTGCCTGATGGTATTGCTACTTTCCTTGAGAGTGGCTGTCTAGCTTCGTCTCTCCTGCATCAGTTTGTATCACAAGACAGTGTTAATTAGTACATGATTTGCCTTGATTTCAAGTCCAAAGGTTTCCAGATTTGTTACAAAGTTCCTGAATCTGGAAATAAGTCATGGTGCATACATGGCCTTTTCAGGATCAACTGATGCATCAGTTTCAGGCCACAGATTGCCTTGATGCAACTTCCAGTCATCTGTTATCTCTTTGTCTTCGTCCAACTTTGCATTTCCTGCTTCATGGAGAGCACTCTGATTACTATAACCAAGAGTCTTTGTTGTCTTTTTCATTTTCTTTTAGTTGTGGAAAGAACAGAAATGTGCTATTCTCTTGATATAGAGACTTCGAAGTTAAAGGAATGTGATCGCAAGCCTGATTCTTTGACTTGGAATGTCGCGTATCATTCAATTACTTAGTTAATTCTAAATTTTAGCTCATCAGGTCGTCTTAAAATTCATTATACCATTTAATGGAATATAGATAATAGGGACTCTAGCAGATCCCTTACATGATAAATGTGAAGGCGAAAACATACCAGGTTCTCCAACACTATAAGAAGGGATGGGAATCTCCCCATTCACCTGCATATTTGCATACAAATAGTTAGAAATTTCTATAAGAAAGAAAAATGCTGATGAACCATATTTTTTCCTTTTACCCCCTTTAATCTCTGTATCAAGCACATACTGTAAGACTAACCTTCGCTATTACCACTGGTATTGGTCTAGCATTCTCATCGTGTTCTCCACGGCCTATCGTGAGCTTGTACTTTGCTTCTTCCATTTTGAACTCATGCTCAATATCATCCACATCATCTTCATCTTCATCTCCCTCAACTCTTGGGCTTCCTTTGCACAGCCCAAAAAAAAAATGTCAGTTAAAAGCTATATCAGGGAAAACAAAATTCACTTTAGTTCGTTTTCCTGTAAATTATGTAGATACTTTCTTGCAATCAAAATATTTAGATGTGTTTCCTTCCAAAAAAAATATTAAGATGTGTTAAAAAAAATGCACATATGCTTTGATACCTTTGATACGCTTGTATCTGGTCTGGCACTGAGGGCAAACTTGAGTCCCTTCCCTCCTTTCATACTCATAGCATGGCCTGCACACGGGAAAACCACACTCTTCACAAGCCACAAACAAGTCCCCATCTACCGTAAACCCCACAGAATCACCACATATCTCACAGAGCTGACCATCTAAGTTCTTCACAGGCTTAGGCTGCACCAAAAGAAAGAATTTGTTTGTCCAACATAAGCAGACTGTTAACATATCACAACTCAAACCTGTCTCTTTTTTATCTTTTCCATGATTTACCTCTTCATGTCCTTGTATGACCACAAGCTCATTGCTGTTGGGAGACCCTGTAAAAAGTCCAGTGCTAGCTTCCATGGTGGGTGGTGAATGAGGGCAGAGCAAGTATGGATGACTAAGGTTGGGGTTCACATTTATAGCTGTTCTCCTGAATTAAAACTTTTTACTATAATTTCTGAGACATTTTCATGTGTCCACTTAAGGATGCTATCGTTGGTTGCGGGGTTACTATTGTGTCGAAGTTATACTGCAACTAAAGTTCATGTCCAAAACAGGGGAGAGTTTGCGTTTAGGAAATAGGTTATATGCCTAAACGTAGAGACCTCATCCTTGTGATGAGAGTATGTTCTGACGTGGATATTATTGGTGAAAGTTCTCTCCTCGTTAAGTTATACAGGTGGAAGAAGCATCTCACGTTTCAGTTTCATAATGTTTATACGACAACATTTGAAAATACTATGAAACTGGACGTTCTTCCTAAGATGCTTCAGTTCAGATCCATCTTGCTGCTTTAGTATGAATCTCAATCTTTTTCAGGATACTGAGATCTGTTCTTCCGTTTTAAAAAATGACTATTTGTGTTGTTTCGGCTCAACTACGCAAAAATGACTGAGAGGGAACTGAAGGATAGGATGTCGCCACCGACTATCTTCATCAAGAAGATTCAAGTTTCTACAGTAAAAATGGTTACTATTTCTATGTTTGAATTTGACATGATAGATCAAGGGGCACCATTTGATGATACGCCTTTATGATCCCCTCATCTCTCTCTCGTATTGCACGAGGCAATAAACTAAAGCCTTTGGTTTTCTCAAGTACTTGCAAATAAATACCTCCTTCTCTCTTGGCGCGCTAATGTAGAATTGTATCATAGATCCCTAACCCTAATAAATGATTGAATTTGGAGAAACTGTTTATGTGGGCGGAAGCTTAAAGGATTAAATTCTAGAGCCAAACATTGATCAAGTAAGTTCTTTCTTCTTGCACTCTTGAGCGCACTAAATTTCTTCTTCAAAGATTCATTCTTATCTTTTTTTTTTTTTGAAAGAAACATGTCATGGCTTCTATTCAAGCAGTATGTTAAATTAAGCATGCCTTAGTTCATAAAATCTGCACTGCAACCTTCTTTTTCTTAACAGAGCGAGGAATTGAAATAAAGATAGCAATGAAAATTGTGGCTTATTCCTTATTCCTGCGTAGTAATTCTTTTTATTCTCGGCAATAAAATGGCACTTGACCATTAACTTAGGCAAGCAGAGACAGGAACAGAACAACACAATTCATATATTTCTTCCTATGTCTTGTTTGAGTAAGTAGGGAAAATCCACCGAATGGAAATCATTGCTAGAAGTAAAGATTTCTAGAATGGAACTCAGACTAATAAAAAAACTTATTAGTCTACCAAGTACCAATTATCTTGACAATTTTCGCAGTACAAAAATTCAAGAGGAAACGTTGATTAAAAAAATATTAGTCATCTGATGCAATCCATTAGTGTTTTGTTCCTGGATTTCCTACTATTATGAACAAGGTTTCAGTCCATTCTTTATTTGAAAGGTTTTAAACCTCTGAAGTGCCTCAGATTTAATTTCTCCAGCATACCCTTAACTCATTTGGAGTCTTCATTTTAAATGTTATTTATCGGAATTAAGGCTGCTAATAAAACTATGATTTCGTTTACTTTCCGTTTAATTATTTCGTTTTGTTCACAGATAGCGGTGAATAGCTCAATTAATACCAAATTATGCAAGTAATGGGAAATTTATCTCAATTTCCTTTTTTTTCTTTTCTGCGCTTGTATGCGTGTGTGTGTTTTTATTTTCTGGATTAATTTGAGCAGAACGAATTTAACTACAATAAAGGATAAAGATGTGTCCAGGTACATGCCACTTGATCCCTCCTTAATAATTTTTCTTGTTATTTGATTTCTGGATTTCGATTTTGGCAGATGAATACAGTGTTTCAATTTCTATCCTCTAATAGGTCCTCATATTATTGCTTTTCTTTTACTAGTTCCCTATGTTATTTCTACATATGCTTTTGGATTTGACATCAGAAGCATTATCAGTATATTAGTATTCATCACAAATGGGTCAATAGACAAATTTGAGATTGATTTACTTCCCAATCCCTGGGCAAATTTGAGCCAAACATGTCATTGAGTACATTTACAAAACTGAGAATGCTGCAATTTGTACTAAACAAAAATTTCACTCCTTCCTTATTCATCCTTGTTCATTTCTCCACCTTTCTGGTTCAAGCATCATACACCATATAAAAATCAAGAATTTACACATCTTCTAGATAATGTTCATCCAAGAATACTACAAAAGAAACCACTCTTTCAGCAGTTGATTCCACACATCTTGGTATCGGGCCCCTTAGTTTTCATCACAAATGGGTCAATTCTCACCCAAAGAAGAGAGAAGATAGAAGCCAAGAGCACGGACCATATCACAACAATAGTGGGAGTTCGGTTTTGCCGACCCATCAAACCTTTAAGGAATGGATAGAGATGAACAATCACCCAGAAGGAAAAGAAGAGCTTTCCAAAGAGGGGTCCCCAGGATTGGTACCCATTGTTGATGGCATCTGAGATTCCAGCAACAACACCAACAATATTGATGATCAGTATAGTGGTTGGGGGGATTAGGAGAGTGGTCCATTTAAAGGTGTATAATTCTCCGAATTCCTCATCATCTGCTGCCTTTGATGTAACAGTGAAGTTGGTGTCAATTCCGGCTAGCACCTTCAGAAGACCTTGTATGACAGCAAAGAGATGCGCTGATACACCACCAATGACCCAGAATTGCTCATTTCTCCACCATTCCTCTATGCTCACTCCACTCCATTTCAACTCAAGAATGCCCGTCGCAATGATGGAAGAGAATAAAGCAACAAAGTACAAACCGGCAAAAGTGCTTATCTGGATCATTAACGATCAAAGTATTAGTTATATGAGCCGAGCAATCTCATATGCATTCTATGAAAGATCCATTTAACCCAAAAACTTAAGCTCTTAAGTGATAGTTTATAATTAGTTTCAGTAATATCTCTATCACGCTTGACATAAACTTGGTTATACTAGATTTTGATACCGAGTCAAAAACCACTTCAACTCAAAACTTTTAGCAGTTGAAGTGTTAAAATTTCTAAAATTTTCTTTAGACACCTTGAATACGAAGCTTCCATTGTTAGATTGGATTAAGTTTAAAATTTCTAAAATTATCAGCATTTTATAACTCAGGAGCATGCTACAGTCGCATGAGCATGTCATGTTTAGTTGTTTGCTACCAAGAAGGGAATAGAATGTTACCGGTGGCATGATGAACTTGTCAGTGAGCAAGCAAATGGCAGGAAGAATACAATAGGCAAGTAGAGGAAGGGAGGTGAAGGGGTAGATAGTAGTGTTGGCATAGGCGAATCGCTCGAGCCACTTGAGCTTATTCCCTCCCTTGTAGCCATACCATACAGGGCAATGGTTACTGAAGAAGATCTCAATTGAACCCAGTGCCCAACGAAGCACTTGGTTGAGCCTATCTGACAAGTTGATTGGAGCTGTACCCTTGAATGCAGGTCTCTTTGGCATGCAGTAAATAGACCTCCAACCACGGCAATGCATCTTGAAACCTGTTAGAATATCCTCAGTAATAGACCCATAGATCCAACCCAGCTGCACACAAGAAGACCAAAAACATAGATCAGTGAAAGAATCCATGCACAGCTTTATTATAACATCTAACATGTTCCCATCATAAGGCTTTGTTTTCATATCGAGGCCTGTGAACTTCAAAGCAGGTGTTGTTTATATTACCTCAGTTCCCCATTCAGTTTTATCCTCATAACCACAGCTTATCACATGAATAGCTTCTTTAAGCAGGGCTGCTGGGCTTGAGGAAGGAGGCACACCACCTTCTTCCATCAAAGTTGAAGTCACAAAAATAGATGATTGCCCAAATTTTTTTTCAAAATTCATCTGAGACATCAGCAACTCTTTATCATCTTCCATTCCTGCTCAAGCAAGTCACATAAAAGTAAGAATAGCTGCATGGAAATCAAACTTGGTGCCTAGAATATCAGTTATTGGGATTCTTAAGAACCTTGTTGTAGCATTGCAGACTCTCCATTTGCACCATCCTTTGCATACTTTTGCTTCCTGCGACGTCCAAAACATGGGCAGCAATCACAACTCACCATTTTGGGGCGTTTAGGACCCCTGGGAGGATTGTATCCGTATAAAGCTTGCCTCCTGAACACACATCCTGTTCCCACATATGCAGGACCCTGAATACCATCTAGACCCTTCATGTTAATCTGCATAGAAACATAGAAAAGGGGAATTGATCTGTTTTAGTCAAACTGGGAAGCATGGACAACACAAACACGACAAAGTTTATAATGAGTCAAATGCAGCTCCTAATTACCAGACAGCAAAATCTAAAGTATCATGCAACTGTCCAAAACATGTCTGATAGAAGAACAACTTTCTTTCTTAAGTGTCCCTGGTTCATAAAAATCAAATGTAACAAAAAGATAACTTTTCGGTCCTGGCATTGAGTTGGCTTGAAATGACTTACATCAAAGAAAACTGTGTTCCTGTTGGCATAACGATCGTGCCTGTCAATGCCATCGAATCTTTGAGGAAATTGGACGTAGCAAACTTTCTTTCCAGTTTGGGGGTCCATCAAGAAGCACATGGCCTCTCGGACGGCCTTGCTGTTGTTCACATAGTGATCACAATCCAAATTCAGCATGAAAGGAGCATTTGTGAGCACAGCAGAGACCCGAACCTGGAACATTCCAACAGTGAATAATCAATGGCAGAAGCTTAAACTTTTAAAGTGTTTGATATGTGTGTGTGTGTTTGTGTGTGTGTAAACATGCGAAGAAGTTGTCTGAAGTATTGAATGATAACCTACCAAAGCATTCATGGCACCGGCTTTCTTGTGGTGTTGGAAACCAGGCCTCTTCTCTCTGGAGACATAGACAAGACGAGGAAGAAGGTTTCCTTCGATGTCACAGCCTCCACTGTGACCAAGAAAGACTTGAATCATACCAGGATGGTCCTTGGTGTTGTTCCCTGGCCATGGAGTCCCATCCTGCATAATCCACCCTCCTGGTGGAACCTTCTGGGCTTTGGCCACCAGTGCATTCACTCTCACCTTAAACTCTTCGTATTCTCTCTGCCATCAACCCAATATATACATATTCACAATCTTCGAAAGTTTCAACTTTACTTCAAACTAACTGGTGTCGATACACACAGTTAAGATTGCTATGTTCAAATATATCAAGACCATACAAAGCCGCCTCAAGATTGATATAAAAAAAAAAACAAAAGCAATTTTCTTTATGTTAATATCAAGTGATCCGGTTCTAATCAATTTGGATGAGGTTAAAAAAACTATGGAGCCAGACATATGTGCACTTTTAATTTAAGGGGCGGTTTAAGATTTTGAATTTGAGTTTCATGTTTTTTTATAGAAGGAGGGTTTGAGTCCTAGATTCCTACCCACATCTTACTCGAATCCGCTCCACTGCTTATTGAATTTGAGTATTCTACATAGAAAAATCACATCTACTTTTATTTTTAAAAAAAAAAATCTCGAGTTGAAAAAAATGCAAAAGTCGTAATTATTTTAAAGGATCAAAATTATTATCAAGTTTGATAAAAATTAAAACAAAGTTACTGTTCTAAATAATTTTTGAAAACATAATAATAATAATAATAATTTTCTTTTTAAATTTGATAATAAATTTCGTAATTTTTTTTTAAATAATTCTAATTTTCTATATCTTTAATTTAAATTTTTTAAAATATAAATCTTTTAGGGTCTGTTCGGCTAGAAATATATAACTACCAAAGCTGAAGGTTAACTATTGAGTTGAAGTGGATATTCATGTGATGATACAAACCTTCATTGCTCGACGCTCCTTGACGAAAGTGGGCTGGACTTTATCTTTCAAGTAATCGATCTTCTCGCAGAAGTACATCTCAGGAGCTCGAGGTTCAATGCTGAATTTCTTGCAAAAGGGTACCCACTTCCTCGCAAATTCTGCAGTTTCTGAAAGAGTTTCGAACGTGCACATTGAAGCTCCATCGTCAGAAATGTAGCATGATATTTTATCAATCGGGTAGTCCATAGCCAAGATCGAAAGAACTGTGTTTGCTGTCACCAATGGAGGTTCCTTCATGGGATCCACTGTACTCACAAACACATCCACTGGAGCAAGCATATTCGGTTCTCCTTCACGTTCATACCTACATATACAACAATTTTTTACTCATCATCGATCATGTCATGTGTGTTTGATGAACTTTTGAATTCTGCGTCAGATCTATCTTTCATTCTCAATGCAAACTCGAGGGGATGTTGAATATTGTACACATATATATATACCTGAGAGAAAGACGATCGAGGTAAGTCTCTCGATCAATGGGAAACCATTTGGGGAACTGATCGAGGATCCATGAAAAAGCAAACCAAATCTCGCATATAATGGAGGTTAGCCATAGCCCAATGGCATCATGAACTGGGTTCAAAATCCTATATCGCAGGAAGAATGCCAGAATCACGAGACGTGCCACGATCACCATCCTGTACGGATTGATCTTGCTTGATGCTATTGGCACTTTCCTTGACAGTGGCTGCCTCGCTTCATCTAACCTGCAACAACCATATATTATATATCAACAATTCCAAAATTCAATTATTAAATTACACACACACACACAAAAGTACATGGCTGCTTCTGGATCTTCATCAGGTTCAGGTCCCAAGTTGCCCTGCTGGAGTTTCCAGTCATCCATTCTATCTTTCCAGCCATCCTCGTTCTTCTCATGATCTCCTCTTGCACTTCCTGCTTTGATCATAACAATATATATATATATTCAAGAAATTGAAGAAGACACGAGAAAAATACCAGTTAGATAGTTTTGAGCTAGAACAAATGTTACCAGGCTCAGAAACTGGATAAGGATGAACACGTTTATGCAGAGAAGAGGATAGCATTTGCTCTCCGTAACCATGAGATGCTATAGGGAATTCGCCACTCACCTGCATGCAAAATTGTTAGTACTATAGACAATGGAGAATATATATATATATATATATGCAAGTTAAGGAGTGAGTATTTTAATGGTGATGATGAAAATCTTACCGGGCGGGAGCGATTGCCAGCAATGACTGGAGGGAATTGAGCATTGTCGTCATCTTCAGGGCCTCTTCCATAGCTCATCTTGCCATGCAGCATGGCCTCTGCGACATGGTTATGCTTGTTCTTTTCATCTGCGATTTTGAATTCATGTTCAATATCATCCACGTCCTCCTCATCTTCGTCTCCTTCCACCCTTGGGCTTCCTTCATTCGCAAAGTTTGGGGATATGGTTAATACGCAGAAATATCAACTTCCTCGATCTATCTCTTAGTTTGTCGTGTCATTAGAAATCCATGCATCAGTCTCTGACTGATATGAATTTTTGACATATGCTAGATAAAGATATATTAGGTACAATTTATAGACAAGAAGATCGCCATGTGTTCGTGCGTCATACGGAAAATGGGCTTAGTTTTATTTACTACATATATATATATGTATATATATGTATGTATGTATGTATATACCTTTAAGACGCTTGTATCTGGTCTTGCACTGGGGGCAGAGTTGGCTGCCCTCTCTGCGTTCATACTCATAGCAGGGACGGCAAACCGGAAAACCACACTCATTGCAGGCGACGAACAAGTCACCATCGACGGTGAGTCCGACGTCATCGCCACATATCTCACACACCTGACCGTCCAGGTTCTTCAAAGGCTTTGGCTGCGCCCACCAAAACCAAGCATCAATCAATCTCAACTCTAATTAATTAAAACACAACCCATCATCAACCACAAATTTAGTTGGATATTACAGTAGTACGTACCTCTTCATGGCCGCGAATGACGACGAGCTCGTTGCGGTTGTGAGACCCAGCAACAAGTCCAGCGCTGGCTTCCATGGCGAAGAGTGAAGAGTGATCGCGGGTGATGGTGAAGATGAGGTTAAGGAGGTTAGTGTTTTAAGAAGGAAATGGAGAACTTTGGGGGTGGCCTCACCTAATGTGTCCACGTTAGGGTTGCTTTTGTTGGTTGCAGGGTCCCCATTGCCTTCAACTTAAGCTTCGTCTTTCTTTCCTTTTTCATTTTTGTTTCCAACCACTGTGCCTCGCCTCCCTGTGACTTCTCCAACGACCGCCTTCAATTCATTGGCATTTTCAATATTTTTCGCTTAAATTCTTCTCTTTCCTTTTGTGTTGTCACTCAACTAGGTTAGACTTCATTTGATACATGCTGGAACAAATTCGAGGAATAATTCACAAACATACAATTTACTACAAATTAGATGCAGATCGCTTGGAATAAAGTATTTGTAGGAGAAGCCACTTTAAATTATTTTCACACAGCGATTGATAAAGTTCTTATTTTGTAATCGGTTGACCATTAATTTCCTCGAGACGTATTTCAATTTCTTTTTCTTTCTCCTTTTTCTTTGTGATAATTCTCTTTTTTCTTTTTAATTCTCCCGTTCGTGGTTAGAGATGCGCAGATACATTAATTACTATATATATTGATTTTATTAGTAAACTAGTCATGTTCATGTATAAAATATTAAGAAATACTCCCTCCGGTCCATATAAGATATTTATATGACAAGTTTTTTTGTCTAAAATATAGTGTATTAGATATTTTTTTTATTTTATCCTTATTTTTAATACTTCCTCTCTCCTCAGTTGTAAGTCTACAATGATAATTGGATAATGTATTTAATGAGGGTAAAATAGGAAATATGAATACTTTTTACATTGATTTCAGTTGAAAAAATAATTTTCTTAATATGCATGTAATTAATACAAAATACCTTATAATATGAACCGGAGGAGTACTCCCTTCGATTCATATTATAAGACATTTTATATGACAAGTTTTTTGTCCAAAATATAGGGTATCAAATATTTTTCTTCCCATTGTACCCATGGCTTTAATACCTCCTCTCTTCTCAATTATAACTCTACAATGATAATAGAATGAGGTATTTAATGAGGGTAAAATAGAAAATGTTGGTACTTTTTGCATCGATTTCAGTTGAAAAAATAATTTCCTTAATATACATGTAATTAATATAAAATATCTTATAATGTGGATCGTAGGGAGTAAATTATACTATTTATTAGGTTATGATATCACATGCTTTGCACTCACTGTGAGATAAGTTATGTTATACTATCTCATCTTAAATATAAGGCATCTTGTATAGAGTTAGGTTATGATATCAAGTGCTTTGCACGTTATTAATGAATAAAATGTACTATTTATTAAGTTATGATATAAAGTGCTTTAACAAAGTCTAAAATAAATTATATTACTCTCTCTAATCTCAAATACAAGTCATCTTTTTGAGAATTTTCATGATCTAAAATATAAGTTATTGCATAGAATTTTTGCATCATTAACTATCTATTTTTCTAAAATAACATTCATCAAATGAAGCATGAGAGAGAAATTTGGAATTTACATGATCTATTTTTCCAAAATAACATTCATCAAATAAAGCATGAGAGAGAAATTTGGAATTTACATTAAGGAAGGTCAACAATTAACTATGGGCAAATATGAGAAAAAATATATTTTACAACAAATTTAATTAACTGAAGTAACTTTAACTATTTTTTATCTATGTGGGGTAAGTAATGGTACCGTATGTTTAAGACGGCAGGTAGTATTTATGGTTAATAGGTAATGTGATCTCTTGTATATTTAATACTCTATTGGTTTTGAAACAATAATCAATTTATTACTCACTTTGAAATTATGCATGTAAATTAAAAAAATTAATAAGTAGCTTAAAGAGTAATAAAATGTAATAATATTTTACTTAAATACCCTTTCCATCTTTATTTCTAGTTGAATACTTTTTATTTATTATTACTTTTATTATTGAAGGGTAAAATGGTAAAAAAATTAATGCTTTGTTAAAATTATAAAATGATAATTGTTTGGGAATAAAGCTGAAACCCCACAGTGATTAACTAATATATTTCAAAATGGAGGGAGTATTATATAGAGATAACAATATAATATAGACATTTTTCCTTTTTTTTTTGTATATATTGTGCCAAGTCTGAGAATTAGCACATATTTTTATTTTTTAATGGCTTGTAAATAGTATAAATTCGCACATATTTTTATTTTTTAATGGCTTGTAAATAGTATAAATTAGTATAGATTTTTTTAGTATATTAGAAATGACACGTGTGATGTGCGGATTGTTCCTACTATCATATTTAAATTTATAATTGCAAATACAATTCATGGATTGTTTCTTTAATTGCATACAACTAATTTTATTAAATAGATATAAATGTTTCATAGTAAAATATAATAAAAATAAAATCAATCTTATATAGTATATAACTTTGGCACCAATATTTAATTGGTATCTTTTTTTTGGCCAAAAATTTAATTTCTATCCATTTATGCTTTGTAGGACAACATTTATAAATATTTATACATAAAATATGTTATGCTTACAGTAAAGAATCATATTACGCTAAGTTATTGATAACTTTTTTATATACTATATTTGAAGTATTAGTTGATTTTTTTCCTATCAAGAATTAAAATTTTCAATTTGTGTCCTATTTCATACTTGAGATATGATAATATCAAGGGTCCATTTGTTTAAGCTATTTTTAATGAAAAAATTACTTTTTTATATAAATAATTACTATTAAAAATTTTTTAGATTGTTTGTTTAAAAGTTTTTGAAAATAATTAGAATATGAAAAAAATAGTTTTCTGATTATTTTAAAAAATTACTCTAAATAGCTTCTAAAAAAAAAGTTGTTACTGTAGATGAGAAAAAAAAACAAGAAATAGATAGAAATGTCAAAATCTAGCTTTACAAAATTAACAAGATTTCCCCAAGAGAATATTACAATACAACTCCAACACTATCTCTTTCAATTTAAAAAATGCTTTTATTTTAACAAAATACAAAATAATTTCAAATTGTTATAAAATCTCTAAATAATTAATTAATGTTTTAAACAATATGAAAATTACCTTTTTAAAAAGTTTAAACAAATGGGCCCAAAATTAACTATACATGTAGAGGCAAATTTAGGGGGACTTGTATTGGCCATGGTCCTTCCAAGTTTTCATTTTTTACCTCATATTATATGTTTTTTTTTTACCAATTTTTCATATTATAGGTAACTTATGTATTTTTGGCCATTCCAATTTTGTTGTAAATTTAAATATGGAGATTTTATTCTTTTTTGTTCGAAATAGTTATTAATTTATTATAACTTGTATGAGATGATTAAAGGAGAGTTATAAATTATGGATAATGTAAATATACTTGTAATAATGATTTTAAATAATAGTAATTAATTGGGTGAATTGTGCCTTTAATTAAAAAAAATTGAAAATTTTAATTGATATTTATGATTTTAAGTAAACTATTATTTGTCTAATTAATTTAAAAATTAATATTTAAGTAAATTTTACTGGTGGTTAAAAAAAGTCAAATTTTACTAAAATATTTTGAAATTAAATTATAAATTTACAATAAATTATCTAATTAATTCTAATTTTTTGTAAGTAATAAATAGTACAATAAATTTAAAATTAATATTTTAGTCAAACATAATAATTAATTTTCAATTCAAATTTTTATTTAGTATTAAGTTTTAAACAATCAACTTAAATAGTCTCAATTAAGAAATTGCTAATTTAAGCTAACTATTAGTGTATATTGGTCAAATTTAAATTAATACTTTTTTAATTAAATTATGAGTCTCTATCAAATTGTTTAATCAATTGCAAATTTAAAGTTTAAGTCAAATTTTAATAAATAATTTAATCACAAAGATAATTATGTAATAAATATAATATTTAAATACCATAGTCATATACATTTTGTGCGTTAAAAAATAATTTATTAATAAAATTTAGTTAGCTAATAAATCAATTAATACATGTATAACAACAAATCCATATACTAGAGCTTTTTCTTTAAATTAAGACATTATGGTTTCTCAAAAAAATTAAGATAATTAATTAATTTTATTTTTTATTCTTAATTTGTGTTATTTAATTAAAACGATGTTATATTGAGAAACAAAGGAATATATCAATTTAATTTAAACAGATAACAAATTTATCAACTTTTAACTAATAATAAAATATTTTTAAATGTAATAAATACAAGCTAATACAATGAAATACATTACATTTAATCATTGTTATATTTAAACAACTCTAATGTGGTTTGACATACACTCATTAAGTTCATTGAATTAGGTAATTATGTAATTTAATATATATTTGAAATCTAAATTGAAAATGTTGGATATAAGAATTATGTATATGTCAAAGAACCGAATTTAATTATGGGTTTTAGTAATTAATTAATATAAATATTGAAAGTTTAATTTAAATTTGTTTATAAATATTTGACATTGATCAATAACTATCAAATTATACTAATTGAGTATTTTGCTAACTTGAAAGGTTTGATGATGATTTGATTATAATTCAAACCAAAATTAAAAATTATAATATATCCTTATTAAATTTATGAAATAATTTGGAATTCATACAACATACTGGAATTAACAAAGGTATGATGTTTGATCTTTTTTTTTTTATCAAAAGAAGATAAGAGAGGGAAAAAAAGCACAAAGTAATCTTCTACATTTTAATATAAATTTCCAATATTGTCGTAGTCTTATTTAAACTAATCAATTTGTATAGTTCTAAGAATCATATGATGCAAAATTTATAGATTTTATTTTAGATATATGTCAATATCCATATTTTCAAAATATGTTAATACGACGATATATCCTATAATAGACGCATCTAAAGATATATAGATTCTCTTACACATACACACACACATATATATATAAGAGTGATAGATGAATAATCAAGAAGAAATTAGTAACATGTAAAGATAAATAAATAAAAAAATACAAGCAGTTTTGGGGAGAGATATATAAGATTCTCATTGTGAAAAGAGATATAGTTAATGAGGTTCGAATCAAAATAAGCCAAGCGTGCTGAATCCATTTATTGCAAACAATAGCACAAATCCTTCATTCTTTGTAGAACTCAAGCAAAATGTATCAAAACCTCTATTATAGTATATGTACAAACAAATGTAATTACATGCAAAGGATTGAGAAAAACTCAAAATAAAAAAATTAGAAATCAAGATATTAATTGGTCTCAATAGTTATAGATGAGGAGAACAACTTGTTAGTACACAATGATTCCAATGAATATTAAAAAATCAAAATCAAAGAGAAAGAAACAAAGAAGAAAAGAAAATATTACCGGAGCATATTATTGGGGAGGGTTTGCAATTGATCATTGCATGAGATTGGACATAACTGATGAATCTTGGGATATTTTTTGTCTATGAATTAAAAAAATTATACTTAATTCAAATTAATTTGTATACTAAATAGTACTATTTTAAAATTAAAGATATATGTTAAGAATTTAAAATTTTAAAATTCAAATGGATTAATGGGCATTATGTGGTATTATTATGTATTAATTTATTCCATGTTACATATTAGCATTTCATATTAGTACCCATCACATGTACAGGTGACAGCCCGCCTCATTAAAATAGAATTAATGCATAATTAATATCTTTTACCTCTAATTATATATATACAATAGATTAATATTAATGTATTGATTGATATTGATGTGGTAATAATGTGATAATGATATTCAGTTCTCCACAAAAAAGAAAGAAAATAGTAAATAAATAAATACATACATACATACACATATATATATATATGTGTGTGTGTGTGTACGCCAATAAATTGTGAGTTTGGGTCCTGGTCCGATGCACTATTGTAATGTAAAGTATTAATACATTGCGTTGTTTCTTCCTCAATATATAGGATTTTATTTTATTTTTAGCATAAAGAATATTCCTTAATTGAGGGCGTGCAAAAGATTAATTTTTTTGAGATATAAATATTACTAAAGTGGATTTTGAAATAATATGTTAAAGAGAAGAGCTACCTGTTAAGTGTGCTGAACCTTATTTTATGATTTTTTTTAATGAAAATGGGTTATAGCATTATTTTTATTAAGAATAGAATTTCACCCCATAAATTTGAGCACAAGTTATTTTATATTAGCTAAAAATTAAGGGTTTGCTTGAATACGTTCTTTCTTTTAATGTTTTAAAAATAGTTTTGTAGAATTATTTTTCATAATAAGTTATAGGAATAAGAAAATAAAAATGTTTTTAAATAATTGTCACAAAAATCATAACTAGTAAATATTAAATGAATTATTCAAAATTTATAATTTTACTATTAATAAAGTGACTATTTTTTACATCCTTTTATATTTTTTAGAACTAAAAATATATAAAGTTTAAAAATGTTCTAAGTTTTCTATTTTTTTTTTATTTTCTAAAACATTTCATAAAAAAAATGCTTATAAAACAAGTGTTTTTATTTTTCTATTTTTAAAAATAAAAAAAAAACTGTTATAAAAATATGAATCAAACATGCTATAAAAATATAGTAACATGAGATCCTAACCTAATATAAAAATTGTGAAAGTTAGAGATTAGAGATTTATGGGAAGAGAAATTTTAATTGTGAACAACGCCATGCAACAAGAGGGATTTGCAATTAGTTTAGGTTTTGATAAATAATATCTCAATTTGGTTCACATATGTACAGAGACACACACACATATCATTTGGAAATAAATGTATAAAAATAATCATTTGGAACTAAAATGATATAATTTAAATAAATAATTGCTCCTTTTTAATCTATATATATCATTTAAATGCATAGATTGCTCTGTGATTCGTACAATTTTAATCCATCTTCCAAAACGTTTATGCATGCAACTTGTTCGTTATTAATTTCAAAAGGATAGAGATACGTTATACAAGCGAATTTCACACGTATAACTGTAATTCATGATTTAAATATGTCTCATTGTCACCAAAGAAAAAAAGTCTCATATGTTTGCCTATATACGTCTCTTTAAAATTGATAAAAATAAAGATAAAAATAAATAAAAAAATCTAATCATACATGGAAACGCCATGGATGTTTGGTATGCAAAATGAATTGTAATGGAAAAGGAATGTAATGATAAAAATGAGTTTTAAATGTAAAATGTCTTATAATGGTAAAAAATGTAAAATGTCATGTGTGTTCTGACATATATAAAAATTAATAATAAAAAATAGATGTTAATGAGTAATGATTACAGGGTTATAATAGCTATTTTATATCTAGATTATCATATAATGAGAAAAAATTCTTTTTTATTGAGCCAACTAAAATGGGTCATTAGAAGAAAAAACAAAAGAGAGAACCTGTGTAGAAACTAAAGTATTAAAAATTAGATTAATTATTAAATTAGATGAGATAACAGTTTAAGATCTAGTGGTTAGATTAGAATTGGACCAGTTGTGAATAAATTAATATATTTTAAATAATATAGATAAAAATATAAAAAATATTTATCCATGATTATAAAATTAACATTTATTTTAGGATAAAAAATAAATTTAATAATATATAAAAAATTAAAAATATTATTAATAAGTTTTACAATCCAATATTAAAATCTAAACAAATTAATATTAATCTATAATTATATTTTAAATTCAAAATAGTCAATTGATATTCTATTTTCATATTATTTGTTAAGTAAATTTATTATTATTAATAATTATGTATCATAATAATATTTATAACATATTATAATATAAAAATAAAAAATTTATATAAAAAATAATACTATTTAATACTAAAAATAATGTTATTTTATTTTAAAAAATATTTTAAAAAAAATCTTAACCGATTCAAATTAGTTTTGTACTAATTTTTGGCCGATTCAGCTGATTCATACCGGTTCTTAAAACCTTTAATTTGTATTTATGACTGGACCAAACCAGGAACTAATTGAACCGGCAAGTTCGATTTGATTTTTAGTTTACCTGAAGAAACATACATAGGAGAGAGAAAGGAGAAACTTCAAATGAAAGAATTTTAGTTAATGTATTGGACCGTACATATTTAACATTTAACAGAAACTAATTAATTAGTAGCAAGTTCTGGAATTCATTTAAAATATTTTTTAATTTATGAATTATTCCTTGAAAAATAATTCTAGAATCAGTATATTGTGCTTTTGATATGCTGTTTTATTTCATAATGTAAATGAAATTAATTTGTATATTCTGAATTTTCCCCATACCATATCTCTTACTCTTACTTAGACGAGTCTACTTGGTTGTACAGTTGTCAGCCTCAAAATCTACCATATGAAAATGATATTAGGGCTAACTTTCGGTTAATCTGTGACAATGGACGACTCAGCTGTAATATTTTTTTTTCAAATAATGACGATAAATTTGTTAGCCATCATTAAAGCCGTGCTGAAATTATAAAAATTTAAAGAAATAACCATGATTAAAATCTTTTTGCTTTAGGAACACTGATGACAAGAGAATTATTGCAGCAGTTCAATGATAATCCAAATACTCTCTAGCAGTATAAATTATAAATACTCCATCAAAACTGTTATTTTAAGATTTTTTATACATAATAAAAAAATCATAAAATAATCTAGAATATTATAAAATTTAATAGTATTTTACTAAAATATTCTTAATTTAATTTTTGTTAAATAATTCATTTATTAATAAAAAGTAAAATAATAAAACAAGCAATTAATGTTTCTTTGAAATTTTAAAATGATAAATACTATGAAAGATTTCAAAATTAAGTTTTAAAGTAACCATTTTTACAAATTGAAGTGTTATACAAGTAGGACCCCAATTCTCTTGTCACTTTTAAGTAAAATCACTATTGGAGTTTTAATTTAGTCTCAACTACTATATATATATATATAGATGAATTCACTATATATCTATATATTTGAAATTGCATGAAACACAAAAGAGATTTTTTCAGTTAGAGCCGTCAAAATGGGTCAAGTCTGATGGGTTATTTTGAAAAACCCGAAAAAATAAGCGGGTTCGAACCTCAACTTTTGAAGTAAATACATAATTTGGGCTTTTTTAGCTCGGCCCGTGGCCGGCCGACCCGAAAAGCCAGTTTATTTTTTTTATTATTTAAAATATTAAAAAATAGATATTATTTTATTAATTAGTAATATATAAATTATAAAATTTAAATATTATGTTAGTTTTTTATGAATTATGATGATAATTAGTTATATTAATTTAAATAATTATATGAAAAAATTTTTATAAAAAATATTTAAAATATTAATAAATTAAAAAAAGTCCGCGAGCTGACCCATAAGCCCTATCCCGTGGGCTCAGGTTTGAAAAATCAAGCTCGTTTGTCAAATTAGGCTTTTCAACTCGGCACGATTTAGGCTCAGCCTGAGGTAGGCCGGCCTGATTTGACAGCTCTACTTCTAGTGCAGCAACAATAATGTATTTGAATTATGAAGGCCTTCATGCCTCTTAGAATTAAAATAACACTAATACAGTTATACGGAATGTATTGATAGATACTTGTGAACTAATTCACTCTTTTCTTATCTTATTCTATGTTAATTTAGAAGAATAAATAATGCAAAGCAAGTATTTGCATAACATTTGAATAAAGAGAATGAAAAATATATATATTTTTAAATAATTACCAACTTCTTCTATAAACATTGCATAAATTATAAAACTATATTTGAGAAAAAAAATTGAAAAAGTCCAAAACTTGTATTTAGTGACAAAAAAAAAAGTTTAACACTTGCCAACAAAATCTAATTCAAGAAAACGACTTATACCCTATGAAAGGCATGCAATGATAATCCATTGCTTTTATGCAAGTAAAAGATCTATAAATACCCTTTGAGTCTTAAATTTTGTTATGATTTAACGAGTCATAAAATCTAACTCACCTAAATTTTTGTTTAGAAAAAATAAAATTATAAAACTTTTACCAGTATATAATGTATGAGCAGAAAAACAGAAAAGATGTTAGGAATATTTCAAATTAAAGAACTATTACACACGTAACGTAACGTGTTGCTTTCAGATGTACGTTATATGTTTGCTTCTATGCAAGTAAAAACATGTCAGCAAATTCTTGGAAAGTAAGCACTTAAAAGCTAAGTTACCTCGAAAACGTTTGGTACGTAAGTTGGGGCTTCCCTATCTAAAGATAGAATAGCCATTCCTACTTTGTGCTCGGCACACACACATATATATAAGCAAATTTAACAGTGTTATCTGCAAAATCAGGCACAACATGTTGCCAACTGATAGATAAATATATATACATATATATAAAGGCCATGCGTGTTCCCATAATTGATGGTTTTTCTGGCAATATATATATATATATATATGAAGGTATGAAGCCTCTCCTAGCAAGCTACCCGTCCCCGTATTGGTGTAATATATATTGCTTTCACATGAAACGATCCAAAATCAGCAGATAATATCTAAATTTTCTGCATTTAGTATGCAAATTAATGGATTTGAAATCTCTCCATACTTTCTTTTCATATCTCTCTCCATACATAGGGTGTGTTTGAATTAGATTATGTATAAGTGATTATGGGGATAAGTGATTATTTATAAGTAATTATGAGAATAAGTGATTATGTCAAAAGTGATTTGTGTTTGAATATTTATACCTCATAAGTGATTTTGAGAAAAGAAATGTATTTGGATATTGAGGTTTAAGTGATTATTGGGTGGATAATGAGAAGAAAAAATGAAATAAGTGATTATGAGAGGATAAGTGATTATCATATACTGAAAAAATCAGCTTCTTCCATACGCACTTATTTGAGGTATAAGTGTTAAGTGAAAAACTATTTCTGTTTGGCAATTCCACCACATAATCACTTATGGATAGGTGATTATGGTGACAATCCAAACAGGCTAATAATCTTATTCATTGATTTTAATTTAAATGGTAGATATCACTGATTGTTGCTTTAAACAAAATATATTATTCATTTTAATAATAACTATAAATATGCATTATAAATTTTTTAAAAAAATTCTACTTAAAATAATAAATGTAAACCATTAAATTAAATATATTATCCATTTATAAACTATTTTTTCAATCATTTAAATATAATCAATGAAATAGATTATATATAAAGAGAAAATATGGAGAGAATTCAAATCCCAAATTAACATGCGTGGCTTTGGGATCCTGTTCCTTTTTTTAAATTTTTTTACACTTTTGAATCTTTTGAATAAGGTTAATTATAATGGGATCCCTATAGCAAGGCTGCGACGATTATTTAGATTCTAGCTGCTGAATACTGAAGATACAAACCAAAGTACATATGATATCATAAGGATTTGGATATGCCGGTAAAAGTTAGTATCTTTAAGTTATTTTTTATATTTTTGTTTTATGGATAATAAATTTATTTCTCTCCAAATTTACTGCATTTCAACAAATACTCAACTTGTTTGTAGTTGCAACAATTACGCAGCACGGTGTTGCGCAACAGACATCCCGCATGGGGGTGAGGGGTCCAACTGATACATATGGATCCTTGACAGTCATTGAGTGACCGCAAGAAATGCAATCACATAAAATGAGTATATGACCAAATGTTAGTTTTAAAAAAATATTAAAAAGCTTAAAAAGATCCGAATATTGAAAAAATTTATTGATTTATTTTTGGTGAAAATGTCAATATTAATTAAAGGAATACTAATATATACACACAAAATGAGGGGAATAGGATTTAGGCCACCTTATAGTAAGGTTTCCTAACTTACCACTCCAAAATCTCTAGTGTGGTAAAACATATACATCTCATATATAAACCAAAGATAAGGGATTTTATACAATATTGCAAGTTCTTAGAAACTCTAAATCTACCTTTCTTGACTTTTTGAGAAGATATGATTTAACTTTCATACAAATTTCTGTGTTGATATGTTTACTATAATCTGTAGTTAAGCAAACTCGACATTTCTAACGATCCTATCATTTCTTTTTATCTAAACATGATAAGTCACAGCTGCTACAACAACATAAGATATTTTTCCCCACTTTATTATGTTTGAAAGTATGCAACAAAGCTTACTCCTAACTCCTAACTCTTCTACTTACTTATTTGGAATCAATTCAATCCATGGCAGCATTTAAAAGCTCTGTTGAGCATTTGCAATTAAAAAATAGGTGGTCCATTAATTCATTAGCATCACTACACAGCACAAACCTAGCAGTTAAAGTTTAGTAACATGTTTTTAGTTAGCAATCTCTTGTTTGTAATTAACCACAAGATAAAAGAATATTTGACTGCGCAACCATTTATACCCTGTTCCTACGGTATAAATACCATTTGGACTACTGTGGTTAAAATGTTAATTATTTTTTAGGCCTACTGTGGTTTCTAATTATTTTAAATAATATATTATTAAATTTGAAGAAAATAATTAACATAAATATTTTTCTAGATTTTGAATCTTTATATATGATTTTTTTCACAAGTTTAATTGTTAAAAAGAGAAAAATCTTAAACTAAAAGTTTAATTTTAAAATAATGATTGTATCCCCTACAGTCAAACTACTAGTTGTGGAGGATTCATAACTACAAAAAAACAGTAAATTAGCGACAAAATTTAGTGGCGAAAAGAAATTCCATCTCAAGTCTATTGCTAACCCGTCATTGACTTCGTTGCTAAATTTAGTGATGGAATTAATGATGGAAACTATCTGTCGGAAACACTCCCATCACTAATTAGTCACAAATCTGTCAGAAAATTATTTAGTGACTGATAATTTCATCGATAAAATGAGGATAGTTCATTCCAATTTTGTGATAGATTTAGTGATGGAATTTTCTGTTGCAAACATATCCGCCACTAATCCGTTGCTAATTCCGTTGGATGTTGGTTATAATTATATTATAAAATTGAAATATTTCAATTCAAATTAGTTATATATTATAATTAGAATTTAAAGTATAAGAAATAGATAAATTAAAATTTAAAATTATAATAACGTTAACTACTAATAATCAAGAAGACGAGCTAATTCCTAATTATCTAATGCGATCAACCCTACATTTAGAGGAATTCTTATTAGGTTAAGTTAATTGTTAATATATTTAACATATAAATTAATAGTAATGCTATTTATTACTGATAATAATTGATAAAGCAATAACATATTAATATAGTTAGTTTAAGAAAATAATCAGTCATACTAAGATTGAGACTCTCAATCCAAACTCATATGGATGTTGGTAATGTGGATATTTTTACATAGTGCAAAAGTCTAATAGAGTAATGTCGTGTAGAGGAAAAAGACTTATGAATTGTTGATCTATTTTCCTGAAAAATAAGTAATGACAATATTTAGTGAATAAGTGTCGGCTAATTCTCTCTTACCCTCCCACTCTTTTTAATCTGCTTTATTCTCCCAACCATAACAAATTGAGTTTGTTGCATTTTCTTTTAAATCCTATGATGATCAAAATTACAATATTTGTTTTAATGATTTTTTACCAAATTGCTATTATATTATATATATTAAGCATATATAATATAATTTATTAAATAATATAATATATGATATATATCATATATTATATGATATGAAATAGCAAAAAATAACATAAAATAATATAATATTAATACATATGGATAATAAACATTACATACATAATTATTGTTATTTAAAAATAAAAATAAAATTTAAAAGTTGATTAGGAAAACAATTTTTTTCTTGCCAAGGGAAAAGAAATATATTTATAGGAAAATTATTTAAGATTTAAAAATAAAAAATTAAAATATAAATATTCATATAAATATCAATATATATAAATAAAATATTTTATGATATTAATAATTGAAAATAAGATATATATGAGTATTTTTGAATAATGTATTTGTTTATATATATACATATATGTATGTATTAATCTGTAGATAAACAATATATATTAAGTATATCATATAAAGACTGTAAATACATTTCAGCTCAACTGTCAAAGAGCTTATGGTGACATGGCTGTGATGTGGCTTGGGGTTGGTGGTGACATGACTCCGACTTGGCAGTGATGTAGCATGAGCCTGGTGGTGACGTGGCTCGGGGCCGGTGGTAACATGTGTTGGTGACATGGCACCTAATTGGCGGTGATGTGGCATGAGCTTGATAATGATATGGCATGGATGGTGGGTGATGTGGTAGTAACGTAGAAATTTAAAGTATATAAGAAGCAATTAAGTTATTTTTAGTAATGGAAAATTCCATCGCTAATCCATTATAGAGTTGGAAAATATTAACCCAACCATTCTGTTGTTAACTCAGGTAGTGATGGAATTTGCTGTAATTAATTAGCGATGGAATGTAGATAGAATGTAAAATTTCATCACTAACAAATTAGTCACGGTAATATTAATGACCAAATGAATTTGTCACTAAATTATTTGTGACGAAATTTCCGTTACCAATCTAATGTTTTTTTGTAGTCCCACACCATGTCTGGGCACTTGGGTATGCTACATTGTATTAATTAGCGGTTACTGCACAATAGAGAATAAGGTCCCTCTGAACAATTTATGAAGATGGACACTGCAGGAATCTAAAACTGATATGATATTGATGTTATACATAACTCATATCCTTAGGCCAAAAACAAAAAATATAACTCATATCCCAATATTGGTGAAGAATATGTTAGACATCTCAAGCCACAGTCTATTATATCACTGAAAGCTTTATTGAAAATGCTAGCTTTAGTTCTGTGCATAGATCAGATTTAACTTATTTGGGACTGAAAGTACTGTGGAAATGTTACTGTGGAGGCTTTGTTAGTTTCTTCTGCTGCAAAATGGCATATGTAAGAAGGATTTGGATTTGAAATCCAAAAAAGCAGAAGATTCATGACTAGTGAAATCTAATCAGATACAAAACACAGAAGATTAATATATAATGATTCACAAAACATGCAATATAAGCATAAGGGAGACTCTCATGATTCACCCTAAAAGGTCACTATTAATTATTATAACATTCTAAGACCTACTTAAGTTTTTTATCACCCATATATGTTTTATAAAGTGGAGCTAGCTAGCCAGCTAGGATGATATAATAGTTACACTCGACATTCAAATGTATGTGACGCTGATGCCAAAAACAAGTACAGCGTGTTGCCAACTATGATACAAAGGCCATGCGTGTTCCCAAATCTGGTTTTTTGTCAGCAATAAATATACATGAAGCCATGAAGCCCCTACCAGTTACCAAATTAGCGTCCATATTTCTCAAACTCCATGTAATTAATATTTAGAAAGGCTTTGGTTTCTAATACCATATTTAGTAGAAAGAAAATTGATTTCAAGAAAAACAAAATGGGAGAAAAAATTTATCTTAATGTGTTTAGTTTATAATAAAAGAATTATTGGGGACTATAAAAAATATTGATATTTTTAATGGAAAAGCTATGCAAGCAATTAAATATATTAAAATAAATTTTCTTCCTCATTTTTTTTATTAAAATTAACTTTCTTTTTATCAAATATAGTCTAAATAATAATATATAGAATCCACGTAATTTTCCTTGCACAAAATTTGCAACCGAAAAATTCATAGCAAAAAGAAGAAATTTCTGACACAAAAGCGTTTGTGAGGGAAATATAAAAAAGTTAATCCGCCACAATTTTGCAGCAGAAAAAATTTGTAGCGAAAAACTTCTGTCACAGGCAACTTTGAAACAGTTATTCCAGTTTAATAATGAATAAGAAACTCATCACAAATTCTGTCACTATTTTGGGATGGATAATTCCATCACAGCAACTGTCATAAAATTTGGGACAGACTTATTTTTGTCACAAATTTCATGACATGTTTGCAAAAAATTTTGTGACAAATATTTCATAAGAAAATCTGTATCCTTTTTGCAAAAAAACAAATGAAATAAGAAATTATTTACTGAAATGGAGATTCGGGTTTGAAGCCATTGCAGAGGCATGACTGTACAGTCAAGTACATATGCACAGCATGCGATCCTAGGAGAAAGGATTAATACCCGGATTATTTTTTATAAAATATTTTTAAAATAATTACAGTTTAAAAAAATAAAATTTAAATAAAAATAAAAAAAATTTATTATAAATCTGTTTAGATAAAAAAAATTATGATTAAAAATTATAATTTAATTTATAAAAATATAAACTAAATAGGCACTGTTCAATAAACCAAAACCATCAAAAGATGGTAAATTGACAAATTTTTTAATCACTTCTTTTTCAATTTCAATATTTCAAACTATAAAACCACGTAATTCTATGCAATTGTAGAAAAAATTATTATTTTTACCTAGAAAAAATTATTATTTTTACCCCAGGTGAGATCTGGCCTGTACTCGTAGAATCTATAGACTGATCTATACAAAATTTGACTTAACTTAATTTATTTAATTAAATAGATAAAACTTAAACTTATAGATAAACTTATTTAATTAAATAGGCCTGATTTATTTAATTAAGAGTTAACATAAAACCGAGTTGGTTAAACCTATTTAAATAATAATAATTATTTATGTATAATATAATTAATATAAATTAGTTTTATGAATTTCATTATTTCTTTAATAGATTGAAATAGGTGTTAGGACATGTTGTATGTGCTTAGACATTCTTTCTCTCTTCTTTTTATATTGCCTCCTTTTTTTTTGAGTAAGAGTAAGTAAATTAATATATAAGAAGTTTCACAATAATAAAATCTTAAGAAAAGAGATGTGAGTGAGATTTATAAATGTAAATAGACTAGTTATTTTTCTATTTTTTATTATTTAAACATATGGGTCATATGATAAATATATATAGACAATACATTTAGTGACTATAAGTTTAAAATATGAATTTTATTTCAAATTAAAGTTAATAGTTTTTTTTTACTTTGTTTTTTAATAGACATTTAAATAAATTTTATGACAAGCCAGGTTTATATAAAGCTTAGTCTTAAGCATAAAATGAAGTCTTAGATATGTTAATACACCAAACTTAGGTTTTAGATTTATAATGTGAACTTGGCCTATTTAGTTAAAGTCTATTCTAGTATAAACTATTTCCACCCCTATTTTTACCCGATCACGCATATTGGTAATGTAAGAAGCATTTTATAATATTAATTTAACAAATTAGAATATTTGGTAAAACTTTATTATATCTACATCACATGCATCATTTTACCGAAAACAATATGCCTGATTGCATGCATCTAAGGGTATGTTTTCAACTATGGTTTTTTAAGAAGATGTGTTTGAGTAAGTATAAATTATTTTTTAAAAAAATTAAAAGTGAATTAAATTATAGTTTTAAAAAAGAAGGGGGATAATCACTCTTCTGATAGCAAATCCATGGTTTTGGAAAAAAGGAATACTGACTTTATATTATACATTTAAAAATACTTTTAACTCTTATCATTCAAATAAAATTTTTCTTAAATTATAATTTTGTAAAAAAAATTTAAACATAATAATTATAATAAACGTACCTTTATAAAACTTCATTTTTAACAAACTTTATTTATTTTAATTTATTTTTGTATAAGTGACAACCAAATTGACACTAAATTTTTGGAATTCCATTATTATAAAGCAAGCAGAGACAATTAGATTTAGCTAGGATTTAATACTACCTGCAGGGCATATTTAAATATTTATATAAATTAATAATTCGTGGAAATACCTACATTTTGACCTAATTCCATGTGCAATAAATTGGAGTTGCTGAACAAATTTTAAATACCTCCCATCATACTTTGCATATTTAAATCTAAAGTCCAAATAAATAAAAAAAAACAACTAGGAGAAAAAAGAGAGTCAAAAGACTCCTTTAACTAGGGGAGATTGATGGTAATTTAGAAAGAAGCCATAATTGGTAATTGATTTCAATAAAAAAAATTGATCACTCAGTAAAACCCTACTCTCATGGTCTTTAACTCAATTTAATTGACACAAGGGCCAGGTTTCAACTATGATATATTTAATTAAGATAATATCAAAATATCTAATATAATCTTAATTTAAATATTTTGAAAATACATATGATATTTAATAAATAATAAAATATATCCAACATCTCTTACTCACGGATCAAGTATGCCCATCATTAGCCTATTTCTAATGTCCAAAAAGAGGAAGGAAAGGAAGCCAAAAACTAATTAAAAAAAATGTAAATTCAAAGAAAAATATAAGGAAAGAAGATTAGGGTAGATTTGGTTTGTGTCAAATTTAAATAATTCAATTCAATTTCATTTATCTTTATTTTTGAAAGTTTGAGTTATCTCAGTTCAATTTGGATAGTTAAAATAAATAAAATGTGTTATATATTTTTAAAAAATTGTCCGAGATATGATGTCTCGAAATGGGCATGTGAAGTGGCTCCATGAGACCGAAGACAAATATCACACACCAGGTCACCAATCAATCAAGGCTAATTATGTCATTCCAAACGAGTTTAACTCCTATCAGGATTAGGAAAATAACAAATGATCTCTTAATAATTCACAACCTAGCTGAATAAGTTTTATACGCATGCATACACACACACACACATGCATATATGGGTTATAATTTTCATAGTACTTTCGGATTTTTTTTTTTCTAAGATAGAATGCTTATTTATTCCCAAAATCGCCAATCAAGGGTTTTCTTTTAACCCCACCGGCCTCACGCCGTTCTCCTCTTTTTGCACACTCGCAGAAGAGAGAGAAATATCCTCAAGCTCGCTCTCTCTCTCTCTCAAAGCCTTTCATTTTATCTCTATCTTCTTCTGGTTCAGGTTCTGCGGTTGTCGCCGCTGAATCTTGTTTGTGTTTCTCTTAGTCAATCTACGTCGAAGATTTCATCTTCAAGTGAAAGGTCCCGAGGTATGCAGCAAGGTGATCAAACGGTCATAAGCTTGAGGCCTGGTGGTGGTCGAGGCGGCGGCGGCGGAAGCAGGCTATTTGGTCCTCGCGTCGAGTCCACGTCGTCCACATCTCCTTTTCCTGCTTTTGGATCCCTTTCATCTGATCTCCCAGTCTTGCGCTCCCATGGCGGGGCTCCATCATCGTTCTCTATAAAGGCATAAATCGAATCTGACTCATAGTCTGGATCTGAATTTTTCGTCCATGTTTTATCTTAAAATACTGGACTTTTTGATCAGTTGTTTTTAAATGTTTTTGATTGATTGATTGCTTCTTGTTGCTGTTGTTTTTGACTGCTTCTGCCCATATTTTTTTTTATTGAGCCTTAGCTATAAGAAGCTTCGATGAACGATTTATAAAGCACGAAGCATTGTGTCCACTTTATATATGCTTTGTTGATTTTTATTAGATGATATGAGTAAGTTAGATTTGGATCTCGTATCAACTTGATTGATATGGAGGCTTAAGTTTGTTTCTTTTGATTTCCTTTCAAAATTATTTTTTTTTAGTTATTCCAATGGCAAAATCATCTGCTTCAGTTAAAATTCTGGAAATCAAAACTTGTATGCTTCTCTTTTGTGCAATACTGAGTGAAAGTGACTGGCTTTTGATTCTATGATGGAAATTTAAATGATTTATTTGGTAACTCCTTCAAATGCCAAACCTAAAGAAAAGCGGTCCAAATATCAAAATAAAAAATAAACTAAGTGATTTGAGAAAGATATGCCTCACATTTACTATGTTTTTTCATTGTCTTATGGGTAGTAAGGTTATAAAATAATATAAGACATGGAAGATAAAGGTTTAACTTAAGTTGAATGTCCTAATTCTTGCCGGGGCACTCAGTATGTGTACCTGTTGTAAATATGGACAAAAAGATACTTGTGGGCTTTAGGTGGGCTTGATTAAGTCATAGATTGCCTATAAAGGACTCACATACATTAAACTCATTTGGTATTTGGTAATTTTGTTGGAGGCCGATTAGTGGTTTACTTGTTTTATAGCACTCTGCTAACATAAATGGTATCTTTTTTTTTTTGTTGACTAGTATCTTGTATTCCTTTGTAAATTTATCTGATCTTATGGTGACAGTTCAACTCTGGATTATTCATAGAGATTTGTAATCTTATTCTTCTGGCTTTGTAGGCAGATGATTCACGGTTCGAGGGTCGTGAGCGGGTGCGATACACCAAAGATCAACTGTTACAGCTTAGTGAGGTAGTTGATATATGTATTTGATTCTGGTTATGTCGGATTCTATTCACTCTTCATTGAGGAGAAAATAATAATTTGATAGATATCTGTCAGCCACATTTTTATGCGTAATTCTTTTATTTAGACCAATTCTCATTCATCTGTTCTTTTCTTTGTTATTTAGGAATATCTTATTGGCATTCTTTCCTTGTGTACATATTTTTATGTATGCTCTTTGTAACAGATTCTCTTTTGTATTATTTAGTGTGTGTTTGGGGTGTCAGTGTGTGACCCCAAACCTGTGTTTTGCAAGCCAAAACGCGGAAGCAGCCACTGCCACCCCAAACACAGCCTTAAATGGAGGCTGTTAAGAATTTATTTTGGAAGTCTGATTAATTATAAAGCTACCTGCATTGTTCTTGAAGCTTCTAAATAGTTGATCCATATATTCTTTGGCTTATTTCTTCCCTCCGGTTGGTTACTGTTAGAACAACATAATGCACTATTGAATAATATATCTGAAAAGTTGGTTTTTGATAGAGAACAATGACGTTGTATGAGCCATGTAGCTTACCTTATTTAGTGAGATAAGGCTTATTATTGTTGTTTTTCATGTTTAGACTTCTGAATTGCTATTTATGTCTTAAAATTGCTCTGCCCTCCACTAAAAATTCTGACCGTTAATCTCTCTTTCTCTCTCTCAGGCTGTTGAGGTCCTTGATGATATTCTAAAAATCAAACAAGATATAGAAGCTGAGCTTTTTGGTGAAGATCAAAGCTGGGGTCGTGCAGAAAGCAACGTAAATTCATATTTTTGTCTTTCTACGTGACATTATATATGATATTTATCAATATGTTCAAATAGTCTTCTTTTGCATTAAGTTGCTTGGCTGCTTTGGGATATTGTTTTTACATAAGGAACAATTGGTTTGTCCACACAAATTGTTTTGGTGTATCAGCAGTTTGGGCACTCACATTCATGTATGACATGCATTAGTATGTGTCAGTATTAAAACTGTATTGTTGGCTGGCTTGAATATTGAATGGACTTTAATGATGAAAAAGGGGAAAACAAATCGTAAGGTGGGGAAATAAAGGATGGGATGGAAACCCATTCTTGATGAGAGTATTAGAGTTCTTTCTTAATTTTGGTATTACATTAATATTTTAAATGGCAAGGAGAAACACTTTCTATTTTGTAATTTTTTTTTTTGGGGGAAAATAACTGTGCAAGGTAATTTGAATCTTAAAATATTCCCTTTATTTCTTTGAAAGGGCTCATTGACAAAAAATTCAAAAAAATTAAGATGGGTTTTCAATAAATAAAAAATGTTTTAATTCTATAATAGGGTGTTTACCTTGTCAAATGTATTTTTGTAGTTAAACCTGTTGGTCATTGGTTCGTACTTTTTGTTTCACTTTATTCTTTTTTTTTTTTTTGCTTTGCTCTTTTTCCCCCCCCTTTTTCTGGTGGTGTCTATTTGATGGATTTTACTGCATTGGTTTTAATTCAAAGTTTCTGTCTTTGCCTCAATCAAAAGTTTCCCTGCCTTCTTTGTGGCTCTCCTCTCGTGATTCTCTTCTTTTTCGGGGATGGGGTGAGGGTTCCTGTGTGGATTTATAGAGGGGTTTTCAATCTGTTCTGCACTGATGAAAATCCCGGCTCCCTGCCCTTTCTTGTAGTTTTCTTTTTTCTGGTTGCTCAAGGATGATTCTTACCTTCCTATTTTGTAGTTTCTCTTCTTAATAAATGATTCTGTTATTGAAAAAAAATTGTGTTCTCTTATTTCTTCAGCCCTCGCATCAATTTCAAAATCGATATTCTGAGCCAGATAACCGTGACTGGCGTGGTCGGTCTGGACAAATTTCTCCTGCTGAAGACAGTTCTTGGGACAATATCAGGGAGAATAGAGAATTTGGTAATCGATATGACTCAAGACAGCCAGATGCCAGCCAGATTAATCGCCAAGACCAACAGAGTTTGCAGTTTCCAAAGGTACAGACCCTTAAACCAAGGGGTGGCAAGCATTGACAGATTTCATTGTTGTTTTTGCATGTTATCTTCCATGTTCTGGGTATTGTTTTATATTATTGTTTTTTTGTGTTTGTTGGGAATTGTTTAGCTATGTGATTAAGTTCCATTGTGGTTTTGAATGGAATTGCTATAATTACTTCTAATTATACCTGTATCTATCAGTTTATTATTGACATTCGGTGGAGCTATTTGTTGCATATACTCTGATTTGCATTTTTGAGTATATCTGACAAATAGCATGGCTAGTTGGAATTGATATCTAACCATTACCACTCTGACTTCGAATTTACTTGACAAGTATTAGATGTTGGTGAAATTATGAATTCCCATTTTCTGTGTTTTATTAGTCAAATGCATCGTCATGAAAATGTGGCAGAGTATGACAGAATTTACAATTTGTTTTTTATGATTTGATCCAATGTGACTTGCTTGCAATCTATCGTTGTTTAGAATTATTTAATGAATTAATGAAGTTTAATTGTTACATATAATAAATCATAAGATTGCATGAATTGCATATCAGTCTTTCATTTTTTTAACCTATTATATTTGGCATGTTCAGTTATTTTTATCATCATTGTAATATTAGTGTCTCTGTATCAAATCAGGGAGGATCTGCTCCTACTCTAGTGAAGGCTGAAGTGCCATGGTCGGCCAGAAGGGGAAGTCTTTCTGAGAAGGATCGTGTCTTGAAGACTGTGAAAGGGTAATATATGGTTGTTAGTGAAAAACAATTATTTAATGTGGGTTTTGACTGTGCCATGGTAGGTTTACTTGGTTGCCCATGTAGACCTAATTCATATGTAATTATTTTTAGTGGAAAGAAAGACTCAACCTTGCATATCTGCGTTGTTACATTTACCATAGTTAACTTCTGATTTTCTTGAAAAGAAAGTCTTAACTTTATACCTGTACTGTAATATGGTTGAATAACTGTCCTTGGAAAGCAATGCCTGCTATTCAAAGTTGTAATGTGATTATAAGGTTAAGGAATCTTTTATAGTTTAAAAATAACAATTAAATGAGGCAAAATATTCTTGTACTCAATTGGTTTTTCCTGTAAGTGGTGCTTGTTTTCTTGAATAGTTGTAGGAATTCTTATGATTCTTGGTATGCTAAATGTTGCTATTGGTTGCAATGCAGGATTCTGAATAAGTTGACTCCTGAGAAATTTGATCTCCTGAAGGGTCAATTGATTGATGCTGGCATTACATCAGCTGACATCCTGAAGGTTTGCTCTTTGATGGCTGCAGTAAATTTGTCCCCTTTCATTAAATGATTCTTGATTGACCTCCTTTGCATTGCAAATACAGGGTGTCATTTCGCTTATATTTGATAAGGCTGTGCTTGAACCAACATTTTGCCCCATGTATGCACATCTGTGTTCTGATCTTAATGAAAAGTTGCCACCATTCCCTTCTGAGGAACCTGGTGAGAAAGATATCACTTTTAAGAGAGTACTCTTAAATAACTGCCAAGAGGCCTTTGAAGGTGCTGATAAATTGAGGGAAGAAGTTAGGCAGATGACTGCCCCTGAGCAGGAGATGGAGCGTCGTGATAAGGAAAGACTGGTCAAGCTTCGTACTCTGGGAAACATTCGATTAATCGGGGAGCTGTTGAAGCAGAAGATGGTTCCTGAAAGAATTGTCCATCACATTGTTCAGGTTCTCACTGGACTTTAGCCTAGTCAGTTTTTAGAATATAATCCTGTTATATTACGGTTTGGATTATCATCACATTTGGTTATTTGTGGACTGTTACATGGAACAGGAGCTTTTAGGACCACCTGATAGCAAAGCCTGTCCTGTTGAGGAAAATGTTGAAGCTATATGTCAATTTTTCATCACTATTGGCAAGCAGCTTGATGAAGGCCCAAAATCACGGCGTATAAATGATAGGTACTTCAGCCGATTGAAAGAATTGAGTGCTAATCCTCAACTTGCCCCACGGTTGAGGTTCATGATTCGTGATGTTCTAGATTTGCGTGCAAATAACTGGGTTCCAAGGCGTGAAGAGGTATACTTACAAATTCGATTTTTTAAAGACATAATGCCAATATATTTGAAGTATTATTGCTTTTGTTAAACTATTAATTAATTAATAATTAATTAATGTTGCCTTTGTGTAGGTAAAAGCCAAAACCATCACTGAAATTCATTCAGAAGCTGAAAAAAACCTTGGATTGCGCCCAGGTGCCACTGCAAACATTAGAAATACCCGTGGTGTTCAAGGAAATGCCACCCCTGGGGGATTCCCCATTGCTCGACCTGGTACTGGGGGTATGATGCCTGGAATGCCAGGGAGCAGGAAGATGCCAGGGATGCCTGGAATTGATAATGACAATTGGGAGATCCCTAGGAGTCGATCAATACCTAGAGGAGAGATATCAGCTGTGCAACCAACTACACGTGGCCAGTCTCCTTTAGTTTCCAAGTCAGCAACCCTGAGCTCAAAGTTGCTACCTCAAGGTAGTGGTGGATTTATAAGTGGAAGAAGTAGTGCCCTAGTTCATGGAGGTGGTGGTGCTCCTCCCACAATCCCATCAAACTTTGGTTTTGATACTGAGGCTGCACCTGTAAAAGCTGTTTCTGCAATGTCCTCTGAGAAACCACTGGCTCCAGCACCAAAAATGAATACTGATGAACTTCACCGCAAAACTGTTTCTCTTCTAGAAGAATATTTTGGTGTTCGACTTTTGGAAGAGGCCTTACAATGTGTGGAGGAGCTAAAATCCCCAGCTTACCACCCTGAGGTTGTCAAGGAAGCCATTTCCCTGGCACTAGATAAAAGCCCACCATGCGTTGAACCTGTTGCTAATCTTCTGGAGTATCTCTTCATTAAAAAGATTCTTACTGCTAGAGATATAGGCACTGGGTGTTTGTTATTTGCTTCCATACTCGATGACGTTGGCATAGATCTACCAAAAGCTCCAAACAATTTTGGTGAGATTATTGGGAAACTAATTTTGGCTGGGGGATTGGACTTTAACGTGGTGAAAGAGATTCTTAAGAAGGTGGAAGATGACCTGTTCCAGAAAGCCATATTTGATGCTGCTGTACGGGTCATTGCTTCTTCATCTGGGCAAGCTGTTTTGGATTCACAAGCATCTGAGATTGAGGCCTGCCATAGTTTGTTCAAGTGATGTGATATGATGGCTTTGTATGAGAATACTGGTTTCTCCAGCTGGAAGAACTTCTCTGCTTCTGTGTCATTACTTGGAACACCCCTTCCTTCTGATCATCGAAAGAGAATACCCCTTCCCTCTACCTTACCCTCACATTTGGGTAAAAGAGCATTTTGTATTACAGTATGTTATAAAACTGGAGCTTCTAGCATCAGATATTTTTATTGAGTTTGTATATTTTGAGGTCTTAGAGGTGTTTTCTGAGGGAAGAGTCAAAAACATGAAGCTACCGATTTTGTTTCCTATATGGCTAACCATGTGCCAAGCTTCTCCAAGAGAGTGGCCCATTGGGGGTTCCAAATGTTTTTGTATTCCATCAGTTTCCATTATTTTTTAATATTTTCTTGACAGATAATTGTTAAAACTGTTTAGTTCATAAATATTATTGTTGTTATTCTCACCATCAGAATTCTGCTGTGTTGAATGTCCAAGTATTGTTGTTTGTTATGTTGGATGGATACTGGGGTAGGAGAGTGAAGTGGTCTATGCATTGCATGGAGTTTGGAGTTTGAGATGAGTTATATGAAAGGATTTCAAGTGTGAGAGAAACGCTTGACATCTAGTAACTTGCATATGAAGTTTGTTTACATGGAGATTAGTTTTTACTGGTTAACAGAATTGATGGCAATATGCTGAATTCTGATGCTGTGCTTTAATTTCAAATGTGGATCTTGATCAAGACTCAGGAGAGATATGAGGGATGGGGAATGCAAAATATTAAAAGTTTCACCACCCCAGTGCTAAATGTTCGTCCGCTGCTCTGCACCACCAACTCCGCAGGTGTCTGCTCAATATGGTATGGCATGTTTGTTCAAACTGATGCACTAAAATATGGGGGCTGAGATCCGTTAGTGCCTCTGCCTCTAGTCCGTCGAATCTCGCATAGCACTGAAAATATTGGGCTCCAAAACTAATTTGTTTCCAATAAAAATATGGACCACCTGACCACCACGAGAGATTAATATTAACAGAAAAGAAGAAAAAGGTCATGAGGAAAGGAGATCAGAAACGGATGCCCAAAATGAGGAACCAGTGGAGTGGACCACTGCCTTTCATGCGGACGCCAAAATCATCTCTCAGATACTCAATCCATCAGAGCTCTATGTAATTTATACCCCCAATTGCACCATGACACGCGTCCTTTCATCTTTTTCCTATTTCCCACCTTAACACCAAACCGATGGGCCATCTGGTTAGTATTTTCATATTATCATAATATAATATTGAGAAAAGCTAAGCCATACTATTTATAAATTATAAATAGTGTGACATATACAGATTTTGTACAACCATGGGACTCATATAATTTTCCTATAAATATATATATATATATATATAGGAGTGAGCCCTTGGCATTAGAAACTGCCGTTATTTAGGATAATGTGTTGATGGTATAAAAGTGACTTAACAGAAAGACACATAGGGTTAAAGAGGGATCTCCAACTCCGTCATTCCTTCACAAGTCAAGTCCTTTTTGCTGTGATCCTGATAGTCATGAGTAGATCAATGGGAGGCATGAGTCACACAACAAGTGTGCAGTGTGTCTTCCTTGTGGCTCTCTTGCTGTTATTCTCTCATTTCCTCCCAACTTTATCAGCTTGTGAGACTCATCACCATGATGGATCCTTCATTACATTTACACCCAAAAGTAAAGATCTCAAGCATCACCATCATCAGCAGCAGCACAACCTTTTCTTCTTCCTTCACCACAGAAAACTTGGGATTCACATAAGAAAAGGCGTCGTTGGAAGTCGTGCTCGTGGAAGAAGATCGTCTGCCGTCAGGACTGCTCCGCTCTCCGTGCTCCACCTCGCTTCCTCTCTCCTTTCCACCTCCCTCCTCCTTGGACTTCTCTTCTTTTAGCATTAAAGGGATAGTAGACGTACACTCTTCCCTGTAAGAGTTCATTACAACCGTTTGTTTGCAAGTAAACGAACCAAAATGCATCATTTCATTAATTGTTATGAGTTGCTTGCAAATGAACGAGCGGTTGAGATAGACCTCTTACTAAATATCCATGTCTCAGTGAATCTAATCATATGATTTTATGTGAGTCTTATATCACTCTCTAATATCTCTCTCGTTAATGAACCAAATTGAATCGAATAAATAAAAAAGCTCCATATACTGAGCCACATACTCCTTGTCTTCATCTAGCTAATTATATCCATTTCCTATAATTACTTTGCTTGTGTGTCGGATTGTGTGTGTTTTATATTGATTAGTTCCGCATGTGTTCTTTCTTTCTTTCTCTTTTCATATATTTGTTGAAGGATTTTAATTTATGGAGGTGTGAGAGTAATGTGGGTATGGTTACTGCTTTGTAGTATGTTTTTAATGGTCATCGCAACAACTAAATACGTTTTTCATATGTTACACATGAGCTGTATTACTAATAAATAGTTGGATTTGTCTCGTGTGTATATATATATATGTATATATTAATATAATTTTGTTATGATTTTCTTTGTTACTCCTTATTTTAAAATATAAAAAATAAATAATTAAGTCATTATAATTAAGAAAATAGTCAAACATCTTAAATATGTTACAAAGAAATTTTTTTTTTATAAATATCCTCATTTAATGTTCTTATTTAACTCTTTTTTAATTCATGTCTCATAATAATAAGCATATTTTAATTAATGATAAAATTAAAAAAATACATTAATTTAGCAAATAAAAGTCATTTATCTCTTACATTTTGAAATAAAATATATTTAAAAGTGTCTCTTATATTTTGGAATGAAAGGAGCATGTTTAATTACAATTTTCTTTGTGCAAAAATAAATTCAGAAATTAAACTTATGAACTATGGAGTGCGGATCAGAAAAGGATCATCTGTTAATAAGTGATATATAGCAACACAAAATTAACCTAATTGATTAACATTAACATAAATATTATAATTGTCATAATACTGATAAACCAGCCCTTTTGTAAAAAGATATATCAGCGTGCTTAGTCAGCATTTAATAACCTAAATATATAAGTAGTTAATGTAATAAGAAATGACAATAACAAGACAAAATTATTACAATCCAAGTCAAGAATTTTCTGATTAATATTAAATGATCATTTGATTAAAAAGAAGCGCTGAATAATTTTCTCTATAAATAGATCCAGTTTGGTTTGACAATTAATTGGAGTCCACCTGCCAAACACTAAGCTTGTGCAATTTCTAAATGCAAGACCTTGTTGCGAAATAAATATCGTAATGCCCAAAAAAAATTCATCTAAATTAAATTTAATTACAGATGAAATAAAATGTACACTAAATACAAATCTTTAAGGATTCGAATCCTTATAATACATTAACCCTATTGCTTTGCAATATTACTTCCCCTTTGTTCCGTCTGTTTATGTTTATCCTAAACTTTAATTTATCTTATGAATTTCGATGATGATAAATTTATATAAATTTTAATTCTGTTTATGTTTGTGTAAGTTTTGTGAAATTCTACATAGATAATCTAAAGTGAACATATAACTACAAGAATCTCTCATGTCAAAAAAACCTTTCTAGCAATAATTCATTTACTCAAAATGAGGTTGAAATAAATTAAAAAGATCAAAAAGACTATTTTTAAATTATGTCAATGCAAGAATCGACCAGATAATATTGCAAATGGAGTAGAGTGAGTTCCGTGCAACTACACATATAATTGAATCCAATGGGTGAACGACAACGTACAAGTGGGTTGGCTTTGTCGTCCAATTGATTGAATCACATTATTATAATTTATAACTTTCCATGCTGATGTTGCCTCCTCTACCAACAATCCACCGTCGTTTCATTAACAACTGTCTGTTATTGAAACTATCTTTTTCTTTTGGCCAGAAATTGTAACTAAATTTTAAATGGTGCTTGAAAATTATAAATATTATTTAAAAAAAAATAAAATCAATTTCAACTTAAACAAATCAGAATTTTTCTACGTATCGATTACCTTGTAAAAATCTGCTATAAATATTAAGCATAATCAGAAGATTTCTACGTATAGGTAAACTCAGAATGGGTTCATCGATCAGCTGCTTATTGATTGACGGCGCATAAGCGCAAAATCCAGAGTGTATCCAAATATATATAATGCATTATGATGGATAATTATTACAACCAGATTCTCATGATCACTCTCACTTTGTTTTTCACGATTCTTTCCTTCTTAAGGACTGATAAAAGTTGGGACGTGCGACAATGGGATTCCCATTTCTGCCAAAAGAGTAAATAAATTATTAACCACAAGTAGTGGGAATATAATCTGATTCAATCAATCTTGAACAAGAAAATGTTTAGGAAACAAAAGCCATCAGACTCTGTTCTGGATTCATATTCGAAAAAGAAACTTGCTGTCTCTCGAGAAGATAAAAATTTTACATTTGGTCCTGTGTGATGCAGATGCTTTGACAAAATTACATTTACACTTGTGGCGTGACTGAACAGAAAATGTACCTTGACTATTTTCATTTTTCACTTTCTATCCAAAACCTTCATTATAGTCCCCTTCTCCTTGTTTTTCCCTTTTCCTATTTCCCGTCTTTCGATCACACACATCAGATCAGATCTTAACCATAGATGGGAAAAAGAGAGTGTTCATACTTTCATTGAAAGCCAAAAGCCTAGAAGAATATTGTATAGCCCCTTTATTAGCCTACTTCCTTGCCCTACACATAGATAATATAGGGTCTATAGCCTGAAGGATTTTGAAGACTTGTGATTCCTTAAATATTTGAATCTTGGTTTGGTCAGTGGTAAATGCATACTTTGTTTCTAACAGCTAAAACTATTTCAAATACAGGAAAAGGAATATGATGAAGCAGTGGAAAAAATGTGAATCGTGCTATCTGATGGAGCATAACAGACTAGCAGTGTAAATTAAGGCATCCATCATCCACACGAAAAGAATAAAAATATTACTTAATGATATGATTAATCTTCATTGGATTCCATTTAACAGAAAGGGCCTCTTTATTCCTTTACTTTTCTACCATTATATTCTTCTGAAATAACAACCTCTCACTTATCACCCCAATATTCCTTCACTATTCTCCACACACACAATCATATAAACCAGAATATATGATAATTAGTAGGAACAGGTGTCTGTTATAAAAACAACTTTTTTCTTAAACAAAATCAAATAATATATAAACACTAAAAAATTACATCTCAACTTTTTCTTATTTAGTAATAGATTCAAGTTTTAGGTTATTTGTTATCATATTCCTTAAAGACGTGACACTAAAAATAAAAAATGTTAGTACAAAACCATGGCATTGGAGTAACTTTTAAATTCACTAGACCATCTTCAGTAGACAGTAAGCAATCCCACTATAAATAACCAACTTATCAACTAACCTAACCTAAGGTACCTCTCCACAAACAAGCAATCGCTTGGTTTGATTGTCTTTAGTTCAAGAAAGGTTCAAGATATGAGGAAAACTCTACTTCTATGGTTCCTTATGCTGCTTAACATCCTCACTTACTCAGTTTGTGCGAGCAAATCTTCTGCGGAAGATGGTGATTTTAGGACTTCCAAGTCACCAATGCAGCACAAGTGTGAGCATTTAGGAACTTGTTTGTCAATTTTTTTCTTTTCTTGCTCTGGTTTCATTTTCTCATCCATTTTTATGAAAGTAGCTGGAACTCACAACAATATGAGTCATGACTCTAGCTTGTTTTGCATATTTGAACATGTTCATCTTTCTTCTTCTGGGATGTGCAGATATGTACGGTGTGATCATGGGATCAAGTAAGATAAGCAATCAAAGAACAATTCCTAAAGTGAATGTTATGCATCGTACAGGAAAGCCAATCAATGGTGGTGGTTCAAGTGACTTATTACGGCGTCCAAATTCTGACAGGAGAAGCTCAGACTCCCTTTCTATCAAGCCTTCATCGTTGTTCACGGCAGCTCTCAGGAATCTCTTTCTTGGGTTGCTTCTATTTGTTTGCTTCTATTGACTTCCTGAGGCTTGATGTTTCATCCTGAAACTTATTTTTATAGGGGCACGAAGAAGAGTTATTCAGAACTCAATAGTTAACTTCCTATGTTTAGATTACAAGATCCTTACATGGAACCAAAAGTTGCTTTTCATTTTCCTATGTCAATGCTCTTGTGTTTATTAAGTTATCTTGAACCTTCATTTTCCTTCTAGAGTGCCAAATCTCAGGGCCCATTTGGTTTACTTGCAACTTATGCAAAGGAATGTAATGAAAGGACAATAATGTAATGCAAAGACTACTACCTTAATTTTGTTTGGTTACCTAAGGTAAACCTATTTAAATTTTCAATTTTTAAGTTGTAGAAAAAAGATCAAAAAGACTAAAATGCCCTTACAAGTGAATGATGACTGTCAATGGTGGAAGATGATGGTCAACACTAGCTGACAGTGGATGATGACCAGCACCAATGAATGATGGATGGCGGTTGATGGTGGACAGTGGCTAGCAATGGAGCCGCAAGGTCCAGCGACAACAAAGGGTGGTAACAAACTGGAGTAATGGCATTTTAGTTTTTTTATAAGGATAACATCGCTATATCATCTTTGATTTCATTTTTAGATGTAAAGAGGATTATATGATTTGATGTGATTAGGCTTTATAATATGAAGTTGATTTTTAAAATTGCCAAGAATAGGGAAAAAAAGTCAAAAGATTTGGATAAAATAAAATGCATTAAAGATGAGGAAAGAAAAGTTTTGATTACTGATGATGATATCAAAGAAAAATGAGAGAACTACTTTTATAAGTTCTTCAATGATTGATTGGGTATGACTAGTGATAGTTTAACAACTCACGAAAATGAACTGAATTTGAGTTTTTATCTTAAAATTCGGGTTGGGGAGGTAAAAGAAGTTCATAAGAGAATGGATAATGATAAAGTTATTGACCTAAATGGTATTCTTATCGAAGTTTAAAAGTACTTAGAAAAGAATGAGATTTTGTAGCTAACTAAGCTTTCTAACGAGATTTTAAGGTCAAAGAAAATGTTAGAGAAATTGAGAAAGAACACTTTAATGTCAATATATAAGAATAAGGAGGATATTTAAAATTGTATAGCTAACTCTACTTAATTGAATAAGCCCAATATTGTTTTTGTTGTAATGTAAAGTTGATTACCACACAAAAATATAATCAAATGAACCAGATGTGATAACGTAAAAGCTTCAGTATTACATTACCTCCTAAGAGGCTTAACATTCTTTAAGCAAGATTTCGTGTTTGACATTACTCCTGTCAAACATGAGAATAATACTTAAGGAATATTGAGTCTCTTGATAGAATTATAATCGTCTTTGATTTCAATTTTAAATGTAAAGAGAATTATATGCAATGTTAAAAAAAAAAAAAAGACTAGTCAATCTGGTTGGATTGAGAATTGTGTCATGTTCAATTTGGTCATAGATCTCGATTGACTATTTTCAAAACCAATGGAAAACCAGTCAAATCAATCATAAACCAGTGTTAAACTGGCACAAAACTAGTTGAGCTATTTTTATTTTTTTAAATTTTTAATTTTTAAGGTAAATAATATTATTTTTACTACTAAACAACAGTATTTTCTATATAACTTTTTCTTTCTATATTATAATATTGTATAAATATTATTATGATACATAATTATTAATAATAATAAATTTACTTAAAAATGATATGAAAATAGAATATTAATGGATTATTTTGAATTCAAATTATAATTATAGATAAATATTAACTTATAGATATTTTAATATTAAATTGTGAAACTTATTAATAATATTTTTAGTTTTCTATATAATATAAAAAATTAAAAAATTATTAAATTTATTACTACCAATTTAATTCTGATTAAAGTACAGTTGAATTATTAAACCTTAAATTAATGTCTTAACTGATTCAATATCCAATTTGATTTTTTAAACTTCGATTGTATGATTTGATGTAATTGGGCTTTACAATGTGAAGCTGATTACCACACAAAAATGCAACCAAATGAGTTAGATGCGGTAATGTAAAAACTTTAACATTACATTACTTCTTAAGGGGTTCAATACTCATTAAGCAAGATTTTGAGTTCAACACTAGTGAATGAAAAAAATCTTATTAGAAGAACTACTTCATTTGAGCTCGACAATACTCAAATGTTATTTAATAGTGCTCTCAACAATACTCAAATGTTATTTAATAGTGCTAAATACCAAATAATTTACTAGAAAGAAACACATAAATACCTTCTTGATATTGCTCGTAGAAGGCTCCATCTCTTGGCTCAATACGGCTAAACCAGAGCTTCTTAACTTCTAAAATCTCAGACCTTAAATTGCATTCCGTTGCATGGAGACATTTAATCTAGAACCCCACCACACAAAGTTAACTAGCTTGAGAATAAAGGGAAAATCTAGTTTACCCTAAGTGTGATTTGATTTGAAAACAATGTGTTTCTCCTAGTTAGTCTTGGCCAACTCCCTAGTTTATTTTGTCACTACTTGGCCCCCACTTGGTATTTTTAGTATCAATTTTAATTAAAATGTTCACTTGAATGTTTATATGATGAACAGTATCATCGTCAAAGACGTATTTCACATGCATCCTTGAAAATTTTATCTTTTTAACACCATTACTAGATTGACACAACACTTCAAGATTAAAATGGCCCACTTAATTCTGACAATTGCACCATAAAGTTATTCAAGATATAGTTGAAAACAATGCAATCATTCACCACTGTTCTTTTTGCAAGATTATTTTCGTTAAATTTTGAAATTAAAATAAACTAGGGTGGTTAAGTAATAATTAAACAAACCTCAATTGTTAAATAAGATGCTTCAAATAGTATGAGAGCACAGGCTAAACCAAAGGGTGATAAACAGCAATTTACCCAAATAAAAATAGTGACCAATGACACTATCACAATCTTGAGCATCCATGGATGAACTTAGAAGAATGTCCTATAAGCAGTAATAATAACACAACCGTGAGGTTTCCCTCATTGAAGAAAGTGAATTAAAACAAATAATTAGCCCACAACTAATTGGTTAATGGTTACTAGAATAAGGGAGATGGAGGCAAAAAAGGTTAACATAAATTCATTTTTATTTTAGATTACTAAAACAAACATAAGAAGCAATGAGTAATCAGAATAATACTTAAAGAAGAGTTAGTTAGAGCAGATAATAACCAATTAGTCAAAGGGTTGTGTGATCTATAAATGCAGCACATAATCGTAGCAGAGGAGTCAAATGGAGTCTGTTATTGAACGTTAGTGTGTTCTTCTCTCTTCTACCTTCTTCTTTCTCTATTCTTTCGATTCTTCAAAAACAAAAAGCATCTGACCCACTTGACCACTTCAGAATTGAACAATAGAAAATGCTCTTCATATATAACTGCATTACAAGTTCAGGGAAGATACAAAACAACATAGAATAGAAATTACATGGAACAGGGCCATCATTTGGATAACAAACATAAAAGACAATAGATATAGGCGCTGAACTGTTTTTTTTGGGTGAAAATATAGGCGTTGTACTTTACCCCCAAAAGAAGATGTTGCAGTAGAAATCCTTATCAAGAATTCCACATACCAACAAACAGAAGAAGGGCTCAGAGTTTACTTATTGAATAAATCTTCTTACCAAATTCTCAGAGTCGGAAAACATCTGTTTGGAATCTCTCATCATACAATCTCCAATGGCCATACCTGTCACTGTTGTAAGCAGACCTGGGGATGTAGAAATTTGGGCGCTTAATCTCTCCCAGGAACTCCAAATGGGATGTTGCATTTGTAATGTCTCGCTCGGATAAATTAGCACACCCAGTCAAATCCAAAAACTTGAGTTTCTTACACCCCTGACATATTGAATTGAAGCCTTTAGCGGATAATTTGGAAAACCTAATCTCAAGGCACTCTAGAAGTGGCATATAGTTTGTGATAGCAGCTGCTTCAGAATCCCAATCTTGTGGACAAGCATTAAGATAACCATCAGGAACTACTCCCACATGTTGAGAAGGATCCAGCCAATTCAAGAGGTTTCGCCTCAGAATCTTAAGGTTTGGGCAATTTCTTCCAATTAACAGCAACGACTTATGGGATATTTCATAGCAGTAGCTGATATCAAGTTCCCTGAGCTTTGGGCAACTAAAAGCTATTCTAGAGATTGAGTCATCAGTAACATGAGGGCAGCTTCTGATTGATAGCACCTCAAGATTTGGGCATCTAAATTGCATTGATACAAAGAACCAGTAACAAAAGCAAACAAAATAAAGTGAGCTTTTATTCCACACATAAAATTAGGTTAAGGACTCAAATGTAATATTCACAACCTAAATCATCACATAACATTCAAATGCTAATGCTCCAATGAATTAACCACCGATGCTTTACAAACGGAGTCACAACACAAACTATATGTGTTCAATCTTCAGATTGCCGACTCAAAAATTTATTTATTTTGGCACGTCGTGTTATATCAAGTACTTGGGTTCCCGAAAAATCCAATCACAGAAAATCCAACTACATAACCAAAACTGTTCTCAACTCACCTTTCAATGGCAATTGTCAGAAAAATCAGGGCATACACCCATTTAAACATTTGAGATTTCAATTATCCGTTCTCAATTCACCTTCCTATGGCAGTTGTTTAAAAAACCATAAAGAGAAAACAAGGCTTACTCCAATTTCAACGTTTGAAACACGAATTTTACTCAGAACAATTCAAAGCAGAAAATTAGAAACCAAATTCAAGAATGAACAATAAAACCAATTTTGCCTCTACGGTTTCAAATTCCGCGATCCAAAAGATTAGATGAACAGATGTTAAAATTTGTAATCAAGATTTCACCTATCAGCGACGAGAGCAAGCGACCGATCATTGCAATGTCTGACGCGAATCTCCTTAAGAGAACCAGAGCTCCAGCCGGTGACTGATCGAAGCATGGAATCGATCTTCCTCTCGAACTCGGGGGTCCACCAGTAGGCCAACTCGATGGCAGAGTCGAAGTGGGTCTCGAGGTTGAAGACGGAATGCAAGGAGGGGTCCTTGAATGCTCGAAGCCAGGACTTGCAGACGAGCATGGCGCCCCGCCATCGGTCGTCGAAGGAGAGGCGAGAGAATATGTTAATGAGGCACTCATGAGTCAACTCGGCCCAGTCGGCTTGGGGTCCTGACACGGCATCTTCTCGATCAGTTTCCATCCCCAAAATGAAGAATAGTATGGCCTTCTGCGAATCGCTCCTCCGCTCCTATGTGCTTGGATTGGGTTACTGCTCCCTTCGTTATTGTAAGGACAATTGGGGAGTTTTAAAATTTCAAACTATAAGGAAATATTAGGACACAGTGGTTGTATGTTATATTTAATAATATTTTTTAAAAACATTTTTAATTAAGGTAACATTTTTTTAATATAATTTATTTATATTAATTAGATTATGTAAAAGTTATAAATATTAAATAAGGGTTTTTATGAAAATTATTTTATATTTCAAACAAATTTATTATTTTCCTAATCTGTATAATTTTATTTTTTATTACTTATATTAAGAAAGGAAAGGAGTATGTGATAAGCTATTGATGGGAAAATTATACTTAGAACTTAAAGTATTTGTTAAATTATCTTAACAATTATTAATAAGCAATATACTATGCAAAAATAATTTTGCTATATTAAATTAAAATAATCTTTTCAAATATAAAAATTAAATATTCCTTATACCATGTATTTGCTTGAAGTTTCAAATATTTTTGTATACTTTTCTGGCCAAAAAATATTTTTATATATTTTAACTTATTTTTAAAGAGTTAAATTATTATTAAATTTTGCAAGGATTAATTTCGTTAAATTTTGAATTTTACAACAAACTAGGGTCATTAATTAATAATTGAACAAACCACACATAAGTGTTAATAGGATGCTTCAAATGGTACAAGATCACATGCCATGCCAAACCCAAGGGTAATAAACAGTAATGTACCCTCATAAAAACCGTTGTGATAACAAACATAAAAGACAATAAATAAATTGAAGAATTCCACACACATCAGCAAACGGAAGATCAGAGTTGACTTATTGAAAAATTACCTTATCCATTCTCAGATTCCGAAAACACATGTCCGGAATCTCACATCTCACAATCTCAAATGGCGATCCCTGGTTATGAGGAAATCAGACGTGGGGGCACAGACTTGTGCGTTTAATCTCTTCTAGAGAAGAGACTGGTGCCTTAATCTCTTCTAGAGACTTTAAAATGAATGACGCATTTAAAATGTCTCGGGCGGATACGTTAGTACACCCAACCAAATCCAAGAACCTGAGCTTCTTACACTGCTGACATTCGGAGGTTAATCTGGAAAACCTTAACTCCAGGTGCTCTACAAGTGGCACGGAGATTGCAATGGCAACAGCATGACATTTCCAATGTAGGTGAAGATCATCTGGATGACCACCACGAATAGGTTGATCATCCACTGGATGATAGAAGTTTCGCTTCAGAACCTTTAGGTTTAGGCAATTTCTTCCGATCAACAGCAACGACTTATAGGATATTTGATTGCAGTAGCTGATATCAAGTTCCCTGAGCTTTGGACAGCTGCGTCATTAGTGACACGACGGCAGGCTCTGATTGATAGCACCCCCAGATTTGGGCATCTAAATTGCAATTACATGATCCCAAGAACCAGCAATAAAAGCAAACAACATAAAGTGAGCTCTAATGTCACACACAAAATAAGGCTAAGGAATCGGCGGAACAATTCAAAGCAGAAATATTAAAAACCAAATTCAAGAAGGAAGGAAGAAGACCAATTATGCTTGGAATTTGCATTTGAGATTTTACCTGTCAACGATGAGAGTGAGCGACAGATCCGAGCAATGTTTGATGCGAATCTCCTTAAGAGAACCGCCACTCCAACCGGTGACAGATCGAACCATGGAATTGATCTTCCTCTCAAAATCATATGTATACCATTGGCAGTGGCCCAACTGGATGGCGGAGTAGATGTGAGTCTCGAGCTAGGTTGAAGACGGAGTGAAGGTAGGGGTCCTTGCAGGCGCGAAGCCAGGACTTGCAGACGAGCATGGTACCTCGCAATTGGTCGTCCATGGAGAGACGAGAGAAAATGCTGACGAGGCAATCATTTTTCAACTCGGCCCAGTCGACTGGGGGTCCTGAATCGGCCGGCACCTTCTCGCTCAGTTTCCATCAGTATATAGTGTCTTCTGCGAATCGCCTTTCGGTTCCTGTGTATAGTGTAGATGTGAAAATTATATTTATAACATTCTGTTCATTAGATATTTTTACTGGAACGAGCACAAGTATAGGAATCAAAACAATTTTTTCTGGCCAGAAATATAGGAATCGGAGTATAACTCAGATTTTGATGCAAGGAGATAACTATATTCATGAGTGAAAATGAACATTTTTGGTTGAACAATAATGCTCCTGGTCCAAAATGATATTAAAGTCTTTGTTATAAATTTTTAATCATTGAAAATATTTTTGGCATCAATTCAATTAAAATAAAAATACAGTAAACTATTTAATTCTAATTTCTTTAATTTATAAAATTATTGTTAAATTATTAAATAATATATAATTATCAATATTAAAAATCTCGTAAGTGTAAAATAATTTTCAAAACTTAATGGTTGAAGCATAAACAGAAAATTGAACAAACGGTCATATTATCTTTAATAAAAAATTAAAAAAATTTCATTATCGGATGAATTTTTATTGTGTAAACTCTCAATAAAAATAAAATTTAATTATCTTATTTTTTTTTATATTACAATAGCAAATTTAATTATTAAAATTTAATTAAATAAAAATGTATAAGATTTTCTTATATTAAAAATGATTAGAATGATATGTTTAAACTTTAAACACTCTTATCATAATTAAAAATAGGTCAGAAAAAAATGATACAATACCAATTGGATATTCTAATTTTTGGATTATCTAAGTGCATCATGCCTCTTAAGAAACGCTAAGCAAGTTGGATCGAATGGAAAGAATTCAATATTTTTTAACTATGATAGTCCTGCATATTAAAGGGGAAGGGGAAGTTCTAGAGGGTTAACTAATTTCTAAATAAGGAGGTTATATATATGATTATTTGGGCCCTACGATCGATTTTCTTGGATGTTCATAACCTCCTTGATAGTTTTGTTTCTTGGCATTTGGCACTTCCTTTTTCTTCAATGTAACTTTTTTTTTAAACCCTGTTTTTATTTATTATATAAAATAAATATATTATCATTTTTACCAAAAAAAATAGTTAAAAGAAATATATGATCATTTTTACAAACAAGGACATTAGTGTAAATTTCAACTCATTTCCATAGTTATTTTGTTTCCTTTTTTCCTTGTTTTATTCGGCATGGATGGTATCAAACTGTCAATGTTTATCTTTTTTTTACTAATATGAAATTAAAAAAATCACTTAACATGATATCTAATTGATAAAATGTTCAAAATACCTATACTCACGCACACACTTTACAAAATATAAAAGACTGAACTCCATCCTCAATCAAAGAAATTGAAAAATTTGATTGCAAAATACGATACTATATATTCTATATAAAATCAATATTAGTTATCTCTCCCATTCTTCCACTACTCTCATCCCACTCCTTTGAACATTTTCCACCCTGCTTCACTTTTTTTTTTTAGTTTTATATTATTTTTAATGTTTTCGAAATAGTAATATTTATGGGATGTGTATTTATATGTAATCGAGCTTCAATATTAATTTTTATTATACTTTAATAATTTTAATTTTAATTTTGAATTTCTTCATTCTTAATATACTATTATTTTAAATTCAGATTTTTCAATATCCTATCAATTCATTAAATTTAGCTTATTATTCAAAATATACCAATCATTATAATTCTTTTTTTGACCAACCCTATTATTATAATTCACTATTCAGATTTTTCTCATTATACTATTTTTATCTTGTAGGTTGATGTATAATATTGGCTGTCGAAAAAAATCTATAATAATAAAGAGTATTTATCAATTTTAGTCAGGTTATTATAAACCTTTATTACTATATGGGCTTTTTAGTTCTTCTAAACTTTATTTATTATTAATATTCAATAAAAATTAACATAAATTACTTAGAAATTCGTTTATGACACGGATTCTTTCTAGTTATGTTTAATAACTTAACATGTTTGTTAAAGTGCTATCTTAAGTACTAGGAGTGCGAAATCAAATGGTCCACTAGAGGAAAGACCAATTCTCAATTTTTGCTTTTGGTTGTTTGAATGGGGAATAATGTTATACGAACGGTGGTTAGTTTAAGTAATAAAAAATTCAACATTTCTTAAATAAGTATCAAATTCAAACTTTATAAATGGAAAAATTATATTAGGAGAATTATTTCATTTGTACTAAATAATACTTAAATTTAATGTGAAAAATTAACATTAAGAGAGCTACTCCATTTAAATCAGATAATACTCAAATATATATATATGACCGAGTTAAATATTTAAAACAAAAAGAGGAAATAATGTTATAGTGACTTGGTCAGATATTGGTGGTCAACCATGTGAGAAGAATGTATAACATGGTCACGACTTGTTCAACAAACGGCATCAACAATTCCCCACACCATATAAATAAGCAACGCAATGCCAAGCCCCAAACACAACACAAATCTTATCGTCTCCATTTCATTCCATTCCATTCACCAGAAATAAAGCAGTCCTATCATCATTTACATTACGGCACCAACATAAGCAGCTTGATCTTAGAAAGCCATATCCAGAAGGGTTCATTTGATTTGGTTGGAAGAATTAATAATAGTATTACCATGGAAAAAGTCCTTCATCGTCAATCCACAGCTTCAACCTCTTACAACAACGCCAACGAGGGGTTCAGCATTCCCTACTTTCCCAAAGAGAGGGAGGAGGGTGTCCAATTTCATGGCTCTCTGCCATATCCATCATCAACCAAAAAGAACAGATTGTTCAGATTTAAGAATATTCTTTCAAATTCAATCAGGGATAGAGGTCGTTGTCGTTCTCCTCCCTTCCGCTTCCTCGCACGCTAGCTTGGCCGATTCAAAGTTCGATTGGTCCTTGTACAAGAAGACCCTTCAAACCACAAACACAAACATTAACAATACACTTTTTTTATCCTTTCTCTCTATACTTACTCCCCAACCTGTAAATAACAAAGCCTTGTTGATGTATGGAATTCTTTTTTTTCAACGAGAATTCTTTTATTTCTTATAATATTAATTAATTATATTCTTGTCGGAGTAATGTCATTTAATAACATTTTTTCCTTCAAAATGAGAATATGACAATTTAATAGAAATGATCACATGAATGTTTACACGATGAACAGTTTCATTGTGACAATCGTATTGCACCTGTACCTTAAAAATGTCTTTTCAACAAAATTTCCAAGATTAACCCGACGCTTCAAAATTTAAATGGCTCACTTAATTCTAACCATGCAGTCATGAACTTGTTCAACACATACCTGAAAGCAATGAAATCATTCACTACTTTACTTTTCACACGATTATTTTCATTAAATTTTGAATTTAAGATAAACTTGGGTGACTAAGTAATTAATTGAACAAACTACATGCTCCCTCCATCTTATATTATAAGATAATAAAAGGTATTTCATATATATTAATAAACATTTATTACATTTCTAAACTTTTAAAAAAATTAAAATTTTTAATTTTACTGTTATTAATTTTACTCATTTCATTAGATTTAGCACAAGTGACAATATTAATAATATAATAAATAATGAACAAAAATAATAAATTACTACATATTTCTTATATTATGAAATAGGCAAAATTTCTCATCACCTTGAGATGAAAAAGTAAATGTTAAATAAAATGATTCATATAGTACAATAGAGCTAGCATACACCCAACCAAGGGGGCCATAAACAATAATTCACCCTTACAAAAACCAGTGTCTTGTACTCAAACTTTAAGAACAAAACGCAATTCCTTAAATCCTCCAAAATCTTAAGCATCCATGGATGACTGTCATATAAGCAGGAATAATAACACAACCGTGATGTTTCCCTCATTGGAGAAAGTGAATTAAGACGAACGCGTTCCTGCAGAAATCTAAAATTTTATATTGTTTACTTCTGAAGTGGTCTGATTGGTTTACCTGATGCATTGCTTCATATATTTTATTTTAGAAATCTAAAATAAAAAAAATGTTTCATTTATTTAAGTTTACCTTTCTTTTATGCCTCCATCTTCCTTATTCTAGTTACCACTGACCAATTAGTGGTATGCTAATCATTTTGTTTTTTTTAAACAAATGTTTTTCTTTGTACCAACTTCTTTTATTTTTTTTTCTAATTTTGTTAGATATACTCATGCCTCCCATTATTAAGAGAAGGTGTGTTTTTTTTATTATATAGTGATTTTATTTTTACCCTTTATTTATTATTTATTATTATATTATTAATATTGTAACTTATTTTATACTTAATGAAATAAGTGAAATTAAGAAGGGTAAACTTAGAATTTTTTTAAAAAAATTTAAGAATGTAATAAATAATTTTTAATATGCTTGAAAACCCTTCCATTATCTTATAAATTAAGAATTAATAATTTTTTAATATAAAAAATAATAGTTTAGAAAATGAAAAAAATTGGGATTTACTGTTTAATCAATTACTTTTAAATAAAGAGAACATGTGAATTGAGTAGCTCATGAACTTCCTAGTGAGTATTTTTTTAAAGGAAAAAAGATAAAAGATTTGTAATAAAAAATATTTGTAAATGAACAATTCTAGTTAGAAATTTAGTTAATCTCAATTGAAATTCAATATATATAACGCGGAGATTTTCAAATTGGGTCCTGATTGAAAAATAATTTTATTTCTGGGTCCTTAACGGTTTTTCCCCTCTTTTTTCTTTTCTTTTTTTTTTCTAATAAATGATTTTTATTTTAACGACTCTCTTTTCTTTTTATTTTTATTTTTTTTAGACTGATGCCTCTATCCCCTATTATTAAAATAACATATGATTTTTTTTTGTAATATAAGATAATATCTAGTGATTTGTTACTTTTATTCCTTATTTATTACATTATTAATATTGTAAATTATCTTATATTTAATGAAAAGAGTAAAATTAATAGGGGTAAAATTTGAAATTTTTATTTTTTAAATTTAAAAATGTAATAAATATTTTTTAATATGTGTAAAACATCTCTCATTATCTTATAATATGGGACAAAGGGAGTAACAAAAATACAATAATTTTATTTATATAATAATTAGAATGAATTATTTTGATAATAATTAGAAAATTAATAGTTTATAATAAAAAATATAATTATTTTATTATTAAGGAAATATTATTAGAAAATAAATCCTAACAAATATCAAATAAAAATATTAGATCATTATTATTGTTTAATAATCATAAAAAAGAAAAAAAATTTAATTAAGAGTTGAAAAAGTTAAATAATAAATAACTAATAATAAACAACTAATAATGATAAAATAACACTATAATTAAGTAGCAAATATGTAAAAATGCTAATGTAAATTTAATAATTAATTGATAAAAATAATTGATTATAAAATGAAAAGGATCATTGATTAGTAATAATTAGCTATTATGTACGAAAATTTGCTCACCTCATACATAGTGATTACCAGCACCAAATCTTGCTCTTCTTTTATTACGTCGTGGTCGTTCTGATTGTATGTCATCTTCTGTATGATGTGATTCAGGTGAATCAATTCTTGATAGTGTTTGTACAGTATTCAAATCAAACCAAGTAGAGTCAACCAGAGAAATTGACTGATGTAGAGTCTCAAATATTTGATTTGATGGCTCACCATGTTAAAATGAATATATGTTGTACTCGGCACTGAATAATGTTGAGTCACCCAATAAAGACATGAATGATCCAGACTAATCAGGAATAGAAGAGTTAAATGGGGGCAATGAGGATGGCGGCAAGAAAGAAGAAAATGCGGCTCCTACAAATATACTAGATGTGGTCAAAGTAGTAGCATGATCTCGTTGCATTGTATTTTCTTCTTAAGAAACAATTGGTGGCCTAGTTGATAAATAGTCATCACGTCGTTTTCTTGGTCTTCTATGCTGAGGAATCTGTGGACGTGATGGCTCTTGTGCAAGTGAAGCAGGCTCAAGTTTCATGTCGAAAATTTGCTTTCTCATTGTAATCAATATATTACGTTGGTCCTGAGCTACCTTCGTATGAAAATTAGTTGACATTTCTGGAGGGTAAGTAATGACAAGCCTATACAAATCTTCAGCTATATTAGCTTGAAATTAATAATAAAACATTAGATTATGACGTTGTCTATGTTTAGAAAAAAATACAATGATAGTGAAAGGAGATAAAGAAGTTACCACACAATCAGTTACACTACTAGTAGGATGGATTCAACGTTGTATATGTCTCCAATATCAATGCATATACTCAGATGTACGATGAAATACCCCGCTTGCTTGAGAAGCATTAATAATAGCATAAGGCCAATTAAACCATGCTTCAAGAAAGATTTTGTGAGCTTCAATCTAATTTTCTGAGGTTTTCCCTCACAGCTGTGTTATGTGAAAATCGTCCAAGTTAGTCGGAGGCATAGAAATTGGTTGCTGGAAATCAAATTGCCTTAAAACATGATCAGAATGATGTCATTCTATTATGTGAAAACATACAAGGGGGACAGAAGCACGCTAAATGTCACTTGTTTCCAAGCAATAATTTGGAATCAGGCCAAGATTCCTAAGAGATTCATAAGGCTGCCAAATGATCTCATCATTGGCCATTGCATCAAGTAAACTCCTATAACATCGTAAGGCCGAGCAATTAGAACGAGGGGCTAATTGTATGTTCCTCCACCTATGATTATAACAAAGAACATGTTAAAATAAGTATGATTTTGAAAAGTTAATATGAAATATTTATAGTGCATTTTTAGTATACCTAAACCCCAGGAGTGGTAAAAGAGGATAAACATAATTATTTGGACTCAATGATGGTGGTCGCTCTAGTGCTACATAGGAAATCAATCTTATGCCCATAAGTGCAGTAATGTTAAGCAGCCACCAATATTCACCTCAGAAGGGTTAATGTCATTGCACATTTCTCTGTATATGTGAGTTAGCACTGCTGAACCCTAACTATATTTTCCAGCATCCTTAAAATTTGATAATAAAGGAAGGTACTTTAAATAAATCCTATGACCAGACTTATCTGGCATCAGGTATCCACCGATTAATTTAAGGATGTACACATGTGCAAAACATTGTATTTCTACATCTGATGTATCATCATCCAACTGACTAAAATGATTTGCCAACCAATTCAAAAATAGCCTTTGTCTGTATATGTTCTCAGAAGGTAGACGAATTCTGAGGTAGTATTCACACACCTCTGGCCAATTATTTGTTGTTTAACCAATTACTGGAAGTACTACACAAGGAAAGCCTAACTATATAGCTACATCCTCTAAAGTTATAGTATATTCTTCACGTGTAGTGTGAAAGGTATGAGTCTCAGGATGCCACCTCTCAAAGCTATGATGATCAAATTCCACATTAGAAATATTTGCATACATCCTCTCAAAGCTATGATGATCAAATTCCACATTAGAAATATTTGCATACATCTCTCCACATGTAAAGTGAGTAGAGAATCGATAATGCAGTTACCACATTCTTTGTAAATTATAATCATCCAGTATTTTCCATACCTTGTACCAAAGTGGATTTATGGAAATTGGAAATCTATATAAAAGATCTATCACAATTTGATTCGAAAGAAGATTGAGATTTTGGTTGACAACTTGCTTTAGTCTGACCAAAGTAATGTCAAGATTAACACTTATTATTCTCATATCGTTTCACTTGAATGTCACACCATCTAGGCCATAAAAAATTTGTCCACTTGCATATATACACAGAAGCACTGATCTATTGTCTAGTTCACTTCCTAATTTTATTTTCATGGATAAAGTGACATTAAATAAAAAATTTACATTAATTCCACATAAACAAATATTTCAAAAGAATTTTGATTATGAATGGCCAAAATCATGTATTTTTTTAATTAAAATTTACTTTATATCTAAAGCTTAGCAATAAGAGTACCTCTTGAACCATGATATTGTTTTTAAAAAGTTAACAGTAAAATGAAAATTCTTTTTCGCCCAATGTAAAATAGTTTTTTTTATTTTATACAATGGAAGAGAAGATAATGAAAAACAAAAATACTAACAACTAGACCATGCTTACGTATTGCTGCATGCCTAAGTCGTATTTTCAAGTGTTGTAGTAAAAATAAAGTAATATCCAGGTGACTCAGAGATAACCCTCTTAGCCAACATGTAAAATAATAGTTCTTTAACATTGTCATTGATCAGTTTTTATTTGCCTGTAATGTCTTTTTTTTTTTAAATGAACGAACAACAATTGTTTAATGGTGTTGAATATATGAAATTTATTATAAGCTTCGGTATAAGTGAGGAATATAAATGATTTTTTTAACTCTTTTTAAATCTACTTTAAAATTTTATGAGTCATAAAAAATATAAGTTTATTTCGATAAAAATTGAATATTTCCAAAAAAATGAAACATAAAAAATGATTGTTTATTTTCTTTGAAACTGATCATACTATTGAAAAACAAAATATAAATATAAATTTATCTTCATTAGAAATTATTATTTTCATAAAAAATAAAACATAAAAAAAATATTCATTTATTTTCATTGAAAATGTAAAGTTTATTTTAGTTTTTTTTTAATTTTTATTCTTAAATATGTATCAAATATTCATTACACAAATATCAAATAAATATTAAGGCAAATGGTGTCAAAGTCTCATAATCCCATATTTTAATAACTTAATCCAACTAAAATATTAAACTAAGACATTATATTGTATCAAATAAATAACTCATTTTATTAACAAAAATATTATACAAAACTAAAAAGTGCAAATTTGAAATTAAAACACATAACAAATTTACTAACAATAACATTAAAGAATATGAGAGAATGAAAAGTACCAAAGTGAGATGAAGCTCTATAGATAAAACTCCTAACACTTGCAAGAAGTTAAAATTGATAAGAGAATGAAGATGACAATTATGGCAAGAAAAAATAGCAAATATTCCACAAAAAAGATGAAAACTAAGAGGAGTTGGAATGAAAGAGCTAAAAGATAAAATGAAGAAGCTGCAACATGAATATTTAAGTAGATAATTATTGATCCTGTAGAATCATGGAGAGAGCATTATTTTTTCAAATAATTATTGAAGCATATATTAAATGTTGCATGCAGAGATTCTCTACCTCTCTCAGCATGCAATGTCTATCATGAGGTATCAACCTCTCTGCATATAATGTCTATCATGAGATACCAGAAGTTGAAACGTCTTTTACACAAAAACACAACGTCCATCGTGAGGTACCAAAAGTTAAAAAAAAAAAACTTGAAACATCTTTCACACAAAAGCACGTATATAAAGTATAAGCATGAGAAATGAGAATATGAATTAGACAAGATTTACAGTCTGTAAAAAAATCTAGTAAAAAAAACATTATTCAAAAATCAGGATTGGAATCCTAACCAAATTAGACAATACAGACTAACTCGTGAATATGCAACAGGCTTCATTTTGAAGAGGGAGTGTACTTGACTCCATCAGTTACAAAAACTAAAAAATAATAATAGTAAAATGAAGGGTAAATTTTCTACTTTATTTTTTTAAAAATAAAACACATTATTTGATATTTTTTAGATTTATTTACTAATAATTATCTCTTAATAATTAACTAATTATAATTTTTATTATATGCTATTATTTTTTCTATTTATTATAAAAATAATTCATTCTAATCATTATACAAACAAAAACATTGTATTTTTGTTACTCCCTTTGTCTTATATTATAAGATAATAAAAGAGATTTTACGCATATTAACAAGCATTTATTACATTTTAAAATTAAAAAATAAAAATATCAAATTTTACCTCTATTAATTTTACTCGTTTCATTAAATATAATAAAATAAATAAGCGATAAAAATAATAAATTATTATATGTTATGTTATATTATGGAAAAGAAAAATCTCGTGTTATCTAAGATAGAAGGAGCATATTTGAAAAAATTAAAAGAAAAAATGAAAGAAAGTTGATTAAAATAAAAATCATTTATTAATAAAAAAACAAAAGCAAGTGCTTTTGAATGGCTTTTTAAAAAGAAGGGGGGAAAACAATTCAATACCCAGCACTAAAAATATTTTCCGATCAGAACCTAATTTAAAAATTTTCAAGTCATATAAATTGAATTTTCAACCGAGATAAATTAAATCTTCAACTAATTTGGAAATATTTTTTATTACATGTCTTGAAATGTCTTTTTCCCTTTTAAAAAAATACTCATTAACAAGTCGATGACCTGCACAATGGACATGCTTTTTTTATCTAAAAAAAATTGATTAACTAGTGAATCCCAATTTTTTTATTTTCTAAACTATTATTTTTTTCATAATTATAAAAATAATTAATTCTAATCATTATACATATTGAATTATTGTATTGTTGTTATTTCATTCATCTTATATTATATTATAAGTTAATGGAAGGGTTTTCATGCATATTAAAAATAATTTATTATATTCTTAATTTTTTAAAAAAATAAAATTTCAAGGTTACCCTTCTTAATTTAACTTCTTTCATTAACTATAATACAAGTTACGATATTAATAATATAATAAGTAATGAAGGACAAAAATAACACATCACTATACTATCATATTTTTTAAAAAAATACATCTTATCCTAATAGGATGGAGGAGTCTATATGGAAAAAAAAAAAGTCGCTTGAAAGAAAATAAAAAAAGAAACCAATTGACTTGCTTTTTGACTTTTTTATTAAAACTATTCATGAGTAAATTAATTGGTAGCCAATTGACTTACTCTCTTTGTTTAAAAGAAAAATATTAAGTAGCGTATCCATTCATCGACTTTTTCATAGCATAATTGTTAATTTTTTAATCATTAATAAATTATTTGTGAGACAACATATATTACTAAATAGTTTATTTATTTATTATATTTTGTTCAAAAAATTATCAGTTTTCATCGTCAAATACTAGTGTGAATCGCTTCTCAGTTCCGGTACGTGTGAAAATTATAAAATTATAAATATAAATTACTCCTATATTTATAATTTAAGAAATGTTTGCTATTTTGCTTGCTATTGTTTTTCTTTGGCAGGGACTGGATCAATTTTTGTCTTTGCAGTCCGTTAATTGACTTTTGTTATGTTCATTGTACATGGCCCATAGAACATTGGATTTAGATTACCAGATCCCTCGATTATATTTAAGTACAGTGTACTAGGAAAAAATACATTTATTATAGATAAAATAAAAATATAAAAATAACATATATATTTTAATTTTCACAATACACTTGTAATTGAGCGAGTTTAGCAGTCCAAATCCTAAAATAATTTATATGATATAATTTGCTTGGATATAAATAATCCTTTATTATGTTTACCAGTTATACTTTTAGTTTTACCAGCTAATCTATGTTTTCCATTAAAAAAATTGGAGAATTATTTCTTATTGTATGATTAAGGGTACGTTTGACATATTATATAAAACTTGATATATAAACTAATATAATGCATTATCTTTCTGATGGGCCTAGAATTTGCATATTGGGCTTTGGACCACAAATTCCCAAGTGGGCCGAATGATGGTGCTAGGTCCTAGTTGGCCAATGGCCCTAAGAGAACAAAGCATGAACAAGTTTAAGAATAGAAGAAGAAGAAGAAGAAGAATTGGACCAAGACCAATCGGTACATTTTAAATGAAGATCCAAGGCGCGAGCTTTTGGAGGGAAACAAATGGTGGAAGATTTGAAACACAACAATTACGAGGAACACAGTTACCCAGGACATGGGGTGAGAATACCATAGAACCAAAGCGGAGGTTCTGGAGATCGTGAAGTTAAGAGAATGGTCACCGGTCTTGAACGGAAATTCTACTATGGCTTATTTTTCTAGAATCACCCAAAATTCCCTATATGCTATAAAAAGATCCTTACGACAACCTGTTAGAGAATACATGTGTGTGTGTCAAAAGGAAAAGAGAGAAAAAGCGGTCTCACACTGCTCAAACAAATGAAAACTAAAGAGTATAAATACTAACATGTGATTATGGAGGAGCAAAATGGGCCTAGGAAGAGAATGGGCTCGTGCGCACAAAACTGGACAAAAACTGGGCCAATTCAGTTGAAATCCGTCGATTTCCCCCCTGCGCATGAAAATATACTCGGGGCTGGACACTTTTTTGCCGTTGCCGGAAATTATATTTTAGAAAATAAAAGGAATTTAAATAGTCTTCCAGAAAATCCATGTTTTTAAGGTTTCGATTATGAGTTCATGGTGTAAATGTTTTGAACATTGGTCGTCTGTTCCTATCCTTCATTAACCAATATTATTTTTTTTATTTTGATTGTCGAAAACCACCCAACGTTCAAAACGTTCTCATTAATGTCATTAAGGGAGTTCCAACGTTTAGTTGCTTCTGGCACCTATAAATAGAGAGGCTTAAGCAGAAGTTCAGCACACCGAGCTCGCGGACATCTTCGGAGCTCTTCTCTTCCTCTCTTCCTCTCTGAATTCTTCTGGGTTTAGTTTTCACTGTTCTGGTTCCTGCTTATCGCAGAAGAGTCCGTTCAATCCTATAGAGTGCTGTCTTGTGGCTGAATAACTCTCAAGGACAGTGTCCTTGTGCACGGCTCGGATTATTTTTTACTCTAATGAATTTTTAATTTGCAGTCTACAATCTTGAGAGTTATGGAGTCACAACTGACCAACGTTGCTATTTCTGATCATCCTACCAGTGCTGGTGTGAGTGCTACATCCTTCGTTCCACTGGCACTGCCTCCGATGCCGCTATCTAGGCCATCACCAGATGTTTCGAAAATTGAAGTATTTGATGGGAAAAATTTTAGAAGGTGGCAAGAACGTGTCTATTCTGTTCTTGACATGTATGGAGTTGTTGCTGCGCTCACTCAATCTGAACCTTCATCAGATGCTGACCAAAGTCAAAGGACTGTTTGGGATTATGACAACAAGGTATGCCAGAATACCATCATTAACACCTTATCTAATGATCTGTTCGATGTGTACTATATGTACAAAGAAGCAAGCAAAATTTGGAAATCACTAATTGCAAAGTATACCGTTGAGGATGTTGGGAAGCAAGAGTTCGTCGTCGGAAATTACTACAAATGGGAGATGACCGAGGACAAAGATATCAAGCTGCAAATTAATGAGTATCACAAGCTACTAGAGGAGCTGCGTATTGAAAAAATCAACCTACCTGATGAGTTCATTGCTGGAGTTCTGATCAAGAAATTACTAGAATCATGGAAAAACTACAAGCAACAGCTGAAGCACAAACAAAAACAATTGTCACTATCAGATCTGATTACTCACATCATAATCGAGGACACTAACCGAAAGGAGATGCAAGCTGCAAAAGGCAAGGAGATTGTCTTACAAGCAAATCTAGTAGAGACAAAGTAGCACGGCAAGAGGTATGACTCTAAAACAAAACCTTACTATAAGCTCAAAAGTTCTAACCCCAAGTTCAAAAAGAAAGGTAGTTATTTTGTTTGTGGAAAACCAGGCCACCATACTGCTCAATGCAAGAAGAGGGCTAGAAATGACAATCCTCCTAAGGCCAATCTAGTTCAAGGAGATGAAGAAGATGAAATCATTGCAGCGGTCATTTCTTAAGCTCTCTTGGTATCCGATATGAAGAAATGGGTGGTAGACTCTGGGGCTACCAGGCACATTTGGGCAAATCATGAGCTGTTTTCCTCCTATAGTCCTATCAAGGAAGGAGAAGATCGTATTTACCTTGCTGATTCCCAAACTGCAAAAGTTTTGGGAAAAGGAAAGGTTGAACTGAAGCTCACATCTGGAAAGACTTTATCACTCAATGATGTTCTTCATGTGTCTGATGTTAAAGCTAATTTAAATTCTGTAGCTCTATTGAGCAAAGTTGGGGTTATAGTGTCATTCGAATATGATAAGATCGTAATGACAAAGAATAATGTGTTTGTTGGGAAGGGTTATTGTACTCAGGGGCTGTTTGTACTCAACATTTTTGACATGAATGAAAATGCATCATCTTCTGCTTACTTGTCTGTGTTCATGATTAATTCTTTTGATATATGGCATGCTCGATTAGGACATATTAGTGAGTCATATTTAAAGAAAATGCAAAAACTTGGTTTAATTTTTGAAATTAACAAAAATTTTCTAAATAAATGTGAAATTTGATTAGAAGCTAAGTTAACTAAAAAATTTCATTTTCCTGTACAAAGAGAAACTGAATTACTTAGTTTAATACATATTGATTTAGGTGATTTGAAACAAACTATGACAAGTGGTGGCAAAAAGTATTATGTAACTTTTATTGACGATTTTTCAAGATATACTAAAGTATATTTATTAAGAAATAAAGATTAAGCTTTTGATAAATTTCTTTTATATAAAGTTAAGGTAGAAAATCAATTAAATAAAAAGATTAAAAGAGTTAGATTAGATAGAGGAGAAGAATTTGTTTTATTTAATGATTTTTGTGAAAAGGAAGGAATAATTCATGAAGTAACCCCTCCATATTCACCCGAGTTAAATGGAGTAGCAGAAAGGAAAAATAGAACTTTAAAAGAAATAATGAATGCTATGCTTATAAGTTCTTCTGTACCAGATAATTTATGAGGTGAAGTTTTGTTATCTACATATTTCTTACAAAATATAATACCTTATAAGAAAACAAATAAGACACCTTATCAATTATGGAAAGGACATACACCAAATTTAAAATATTTGAAAGTGTGGGGGTGTCTTGCAAAAGTTTTATTACCTGATCCTAGGAAAAGAAAAATTGATTCTAAAACTTCTGATTGCATGTTTATTGGATATGCTGAACATAGTGCATCTTATAGATTTCTAGTTTTAAAAAGTGATATTCTTAATCAAAATACTATTATTGAAACTAAAGATGCAGAATTTTTTTAGCATATTTTTCCATTGAAAGTTCAACATATTTCTCAAACTGCAGGAAATTTACTTCTTTCGTCAAATCAAAATAAAAATTCTGTCAAAATTTTGAGGAGAAGTAAAAGACAAAGGAAAGAAACTTCTTTTGGAAATAACTTTTATACTTATTTGGTACAAAATGAGCCATCAAAATTTTCTGAAGCTATTTCATCTTCTGATACTCATTTTTGGATAGAAGCTATTAAAACTGAAATTGATTCTCTTAATCAAAATAAAACTTGGATTTTAGTAGACTTGCCTGCAGGAGCAAAGCCTATTGGTTGTAAATGGGTCTTTAGAAAGAAATATAATCCTGATGGATCCATTGACAAATATAAAGCGGGGCTAGTAGCTAAGGGATTTACTCAAAAAGAAAATGTTGATTATTTTGATACTTTTTCTCCAGTGACAAGAATTTCTTCTATTAGAATTTTGATTGCTCTAGTTTCAGTTTATAAATTATTTATTCATCAAATAGATGTTAAAACAGCTTTCTTAAATGGTGATTTAGAAGAGGAAATTTATATGGTGCAACATGAAGGGTGTGTTGCTCCTGGACAAAAAAATAAAGTTTGTAAACTTGTTAAATCATTGTATGGATTGAAACAAACACCCAAACAATAGCATGAAAAACTTGATTAAGTCTTAACGAGTGATGGTTTTTCTACTATTGAAGTAGAAAGATGTGTTTATACAAAAGTTGTGAATGATGGTTGTGTGATTATCTGTTTATATGTTAATGATATGCTTATTTTTTGTACAAGCATAAATGTTGTGATTGAAACTAAAAGGTTTGTTTCTTCAAAGTTTGATATGAAGGATATGGGTGAAGCAAATGTGATATTAGTTGTTAAGATCATAAGGAGTGAATATGGCATTTTACTATTTAAAGAACATTATGTTGAAAAAATCCTCAAAAATTTTGAATTCTTTGAAAAAATACTTGTAAGCACTCCTTATAATGCTAGCACCAAATTAATTAAAAATAAAGATGATCCGGTAGTTCAAACTACATATGCATAGATTATTGGAAGTCTATTGCATTTAATGAATTACACCCGACCTGATATAGAATATGATGTGTGTAGATTGAGTAGATATACTCACTGTCCAAGTACTGAACATTGGTTAGCTCTGGAAAGATTAATGAGTTATTTGAAAGGTACCATAAACTATGATATATTTTATAGTGGATTTCCCGCTGTATTAGAAGGATACAATGATGCTAACTGCATCTCAAATTCAGAAGAGACTAAATCCACTAGTGGCTATATATTCACTCTTGGTGGTGGTGTAGTAACCTAAAAATCTGCTCAACAAAATATTATAGCAAGATCCACTATGGGTTTAGAGTTCATTGCTCTGGAGCTGGCTAGTAATGAGGCTGAGTGGTTAAAAAACTTCTTGGCAAATATTCCATTAGATGAAAAAATAACACCATTAGTGTCATTACATTGTGATGGTCAATTGGCAATAGCAGTTGCTAAAAATAAGACCTACAATGGCAAAAGTAGGCACATTCGTTTGAGACATAATATTATAAGACAACTGTTGAAAAATAGAGTTATATCGATCGATTTTATAAGGTTAGAATTAAATCTAGCAAACCCCCTAACCAAACCTTTAGGGAAGAAACAAATTTTAGAAACATCGAGGGGAATAGGACTTAAGCCAATTTGAAAATTAATAATGATGGTAACCCAACTTCTGTGATTGGTGATCCTATGAAGGAGGTTCATATGGGTAAAAATAAGTCATTTGTTAGTTCTACTAACACTTTATTATTTTTTGTTCCTTCCTACGATATGAGAAAAGTGTTAGGATGCATTGTTGGCGAGGCTGAGTAAAAACTCTTAATGATTTCATATTCTTTATAGATGGTGTGTTCATTGTAGATATACTTGATGAAATCACCTATATGAATATAGAGTGGGGCCACTCCTATGAGATTATGACAAAAATCTCTAGAGCATTCATTAAAAATAGGCACGCGCACAGCCGTACTTTAAAGCACAAAACTGTGATAACAGTGGAAATTGTGGGGGTATAAGTTGGTTCTTAAGGCCGCTAGTATACAACAAAGAATTGTTAGTTCATAGAAGCTATAAGCTTCACTGACAACTCTGTGTACTAAACTTTATTGGTTTAGATATGGTTCATAGTTCATAAGACACCATATTCGAAATGCTTATACTCATTCAAATAATAGTGATCTTTTGACACACATGTGAGGGATTGTTGGAGAATACATGTGTGTGTGTGTCAAAAGGAAAAGAGAGAAAAAGAGGTCCCACATTGCTCAAACAAATGAAAACCAAAGAGTATAAATACTAACATGTGATTATAGAGGATCAAAATGGGCCTAGGAGGAGAATGGGCTTATGCGCACAAAACTGGACAAAAACTGGGCCAATTCAGTTGAAATCCATCGAATTCCCCCTTGCGCGCTAAAATATACCCGGGGTTGGACACTTTTTTGCCGTTACCGGAAATTATATTTTAGAAAATAAAAGGAATTTAAATAGTCTTCCAGAAAATCCATGTTTTTAAGGCTTCGGTTATGAGTTCATAGTGTAAATGTTTTGAACATTGATCGTCCATTCCTATCCTTCATTAACCATTATTATTATTATTATTTTGATTGTCGAAAACTACCCAACGTTCAAAACGTTCTCATTAATGTCATTAAGGGAGGTCTAACGTTTAGTTTCTTCTGGCGCCTATAAATAAAGAGGCTTAAGCAGAAGTTCAGCACACCGAGCTTGCGGACATCTTCGGAGCTCTTCTCTTCCTCTCTTCAGCTCTGAATTCTTCTGGGTTTAGTTTTCACTATTCTGGTTTCTGCTTATTGTAGAAGAGTCCGTTCAATCCTGGGGAGTGCCGTCTTGTGACGGAATAACTCTCAAGGACAGTGTCCTTGTGCATGACTCGGATTATTTTTACTCTAACGAATTTTTAATTTGCAATCTACACAACCACCAAAGAAAGATAATACCCCTCTAAACAACCCAACCACGCCAAACATGCTCTAAGTTGCCACATATATCAAGTGTTCTTCAACTAAACAAACTACACCTTTCCTATCAACTTCTAGAAACCCAACATTCAGATCTCAACGTTCAATTTTGAATTTGACCTAAAAGTGCTGGACAGACAAACTCCATTAGTGTGGTGAAGAACTCAACTTAGTTTCCAATTGAATCATATTTCATGAGAATCAGTTCCTTCGAGCCATTTCCAATATTTACATGAGTTTAAGTTCCATTATGCTTGTAACTCTTAGATTATATTGCCGGAACCTTAAATCCTTAGACATTATCCATTTAACTTTACTTCTTCTAGCACATGTAATTAGCCCCTCCTTTCATGAATTATGTTTATTTTGTGGTTTTTAGGAATATTTGCATTCGAGGAAAATGTTATAAAGGAAGTTTATTTTCATTTAAATTAGATGTCAAGTTACACACGTTAATTTAACTTCAAGTTTTTCAGACCTCTGGCAAACCTCTTCATACCCGTTAGGACTTTAGCATCTTAGCTGAAATTTTTCCGCAAACGGTTTTAAAGAATAAATCCACTAAAAAACATCTATTAAAATGGTAGAGTAGAATTTTTTTTTGGGCTAAAAAGTAGGAAGTTCATTAACTTAATTATAAAAAATAATATTTGTCTATCAAAAAAACAAATTATATGTCAGTAAGTAAGCATTATCTATATCATATAGTATAATTATTAGTTACAGATTTACTCCATCCGCAGCCTGCTGCACAAAAAAAGATAATTTCGAAAATTGCACGGAAATTAAGGAATTATACAAACAGTAATGTAACAATAAATTCCATTTTACTATAATATTATTTTAAATATAAATGATTAATATATTACAATAACCACTAAAATGTCCTTCTATAAATTTACATTTTATTTAAAAATAATGAGAATAAAAAGAATTTTTGTGAAATCAATATCTTATAATAATCTATAAAAAATTTGAAAATTATACATAAATTTAAAAATGACATAAACATTATTGTAATAATAAATATAGATAGTCCATATATTATAATAATCAATAGAATATAATAGATTTTACTTTCTGAAATGACAATAACATCTTCAGTTATAATTATAAAACTTAACTGAAATTGGTTAAAATGAAAAGAACTTGTGCGAAATGAATCGGGTCCCATAGAGAAGAGTTAAAAGACCGATTCTCATCTGAGCCAAAAAAAAAAAAAGACTGATTCTCAATTTTTACCCCGGGAGCCGTTTCGGTGCGTGGATTTCATAAAGAAGAGTTAAAAGACCGAGTCTCATCTTAGCAGAAAAAAAAATAAAAAAAGACCGATTCTCAATTTTTACCCCGGAAGCCGTTTCGGTGCGTGGATTGTGTGCCCATGTGGCACAATTTCAGCGACTCTTTTTTTCTTGTTTTTTTATTTGTATTATCATATTAAGTATAATAATGTAATGAATCACCATCAATTTTTTTCGGAGAAAATTGTAATTTTAGGGGTGAAATGTTTATATTTTTATGATATAAAAAATTTTAATTTGAACATAAAAAATTATAACTGAGACATAAAACTGTCTGCTAAAGATTCAAAAAATTTAATGTAAACTCAAAATTTTCAAATCCAAAATTTTGAATATAAAATTTTATTCCTAATAAAATTTTTGAAATGTTATGTTTGTATGGTCTGAAAAATTTTAACTTGAACCTAAAATATTACAACTGAGACATAACAATATCTGATAAAGATTAAAAAAATTTCATATAAACTCAAAATTTTCAAATCCAAAATTTTGGATATGAAATTTCATTTTTAATGAAATTTTTGGGATCTTTATTGGACATTTTCAAATATTAGTTAAAATTTTTTAGATCCAACTTAAAGGTTTTCAGATCATGAAAACATAAATACTTTCCATGAATACCATGAAATTTTAATTTCCCCTTTTTCATATATTTTTTATCATATTTTTTGTTAAATATATTTTTCATCACATGAACTTTATTTAACATTGCACTAATAGTGCTTCTTAAAATGATAAGTATATATTTTCTTATCTTATTTTGTTGAAATTAACCAAAGCTATGGTTGTACTTATCTAACCACTTGGCATTTTACATGCATGTGATTTTAAGAAGTGTCATTGTGAAATGCTAAATAAAGTTTATATGATAAAAAATATATTAAGCAAAAAATATGATAAAAAATATATAAAAAAAGGGGGAAATTGAAATTTTATGATAGTCAGGGAAATATTTGTGTTTTCATGACCTAAAAAATTTTAAGTTGAATATGAAAAATTTTAACTAAAACTTAAAAATGTCCAATAAATATCCCAAAAATTTCATTAGGAATAAAATTTCATATCCAAAATTTTGGATTTGAAAATTTTGAATTTATATGAAATTTTTTGAATCTTTATCAGACATTTTTATGTCTCAGTTGTAATTTTTTATATTTAAGTTAAAATTTTTTAAATCATCAAAATATAAATATTTCACCTGTGAAATTACGGTCTGTTTGATAGTGTTTTCTATTTTCTTGTTTTCCAGAATAAGTTTTGAAAATAAGAAAATAAAAAAATCTGTTTGAATAATTGTTCTCAAAATCATAACTAGTGAGTAATAGATGAGTTATTCAAAATTTATAATTTTACCATTAATAACACAAATATTTTTCATCTTTTCTTTTATTTTTCAAAATAAAAACTATAAAACAACTTAAAGTTATTCTGAATTTTCTACTTTTTTATTTTTTTATTTTTTAGAATAGTTTATAAAAAACAGATTTATCAAAGTTTTTTTATTTTTCTAAAAATAAAAAAATTATTTTAAAAATACGAATCAAATGCCCTACAATTTTCTAAAATAAAAATTGGTGGTGATTCATTAAATTATTATAAAAAAAACAAAGAGAAGAGAGTGGCTGAAATTGTGCCACGTGGGCACACGCAGTGCGTGTATTTGCTAAACGGCCCCGAATAATACTATGATGATTCGGTCAGATAGAGGTGGTCAACCAACCATTTGAAATGATGAAAATATATGGTCACGACTTGTTCAACATACGGCACCAAGCCAGCAACAAATCCGCACACTATATAAATAAGCGACGCAATGCCAGTCCCCAAACACGACACAAATCTCATCGTTTCCATTCCATTCACCAGAAACAAAACCAGTCCCATCACCATTTCCATTACAGCACCAACATAACCAGCTTGATCTTAGAAAGTCATAACCAGAAGGGTTCATTTGATTTGGTTCGAAGAATTAATAATAGTATTACCATGGAAGTCCTTCATCATCAATCCACAGCTTCAACTTCTTACAACAACGTGAACGAGGGGTTCAACATTCCCTACTTTCCCAAGGAGAGTGAGGAGGGTGTCCAATTTCATGGCTCTCTGCCATATCCATCGACGAAGAAGAACAGAGTGTTCAGATTTAAGAATATCCATTCAACCAGGGGCCGGGGTCAGTCTACTCCACTACGCTCCCTCGCACGCAAGCTTGGCCGATTCAGAGTTCGATTGATCGTTTTGCAAGACCCTGCAAACAACAAACATTAGCAATAGGCTTCATTTTGTCATTTCTCTCTGCATACTAAGCCCCAACATGTAAATAACCGAGCCTTGTCGGTGTAAACAATTCCCTTTTTTTTTAATGAAAATTCTTTTATTTCTTCCTCATATAAATTTTATTCTTCTCATTTTATTTCATTACATTGTTTATTCCATTAACAATTATAAGTGAACATGAGAAAATGATCTTCATATATAACTGCATTACAGATTCAAGGAAGATAACAAACAACATAGAATAGAAATCACAAGGGTCATACTTGTGATAACAAACATAAATGTGTGTGTTGAACTTCACTCGAAGAAGAAGAAGAAGAAATAGTTATTGAATAAATCATCTTCACCCATTCTCAGATTATGAAAACATGTGTCTGGAATCACACATCTTACATCACAAAAGGCGAACCCTGGGTGGGCGGAAGGCAGACCTAGGGAGGATGTAAAGAAAATAAGGCTCAGAAATAGCACACTTTATTATGATACAGCGTTACATTATATATACATTCATGCACCTCAACTCTAGATACATAACTAACGTCAGATACTCGTAACTAACGTCGGATACATCGGATATGATCATCAACTCATATCAGATTACAATCTATCAGTATCTTCCTATATTTACGGAGTTAGTTACAACAATCTATACGTGTGTGTTCAGCCCATGCAAGCCCATTTCTCCATTAGGATGTATGAAATTGGGCGTTTAATCTCTTCCAGAGACTTTGAATAGGATGATGCATTCGAAATGTCTAGGCTGGATAAGTTAGCACACCCAGTTAAATCCAAGAACTTGAGCTTCTTGTACTCCTGACATATTGATTTAAAGCCTTTAGATGATAATTCGGAAAACCTAATCTCAAGGTGCTCTAAAAGTGGCAGAGAGTTCGCAATGGCAGCAGCATCAGAAACCCAAACAAACCCACCCACACCCCCCCCCATCGGCCAAATGTCGGGGAAAAGCATTCTGAAGATCACCAGGAACAAGTTCTAGACGTTGATAAGGATCACGAAGACTCACGACGTTTCTCTTCAGAACCTTTAGGTTTGGGCAGTTTCTTCCAATCAACAGCAACGACTCGTGGGATATTTGAAGCCAGTAGCTGATATCAAGTTCCCTGAGCTTTGGACAACTCAAAGCTATTCTGGACATTGAGTCATCAGTAACATGACGGCAGTTTCTGATTGATAGCACCTCCAGATTTGGGCATCTAAATTGCAAATTTGCAATTGCATCATGCGAAGAACCAGTAACAAAAGCAAAGAACATAAAGTGAGCTATCACCCATATTCTACCGACAGAGCCTCATCATAACCATTCTCAACTCACCTTTCGATGGCAATTCTTCGAGAAACAGGGCATACCGTACTTACACATTAATTAGTATACTCACTAATTTTTTTTTATTTTTTATGGATTTATACTGGATATCAAATTTCACCCAAAAAAATATTGAATTTCACTCTTCTTCTTCTTCTTTTTCACCAACAAACTTGAATTTCACTCGGAACAATTCAAAGCAGAAATATTAGAAACCAAATCCAAGAAGGAAGAAGAAGACCAATTATGATTCTTCGATTTTAAATTTCGAGACCCAGAAGATTAGATGAACAGACGTTAAAATTTGCAATCAAGATTTCATCTATCAGCGACGAGAGCGAGCGACCGATCCGTGCAATATCTGACGCGAATCTCCTTTAGAGAACTGGCACTCCAGCCGGTGACTGATCGAAGCATGGAATCGATCTTCCTCTCGAACTCGGGGGTCCACCAGTGAGTCAACTCAATGGCGGAGTCGAAGTGGGTCTCGAGGTTGAAGACGGAGTGCAAGGAGGAGTCTTTGAAGGCGCGAAACCAGGATTCACAGCCAAGCATGGTGCCTCGCCATCGGAAGCCCAAGGAGAGGCGAGAGAAGATGGTGACGAGGCGCTCATAAGTCAACTCGGCCCAATCGACTCGGGGTCTTGAATCGGCTCCTTCTCGCTCCGTTTCCATCGGCAAAGTGCGACTCCTGCAAACAGCCTCCTAGTTAGTTCTGGTGTACATTTGAAAATTATAAATTATAAATTACTCCGATATCATAAAATTAGGAATTAAGATATCCATTTATTTTGTTCCCCTTTTTTTTCCTTCGGCATGGATTGGATCCATTGTTTTCTTTCCAGTCCGTTAATTGACTTTTGTTTTGTTCATTGTAAACAGCCCATAAAATATTGGATTTAGATTGCCACATCCCTCAATTATATTTAAGTACAGTGTACTAAGGAAAAAATACATTTATTACAGATAAAATAAAAATATAAAAATAACATAAATATTTTAATTTTTTCAATAGACTTGTAATTGAGCGAGTTTGGCCGTCCAAATCCTAAAATAATTTATATAATATAACTTGCTTGAATATAAATAATTCTTTTTTTTTTTACCAATTATACTTTTAGTTTTACCAGTTAATCTATGCTTTACATAAAAAAATTTAAAAATTATTTCTTATTTTATGATTTAAGAGTCTGTTTGGCATATTGAATAAGACTTAACATATAAGGTAATATAATACATTATATTTTTGTTAGGCCTAGAATTTGCAAATTCCCGAATGGCCAAAAGATGGTGCGAGACCCAAAGTGACCAGTGGCCCTAAGAGAACAAGTAAGGTGTGAGAAAGTTTAAGAACAAAGAAGAACTGGGCTAGGCTCAATCGGTACGATATTTTAAATGAAGGTCCAGGGCGCAAGCTTTTGGGGGGAAATAAATGGTAAAAGATTTGAAATGCAATAGTTACGAGGGATAGGTGACATGGGGCGAGAATGCTATAGAGCCAAAGAGTTAAAGAAAATGGTTATTACCCATAGAATATTTAGATCAATTAGCAGGAGTTATTCTATCCTAACCATAGGTCTTGGGTTCAAGATGTAGGAATGCAGCAGCGTAGAGTGATAGGGGTGCTCACCCTTATGGTGCCTGTCAGACCTGGATTCGGATTAGTCTGAACCATGTTAAAGTCCTTACAGCTCGAGTGAAACATGTTTCAGGATACCGAGAACATACGTGAGAAAAAAAAGAGAATGGTTACTAGCCTCGAATCTCCTTATGATTAATTTCTCTAGAACCGCCCAAAATTTCTCATATGTTATAAAAAGATCCTTTAGACAGTTTCTAAAGACAAACAATACCCTCTAAACAACCAAGACACCCCAAATGTGCTCTAATTCAACCAACCAAATCACTCAACTTTGGGACGATGCCAAGTTGTTACATTCTATTTTGAATTGGACCTAGCAGTGCTGGACAAACTCTACTAGTGTGGTGAGGAACTCAACTTATTTTCCAATTGAATTATATTTCATGGGAATGGGTTCCTCCTCGAGCCATTCCCAGTGTTATGTTTTACCTAAATTTAAATTCCATTACGGCTTGTAACTCTCAGACTTGAATGCCGAGACCTTAAATTCCCAGCCACTGTCCATTTAAGTTTACTTCTTTTGGCACATACCATTAGCCCGTCCTTCTTTCATGAATTATGTTTATTTTGTGGTTTTTAGTAATATTTGCATTTGAGGAACATGTTATAAAAGGAACTTTAATTTCATTTAAAATAAAAATCAAGTTACTCACGTTAATTTAACTTCGAGGTTTTTCAGACCTTTGGCAACCTATACATACAAACAGTTTTAAAGAATGAATTCACTACAAAGCAACTATTAAAAACGTAAAGTAGAATTTTTTTTTTGGGGCCAAAAATCAGAAAGTTCATTAGCTTAATTATAAAAAATACTATATGCGTATAAAAAAAATTGCACCAAATTTAAGAATTATACAAACAGTGACGTAACAATAAATTCCGCTTTACTATATATATTATTTTAAATATAAACAATTAATATATTACTAGAAACACTAAAATGTACTATAAATTTACATTTTATTTAAAAATAATTAGAATAAAGAGAATTTGCGTGAAATCAATATCTTATAATAATAAAAAAAAATTGAAAATCATACATGAATTTAAAAATGACATAACCATTATTGTAATAATAAATATAGATAATCCATATATTATAATAATCAATAAAATAGAATAGATTTTACTGTCTAAAATGACTATAACATCTTCAATTATAGTTAGAAAACTTAACTAAAATTGGTTAAAATGAGAAGAATTTGGGCGAAATGAAGCGGGTCCCATAGAGAAAAGAGTTAAATGACTATGACTGATTCTCAATTTTTCTCTTGTCTTCAGTTTAAAGGGCGAATAATATTATGATGATTCGGTCAGGTAGAGGGGGTCAACCATTTGAAATGAAGAAGATATATATGGTCACGACTTGTTCAACACACGGACCAACAAATCCGCACACTATATAAATAAGCGACGCAATGCCAAGCCCCAAACACAACACAAGTCTCAGCGTCTCCTTTCCATTCACCAGAAACAAAACCAGTCCCATCATCATTGCATTACGGCACCAACATAAGCAGCTTGATCTTAGAAAGCCATAACCAGAAGGGTTCATTTGATTTGGTTGGAAGAATTGATAATAGTATTACCATGGAAAAAGTCCTTCATCATCAATCCACAGCTTCAACTTCTTACAACAACGTGAACGAGGGGTTCAGCACTCCCTACTTTCCCAAAGAGAGGGAGGAGGGTGTCCAATTTCATATTCAAGGCTCTCTGCCGTATCCGTCATCAACCAAGAAGAACAGAGTGTTCAGATTTAAGAAGATTCTTTCAAATTCAATCAGGGATCGAGGTCGTTGTCGTTCTACTCCCTTCCGCTTCCTCGCACGCAAGCTTGGCCGATTCAAAGTTCGATTGGTCCTTGTACAAGACCCTTCAGACCACAGACATTGACAATAGACTTCTTTTATCATTTCTCTCTATACTAACCCACCCAACGTGTAAATAGCAAAGCCTTGTTATTTATTTTTTATAATAACAACAGGCTTCTTATTCGGCCCCCCAAAAAAAGCCTGGTTGATGTAAAGAATTCTTTTATTTTTTTTTATGATATTAATTATATTATTTAATAATATTTTCTATTTCTTTAGAATGAGAACTGGCATTCGAACCCATATAATGTATGTACAAGGAGCGAGAGGTATATCTAACATATGAAGTTTTATACTATTTCTTAAATCTACAAAAAGAGAAAATAGGAAATTCTAAACGGCCCCCTACCCTAGGTTGAATATTTATTTATTTTCATGCGAATTCTGTAATAAGCCGATATACTCTGTTCATAACAGAGTTACCATCCTATTTCTTTTTCTTTCTTTGTCTCGATCACTGATTTATGATATAGCATTGCAAGAAATGCCCCCAATGATATTATAAGCTTAATCTCTCTGTTCACTTGAAATAACCTAATGAGTGTTTTCAACACCACTAGACAGATGTAGTTTCCAAGAAGTGCTCTAGTATACTCTTACTTTTAAGAATAAAGTTGAAGCTAATTAATTCCAGGTTTAGACTTTTCATGACATTATTTATATTCAACCTGGTGATTATATGGCAAGGAAGAATAGAATGAATATTCAAACAAGTATGAATAATACCATGCTAAAATACAGAGAATTGCGACCTCCAAAATTTTAGAAGCCATTGAGTACTTTATTTTATGTGTGTTTAAATTCAATTATGAGCAAGTCGTAAGTATTTATGTCAGTGGCCCATAAGCGTTTAAAACAGTCAAACAATAATTAATTCTGGATAATTTATTCTCCTATCAAAATTAATATTCCATCCGGTCCTATATATAGGATTTTTTACCCTGATCCTAAATATAAGACATTTTACAATATACAAGGTAATATTTATTATACATTTTTAGAAAAATGCTCCTATTTAATATATCCGAAAAGAAAGAGAGAGAAATTAAATGAGAGTAGTTTTGAAAAAATATTGGAATTTTTGGAGAAATCGAGATAGTTAATTAGTTTAAATTCTAATTCTTAATTCGCGTGATTCGGTTAAAAGAATCTTATATTAAGGATCAGAGGTAGCATGTAGCAGTGAAAAATTGTTAAATCAATTATGATTCTCAATTTTTGTCCATTAAAATCATTTCATAAATATTTAAATTTTGTTAAAATTTTAATTAAAATTTATTAATGAAATTTTTAAAAATAGACATTATTATTTAAAGAATAAGGACATTTTAGACATTTTCATGATTATTTATCCAAAAATGCTTTTAATTTAAATCATTCATACATATTTCATTTTGTCAAGTATTCAAACATAAATCATTTTTTACAAAATCAATCAACTAGAATTAATTTTACAAAATCAATATTACTTATAATCAATTAAAATCTAATTCAAACACACATTTCATATTTCTGGGTTTTACCATTTAAAAGATCCACTCAATTTTCTTCCCATCTCATTCAACAAAATATGAGGACAAACATAATTCAAATCTCAAGACTTAATCAATGGTCTTCTCAAGGTTCCAGCACCAACTATCAATTCTATCCACAAACAACATGATAATGTACGGATCCATCTAATAGATAAGTGACAGATAAACATTTCACATAGGAATGCTACATCATAGGATAAAGCCACCCAAGTGATGTCATGTTGGAAGTTTCTCTAGTTTGTAAACAAAACCATGGTTCAAAAAATCGGATCGAACCGGCCGGTTCGATCGGTCCGACCAGGAACCGGTCCCTGATCTGGTCCAGTAGATGGAAATCGGGGGGTTTCGAAACCGGTGGGAACCGGTCAAATCAAAACAAAACCGGCTCCCCCCCTTTTTTTTAATTTTTTTAAATATTTTTTAAAATAAAATAATATTATTTTTAGTACTAAGTAACATTATTTTTTGTATAAATTTTTTTCTTTCTATATTATAATATGTTATAAGTATTATTATAATACATAATTATTAATAATGATAAATTTACTTAACAAATAAGATAAAAATAGAATATCAATTGATTATTTTGAATTCAAAATATAATTATAGATGAATATTAACTTGTTTAGATTTTAATATTATATTGTAAAACTTATTAATAATATTTTTAATTTTTCATATATTATTAAATTTAATTTTTATTCTAGAATAAATGTTAATTTTATGATTATGAATAAATATCTTTTATATTTTTTATTTATATTATTAAAAATATATTAATTTATTCATAACCCGTTCGACTCCGGTCTGACCACTGAACCTTGAACCGTTACCTCATCCGGTTCAATGGCTGGTCTGGTTTTTTGAATCTTGAACAAAACTACAAAGTATTACTTTAGTTTTAACTTTAAATTATTTGACTCGCTTCCATCAACTCAAAAATATCACGTGATCTTAGTCAAAAGGTCGAGAAAGGTATATGAAGCTTTGTTTTAAATTTCTTCTCTGTACCCTCATGACACATTTGACCCTTGACTCACCTCTTCCCATGCATGTTGACGGCAATCCCGTCGCTCACAGTCTAAGCAGAGAATGTGAAAGTTCTCCTGGACTAACTAGACCCCCAGAATGTGAAAGTTCTTTGTACCAAACGACACCCTTTGAACACATAGTCAACCATGCCCTAATAGGAAAAGAGGAACCGCCTCTCTTTTTCGAAGAAGACAGATCAACCAAGAAACTCAAAGCCCATGATGAAATTGAAGACCATCTCACTAACATGGAAACGAACAAAGTAAGTGAGGAAGAAGAAGCAGTTGCCATTTTTAGTGAAAAACGTTCCCAAGCCACCGATATGGAGGATGTGGAACTCACAGAACACCATTATACTCTAAACACCTAATTCAAACACAAACTCATGGCTGGAAAAGGGATGATTTTGAAGAGGTAGAGCAAGAAATAGAAAAGCTAGTCTTAGGTAAGAAGGATGTTACAATAGTTCGGAACACACTAATACCCTCCATTAGTTTCTCAAATTGTATACAAAATCTTCTTGTGAAAAGTCTGAAATTTGTTATGGTCGTGAAGCTACTAGGAAGAAACATCAGATACAGAGCATTACAGGATGAGCTGAGCATTATTTGGAAACTGTTAGGTCCCTTTCAACTGGTTGACCTTGAAGGTAATTGCTTTATAGCCAAGTTTTGTTCTGAGACAGATTACTAAGTGGCTCTTCTTAATGGCCCTTAGGTAATTATGGGACACTACTTCTCTGTTCAACCATGGTTCCCGTCTTTTTTGCCAAATAATCACTCAATCAAAAAGGTATATGCTTAGGCTCACCTCCCTGGACTTCCTTACAAGTATTGCCACAAAAACCTCATTCAAGCAATCACTCAAGTCCTAGGAGAAGCTATCAGGATTGATTACAACATAGAAGGAGTAGGAAGAGGGAAATTTGCCCGAGTTGCAATCATTCTAGACTTAGAAAAACTTGTTTCCAAAATCACTGTTGATGGCCTAACGAACTTCGTTGAATACGAAGGTTTAACTACAATTTGTTATCATTGTGGGAAATATGGGCACTTGGAAGAAGTATGTCCGGTGAAAAAAGGATCTCATTCTTCAAATAAACCTCTCATCACACCAACTCCAATAAGTAGTGATGGCACTTGAAACTAGCAACTATGGCCCTTGGATGTAAGTCCAAAGGCGTAGTTGGCATACTGATAGAGCTAGCAAAAAGTTATTTGACAACGACCACCCACCCAATGAAAAATCTAGCTCTCGTTTTGATGTCCTATACTCTCTAGAGGGAGTATCAAAAAAGACAGAAGACAATTCCGGGAATGTTCAGAACATCCTTCCCTACGTCAATAATCCTATGACAGAGATCAAGTTTAAAAGCAAAAGCAACCCTAAGCCTTCCAACAACAAAGAACAAAAAGAGGTGTATTCAGAAAAACCTAGTTCTTTACAGGTTGTGGGCCAAAGAATTGCCCTAAGTCAGCATCCTCGGTAGCCCAAAAAGACTCAATTTTTAACTCAAATGCTTACCAAGTCTTACAAGCTAAGACCTTACTAGAAAGTAGCAAGCATTCAGTGGTTGAAATCCGCAACCCAAAACAAGCCTCTAAAACCCAGAACCCTTATGATTGCCCAAGCCAAAGTCTAATACAACCCTAGCCCAATAAGTAAATGGTGGCCAGAAATAACTCAAAGAAGGAGAATATAGCCAAAGGCTCCAGACATACAGAACATGGCCCAAGATCTTCACATAAACCCCTCAGTGAAATTTAAGAGTGCAGGCCATAAAATAAAGGAACAAAGCCCAAAACTGTCTACTAGAAAAACCCAAATGATAACAAAAGCCATTAACGAACTTAGCAATGAAGCAAAAGGAAAGCACGACAACCATGGTTCAGCTATGGAAAACTAACTCCTCTTTCTATGTTGAAGTTCATCATAACTTGGAACTACCAAGATGCAACATCTAAAAAATTGTTATGCGTTCTGAAGTCAATTGTAAAAGAGCACAGGCCAATTCTTTTGGTGCTCGTAGAACCTTGCATATTGGGTATGCAGATAAACAAGGTAGTACGGAACATTAGTCTTCCTCACTCTTATCATATGGAAGAGAATGGCTTCTCTAAAGGCTTATGGATTCTCTAGTCCAATTCTGTTAATGTTAACATCATAACTAATCACAAATAATTCATTCTTGCACGTATCAAGATCAATGACAGAAGGGAGTTCTACTTCTCACTAATTTATGGAATTTTGAACCCAATGCTTAGGAAAATCCTCTGGAATGACCTAAGTGACATTACGCATGATAATGAACTCCCCTGGCTTCTCTCTGGAGACTTTAATGCCATAATATCCTCTGATGAGCGGAAATAAGGAGTTAGAAGAATGAGAGTTGCTTGTACTTTGTTTCAAAACTTCATTCATGACCTTCGACTCATTGATCTTGGTTTTATGGGACCTAAATTTACATGGCAAAGGAAAACCATTCTAGTAAGACTAGATAGAGCGCTAGCAAATCCCTAATGGGTCAATCTTTTTTTAGACACCATTGTTATCCATCTTCCTCAAATTCAATCAAATCACAAACCCATACTTCTGAAATTTAGCAAAGAGCAAAGATAGAGAAGTGAAGGATGCTCTTTCAAGTTTCTTGCCTCCTAGGCCATGCACCCAAATTTCCCTCATTTAGTCAAGAATTGTTGGGATGTAAACTCAAACATTCTCTCTAACCTATGTAAATTCACGAACCAAGTGCAACATTGGAACAAAAATGTCTTTGGACATATAGGCTAGAGAAAGATGAGATTCCAAGTAAGACTCTCTGGTATAGAAAAGGCCCTTGAGACGCGTCCCTCTTTTAGACTTCTAGAACTTGAGTGTACTCTAAGACAAGAATATGAAGACACTTATCTCCAATAAGAAGTCATGTGGCTCCAAAAAAACACAAGTTGAGTGGACCAATTTAGGAGATCGAAACACCTCTTATTTCCAAACAAAGGCCAAACTTCGAAAAAGGAGAAACAAAATCATGATGTTGTAAGATGGCAACGCGCAGTGGATAACTGATGAATCCAAGCTTAAATGGCAAGCTCTTTCTTTCAAAAGCTCTATAAAGCAGATGATCAGAACATAACCATACAGGTCACAAGGTAAGTTTTCTTTACTTTATTCCTCTATGATTAATTTATTGAATAATGATATCTCTTTAGATGAAATTATAGAAGCCTTATTTGACATGAAACCTCTAAAAGCTCCTAGAATTGATAGCATTCCTGCTCTCTTTTACCAATGTGAATGGGATGTTACTTGTAAATCTCTCCATGATATGGTCCAAGCCATTTTTAATGGGGAGAAACTTGACCTAGCTATAAATGAGACCCTTATGGCCCTGGTGCCAAAAGTCAACAATCTTGAGTGCATTAAGGAATTTATGCCGAGTAGCCTCTGCTTAGTCCTTTACAAAGTGATTATGAAAGTCATAGCTAATCGTCTTAGCAAGGTCATGCCAACTCTCACTCTCCATTACTAATCAAGCTTCATCAAAGGTAGAAATATCACAAATAACATTATCATAAACCCAGGAGGTTATACACTCTATGAAAAGAAAGAAAGGTAAGAAAGAGTGGATAGCAATAAAAGTTGACTTGGAGAAAGCTTTTGACAGCTTGAGATAGGAATTTATCAAAGACACTTTGAAAGATACCAAAATTCCAAAGAAGGTCATTAAAGTCATTATTGAATGTATCACCACCTCCTCCATAAGAATCCTATGGAATAATAACAAGTCTGATAAGTTCAATCCCTCAAGAAGGGTTAGACAAGGTGACCCCCTTTCCCTATACATATTCGTTTTGTGTATGGAGCACCTTTAACAAACCATTGTGCAAGAAGTAATGAAAGGGACATGGAGCCCTATCAAACTTAGTAAATTTGGCTGGCCTCTTTCCCATCTCTTTTTTTTTTTTTATACGAAGGAAAGAAAACACAGCAAGGATCTCTTTCCCATCTCATTTTTGCAAATGATTTGATACTTTTCAATAGCACCACGTATGAGCAATTAGAGGTGATCAAAAGAACATTGAATGATTTTTGTAACTCCTCTAGCCACTTGGTTAGTAGTTCAAAAATGAGAATATTTTCTCTTGCAAAATGTAGGAGGACAAGAAGCGAAAAACACTTACGAATTCCTGGGGTTTAAATAAGCATCACAGCTTCAAAAATATCTAGGGGTTCCAATACTTCACTCTAGAGTCTCTAAAGCAACTTATGAATATCTTGAGGACAAAATCATACCCAAATTAGCAAGGTAGAAGGCTTGCAAAAACTGTTCTCAATACAATCCCATTCTATCCTATGCAAACCTCTAAAATTCCCATTAGCACTTGAGATAGAATTTAAAGGCTCATCAGAAATTTCATATGGGGCTCCACAAAAGTACATCTATTCAATTCGGATAAAATTTGCCAATCTTTAAAGAATGGTGGTTGTGGCTTAAGGAAGCTAAGAGATCAAAACAAAGCTTTTTCGACGAAGCTTGCCTACACTATAATTTCCAAACCTCATAGTTTGGTTGCAAATCCTTACATCAAAATATGGATGAAATGGACATGATCCAAACAACATTAAAAAGAGACCATGCTCCCACCTTTGGAAGAACTTACTTGTAGTGTGGGATGACACACTTATTGGCACCAAATGGTCTATAGGTAAGGGTAGAAACAAAAAGTTTTGGAACGATTTTTGGATAGGAGACTGGGCCCACTCATGCATCTCTCAACTGGACCCATGGAGGAACATACATTAGATGAACCAGTTTGTAACTTTATCACATCAAGTGGACAATAGAACAGAAAGAAATTTGAACACCTTCTGCCTGAGGAAATTGTGAACGAAATCATTAATACCACTGCCCCCACACGCATGCAAGAAGAGCCTGTCTGTTATTGGAACCTCAATGCAAAAGGAATGTTCTCTGTTACCTCAGCCTATGACCTTGTCAATGAAACTACGAGCTAAAGAATGCAATTTCTGGTCACTCGCCTAGAAATGGAATGGAGCATAGCGAATTCCTTCCTTTGGCTGACTCTCAATAATAGACTCCTAACCAATGAGGAAAGAGTGAGAAGAGGAATGGCTCAAGATGCTACCTACTCCATATGCAGAAGGTGCAATGAGACCATTGATCACATTCTTCGCTTCTGTCCAATTGCTCGAGAATGTTGGGAGATAGTTGTTCCAAGGGAAAAGCAATGAGATTTCTTCAGCCTCCCATGGAAAAATGGCTTCAGAAGCATCTTAAACAACAAGATGATGCCCATTGGAGCATACTTTTTGGTACTCTTTGCTGGAACTTATGGAATGTGAGGAATAAATGTATCTTTCTTGGTGAAAATAGAAACGCTATGTCTATCCTTATTTCAACTTTAGCCATTGTAGAACATACATCAAAGGCTACAAAATGGGCCACTGTTTGATATGTTCCCTGTTGCTTTGTAAATATGTGAGCCTCTACCGCTCTTGATTATAATTTTGTATATATATAATAAATCCTCCTTTCCAAAAATATCTGATCTCAACTTCCATCTCCCAGAGAACCCTCAGTACTCCTTACCAAATAAATTCATTTCACTAGTTATTAACTAGCTGGGTCATTTCCCACAACATAAGTACTATTTTCTTTTTCCTGAGTTGATTACAACTATACAACCAACCAATATCATCTTTAGGAGATAACTGCACATGGAACTTAGATACTTTAAGATGCTTTTCCCAGAATCAGTGATGCCAGAAAAACTATATCTATAATACTGAAAAGTAAAACATACATAGACTAATTTTGGTCTCAATGATAATATATAATAATGGGTGTCCAATCTGCTCTTAAGAGTTTGGTACATTAAATTACAGGATAGACGATCAAGAGGGAAGCAACTGGCAAGCACCAGAGTCCAGAGATGCTAAGCATACAGAGTACGCCTATAATCATCAAAGTACTGATTACGATCAACAAAAACGATGGCATGGAGTAAATTTGTTCTTTGAGATGCTCTTCCGGACTCAATGATTGCAAATAAATTATATATCTATCATACTCAGAAGTAAAACATACATAGATTAGTTAGTGATAATATAGAACGTATGTCCATTCTGCTCTTAAGAGTTTGATAAATGACATTACAGTGAAGACAATAGAGTGAAGCAATTGACAAGCACCAGATCAGTTACTGTCCATACAGAGGACGCCTATATTCGTCAAAGTACTGATCACGATCAACAAAAACAATGGCATAGAGAGCATAAATTATTCCTGGTATATAGCCCAGTAGAGTCAGGATCAAGCAGATGATGAATTCAACCTGCAACAATGTGATTACAGTCTTCGTTTCGTTACAAATCATATATTAGTAAGAAACTTCGATTCAATCAACAAAATGAACCGTACAACTTGAATTAAGCAATCATATTATCCGAAGAAACCCACAATTTAATTTGGTCTAATTGACAGAAAGAACCATTTGCATAATAGACAAGCCAGAGACTCCCTCCCAATCTTGTAGAAATACTGAACTTCAATTCGGCATTCAAATTTCCATGAAATACCGATCGATAAATAAAAAATTGGAGTATACCGTAAATACAAGAAAAATGGGCTGTCTCGATCTGAGATCAAAGAGTCAGGGAACATTCGCACGATAACCATACGAATACGGCGAATTTCTGTGAATAAATAATAGACAAAAAACGAAAGGCTTAGAGAGAGATAAGAGAAAGAGACATACACTGCAGCAGCCATGCCTGAAGCAGACCCCCAGTGGAGGTAGCAAGATGGCGATCAATAGTTCACAGAGGATTTCACAACGAGTAGGCATTTTCTCAAAGTCAGAGGACTGAAGTTAATCCCTGCTTAGGAGGGATGGAAACTAGATTAGATCTGGTCCATCTCTCGGCAATTGATCTTCGCCATTTGAGCTTTTGCGGAATTGGACCCCACCCTCTTTTGGACCCAAAAGTCAGGAAATTTCTCGCTGCAATCGTGGTCTTATTATTATATAATTTATAAAACTTATGTGGACCAGTTTTTTTTTAATAACATATGTGGGTATTATCAGTCCGAAGTGTAAATGGTAAGTCATGTCAGATTATTACTCATGAATTTACGGATTCATTAATTAGTAGATTAAATATTTGATGTTGAAATCTAATGTGGATGTTGAACATTGATTTCATTTTTCGATTAACAATATTGGTTTTATTTAATATCTCAAAAATTCTCACTAGAGTAAAGTCATTTTTTTTTTGGGACGGTTTCTTTTTGGACTGTAAAGTCATCTTTATCAATAACAGACACAAAAGAAATCAGTTTTGAACAAAAACCAATTGTAATGGAAATGGTCATCAAAATTTTTAAAAAGAGAAATTTGGAAAATCTTTTGAAAATGAAAAATATGGTTTGCAAAAATATAGATGAGTTTGGAAGTTAATTGTGTATGAAAAGTTGTCCAAAATTAATATGGATTTAGAATTATTTTAATTACCATGTTATGATTCAAATGCCAAAAATGAACAGGAATTAAGAAAATAAAATAAAATAAAATAATTATTTATTTATAATGGTGGACTTAATCCAAAATCAAAGTCTAAAAACTTATAAATCTTTCGATAGATATTAAAGTCCATGTAGTCTGGAAAAAAATGTGTCAATTAGTTGGGTTTTTTTTTAATTATGATTTTTATAAAATAAAAAACTAATTAAAAATAATTTAGCACTTTTGAAAATAAAACAATTTTTGGAATTTGGGTCATTGCCCTTAAATTTGTAAACAAAAAAAAAATCACTTAATTTCTCTTATCATTCATTTTTTATTCAAGTATCTTCCGGCATTGTCATGTTTTATCATTCATTTTGTATGTATTTTGTTTTGCCATGAGAAAAGTTTGTTTTATTTTGAAAGATGACATTTAACAACTGTGAAAGCCACCCGCCAACCAATAAACAAATTCACAATGCAACAAGGAACCATGCATTAAGCTCTTTGCTAATTATGCCCATATAATAATACAACCAATTTAATCAATTAATCATTTAACTAGGTGGAATCAAAAGTGGTGAATCCCATAAAAATAATCCTAGCTCCAACACCAACCAATTATTACGCATATATGCATGCAACACAAGTCACTTTCTACGTGAATCTTAAAAAATGATGTTTTTCATGTAATTTTCATATTTATTTAGTATTATCTAGTATTTTTTAGGATGTTCTTACTTTAACAAGTTAGAATATTCTAAAGTATCTTAGTTTTCAAATATGAGAGATTCTTAAAATCTCATAAGATTTAGTCTTACAATTTAAATAATTTTCTATTATTTGGAGTCTCTTAATTTTGGAAATAATTAATTACCTATTTTATAAAATTCTCTAATCATTCTAAAGGATTCTATATGTTACATCTTATATTTAGAAAAAAATTTTCACGAAAACTGCTTATTTGATGTATGAAAATATTTTTATAAAAACTAAATCTTAAGATTGTACAAAATTATTTTTATTTGTTTATAGCTCATTACGCAGTAATTTTTCAAAAATCATAACTAAATATAGAAAAATTATTTTCCAGTGTTTTAAGTTTTTAAAAATCATGCACATCTCTAATTTTTAGGGAAAAATCAAAAACTGGGAAATAAATGTACCAATTCATACAGTTTATTATAAACATATTACTATTTATTTCACATCTCTGTTTCTGTCTGAAAATCTGAACCTTAATTTTGAAAATTCATTTCTCTTAATATACAGAGTTATTTGAAACATACTTAGTATCATTGGAAAGCTTTACTTGTCTTCTTTCTAACCATATTTTTTTCATATGTTTATTCTATCAATACTGGTCAGAGAAGTAATATATATCATCAAAGGTTAGAAATAACACCTACTGGAGCAATTTTGATAAAATAGGAATAACTACCATTATATAGCTCCAAATATAGTCAAACCAGTGTCACCTTATTCTTAAGACATAGATCTATCTATACATATAGACCACTAAATTTTTGGAGATATGTGCGAATTTATACAGTAACTAGAAGCAGACAGTACATAAACAGAATATTAACAGCTTTCAGCAAGGTTCCATCATCATTATTCCTCGTGTTCCACATGCTTCCCGTTGCCATGACTTGACCATAACATTGGTTAACTATGGGGTGAGATTGGGGAAATCTCAGTAGTCAACTTGCACATGCCGTCATGTCATCATAAAAATATTTGAAAACATAACATGCTTACATTAAATTATCAAAACTTTCATGTTGTCTAACGAAATTTCGACAGCATAATGACTTAGTAAATTGGTATCCCAGGGCTTAGCCCTTAACATAAAATAGCCACCAATCATAGAAAAGTATTTATAACAGCAATATGGCATCATTTACAAATCATTATAACATATAAAATATTTATAAACAATAACATTAAGTAAGTGCAAGAGACTACCTTGAAGTTTTAGTAACTTTTATTTGAACCTTACTTTTACTTAACTTTAGATCACTTCCTTAACTTCATTTAACCCTAAAGTATCATTAAATCTTACTTAATAATTTAATATCATCATATAAATCTAATTTAACTATAAACTATAAACTCTTCCCTCAGAATTATGTTTTGATTCAAATAGAGGAACAAGAGGAAGGAAGAAAATAACTTAAACTCTAATTAATCTTAGATTAAATAAAAAGGAAATCTAAAAGAGATCTAGAGTATGAGCTTACCTCAGAATACCCTTATTTTCCTTTCCTTCCTTCCTCCTTCCTTCTTTCTTCTTGTTCTTCCTCTTTTTTTTCCTTCTTTTTCTTCCTCTTTCCTCTTCTTTTTCCCTCTCACACGCTCTCCCTCTCTCTTTGTGCATGGGTGTGTGTGAAAAATGAGGGAAGGGGTGGGGGTATTTATAGGGAAGGCTGGTAGTTGTGGACCGTCAAATCGAGATTTAATCCGAGAGCTCACAATTATTCTCACATTTAATATATCAATTACCCATTATAACCCTAGATATTTTTGAGCATGTGAGAAAGTAGGGAAGGGAAAAAATGTCCAAATTTTCCCTTCTTACTTTATACCAAATCAGAAAAAGCTGATAGTGTACTTTTTACTTTTATAGAAAAATTTGGCTCTGCTTTGAGTACCTTTTGAACGGGATTTTCTATTATATTCAGTGTTCTTCCTATTTACTTTGTCTAGAGGATCCATTATCTTTCTCTTTTACTTTTTCATGTAAGATTCACCTATCTTATTTAGTTTTTACTATTTATCTCCTCCGATATTTACTATTTATGTGAGATCCCGTCTTTTACTGGATTTATACTTTTTTCTCTTAGAGCCCATATAACCAGTATCACTTGTACTTTTAACTTGCACCAGAGTATTTAAAATATTATTTCTTTACCTTATTGTAAATAATAATTTTACCCTTTTTAAGCCATTTTTTATATTTTAAGATATTTTGGGCCTTAAACTAATTTAATTAAATGTTCAAACTTTCCTAATCATCATAAATTAATTCAGAACAAATTAATATCATTTATAATATTATCTGGTCATAATATTCATACATAAAAAATAGGAATATTACACTATGAGTCATCATAAATAGAAGTATTTAGACCAGCGTTTTTTTACAAGTTGAATAATAATTATTTTCCTTCATATTTCTTATGTGAGGATTATCTGAATTTGTATTTTTTTGAGAACTCGTGATCTACCAACCGGAGTTATCAATTAAGTGGGTGTCATCGTTAGAACTTAGGGACGAATTTCCTTGCTTCTAGCAGTGATCATCTTCTTGTCTTTGTTCGTAAGTGTTCATTTTCGCAGTATTTTCTGGTTTGCTTGGTCATCCACCAAGAGGACCATATCAGTTGGCATCAAAGCTCAGGTTCGAGTCAAGGGTATTGTGTTCTTCATATCTCCTTTCCTTTCTTTCACATATTCTTCTTGTGTCCTTATATTCATCCTTTTCCTTGTGTCTTCTTAGATATAGATTTGTTTTTCTTCTTATCCTTTGTGGTCTCTTGCTTGTGAGTGTTTGTGTTGTATATTTTCATCCTCATCATCTTCTTCTTCCCTTCACCCGTGGCTTTCTTAATGTTGTTGCTACTTGTGTTTTGTATTACTTGAGTCATACTATTCAGTGCAAAAAAAAAATTCATCCAAAAAAAGTGAGAAAAAAAGAGAGAGAGAGTAGATAGCACACTAAAAAAAAGAGTGCTGAAAAAAAAATTAGATTTGCTACTTTCTTTGTGTGGTTTCCTACTTTACAGCATTGCTTAAGAATCAAGTTTGAGGCTACTACAAGTCATTTGAGATTACTCTATTAGTGAGATCTTTTCTACTTGCAACTCAAGTTACTTACATTCCTAAGTTCTATTTCTTAAACGCCACTCTCCTTTCCTCTTTTATAACTTTCCTATTAATTTTGTGTTGTTTCCTATTTTGTTCTTCCCATCCATTATTGTTCTGATTGTGTGTTTCTTTTTGTAGGGGAATCAAGTCATTTACTTGAGCGCCAAGTCATCTACTTGGACCCCTAAAGTAATGCCCTCTATCCCTTTCTTTCCTAATCCATCTTGTTTCTTATTCTTGTGTTCCAAGTGTTCATTTTGTCCTCCCTGTCTCTTTTGAATTTAATTTTGTTTATTGTCCGTGTTTGAATTAAATCTCTTTCTCGATTTGTCTCTTGATTAATCACATTACACACATATCTGATTTGGAAACTTGTTTTCTAAGTTTTTTTTTTAATTGGTGATTGCTTGCTCTTATTTCCTAAACTTTGTTTAGTTTGGTTGCCTGAGTTTTCTTGGGAACATTTGCAATTCAGAATTTGAGTGGAAAAAGGCAAGATTGATTACATCTTGATAAAAGCCAAATTGTGTTATACACGAGTAATTCTTAACATTGATTTAAGGGAAATACATGAGGTGTGTGCTTTGTGAGGTCCTTTCTTGTTTTCTTTTTTGTTTCTAAATTTCACGATGTCTGGAGGTAGTGGAGGCAGTGGTAGTGGAGAGCAGTTTCCACCAGATCTTAATCTCAGGATGGAGGTAATGGCACAACAAAGAATTGATCTTTCGAAAATTGGAAGACATGGGTTTGGCTATGAAAGGAAAGAGAAGTCAATCACGAATTGTGGAGGTAAAAAATACACTTTCTGATGTTGAAGATTTTAATGCCAGACCAGATCAAATACAAAGAAAGATAATGACTTGGGGATTAAATTGAAAATCTCTTTTTTCCAAGAAGCATATGACCCGGATGCATACTTAGAATGAGAGAGAAAAGTGGAGCATGTATTTGCTTGTCATAACTACTCAGAGGAAAAGAAAGTGAAGTTAGCCGTTATAGAGTTTACCCATTATGCAAGCATATGGTGGGAAGAACTTTAATCTTCCCGAAGGAGGTATGATGAATGACCAATAAGTACTTGGGCCGAGATGACAAGTGTCATGTGAAGAAGGTATGTCCCCAGTCACTATTATCATCACTTGCACACTAAGTTGCGGTGATTGGGTCAACAAAACCGATGTGTAGATGGATACTTCAAAGATATGGAGATGCCTTTGATTAAGGCCAATATTTAGTAAGATCCCGAGCAGACCATAGCTAGATTTGTGAGTGGATTAAGGACTGAGATCAAAGACAAGGTGGAGTTGGAGCATTACATTAGTATGGAGGATGTTGTCCATAAAGCTATCTAAGTGGAAAGGCAATTAAATTCCAAGAAGTCCAGCTTATCATCCATGTGGAAGGATTCTAAAAAGTGTAGTAACTCATGGCCTAAGGAATATTCAAAGAGTTACACACCTAGCATAAGGCCAAAAGAAGATTTCAAGCCTACGGATGCCAAGGATAGAGGTAAATCTGAATATAAGAAATTTAATTCTTCTACTTCTAATCCTACTTCTAATTCCTCTTCTAGAGCTCGAGATGTGACTTGTTTCAAGTGTTAAGATAAAGGACATATCCAATCTCAATTTCCCAATGCTAGAAAGGTCTTGGGGAATGATAACACTCATGATTTGGAGAGTGAATCTGAAACTGAATGTGAGGCTGTAGAAAATAATAATAAGGCCAAAAGGTATGATGAATATGAAGTTAAGTGTGTTAGTCCTACCATGAGAGGAATTATGGTGACTAAAAGAGCCCTCAACATTAAGCCAAAATTGGATGAAAATTTAGATCAAGGGGAGCTATTATTTCATACCAAGTGCATCATTAATGAGAAGGTATGTAGTTTGGTAATTGATGGATATAGTTGTACCAATGTAGCAAATATTTTGCTCATTAATAAATTGAGTCTACTAACTACTAAGCACCCTACTCCCAATAGGCTGAAATGGTTTAATGAAAGTGACGAGTCCCAAGTTACTAAGCAAGTCTCGATTTTTTTTTTAATTGGAAACTACCATGGTAAAGTACTTTGTGATGTTACTCAAATGAATGCGGGGCATATTTTATTGGGACGTCCATGGCAGTATGATCGAAGAGTGATGCATGATGAATATAAGAATCATTATTTTGTACAGCATCAAGGAAAGAAATTCAAGCTAAAACCTCTGAAGCCTATTCAAGCATATAAGGATCAACTAAAAATTCAAAGAGAGTATAGAGAGAAAGAAAAAGCAGAGAAAGAGCGAGAGGAAGAGAAAAAGAAAATGAGTGGAATGAAAAAGAAAGAAAAGAGTAAGAGAAATGAGAGAAAAGAAAAGAAAGTGATTGAGAGTGGGAAAATGAAAGCAAGTTTGCTTATTGAAAAGAAGTTAGAAAGAGCTTTTGAGGCCATATCTGAAATTTATGTACTTCTCTTGAAAGATTATTGTTTAACTAACTCACTTGACCTTAGTTTGCCTTCTAGTTTTATGTCTTTGTTGCTGGAGTTTGGAGAGTTATTTCCAGAAGAGATCCCTGATGGTTTACCACCAATTAGGGGAATTGAAAACTGGATTGATTTCATTCCAGGAGCTGACTTTCCTAATAAGTCGCTTATAGGATAAATCCAGAGGAAACAAAGGAGATACAACATTAAGTGGAGGAACTCATAAAGAAAGATTTTGTGCATGAGAGCCTTAGCCCGTGTGTGGTGCCTGTGATTCTTGTCCCTAAAAAAGATGGCAAATGGAGAATGTGTGTAGATTGCCGAGATATCAATAAGATTACGGTAAAATATTGTTACCCAATTCCTAGACTTGATGACATGTTAGATGAATTGAACGGAGTTTGTTTGTTTTCTAAAATTGATTTAAGGAGTAGGTACCATCAGATTATGATGAAAGAGGGGGATGAGTGGAAAACCGCTTTCAAAACAAAATTTGGTTTGTATGAATGGCTTGTGATGCCTTTTGGATTGACAAATGCCCTACCACTTTTATGAACTTAACAAACCATGTTTTTTGTGCTTTTATAGAGAAGTTTGTAGTTATGTACTTTGATAATATTATAGTTTATAGCAAGAGCCTTGATAAGCATGTTAAGTATTTAAGGATTGTCTTTATGACTTTGAAAGAATATAGCTTTTATGCAAATTTATAAAAGTGCATATTTTGCATAGATTCTGTGGTGTTTTTGGTTTTGTTATAGGTGTTAATGGGATTAGTGTGGACAAAGAAAAGATCCAAGCTATCAAGGAATGACCTACATCCAAGAATGCTAACAAGGTGAGATCTTTTCATGGCCTTGCTAGTTTCTATAGGAGTTTTGTGAAGGATTTTTCTACCTTAGCTGCACCCTTGAATGAATTGGTGAAAAAGAATGTTGTGTTTAAATGGGGACATGAGGTGATTCACAAGAGTATGCATATAATGTGTTGAAGAATAAATTAACTCATGCTCCTATCTTAGCATTGTCAAACTTTAATAAAGTGTTTGAAATTGAATGTGATGCTAGTGGAATATGAATATGTGCTATTCTTATGCAGGAAAACCAGTCAATTGCTTACTTTAGTGAGAAATTGAATGGAGCCGAGTTAAATTATTCCACTCATGATAAAGAGCTATATGCATTGAAGAAAGTTCTTGAAACATGGCAGTACTATCTCCTTCCAAAGAAGTTCACATCCATATTGACCGTAAGAGCTTGAAGTGGCTTAAATCCCAACAAAAATTCAACAAAAGACATGCAAGGTGGCTAGAATGTATTAAGCAGTTTTCATATGTGATCAAACATAAGAAAGGTAAAGAGAATGTGGTTGCTGATGCACTTTCTAGAAGGTATACTCTCTTGACTACTTTACATGCTAGAATGCTAAAATTTAAGATGTTGAAATCTTTGTATGAAAGTGATGATGATTTTGGAAAGATTTGGACTTTGTGTGCTTTGCATGGATATAAAGATTTTTATCATCTTGATGGTTTCCTCTTCAAAGGAAATAGATTGTGTGTCTAGATGTTCTATTAAGGAGTTGCTTATGAAGGAAACATATGGTGGTGGTTTGATGGGTCATTTTGGTGCTGATAAAAGTCTTGACATTTTAAATGAACACTTTTATTGGCCTAATATGAGAAATTATGTGATAGCTTGTTGTGATAGATGTGTCACATGTAGACATGCTAAGTCTAAGGTTCAACCCCATGATTTATATTCTCCCTTACCAGTCCCTGAACATCCTGGGACTGATATTTCTATGGATTTTATGCTTGGTTTGCCTAAGTCTTCTAGTGGAAAGAATAGCATTTTTGTTGTGGTTGATAGGTTTTCTAAGATGGCACATTTCATTACATGTAGTAAGACTCATGATGACGTGCATATTGCTAGCTTGTTTTGTAAAGAAATTGTGAGATTGTATGGCTTGCCTAAAACAATTGTGAGTGATCATGATTTAAAATTCTTGTCTCATTTTTGGCATCTTTATGGAGTAAATTAGGTATTAAATTGTTGTTTTCTACTACTGCACACCCATAAATTGATAGTCAAATTGAGGTAATTAATAGGACACTTACAACTCTGTTAAAGGCTATAATTCAAAAGAATTTGAAGAATTGGGAGAGTTGCTTACCTCATATTGAGTTTGCTTACAATAGAGTCGTCACTCTACTACTTCTTATTCTCCTTTTGAAATTGTGTATGGTTTTAATCCATTATCTCCGATTGATATATTGCCATTACCTTGTTCTAAGAAAGCTAATCTAGATGGCAAAATGAAAGCTGAGATGGTGCAAGAATTACATGCTAAGGCTCGTGCCAACATTGAAAAAAGGAATGCCTGATATGCTACGAAAGCCAACATAGGATGGAGATGTTTGATCTTTGAACTTGGTGATTGGGTTTGAGTGTATATTCGTAAAGAAAAGTTTCCTAATCAAAGGAAATCCAAGTTAGTACCATGTGGAGATGGTCCCTTCCAAGTCCTTGAAAGGATTAATGATAATGCATATAAAATTGATCTCTTCGATAAGTATAATGTAAGTGCTACATTTAATGTTAGTGACTTGAGTCCTTATGGTGTAGGTGGAGATTCGAGGGCGAATCCTTTCCAAGAGGGGGAAATGATGGAGACCATCAATGAAGTAAAACCCAACTTCAAGGTTGGAAAAGTAATGTTCTAAAAGACCTTTTGAAACACATTGTTAGACCAATTACAAAAAGAATGGCCAAAGCTATGAAGGAAACATTGAATGGGCTTATCCAAGACTTGCAAAATAAAGAAGTTTTTTTACTTTAATGAGATAGAGGCGTCTTCTAAACCCAATAATCCCTCAACAATGGCATTTTTATATGGAGTAAGAAGCATGGTAATTTGTTTACAAGTTTAAGCCCAAGAGAACTAAGCTTCTAATGACTTCATAATTGAAGAACTCACTTGAAGATCTATAACGCTACTCTTAAACCCAAATCTTTAATGTTTAATTCTTAATGGGCTTCAAGTTATTTTATCTTAATTATTTATTTGAGTCTTTATTGAATTCCTAATTATATTTTTAAGGACCCAAATTAGTATTTTAAATGTCTTTAGTCCATTATGACTACTTGACTTTCAAGTAGATCATAAATTAGGTATGTTTTTTAGTAAAAAACGTCACTTTCCTTGTAGCTCTCAAAAAGTGATCAAGTAATTTCCATATTTATTTAGTGTCATTTAGTATCTTCTAGGATGTTCTTACTTTAACAAGTTGGAATGTTTTAGAGTGTCTTAGTTTTTAAATAAGTGAGATTCTTGTATTCTCATAAGATTTAGTCTTACAATTTAAGTAATTTTCTATTATTTGGAATTTCTTAACTTTAAGAATAATTAATTGTCTATTTTATAAGATTCTCTAATCATTTTAGAGGATTCTAAGGATCATTACAAATAGATGTATTTAGACTTACATTTTTTATAAGTTGAATAAAAATTATTTTTCTTCAATTCTTTTGTGTGAGAATTATCTGAATTTGTGTTCTTTTGATAACTCATGACCTACTAACCGGAGTGATCAACCTAGTGGGCATTATCATTGGAACTTAGGGACAAATTCCCTTGAGTCTAGCATGTGATTTTCTTCTTATCTTTGTTCGTGAGTGTTCGTTTCCATTATATTTTCTGATTTGTTTGGTCATCCGCCAAGAGAACCATATCTTTAATGGTTCCTAATCTCCCATTTTTATTTGCTATCATTAGTTATCAATATATAATTAAAAGTAAGGTAAAAGCGCACTGTACAATGGCCAAACAATACGGCTCCATTTCTTTGGGTTTCATGCCCTTCTTTTTTTTTTTCTTTTTTGTTTAAGTGGGTCCCCTTTTTCTCATTTTTTTTTTCAGGTGGGGTCCAACTTTTCTAATTTTTTTAAGCAGCCCCACATTCTTTTTTTTTGTTTTTGGCTAAATTTATTTTTTTTAATTCTAAAATCTATATTAATTTTAATTAATATCATTTAATATTATTTTTCATAAAAAAGTTAATTATGAAATTTTTTTTAATTTAATATATTTTAAAACTAAATAAAATATCTCTCCGTATCCACGTGGGGAGAAAAATTAGTTTTGGGTATTAGAAGATAATTCCTGGCGAGAGAAAATTCACCTGGTCATCACTCATCAGTTATGTACTTGATTCTTGCATGCAGTGGGTTGCCATTTGTTTTCCTGTTATTTGTACTAGGGGATTCATAACAGCAACTTCATCAAACTTTTTATGGTTATAGAGATTAATTACGGGAAATTGAGCACAATACTATAAATAAAAAATAGATATTATCTAGATATTATAATTTTAAAAAATTTTACCAAAATATTATAAATGAAATCAGAATAGTAGAATGTATTTTGCATTGTTTTATTTATTTTTAAATAAAATAATAGAAATCGAAATCTCCCACTACATTTTGCCTTAGTGAAATAGAATGATACAGATCGTAAACCTCCACCACATTTTCCATTATGTTTTTTTTTAATATAGTAATGTAAATCGTAAGCCACAAACACATTTAGTATTATTTTTTTAATATAATAATACAAATCGGAAGCCACAAACGCGTTTTGCTGTCTGTTTTTTTTAATATAATGTAAATCAGTCAATTATTAGGTAATAGATATAATTATAATTATTAGATAATGATTAATAATTAAGTAATATATATAATAATCACAAAATTGTAAATAATAAAAAAATAATTTTTTAAACATAAACTATTTTAATAAATTAATTAGTAATTATTAAATTTTAATTAATAAAGTCAAATTTTTACAACAATTAAAGATAAAAAATTTTCTTTCACAAGAAAATTTTGTTTACCCTATGTAATGACTTCTTGTGCCACATTTTGATTTCCTTCAAACACCTTATGGTCGCCCTTGTTTTATGGCATTTTTATATTGAGATTTAGGTTATTCAATAGTTATTGCACTTGATAGGGTATTTAAATTAAACACAGGAAACTCAATGGGAGGAATTGACTGCTGAGGGGTCACAAATGCTTAATTTGATAGCCTACCGACTTTGATTCTTCAAGTGAATAATTGTTATACCTGGACTCAAAAAGTGTTAAATTCTTTAATAAAGACATGAATCACTCGAATTGATCTAGATTGGACAAACTGAATTGGGATAATGATGATGGTTGCATGTAAGGTATTAAGTTAAAAAGTCTAAATTGGGATAAGGGTTAGAAGGGGTATAGCTCTACCAATAATAAATATATCATATTCTATTTATTATGATACAATAAATAATAAAAAACTTAAGCACTTTTTGTTCAAAATTTAAATAGAATTCAATCTAATATATTAATATACCAAAATCTAAACAACCTAGATAATTAAAGATTTCTAATTCAAATCTTTATATATGATTAAATGGTAAGCTTATGGAAAAAATTATATATGAGGAAATGTTAAATATAAATTTTAATTAAAAAATATATACTCTACCAATAAATATATTTACTTTATGAAAGCCAAAGAAAAAATAAGTAAGGATGGAGACTCTCAGAAATCTTTTCACTTGGGAAGAAGCTCACATATTGAATGAAGCAACAATTTTTTCTTTGAAAGGAAAAGTAATAAATGAGAAAAAACGTGGAAGTTGAGTTTTCTGAACACACACCAAAGGAGAAGGGGGCTTTAATAGGAAAGTGGTCAACATCATATATTTCTTCCTGCTTTCTTTTGAATTTTTCAATGGCCATATGAGGAAGAGAATTTAGGCGTGCTTGACCAGATTGACACAACACTACCAATCAATGCTACATAGGGTAACATTGTGTCAATCAACACTACCTCATGTAACGTTATTTTAAAAAAATGCTGCTGCTACCAGCAACTCTAACACAGCATCAATCAAATTGACGCTGCATCAGATTCTCAATGAAGTGCAACTTCACAATATAAAAAGAAAAATAAAACATTAGGTGTCAGACAAATTTGCATAAAATTGGTTTGACATATATCATCTTCTTTATTAAGAAAAGTTAATGTGCCCCAAATTTATAGTATTTGAGTAAATACTTTTGAATGTGTTGTATATTGATATTTCTTTTCCATTTATTGTCTATGAATAAAAAGCCATTAATTACCCTAGTAATATATTTTTCTTGCTACATCCAGTAATATTTTGTTTTGGGCCAATAGTAAGTAATTCATTCCACTAAAGCCTAAAAAAAAGGCAACCAAAAACAAGAATGACAACAAATAAGCAAAGAAATAGGAAAAACAAACAAAACAGAAACAACAAAAACCAAAGGGAAGGGATCATGGTGGTTAACCAGTAACATATAACTTTGGGTTGATCTAAAAGTGCTCTGCCATCGAGGCCCCCACAACCATTGTTCAGAAAACCGAATTGGATTGACCGGTTCAATCGGTCGAACCAGGAACCGGTCCTTGATCTAGTCCGGAATTCTCCCAAAACCGATCTCCCTAAGAACCGGTCAACAACCGGGAAAATCAGTCAACTCGGTGAAAATCAGTTTGATACAAGTTTAAAAAAAAACTTTAAAAATTACAACTCTAGGCCTAAAAAAAAAGATTTCCAAGTTCATTAAGATATCTTAAGGATACCTAATATATTACTTCTAACATGACTAACAAAATTATCATTATATAGACCTTAATACACCCACTTTATTAAAACTTGAGCAATATGAGATGTTTTTCCTTGTTTTCTTCAATATTTAGTCACTTTTTTTTATTTCTTGAATTTTTTTCTGTATATAATAACATTATTCTAATATTTATAATATATATTATTTATCTATACTTTAATTTTAAATTTGATTATTTTAATGTAACTTTAATATAATTCTTAAAAGTACTTAATAACAAAGATTCATAAACTTCCCCTCTTCTAATTTTTTTCTTTTTCTTCAAGTTTTGCTCATTTTTTGTGTTTATTTCTTGAATTTTTTCTTTATGTGATAACATCATTTTAATCTTTATTATGTCTATTATTTATCTATATTTTAATTTTGGGCTTTATCATTTTAATTTAAATTTAATATGACTTTTAAAAGTGTTTGATAATAAAAGTTTATATCATTTTTTTATCAAAATTTTTTCTTCAATCTTTGCTTTTTCTTTTATTTATTTACGTTATTTTAATCTTTATAATACATATTAATTACAACCGATTCAACCATTGGATCTTGAACCACTACCTTATCCAATTTAATATCTGGTCCAGTTTTCTAACATTACCCACAACATTTGCCCCCAATTTCCTTGGGAAAGAGATAGCTAAGCCAACTTTTACTTTTTTTTCTATATTTTTGCTTTTATAACCTCCTATTAATTAAAAACAAATATAATATCTTATTACCAAGTTCTAAAAAATTTCAACTTACATCAATTCACCAAAGGAATTATATATAAAAAAAATTGAAAGAAAATAAATAAATGTTTTTTGTTTATTAAAATAAGCATATAGATTGCCTACCACTCAAAAATCTGTTAGATCCATTAGATTTGTTGTCTTTAGGCGCTACAATTCGATATAATTGTATGATATATAAATATAAAGCTTTTTATGATTTCAAAATATGTCGGCTCTAAAGACATTTTTAAATGCCAAATTCCAAATTTTTTCCTTTAAAAAAATCCAAATTCCACAACGGTAGTGGGCAAAGAAAAAAAAAAAGACGTAAATTGCTACTATTTGTCTTTTCTTATTAAGGAAAGAAAACAAAGTAACTAGGGCAGATTCGATTCAAATTCAATTGAGAAAAAGACACTTTGGAACTTGTCAAAACAAACAATAACTAATAAGGATCCCTAATTTTTATAAATACCCAAAAGGACTTAGGTCCTTTTTAAAGAATATATAAATATTTAACTGATAAAAATATCCTTGAGATAATTGATAAAAAATGCATGCACCTGAACTCTTCCTCCCCAGAACTCCAAAATCGGCAATCCAAAGTGCGCGAACTCTTCCTCCCTATAACTCCAAAATGGGCAAAATTCTTCCTCTCCCAAGATGTGAAAATCTTCATCCCCAGAGCTTGGTATAGTCGCCAGTGACTTGGCGTAGGGTAAAGCACCGTTATTCTTCTCTTCTAAATCTCTCTCCTTGCTACATCATTCCTTTTAGTTTGTTCTTCTCTTCTGCCTCACTCTCCTTCTACATCATTCCTTTCGTCTTGCTTATAAAACATTGATTTGTTGATATAAGTATGGGTTGAATTTAAAATTAGTGGTATCTCACCTATTTTTGTCTCTGGTGTTCCTTTATTTGTAGAATTTAACAAGTGAAATAGGTACTATCTTTGAATGTTACTGTATATGTTTCTTTTTATCTTAAGTAACATGAATCTTGCTTAATATTCTGTTAATACTATATATGATCATGCTTTAGATGGTGTATGAACTTATCAATGGAATATGAAGTTTGTTAATGAACTAAATTTTTTTTCATAAACTAAATTATGGAGGAGCACTAAAAACTGATATGAAAGGTATAAAATTATACAAATGTCGGTTAGAAATTTTTGTTATCATCTTGAAAATTTTACTAAAAACTCAACTTTCTTGTAAACTGAAATTTTGTTGTTGCTATAGTTCATAGCAACTATTGGCTTATTTTATCAATAAATATCATGTTTCACTCTTGCTTAACTAGTATCGCTGAAGATGCTATGAATTTCTAGTTGGAAATTGTGGGAGGATAGCTATGAGTTAATAAATAGTTGTTATGTGAAATGATTTCATCTTGATAACATCATTTGTAACAAATAGAAAGTTATTTCTTACAGGGTTAATTTAAAGAAGACAAGTACTTTATTAAAAGAAGTATTTTACTATTTTCACATAGGGGAAAAATTTGCTAAAGATGTGCAAGGAAGGATGCAATCTGAGGAAGGGAGAACAAATGCTGAATTGTTAAGAGAAGGTGTGATACATCAAGAGTTGTTGAGAATGATATCATCGGTAATAGAAAATGAATGTAACGGAGTTGATGTAAAGTTTACAGTGAAGTTTGATTATAATACATTTGTAGATCTTTTAAACAATGAAAAAGTTCAGAATTTGATAAGGATCAACAATGAATTTGCACGTGTGTACATTGATGGGAATACAAATGAAAGTGTAGAGACACCGATGGAACATTCACAAGGGTATGTTGTCTTGGTTAGATGTTTAGTCGTATTTAAATTAAGTTTTGGAATAAAATGAAAATAATAAATAATATTTTAACTGCTAAAAATAGGCAGAACAAGTTGGAAGTGTTGAATTCCTCACTTGGGAATTAAGTTAATTCAACTTGTAACATTTGTTCAAGGCTGATTAAATAAGATATAGAATGCTAAAAATAGTTATATTGAGTTGGAAATTTTAAATTTCTCTCATGGGAATTTAGTTCTATGAACTTAGGAATTTTTTTTAAGCAAACTTTTTTCAACAATTTATTGTAATCTATTGCGATTATTTGTGAATGCAGGATAGAGGCTATGACAAGATTTCCATTGGATGATTCTCCTTTTTGGGAGGAAGGGAATACTTTTGTGGAGGATGGAAATCCTTTTTGGGAGGAAGCGAATGTTTTACCTTATGCAACACAAAGTATGCCTGTGCTATAGCCAATGTTGAATTCTACCAAATGGAATGACTTATTTCTTGGAGTAGATAGACATTTCCAAATACAAAGACATTCATAAAAGCAATATACACATATAGTGCTGCTCACAAATTTGGATACACCTATGTAAAGAATAGTCGAAAGAAGATGATTGCAAAGTGCATAGTTGTTGGGTATCAATGGAAGATAACAACATATGCTATTGGAAAATGAACTCCCTTCCTGTATATACATCATTTCCACAATGAGCACACAAGTGCACAAGACTACCTTCTTGTGCCTCATAGGGTTAGATCAACACTAGTAGCATTTATAATTGTTGATGCTTTGATGGGTAATCCGGACAAAATACCAAATGAGATCATATAAGCCTTACTGAGGGATTATGGCCTGATCCTCGCTTAAAAACAAGCATACAAGGTAAGAGAAGAAGCCTTAGAGGAAATTCATGGTCATTCAGATAATTAATATATGTTAATCCTATGGTTTTGTGATAAATTGATGGACACAAACCCTGATACAATTGCAAAATGGAAAGCATTGGGAAACAATACATTTGAAAGGGTATGAATGTTGCAAAAATGGATTTTTGCTTAGGGCCCGACCCTTTCATCCTCTTCCTTCTCTTCTTCATCCTCTTCTTTATCCTCTTTTCCTCCTTCTTCACGTTCTTTCTTTTCTTCTCTTACATCTTTCTCCTTCCCTTCTTCATCCTCCTCATTTTCCTCTTTATCATCCTCTTTTTCCACTTCTTCATCCTTATTAGCATATTCTCTTCTTGCTTGAATCTTCAACAAATACCTTAAACGTCTAGCCATACAGCTCATGACCTCGCCATACATATGTTTCAATTCCTGCAACAATGAAAATAATGTGTCATTTTATACAAGATTATGTAAGTGAAGCATTATAATGATTTGCTCTTACTAAATCATGGAATGCTGACATTGGTGGAAAGTCCACGGAGGTGGTTGCTTCATCGATGGCAAATGTTTTCAAGATTCCATAGAAGCTCTCCTTTTCATCCTCAACATGCTTCTAAACTCTTTCATGAGTCCAATATTTTAATACATGTTAAGGTTGTGGCACTTCATTTATACCAAGAGGAAAATATTGGATAAAAAATAGTTATAAAATGGATTGGAAGTTATAACAAAAAACATGAATGCAAGGAAAATATTATATAACACCTAAAACATATATTTGCCAAACTAAATCACATCACTAAAAAGTATAAGTACCATCCAATAGTTTTTTTTTTCTTCACTTTTCCTTTTCCATACCCACTTTTTCATTTTGAATTTTCTTTGTCAAGCTCTTTGTATGCAAAAGAGGATCAGTCATATTGAGTGTTCCTAAGCCTTAGAGTAGACACAATTTCCAATAGTCTACGACTAATATTTAAACTTGTACTTGGGTAAAGAAAGTTTCTCGAGCAATACAAAATAAGAAGTAACTGAAATTTATCTTCTTCTTCACCTAAAAGTATCTTATTTTGTATCACCTTATAAGATACTCCCCCTAATTCCCCCTTTAATAAAAGGAAGGTGTCACTATCACCTTCTTATGTAATCTCTTCCACAATGTGGGGTAACCCAAACAATCGATTGATAACCTTTGTATCCATTAGTCATTGTTTACCTTTAACATAAACGGTTGAGATAGATGGATCAAATACCTTGATCATCTCCTCACATAAGTCTCTAAGAAGAACAAGACATCCAATGTCCAACAGGATGGTAAAACCAATTTTTACCACCCTTTCCACCAATGTTTTTCTGCTCTTTATGTGCGCATGAAAACTTTCGAAAGTTACTTGGGCGAGTATCTTATTTGAAAAGGAACCTGTTCTTTAAAAAAGGAAATACATTAGCAACATTACTTCAAATCGTGAAATCCACTTTACTTGAATTTACAAATAACATACCTCATAATATTTTGATGCTATTTCTCTTCCCTTCTCCTTTACCATTTTTTACCTATTTAGAAAATTTTGCATCTTTTTGTAAGGTCAATACACTTCAATTTGATAGACCATAGCCATCATTACACACAAAAAATATATAAATAATAAAAACAAAAACAAAATCTTTATTGACTGTCATATTTGACTATTTAGTCATATTGAAACAAAATTTTATTTTGTTAAATTTTTTAAAGAAAAATATGTCTGCAATTTCTACAGAGCTTATGCATGGATGATTGCAAACTCATCAAATTTGGTTGCCCCTTATATGAGAAAAAGAATACCCAGCCTGCCATTTATGCATAACCAGTATTGCTTGAGTCCCCCATTTAGACTCCTAAAACATAGCAGTTACATGAAAATTTTAAAACAATATAATACAAAAGTTATAATTAAATATACCAAATTTTCCCCAACTTTCAAATTTTAAGTCTTGAATGATGCTTCAACTATTCCAAAATCAATCTTCCTATTTGCCTTCTTCAAACTAGAAATAACAAATGCTAGGATTTGAGGTTTAAAATTTCAATTGAGCATTTACACTATAATAAAGATGAAAATTAATATTATCATATGATATAAGATGAAATATAGAGATTCAAGTAAAGTACATGGTTCACCAATCAACTTTATTTCTAATCTTGTAGTAGTGGAGGGGTCAAGGGCATATATAAATCCTTAATCATCGAGTATGCTTAATCAATATTAACATCATGCTCATAATTCCACTCTTGAACCCTTGTGATCTCCTTATAATTACTGATGTTTATTAACATCTTCCCTCCCATGACAACTGATTTTTTAGAGTACAAAGCCTACTGAGCATTTTAGATTATAACGCAGTTTTACTTCTCAAACAAATATAGCCTATTTAGTAGCTGCAATTACCAACAAGAAACAGAGCGTACTCCCAAAAACAAAATGTGATGCCTTCAATAAGGTTTGCTAAATCCCTCAAAGGAATAGAACATAGCACAACCAATAGAAGCAACTAAAGAATAATCGTACTTGAGGATCACCAGAGAGGATGAAGTTTGGTGATAGAGGTACGAACTCACAAACTCGGAGACTTGAAGACGATAGAGTAGAGAACTTAGAAACTCATTACCTGTGAACCCACAACCTCGACCAAATGAAAGCAAACTGGAGCAAAAAACTCATGAACTCGGAGACTCAAATAATGGAGCAGATGATTTTGAACGGGAACTAGATTTTTGAACGGAAACTAGATAGAGGACTTGTAGACTTGGAGAATCGAAGTTGATGGAGTAGATGATTTTGATTTATGAGAAAATGACATTATGGCATATTTGATTCACAGAGGCATGTGTGTTTTTTATTAATTAACTCAAAAGCATTTTTATCAGTTAAATATTTACATATTTTCTAAAAATAATCTGATTTTTCTAGGTATTTATAAAAATTAGGGATCCCTATTAATTATCATGTGTGAGGGCAGGATGCAAAATGTATTTTTTCCTATACAATTCAATTTCTGTGACTGTACCTGGGCAGCGTCGATTCCCGTCTCTCGAATTTTTTAGTATTTTAAAGCGTCTACACATAGAAACAGAAAAAGAAGTAAAGAACAGAGCCACACCTTCCCAACAGCTCTGTCCGAATTATTACTATTTACGTTACGTGAACAGTGAAGTAGCCTCTCCGAACGAACCACTTGTAGGCTGGGTTCCAAAACTGGAAGCTTTCCTGCTCGAGCCGTATCTCGTCGTACAAAAGCGTGAAGGAAAACCATCAATCAAATCAGATTATTACTACTATCAAATCCCTGCGAATCACCCTCATATTCTTACCTCACTGCAAAGCTTCAGAGTTCAAACATAACGTACGATACGAGTTTTCATCTGGATCTTCTCTTCTCTTCTTCCATGGAGTTTAACTTTCCAGGTGATGATGATCTCAAGGCACCGCCTTTTCAATTCCCTTCGTCGTTCTGCTATCCCTCCTTGCCCTCCTTCTTGCCGGGTTTGTGTTTTCGGCACCCTCGATTTTGCTACTGTTTTTGCTGCTGTCAACTTTTATATTCATGTCTGGAACTTGATTAGGTGGTTTTCCGAGCCTCTTTCATGTGCCGAAGACGGAGCAAATGCTAACCCCGACCGGTGCCGGAGAAGAAATACTTCGGGAGCTGGAGAAACAGCAAGTCAGGCGAGAGATAATATCCGTTGAGATTGCGAGGAGGCGAATACTCGCGGAGGAAGTGAGGAAGGAGCTGATGCTGGAGAGAGAACTGGCATTCCGAAGGAATTTAGGAGAAAAATTCTTGTGCTATGAGCAAGCGGCGATGGGATTGAATCCCAGGTTCAACGTGATTCCTCCTTACGATAATCAGCCACTTGAGGAGCCAATCGCTTTTCCAAACGGCAGTTTAACCATGCCCCAATCTTCGCAGCCTGTGGACCCTGAAATCGAACCTGCTCCTAAGAGTACCAAGGATAAACTGATTGAGCTGGTCAGTATGCTGGTCAGTCTGTAAAGTCAATATTTTCATCTTTTTCTTCATTTCCTTCTCCTGTACTTGTTTATGTTTTTGTGCAATTGAGGATTAACTATCGATGGCTATTAAGGGTCTGTTGAAATTGCAAATGTTGTCTTCTTGTAACGCTACTACCTTGATCTGTCTCTAGCTAAGGTAGGGAAATTTTGAGTGGTGTCGTTATTGCGTCCGAGTAGTTTGTAACCATAGATGAGGGGTTTTATTGCCCCAACTATGTTAATGAAGACTTGGGCTTTGTTGTACCACCAGCTGTGTGTCATAACGGCACAATAAATTGATGTGATATTACAAAGGAAAGATGGATAGGATATTTAAGAATGCGAAGGGTTTGGGAAAACTCGACCCCATGTGTATTCTAACTTTTACTCTCTGGATGATCTTGATTTTTGTGCATTATCTTCCGAGGTTCATGGATAAATATTGAAATATTGTAGTACTTGAATATCAAGATTATTCAATGGATGGCTTGTGCACTTGTAATTCAGACCCCCCCAAAGTTGATGATATACGAAGTTGATGAAGTTAAACTCAAAGTACTGATATTTTGAGTTTAACTTAACCAACTTCACATATTCTCAATTTCAGAAGATCCGAATCAGTGCACTTGAGATTTTCGTAGCACTATCTTTTAAGAATAGGTTATTGTTTGGACAATTAGGAACTTTTTGTTTTTTCATATTGCACCAAGTGTAATTGGAGAGAAACAAACACAACCAGCTGCACTCGTTCCTTGTGTTTGCCTTTCCTTGACTGCATCTGCTATAATATTGTAGAGGTTCCAAATTCATTGTTTATGATATGTCATGTGTGTATTCATGGACTGGCCAACCTTCGCAGGAAACAGAGCAACTGTTTAGAAAAATAGTGTTGCACTTTTTTGTTCGCTGCATTCGATTAAAAGAGTGAGCGAACCATGAAAAGACAAAAAATGCCAGGTCATATTTATATGCTGTGTTCGCTTGACGCAATGACTATATCATTATGGAATCTGTCAAGCAAAACTTGGCATATGAGTTCATCTTGCCCATATGAATTTTTATGGTTAGGTTGCAATGCAGTTAGTAAAAGGCTCACTCTATCAAGTTGCTCTGTTTCCTGCAAAACAGAAAATTTTTCCTAGTGCTTGAATATGCCACACTTGGCGTATCCTAAACAGTCTTAGAGTTAAGGTAGTAATCTGATTTTAGATGGGAGAATCACTAAGAAGGGAGTATTGTCAACACATGATTTTTAGTTTCCTGTATATAAGAAAGGGGTATTAACATGATTCCCTATCAAAGGTCTTATCATAATTTATTCAAAAAGCACTTTTGATCAGTGGTCTTGATATCCCTGTGATATTGATTTCTGGTTTAGTTCAGATAGGAGAGATTACCATGTATGCATCTGGAGCTTCCAATACTGTGTTGTGTCTAGCTGTCATGCATAAGACTAAGGTAACTAACGAAAGTTGCATTTGCACCAAGTAATGGTAAGGATGAAGGAAGTGGGGGTCTTCTTAAAATTGAATCAAAGTATAATCACGTGTCACACTAAAAAGTTAGTGAGCCCTAGTCCTACTTTTCTTGAATAACATATTCTGTATCATAAAATGGTAATTGTGATAATACTATCTATCTTTTGATTACTTCTTATCAATTCGAACTTTTTTCTTCCCTGCAATTACGTGGGCTTAATCTGGGAATAGAGTTCATATGTAATACTTGGATAGTTATAGCTTCCAATGGAAATTCATGTTGTGTGCGTTTGTCTTGCTCTTATGGACAACGGAATGTGGAGTTCATATAGAAATGTCGAAGCACTTATTGGTTAGTGTTTGTATTGCTACAATTTTCTTTTTTCAAAAGGTGTTATCGTTGTTCAAATTTGGATAGGCATAGCTTAGCTTCCAATGGAATCAAGCGTGATGAATGTGTTCATGACTTGCTTTTATTTACAGCAGAATATGTGGTTCATTTAGTTTAGTGATGTTGAAGCACTTACTGGTCAATGGACTGTTATATCACAGAAGTTCCTTGTGTGTTATGTTTGGATATCTAATTACAGGGTAAGCCAGATCCAGATCTGTATAAAGCAAAGCGGAAAGCTGAAACAGAACCTGCTGTTGATGATGGGGAGCATTCTCCCCCTGGTTCGAAGAAAAGACCCAAGGATGACTGGAGCTGTGCACTTTGTCAGGTTAGTGTCACAAGTGAGAAGGCCTTGAATGAACACCTTCAGGGTAGGAAGCACAAGGCCAAGGAATCAACAGAGAGAATGCAGGAGATTGGTATGGGTGCTAACCCATCTTTTTCACCAAAGAAAAGTGAAGAGTCTCTGAAGCCTACTGAAACCATTGTTACAACTTCAGGGTTGGATGCAAAAGCAGATGTTCATGTACAACCTGAAGTAACTGGGGTAGGCATAAATCAGATGGTGGGACGTAAAGATCTAGTGGAAATCAAAACTGAAGATAAGGAGATTGCGCAGAAAACCCAAAATACAGAAGATTCAAAGAAGCAAAATGTGACTGAAAGAGGCCAGGTAACAAAACCAAGTGCAGTGAACAAGGGAAGATTCAAGGTTTGGTGTGAGCTCTGCCAAATTGGATCTTACTCTGAGGATGTGATGGAGAGACATAGGAAGGGGAAAAAACACACCCATCGATTGAAGAAATCTTGTCAAAATGATGGGAGTGCTCCTCCCACATCTGCTGTAGTCTCAGAAGCTACTCCATTGGCAAAAGATGCACATGCCGCTAATAACATACAAAAATATTTGAAGGAGACAGATGATGATGGAGTGGTTATGGAAGGTTTTTCAAATAGTAAATCCTCTCCTGCTGCTAAATTTAGTGGTTATAGTGAAACCATTGTTGCTACTGCAATTTCAGGGTTGGATGCAAAAGCAAATGTTCAGGTTCAATCTGAAGTAACTGGGGTAGGCATAAATCAGACAGTGGTCCGTAAAGATCTAGTAAAAATCAAAACTGAAGATAAGGAGATTGTCCAGAAAACCCAAAATACAGAAGATTCAGAGAAGCAAAATGGGACTGAAACAGATCAGGTAACAAGACCAAATGCAGGGAACAAGCAAAGATTCAAGGTTTGGTGTGAACTCTGCCAAGTTGGATCTTTCTCTGAGGTTGTTATGAAAACCCATTGGAAGGGGAAAAGGCACATCAACCAATTAAAGAAATCTCGTCAAAATGATGGGAATGCTTCTCCCACAGCTGCTGTAGTATCAGAAGCTACTTCATCAGATATTTTTGTACGTTGATTTTGCTATCAACGTACAAAAAATGTCTGATGAAGACAAATGATGATGGGATTTATGGAGGGTTTTCCAAATGGTGAATCCTCTCTGCAGCTAAATTTAGTGGTTATAGTGTGGTGGGTGAAGAACCTTGATGGCATTAAAAGGTGCAGCAAATTCTGGGGTTGCTAGGATTACATTCTCTATACATAAAATGACTTGGGCAGACACAGGATCTTTCTTAGGCTTGACCGAGTGAGAATTGTAGACTCCTTAATGATCTAGATCTAACATACAACGGCTGGCTTAATTGAAAAACCTATCAACCTAAATTCCTGGGGAATACTTAAATTTCTCTATATTATTTATAAAAGAAAAAAAATCTCCATTTGATTAATTGCATGGCTTTTTAGCACTGAAAACCTCTCAATAGCGTGTCCTCTAACGGTTTGATAAAGAAATAATGAGATACAGAGAGGGGAATGATTACAGTGCATTTTGCAGAAAAACGTTTGTCATACCTCCGATTTTTGTTCCGAACTAACGAATCAGATAGCTTACTATCGTGAAAAAAATGTTAAAAGATTCTCAATGTAATTAACCTCAAATGAAAACACTGTGCTGCCCCTGGTGAAACAGGAGAAAACGAGTCCAGTCACTTTAACTCCAAGCCACTTTATTGTACCAAAAGAAACAAAAATGTACGCACTTTCCAAGCAACATATTTTGGTCAATTTCGGTGTCCCAGGGGAACCAACCGACCATGGATGAAACGGCCAGAACGGGGAATCTTACGGCTCATTTTATCTCAACAATAGTAGATACCAATGCTGAGTTTTTAAGAAAACTCGTTGGTGGACAATAACACAGACAACAAACCGGCCCTAACCTTCAAATCCGGCCTATAAACTATTAGCAAGACGAAAGAATCTCAGCATAAAACAATTCAGGGAGTGAAGGCGTCATCCCTAAGCATAAATTTCACGTTTCATCTTTATATATATATATATATTGAACATTGAACATGTGATACTAAATTTATCTTTACAGGGGGCATAAAAACTAGAATGATCAGTTAAATGTAAAAAAATCTGCTGCTACATCAAAGGCTCACTACACATTCCAAAAGGACAGGAATTTTAGCCTAGTGCACTAGATCAAATTAAACCCTTAGAGCCACCGGATCTTGCCATTTAATCTTCCTCTTCCCAGCCCTATTCGATCCATCGCCGACATTTCTGCAGACTGATAGCTTGATGTCATTGTGCTGGTCATCGCCTAAGATTCTCAATGTACTTTTCTTTGGTTCCTCAATCTTCATTGGCTCGACACTACCCTGCATTTCCTCCTCTTCTCTCTGCAAAACAGATGGAATCTATAAGCTTTCACTAAAATGAAACAGAGACAACTCATGATGTGAATACTGCGTGTACAATTAATTACCGAAATCTGGTTCAAGTCAAAAAATGGAGTAATACTCTTCTTTGTAGCTTCCTTCCCACTGTGAATCCTATCCTTCTGATTCAAGTCAGGCATTGGAGCAGAACCATGAAGAGATGCATCCTTTCCACTAAAATTCCTAGCATTCTGGTTTAAATCAAACGCAGGAGCTGGCTTCTGCAATGTGAATTCAACCCCACTGGAAATCCTTTCTTTTGGGTTAGAATAAGGAGGAATAGGAGGGCGTAAAATGAGTTCCTTCTTATTGTAATTCCTTCCCTTTGAGGTAGTTGGTACATTGGTTTTAACCTTTTGTGACTGTGAAACATCTTGAATTGGTTGAGGCTTTGGCAAAGGGTTCTTCATTAAGTATTTGTACCGTCGCCTCAAGAATCTGCAGTTTCAAGAGTAACAACACTGAGGATAAGCTCATAAACTCTACATGGATAACAAAACTGCAAACTCCTATTATAAGCTACCAGTAATACTTAAACTCATGAGACCATACCCAACTTCAGCTGACAATATCATCTTCTTTTGCTTCATAATCTGCAATTTCCTTCTTGTGGCATGAGTCTCCTGTATATATTTAATACCATTCATTCAATTTTCTTCCCAGTGATTAGCATTAAGACTTATTCTTAGTTTCATACACACAGTTTTCCAATAACAAAAAATATTTTACAAGACTAGCAAGAGACTAAATGGCAGCTAGACACAGTAACAATATTCTTTTGACAGAACTTGTTTGCAAGGTGAGTCCAAAAAAATAAGGATACCAACAATAGTATAACAATTGATCACTCATCTCTTAGAAGCAAAAATTGGAAGGCCTGAATTTTAAGCGAAAAGTCTTTTGGAAAAAAAAAACTAATACAAAACAACAAAACAGATCCAATTAACTTGACAACTCTGAAGTTTCTCTACGCAAAGTTTATACTTGAACAGGAAAATCTCATGAAAAAAGCAAAACACGATGAGAAAAATTTCTGTATCTGACTGATTCAAGCTCATAAAATCACACTTGTTCCAACATCACAGGAATTTTGGAGAGCAATTCTTGTCTTACTTGGGAGTTTCGAAACTATAAAACTTTAAAACTAAGGCATAAGGATTATCCAATAGGACCAATAATTTTTTTTTATCAAAGCTTCAGTCCACCAGATCGAAACATAATTTCTTGTTTGAAGATTACAGATAGGTAAATCTTCGAGAAAAACAAAACGATCAAGCAGATTAAAACAAAGGATCCCTATATCGTTATCTCCAGCAAATCCTCAATTTTCTGGACAAAAAAACCACATAAAGCCAAAATCATTAAAATCCGCAAAGATTTGAAAGAAACCACCAGATCTAACGAAACCCTAAAAAAAATTAGAATCATCAAAAAGCGAATGAAGTATTTACCATGAGCAGTTCTTCATAGTCCTGCAAGAGGCTCTGATGCCTAAGCCTTGCCCTCTGATCCTCGTAGGAAGCATAAGGAGACTCCATAGGAACAACCCCTTTCATCTTCTTCATCGTCAGATCAGCGAGGTATTATTGCAAAACACAAGGAGGAATAAAAGGGAAGAGGGATAAACGGGAAAACGCAAGAGAACAAGAAGGCGAGATAACAAAAAAGAATAGAGACCAAAGAAAGAAGCAATGAATAAGAGAGAGAGGGGGGGGGGGGGGGAGAGGTAGAGAGAAGGAAGGGGGTACGAAGAAGGTTCTCGCTTTCCTGTTTTCCCTGTGAAACTCTGACCAAGACAAAGGAACCCAAAAAGCCCACATAACTCGGTGAAAAAAAATTGTTCTTTAGAGAGACAGTGATGAAGATGGGATTTTTTGGGGGCTTGCAGAAGGGTATTTCGGGGAACATAGCTTGTGAAGAGAGAGATGGTTATTGTTGTTGTTGTTGGTGTTGTTGTAGGAGTAGTAGTAAGGTGGGTTTGGTTGGAGGACATTTGAAGACATCTATATCTATCCATCTATCTAACCTCTCTTTTCTTCCTTTCCCATTCTTTTCTTTTTTGTTTTTCCTTCGCACATAAATTTCGGTCCAGCTGGGCCATTGATGAGAGAGAAAGTTGGACTCTTTGGCTTTGATGGGGGAGGATGCGTGGAGTTCCCAAGTTTCTTCTTTCATTCTATTTGTTGTTGGTATCTTCTGCATAGAAAGAGAAAGGAAAGCAATAAGAATGGGTCAGAGGGTGAGAGAGAGAGAGAGAAAAGGAGGGCATTGAAGGTAATGGGATGATGCTGTTGCCTCTGTGAGATGCTGTTGCCTGTTGCAGCAGTTGATTCTGTTGCTGTTGGTAGCACCTTGTTTTTAGGCTTTGCCTTAGGGATTTCGAGGCTACTTGTTTTTTTTTTTTAAATAAATTTTGGGTCTGTGACTGTGATGGTGGCGTTTACGAATGCCAGACCATACATGTTCATATGCCTTTTCAATTCTCGTTTCACCCTCACTATTTTCGTTATCCTACAGAGTCAATTGCGATGAGGTGTAGTGAAACTACCATATTGCCCTTGATCAGGGTCTTCTTTGATGCCAAGATTGCCTCTTTTGGTGGTTTTTCACCTTCCTGGGGTCCTGAAGGGAGAAAACCCAAAACGACTTTTGGGATGATGAAGAGAATAAAGGCGAAAAAAAGAAGGAAGGTGAGGTGTAGCTCCTCTCTCCCATATTATATTATATATATAAAATAAGAAATTTTAAATATATTAAAAAATATTTATTATATTTTTAAATTCTTAAAAATAAATCAAAACTTTTAATTTTATCTCTATTAATTTTACTTATTTTATTAAATATTCTACCTGTTTTTTTTATTTATCAATTTTTTTAAAAAATTTATTTTTATGTATATATCATTATTAAATTTCAATACAATATTAATTATTATTTTTTTATTTATACTCTTATTTATTATTTTAAAAATTAAAAATAACATTAATTATTATTTTTATCTTTTCTATATAGTAAAGAACATATTAAAAAATTTGAAATAAATTCTAATATATTAAATATTTTTTAATATGTATATTAAAATCTTGAATGACACGTTAAAAAGAAATTGGGACAATATAATATAAATTATAATATTAATAATATAATAAATAAGAAATAAAAAAAATAAATTATTTTATATTATAAAATAAATAAAAAAATATTAACGCGAAAGAGAGCGTGTTGCTAAATTGGCTTTGGAGCCACAACCAGGGGGCGGCCCGTCATTCACTGGGGATCTTGGGCATTTTTGTCGTTTTAGAACGCGTGACCGAAACGAATGGGCTCTTATTATTTTCTTATATATATATATATATATATTTAAATTTAAATACTACCCCATTTGATATTTAATATTTAATTTAATGCGATGATGTTTCTTTCATCCTCCCGAATGGGATTGGAAAGATGCCGCCCACCCAGCACCTACTTTCCAGGGCTAATGTGATACAGACACCAGCATCCCTGTGATTACCAAGTGCCAAGTCACTGAAAAGGAAAAAAAAAAAAAACGGGAGAACTAGGTGAGTTGGGATTGTCTTGAGCAGAAAATGAGCTGCTTAATTTGTTTTTATTAAATTGTTTTTTTTTTGTTGGTCAAAAACATTGCTTATTTTTTAAAAAAAGGATGTAATGTTGAATTATGACTAATATAAATGTGGAAAAAAATAATTCAGTGAAAAATAAATTTATATAAATTTTTATTTTTGTTATTTATAAGATTTGAATGTAAAACTTCATTTTAAAAGGAAAAAAATTCATTATTCAAAATGTTTTAGATGATAATCCAAATTATCTGTTGTTAGAAACTATATTCACAAACTTGAACGTCGAAATTATTTTTTCTTTTTTTTTTTAAATATGATTATAAGGTAAGAAATATTTTATTATAATTATTAAAACAAATGTATTATTATATAAAAAATATTTGAGCGTAAAATTGATTGGTTTGCTTTGATTGAAAGCTTGGAGATATCATCCTCCATTTCTGAGTTGAGTTGAGTTGAGATAGAAGCAGCAGAAGTGTTGAAAGCTGAATGGTGAATGGCAGGGAACTTTTAAATAAAATAAATAGGTGAGAGTGGAGTTGGAGAAGGGAGTAGGGGCAAACTGGTAAATGTGAGCCCACATGAATCATGATTTGAGGGAGAAAGAGGTGTGCCCACCAGCAACACGAGTAAGATGAGAAGGAACAGTTGGCCTCTGTGCAAAGTAAGAAATAAGAATTGCAGAAGACGCTTTTTTTAAAAATTCAGAAAAAAAAAAAGGGAAGGAAGGAAGGAAGGAAGGTGGTAAGTAATAATGCAAATGACCTAATAATATTGTATATACTATTCTATTCTCTTGTATTTTATTTCCTCTTCCTCTCATGGAGTTTGGCGTCTAGGAAGGTATCATTGTGTAATGTACGTGAAGGTAACAATTTGCGTCGGTGACTCCAATCTCTCTCTCTCTCCTCCCTGGTGAAGAGAACAGGTAGGGGGAGGCCAAGTGGGGATTTGATATTTCAGTTTTCCCAAAATCCGTTTGTCGTTGTCCAAGCAATTATTTACTATTATTATTATTAAAAAAATTAAAATAATGACGGGAGCTTCTGGACATGATGGACGTGTGGGCATGCTGCTCCTTGTTAGTTATGGGACAATGATTCCCCTTTTTCTGTTTCAACTCTCAACTCAACAGGGAAGGAAGAGGCTTTTTCTTATGCTTGAGGAGAAGCAAAAGCCATTTTTAGCTGCACCATGCCTCCACTCAAAGCTTTTGCTTTTGTGTCTAATGCAAACAAAACACCAACTTAAATAAATAAATCAATAAATAATCCCTCCCGCCTTCAAATTAAATTAATCCAACATTTTATTTCAACAACATCAATGCGGTGATGAACTCAACAATCCACATTACATTTGACTTTGACTAGTAGGCATCCAATACTTTGCAGCTTCCATGGGCGCATTAAAAAAACTAATTTTATAATATATATATATATATTTTACATTTTGTTTTCTTACAACATATGATTTCAGAATTTATTATACATTAATTTGAGTGACATTAATCTTTTTTTCCTCGTTGGTTTTCAAAATTTAAGTTAAGGAAGGCAACCTGAGTAGGCCACCCAAAAGATTTATGGACATTGCCTATAGATGATGGGGGGTTTCTTTATAAAGAGTTACCCACAACCACAACACAAGACTTTGAGTTGCCGTCTCGTCAATGGGATTCAAATCCATGGCTGGCCCATAAGTTCTCCCCTATATTATTTACTCTCACTTATACATTGCCTATTGATTTTGAATTTAAATGATTAGGATTGATGTAACCAAAATATTTTTGAAGCGATGATTATTTCTTTTTCTCTACAAGATGAATGCTAGATATATGTGAATATATGAGACTGACAATAACTTTAAAAATATATAAAAATCAATGAAACAAATTTAACGAGTTAAAAAATTGAAGTTCATCATGCGAAACTTGCACATTATATAGCCAATTTTATGATGTCACATCAACAATGTAAGAAGTTTTAAAAACATACACTGTAAAGAAAAATTAAATAATTATAAAGAAAAAAATTAAACAGAGAAAAATGTGCAATATATTATAACTTCAATAGCGTCTTTCTATAAATTTATGATGGATAATATAATATTGCCAAGAACAAAAGTATTACATAAAATCTGGGAGGTTAAAAACAATTTGAAAAAATAAATAAAAAATAAAAAATGGATAAATCCCTTATATTTTGAATACCTATTAATAAAATATATGCGTGATGGTTTTCAATGAATTTTATTAGTAGAATAAGTGCAAAAATTTTACAAATTCAATATATATATATATATATATGTTTTTGTGTATAAAATTAAGAAAAGGTATCTACTTGCAATAATATAGGGCCGAACCGGCTTGTTCAACAAGGTGACTGGAGTGAATGTAGAATAGTAGTGGATCAAGTTGTGAGTGTTTGGGCCTCTGACTTCCTTTTTTGGTCTATTTGCACCTTTTATTTTGGATTTCTCCTCTCTTGTCAAGGAGAAAAATTTTGGAAGTAATGACTAAAATATTAGACACCTAAACCTGAATTCAAATTTAATTTTTGTATGAAGTCACAGCTTAGCTTTCCCGTTTGTCTTAAATTAGACCTTATTTTTGCAGTTCATCAATAAACTTCCGATTATCCATCCAATGTAAGCAATTTTAATTTGAAAGTACACTGCTTTGAAAGAGGACCATCTCACAATTCACAATTAAGCAATAATTTTACTCATAGAGGGAACAAGACAATTAAGTACCTCATAAAAAAATATTTCCACAAAGGACCCCACTAAGACATGGAAGGAAACCCACGTGAGTATGGTAGGAAGCTTACTTTGACATGCCCAAGTGGGATTCTTTGTGGAGAATATTTTTTTTTGAGCATCCTCATTTATCTTTTTCCCAGTTTTTTTAGAGAAAAAACAATAAACGTGATTTCTAAATATTTGTGTTTATTTTATTATAATATATTGATGATTGTTTTAAATTTATATAAATGCTTTAATCACAATCTAATGACTTCTGAATACAGAATCTAATGTGACTTTTGAATACCAAGTTATTTGATTTAATAGAAAAAAAAAGAAGTGATTTGATGTAGTGAAAATTTGGTTGGATTAATTTCTAGTAACCTAAATATTGTTCTAGCTTCTAAATGTTAAAAGTACAATTTAGATCAACCATCTTTGGGTTACAGAAACTTACGTTGACATTTGTGGCTGTGAAATTCATCTTGCTTAAGTGCTTAATTTTGCAGGCCATGAAGGATTAAAGTGATCAATATCAAAAAAGGAAAAACCTATGCCACTTTCTGAGGTTGCTTATTATCAACCACTATAATTTGGCAACACAACATGCTGTTGTTTACAAATTGACAATAATTTTAACGAATGACTGCTGTTTTCTACCAGGCAAAGCCATTTAATTTTATAAAACCTTCTATAATTTCATAAGCAACATGTCAAGATGTTGGAAGCTTCTTTCCTTCCAAGAACGACTTGAAGAGAGTGAAAGCTCGTCTTGGCTGAAACAATGGTACTTCATGCCCTGCTCCTCGTACTGTTGCAAAGGTTAGTCCATCATAGACCTCTGTCCATCCACCTACCTATAAAACCCAAAATAAACTTTTTAAGGTTGGTGGTGTTGGGGTCGGATTCAAATCCTATGTAGTTGAAGATCTGTAAAGTTGGTGAAGTTGAAAGCAAAGTATTGATACCATATTTCCAGCACTGATAATTTGCACTCAACTTCCGTTTCAGAGGATCTATTTGCGTTAGAGTGTGGAATTTAAAGTTCAAAGTATGGGATTCAATCAGCTTTCAATCAAGTTTGGGAAATACCTGTCCACCTGAGTACCAAGGGTACCACCGAGTCTTAATGGTGAGATTGAGACTGTTGAGGGAGAATCTAGTGGCAGTCACTGGAACCACCGAATCAGTGTCCCCGCTGCAGTATTATAACAAAAGCATTAGTATTGTGATAAGAGATCAAATTATCTTGGAAGGTAATCTGGGAAGATCACTGGGAACATGTCAGCATTTTGTATTATTACCATATTTTTTATACAGATTCTTAGATAGATTGGGTCTCCAAAGGATATATAGACCAAATTAATTATTAAAAAATACATCATATAAACATATTAGATGTTAGCTTTATTGAAGACTGTATCCAACACCCTTTTATGTCACTTGGTCTTGCATATGTCAACTTGTTTGACTTGTGCAAGATGAAGTCTACTATGAAGTATATTATTTTCATTATTCGATAATGTCTTCGGTTGTAATGCTGTCATTAAGAGTGCCCCCCCCCCCCCTCTCTCTCTTATCTATACGGCATTTGGCCACATTCAACACAAAAGAAGAATTTTAAATATAAACTGGGCATCAAGTTTCCGAAAGTCATCAAAATGTTAGATATAAACTGCACATTCCATAGAAAGAATTCTTAAATTATTTTGGAGGCATAAAATTTTATTAATAGCATCCTATCTTGGTCTTATGGAAGCTCTTAGGTGTTACTTTACTATAGCGCTTTTAGGTTAAACTATACCTGAAAACCCAGATTCTCAAACCAGCTGCAATCAACTCTCTGTAAATGGGCAATACTGAAACTGCAGAGTCGTTCCAGTATTTTAAGAGCACATCACTGTTCAATCAACAAAAGGTGTAATATCAAACTACTAATTTTCAGGAAACATGGAAGAAAAGAATAGCATTATGAATGGAAAGTAAAAAAGCAGACCTGCATGCAGTCCATTTGTAAGGAATGCCTGTGACATTTGAATGCATTTCTTTTTGCACTTCAGGGAGATTATAGTATTTCTCTGCATAATTTTCAGTGCATGGATCATACCCTGAGATCCTATGTAAAATTGTACTCTTGAGCCTTTTGTACTGCACAGTACTGTTGTTCCCGCAAGTGGGGGTATAAATACTGTACTGATCAATGTTTCCAAATTCATGCTTAACTGCATAATGCACAGCATCATCACATATTTTAGATGTTTTTTCTGCCGTGAAATTGCAGTGTTTGAGGATAGACTTATATGATTGATCAGATATCATGCAATGGCTCCACCAATATGTCACAGTTCCAATCCCATCATAGTAGTTATCCGTCACAGCATTTCCCACCTGCATTTTTCAAGTTGCATGGAAAATATTAGTAGAAAAGAAAAAACAATTATAACGATAGCTATGTAAAAGTATAATTTTTGGTAATACACGCTAGCACGGGTGAACCCAGCCCATTATTAAAGGGGGCCAGTATACATTTTGGACTCTGATAAAGTTTGGAGGGGCTAAGCCCATCATTATTGCTTATATTGAGCGAACATAACAAATTTTGCATAAGAAAAAAAAAATTGCAAGTGGGTCCGCCTTTGTGGTCAAAGGTGTCATCAGATTTTTCTTGGGACAATCCCCTCTTTGGAAAATTTTAAAGTTGAAGTTCTTCATATCAAAATGTCATCCTTGAATAAACTGATACACTTGATTAGCTACCTAGAGTATAATAATAGAGTAAAGAAGAATTGACTTACAATGAAACCTTTGAGATTAATGATATGGGGATTGGCTTTATTATAATAATAGATTTTTTGTGCCAGCTGGGGAACATAGTGCCCTAAATAGAAGAAAGTGGAATCAAATGTTAGCTTCTAGTTTTAAAATAATCAGCTAAAATTCTGCAGCATTAGTATAACAAGCCGGTAGTGTCACTGCTCACTCACCTGCATAACTCTCCCCAGAAATGTAAAAGTCTCTGTACTTATATTGTGGGAATCTTGACATCCATCTAATTAGAAAAATCAGAGCATCCTGAGCTGTGTTTCAAATTTGAGAATTCTCATATTAATCACTGAAAGTAAATACAAGGATCTATATATGAATATTGATGAAAATGAAAGGCGTCAAGTCAAGAAATTCCTAACATCAAGCTCGTACCTGTCCTCTCGTCCCCAGAAGTCTTGAGGTCAGAGCTTGTATTTGTGTAGGAGAAACCAACACCAGCAGGCGATTCAAGAAAGAGAATATTTGCTTCTGAAAACAACAAAGCAGAAACTTAACTCTTCAGCTAATTGTTATTCTTAAGGATGGGTAATAGTGAAAATGAAAAAAATGATCTGAATCACTGAATGATTGCCGTTACCTCTGTTCCACGAATACTTGTTAAGATACAACGAAGAACCAGTTTTATTTATCCGGAATGGGCCAATTTCCTCTGATGCCCCATATGCCACCGATGAGCAACCCGGTCCTGAACCAGCAAAAAGTATGGTTAATTTTCAGCGTACAAAATGTTAATTGAACTCTTGTACCAGAGAACAAATCAAATGCTTACATTTGTCTCATACACTGTCAAGGGAGCGGTGAGAACAAGCACATTTTAATTTAAATGCTAGTAGAGATACCATACCATTACTGTGTAAAAATTAGAAATGCCTTTCCTACTGTCAAAACAGACCAACCTGTTTAACTACTTGTTAGGCAGATAATTCATATATTGATATATTCAATAAGAAAACAAAACAAAAGAATGTAATTAATAATTATACATGGAATATACTTCCTGCCTTTATATATAATCTCTTTTTAAAGACGCTTTCCAATACCTTAATTAAATTTGTTTTTATTATAAATATAGAGGTTACGGATTTGTAATGATTCTTCATTTCCAACCTATTTAAAAAAGTGGTCGAGCCTGGCCATTTAACTGTACTACATTGTGACTTGTGAGGCTTGAGCTATTTAATTTACGTAGTTTGAAATAAACCAACTAGGTGGAAAGGTTAAAAATTATTCACCGACTTAATCTGAGTAGGTCTACGTGACAGACCAAAGCAGACGAGTGAAGATTAATAAAAGTGACCTCATACAACTGAACTAGACCTACTAAACTGTTAACATCTACCCTTTTATTTGAATAGTCAATTTTTCAAACAGGTAAAAGGCGAGTTTGCTACCTTGATTTTCACCCTCCTTAATTATTACCCTGACAGAGACAAGGACCAATACAGACTGGTGAGTCCAACACTACTATGGGGCTGTTTAGTTGATTTATGGTAAATTTTTTTATTTTTATCTAAATTTTATTTTTATAAATTATGATTATTTTAAACGACATTTTACAACAAAAAATCGGGCACGTATACAATGTAAATTGAAACAAGAACATATCTGGGTCGCAGAATTTTGAGTTGTCCCCACACCAGCCATGACCATGACGCAGAGGATCAAGCATGTCCACCACCATATAAAGTTCACACCCACCATTACGAATTTACGATCCCTTTCTGGGCTCTGATGCGCGTGCTTCGAAGAGGGAAGAAAACACAAGCATCCAGTGGGAAGGAAAGAGAAAGAGCGAGAGAATATGAGCATCTTTTTGTAGAGACAAAACGGAAAAGGTGGTTCGCTTTGCTGTTGTTTGTTTCCATCTCAGATACAAAGAGAGAACAAAAAGAAAAGCGAGGAAGAAAAGGGGAAATTGGAAGCACTCGTTTTTGTTTGTTTTGGAGGCAATGGAGGTCGTTCCAGAGCAGGAGGACCAGACGTCAGGAATAGAAGGAATAAAAGCTCAAAAGGAAGATGCAGAGAGAGAGAGATCACGAGGACCCATGTGGGTATAACTTGATTTTCTCTGATTCAGGGAGCTTACACTGTTTGTATATTCAACAGCCAGTTGTCCTCAATTCCCATTTCCACCTCTTCCTCAGAATCAGTGACAGCGAGCGATAAAGCGCATCTTAGCAGGAAACGGTTTGTATTTACTTATATGCGCAGTAGGGGGATCAAGGTGTGTAGAAAGCGGCCAATAATATCTAAAATGGAACATGATAGTGATTCAAATTACAAAGGCCATCTTTGTTACATTTCCAAATTAGAAAGTAGTAATACATAACTCGGTACGTATGTACAGCTCACTTTTCTTTTCACGTTTCAGTCCTTCAATTTATTCTTATCTATACAAAATTTTTTTTTGAAAAAATATATACAATTTAATAATTCATGGAGTGATTAATGAATAATGATTGTAAATTTTGTATATATTTGTAAAGTAAATTGAGAATAAAATCCATTAAAGTTCTTGAATTTTATTAAAATCATATAAATTTTTATTTATTTTTAAAATTCGTACACCTTTTTTTTTTAACAAAAACACACACATGGATTTCTCTTGAGTTTGTCTAAAGTTAACAGATATAAATATACTTATTTTTAAATTTTGACAAATCTTTCTTAAAAGTTAAAATATAAAGTATACAATTTTTTCTTAAATTTTATTAAAATTATTCCGACATTCTTTTCTTAAGGGAAGTGTGTATTAGCTTTGAAAAATTAAAAAGTTTAAAATTTAAGAAAAATATATAATTTACTCTCAGTCAAACGCTATAAATAAATATAAGCATTTAATCATCAATATCCATAGTTATCAATATGAAATATGAAATTTCTAGCAAATTCTTTTGTTTGTATAAGTTATAAACATTAAAACTTATTTCTTATCAAAATTGGTAAAATGTTGAAGAATGCACCTAAATAATATATAGAGGGAGTGCTTTTATATATAGATATATATAAAAGAGGGAGGTCAGGTCACGTGGGAAGGTGTAATGGTAGGCTCAAGGAGGGGAACTGATCATAGTTTAGGCAGAGATGTAGGTATTCTCCATAGCAAACACACAAAAAAAAGAAAACCATTGAGAGAGTCAACTATAGTTGGTCACTTAATTGTTTTGCTCCACTTTAATTTTCAATCACCCTATTCTACTCCTACTACTTCTACTATTATATATATCACTAATCTTTACTGTTTTTTACTGCTCAATTGAGTCATCACAACATCTAATATACACCGAAAAATTATACATATATATATATTTACTATTGCTTTTGTCTTTTCTTTGGTAAACACCGAAAATGGTAACGAGCGTCGGTTACCCCAGTGGGATCAGTTATGGTCAGAAATATTTCAAATCTTAAACTAATTCCACAACAAAGTATAGAGAGAGAGATAGAGAGAATACTTTCATTCTGTTTCTGAATATATTAATTGCAGAGAACTCTGGAGAATTCTAACTTTGAATTTGGAAGGAGGGTGGGTCGCTATAGTTACCTCCGTTGAGCCAGAGAACAAGAGGCTTGGTGTCAGGGGAAGAGTAAGCCTCAGTTAGCCAGTAAAAGAGTGCTCGGCCATGTTCCTTGTTGACGGTCACGTAACCGGAGAACTGAGAGAATGGGACTGGCGGCTGACCGGGGAGGGCCCGTATTCGATCTTCCTCCTGCTCTTTGGGCAGCAGGAAACCACCGTCCACAGCGCCGCCGGTCGAACGCAAAACCATGTACAGGAGGCACAGCAGCAACAAATAATGGACAACTTGGCTTGTCATTTTCAATGCCATTAATATTTATATGTATGAAAAAGAAAAACACAGGCTGAAGAATAGTTTCTTTCTGGGTTTCTCTCTCTGATGCGCAGAGAGAGAGAGAGAGAGAGAGGGGGAGGGAAGGAGTTAGGGGTGAGATTAATTATATGTAAGAGAGAGGGTATGCACACTCCAAAGGGGTGAGGATGGTGATGCCTCAATTATACGTTACTGTCACACATACACACACACACATATATAGGGTGACTTCTATATTTCTTCATTACTCTGCACAACTGCCTCCAACTTGGCCTTTCCCCATGGACCTTCTCTCTCTTTCTCTATTCTGACAGAAATGTTCCTATAAGAATATATGAATTTATATATTTTTCATATTTTCTCTTTATTTTTTTTTTATACACAATCTTTTCCATCTGTTTGATTTAAACCGTAAAAGACTGTTAAGATCATTTCACGAACTACCTACTTTGAACTTTTCGTCTATATTGCTCTCTCTCTATATATATTCAAATTTTTATTTTACAACTTTTTTTTCATAATTTACAACTTCTTTACTCTAAATTTATAATTTATTTTTCAAAATTTTTTTATAAATTATTTTAGTACTTTTGCAATTTTTTTTTTCAGATTTTACAACTTACTTACTCTAAATTTGTAACTTATTTTTCAAGTTTTTTTTATAAGTATTTTCTTAAATTTACAATTTACTTATTCTGAATTTATAACTTGTTTTCAAAATTTTTACTATGAATTTTTCAGTACTTTTACAACTTCTTTTATATATTTTGCAACTAGTAAAACTTTTTATTAAAATAATTGATAATAAAAATTTAAAAAATAAGTTACAAATTTAAAGTAAGTAAGTTTCAAAATATGTAAAACAAGTTGCAACAACATTGAAATAATTTATAGTAAAAATTTCAAAAAGAAGTTATAAATTCATAGTAAATAAATTGCAAATTTTGAAAAAGAAATTACAAAAGTACTGAAACAATTCATAGCAGAAATTTGGAAAATAAGTAGCAAATTTAGAGTAAAAAAGTTGTAAATTTTGGAAAAGAAATTGTAAAATAAAAATTTGAAAACTAAGTTATAAATTTAAAATAAGCAAGTTGTAAAACCTAAAAAAAGAAGTTATGAGCCATTTTTTCCGTCGAACATTGACCAATCACTGGTCACCTATAATAGTTGACCAATGTTGATTGGCGATGGTGTAGGGAGAGAAAACACCTAAGAATATTTTGGTAATTTTATATTTAATTTTAAAAAGTTAGACTATTTTTATAATTAAATAAACAATAGATTCCATTTTGTAATTAAATTGAGATTTAGATCCTCAATGATAATTTCCCCTATATTAAAGTCACATGTATGTCAATTTTCAAGAGTTTTTTAATCATCACACACAAGGAGCTTTGAATGGAGTTTAATTTTTATTAATACTAGTCAAACATTGTATCCTAATGCCTCTCCTAATTTTTTGTCTTCGCTTTGATTCCTAACCATGACGTCAATTTCAATGGTCCAGATAAATCCTAACAAATTTCATTAGCATTAAAATATAGTGATGAAAGCAGAGGAAGAGACATTCCAATGAAGGGGATCCAAATTCAGGGGGCGAACACAATTTTGTTTGCAGCGAAAATACCATGAATTTGGAAAAAAAAAGAAGAAAATACTCTTGCCACACATAAGAACTAAGAAGCTTTGAATGGAATTTAATTATAAATAATGGTTGAATATTATTTTTTAATTAAAATGCAATTAGGTATAGGGATCTGGCGATAAACACAATTTTGTTGGTTTGCTTAATGGCTAAAGATTGTTAATTATAGTAAGGTAGCCAGCGAAGGCATTAATTTTGGAAGCATGTGGAATGGTTTTATGCAAAAATCAATTAATTATGAATTATTAGTATGATATAAACGGCCGGTCTTATAGTTGACTTGCCCGATCTTTTAAAAATCTAAATATATATTTAATTATTAGAAAATACACATAGGAATCATTATTTCGTCAAACTAAATAGTTGGCTCCGGCACAACTCGTGCATTAGGTTCCATGTTGACTTGCCTTTCAAACCAAAATATGTCATGTATGCTTTAATCAGTTTATATCTGAATACACTACGTACAAATTCTGGATGTGCAGATAATGTAAAAAAACATATATTAAGATTGCTTCTATATGCATCATATACTTTATGCAATTTGCATTTCTTGTGACTTTTTTCTGGGAAAGAGACTTTGATTCCTCTTCTTTGTTTTTTTTTTTTAAAATAAACATGAAGGGACTTTGATTCTTTGAATAGCTAGCATTTAAGACGTGGATCGGAGATGCTTTTTCTTGTCGTCTCTTTCCGTTTAAGGTTTGAAATCTCACGGGTTCAATTGTGGTGCAAATGAGTGATGATTAGGATTTTTTTTCCCTTAAATCTGTAAATGAATGAAGAGAGATAAATATAATACTACCTCCGGTCCTATATATAGGATCATTTGTCCTAATTCTAAATATAAGACCCTTTACAATATAAGAGATATTATTTATTATACATTTCTAAAAAAATGCCTCTATTTAATGTATCCAAAGAGAAAGAGAGAGTAATTAAATAATGGTAGTTTTGGAAAAATATTGGAATTTTTGAAGAAATCAAGGTAGTTAATTAGTTTTAATTCTAATTCTTAATTTGTGTGATTCGGATAAAAGAGTCTTATATTAAGAATTAGGAAATAATAAGTCTCTCATCTATCAAAGAGAACATCCATGGTTATATCTATTTCTTTCTAGTTATATGAATTGTACTATTAAAAAGAATCGAATTGTATAAACAATGTATTAAAAATAATTTTAAACTATTTATTTTTAAAATTCTTTAAAATATAACATGTAATTGTTCTTTCGAAAAACGTATGCTCTCTCGGGTCCTATTTAGAAGGAGAATTTATTCTTTTTTTGTGGTTCTAAAATAGGGGGGGAAAGGAGTTAATAGTGTATTAAAATTTTCTTTTTCAAAAATTACCCTTTATTAATTATATGAGAGAGAAATTAAATATATTAGTACTTTAAATTAGTATTAAATTAAATAGAAATAATTTTTTTAAAAAATTAAAATATGAAACAACTTAATTAACTTTAACCAACTTCAAATTACTTTTCTTAATATCTATAAAATAATTTTTTTCTTAAAAATGAGATTGGAGGGAATATATATTAATTTGGTCCTAAGGAGGACTCTTTCCAACATATAGTTTGGAAAGCTAGAGAAAGGTACGTAGACACAATGATAAGTCTACCTATTAAAAGAAACCCCACTACTCTTATACGAATTGCACAGTTGGAAAGAATTCAAATCGCTCGATTGTTTGTATTTCTAATGATAAAAATGAACAATGGTACAAATTTCATGGTGGCTTTTGGCCGAAATGTATAGAATTTTTCTTTCTTAATTTATTTATGTGCATGTGTAATTTCCATCCAGCTTGGCCCTTTCGTTTGGCAGATTCATCCAAAATTATCGATTATTCTTATTCCAATCGGATGTCTATTATTCCAATTTTTAAAATAATAATATATCATAATAATTACTATAATTAATCATAATTATTTCTCATACGACAATGCCAACATTCACATGACACACTAAATCAATTATTATGACTTTAATTTGGAAGATGAAAATTAAATGACCTTGTTATCATGCGTGCATGATTTTTTTATATTTTGTTCTTAGTATGACGCAACCCGAAGGATGCATGTAGCACGATGATAATCGCTAAATGACTTGTCCTTTATTGTTTTATTTTTTTTTAATGGATAATATATGACTTATCATTTATTTGTTTAATAAGAGTTGAATGCAGTTTAGTGCAGAAACCCACAATTAAATAAAGCTAATTTGAAGGATTAGCTAGCCTCCCATTATCTGATCTCATTATTTTCAAACATGCAAAAGGAATAAAGTGGGTAGTATTCGTTTGCCAAATTACACACATCTAAACAGATAGGCTAATCGTTCAATATATATTAAATATGTGTGTGTGTACGTGCAATTAATTATATATATATTGAATCTCATGAATAAGATATGTGTTGTTGACAATGTATAAATGGGATGCTGAACTCTCTCTTTTGGATGCACCAACCCCCTCTTTCTCTTTTCTCTAGGATAGTGCAAATGTGGGAGAGAATCATAATTTTTGTGAAGAGAACAACCCTATAATTTTAGGTTTAGGATTTTCATATAAATCACAAGAAAGTTATTAAATTATCTAGAATATTATAAAATTTAATAATATTTTATCAAAATGATCTTAATTTAAATATTTTCTTAAATGATCTATCTGATATTAATGAAGGATAAACAGTAAAATAAATAACAATATTTTATTGAAATTCTAAAATAATAAATATTATGAAAAATTTCATAAACTTTATCATAAAATCCTAAATTTATACAAATAATTATCTGTCATTAATCATGCCATTTCATAAATGAAACATGATGGTAGGTAGTAATATATAGTTAATGAACCATTTAAACATTAATTTTTTGTACAAATAAAAGCCCAGGGATGAAGTGCTGTACTTGTCGTTAATTTAAGACCTCCATGATGGAGAAACGCATTAGATATTTGATAATGATAACCGTTGGTAAATAAAACCACTAAAATTTGAAGAAGTAATATGTGTGATTTAACTCTGTTTTACATGTTCAACTAGCACCGCACGTGCGATGCACGGGTTATTTGAGGTATCATAATGGAAAATAATATATATCTAATATTAATGCAAAAACTTTTCATATTGTTAGTCAACTCTAAATTTATCTAACTCATATTAAATTGTTGAAAAAAAATCACATCATCAACTAATATCCCTACCCAAACAATATGTTTAAAATAACAACTTAAAACATTTAATATCCACAAACAAATATTAACAACAACATTAAGGTTCCTTAAACTAAATTGTAGAAAACTTCTCCATAAACAATATTTAATGTTGCATGTGTCAAATATTTTGCCATCATAATCAATGATTAAAAATTTCAATATATGCCTACTATGCACATAAGATAGAGCAACATTGAGAGAACCATGAGTAAAAAACTGATTTGGGCAAATATAGTCTAATGCTACAAATACTTTATGGCTTGATTGGGTTAATGTCGCGTCCAGTTTGACTCGTTACCAAAAAAGGAAATAATAAAAATTTGAAAAATTAATTCCATTTAATAGAAAAATGTAATTACCTTTATCTAAAATATATTCTCTTAAAAATTAATGTTGGAATCAGAAGTCTAAATTTATACTTTACAAGTTCTTAAGCTTAAAACAATTTAAATTAAATTAAATTAAAAGATTAAAATTATGAAAGGCCTTCATGATAATTGTCATATAAGTTTATCATATTAGATATATCAACAATATCAATTTTACAACATCAATCAATATTACAAAAAAGAAAAAAGAAAAGTTAACATAAAAAATAGATTACACACATATATATAAAAGCTAGGCAAGGCTAAACCATCTTGACTCCATGCCAGTCCCAACCCAACCCAAAGTGACCTACGAGGATTAGGTCAAGTGGGGGCATGGTGAATACTTCTATATTAATATCAATAATCAATATTTTCAAACTTTATCTACTTCATACATGAGACACAACATAAAGTTTACCATGTGTAAATATAAGTATAAGTAGGTGTAACCCAATATTACATAGACTTTAATCTTAACTCTTATTTATAGTTATCACAAATGACAATATAATAAAAAAATGTCATCTGTGCATACCGAATTGTAATTTGGAATGAAATGGTATCATTGTAAATCTTGGAATAAAATCCTCCATTTTAGTATTAGTACCTAACATCACATTTGCTTGAAGAATGTGCTTTCTAGTCTGCGCAAAAATGAGATGGGTACAATTACACCAACTTTCAGTCAAAATTCATAAGTAGGGAGACCACAGATGGAAATGAAGTTCAATAATTTAAATATAACATGTAATTCTTAATATCAGCTATATATAGTAGATAAATTAGGTGCCAATGTTGCCCTGTTTCTAAAATAAGATATGTCATTGAGATGTAGTTAAGAATATTCAAATATATTGATTTGACAATAAATGATGATTTTGGAATAGCTATATATGTTTGCTTCTTTTCTCCATGTTAGGAACATGTGCTCCATCACTTGTTAAAATTATCCCATCAGCAAACTCATTTTTTATCCATTCTTCTCGGCTAAATTTATAGGCAATAGTTGCTTTTTTTTTTTTTAGAGTCAATGTCTTGTAATCATTCCATATGGACCATAAATTAGTTGTGAAAAATAAGAATATTGAGAATATGAATATGAATAATCCTTACCCAAACAATAATAAATGAATTGTTGGGTTTTCTCACCACTCTATTCTTCATTAGAGAAGAATCTTATTGTGAATTCAAAAATATTTTTTTACATTTGTGAATCACAATTAAGATGACATTAAACACAAGAATTATTATTTCTAAATTTATTGTTTTACCAATAGATTAGTTCCAAACCATCAGGACATTAGTGGCAGTGGACATTAATTGGCATGGGGGGTGGGTCGATTTGAAAATAGATAAATAAGTCTTCGATGTTGATCTTCCTCGACTTCCTTCATCTCTGTGTTCATCATCCTCCATGGACATTGGCATCACACGTCGTCCTCTCCTTCCATGGAAACATTCAAATTAAATTTGAAAATCATTTGAATATCAATTGATATTTAACAGAAATCAGTAAAAAATGTCCAACTTCAAAAAATTAGCTGATGAATTTGATTTTCATTCAAAATTATTTGATGACAATTAATTAATGAATTTAAAAAGGTCTCCATTTCAGCCAATCTCCGTTGCTATTGTCCCCCCAGAGTATTAACTTCCATCTCCTCATATTGTCTGTCAATACTTTTCTAATATCTTTTAAAATTTGAAATTTTAAAATTGAAAATTTTTTAAATGCACCACTATCTAAATTTATCAGTTGTCTCCCAATCAGTAATTGGTTAGTGTCTTTTTGATTATTATTCAAAATTCTGATGAATTTCCATGAATTTTTATTTTAATTTGAGTTTTAAATCAATTGCTGATTGTCAGTTAGTTATTTAAATGATTTCGTTTGCTTTATTGCTGTTATGCCGTATGATGATTAGTCAAACTTGTAAACAATCACATAAAGTTTTCCTTTTTTAATTATTAAATTTATTTTAATAAAATATGTCAAGCATTTGATTCAATTTCTATTGTCCTTAATTTTCATTTTATTTGTCTCATTATTCCTTAAAAACATGATTACTTTTAAATAATCATATACAAACGAACGAATAAAATTTAACATCTAAATTTCATTTATTTTAGGTAATTTTCCATATACTTTCTTATTCCAAAACGAATTTGTTTATAAAAATCAATTTTCTGCTAATATTAAGCTTTTTCAATCAGCAAAACAAAAGAAAGTAGATGAATATTATGAATTAGTTCCAATTATAAATCATAATTTTACAATTGAACTAAATTCATAATCAATTGCACTAATTGTTCCAGATTTTTTTGATTGAAAAATCTGCCTGATTCATTCCACTTAATTACAGATTAAGTTAATTTTTGAAAAATAATTTAAATTTCATATTCGATTTATTTTTTTTAAAAGAGATGATTTACCCAACCCGTGAGGATTAGTAGAAAAGATAAAAAATCTATTAAATATGATTAAAAGTCAAGCACTTATGATCATGAAAAAAATGATTAAGGATTTTCAACGTCAATTTTTTTTTTTATTAAGGATTGCCAAATTGGAACAAAAATTATAGTTTAGGTCAAATTTTATATATTTATATTTTGTTTCTGGCAGAAAAGAGTCAAATTTTAATAAGTCTCCTGTTATATTTTAAAAGAATGATAATTATCTAATTGATCCAATAGATAAAGCTTAGGTCAAATTTTAATAAATAATTTTGAATAAAAAATTGAATATATAATTAAATTGCAATAAATTAATCAACTTTAAAACACGGATGATTTAGCCCTCGAAACTATGTCAAAAGAAGGAAAACAAAACAAATAACCCACCCTTCATATTCAAAAAATAAATGCTCTCTACATATAATTAATAATTGTATTGCCAATTAAACCCAAAAGAAAAAGACAAATTCATCAATTCATCTTTGTATGCTTTATAGACCGAAGATATTTCGCAGGTTTCACCACCCATTCGTAGGTTCGATGTGCCAACTTTAATTAGAGACAATCACAAAAGACTTCTTGACCTGTATAATATTACAAAATGCAAGTTATCTATTTTATAAGATTAAGGGAAATACACAAATCGTGGAGTATAAAACATATGTAGGATAGGAGTACTATCAGGAATTGCATTTTTTCGGGAAATTGCTATTTAATATGAACTTCAAATCAGTGGTAGTTGGTTGGATTAATAATCATGATGCCTACACAAAAGAATGTTTTGATTAAAGTGTAAAATGATATATATTAAAATAAAATCGGACCATGTATTAAAAAGCATTTCTATGAAAATAACATTGTTATTGCTATTGATTTGATTGTTGGTAATATTAGAATTTGATACATCTTCTACCACTGTTTAACCTTGTTTTCTTGGTGCAAGATTTTGCCTTTCTTCTTCACTCTTTCTCGAGATCTTCTGAAAATTGAAGAAAAAGCTCACGTCACATTTGCTTTCAGAGAGATTTTAGCGAAATGAATTATGAAACAGGCGCCAAGATTATACATACCTTCAGCCTCCACGTTGATGAAGGAGGATTGAAAGAAAAAAAAAATAGCAACGTTGATAAATGTTTTGTGGCTGGAAACGAAAGACATAGCAGAGGTATCTATATATAGCGAGCTTTCAAACATACCCAATATTTAAAAAAATAAATATGAATTAAATGCATTGAATGCATAATCATCAAATTAATTAAAATTGGCACCAAAAAGGTATAACTGAACTGGAGTTAAATGTATATTAAAACAAATTTTCCTTATTCAAATTCGAATTGTGAATAAATAGTAAAAATTAAAAATTTAAACTGAAAATCAGAAATGATGCATTAATATTTGGTTTGTCCATATTTAACGTGTGACGTGTAATAAACTACTCCCTCCATTCTAGAATATATGAGACATTTTTCAATTTTTATTATTGCAAAATATAAAAAAGAAATGAGTTTTTTCTATTTAATTAATGTTTTTTTTTTAAACTTTACCCATAATTAAAGTAAAGTTACTTTTACGAGAGAAATTAAGTGAGAGAAAAATTTATTTATAATTTTAATTTATGAGAAGAATTAAAAGAGAATATTTATAAAAAAAAATTTCTTTATAATATATTTATGATGTTAGACTATTTTCTTGATTCTAATAATAAGATTATTTATGGTATAAAAAAAAGTAATATAATTATTTATTTTTTATATTTTGAAATAGAGAGAATAATTGGTAAAATAGAGTCCACCTTTTTTAATTTTATCAGACTGACGTGGCAGCATAGAATTTTGCCACATGATGCCCATGCGTTTTACTTTAGTATATATGATAGACATGAGAATGATTCTATCTTCTTCCCTTCCACAGGCTTCCAAAGCTTAAGTACAACCAACATATATATATATATATATATATATATATTCGTCATGGTCATGACCAAGCAAAATGAAAAGAAATAATATAAATCTAACAACAAAGGGCCCCATTATTGCAAATATATATGTGTAAGTCTTATATATAATTTTTTTTTATAAAATTTGAAGGTTTATCATGATCTTTTATTCAAATATCTGTATGCAATAACATATAAAAATATATATCGAAAATTTGAATTACTTTCATTAACTTGAAGTTTTTATTTAATTATTTGTATTAATATATATTAAAAATATTTATGATAAATATTAAAAATGAAAAAATAAACTATCAATATGTGTGTTAATTCTTTTATTTAAAAAATCCCCACCAAAAAACAAAATTCTGGATCCGTCCCTAACAGCAAGTCAGAAAATGATGATAGCGGATGTGTAAAAGAGAAAAGTATGAACGTATGTGCAGTGCACATGATTTGCTGGCTTTCTCCCGTTTCTTCTATTGTTTCCATGGCTTTCCGCGTAGGAACTATCCAATTTACATCATCTTTCAATCAAAAACGTCACAGATATGAATTTTTCCTAACTCTAAATTTTATCACCAAATTAACTGTGTCTCTCCATTCAATAATTGTCTCTACTCTTATTCATAATAGTAATAATAATATTAATTGTCTCTACTCTTTTTCATAATAATAATAATAACAACAACAACTACTACATCAATTGTAAATGACCATTTCATATTGCTTTTTTTTTTTTTCTGGGGGTTGGGGGCGCCCGCCCGCCGCCACCCAGAGGTGGGGGGGAAGAGGATTTTGGGGAGATTCTTAAAGTGATCTTTTGTGTATAAATTCATTCATGTATTTCTTTTCAAAGTTGGATGAAATGAATGTCTATTAAATATTCTCAATTGGCATCCTAAAAAATACAAAAATTAATTTAATTAGTGTTCCAACTAATATAGCTATAGCTAGGCTCAAAACTCTTAATTCACTTTTATGTATAAAAATATTGCGAAAGATACAGAAAATTAAAGGGGATCCTATGTACTTATAACCTCTTAGTTGTAACTTTTAAGTAGAAGCCAAAAGAAGCATATATATATATATATATATGCATGTTGAGTGGTTGACATATTTTCAAATTTTGAAGGTTTCCCCTTTTTAATCTGTGCCCTAATTTCTGGCAATTTGCAACTCTAGCTACCTGCTGGAATCAAACTTGTGGGGTAGACTTTTTCTGCTTCATAAACATGATTTTGGATTAATTTTGCATTTGGTGGTTATTTTCAAGATTAGCTTTATAAGCAAGATGCTTACTTTATATGGCATTTTTTTTAAATGTAGGTTTGGTGTTAAAAGTGGACAAAAATATTTGACCTAATCTGATACCAATTTTTCAGTTTTACTCTTCATAAAACAATTAGTCAAATTCGAATTCTATCCTTTAAAAAAATTTGACGAAAGTTGAACTCAGAATTAGCTTCTTTGTTCCTTTTTTTTTTTCTTTTAAAGAGTATGAATATAAATTAATTATTTCAATGTTGTCTCCAATTGAAATCTTCTCTAATTTTAACTCTCGCTCTTTGATCTTATTTATATATATTCAACTAACTTAATACGAGCTTTTTTTTTCTTTAATAACAACCAATTTAATAGTCACATTAAACCAACTGACTAATTTAAAATGAGCTAGATCAGACCACGTGAATATAAAGATTTTTTGGTGACAATTTTCCCTATACACAAGAGTGTGTGTAAATCTCTTCCAATAATAATTTTAGCAAGCCTCAAATAGTCAACTACCATTAGTTAAGAAATTTTTATCTTTGTCTCAAATTACAATATTCTTCTATTGATTAATTTTTGTATATCCAATTAAATTGCTTATGTAAATGCATTAGGAAGAATTTTCAATAGGAAAAAAATCAAAGTGAGTTTAAAAATCAAATTAACAGTAGAATTTAAAATTATATATTGACCAAATATATATATATATCTCCATTTAAAGTTAATAATATTTAAATTTAACTAAGTCCAATAATTATATATATATTAAAAAAAAATATATTGTCAACATCTTTGAATATGACGGCATCATATGAATTATTAGGTTTGACTGGTTTAATGGAAGGTTACATGTGTATGTACGTATGATGCCTATTAACGATTAAATAGGACTGGTCAATTAATAGGCCTCTTTTGAACAATAAATAAAATTAAAGAAAGGGAAGTATATTTGTGGATAGGATCAATAAGAACAAAATGGCTGATATATTGGCTTTTATATTGTCAATACTATGATTAGGAAGTGGATGTGACCTACTACTGAATCATTTAATTTAATTATAAATGAATCTCCAGAATTACCCAGGTTACGAGTTAAGTTATCTGAAGTGGCTCACTCTTTTATTCTTTATCATTGTTGTCCCTAGAGTTTTGCATTAAATCTCCTATTTAATTTTTTATTTTAATTTTGGAAATCGCTTGATATACTTCTTAAAATTTATTTCTCAAAAAATTTATGTATAACTTACTTATTTCTATTTGTTCATTTTTCAAGAAATTCTAAATTATTTTATAATTAATATTTTATTATTAATGTTAAAGACATAAATTTTTTTTATTAAGGAAAGAAATTAAATAGTTAAAGGCATTTTTGAAAAAATATTATAAAATAGTAAGGAAGTTAAAGTTTCTAAATTAATCTCAACTTTTAAAGAACCTTTTTTTATTTATTTTAAAACCAAACAACTGTGATTAATTCCAAAAAAAATTAATTTTCCATCTTTATTTTCTTCATACTTTCCTTAATTTTTCTTCCTTTTTCTTTTTCTATTGCTGTTGTTATGTACTAAACACCCCAATGTTGGAATATTTATTATACAAAAAAATTCTATGTTATTATCATTGTTTTAAAAAAATCATGATTTAGCTTAACCATACTTAAAAATTAAAGCGAATGACTTTCAACAAAGAAATAAATAAATTAAATATTATCAGCAATATATATATATATAAACAGTGCTAGCTAGAATGCTAGATGCCCACTCACAACTTGAAAGTACTTAAAATGAATTGTTCTAAGATATTCCCGTCTTGATAGAAAAACGAGGAAGAATTAGACAAAACTCATTTCAATGAGACATGTATTTTGAAGGAATTAGTTTTTAAGTATCCATTGAGAGATATTTTTGACGCTCACAAAAAAAAAAAGGAAGGCTCACAAAGAAAAACAGCTAGAAGCTGGAATTAAAATTTTCACTTACATATTTTTCTATTAATATGACTAATGATTTTTAATTTGTTATACAAAGAGAATTTAAATCCTAGATATCTACTTTTATCTCACCTTACCTTTGTTGCGTGAGCCAATCTCAAATAGCTATGACTGATATTTTTAAATATTATGTCTACTTCAGTAATGTTCTAACAAAATATTTATATGATATTTAAGTGGAAGGAAATTTGAACACTCAACGTAATTAAATTCATATTCATAATACTAGTTTCCATATGGATTGTAGGTCATCATTCAAATTTCAAACTTGTGCAAGTGTTAACGCAACCGTTTTTCTGAATCCTAGCCAAATGTAATCTAGTGGCAGGGCGTAGGAATACTAAAAAAAATATTTAAAATATATTTAAAGTTTAATTCAGAGTATATTACAATAACAACAATATTAGTCTTATCTTATTAACTAAAATAGATTATATGGATCGTATGATGTTAATAGACTCTATCAAATACCATTTCTTCAAATAAATCATTTATCAAAAGATCACGTCTTATAACTTCTCTTAATATTTTTCTTGTTCTTCATCTACGTCTTTTGATAGGGCTCCAAGATATTAAATCAACTCTCCTTATTTGCTCCTCTTATCCTCTATACATGCACAAACCACCTTAAACGATTTTTCACTATTTTCTCCTCCATAGGTGCTACTCCGATTTTTCGTCATATACAATCATTTCTTATCTTATCCATTCTTGTGTGACCACACATCCATTTCAACATTCTTATCCCTACTACTCCTATCTTATGCTCTTATTGCCCTTTCAAAGCTTAACATTTACTGTCATATAGTATCGCAGGACTTATGACAGTTCGATAAAAATTTCAAGTTTTGTAGGTACCTTATAATTACAAATAACTCCTAAAATTTTTCTCCACTTTAACCATTCAACTTGTATCCTATGCATAACATCCCCTATCAATTTCACTATCACTCTGTAAAATTGACCTCAAATATTTAAATTTTAACACTTCTAGAATGATTTGCTCTTCAATTTGTACCTTTGAATCATTTTTAACTGGCATCTTGTTTAATTTACAATGCATATATTCCATTTTACTTCTATTCAATCGAAAATCCTTTGATTTAAAAGTGTGCCTCCATAACTTTAGTTTCAATTTCACTTCTTCTCTTAAGTTCTCAATTAAGACTATATCATTTGTAAAAAATATATACGTAGGAATTTCCTCCTGTATATATTTTGTTAGAACATTCAAAACTAAATCAAACAAGTATAGATTCAAGGAAAATCCTTGATGTAAATCTATCCTTATAGGAAAGTCCTTTGTCTCACCTCCAGGAGTTTTCACACTTATTATTTCCCTCTCATACATATCTTTTATAGTTTGAATATAAGCCACACAAACATTTTTCTTCTCAATTACTTTCTACAACACATCTCTTAGTACTCTATCATAAACTTTTTTAAAATCAATGAAAATTATATGCATGCTTCTCTCTTTACTCCGATATCTTTCAATCAAGCCCTTAATAAATAAATAGTATCTGTAGATCGTCCCAGCATAAATCCAAATTGGTTTTCTAAAATATGAGACTCTTTTTTCACTCTCTCCCAAAGTTTCATGTAGGGGCGGATGCAAAATGAATGAGGTGGGGGGCCAATTTAAAAAAGTAATATATTTTTATTATTTTATATATGATTTTTATTTTTAAAATTTTATTAAAGTATTATTGTGGTTCCATTTTAAATGGGATTCTTATAACAAATTTTATATAAAATATATATCTGTAATAATAAAACAAGTTGAATGTTTAACATGAGTTATTTCAAAGCTGTTAAATTTTTTCTTTGGTTCTAAATTTAATTTTTGGGAGGGGCAAAGTTATTATTAATATATGTTTATGTTTGACTTATCATTTATAACTTAAGAAAAAAAACTGAGGGGGCTAGGGCCCTCTTAATAGAAATGTGTGTCAGCCACTGGTTTTATGGGATGATTCATAAGTTTTATTTCTCAATAATTAGTGCAATTCTAAATATCTTTTTGTTCTTATATATGGGCACCAATGTGCTCTTTTTCTATTCCTCTAACATTTTTTTTATCTTAAAATCTCGTTAAAAAACTTAGTAAGTCACAAAGCTCCATTTTCTTCTAAGCATTTCCAAACTTCGATAGGAATATCATTGGACCAATAGCTTTAACGATGTTCATTCTTTTAAGAGCTTCTTTTGTCTCTTAAACCCGAATCTTATGATAGAAACTCAAATTCAATTCATCTTTGTGAGTTGTTAAATCTTCTGTATCACTAGTTATACTTAATCCATCATTGAATAGCTTATAAAAGTAGTTCTCCCATATTTCTTTGATATCATCATCAGTAATAAAAAATTTTCCTTCATCATGTTTTTATGTATCTTATTTGATCCAAATCACTTGACTTTCTTTCCTTATTCTTGGCAATTTTATAAATTTTGTGTTTATTATTCTTCATTCATAAATCTTGATAAAATTCCTCAAAAACTTTAAATTGACCTTCACTCATTGCTTTTTTTGTCTCTTTTCTAACTAAGCAATAACTATTCCAACTTTTCTCGTTATTGCATAAGTGTAAGACTTTAAAACACTCTTTTTTATGTTTAACCATATCTTGCACACTCTCATTCCATCACGAAAATTATTTATCTCTAGGTCCAAAATATTTGGATTCATCCAAGACTATTTTAGCGGTATCCTTGATTTTTTTAACCATCTTATCCCATAAGATATTAGCACTTCATTCAAAATCCCAATTACTTTTCTCCAGTATTTTTCTCATAAAGGTTAATTGTTGCTCACCTTTTAATTGTCATCACTTGGTCATAGAATTTAAGGTTTTTCGACTTCTCAGTTGACGGCTCTTAACTAACACATCAAGAATCAATACCTTATATTGTGAAGTTAAACTTTCATTAGGATCATTTTACAATTTTTACAAACTCTTCTATCTAAATTCTTTACTAAAAAGAAGTCAATTTGCAGCCTTTAGACTCCACTCTTATACGTGACTAAATGCTCCATTCGTTTCTTGAAACAAGTGTTTACAATCATCAGGTTATAAACCATTGAGAAATCAAGAATGGAATACCCCTCCTTATTTAATTCTCCAAAACCAAAATTGCTATAAGCTTCTACATATTACCTTGTCTCTTTCCCCACATGACCATTAAGATCCCTACTAATGAAAATCTTTTCCACTTGTGGGATATCTTGAATCTAACCCTCCAAATCTTCCTAAAATTTATCTTTAATATGTGCTTCAGACCCTACTTGAGGTGGATAAGCACTAATAACATTAAAAATATCGTACTCAATAGTCAATTTTAAGGATAAAATCATATTTCAAATACTTTTGACTCCCACTACATTCTTTTTCCAAACTTTGTCACAATAATACCAACTCCATTTCTTACTTTGACTTTCGCTACGTACTAAAGTTTAAAACCAGTGGAGTTTTGCTCTTTAATTTTTTCTCCTACCTATTTAGTTTTTTGAAAACACAAGATGCTAATTCTCCTTCGAGTCATAGCGTCCATCACCTCCATAGATTTACTTGTTAAGGTACCAATATTCCAATAATTGAACTGAATATTGCTTTTATGGGCTAATTTCTTTACTTACATCTATCCAGCATTATGTGAGAACCTTTACTCATTTAATACTACACCCGAGCATTAATGTAGTAGCTCTAGCTCATTTAATACTGTATTTGAGCCATATAACGCATTACTTCTACATAACAATCTAGTCTTAGCACAAAAACGTCATTGATCCTTGTCATAGAGATTTAAAAAATTTTACGTTGATTGTCGAGAACCTAACATAACCCTCCTTCTTTACTCGGGCTAGGGCTTGACTATGACATCACATAGGCGGAGTTTTAATTTATAGTATATTCAGGCAAAAAAAAAACTTTGAAGTTTAGTTAATGTCTTCTAACATGATGCAGGTATATGGATTCTTCTCCCACCTTACTAACCTCCGATCAGTGTTGTTTAGAACGAATTTACGGATTTGACTAGATAGTCGAATTGGTTGGACTGTTAACTGGATACATTAATAGCTTGGTTCATAGTTTTAGATTGTTTTAGGGGTTGAGCTGGTTTAAACCGGTACATAAGAATAGGCATTTGAGCTGAAACCTAGATTTGAATCGAGAACTGAAACGGTTTTGAGAGAGCTGGTTGACTCTTTATTGATGCCATTACTTTGTATTATAAAACAAAAAATGAAGAAATTAAAATAGAAGAAATGAAGCAAAGAAAGAAGGAGCAGGTGAGAAGAGGATAAAAAAAAGATTAAAAAAAAAAGAATGGAAAAGAGAATATCAAATAAAATGAACGAAGAACACTGAAAAAGAACAAGGAAGAAAGAAAAACATTGAACGACGAGAGAGATACTTATTTTCTTTAGAGACTTAGGCGAAATAATAGCTCTAATCTTCATGAAGTGAGCTAAGCTTGATGCAGTTTCTCAATTATATTAGTTGGATCCTCATCATCCCTGAAGACAGAAGTCAAAAGAGTAGAAACTTGAAGAAAACATGAAGGATCTGGGTATAGCCAATGAAGACTTGCGAATGTGGCAAGAGTAGCTTATCATAGAGAAAGGAGTGATTGAGGAATCCATACGGTTGAATAAAATTTAATCAATAATTTTAAAGAATAGCAAGCCTTACTTTTTAACTGGAAAGTAATGGGAGTAATATGTTCATGCCTTGGGAGTAGGAAGGAGGTATAATAACTATTAATTACACCTTTTAGAAAAGAAAAATCATCATCTTTTCCAATGTCGTGAAAAAAAACGTCTTTTGATTTTCAATTTTCATATATGCTTTTTAATGTTTTTCATTTAATCTATTTTGCTAGGATTTAAAAAAAAATTAGTTTTTAATAAAATTTTTCTTTCTTGTAGTTTTCATTTTTTTATTTTTTTTTTCAATTTTTTAATTATCCTTTTATTTATTTTTATTTCATTATTAGTATTTAGTAGGTAATTTACTTTAATTTAATACTCTTGACTAAGCCTTGGCAGTTAGACTTATTTTTAATTTAATAAATTTCTTCTTCAGGCTAATAATTTAATTCTTTTAATGTAATGTGAGTACTTAGTAATAAATGATTTAACCTATTGTATAATTATTGATTTAGATGAAAATAATGCAGTTAATTGCTTGTAGTTTTGATATGATTATGAATTTAAATAAAAACTTAATTAATTTGTAGTTGTAAGTTCTTAGACATCATTTTCATGTTGTATACATATATGTGCTTGCCAAATGTTCCATAATTTATGACACTGCAATTTCTGAATCACATGAATAAGAAGAATTATAGTACATGCCAAGTTATTTAATAATTTAATGTTTTATTTCTTATATATATATATATATTATATAATTATATATAATAATATTTTTTATTTAATTATTAAATCACTGATTCGACTACTAGTCTGGCCGGTTGACCCATGAAAAATCATGACCTGATAGTATTTCGAACTCAACATCTAGTCCAGGTTTTTAAACATTGCCTCTGAATATATTTTCAGTTATCCAAAACTGATAAATTAACAACCATGTATTCCACACTAAGAAAATGGAGAAATAGGGGAAAAGGTCATAAAAAGAATCAAAAGGCATGCATAACTGATATATGAATTCGTAGACTATTTTTATCTTTTATTTTACTTTCTTTTTTTTTTTAAATTTTATTCCAGATAAAGGTATGAGAGACAAGATTTGTTACACCTTGGGGTGAACGTAAGCAATATATTTAATTCTACATTGAGCATTTTGTTATCGATTCAAGCAATTAGGCTATTTTGAATCTTTTATTTTAATATCAATAATCATCTTCATCTCTTCCTTTTGGACAATAAAACTGAAAACTCATCTTCTTCGGACTTTCAATTTTTAAAAAGGAAAAATTTTAAATATCCAAATAAAATCTTGTTGGCCCAAGCCCAATTCAAAACAAAAGTGACCTGAAATATACATGTAAATATATGAGTGTTTTCTGAGTCCAAAGTCCAATTGTCCTGGATAATAAGGGCCTGTTTGGTGGAATTTTGGAAAACAATTTTCTTGTTTTTAGAAACAGAAAACTCAGAAAACTTGTTTGGTAAATCTATTTTCTAAAAACTGTTTTGAAAAACAGAAAACAGTTTTGTACAGAAAACTCAGAACACCTTTTAGGTGTTTTGTAGTTTTTGTTCTGGAAAACACAAGGAAAGATGAGAAACATCCACCTCATTAATGGTAAAGTTATAAATTTTGAATAACTCATCAATTACTCACTAGTTATGATTTTGAGAACAATTATTCAAACAGATTTTTTTGTTTTCTTGTTTTCAAAACAGTTTCTTAAAAACAGTTTTATAAAACTATTTTTGAGAATAGAAAACAGGAAACACTATCAAATAGGCTCTAACATTCCGTTTCATCCCTATTTTGGGCTTTGAATTCGAGCTGCCATCTAACTTCATCACCATCTAAGATGTAGCTTCAGCCGCCATCAAACTTTGAATAATATGATGAAGGTTTTAGTAACAATTTTGAATTCTCCTATGTTGAAGCCTCATTGTGTTATAGTACTTGCATATATGAATTAGTGTTAGTATACGTAATCTAAATCTAGTTAGTAAGAGCTGAGTTGAGAGCGTCGTTGAAATATACATGTTTGTATTGTGATAAGTTTTGGGTTAAGTGGTTAAAACCCTCAGGCAGTGTAGTGTATTTGATTGTGTGAGATTTGATTTAGCTATTCTATTTTTGTGTAAGCTGTATAAAGCCCCATAGTTAGTTTGAAGTGAACTAGGAAACCTTGTGTTATTAGTGAGCGCGAGTTAAAACCTTCGAAGTGTTGTAATTGAGATATTTGTTATATATATATATATATATTGGGAATAATCTTGAGTATTCTCAAGGGGTTTGGACTACGAGTGCACAAGCATTGATCGGTTGGGTTAAAAAGTATTGAAAAACGAAATAACCAAATAGAGTACAATATATAACGGATCCAACGTTTATATATGAATAAACCACAGGCAAACGACAAGTTTCAAATCACTTGGGAACTTGGCTTTTGGTTTCTTTTGAAATTAATAATTACTTCCCATAAGTTCTTTAAAACGTTTTAGCATATATATATATATATATATATATATAAGATGCAAATTTCAACACCCATCAAACCCATACTACGTGCTTGCTCAATCAAATAGAAAGCCCTTCAATGAAATCTATTAGAACACACTACTACACAAAACCCCAATTTATATCGGTTATTTTAACCTTTTTAAATCGGTTTTAAAAGTGATGTAAAAGCAGGCGATGTAGAAAAAACTGTTTTTATATCGGTTTTTTAACCGATGTAAAAAAATTGCTTTTACATCGGTTTTTAATAGAAAAACCGATGTAGAAAAACTATTTTTACATCGGTTTTTAATACAAAACCGATATAGAAAAATATGCTTTTTATATCGGTTATATTAAAAAATCGATGTAACTTTGAACTTTTTTTTTTTACGCCGTAATTAATGTAATTTATATCCAGACCTGAATTTACAACTAAATTTCTAAAATAGTTGAGCAAATTTTATAGCCATAATAGCTATAATGCCAAAAATGATTATTGAGTATATATCTAAAGTGAACTTTTACTAGAGTTATATCCCAAAAAATGGTTTAATAGAATTAATGGAAATTGTAAAATTCATATAAGTCTCATAATAAAATATCATATTTCCAATATCACACTAAAATATCCTTAACTATTCCCAAAATACTAAACTAAAATAAATTAGCTCTAGTAGTAAAACATATAAGTCTCCATATCTTATTTATATATCCAAAATACTGAACTAGAATAAAGCAATTATACAGGTCTAGTAGTAAAACATTATACCTTTGTCATTATCCTTGATTGTAGGAAGGGTAACCACCACGTTAGTACTCATACTTCCACTTCCTGTATCCCCATCTGATAGGACAAAAAGTTGAGAGACTCTTCTTTAAATATCAAAGGCATTATATATAACCATATGTTCAACATAAATAATTCAAGGAATAGGACAATAAGAAATATATGGATTACAGTAATATAATTTCCATACTTACAAAATTCTCACAAACAACAGATGAAAAAATGTATAACTTGCAACTAAAAATAAGAAATATCAAGCTTTATACATAGGAGATACAAGTATAAATCATAAAGTACTTCAAGTAATCAAATCAAGTTTACACACTTCAGCCAGATAACATTACCAAAGGTAGATTATTCATCATAAAGATATTTTAAAAAAAAACTTACTCATTTTGCTTGCAAGATACAAATCCAATTTTGGTAGAGTCATCACTAAATATTGGACCTCCCCATAGTTCTACAATAGCTAAAATTGAAATACAAAATTCAAGAAACAATCCATAATTACTTAAAGGAGATTGGCATCCACAAAGTATCTTTAATTATAAAGAGCTATATTATAATTTCCATATTCAAGAGAAGTCAAGCCCCAAAATTTAATTACTAGAAATAAATCATTTGCATTAGTTCCATAATTTTCATAAAATACATTAATATTCTGAGTTATGTATAAATTTTAGTTAAATCTCCTCTAAATAATAGATCTCCCAAAAATTCTCCAGCAACCAAAATTGAAATACCAATACAAAATAAACTCCCTTGAGCACATAAGCACCCTTGAGCTAATAGATTTGGCTAAAATCCCCAATAGAAAATAAGCTCATTTTTAGAACAAGGAAACTAAAAGGATGAGTGTTTGCATGAATATAGAAATAAATTAAATTAACTAAAAATTTAAAAAATAAATTCAACTAAAAATTAAGAAAAAATAATATAAAAAAAAACTCACACAAATGATAAAAACAGAGACCGACGGAGGGAGTAGAGGCGGAGCATAATGGTGACCCATGGAGGGAGTAGAGTGTGTGACGGAGACTGATGGAGGGAGCAAAGTGGATGACGGCGGCAATCGTGTAGGAGGAAGCTTCAATCTGTTCGTGGGTTTCAATCGAGAAAGTGAGGTCAAGTGCGAGAGGGAAGGAGCGTGGACAGCGATGGCGTTCAAGAGAGAGGTGACCACCGTGTGTGATAAGGAAGTAGTGTGGTGGCAATGGAGATCTAGAGGAAATGGACGAGTGTGGGAGTGGCAAGCCAAGAGCAATTCTAGAAGAAGAAGACCGCGTTTAGAGGGAGCTGAAATTTGAAACTTAATTTCGAGCGCTGATAAGGGAGGGAAATTGATAAAAACAAAAAGTTTTACATCGGTTTTTTATTAAAAACCGATGTAAATTTTTTTTGAAAAATTTATATTAAAAACAAAAAAAAAAACTAAAAGTTTTACATCGGTTTTTTATATAAAACCGATGTAAATTTTCTTAAAAAAATTTGTATAAAAAACGGAAAGAAACTAAAAGTTTTACATCGGTTTTTTATATAAAACCGATGTAAATTTTTTTTAAAAAATTTATATAAAAAAAGGAAAGAAATGATCCATAAGAGAGAAAATTTACATCGGTTTATTATAAAAAACCGATGTATAAATTTTTACATTGATTTTTTATATAAAACCGATATAAATATTACGAATATAATAAATAATCATTTTCCATTGATAAAATGATAAATCATACTTGTATATAAATATGTTAATATAAAAATCTAATCATAATCCTATATTTTTATATTACTTGCATATTTTGTTTTGTTTTATTAATTAAAGAATCAATATATTGTAATATAAAAATCTAATATAGTCATATAGTTCTTATATGTAGGACGAAAATAATTTAAGCGGAAATTCAAATTTATATTGATTTTTAAAAAAAAAACTAATGTAAATATCATATATAGATATATGAAAATATATTAATTTATACTTCTTTACAAATATTATAATATAAAAATCTAATTATAATCATATCGTATTGCATATTTTTATTTATTTAACTTTAATATATCATTTTAATTCTTAAGAAAATTATATTTCTATATAATTGAAAATTTAAGTTGATCATGTACTAAAAATATAAAGATAGAAAAAAATATGAAGACATGATGGTATCAGTTTCTCTTAAAAATCGAAATAAAAATTAAATAATAAAAAAATATGTTAAAATATATTGTAATAGATTACGTAATGTAATTATATTTTTATTTACTCCCATTAATATAAATTTTATTACGATAAACATGTTTATATCGGTTTTATTAAAGAACCGATGTAAAAAGACATAAAACTATAAATTTATTTACAAAATTATCACCGGTCATTATTTTATATCAATTTTTTTTTAACCAATATAAATAACCGATATAAAAATCACTTTTTGTAGCAGTGACAGCATATACAAAATATGTGTCATTTATTATTGAAGGGACGAAATCTCCAAGTCCCAACTATATATGCAGAATCAGTTATATATTCTGTGAGTGTGACTCTCTGCCCCTCCTTTACATCGAAAACACCATATATGTATCTCTGTTTTGTGATAAGAAAAGGTGATTCCTTTTTAAACCCATATGAAAGCAATCAGGGGTTATTCGGTGCCTATTATTAAAAGAAAGAAAGAAAAGTTGTGCAAGTGCATGGCTCTTGATCACAATTTCCTTCAACTGTTCAATTCTAATCAAGCCTATAAAATTTAAAGATGTATTCCATTTATAATTTTTTTTATAATGAATAAGGATACTAGAATTGCAATTTTAATGTTAATATCTCTAATATGTTATATATTAATTCACAATATTTATTTATTTATGGCAGGCTGAGGAGAGTCTTTCTATAACTTGCACTCTTTATATTAGCTAACTGAGCAAATGAATTATTAAACTCAATGTATCAATAGATTAAACACCCGTTATCAATGATGATTGGGTTGATTGATAAGAAAATATTTTTTTTTTAAATAAAGTTTCAAGTTGAAGCATTGTAGATGGAAAAATATTAAAAAAATATTTTGAAATATTTTATTAATTAATCACAAAGCCAGCGATATTTATATAATGTCCCTAAGAGTTACTCAAAACTAAATAATTCCTTCAGAGTCTTTTTAAGGCAATTATTTTACGTTAACTTCATGCATTCAAGTTTTATTATTATTAGTATTATTATTATTATTATTATTATTATTATTATTATTATTATTTTGTAAGAGAATTAAATGATCTATACATGGAGTTTATTTTTTAAATCCCAACGGCTATATATTAAGAAGTAAAGGGCAGTGGTCGGCCACTGAGTAGGAGGGATTTACAAAAGAGGCCAGAGTTGAAACAAGCATCCATCAATGGCTTCGTCTTCTTCAATGTGGATGGTGTTTATGTTTCTGGTAATATCATGGTGTGACTGTGAATGAACAGAGTATTTGGTTGGTGACAGTGAATTTTCGTGGCGGCTTCCTCTTCCATATCCGGAGAGGCTCAACCACTGGGCCTCTGCTACCGTTTCATGATCGACGATTCCCCTGCCTGATTCCTTATTTCTTCTAATCACGTGTTCATCGATCGCTTCAATCCTCCATTGGAATCTTTCTTCTCTTGTTCTCGCATGTGACTTTTCAAATTTGCATGTAGGGTGGAAGTACGATCAAATATCAGAGTCAACACTGGAAGTGCAAGAGGAACACTATCGGAAGTGCAACAAGTCTAACCCTATTCAAGGATATAGCGAAGGAAACAGGTGGTGTTAAACAGGTCTGGACCATTTCACTTCATAAGTGGTGCGCAAGATCATTGTGAGCACGGCTTGAAGCTGCATGTGAGAGTCTTAATTGTCTTGCAATTACATGGGAATGTGTCATTCTCCGCCACTGATGCCACCGCCAGCCACGGCTCCGATGACGCCAGCTCCGGTTTCAGCTCCAGCCTCAGCACTAGCACCGGCACATTTTGTAGTGTTGCCCTCACGGAGTCAGATTACTAATGGTGCTTCCTCTTCAAGTGTTGCATGGATGGGAATTATGATGGGGATAGGAATTCTGTTGGTGACAAATAAAGTGTTTATTTGAGAGGTTTAGGAAGAAAATATATGCTTCCCAAGAGTATTCTGCCTTAGTGTTAATTTTGCGTTTGTGTTTTTATTTTTTTTCTTCCTCGTGTGAAAAACTAATTGAAAGTGGTTGGCAATGGTTTCAGTGATGTTTGAGAATGAATGTATGTTGATGAAGTGGCTATACAACAGATTGTAGGAATACCCTGGCCATAAATCTCAATGTTATAAATGTTATTCATTGGGATCTTACAGATATAAAGGGTCGATCGCATTAATCAAAAGTTTCTAGAGTATTTCAAAGGTCGAATCCAAGAGAGATAGTAAATTTATCAGTCCAAACTTTTAATCCAAAAAGAAAGAGATAATCAAATTAAAAATTCAAATTAAAAATGAAAGAAATAGGAAACAAAACAAAATCTGAGTTTGATTCAATTCTAGAAGTGTTAAGGTATCATAATTCACCTTATGGAATGACTAGATTCCACTCCTTAGTTAGACTCTACATAATTATAATAACTGTTCTTTCTAAAGCATCCTAATTACCTCTTGATCAATTAGTTATTATTTAATTATGATTCAATTCATTTTCGTGCAACTAAAGTTCCTAATTAAACCTTGAAAACTATAACATATATCACCACGAATTCCTAATTTTATTTCTAGATTAGTTATTCATGTTTACCTCTCTAAATGTAGGTTTATTCTTCACTTCTCAGTCCATAAAGTTTACCCATTAATTAAATAACATAGTGATTAAGCATAAAATCCACATAAATGAACAAAAGAGATAAATATAATAAAAAAAACAAATCAAATATAACTTGAAGAATACATTCACAGAGTCTTAACTATAAAAAAACAAATTCAATTCATCTCATTCAGGCTAGATCCTTATCCCAGACTGGGAAATTTAGCTACTCATAGAATTAGAAATTAAATTAAAACTAAAATCTTAAATCATAGTGAAAATAATAAAAAAAACAGAGTTATATTAGAGAAGAATGAATTTATCGCTAATCATTCCCAAATCTCCTTGCTCTCTCTCTAGAAGATACTCCTAGTTGCTCCTAGATGCATCATGAACCGTGTTCTCTGGCTTTTGAGTGCTTTTTTTTAATCCCTCTTATATTTCTATCATGCCTCCTTATATAAGAAAAATTTAGAAGCGCATAAAAGCTTAAAATATCACAAAACCGTGTCAAAAATGTGTTTTTATGGACATCTGTTGGTTTACTCAGCACTGGGTGGCCATATATTCATCCAATACGACATCAGGTGCTTCTAGAAGCCAAAAAATAAAGAAATTCGTGTTGACCCGGCGCCGGACGCTTATAATGAACAGACACTACTTCGTTCAACTTTATAAAGTCATCAACTTGTATTGACATTTTGAATTTAATTTTCAACATGATAATATTAGAATTTGGGAAAACTAAAAACATAAAAATTGTAGATTTATGTCTTAACTTTCCAATGTATCTTAAATCACCTCAATTAGAGTTCATATGTGAGAGTTATGATCAAAATATCAAAGAGTGTCAAAATTTTTTGGCATGAACGATTTATAACCCTTTTGCTCTGAATGCTTCCAAATGAACTTATAACGCCATGAAACACAAAAATATATCAAATTATACTAAAATATATCAATGTAAATATATTTAGATATAATTTAAAATTTAAATGTGGGTATTTTACATGTATAAAATGGATACATTAGTTATACAACAAATTAAAAAGTTAAAAAGTTCATAAGAATGAAGTCAAGATAAATTTTTTTATTCAAAATAGATGAAGAATGAGTCACATTCTATTCATAATTTATGAATGATTTAAAGTTTATATTATATTTTTATATTAATATTTATGTTTTGGTTTCCATGTTATGGGAATATATTACTAGCTAGGACCATTGCATATGGATTTACTGAACGTGGCAAAGAAGCAAGGGTTCTTGTTTCTCTATTTTAGGACCTTTCTTATATGAGTGGAGCAAATAAGGTGGTGTTTCTATATCTTCTATGAATGGTGTATTCGATAAGAATAAATTAAGTTGAAGGTATTAAGAAAATAATTATTTAATTATTGGAGTTAAGGATGTTAAGTTCTTCTCTACATTTCCTATAGTTTCTACAAATGTATTCTTTCACAAGTCTAACTCATGATATTAATATTAAGAATTTATTTTTCTACTGATCAGATATTATTTTTTTAATATTATAGTCCTCTGTTTGTTGACTTAATATATCGTCTATGATATCTTATTTTGACTATATTTCTATGATTTTATTTTTACATCACCTATGTTGTCAATTAATTTATTTTTATCCGACCAGACTTTTTGATTTTATGGCTGCAGAAAAATGATGCATCTTAATATCACATACATATTTTTTTAGATTTAAAAGTTAAACTAATGGACATTACTTAAAGTATTATATATATATATGCAGCACTATTTTTGCATATATACTCCTATTTTACTTAACATACATTCAACAAAGTATATCCATACCTTGTGAAGGCAGATTTAGTATAACGTCTAAATTATTGATTATCCATAATATGTTAAACAATTGGTTGAAAAAACACTAGTCAAATCTTGATCTGCAAGGAAGTTTATCGTTCAATCCTTGTTATGCACCGGTTCAATTATCTACTTGAGTTTGTATCCTAAATAATTAATTAATGCTAATTTATAATAAAATTAATTAAAATTTTCCAATACAAATTTTCATATAAAGAAAAGCCCGACTCCATGAGACATTGTATTTTTTCAAGAGTTATGAGGCATAATTATGAAAAGGTCAGCTATAGGAAAAAGTTCAAATATAATGCAAATGCAATTTAAAGAAAACTTAGATTTTTTTCCTTTTTCAATGGTGGACTAGAAGTATTCAATGCCAATAAAGACTAATATCCCTTAAAAATAAAAAATAAAATTAATCTCCCTTCATATGCTGAGAGAAAAAGGCAAACTCTTAAGCCCCATTTGATACATAAAATGTTTTTTTATTGAATGAGAATGGTAACAGGAATGAGATTAAGAATGGAAATAAATTTTAAGTATATGTTTGATATGCCAAGAAAAGATGATGAGAATAATTAAAAAAAAAGACACAAAAAAATACAAAATGCTCAAATGCCTCTAAAATTAAAAAAAATTCGCCTCTGTCCTCCTTGCCGGCCACTGCCACCAGCACCACCATCTTTTGGCCACCCTCCCTCCTACGTATACAAACATGCAAGCCAATTTAAAAAAAAAGAAAGAAAGAAAAACCCAAATCTGAGAGAGAAGGGGAAATGACGATGGGATACGACAACAGAAGAGGCCAAAGACTGCTATTTGGAATACGACAGCGACAGTGGGATTTGATGACGACAATGGTGGATTAGATGATGACGCCAACAATGATCAACCCTAATTTGAGAGAAGAGGCTGAAAGCCGCAACGAGAGAGGGAACTCATATTTGCAAAAGGGGTCGCCATCGTGAAGATCAAATCTAGAGGTCACCGTTGCTAGAGAGAGCTACACACCTTCACAGTCATCACTAAAGCCAAAGGTTGTCGATGAGGAAGGTCACCATCCTGTTTGGAGGTCATCGACAAACAACCCACCCCCATGAGTTTCATGATTCCCATATATGAAAGAATGATGCTTTCCCAGGAATCACATTTGCTGCATACCAAACCAACAAAACATCTTTTTTCCTCACCTATTCTCATTCCTTAGCCCTTATTCCCTCCTACCAAACATAGCTTAAGAGCATGTTTGTTTTGCTCATACCTCCATGCAAAGATAATGATCTTCACATCACTTTAGTTTGCTCATTTGGTTTGACATTTTACAAGTGATTCTGATTATTTAAGTGATCCTACTGAGATGATCCAGATTACGCAATATTTTGCATGTGAAGATGATTAAGGAGTATAATGGAGACACAAAAAGACATTAATATTCTTATCAAAACAAAAATTTACAATAGACAAATATTTCAATCATTCCCTTCGACCCTCTCCTCACTGTTGTCTCCACCCTCAACCTCCTTATTCTTCCAACGGCGACCACCCACCGGAGCAGATCTAACAGCCACCACCCATCACCAAATCTAACGGAGCATTCATGGCCATCCATCTTTGTCCTCCCTAATGTCACCGTCATCTTCTTCATCTTCGACGACCATACCTTCTCCCTTACCAAATCTGATCTTCTCCCTCGTGCGATGAGGTCGACGACTTTGATCCCTTCCCCACCAAATTTGATCTTCTCCCTCCCTTCTCACGCCATCATGAACACTGCTATGAACAAATCTAGGTTCATATCTCCCAGAACCTTATCTTCTAGACTCAGCTTCATTCTTTATCGTGGAAGCATTCTTCCACTTTCGCACAATGTGAACAAAACAGATTTGATTTTAAACTTGTTTTGTTTAATCAAAGTTGGGTTTCTTCACTGTGGGTTTCAATCTATGTTGAGTTTCTTGTTTTTTCTCTTGCCAGAATTTGGGCTGACTGATTGGTGATGGTGAAGTTGCTGGATAAGAAGTAAAGAATGATAGATTGGTGTGAGAATTTTTTTTTTGTGTTTATGGGCAAAGTGATCATTTCCATTTTATTTTTATTTTTCTTTTGTTAAAAATAAAGATCATTCCCATATCCCAAATATCATATCAAACAAACTCATATATAATTATCATCCATTTATATTACATCATATCACAATATATTACATTACCTAACCCTCTTGTAATTGAACCAAACAGACCCTAAGTTTATTCCATACACATGGGACCCAGCTATCTACTTAGTAGACAAGAGCTTCTATTACTCATGCTATTTTACGTTTTTGTCAAATAGAAAACTTAATATATTTAATGGTTTGTTTGGTTCGGCATTTTTTAAGTGAAGGTGATTAGAGGGCATTAGATTTTTTCCCCTTGTTTGGCTTAAAAAATTGGAGGGAATTGGAAAAGATCTAATCCCCTCAAATTCTCTCACCCACCCTATTTTTAATTCCCTCTAAATTGGGATTTTTCTTAGGAAAGAGAGTATTTATTATTTAATTTTCTTCAATTCCTTCTTAAACTAAATAAGGTTTTATTAAAATTCTTTTAATCCCCTCCATTAAAAATCTCTCCTATTCTCTCCCTTCAAGTCCCTCTATTGAACCAAAACGACCCTAAAGATTCTTTTTCCAATCAAATTGGAGCATAGGAATTTTAAATTTAAAAATAAGCTCACAGTAAAAAAAAAAAAAAGTTAGGGCAATTGATACATAAAAATTCATCTACCCTAAATTGATTTTAAAAATCAAATATCTAAGTTTTCTCCAAATTATTTTAGTCAAATTAAAAAACTAAAACCTTATTCCAAAAATGCATAAATTAACAAAACAAAAGCATCGATAATTTTTAATGAAATTCACTTGGAATTTTTTTTGTCAGGTGAATTCACTTGAATGGTGTGTTTGGATTAGATTATGTATAAGTGATTATGAGAATAGTTGATTATTCATAAGTGATTATGAAAATAAGTGATTATGTCAAAAGTGATTTGTGTTTGGATAGTTTTATTCCATAAGTGATTTTGAGAAAGAAATGTGTTTGGATATTGGGAGTTTAAGTGATTATTGAGTGGATAATGAGAAGGAGAAATGAAATAAGTGATTATGAGATGATAAGTGATTATCATAAGCTGAAAAAATCAGCTTATTCCATAAGCACTTATTTGAGGCATAAGTGCTTATTGAAAAGTTGTTTCCGTTTGACCACTCCACCATATAAGCACTTATAAATGCAATCCAAACAGGCTAGAAATCTTAATATATTTAGTTTGAACCGTATTTTAAATTTATCATTTCATTATATTTTTAATGAGATTAATAAAAGAGAACAACTTATTATTCTAGAAATTATATATATTTTTATAAAAAAAAATTTGGACTTCTTCATACAAAATGATTAAATGTATGAATTAATTTCTCAAACTTTAAATATTGTAAGGAATGTTTTAAAAAATTTTGAATTATGGGGCTCAATTTCAAAACATGTGCAAAGAGACTAAAGATTTAATTTATAAATTAATGACAAATATTGATTTGGAGACTAAAGATTTAATTTGGAGACTAAAGATTCCAAAACTGATAAAAACTTATTGAACCAAATCAAACTGTTCTAAATTGACTTCCATTAAAGTTTGCTTTGCTTCAATTTTTAATATTGTCAAATTAATTGATTTGGTTTAGGTTTTGATTTATTTATTTTAGAACCTAACTCAGATCAAACTAAGTCTATTATATTTAGTCCAATATTTATGCATTTTTTAAATAATTGTTCAACCTCATTCAAGACCTATAATTTCATGGCCCAATAAGCTCAGAATGACACTTTTCAGCCAACAAGCTTACAACGATTTTAACACTCTGTGGAAGTAGAGTAAAGTATGGGAGAGAAAAGTACAGAAGAAAACATGAAAGGAAATATATTTTTTCTTTGCTTAGATACAAAGAGCATCCGTTTAATTTTTAGTTTGCAAACTTAATTTGAAATAAAATAAAGTTTATAAAAATGAAGTATTGATAAAAGTAAGTTTATTGTAATATGATTTATATTTAAATATTTTTTATTATAAAAGTAAGTTTAACAAAATAATTATGAAATAAAAATATATTTATAAATTGAAAAACAACTACTTCAGTCCATTGACTAAAAGCATATTTAGAGATAAAAATAAGTTTACAATAAAATGTTTTAAAATAAGACAAATACAAAATTAGCCAAAAGTGTGTTTGCAAACTTACTTTTACTAGCCCTGAAAATTTTCTAAACAGGCACTAAAAGAAAAGTGGGAAGAGATAAAATTGGAGAGAAAAATGATACTTAAATTTCATATATATATTTTTTCCAATTTTTTTCTTAAAAGTGGAGATTTTAAAGGTAAAACTCTTTTTACAAGATTACTCTTTTTTTTTTTGTACATTTGAGTTTTAGAGAGAATTAAAATTATATTTTAATTCTATTTAATAATATATTATGAAAATTATATAAATAATATAATAAAATAATAAATTTTATTATCCGTAAACATTTTCTTATAAGTAATAGGAGCATTATTATCCTTGTGAAATTAGTGATATTTTCCTTCTCTCCTTTCTATCTAGTAGTTTATCCAAACAAAATAAGAGAAAATCCATCCTTCACTTTTCTCTTCTCATTTATGCAGAGAGTAAATGTCTATTTGGTTTTTAATGGGTTAAAAATGAGTTTTAATAGAATTGGTTTTATAACATAGTTATGATAAAAATTGATTTTGGATTAACGTGTATATGTTTGGATAATTTATTTAAAAATTGGTTTTGACAGAACTCATAATTTTTCTCTAAATTGAGCTTAAACTCTATTTCATGATTAATTTAATTTACTTGGACTAAAATTTAATCTGCATTTATTTAATTGAGAACATAATATATCTAATATAACATCTTCTTATAGGTCATAATCTATAAAAATTAAAATTTTGAAAGGATATTTTGGTCAATAAATAAATAAAATTTTATGAAAATTTTATTATTTTATCTTTTTTTCATTTTTATTGATCTATTTTTATTTGAATTTAAAATAAATACTATCAAAAATAAAGAAGTAGAACAAAAAAATATAACAATTAAACTGCTTCTTTCCAAAGCTTGTTTTACGCCCAAAATCATTTTCGAACAGAAAAGTGAAAATGAAATAAATACACCCATAACTCTATTAAACTCATTTTTTACTTTTAATCATTTTTCTAACTGATTCCCAAAGAGAGCCTCAGACTAAAATGGATGTAATGGGCATGACTCAAAACTTGTACGGAAAGTTAAAAAAAATTGATTTATAAGGATGATTGGATGAATTTCAAAACATATGCAAAGAGACTGAAGATTTAATTCTCCTTAATTTAATTTAAAGGGTAGATGAACAATGATGCCGCACGGGTATGAATCGTGATAAGTATGGTATATGTATCTAATACATGTAAGATATGATATGTCCTGCCTTTTGAAGTATATAAATATGATACCCGAATAAAATAACAGCTTGGCAGAATGGCGAAATAGCGTTACTAATGTCTCCGGAAGAAACCCAGTGCATGGAAAAGACGAGCAAGAATATACCTTGAAATTGGCAATATCATCATCAGACACAAGTTGCTTATCGCGGTTTAGTTTATTTAACCCTAATTACCGCATCTCATCGCCTATTCACTTAATCCTTTGTCTGGTTTTCTTCTTATATGATCCATGGAAGCTGTTTCCCTCTCTCCCCTTTCTCCAACCTATCGTCTCTGTAAGTACCTTCTTCACTCTTCTGTTTCTTTCTAACGTCTTCTTCACTTCCAGTTGCTTTTGGTTTAATTGCTTTCGTGTTTTGTTTCCTCGTTAATTCTAGGTCGCCGAGAAGCAAGATACTTGCTCAAGTTGTCGCCAAGACTGGTAATTCTTATTGCCGTATTTTCTTTTATCCCAGTGGTTTCTGGGATTAGAGGGGGAAATTAAATTGGATGAGGAAAAAGTTTACTTTCTTATGTATGCATGTTAATTTCTGGCGGAGATTGAGTAAGTGCATTGCCGTGATTATGTGGAATTGTTATTTTTTGCCGTTTACTTCCTGATTTGACCATTGATTGTTCCTGAGATCATTTGACTGATTGAGATATATATATATATATATATTCATTTATTGAGAGACTAATTGAAGATTTGTTTAAGGATCATGACGAAATTATAAATTCCAAAAAGTGTTTCGGTTTTTCCTAAATACGTTTTTTCTTTCTTCTGGGTAAATATAATAGTAATTGGTTTTCTTTCATCAGAAGTATATTTGAGCCCGAATCTCACTGTTATTCTCTTTCTTGTCTTCTCCATCTTCGTGGCCCCTTTGTTGTAATTTAATTCCCTGAAAAATTACCACATTCTGATGTTGAATGACACCATTTTCCTTTGGAAACTGCTATCATTGTTGTGAGTTTTGACGTATGACTATTTTCTATGAATAACACTCATTGCAGTTTTGCACTCATGAAGGATTCCACATCAGACATGAAAATTTCAGGAGCGCACTTAATTGTAAGTATGCCTTACGTTATATAATCTCAAACTATATTGGATTAACATGGTATAAATTTTTTATTCACGTAAATTATCTTTGTGACATTGGTCAGGTAACATTCTCACATGATAGGAAAAACCTCTCTTAACACTTCTTATAAAATATCTTGATTGGTTGTGTAATATCCTAACATAATAGGAAAACGTTTGTTTCAATTTTCATATATATTCCTTTTCTAAGGATGCTGCCTGCTCTTGAAGAGCTATTGTAGACAATGGTGATGATCCTTTTAAATTGACAATAGTGTTGCAGTTTGTGAATTTTGACTCAAATCTGCATTTCTCAATTCAAGGGAATAAATAGTTCTAGATTATATTATTTGAACTAGATTCCTTACCCTAAGTCAGCCTGATAATCCCTCATTTCGTGATTGTCAATTTCAAGCTTGGTAGTCTTATTGATTATATGAACTAGATTTTGAATCCCATGCATTGCACAGCGCCTGAATTAATTGGAAGCTACATTGTTTATGGCTCCTTATGAACAATGTGGCTTCCACTAGTTTTTATATATTGATATATTGGTTTCCACAACTTTTGTGACTTTTGTTATATGAAAAAATATTAAAGTCTGACAAGGCTTCTCTGTTGGCTGGTTATGGATGTTATTGATTTCAAATTCTGATCTCTAAAATAGCTAAATAAATTATAAGTTGCCCCTTTAAATTTTGTCTTTGGAAAAGATACAATGGTCTTAATTCATTATGCTTGTGCATTTTTTTCCTTTTATAGCTGCTCAAAGTAGTTTGCTAGGCACCTCAAGGAAACTCAGTTGTGTGCGATGGCAATTTTATAATCCAAAGGTAGAGTTTGGTGGACTTCATCACAGTTGCAAATTCCATATTCAGAATAAATTAACTAGAGACGTAGTTGTAAGGTCTGAACTTGCCGTGGTTGGGTCCCCAGAGGATGACTATTCATTATCCAGTAAGCTCGATAATTTCATAAGGTCAAATTCCCTATTATATATTCTTTGCTATAATGCTAATTCATTGTACTTTCAACTTTAAATTGCAGGATTAAAAGTGGAATCAAAAATCAGGGGAGCATGTTTTTATGCTGTTACTGCATTCAGTGCCATATTTCTTTTTATGCTGATGCTTGTTGGGCATCCTATTGTTTTCCTATTTGACCGTCACCGTAGAAAATACCATCATTTTATTGCCAAAATATGGGCTACACTTACTGTGACTCCATTTTATAAAGTCAAGTTTGAGGGATTGGAGAATCTGCCACCTCAAGATACTCCTGCTGTGTATGTGTCCAATCACCAGAGCTTCTTAGACATATATACTCTTCTTACTCTTGGGAGAAGCTTTAAATTCATCAGCAAGACTAGTATATTCCTCTATCCGATTATTGGGTGGGCAATGTTTCTCTTGGGAATCATTCCTTTAAAACGCATGGACAGCCTTAGCCAGCTGGTATTCACCTAGCATTCTTTATGCCGATAAATTTACTTAGTTCTGCTTGATGAGATGTCAATGTGTTCTCTGAAATTTTGTTTTCTATACTGCATATAAGCATAAAGCTAGCAATCACATCATGGATTTTTTTTTGCTTCTTTTTTATAGGACTGTCTTAAACGATGCATGGATCTTATCAAGAAAGGAGCCTCTGTTTTTTTCTTCCCTGAGGGAACACGCAGTAAAGATGGAAAACTTGGCCCATTCAAGGTGGGTTGATGTCAAGATTCTTGTGATCTCTTTCGTCTGATTAGATGATAATTTTTTAATCAGTTAGCAATAGGAAGCCATGATGTTGGAAGGTAAACATGGACAATTGAACAAATTTATTTGTCCACTTCTTGACAGCCAAATGAGCTGTGCTATATTTGGATTTATAATTTTAAATTATGTTTACCATGGGAATGAGGTCTCTGTTTTTCTGTGTCTGATATATAAGAATTGCGTGATTGGGACAGGGATGATTAGTTTAGTTCTTTGAGTTGAAGAGAACATCACCAAATTGGCGTTCACATGCACTGGATCAGCTGTCATTACATACTTTCTTGGACACATGAGCATAACTACAGGGATGATTGAAGGGTTATTAGTTCAGTGCTCTATAAATTCCTGTTAATATTTCACTGGTTAGCCATCTAGGGCTTGATTTGGAGGGATTATTGGATTGTGATGTGTTAAGTGTTCTATCCTCTGGATGTTTTGTTGGCAACACGATTGGGTGAGCTAGGATGGGTTGGGTTACTCTTTAATTTTTCCTTTTCTCTTTTATCCCACTCAGCTTTTCTATTTTCATTTTCTATGGTTTAAGAGTAATATTGGAAATTTCACTCTTCAAATCCACCCCACGCTACTAATGGCATTGTAACTTCTAAACAATTGGGAGTAGGTTACTGTTCATATTTTCATTAAATTTCTAAAAAGTAGAGTGGGATGTCTCACATACCCTACTCCACGCTGCTACACCTCATTTCATTGCATTGACAATCAGACATCTTTGCTCTCTTCATAACTCCTAGTCAAGGCCAGAATTTTAGTGCTGATGAGATGGTAAGGGATAAATTGAGAAATGTTGAGGTGACTGATAATGCTTGTTATCAGCAGAGGCAATCTCTTGTATCAGGATCTCTAACGGAGAAGCGTGTAGGTTGGTGCAAACCAGAGGTAGGGTGGATAAAGGTTAATTGTGATGGTTCTTTGAATTGGAATAATGGGAGAATGGGTGCAGGAGCTATGCTGAGGGATCATAGTGGTTGTTGGCGAGGAGGAGTGTGTAGAAATGTGGGGATCAGTAATATTTGGTGTGCTGAATTATGGGGTAGTATTGATGGTCTTGAGTTGACTTGGGATTTGGGATATAGGAGAATACAGGCGGAGACTGATAGTAGACTTGCTGTTCAGTTAATTTCAGGAGCATCTTCTCAACCATCCAGATATGTAAGTTTAATTCGTAGAATACAAAGATTGTTGTTGAGAGGATGGGATGTTAGTTTTAATCATGTTTATAGGGAATGTAACAGGGGAGCTGATTTTTTTGCTACTTATGGTTTGGGTATGGATCTTGGAATCTGTAGATTAGTGCAGCCACCTGATACTATGTTGGGAATATTGAATGAGGATGGTGGGGGGGGGGGGGGTTGTCTTCTCTACTCCCAGTCAAGTCTCTAGGCTGTGAAAATTGTAAGGCAGCTTCCAGCTTGCATGCATCATAATTGAAGGATCAGAATATACAGTTATTCAAATTGAGAAAGACGTGATTTCTTCTATACTTGATTTAATCTACTCAACTCATTGTTTTCTGCTTCTTGGTTTATTACATTAACTTAGTTGTCCTGAGGGCCAAGGGAGCAAAGAAATATGTTTACGTGTATTTATGCCACTGAATTAAACTTAACCTTCATATTGTTTTCTCTTTGTAATTTGCAGAAGGGTGCCTTCAGTGTTGCTGCAAAAATCAAAGCACCAGTTGTACCAATTACCCTTGTTGGAACAGGCCTAATCATGCCTGCAGGAAGGGAGGATATAGTGAACTCGGGTTTTGTGAAGGTTGTTATACATAGACCTATTCATGGAAATGATCCTATGGTGCTATGCGAAGAAACTAGGAACACTATCGCAAGTGCCCTAGATTGTCAAGACTGAAATATTTGTATGGAGATCCTAAGCTCCTCTGTGATTCATCTCTGGAGCATATTTGAATCGTGTAGATCTCCATTTTTTTTTTATCTTTCTTCAATCTCAATTATTTATTTTTTATTTTGAAAGAAATAAAAGATAAGATGAAGATTATGTCTTATGAAATTTAGAAGACTGTCTTCATTTTTCATTTGTTTCTTTCAAAATAAAAAAATATCAAAATAAAAAAGAATGAATGGTTAGGATAAAAAATTATAAGATAAAAAAAAAAAAGAATGTAGACTATTCATATCAAATTTGAATGATTTATCTCTACAAGGTTGTGCTGCTCTCCTGGAGCACTGCCACAGTCAGTCTGATTTCTAGTACATGATCCTCAAACAACCCTCTGCTTTGAAATTATGAGGAAGGTAAAAGCCCAATGTCTGTCTTTTTCTTGATAAGGGATCATTATATTGTAGTAAGGCTAAATTTTTTGTCAATCCCTTGGCTGAGGTCAATGCTTGCTCAGATGTCACCATTTTGACCTATGTTGGACCCCAGGTTGCAATGTCTGAGTTGGCCTCTGTTCATGCTTTTAAGTCATTTTAGAACTGCCAGATTGACTCTTCCTTGTTAGAATTATATTTGGTTTTTTATTTTGGCAGCAGCTGAAACTTCCTGGTTTCAAAACTATTGTACAAATCTTTTTTGTGCTTACACTACTTGTTATCTGCATCTTCTGATTGGCTAATACGGCTTTCTGTCTGCTAAAAATTCTCTGTGCCGGCGCTTATATTGAGAAAAATATGTGAAATAGAATGATCAGGTGTCAAAAGTGTTTGATTCCCAATGCCATATGCTTTTTTCATGCTTCAGTCGAGCATTTGATCATATAATTATTTTCTTATCTAATTCAGACTCATTTGCCATTGGATTATATATACTTTTGTGTTCAAAGTCTGAGCTATACCATGCAATGGGCGGGGAATAATTCTAGTTATTATTATATATAAATTTATTTATCTCGTTGCAAGCTAAAACATATTTGCAGAGGAGTTTTCAGCCACGAGTTCAATTTGCAAAGTCAGTTGATTGTTTTTAATTTTATATTTAAGCTGCAATCACATGTTATAAAACCTGTTTCAAATACTAAGTAAAATTGAAGATTGGGGTTGCGTAGGCGGTTTTACAAGTTTACACAGGAAATTTAGGATCCATGCCTTTTATTTAATTCTTACGTTTGTATGGATTTGAACTAGCCCAACTTCTTATCTTAGTATACGGTGTTGTAACTTGTCACGTGGAAACCAAGGGTAATTCGGGAAATTGATAGGACTCAAAGGGGTAATTAAGGAATTTGCTGGGAACCCCATCCAGCCTCTATTATTATTATAAATAAGGGAAGGATATTCATGTAATGGTGTGATATGAATTATTAAGTATTTTGGTTATGTTGCCATGTATCACTTGTAACTTTTTGGAGGGATTTATTTTTTGATAATATAATAGCAATTTGGTAATGTAAATAGATTGAATAGAAAGAACTAAAAAAGCATCAGGTTTACCTTCTCTATTTGACATTTTTTTGTGGTACAACTATTTCATATCATTAGGTTTGAATATTGTTAAGTTCAAACAAAAAAGTTATCTCTATGACTTAAAAAAATTAATCTTCAATAATCAATTGATAGATATTCTTTGTACTAAAAGAAAATTCAATGTGATTTTCTTTCTTTCCGTTCATGAGGTTGAACTCACATCCTTAATCAAAACATCAAGTTTCTTTTAATTCAGTAATTTTATTTAGTACAATTGTTGTGTATGCAAATGCTTTACCCTTTTGGATATGCTTTGCTGCACAGTATCATTGCCACCTGGCGAATTAACCTCCCATTGTTCACCAACAAGTGTAGGGATTTGAACATTTATAATTTTGAAAAAAAATACGTAATATGTTTTAGATTAAATTACTCTATGATATTTTAAGATTTTTGTTCGATTACACTGTACACTTGTTTTCTTTGAACAATTATTATTCGCTCTTCTAAATAAGAGTATCTTTCAGAGGTTCTTTGCCTTGCGGTTACAGGAAGTAATAACTCCGAAGGTTATGTTTCTCTTATGTGAGATTGTCGATGAAGTCGATTAATCATTTGGACAAAGATGTAGAAGAAGAACACAATGATGTTAATTAAAACAAAGATTAAAAATACGTGTTGATGGTAATAGACAAAAACTAAAAGTTAAGAAATAAAATGAAATCTACAAGCTTGTTGGTCTTTTAAGTTAAGCGTGATAACAGGAATCTTTTTTTGGATAAGAAAATTCGAAGAGAGGGAAAGCGCTCCTAGTTTTTTGTGAGCTCATGATTCCAGTAACTGAAGGTTTATTCTATAATTTCAACTGTCATCAATGGTCTTAACATCTTAGACCTTAAAACAGGTCAATCACCAAATTATTGGTAAATATCGGCTAAACCGAGTTTATAACTTACTAGGGATGGTGGATTTCTACATAATTAGTTGCCATCAAGTAGAACTTTAGTAACATATTAGGAAATCAAACCCATAACTAAGAGGTTGCAAAATTAGCCTTCTTACCACCTAGGCCAACTTGCATTTGCAGAGTACATGAAATTTTGTTATCTAGTTCCATTTCCCCCATCCATCATCGTCATCATCATTACCAACAAGTTGGCTTTTATTTCAGTTCTTTGACTATTTCATTCACTCCACTTTCCTCGAAGCTCCGTCTTTATATACGTTACTGCTCAAGTTGGCTTTAATTATGCATCAATACGTTATAGTTAATCAATCCTACATTTGGTAATTTATACAAATAAGCAGTTTCATTATTTCATAGTTTCATTTGACGCAATTTTTTTTTTACTACTTGTGCCCTGTATTCTGGGATAATCTAGATTCATTACCCGTTTCAAACTAATTCGGATCTTATACTGTAAAACCTTGCAGTGGCAACGATACCGATAGGAAACTCTCTTTGAGGGCTTATTTTTTATGTTACTACACTCTTCAGGAATTAAAACCCCGATCCCAAGGAATACTGATCAAGTCCTTTATCACTTGACCAGATGCCCATTGATATTTTTATTTAATCATCAATGCGTATGTGTGTATGAGCATATTAATTTAACAATTTAGAATGATCATCAACAAAAGTATATTATTAAGGAGGACTCAATTAACTAATATAAAAAATAAAAAAATATAAAAAATCATATTATTTAAATCATAATTAATGTGATTTATTTCAGGTTTCGTGTAAATATATAGTGACACACACTCTAGTTTGGAGAAAATCTCTATGGTTTGATCATCTCTTATGCAAATTAAAAAAATAAAATATAAATTATTTTAAGTAAATTTACACAATTTAAATCTACTTAAAGAAACATTGTGTTTCCCATGAAGACTTGTTCCATTTTATCAAAAACAAAAAAGACTTTCTCATCATTTGTTGTCTCTTTTGGGCCAGAAATCATTGGTGGTCTGATACATGGAGTAAGCTAGTATTTATGGGCTTCTCTGTTTACTTTGGTAACATCTCCTAATGCCAATTAAAAAAAAAACACACAGAAATTCTTTAAATTAAATTTAAACAATTTAATTCTACTTGAAAAAACGGTTTGTTTCTCATAAGAGCAAGACATTCTCATCATTTGTCCTCTTAATCCGTAGGAGTTGGCTGCATGTATGGGCCTCTCTATTTACTTTGGTAACTTCGCTATCCGCCTTTGTTTTGTTCATTTAACTGGCTAATAAAAACAAAACAAAAATCACTTAAAAAGTTCAATCATATATTATAAATAGATTAGAATTAGAATTGGCAATCTTTTCCTTTAAAAAATTATAGGCTTTTTATCAATTTTTCTAAAACAATTTAATAATTGAGTCACAAGCATTTCTCTCTCATAATATTTTCATTTCATTCATAATTTTTCCTCCTCCATTTCAAAAAATTTCATATTACTAATCACTTGCACTTAAAATTACAATTATATGATCTCTATACATTACATTTCAGTCAATATATTAAATTAAATATTAATATTGATAATGATATTAATATGTCCCAGGAAAAAAAAAACGATTATTACAATTTTGTCGATCGAATGTGTCGTTTTGACCCAAATCGCGTTTAATGAGACCGCGTCCTTTTTCCGTTTGGATTTTTTAAAGGTAATGAAGGACAATTCGTTGACCTTTTATCCAAATCTTGCTGTAATAATTTTTGCTCAAAAAGAATTTAGAAATTAAAAATAGAGATATTTCATTTTCTCCATCTTTCTCCTCATCTACTGCTTCTGCCTCTTCCAAGTCCTTGCAGTTCCCTGTTTTCTTCCAAAGGATGTTCCGCTGTAAGTTGTTTGCCTCCTCTTGCCTCTCCGCCTTTTGTTTCCCCAATTAACCGCAGACACTAGAGGATCGCGTTTATGGCCGCGAAGTCCCTATTCTTTGTATATTTGCTTAAATTTGAGGGGAATAGATGTAAATAATTAGATTTACTTGACTTTGTAGCATGTAGTTGATAGTCTTGGTGTGACTTTCGTTGTCGTGGTTGAACTTAAGTCATAGTTAATCTACCAAACCATTTTGTTCGTAATCAGTGATTTTAATGGTTTGAGTTCTGTGGTGAACTGGTGATAGTATTAGTTGATAGGGGTGCTTTTATTTTCCTTCAGGAGTGATATTTGGCCATACTTATAAGTCATAGCCCGGGAAAAAGCAATCTTTGAAAATGATACTGTAGGTTAAAATGGTTTTGATTCCATAAGAAGGGTATTATTTTCACAAGAAGGGCTTTGAGTATTGGTGAAACAATTTAGATGGATTGGAGAATAGTTGAACTATGAATAATAATAATAATAGTAATAAATTGCATAGATACCTTGCTTTGAATAATCTGGATCACTCCTACTATGGAATCACAAGTGATAAGTGAGTGATTAAGTTTAGGTTGATTTTTATGAAGCCATTCTTGGTTGCATCTGAGCTTAATTATAAGAGTTTTACTTCTCACATTTTTATTGATGTATTGAAAGAGGATGGGTAGTTAAGAGAATTAGTAACTGGATTTTAATTGATTTTTCAATTGTAGTAGTCACATATTCAGATTTAGTAGGGAGGTTTACAGATTTACCCCCCCCATCCTTTTATGATAATACTTTCAAATTTCTTTTAAATTTTACTTTATTTCCTGACTATGCTAATAGAAGGTCTTTAGTTAAACCTCACTACATGTTTGCATCCTCAATAAATTGTTCGCTAAGTAATTTAGGCACTTGACTATCAACTTGAAGGAAGCAATGGTCATGCTTGGCTAATTTGATTATTCTTTGCAGGTTTTTTAATTCAGGTGGGATTTTCTTACTTGTATTTGTGTAGTTTAGCCAGCTTCTAAGTTTTCCACTTATTTCTAGAAGTTTAAAGGATTTGGATCATATATTTAATAAGCTCAAGTAAGACTGGTAAGTACAAGTGAATGGATCAATATAGAGTGTACTGATATATTTCTTGTAAAGTTGTAATTCCTGGAAAGGGTAGACATGAGCATAAACTTCTACGTGTGTGTCATGGCATCCTCATAACTATATGATTAGGATTTGAATTGTAAACTGCATCAGGATCTAGCATGAGGTCCTTATTGAACCTTTGGACTCTGAACATGAAGACAAATATATATATATATATATAATTTTTGCTACTGAAACATGAAGACAGAAATATTGATGGTTGTTATTTTGAATTTTTATGTTGTTTGGATGCAGATTGCTGTATGATCAATTCTTGAGAGATTTTTTACTGTGGTTATAAGAGATGGGTGATCAGCTGAGGAACTTTGTGAGGTAACAAATATAGTTCATTGCAAGATAACAGTTGTTGAGATATGAAGGAGAAGAGAGTGACTAACATTTATAGGTATATATTTTGCTTACATTTCATCAATAAATTTGAGCAGTGATTACTCATTACTGTTACTCAACATGGGTATTGCTTTATTTATGTGTACTGTCATACATTTAAAATTATTTTCTATGATAGCTTAAACTGTTTGGAGAAGGCCCATGAATGATTTTATTTTATTAATATCTATAACACGCTGACTCATGTAAAAGTCTTGTGAGCTCAAAGTGTTGGCACAATTTGCCATACCTTGGGCCAAAATCAATTTAATTATTATAATGGGAGTGGCAGGGGTCAAACACTTGATGCCTTGGTCAAAGAGGCTTTATCTATGTCAATGACCACTTCATTTTGAAGACTTTAGTTGTGAGAAGGTCAGGCAATGATTATACTGATATCTTTAACGTGAAGCAATGATTCTACTAATGAAGCATTCTTTGAAAAATTAATAAATTGAAGCTATCATCTTTTCTAAATCCCATCATTAGTTTCACAAGAAGTTGTGTCATTATATGGCAGTGCAGTTCATTGAATCGGAAACAATGTTATTCTTGACAGGGAAAAGGTAAATATAAGTGACTCTTCATCGGTCTTTGATGATTTTTGTCAACATAAAAATTTAGGTTACATTTGGAGACCTTGATGTTTATCGATTATGTGTCCGAGACCAAGGTACTATGGTATACTTTATTGTGGTACTTAAGTGGGTTTGTTCTCCTTTCCCTTCTCAATAACTAGCTTTTGGGGGATGATTTCCTACCTCGCATGGGTGTCCATTAGTTGGACCCAAAGCTAGAGGTTAGTGGTTCTCAAGATGAATTATTTGTGGTGGGTTTTGAGGTAAGAAAGTTGAGTGAAGCATCCTAGAGTGTAACTGCAGGGATGTAGCCAACTGATGGAAACTAAAGTAGTATAGGTTGGCTAGGCCCACATTGAGTAGTATGAGCTATTTTATGAGATACTTAAATGAGTTCGTTCTCCTATCTCATTAGTTTGTTTTTATGGCAAGATCCTCCGCCATGCTTGGGTGCCCATGATTTTAATGTGTTTTCTCCAATCAATATCTATTATTGTTATTGCATACACTTTCAGCACCTATTGATTTATTTATCAATTGTTCTTTTGTTAAAAATCTATTAAAATTGATGCCATTTGCAGGATATATGATTATACCTCATGTCACTTACTGATGCCAATTTTTGTAGCCTAAAATATGCCATTTTAGAAATTTTTGCATTGGCTGTTCAATAATCTCGGAGATTTAAGTTTCTGGCTAATGGCGTTATCAAATTTTTTTTTAACATGTTACAAACAGCTTTTCTTAAATTGAACCATGCATGTTCAAGGATGCCCCTGGGAGTTCTTTAGATTTTGCCACAAGCAATTCCTGAATTGCTTTTATTTAAGGAGCCAAAAGTAAATTAGAGGGACCTTCTTATGGGTATCTTCCACACATACATTTATTCAAGCTTGTAATGGCTTTAAATTCTATAGGTACTGTGTGCATATGATGTTTCATAAAGCATTTCCCCATTTCTCCACCCTGCTTTCATCTGATTATAGATTTGGTTTATGTGCCCTGTTTATGAATATGCAATTACTTTGCTACAGTCTAAGGTGCAGAATATGATCTATTTATGTGGAATCTATTAATTTATGTGTAGGTTGGATGACCTGGACCCTAGGCTTTCTTCTTCTGATACTCGAGTTAAGAAAAGTGGATTTAGTATTGAGAAATTAAACCATGGTGGCCATGCAAGCACTGCAACCTCAAGGTCTTTCAAAAGAGGAATGATAAAGGGATCTGAAGGATTGAAGTCGATTGGCCGATCACTTGGATTTGGGGTATCTAAGGCAGTGTTCCCAGAAGATCTGAAAGTGTCAGAGAGGAAGATATTTGATCCTCAGGACAAATTTTTACTCCTTTGGAATAAACTTTTTGTTGTCTCATGCATTTTGGCTGTGTCTGTGGATCCATTATTTTTCTATCTCCCTGTCATCAATGATCAATTCAACTGCCTTGGTATAGACCGAAAGTTGGCAATCATAGTCACTACCTTGAGAACAGCTGTTGATGTTTTCTATCTTATACACATGGCTCTTCAATTCCGCACTGCCTATATTGCCCCATCATCTCGTGTCTTTGGACGGGGGGAGCTTGTAATAGATTCAACACAGATAGCTAAGCGATACTTGCGGCGGTATTTCATTGTTGATTTTCTATCTGTCTTGCCCTTACCACAGGTTAAAAAGATTGGATTAGCTCAAATCAATCTCTCTCTTGATTCAGATGATGTGTGACTGTTTTTATTGACATTTATGATTCTTTTGTATCGACGTTTTGTTTATGACTTTGTCATTTCTCATTTAGAGTGATGCAGCATTATCCTTAGTTTCTGTCAGCTTCTTGCTCTAGGTCAGATTTACTTGACGTGTTTTTTTGGGGGGATTCTACTTGTGGTTACTGGGAGGGTTTGAGTTCATTAAAAATGAGACTTCTCACTATTATTTTTTGTGTTTTCCTTTTGACCCTGGGGGATTGTTACTCCTTTTTTGGTTTCTCTCAATCAGTTCTCTATCAAAATAAAAAAGATTTTAAAGGAAGCTGTTTCCATAATTAGTTTTAATACGTCTTTTTTATTTTTTCCCTGTCACCCCTTATTTCCTGAAATTTTCTCATTTACATGCACCAAGTGCTACAAGAATGTTGGTTTTGACAATTGAGTGATATTGTTGTTGGAATTTTAGGCATTCTGCTTGTGAAACTACATAGCATGCCATCAAAATAAACAATACTTCTTTTATAATTCTAATAAATTTCTTTTCTGGAATGAAGTTTTTAAACATATTATAGGAGACAGGTATTCTAAAACGCTTCAGGAAATTGGAATATTTGGGTTCAATAGTGCTGATGATTGCTTAAACCACATGAATGAGTAATCTTTGTTATGATGGCTCATAAAATTGATTGTCTCTGCTGGTTAGTAATATGGCATCAAGAGTCTAACTGAATATTTACCATATTTAGAAGTATTCATGTCATAAGTGAGAGGTGTTTCATGAAGCCTAGCCTTAGGGAATGTCATTCTTCATGATCTTGGCTTAAAAATAGTTTGGTTCATGCTTTATATCACATTGGATTATTGGAAAATTAGGTGATACTGCCTATGTTAATATGTAGACTGATTATCCGTATACTTCACCTCATCTGCGGAGGATGGTACTTGAATAATAAGATTCGCTTCACATGGAGTCTAATTCCTTTGAGAGATCCCTTAGAGCCATTTAATGTGTGATTACAGTAACAATAATCATGCGCTTAAATGCAAGATAAATCTGCTACTTGGAAAGAGAAGAGACTGAAAATGAGATGGAAGGATTCTGAATCTGATTAGTAGAGATATCAGCTTATTTTATTACCTTGTGATCAATTGTTTACCAAGAGATGCCCAGTTCTGATGATTTTCTTTTTCTCTAATTAGTGAGAAATATACTGCCTGTTTACAACCATTTATAGTGTTTCTATCCACAGATTAAAAATGTGAATGCAGCTAATGCCTATTGGTTTCTATCCTGATTGATTCTATTCCCTTCTTTTTCCCAGCGAGAGACATTTATGAACACATAGTTTTCTCTTTATTTAAGCATCCTCTTTTCATATAACCAATATATCCTTTCACTTGAGCACAGTCATAGCTAATCATGGTGAACCTGTCTTCAATGCCAAGTTAGATATTGATTAATTTAATTAATAATTTAATTAACTGCTTGAATGGTCTCTTTAGCTACTGTAGCTTTGAAAATTCTGACTATTATGTATTATAGAGTCTTGTGTCACTAGTAAGTTTGCTTTGCCATATTGCTGCTACAAATATGTAGATTTTATGAAAATGCTGAACACTCTTTCTGTGCTTTCTCTTTTTTTTCCTTGGTCCTTGTATCCAGATTGTGGTTTGGAGATTTCTTCAAAGATCAAAAGGCTCAGATGTATTGGCAACAAAGCAGGCCTTGCTGTTTATCATTATACTGCAGTATGTTCCTAGGTTTCTCCGGATGGTACCACTGACTTCAGAACTTAAGAGAACGGCTGGTGTCTTTGCTGAAACTGCATGGGCAGGTGCTGCATACTATTTGATGTTATACATGCTTGCTAGTCATGTAAGTTTTTGTTTTCTTTTCATCATATTATTGGTCTTCCCTGCCTTGATCTAGTTGAGCTATTATGCCTGCTAGCTTCTAATGCTATTATGCTTGCTATCTAGCTTGATGATGCATTGACTTCAGAAGCGTTTTATTCTTTGTTCTCATCCATCAGTGACTATTTGCAGATAGTTGGGGCTTTCTGGTACTTGTTAGCTGTTGAACGCAATGACTCATGCTGGCAGGAGGCATGTAAAGATGGGTGCAATAAAGATTTCTTGTATTGTGGTAACCAGTATAAGGGAGATTATAGTGCATGGAAAAATAAAAGTGATTATATTCTCACGGGACATTGCTCTCCAGATGATGGTTTGCCTTTTGATTTTGGAATTTTTAAACAAGCATTGTCAAGTGGCATTATTTCATCTAAACAATTTGTGTCCAAATACTGTTACTGTTTATGGTGGGGGCTTCAGAATTTGAGGTGAGTATTATTATTTCCTTTGTGTTAGGGTGGTCAAATGCTTATGGCTTGTAATTGATGCCGCTATCTTGGAGATATCTCTTGAACCCATAAATGACGTTCTTTTTCAATTTTATAGTATAGTTATATGCTAATAATGGTTTCCATTGGACTTCACTACAGCACACTTGGTCAGGGGCTTCAAACCAGCACTTATCCAGGGGAAACCATCTTTTCAATAGCGCTAGCCATATTTGGTCTTATCCTCTTTGCGCTTCTGATTGGTAACATGCAGGTATGCTCAAAATCATCAAGTTTAACATATTTTTTGTTTAAGATTGTTGGAAATCTTGTGAGTGTAAAATCTGCCAAGAAAATGAAATTGCTTATGTCCATAGATTTGTATTATCTGGATCAAAGTGCCGGCTACTCAAATTAACCATCATTACATTCATAGCAACAATGCATATGACTAATTAAATGATATTGAGTGTTGCAATCAATTTACCATGCAGAGAGTAGGCCAGTGAGTTTGAATTTTACTGAATGATATTCTTATCATAAGAAAAAAATGATATTGAATGGTGTTGTTAAACTAGTTGAGTTAGCCTGCAGATAGAGAAGGTCATCATTTACATGGAGGAAAGGCTGATATTGTTCTGCTTTCATTTTTCAGTTAGTGAAAGCATGTATAGTTGAAGATGAAACACTAATGTTGCTTGGTTCTTGAAGTTCCCTTTTCTGAATTGATGAACTACATATTGGTATTTATGTTGAGAAAAAATTGTATTCATGCTAAAGAAATTCAAAATAATTCTTCTGTATTGAGGAGTTAAAGCAAATACACATTCACTAGTGTACGGAGATGACATGGAGAGAGTACTGGATTTTTTAATTGTTCTAAATTTCGTTTCTCCTAATGGCGTGGCTTTTAAACACCTCTGATAATATGGACACAAAATTATGAAGAGCAGATTGTTAATAATGAGATACTGAGGTTTCTGTGTTTTTCCATGATTACAGACGTATCTTCAATCTATTACCATAAGGCTCGAGGAAATGAGAGTCAAAAGGCGTGATTCAGAACAGTGGATGCATCATCGTTTGCTCCCACAAGAGCTGAGAGAACGGGTTAGACGCTATGATCAATATAAGTGGTTGGCAACACGTGGTGTGGATGAAGAAAGTTTGGTTCAGACACTTCCAAAGGATCTTAGAAGAGACATTAAGCGTCACCTGTGTCTGGCTTTAGTGACAAGGGTATGTTGTGAAACCCTTGAAAAAAGTAGAGCCGTGCCAAAAAGGCCCTTAGCTAAAAATTTTCATTGAAATGGATCAAAATAGACACACAAATTTCAACTAAATTAGCCCCTCATGTTATGATTGCTCCTTTTGCACGCATATAATATCTGGTTTTTTCAGTAATTCAATCACTTCAACATGCAGGGTGTTTCTTGTGGTTTCCTTATTTTTCAGTTCACTCTTCAATGTTCATGTATACCCCTTTATACTGGCAGCAGTACGTGTTTTATGTCTTGATGGAGCTTTTAACAAAAATGTTGTTTTATTACCGTTTTCGATAGCATGCTATTTATAAAGCATCTTGAAACTTTTCCCCTTTCCAATTAACTTTAGGTCAAATTAGAAGTATCTTCTGGGAAACACAGGTAAGTGGTATTTGGATGATATTGTTCTGTTAATCACATCCTTTATTTTTGGTTTTTATCTTATAAGCATAAAGATGATTACTACACTTGCTCTTGCAATTTGCTTTTCCAAGTTCTTTAGAAATCTGTAATGCAATTCCTCTTTAATATATCTCTTCAGCTATTTCTCTTCTGCACTCTACCAATTTAGTGCTGGAGCATCTGAAATTTATTTCTTATTTGCATTTGTAGGTTCCACTGTTTGAGAGTATGGATGAAAGATTGCTTGATGCAATTTGTGAGAGATTGAAACCTTGTCTATTTACCGAGAGTACTTACATTGTACGGGAAGGAGATCCCGTTGACGAGATGCTTTTCATCATACGTGGTCGCCTTGAAAGTGTTACAACAGATGGTGGGAGGAGTGGATTTTTTAACCGCAGTTTCCTTAAAGAAACCGACTTCTGTGGGGAGGAGCTTTTAACCTGGGCACTGGATCCTAAATCTGGTTCTAACCTCCCAACTTCTACTCGAACAGTTAAGGCAATAACTGAGGTTGAGTGTTTTGCCTTGATTGCTGAGGAGTTAAAATTTGTCGCTAGCCAGTTTAGGCGTCTTCATAGTAGACAGGTTCAACACACATTCCGGTTCTACTCACAGCAATGGAGGACTTGGGCTGCATGCTTTATCCAGGCGGCATGGCGGCGATATTCTAAGAGAAAGGCCATGGAGCTTCGTCGAAAGGAAGAACCTGAGGAGCCAGAAGGAACTCACAACAATGCCAGTGGTGGTTCATACAGCATTGGTGCTACCTTCTTAGCTTCAAGGTTTGCCACCAATGCTCTTCGGGGCATACATCGTAATCGGAATGCTAAGACTGCAAGGGAGTTGGTGAAATTACAGAAACCTCCAGAGCCTGACTTTACTGCTGATGATGCAGATTAAATTTTCATGTGTAAGTTACTCACCTGAAATACTTGTTTCCATTGACCAGCTCTATTCTGATTGGACTTGGCAATAAGGGTTATATAAGCAAATGTATTATAATGTCATTTCAGTTACTACTATGAGACACGGAAGAGTTGTAAAGACTCTTGCCTGTGCCCTTGTAAATTAAACGTTAGTCAAACAGATTGTCCTATTATTAGGTCTGTCAGGGAGTATGTCTCTGATGCACTCTTCTTAGCATTATTGTTTATGGTCATATGTTGGTTGAGTTGGTCTCTTTCAATGGACATGAATGGAAATATGGTATTTTTTTGGTATAGCATATCTATGAAAAAATAGATAAATTAAATCAAACGTGTGTGTGTTTAAGTCTGGTTTTAAGATGAATGTTTAGGGTTGAATGTTGGAAGTAGCAGAGAACTACTGTTATCTCAGCACAAGTGACAAGCAGTATGACGAACACTACGAACAGGAAACCAAATATGTAGTAGGATTGATGTAACCAGATTGATGTGAGAATGAAGAATAAATCTATGAAGACAGCACCAAATGGGATTGTTCTGGGATCTGCCTTGGGATCTTGTTAGTCTTTACTAGATCCTCAGGAACTGGCTTTCTAATACCCATATAACCACCAATGACAAGTGGGACTGAGATGCCAAACCATCAGAAAACCAGGGCAAACATTGTTCCAAAAGGGACAGCCCCACAAGACTTCTTGGCCCAAATAAGAGCATTTAGCACAAGGAATATTACAAAGATAATAGCAGGAAACACAGGCTGTTTTCAGATTCTCTCTGACTTTTTACAAATCTGTTCCCTTAAACATCCATGGAGTAGTTTCCATGCCGTCTCTTCTTGAGCTTCTTCTTGGGCCTATAATTGGTTGTAGTTAGAAATATCACGGTAAGGTGTCCACAACATTATCATAGCCACAATGCCCGATAAGAAAATTACAGTCATCCAAGAATTAATAATTGAAAACAAGTGAATCTGATCGTCTGCCATTAGGAGATAGGTATCCCAGCGACATGCCCACTTTACATCACTCTCCTCCGTGGTGAAAATTTTTCAGATAGTTAAAAGAAACCAGCATCGAATCAAAACCCAATTCTCAGGGGCACTGATAAGTAATTCAATCACTTCAGGTTGTGGTAACTAACCTGGAATTCGACATCATTGGTTAGAATGATTTCAGAATTGTTTGCCCAATTGGTACGGGCATTGGTACTGAATCAGACGAAGAAGCTATCAATTATGGAGAATTTACTACTTATTACTCTTGGAGTGCTATATCATCTTTGCCCTCTCCATTAACGAGAGCACATTCGGTGCTTATCAGCTGTGTTGAGCACCAGTGCTCATCATGGCTCAGGGTGATCTATTTACAGTTTATTATTTTTATTTTTTTATATAATAATATTATTTTTTAAAAAAATAATAATTATAAAATTATATTTATTTTAAATTTTTTATTTAATAAAATAAAAATATATTAAAAATATAATAATTAAATCAGAACCGTCCAGATCATATCTGGACGGTTCTGGGGCATTGCTCTTTACAACTAATTAGCACCGAATGTACTCTCCTCCATTAACAACACTCCCAATGTAAGAAGGGAAATGAAAAGGAAAATACTTTTAATGAAGAGAGAAAGCATGCATGCATTGAAAAAAATTTATAAAAAAAGTTGAAAAACGTGTCTAGTTTAAAACAAGAAAAAGGAGTGCATATCTTCACTTGCTTTATTCTTTTTCTGACTCTACACGTTGTGTTTGTGTTGTTTCGTAACGGAACGGAACAGCATTTTGGATGCGAAATTGCCTTCAGGGACACAAGTGTGGGGATTTGCCACACCTTTGGCTCCCTATTTCATGCATCATTTGCCTGTCAGATTAATGAATGTCCCTGATGAGCGGTTCAAATTGTAGCTCACGGTTTTAACGGTCAAGAAACGTCATGTCACTTGGCTTCAGCAGAGAGCAAACATTTGTGTAAGGCCTCTTTGGTATGTAGGAATTTGAGTGAGGGAATGGGAAAGGGAAATGGAAAGGGAATGGGAATGGCTAAAATCCTTCATTTGGTACACCGCCATAGCCATTCCAGAGAACCTAAAATTCCATCACACATGGAACTGAGCTTCCTTCAGTATAATGATAGAAAATTTGAACTTTCCTGGGAACGTGATTTTTAGGACAAAAATGACCCTGTACGCCATCCCAAAAGTGAATATCTTCGTCGTCCCTTTGAAGGTTGAGAACGGCGACAGCATGGTGACTAGCACGATGATGGCTTCGGCTTTTGAAGTATCAAACAAAGGATTTACGGCGACAGCTTCACAGATCTAGAAGTTCAAGGTTACGATCCTCCATCATCAGTTTGTTCTACTCCATCATCGCAGATCTGCGGAAGTCGTCGCCCATGAATCTCTATCCGAAAGTCCCAAATCTGCCACCTCCATTAACGATATAACCACCGTCACCTCTATGGCACAAATCAATGGTCCACCATCTCCCACGTCTTCGTTTCCATTGAAGAAGGAAGATCTGTGAATTTTTTCTTTTAAAAAATAATTTTTCAATAATATTTTATAAGGATATTTTGATCTTATAAAATATTACAACTTTAATTTCATTATTAAAATATATATACTAAACAAAGTTTAGATTATAATTTTTTTTTTTTTTCAAACATACTTTTAAAATCTATTTCTTTTTCTAATCCCATTTCATAAAAAAATTTTCCCTGTACATAGGAAGATCTAAATCATTTTAATGTTTAATATTAAAAGGGATTGATCTTATTGAGCTACCTCATTCAATCATATCAGTCACTTTTGTTCATTTTAGTCTTAATTAATTAATTAATTATAACATTTAAAGTTTTAAAATATAAATCACTAAAATATTTATTATTGTTTTCCATTTTTTCTCTTATTAAGAATAACTAAAAGATTTATGATGAAAAGAGATTAATACAGATATAATTTAAGTAAATTATAATTCAAGGAGAATAATTTTAGAAAATGCTAATAACCTTTTTAAAAATTCAAGGATCCTAATTAATTTCACCCAACTTCCTTAGAATATCTATTATAGATAAATATGATTTATAATATAAAATAAAAAATGTACTTATTAAGAAATTAAATTCCTGAATTCATTTCTCCAATACCGAGCAAGCCATGAGATGAAATAGTGTTATACCTCCACATATCTTTGTGACCTATACATTTTTTTTAACACAAGAAACACACACATAGATAAACCTGGGTAATAAGGTGCAAACAAAGATACCGATAATTAATTGAGGCAAATTACTCAGCCAAACATCAAAAGGTTTAAATATATTAAAACAACCTTGAAAAACCATACCTCAGCTCACTACTTTCTTCCGTCCTTTAAGAACATTTATTCATATACCGACCCAGTAACCCCATTGAAGCAGCAACCCCAGAATATGCATTTTTCACTCATAATGTTACTTTCAACACAATATTTCATTCAATTTGACTGTCTCAAAACCCATTCCACCAAAGTAGCAACGCCAAATCCCGTCGCAGACTTCTTCTTGTCATTCCACACGGGACCAGCCAAGTCAATATGTAACCATTGAGCCTTTTCATCAACAAACTGCAAAACCACAAAGTTCTCTCAGAAATCCTACCCCTACATGTGTAACAGGGATATGTATCTCAGTACTCAGAAACTAAATCCATATTCTATGATGGCACAAGATACCACCAAATACCTTGAATACCAATATACTACTAAACATAGGCATCTCGGATGCTAAAATAAAGGTGAAGGTATACCATATGATTCCATGGGGAATGGAGAGGGGGTATAGGCGTATGGGCATAAGGAATTTATTATGAATCCTTAGTAGGATGGACTCAAAAAGTTGGAGAAAAATAAAAGTAATAACATGATTGATTCAAATGACTATGGCACATACCTGTTTCAAAAACAGAGCAGCAGTAATAGCACCGCCTTGTCTAGCACCAGTATTCACCATATCAGCCACTCCTGATTTCATTAATTCCCAGTAACTTTCCTCCATTGGCATCCTCCACAGTTTTTCTCCACTTGCCTCAGCAGCTTCCAGCACTTCTTTTGCCAGGTCATCACTGGGTGTAAACACACCTACAAATCAATAGTATATATTAGTAATCAAATAATAATAAAATGAATCATTGAAAGAGTTCAGCTATTAGCAGGAACTAAACATGTTTTTCTGTGCATTGCACAAAGTTTGAAAAATGAGCTGCACTCTTCATGAATTGTACATTGATATATTGATGCCAAGCACATTAAGGGAAAAGCCACCAAAATGTGGCCTCTCCAACGGGTTGCTATGTTGATATCAACACTTCTAAGGAGAGGGCAAGAGAGAAATGGGAAATTGGACTTTTTTGTGCAATACTATGCGCTTATTATCATTACTCAATAGTGTCTGTTTATCTATTACTTTTTTTTTTAAAAAAATATGAGCATGAAGGTCATATTCCACCTATTTTTCATTCCTTTTCTCTTTCTATCCTTATCACTGAGTACCAAATGTGGCCCAGCTAAATTTATGCTTTCCCTGAAAGCATAAATTACCTCCCATACCAACTAAATATGGGGCCTTTTCTGATTCTCAAAAATAAATATTGATATATGGGTTATTAAGGGTCAAATATAATGTAATGCAACTGAGTCATATTCACCTCCAATTGAGGGTCCAAGAGCAACTATGCAGGCCCCAGTTAGAGTTGCCAGGTCAACTATCTGTAGAACAGTCAATAAACCTGTAACAAACTATATCTCTGATAACAAACTATATCTCTAACAAGCTTCAATCATATTCTAAATGAAATAAAAAGAAGTTGATATGGGGCACTATATGCTTGTAAACAGTAAGCAAAAATCCAAAGGTCAAAAAATGTTTTTCAAAACAGTGTATACATATTTTAAGTCAAATTCCATATATATATATTTTAAGACTGACAATAGCACATATTTATCAAATTGTCAAATTTTAGTGTAGCAAGACTAATCAAAAAGGTTCATACAAGTATCATCTATTTTTCACTAACAAATATCAATCCTGAATATAAATGACAACAGATTTTCTGGTCACGTGGGGCGGGAAATTGGATCTGTTAATAATTATGTGAATATTAGAAATATGCAGTGTATTATAGGAGTACCTTTTCAACACCTTGGTTACAGGCATATACCAGAGCATCTGCCAGGGTAAGCCTACCCTCAGCATCTGTGTTGTTAACCTACAAGTTTAATCCAACGCCAAATGTAACTTCAGATGCTAATAAAAAGTCATATAAGTCAAGTTATGCATGTGATATTTAGTAGCCACCAAAAAGCCAAAACTTGGATTCAATGATTTTCAGTAGCAAGACACATGTAACAGCATTAGGTTCAGATAATATTAACATTACTATGCCGTGTTGATGTGCATGAAACAATTCCAAAAGTTTAAAGAAAATAAATTGATGCATCTCTCTGACAATTCAAGTTAATACTTTATGCACAATTAACATAAAATTTGGACTGTTTAGTAAAACAAGATAACCAGGAAGTGGGATACACTAATTCACTGCAAGCAAGCAAGCCAGTCTACTATGTAACAATCCCCCAATCCAAATAAATCAAAACTCTAAGTACATCTTAAATTTATTCTTAACCATGCAATTTAAATAAACATCAGTCTTCAGCGATTCTTTGGCTGGAGTGTCTAGAAAACCTATAAATTGATCTGGACTATTTTATCGACAAACCCATCAATGGATGCAAGTAAATAAATTAAAGACTTGATATACTAATTTAAACTAACAATTAATCCCTCCATCCAATTTATAAGATTCTTTACAAAAATTTTTCTGTTCCATAATATAAAATCCTTTAAAGGGTTTAGAGGAGCATTTTTGAGTTTTTTCCAACAATACCGTTCATAAATTCACTTTACAACTAACCCATCTCTCTCTATAGAAAAAAAAAAAAGTCAATGAAATTAATGAAGGGCACTTCTGGAAATATAGTAATTTTTTTACAAAATTAAGACTTTCAGCTAACTTTAACTACCTCTGTTAATCTGTGTTTTTTTAAAGGGTCTTATAAATTATGACAGAGGGAGTAATATGTATTTTCTTATTAACTGAAGACTGTGAACTAATCAAGACCCACACAATGCTATGTGCCAATACTGTATCCAATAGACTGAACTAATATATCAAAAAACATGTCAGCCTATTCACCTCTATAGTCTTTCCATTTGAAGCTGTGACAATGTCTCCAGGCCGCATTCCTGTTCCACTTATCATATTCTCACAGGCTGCAACTATAAAATGAACCTGAAATGCAAGACTTTCAATTTTCAATATAGCACATTAAGTGCATAAGTCATATTCGATAGATCGATTTGAAAATTTAAATTTAATATCAGACATAATTTTTCTTTGATCCCTAAACAGTTGAACACTTACTACTTAAACAGAGGCATAGCATAACATTGAAAGATGGAAGGGGAGCTACATGTTACTCATCAATTAGTATGTTATCCTATGCAAAAGACAAAGTCATGACTCATGAAAAATGATAAATGGCTGACCTCCACTCCAAGAGGTTTGATTTGACCAAGAGCTTTTGCTGCACCTAAAACAGCGGCCGAGCCACCCATGTCAAATTTCATGAGTTCAATTAAACAGCCAGGTCCTGTTTTGATGTTGTAGCCACCACTAGTAACATACAGATAAAATAATTAAGGATAATACAAAAAAGTAAAAAGAAATTACCATTACGTTTTAAAACAGTCATGACATACAAAAACAAAACACAAAATTTATACTACAAAGGCAATTTGACATGGTGTCCAAACAGAAAAGCAATCTGCTTTGTAGCTCATGGCAAAACAGTATTCACCAACAAAAATAGCAGTCTTAAATCTTATTACTTCAACCAATAAAAGTTATAATCTCATCACCAATTACATAAAAAACATACAAAAGCAATAGGGAAAAATCAGTTGCAATCATCACTCATTTCTAAAATGCAGCTAAACTAGAAAGTCGCATAGTCTAAAAACATCTAAGTACCTGTCAAATGTCAACCCTTTTCCAACTAATGCCAACTTAGCATTGACAGGTCCGCTAGGAGGTTTATAACAAAGATGGATAAAATAAGGAGGATTTGCTGAGGCAGCAGCAACACCAAGAAAGGATCCCATTTTCAATTCCTTACATTGCTCAGCATTCAATATTTTAGCTGTTAGAACATCACCAAATGCGGAAGCAATCTTAGAGGCCTCTTCTGCCAATATCCCTGAAGTAAATAGTTCATGAAGGTCAGACCAATTCTAAGAATCAGCCAATCTTGAACATATTAGACAAGCACATAAATGTAGAGAGATACAAGTCAGACAATAACATATAACGATGAAACAAAATTTAGGCTAGCGGCCTGTCCAATAACAGCAAGGCATTGGAGTACCATATCTGTTCCAAATACAACGGTCACACAAACCTGGTGTGAGCACATTAGCTGGAGAGTTTACAAGCTCCTTTCCAAAAATTATTCCAGAAGAAACATCTTCAGCGTACTTAAGTTTCTTTTCCAATTCAGGTCCTGTTCCAAGACCAAGAATGTCAACCGATCTAAGAGCAGTTTTCTTTGATTCTGACTTGTACCTGTTATCTTCATGTATTCCCAGTACACTCCCTAGCAAAGTTCAAGTACACATGACTTATATATCACATCTCAAACATACGTAGGTAACCAGACAACTATAATTATCCATATATAAAATCATAAAACAAATACCAGATGCTATTGCAGAAGCAGTTTCAAGCTTTGATTGCGCAGAAAGTCCTTCAGATGAGGCAAGAACAATGGCAACATCACTTGCTTGAGCGGACTTTGCAGCTGCAGTAACAGCCTCACCAAAACTCTTAAAAGCTGCTGCTGTTGAAGCTGACTGTCCAAGCCCAATCAAGCCAACCCTCTTGAATCCAAGTCCTGCTATCCTAAGAACTGCTGATTGGCCTACTTTTCCGGAAAAGTCCTCTTCAGAAGAAGCTTCAGCCAATAAACCAGCCAACTTGGAGTCAAGCGACTTCAAAATCAGATTCTTGAATTTTGCATTCTCATCTTTTACCATGTCTTTCTCCGTAACACCTACTGCAAGTATGTCTCCCTTCCATTCCGTCACTTCAATCTCTTTCGCAGTAAAAGAGATCTTCCAGAAAATTTCAAGAGGAAAAGAAAAGGAAACCATTTCAGAATTACACCATTAACCACAGCAGAAACAAGAGCACATATCATTGATCTCATATCTAATCAGCCATAATAGTCAACCTAAAAATGATGGCGTATCTCCATAACATTAAAGCATATAAAAATATTCAAATTTAAATATAACCCAGTAACTAAAAATTCTCAAGTCAGCGACTTTTTGCATTAGACAATGCGAAACAAAATTGGGCAGATTAAAGGAACCAAATCAGATACCCAGTCCACGGGATTTCAATTAAAGTGAATGATATCGTGAGAATACCACTTAAGCCCCACATAGAGTAAGATCAAAATTACTCATTGATTCTAGTCCAATACACCAAGTCAGTGCCAACACAAAACAAGGGCAGTGAGATTACTACAAAAGAACTTATTTTCAATGACAAATCGAGAGAGATTGTGTGTGACCTTGGGGGTTTCGATGTTAGCTGGCTGAGTTAGGCCAAGACTGGTCCCAACTAATGTGTGAGCCATGATCCTCCTCGTTGGATATCGCAGAGGCAGAAGAGGAAAGGAAAGGCGCGAGGTAGAAGCAGAGCTTAGCCTGAAGGAGAGAAACAGAGAAGACGAAGAGAAAGTGGAGGAAGTAGCAAGAAATGATGCCGCAAAGGATGCTACAATGGTAGCCATTTTGGAGTATGTGAGGCTCTATCTATTTATAATGAACAGTCAGAGGAATTCGGATGTGCGTTGGGGGCTCAGAGGGCCTTATCATGACCAGTGGCTTGACATCACCAGCATCTTCACCATCGGTCTGTGACTTTTTGGATGGCTCTTTCTTTTAGTTTTCTCTTTATGCGCCCCCCCCCCCCCCCCCTCTTTTATATTTTCTTTGATATTGTCTCCTTATAGGCATTTATTCTTTTGTACAACTATGTGATTGTACTATTATGATATTCATATTATCATCTTACTATTAGATTTGAATATTATAGTGCTTATGATAAAAAAAATATTTTTCTAATATAATTTTTTATTCATAAAATTTGAGCTCTTAAAGCTCGTAAATTTTATATAAACAAATTAAGTTTTTTCAACACAATCCAAATATAATTGGTATTTATTTTTACCATTAAATTTGAGGGAAAAGATTAAAATCAATGTTAATATAACCTAAAATCAAATAATTATTATATGCATAAATGGATCTTTCCTTATATAGGAGCAATTTTCTCTATAAACAAGTTTTAAGAATAGGCCCTTATTTTAGGAGGAGGAGGAGCATTGAAACACTTTTATCAAGTGTCATTGACAAATATTAAAATTCCTTCTTTGCACTATCAAGCAAACTTAAAAGAATTAATAACACCTACACCTAAGAAACATCCAAAGAAAGAAAGATAATTTTAAATAATTGTGATAGTACTCTTTTAAAAAAGCCAAAAGTATGTATTCTTTTTGTTCAACTATATGATTATGATATTTGGTATTATTATATCAAATTTGATAATTGTAAGGCTTAATTGGGTAACTTTTCTACTATAATTTTGTCATTCAAAAAATTCAAACTCTTAATTCTGAGATAAATGAATTAAGTTCCTTCTACCCAACCCAAAAACAATTGGTATTCATTCTTACCATAAAATCTCAAGGAAAATATTAAAATCAATGCTAGTATAACCTAAAATCAAATCATTATTATGCATATTAAACAAAATTTGATAAAATTTTCTCTATAAGCAAAATTTGAGACCAGGTGCTTATTTTAGGAGGAGGAGCATTGAACCACTTTTATTAAGTGTCATTGACAAATATTCAAATTCTTCATTTGCTCTAACAAGCAAACTTAAAGAGAATTAATAAAACCTACACCTAAGAAACATCAAAATAAAGAAAGATAATTTTAAAAGTTTATATATAAATAATTAAAGTAAATCACATATATTTGTATGGAACTTAAGATAGTTATATTATACATGGTTTATTAGCAGTATAACTTATATTTTTTATTTCTTTAGTGAATATACCTTTTATATTTTATATTAATAATAATTTTAATCCTTGAAGATGAATATAATATTTTAAAATATTGTAATCCAAAACTTATAAAATTTGAGTTTTCTCAGATGTAATTTTCCGAAAGATTTAAGGATAAGAATACATGCTTACAAAGAGATAATATGAAAGAAAGAGAGAGCCAGCCAAAAAGTGACAGACCGGTGATGAAGATGCTGGTGATGTCAAGCCACCCGTCAGGTCATTAGAGTGTGATTCCTGTATGTGGCTTTATTTCTTTTTTTTTTTTTTTTACACCTGAGTCCTACAACCAAAACAAAGGGGAACAAATAAACTGAGATTTAAGCCAAAATAAACACAATTAAAGTACCCAAATGAAATCCTAATTACAAAATAAAACTACGAATTAATTTATTCTTGAACTAAGTGAGTCTTCATACATTGTACAAAATATAAAGAATGAATAGTATTTTTCACAACTTTTTAATAATATGATTTGTTATAAATTTTATTATTTATATTGATATATTGAATAATTAATGGCACAACTAAAGAATTTACAAGCAAAATCCAATTGTACTAAAACCATGTAATTATCAATATCAATCAAATATCATATTTATAGCATGTGGCAAGTCGTTGCAATAAATATTATGCATTTTTAAACCTTGTGCAATACAGAGAAAAATCTAAAATGAAGCAAATTTAGATGGAATTAGGCCTAAATACAATGAAAAAACATTATTAAGTCCTAGTAAAAAAAATCATAGAAACATGCATCAAAAGAAAACTTAATTGGAGTTGGAACTTTTCTCATTGGCCAATAGAAATTCCAAATTCAACACACAGCACAATTTTATTTTTTTCAAAAAATTTCCCACAAGTGAAACTGAAACCCCTAATTTTTTGTTCAATTTTTCTATGTAATATTGAAGCTTATATTTAGTGGATATCAAAATCTTTTCTTTGCCTTATATCTCTAATGGTCTATTTGCAAGGGCGGACCTATATTGGTCTCAGTGGGGGTGGTCGCACCCCCTCACTTTGACAAAATTACATGTATATTTGGGTTATAATTACAATTTTATACTCATATATATATATATATATTATTTTTTAACCCACTAAATTTATATCCAAATAGAGTTTCAAAGTAAACTATATCAAATTTTATATAGGAAAAAGTAAACTTAAATAAAATACATTGATACATGATTATCTAGTGACTTATATTAAAAAAAATATCTTCAATAACATTGATAATATGTTGATTATTCAAAAATTTTAAAATATGAAATCATGATAAGAACAATTGTAAGATAATTATATATTTAATTTTATATGTAAAATTTTATATAATTTTAGTATATCTTTATATGATAATAATTTCTATCATTTGAAAAAAAAATTTGCACCCACTTACCTGAGATCCTAAGTTCGCCACTATTCATTTGGTTCAATGAATTTGATTGGAACTGGGAAAAGCAAGTTTCATTCCCATCCTTTGGTCATTTAACTTGTTACTATTATCGTTAAATATTAATTAATATTATTATTTTAATAATATTTAGATGATTAATTCATAAATTAAATTAATGATTTTAATGTGCATGTGTCATGCGTCTGCATGCATTGTAGAGAATGAAATAAAGCTTTTCCGTTCCATTCCAATGTTTGGTGCATCTCTCTACAGTACCATTCCATCCCAATGGGAATGGCTGGCTGATCTGTCATCTGATGGATGGAATGGGTCCTACTCCAGGAAATGGGGTATGTAATGTCAAAATTGCCTCATTATTATATTGAAAGCTTTGTTGCTTTTACCTAACATCGTGCGTCTCTGTCTCGGGAGCTTCTGATAAGATGGGACAGCTTGCACCATTGAGCCAACATAGTGTTCTCTTCTATGTGAGCAATTGTTTATATATAATATTTTTATAAGTCCGTCCCAGCATTATTCTCATCATTTTCTGTTTTTCATTTTTTGACAAATATATATATATAATATTTTTTTAAAAACAAACAATGTTAAAAATATTTATAAAATTAAGAAAATTAAAATTCAATATTTTACTATCTTTTTATTAAATAAATTTAAAAATATTTTTTAAATAATTTAGAAACTAAAAACAAATATTTTTATATATTTTTATATTCGGGACATTATTGTCCAACCAAATATAAATATCTATTTTATTCCATGATATACTAAATATATTTATCTCATTCCATCAATCCTTATTTCTATTTTCATTCTTATTCTCACAAAATAATTCTATAAACAAATGTGCAGCAAGAGCATCATGGGCAATTATGCCCGTCATATCATACTAATTCATGTATAATTTATTTTTGGTTGAAGGAATATATTAATTCTTTTTTTATAATAGTATCAAATTATTATTAATTTGATCATTGAGAGAATAATCACAAATCCAATCGCATTTTTCAAAGATAAAGCTTACGGTCAGATATTAAATTGAGTCGATTATCTTTATTCCTTTTCCATTATGGATGTTCTTGCCTACCAATGCCAATCAAGGAACTGTGTGAACACTTATTAAAAAGCTTGATTCAAGTGTTTGGTATTTATAAAATAATGCAAAAATTTTAGTTTTAGTTTGCATTTCCATAAAAACTAAATATATATTCCTGTGTACATTCGAAAACTCTGTTTCAATATTAGAATATTATGTTTTATGGAAACGATTAATGAATATATAAATTATAATATTTTTTTACCAACAGAATTAAAATATAGTTTTGTAGGTAAATCTACGCGAAATAAGACAAATCAAGCTACACGTAGGAGAATATCTGCATATAGGTGGACGATAGGCATTTTCTGAGCAAAAGAAAAGAATGGTAAACAACTAATCATAAACATTCTTTGAATGTGTTAGATTTCATTGGATTGATGCTTTTTTTGTTGTTGTTGTAATTGATGTTATTATAACATATTTTAACTAAGTTTTAGATTTCAAGAGGATCAAACACAAATAAAAAAAAAACAGTCCAAATTAATTAGAATTTAATGTGACTATTAAATACCGGAAAGTTTATTAAAAAAAAAAAAAGAGGTTGAGTTCTATCTATAGATGGGATTTGAACTCATACCCTTGTAAAGTGGCATATACAGGCATATAGCGGGAGCAACACTTTGGTTGAGATGAACATACAAAGCGCTGAAACCACTCATACTACGCATCCAATATGCATTTATGTTGTAGAATTTAATTATAACTCATCCTGAGCCTCCAACTTAGCCCATTCACGCCATTTCCTTTGAGTCCGCCCCTGAACCAGACCAACCTTTGTTATTAGTATATAATTTTGTGACATTATTGTAGGTTGCATTGCGTTTGTGACATTATTTTGTGTATATTGTTATTGGTTGCCATGATATTATTACAAGTTTATAATTGTTGTGACATAATTATAGGTTTATTAATTTGTTGAATGTATTTTATAAAATTGGTTGGCTGATTGTATTTTTATACTATTCAAATAGGTCAAATGCTTAAACAGCTATTTATGTCCAAACGAAAAGCAAATGACCTAAATTTGCAGAATTCTCATAGAATTTATCGTAAAAATTTTTCGAATTCAACATTTTTCTTGCAAAATTTGCACTATTATTCATAATTTGTTGTGAAAAGTTAGAAAACCTTCACACGGACAACAAGTCTAAACAATATGAGCTTTGATCACCCATCATATCAATTCTATGATTAAAACACACAGACAACATATCAACTACACAGCTTAAAAATGGAGGGGATTCTACTTATGGGTTAGTGGAGATGGAATCATGTCTCCACAACAATTTGGATTTGGATGGACCAAATGTCTGAATTCCCGGATCCACCAAACAAAATCGTACTACTAATTATCTGTTTTGATGGTTTTCGTTTGCCTTTTTTTTTCCCCAACCCATAAAGGGGTTAAAAAAAAGAAGGAAATTGGGAGATAATAGTTGTTAGCGATGTTGAGCCCAAACAGTCCTTCTACAAAATGAGTCCACGTGGACAAGGAAACTGGAAACACACGCCCAATGTTATGGCTGCCATCTGTTAATTTTGTGACAATTCTATTCCCTTCAACCCATCACAATGTGTCATTTTGTTTACGAAAAATATTGTCTTTAATCCTACTATTCATCATTCCGATATACATTTTTTTTGTCTCATATGCTTTTATTTTTATACATTGGAAAGTAAAGATTGATGTTAAGATTGGATACTAAATCAGTCTGATAAGCAAACTGAAAAGATAATGAAAAATTGGAATTAAACCAATATTCCAATCAGTGATCTTTCTAACTGTACAAAAAATCGTACATTAATTTGACAAGGCTCTCTCCCCCACCTCCAGAAGCCTCCTCATACATCAGCAGTGGCACCAGTTTGATTCAATTCATTCGTGCTTAAGATAATAATCTACAATCTACAATTCTACAAAAATATCCAAGAATCCATCATGTTCAAGGGAGGGACTCCATGAAACTTATACACATTCCCCACCATCAGACAGCACTAAATCAGTTAATAAGCTAAACTGCTAATAGACCCTGAGGCTCTATAATCTCACAGTCCATCAGTAACCATTATTCTGAAGTGAAGCGCAGATCATCAATGGCAATGGACAGATCAGATTCCATCACCCCCTTGTTACTCTCCTTCTGCTCAGTACAATTATTATTATTGTTAGTCTTGACATTGATGATGCCATTCTCTTCTTTCCCTTCTGCTGCAGCAGCTATAATACAATCCTGGAATCTGAAGCAGCTGATGAGATGGTCATTTGTTAACCCAGCAACCTGCATGAAGGAGTACACCACTGTGGGACCCACACTGCGGAATCCCCTCCTCACTAGGTCTTTGCTAATAACATCTGTTTTTGGGGTTTTCACAGGAACCTGTCTAGGGTACCTGAATCTGCTGACTAGGGGTTTGTGGTTCACAAAACTCCAAATATACTTCTCAAATGACCCAAACTCATCTATGACCTGGCATCAGTTAAAACCTGCAGAAAGTTAGTTGTGATGATAATCATCATATCCACAAATGCGACCTGCCAGTATGGCAGTTGTGTACAGATGGGAATTTTGATGGAGAAATTTCTAGGTAGATCCAATCTATGAAAAACATAAGATTAAATTAATCATTAACAAATATGTAAGCGTATTAATTAATTTTTAAGTAAGGCCCCACTTCTGATATGCCTATATCTATTTTGGTTTAACTTAGGACAAACCAGCTAAGCAACAAGGCAGCTTAAAGAATCCGAATAATTAGTTATAACTGCTGTTGCATAAATTGGATTCCTAAGAGGTCAGGCTGCACAGAAGATCACGTCATAGTTTGTCCCATATGGATCTTGCATATTGAATGAGGAACAGGACCACCACCATCCCATTAACTTTAGTACCGAACCTACCAGATCAAATGATCACTAAACAACAATTTTAGGTCGTTCATTTGATAGTGCAGAAAATCCAAGACACACTAGCTATCTATCACAATTACGAGTACAAGAGACAATGCCCATATTATACTGAAGCTCACAGCAGAAAAAATAAGCAGCAGTACAGAAAATGCCACCAAACTTTCAAGACATTAACTAGTTGACTTCTTTCCTAACTAAGGTAACATTATTAGAATATACACGCAAGTTACCCCAGATTCGGCATTATATTAATTACAGTTGGTAAAATTACCATGTTGCTTACACAGAACTTAATGGAGCTATCACATAATATGAGCTTATGGTTTTAGCCATTTAGGTAAGTGGAATACAGTCAAGTCTGTGATTTATGGTTCTCTTGGCTTCTGGTGGTCCAAGAATTAAGTAACAAATTAAGCTGTGAACCAGCCCACCAATGTGTACATTTTTGTTACAAATGTTGCACAAATCAAGAGAAAATAATGATCTACCTTTGTTATTTGACGTGCATTCTCAATTATAGCACGCAGTTTAAGTTCTGAGAGTAGAGAGCTTGCTGCAGTTCCTGGTGTTATTATTTTCTTCTCATTCATGTTTGAGACAGCAACTGGATCAAAGTCTGCAAAAACTTCCCTGCAAATAACCCTTTTAGAAAAGATACTGTAAACAAAATCATGAGGGAAGAGGAACGAATGGAGACAAAGGTTTTATAGCAGCCAGTTCTCATTTGAAGCTTGAAGTTAAGTTTTAAATTTAAAAGGAAAAGCAAGCGATACCTAAAAATGTGCCTTTTGCTTAGAATGGCTGGCCAAGTGAGTTCTCCCAGAGCAGTTGAAAGTACAAGAAGCTCAAATAATTTCCTACATGAATAAAGCGTCAAGATAAACATCTAACTAAGAATGGCATATCCTTTTTTCCCAGAAAAAAAAACTTGAGAATTAAAATTTTGTATCACATACTTGCCATCATGAGCCGGAACTCCCCATTCTTCATCGTGGAAAGCAGCATAGGAGGGCTCTATTATCAATAGTTGAACTTAGTCAGGAAGCCAAACTAGGAAAAATGCTAACCAGGTTCAAAATAAGTCTTACGAAGACTTTCTCTTTCAAGAAATGGCTTTGCATCTTGCTATAAAGTACACTCAGCTCTACAGCCATCAACATCTCAGGTCCATACCATTTATTTACTAATAAAGTAATAAGTATTCATTCCCTTTTTTCTCCGCAGAACAGAATATGAAATCCATGGAAAAAGGGAAATATTGAAGTGTCATATGTGATCATTTGAAGCACGATAAAATTGGAGGGACTCAAATATCTTACAAAAGCAACGTTGCATCAGAAAACTAGAGTCCATCCCGTTTGAAAACTTCTAGGGAAAAGAATACAACCAAAAACAAATGTGACAGCTCCGGATCAAATGAATCCAATAAGTTTAATCTGCAATCTCAATCTTCAGAAACTGGAATTCATCCTCAAGTCAAATGAAAATCATAACATAACCATAAAAGCGGAAGATAAATTTGAAATCAACTACCATGTGCATATTCCTCATTGGAATTTCAATTTAAAAAACCACAGAAATATCCACCAAATCCCTTTCATAATATCAAATTATGGTCCATGTCAATTCCAAAATCAGTACTCAGAAATAAAAGTCTTCTAATGAATTTAGGAAAAGTTAAAGAAAAGAACAAACCAGTATTTGGAGTAACCCAGGCACACCTCTTCTTGAACTGTGAACCCTCAGAAGGAGGAGATTCTAAAACCCCATCAGAAGCAACACTTCTTGGCTTTGACACAGACGGCTTCCTCCTACTACCTAGACTATTTGACCGAATCAATCTGCCAGTAGATGCTCGACTATGAAATGAATCTGTGGAGGCATCAGATGAACATGAAGCGTTCAAGGACAAATTGCCATGCAATAGCTGCTCATGCCGGCGAAGTACTGAAGCAGCGCTTGTAGGATGCGTCTGACAAGTGACAAATGTAGAAACTTGATGGGATTTCTTCTCTTTGGCTGAAACAACCTCGTCCCGCAATTTATCAGCATTCCTCAGCGGCTTTGAAGTTGGTTTCCTCGAACTATATGATCCAGACTTGTTTCCAGCTGGTCCAAGCACAGGCCTTGCTTCTGAATCAGCAACATTCATAGACCTCAATCTTGGAGCTCCAGACATTGATTTGGGTTCCAGAACTCTCCAAACAATCACCAAAAGTATTCCAATCTTACCTGCCACCACCTAGGGGGTTCTTTAAGCCCTAATATGAATCAGCAGCCTATGAAATTCAATGAAACCCTCATTTTTATCCGCCATTCTTACAGTAGTTGAACTCTTAAAATGAGTGAAAAGACGATGGAAACCTCACGCTCCCAAACACAGATCTTAGATTCTTACCTCCAAAATGCACCACTGGTAGTCTCAGCTAAGTTGGCAGTCAGCCAAAATTCTCAAATCACTGAAAAACGCGCTCAAAGCCCACCCAAAACCCTGTCATACCAAAATTTTCAAACAGCCCAAACCCCAGAAAACCTGAAGCCAATAGGGTTTTGGACTATAACATGATCGAAGTCAGTAAAATGGGTTCACCTTTTGACCAAAGTTAGGGTTCAAATGGAGCAAATTAAGGGTTGCATTCTATCTATATTCCCGATAACTTTCAAAACGAGCTTCCGAGAGCCTCGAAACTCTGAGATTCCATTCTGCATTGTGGAAAACGAGAGCACTCTGCAACCTCAAAAAGAAAGAAAATACGGGTGTTCAAACTGTGCCGCTTATCATTTCTTTTTTTTTTTTCAGTCGCCCCACATGGAGAAAAAGCTGACACATTCCATTGCAGCTCCCATGCCTTTTTCGCCAGAAAATAGTGGAGAAAGTTTCCTAGAAAATGCGAGCAAAAGGGTGTCTTGCCACAAGTGAGAAGTATTCTGAAAGTGTTAAAGGTTTTGGTGCTTGATCTTCCAACTTATATATTGATCTTGGGAGGGGATTTGATCTAATAAACAAGGTTTGAATCCTTAAACAAATGAGGAGACGAATAGAGAGAATCAAGGAGCGAGTGAGGGTTAGGAGAGTGACAAGATTAAGGTTTTATTTTCTTAATTTTTTTATTTTTTATTATTTTTATCAATCTATTTTTATCTACTTTAAAATAAATATAAGTAAAAATAAAAAAGTTAAACAAAAAAGGAGCAGCTATATCACTCTCACCCAAAACTCGTTTTTGTGCGCAGAATGAGTTTGAAATGAAAAAGTAAAAATTAAACAAATACATCCACAATTTTATCAAACTGAGTTTTACCCCAAACCACTTTTCTAACTGAAAAACAAACACACCCTGAGCTTTACCAGGAAATCCGGTTAGTGCACCGCTATTTTACCGGTTATGTCCGGTACTTTGCTTGTCGTTTGTGTGTCTTGTTTTCTTTCACTTTCTTTAATTTTTTTGAAAAAAGAAAAAGCAATTTATCAGTGTTATAAAAATAACACTAATAGACTAAGAAATTTAAATAAGTTTAGTGAAAAATTGAAAGAAGACATGAAAAAATAATTCTGATTTCACTTACAGGTATTATATGTTTAGTATATGGTATTTATCTATGATTTTTTGATTAAAAAATAAGTTAGCCAGTCCTAATATCACAATAAAAAATTAATCTTTATAATCATAAATAAGAGAATATTTTTAGTTCTTTAATGTTATTATGTTTCTTTTTAATCCCTTAGCTTTTAAAATGTTTCCTCATTATTAACAACTCAGGAAAATACTTATACAACCTTATGAAAATGCTGATGTGTGTATTAATGTTTCTCTGCTAGATATACCAAATCTAACTCGAATACTTCTTATGGGAAGGAAATATATTATTTAGATAGACAGATATGGAGTCTGAGAGGAGCAACAAAAAAGTGCTGAAAAACATTTCTCTCGCTGTGGGTCCAGCAGCAACAAGAAGACCGGCAGAAGTGGGTGATGAGGAGAAGAGAGACGATGCATTAATGAGTTGGAAATTAATCAGTGAGCTTGCTTTCAAATATACACATAAGCATTTTCATAAGGTTATATCAGCATTTTTGTTAAATTATTTAATGGTATTAAAAATAAGCAAAGTTTTGACTATATTTAAAAAAAAGTTTAGGATTAAAAGGGAACAAAATAAAATTAAAGAACTAAATTAAAACCTACTATAAAGTTAAAGAATTAAAAGTATCATTTTACCTATAATATAAATGTTTTAGAGTTATAGATGATTTGTGATCAATATAAAACCCATATTAAATCATATTATTCATAAATTATAAATAATTTGATTCATTCGGTTAGATGCTAGTTCATATAATATGCTACTTTCATCCCAATTTATAAGATTTCTTACAAAAGTTTATATGTGGCATAATATAAGACCTTTTTTCTCAACTGTCATAAACCTTTTTATCCTAAATATAGTCAACAAATAAAAAGTTGTCCACTGCAGGTGCCATTTATTAAATGAAATATAAGTTTTATACATAAGAGATATTATTAATTACATGGATACAAGTTTTAGGCATTAATTGAAAATATTTCTAAAAAAAAACCTATGACAAATTTAATAATTTAACCATTTTTAACTACTTTTTTTAGGGGTGTGCAGATAAACCCGTGATCCGGTTGGCTCAATCCAACCCGGTCATATCGGGCCGAGCCATAGTTCGGGACAGGCCGGGCTTCAGGTTAGCTCTGTTTTGTCCGCCCAGCCCGTACTATATATATATATATATTTTTTTTTTAAATAAAAAAAATATATTATTTTGCATATATTAATTGATTTTATAAAAAATTTTTCTATATATCTTATATAATATACTTATTATTTGATTACTATGAAAAATCTTTTAGGATTTTGATATTTTAATTTTATTTAAAATTTTAAATTAATTTCTTAATTTAATATTATATGAAAATAATGTATAGTTGTAAATATTTATAATTTTTAACTAAATTAATTTCTATCATAACATTATTTTTTTAAGGAAATCTACTTTTACGTTAATAAATAAAATTTTTTTGTTAATATCTAAAGTTAGTTTTTTAATTTATTTTTAATATTTTAAGAAATTATTTTGTACCGGGCTGGCCCGGCCCCAGCCCCGTACCTAACCCGGTTTAGCCCAGTATGCACGGACCAGACATCGAGCGAGGGTGAAGCCCGACCCAATCCAACTCAACTCATGCACACCCCTACTTTTTTCTATTTATGCAAAGTAATTATTTGCTTATTGTATTCAAAGACCAAAGGGAGTAGGGTTTCGTTGGGCATTTATGAACTTTCTTAAGAATACCTTTCATAAATTTACTTTACAACTAATTCATCTTTCTCTTTAAAAAAAAAAAAGTCAATGAAATTAATAAAAGATATTTTTAAAAGATAAATTTTTTTACAAAACTAAGATTTTCAACTAAATTCTTTAACTTTGATACTCTCTCAATCCACAGTATAAAGCGTTTTCAACAATTTTATTCATCTTATATAAATTGTTACATTCTTAAACTTGAAAAAAAGCCAAAAATTTTATTTTTACACATAATTATTTCACTCATTTCCATCACAGCAGTATAATTTACAAAACTAGACAATGAATGAGGCTTGATCCCCTTTTACTTACCAAAGAGCAAGACAAATTTAAGTCAAGTTGCATTCTAAAATAATTGGCCCAAAGAAAAAAGGTTGCATCCTATTTCAGCTGATCCATTAACCTTTATTCATCATGTTTGCAGTTTGACCAATATTGCCGACAATGACTATATTTCGAAGCATTTGCGGAAATCGTTAGTTTTACTACTCTCACCTTTAATGGGAATAAAGGGGGTGCCAATCAACCCTATATTCATTCCAACACTAATCAACTGTTTCAGCCAAGTTAAAAGGTTGTACAACTAGATATTAACAAAACGTTACACTGAAACAAGACACAGGGAAGAGAAATAAAGAGGAAAAAAAATTGGGAAGTGGGAAAAATACAAGATACCTGCCAATTAATTTACACAGATACAACTGCTTGTTTTCTAGAGATGTTTTCAGCAAGGCTTTATTTCAAAACCGATGCTCAAGAGAGTTCGAGCTGACTCCATTGCTTTCTCGCCCCCAAGGTCCAAGGCTTCCCCGGTTAATTCGCCTTCTGTGTCCACCGACCACTGCGTAGAAGATTTTTGCTTCTGCAGTTTATCTGTTTTCTTGACCTGCTGTGAATTGTTCATGGCAGCAGGCGCTGCAGCAGCCACAAGAGGAGCACTTGGTGGGCCATGCCGTTTCTTAGGCACGGGCATGTCATGGTCATGAACTCCCTTGTATGTAATTATTACAGCATTAGAGTTATCTACAGCAGTCTCAACGTGCTTACGGACAGGACATCCCGCAGACGTGCATCTGTAGTAGTTTCTGAAAATTGGGACTGTTGATCAGAAGAAATGAAGACAATTCATAGGCCAGAAAAAAGGAGGCAACAGCCCATAAAAAGAAAGAAAAGCTTCTAAATTGCTTGGAAGCATCATTATAAATATGTTGCTTTCCTATATCCTACATTTTCCATCTCTCATGATTCTTCTTATTGGATGTAGGCCTTCAAAAACCATAAATATGAAGGGCAAGTACAATCTAAGTACGCCAAAAGATAAAATTAATATACACTTGACAGCTTTCATCAATAGAAGGCAAAAATATGTCCCAGTTGCTGACACTCACTTTTTTTAACATAAATGCCTAGTAAAAATGATTCCACAAGCCACAAATAAAATGCTACTACCATCATCTGTTTGCACCCAAAGAGATACAATAACATGCATCAAGACATGATACATGCTTGATATTTCCGCTGTACTAGACAGAGTTTCAAAATTAAAACAGTTAAAATGATAACATAAAACCACCCATCCTACAACTTTATACTGAAACTTGTTAAATAGCCAAGGTAAGTCTGCCGACGTCCATTTTTTAATTATATTCCTGTCAGCCACGCAAAGAGCAGTGGCATGTACTTGACTACCAACAGCTACACAATCCATCCTACTTAAACTTACTCAACTTCAACATTGTCATCACCTATCAATCCTGGAACTATGCCAAAAATGGTGGAACATGAACACGAGACTTCACATACTTCGAATTCTCCTCAACATTTGCTTACTGGGAAGAAATCAATTGTTTTTCAAATAAAGCTTGTTGGAAAGCCTGATTACATATAGCACGCTATGGGATATACTAACACTTCATTAGCATATGTGAAACTGCATTTGTATCCTCAGGATAAATAATGAGGAACACAATGCATGACTAGATAAAGCAGAGATTGAAAACTTGACAAAAATAGAAACATTTATGGCTTGGGCCATGCAGAGAGAATTTTTTACCTAACTAAATAGATGATGACTATTTCGAGTAAAGCTATTTAGAGCATTCTTGGATGTTCAAGAAAGTTTTCATAGAGGAAAAGGATAATCAGTATTTGGTTGATGCTTTGGCTTAGTTCTATGTTCATTTAAAGTGGTCCAAGGTTTGTCTTCAATTTTTAGAATAAAAAGAAAACAGACAGAAAAGCAGATGCATTATTTACATTTGGAATGGAAATTAGAAGGATACTACCTACACATTAAAGGACCCAATGATCCATCTGATCCGTTTGCTAATAATGTAACTGGCACTCAACAGTGATTGGAAGGTTGTAACCGTTTTTCTAAAATTATTTGACAACGTACATGTGAGGGGTAAGTATTTTCTTAAGCCAATCAGCTATGCTCCGATTTCGAGCTTCTGCTTTTGGCCTAAATGAGTGAATTTTCAATTGGCATCAACGTAAAAGTGAATTTTCATCTAACAGCTGAAATAGGTTTAAACTGATTGCAGTATTACTTTTTTTCCTTTATAAACTGCAATATTATTTATATTTATAATTAATAGAGAGAACTCACTTAGCAGTTGCTCTCTTAGAAATATCGTTTCTATAGAGATTAATTTCACATTTCTTCTTTCTAAATCCAGCTTTTCTTTGACTTTTCTCTTCACTCTCATAATTAAGCACTCAATTTTGATCTCCAACACCATCTCTCTCATTTGGTCTTCTCCACAATCACTCTCACTCTCACCATTGCTCTCACTTAGCTGAAAACTCTCATTGCAATATCTCTCCATCTGTCATGCACCATTCCGCCTTCAACTCTAGTTGCACCAAGAGCTTTCATTTTGATGAAGCATCAACATTTTTTCTTTCTCCTTTAGTTGAATCTATTTGTAGACCATTCAATTTCACGATCTCTAACCTGGAAGATTGAGTGCCTCAAGCTCCTTATTGTGGGGGTACTAAAACGTTAGATTCCTAGAGTATGAATATATTTTTAACGACGCCAACTCAACAAGCAAAGAAGTATGGGATTAATGAAAGACCAAATTGTTCTTCAGCATCACTACCCCACTTCAAGCTCTTCATACTGAAAAATTAGATAGGCCTTAATTATTGCATCACAAGACCACGGCAAAGGTCAATACGGCTACCGTGGACTTTTGTATCCAGATAACTCAATTTATGGTTGCTGTTCATATTTCAAACTCCATTTTGTTACCGTCAAGCTTCGGGTCTTATTGAAGAACTAATGACATTGCCAGTGCGATATTTACTGTTATCTAATCTTTTACCAATCTCTCTACCACTAATTTTTATTTTTCTACTGAAAGAAATAAGGAGAAAAATCAAAATAAACCTCTTATGCGCCACCAGCTCTTTTTTGGGATTTAACTATATATTCCTTTTTCTTATATTCACTTTGGCTTGTGGAAGTAGCAACAAATTTCAGAAGTATAAAAGTAGAGAAATGGATTTTTTTTTCTCTTAATTGATGATAAGTATTGAGTCAATTTGAACATATTTTGAACAGTAGATGAAAATAAAATCAAGGGTCCAAAATTGACACATACACACACACACACAGGGAAAAGAAAGACAGAAAGATTTAGGCATGCACCTAGGATGAGGGTTTCCCTTCACCATCTTCTGTCCATACTTGCGCCATCGATATCCATCACCCGATATCCCCACATCCCCTGCCGCATGTACAACAAACTTCTGTTTCTTTCCAGGTTTTACTGGAGAATCTGGGCATTTATAGTCACCTTTCTTCACTCTGGTTATCACATTTGAAGAGAGAAATAAAGCAGCATATTAATAAATCCTTCCAATATGAAAAGAAAAAGAATTCATGAACTAAATTTTGCCTTTAAAGAAAATAAAACTTAAGAACTAATTTTTGTCTTCAAATAAAATAAAATAAACACTAACTTGCCTTTTTTTGGGCTCTGTCTCAGTAACATGCTCTTCCTTCAAGTCAACTTTACCATTCTCACTTTGATCAGATGAGTCTTGTCTTTTCCTATCAGCACTGCATGGTGCTTCTTGTGGAGGGTCCTTTGAAGAAGGGCATGGATTTGAATCATTGAGCACTCTGATGGGCTTCTCTACAACAACATTCTCCACAGTAGGTTGTTTGGATGGTGCAAACTTACTTTCTCTACCAGAATTAGTCTTCCGTGGTGGATCATGGCTATGCTGACTTTTATAAACAACCTCTACTACATGGCCTGAATGGTCACAGCATTCAATCTTCTTAGCACAACATTCTGAATGAGTACACCTGTAATAGCTTCGAGAACCTGTAGGACTCTTAACTTGCTTCTGTCCATACTTCCGCCAGTTGTATCCATCAGATGCAGATGTCCTCACAACAGAAACAGGAGATAAGTTATTACGATGAGAAGGATTTTTCTTGTCTACCTCCGCCACATTTACATTATTAGGATTCAGAAAAGACTGTCTTTGTTCTGGTAAAGCAGGACTTGGAGCAGATGATAAAGATTGTGTTACCGATGTTGGTGATAGTTCGGACAATGCAGTTGAACACACCGACACCTGAAGCTGATTTTCTATCTCAGTTTGAGTTGTCTGAACTGCTTCTCTTTTGGTAAGTTCCTTCTCAGAAGGTCCAACTGGCTCCTGAGAAAGGTTAACTCATGAAAAGGCCTACTATAGAGCACGCAACTTTCTAATGCTGGACTTGAAATACAAATATTTTGTTCCTTTAGGATAGATCCAGTTCATTTAAGATTAGTTTAGTGGGATTGCACTTTGGAATCATCATGGATAATCTGGATTGTTCATAAACCCATGCAGAAACCAAAGTGAGCCCGGACCCATCATTAATGCATGTTGACTGACTTAAGAAATACCCAAATTAAGCATATTGATTCTCAAGTGACAACAGAATTTAACTGTAAAATTGTACAATGTTAGCCTCAAGCCCAAAGTGATCAGGAAAGAAAGACAACAATATCATTAAAGTCACAAAAGATTCATGTCTGAAATTTCTCCCACACAAATAAACAATATAAGGGTTTCATATTTAACAATACAGCTCCAAGTGAGCAAGAGAGACATGGACCATCTCTAAGAAGGACAAGAACAATGGGCTCACTCTTGTATAATATGCTACAAATGCCCTTATACTGGTGTTTGCTTCTCTAGAGTTTCTTTTTACCACTTCCCTCATCGTTTTAGGTTCTGTACAGAAGTTTTCCTGGAGAGGTGGTTTAAACATTTTTCAAGCTTATGATAAGCTTCTAAACATCTGCTTACATTTTGAACAGAAAAAAAAGCTTAAGTATCATTTTGGTCTCTTAACTTTCAATTTGTGCCATTTTTATCCATTTCTATTACATCCATCAAGGTGCATTCGGAACACTAAAGGAAGTTAAGGGGTAAGGGTTCATTTTGAAATACTAAGAAAAAAGTTAAGGGATCGTTTTCAAACACTAAATAAAATTAAGGGACAAATATGAATAGATCGAAAGTTAAGAGACCAAATTGAAACAAAAAAGTGAAGAGACTATATTTTAAGAAAATAAATAAATAAATAAGGGAAAAACATGATGAAGCCAAAATATAAAAGTTAAAGGTATGAAAGGGCCAACAATGATTTTTCTAGAATAAAGGTTTTCCAACTCCTAACCCAGCCCTAATGCTTAAGTGATCATTCAAGACTTCTAATGTGTAGAGCAGAAACTTTTCGTTCTCAAGCTACGCATTTACAGCTTCAATCTCGTCTCTGAGGGAAAATATAAAAGAGGATAAAAAAAAGGAGGAAACCCCACTCCTTATTCGAATAGCAAAGAACTTTTAAGCAATCCACCAGTTCTGAGATATACATCCCTACAAAAGTTTTTGTGTATAAAACAGAGAAATATGCCAAAGTTCGGTGGACCTACACACAGGAAGCCATAAGACGAGCAGAATTCTTCAATTAGACAAGTACTAAATCCCTATTTAGTACGACTTCTGGAGTCTCTTTCTGTTGAAGAAGAATTCCAAGGGGGCGAACGAAAGAAACAGGATAACTATCGTATAAGATTGGTGCTTCTAACATTTGCGCTCATGTAGAAATCTTGCCAGCGAACATTTAAGCTGAGGTTATTCCAACTCCAACGGGACCCAAAAATATGAACTCACTTGTGGACACGCAAAGTTCAAGCAGAAAAAACTCAAACCTCACACAATTTAAACGATGACACCAAACTATACACGATATTTATAACTCAAAATTCTCCAAAGCACAAATGTTCTAACCTTACTTTCGCCTTTCACAGCCTCCTTCGTAGTAGAGCTCACCTGCAAATCTGTAGCAGAAACCACGCAACTCATCACCTTCCCAAAAAGCCATTAAAAAAAGGAAAAGGAAAAAAAATAAAAGCGAAAAAAAAAATCTCATTTTAGCAAAAAGGACAATTGTCAAGCTTACCAACACTCTGATCTTTCTGTGCGGATTCAAGCGAAGTGGGCACAGCTAGGGTTTCCAAATTGGGCTGCCCGGGCTCTGCTCCACGGGAAGGATTAGAACTCTGCAACTCGCCTTGCTGCGACTCGCTAGGCTGTGCTTCTTCAGAGACTCGATTATGTTCCTCTCCGTGTTCTTCTTCTTGTTGGGCTGATTGGTTGTGTTGTCGCAGTTGAGAGTTTTGGTCTCTGAGAGCTTCCAGGCTCTCACGGTCAGCCATAGATGCTCCTCCAGCAGAAAGTAAAGTTGGGAACAGTTGAAAGTCCTTTTTATAGTGTCTGAAACAAACGCAAACGTGCTTCGGATTTCGCGAAGCGCAGAGATTAGAGAGAGAAAGAGAGAGAGAGAATTGGCTTTAAAGCAACGAGTTGGGGGGTATCTGTGTTTTTGACTGCTATTGACTCTCAGGTGATTCTTTCTCATGGAAGGTAACGCCCAGTGCTCCTCCGTTACATGTGCTGCCCGGAGGATAACCGTTGGTTCTCCCCAGTTGACGGTTTCATTTAACGGCGTGACCGTCCTTGTGTTACTACTGCTTCCTTGACTTAGACAAAGTTGCCCGCTTGCCCCCTTTTTTTTTGGCGTGACTTGCTCCTTTTTTTTCACACGTTAGAAAAGACGGGAAAAATTCCCTCAGATAATTACTCGTTTCATTCCAAAGTGAGTTAGCTTCAGAAAATTATTTTTATTTTAAGTTGAATCTTGAATGACATAAAAAATTGTTAATAATTTTTACATTATTAACAAAACTTAATTTTTTCAATTCTACCATTAAGCAATTAATAAAAGAGAGTTCAGCATATGAAAATTACAAAAGAGAGAAAATATAATATAATAATTAAGGACAGTTTAGTGAATTATATTCTTTATTAATTTATTTATTGTTTATCTCAATCTTTATACCAAAACAATCAAAATGAAATAGAAGAAGTATATTCTAGTGCCATAAAAAATTTGAATTCAATTTAATTTTTTATTATGTTAAATGTTTGAAATCCTACATCAATATATTTGTTATTAACTATAAATAATATAACTCGCATTATATTTCATATAATGCACGAATCTACTTTTAGTTATTATTCATATATCATCGATTTTTTTATATGCAATATCATCATATTTTTAATCACTTAAACTATTTGGAGATAACTAAATTCAAATCCTTTAATTCAATAAAGAGTTGAATTATAGGGCATGAAAGATTTTTTTTTTGGATCTCCCCAAATATTTTTAGATGTTAGGGTTTTGATTTATTATTTTTTATTTATGGTTTCCTTTTGGGACAATTCATTAATGGCACTGCAAAAGAATGGGCACAATTTGTACTCCTTTAGTTATTTAAAGATTCTAATAATTAAAATAGGTTTCTTCCGGTTTTGGTTGAAACTTGCAATGCGGAGTAGAGCCCACTTGAAATCTTTTTTTTTCTTTTATTGAAACGCCAAAGTGTCACCTATTGCTATTGGGATCTTAACTGAGTCAATTTATTCGGTAAATTTTATTTTATTGAATATTTTAGACAGCTAGATAAACTATGAGCAAATTAAAATTTCCATCTCAAAAAATACCTTATTTTCAATGTCAAAGTTTAATGTCTTTAGTCATGTAAATAGCGAATTAATGATAGTCAGATTAAGGGAACATGCTAACAGAAATGATTAATAATGTAGAGGAAAACTTTTGCCTCTACTATGATTGTGTGAATTCGAATTCTCTACAAACTATCAAAAGTTTTATATCATCACTGTAATAACTATAAGTGGGCACAAATATTGCATGGAGCTTAGAATGAACTTTATTAGTCACTAATGAATAGTATAACTTTCAATGAATTTTATTATATATAATTTATTAATTAAACTAAAATAAACTGTGGCATATAAAATGATAACGATTAGAAAAGGAAAAAAAGTTGGCATCGCTTGAGAAGTCCAAGTCTCCATAAAAGTATTCCTTGTGATAATGATAAGTAATATAAAGTGACATGATCAAGGTAAGAATGAATAAATTTGTGTGTGTGTCAAATTTTTATCACAATAATGTTTGAGAGGCATGGCAAAGGCGAACCAAGTAATGGCGGTTTGAAGAGCCATTGAACATTTTGAAAAGGACAGAAGCACCGCAAGGAGAATAAATACCTGCTTTAAAAGTTGACCCCTTTCATTTTATCAAAAAAGAAAAAAGTTGACCCCTTTCTTTTCTTTCCAATGGAGATTCCTCTTTGAAAGAAAACAAAGTATTCCTTTTAGATAAGAATTTGTTTATTTCATATTATAAAAAGAAACGTTTTTATTATTCAAAACACATATTGTTTAACTAATAATATGAATAGAGTATTTTAATTTGAAATTTTATTTTATCTGTATAACAGATAAGTTTTTTGTTAAAGAATAAATTTATATATTATTGTAGAAGTTTTGCCACCTTGTTGGAATTGATATTTTAAAAAAAAAAACTTGTTTCTTCATCCTACAACAAATTTTATTTAGATACGTTTATCCCATGTTTGTAGTTTGTTTTGCTTGTGTTGTACTCATCAATCATCGTTACTATTTTACAGATTCCACGTGTTACTCGTACTAACCAGTCACACGATTCATATATCTGAACATGGTTTTCTAGGCTGTCTTACGCAACGTTTAATAGAAAGAAAGTTAGTATTAAGAAAGTGGAAAGGAGAAAAAAAATTTATCTTAATATTTTTTTGTAATAAATTATATCTCTTTCATTAAAAATAGTAATATTTTTTATAGTCAATAATAACTTTTTTATTAAAAACTAAACAAATTAAAATATATTTTTATCTTATTTTTCCTTTCTTAAAATTAACTTTTTTTCTACCAACCATAACATTAAATATACATCTAATCCTCCAGGTGACAAGGAGTGCTTCCATGTATTATTAGTTATATAAAATAGGATATGGAAATGGAGAATATATATCTGCTACAGGCTATAAAATCCGAAGTGGTTATTAAATAAGTTAAAGCACTAATTCAAAGTTTAGTATAATCATGATTGAACTAATGATAATTAAATATCTTTAAATTATATATTTTACTTTAAAATTCATGTTTATTATGTTTGGTCTTATTAAAGCATAAGGTAAGGGTCACCTTTCATTTCTAAAGATGATTGATAAAATTTAGAGCTCGTTTGTTTTTACTTTTTTAATGCAAAAATCACTTTTTTTATATAAAAAGTATTTTAAAAAATTTTTAGGATATTTTTTTGAATTTTTAAAAATAATCAGAATATGAAAAAAATAGTTTTCTATTTAGTTTTATTTTGATAAAAGCAGTTTCAATAAATAAAAAAGAAAAAATGTGAAAGAGGGGAAGGTATATCAAAATAACTTTAAAAATGATAAAAATAACAACTTGACCTTATGAGAATATTATAATATAGTAAATTTATACTTTTTTTAGTTATTAAATAATTTAAAAAGTGTTTTTTAATTTCAACCAAACATAAAATAATTTTTACTTTTCATAAAATCTCTAAATAATTAATTATTTTTAAAATAATTTGAAAATCCCTTTTTTTTAAGCTTAAACAGTTACTGGTATTAGGGGTGTGCGTGGGTCGGGTTGGGCCAGGTTTCACCCCCGCCCGATACCCGGCCCGTGCACACCCGGGTTGGTCCGGGTTAGGTACCAGTTCGGGTCGGGCCAGCCCGGTACCACATTAATTTTTTAAAAATATTAAAAAAAAATAAAAGCTAACTTTATATATTAATGAAAAAAATTTAATTATTAATGTAAAAGTAGATTTTTTTTTAAAATATAATGTTAGGATAGAAATTAATTTTCTTAAAAATTATAAATTTTAACAACTATACATTATTTTCATATAATTTTAAATTAAGAAATCAATTTAAAATTTTAAATAAAATTAAAATATCAAAACCTTATAAAGTTTTTTATAGTAATCAATTAATAAATATATTATATAAGATATATAGAAAAAATCTTATAAAATCAATTAATATATATAAAATAATATATTTTAAAAAATATATATATTTATATATAGTTCGGGTTGGGCCGGACCAAATGACTGAACCCGAAGCCCGGCCCAACCCAAAATAAAACCCAGCCCAGTTGACCCAATAGGACCAGGTTGGATCGGGACAACTGAGTCACGGGTTTTTTGTACACCCCTAACTGGTATGTACAATATGTATGAAACTGAAAATTTGCTTATAGCTTATTTTGTTTTGTTGATATAAAATTTGACAATTGTTTTTTTTTTTTTCTAGAAGAACCATTTCTTAACTTTAGCATGCCCACTATGCTAATACTGACTGGATCTTAAATTAGATTGGATATAAAATAGATAAAGATCAGCCCATCCACTACATTTTGCTTTTTGTAACTTTTGTTATTCCCCATTCATTCCAAAAACAAAAGGCAACGGCTTTCAAATTAGTCCAATGGGAGAAATTGCTAATGTCCTGGTCTCGGAGCATCCGCATGCAGCAGTGTTGCTTACTTGACAATTACAAGGCAGGTCAAGTTTCGAAGATCAAGGGTATTTTAACAAGTAATTCAGGTCTATTTATGTTCGTGTTTTATATTAATAATTATAGTAATTAATAATAATTATTATTATTGAAATTCCAAATATAGCTATCTGATTAATTGATAATTCTTGAAAGATTCAGATATTTCAATTGAAGAATTGAACAAAATGTTTATTTATACTTATTCTGTTCCGCTATATAGTGTATTTTTTTTATAAATTTATGTTTCATAATATAGTATATTTTACAGATTACGTAGTATAATTTTTTTTTTAAATTATTCCTGATTAATAGACCCAAATATTTGTTTATTATTAAAATATTTCATTCTCAATGCATTTAATGAGAATAATTTGAGAAAAGGTGAAAATTTTGTTACTTATTAATTGTTGTATTGGGTGGTAATTAAAAGTGCACAATAAACTGTAGAGTACACAACTTGGCCCGGTCCAGCCCAACCACATCGAGCCAACTAGATCCTAACCTTGGCCCAACCCAACCTATATATATATATATATTTTTAATTATTTTATATATCTTAATTGATTTGGTAGAATTTTTGTTCTTTATGTATCTAATATAATACATTTACTATGTAAATATTATGAAAACTTTTTAAGATTTTAATGTTTCAAATTTTTTTAATTTTGAATTAATTTTTTAACTTAATATTTATGTACAAATAATATATAATGATTAAATATTCATAAATTTTAAAAAATTTTATTTTTTTTAAGATTATTTTTTAAAAAAATCTATTTTTAAGTATAAATAAGTATATTTTTTATTATTAAATAATTTTTTAAAAATATATATATAATATTAGGCTAGCTCAATACTTAACTCGGTACTCACGCGAAACACATCTAGCCAGATATTGAACAGGAGTCAAACCCGGTCGGCCTATGATAAATCCCTAATAAACTGGAACGGAGGAGTATTATCCATCCATAATAACCCCCAAAAAAACGTTCGCATAAGGCCAGTATTTCACTTTAATTACTTTTACTTTTAAACCCCTTTCAAGTGACTTTGTCCTCACCTGCTAAAGTAAAAGGATCGTTGAAAATCCCTTCTTCAGCTTTAAGTATAGTTGGACTTGACATGTTAAAAAGTGGATAGAAAAACAAAAAGACCATTCAATTAAAAATTTATAAGTTGTGAAAAAGGTTTTGGTGGAAAAAAACAACTAAAGTGAATGCAAAAGTACGAGCAGTAGTAACAAGTTGAAATATCAATATCTGGTATATTCTCATCAAGGATTTCAATCTACCCACGATGGATAGTGCAAAAGTGAAGAGCTTATCAACATCAAAAGAACAGAACCCCGGAATTGCTTTCTTTCCATTTTCCCCATGGGAAACTCTCATTCAGCAGTAAAATTAAATTAAAAACAAAACAGCCTCAATCCCTTTTCCTCTCTTTTCCTTCACTGAACAGAAGAAGGCTCAATATCTTTAAGCAGTCCAACTACCTGCTGCATGCTTGGTCGCTTCGTTGGAAGATCAGCCGTGCAGAGATAACCAATCTTAATGGCCTCCTCCATCTGTTCTTCTGACCCTGTATCGCGAATTTTCGGATCAATGCCTCTTGAGGCTTCATTCTTTCTCACCAGTCCTCTCACCCAACCAACCAAAGTTCCTTTCTTTTCATCATGATAATCATCCCCAACAGGTTTCTTGCCAGTTATCAGCTCAAACAGCACAACCCCAAAACAGTACACATCAGATTTCTGTGTTGGGGAGTTGTGTTCAGGTTCTGAAAATTCTGGTGGAACATAACCAGGTGAGCCCCGTCCAATTTCCTCGTTCAAGCCATCTCCAAAAACCTTAGCTAGACCAAAATCAGACAACCTTGGCTCCAGGTTGTAGTCCAGATAAACACTACTGGCCTTGACATCTCTGTGAATGATTGGAGGTGAGCAGCCATGGTGAAGAAAGGCCAGTGCTCGAGCAGTGCCGAGGGCAATCTTGTGACGAAATCTCCAGGATGTGAGTAATCCCTCAGAGCCAGCATTTTGAATGCCACCACCATTGTCATCTTCCTCCCATGTGTCTGTGCTCCAATCTTCTGGACTATGCACCCCAAGTGGCAAGTCATGGAGCAAGTTTTGCAAGTTACCATTCTCCATGTATTCATATATGGCTATCCTCTGATCTCCAGCTAGACAATACCCAGTTAAAGGAACAAGATTGGGATGCTTGATCCGACCAAGATACTCGAGCTCCCTTGCAGCTTCTTGATCTGTTAATGTAGAGCCAACAACCAGAACCTTAACTGCTACATGAATCCCACCAGGTAGAAAGCCTCTATAAACAGGCCCAAATTTACCTTCAGCCAAAAGGGTACCCCTGTCGAAGTTTGAAGTTGCAGACAAGAGGTCTGCAAATGTGATGTTCAACAATGGCTTCTCAAAAATTACTACAGGGACCAAAGTTGCTTGCTTGACATCAGCCACCCAGGTTGTTGAATCAGTCTGGAATTCAAAGGGTCCCGAGATGTTCAGTTCTTCTTTGTATGAAGTTTGCTTCACTACCCACTTTTTTGTTCTCCTTCTACAACCGAATGCTAGAAACAAAAGCCCAGCAAGAAGGAAGATCATTGCTAGAGTCAATCCAAGAGCCAGTTTCATTCCTTTTCGATCAGTGGCTCTTTTTTTCAAATGTGCGGGGTTGACAGCAATTGGGCAACTGTTCACTGATCCATAGAGTGCTGTCTTGAGGATTTCAGGAGTGAATTTTGAATCACAGAAGGTGAAATTATTGTATGAGAAGTTATATTTCTCCATTCCTGGGAGCTTATCTAAGACAGACGGGGGGATTTCACCACTCAAATTGTTCATAGAAAGGTCAAGCATTTGGAGGTTTTCGTTGTTCAGTAAGGGGATTTTCCCTGTGAGGTGATTCATAGAGATATCCAGTGCTTTCAAATACCTCAGTTGTGAGATTTCATCAGGAATGTGACCAACAAGACTAGTTCTAGACAAGTTCAAGTATTCCAACAAGGATAGCATTTTAATTTGTGGGAACTTCTGTCTGCTAAATCTATTGTGTGCAAGATTCAGGTGTTTCAGATTCCGGGCTTCATTCAAATTCTGGAATATCTCTCCACTAAACTGATTCTCAGACAAATCCAGATAAATTAAACGAGACCAATTTAAGTTAGAATTGAATCGTACTAGAGAAACGTGCCCCTGAAATTGGTTCTTGCTAAGGTCAAGCACCTCCAAGCTTTCCTGAAACGCACCCATGGCTGAACCCTGAAACAGATTTCCAGATATATTGAGAGTAGTAATAGAATTCAACCCAGAAAAGTTAAAATCTGGACCATGAATACTATTCCCTGCAAGGTTTAACACTTCGAGCTTTGGAAGAGAAGCACCAAAACCATCTGGAAGAGTCCCATTTAGCCGATTACATGAAAGATCAATTGAAACTAGAGATTGACACTTCAAAATCCCCAAAGGTATGCTTAGTTCGAACCTGTTGTGGCTAAGTTTGAGGACGTGAAGACTGACAAGGGAGCCTATAGCTTCTGGAATTTCTTCAGTGAGATTGTTGTAAGACATGTCTAAGATTTCCAAGGAACCAAAATTGACAATGTTGTTTGACAATGAACCAGAAATCTGGTTCGAAGAAAGCTTAAGCCTCTTAAGAGACGTTAAACTCCAGAAATCTGAAGGCAACCCAGTGATTTTATTGCTGCTAAGATCCAAAGAATGAAGCTTGTTGAGCTTGCCAATGGTTGTATCAGGAATAGGCCCAGAGAGGCCTAACCCAGAAGCTTTGAACTCAACAATGTATTCTTTTTTAGTATCACAGCGAACCCCTTGCCATGAACAGAAAGAAGAACCAGAGAAGTTGTAGGCTTTGGAAAAAGTTGAAGATAAACCCATCTTCTTCAAGAACTCCGACACAAAGTATCCATCTGTATTTGGTTGCTGGCATGCCAAGTGCTTGAAGAAAAGCGTCAGAATAAAAATAGAACCAAAAACTCCCAAACCCATTTAAGAAAAAAGATTCAGAAAGCCACAAATAAACGCCTCTATCAGAACTTCAAAATCAGCTTGACCATGGCAGCTTCTGCTTTTTCTGCATCTTGGACTCCATGAGTGAACCCAATAGCAGTGACTAATGAGTTTTGACAGAAGGATATTTAAAAAAAAGTAACACCAGAGAAGCAGAGTAAAAGCTAAAAAATAAAAAGACGTGGCCTTTAACGAGAGAATGTGAGTGAACTTTGTCTAGATTTGCTTGCAGATCGTGAAAGACAACAAAAAGAAATCAGTAGAAGAAACAAAAAGTACTACAAGAAGAACTCTTGTCTCCTTCTGGAATATGAAGCTGTGAAGGAGCATTGCTTGTGAGGCCGTGTTGCAGAGATTCCGAGGTAGAGTAAAAATTTTGAAGAAGAGGAACAAGGAGGGGTTTTTAGTGCGTCAAATGAGGAAGAGGCAAGGCAACCTTTGCAGAGAAGACAAGTTCATACAAGGAAAAATGACAGCCGTAATGGAGGAGTGGGCTTGAGGTTCATAAATGCATGAGAAGGGATTGAATTGAATTGAAATATCGTTGAGGACGTGGTTGGTGAATTTATGAAAGCTTTGCTGGTGGAGATTTAATGGCTTCTTCAGTGTACCTATCATCATTATTGGTCATCCATGGAGGCTTTTCCTTTTTATAACTTTTTTTTTTCATTACACAATTTAATCCCCTTTCAGACTATTAATGTCCATGTTTACTTTTTCTGTGAAAGATTTTACAAATGTAATATACTACTCCCTCCCTCTCCCTCTCCCTCTGTTACGCTATATAGTGTATTGTTTTGAGAAATTCATGTTTCATGCATTGTGCGGGTTACATTGTGTTTTTTTTATTATCTTTTCAGTATTACCCCTAATAAATAAGCTTATATATTATACGGTTATTAATACATTTAATAAAAAATCTTTAATAATTTGGTCAAATAAATAAGCTTATATATTATACGGTTATTAATACATTTAATAATAATTTGGTCAAATCATAAATGAATGAAGGAGAATTTCTCCAAAAACTTCACTTTTCATAATTATCGATGACTTATGGAAATTCGGAAAAAAAAATGAAGGAGAAAATGGATGCAATTTATTAACGTAGGAGGTATTATTAAATAAGAGTAATTTGAGAAATAATGAAAAAAAATTTCGGTTACTAATCATTGTCTTGGTATGTGTGTGATAGTTAAAAGTGTATTATAAACTGGAACAGTATAACATACACTATATATTATTATTATTATTATTATTTGCCAGCATATACTATATATTATTGTTACTATACACAAACCGAATGGAAATATTTTTTTTTAAATATCACCATTTAATATCTAAAACTTATATAATATAATTAATAATTTATTACTATATTTTATCTTTCATATGTAATAAATATGGGGGTAGTATAGGAAAAAAAATTAAAACACTATACAATCTATATACTACCTTATATTTTTTACTAAGGAAAGTCCCTCCAAAATTTCTTATATTGGAGAGTAAAAGGATACTTTCTCCAATTTTTTATGTAAATTATTAAAATTAAAATTTTTTTATTAAAATATTAAAATTATCTTAAAATTGATATGATTTTTATTTTTATCCTAACAAATATATCACAAATCTAAATAATTTACTCTTTTTTTTTATTTATAAATAGAGATATTTTAAAAATAAAACAATTAATACTTCAAAAACTTATAGAAAGTGATATATATTTAAGATCATAAATAATTTCTAGAATGTGACTAATACAAAAGTCAAAGAAAGTAATATCTATCAATATTAATATTAGTATGAAATATAAAATTTATAAAGTCCTACTGTTTGCTAATTATGGGTAAATAGTATATTACTCATCTTTAGACTCTATACGAGTACACGAGAGAGTCCGACTTCATTTTTTGATATAAGGAGGAATGAAATATTTTATGATATTGATGTTTTTAATTTGGAAAATTTTGTATGCCAAACATAATTAATTTCTTGAAATTTTAGATTTAACTAATTAAAGGTTCAAGATTTCACATCAAGCACATAAATCATCATAATTAATTAATAAATGAAAATTAATGCAAATACAACTGCTTGGTGTTTTGTTTGACACTAGTGAATGCCATGCATCTTCTATTGAAGTCTTGTTGGTGGTTTGGTTCCGTTCATGTTCTGCCTTTCTCTGTTTTCTTTTGTTTAACTAAACTATCTCTCTTTCTCTCTGTTCGTAAGGGAAAGAAAGCAGTTTCGGGCTAAATGACAGAAAAATATCAAGTTAGGGTTTTAACGCATAATCATCATTATGTATACTTTCCTCTGTTTCAAAAAGAACATTCTCATTTTGGGGTTTTAGTTATTTTTTAAAACAAAATCTGTCACATTAGAATTTAAATGAGTATTGATTATTATTCTTATATTAATTTACTTTTCATTAATATTGCAAACTCCTCTTGATTTCAATTAGTATTAATTATAAGAGTATTTTAGTCCAATAACATCAAATTTTACTACCTAATAAATTATTTAATAACTTTCTTAAATCATGTGCATAACCTTAAATATAATTTTTTTTAACTAAATATGGTATATAAAATTTATAGGAAGTTTGGCAAGTTGCACTATTAAATTATTCATAAACATTGTGATTCAATGTGTAATGCATGGGACCCAATTTTAATTTTATTAATGACTCCTGACTAATAAACTTTCCCTTGCAATCAAAAATCAAAAACTTAAATCATGGCTTTTCCTTCATTACTAATAGAAGATGGAGAAAGCAAATAAAGAACAAAAGGACAGCTCTACTGCTCTACCCAATTCTGGAGTTTATATATATTTTTTTATTCATTTAAAAGACAAATATATACACAATATGTATAAAATTGGAATCCAATCCGGATCCAATGCTTTCATAAAAGTGAACGTAAATGATGCATATAGAAAGAAAAAAAGATAAAAAAAAAAAAGTAAATGAGTATAATTATGATATAGATCCTATATATAATCATATTCTTTTCTGTTATGCTCACTAAATGCATAAATACATGAAGAGAGATAATCCAAATGCATGAATATTTTAATTTGTTGTTGGCGATTATTATCGGTTAGTAGTAAATTGCATTTTGTTGACTCCAAATATTTTTGTCTAAAAAAGTTACCTTTGTTTGTCGCCCATTTTTCTTAATTTTCTCTAAAATGGGGACCATTTCTTAAAATGTAGGGCTCAAGGGAAAATGACAGTCACCAACAATCTAACCAATGGTGGGCCCTTTATCAGCTGGTCCATTTTCTTCATTTCACAAAGTAAAATTTCCAAAAAGAAAAATTAGTATTAAAAGTTTCCTTTTATAATTTTTAACATTAAGAATAAAAATTATTCGATTTCACCTTCCTCAGTCCATCTTTAACTAAAAACATTTATGTTTTAACTAAAAAGGGAGTCTTTTAAATTTCTGACAGTGATGGTAATCAGCGTTACTCCTTCTAGAGATTGGTACAAGTAAGGACATATATCTTAACTTAGTTGCAAATATAATCTATATACACTTATAAAAAATCATAAACATATTTAGATAACTATTTATTATTGTACCTAATTCACTAATGGCAATATTGTTATTTAGATAAAGACATTGAATTTGTTTGATTAGTGATAATAACACTTTTTAAGCAAAAAAAATATCTTAAATCAATAACCAAAAACTTATTTCTTTGAAGTGTAAACATATTGATGTGGGTTTTACTTTTTTCAATGAGACATTTTTCATATACATAATTAGAGATTAAACATATAGGAACATGTGAAAGAATCCAATTATCTATTATTGATATTAATAGTTTTGTAAGGGATCATACATAATTTATGTAGGCAAGGGTGTGAGTGGGTTGGTAGAAAATGAAATGAATAAATATTTCATTATTATATTATAGATATTGAAAAATCAATAAACACCAGCACTGTCTAGCATAGTCATCCTAAGGTAATGGAGCTAAAGAGTGAGATTAATTGGCTGCGTCTGGACGTGCTTTAGAGGAGGTTTGATCACGAATTCAAATGGGAATTGCGTCAAGGGTTTCATGCAGAAACTTGAATCTACTGATTCAATTCTAAGGAAGTGGTGAACATGATCATCAACACTAATGTAATGTGGTTGGGCTTCTGACCTTAACGGAAGAGATTAGACAACTTCTTGTTAGAGATTGGAATGCTATTGGGATTCCGATAGTTGCATAGATTGGCTTGCCAAAGTGACTCAGTGTGGCTGCTCATATTTTGACTTCTGCCCTTGCAAGTAAAATCAATTTTACACATATATGATTAGAGGAGCAGCAGCTAAAGCCTCTAACAAGATTTCCAACGTGGAAACAAAGTTTTTATTTGTTCTATAGATAATATTTTATTTAAAAGACACTATTATTCAAATTTGCAGTGGAAGTGAAGTGAATAGCAAGTGCATTGAAAATATGGATTACTACTAGTACCAATTCACTTTAAGCAAGATTCAAGTTCAAATCTTGCAAATAAAAAAAATTATGGTGAGAGAATCACTTTATTTGGGGCTTAATAAAACTCATGAAGATTATTATTCTTTAATGATGGGCAGAAATGAGAAAAAAAATTATGTGACATTTATTTTTTCATTCTCATCTGTCCCTTGTATTTAAAATCAAAATCGGAGGGAGCAGTATTACTTAAAAATATCTTACTATCAATTCAATTGAAACTAAAGTGGCCAATGTGGATATATACGAAATTTGAGATGAGCCTTACACAATTTATGAGCTTGTGACCCTTAGACATTTTATTTGTTATATTGATGATTTAAAATTTGTAGAATTTGAGATAAATAAATTTAATTAAAAATAATATTAGTGATTTAAGCTTGCATATCCTCTCCCGTGGCAGTAAGGTGCTGTGTGGAGAGAAATAAGTCAGGGAAAGAGATGACTTGAGATTTTTTTTCTGACAAAGTAGTTAAATTGTGTGCTGGAGGTCATAATTAATTATGAGGATTGTGAACACCGTATTTTATCTGGGAAATTTTAAAAAAATATAAATATAATAATGATAAAAAATAATAAAAATAATAATGATAATAGATGAATAAATAAATAATAGGAAATATAAAAAAAAATACAAAAAAAAATAATAATAAAAAAAAAGAGAGAGAAGAAAGAGAAAAAGAAACAAAACAAAAACAAAATGATATATAAATAGATATATAGTAAATAAATTAACCAAAAAATATATATATATAATAATAATAATAACAAAAAATATAAAATACATAATAATAAAATTATTTTGGGCCAAAATTAGGCCCGAAATCCACCAAAAAAAAAAGGAGGTTGCCATATTGGGCTGAAGTGAAACTTCAGCCCAAAACCCAGTCCGGTCCAGGGGGCATTGCCCCGAAAGGAAGAGAGCCCTTCAGGGCTGGGTGCAAATGGAGCCCTTAGGGCTCGGGAAGCGGGGATCAAAGGGAACCCGGGAGGGCTCGAGGAAACAGAGGAAGCTCAGCCGCGGAAGAAAAACCGAGGAGAGGAAAAGGCAGAGAGAAAGAGGGAGAGAGTGAGCACGGAGGGGAGGACGATGAGGCCGAGGAAAAACCGAGGAGGAGGCCGAGCACCGAGGGAGTGAGAGCGTGAGACCAGAGGGCTCGAGGAGGAGATGACCAGAAAGGGAGCCCTTTAGGGCTCGGGCAGTGGAAGCACGAGGAGGAGCCGCGGGACCACGAGAAAAGAAAAGGAGAGGGGCAACAGCGAGCGTGGAAACCGAGAGGGGCAGAGGAGCAGGGGACCGTGAGGCGAGAGACAGAGGTTGAGAGTCTCAACCAAATGGTGAGACGAGTGGAGGGGCAACCACAATGACCCCGTACGGTGTCAGAGAAGGAGAGGGACCGCGGAAGACAGATGGGAGCAGAGGGAGCGGCCGAAGGAAAACCAGAGGGGCTAGGGCTTGAATCCGTGAGGCAGAGGATGGACCACAAGCCACGCGAGTGAGGGAAAATTTCTCCACTGCTTTGTACCAAGTACGGCAGAGTGGAGATGGAGGAGCCCTCGGATTGTCACAAAAAGGAGCAGGGCCACAATACGACAAAAGGGATGCCTCTACTACTCGGTACCGGGTATGGGTGCGGCAGAGAAATTGGGGACGAGAGAGAGAGCAAAGGGGCGAGCCACGCGATTAAGGTGGGGTTCTGATTCACTCGCTGCAGCCCTATAAAAAGAGAAAGGGAATTTTCTCTCGAGGGGGGTCTGGCTGAGATTTCTGGAGCTCGAAAGAAAAAAAAATAGTCTGAAAAACTTAGAGGAGAGACAGGAAAAGTGGAGAAAGGAATACCGAAGAGAGATCCTCAAGAACGAGACAGAAGAAGCTGAAGGTGCAAAGCTAGAAGACAAAAAGGGAGCTGTGGAAGGACGAATTGAAGATCCAAAAGAGTACTCCGACTGGTAATGCTTAGGCTTAGTTTCGGACAATGGGTTGAGGATTTTTAATATTGGGTCAGGAAGTGATTCGGATACTGATTGTTGTTGCCATTAGATACAGTGATGTGTTTTGTTTGCCTGATTGGTAGGAGTAGGGTACAGGGTAATGCTGTTATTTTGGTGTTGAGGCGTTTCCTTAGTCTATTGCATGAGTTTTGAAGTTGGTTTGTTGTCTTCTTCTATGATGATGCACAGTTTTGGGAATGAATTTCATGTGATTTTGATAGTTGATAGGGTAGACATTTAGTTAGTCACTGTGTTTGAGATTTGTTTTGCTTCGTAATGTTCCATTGCTTGGAATTTGATCTAGGGGTTATGGGACATCTAACTTCTGATTCTATTGAGGAGTGCTAGAAAATTTTGCATTCAGAAAATCTCTATGCGTTTTGTTGAAGGCTCTGTTTCAACTGCTAATATTATGGAGATTACGCTTGTTTATAGCAGAAGTTCAGCAGTTTTTTTTTTCTTTTTATATACATGGGATATGTATAGTGTTTATGAAATGTTGAGGAAAGAAAGTCCTGGGCCAGAGAGTCTTGTGCATTTCTTTATTCCCTGATTTGTTGTAGCATGCTTGAAATAAAAAAAAAAAAACCAAGGTTTTCACGAGCTTAGAATTTTGCTCTGTGATCTATATGGATTTGGTAATGGGTTTTGTGTTAAAAGGCTGGGCTACCTTATTTTGTTACAAAGTGGAGTAGGAAAACTAAATGCTCACTGGTATTTAAGCCCAAATATGTGGGGCTAAAGATTGTTTTTATTCACTTTGTTCACGAAGGGTTTGAGTTTCAAATGAATCTCTCAAATATGTAGTTACGGCATTTCACCTTCACGGTTTGGGATAAGTTCCTAAGAGCCAATTAGAAATGGTGTTACTGGCCCCAGGGTTACGCATTCCACTTTCCATGACATATTCACCAAATGCAGTGTTGTCATTTTCAATTCTCTTGAGAGATACCTGACTATTCTGTTATGGTAACATTTGCCCTTATGTTTTGTCTGTCGTTTAAGACATTAAGTGGTGTTTATTGCATTAAGTTTGAAAGATTATCAGGATAAGTGTCATTGCTATAATAGTAAAAGGTGATAATGATAAAAGAGGGAGAGGAGTAAATGTAATGTCATGAAAAAAGAGAAAGTTTTAGAGTTTACTCCGAGGGCCCAAGTCTCCGTGGGTAAGCAAGGTGTCAGTCAAAGGGTGCTATGAGTAAGGAGTTGCCATGGTGCCTACATTGGTTAACCTTCAAATGTTTAGAGTTCCAATGGTTCCTCATTTTTACTAATAATGACAATAGATAAGTAAAATAAATAATAAATAATACAAATAAGTAAAAATCGCATTTGCAAATTTTCTTTATCTTTATGCTTTGAATAGTAATATTTTTGAGTGTTTAGATACCAATCAGTAAATTATGAGTGACCAAATCACCATATATGCTGTTTGATTTTGTTTGGAAATTGGCTTTTGAAAATAAAAAACATAGATAAAAGTGTTACCTTAATTATTTTATTTTATTTTCTAAGTCCTCGAGAATGGTCTTTAATTATTTTATTAAGAAAATGCAAATAATTTATAAATAAAGAGTAATATAAATAAATCTTAAAATAAATAGATAAATAATATATCTCGGATGTATTAACTTTATCTTAAACCTCTTTTTCAATAAGAAGTGGTTTTCTAAGTGCATCTCTTTAAATAAGTGATTAAAGAAAAAAAAAAGATTTTCTAATCGCACTTTTCATTGTATAATTTGAAATAAAGAAATAAAATAATTTGAATAAGGATTATTCATGTCCTTCCAAGTTTTTACTTTTCCTACTTATTTACCACGAGTGGTAGCGTCGGGGAGGTTTGGGTGTTAATCAACAATTTGTGGGTGACAAAATCGTCACATATGTTGGTTATTTCTAGATGCTTTCCTATCAAAATTATTCATATCGAAATTATTTATTGCATAAAAATAAAAATTATTATTAGTTTTTGTTTTCATCGAGGCTTTTATCCCTTATTTGCCACGAGTGGCATCACCGTGAGCATAAACGCATAAGTCAGCAAATTATGAGTGATCAAGTCACCATAAATGCTGTCTGATTTTCATTTAAAATATTCTTACTGGTATTTTCTACTCCAAGTGGTAATACCGTGAGTATGTAAGTATAAATCAGTAACTTGTGAGTGATAAAGTCACCACATATGCTGATTATTATTAATAATGGTCACATTTATTAATTTCTTTTTTTTTAAAAAATATATATATATATATAGGTGTCCAAATGATTTTTATAATAAAAAAATATATATATTTGTACAACGAACAAATTTATTTGTTTCCTTTTGAATTTTTTGTGCCTTTTTGTCCCGAGTAACAATACCGTGAACACTTAGGTATCAATGGGTAAATGTGAGCGATAAAGTCACCGCATGACCCAATTGATTTTACTTTTTTTTTTTGAAAAATAGGATTTGCTTTCAAATATTTCCTTTTTGAATCAAAAATAAAATGTTTAAAACCACGCATAATTTTAATTTTTTTTTATTATTGAGGAAACAAAAAAACATATATTCTTTCTTTTTAGGAATTAATTTCGTATAACAAAAAAAAATATAACAAAAATAATAATAATAAATGAAAAGAGTAAACAATGGGAACTAATCTGTTTTTTTTTACAAATTAAAACACACCAATCAATTCTAAAATTATTTTCTTTGTGAAAAAAAAAACAAATTATTTTCTATAAACCTCTCTTTTCAAAAATATATATAATAAAAAATACCCAACCCAGTGACACGCATTTTTTAGTCCGAACTACGTCGACTTTGATCCCTATCACAGGGTACGTAGGCCCCAAACTCTCATTCTGGGTCAAGTCCACCTTTGTAAATAAATAATATTTTTCTGGTTTATTTGGTGTTTTTTTTTTCTCTTAATTTAATAAACATCTACCAATTTATTTCTTCAAGTCCACTTTTGTAAACAAACAATATTTTTCTTATTTTATTTTTCCCAACTTCCCATATCTTCATTTTATTTTTATTTTTACATTTTTCTTATATTTATATTTATTTCTGCATATGAATAGTAAAAAAGCAACTAAAACAAATTTGTAAAAAGCCATAAAAATTGCATGATCAACCTAAGGTAACCTTTCTTATGAACGGGTGTTGTGGGGGTGCCTAACACCTTCCCCACTCACAATCGTACTCCCGAACTCAACTCTGATTCGTGGACCATCCTTATCCTTTTTTGTTTTTTATTCCGGTTTTCCAAAATTTCCCTTAAAATTTTGGTGGCGACTCCCTCCGAAACCGGCCTCCCGCCAGACTGGCCGGTTTCTCCCTTTTCTTTCAATTTTTTTCATTTTTCCCGCCCCATCCGCGTCGCATTTCCGGGTGTGACAAGGATAAATAATTATTCATTATTGATTATGATGATAAGTGATTATGTTAAAAGTAAATCATGTTTGGATATTTTTACCTCATAAGTAATTTTAAAAAAATAAATGTATTTAAATTTTAGAGATTTAATAAGTGATTATTAAAAAAAATAAAAAAAAGTAAAATAAGTGATTATTATAACTAGAAAAAATTAGTTTATTCTACAATAACTTATTTAGAACATAAATACTTATTGAAAAGTGGTTTGCATTTGGGAACTTTTGAGAATAAACACTTTTTACCTCCAATTAAGGGCTCATTTGGTTCAATTACATGAGGGTTATGTAATATAATATAATGGAATAATGATTACATGTGAATTTGTTTGGTAGGATATAAATAATGATGTAATGATATTAATTTTTATATTAAAAAATAAGAATAGAAGTGAAATGACCTTATTGTCCTTAGCCCTAGAAGTGAATTTGTCAACATGTATTTTTATAAGGGCATTAATGTCTTTTTGTATCTTATTACACCTATATAAAGACTTTCACATTCAAAATGTTATGTAATCTGAATCACCTCTACAGGATTACCTAAGTAATCTGTAAAGTGTATTATATTATGAAATATAAATTTATAAAAAAAATACACTATATAGCGGAACAGAAGGAGTATAAATAAAATTTCAATAATAATAATTATTATTAATTACTATCATTATTAATATAAAACACGAACATAAATAGACCTGAATTACTTGTTAAAATACCCTTGAGAAAATAAATGTATTTGGATTTTGAAGATTTGATAAGTGATTATTAAAAAAACAATTAAAAAAAAAGTAAAATAAGTAATTATTATAATTAGAAAAAATTGGTTTCTTCTACAATCACTTATTTAGAACATAAATACTTATTGAAAAGTGGTTTACATTTGGGAACTTTTGAGAATAAACACTTTTTACCTCCAATTAAGGGCTCATTTGGTTCAATTACATGAGGGTTATGTAATATAATATAATGGAATAATGATTACATGTGAATTTATTTGGTAGGATATAAATAATGATGTAATGATATTAATTTTTATATTAAAAAAATAAGAATAGAAGTGAAATGACCTTATTGTCCTTAGCCCTAAAAGTGAATTTGTCAACATGTATTTTTATAAGGGCATTAATGTCTTTTTGTATCTTATTACACCTATATAAAGACTTTCACATTCAAAATGTTATGTAATCTAGATCACCTCTACAGGATTACCTAAGTAATCTGTAAAGTGTATTATATTATGAAATATAAATTTATAAAAAAAATACACTATATAGCGGAACAGAAGGAGTATAAATAAAATTTCAATAATAATAATTATTATTAATTACTATCATTATTAATATAAAACACGAACATAAATAGACCTGAATTACTTGTTAAAATACCCTTGAGAAAATAAATGTATTTGGATTTTGAAGATTTAATAAGTGATTATTAAAAAAACAATTAAAAAAAAAGTAAAATAAGTGATTATTATAATTAGAAAAAATTGGTTTCTCCTACAATCACTTATTTAGAACATAAATACTTATTGAAAAGTGATTTACATTTGGGAACTTTTGAGAATAAACACTTTTTACCTCCAATTAAGGGCTCATTTGGTTCAATTACATGAGGTTATGTAATATAATATAATGGAATAATGATTACATGTGAATTTGTTTGGTATGATATAAATAATGATGTAATGATATTAATTTTTATATTAAAAAAATAAGAATAGAAGTGAAATGACCTTATTGTCCTTAACCCTAGAAGTGAATTTGTCAACATGTATTTTTATAAGGGCATTAATGTCTTTTTGTATCTTATTACACCTATATAAAGACTTTCACATTCAAAATGTTATGTAATCTGAATCACCTCTACAGGATTACCTAAGTAATCTGTAAAGTGTACTATATTATGAAATATAAATTTATAAAAAAAATACACTATATAGCGGAACAGAAGGAGTATAAATAAAATTTCAATAATAATAATTATTATTAATTACTATCATTATTAATATAAAACACGAACATAAATAGACCTGAATTACTTGTTAAAATACCCTTGAGAAAATAAATATATTTGAATTTTGAAGATTTAATAAGTAATTATTAAAAAAATAATTAAAAAAAAGTAAAATAAGTGATTATTATAATTAGAAAAAATTGGTTTCTCCTACAATCACTTATTTAGAACATAAATACTTATTGAAAAGTGATTTGCATTTGGGAACTTTTGAGAATAAACACTTTTTACCTCCAATTAAGGGCTCATTTGGTTCAATTACATGAGAGTTATGTAATATAATATAATGGAATAATGATTACATGTGAATTTGTTTGGTAGGATATAAATAATGATGTAATGATATTAATTTTTATATTAAAAAAATAAGAATAGAAGTGAAATGACCTTATTGTCCTTAGCCCTAGAAGTGAATTTGTCAACATGTATTTTTATAAGGGCATTAATGTCTTTTTGTATCTTATTACACCTATATAAAGACTTTCACATTCAAAATGTTATGTAATCTGAATCACCTCTACAGAATTACCTAAGTAATCTGTAAAGTGTATTATATTATGAAATATAAATTTATAAAAAAAATACACTATATAGCGGAACAGAAGGAGTATAAATAAAATTTCAATAATAATAATTATTATTAATTACTATCATTATTAATATAAAACACGAACATAAATAGACCTGAATTACTTGTTAAAATACCCTTGAGAAAATAAATGTATTTGGATTTTAAAGATTTGATAAGTGATTATTAAAAAAACAATTAAAAAAAAAGTAAAATAAGTGATTATTATAATTAGAAAAAATTGGTTTCTTCTACAATCACTTATTTAGAACATAAATACTTATTGAAAAGTGGTTTGCATTTGGGAACTTTTGAGAATAAACACTTTTTACCTCCAATTAAGGGCTCATTTGGTTCAATTACATGAGGGTTATGTAATATAATATAATGGAATAATGATTACATGTGAATTTGTTTGGTAGGATATAAATAATGATGTAATGATATTAATTTTTATATTAAAAAAATAAGAATAGAAGTGAAATGACCTTATTGTCCTTAGCCCTAGAAGTGAATTTGTCAACATGTATTTTTATAAGGGCATTAATGTCTTTTTGTATCTTATTACACCTATATAAAGACTTTCACATTCAAAATGTTATGTAATCTGGATCACCTCTACAGGATCACCTAAGTAATTCAGATCATATGTGAAATGTCCAACCAAACACTTAAAACCTAAGTGATATGAAGCCTATTATCTTTACATTGGGGGTCGTAAACGAATCAAACGAGCCTTAAGTATTTATCTTGACAATCCAAACATGATCTGGTGAGATAGCAGGGAGAGAAACAGGAGATACTAGGGAGGAGAATTTCGAAACCTGTGAATTTAGTGTTGGTAAGTCTGTGCAATTATTTATAATAACTTTAATTTGTTTTTTATTGTGGATTCATTAAGAAAAAAAAAGTTGCATATCCGCAGATATAAGATTAAATTAAAAATTAGAAAAAAGAGAATTATGGGGACAGCATGCCAAGAGGACACAGTAAAAAGAAAAAGAGAAAGGAGAGGCAAAAGAAGCGAAATGATTATTTCCATTGACAGCGGGACGAGGGATGAGGAGTCACGTGAAATCAGCCCACATGCTGTCGGTCAAAATTAAAAAAAATATACAAAAAATACATTTTTGTATTAACTCTTTAATTATCTCTTGCATATTTCTCTAGATTAGGAAGATTCAAATCTTAATTATTAGGTTGGCCAAATCAAAAACTTAATTATTAGTTTCACCCCATCTTATCTTTATTGCCCGTGTTAGTCCCAGATGATTCTATTTCTTTCATGTTCTCCCTCTTATAAACGTAAATCAAAACGCTTCATCCTAATTTTGAATGACACACATCTCTTAATATTTTTTATTATATTAATTAACTTTGTTGGTTAAATATTAAATATTAAATAAAAGCATATTGCTTCTTTCACTCTAACCCTTTGCTTGGTTGGGTTGTAGAGAAAAGAGGGAGATATAGAAAAGTAGGAAAAAAAACTAAAAAAAAACTATATTTTTCTTGGCTTGTTTATGGAGAAAAAATTGAGAGTGTGAGAAAACTAGGGGAAAATAATACATCAATCCCACTTTCTCATAATTTTTCTCTCTTAAAATGGGAAGAATTTGAAGAGAAAACTCATATTCAAAAATTACCCCACTAATTTTTTTACTGTGAAAAAAATACTTATATTATTTTTATATTTAAATATTGATATATTATATAGTTTAAATTTTAGCATTGTTTTAAAAATTTTAAAATCAATGTCTAAAAAAATAATTTTAAAAATTAAAAAAATTAAGATTTGATAAAATAATTTGAAATTAAAATTATATTTTAATTTCATATATAAATATGATATGGAAATTATAGAATAATAAGTTTTATTACATGTAAGTATTTTTCTAAAAATAATTCATTTTTCCTCTTTCTCATTTTCTTCTGTTCAACCAATCAGAGAAAATTATTTTTCCCCATTTTTTTCTTCTCCCCATTTTCTCTACTAAGGGTAAAGCTAAAATAGATTTTAAACCGATCAATTTGTACAATATAATATACAAAAATAAAAATATTAGGCGATAGATTGAAGGAAGTGATGCCCATAGACATCTATAATTATAGCCTCAGAAACTTATGCATAAATTGCAACATCATCCTATACCATATCAAACACAGGATGGCATGCATATAAGTTAGATGTGGCCAAAGATATCACAACATATCCTGCATATAATTTTTTGTTTATAAATATATTTATATATATATTTGAAGAGATAATATTTGATAGGATCTATTAGTATCATATAATTCATGTAACTAATCTCACTTAATATAATAAAATTAATATTATTCTTGCATATCTCACTTGAACTGGAAACTTTAAACAGAGTGCTGACAAAATGAAGGTTGACTATATTAAATTTTAATAAAGAGAACAGAAAGACGATAAATAATACCTTTTCTTTGTAAATTTTATCAGCATCTCTAACAGTTATTTCTATCTACGTTAAAATAATCTTGTATAATATGTCAGAGAATTTATAGTTTTAAATAACAATGAAATTGAAGTTAAATGCCTTTTTATCTCAAACTTGATATTCTTGAACTCACCGCCGTTCACCAAAAAAACAAAAACCACCATTCATCTCTATCAATGGAATCACACCCGGGCCAACTTGTTTAAAATTCGACGGGCACCTTAAATTTTTTTTTCCCACTCATTTGCCAAACTAGGAATAGGTTAATGAATTTACATGCTGCAAGTTGTAGTTTGAAGAGAGAGAAAATTAAAAACCTCCAATTTTTTTAAGCCATTATCAATTCAATTTGCTCGAGTTTTAAACAATTTAAGATTAAGAAGTTAATCTAACAGTGACACTTATGTAGAAAATATCTTAAGGTGCAAGGAAAAACAAAAACAACGGCTTTTCACAATCAAACTTGTCATCTTTCCATGGCAAGTGTCCTTGAGTTTCTAAATTTCAACCTTCATGAGAGGCATTTGAGTCTTGCAAAAGTCAAATAGCCAGTGTGACCTCTAGCTTCACCAACAGGTCTAGCCATAACAGTAGAAATACTATCAGTATCAGAACATTGCCTTCTCTTGCAGGGAAGAGAACCATTAGCACCATTCCCTTCCCCAGCAATGCCATCCATTCTCTCTTCTCGAACTTCATATGTGCGAAGGAGCACTTCAAATGTCCGTATATCTTTACATGTGCAAGAAAATGCATACTGGTTAAACAGATTCTTTGATACACACATGAAGGAAGGAAAAAAGAGAGAAAGAAAGAACGCAAAGGTACCTGTGAAGTTGGTTTGAAGTGTCTCACATGACCGTTGGACTTGTTCAATACATGGGGAAAATGAGCACAGAGTTGCATCCTGTTTTAACATTTTTGCAGCTGAAGGAATGGCTAGCCATGGTTGGGGTAGATCCAGAAATACAGCGTCGGCTAAACCCACAAATTCATCAGGAAATCCCTCACCCTGTATATCTCTCACGCTCACACTGATCAAGCTGCCTAGTCCTGTCCTCTCAAAATCTTCCCTATAATGAGGAAGGATCCAGTGAACATATGACAAAAAACTATTTATTTATCAAAATGTAAACCTAGTCAAACATATAACACTGTTGTAAACCTCTCTCACACACTCATTCTGCAACAATTGAATGCTTCTAAATTCATGTGGAGTTCTAAGAATTTGGTTTCTTTCCTGATTTTCTTTTCCAGTCCCCTTCTGAAGGGGACCAGTGAGAGAATCAAAAGAAGCATAAAATTATTTGTTTGAGAAAGATACGACCAGAAAATTTTACAGACAAACCACATTGCACAGCTAATAAAACAAACTAGTGGACCAGTGAAAGATAAAAACACATATACTGTTATCCACTAGGATGAGATAGTAGTTTCTGATCTTAGAATCTGAAATATCATCTTTTTGGTTACCTTGCTGATGCAGCTCTTTGTTCATGGAAATCAAATGTATAGACATGTCCAGTAGGTGCTACAGCCCTTGCAAGAGAAGTGGTCAAAGATCCACTTCCAGTTCCAGATTCCATAACCAAGCAACCAGGAACAATCTCCAAGTACATTATTACAAAGCTAATGTCAGCAATATAGAGAATCTGAGTCCTGTGGCTTAATACAAGAGTCCACAACTCAGGAGTAGGAGCCAATAGGTAGATGAAACCACCCTTATTACTGAACACCTTGGAACCGAATGGCTTTCCAATCCAATCAGAGTGCTTGAAAACACCGAAACGATTCTGGAGGACTGAATTTTCACACACTGTCACAGGCTTCATGTTGTCATGTCTCTCATAAACAATAACCAGGTCGCCACTACTAATGAATCGATTGAACGATAGCTTATTAGCAGGATTACTAGCCAACATCTTAAAGGTCTTCAAATTCTTCAGCCCAGTCCCAAAAAAAAAAATCTGCCAAAAACAATGAAGAAAGAACAAAGGGATACCCATGATGAATGTGATGTGTGCTGTAAAAATATAATCTTCAAAGTTCAAGGAAAACACTAACTCCAAACATTTCTGTATTCAGTTTCAGCATACGATACCAACATATGTCTTCCCCTAAAATCTAAGTCGTTCTATATCATCGTATAACTAAAAAGATGTAAATTTTGAGCAGAAAAATAGCTGGGAGTAAATCATAACGAAAAGCATGTATGAGAAAAACTTACTTGGAGAAATTGATTTTGGAAAGTTGAGAGTAATGTATATTCGGTGAAATATAGTGATTCACCAAGAAAAGGGAGAGATGGTCGGAGCACCACCAGGTGACTTAGAGACAGTCGAAGGAGGAAAAGCTACAGTGGCCGGAGAAGAAGCAGTTCACATATCACGCGGTTTTTGTTTCTCTGGTCCTTCAATACAATTTCGATTTTTAAAGTACTTCCTAATAATTATTGCGCTTTTTTTTCTCTTTCCTGCAATGTATTTTGCCCAAAAGATAACTGTAAGTCTGGCTCTCCACAACCCTAGACCCGATCGAGGAAGAAGAGGAGACTTACTTTTTTTTCCTCTACACAGAAGAGGAAGCATGTACTACAGCATTACTTAAGAACGCACCGTTCTATCGGTGAGTTTTTCCTCTTTTGTTTTTTTTTTTTGCTTTTATCTCTTTCTCTCGCGGACTCGCGGTAGGTTTGGGTGCTTTTAGGCCCAACTATATAAGTACAGTGGATATCTGAAACGTTGCATTCCCTCAGTAGTTTCTGGGCAATCCCTCAAATAAAAAATTAAAAACAGTGGGTTAGCATGATTTGTGGTTTTCTGTGGGGAAAAATAAATACTCTTTTCTGATCATATTACCAGGTATCTTGAAAGATTTTTATTAATTCATAATATATAATATTATATAGTAATTTATTATTTTTATTCTAAATTTATTGTATTATTAGTATTTTAACTTCTACTATATTTAATAAAAATAATAAAATTAATAAAAGTAAATATGAAAATTTTAATCTCTTTCTAAGTTTAAGAAAGTAATAAAAATTCTTTAATATACATGAAATTGGTTCTAACACTTTATAATATGAACTGGAGAGAGTAATTTGCATTCTTCAAGAGTTCATACTTTTATTAATGGTTGTTCTAAAATAGACTAATCTAAAACAATAATTAATTTAGTCTTTAATTATTAAGTTTAAAGTTTAGTGTTCCAAAATAAGAGATTCATTGTAACTTTCTCTTTTATTAATTAATTTAAAAATACAGAAAGATCTAACATTAATAATTGACCCCCCCCCCAACACACACACACACTCACTCTCCCATCAAGCAATATTAAGCAAAGAGATCTGTTTTTTTTTTTAAAATAATAAAAGAGGGCCAAGCCAAAAAAAAAAGTTAATTAATTAGATTGATTGGGGGATGGAAGCCTCATTACTATCATTATAGAGCATATTGTGATTCATTTTTCTGTAGAGAACTCTAGATTGTTGTAAATTTTTCTTGTACACGTATCTTTTATATATTTTAAAGAATTCTTTGTAAATATCTAAAGAGAATATCCTAAAAGATTGATGTAGACCGTGGGATTGAATTGATCGCCACCATCCATTAAAAAGATAGGAAAATTCTGGAACCTATGTGAGGTCTATATATGCCCCTCCCTCTTCATTTGTAACCATTCTTTAAAAAGTAATACATAGAGCATTTTCCCAAACTCTCTCTCTCTCTCTTCTATTGTTTTCTTATCTTAATTACTTGAGCGTTTGACTCACTTAGCACGAGATCAAAGGGTTGATCAAATTAAGGCCAACATAACTCAAGAGAGAAAATTTCATGACCACCACAATATAGTCCAAAACAAGTGGAGCACAATAAGAAGTCATCTGGTTACATTTATTGTTAATTGACATTTGAGCCAGAAAGTCAGCCAAAATATTAGCTTCCTGTAAACATGACACATCACATGATAGATCTTGTGCCAATCCTTCAACAACCATTGCTTGATAGTGAGCATTGTTAAAGAGCAAGATTGAAGTTTGTGACTGTTCTTAATCTGTCGATTCACCAAATTGATAGCATCAGACTCCACTTCAATTTGTTTGAATCCTCTCGCCCACACAATCTTCTAATCTTCAAGTTGGCCCCCAGCCTCTTTTCAATTTGGAAAAGATTCCGAAGTATTGGACATTCACGGCCTTGGAAGCCAAGGAAGAAGAACAAGAAACAGGTGACATTTCTAATAAACTTGTATTAAATGAATTCATTAGTTTATGTTTATTACACATTATTCAAGCAGATTTTATAATAGAATTAAACTATAACGTGATAATTTGAGTCTGAATCAAAACCCAAGCCCTCACATTACACTTATTGGGTCAAGTGGATAAAGAATATTTTATTTCTATTATTTAACATTTTTATTGTTTTTAATAATTATCCCACTATAATTATTTTTTTATTAATATTTCTTTTCTCAATTAAATTAAATATTAATAAAACTAAAAACTCTCTCTATGCAATTAGAACTCCAATAATGATTTACGACTCTGAAGACACGAAAATTAGAATTATTGTTGTCAAATTTTACTTTTATTGGCATCTGTTAACTCATGTCAATAATACCTGTAAATTTTACAAGAAAAAATATAATACAATATAAGCATAAAACATTTATAATAATTTAACCCCAAGGAAACTGTTAAATCTTTCAGAAATGTTGAATAACCTTGAGTTAGTGGCTGGAGGGTATGGGACATAAATTTGAGAGCAGGAATCATTAAACGCAATTTATACCAAATGCATATATCCAGCAAATCAGGGATGCATAAATTGTTTCAACATGATTGTACTGACGTGAAACTGAACTCTGAACAAAATTTACGAGCCGCTTAAGGTAGCTACATCAGAAATACAAGGTTTCATTTCTCTTCAAGAACATGCAGCTAACAGCTCTCTGAAATGAGAATTGTCCTACAAGCATATGGTAAACCTAACACTCTCTTCTCTCAAAAGACAAATCAATGCCACGAATACAAAACTTTGAACTGGGAAAATGAATAAGTGTTCTCATTACAATTTCAGCTCGACAAATTACAAATTTATATCAGAAATCCACAGACAATATAGGGGAATTAATCCAAATGCATCATATCCTGAATGGGAGGTTCCCTGAACTACATTGGTCCAACTTTGCCCTTTTAAACTGAGATTTCTGGGCAGCAATTTCTTGGAAAGGGTTTGGCCCGCCAAAGCTATGCTTAGCGCGCCTTAACTTCTTTCTCTTCCCCCTATCATATTCTTCATCCCTATCATATTTTAAAATGACAAATTTAATTTGTAAATAGCAATACATATAAAATTAACAGCCAGTCAAGTGCAGGTGCATTTAATAGAATAAGATACAATGCTACTTAATAAAAAAAAATATTTGTAGGTATATAATAAATACTATAGTGTGGAATCAATATTTAAAAAAAAAAAAAAAGTTAATCCAAAATTGCTACTCAATAAAAAGAATCTGCTATTCTGATGTGTCTTGGAGACATTAAGCATGAGATAGCATCCAATTTTGACAAGTTTTACACCAAAATAAAAAACTCTAGGATATATAGCTGAGTAATTGAATATAAAAAATTTCTATATATATATATATATATATGATTCAGATACACTATTTGAATGTGATGACTTAACAAAAAGAGGCACACTATTTACCATGTCATCTTTACTTAAAGATAAAAAGGCAGTTTAAAATTGGACTTACCATTCATCCCCAACATATCCAATGTTGACGATCCCCTCATTCTTTGACTCCATGGATTGAGATGGAGGCAATTCTACATCATCCCAACGTGGAACTGGTACCCAAATAAAGAACAGTCACATCAAATATCAAGGTATCAAGACTTTAGTAGTACAAATACAAAACAACAACTACGCAATACAATAGGAGCAGTCATGGAACTAAGCAGCAGAAGACAAATTTTACATGTATTAAGTCAGGAACCAGGAGAGAAGTAGTAATAAAACTCACCCTCTAGACCTGGGGTAAGCTTATTCATCAAACTACTATGCACTTGTACTCTGTTACCATTTTGTAGCCTTTCGGGCTGTCTAGCATCACATTGGTTTATGACTGAGCTATGCCCAGAGATCTTCTCTTCATGCTTAGCAGTAGCAAGCACAGCAGACTTCTGATGAATTCTTTTTCTAAATTCTCTGTTGGCAATATTTTCCACCACAGATTCACCAACTGAGTTCATAGGCAGATGATTAGCACCATGTGTGTAACATGATTTGGTTCCCATACTCTCAACACAACTTGATGGCCCTGCATCCGATGAGGAGATATGCTCATCCAACTTTTTTTTATTTAGACTCTTCACATCCAAAATCTGGTGCTTGAACTTTTTGTGTTTCTTTTTCTTCTGCAGGCCCAAGGACACCATCACAATGAAGTTGGAGCCAACATGCAAGCTTGAAACCCGATTCTTCAAAAGCTTCTTCCTTGACTTTTTGAAGCGCTTGTGGTTAAGACCATCAATATCCAATGATCTACTTCCTGACTTATCAAGAATCATTGCTTGATTACCAACAACCTTTTCACACACTTGCTTACCTGATTTATCACATTCTGAAGCAGTTGCAGAACCTCCAACCTAAAAGGAAAAAGAAAAGGGTCAAGACACAGTCAACCAGGCTCAAAGCAAAGAGCATCTTAAGGGGTAAATATATAAACCTGACAGCCACTGTTGCCTGGTTTAATTAAAGAAGTTGTAGAACCAGTGCTCTTTGATGTAGTTGTCCTTGAAACTTCAGGTATAGCTACATCGACTTTTGTGAGGTCACTATTCTGCATAAAGAGAGAATCACAGTTCAGTAACCAATAGAATTTTAAGAGCACCAACTCTGCCCAAAATGTATATTGGCTTATGAAATGAAATCATCTACCTTCTGAGAGGTTTCATCTGTAACAGATTGAGAAGTAGCTTTTTCAGGGTCACTAATTGATGGTGCCAAGGTGAGAGTGTCTTTCACATTCTCTTCAGAAACTCCATTCTCATTGCATTTATTTATACAGTCAGCTGCTGATGCAACCAAATTTTTAATATTATGAGGATGACTATTGTCGTTTACACGTTGACCTAATGGCAACAAGCCTTCAAGTTCTGATTTAGCAACAGAAAGCACTTCTGATGAGTGTTTTCCTGCCAGTGCCTGAGAAGATGATTCAGATATAGATTGTTTACTTTGCATCAAGCGATCTTCTAATACAGGGTTATCTCTTTGCTGGATTGATGCATCCTTTGAAAAGGAAACCCTCAAAGAATCAATATTTAATGAACTTCTATGAGCTTCAGCAGTGAAAGATGTATTGCTCAGTAAATTTTCTGCTTGACCAGTTTGAACCAGATCTTTCTTCCAAGCTTGGTTTGTAGTTACAAAAGCTTTACTTACACTCACATTCACTTTCATATTCTCCTTCTGGGCTATCTCAACAGGTTTCTTTGGAACAATGTTTTTTCTATCACGAACATAAAATAACATGTAAGCCTGCTGATTCAAAACTTCCCGCTCACTAACATGGCTCACCTGTTGCACCAAGGGAGTTATAGTGATAATAAGCCTAAAGAAGAAGAAGACAACAAAATTAAAACATCCTAGTATCTGCGGACACATAAATATTCTTCCCAGGCATAGTCATCAAAACAAAAGTTGAAAATGTATGCAGACCATTCTATAGTCTGAATCCTCCAAAATTTTGCCCATATAGCAACTAATAATTATGAACATTACGCTCGCAGGCTGTTTTAATCGAATATACACTGAAGAAACAAAATGACAACTTATAGGAGCTATAGTTGCCATACTAAATTCCCCTTTCCAGGATAACAACTGGCTGCTTTTTCTCAGTTCAACTTCATATTTACCAAAATCCGTGGCCAAGAATTCCACAAGAGATTTTTTTCATACCCGATTGTCATCCAGGGTGTACCACATGTTATTTGCTGTGCGGACATAGCAGTAATAGTGGCCAGAATGAGTGCTACTACCAGAATGAACCAGCACCCCATAAAGAGAATACATCAAATCTCCTTCCTGCCAAAGATTACAGTTATGAAATATGACATAACCATGATGATAAGTTCCAGATACAGATAGGAAGCAATCAAACAGCACAGCTCAACATTGACAATAAGTAAAACATCATTTGAGGATAGTTATCCCAATGTTAAACACATATAAGGCCTATATCTCTAGCAATTTATCTAATTTTAAGAAATTGCAAGAACAGCAAATATGCATAAGTATAGAGAGCGTTGCAGATTTTATCAAACGAAAAAAGTTACTCACATAAGAACCACTGACAAAAGGTTTCAAGTCCAGTGCACAGCCAAACTGAACTCTTTTCTTAATCTTTTGTCCAGGATCATGAGCATAAAACCGCTTTAGATGAATGGTCAGCACATATGGTGCCTTATGAATTGTAAGCTGTTTGAGAGCCTTAACTTTCTGCTTGCAACGTTGGCATTGATACTGCCTCTCCCCTCCATCTAACCACTCAGCAGCTGTGAAATTAGATAGTGCCTTCTGCAGTGAATCTGCCTTGAATATTTCAAGACTTAAATCTAAGAATGGATCAAACTTGTTGGAGCAATAGGAACATTGCTGACATTTCACCTGAAAAAGAAGCCAAAAACTATTTGTTATATTGTAAAAGAATAATCAATGAAGAACTGTCAGTCACAGGAAACAAATGTATCTGTTTTTATAGACCTGGTTATCAGCTGCATATCATCTAGAAATCATAGCCAAGCAATAGTTATTCATCTAAGTTTTCTCCAAAGAAACCCAGCAGGAAGAAAACGAGAGATACCTGACTACGAAGGCGACCACCAAAGATCTTGTGGACCAAACTCCTCTCATAGGCACTAGGGGATTCACTCGGCACTCCAGAAGGCAGGCAGCATTTATGCATTGATTCAAGCAAGTTGACCATATACTCATGTGCATCCTCCTGTCTTGCATTTCGGAAATTTCGTGATATGCCTGATCTATTTGTCAAGAAGTACAGATTCTAATTTAACTGAAGAGGAGATTTCTGATTAATAAAATCAAGTAGCAGTTACTAAAATTAACTTAAGAAGGCTGGATAATGCCTCAACTAATATATAGCACGTCAAGTCTTGTTACATAAATCATGCCAGCCTCTACAGAAGAGTAAATGAAATTTTGCTTAATCCCAGAATCTTATCAGCTGTTATTATACTCCAAAAGATGTAACACAAAACAAAATGTTGTAACCAATACAAATTATCCGATATATTGTCTAATTGCAGGTTAGTTGTAAGTAAGAAATTTTGTTGAATTCGTAATTCAAAACAATTTCTAACAATTTGGGGGCCAGTTGATACCTAGCATCATGACATCATAGCATTTCATCACAAAGGATTCCTCATCAAAGTGATTTTGAAATTGCCTCATTCTTTCACCACTTACAAGAAGTCGGTCAATTAAAATATGGGGAACCTTAAAAAAATATGCACTAGCCAGCAAGTTACTCAGCCATATTTTATCAGATAACTCATTGGCCCCAAGTATTTTTCAGTTATGAGATGTTTCTCTGGAAGATGCCGAACTCTTAGTGATCATCACAGTTGCTTATGTATTGCAACAAAACTTCTAAATCTAAGTATAAGTTGGTGAAAACCTAACATCAAGCATATTGATATATTAGCAGTGTTTGTGTTTCTCTTTTCATTGAATATTCTCATATATCTTGCCAGAAGGTCTGTTTCCAACAAGCCAACCTCATTCTAATCGTCCTCTTAGCAGATTGACTACATTGATCACGTGTTTAAACTAAATGAGATTATCAGCAAGTAGAGATCATCAAATAGCTCAATAGAGAACAACTTTAGTTCAGGTTTTCTCAGTATGAGAGTGCCAAGACCAGTCAACAGTTCCCGATAAATACAGTCTTCTGTGCCAAGATCCTCCATTGTTCAAGAATCAAATTCACAAAAGAGTGGGAAAAAATATAATGACAACATTAAAAGATAGGGATAGGCTACTTCAATTCTTATCAAATAACCAAAATCAGAAAGAAATGAGAAATTATTTTTCTCTAACTGTCCATTGAAAAGAAAAACACAACATCAAACACAAGGATACATCGCAGGTTCATAACCAGATCCTCTGGGGATAATATTCTACCAGTTGATTGCAGTGCACGACTGACGTGATTCTGTATTGCACACAGAGCACAAAATCCAGCAATGTGACCTGCATTGATTATAAAAAGTGGAAATTAAATGTAACAATACCTTCCTTCACACACTTATACATACACATGCAAACTTCATTTCCATCAGCTTAATAATATTGAAAACTCAATTACCAATGCACCCCAAAGCAAGGGTGAAACACAAAAGAAGTACTTCATAAACAAAATCGGCATAAAGTACATGTCATAGAATAGAATAGAAAATGAAGCAAAGAGTAGCTCACAAGAACTTTTATGCTTTCCACTTTGCAGGTATGCAGCTAGAGGCTCTGTATAAGTCAAACACTGCAGTACCGAATTCAGGAAACAAGTATTTCCAAGATTTCGCAAGCCAGCTCCCTGTAAATGACAAATACCAAGTTGTAATTAAGCCCATAGACAACTTAACCACAAACCATATGTCCTTACCCAGAACAAACAAATAAAAAGCTATGAAAGTATTAGTAATAGCATTTAAAATTATGGAGCATCGAAAAGTCTGAAGAGAGAACCAAAAAACAAGTTGATCTGATAATGTAGTAAAGATTAAATCAAATATGCCGGATTAACAATGCATTTAACGTAACACTGTCCAGAACCTATAAACAGAAACATGATGAGCACAAGGGAAGCTTCTCCCAGCGAGAAGCTAGCACCATCTACCTTCCATTGACAGGTGAAGAAATTATGTTCTGAAAACTTCAAAGCTAGAATACGGATTCCTATGACAATCAAGCAACTTTCACGACGAAACCAGCAATAATTCAGTAAACAAACTAAAATGACAAATTTCAACATTAACAAGCATTCATGGCCGAAATAAAACATATTGAAGAGCATTTTGAACTCAATATTGACAAGCATTCACGAAAACACTAGGCGTGCCAAAGACAGAAGTACATAAAAAAACAAAATTCAAGTGCTAGGTAGCGAAGGGGAAACAGAAATGGACGAGTTTCAGTTTACACTCCTAGGAACGGAAAGATAAAGCGCATCTCTAATTGAACGAGCTTCATCCCAAATTGTTAGCAATTACAGTGTCCCATTTTCAGCTGTGGCAACCAGGTTAATTGAAAAGAAACCAACGAAAACAGCTACAGCAAATGAAAAGCAAGCAAGCTGCAGTGATCGACTCACAATCCTTCGAACGGTAATCCCAAAACTGAGCTCTGGATCCAAACCATAATCAGAGAATTCAGAACCATCGTGCTTCTTTCCAACAGGACCGTAACCAGGTCGCCGAGATTCAGATGAGGTGCCGGGGTTTAAAGTCTCGAGCTTAAAATCACTCCCCCCATCACCAAATCCTTTAAAGGGATTCTTCGCGGGAAGGAACTCGATTCTCCGGTGAAATAACGCCAACCCGTTGGGAGGATCCGAACTAGAGTCCGATGGATTCTTGGTTTCTGTCTGAAACAACAGACTCTCCGCCATTGCTACGGCAAAAACTTGAGATTTACAGAGAACCGCCAATTTTACAATATGAATAGAAGAAAAGTGTGTATGTGTGAGGTTGCTTTATGAATGTGGTAGGATTGTTATTGGTGTAGCTCTCGGGGGCGTGCTGCTACAGAAGCAGAGGGTTTCGGCTTCTGCGAAAGAGGAGTTTCAGCGTGAGGAGGACGAGTAATTAAACCCTACTAGGACACTGTATTTCTTTTTTTTTTTTTTTGCCTGTGGGGTTTGATTTTTCAGTCACCGAGAGTATCCTCCCGTGGGAATACGGTCGAGGATTAATTATAACGTGAGGTAGCTTTTTCTCCATACTGGAGATAAATCAACATATACTTGAGATTTAGTTATCCACGTTGTTTTTTTTTTTATGTCCGGTACTATAACCTGGGCTCGTTCCTGAGCCTGAGGTTGACAATTGGGCCCCTAAAGAGAATGAATATAAAACGTGTCATAATTGACCCGGTCTAAGGTAGAAAGACCTCTGGCAATAAAGAACAGCTAGAAAGACCGACAAAAAATATTTCGATGGAGAAATAAAAAAATGATAAATATATTTTTTTATTTAGACATAGTTATTTTAGTTGAATTGGTCTAATTCTAATAACGTTGATAAAAAAGAAAAATTAGGCATGATACATATTTTTATTTTCTATGAAATTCTCTTTTTATTTAAGAGTTGTTTTAACAAAATTGGGGGGACGGGTCTTCTTTCCTTCCAACTAAATCAATTCTAAAAGTATATTTTTTTAAGTAAAAAAATAACACAGTGAATAAAAATATATATTAGATTTATTTTTATTTTTTTTCTCCTTCCTATTTGTCTCCCTGACATTCTTTTTTTAACAAAATTTGAACAAAAATTTATAAAATATTTCTAATGTTAGGAAGACAAAGATAAAAGATAAAAAATATAAAAGTGAATCTAATATATATTTTCACTCATTGTGTCATTTTTTTACTGCAAAAAAATATAATTTTTCTAATATATGTTTTCCCAACAAGACTCCTAACACCTTAATCAATTTCTTAAATAGAAAAGGTATTTATGTATTTAATATTAAAATATCATATATTTATTTAAAAATTATTTAAATTTTTTAAGAAATAAAAAATAAAATAAGTAGATTATATTTGAATTTCGTTTTCCTAGAAAGCTACTTCTTAGATATTATACTAAACCACCCCAAAATTTCTCCGCTCCCCCAATCAATCACTATCCATGGAAGTTTAAATCATCAATATTATTATTAATCTTAACGTTGATTCAATATTTAACACAAAAAATAAAATTAATATGAAGCCATATTATTATTAATCTTATTTTTCATAACATGTCCAGTGCGCAGACTCACTTATCTAAATTAGTCTTTATATTGGTCATAAATCATATTCCATAACCAGGTTAAGAAGAACAACTTTTTTTTGCTTCATTTTGAACCTTTTTTAATTATTATTGTTGAGCGCCTATGTAGGGCCCATGCGATGCAAAAGACGTGCACAGCTTCATGTGGGCCATATGTGAACTGATCAAACGGTTCGGCTTGTGGTAAACAAATCTGATAAAGTTGATATAATAAAATTTGGCAAAAAAAGAAGTTTAGAAATTATTTATGGTTATTAATCCCCCTCGTCATGTATAATTGCCCACATCATCTAGTTTAGGTCTTTTAAATGGAAATTTTTTTAAAGAAAATTAAGATTATCTTAAACCACTATACTAGAACACAGAATATGTATTCAAAGATATTTTTCAAAATTGATTGATTATTTGACCATTAAAAAACATCATTTCGGCTCGAACCACGTTGATTTTGAGATAAAGTGAAGAACGAGAGGAGAGAGGAAAAAGGACCAAGAATTTATGCATAGATGAGAAAAATAGGCCATGTTGGAGTTTTATTTATTTATTTGGGTTAAAATATTCTAAAAATCCAAACAACTTGGTTCATTGCCCAAATCATATGTTGAAGGGCAATTGTTCGGTCTCAAGTGAAGCAGTGGAAGATCTGGTAGAAGTCAAATTGTGGTAAAGAATTCTAAGAACTCACAATTGCTGGTTAGAAGTCTAAGTTTCCATAAAAACCAAGGTTTTAATATTTGATACATCTGAATTAAATGAACAAATATAAATTATTTGCAACAATACTTACTAAATGGATAAGTTTATGGAATATGAAAAATGGGTCATATTGTTCGAATATTATCACTTGTTATGTATTTTATGTTGATTGATATCAAAGGAAATCTCCATTTTAACCCTAATCAAAGCTGGTCTTTGAAAACATCATAATCTATCTTCAAAATTGTTTGTTGGTATGTCCATCACTGAATTTTTCAGTTTTAAAAAAATAGCAATAAATATTGGGCATTGATAAGGCGTCTAAAATCAAAATTTATAAGCTAAGTTTGCCTTTGCATGTGAACAAAGTATATATATATATATATATATATCAGATTCAGTTGTTTCAGTGAAAGCATTCGGATAACCCTACATCCTTCCATGATTGCAATGATTAAAATAAAGAACATTTTTATTACCTTACATTATTCCTCCCACCAACTCAACTGAATGGTAAGATAATATAAGACAGTGCCAAAACAAATTATTTCCATTATTATGTCTTGGAGTTTAAGAAAAAATCATATAATTACTATCATTTTTGTGCCAAGGGAAAAAACTTATGCGAACAATTTTTTTTTTTGCTGAATCTTCTTTTCCATAAATATAGATTTCCTCAAGTGTGGAAATTTAAAAGTTTTTTAAAATAAAGAAAGAGATAGAATAAGTAATTTGTAAGGCCATGAGATCTATCATAATCTTAATTGATTTTTAAGAGTTTAAAATGAAGTGAATATCTTGCTATTTTAACTTGATCGGTTTTGAGATTATTTTCCAAGGAATTCCTCTCCGTCAAACTCAATCAAATTAAATTTTAAATTTCCCTAAAAATCATTGTTATGCTGGCAGAATAGAGATAGAGATGACCTGAGTCACGTCACTAAATAGGCCCAAAAAAATAGGAAGAGATTCAACACTCTAATAGCAGTAAATTAATCATCAACTTCAAAAAGTTAAAAAGCAAAGTTTATGGGTTAAAAACGTGATTAACTCTATCCTTATCCGTATGAGTCATTCTAAGTTTAGTAAAATCCTTATACATATTCTTAGAGGATCATAACATTTTTATTCCTTTTAATAATAATAATAATAATAATAATAATAATAATCAACTCAAATAAAATGAAACATACTAATAAAATAATATAAGTCATCCAATTGGATCTCATATTCTTTGAGTGTTAAGCCCGCGTGCATCACTTCCGACGGGAAAAGTTTAAGTCAAATGAAGGACTTCGTTCATGTAGTATTATAATAGATAATAAAATGTTGATCAATATAAATATAAAACGAATTGCATCATCATTCTTAAATCATGATCGGTATGACCTGAGTTATGTAAATTAACAACAAAGTTTTATTTTGTTCAAAATTTTAATGAAAAATATATAAATAATATGTTGCTTTGAGATTACATAAAAATCCCCTCTTGGTTGCTATAAGATTAGTATATAAAATAAAATATTTTATTTTATTTCAATTTATATGAAAAATATAATAAGTTATTGATAGTGAAATGTCAAAAGTAGTGCCGAATAATCATTGAGGCAAGTTTTGCCGTCCACGGCCCGCCACCGTTAGTGGAGGTGGTGGGGCCACGGTGGAGGATAAAGCTTAGCAAATTGAGGCAAAAGGATGAAATGCCAATCCATTTTCACATTTTAAGTTAATAATATTTTAATAAATGTGGGAAGAAGATTAGGCAAATTAACACCTCTCTCTCAGTCTTAAATGGAATTAGTCAATGTCCACATGGTAATGCTGTGTCAACACTTATTCTGTCAACTAGAGATTGACATCAATGTATCAATTGATTAAATAAATTCACACACTGATCCATCTTGAATAAAGTATATGAATTAATTAATTATAAAAATTAAAAGAAGTGCTTCCATTTCTTACTCTTTTCTTCATGAAAAAAAAATTATACTCTATTTTTATTCAAAGATTTATTTCTCTTGTGGAAATTACACAATTTTTATTCATTTTTAAAAAATATATTTTGAGTGTAATGTAATTTTAATTTTGTTGGTCAAAATGGCCACCATAAAATAAATTTGCAAGGGAATATTTTAGTTAAAAATGAGTATTTAGTTCAGTGAAAATATTTTAGTGAAAAATTGTAAAATTTAAACTAAAATATAACTTGATCTTGTATATATTTTGATGAAAATAGAGAGAATTTGTATAACTCTAATAAAATTTTAAAAAAGTGTAATTCATTCTAAAGTTTTAAACACTGTAAAAATAAATACATTTTTTTAACCGAAGCCAAGCGAGCTCTTGTTTATAGTAAATCGAAAGAATTTTATCCCACCATCTTTCCACCAAGAAAAAGCCACAAAAATATCAATCAGTGGCCGATGAGATATAACTTTCTGTAGGGCAACTTCAATGGGAATGCAAAATTCTATTATCCTAATTAATATTGTCACTTTCTTTTTTGGTGTGTCATTTTGTCACTTTCTTCAAATTTCAATGTTTTATTACTTCAGATGTCATACTAAATGGGGCTTTCCCCCATCCTTCATTCTTTAAAATTCTTTCAAAGACTATTGATAATGCCATAAATTTACTCATGAAAGATCCCAATTTTGTGCTTACTAGCCATGGAAATGAGAATGTCATATTCATTTTTTTATTGTTAAAATTCAATCCAAATAATTTGAATGTTAATTTTTTCTAAATTATGTCACTTTTTAAATTAATAATTAAACTACTGTTTCCTTATTCGCTTTATTTTATTTTTTAATAAATCAACAATATAAATTATTCAAATCAAATTTAAACAATCTAAACAAAATAAACTCATATTCATCCCATGCCACAAAATTCAGGTTTGCAAGTAGTTCTTAAAATTATAAAAAAGTTATATTCAATAACCTTAAGTTTGTAAAAATTAATTTTAAAAGTACTTGATTAACTTTTTTAAGGAAAAAAGCTTTAACGATAACAAGATCCTACATTATCAATTTTACAAATTTAACATTCTTATTATTGTTAATGTTACATTTATAACTTAGAAGAATAATGATATGTTAGGTGGACATGAGTAGCAATTGAATAGACATAAAGGGGACCTGATTTGCAACAAATGATTTGAGGTTATATCTGCCCATAATCTTCGCATTAATTTGAGTCCTCAAAAAGTATTTGTTATTTATTTATCAATTTAATATCTGGACAATTAATGATTTTTATTCACCATAAATGGGTTATGTCTGGCTATCTGCTCATAATTTCCATTTAAGTTTTTTATTTATATGTTAAGGCAAATTGCTTCCTTTTATTTGGATTACAAACAATAAAAAAAAAAAGTAATACTTCCTCTGGTCCTTAATATAAGACCCTTTTAACTGAATCACGTGGATTAAGAATTGGAATTAAAACTAATTAACTACCACGATTTCTCCGAAAATTCCAACATTTTTCTAAAACTACCATTATTTAATCTCTATATCTTTCCCTTTGAATACATTAAATATGAATATTTTTTTGAGAAATATATAATAAATATTACCTCATATATTGTAAAAGGTCTTATATTTAGAATCAGGACAAAAAGTCTCATAGGAGGAAGTATATGTTTTTTCTATTAGGTAATGTTTACTTTTTTTAACTATTTGAATGGAGAGAAATGATTGAGTTGATGAAAAGTTAATTGGCACAGAAATACCAAAATTAAAGAAAGACATTAAAAAGTAAGAGATCACGCCAAAACAAATTTTATATTAATAAAATGATCTCTTTAACTTTACTTCATCTTTTATATATATCTTTACCCTTTATTTAGTTGGAGAGAATTGAAGGAGGGAGGAGGAAAGGAAAATTTTTCTATCTTTTTTTTTTTAACTAAATAAAGGAAGAAAAACATTTTCCCTCACATCTCCTCTATTTGAAATATTTCAAACTAAATAGAGGTTTAATTTTTATTTTATATCATATTATATGCTCCCTCCCTTCAATTTTTTTTTGTTTAATGTTGTTTCACTCAGACCAAGAAATCATTAATTATATGAAAATTTTAAAAAAATTTGACTAAAATATTCTTATTTAATGACTTATATTGAATTAAAAGTATATTATAAATCATTATTTTTATTTACCAAATCAATTGAAATCATCATTAATTAATAAAAAATATAAAATGAATAAAAAACCACGTTATTTATAGTTCCTTCTAATTTTTCAATCTCCATACAATATGCCCACCTAATTAATATATACATACATATATAATGATAAATTAGCGTCCTCATACATATCTTGTCAATGAAATTCACAATTTTAACCATAAAATTATACACATACTATGTTTCAATGAAATTGATAATAAAAGTATGAGTATTTTAAAAAAACCAATTAAAAGATAATTTTTTCATACGAATGAATAGATAAAAAATACTCTTCGAAAAGAGCTTAAAAAGAGAAGATGTTGAGCCTCACTTGGTTGAAGTAAGGAAATTTGATTCCGTTTTCTTTAACATTAATAAATATTAACTTTTTATGCCCATATATTATAAATTTGATGTTGTTCTATTATTTTATACTCATGTTATCCAGCCTGATTTAATTCATATTGGCAAGCATCAAATGAAACTTCCCAAACTTATTGATAGAAAAAATCACAATTTTTTCTTTAAATTAAAATCACCTTTATTCTATTTTTATTTCATTTCATATATCAAATAACTTTATAATTGCATTAAGTGTAATGTAATGATTTATGATATAAAATTAGTGGATATGATACACACTATTATTCATTCCGGAAGAGATATGAAGAAACAAATTGATTAATGTAATAACGTGATAAAATTCTACAGTATATTTTCAGTAACTCTTTTTTTTTAATATACAGATGCATTGACGTAAAAAATTCAATTTAAGCGATTAGAAATTAGAGATTTGATTTCACAAAATGAACTTTAAGAAATTATTAAATAAAAAAAATACAATGAAGAATTGAAGGTGAAATGAATGACGCGCTTTCTTTCGGTAAGCAAAGTGGCGAAAGAGCGCGCGGCAATACACCCGCTGACTTGGTAACGAAGAAGTCCCCTTACGTGGCGTTTAGTTATCAGCTAACGGGATTCCATTCCCTGCTATCGAGAGTATCTTAAGTCCTACTCATCTCATATTCATCCTATAGATCAAGCACGATCAACAACGGCATCCACACAAAGATTCATATTCCTTTTCCAACTAAAAGAACAACTCGCACCTTTTAGAGAGGGGGGGGGGGGGGGGAGAGAAATACACACACACCTTCATTTTTAAAGTAGATTCTCAAAATACTTAGTACAATTTAAAGTTTTGATTTTATTTCAAAACACCTAAAATGGACTGTGCACAAAACACAAGATCAATCACAATATTCTTAATATCTAGTAACAATTTGTCATAAAAAATTTTGAATTCTGATTTTTTAAAACTATAAATATTAATGATTTTACAGTTTTTTTTGAAAAAAATTTTTTGTTAACTGAGTTGTGGTTTTTTTTAAGTGTTCTCAGGAAAAAAACTAGACCAACTCAATACTGGCGGGTTCTGGCAGTGACGCTGGTGTAATCACTGAAAATGACAATAATTTGATTCTCTATGACGCTAATTTGAAGTTGAAGAGCAGTACTATTATGGTTTATGCTCCGACTCCGATTAGAAAAGAATTAGTCTCCGCATGTCCCTACCAATGGAGCCCAGGAAACACATGGAAAAAGTCTTTAGAGGGAGACGATGGTCAATCAAACTGAGTCAATTCCTAGTTTTTGAAATCCAACCCCTCCAAGGCTCTCCTTTTCCTCTTCACCGAATCTCAAATTTAAAAATCTTCCTTCATTCCCCACATTTTGATCTTACCCTTTCCTCTCTCCCAACATACCATTCTTATTCATTTTCAAATCTTTTGTTTCTTCCACTAGTTTACGTTCATCCCACAATCCCAGATTTTCCTACTATTTTTTCTGGAATCATTCCTTAACATCCTCTGTTTTTCTGCTTCTTTGTTTTTGAAAATTCGTCTGCTCCAATTGAATTGAATTGCTTCGCTTCTTTCTTTCTGGGTTTCTCAATTCTCTTGAGCAAATCCAATCATGGGGATTTGTTCGGACAGGGTGAAATTCAACGTGGGAGGCAGACTCTTCGAAACGACGGCGACAACCCTCGCCAACGCTGGCCGAAATTCCATGTTCGGAGCAATGTTCGATGAGAGCTGGAACCTAATCTCCGATAGTCATCCCGCCGAGAACTTCATTGATCGCAACCCTGATTGCTTCGCCGTCCTCCTCGATCTCCTCCGCACCGGCGAGCTCTACATCCCTCCCAACATCTCCGAGAATCTTCTCTACCGTGAAGCCCTCTACTACGGCCTCCTCGACCACGTTCGCTCTGCAAAATGGGGTCAATTCGACGGCAACAGGTTGATCCTCTCCGGCTCTGTTGCCGGCCATGCTCCCGGCGACGGAACTGCCATCCGCGCTGGCCCCGACGGCGGATGCTGTGTTGCTCACGGAAGCATGGTTCATGTATACGATTGGATGCTAGAAGAACACCCTCCGCTTAATCTCGATTATCAGAGAGTAAACGACGTCGGATGGGTGGATTCAGAAAGCATCATCGTCGGCGTCAGTGAGCGGCTCGGCCGTGGCGACGGCGGAATGGGAGTGTTCAGCTCATCGACGGGAGAGCTCCGGCATAAATTCCAAGTCAGCCACGAGAATCAAGTGAAGAGCTTCACTGCTGGGGCTTTGAGCTTCAGTTCAGATTACAAGATATTTTGTAGCTGCAAAGGAAGAAGCAACGAATATGGCGTTGGTGTTTGGGATCAGGTCACTGGAAAGCAAACAGACTTCTTCTATGAGCCTCTGGGTTGGTCTCTTGGTGATGCAGATAAGCTTCAATGGCTGGAAGGAAGCACTTGTTTGCTAGTGGCCACTCTGTTTCCCAGAAAGGATAACTGTTACATTAGTCTTCTGGATTTCAGAGAGAAGAAGATGGTTTGGTATTGGTCAGACATGGGAGCTCCATTAACTGTGGACGAGAAGAGGGTTCGAGATGCCATAGCAATGGAGGACAATAACTCCATTTGCGTGGTGAATGAGTTTGAGGATTTAGGGTTTATTGATATAAGAAGTTCTGCTTCCAGTATTAGATGGAGTTCCAGAAGTCGCTTGATGAAAGGGAAGATGCCAGAAGAGCCTTGTTATCCGAAGCTTGCGTTACATGAAGGCCAGCTTTTCTCGTCCATGAATGATTGTATTTCTGTGTTTTGTGGCCCTGAGTGGGCTTTAACGTCCAGGCTAAGACGAGGCTATGGAGGTTCCATTTGTGACTTCTCAATTGGAGGGGATAGGCTGTTCGCTCTTCACAGTGAGGAGAATGTGTTTGATGTATGGCAGACTCCATCACCTCCAGTTATCTGACTTGATTTTTTAATCCTTCCAGTTTGTTCAAGTATACCCAGATTTTTTCTTCGAGTCTTTGACCTAGTTATGTGAGTGATTGAGCATATCTATACTATTCCATCTAACTGGAACCGCTTAGGTTTACCGCAGTATTATGGATTTGTTCATAATTATACTAAAGATTACATTGTACTGATTTACTTACCTATATTCACTTCAAAGTTCTCATGGTCCTTCAATTGTTCTTTCGCTTTACCTTTAAGGATAGTTATGTGCTCTTTATCCTTTTCCTTTCACAAATACCATAGTGAAGTAAATATTGCAATCTATGAGAATACGACTTTTTCTAGGATCGTTCAGAAAGGTGGAAGGGATATTATTCTCTGCTATAGCAGTTCCCAGTCCACCACAGAAAAGTGGAAGTGATGCCTCCTAGCATGTCATGTGAGGAGCAGTTGTAACTGCTTAACATTTGGACCAACATGGAACGAAACCACTTTAACTAAAGTTATTATTCATGAGGATGATGGTGGTGGTGGGGTGAGTTGTAGCTTTGGGTTTTGGGTAACTTTTACTCTCGAAGTTTACTATAACATAAAAGACAAATTTGAACTCTTTTTGGTGCAACAAATCCATTAGATACACTCAAATTATCCTTATCCCAATGTCTTAAGCCATTCCATACGCCGTTAATGAAGTCTCTTCAGCCGAGATTTCCTTCATCCATGTCAAAGAGTTTAATATTAACTAATCCAAAGTTTGAAAGATTCTCATTTCACAGGGCAATAAAAGACTGATGGGGCTCCCTTGGTCTCTCCACTGGACCTTTCACTTTGGAGTTTGTGAACAGTTAACATGGATTTGCCATCAGAGCAGTAAGAAAGCAAAAGAGTAAATTAACAATTTGTTCTGCTTTCACCTCAGGAAATTATTCTGCATATAAACGAATATTTACAACTAACAAACTCATATACTTTTAACAAACGAATGCTGAAAGGATCATGATAAAAACGAGTTTGATATTTTTAAGAACTGACAATTTAGGCAACAAATAATAATTATTAGTTTATTTAAAATTAAAATTAAAATAAAAACTTGAAAAGTCAGCAACGAACAAACAGGAGATATACCCTGCAATAAGATACGATTGTCTGCAATAGATCAAGACAATGGTCAACTTTTCTGCTCCATTCCCCATGTACTTTGATCTGTTGGATTGGACAAATATAAATATTCTGACAACGTGATCATCAAATGAGAATCTGACTGTTCAGATTTACTTTAAATATTTACTTTTTCCTAATGAACGATCATCCTTCCCATTAACAGGATTTGCCCATGGGTAATCTGCAACTTTGCAATATGATTACCCTAAACGTAATAAACTCCTATAAAGCTTAAATCAATTTTATCCACTTGCTAAAATTGATATAAAGAGAAGAACCATTTGAAAAATAAAAAAGAGCATGTAAAAAGAAAATATGCAACCTACTTTGATACAAAAAGATAGCATTCAGATGAGAGAGAACCAGGATGGACCTGGTCAAGCATAGTCTGGCATAACTTTCTTCAAAACTGTAATTGGATAGGATTCTTCTGGGGCAAGTCTGTCAAAGGCAATATAATTCTCCTCCTTGTTGTATACATGGCACACCGTCATAATAGTCTTCATCAATCGCCAATTCCAGGTAGCTTCATTCAGATGCTGTTAAGATACAAAGCAAAAATAAACTTTAGTTATTATCAACAGCATCATTCTTGTTAGAATTAGACTTAGGTACACTTTAGAATACTTTCGTTATATTTGGTTCTTTAATAGACTTACGTGTTAAAAAATTCGTTAACTCACCTGTGAAAATCAGACTCAAAATTTTTTAATTGGAAACCTGATAATAAAAATATAAGGAACTAACTAAAGATAAGATTTTTCCTTCTTAATTTTTTGGTGTTCAGTATGTTGGTATTTTGATTTCTCAAGAATTCGGAAGAACCTCCTCATAGAATATTTGAGCATTATAAGAAAAAAATTATAATTTGTCATATATGTCCTAAATATCATAGATATTAATTTTGCCATATATCTGGCTCAAATTTTGTATATATAGGTCTCCAAGTACTTGTTGAATTAGAATCCTACAAACCAAATGCCATTTTGCGATACTAGAGAAATTATTTAATAGTATATACAGTGTTTGTTTGATTTTCCAACCATGAACAAAAAGGTTTGCTTATTTACTGTTTATATTAGAATTGACAAAACTTTCACAACTTTCCCTAGTGGCTAGTTGGTTAGGTGAATTTTTCCTGACCAGCATGTCTCCAATTCAAAGCATATAGAAAGATTGCAAGAGAAGAAAGAAAAGGAAATTTGCAAATGTTTTATTTTGACTACTGCTGAATTGAGGTTAAAGATTATGCAAATATTCCTTTTAACATTTCCTCAGAAGTAATGAAATTAAATTTATTGTAATGAAGATAGTAATATGCTTTTAATGTAATACTGATCTCTTAACCCTCAAATGTACAATAAAAAAAGTATTGATCTTACCTTTCCCCAATTTTCTTGCAAAGACTTATGGGCTGCACGTAAGTTATAACTGGGTATCTTTGAAGATATGTGGTGTGGAATGTGGACATTGATATCATGACAGAGGATCTCAATCCTGTGCAGAAAAGGAGTCAGATAACAATAATTCAATCAACCCTATGTATTCTCTAGTTTGCAAGACTGAAATTAGAAGACAAAATATGAAGAAAAGAATAAATTCGTTGTGGATGTATCCATGAGAGGATATCACGCAGCATAAAAACAAAAAGATGGTTTCTTCACAAATTTAACACATTCCCATGTGGAAGAGATTTAAATGGATATAGAAAAATGCGGTATCTAGATCAATTTCCTAACATATCTCCATGTGTCACTTTATCCACAAGAAACACGCATTAGAAAGAAAGAAGAAGAGAGAGAAATTAATACCATTGAGGGTAATCACAATGAACAGTTCCATTAAGTTGTGCTGGTGCTGCATTCCACTCATCTGAATATTTGAATGGTATGTGTGGTGCAGTATGGTGGACCATGGTGAAAGTACTCATCTATAATTGGAAGAAAAAGAATCTCTCTTAGATAGATGACTCTTGATAATTTGAAATTTCAACATATGATCAGAGAATTGATTAAATTAAGAAAATTCAGACTTCATAAAAATATTTAAAAAAAAGAATCCAAGTTTACTATGTTAGCAACATCACAGTACATGGTAAAAAAAGATCTGTAGATAGATAATAGATAGTATGTAGTACAGGAATGTTACTGTAAAGATAACATTGCACATTAATTTTCTGGCAGCAAGAAAGCCAATGCACCTCAGGTAGTAAGGTATTTTCCTTTCAGTTTGCTTATGAATTTTCATCATGGCAATTGATTTCAGCAAGAGATTGTAAGTTTGCCTTACATCTAGATTCAAGTTCTGCAATAATGGACCCTAATAACAAATATTGAACATATGGATGTGCATTACTTTAATATGATATTTGTACGTTTAAAAAATTTTAATCTCATGTCTGATTGTTGAAAAACAATCCATCTTTATCATTCCCCCTTTCTTGCAAAAACTTTAAAGTTCATATGATACCAAGATGTAAGTTTAAGGCCACAAAGAAGCATTACCCAGAAGTGATAGCCCAACCAGGGCATCAACCAGAATTTGATCCACCCCATGATTCCTGTCTTGTAAATGATTAATGGCCATCCAATTGCCATGAAGGCAAAAACACAAGCTAAACTTATCTTCACCCTCTTTACTTCATTTGACCTGAACTTCTTCAAATCAAAGTGCCACATCAACCTGTCAAGATAAATCAAAGGTAAAGTACGAAATTAAGGTTACTCAACTCAATAGCAGTAATTCTTGAGGAAATGAACAAAGTCACACATGTGTGGGTGCCCTACCAGTGAGCAATAGACATCCAAGGTCGAAATGGACCATATCCATAAATTATTGCTTTCCGCAACAGAGGAGACGAATCAAATTCCTCTTTCCAAACAGGGTGCCATGCAGTGTCTTCGTACAACCTATAGCATTAGAGATAGATTGAGCAGAAATTACATGATGAAGATATTCTAATTAGTATTTGAATGCACACGTGCATATAATATGGGATGGGATGTTTGTCATAGCATGGATATTAGCATTACATAGATAAAGCAGTGCACACCGTGAAGTGTAAACAACCTGCATTTTCTCTTTTCTGTACCATTACAACCTGACTTCAGGTATGCATTGTGTGTACAGAGAGAGAGAGAGAGAGAGATAATGATATAATGCATGTAACAGAGTCAAAGCATGATCTCTTCCTTATCCACTCTACTCAAATCAAAATGCTATTGAGTAAGGGTAGAAGTGAAGAAACTAAGTCCGGCACTCCTTATTGAAAAGGCATGTAAGGCAGTCCTTCTACAGAACATATTGATGCTACAGGTTATCAATAAGAAAACATGGAGGAAATAAAGGTAGTAAACTTGCTTACATATTTGTTTTTGCATGATGCCTATCATGCTTAAATCGCCATGGCTCAAATGGATAAATTAGTGGCAAGAAGGCCAGAGTTCCAACAATATCCTCCACCAATTTGTTCTTTGAAAATGATTTGTGTGCACAATCATGCCCAATAACAAAAAACTGTATGCCAAAAAAAAAAGGAAAGGAAAACTTAGCCTTATCCTTTGGGGTGAGGTAGAAGGATTTAATGAAGTGGCGCCAAATTCGTCATAAAGAAACAGTGTATATTGAACTAACCCCTGTAACAGCAGTCCCCGTCCATGCCCAAGCCAGAGGAAGTAAATACCAGGGTGCTTTTGAAATCATAAAAAGCCCCAGTGCATAGGAAGTGACTGATATCATAACTGATTTCCATGCCTTCACATCATCAATCTCGAAAACCTTAAAAAGTGGTAGGAGAACAATATACATTAATCATCAAGAGTTCTTATGAATAAAATCTGTAACCACAAGGCCATGCAAGAGAATACACAAGGAAGACAACTTTTTTTTTTATTTGATACAAGGCACCGCCAGAAGTAGAGTGATAGTTAAGAAGGCAAAACAATAGAAGAACCAGAGGGGAATAGAAGCAAGAATCAGAGCTAGGTAACTGCCATAACTGGCTCCTCTTCTGTTTAAATGTTATTTATTGAGTCGGTTAGACTTCCAACTGTTATTAACTACTGCAACTAATTATTCTTATCTCTCTCTCTATCAAGCCAATCATAGAGAGAGGAGGACAAGAGATGGCTTAAGCGGTTGAAGAATTATATAGTGATTTATTGACAATTTCACATTCTCTCTCTTAGAATATGCAAAAATATTACCATCATTGATGCTTTGTTAAAAAGAACATCCTCTACTGCAATAATAAAACAGATTAAAGGAATGTTATTCAAGCCACTAACTGATAGCTCATTACAGAATATCTTAGAAGGAGCTCTATTATATAATAACAAAAGTTCTGTTCAGCAGTGGAGGTATAAAAACATGAGATAGATCTGAAGAAAATTACTTTCTTAGGAAGGGAATCGATGATATCCTTTAAAGTAACATTTTCTGGAAGCGGTTCTCCAATTTGCCTAAACCCATAGCTGTCAGCTAGTTGTTTTCTGTATTCAGCATTGTCCGCTGGAGAGAGTGAAGCTGGAACCGCCACAGCCTGTATGACAGCAATTTTCTTCCTTGGAATTAAATGTCTTTGATTACCGAATCCCTTGTGGATAAGCCCGTCCCCCTTTATACTACATAAGCCTGTAGCAGAATAAGAGTTAATTAATTAATAGGCACACCCATGCTAATTAAGAGTTGAAAATTAGGAGGGTACCATTTACTGCATAATATTTTGCAGGGATACTGAGTGAACCTTTACATTACTATCCTGAACTTTCTTGCTTATTTCTTAATTAAATAACAGACTGAAACCTTTTCTGCATGCAATAACATGTCAACAAAAAAGCACAACTCATAATCCAAGTACTAAATGCCGAACTCCTTCAGTCCTTTATGGTTTGTAAGATAAGATCCAATCGCTCTTTTCTCCAATCACAGAAACTCAATTGTCACGCAGAAAAGGGCAATGCATTTGCGAAGTGACATCACAGAGAACTTGAAGCAAGGGATTGAATGAAGCATTACACACAATCCATTCATTTCAGGCCAGATAATGTGAGGGAAACAATAAGACTACCTGGTGAGTACTGGGCAGTAATATTTCTTTTCTGAATTGGCTTCTGATGGGAGCCCTGAAAAATACAAACCAAATAATATTATTCGCCTCACCCCTAAACAACAGCGTCATAATCAGTTGGAAACTTCAAACTCAAAGAAAAATAAGGCAAAGAGCGATGTAAAACCATGAAGAGGACTAGAGAATCCGCAAGCCTAGAAGCCATGATGAGCAGAATTTCCGGAATTCCAGCTCCCAGGGGCTCCCCTTCCTTGAAAAGATAACGCTTTTCACTTGTGCTGGGAACGAGTGGCTAATTAGTAAAAGGGTCGTTGGAGTTATAAATTTATAAAAAGAGGTATCCCAATAGGTCGGTCTTCGGAACGCGGGCGGGCCCCACCAAAATGTAGACAGAATTGGAGACTCCATTGCAAATTTGCCAAATTCTCGTTGGGTGAGAGTCACTCGCCGCATTTGTCAATATTCATCCTCCTCTTCTAGCTTTCTCTACCGTCCAAACAGTGGTCGGACTATGAGAAAAAAATTATATAGTTTATCTATAAATTAGATGTTATTAAACTTGTTATTTCATGATATAATGAATATTTCATATTCATTGAAATATTCATATTTATAATAACTAGAGGTGGGATCAAGAGTTTGAGGTAATTCAAAAATTAAGTGTATATTTTGATTAAGATTTTAATAATAAACATATAAAACATTACATCTAGTTCTAGTTGGTAGTTTAATTATTATATTGATTTTTAAATTGAAATTATATTTTATTTATGTTAATATATTTATTTTAATAAATAAACTCATTAGTTACATGGATTAAGTACGGTCTTTTAAAAGTTATGAATTATTTAATAAATCAATATTCATATTTAGTAATCAAAATAATTGAATAGCTTTGTTTCTTGGTCTAGAATAATGGGGCAAACTAATTATTCTTTCATTTAACAATTTACCAGTTTTGTTGGCAAAAAGGGAAAACAATTTACTAATTAAACAATCGTATTCATTTCTATTCGTATAACAGTTTGCTATTAAATTGAAAATAAAAACGATTAATTATTTGAATGTAATAAACAAATTAAAACTAGATGGTGAGGCATATAAGACAGAAACCACGCTGTTTACAATTTGTAAATGGCATCTTATAGATTCGTAATATATTGTATATATAGATAGATTGTGAGGGTAATTATTTAAAAGCGTAATATGTTATTTGGATTTATGACATGGATTGCCTATTGAGGCCAAATTATTTAGCTCATTGGTGAGATTTACATAAGTAATATATTCTATTACTTCTTCGATACCATTCATTTTTTTTTTTATAAATAGAGTTGGGAAAAACTGTATGTGTGGAAGTTTTCAGCTTTAAACCAATGTGAGAGTATTAGTGTTTATATGGGTGAAAATTTATTGTGATGAACAAGTAGTACTGCTTTCTATATGAGTCTTTTAAGTCATGCAGATTAAACAATTAGATGAATTGGTAAAAATTAGTTAGAATCTTTAATTCCGTAAAAAATAGTATTACATTTATAAAATATCCTTAATAAAAGCTATTAACATCTATCTCATATTAATGTTCAGAGAAAGAATTAAAACTATCAAAGACGTTTATGAAAATTATATATTAATATTTTATTAAATTTTGCAACTGCTCTTAATAGACCAGGAAATTTTTTTTATAAAAGCCTTATATCAAGTACAGGAGAGAGTACTTTTTACCATTCAGTGTTGGTGCAGAAAAAAACACTGTGGGAGTCCTTCTTTTCCTCGCTCGTGATTCATCATTTTCGGACTTTTAGAGTCATTTTCTTAAAAGCAATTTGTTATGTCAATTTCTTGAATGAATTTCGAAGAATAGTGATCATTGAATGATTTGAACCTATTAGAATTGAGTCGGACGTTATCAAGTCAATCCAATTCCGGCTTCATACGAGGAATGAAATGACATTCCCGTCCCGGTCCCGCAATTTTTCCCAATATTTATTATATTTTTTATAATTATTTTTTAATAATTTGTGTCCTTTAATTATTTTTCCCAATCAAGTTTGCTTCATACAAAAGGTTTAGGAATCAAATATCCAATCACCTAGTTAAGGAATGAAAACTCATACCACCTACATCAGAGATGCTAAAAAAAAAAATCATAATTATAATTTATAAAAATTTCAAAAGTCAGAATATATGTTTCATAACATGACGAGCGTGAAACATGAAAAACGATGTAATTAGCAATCAGGTCAAGAAATGAAAGTGAGGAGGAAATGCTACGGATGAAAAGGGGGGTGGGTAGATGGAATCCACAAATTGTGGGACATAACGTGCAGATTGTGTTGGTTGAATAATGTAAAATGGTTTTCACGTTTGAAATCATCTTTCTTTTCCTTTTATAATAATTCCGTTTCCGCTTTGATCACTTCCTCTCTGACTATTCAATCTCTAAACATGTGACTTTAGCAACATTACTTATTATTAATTAATTAATTAATTAAATAATTGAATTGAATTAGCTCTATACTGTCACAATTTCATATTTATAAACTTTCGTAAAACCATTGAACAAGTCAGTTTGCCGCTTAGTTCACACACCCATACATACGTATGTATGTCAGTATGTGTATGAAAGCTCTCATGCCTTTTTTTCCCCCAATTGTTATATATTGAGTACAGAAACAAGTATATCTTGGACAAACTTTCTCTATTGTTGTAAAATAATAGTGGCATAATGTTGTTGTTTTACAATAGTAAATTGAAACCATCCAAAATTAGATAATCTAAATATTAAATTTCAATAACTATTTTTTTAAAGTTTACCATTAAAATTACACTTGTGCTTATTTGATTGAATAGAAATACTATGTGATTTTAAATATAAGACACTTTTTTCTTTGATTTTAAAAGCTACCCTATTTTGGAGTGCTTGAATCTAATTTGGTCAATAGTATCAGATGTCATATAATTATTAACCAAAATAATAATATCTTTATTATACATTTCACTTCTTTAAATAATAGTTTTTGATAATTAAAATTTTAAAAATATACATATATAATACACACATATATATAATATTCAAATATTTTGTCACTAGAATAGCACTGAAGTGTTATTATTCCAATAACTGCAAATTAAAAAGAAAAAAACTGTTCCTTATTTTTACTCTGTACCAGGGAAAAAAAACCCATGGCCCCTTTTTTTCGCCCTTTGGTTGGTTCAATGCAAAATGAATTCTTTTTCATATCATGATAATCAAAATGTGAAATATCTAATATATTTATGTAATTATTACTTATTAATAACTATTTTTTTATTATTAATTTTTATGAGAGAATAAATATGACATTTCACATTAATTTTTTTTATTTGATTTTCTTTTTCATCAATAGAGCCCCCTTAAGAAACTAGCTAATCAAATAAAGAAGATGTTTTGCCGTTTGAAATTAGGATGAAAGTGTTGTTTTCAACCAATGATTTTTTTTTTGCCTGAAAGTACAAATACATGACTGAAATAAAAACATTACGCTGGGTTTATAGTACATGAATAAAGAGGGTCACAAACAACATTAATACTATCCTAAAGACAATACTCTCCTTAATTTATATTATAAGATATTTTATATCAATTACACGTATATTAAGAAAATTATATTTTCTCCTAAAATAATCAATGTAAAAAGCATTAACATTTTCTATTTTACCTTTATTAAATATTTCATTCCATTATTATTATTGGGTTATAAATGAGGGGTAAAAAAGAATTAAATATAAGGATAAAAAATAAAAAAATATCTAATACCTTATATTTTAGGTCAGAAACTTTTTATACAAAATATTATGAACTGAAAAAATAATCAACTAAAAGGCATGGTAGAGAAAAATTCCAAATAGTCAAACTTATGCTATTGTCAGAGTGTTTGGCTAGCCAGTTGGCAAGTCTTTTAAGCATAATATAATAAAAAAAATCAAAATAAGATATATCGATTAATATTTATCAAAATATAATATATAAAGTTGATTGATGGCAATGTGATTTGATTTAATATACACAAATTAACTAGATAGATATGCCACTTCTCATTTAACAATATGTTTTTTTAATGAAAAAATAAGTCGCATGGATATCTTTTTGTAATTTCAAAAAGGTTAAGTTATATGGCCATCTATAGTTATATGGTCATCTATGTGACTTTATCTTTGTTTTTTTTTAAATAATTTTTTTAATTGTTGGAATGAGAAATTTAAATAAGTTTTGTGATTATATTTAAATGACTAATATTTCTTACTATATTCAAATAAATTTCCTACCCTATCAAAGTGAACTTTCACCATTCTCAAATATAATTTTTTGTGAGAAATATTTTTTATAGGAATCTAAAATTATGTTTTTTCTATTAAATAATTATTGAGAAAATATAAATTTAATTAAAAGTGTAATAAATATTAATTAATAATTAACTATATTTGTATAAGTTTTGTCCCAAATTTTCCCATCCGTAAACTTATATTATATACACATGTTTTTTTTTCTCACGAAAAATCATATTTGGAAATGTTGGAAGCTCATTTGGATAAGGTAAAAAGTGTATCTGAGTATAGTAGAAAGTATTAATGATTTAAATAGGATCACAGAGCCCATTTAAATTTCTCACTCCAACAATGTTTAAAAAAATTGTTTAAAAAAAAATAAAGGTAAAGTTGTATGGGTAGCTATGTAAGTTTGTCTTTTTAAAATTACAAAAAGGTAACTCACATGAATACCCATGTGGCTTGCATTTTCATTAAAAAAAATGTTATCATATCATAAGTAGTATATCTATTCAATTGACTTGTGTATACAAAGTTAAATTGCGTTATCACTAATCAACTTTGTGTATTATATTTTAATAAATATTATATGATATATCTTATTTCAGTATTTTTTTATATTTTGCTAAAAAAACCTAGTTGGTAGCCATGTTCAAATTCTGAGGTATCCAGCAAATAAAGGATACTGCCATTGAGTAAAATAATAATATTTAAATTGTAAAATTTTTAAAACGGAGTAGAATACAAATAAAAATAAAATTTTAATTATGAATTTAAAAATAATGGAAAATAAAATTACAATTTAGTCGGTTCAAATTATATGCAGATTATTCAATTACATCAACGTAAATACTTCTGACAGCCGGGAAGTTGTCTTGGGGGAGAAAAATACAGATAAGTTGGATACAAGTAGCCACACAAAAATCTCATATCCTTTTGTTTTTTGGTACATAAAAATCTCATATCCTTCACCACATGGCCACGTTCATGTCCACAAAATTAAAATATACAATATTGTTTATTTTCATTTTCATTCAGAGATTCTAATACTAAAACAACGGAAGTTGATAAATGATTGGATTTTTTAAATATGTCTGGATGAATTAAATTTTTGATTGTATATAAAAAAATTTGTTAAAAAAGAAAAAAAACTCATTTTAATAATATTTATATTTTGAAAAACTTAGCCTTTAATTATTGGTTGAGTGTTAAGAAACATAATTAATATTAAAAACAAAGAAAAACCGCCTCAGCATCATGAGTATTATTTACGAAGGGACGTGTCAAATGGTTAATATGCCCCAATTATAGGACTATATATGGATTCAAAACTCAATACTTACGGATGTCTCCTATACTTACATAGCAACCATTGAGACACTCCCATTGAAAGGCAGTGCCCATTTGGATGTCAAATCCCGAAGACCATTATTCATGTGCCTGGGGATTTTGTGATATTTGGTTAAACTTGATTAGTTTTATTCATGTCCCCCATTTTTTCCTTAGGACTAGTGCTAAAATACTATTTCCTCATTAGTAAAATTTATTATTTTAGGGATTTTGACATTTTTCTTAATATTGGTTACTTTATAATTTTAATAAAGTATTAGTAATTTATTTTATTATGTTTCCATTTCATTAATATCAAATAGGTCATTTAAGAGAGTATTTAATTAAGGTCATTATGGTAAAATATTATTAAATTTTATAATATTCTTGATCATTAAATAACTTATTGATTTATATAAAAAATTCTAAAATATCAGTTTTGAGGGAAGAAAGAGAGTAGCTTAGAAAAGAGTTTTTGCTCAAATTTATTATATGATTTGAAAGGTTAGATGTAGAGAATGGGGGTGTCTCCCGCCATGGTGCCGTGGCAAGAAAAATATTTCTTTATTTTTTTAATTTAAAAATTATAAATGATATAATATGTCCCCCAAAGGTTATGTAGCCTATGAAGTTTTATCTTTTTATATCTCTTTTACTCCTATTATATAACTGTATGATTGTAAAGATACTATTTCTATTACATAATATTTAAATTGAAAAAAAATAAAAATAGTAAAATTTTATAATTGTATAATTATAAAAAAAATTATTTTTTATTTCTCAACTTAAATATTAAAATATACAAAAGAAAAAGGTGACAAGAGGGAGGCAGGACTTATTGGCAGGAGAGATCCTGCCGTCGGACGGAGAGTTGCTTTTGGGAGGACGACTAACGTCAGGAAGAAGATATTTGCTTCATGTGCATCCAGAAAGTCTTTGAAAACCTCAAACTTGAAAGGAAAATTCCCCTTGATTCATTAGCTAGAGATTTCGAAGAACATGTAACAAATAATCTAAATTAATATCATACTCAATATTATTTTAAGGGAAATTTAAGCATTTAGTCCCATTGATTTCAACAAAATTAATTTGAAATCGATCAGTTCTTAGGGTTTAATTTTTTTTAAAGCCATGCATCCCCCAAGTTTGCTCCATATGATCCGTTCATCCCTCTCTTTTGCAATATTTTAATTCCTTGATTGCTAGACAAGACTTCTCTATAATCAAGTATGGTTACAAGTGAAAAAATAGCACACGAAATACAGCTTACAAAACCATGTTTGTCTGGTTTGAATGAAGCACCAAGAAACAGGAAAAATCTTGTCATTCCATTTGCTCGCCTATTGTCAAAACTCCACAAAGCTTTCAAAAACCCATTACAACAAAGCCACAAAACACCTTACGTGAAGACACAAGTGATGAAGAACAGAATATTAAACCACAACATTGGAGAATAAACTATTTTAGCCAAATTAAGCAGAAACACACAAGCAATTTGCTACTGGATTCAAGTCATCGCACAGACACCAATGATTGAACCAGAACCAGCTCTCTCTCTCTCAAGTCATCACACAAATATCGTGGAAGACATTTTCTGCTTCAAATGAAACAGGGTAATTCTGGGCTTTCATTATTATCTGATATGGAAATGTTCCCTACATGTTGCCTCTCGTCAGCCACTTCAGAGATTTTTGACATCGTTAGCTTATTCATGAGTCCTCACTGCAGAATAGGAAATTTGAGGGATGAACGGTTCATATGGTGGAAACTTAAGAGATGGATTTTAAAAAAAGTAAATTATAGGGATTAATTCCAAAACATGCTGAAACTATAGGGTCTAAATGCTTCATTTTCCCTTATTTTAATTATGTATTGATAAGCATTGGGATGAAAACCATCCTACACAAAAACAAACAGGACCAAATTTGACATGTTAAACGGTCCTGAAAGAAAGGGGAATTGTCAAATTACGATTTTAGGATCCAATGATCCGTAGACAAATAATTTTTAGTTGTTGGTTGCTTTGTGGTCCTTAGTATATCTTATAAGGCAGTCCGTGTACTTTCGTACCTGACCCTTGATAAAACTTGAAGCAGAAATTATTCCCCCCAAAAGTATTATATAATATATTTAGAAATATAATATCTATTCAAATGTATTAAATCAAATAAATATCATGAAAAAACACATGCCCTTGTATGTCGAGACTTTATTTCTTGAAAATTATTCTTTGTATTAAACTTTTGGTTTTTTGTGATGATACTCTCTTGGGCATCCCCTCATCTTAATTAAATATCCACAATTTTTATTTCTCTCTCTCTTTTAAAAATATATATTATAGTTGTATTCTTTTTTTATAAGCATTATATTTGTATCCTTATGGTTCACTTATTTCCTTACTTTGGTTCATGTATATATTTTTTAAAGTTTTACCTCTTTTATTTGTATAAGTCTTTCATACTTAGAGTATTTAAATATTATCTAGTTAGTTATATTTATAAAATTTAAAATATTATTATAACTATAACGGTAAATTTTAAAAAATAATTTTTTTAATAAAAATCAAATAAAAAATACATTCAAGAGCTCAAATTTTATAAGTTATAAGTTAAGATTATTTATAAAAATTAATGTTATTGTTAAATTTTAGAAGAGTAATTTTAATTTCTTAGAAAAGTTATAATTTTAAGTAACTTTAATAATAATTTGTCAAAATTCAAAGACAATTTTATTTCAACTTAATAATACGCTCTTTAAATTTTGATAATAATTTTATTTTTAATAATTATTTCAATAAAGAGTGAATAAATAGTGATAAATAATTTCATTCTGGATCAGTATCATATTTAAAAATAATAAATAAATAACATTAATTAATATAATTTCAATTCTATATAGTATAATAATAATTTTTGTTCTATTCATTTTGTTTGATTGATCAATTTCAACGTGATAGAATCAAGGCGTGGGAAAACGAATAGTGACGAAATAGACATATGATTTCACCTTGTACGGAAACGTTAGAATAGAAGTAGCTCTCAAGGCAAATCTCACATAACAACATGCCGATGCCCAAATTAACCCTTTAGGGATATAATGACACACGTGTCTCCTCCCCAGGAGTCCACGTCACCCACTCGGGACCACTCTGAGTCGGTCGGTAGCCTTCAGCTCCCAAAACTCCTCATCCGCGCAGAACGAAACTAACAAACCCATCTGCGTCAATCACCACCACCACCACCACCTCCTCCTCCTCCTCTTTCTGAATCACAGGGAAGAACCAGAAATTCGCAAAATCACTTCGATTTCGCTATCATAATCACAATTTGATTCCATTTTCTTAAACCACTTTGCAATCTCTTTGGCAATATTAACGGATTCCTTGAAACGTGTCCCTCCGCCGCATGAAATTTCTCATTTCGGAGTTCGCAGTTTTCTTATGCACGGCGGGGATTTTATCATTGGGGAACTGAATTTGGGATTCCGAGCTTCGAGGACATGACTCTACTGCGCAAATTGTTCTTTCGTAAGCCCCCCGATGGGCTCCTTGAGATCTGTGAGAGAGTTTATGGTACTTTCTTTCATTCCAGACTTTTATTTTTCCGTATGCTCTTTTTTCTTCTCTCTTCTGAGTGCGTTTATTGGATAGTGTGACAAGACATTCTCTCATGGATAACTCGTCAAGTATAGGATCGTTTGGTCTCTGTTTGGTTGTTTAAAAAAATGTGGGAAAGTGAGCGAGGAGGGTCAGAATCAGAATATTCTTTTCTTTTTCTTGACCATTTCCCCCCCTAATTTCCTTGAGTGGATTGATGGGGCTGGCTATGCACAAAAATGGGATACATGTTTGGCAGCAATTTCGTAGCTTGCAGTTTTAAGAGAAATGAGGTTGAACAATTGAATGTATGTAGAGTATGAAAAGGGGATTTTAGTTTTACTTACTGAATGTTGCACATTTTATTTGTATGTCCAGTTTTCGACTGCTGCTTCATGACGGATACTTGGAATGAAGGAAGCTATAAAGTCTACATGGACGCGATTGTTGGTCAACTTCGAGAGCACTTGCCTGATGCTTCGATCTTGGTCTTCAATTTCCGCCAGGAAGAAACAAAGAGTCAGATGGCTAACATCTTGTCAGAGTATGACATGACTATTATGGACTACCCTCGGCAATATGAGGGCTGCCCACTGCTCAAAATGGAGGTCATCCACCACTTTTTACGGTCGAGTGAAAGTTGGCTCTCACTTGGGCAGCATAATGTGCTGTTGATGCACTGTGAACGTGGTGGTTGGCCGGTACTGGCTTTCATGTTGGCTGCACTCTTGATTTATCGAAAGCAGTATAGTGGAGAACAGAGGACTTTGGATATGGTTTACAGGCAGGCTCCACGGGAGCTTTTGCATTTTTTGTCACCATTAAATCCTATCCCTTCCCAACTTCGGTATCTGCAGTATATTTCCAGGAGGAATGTGGCCATAGATTGGCCTCCTTTGGACAGGGCACTCACATTGGACTGCATCATTCTTAGATGTATCCCGAACTTTGATGGGGAAGGTGGATGTTGTCCAGTATTTCGAATTTATGGGCAGGATCCTTTTCTTGCGGATAAAACTCCAAAAATCCTGTACTCAACACCAAAGAAAAACAAAACAGTCCGAGCTTACAAGCAGGTGAAATTAATTATAAATACTGAACATATTGTTCTTTCATAACATCAAAATTTGTTATTAATTATTAATTGCATATATTCCAATTTTTTTACCAATCTCTCTTTCAATATATTTAATGATTTTATCGGTAAGAAAAATATTTTTCATCTTATTTTTAAGCTTGTTTTTTATGAGGTTCATATTTGAAATGGCATCTCACTTGATTCTCTTGTAACATGAAAAGTAAATAATAAGTGAAACAAACAAAGAATCAAATAATAAATATGAGTTTTTTTTTCCCCTCAATATTTTGGCACATCAATCTCATAGTGTTTGTTCGAATCTTGTGATGTAACCTTTCTTGTTGGAATAAAATTACTACAAAAGTAAAAATTCAATTATCTGCAAAATAAAAAATTACATATAAAGTATTTTAAAAATCTCAATAACACTTCACCAAAAAAAATCTCAATAATATTGAAGAGGGGAGGGAAAGGATGGGATTGGTGGGTTTTTTTTTTTTGTGGGGGGGGTGGGGGTGGAAAGAGTATGGCCCCCTCTCTATCCGTCACTAGGTGCGAGATTGCAAATTGTTCATAAACCATTATGGCTCAGCTCAAAACCTATTATTCTCAGAATTCATTTGAGCTGAGGCAACTACTCAAAACCTATTGTTCTCGTGATTCATTTGAACTGGGGCAACTACTCAAAACATATTATTCTCGTAATTCATTTGACCCGAGGCAACTAAGTTTTGGAAGTGCACAAGTCTAGGAAATAAATGTTAGACATATGTATGCGCATGTATAGCTGAAAAGCATGTAGTGTCTTATTCATTTTTGACAAACACAGGAGTTTCATGTTAGGACTTAGGATGGTCTTAATCTGTTATCCAAGAGGTTGCACCTGTGGGGTCATCATTGGAATTAATTTTACTAGTAATACAACAGGATGGTCTTAGTCTGTTATCCAACAAGAGAGGAATGAAAAGTTCACATACTCTTCATTTAGTATTTGGGATATGTTCAAGGGTTTCATGAGGGAAATTTCAGCATTCCAGATCTTGTCAAATTCCAACATGGCTTTTTGGCCTTATGACAATCTGGAGGAGTTCAAGACGGGTCCATTCTTTTGAATTCTATTATGCTGGGATGCTAATCGTGGACTTAAAATATTGTGTCACAGCTTAATTGTTACATACAAGATGAACTAGAATCAAGTCCAAGTTTGGTAATTGCTTTGAAATTCCTTACTTTTGTGTTTCAGGGAGAGTGTGAACTAATTAAAATTGACATCAACTGCTATATCCAAGGTGATGTTGTGATTGAGAGCATTAACTTGACCAGTGACATGGACCATGAACGAATGATGTTCCGAGTCATGTTCAACACAGCTTTTATCAGGTCTAATATATTGATTCTTAACCGGGATGAAGTTGACACTTTATGGGATGCTAAAGATCACTTCCCCAAGGATTTTAGAGCAGAGGTATATCTCTGTTTACCAATTTTAATTGTGTAGTTGTTTGGAGTCAGATAATTCTAATATGAAATTTATTCCTTGGTTTTTGTTTGCATTAAGATCCTTTTCTCAGAGATGGATGCTGCTGCCACCGTCGTTGCGGATGGTACCTCATGCTTTGAGGAGAAGGTGGGACTGCCAGTGGAAGCATTTGCCAAAGTTCAGGAGATTTTTAACCATGTGGACTGGTTGAATCCGAAGGTTGATGTTGCTTTAAATGCACTCCAACAAATTAGTGCTTCAGCTATCATGCATGACAAGTTGGATACAAGTTCTACTCAGCAGGCAGATACTGGATCTTTATTGCATGAAAAAAGTCCTAAAGTGCCTCAGGGAGAAAAGAATGAAGCAAAAAGGTTATTGCCCTCAACTAAGGAATCCCTGGATTATGATATGAGTAAAAATGGGGATGAGCCTATCGCTTCTCCACAACTACTTGGAAGCTCTGAGATTACCTATCAGAAGATGCCCATTACTTCTTTGAGAACCTTAGAGTCCAGTAAACATGTGACAAGTTCTAGAAAACTTGACATAAAACCACAGGTGGATGATCTTACCTTGTCTGGCTGTGTCAATACTTCTAGTGAATCACTTTCACCAAAAGCACCTCCACTACATCCTTCCTTGATTAGTAGTTCTGAAAACGGTCATGATACTCCTCCCAACACACAATTACTTTCTCCTCATCATTCCCCACTGGAACCAGGTCATCCTGTTACTAGAGAAATTGAAGCCCAATCACAAGACAGAAGTGAGTCATCTATTTTTCGCTCAACATCTGGAACTCCATCATCAAGTACCTTTCCAAATAAGTTGCTTCTTGATGTTGCTTCCCATCTTTCAACTTCATCAACAACTTCAATTCAGCCATCTCCTTCCCCAATGACCCCTCTGAAGGAGAGTCTGCCTGTTCAAAGTAGACCTGCTTCATCTCCTTCACAACCTCCAACACCACCTACTCCCCCAACTCCTCCTCGAAAGGAGCATAAACTGGTTAGAGCTGTACCTCCTCCTCCACCACCACCTCCGCAGAAAGAGCAATCACCAGTTAGATTCACGCCTCCTCCACCCCCACCACCTCCACCAAAGAAGGAACAACATTGTCGACTTGGACCCCCTCCTCCCCCACCACCTCCTCTAAAGGAGGATCCGTATGTTAAAACTGGACCTCCACCCCCTCCACCCCCTCCTCTCAAGGAGGAGCTACCTGTTAGAGCTAAACGTCCTCCTCCTCCACCTCCTCCTTGTCCTTCTGGGAAAGCTGCAGCTCCTACCACAGCACCACCACCACCACCTCCTCCTCCTGCTGCAACACTTTCCTCCAAGCACCCTAATCCTTCATTGCAGAATTCATCTGTTCCTGCTGCTCCTAATGCTCCACCACCTCCAGTTCCTTTTGGTAAAGGAGGTCTAAAATCAGGGGATGGGTTTCCCGGATTTCTCTCTGCTGGTGGCGATGGAAATAATGTGTCAAGTACAACAGGATCTCGAGGACGAATGCTGTCACGTACAATAAGTGGTTCCAAAAATCAAAATAAAAAGCTGAAGCCATTGCATTGGCTGAAAATATCTAGAGCAGTGCAAGGAAGTTTGTGGCATGAGGCAGCGAAATCTGGTGAAGCTTCCAAGTATGTCTGATTTGGCTATGCTGTTCCATTTTCTATGGTTGATGGTCATTTTATTATTCTAGTGTCTAACATTTTTTCTGCTTCTATTATCTTGATGAAGAGCCCCAGAGATTGATATGTCAGAGCTTGAGAGTCTCTTCGCAGCGGCAGTCCCAAGTTCAGGCCCTGCCAAGAAATTAGGTGCCAGCAGCTCAGCTGGGCCTAAATCTGATAAAGTGCAACTGGTAATTTTTCCTCAGTTTCAATTTGTGCAGAGTGTTTATGCTAATTTACATCAAGTGGTTGTATCTACGTGATAGGAAGATGCAGGAAAAATAATTGCCAGAACTATGTTAAGTAGTGATGATTTCATACAAAACTGCTGTATGGATTACTTCACCATTAAGCTGCTTAGTGTTATCTGTCTCCTTGTCATTAAATTTTTAAGATGACAAAGTGAAGTCTCCAATGTGATCCACTGAGTATGTTGTAAAATTATTAGAATTAGAATAATATAGTTATATGGCCAACCCATCTTGGAACCAGTGTGTTCCGTAGCTTTTTCTTTGGATTACATATTCATGGAACTATGATAGTTTACTTGTTCAGGGTCGCATGTGAAATAGTGAATCTTTATCTGTCTGGTGCAGCAAGCTTTTACATATCATTTTCCTGATCAAATTACCTTGTTTGACGTCACCATTTCTATGTGACTAATATCACCACTCTTTACAGGTTGAGCACAGACGAGCATATAATTGTGAAATCATGCTTTCCAAAGTGAAAGTGCCAATTCCTGATTTGATGGTAAGATCAATGTTATTTTCACTGGTATCAAGAAATTAGTATGAAAAATCAACTAGCTCTAAATAATACGGAGTGCTACTTGGAAAGAAAAACTATTACTATATTTCTGGTCGAAAGACAGATTTGTTCTAGTGATTCATATTTGAACTTTGAAGTTTATCTACATTTGACCCAAAAATATAATGTTTATTTGCAATTTATTAATGACGTGCACATACGAACCTGAATAATGTTGATGATTTGTTGGAATGAGCTGTTAAAAAGATGTATTACTGCCTTTTATTTTTTTCACTAAAAAAATAGTTATTTATTTTTTCCCCTTTAACTTGATTTGTATCTTAATTTATGGGAAAATGGTGATGGAAGATTGTTACCAGGTTATCAATTTTGTTTGTAGTATACCAACTAAAGCTCAATTGATACCTATCCATACAGTGTAATTTTGGGCTTGCAAAACCTTACTGCTGCAAACTGATTGATCGTGCAAATCTTGCAATTTTTTCTTTATCCAATATTTTCATCATGTCAAACCATCTTGAATTAATGAGTTCTAATTGGATTTTTGTCATTTATGTCTTATTTGGAATATTCCAGAGCTCGGTGCTAGCACTAGAAGACTCAGCACTAGACATTGATCAGGTTGAAAACCTTATAAAGTTCTGTCCTACGAAAGAGGAGATAGAATTACTCAAGGTTGGTGATGATATTGATTAAATAATTTGCTAAGTTCAGATTACTATCTTTTATTTTTAGATATGTCTGTAACCCTTTTGTTGAAATTTAAGTTGTAGTATTTTAATATAATGCGTCACTTCACTTCTTTCTTTCAAAATTTGTTAACTTCTACTAATTGTGGTGAAGGGTTATACTGGAGAAAAGGAGAAGTTAGGGAGATGTGAACAGGTATGTAGTTTTCACTTCTTTCATAATTGCTATAGTCATAGGGATATAAACCTGTAAGTGGACGAAGTTATGAATTAACTCTCCATGACAGCTCTTCATTCATATGGATTATTTTGCCCTCATTAACTTCTCATTACAGTTCTTCCTTGAGTTGATGAAAGTACCACGGGTAGAGTCCAAGCTCAGAGTGTTTTCATTCAAAATTCAGTTCCACTCTCAGGTGAAAAATATAAGTGTCACATAGCTTGCTTACAAAAAAGGGCATTTACTTCATGCAGAATCTAACGCTGGAAATTTTTTATGTAGGTATCTGACCTTAGAAAAAGCCTGAATATTGTAAATGCTACTGTAGAAGAGGCACGTTATCCTCTTTTCTATTCAAAACCTCTTTCTAGCAATTGGTTTTTGAACAATTTTCATTTCTTCTGTGGCGAGAAATAACATTCTAGATTTGTTGTGATGATTATTATCAGATAAGGAATTCTGTCAAATTGAAGAGAATTATGCAAACGATACTTTCCTTAGGAAACGCTTTGAACCAAGGAACTGCTAGAGGTAAGTTAATATAGATGTGTGAAAAATATAGGTTGAATGCACCGTTAACTGTGCAAATTTCTATAGCATAGAAAATTACCAATATGTTATGAACACATTTGTAATTAAAAAAATTTAGAATAATGTTGATCACTGATAGCCCAAAGTTATAAGGTCTTTATACCGGACAGGATGGAAATGCCATCTAACGTGTGTAAATATAATCTCTACACTTTTTCTTTTACTTCATTTACTTAGGCCGTGATTGAATGGAGAATAGAGGGGAAGATTTCATTGCAGCTTTCCCCTTCCTTGGGAGTTTGTTACAAGGAGGTGGCATGGAGACTTTAGGCAAAAGAGATTTAAATAAAATTCATTCAAAGATTCAACAAGGCACTTCCCTACTCCTCTGGTTTACTTATACCAGCTTAGAGGAGAGAGAGTCTATTCCCAATTCAGTTACAACTTTAACCGAATCTAACTACTTGACAACAAGTTTTATTCACTGGGTACTTATACTACTGATTCCCTTATTTCTGCCACATAACAATTATTAAACTCAGGGAATTGCTGCTGTATACTGATAAAATCCTACCATGTAGCTTCTTCTGGATTAGTGTTCCTCCATTGCATCAATACTTGAATATCTGGCAAATGACCCTTTTTCACAATCTTTCTGGCCAAAATATTCACTGGTTCAACAGTAAAATGCCCTTCATCATCTACATTCGTGAGTGTTGCAACCTCAGTAGTGTTTCCACCCTTGTATCATTTTAGCATGGACACATGAAAAACAGGATAAATTGTCATTATTTGAGGTAACTCCAGCCTGTATGCATATTGCCCAATCCTCTGAATTACTTTTTAAGGACCATAAAATCTTGCTATCAATTTATCCGAAGAATTGTTCATAACATGCCTCTGGAATGGTTGTAACTTCAGATGCATGAATTCACCCTCATGAAACTCCTTCTAGGTCCTGTGTCTATTGGCAGCTTGGACCATTCTGTTTTGCGCTTTGGCCTAATACTGTTTGAGGAGCAAAATTGTGTCTTCCCTCTTATTTGATCTTCTATCAATCATTTCATTATTTGAATGAATCCCCAATAAGATTTTGCATATTAATGGTAGCTTGATCCCGTTGACAGCCTCAAATGGTGACATCCCTATGGCTGAATGGTATGAAGTGTTGTGCCAATATTCAGCCACATGGAAAGCCACTTCACCCATCGTTAGGGTTGACCCAGTCAATTGTCATGCAACGTAAGCAACACTCTTAGCACCTATTCAAAACTCTGGTTTGACCATCCCTTTGGGATGGAAGGCAGAAGAATATAGCAATTTGACCTTGCAAGGTCTGAAAATCTCTCTTCAAACTTCTCACAAAAAATAGAAGCTCTATCCTTGAAATTCATGTTAGGAAACCCATAGTGACTTTATTCAGCAACTATTTTAAATATCCATTCCCTTACTATTTCTTCCACATAAACAGGAGGGTTGGGAGAATGGAGGATTTTCAACTATCCAATAAATACCCTTCAAACGAGGGATGGAATGTATCATTTAACCAACATTTCCTCTCCCTTCTGTTTTTGGGAATATCTCCCCTTCCCTTCCCAACCTCCAAGCTTACTGTTAATTTGTTTCTCCCTTGTGGTTATAGTCATCTGTTGCACTAGGAATTTTCCCCCAGGAGGGTGTGCATACAAACGGATGCACTTGCATATATATTTGCATGATTTCAGATATAACCATGAGCAGATATATCATTAATCTCCCAATCTTATTATAGTTTATTTTCTCCCATGTTTTAGGTTCTGCAATTGGATTCAGATTGGATAGCCTTCTTAAACTCACTGAGACTCGTGCACGGAACAACAAGATGACTCTCATGCATTATCTTTGTAAGGTGCATACTGATGCTTATTCTTTTTTCTTGTTTCAGTAGGGGTGGAGGAAGAGGAGAGGGAGTTAAATATGATTACCTGTTCTGATGTTAACTTGGGATCTTATTTTTTTATAGCTTTTCTTGTATTTCTGTTGAAAGAATTCTGCTTCGTTTAGTAAAAGGTAATATTTTGATCTTATGCTTTCCCATAGGTGTTGTCTGACAAATTGCCAGAAGTTCTAGACTTCTCTGAGGATCTTGCTAACCTAGAGCCTGCAGCAAAGGTTCTGGACTTTTCTAAGGATATTCTCATTTTATTAGGGTGGAATTATAGTGATGGACCTTCTGATATAATGGGCATGCTTTTGCAACATGTATAACTATGGCAGATCCAATTGAAGTTTTTGGCAGAGGAGATGCAAGCTGTGAGCAAAGGAGTAGAGAAAATTATCCAGGAACTCTCATCCTCTGAAAACGATGGCCCCATATCAGAGACATTCCGCAAGGTGCTTCAAAAATAATGCCTTTTCTTCTTTTATAAGTTTGAAGCAGTTCAAGTTAGTTTGAAGTCATGATGTTTCTTCTTGTTCATTTTTACTGCTTCCAGTTATCTATTTGCACAAATAATTACATCAACATGGAGAACCTTTATCGTATGCCAATATATGATGCTACTAATATCAAGTTTCTTTATCTATATGGATGCTGTTGCATAGCTGGTCTTTAATTATTCCTTTTGCTTTCAGAATTTGAAAGATTTCCTCTGTTCGGCGGAAGCTGAAGTCCGATCACTGGCTTCATTATATTCCAGCGTGGTAGGCATTTGAGCATATGTTTTTATAGATCTTTCAGGTCAGGCCATATAAAAGCTTTTCACTTTGGAGAGTCCTGTATTCTACAGGGTAGGAAAGTGGATGCATTGATTGTTTATTTTGGTGAAGATCCGTCTCGCTGCCCTTTTGAGCAAGGTTTCTTTCTGTGCAATTTTCTTTTTTGTAGCCTATACAATAAGCACTTCTATGGCTAGTTTATGGTTATGTTGTTTGAAACCTTGTACTAGAGATTACAATTTCAATGAGTAGGTTGTTGCAACTATTCAGATAACTCATTTGTGCTTTATATTACCCTCCATGCTCTCGTCATATTTTTTGTCCTTTTGCTGAAAATCTTTGTCAGAAATGCCCACATGAATGGCTAATGCTGTTAATGGATCTTTTTTCCACTGCTACTATAGCTATTATTGAAGAGTATTTTCCTGCTAATTCTTTTTTCTTCAGTTGTGTCAACTTTGCGCAACTTCACGAGAATGTTCAAGAAAGCCCATGAAGAAAACTGCAAGCAGCTTGAGCTTGAAATGAAGAAATCATCTGAGTTTGAGAAAAAGACATGTGAATCAGAAAGGATATTGCCTACTGCAATCCGGACCGGCAACGTCAAGTGATCGGTAATTAAATGAACTACTAACTGTGGGCCAGAATGGCTGATGACGTTGAACAAGCTTGTACATGGCACAAGTATTAGAATCTGTGTTGAGGAACGTAGTGTAGGAGCTTCATTATACTGCTAAAATGAGGTAAAACTCTGAACTGTGGTCTGCTCAGTCTGGTTGATTTGAACCTTTTTGTTTCTAAACGTCATTTTGATTTCACTGATTTTATCCAATTATTAATTGTGTATCTTATGGCAGAGGTAGAAGATCTTGCACGATCTTGTTCTTTGTCAGCCAACTTGTATATAATCTTCGCTCAGGAAAATGTATCATTGTAAGTATTTTCCAGGAAAGGAGGGATTTATTGTTCGCTCCTCATCAGATTTTGTTATCCTTGTTAGCAACACACGTTTCGCAACTTTAAATGAAAATATTTTAATATCATCTTGTATAGCTCATCATTCATTGGAAGAATGAATTTTAGAGCCAAATATTCCTTCCTTGTTATTAGAGGAATGAAAATTTGAAGGATTGATGGCCCCGGAAAAAAAAAATAAAAGAACGGTGGTGGATTCTATGCAGCAAATAAATTATCAGTGTCACAGAAAAGAGATTAAAAAAAATGTTACACAGTATGATGCTACACGTACTTGTATTTTTTATCTCATTCTCCTCTCTATTATTTATCAATATTACTATAGAGTATAGAAAGTTTGAAAAACGCGATCAATGTTCTCAAAATTTATAAATTTTCTCAATTTGCTCTCTCTCTAAATCTTTTTGGTTTAATGTAATTGCTATAGATTATAGAAAGTTTGAAAAACGCGATCGTGAAGGTTGCATATTTGAATGAAAGAAAATACATTTAGGTAAAGTATGTGGACATATGGTATGATATGAAGCTAGATCAAAATTTAAAAAGAAAAAAGAGAAAGAATGATGATCAAATTCAAAGGATGTTATAGAAAAAATTTAGATAAAATAAGTGAGAGAAGAGGAAAAAACTATATATATATTTTGTCCCTTTTGAATGGAATGGCACCCCAAGGAGACGGTGCAAACTACTTTTATTTTTTTCACGCATTAAAGCAACAATATGCCAAGAGCCTTATAAAAAAACTTAAATTTTGAAACCAAGATTTCATCGTACATCATTGTTGGGTATGGAAGCAGAAAAAGTAAACGACCATAAGAAGAAAATCTTGCTAGAGTCTGAGGTAGATCCATATTGAGATGGATGAGGATGACCTATTTGATCAAGTAAAGTGTCACCAAAACTCATGTTTATTGGTCGAAAGCCTCAATGATTTGTGCTTCAATTCTTTAAGTTAAAGAGTTGGTAAAACTTCTCTTTAGAGCTTTTCTCAGTGTTCATTTTAGTAGTTTTCAAATAGTGATCCAAAGTAAGATTGTTTGTGGGATTAAATTAACATGAAAGCAAACCAACTGGGAAGCTAGCATTTGCATTTTGCAGTACATGATTCCCAAAAGGATATCCTATCCTTTTCTTTATTATGAATTAAGTTTCTCAATCTTCAATATATATATATATATATATATATATAATGGCACTGACATGTTAAGCCTGTATTTCAGTGTCAAAAGGGCAGGTTCAAGCACCCCCGCGACTCACGGATTTAAAAATACCATGCTTGAATTAATAATGAACAGCCTTGGGTTTGTTTGTCACTTAGTAATTATTTTATCTTTTTTTTTAAGAGTATACTATAAAGTAACTATATTTATATATGTGCATCTTAATAATGGAGGGTTGGGTTTAAATAATCCAACATGTGTTGCGCAGAAGCTTAATTACAAGTTTGTTGTATGATTACTTCATATTTTTATGCTGTCTTGTTCTCCTATACTACCAGGCATTATATATATATATATATATATAATATTGTAGTCTTTAGAGTTTTTAATTATGATTATTAAAAATTACTATAAAGTTAACGTGGTCAACATTTTATAGTAGTCAATAAAGTTGATACACTAGAGTGTTACTCTTGGATTGAATCTACATTATCTATCGTTTTGTAATATATTAAATGACACCTGATCCTAAACGGAGTGCATGTAAATATTTTTCTTTTGATAAAACCGGAAATAAAAGACAAAAAACAAGGAATCAAATAACGCTGCCTCTCCTGATGAAAAACTCGAACTGATAATGAAGATAACGCGGCTTTAGCCAGGGAATCCGCCTGTCCATTCACCTCATGGTTGATGAAGCTTAGTCTGATCCTCCAGTCTCTATTCATATTATTCCTGACTCCTGTATCAAGCTTAGCTCATGATCACCATCTTGAATAGCCCATAAAGCATCTGCTGCATCACAATGAAGAATCACACGCTTGGCATCTGTATCCCAAGCTCTCTTTAGGCCCATAAAGCAACCCCATATTTCAGCTAAAAGGCTATCTCTCTTCCATCTGTATTCAGAATAAATGCTTCCTTCATTCTCTGACCCTCTTCAAAAAGAACTCCTCCACAGCCTGCTTGCCCAGTAACAGGCGAAAAAGCCCCATCTACAGAAACCTGCAGCCAATCGTGGCTATCATCTTGCAGGTACTGTGATATAGAGGCTACAGACGAAAAGTTGGTTTAAGAGAACTGCTCCCGAGCTCTTTTCATGCTACGTAAAACAGCTTTAGCTTCTGCAATAACTTTCTGGGGGGTAGAAGAAGTATTATAAAAAATCCGAGAATTACGTTCCCTCCAAAGAATCCAGCAGATGACAACGAACAACTCATTCCATCTCCCTTCGCCATTACTGCTTTGTTTTTTAAGATTTGTTACTTGCCACTCCTGAGCAGTAGAAGTTAAAAATCGATGGAATTCAGCTTTGCTAACAACTTCCTTCAAAGTATCGTGTGCTAAATGACAGTCCCGAATAACGTGAAGCATATCCTCCTGGAACCTCGGGCAAAGGTTACACCTTCCGTCTGCATGTAAACCTCTCCTCCACTTTTCATCATTTGAATGGATTCTATTATGCAACATGAGCCAGGCAAACATCCGACATCTTTGTGGAACATGCAATTTCCAAATTTTACTCCATAAGGGATCCGGATTATCTTCCCGTAAATCAAGAGAATGATAAGCTGATCTAATAGAGAAGAGACCGTGCTTTTCAAATCTCCATTTAACATCCCGCGTCCCATCTGCCCTCTGAAACACATGAAGACCTTTATCCACTTTATCCCATACTGTTTTAATACCTGTCCAGACTCTAGACCCGTTTCTAGATCTGTTACTACTAGGTAAAACATCATCTCCACACCGATATTTTCCTCTGATGACTTTGACCCAAAGAGCATCCCGATTCTTTGCAAGACCCCAACCTACTTTCATCAAAAAAGCTTGGTTCTGCTGTTTAGAGTGTCTGAGACCTAGACCACCATGTCTTTTCTCTTTACAAATTTTATTCCATGAAACTAAATGAATTTTCTTCCTTTCTCCAGTGGAGCCCCAGATAAAGTCCCGGGCCACTTTGTCAATCTCATTACAACATTCCACAGGTTACATTGCAGTTTGCATTTGATAATTAGGAATTGCAGCAATAACCGAAGAAGTAAGAGTGAGACGGCCTGCCATAGAGAGAAAATTGGCCTTCCACCCCCTAAGCCTGTTATGCACTCTGTCTAGCACATATTGGTAAGTGCCTTTATTAACACGTTCATGATGAAGAGGAACTCCGAGATACTTGCCAATATCACTCGTTCTAGTGAAACCAAGGTAATCACTAATTTGAGCTGCAACATTGTGATTGACATTTCACGAAAAGAAAATACGCGTTTTTGAATGGCTCACTTTTTGTCCTGAATGAGTACAGAACAAATCAAGACAATTTTTAATAATATCAACTTGGGACAAATTTGCTTCAGCAAAAAGAATCACATCATCGGCAAAAAATAGATGAGAAATGGGCAAACCATTTTTCTGCAATTTAATTGGCCTCCAATTATTACTCCCCACTTCTTGTTGTATAAGATGAGATAACTTTTCCGTACAAATAACAAAAAGATAGGAAGGGAGAGGGTCACCTTACCTAATCCCTCTAGTAGGATTAAATTTCTCCGTTGGGCTTCTGTTCCACAAAATTTGCATTGTCGAAGAAGAATTACACGCCTTAATCACATTAATCAAAAAATCTGGGATTTGAACCTCACGTAAACACATAATAATAAAACCCCAGTTTAGTCTATCATATGCCTTTTGTAGATCGATTTTAATGGCCATGAAACCCTTTTTTCCACACTTAGTATGCATACTATGAATAATCTCTTGAGCCATAATGATATTATCTGAGCTCACCCTTCGAGGGATAAAGCTGAGTTGGTTAAGAGAAATAACGAAAGGAAGGATAGGTTTGATCTTGTTTGCTATCACCTTAGTCACAATCTTATAAATCACATTACACAAATCAATAGATCTAAAATTTCTAATGGTCTCTAGCTAGTCCTTTTAAGGAATAAGAACAATGTGTGTAGCATTCACCTCATTAATACCAATAGGATTATTGAAAATAGAAAAAACAAAATTAGTGACAGAAGTGCTTACTTGTTCCCATTGACTTTGAAAGAAAAGCGCACGTACGCCATTAGGTCCTGAAGCCTTAAGCCCCCCATACTAAACAGAGCCGTTTTAACATCTTCCTCCGTCATTCCTTGCCTTAAAGAATTGAGATGAACAAAATTCATCACAGGATAGGAGACATTACCCGTCCATGCTTGTGTACATGAATGAGACTCCATAAACAAATCAATAAAAAAGAAGTGGCTAGATGTTTAATTTGTTTAGAATCATAAACCTAAAGTCCCTGCTTATCTTTTAACACTTCAATAGCATTAAATTTTCTTCTAGCATTGGCCCGCAAGTGGAAATATTTTGAGTTTCTATCACCCAGAGTATACCATTCACATTTAGCTTTATGAGCCCATAAAACTTCTTCCTGCAATAAAACGGTTTCTAATTCCTTCCATAAAGAAGATTGGAGTTGTTCAAGAGAAGAAAACTGACCATGCAACTTGATTTCTCTATCGATGCCATCAAGTCTCCCAAACAGGTGTCGTTTCCTTCTTCCTATATGGCCAAAAATTTCATATTGCCATTTTTTCGCCTGAGATGCAAAATTATGAACATTCTCCTTCCAACTCTTTGAAGAAAACCAACTATCTTTCACTAAAAGCCTAAAGTCCTTGTGTAATAACCAGGATGTCATGAACCAAGTGTGAGAAGAGGAATAAGTAACAGGTTTAATTTGATGCAAAATGGGTCTGTGGTTCAACTTATACCAATAAAGATTGGTAGGAGTGGCTAAAGGAAAAATCTCCAAAAAAGGAGCATTCACCAAGATTCTATCTAAACGACTTTCAGATCCATTCCTCTTTCAAGTGTAAAACTGACCTTTGCAACCAAGATCTGCAAGTCCCAAATCATCAACACAAGAAACAAATTCACGGTCATAGGGGTAAAACCCAACAAATTAGACTTTTGCTCATGAGCTAAGAGGACACTATTGAAATCTCCTCCTACACACGAAGGCCCATCAACATGTTCCTGAATATCATGTAAATCATTCCGAAGGCATCTTTTTCTCAAAGCATTTGGGCTTGCATAAATACAAGTGAGGAGAAAACTTTCCAACCCATAATCAACTTTTAAATGCATAAATTGATCAGAATATGTGTACCATCGGGGTCCATTTATCATCATCCCACAAGACCCATATACCACCCCTAAAACCCTCAGCATCAATAATTTCCCAATGACAAAAACCCAAAGACCGAGCAATGCTTCTAGCCTTTCCTCCACTAGAATGGGTTTCAAGAATAGCAAGGACATCTATTTTATCATTATGCTTCATGGCTCGAATGAGACTCAAGAACGATTTGGAACCTGTAGCTCCACTGTTCCATATGAGGCAATTCATGGACAACCTGAGAAATAGAAGTTGGGCCCTCATAGCCCTCAATAACTTGAAACTGATTAACGTTATTGTGTCCTACTTCAACACCTTGCATCATAGTATCCGTCCCATTGCTCAATAGCCCACTATCTCCAACGTTAGGGCCCACACCCGACACAAGCTTCACCTTCACGTCACTATCCAGATTCATGTTGGGAAGATAAAGTCAAGTCATGGGCTTGCTTCAATAATAAATCAGAACATTGTCTAGAAGATCCTGGGTTATTCTCTCAGCCCATATGAAAAAATCCCTTCCTGTTTTTTTTTTTGGCTTAATTGCAATCCATTTACTCCTATTAGTGATGTCACGCCCAAAGTTCCTCTGCTTGTCCAACGTGGCCTTACTCCTATTATTCAGAACTCCCTCTCCCATAATCTTAGCAGTTCGCGTATCATGTGCCTTAAACATGAAATCTTCTACCTTCTGTTTCTCCAGAGATTTTCCAATTTCCACTTTTTTCTCTGAAATCTTTTCTTTGCCTTTTCTGTTATCCGAAAATCCCTCCTTCAATCCCTGACTACTCGGATTTCCAGATTTGCGTCTTACCGATCGTTTGACCAGAATCCAAGGACCATATACCTCATCCGATGGCGCCGCCCCTTCTCCTTCTCCATCATGACCAGTAAAGGAACTCTTATCATCCCATTGACGTTTTTGCTTCTCTGCAGATTGTTTAGAACTACTTCCTTCTTTCTCATTAGCCATTTGTGTAGCCTGTGTATGAATAGTGGCATTTGCATACTTCTCAGAGATAACTTCTTCTTGGACCTTCTATTTTGATTCCTTCATATGATTCTCTGGGCAGACCTCACGACGATGTCCATATTTTCCACATTTAAAACATATAAGATGCAACCCCTCATATTCAACATGATGCCTTCTTCCAAATATGGTAATGCTTGGCTTCAAATGCTTATGCAAATCAATTTCTACGCACACCCGAGCAAAGCGTCCTCTTCATGTTATGGTGGTCACATGGTCAATCTTAAGTGGATTTCCTAGGAGTTTACCAATCTTCCAAAGGTAATCTGGAGAAAAAAATTCAACAGGTAAGATCGGAACACGTACCCAAGCTGCAACTTTCCAATGACCTTCCACATTCCACAGATCAAAATTTGGCCTCCACCTCTGGACAAGCAAGTAAAGATCAGCTATCATCCAAGGCTCTTCTTGATAAATTTTTTCCATGTCTTCTCCATCTGTAAAAGATACAATGAAATAACCATTGTAAAGGTCGATTGTACGAAAAGATTGCTTAGTTCCCATATCCGTTCAAGACTTTGTTTCATATAGAAGGAAGGCATCAATCTTTCCAGAAGTTTCACAATTAGGGATTGCCTCTAAGGGGCACACCAAGCTTCATATTCTTGTTGTGAAACCTTGAGTGCTGGCCACAAATCATCCTCCTGATCAAACTCATCCTCCCATGTGCTACTATCATCTTTGGGCTTACTAAAGAAACCCTTTAGATCTTTAATATGCTCCTTCCAGGACTCTTCAAAGACAAAACTTCCCCAATGATCTTGACCACCCAAAGAAGGTGTTATTTCCAAAACTTTGTCCTTATAAGAAGGACTGTTGCTTCTATTCACCTGCTGATCAGTTTCATTGATTAAAATTGCCTTAACCTTTTTTGTGCTCTGTTCAAGCAAGTCTCTTTCCTCTGTGCTTCTTCCGTTCGTCGAAACCTCCTCACCTTCATTCTCCATCCTAGTTCTATGAGTGCATGTAAATATATGGGCATGTTTGAATGTCGTTTTCTTGAGCAATTTTTTTTTTTAAAAGAAAACTTGTTTAATAAGTCCCTTTTTAAAAAAAAAATCTATAAAATAGAAAAGTAGAATAATAGAAAATTTATAGACCTTGTTTGATTCATATTTTCAAAATAATTTTTTTATTTTTAAAAATAAAAAAAACTTGTTTGATAAGCTATTTTTCCTAAAATATTCTAAAAAAACAAAAAAAATAAAATAACAGAAAATTCAACATATTTTTAAGGTGTTCAGCATGTTTTGTTCTGGAAAACATAAAAAATGGAAAAAATATACATCTCATTAATGATAAAATTATAAATTTTAAATAATATATTTAACATTTGCTAGCTATTATTTTAGTAATAATTATTCAAACATATTTTTTTATTTTCTTGTTCTCAAAACTTGTTCTATAAAATAACTCTACAAAATTGTTTTAAGAATATTAAAATAGAGAACACATTCAAACAAACTTTATAACATTTTTTAGGTATTTTGCATATTTTATTCTAGAAAATATAAGAAAATGTGAATAACACACACCTCATTAATGATAAAATTATAAATTTTAAATAACTCATTTAACATTTACTAGTTATGATTTTGGAAACAATTATTTAAACAATTTTTTTTTCATATTCCCAAAACTTTTTTTAAAAGATATTTCTACAAAACTATTTTAAGAATCATAAAACTGAGAACGCATTCAAACAAATCCTATGTCCCTTTTAAAATAATATTTAGCTGCTTAAAAAAAATTCAAACAAGTCCTATGTCCCTTTTAAAATAATATTTAGCTGCTTTAAAAAAATACTTAGCTGTTCGTTTTATCAATTTTTTTAGCAACTATGAAAACTGAGGGCCACTTGATATAGAAAAGGTAAGAGATGAAAGAAGGACTTCAAGGGAAGTAAATGTTCAGCTATTATTTGGTTTAAAATATATATATATATATATTTTGGAAGTTAGACTTAACTCAAAAAATTTAACTTTTTGAGTAAAATCTTGAAAAGTTTTTATTTTTAAGTGATTTATGATATTTTTTAAAAAAATACTCTTAACTTATTAATCTATATTATTGATAAAAATATTTATGTTTGTAATATTAAAACATAATATATTTATTTCAAAAGTTAATTTAAACTTCCCATAAACTAAAAAAAAAAACAAGCAATAAATTAAACATAAATCTTCCAGAAAATTATTTTTTGAGATGTATATCAATCAACTCCTAAATAGGTTTTCATGCGTGATTTGTATAAGCTTTGAAAAATGAGTTATTCTCTCAAATTCTAAATATAAAGCATACAGGACATTCTGCTTTCGTCTTATACATTAGATTTTTTACAAAATACTAGTTCATATATATGTTACAAAAAATATCCTTATTTAATTCAAGAGAAAAAGATTGAATAAGAATTTAGAAAAAATATTTTGATTTTTAAAAAATGAAATAGTCAACTAATTTAACTTCTATCTTTAATCTGTATATTTTAATTAAAATGAATATATATTAAGCACCAAGTACATTTTTCCAATAGTAATTTCTTAAATATAAAATCTTATTTAAAGAAGAATAATTATCAAATCACATAAACCACTTATTGTTAGTAGAATTGGTGTATTTTAAGTCAACCTTATCAACTACTCATAAATTTTGACAATTATTAATTTTTAAGCTTATAACATGTGAGAATTGTTTATACTTTATACTCTTTTTTATCCTAAATATATGGTATTTTATCTTAATCTTAAATATAAGGCTTTTCCAGAATACGAGTCAATATTTATTATATGTTACCCAAAAATGCCCCTATTCAATTTATGATAATAAGAAAAAGAAAGAAATTAGATAAGTGTAGTTTTGAAAAAAAATTATGAATTTAAAAAAAATTAAGGTAGTTAACCAATTTTAACTATCATTTTTAATATCCATAATTTAATTAAAAAAATCTTATATTGAGCATCAAAATAAGTAGTTTACAGTAATTTTTGTGCCTAAAACAATTAAGCAATAAAAAATTCCACCGAATGAGAAAATTCAAATTAGTTTAACTACCTGGTCAATATTATTTAAAAGAAAATATTGAAGGCGGTTATTGTATATGGCAATAGGCAATTTATTTTGGTACTGTAGATTATTAATGAGCAGTATAGAGCCAACTTCTTAGTACATCTTGAATTATGATAAAAAAATCCAATGTTCGAGTTCTCAAAAATTGAAAATAATATTTAAAAAATTCCTAAATCACATAAAATCATCACAAAAAGATTGAATTAAAAGTTGGGATCATAGGAGATTCAAGAAACATATTGAATAATTTTGTAAGAAATTCAATTCAGACAGTAATAAAAAAGAAATATAAAGTGCCCGTTTGGATTTTTTTTTTTGTAAAATGTCGGTTAGAATAATCACAATAAATAAAAATAAAAAAATTTTATCATAAATCTATTTAAATAAAAATAATAATAATTTAAAACTATGATTCGAAGTTGTTGAAAGCCGGACTGCGTTGGAATTTTGTATAATGCCATCGTCGTGTGTTGTCCCAAGAAGTAAAGAACACGTGCGGTGCGCCGCTCAAGTCACGTGCCTTCAACGGTAATATAAGCAGATGCTGATTTGGGGGTCTTGAAAAAAAAAAGTAGAAAAAGAAGATGTGACACTGTGATTAGCGAACATTATAGGCTTAACCAACTTCTCATATTATGCTTATCCCAACAAGTTGACATTGCCCTCCGATGCCAATCTTAGACGAACATAGCTCATCAGCATATCATCAATACATATAATAAAATAAAATATATAGAAAGTCAATTTATTCATTAGCCATAAAAAATATATACTCTATTTTAAACTTTGTATTGTATAATAATCGAGATTCATTTCTAGTTGTGTACACCTTTAATCAACATCCATCTTTATTGTCGAAATGTGGTGTGGATGATGATAGATTGGGTATAAAAAATACAAAATTTTAGTAGTAAGAATTAAATTAACAAAATTTTTAATCTTATAATTACACTTATAATGCACAATTATAGATAGTTTAATTGTAAATATCAAATTAAAATAAAAACTAAGTAACAAAATGATTTAACCTTTTTATTACATAATGAATTCAATATCAATATATATTTATATAATAAAATTTATAATAAACCATACTATTTATAAAACAAATACAATGTGCTCTAGCTTTGTTTCTCAGACTTTATATAATGTGAGAAGAAACATGTCAATGTTTTAATTATCCGACACTGATTTCTTCACTGGAGGAAGAAACTGACTTCGAATCCATGCATTTATTTTAGCATAATATTCAGCTATTTGAATGGTTCTCACCAGGTGGAAGCTCTTAAAACGATACATTAGTAAAAGAAGTTCTACCTGTGATCTATGTTAAGTAATTTTATCTAATCTCATAAATTTAATTGATAAAAAAAAAATATATGTGTGCATGTGGAAAAAAACTTGAGAGCAAGCCTTACATGCTTGAAGGCTCTTACTGAAAGAAGAGGCTTTTAAGTCAAATCTCAGTGAAAAGTAAGTGGGTATAAGTATATAGATTACGAGGTAATGGGTTAGAGACATTTAATTGTCACTCAAATTAGATAATTTTGTCGATCCTACAAGTCTAATTGCCGGAAAAAATAATTAAATTGAATTATTAACTTAAATTTTATTTATTTATTTATTTATTTTTTGGTTTGGAACTTTGATAAGATTTTTCTTTAACCAGAAGTTAGGATTTATAGTATCTAGAACCAAAAGGAGGAGCAATTAATGCTTTTGCTATAGTCACTTGAAAGATGATCCACGGCAGGAGCAGAAATGGCAAAGGCATCCAACTAATAAAGTACTGAAACACAGGGGTATGATAATGATACGCTTTTTTGTTTTTTGTACATGTATATATCCAGCCATACTATTTTATATTTTTTTATATTGTTTTAAATTTTAGACAATAAAATAGGAATATTTTAAATTTTTAAAGTGAAATAGAAAAATAATCTTATAAATTTTTGTAAAACTATAATATTTTTATTTTTTTCAAATAATATTTTTTGTTAAAAAATAAAAATTTTATTATTTATACTATAATTTTTAAAATATTTAATGCTCATCTTTTCTTTTAATGAGTTAATAACTTAATTTATTAAATATACACATAAATAATTATATAAATATTATTATATATATATATATAAATATTTCTGTGCTTATATCTTTAAATTTTAAAAATTACCATATATTTTATATTAGTATCATATCTTATATAGGTACATGTATCATCAATATTACTTAGCAGTTAGCAACCAACATAAACAAAATGAGAGCTCTAAGATTTAAAAAAACAAAAACCACAGCTTCCGAGGCTCGTCATTTTTATGGTACGAGACAAATCTGAAAAGAGGACCGCGACAAAAAAAATCCACTTGTTTGTTATTATTGCAATTTAAGCCTTATAAGAAAAGTGACCATAGCAAGTGGATCTCCTCAATCAAGTATTAAAGTAAATTATTAAGAATTGTTTTGCCACAAATCAAATTTGGATAGTTAAAAAATAACTTAAGCAACTTAATATTTTTTGCGTTTTAAAGGAAGATTAATACAAATTAAAATTATTTTTGTTTATTATAAGTTTCAAATAAATCTAAACCTCTCTAAATAGAGAGGATCATGAAGGCGACTTTTTCTCTTTGTAAATGTAGAGTTCTCGAAGAGGCTCAAACCCTATGTAATAATATTTCATGCATTTAAAAAGAAAGCAATATAGAAGTATATGTGAGATTTATTTCTTCTCTTTTTACATACTCGATCCGTATTTTCTCTTTATCTTTTTTTTTAATGTAATTTATGAAATATATTTATTTATTAAATGCATGAGCATCAAATCAAATCCCAAAATTAAAAAAAAAAAACTGTCTCTAATGTCTAGTTATAATCTTAGGTGTTCACATTTTGAATGGGATATATTTAGGCCATAAAAAGCCAAAAGATGGGGGGAGGCAAGGCGACCAAAACGGCAGGAAACAGCGGTGTCGGTGAGGATAGAGAAGAAGTGTAATGTAAGCATCTTTCTTTCATAATGATAATCATGTTTGGTGGTTTTGTAAAAGCAAAATAATATCTAATCTAATAAGTATCCTTAAAAGATAAACCATCCGCGCACTGTTTTTCCTGTAGCTTGCACTGTAGCCTTCAGGTCGGGTCGGGTCGTTAGGCTGCAAAATGGGTTGGTCCAGAGAGGGATGCGACCTGTTTAGTGTATTTGCATCCCGCGGAAGCGTCTCCCTCGAGGGAGCTGGGGCCACCAAAGAGGGTTCTCCATGGCTTCTTTGAGAAGTTTAGAATCTTCTTCCACCTCTTCTCTTTTTTCTCTTGCTCTAACTTCTTAAGTCGGTGCAATCCCACCGGCGAGGAATGATTATGAATTGTGCTTCTTGCTATTCGTCATTGAGAAATCGATGCCGTCACCCACTGGAGATCAACGCTGAACGCATCAATCTTTACATGCAGACTAATTCTTTGCATCACAACAACCCGACCCAGAAATTACTCCTTTAAAAAACATGATTTGGCCTCACATCGCATCACGCGCATCCCAAGTAAGAAAATTACTCCTTCCTGTCCTTTTGTTTTTTTTATGCCTTCTATACAAAGCTTTTCTCTCTTATCCTCTATATATATAGGTATTTTTTATAAGTTTATGAAATATTAATTATTTTATTTTTAAAAAGATTTCTATTTATAATAAGAATGTGTATGGATTATCTGAGCTTGTGGTATTTGTTATGAGTAAAATCGAGAATCACATCAATTTTAAAATAACTTTAATAATGTAATAACATTTTCTTAATTCCAATAAAAATAAATAAATGTGATTTATAAAAATGGCCAGATACAGTATACTCTGTGCATTAGGTCTTTCCAAAAAGGCTGTTTCCTTCTACAATTCACCCTTAGGCCAAACATTCCCACATGCAGTAATTTTCTCTCATTATTATCCTCTTCTCTTCCTTTATTTTCTTTTTTTTTTGTTTTTCCCATTTTTATCATGTTAAAATGGGTTCCTTGTATTTGTACAAAATTTAGCATGATATGCACTACTAAGAAGTTATGAATAATATTGTGTGACTCCATATATTTTTTACATGTTATATTGTTTAGACACATTTTCTCTTAGCAACATCAAATGTGATTAATGAATCATATTGTTTATGATTATAAATAGTATGATTTATTGTTAATTTTATTATATACTTAATTAATATGTTTGCTCATTCATTGCAAAAGATCTGAAAAATAAGTTAGATTATTTGTTATTTGTGAATAACACAACTTGTTATAAAATATACATGTATGAAAATATTCTCACCGGTCCATATTTTAAGGGGTTTTTAATTATTTCACCTTATTAAGAAAGTTAATTACACACCTTAAAATTAAAAAAAAAAAAACCAACATAACAATTTTTTTCTTATTAATTACCAATAAAAGTTATTTTAAAAATTTATCCCCCTTTCTCTTTTTTCCAACTTATAAGATAATAATCAATAAAGATAAAAAATATTTTACTAAAAATTATATAATTTTTTATATTTTAAATCAAATAAGAGTTCTAAAAAAAACCCTTATAATATAAACAGGAGGAGTAAGTATATTTTTCCTTTGTGATCATGCATGTTAAATGAGAGCTTGGCGTGTTTAGTTTGAGGGGACCATTAATTAAATTTATCTCCCTCTCTCTTTTTTTCAACTTATAAGATGATAATCAATAAAGATAAAAAAAATATTTTACTAAAAATTATATAATTTTTTATATTTTAAATAAAATAAAAATTCTAAAAGAACCTGTAGGAGGAGATATATTTTTCCTTTGACCATGTATCTTAAATGAGAGCTTGGCGAGTTTATTTTGAAGGGACCATTAATTAATTAATTAATTCATGGAAATCAAGTCAATGGTCTTTTATTATTATTTTTTTGGTGAAAATGGTCTTTTACCATTATTGATGCCTGCCTGCCTTCACCCTCATTTCTCTTTACTCATTTACTGGTGCCCAAATATATTTTTTTCGCTCAATGTGATTTAAAATTTTAACACATATGTTAAAAAATATAATTAGTATGTTAAAATTTTTTTAAAAATTTTTAATATATCATTCAATAAATGAATAGGTAAATAATAGTAATTAATGTTATATTTAATTTTAAAAAAATAAATAAAGATATAATTAAAAAATTAGTAGTTAATATTGTCTTAGAATTTGGAGGTGACAAATAAATAGAAATATTTTTTTCTTAAAAGTGACAATTAAAAAGAAATATAGGGAGCATGTGCGAATGCCGTTGATAAATCTAATTACTTTTATAATTTTTTTTAAGTCTTAAAATCTGTGTTTTGATGACCATTTCAATCTAACTCACATAAATTTGTCTAAAAAAAACCATGTTACCAAGATGGAGGAAGATTTTCTTAGGACTAAGTTAGTGAAGAAATTTCAGTGATGATGCACATTATATTGAAAACTTGCTTTTTTTTCAAGATCTTAAAAATAAGATGCCCTGACCTATATATAATTTGATAATATGAATTATTAGGGAAAAAAATATTTGAGTGTATGAGGACAGCTCAACCTCTTAAAATATCACTGTTATGTAATCAGGCTAAAGAAATTAAAAGGAAAAAAAAAATAATGAAGGGGGGTTATGGGGAAGAGGCTTTTATGAGGTTGTGGTGCGCTGACTAGTGTATCCCGTGACCCAATCGATGAGACCAATTAATGTTTGTCACGTGTTGCACAAAACCATACCTCTTTAAGTCTCTACATCTTAAAGTTTCATTATCTTCCCAAAAATAGGACGGAAAGCACCTACACGCAGGACCAAAAAGACCCACACCCTTCAACCTCAAACAGATGATACAAATACCTCCTCCCTCTCCCTCCATCCCATTTTATATATATTTTTAAAATTTTTCACGTAAATTAATAAATATATTAAATAACATATATTATAATAAAATTTAATAATATTTCATCAAATATTCTAAACTTAAATGTTAAAAATTACTTGTTTGTATTCTATTTATCATCATTTTTTATAAATAGTAAAATAATAAAAATAATAATTAATATTTCATTTATAATATAAAATGACAAATAATTTAAAATACTTAAAATTTTTTAAAATAACAAAAAAAATGGAACAAAAGAAGTAACTCACACATTTTAGAACTAATTGAAATTAGTATGTCTTTTTAAATATGTCATAAATAAAAATTATTTTTCTCAAATACCCTCTATTTAATACTTTGAATTACAAATATAAAGAGGATCTCATGAAGATCATTATTTTTTAATGACGGATAGAAGTGAACCAAATATTTACTTCACCAAACAGAACATATTTATTTCTTATATTTTATACCAAAATTACTCTTTCATTTATCAATAGTGGAGGGAGTACGTGTTTACGATGATGATCATAGACTTCATCAATTACAGTTCATTAATTAATTATATTTCGCAGAAGAGCCGTATACAAAAGAATAAATTAAATAAATTTAAATCCTATGCAATAGCGCTGAAAGAAAGAGGGTGATACAAAAAATTGAGTGTACAGACTATAGAGTTTATTTCATGTACTACTTACATCCATTCCAATTTTTGTCTCTTACATCATTATATGCAGTTAATTTATACTACACGCACATATACAGCCCTACAATATTCAAGCTATTTAGTATAGAAAAACTAAACTTGAATAAATTTGTGTTAATTTATATATTTAAATAAAAAATTAATAAAGAGACAAAAGAGTGTATAAAGTACCCTTTTCTTTATATTTATTATTTTAATTGTATAATATGCAGTCAATTTACTTGTATAATATTTATTATTTCTCTGTTTATGCAACAGGTATGTGCGTGTGTGCATGGAATCAATATATTATATATATTAAAAACTATTAGAAAACTACATTATTGATAGGCTGTGTACAATATGCTTCCTCTCACAGTCATTTTTTTTAATCTGCATGTAAGGCAGGAATCCTTGTGTAGTTTATGATTATAAAACACCGACTCCTGCATCATTTTTTCCCCTCAATTTCTAATTTGTAATAATAGAGTTCCAATTTATATTTTCAAATGAGATAGAGAGAGCAACAGTTATTGAATTCACAAAAACAAATTTTTTTTGGCCGAGGAATTTATAAAAAAAAAATAGTACTGAAAAGTGATAGATCAAAATTTGAAATACATGTATATGCTAAGTATTAATAAATTCAGCTCTTCAAAATTAAAACAATTTTTTGACAGTGAACAGAAACAAAACTATAGGTCATCATGCATCGATCGGACAATGCAACAAGAATACATTGAATAAAATGACAGAGAATAAAAGGAATAAATAAATTAGTGGCGTCGTCTGCATCGCCAAAGGTTACAAAAACTACCAAACCCTCACCTCTCTGATTCGAAGACAAGACAATCAATCCATCCCAATTTCACACACTACCAGGGGAACCCACGTCATCTCCGTTTCTGTTCCTTCCCCCGTTAATTTAATTTAATTGAGGAATAATAACACAAAGCTGAGACAAATATTCCTTGAAATTCATAATATAAAGTTTTTTCAACAGTGATGTATTTTAAAAAATTTTTGTTATATCCTTAAATTTTTTAAAAATTGTCAAAAATATCATTTTTACCCATATTTATTTTACACATTTTTATTATTTAAGCTCAAATTATAAAACTAGTCATTAAATAAATAAAAAATAAAAAAATTAAATAAGTATATAACATCTTATATTATAAATAAAGAAAAAAACCTTTCAAAATGTCTCATAAAATAAATTCAAGGGAGATATATATAAACCACATGTAAAAACTCATCAACGAACCCAGTAATAGAGAGCCCCTTGTATGAAACCTTTTTTAAGTAATAATTCAAATTTCTTACCCAACGACTTGACTTGACTGTGCATTGCTTCTTATAGTGTGTTTGGATAAGTAAAATAAGTACTCATGAGAATCTATAAGTGTTTATATGGTGGAGTTGCTAAATAGAAATAATTTTTCAATAAGCACTTATGCCTCAAATAAGTGCTTATAGAAGAAGCTGATTTTTTCAGCTTATGATAATCATTTATCCTCCCATAATCACTTATTTCATTTTTTCTTCTCATTATCCACCCAATAATCACTTAAACCCCAATATCCAAACACATTTCTTTTCTCAAAATCACTTATGAGGTAAAAATATTCAAACACAAATCATTTTTGACATAATCACTTATTCTCATAATCACTTATGAATAATCATTTATCTTCATAATCACTTATACATAATCTAATCCAAACATACCCTTAGTGTTGTGCCAGTCTCAGTACAAGTTTTTGAGTGATAACTGCTTATTTCTGGTTCATAAGTGTTTATTTAGCATGTGTTTGGATTTTCAAAATAATTATTTATGGAGCTAAAAAAATGATTATGTTATCAGTTTCCAAACACAACTCAAAATAATCACTTATAGTCATTTAAATGATTATTTTCATAAGCTACTTTTTCCAATTTATACTAATCACTTATTCTTTCATAATTACTTATTTCACTTTTACTTTTCATTATCCACCTGATAATCACTTAAATCCCAATATCTAAACACATTTCTTTTTTCAAAATCACTTATAGGTTAAAAATATTCAAACACAATTTACTTTTGACATAATCACTTATTCTTATAATCTATTATAAATAATCATTTATCCTCATAATTACTTATATATAATATAATCCAAATACACCCTTAAGTAATTTGTCAAACATCTCATAAAATACCTAATAGTGTCTGTTTGGAAAGAGTGTATAAATGATTATGGGATCCCATAATTACTTATATGCTGGAGTTACTAAATACAAACTACTTTTCAATAAACATTTATACCTCAAATAAATGTTTATAGAAAAAACTATTTTTTTTACTTATAATAATTACTTATTTTCCTATAATCACTTATTTCATTTTTCTTTTTCATTATCCACCAAATAATCACTTAAATCTCAACATCCAAACACATTTCTTTTTTCAAAATCACTTATACATAAAAATATCCAAACACAAATCGTTTTTAACATAATCACTTATTGTCATAATCTATTATGAATAATCACTTATGTTCATAATCACTTATACATAATTTAATCCAAACATACCCATAATCACTTGAATCACCAAAATCACTTATTTTCATAAGTGAAAATTTTTCATTTATACTTCTCTATAACCACTTATTTCACTTTTCATTCTCATTATCCATCTAAGTACCCATTTAGTTTACCTTTTCAAAATTAAATCATGATTTTTTACTATAGTTTTTCAAAAAGATGTATTTAACCAAACACAAAATGACTTTGTGAAAAATAAAAAGTAGATTAAATTATGATTTTAGAAAATGAGAGAAATAGTTACTTTTCTGTTAGTAAAACTATAGTTTTGGAAAAAGAGGAAGTACTAACTTTATATTATATATTTAAAAATATTTTGAACTTTTATCATTCTAACAGGTATTTTGTTAAACTATAATTTTGTAAAAAAAAAAATCCAAACATAACAACTTACAATAAATTTATTTTTACCAAATTTCATTTTTTAAAACTTCATTTATTTTAACTTATTTTTATATACTTGAAAACAAATTGGACCCTAAGAGTGAAATACAAACACATTTTATTGTCTTAAAATCATTCTTAACTGAAAACATTTAGATATAAATTATTTTTTATATAATTACTTATTCTCATTATTAATTATAAAAATTACTTAATTAATTACGAAAAAACTAACACGCTGTACCAGTGTAGTCCCTTAAGCACAGTAATTTGAATGACACACTGTAGCTTCTTACTATTCACAAAATTGCAAAACAGGGCCTCCAGTCATCTCAGGTGCGTCTGTCACGTGCAGATTTTATAATTTGTATTTATATTAATATATTTATAAAATTTATAAGAAGTTATAATATCTTAAAAAAAAGGTGCTCTTTCCATTTTAATTTATAGTATACTTTTAACTATTATATATAAACTAAGATAATAATTAATTTTTCTATTCCAGTTTATAGTATACTTTTAACTACTACACACGTATCAAAATAATGATTAGTAACAGAAAATTTTTTTCATTAATTTTTAAATTACCCTTATTTAATAATTTTTTCTACATTAATAAATTACATTAATTCTCTTCTTTATTCTTTTTTCCAAGTTCCATGAGTCATTGGTAATTGTGAAGAGTAAAGTTTTTGGGGAAATTCTCCTTCATTCATTTATGATTTGACCAAACCATTAAAGAATTTTTATTAAATACATTGGTAACTATAAAATATATAAACCTACTTATTAGGGGCAATACTGAAAAGACAATAAAAAAAAACACAATATAATCCGTGCAATGCACTATATTTTGAAACATGAATTTTTCATAATATTGCACTATATAGCGTAACGGAGGGAGTAGTAACTAAAAAAAATTTTCATTTTTTCTCAAATTACCTTCATTAAATGTATTGGAAATGAAATATTTTAATAATAAATAAATATTTATACTTATTAATTATGGGTAATCTTGGAAAGAAAAGAAAAAATACACTACGTAATCCGCAAAATACACTATATTTTGAAATATAAATTTCTAAAAAAAAATGTACTATATAGCGAATGAAGGGAGTATATTTTAGCAATAGCTCATTTATCAAATTTTTATATAATGTACAGGATCCATATTTATTATTAATATAAATTTATAATAAGTTGTATTAATTGTAAGTTATAAATAATACAATTCATTTCTAAAAAAATATAATACAAAAGTCATGCATATATAGTTTTCTTTTAAAGTGTTTAGATTTAATTAAAAAATATTACTATTTTTCAGTTAATTGAACCACTCAAATTAAAGTAGAATTCAGATGCAGTTCTGTAATGAGCATGTGCTCAACAACCCCCTAGAGAGCATTGAACCAAACTTTATTTTATTCAGAAAATTAATAAGTTTCTTACAGTGACGAGCAAATGCAGGACGTAAAGTTACAAAAATAAATTCAAGGATATAATTCCAATTATTTTCTAAGATTGGAAGTAAGACAGCCAAGCTTTCTCTCTCCAATTTACCTATATGTAGTTGGAATAATTCTTTTCCATTCCATATCATGCCATCCAAGAATTGGAGAAACATACATAATACAAGTTTTTTTCTGGATTTTTTTAATTTAAATTAACTTTTTATAAGTCAATGACTCTTAAATTATAATATTTTATTTATTTTAAAATAAAAATTATAAAACTGAACCTCTTCAAATTAAGTGAAATTAACCAGTGACTGTGGTCTCCGGAATCTATTTGCATTGTTTGGTTGGGAAAGCCATTTTCCAGATTGTGAGGGGATATATTGGAAGCATCTTCTTCATCTTCATTTGCATGTGAGCGCAGAGACTTTTTGGGAGCATCTCGGCGAGCGTGTGATGCAAGACTGCGAGTTGTGGAATCAAATGCAGCAAAAGGGATCATCTCAACATCCTCCTTAACACCCTAATCATTCAACCCCACCACCTTCACCACCACCATATTTATTTACCCCTTCACTTTTCCTCCCGATTTCCTCATAAAAAAATAAAGAAAGAAAGAAAGAAAAAGGAAAGAGACCAACAACCGCTGCCTCTCACTACAAAATCTTCTTATTTTGCTTTACAAAGGGATCCCAATGCTTCACTTCATCCCCACCAACTGCCATTCCCGTTCCTTCAGCTCAAAGCTTCTTATCCACTAATCACACCTGTTATGTCCCCATTACAGTACTACTCATTGCCCATAAAGCGAAATTAAAGATGATGGATGTCAGTAAAAGGAGACTTGCCTCTAGAACTCCTCCTACTAGTACTGTTGTTGCTGCTGGCTCTGTGTGGGAGAGCAGGATGAAGAGTGATGAAGTCAAGGGTGGGATTAAGGTCTTCAATGGCGATGATAATTCTGAAGATGTAGGAGGCAATGCTGGCACTGGGACTGCCACCAGAGTGAAGAGAAGCCCTGTGACTGCGAGTGGGAAGAGGAAGACGTGGAAATCGGAGAGCTCCGAGGGAGCCGACAAGGCTCAAATTCAGATTGCCAGAGGGAAATCAGAGTCGGTTCAAAAGAATTGTGATGAACAATGTAAAGAGCTTAGCGTTTCCTCAGACGGGATCAAGAAGAGCCCAATTCAGGCCAGGAAGCTGAGGAGTGAAGCAGCTCCGATTCATGCGAGAAAGCTAAGATCTGATGTGCCAAAAGATGCCAGCGAATCCAGTGAGGGACCTGAGAGAAGTTTGAGGAAGTCCAAGTCAGATTCGATTCGAACGGCGAATCAGAATGTGAAGAGCGCTGGGGAGAATAATTCCGTACAATTTAGGAAGACGAAATCGGTGTCGAATCCTGTTTTGGATGAATCAAGCAATGGGGTCAATGGCGGAATCGAGAATGTGTCCCATCAGAATGAGAAGGACGACGATACTGACGAAAATTGCAAGGATTTCGGCGTGTGTGAAGAGAAGCACATTTCAAGCAGTACAGGAAATGTGAGCATGCCCAAATGTTCCCCGGAATTGTCGGTGCCCGTCGTCGGCGATGCAGATAGTGTCGTGGATGGCGAAGCAGAAGCGGATAAAGATGAAGAGGCGGAGGCTGAGGATGAGGCGATTGAAATTGAGATGGAGAAGGAGAGTTTCGATGTGAAGGAAATCAGTATTCCTTCGGAACCCAAAATTGTGAAGGAACCCGAGAATAACAAGGTTGTGATTGAACAGGAAAAGACGGTGGTTGTGAAGAAACCAGAGAATAACAAGGGTGTGAATGAACTGGAAAAGTCGGTGGTTGTGAAAAAACCAGAGAATAACAATAAGTTTGTGAATGAGCTGGAAAACAAGGTGGTTGTGAAGGAACCGGAGAAGAAGGCTGTGAATGATGAACCTGCAAACAAGAAGGCTGTGAAGGTGAATCAACCAGAGCCAAAGAGACTACAGAGTACCTACAGGGGATTTCAACAAAATAATGAAAGACCAGTGTCAGGCCCTGCAGTTACTGTCATAAAGTCTCCTCCAGTTAGAAGGCATTCCACAATTTACCAAAACTTCTCAAAAGATAACTCAAATTCAAGTAAGTTCTTTAAGTTTTCTTTTTCTCCGTCTGTTTTCTGGGCGCTGTGCTTACTTTTTAATAGCACTGACTGTTTTTCACTCTTCAATTCCAAAAGTAGAATACCAGAGCCTCCCTCAAACCCAGAGCAAATTGCAGAGTCTAGGTGATTGATCTATCTGTATTTTAGAATTGTGCAGATGCGAAAAGTGAAATTCATGGGCGAAATTTTATTCGGATTTTAACTTTTTTTTTTAATTGTAAATTTCAATCCTCAGTTGATTTAATCATGTGGAGAGATATCTCAAGATCAGCATTTGTCTTTGGGATTGGAACATTCATTACCATCTCATCTTCTTATGCAAAGGATATAAATGTGAGGTTAGAAATTCACAATAAGACATAATTAATAAAAATAAATATTTACATTTCTGAGTTCTGCAATTCCCAGAACTGACAATTTCTTATCCTTGTGGTTGCAGCTTTATTTCTGTGATGTCCTATCTGGGCCTTGTCTATCTTGCTGTTATCTTCCTCTACAGATCCTTAATTTGCAGGTAATAGTCCAAGCACAGGACATAAAAAGTGAATGACAGAAAATTACCAGGAAAGTACTCTGTTTCTGATTCTCTTTGTTTGGAAATGACTTAAATAGGGGAATCATAGATGTAGATGACAGCAATTATGTACTGGGAGAAGAAGAAGCAACTTGGGTACTTAAATTGATTCTCCCTTACTTGAATGAATTACTTTCTAAACTCAGAGCCCTTTTTTCTGGAGATCCCGGTACGACAATGAAGGTAATGTTCTCTACTCACTAATTACACAGTTTCCCTTTCTTGTCATTCACAAAATCCTATATTTTAAATCGTTTACAAATAGTATAAAGTTTTACTATGTGTCCCATAAGAACATCTCAGACAAACATGTTAGTATCGGTGTGTGAGCTTCATGTTAATTAATTCTTTTTAATACTTGGGTAGTTTAACACAAAAATGACTGCAAAATTTTGACAGCAATCTGTGATATGCAGTTGGCAGTTTTGCTGTTTGTTCTAGCCAGATGCGGCAGCTCCATCACCATTTGGAAAATGGCCAAATTCGGTAAGTTTCTTTTTGATTGATTTGTAACATTTTTGTTGGGTAAGATTAATTTAGAAACTTAACTGCCCAAAATGATGATTCATTGTACCATGCCGTTGTCGAAAGTGGAGCACCTAAGCCTATTACTAGATAGCACTCTGCTTCTTAGCCACTGTGTGTAAGGCCAAAGTTGACCTTTCCTACAGGGCTTTTGAAGCAAAACAAGAGGAAGCGAATTACCCGCATCTCAATTGCATAGTTTGATACTTTTTTGCATCACTTGCGAAGATGGCATAAAAATTGCCTTATCTCCTTTATTCTCTTCACACTTTTTTCCCGCTTGAATTTACTCGCTAGCTAAAGAGAGAACTACTATATAAATATACTAAACTTCTCTTATGTTAATGGATTAGACATGCAAGAGATATTAAGATAGGCAGATAAAAATTTATATATAATATATCAAAATATGTTTTTAGTAAAAATTATGTTTTATATGCTTAACTGCTACTCTTTTTTTGTTAAAAAAAAAAATCTATTAGTCATTGCATTCTTCCACTTTGTCGATTGTTTTGGTGGCTTATTTTTTATTTGATAACTGATAGATGGTTATGGTTCTCACTACTCAGGCTTCTTTGGAGTTTTTACATTACCAAAAGTCTGCTCTTCCTATTCTGCACAGTTAACTGCATACGGTAATTTCCTGAATTTGATGTAGCTTTGATATAACATATTGTTACCAAATTTTGAAAGGATTAAAAATAGTGAAACAAATTTTTTATTTTTAAATGCCTGAGGTATGACTTATGACTACTTCATAGCATACCGTTGAGGTGTATAAAAGAATGCAATACAGTGGGAGTGAAAAACCAGTCGGGCAGTGTTAAGTGGGCAATGTTTGACTCAGTGGTAGCGGAGGCCCACCACACTTGATCATGACTTCCTTCTCATGCCTTGGAAACGGATCTTTTGTACCTAATTAAGATTAGAGCCATTAGACGGTGTCTCCATAATGCAAATCTGGTGGGTCCTTATCATTTAAAAAGATCAACGCAGATCATGGGGTCCAATACAGTGGAAGTGAAATACAGTGTATAAAAGAATGCAATACAGTGGGAGTGAAAAACCAGTCGGGCAGTGTTAAGTGGGCAATGTTTGACTCAGTGGTAGCGGAGGCCCACCACACTTGATCATGACTTCCTTCTCATGCCTTGGAAACGGATCTTTTGTACCTAATTACGATTAGAGCCATTAGACGGTGTCTCCATAATGCAAATCTGGTGGGTCCTTATCATTTAAAAAGATCAACGCAGATCATGGGGTCCAATAATCCATCCATCAAATCAAATATATAATAAATTCACATCATGTTAGGGTAAAACTACAGAACATTAGTCAAAATACTGAATGAAATAAATGTATTAATAACTCGAGCCCTCAGTCTCACTAGTAGTGTCCTAAAACTTGACCTGTTTAGATGTTTATAATCCTTATTTGTTGGGGGGAAAGAGAAAATTAACTTTGGACATGGTTAGAGATTATTGTTCTGAATAAAAGAACCGGGGAGAATGTATAAAAAATACATAACCCGGGAGAAAATTTTTCTGCACCACATGGGTTTTGGGCCCAACGATAATTGGGTTTTCTTGTCTGCCAATGGACACTTGGATTAATCTTCAGTAACACAATTATGAGATCACAATGGTCCTCCACATCATAGGTCATCGTATGTCGGTATTGGCACTCCCAAAAGTTGAATGCTCCAGAATAGTCACTGTCATTTCCATAGCCCATAGGTTCTGAAACCCAAGCCTTTGTCCTTATGAGCCTCCCTCCGACCCTCCCATTAAAGTTCTAAAAATGAAGTTATAAAATGGTCCCCTCTGCTCTTTCTTTTTCTTCGCCCTTCTCTTAATCTAAAGTGTGAAAATTGTTTTAAAGATAAGTCTACCCTGGTTTAGCAATGTGTTTGGAGAAGATTTCTTACTTTTACCGCGCAAGTAACAGCTGGCTTAGCCCCCAAAGTGGTGTTGATTGAGTATTAATTAATTAATTAATTAATCTAATGAATGTTAAACTTGGTGCATGAAGCAAATTTTTGGGTTCGAAGATTCAGAGACGCTTGGGATTCATGCTCACACAAGAAAGCAGTGGCTCTTGGCATCTTCAGCCTCGTATGGAATTTGTCATCAGTTGTTGCTCGTGTTTGGGCAGGTAAAATATTAAAAGCATGAAGTTCATTATAGAAAAACAAATAAATTTGTCAATAACATCTATCTATCTATAACATACTTATATGATTGTGATTTATTTCATCTATATCTTTTATGGATAAAAATACGCCTAAGAATATTTCATAAATTAATATTCATGCTTGAGTCATATTAGTGATTTAACATTCTCTCTCATATATATCTGAGTCTTTAATAAAGAGATAAAAAGGGGCACAAAAGGTGAATCCCTTCCAAGTAGGTCTCATTGAATCTCGCTTTTCCTTATCTTTTTCGTACGTTTTCCTTATAAAAAATATCCATTTACTGATATTTAATTACTTACAAATTATATGTGTTGCAGTGTTCGTGCTGTTTGTGGCGTTCAGATATTATCAGCAACATTATATGGTGAGAGATGAAGGTGTGGAAGACGACGAAGGAGAAGAAGGATGTGAGGACGACACGTGGCAGGAACCAGTTGGAGGGAAGAGTCAAGGGCGTGGACACGTCCTATCAGAATCAAATAAACTTAAGAAAGGATTCTAAATGCATGTTCCTGGGGTGTGCCACCTTTTTTTTTAATTGTTCTCATATGGTATTTTATTTATTTACTATATCAAAATATATAGTGTTTTCTACATTGTAAATTTTTATTAGTCATAAATGAAATCCCAGCTAAAAATATAATAAATAATTGTTTGTTCTTCATTATTATGCAGGTTTATTTTTGAAGCTGGGTTGACTGACAATCCGTGTATACTAACCAGAGAGAAAATATCATTTTAAGAGAAAAATAGATCAACACTTGATGCGCATAACAGTCATGGAAATAGTGTAGAAAAAAAAATACTTCAACTAGATGTGTAAAATAGGAAAATATTTATTATAATTTTGTGGCGTTAAAAATTGAAACTTTTGCTATTTATTTTAATAAATGAACCGTTATTATCTAAAATTGAAGTTTCAACTCAATTATGACCTAATGGCGGCAAAAAAAACCCAATTATTATTTAAGAACTTGAAGAGGAGGGCAGTCATGCCTTTTGAGGATTAAGTTGGACTAGCGGTTCCTTGATTTTTTTTTAAAGAAAAAAAAAACAGTCAAACTGATTCATATTGTTTGAAATTCCAATCCACGGATATTAATTCATTGATGCAAAATGCATTGTATGAGTAATCAAACTTAATTTGGTCTGACTGGCACTTCAGCATGATTAGGATTCAAGCGACTAATGGTGGGTATTTTTTCACCAATTGACCACCAATATAGAATTAAAAAAGAGAAAGCAAGGAGCATTTCATGTTCATGCAATGACATACAATACAAATACATTGTATATAACTTCTATTTACAGGCCTCTAAGTTTTAACTATTAAAGACTAATACAATATAAGAATATTAATCTGCAAAATAGTGTACTATGACACTTTTGAAGGTCATACAACATTAACCATGAAAAAAAAAACTCCTTCAAAGTTATTCATTTACGTGGTTATAGAAAATTAAAGATTATTCCAGAACTCGTGTCCACTGCATTTGAGTATTGAGTCCTTTTTTTTATTCTTATTTTATGAACTTTGGGTGTTGAATTTTAGATCTAAATAATGGAGTCCTAATAATTAGGGAGACATAGAATATTTGGTAAAACACTATTTTACTAACTTGCATTATTCATTAATAAATAACCCTAAATATAAATACATTCCTCTAAAAGTATACAAGTGAATAATCCTCTTGAGATCATTCTTGTTTTTTTTTTTGGCGTACAGCTTGAATACATTATCAAGGGGAGACTTCCATTGTAAACGAGGCCCAATATTTCAACACCTTTCTTCCTTATTGGGCTCACCAAAACTTACTTATTTTAAGAATCACAGGCCCACAAACGAACATATGAACAAGAGAAATTCGGCCCAGTATGGCAGGCAATTTTTTGTTGGTAAAGTATATTTTAAACAATCGGAAATCGAAACAACACAAAATTGTCAAAGCCTTTGATCCACTATTATTTTATTTTTTTAATACATCTTTCTTTCAAATTGGGGATGCAAGATCATGCAATGGAGGTTGAAAATGAAATGCTGACACAAGTTTGGCTCTCGCATCAGTTATGGGTATAGGTTTAAATTTGGTAGCATCATCCAAAATCCCGCTTGATAGGTATCTCTTTTTAAATCTCTCAAAGCTCAAGGGGTAGTTATGTAAATATGAGTAGGTGAAATTTTTTTGCAGTTTAGGCATACATCAATCCTTTGAATTTTGCCTGTGTTCGTATTCGCATCATGTTAGGGGCATGCGCCTCCCCTTTCTCCCAAAGTCTTGCACAGCCGAAAGGAGTGAAAATACAAGTTCCCAAAAAAAAACAAACAGTTTTCTTCGGCTTTTCGGCCCTTGGTTCTTTTAATGATATGTTTTCTCATTAAAAAAAAAAATACAAGTTCCTATTTTCAAGTAAAATGAATAGCTCAAAAAAAAAAAGCCTTTCTTCCAAAGTTTTGCTCAGCTCAATGTTTAAAAAAAAAATCTTAATCAAGAGTGAGAAAAAAAATCCTGAAAGAATAATTTCGGTGTCAAGAATCAAGATTAATTTCACGTCAAAAGGATGTGGAAATATCTTAAAAAAAAAAAAGAAAAATAATACAACCAAACTCATTTCACTCCTCTAATATACATTTTTTCATATTGGCATTGGCAAAGACTAAAATTTCAATTGATTCCCTTGAATTTTGAGAAATTTTTAATATAATTTCATATTATAAGAGTTTTATTGTACAAGTTTGAGATCAATTTCTCAATGGAGTATGAAGGTGTAGTAGATGAGACATTACTCAACCCTAGCCTCCTTCCTCTCGTTTCCTAGCAGCCTTTTTTATGTCTGTGAACTCCTCTCCTTCACTCTCAATCACCTTTATAAAGTCCCTTTATTCTATTCTTCAATTTTAATGCATATCGTTCATGTATGCTTGTTTTATTTGATCTATAGCTTTTCTAAATTCAATTGGTTTCATCAATTATCTTTCTATTTGTATTGTTATGCCATATAATATGTATGTGAATTCCTCTCCTTCACTCTGAATCGTCTTCATAAGGTCCTTTTATCTTTCCCTCCAATTTTAATGCATATCTTTCATGTATGTTTACTTTATTCGATCTATAACTTTCCTAAATTCAATTGGTGCCTTCAATTATCTTAGTTTATATTTGTATTGTTATACCATATAATTCTATATTTGTATTTTTATGACATTTTAGAGAGAGAAACTGGATTACACACTCAACAAGAAAACTAGACCGTAAACATTATATGTTAAGTTATATATATATATATATATATATATATTACAGTTTTGTTTGGATATAGGTTTGGAATAATATATTAACACTACCTTCAATAGCATTTGAGAATTTTTTATGGTTCAATTTAATGGAAACCTTTTGTTATTACCTTTGATTTCAAACTCTAAAGTATCATTTTTTTGGTTATGAAAAACTAAATAATTTCATCCATTTTTTGTAATTTATGTAATGGATTAGATCATCTTTTACATGTTTTTTTGTTGTAATAAATTTTTGCAATTATTTTGTATGATGACATGGCTTAGCAGTGCTAATAAATTTTCTATAATGCCTTCATAAATACATACGTTAATAATATTATTATGATGCATATACTAGAGCTTTATCCATAGCAAGTTTAACGGTAATCCTTCAACTACATACTAATGTCTTATGCTCTTAAGACGACTTTAATCTCATTTGATGTTACTGGATATGTTCTTATAATGCTTGTACTTCAATTTAAAATATCTTATCAACAATTAATAGATATTCTCTATTTAATAACATTTATTTTTTAAATTCACTCTAATATCAATTCAAATTTTTTTATCTAACTTTGTATTCACATTGATTTATTTTGTAATTATTTATACTCACTTATGTTAGATATTAATTAAGTAATGTTAGTTGTCAGTCCACTACAAGTATTTAATCATTTTTCTTGAATTGTTAATTCAAATATTATGTTTTTTCAAAATAATTTAATTATTATATCCTATTTAAACTTATTCTATTCTATTCACTACAAAAAAATGCCCATTTAGTTACGAATTTTAGAGACGGATTAAAATCTATCACTATTAGAGACGAAAATAGAAACGGATAACGAATTTTTTTAGCAAAATAACTTTCTTTCATATTAAAAATAATGGAAAAGTATTAGAGACGGAGTTTGAGAGGGGTATATATCGTTTCTAATAAAATCCGTCTCTAAATTCGTATCTAATAATATGATAGAGACAGATTTAGTAACAACTAATTTTTCATCCCTAAAATAAAAAAGTTCGTCTCTATATCCGTCTCTAAAAATATCCTATTATTTCTTGAAAATTCTTTAACATTTAGAGATGAATTTTGTGACGGATGTTTTTAATTTATTGTGATGGATAAAAATTTATCACTAAACCTATCTCTAATTTTTTTAGATGAATTTAGATACGTATTTTTAGTGAATGCAACAATAAATATCTTGCCCTAAATTCATTTCTAATATCTATTTAGAGATGAACTTAGAGACGCATTTGTAATAAACGCAGCAACGGGTGCCTTGTTTATCTCTAAATTAGTCTCTAATTCACATTTAGAGACGGATTTAGATACATATTTTTTTTAAAATTACTTCAATTTTATATAGTATTATTTTTTAATATTGTAATATGTTAATTTAAATTTTGAGAGATATTTTCAAATTTTGGGTATTTTTTAAATATTATAGTATGTTAAATGAACCAAACTCATGAGTTAACTAATTTAAGTTAAGTGAATTGTATTTCTAATCATATTAAAAGATATTTCAAAAAGCGACTTTAAACTAAACCACCAAAATCCTAAAACCTAATGTTTCTTTTATTTTTTTAGGAGCATACTTGGTAGTTGATGGAAAAAGATCGAGAAATTGAGAATATATGATGAGAATGAAAAATAAGAAATGAAGGAGAGAGGAGATATATAGAGAACTTTAAGATTAGAAATAGTAAAATGAAATTAAAGGAAGTGTTGAAGTTTTAAGAAATTTTAGACTAAAAGAGAATGTAAGCAATTTTATCATAGATGACATTTAATTGTTCTAGTAATTAACAAATATCTAGAATCAATTAATATTAAACAATATTTTTTATTTAATTAGTAATCCATATGTTGATAAATTTTTTATATTAGATATGTTTGTAGAATTGATTTCAAAAAAAAAATTTATCTTTAATAATATTATTTGGTTTAAAATATCTAAGTAGATTATCTTAATTTTATTAATTTATTTTACTTTGAATTAATAAGTTAATTTTTAATTCTATTTCATGATAATAATTTCAAAAAATTGTAACAACAATAAATTTATTATAAACTTATTAATCATTAATTCTTTCTAAATCAACCTTCTTTTGAGAATTTACATCTACATTTTAAAATTAAAGTTAAAAGTAATAATGATACTAAAAAATAAATCAAATCAAAATCAAATAAAATTTCAATCCTTTTTCATTAGGAATCCATAATTAAATTTATGGTGTAAATAATAAAAAAGATATGTTCCTTTCTAAATTTAAAATGGATATATATAATACTTAACCAAGACTTTGGGTTATATCATGGACTGACATAAAACTCGATCATATCTGGTTCCCTCCCACTTCTAATATATATTAAGCATATATATAATATAATTTATAATATAAAATATGATATATATATATATATTATATGATATGACTATACCAAAAATAATATAATAAAATATTAAAACATATGGATCATAAACATAATATATATAATTATTTTTATTTACAAATTAAAATTAAATTTAAAAGTCGGCTAGGAAAATAATTTTTTTCTTTCCAAAGAAAAACAAATATATTTATAGGAAAATTATTTAAGATCTAAACAAAATAATATAAATATTCATATAAATATAAATATATATAAATAAAATATTTTATGATATTAATAATTGAATATAAAACATATGTGTATTTTTTAATAATATATTGACTTATAAATATATATTTTTATATATTAGTGTGTAGATAAATAATATATATTTAATATTACATATAGAGACTGCAGAAACATTTCAGTTCAACTGGTAACATGATGACTACAAAGGTATTGGAAGTAAGAGGTCATGACTTCGAACCTAGGTGAGACACATTTGAAACTATTAATATGATATGACACTACAAATGACATACCAGTGATGTGGCGTGGGTTTTGGGCTAGGGGGTGAAGTGACTAATGATTATATTCTATTTTTATTATTTTATTTAATTATTTTTAATAATTTTGGTAACAAATTTTGATTGAGATTAGAGATGAATTTATTTTATTTAGAGACGGAATAAATCCGTCTCTAAATAGAGACGGATGAGTTAATCCCTCTCTAATTATTTAGCGACGCCACTTTTAGAGACGACTTAAATGTTGTCTCTAAATTCGTCTCTAATAGATTAGAGACAGATTTTGAGTTATTTAGTGACAGATTTTGATCATCTCTAAATACCTCTTTTTTGTAGTGATTTATATTTATATAATTTGATTAAATATATTTAGAGGTTCCGTGAATTACAAAGGTTTCAAATTCTAGTTGAGTAATAAAGATACAAACTTCCATGATTGTTAGATCAACCAACCCTACATCTGAACCTGTCATGACAATGAAGACTTCAGCTGAAACCACATAATCACACCAAGTGTTCCAATTACGCATTCTTTACGTGGCTATAGACAATGATGTTCCATCCACAAAATCCTAATTACCACTCTAATTAATGAATCAATCGCAATTTTGAATTAAATTAAAAATAGACTAGAGTTGAAGCAATCTTAAATATTGAAAGTAACTTCTGACATTATCTCTCTCTCTTTTTTGAAAAAAATACCTACAACCGATTGGCATTCAGCATTTTCCATATTCACACAAATAAATATATATAGTGAATTATTAGAAAGAAATATGGAGACAAAATATTGGATAGTAAAAATGAAATGTGAATATTATAGAAAATCATATTTTCTTGTGTATTTTTTAATATACGAACACATGAATATATGTGTAGGTAATTCAATTTGGTGATATGGAAGAGGGCTGAATATTTTGGTAATTATTATCAAACGACAACGTAAGGTATATGGACATTGAAAATTTAATATCTTCTTTTATAAATATATTTATTTTCAACTACGTACACTTGTACGTCCAATCCATATGATTTTTAGTTTATCAATTTATTAATTACATCCCTCCTTCGGTTAGATCTTCCTCTTAATTATTATTTCACTCATGCATGATTGATATTGAGTGAATATTTTTTAAGGAAATATTTAAGAGTAAATATATCTATTATCAATGATTCATATGGTATTTTCATTCCAATTTTTTATAAAATCATCACAAGAGTATTGAAATAATAAAGAATTTTATGGTTAAAAGTAATATACTTCATTTACTTCTTGAGTACTTATATATATATATATATATATTTTTTAAAGATATTATTCAATTAAGTTAACTAGTTTCAAATAAAAAAAAATACAATTCATTCAGGCAATAATTTTAAAACTCCGTAAAAATTTTAAAATATAAACAAATTACACACATAAAAAAATTATTCATTATGTTTTTAACGTTCAAGCTATTTTCTTTTAAATTCACTTAAAAGACGATTATCTTATGATTATTTAATAGTTATATTAATTAAAAGCACATTAATATATATATATATATATATATGGATGATTCTCAAGCAGTGAAATGTTCTAGTTATCTAGACTCATATATGTACACTTTTCATTGTTACGTGGACTGAACTGTAGCCTAGGATCCATCGATGGAGTTCAAAAATGAGGGAAATATTAATGTACGGTACGTGATGGAATGTTTTGCAGGTGTACGTCCCAAGCATAATTGAGACATGTAACAAATGTGAATGTGCCAAGCATAATTGAGACATATAACAAATGTGAATAAGTATTAAAATGGTAATTGTGTGAGACATATCATAATCTTCAAGGAATGAATCATGTGAAGCTGTCAAAATTTGGGGACAAGAGTGTGGAATATAATCTTATCAGATTAAGATGTTTGCATCCTTTGTACTAGAGGGAGCATTTACCCTCCATTAATTGATCGGGACGACCCCATTAATAATTAATGATATTGGATTTTTGTTTTGGTTATTAAGTTATTATTGATGATTGAGCTTTAGGAAAAACGAAAACAAGTTTATGAACAAATATTTTAAGGATTGCTGGATAGAGATAAATTTTTCTGAGTGATATGTTAAGTTACTCATTTATAATTGTAATATCCACAAATTTAAAAGCATAATTCTTTTTTTTTCCCTGTTATCTTAAAATTTTGGATGAGGAACTGTATAAAAAATATTTTCACACACACACACACACACACACATATATTTTGAAGAGTCCACTACAAAAGAGGTAAATGGGGATTTTGCAGATATTTGAAGCTTCTCAAATCCTTACTAACACACTATGTTAGGTCACGTATAATTTTAAAACAAACCTAATTAGGAGGGTATATTAGTTCTTTACCCTCAGTATCTCAAATTATATATGATGCTATCGCTTATTATTTTTATACTTAGAATCTCTTAATATTTTTTTATATGTGATATATATTTATTTGTATACAGATAAAAAATTTGAATTTAGTAAGAAAAACAAATACTTCGTCTTGTTCCATAAATTGTATCCTTTGCTGCTTTTGTGATTTTTCAAATATATTACTTACTAATGTTCTTGATTTTTGTAAAAAGATCTAAAGTGACAATTTATGCCAATAGGAGGGAGTATATCAGCATCAAAGTTAATTGCAATTATTCAAGAATTCATAGTAAAGAAGGTGACTATTCACATTCTATGTTGTATGGATACTTTAAAAGGAAGACATACACATATCTATTACATAATGGATAATATATTTATATTATATTTCACGATATATATCATATATGTATCTTAGCTTTTCTTTTTAAAAAAATTCTAAAATAACTTGAATCTTATAGAAGAATTCAATTTTTTTTATTTTAAATACCTTTATAATACTTTTTAAAATGCATATTTAAAACTCAAATTTTTTTACATTTTTTATGTTTGACATATTAATTTACTAAATATGTAGATAAATTTAAATTTATATAAATATCTCTTGTACATGTATCTTAAAATTTTAAAATTTATTATATCCAAAACATTATATCACATCATATTTGATCGCATCATAGTTCACATGTGTGCTTTTCAACAAAAGAAGTACATGGGATTAAAAAGAATCGTATGGTGTTAGTTGTAATAAATATTTTTTATTGATTTTTCTCCTTTCCTTTTTTTTTAAATAGTGTGTTCTTTAACGTTTATACAATAAAAAAAATCATTTTGTCCTGAAGAGCAGCTTTCTGGATTCTTCCTATGTAAATGTAAATGATTACTGCTTGAAAAAGACTGCTGGCTCCTTATCTCTTAATAGAAACAACGAATCTGCATCAATTATATGCCTAAAGATTATCTCTTCAAGATTAAAATAACTCCTACGACCGAAAAAAAAAACTCCTCTCACGATTTTTTAATATTTTAATTTTCTCGTAAATAACTTAATTTCATTGGAAATACACACATTATATTTTGCTCCCTTTCTTTACAATCTTCTAACTTTTATAACAATTTTTCCTTTTTGTACAAGTTTTTCATTCTATAGCTTTATTATATTTTATGACCAAAATATTAAAGATTTGTTTGACTGTATTTTCTATTTTATTATTCTCAAAACAGTTTTAAAAAATTATTTTTCAAAATAAGTTGTGGAAACAAGAAAATAAAAAATCTGTTTGAATAATTGTTATAAAAATTATAACTAATAAGTGTTAAATAAATTATTTAAAATTTATAACTTTATCATTAATGAGGTCAGTATTTTTCACTTTTTCTTATATTTTCTAGAACAAAAAATGTAAAATACCTTAACGATGCTCTGAATTTTCTGTTTTTTTATTTTTTTGTTTTCTAAAACATTTTATTAAAAACAAGTTTATCAAACAAGTTTTTTTATTTTTTTATTTTTAAAAATAAAAAAATTATTCTAAAAACATGAATCAAACATGCCCTAAATAACTTCACTATTAAATGTTGTATGTATCAGAATACACACACAAAGATGGAGATCTTGGATTTATCATTTATGTATAGGGTTCTAAGTAAAAAAAAAATTAATATGTATGCCTGGTATTTGAATAGTCATAAATAATTCTATGATTCATTTTAACTTTGGCATGCAGTGTGACTCGAAATTAGTGGATTCTATTTGTAATTTAAAGCATTTTATTCAAATCTCATGTGATTTATACTTTTTTTTTATTGATTTAACACTATACGGTATTTTTGACAAAAAAAATCATATGGTACTTTTAATCTTAATTTTTATAAAATCATCACATGAATATTGAAATAATGAAGAAATTTTATGGTTAAAAAATAAAAATAATATACTTCATTCAGTTCTAGAGTAACTGTATGATTTTTCTAAAACAGACATTATTCGGATAAGTTAACTAGTTTATTAAAAAAAAAGCTTCATTCTAGCAATAATTAATTTTAGATCAGCACGAATGTTCTCAAAATATAAATAAATTATATATTTGAAAATAAAAAATTATTCATTTTTTAACACTCACGTGATTATTTTGCTGAAATTACTAACAATATGATGGTGATTGAGCAATTAACTACTGACTTAATAAAGTTTAAAAACATTAAATAAAAATTTAAACAAGGAAAAATAGAATACTTATTTCTTAAACTATTTGGAATTTTCGTAAATTACATATAGTATAAAAAATGCATCATAAATAATGCGACTCTGGTCCCCAAAGGAAAAAAAAAAACAGTGTGACTCATTATGAATCTTATAGTTTATATTATTAATGATATTGATAATAATTGATCATCCACACATGCGAGCTAAAAAGAGAGGGAAATATTAATGTGCGATGATGATCAAATGTTTTGAGAAGAGTGTCCCAAACATAATTGAGATATCCAGCGAATGTGAATAAGTTTTTGGTGATTCGGTGAGACATATCATAATCTTCAGTGAATGAATTATATGTAATGCTGTCAAAATTTTATGACAAGTTCGGAATATAATCTTATCAGTTTTATATTTTAAGGGATTTATAAACTTTTAATAGCCAACTAACTCTTTGAGTAGATGTAAACAAAATGTTAAAAATAAAATAGAGGTTTATATAGCATAATTTTTTATTTTAAGTGAGATTTATATAAATTTTCAAAATAGAAAAGCTATTTTTATAATTAAAGTAAAATAGAAGGAAAATGAATATATTTTACTCTCAAATTTAATTAGAAAAGAAAAAAAGAAAAAGTCAAATAGGTATAAGTTCACCTATTTAACCCAGGTTGAAACAAGTAAGACATAAATTGAAATGTGCAGCTTATTGAAGGTCTAGACTAGCTTATTAAAGGCTGTCCCATATTATTAGTCCTAAAAAATTATGATTAATTTTTTTATCTTAAAATTTTGAATGAGGAATTGCATCAAATATATTGTGTGTGGGTGTGTATATATATATATATATATATATATTCTACAAGACTCTTAAAGAAGAAGTAAATGAATAATTTTGTGATATTTGAGCTTCTCAAGTCCAAACAAACCAAGCTAGGTAAAACAATTACATATAGAGGCTAGAGCTCACATCTTATTTTTATCATCCTTTTTCAATATTTTTTAAATGTATCATATATATATAATTTTATCAAGATAAAAAATTTGAATTCGGTACTGAAAACAAGCACGCATCAATGTAGTTGAATGCAATTATTCAAGAATTCATATTAAAGAAAGGTGGCTATTTACATTCATTTATGGTTTCCAAGGAAATGTGGACGACATAAGAGACGTGCACAGTGCACCAAATTGGAAACTGAGAATCGTATATGGAAACTAGTAATAAATATTTTTTTTATTGATTTTTCTCCGTTTTCTTTATTGAAATAATGTGTCTTTTAACATTTATATAACTATAAATCATTTTCTCCCAAAGCTGATAATCTCTTTCTGGATTCTTCTTCCTCTGTAAATGTAAATTAGTACACGAAAAGGACTGCCAGCTCCTATATATATTTAATAGAAACAATGAATCCACATCAATTATTGTCATAATAATTCTATAAATTCATTTTAAAATTTGGCAGTGTGACACGAAATTAGTAAATTCTGTACTGGTAATTTAAAGCATTTTATTCAACTCTCATATCATTCATACTTTTTTTTTATTACTTCAGCATTATATATTTTTTTGGCCAAAAAACATCATATGGTATTTGCAGTCTTAATTTTCATAAAATCATCACATGAATATTGTAATTTTATAATAATTACTTCATTTAGTTCTTGAGTAATATTTTTTTTTTAAGATATGAGTAAGATATTATTTACAACTTATGAGTAATGTGACTTACTATATATATATTTTTTATATTTTATAATTGATATTAATGATATTGAATTATTGATTATATCCCCCACATGCAAGCTTAAATATTAATGTACGATGACAGAATTTTTTGAGAAGTGTCCCAAACATAATTGAGACACATCCAGCAAATGTGAATAAGTTTTAGGTGATTGTGTGAGACATATCATATATAATGTTCAATTGATGAATTATTATGCGAAGCTGTAAAAAATTTTGAGACAAGTTTGGAATATAAACTTTTCAGTTTTAGACAAAAATATAGGTGTGTCTCCATTCTTGATAATAAGTGTTTTGCTTCTTTTGTATTATATAAAGGGGAGCATTTACCCTACATTGTTTGGGACGACCAAATTAATAATTGGCAGAAATATTTTTTTAGTCCTTTAACTTTGCCATAAGTTCCAATTTAGTCATTTAACTTTTTTAAGTTTCTTTTTAATCCTTTATCTTTCAAAATATAGACCAATTCAACTTTCCTCATTTTTAACACTGTTAACTTATTTAACAAAAAATGATGACATGGGATTTTTAAAGCCAATTCTTCATGATAATTATCTATTCATTAATCTTGTAAAAAATATTTATAAATTATGGCTTGGAAGAAACTAAACCAGTTCTCTAATAAAATCTAAATTCATTAAGTGCCAATAAAAAAACTGACGTCTATATCTCTTTTCCAACTCAATTCCCCTTTTTTTCCCAAGTTTAAGAAACTGCCGCATACATCTCTTTTCCAACTCGATTCTCCCTTTCTTTTAGGTTCAAGAAACTAGCGTTCATGCTAAAGAAAGTGAAGTAACTATCATTGTTTGGAATGACTTCTGCTTGTTAGTGGCAAAGTGGAGTGTAACCCAGTTTTTAACTTGCGTTTCTAATTCCATAAAAAGGTTGTTTTTTCTATTGCTTAATTTAATTGATACCTTTGTAATAAGTTTGAAGTGGAGCGGGCTTGAAGTTGAGAGGCTGGAGAAGAAGAGTTTAATGAGTTGACAAAAGAAAAATATTGAATTGGTGGAAGAAAAAAAATAACGTGTTAACATGCTCTATTAAATAATTGACAGCGTTAAAACTTAGAAAAATTTTGGTCATATTTTAGAAGTTAAAGAATTAAAAAGGAAACTTATAAAGTTAAAAATTTAAATCAGAACCTGATACAAAATTAAAAGACTGAAAGGATATTTTTACCTCAGTAATTAATGGTGCTGGATTTTTTTCTTTAATTTTGTTATTAAGTTAATAATAATTGAATTGAGGTTAAGTTGAGGAAAAAGTGAAAAGGAATTAATTCTTGAACCAAGTATTTTAAGGATTGGATAGAGATATTTTTATCCCATTTTGTGATATTCATAAATTATATTATAATGGTACCATGAATTGTATATGGATAAATTGAAAAATGCAATTTTTCAAGAGCTGATTGATCAAAGGCGGCTATGACATTTGTGTTAATTTTCCAAGAAAATGGGGACGACGATAGAGACGTGTGCACCTAATTGCAGGCTAAGAATCGTATGGTACAAGTAATATTTAAAAAAACCATTTCTGTTTTTTTTTTAATGAAAATAATGTGTTCTTATATATATATATATTTAATGAAAATAGTGTTCTTTTATATATATATATATATATATGTAAAAGCTATAACCACAAACCATCATTATATTATATAAAATGAAAATAAGTTGCACTGCTTGTATTGAGTTTTGTAACATTTTGTCATTTTTGTGCTGATTTTATATATATATATATAATTATTAATAGATTTTTGAAAATCAAATTAAGTCTGAACTAAAACAAGCTGAGTTAGATCAAATTACATAAATTTAGTAATGATTTTTTCTATTCACAAATATTGATTCTCAAATCTTTGTTAAAAGAAATACATGTCAAACCATCTTGTACGTTTTTCTTAAAAAAAAAAAAATGGATTACGTCCACTTCATTTGTAGGGGTTGAAGGTTGATGTAGTTTTCTCCGAAAGCTGAATTGCTTTCTCGAATCATCGTTGAAAGGACTGCTTCCTCCTCAACTAATAGAATCAATGAATCTATATCACTTACATGTCTTAAAGAGTATAGCTTCAGAGTCAGCTCAAAAGGAAAGAAAAAAAAAAGATTATGGCTTCATGATTAAAACAACTCCTTTAAAGATTTTTTAATCGTTTATTTTTTTTTTTGCTTAGATAACTTATTTTTAATCAGCTTTAAAAATGAATTCTTAAAAAAGAACACATTATTTCATTAATATTAAAATTTCAATAATTTTTCACCTGGTTATTCTAAAGTATGAGCATAATACTAAAAGAGGAGTCCATTCCTCAAATTTTACATGTGTGTGTATATATATATATATATATTAATGAGAACATGTATGCTGGCGTTACTAGTGAAGTTGATGAAATGGTAGCAGTGGGGACAAAGGCAAATTATTGCAGTGCGTAGCTGCAAAACTAACTGAAAAAAGGAGCCCACTCGATGGTGACAAAACCACCAAATGCATGTTACCAGCCCACAGCAGAAAAAGACACCACATTCTCCACCGACCTTCATTATATTTCCAGGTGCTCATACCATGGCGGTAATAACATCTAAATCATCCAGTTTTAGTTTGGATGATCTGAATTTAAAGTTTTTTTTTGTCTTAATTTTCTTAAATGATAATATTATATTTTTTAAAAAAATAATAGTTATAAAATTATTTTTATTTTATGTTTTGTATCTAATAAAATAAAAAAAATATAATAATAATAAAATTAAATTAGGTATATCAATAGTGGTTGGATTAAGTGACAAAACACTCAACACTTCTTAAATGAGATCTCAAATTTGAATCTTATGAATAAAAAAAATTACTTTAAAAGAATTACTTCCATTTGAACTCGATAATACTTGAATCGGAATTATTTAGATAAATATATATATATGGATTGCCTAATTTTAATCTGAATCATTTAAACCAATCATCAACATTGGGTGCTCATTGCTGATAAGAATCGAATGAGCTTGACATTCCCCAGCTAACCCTAGGATTCGTACATGCATATAATTAAGCAAATTTTTAACAGGTCAGGTCACAGATCAAGGGGTGGATCATTTCTCATGGACACCTCTTAACGATCTGCATCTATATGTATATCGTCCTTATTGCGGCTTCACAATTCAGATCATCTCATCATATGGAATCCTCGATCTTCATATAAATTCTTTTGATCGATCAGTTTCTTCGTCTCTTACTATTCCCCACCCAACTCCGTGATATATATTTCTGCATAATTTTCTGTTTAGATATATATATATACACATAATTATCATACATACCTGACGAGGTAAACTTTTAACAATTAAATTAAACTTAATCTAATCTTCTCCTACAACCTTATCTGTGACATGCAGGCATGTATAGTTAGCCTTTTCTCGTGGGACCCATCTCCAATCTGCTCCAGAAAATTATAATTAATGAGGGAGCATCATCAAATCAACGAATTGAATTCCATCGGATGCCGCTGTCCTGTCCAGGTATTTTATTTTACTTTTACCATATGGAGACAGAATGAATATGGTGAGTTTTCTTCTCTCTACTTCGCCTATAAAGTATTTTGAGAAAGCCAAATTACTACAATACCAATTTAGTTATTAGTAGTACACCATTATTTAAAATAAAAAATGCATCCCTCTAGCTAATTCTTTCAATAACTCATGAATTAAGGTAGAATTTATGGAAATATATATACTTTTTTTTTATCAGGATATATATATATATATATGATAGAAAACTTTCTAAGAAATAAGATACTTATAATGTCAAAAAAGTCATAAAAGCAGGACGATCTTTTTGTCTTTCTTTCACATGGGATGTGCCTCTTATCCATTTGATGAAGATTATCACGCCTAAGGTTGATGAGAAGATAATATCACAGACTTCGAGTTCTCTTGTCTTTTTGCGATCGAGCAAATAACGTACTTTGAGTCCATCTTAGCCTTTCAATTAATTTACATGATTTGAATTTATTTTTTCAAACATTAAAAATTAATTTAACAAAACTTAATAGCTAAAAATAATTAAACAGTCAAATATAACATAAAATGGCAATCTTTTTTTCCTAAAAGGTTTATCGATATCCTTCTATAAATATGTCTTATGTACATCCAGCGAATTAAAAAATATACATGATTCGAATTAAGCATGCAAGACAGGTGTGGTTCATTATAACGTTTAAGGGATCCTTATCTTTGGACTCATCCTCCACTTGAAAGAGGATGGCTTATCTTAATCATCTATTGTCCAATAATCACAGTTGCGTTATGGCATCTCAATTCATTTTCTCCATATTTTAATCAACTAATAATAATAAATCAGCGGATGCAAAGGCCGTAAATATTGTTGACTATGATATTAATTTAGTATGCAATGAGGTCAGCACTATAAATAATACTAAGCTGTAGTTTTGGGGGGATTAACGTTAGTTAAGCAGGGCGTTGGTTGTTGCCGTAAGACCAAAAAGGATTATCACTAATTTTATAGGAGTACGTGGAAAAGGATAAAGGGGTCTTAGTTACACATGTTATTCACGTGACCTTAATTAATCACTTTGACTTGGTCAGATTAATCGACATGTGTGGGAAGATATATGGGTAACTTCCTTCTTTATACCTAGCTACCATATTCTCGTCCACATTGTATGTAACTATATATGTATGCTCTCTCTCTTTTTCAATTTTATTTTGTTAAAAATCATCCTGCTTAACGCTGACCGTGTTTTTATACCCACACCCATTAGCATGGATTATACGATTTTAGGGGTTGCTTGGTACAATTCATAAAAAATAAATTCATGAAAAGTGTTAAGGTTTTAAAAGGATCATGTATGATCTGCTTGTTTGATTTTTCATTCCTCAGGAAGTTTAAATTATTTTGTGAATAAATATTATATATTTTAATGTTAAAGACATAAATATCCCTTTTATTTCATTATGTTTTAAGCAGCTAAGATTTTTTTTTTTGAAAAAACATTATAAAATGCCTGTATTGCATTGATTAATATACTTTTTAGGAAGTTTAATTTCTCCTATTTATTTTTCTAATACCAAGTGATCTCTTAGTCTTCTCAGCACACAACTTTGTCCATCACCCTAATATATTATTTAAAGAAACCTTATATATATGATTCAAATTATTTCAAGCAGCCAAAATGTATATTACGTTCTTTTTAAAAAAAAAAATGCACAGGTTTAATATGAAAAGGATATATAGACAAATCACTTAACAAACAAGTGAAACTGACTGGGATTCGGGGCTTTTCCTTTAAACTTAATTTTATCCATATTTCTATTAATTAAAATCAATCTCAACCATTCATCAATCATTAATTATACATAAATAATAAAATATAGAAAGCTAAGTGATAATTACTCTATATATGATCAAAGATCTGAACTGCAAAATAGATGTCAATCTTACATTAATTAATAAATAAAGAATGTAAAAACTGAAAAGGGGTTTAAAGGAACACCAAAAAAAAAAATTTTGAATCATAGACGAAGCACAACATGGGGGTACTGACGATTTTATCTCAGGCTCACACACACACGCGGTAGACTACCAAAAGTTTGGCTAATGACCTTTTGTTTGGTCACCAATAGTTCTTTGCATTTCCTTGGCCCACGTCAAGTTCCTATCCCCTTCCCGAATCCATGGCCTTTTCACTAGTATGTTTGTTGAGTATTTATTCAAATCCCAGGTTAAACAAAAAAAAAAAAGGAAGAGATATTAAAAAGTTTTATGATTTTTAAAAAATTTAAAGTTAGCTGTCAAACAAATACATATATGTTTAGAATTAGAAATAAGAACAAGAGTTGTTTAAATAGCAATTATTTATTTGAGCTAATTAATTCAGGATGGTATGATATATAGAGTTAGAAAATCCTAAAAAGTCTAAAAAAATTGAACGGATCATGCCTTAATTTTAAAAGTATATATATAATTTGGACTTTTTGGGTTAGGCCCATGATGGACGGGTCCGCCGCTTGTTCATTTTGCTTTTGTTTAAATTAATAAAAATATATATTATTTTATTAATTAATAATATATAAATTGTAAAATTTAAATATTATGCTGATTTTTAGTAAATAATAATAATTAATTATATTAATTTAAAAAATAATATAAAAATTTAAAAAAATACGGGCATGCAAGCCTACTATATACAAGCTTAGTCTTTTAAAGCCGAGCCCATATAGCAATTGCCAGCACTAATGATATAAGTGGTAGTAGCTCTTATTCATTAAGTAGTTAGATTTTTTTTTATTTAGCCAATTGACCTTGTAGGATTGGACAAAATCATTTTATACAGGTGACAGTTCAAAGTTTCTACCTTTTAATCAAAAGTAATTGAAATTCAATTATTAACTTTTGTGTATAAAATGAACCTAATTGAAAAGATATACTTTTTACTAGTATTGTTTGACTCAACGGAGGAAGAAAGGAGTGGAGTTTTAATGGAAATGAGAAGAGGGAGAGAAAAGGAATATGAGAATTTTCCCTTTTCTTCCATCTTATTTATTAAATTAAATAAGCAAAAATTTTAATTTTTCCCTCCTATTTATTAAACAGTGTGAGAAAATTTTTCGCCCCTTTCAAATTTGTTAAACCAAACATAAGAAATCGAGAAAAATTAGCTTCAGTCGCTGATGGGATTCTACTAATTTATAAAAATAAAATAATTATTTATCTGGATTTACCTTAGCATCAATAGTCCATTTTTTAATCATTTGTCGCCTTTTGTTGCGCGTGAGTGATGAGGTCAGCTCACCTGCCTCTGCCTCCGCCACCCCAAGTGCTCAAAATGACAACCAAAACCACCGCACAAACGGACAAAACTTTTTTCTCAAATATACAATATTTATCAATTGAATCGATTTACTTAATTTTAAAGAAATTCGGTTTTTAGACATATTTTTTGAAACTGTATTTAATTTAGATCAGAAGTCATAAAAGAAAGGGTTTCACTCTAAATCACAGAAGCCACTTGCAGCTACCAGTTTGACTCAGCCCCAAAACCTCAATTTTCTGTGTGCTCATGTTTATCTTCCTTATTTATCAATGTCTGTTTGTTTGTTGATATAAAATAGCACAACATAATTTCTGATCACATGTATCAATCAACTTGACAACTGATAAATGTACAAAAAAATGCTTTACTTCAAATTAAAACAATTACTTTTTTCTTTTGCCAACAATTAAAACATCTACTTGACAAATTGGTTATAATCACAAGATAAAATAAGACAATCCAAGAATTACTATATTATACTATTTTACATAGAATTGGAATATAATGTACGATAGAACATATTATGAGCTCATTTACATTTACTCTAATTTCCAAAAAAGTAGCCCTTTGAATAGCTAATTTTTCGAAAAATTCATATATAATTTACTTATTTTACTTTTTATTTTTCAAAAAATTTAAATAATTTTTTAAATAAATATATGATATTTTAATTTTAAAGACATAAATATTTTTTCAATTAAAAAATTTAATTAAGAAATTAAAGATCCTTTTGGGAAAACATAATAAAATATTATTCCTTAGATTTTGTTCAAAAAGTTCTATTTTTCAAGTTAACTTCAACTTGCTTAAAATTTTGAAATTTTTTCAAATAAAGAAACATCAATTAATTCACTTCGTGTTGAAGTTTAACTTTCCTCAATTGAGCCCTATATTAAGTAAGTCATGCATCTGGTTATAACTGACATGTTGCAACATGCTACAATTTCATCTTTTGAAAGATTGAGCTATACATAATTATTAGACCATTTTAAGAATTTTGGGTATAACAATCAAATTCTTTTTACACAAGTCTCGAAACAAAAATCTAAGAATTAATAAAAAATTAATCTCTAAAAAAATTGAACTCGAGTACGTAGTAGTATTTTCCGAGAAAAGTTAAAACTCTTAATGGGGTCACAAACATCACAACTCTTCCCTCTTAATTTCCTTTTTTTATTGTTGTTGTAATAAGGTACAAACCTTTTGCATAAAAATCACAAAAAAAAAATCTATTTTTCAGAACTATCCTTACAGATTTGATTCAATGTGAAGACTGATTTGACTCACAAGCAGAATGTATAAATTAATCAAAGGAAATGAAATATACAATAACATAAAAAATAATTTCACGGACAAAATAATATTTCCACTTGTTTTGAAAACTTTGAGAATTAAATGTTATAAATTATAAATTTATAATTTTTTTTAAATTACTTGGCCCAAACTTTTTTCAATCAATCAATGATACATCAATAGAGTGTGAATGATTGAGAAAACGTAAATTATAAATTTATAATTTTTTTTTAAATTACTTGGCCGAAACTTTTTTCAATAGGTAGGAATGAATCAATGATACATCAATAGGGTGTGAATGATTGAGTAAACAATAATGGCGTTTTGTTGGGACCAGAATCAGAGGTCCTTTGCTTTCGTTGGGCCTCAAGCTTCAGCCTTTTAACTGCTGACCTGTCACTTCCAATTGACTGACAACCCGAGAACCCCTCCCTCCACTACATGACAGACATGTGTCACCTCATCTCCTCATATCAGTATTTTAATTTAATTCTATAACTTAATTTTTTTAAAAAATCTAATTAATTTTTAAATATTCAATTAAAAATTTATTGAAATTCAAGAATATATCTAAAAACAAAATTTTAAAACTTTGATGTATTATTTATCATTTTATATTTATATTTTATTTATTTTATTTTTGTCAACTTAAAATAATTTGCTTCCTATGATGTTTAGGTACTAGCTTAATAGATATAATAAAATACAACAAATTGGTTGTGACAAATTTTAAAATTTAGAATATGGGTATGAGAATTATATATCTATAATTATGTATATATTTAAATGAATTAATAAATAAAAAACAATAATATAAATTGTTTAGTTTTAAATAAGTATTTCAAAAATACTATAAATGTGGATACCTTTAATGTTCACCTAAAAAGTATTACAAATGTATAAATGCATTCATAATAAGCAAAAAAAAAAAGTTGAGCATTTTCTAAGCTATTTAGTCATTTTGAAACATTTTGGATTCAAGGGGAAAAAAAACCAATGACATAATTGTTTATATGTATTGTGAAACAGAATAGGTGTACTTTTCCTTCTTTCAAAGTATCATTGCAATATTGTTTGCTTTTAGAAGATATTTAAACTTTTACAAAAATATGAAAATTAAAAAAATATTTTTACTTAGTTAATGTGGCGTTTTTTGATAGACTACTTAATCGGACTTTAAAAGTAATAATTTACAATAACAAATATCTACTATTTTTTATAGATGTGAAATAGATAATATAAAAAGTAAAAGATATGATTTTGTTAATCTTATAAATTGATAAGATATTAAGATAATAGTATTGAATAATGATCAATAATAAAAATAAATTGTATTTTTATATAAAATATAAAGATATAAAGAATGTTATAGATTTCTTTCCTATTCAAATTTTATTTTTGTAATATAATAATATTTAATTTAAAGAAAAATTTAATCCGTCGCCGCATTCTTTCCAGTAATCATACTAACTTGGCCAAAAACAAATATTCTTTTTTTTTTTTGGAAAATGAGACAGCTAGTTGATACTCGATACATGCACCTGTGAGACGGCGACTCATTTAAGTCCTCGAGCAAAACATTATTTGACCGCGCGGACACGTGGCGACATTCCATTCCGTAGAAAATTCCCAGTGAAAGCTACAACCATCGGATCATCTCTTTCCAGGCAACCGCACTTCGGGGGCAAAATGGTATTTCTACAGATAATTATCACCATAAAACTGACACTAGGGGCAGTTAACCCAAAAGGAAGAGCGCAGAAAACTGCTTTTGCTTTCTTCGTTCTCGCGTTGCCTGGGAATGCAGAGAGATGAGAGGACCTGCGCTGACCAGAACTGAAGTGGGTGGCCCAACCAAGCGCAGAATCGGCGGCAGAAATTGCCACCGGAAACACGTCGAAGACGGGTGATCCTCACGCGCCACCCACTTCATTCCTTCGTTTCTCCGTTTGCAATCCCCGCTCATCTGTAAATACCCAGTTCAGATTTCGCACTTATAATTTCTAGTCAGATTGGATCTTTCCTTGACCGATAAATATGGGTGACAAAGCCAGAGAGTCTTGTCATTCATCTTTGCTTCACGGGAAGTACGAGCTCGGCCGCCTTCTGGGTCACGGGACTTTCGCTAAGGTGTACCATGCCAAGAACTTGCAGAGCGCGAAAAGCGTGGCTCTGAAGGTGGTGGGCAAAGAGAAGGTGATAAAAGTGGGCATGATGGAGCAAATCAAGAGAGAGATTTCCGTTATGAAGATGGTGAAGCATCCCAACATCGTTGAGCTCTATGAGGTTATGGCCAGCAAATCTAAGATCTATATCGCCATGGAGCTGGTTCGAGGCGGCGAGCTCTTCAACAAGATCGTCAGAGGCCGCCTGAGGGAAGACGTGGCAAGAGTTTATTTCCAGCAGTTGATCTCCGCCATCGATTTCTGCCACAGTCGCGGTGTTTACCACCGCGATCTCAAGCCGGAGAATCTGCTTCTCGACGAAGATGGGAATTTGAAAGTCACTGATTTCGGCCTAAGCACGTTCGCGGAGCACTTGCGCCAAGATGGGTTGCTTTACACCACTTGTGGTACTCCGGCGTACGTGGCACCGGAGGTAATCGGGAAGAAAGGCTACGACGGCGCCAAAGCCGATATCTGGTCTTGTGGGGTCATCCTCTATGTGCTTCTCGCCGGATTCTTACCCTTCCAGGATGACAACTTGTTGGCTATGTACCGGAAAATCTACAGGGGAGACTTCAAATGTCCGCCGTGGTTCTCCTCCGAAGCTCGCCGACTCATCACAAAGCTTCTGGACCCGAACCCGAACACCCGAATAACGATTTCCAAAATCATGGACTCGTCCTGGTTCAAGAAATCAATCCCCAAGAGCGTGACGACGAAGGAGGAACAGGAATTCGATTTTGAATGCGATAAATCGAAGCAGCAGCCTCCCGCGACGATGAACGCGTTTCATATTATATCATTGTCGGAGGGGTTCGATTTATCTCCATTGTTCGAAGAGAAGAAAAGGGAGGAGAAGGAGGAGCTGAGATTCGCGACAACGAGGCCGGCGAGCAGCGTGATATCGAGGCTGGAAGAGGTGGCGAAGGCGGAGAGGTTCAACGTGAAGAAAAGCGACACGAAAGTGAGGCTGCAGAGACAGGAATGCGGAAGAAAGGGGAAGCTGGCGATTGCGGCGGACATATACGCCGTGACGCCGACGTTTCTGGTGGTGGAGGTGAAGAAGGACAACGGCGATACCTTTGAGTACAACCAATTCTGCAGTAAGGAGCTGCGGCCGGCGCTTAAAGACATCGTGTGGATGTCGCCGGCGGAAAGCTCCACACCTGCTTGATGTCGTTTATGTTATTAATGTCGTTTACAGGTTACAACATTCGTCGTCGTTTTTTATGATTGCTATTCTTGTTTTCAGAAATCAAGCACGCGCTCTAGTAAATGTTTCGTGTGGGATATTAATTGTTATGATTTGAATCATGTGGTGATTCCTTGTGCCTTTTGAATTGTGTCATCCCTAAAGGGAATTGGCTTATGTCTTATGGTTAGAAGCAGAGAAGATTCTTACTTTGTGAGATTGTGCAAGGTGGATTAATTTGTACGGCTTTTTATTGAGATTCTTACTTAGCATTTTCCTTTTGTACTTTGGAATATTCTCTATTTCTCTCTTTTAGTAACTATGCATTATTCAGCAACCTTTTTTTTTTCGCTAATTTGGATTCAGGTAATAAATTTTTTAAATGAAAAATTTTCATTCACAATATTTGAATTTCCATTCTATTCATCCACCAATTGCAATATGAGGTTTTTCTTTAAGGTTAATTTTTTTATTTAAACAAATTTTTGTATCAAAATTTTATGATAAATAATTCTAAAAGATCTGCATGTGATAAATTTGTCGGGAGTGTTTGAATAGAAAAGAAGAATAGGGTTAGCTGGGGCAGTTATGTTCAACTTGATGATAATATATAATGTGATGAAAGTAAAGTTTTTGGCATCATTTGAGCAGAGAAGTGCGAAGTGGGTGTGTGCAACTGTAAATGGACCTCCCATGAAGGTACATAATAAAGAGGGGCTTTTGTTTTGTTGTTACTTGCAACAGTTGATAATTAAAATATATAGGCATTAAGGCAGACATGTGAGAACTTCTTCAGCCGCATGAATCTGGTTCCGGTACATCCTTCCCCTTGATTTTCTTGTTGGGATGTTGATTTCTCATTCAATCCTCTCAAATTTTATATTAAATAGTATTTTATTATATGCATTTTTTTTAAAAAAAATTAATTACAAGACACAGAAATCTCTCTATCAAAATAACTGTATTTATTAAAAAAAAAATTCAACTTTATTATTTTTTTGGTTGTCTGTGATTTTAACTAGATTTTTTAATGTAATACACATAAGAAATAATAATTTGTACATTAATCGTACTCATTTTTTTAACATTTAAAATATATTGAAATGTGCAGAAAAATATTGAAAGAATAAAAACAAAAATATAGGAAATCTAATAAAATATGTGAAGAAAATTCAAAGAATAAAACAAAAAAAAGGTTGCATGGAGCTTAGGAGAATCCCAGTGTTCACTGTAAATAATTTATCTTCCTGTAAATTTTATATTTATAATGATATATTGATGCTTTTAGCTTTTGCCGAGTAATTTTTATTGTATAAACTCTTATGAAAATTTTTGCATACTATTTTTTCTGATAATTTTTTATTCCAATATCAATCACAGGTGTTAAATATGGTTATGACTAAACATTCACATGATTGTTGAGATTGTGACATGAGCATTTTTATTTTTTGTTCAACTCTACTTTTTTTTATGAGAACAATATTCACAAAAGAAAAGAGGAATTAGACTCCCTTATTCTGGCATTTTTTGTTCAAGTTGATGAGGAACAACGGGAGGAAAGGTTTTGGCGTCATTTAGGGTTGTGAGAGCAGAGATGTGATGTGAGTGACTGTAAATAGATCTTACACAACACAAAGGTACATTATAATAAAAGATAGGCTTTTGTTGTTACTTGAAAAAGCCGACACAGGCTGCCATGTGAGGTGAGAGAACCACTTCACTCTCATGCATCTGCTAGCTATATCCTTATCTTCGATTTTCTTGTTGGGTGCACTCATTCAATCCTTACATCATTTATATTAAACTAATATTTACTTCTTTTTATAATTATTTTATATTTGATATTATCATATTATATTTGAGCTTTGTTAGCTCATATGCCTAACTCTTCTAATATAATTTTTTTTATTTATAAGATTTGAAATTAAATTTTTCTTTTTGCCATAAAATTAAGATCTTACTTGAAGAGTTTTAAGTCATTTGCCACTCAAATTACCTGTTATTATCATGTACAATTTTATTTCCAAACTTTTATTATATACAAATTTTAATCTTGAATGAATAATTATCAATATATAAAATAATATATATATATATAGTACATTGTATTATTTATAAGTTATAAATAATGTAACTTCTTTATAAGATTTTGTATAATGCATTAGACAACCTATATAATACTATAAAATATATAGTAAGTTGCACCATCTGTAAACCATAAATAATTTAGTTCATTTTTAGAAAAGTATTTATAAAATGTAGTTATATAATTCAATTAAAATTGTTGATTGGTATTTTCGGTCAATGAGTCATCATCATTTGCAGAAACAAGAACCGCTAAATATAGGGCTCAATATATTAGGTGGAGCTACTGAATACGAACTGCATCACAACTGCACCAAAAGCATCTAGTTAGTGACCTGGTGGTCATGAGAGCACCACCACAAATAAATTATTTTCATTAAAATCTAATAAGTATATAATTAAGTTAAAATGGTATATTTTTTTATAAAAGTTTTATACTTTCATGTCATTATTAACATATATATAATTTATAGGATATTATACTGTTCATAAGTTATGAATAATGTGACATACATTATATTCTAATTATGTATTTATTATTATATTTTAATTAAAAAACTCACAAAAACATAAGAAATTGTAGTTCTTCTCTAAAGAAAATATCTGCATAATTTTACATAATTTCTTGAAATACTAGTAGGAATAACTTCATCTAAGGACCATAGTTTTGATAAAAATGACGCTAAAAGGATTTGAAAACAAAACTTGTTACAAAAAACAAATAAATAATATGCTAATATTTTTTTTATAAGCTATCATTTGTGCCCTTTAAAGTTACAATTTTAAAAGCAATTAAGTGCGTTGTGTCCCGAACTGGGAGGGCCTTACGATTTAATGAGTTCATTTTATTGATGTCACAAAAATTATTTTTATATTTAGTACCCAGCAACATCGTCAGTTTTTTGGATTTGTTACCATTCATGAATAAAAAACACCCTCATTCCATCGACGATATTATGTTGTAATTTTACGAATTATAAATGATAGCTGCGAAAAGTATCAATTATAATAATAATAAATGTGTTTGATCCTTTAAAAATTTTGAGTTTTTAAATGTTTTCCAATGTTATTTTAACTAATTATAATTACAATTCTAAGGTGGAGTTTTTCAATAATAATAATAAGGGATAATTAGGTTTTAAGAACAGAAAATGAAGATATTTATTTTTTGATAGTAAAATTGATTATTTTTTGTGAGAATCGAATTTTTTAAAAAAAATCAATTTTTTTAAAAAAATAACTTTGATACAAAGATCAAATATCTTTATTTATTTATTTTTGTCTAAAAGACCAATTATCCGTTAATAATAACAATAGCGATAAAGACGGAGAGGATAATGTGAGTGAGGTCCTGCCTTTTGTCTTGTACAACTGCGAGGCATGAGATACGTTTTTTTTTAAGATTTAATATCAAAGAACAGACAGGTAGCAAGTTTTAATCTCTATCCTGTCTCTTTTTTCCCCCTTTAATTATTAAGTCGTACTTTCTTGAAAAAAATATATTATCCTCTGCTAAAGTTTGATTAAATCATACTTGATGCTTATTTATTTTAAAAATTACATTATGATCTCTTTTAATTTTTTATTATATTTTTAATCATTATTGAATAATTCATTTATTTTTTGGTCGATATTTATTTTTAGAATGTGCATAAAATGTTTTTGTCAAATTGTTCTGATTTTATGTCATTATATGAATTTCATGCATGAGAAGTAATGTGTTTGATGATTCTACTTACTGTCATCATCATGAATGTGGGAGATAATAACTTGTTTGGACAATTAAATTGTGCATTTGACATTGACATAAGTGTGTAAATTATATTAAGAATGACTCAATAGCTTTTGTCTAATATGAACTATAAAAATTTAAACTCCATTCCATTTAAATTTTTAAGGTCTGCAATAGTTCAAAATCATAAATGCTAGTTCTAAAATTTCATAAATTTTAATACGATCATAATCATTTGTTTAAAATTGAAACCCAATGTTCGCTTTTCATGTGGCTACCATATTAAAAAGTGATTTGATGGAAAAAAAGTGCATCGCCTCTCGTTCTGAAATTTCTACTCTAAAACTTCAAATTATTCTATTGATAAATTTTAGAAGTAGTAGTCTTGAGTCTTGACATGATTAAGTGTTTGGGATGATTCTTATGGATATTTAAACATATAACAACAAACATAATATGAACAAATATTTATATAGAACAGTAATTTTTTTATGTGTTTGGTTTTCGTTTGCAATATCCAAACTCAAATTTGAACTAATGCAACCATCAACTTGCTTGTTTGGTTTTTCTAAATTAATATTTGACATAAAACAAATCTACTGATCCTAAATTCACGTATAAGCCAGTGCAATAATCAATTCGGTGTAATTTTCTGTTCTACGTTTGAGCCAAATCCACATCTTGCAAAATGGTTTTCCAACATTTTGCACTGACATTGAATGGTATCTGTTTTGGTTTTTTAACTAAGTCAATAAAATTCTGTATAATATATTCAAAAAATTATAATTAAACATTTATAAAGATTTTATCTATTTAACATTTTTTATTTGAAGTCCTCAGCACAGATGAGAATAATTAAGAATCCATAAACTCTTTATTCTTCTGAGCTCGAGTATCTGGGGAAGGTGAATTATATGCAGATGAACACTTATATAAAGAATCTTAAAGTCTATTATTGTTGTTGAATAATTTATACCCTAATTTTATACTTCTTCTTATCCAAAATAGAAATCCTATTTGATAATGTAGTTTTACTCATTAAATTTATAAAAAAATATATTATTTTTTAATAATATTCATATTTAATACATTACATTTAAAGTTTGACATCCATCTTACATTTAATTATAAATAAGGGTAAAATAAGAAAAAAATATTTAATATCTTAAAAATTATTAAATGAGACCTATATTTTGAATAAAAAAACTTTTAAAAGAGAACTTATATTTTGGATCAGGGAGAATTTTATTTTATTTTTTAAATAAAAAGAGGTGGGTCGATCTAGGGATGAATATATCATGCTACATAATGATTCAAAATTACTGATGTTAATGCCGGAATTGATTCTTTGCAACATAATACTCATTACTTATACCAATTTAAGCGGGTTTGATTAGGATATATCACCTAATTGTCCCACTATTATGAAGAAAAATAACATTTTTTTTCTAAGAGACGACATGATTCATCATGGAATTAAAGTTGTATTATTACGTGGTGGATACCCACTTTTGGTTGGATTAGTGCCGAAGTAAGCAGGTCGGTTAATGACGTGATTAGATGCATTTGGCATATCCTAGTTAATAATACGCCTTTACGGCGCATACGAGGATAAAAAACAGTACTATTGTCAAAAACTTAAATTCAAAAATGCTATGTCTGATGAAATACCCTAGCAAATAGCAGCTATAGTATGCAGAGTGTATATTTAATTTAGATAATTCATATCAGATTTAGATGGTCTACATTTTTTAAATGGAAAGCTTAGGCCAAATTTTTTTACATAAAATATTAAAATAATAAAATCTGAATTATGTAAATTAATTGAGTAAGCCCCCCAAAATCACTTATGGTTAATGTTCTTCAAGCAAAAAGAATCTCATTTTATTCTTACTAGACATTCTAAATCCCTCAATCATATGACCATATTATAAATTATTTTCATAGTGTCTATGATAACACGAGACACTATGAGATTTAAAAAAGTGGGAGAAAGCATCGTGTAGGCTATGGTAACAAAGTTGCATTAGTTTAGGGCAATGAAATAATTCATATAAAATATTAACTTGTTAGCAATGATCGTATTGATAATTTTACAGATCATCTTACGAAGGGCAAAGGGCTATGGCCTAAGAGTGATCTTAACTGCTTTAAAATTAATGGTCATGCTATCAATTTTTAGAAGAAACAAAAATATATTATTAATTTGTCTGATTCATAATTGGTTATGAAAGTAATATTTTATAAATTCAGAGAGAAATTTGTTCCTTACAGATTTGTGGTGATTTGGCATTTAATTTGTTGTAATTTAGAATTTTGGCGTTTTATTCTTACTATTAAATTTCTGCCTTTATCAATGTTCTATTCATTTCTCTCATCTTAAGAATTTATTTATGCATTTCGCATGCATAGTATTTTTTTTTCCCGTAACATTTTAGGATACTTTTTACTATACTTTTATCACTACTTATATATAAATTAAAATACCTTATAGATAAAAATTCTTGAGGTGCAATCTAGTTTTAGAATTTCAGAGACAAATTTGTCAATTACATTCCATTGAATTTTTTTTTTCTTTTAAAAAAATTAATAACATAATAAGGCCATCGGGCCCAATTCCTTGTAGGGTCTCATGCTAAACACAATTTATTTAAGTTGATAAATTTCTATTTGAGGGAGTACTATCACACAAGTAAATAGCATCGATCAATTTTAAGAAAATTGAACTCGCAAGAAATTACTATAATGTAATTTTTTTTAGGGTTAGGAAAAATAAATTAACAATCTTTAGGAAAATTGAGGGTAGCAGTAGGAAAACGTCATAAGAAATGCAGCGGTAGGAAATTCCATGCCTTCTTTGGACCATTCTCATTTGATGATGAACATAAGGATACCAAATTATATGTTGCAAAGCGTCGAAACTCTCCTCCCCAATCTGACTGAATAGCTTTAATTTTTTGCAATCTGGTAGATTTTCAACTGATATTTTGAGTGTCATAAAAGGTTTAAAAATCTTCAGATTTCTTACTACTAACCATTCTTCCATTTGCTTTTGTAAAAACTAACAAGTCTTATATATATATATATATATATATCTTGGAACAAATACATGTTATTCTTGGAAGTCAAGTGTGAGTTAATGTGTAGAAATCCCACATTCGATGGAATTAATTGAGCTGAAGAAGAGGTGTGTGTGTGTGTATATATATATATATATATATCAAAGAAGCGTTATCATATATCATTTCTAGAGTAGTATTCGCGGCCGACTTTGTCTGATCACTACCATAAACATACAAGTACGTGACTATTTTTTACATGCCCAACATATATAATAATAATTATTGAAATTGTTGGAGAAAAAAAAGACAGAAAAAGGGTAGCATTATGAAGCATATATAAAGCACCATACCAGTGGAGAAATCAAATTAAATCCATGTATCGTGAGAGTTTCGCAAATTGCCTTATAGTTTTTTTATAGATATTTTATCTTATGAATGTCTTACAATATTTGGGCTGGGCTTCAAAGTTGCACCTTCTCCTTCAGGCACTTGCCTTTACTGACGCTGTGAAAATGTCTTTGGAGGTCCATGTGACAGTGTGCCATATACTAAAACATCTTATACATGTTCATCCAAAAAAAAAAAAATCTTATTCATAATGGTGAGAAATCAAGTTTCTAACTATATACGAAGAAATACTTATAACCAGATTTAGTTTTTGAATGTTTTGACTACTAAAGGTTTAACCTTGAAACAATCTTCATAAAGCAGATTATGACAAAGTCCAATTGGAAAAGAAAATAAAAAATAATTAAAGCAACAAATTAATTGATGACATGATGGCATCAATGAAAAGCCAGTGCTAGAACCTAATTTCCATGTTAGAAGTATCAACCTTTTGAAACCCATCTCATAATACTCTTCAATCAATCATCAATAATTAACATAGAAATGTCACATGCTTAAGTCGGTCTCCATGCAGCAAATTTCATTGTATTAGGCTGAGGTTAAAATCCTGCAAAAATTGATGAAAAATCTTGCTATGACCAATATTTTGAACCAAAGATACCCTCTTGCCAATGCTTAATATCAACTGACACATCAAAATAATGTGAAAAATAAATTTGCTGTATCATCATTAATTTAGATTGCCCTAATAGGCGTACACACACAGGGAGGGAGGGAGCACAAGCATTTGATTACTATGCATAGTGACATTTAGTCATATTCATACAGAAAGAACTTCCAGCTTGCATAGTTTTTCATTCTTCACATTACCTTCAAAATGTGAAGCCACAGACTCTCATAATGTTGCTTGTACTCTTCTGTGGCCACATAAGAGTAAAAAGGAAATGCTTAAGAAATTAAAGCACAAGGCACACCTCCATAATGTCGACTTTCACATGAAATAATATTGTTGGAGTTTTACAAGCAACCAAATTAATCGATTGAGAAATTTGATGAAAAGTTTGTTTTGTTGCTTCAATTCAAATTTAGTAAAGTTGACTGTTTCTGCCATCTTGGCTTGGTTTATATCATCCCTCTAAGTGTCCTAAATGCTTTAGCAAAAATTGTAGCACATACATAATGACGTTCAACCAGTTTGCCTATGAGACTATTGACTTACAACTGAAGCTTTGAGGTGTTGGAAGACCCGTTCCGCAACAAACCACATCAAAACCTTCATGGCCAAGGAGTAAACTTCCTCCCATCTGGGGCTCAATGCAGCTCAAATCAGGATTAATTGATAGCAGCAAACATCATATGATTCTCACAAAAGAAAATTCAATTGTAAAATAACGTTAGATGATTTGGTCTACATCCCAAACCGAAGAGGATTTGAGGGGCTATGTTAGAGACGAAAGCTTATTTCTAAGTCTTCGCCTCATATACAGAAGAAAAATGGCTGTGGCTTCAGCCACTACCACAAGAGTGACCACTCGCACAAATAATCTTGTCTTTCCACGTAGAGCTGAATAGTTAGGTGATTCCAAGGTAGCTTACATGCACCTTCACTGTCCATGTTTTCTTAATTACTAGATAATATTCTCATTGTAATTTATACACTTTGAACACTCATTTAGCTCACCAATTTCACAGCATAAAACACAAAAATCAGATACTCTACTTATAATTTTTCTATTATCTTCTTCATTACCAAGGATAATTTTCAAGATATATATATATATATATAAATAAAAGAAGTAGGAAACGTGTACAAAGGACCAAAAGGAATTAAAAAACTTGGAGAAAAATTGATTGAAAAAAAATAACGAAGCTGCACAGTGCAAAGAGCAAACACTGGTGGTAAAGGAATTAAAGAAAGGAAAAAGCTTGTTTTACAGAAAGATAACAGCAGAATATGAAGAATTACCATACAAAAGAAGGGGAAAAAGATTTCTGAGATAATTAAATATATAGTTATTATGTAGAAGAAATGCATCCCATGAATAATTTAATTACTAAGAGAGTTAAAGGCAGGAATCTTAATTCAGTTGATTGTTTTTTTCATGTTCTCTATGTTGTAAGGACATTCTAAGTTTCAGAAGCATCAATTGCATTTCATCCCTTCACTCATAATAAATTATGGACCTTAGATATACAGTATGTAATATGAGATTGACTAAACTAAGGTAGTTGAAATCAAAGACGAGAGATGCCAAAAACAATAATGCCAAGATAGAAACGGAAATACAAAATGCGTTTTATATAAACAAAACGAAAATAAATTGTGTAACAACAATTGACATACAAGTCAACAATTCAAACATAATAATCATCAAATGCACTAATTCACTAGTATATTGAAGCATAACAATCATTAAGACATAACCAAGGATACCTGGATAAACCAAAAATGACATGATATCCGTACCAAATGTGAATTTCATATGGCTATACATACCATACAGGTGTAAATGCACCCATCGGTGTCATTTCTTTTCTGCCTACCATGCATTGCAGTGGTTGGCAAAAATCTCGATGACCCTCGCATTGGCCTTGTAGTCTTCTTGCCTCCTCAATTTCATCTTCCTCAACCACTCTTCCATTGGAAAGAGCTTCATGGAAAGCTCCTTAAGATCAAATCCAAGTTTGTGAAAGAGCTTCATGGAAGTGAATTCTTAGACACAAATAATGAGAAGCTAAGGCCTATGTTTGCTTCTTCTTCTATCCCTGTTTCGAATTTTGACAAAAAAAAGTGCGACTTAGTTTTTTGAAGAAGGGCACAGAAAAAGGTCTCGTGGTATGTAAAAGTGTGATACCTGTGCATTTTTTTAGCCTAATGTTGTTTTTGCATTTAACAAGAATAGAAATTTCATTAGTAAGTCATTATGGATTTTTTATCCTTGCTTAGAATTTGCTTCATCATTTATGCTATAATTTTTAATATATCCAATACTCATTTGAACTATTTAATGAGTTGATTTGTCAATTTATATCCTAAAATTTTAAAAATTATTGTATCTCATATATTGTATTGAGTCATCCAATATGTGTATCAACATTAGTGCTACATAGAACATAACTCATAATGATGTCAAGTGCATCAAGACATACATTGAATTATAAGTAACCAACCTTACAACCTAGCTAAAAGATATAGATGTATTAAACTTTTGCATTTTTTTCAGCTTAATGACATTTTTGCATTTAACATGAAATAATAGCAATTTCATTTAAGTCTTTATGGATATTTTATCCATGCTTGTAATTTTCTTTATCATTTATGCTATAATTTTTAGCATATGCAATACTCACTTGAACTACTTAATGAGTTGATTTGTTAATTTATTGTATCCTAAAATTTAAAAAAATTGTTGTATCTCATGTATATATATCTGTAGGACATAACTCAGTAATATCAAGTGCATCAAGCCATACATTTAATTGTAAGTAATCAACCTTACAACAAAAAAGATGTAGTAGTGTGGCTATGTAATACTTACCAGTCCCTAGATTGGATTTTACAGTTTTCTTATCCTTAAAGAAGCTATATGATTTAAAATACCGGGTTGGACTTTTAAGGCTATCCCTTCTCTTTCCACCACAACTTAGTCAACTAGCATGCCTTGAATGAAGCATAAAAGTGCCAAAGGCATCACTTGGCGAGCCCTTGGTTGAAGCCAATACCTCATGGTGCAAGAGGGTAAGCCTTTTCAGTGCTACATAGGACATAACTCATGACAATATCAAGTGCACCAAGCCATACATCAAATTATAATTGTAAGTAATCAACATTACAACCTAAAAGATGTAGTAGCATAGCTATTTTGTCCTATTACTAACTAGTGACTAGGCTGGACCTTATAGTTTTATTATCCTTAAAGGAGCTAAACTGTTTTAAAATACAATTAGGTTGGACTTTTAAGGCCATCCCTTCCCTTTCCAACCCAATTTACAATTTAGTTGACTAAGGAGCATGCCTTGAAGGAAGCATATATAAAAGCGCCAAAGGTGCCGGTAGGTAACATATCTCTCATGGTGCAAGAGAGGCTGAGTCTTTTCAATGCCTTAGGCACTGAGATGAGTTCCTTTGACATCATCAAACTAAGCTTAACAAAGATGGTGATTCTTTCATTGGCAAACTATCAGATTGCAAATGGAATTAATGTTAACACTAAAATATGAACTAACTAAGAACAAAGAAGTTCAAAGATTCATCATACAAAAAAAAAACTTGGGAGAGATCTCAAAATTGTGATAAAAACTACTGCAGCGCTAAAATTATGGTGGTTTCCTTCCTAGTATTGAACAAGAAAGGAAATCACCATGAGCTCAATTTATAGGTAACATAATATTTGACTGTCTTATGGTAAACGTTAGTATGACATAGGAAAAGAGCAATATCATGAATTGAATTCTTATTAGATAACTTGAAATAATTGTTATTAATAGTGCACTATAGTGTGGACAGAAATGCAACAGCTCTTGGCATAACAGCACATGTGTAGGTTTGCAACTTGAATTTAGTCAGTGCTTCAGGAGTTATTTTTCTGTAGTTGTAGCTCGTGCTACTAGTAAATAACCAACAATAGCCTTAATTTAAGTGATTTTGCAAAGGCTGCCCTTGGAAAATCAATCAATTCATTATTACATCATATGAAGAACATATGTGCACAATCCAAATTGAAGCATTTAATACATCAAGTATAAAAAACAAAATGGTGAAGAAATTGTTCTTGTATTCTAGGATGATGTAGCTTTAGCTTTTAAGCTGAGAACATATCACTGTGTTTGATTATTACTCATTCCAACTCCAATGACAAAGCAGGCAATGGAATCATTTCTTCATGTGCCCTTGATATGGTTGACTGACAAACGAAAACCTTAATGACGAAATAGAGGGATTTCCATATGATGATAATATTTAATGAAGTAAAGACTTGTCTTAGATATTTTAGGAAAAGGCTTGAAGTCAAAAACTTTGTTAAACATTGATGTATTTTTTTTATTTAAGAAGGCAATATTGTGATTTATAAATTTTTATTATGCTGTGGACTTTTTCCCTTGATGTGCGTTTGGTTTTGTTATTAACTTTTTACAGTTGTACTCTACATGTGATATTAATTATGCTATGCCCAACGCACTATAGCATTTGGAAGTCCTTAACACCGCAAGTTTACTATGGGCTATTGATAGCTATGCTTCAAATAACAGTCAAAATTAATTTCAAATACATAAATCACATGGTGTACAAACCCTAAAAGTTGTAGGTTTAATATAGTTGCTAAGATAAATTTTTCTTGAAATATATACCTTCGATCTTGGTATATGATAATTCAGATTTAATACCTGCTAAAACAATGATACTTTCCAATTTCTACGATTTCCAAAATACCCACCAAGTGGCCTTTTAAAGTTTAAGGAGTTAACAAGAAACAAAAACACAAATTAATTGGAGAAACATGTAGATGGAATATCAAGCAATGAAAACAAAATGGTAGATTAAAAAAATTAGACATGATTTGCAAGATGGACATGCTTATCAGACAAAACACGTAGGAACTCAAAGAATGTGAAATACCAATTGCAGATTGAGGATGATAATAAAGTAGCACAGGATCAAATGTGCCTTTTTTAGCTTTGCTCGGTCAATGAGGAGATTGTGGAGGAGATGGGACAACAGATAAAATTATTAACAGAAACAAGATATTTACACCTTCCAGTCTGCATAAGGCTAGAAATCATTCTAGCTAGTATGCATCTTGATTTTACTTCTTTCAATCTCACTGCTTGATATGCAGTAAACATTGGTGTTAAACAAAACAGTTTACTTGGTTAAACAAACTATAATGACACAGTATCTATTTTGGGTAAAAGAGAAGACATCGACCATTCTTCTTCTCTTGTGTCTTTTAGAATCAGGTAGGAATTATTTGACAGCAACTATGCATAGATATAATCTTTCCAAGATAATTTCAGCAAGAATACTGAAATTGATTTATTCAATAAATTTCAGCACCCGTGACAACTATCAGTTACCTTCCTTCTCTCAAGCATGCCAACACATATACATGTACTCATACATGTTGAGGAATGTATACCAAATCCATCTAACTCACCTACTCTTTCTCATACACACACACACACATGCATGTATATATAACGGATGTATGAGCGGAGTCGTAGTTAAATAAAGGCCTGAATAAGAGAAGACCGTAAAGATATTTCTCTCTACCAAGTATTATTATGGAAAAAGCCAATTATTAGGCCCAAGGTGATCATAAAACGTTGTCAATTCAAGAGAGAAATTCGAGGGGTTTAAAGAAGCATTTGGATCAACCAATTCTTCAGTTATAACTGATATCTGAAAATACAAAATTGCTCCATAACATCAATGATCTATATATAGTTGCTAAGCACATACTGTGTGTATTTATTGTATCATCAAGTTTATTAGTATTCAATATCCCATTTCGTGCCTGATATAGACCCTGTGGGGTATAGAACTAGTACATACACACACTAGCAATGGAAAGCATATGTTCAGTTCAGTCCCCTTTGGTCCAACCTCAGGTAACTTTCAGATGAAACAATGCATTTTGGAACTATGTGTAAGGTATATATAATTTCAAGTTACAGAAAGTATTCTAAACTAAAAATCTCACTCTTCATATATCCTTTACTTATGGACCCTCTCGACACTTTTTGAAGCACAGCAACGGATAACTATATCCAAGTTGATAAATGAATAACATGTTGCACCTAATTCAGGCTGTTCTTACAATACTGGCAACCTTAACAGTAAAAAAAATTTAACTTAATATGCCATAATGAATTAAAGAAAACTCAAGTGTTCAGCGTGCTTTACAACTAAAACGTATTGTTTAAATTGCCGAAGGAAAGTTGTTTTAAGAGCTTTTTTTTTTCCTGTTATAAAAGATTACTGCATACAGTTAACAAATACATGAATCATTCTATTTGTGCTGGGTATAATCTACAAACGGAACAAAACTTTTAATAACTTCAACAAAGGGAAGGTATTCAATTTCTGAAGTTCAGAAAATTGAACAAACAAAATTGATGAATGGTGTTCTTAAATAATCAATACAAACTGTTAAGAATAGGATATAATTTAATTACCAGCTCATTCAGCCTTACAGTTTTATAAACACCATATATAATAGTTTGGTTTCCATACACATATGAAAGGCAAATCCAGTATTTTAAGTACTATTATTTTTCTAAAGGAAGAAGGATCTTCATTAAAAAATAAAGATAATTACACAAGAAATGAGGATAAGCCAGCCTCCTGAAAGATGAAAGCAAAGAAAGAACAGTTGAAGTTAACTGGATGGAGTTTCGGCCAAAAGAAAAAGTTAACTAGCTAGATGGAGTGGACTGACATTTTTTTAAAACTTGAAGCTTGAAATGATTTTCGTGTGCTATATAAGATCAGTATCATCGAAAAACAGCATACCATATTTCATTAAACAACTTTCAAATCAATATAAATCAGACAATATTTATTGCCTGATTGAAAGAAAGAAATACAATTTTATTCTAAGATAGGAGGACGTTCAGACAACTCTTGACACAATTCATTAATTCAGCACACTAATTGGGCAATGAATGTCAATAATAAAAAACTCACACTTTACATTTCATGTATTCAGAAACTTAGTTGTGTACATCGCATGTACTCAAATAAACAATACCCCTCCAGCATCACTATTTGAAATTCTATAACAGAAAAAGGAGCACATCTCTTTGTAACTATCCCAATTACTAAAGCAGACACAATTCATGATATCAACATACCATAGAGTAACAAGAAAGTAGATAAACTCAAATTCAAAGGTACATTACCAGAATAATCTCGTGCTGGAAATGTAGGAAGCAGTTCTGCGACCCCAAATTAACCTCCAACAGATTGTGCAAGAACAATCCAGGCATGAAGGGGAGAAGAGAAATATTTCCTGCACTGAAAATCAGAAGGAAATCAAATCAAATCTGAGATACTTCTGATTGGAAAATTTTCTAACCTTTGTAAGGAGGCCAATAAGTTCATATTTGCTTCGGACAATAAACAACCAAATCTTCCCATTTTTGGGTGGTTGATGCACTTTCCAAACGGGATTTTTCTTCCACAAAATTTCCTTTTCAGGAAAACGAAGGTACGTACGGCTTAAATATCTGCACTATTTGACTAATTCTTCCTTCGCCGGTTTCTCCGTGCAAATTTTAGTCCAGATGAAACCATGTAAGGTCGGCAAAGAAGACAGAAGAAAGAAAATAAGGGTTCGATGAATAAGTAAGCCAAAGCAATCAAACATACGGTTTTCCGTTATAATATGAACAGTAATTCTTGGAATTGCATTTGGGTTTTGCGTTCTACTCGAGAAAGGAGAAGTACCATAAAAAATAACGCTTCGAAGCTTCATTCAGTTTGCGCAAATATAATAATACATAAAACGAAAATTTGCATCAATAAATTATAGTGAAAAATGATTAAAGTAGTCGAACAGATAAGGATGAGAAGCCATCATGTCCGTGTTGGAAAGTGCCTAAAAGAAGTTTAGTGCACGCTTGCTTACCTTGCACCTTTGAACTTATCATAAAAACTGTATCTCTGCCATTGGTCAGGCATGAAGCTTACTCATGACTCATATAAAAGTTTTGATGTGCCAAAACGCGTTCGATGTGTCGTTTCAAATTAAAGGGTTTTCATCGCCAAGATCGAGCTCTACGCTTCAGGTAAAGATGTAACTCTTGGATTGTATCGGGAAAGAAAGGTGAGACGTGGAAAGCTATGATTAGGACTCGAAGGAAGGTCTGAATAATCTAGAAGGCAGAGAAAAGGAAAAGGTTTCTGGAGAAGAAGATGAAGAAGAAGGAACGCACAGAGAAATACAAAGTGAGACATTGACAGAAAGAAGAGTGAGCACGCACCTGCATATGTATGCCATCATACAATTGCTACCAGCATGTGCTCACTCTCTTCTGTCAATATCTCTCTATCTCTCCCGTCCCTCTTCTGCAAATTCGGCAGAAAGAATTACCAAAACCCCACATATAGCGCTTTTTCTTTTTCATCACTCGGATCCAAAACCTCAAATTCTCTCATTTCGGGCAAATTATTTGTTCTTCTGCACTCACCAATCTCACCGACGTATATATATGTGTGTGTTCTCACCACACACCCAAATAGCCAACCCATTCAGAAATCAACAAGGGCTTTTTTGATCCCTTCATGTTATCTCTAAAATTTCGATCCCACCATGGACTAGGCAAAACAAAAGCCCTCGATTGTTATGCCCACACCTAGGTCTCTCTCTCTATATATATCCATGAACCTATAAGAAGAGACAAAGACTGCTTGGTGAGTGGCTTCCTAGGAAGAAAGTGATGTGGTGGTGGTGGTGGTGACGGTGATTGATGAGGGCACCGCTTGGTGGTGCAAATTGCAAATGGGTTTGCTCTAGTACAATGACTTGTTTGGGTGATGGGAGAGGGAAGGAGACGAGTGAATGCAATCACACGTGGCAGTGAGGGGGAGAGAGAAGGAGGTAGAGGACGTGTCAAGATGTGAGTGGACGACATGAGTTATTGGTCTACGTGACACTGACAGAAGGCAACTGGGTAATGTTGTTGACTTCTCCTCCGGTAGTGAAATGGTCGTGGGTGCGGGTTGAGTTTGACTGGTAAAGAGGAGCGTGATATTAGCCGTACGATGGCCATTGTGATGGGTCCCACCGACACCTGTGTGGATGGATGGGACTGCGTCAACACAGCAAGACGGAACAACAGAACAAAAAAGTCTCCTTCAACCTTCCCCTCCCTTTGAAAATAACGAAATATATATCTTTTTCACTCCTTGCCCTCCTCTATATTAATCATATTTAAAAAAAACCACTATCATCTCAAAATGTAAGTCACCTTTTTTAAGAGTTTATGAAATATTAATTATTTTATTTAAAAGATAATCCTGAGAAATTGTTTTATAAAGTTGTTTGCATCCACATATTAGTGGGTTGATCCAATAGTATTATTACGCAAGAAACTTGGTAATTGATGCGGATAAAATTTTCAAATGTTTCCTTCGGTCTCACGAATCACTAGCGGAAAATCAGGAAGTGGGTGCAATATGAGGCGATGATCATGGGAGGAGGAGCGATCTCCTATGACATGGGAATATGCGATATGAAGTTGAAAGCAAATCGACAATTCTATTGCTATAAAAGACATACATCCATCGTGAAATAGACAAGACACAGCATACATTACTCACATTAATAGCATCAAGCTCCCAGAGCATACTTACTGGCCTTCACGGCAACCCATTTGTCACTCTAGTGATCTATCGCCTCTATGACATTCTATCATCTTAGGATTAGTACATAGAGATTCGTTCGAATCCTACAGTTCGAGTGTGGCCAAGCCTTCATGATGCCATAACATTTTCAGCTTGTTCAATTTCTAGCTGTATCCAATGTATTCCGTTTATTATTATTATTATTATTATTGTTAGTTCTTTGACATTTTGGGAAATTATAATAAAAGACTCCAAATGTCCACATTGTTTAATTGAGAAGTAAAGTTCATTATTTATTTAAGGCTTAGGTACGCCTAATATCTTTATTGTTTACCTTTAGATTCAAAAAAAGAGCCAACAAAAGCATTAATTACTCCCTCTATTTCCTAGTATAAATCATTTTTAACCGAATTACAAATATCAAGAAAAATAGTTAAAGTTAATTAGCATCCTTAAATTTTGCAAAACTTGTCCAAATTTTCCCATATTACCCTCATTAAATTATACTACACTACTTTAATTATATCTTTCTTAATCTCTTTCCATCATAATTATTTAATTATTTAAATTTTAAAATATAATTTTTGAAATTAAATATACCAAAAGTGGAAAATGCCTGCAACTCTTACATTTCACTTCCTCACCTCACCGTTATGTGCATCCATACAAAGCAAAGATCAATGGGATTTACATAGGTTAATGGATCGTCTCCTAACTTTAAATATAATTAAAATTTTTTCATTAATTATTATCACATCCGAAAATACGACGCGGATAGTGCGGAGGATAAAGAAAAAGAAAGAAATCGGCCTACATGACGAGGACCGATTTCGGAGGAGTCACAACCAAAATTTTAAGGGAAATTTTGGAAAATTGAAATAAAAGAACAAAAAAGGATAAGGATGGTCTGCTAATCAGAGTTGGGTTCGGGAGTACGATTGTGAGTGGGGAAAGTGTTAGGCTCCCTCACAACACCCGTTCTTAAGAACGATTACCTTAACTTAATCATGCAATTTTTATGGCTTTTGAAATTATTTTGATTGCTCTTTAACAATTCACAAGCAAAAATAAACAAGAAAAATGTAAAAACGAAAATAAAGAATAAAATGAAAATATGAGGAGTTGAGAAAATATAATGAATAAAATGAAAAATATTATTTATTTACAAAAGTGGACTTGACCCAGAATAGGAGTCTGGAGCCTATGTACCCTACGATAGGGATCAAAGTCGACGTAGTTTGGGTTAAAAAAGCGTGTTACTGGGTTGGTATTTTTTATTATATATATGTATATTTATTTATTTTTTTTGAACAGAGAGGTTTATAGAAAATAATTTGTCTTTCCACAAAGAAAACAATTTTTAAAATCGGTTGGTGTGTTTTAATTCGTAAAAGACAGATTAATTTCCATTATTTACTTTTTTTGTTTGTTATTTTTTTATTTTTTGTTTAATCAATTTTCAAAAGAGAAGATATATTTTTCCTCAATTTAGCAAATGCGATTAAAATTATGTGCGATTTTGAATATTTTTACTTTGATTTGAAAAAGTAATATTTGAAATCAATCTTATTTTTATAAAACCAATTGGTATAATATGACGACTTTATCACTCACAATATACCCATTGATACCTAAATGTTCACGGTAGTGTTACTCGAGACAAAAAGACACAAAAAATTCGAAAGAAAATAAATATTTTTTTTCTTTTTCTTATTATAAAAATTCTTTTAACACCTATTTCTTGATAAAAAAAGGGATTAAAAAATGTGATCATTATATATGTTTTGAAAAATAATAATCAGCATATGTGGTAACTTTATCACTCACAAGTTACTGATTTACGCTTACATGTTCACGGTGTTATCACTCGGAGTAGAAAATACCAGAAGAAAAATTTTAAATGAAAATCAAACAGCATATATGGTGACTTGATCACTCATAATTTGCTGATTTACACTTGTATGCTCATGGTTATGCCACTTGAGACAAAAGGCAAAAAGGACTTAAAGGATAAAATTGAGAAAATGAAATTATAAATACCATTAGGGTTGTTTTATAAAAAAAAAGTGATAAAATAAATTTAAAAATATGACTTTTATGTATATATTGATATATTATTTATTTGTTTTATTTATTATTTTTCTTCAGAAAAATGATTAATCAGGATCTGTGGTGACTTTATCACTCACAGCTCGCTAATTAACACCTAAATGCCCACGGTGTTACCACTCGGAACATAAAGGTAAAATAAAAATTTAAAATAAAGGGCTCTCATTGAATCATTTATTTTATTTTAAAAAAAAACCATTTGTACTCATAAATATTAAAAAAACGAGATTTAGCCAACGTTTGTACCATGACAACTCCTCACTCATGGTACACTTGACTGACGCTCTATGGGCACACGGAGACTTGATCCCTCGTGGCAAACTCTAAAGACGAAAATAAGAAAAACCAATGATCAAATAAACGTTAAAACTACAAATAAAAATAAAATAAAATACAATTTGTCAATGCGTGTGTGCATGTGCAAATTCAAGTAATGGTTTTATTCCACTACAATGAAAACTACATGAGGATAAGAAAGAATACCAAACTCTTTTGCTTTCTTCTCATTTCTTGCTTTGATATTCCTTTTTTTTTCTTTTTATCTCTTCTTTTTTTTATTTTCTATTATTTATTCATTCATTTATTATTATTTTTTACTATTATTTTTTATTATTATTATATTTATATATATTTTTAAAATTACCCGGACAAAATATGGTGTTCACAATTACCCAAAATCATGCTTTGAAAAATTAGTTCCCACCAAATTCAATTCTTTGAAACCAAAAAATGGGCACCATGAACATTTATATATCTATTGTCATTTAAAAGCTGAACATAGATTCACTCACCAAGAACTCTATTGCCAGACCAAAATGCCAGTTAACATGGATTTAAATATTTGTTATGAACAAGGCGTTTTAGTGGAAGATGAAGTAGGATCTCAATTGTTAGACCTGAATCTTGATTTAGAAGAATATTTCATTGCTAACCTTAACCTTCCCTCAAACTCCAGAAGGATTAATCATGCATCCAGTCACTATTTGTTAGACTTAAACAATGACCTATGGCCTGATGATGCATCTGAAATAGACAACAAGGAGCCAAGTTCTGAAGAGGATGAATATGCTTCAAACAAAAATTTATAACAATCACCTAGATGCAGAGTTTAATATGGAAGTGGCTGCAAAACCAATCTTAACTTTTATTTGTTTAACAGCACTTTATCTATAGCTATGTAGAACTTGACTTGCTTATGTTAAATTTAAATTGTTTGCTAATCCTGGTTGTGGGTGATGAGAGTTTTAGGTCTTTTTTTCCCTATTTTATTAATTAGAAGAGTGGATGACTTTGTTTTTTTCATTTGCTGAAAATATAAACACCCTTGCTTGCTAATCTTGGTTGTGGGTGATGATAGTTTAGCTCTTTTTTTTTTGGGAAGCTCTGTTTTGTTGTTCAAAATTGTGTCACTATTTGCTCTCTATTTGTAAGCAGATAGAAATGAAGTCCAAAATAGTACTAATACCAACAGGAAGTGAAAGTTTTTAACAAATGAAGAACGCATGTCAATATCCCATCTTCTATTACAATCTAGTTTTAAAGGAAGGTTGAAAAAAGAGCCACAAAAATGGTGGCCTCATTATATTTAGTTTCCATTAGAGTTATTCAACACATTTGAAAGCAAAACAAAGGACAATGGTGATGTGTCTCATAGAAGAACAAAAAAGTGTGGATGCAAAAGAGTTCAAATTGATCATGATTGATTCCATCAAATTCCCTTATCAAAATGAACTATATATTGATCTTTAGTTGTTGGCTTGAATGTAACCATGACCTCATTGTTTAGACTTCGAAAGCATAGAGCCATAAGGTGTCATTCAAATGACATAAAGCCGCTTTTGAAAGAAAAAAAAAAAGATTTCTCGATTGAAATTTTGCTTGTCAATGTTAGAACTGAAAAGTATTCCACATTACCCGACTTTCAAGAGCATTCATAACATTATTCACATCGATAAAAAAATGGTTTTATATGACAAAAAAGTCAATAAATTATTATCTACTACCAAATAAGGAGGAGCCATTTCAAACATGTAAAAGCAAAAATTTCATTGGAAAGGTAATGTTCCTAGTTGCTATAGCTCGTCCCAAATTTGATATATATGCAAATGAAGTTTTTTCTGGTAAAATCGGTGTCTTTCTCTTTGTAATAGAAGAGTTGGCTAAAAAAAGTAGTGTTAATAAAGTTGCAGGGACATTGGAAACAGGACCAATTACTTCAGTCAACAAAAAAGTGAGTAGACAGTTTCTAATTGAAAAAGTTCTACTGGCCATCAAAGTATAATGGCTAAGGGATGACTTAGGCTTTTCTTGGCTGTTATTTTGAATTTTCTTGACGATTATTAACCACCAAGAATACCAGCACCGAGAAAAGTGGACATTTTTATTTGCGGTTAATAACCACCAATGAAAGTAGACATTTGTTGGCGGTCATATACAAAAATCATAAAGAAATTTTTTTTTAATTATCTATTTAAATTTTTTTATTTTACTTACTTTTGTTAGCGGTTGTTTTAAACAACTGCCAACTTATGCCTTTTTCTTTTCTTTAAAAACTAACAGCATTTGAAATAACTAATTTTTCATTTATATTTGACAAATTTAAATTCAAGAAATCATATAAATAATCAAAATCAGCATAAACCAAATTAGAATTTCTATCAAAATCAAAATTTACGATGGGATATTTACAAAAGAAGAAGAAGAAGCACAAAATAGAATTCTTAAAATAGAAAAAAAAAGCTAAATTAGAGTAGTCAAGATGCACTACACTAGGAAAATAACAAATGAAATTGTACACGAAAAAAAAAATCTTCATCCCCCACTCTATCCCATACATTGCATGAGGCAATTAAACCTTCTTGAGCAACTCTATTATCAACATCACTAACTCTATCTTCGGTACCTTCCGCTTGAGATCCTTGCACAGGTTCGTCACCTCTACTAGCTCTTTGATCAAAAGCAAAAGACAGTCATCTTTCTGTTGATATTTTCGAAAGTTGACTCCTCAGTCACAAGAAGGTTCTAGATCTAGCACTTAGAAGCTAGAAGACAACAAGGATCCACAACTCTATGAGATCTGGTGCATAGTATACATCGTCTTGTGCTTGTAGCTCTTAATTTGATCAAGCAGAAAAATATGGGTGCGGAGAGAGAAGAAAGGACAGGCAGAGGGAGGGAATAGAAAAATTGTAGATTGAAGAAGAAGGAAGTGAGAGGATATGGAGAGAGAAGAAGAAGGAACGACGTAAATGATTTTGACACATGAAAAGAAAGAGAGTGGGTGTGAGAGAGAAAATTGAGAAAGTGGTTTGATACATGAAAAGAAAGGGAGTCGGTGTGGGAGAGAAAAGTGAGAAAGTGGTGTGGAAAGAGAAAACCAAGGGGTGTTAAGACCATAGGATTATTTTAATCAACGGCTATGCATATCAATCCATGTCATGTGTTTCTTTTAAAATAAAGCTGAGAATTTTCTTGGCTGTTATATGGATAACTGCGAAGAAAAGTCTCGAAAGACTTTTTGTTGGTGATTTTAGTAAAAACAGCCAAGAAAAGTGTGACCTTTTGTTGGTGGTTATGTAAATAACCACCAACAAAAGTCTCACAGGTTTTTGTTACATAACCGCCAACAAAAGTCTCATAGGTTTTTGTTGGTAGTTATTTATATAACCGCCAATAAAAGTCTGACATTTTGTTGGCAGTTATATAAATAACCACCAACAAAAGTCTTAACAGGTTTTTATTGACGGTTATACAAAAAACCGCCAAGGAAAGTCTAAGATTTTGTTGACAGTTATTTATATAACCGCCAAAAAAAGTCTTGGTATAATATTTATTGGCGTTTTTTCTTATAACTGTCAACTATTAGGTGTCAAGAAAAGCTATTTTTGGTGTAGTGTTTATTCAACAAGATAATGCAAAAAGTCACATTGATCTCAAGGATAAAGAATTTTGCAAACTAGCTACACAAGACGGGTTTGATATTTGTCTAATTTGTCAACCAACAAGTTCTTTAGATTTGAATGTATTAGACCTTGGCTTTTTTCGTGCAATTTAGTCATTGCACTATAGGGAAGCACCTAAGACCATTGATGAGCTTATTAGTGCTGTGGTGAAGTCCTTCAAAACTTTTTCAGCTATTGACTCTAACAAAATATTTCTAATACTCCAAGCATGCATGAAAGGAATCATGAAGGAAGAAGGTTCCATCAACTACAAAATCCTACATATTAAGAAAGCTATATTGCAAAGGGAAGTTCGACTCCCAAGTCAAATGACATGTGAGCCATGGGTAGTGGACAAAGTTCTCGATCACTTGAGAATGGTTGAGTCATTCCTATAGTTGCATAATGGTTTCATGCCTATAGTTCTTTTATTTTATCATGCTATCAAACTTTTTCTATCCCAATTTTGCACTTGATGCACAGACTTGGTTTGTTACAATTTTATAAGAGGAAGCAGAATTATTTTGTTGCTAGCTATTGTTATTTTTTATTTTTACTCTAGAAACAAATTTAAGAACAAGAAGGATGATCTATTTGGTCCCAAAAAAAAAAGAAAAGAAAACAATGCTTTACTTAAATGAATGAAAATTTTAATACAATTGGATGATAATACTATTTCATTATGGTAAACTTAACAAGGGTGATCTCTTTGACAAGCTAGTACATCACATGCTTGTTAATATTTAATTTAGATTATCTACTCATGTGCATGTGGTAAGGTTCTTGTAAAAGCCATTCAAACAAATTACATAAAAAACCATTTAAAAATATGGAGAAGCCATTATGTGTGATCACGTTTAAAAAAATTGTCTTTTTTGTAGCTTAGCTTCCATTATGTGTAACCATCATCAGACTTTACAAATATTCTTTAAAGCTCTGTTTTGTCATTCAGTTCTTCATTTTCATATAGTGCAACTTCTATTTATCCTTCTATAGTTTTTTCCTTTTTGATAAACATCCTTTCGCTGCTTATTTCTTCTTGAAAAATATGGAGATACCATTATTTTGGTGGCTACTTTAGCTTGAAAGAAAAAGCATGGAGATGTTTTGTTCATTTGAAAAAAAATAGAGAGAAACTGAGACAGATACTTCCTTATTCAAACAACTCTAATATATGCTTCATTCATATCTCAAAACAAAGGCTAATGCTTAAACATGTTAGTAGCAACACAAAAACAACCAACAAACTGATCATCATCTTGATAAAAATCAGGGAAATAAATTTTTAACCTAGTCTTAACCACTTCATTAACCTCTTGTTATCCAAACCCACCACTATCACCATTGTCATCAGGAAATTTGTTTAAGTCGAACTGCGCTACTGCATCATTAGATAATTTGTTTAAGTCCAAAACGTGCCACTGCATTGTTGCTCGAAGCTGCTCCTAAAGTATTTTCAATGGGATCTTCAACTTCTTTAGATTGCACTTCTTCTTCCTTAGGAAACTTGTTTAAATCAAAATGTTTATCTGTTTCTACACCATCAAGCAAATCTTCAACAATCTCTACTAAAACTTCAACAATCTCTTCTAAATCTTCCATTTGCATACAATGCACTGATTGTCCGTAAGAGCCCTTTGAATTTCTGAACGTGATAACAATGGTATCAACATATTCGAAGTGGCCAATTTTTATCCCATGCACTTATTGTATTTACTTGGCAAATAGAGTTCGAGCAAACTTCTAATACAAATGTGATGATTCTTCTTCCATCATAGGTGTAACTACAAAGTTTGGGTGAATTTCCAATGTAGAGTGTGATGAATTTTACCACATGTAAGAGGAAGCTTCTCTCCTCTTTATGCTATGAGTCTGGTATCGTTAAATGGAGAATACAATAATAAGGGGCAAACTTGGAAAGTAATATTTAATGGACACTTATATTTTGCATATATTTGTTCTTTTAGAATTTTCCCTACAGTAAGGAACAAAGGGGGTACTTTAGAAAGTACTATATATATATATATATATATCTTAAATTTATAGTACTCATAGAGGTAAAAATGAAAAATGTAATACTTGACCCAAAGAAAAAACTTATTTAATAACAAAATGATGCTATGGCATATGATTTTTTTTTTTTCTATTTGAAAGATTATTCTCATTTGCCACCAAACTTGACAGTGTTTGGTTGGGAGGGAGGAAAAAAGAGGAGAGGGGAGAGGATGAGGGAGCCAGAGAGGTATTAATGGAGGGGAAATGGAAGGATTTCATAGAAAGAGAAGAGAAGGATGTAGGCTCTTCTTTTATATTTTTTTCAAACCAAATATAGCAATGAAAGCAAAAGTATTTCTCCTTTTTCTTGTGTGGTTAAAAGAAAAATTAAGGAGGTGTTTGGCTTGAGAAGGCTCTAAAACCCCCATTTTGGACCCCTCCAAAATGAAATGTTTTGAGAAGGAGCCAAACAGACCATAGTGAAAAGAGTAGGAAAAAATGTGAATAATTATCAAGAGTTCAAATTTTTATTATATAACAAAAAGTATTTTTATTTAGGTGGGAAAAAAAAAACAGAGATTATATTTATTTTGTGAAAATTTTCCGTTCTTTTCTTCTAAAATTATTTTTGTATGCATAATATTATCATTTCATGAATAAAATAATTTATATTTTTCACAAATATTATAAGAAAAAATTTGATTGTTGAAAAATAAAATTAAAGAGATATCAATAAAATTTTTTAAATGAGAAAAATATTAGGTGTAATTTAGTCAAACTGAAAAAAGCAACATGATTTACTCTAAATAATATGGTTGAAAGTTGAAACATCATCTCAAGAATTGATTAAGTTGTCCAACTTTTGACCTACCAACATCATGCAGTAGATGGAGCGAAATTTGATAGTACAATATTATCTCACATGATATAGGATGAAAATTTTTGGCCAAAAAAAACATATAGGAGGTTAATGAATAAGATATAGAAAAATATTCATATACTTTTTCTTATTTATCTTTTATGTTGTTTTCTAATTAAAAGTTAATATGTAGATTATTTTTTAATATATTATAGATTTAGTTATTAATTATATATTAAAAGTATTAATTTCTTAAATTTAAAGAAAATTAAAAGGTTTACATGTTAAATTTTAATTAGAAAATAACATGAAAAGTATATAAGAAAAAATATATAAGTTTAGTTCAAATATATAATATACCATGATATTTAAGATGTTTATATTTAATATAACAATAAAAAATATCATATATATATATATAGCATTTCATAATTTAAAACCAGATTATGCGAAATTCTCATAATATTTACACAACATAAGATACTACTCAAAATAATGTTCTCCATTAACCTTTTCTTACTTTTTTTTTGCTACTTGTGCCTGGTATCGTAGGGTAATCTGGGTTCATTATCCATCCCAAACTAATCCGGACCTCGTATTGTGGGACTTTACTGTGGCGACGGTACCAATGGGAAACTCTCTTTAAGAGCTTATTTTTTACGCTGCTGCACTCCTTAGAAATCGAAACCTCGACTCTGAAAAATGCTGGTCAAGTCCTTTACCACTTGACCAGGTGCCCATTGATAACTAACCTTTACTTACTTAGAAATTAGAATGATACAACTTATATTAGGTATTAACATTGCGTTTAATATAAGTTATTTTTAACCATTTTATATTAATTTAAAAATAGTTAAAGTTGTGAAATTTGTAAAAAAAGATTAATTTATTAAATTTTCCCTAATTAAATTGATTTAATTGCAATCTAAAAAAAACAAATAAATGTTTTAATGATTTTGGATTGTGACTTATATTTAAATTATGAAACCTTTAAAAAATGACTTATAATATGGGTTGAATGAGTATATATTACTTATAAATAGAATACTCTTCTCAATCTTAAATGTAAGTCACTTTTAACTATTTCACGTATATTAATTAAAGTTATTAAACTTATTAAATTTGTCTCAAATTTTATTTATTTTCCAAATTTATCCCCAATTCAATGTTATTTCCTTCAGTCCAAAATATAAGTTCTATTTCAAAAGTTTTTTTTATTCAAAATATAAGTTTCATTTGATAATTTCCAAGGTATTAAATATTATTTTTCCTATTTTACCCTTAAATGCAATTAAATATAAAAGAGATAACAAATTTTAAATGAAATGTACTAAATAGGGGTAATATTGGAAAATAATATACTTTTTGGCAGATTTCATCACTACTAGAAAAATGGCATTTAGCGAGGGACAAATCCCTCGCTAAATGCCATTTTTCCCTCGCTAAATTGAAAATAGCGATGGATTTTATCCTTCGCTAATTTGGTCGCTAAAAACCGCGTCGCTAATTTTAGCGAGGAATGAGTTGATTCCCTCGCTAAATTAACGAGGGATTTAATCCCTCTCTAAATTTAGCGAGGGATTTAATCCCTCGCTAAACTACAAAAAATTCAAAATTGCCATGTCACCACCAAGACCACGCCATGTCACATCATTGCCATGTCACCCGCCACATCACCGTGATTGCGACACGTCACTGCCATGTAATATAATTGTTTCAAATATGCATTTGCTTAGGTTCGAACCCATGACCTCCTGCTCTTAGTGCCTTTATATTCAGACTTTTGCCAGTTGAACTGTATTGTATTTGCAGTCTTTATATGAAATATTAAATATATATTATTTATTTACACACTAATACACACATATATTTATAAATTAATATATTGTTAAAAAATAAAAATATATTATAATTTTAGTTATTAATATCATAAAATATTTTATATTTTGAATTTTGTAATAAATGAATTTTCATTTTCATTTTTTTGCCAACAAGTTATAAAAATTAATCTAACTATTTTTATTAATTTAAAATAATCAACTGATAAAAATAATTTTATAACATAATTATTAAAAAATTTTAATTCATTAAAATTAAATTTTTAATAAAATAATTTTAATCTATTAAAATTAATTTTAAAAAATTTAGCGAGAGACAAATCCCTCGCTAGATTCCTCGCTATTTATAATAATTTAGCGAGGAATAAAAAATTCCTCGCTAATTCCTCGCTAGTTTAGCGAGGGAAAGGATATTCCTCGCAAATTCTCTCGCTAAATTTAATTCGTCGCTAATTTCTCGCTATTTAGATTATTTAGCGAGGGATGAGTGATTCCTCGCTAAATTCCCTCGCTAAATTACATTTTTCTAGTAGTGCATGAGTAAAACTACCTTTCTTAATTCTTATGTAATTAGCTAAATATAACTTATATTTTATACCGAAGAGAGTATATCTTTCTATTAATAAATTACTTTATTTTTATTCAACATACTTAATGAGGAATGTCTAGGAAAAAAATATATTTAATCAATTATATTTTAAAACATAAAAACTTTTTTTTAATGACTTAGTCATTTGATAAGGAAGTATTCCTTCTGTCTCATATTATAAAGTAATATGAGAGATTTTTCTTATTTCATAATATAAGGTAATATATAGTAATTTGTCTTGTTTACCCTTTATTTATTATATTATTAGTATTATAATTTATATTATATTTAATGAGAGGAGTGGAATTAATAGGAAAAAAATTACAAATTTTGGTTTGTTTTCATAAGTTTAAAAATATAATAAATACTTTTTAATATGCATGAAACTTTAAGTGTTACCTTAAAATATGTGATGGACTGAGTATAAATTTGACAATTATCTTAAGACATGTTTTTAATTAATTCTTCGACGAAAAAGTCGACCTTAAATCATAAAGTACAATAATTTAGTGCAGTAATAATTATGCTTTTGATTAATCACCTGCCACTATGTCCTCGAGGCCATGCGCTTACTTAATTAGCTTTCCAGTGACGCTTTGATTCGTTGATTACAATGATGGATTGGTATGAGAGATCATGAATTGGATGCTCTCGGTGCATTTCTTATTCAACCAGAATGATTTAAATTATGTATATAATTAATTTAAATTATATTTTTCACAAATTAATATTCAAAATATTATTGTTACTGTGCATCATCTTCTAAAATGAAATACGAAAATTTAATAAATTGATAAAATTTAAAACGTCAAATTAAACAAGACAATTCATTAAAAATTAGATGTAGTTTTTGTACATTGTATGAAATTTCAAGAACGAATCGCACCATTGATTTGCAGGAAATGGTTAATTGAATTTGGCCACTTATGTGGAGGCTTTATACAAAAGAAGACGAGAAGGCTTTGGTTGAATATGGAAAGTAGGGCAGAGCTGTCACTAACCATAATTTGCGTAGACAGAACGGTTGACCATGCTCACATAATAATAATAATATAATAATAAATAATAATGGACCGACTTGGAAACCATGTTCTCACTACTTGTATGGACGGTGCTCCTCCATATACAGCAACCGTTTTCCTCTTTAGTCTTCTGCTTCATGAACCTCTCTCTTTGGTCAATTCGGTCAACCGTCAGTCTTAATTATTTTTTTATATTAGAAGAATTCGAACCCACATCTTTTGGGATATAAGTCGTATCCTTAACAAATAGACTAATTTTTATTGGTAATTCATAATTATTTTTTATGATAACAAAATTATGAAATTAATTATTTCCTAAATATGTTTTGTCAGATTGTTACGTTCTAACATTATAATATAATCAAGAGAAGCCTCATAATATCGGCGAGCAAATGAAGTATAGTATAAATAGAAGATGAGGGTTGATGCACAACAACAAACGAGAGAACAAGGAACAAACATAAAGATATACGAGCGTCATTGATCAATCTAAGAGTATTGTAATACTGAACTTTCATTATAACTCTATTTGCTGTATAAGTCGTGGGTTAGTTTGTAAAACCCTTAGTTGGTATTGCAGCCTGTGTGGTAGATGGTGGTGAGCTAAAAACCATTAATTAATTTTAGATTAGCTGAAAGCTAATGAGTCTATGGTGAGTTGTAGAAAACCATACATATAGGTTGAGATGAGTTGTAAAAATTTTGTGTTGTGGGTGAACATGTGAGAACCTTTAGTTGTAATTGAGTTGATTATGGTGGGAAAATTTTCTTGAATTTTCTCAAAGGGACTTGACATAAGGGATAGCGCTGAACCAAGCAAATTTTCTCTTTGTCCTACTTTTCTATTTTACTTTTTTACTCTCTTATTTACTATTTATTACTTTCATCTAACTAATTTTGAACTTACTTGGCTAACTTTGTAACAGTTATGTCAAATTATATTTAAATTAACTTATACATTCAATACTGAGTATATCATTCAAAGAGGAAGAGAAAAAGATGAAGGAAAGAGAAAGTTTATCAAGTGAACCCATATATTTTTGTTTTCTAAGCTTGTAATTTTAATTAGGATATATCTTTTAATTTATTTATGCTTTATTTAAATGAGAAGAGATAATATGATGCCATCTTCTTATATTTGGATGAACAGAAGGAAAATGCAGAGAAGATCAAATTCACTTATTTTAAAATGACAATAATATCCATATTCTAACCATTTTTATTTCACAATGACAATAATAGACTTTATAATGTAGTCAAATTATTATTTGCTGGTGACATCGGATTGTGGTTGGTGATCAATGGTGAAGGACGGCTATCAACAATGGCAGCCAATTACTAGAAGTGTCGACCAGCATTGGTAGGACGACAACTGATAGCAATTGATGATTAGTGACAGACAATGGTGACAATGGCCAATAGTAATGGAGACCTACAATTGGTGTGGAAGCCTAAGATGATGATGTCAATATATACAAAGCATTTCCTATAAGTAATTTTAAAAAAAGTGTTCTCTTTCCAAAATATTCACATTTTTTAAGAGAAAATTTTGGTGAAATTGAAAACATGTGAATGTCATAATTTTTTTCTCCCATATTTTTCTTTTCTCACTATTTTCTCTTGCTGCTCAAATAGGAGAAAATCTATCTTCTTCGCCCCTAATTTTCTCTTCTATCTCTTTTGCCCTCTGTCCAAACATAAGCTCAAGGTATCCGTTCATTATGCGATCGCCATGACGTGAGCATTGTTCACTGAATGGTTTTGGATCCTCTGGGGTCCGGATCAAAACATCCACATATTTAGAGAGAGAGAGTGATACCCAAAAATATAATAATATATTCTTCTGCGCTCTTTTCTTTTTCTGTCTCCATGCCCGAAAATTTGAGTTGACGCAGTTTCTTCCTTTCATCCATTAATTAATTACCCTAATCATAAATATAATCCTACTTACTTTATCACAGAGAAAAAAAAAAAATATCGTCCTGCTTAGTAGTGGGTTAGCCTCGTAGTTTCCTCCAAGTGCCATGTCTTTACTACTGGCTTTATTAGTCTGGAGGCTTGTCATGGTGAAGATGAAGGTTCATAGTGTTTGGCAAGCTTTATTAAGGCAATAAGACGCGAAGTGCACTTTTACAGAGATTTCAATTACTTTTTAAATCTTTCGTTCTCTTAATATATGTGTAATTGCTTTGATTCTTTTCTATCAAATGTGTAATTCCATTGAAAATAAAATACATCCCAACAGAAGAGAAAAAAACAGGAAATTCCTTCTTAGGCCGATAATACAATGGAAAATTAAATATTTTTGGACCGAAGTGAAAGCTGGCCCAATTCAAGGGTCCAACAGTACAAGCTTTTGGGCTTTGATGGGCTCAAGTGATAGTTAGCCCAATAAGCTGAACCTATATGTTTCCCAAGTCACTAGCACTAGCTGGTGCCGTTTCTCGTTCTGCTATGGCTATCGAAGCTTACGCAGCAGGGAATCCTGACAAAATTCACACCGACGTCCTCACGAAAGCGAGGGAAGCTTGCTACAAGGTCTCTTATCTCCCAATTCTCATAAATTTATTCGTACATTGATATTCTCTTCTTTTATATGTTCACCTGTTTTTCAATGGAACTGTGGTGACTCATACGCGATTTGATGAACATTCTTCAAGGCTCGAGATGCTTTCTACGCATGTCTGGAAACACAATCGGACAAGAAGCCCACGGAAATTGCTTCGGTGGGTTTGTTATACCCGGTAGAGTGCAAACAGTCAAGGGCTGAATTTGTTAAACAATGCCGTACTTCTTGGGTAAGATGGGTCTAATCTTGTCGATATCGGTGTCTTTTAGATTTGTGATCATTTTTGCTGATTCTGAATGTCATTTTTGTGATAGGTGAAACATTTCGATCGGCAGTACTGCCAGAACAAGAGGCTTCAGAGGCTATTGGATGACGAAGGGTCGAGGAGAGGTCCGTTGACGCTACCACAGCCTTACACTTTCAAGCCCACTGCTTAATTTTCCTTTGATAAATTTTTTAACTATTCCTATACGGATCATTTTATGATGGATAGAGTGACTTCCTTATCAAAACAATACAAATCTTTTTTTGTTTTTTAGTCTGAAAATAATAGAAATCAGTCTTTAAAGGAGTAGAAAGCGTAATTAAATAAAGAATACTCTCATTAGGTTGAATTTATTCGTTTGGCAGGGGTATAAAGGTCGTCTTGGCCCCTGCGGAAGATGGAAGTGATCATCGTGATCTTTCTATGCGTGAATGTGGCATAATTATCTAAGTCATTTGCAGGAACAAGTTCTCGAATGGTTTTAATGATTTGCAGTGTTAGTGCATCTTAGCTTTTTTCTTTACACTTTTTGTTGTTGTGAGCATTAGTAATTTATTTGAACCTGATGATATGTATTTCTTGTTTCGAGACTTTGGCTGTTCAGGACGTGGCTTCTCTAATGATCTGGCTCAGCAGATCACCTTCAGATCATTGTAATTACTAGAAACACCCAACATCAATAAATAATTTTTTTCTCTTATACTTTTTCTCTCGATGCACATAAAAAAACTGATCTGCAGATGATCTATAAAAATTAGTTTGTAGAGAAGCCATACATGATTGTTCATAATGTACATGCTTAAATACATTTGTAGAGTTTCCTTTCGTTAACATGTTTCTTGTATTTTAGGATTTGTGGGCTACTAAGCATAGGGCATCTAGGCAAGATAAATAATTGAGAGAACCCTTATCAGCTTTAGGCTTTTTTTTTTTTTTTTGGGTGCAAGAGCATGATTCAACGGGTGATCCTTTATCTAAATCTTTCCAGAAGCTCGTAGAATTTTAACTAGTATTGTTCATAATCCGCTGTTTGCATTATCTAAATTCAGTTGAGACTGAAATTGAATATCCTGGTTTGAGACCCAATGCTTCGATGATGGTTCATTTGAACAGGTTTCGTATGTGTTATCTATTAATATGGTTAAAAGTGTGATTAAAAATGAACAATCTTGTTAGGCTAAGATTGTTCCTATACAAATTGCATAGTGTCAAAAGGGCCGGAGAAGGCATAGCATATTTCTTTTATATATGAAAGGAAAAGGTGATGAAATATTAGTATGCATCACTTGCTCTCTTCAGGCCCATATGCTCAGAATCTTCATGCCAATCCCTAAGGCACATATAAAATTCCCACCTTGAACCAAATTCCTTATTTCCTTATAGTTATATCTGTTTCCCTGCATCATAGCTCTGAATTAGCAGAATGCCATTGAATCTGAACCTGTAGTTTCTCTTTTTGAAGCTATCTTTCTTTCAATGTCATGACTTTTCTGTATGGATTCTCAAAAAATTCTTATTTTGGCTGAAAGCCTAAAATTATTTATTCCATGATTGCTATTAATCAACTTAAATATTTTAGGTTTTATTTTACAGAATTATTGGATTTAATAATTGTACCACGTTGTAACATGTTTTTAATCTTCAAAGAGGTTCATTTGACAACAATATATAATTGTACTACAAACAGATTCAATGTATGCGCTTTTTGTTTTGGTTGATTGTCCCATCCTCCTTTGGATTATTATATCTGAAGATTTCATTTATTTATGACTTCATATTTGTCAAAGATAGTTTTTGTTTGTAAAATATGGATATGAAGCTTACCTGAGTTTTTTCTTTAGTATTAAGCCTTCATTTCTGAAATTTTTCGTGGTAATGTCGTTAGTTATTTTACCAAGCGGCTGCATTGATGGCCAATTGAGAAAATAGTTGAAAGTTTAGATACGAACAATTAATTGTACTAAACAAAATAAAATCCTCAGATTCTCCCATTATAATTTTCTTGTTTGTTGTTCAAATAATTTAAAGGTGATATTGAAGTAGATATAACTACTGTTAGACTTTAAGTTACTCTTCCATTGAGCCTGAAAAAACTTATTTAGTCCAAGGATTTCATGTGGTGGAGAAATTACTGAGTGGCAGGGCGACGTTAGGGTTGAAGGATGAATCATAGCAGCCCTTGTAGCAGCTTTATAAATGTACTCTCATTTATATTAGTGAGAATAGTATTTGACCATAAACCTTACTCCTATATAGAAAACTAAAATAAATTCAGATAAACTAATTCAATAGAACTTAGAAGACTAAATAAAAGTACTCTCTAACAGAACCCTTTCTTCATATTATTGAAAGTGGTGAAGCAGATGTGTTTTAAGGAACAGAAATTAATTAAGTATATTTTTCTATTGAAGAAAGTTTTAGGAGCTACAGACTTTGATTTATGCATGTACGGAAATTGTTGAAAACTTGTAGTTGATATTTGATTACTAGTTCATCCTGGATCACTTTGAACGTCTGAATCGGAATACTTGGCCATTGAGGTTGCAATGATCGTGGTTTCTCTTACTGTCTTGCTTCTATATAATTCATGCTTTCACGTGAAAACTTCTGAACAACCTTTCAAGAATGGTGAGTTTAAAAGGGAAAAGAAATTTAGATCCTTGTTCATGTAGAAAGTACTTTTCTCCTATTTGAAAATTATAAAACCAAGCTAACTTGATACTTCATTTCTGGATTTTGTGTGCTGGTGTTTGTGTAAAGCTTCAAATCTAACCTTATCTTACGACAAGAAGGGTTTTATATTTTTGATATAGATATCTTAGCTGTGTGTCATCTTCGATGTTTATTTTATTGTATAACTAATTTAGTTGTCAGAGCCAAGACTCCTGGTGTATCTACAGAACTTTTAGCCCTGAAACAATCAAACTTATCAGAGATTTAGATGGCTGGTATATCAGATTGTTTAATTTGAACGTTGATGTGCATGCATATGGATGGATGGTTAAATAACAAAATTTTGAACATTGTCTGCAGGTGTTGGACCAAAGAGAGTTTATATAACATACTTTTTTGTCTGTAAATCAATTCAATGTATCTTGATGTGTGTGTTATACTGATTGATCCACGTCATACATATGCTTAGCTCTATGCTAATTTTTCTGAAGGTGTATTGTTGTCAAAAATTCCAACCCCATGTGCTTGTACGTTGACATGTAATTATAACAATAGAAATGAGATATGGTAAATCAAATCATGTTGATTTTCAATCCACGTTTGCCTGCACAGAGGTACCCATTTTCGAATCCCACTGTTTGTGCCATGTAAATTATGTGATTTTATTTCTGGGCAATCGTGTAAATATATGATTAGTTTGAAAGAACTTGGTTATTTAACTCAAACATGGTCAAATTCTGGGGATGGCACGCAAATTTTTTTATCCATTGGCGTTTACACTGTTTAGTGAAAATTGAAATAGAAGTTAGAGAAATACTCAACGCAAAATGTGTAATTATTATTTTATAAAAGAGGCTGACCAAGTGAGTTATGAAAGATATAGAAACATCTTTGTAGTGTCCGTTTCAGAGAGAATTAGTACTGATGCTTGTGTTGAGGCAAAAGAGGACCAAAAAAACAAAGTGATCAAGCTTTTTTTTTTATCCTTGTAATGAACTTGTTTATTATTTATTTGTGTACCAATCGAGATTATCTCTCTCTTTTTTTAGTTTGCCACGAATGAAAAATAGTCGCTAGCTATGGTACGGTGTGGAGTTTTTTTTTTTTAAATAATGTTAAAGGTTCTAAATTTGTACTTCTATATCATCAGCTTCACTTTTCTATTGTTTGCTGTAGAAGTGATATGCACTGTTTGTTTGTTTATCATTTGATATTTATTCATTTCAAAAGGAGAGAATGCAAAATAAAAATAATTGTTTGGCAGTCTATTTAATCAAAGTTAAAAGATTGTTTTCATTTTATACTTTGTTTTTATAAATTATTCAAATTAAATTTAGATTGTTTATATTGCGCCAAATGTCCAACCCAACATACTAACGTTATATAACTTTTTTATTTAAAGTTTGAAGGTAGCTTGTACCCAAAAAAAAATTGAAGGTGGCCTCCCGTAAATTTGTTCCTTGTAAAGTTAGCCTCTTGTAACCAATGAATGTTAGTCCAATTTGAAAAAAATGTGAGTTTAAATTTTACTACCCGTGTGAGAATCAATCAATAAATATTTTTGTAATTGTTCTTTAAGCTCTAGGCCTGTCTTGGCTTGAGTGAGCTTTTGAAACCTAATTTATTTAAATTTTTCTTAATAAAAGAAAGTTAGCCTCTTTTAATTTTTTTTAAAAATAAATTTAGTAGGAAAGGTGAGAGGAAGCGAGAAAAATCTAAATAATTCTCATCTGCAATGCACCAAGATGCTTAGATTGTTTTGGAAGGAGCAATAATTAATTAATTATTTTTTATAATATATTATATTAAATATTGACATGATATTTAATCTATAAAATATATTGAAAAGAGTAGCAAACAAATGCTCAATTATTCCGCTTTTATATGATATATTAATTGATAACAATTTTTAAAAGATTAAAGAGCACACGGAGTGCATTAGTATTGTAGGGATGCCCAGTTGACATAATCCAAAAACAATAAGCCCAATTGCTAAGTTTTTCGATTTGTGCTTAGTTTTTTTTCCCCATAAATATTTGCTCAGTTTTATTTTAAATTAATTTTGAGAAAAAAATAAAACAACCAATTTATTATTACATGAGTAATAATTTTTTAAAAAAATTATTACCATCACTATATTTATTCTCATAAACTTTCTTTGATTAAAAACTAATTCCTTAATTGTTTCATTCAAATTATAATTTTTTTCTGACTTTTATATAATATAAAAATTATGACAAAACACATTATTTATGAATGCAATGCATGAATCCACACTAGTTAACTAAAAAAAAAAGTCTATTAGATTTAGGTTTTTTTCAGTTCAATTCAAGTAATTTTTTTAATTATTTTAGTCTATTCAATTCGATTTGGTTTTGAGTAAAAACAAAAAAAAATAACTGAATCAAACCAAAAATGCATATGTGGCTTTATTTTTTATATTTTTTTATCATGAATAAAAACCTAAATTTGAACAGCTAAACGTAATAACTCATTTAAATTGGTGAAATATGTTGTTTAAGTATTAAATCTATAATTCTTTTATGTTGATGGATATGTCAATCTAAATGTGTACGAAATTTACATGTAGTTAATTAAAAAATGACAAAAAAAAAAAGCAGCACAATTAACCCAGCCCAAACAACCAAACCAAACCGAAATATACTTTGATTTGGTTGACTTGGGTTATATTTTATAGTGTTTTCTTTTCTAACCAAATCCAACCATGTTTTCACACCCTTAAAATTAAGGGTTTGTTTGATAGTGTTTTTAATTTTAGTATTTTTAAAGTAATTTTATAAAAATATTTTGAGAATAAATTTTAAAAACAGAAAAATAAAAAAAATCTGTTTAAATAATTATTCTTAAAATTATAACTAGGAAATGATATATGAGTTATTTAAAATTTATAACTTTACCATTAATTAGGTAGATATTTTTTACCTTTTCTTGTATTTTTCAGAACAAAAACTACAAAACACTTTAAAATTATTCTGAATTTTCTGTGTTATTTTATATTTCTTTTTTTCAAAACAATTTACAAAACATAACTTTACCAAATAAATTTTTTTATTTTTTAAAAACTGAAAAATTATTTTTAAAGACTTTACCAAACAGCTCTAAATAGCTGCCTTGGATGATGTCACATTTGCGACCATGCGTTTTGAATTTTGATCATCTATTCATCTTGACGTGTCCACGCACGCGCTAAAATGGGATCCGCATCCCAACCGAAAAAGTCGAAATCTTTAACTTCCTACAGGACCGTGTCATACACGCGCGAGACCCCAAAGTCACCGCTCGCTTGGCCACGATCTTAGCTGCCGCCCACTCTCTTAAGTTAGTTGAATCGAATATTTAAGTTTAAGTTAGTTTACACCAAGAGATTACTATCTTCTACTTTTATCAATAAAAAGAGATTATCTTCTTCTACTACTACTATTTTTTTTTTTGGTTTTTAAATAAAAAGATTATCTACTACTACTTGATTAGTGTTTCTTCACCGAACTCTATTCCTATTCCTAACTTTAAAAAACAATGTAAAGAAGTTATAGCTATTAGCCAACGAATGGAATTAAAAAAAAAACACTTCAATATAATTTTTATTATTTATAAATTTCTATACAGATTTTTTATGAATTTTATTAAAATCATACTATAATTCTTATTTCATTTTCAAAAGTCAAATAGAACTTGCTTAAAGTAAGAAAATTAAATAAATTATATATCTATTTTTACAATCTACATTTATTTCTCATAAATTAAACTGATGTTTTCAATTTTGTTGAAATTACACAAATTTTTATAAATAAATAATAAATTGCGCCAATCTCTTTCAAATTTTATTGGAAACTTACAAATATTTCTTCTACTCTGAAGAAAAATTATGTAAATTTTTAAACAAAAATATATTCACATGATTTTAATAAAATTTAAGAAAGACTTGTGCGATTTTTTTTTTATGAATGTTTATGTAAATTAGTTAAATTAGAAATCATTTGGAGAATACTAAAAAGAATAACAAGATATTTGTGTTAATAGTTAAGATAAAAAAAAATGCATGTACATTTTATCAAATTAAAAAAATTATTATAATTTTTAAAAATTATATGATATGTAAAAGCTCATTTTACTACAGCTCTTTTTGGGCCATTAAAATTGCTTCTAAAAAATGAGTATCATACAATTACATCGTTGAAAGTGGCAATTTTTTTTTTTTGGGTGTTCACAAATTAAATATTTTTTCATTATCAGTTGATATCCAGTATTTGAGCATATTTCATTTACAAAACTTTTAACTCAAGATCTTTTAGAATGAATATTAAATCGCTTTTACTCATTGATCATCAATTATATTTTGTTTCATACTCAATGGTTATAAAATTTTGCCCCAATTTATGTCAAGTGGTTATTATATACGTGTGAGTTGTGAAGCGAGTGGAAGTGAAGGTAGTGGTATTACTGATATATAGTAGTTTTAAGACTGATCTATGCAGGCCTTTTGATAATGAATGGGTTATGGGAGGTTAATCTTTAATTAACCTAACAAAATTAGTAAAGTAATCAAGTTGAAAAAGTAGTGATTAGGAAAAAAAATCATTATGATTAGACAGAGGGCACTAAATGGCCCTTTACGCAATCTAGGTAGGATGTTCCTAAATGTATCATAGTTATTATGTTTCACAATTACCCAAATGATGCTCCTTTTTTAGCATCCACGGTACCTTCATATTCAACCATTACCTCTTAAATTTTTATAGAAACACACTCTTGAAATTATCCAAATATATTCACATCAATTTGTATTATATAAAATTTATAAAAAATCACACAATGACTTAGGTTTATAGAAACCTTACAAAATATAGAAGACAATCTAAATCATAAAAAAAAAATAATCCCGCAAGGACGATCCAAATTATACTAGGCTCAAATCCTAGCGTCAGTTGCTTAATATGTTTTTTTTTTTTTTGCAGTGATTAGATATATCTCCTGACTCCTGTAGCAGCAGGAACTGATCTGCTTATTAATATTCTTAATGATCAATTTAGTATTTTTGTATTTGTTTATTTATCAAATGGAATCGTGGTATTAACTAAATAATACATACTAAAACGAAAAGATTCCTTTAACTTTAATGCCTTGACTTATTGGCTTCAGAGTCGAGATCGGACGGTAACAAACACCAATTTTTGGGTCGCCGCCAGCCGTCCTTCCTCATACCCGGACCTATCTCACGTTGACATCATATGTTCATCGTCTTGCATTTGAATTCCCACTTCAAAGTCTAAAAGCCCCCACCAGTCCATCTTTTTTATATATAATACTCTCTCAATCGGTACATTTCATATATAATACTCTTTTCCTCTTATATATTATAAGATATTTTATATAATAAATTTTAAATTTTAAATATAAAGTATAAAGCGTTAGATATTTTTTTATTTATCTTTATTTTTAATTTTTTTATTTTTTATTTATAATCTTTTAATAACAATAAAACAAAATATTTAATAAAAATAAAATAAAAAATAATATTTTTTATAATAATTTTAGATAAAATAAATTTTTTAATATACATGTAATTAATATAAAATATTTTGTAATTAATATAAAATATTTTATAATATAAATAGGAAGAACCACTGCACTTCTTTACCTTTTAAGAAAAATGCTAAACAAAGTGTGACACATACATTTAAAGCTGCCATAAGAAACCATTTGATACTTCCCTCATTATGTCCATATTATTGAATTATAATTACGGTACCAGTGACCAATTAGTATAATAATGCTTCACTAAAAAATAAAACGCCAGTACATGACAGCGAGAACAAAAAAAAAACAAAAAGAAAATCATAAAAGGATCGAGGGGGTTGGAGAGTTTTGATTCGCTGGTACTACAAAGTGTTAGCATCTAGTAAAGTCTACGTAAATACGGCGTCGTCAAAGGCCCCCCCGTGACGCATTATTTTCGTAGACTTTAGACGCCTCCTTTTTTTTTTTTTTTTCCATTCTTTCGTCTCTTTCAGTCATGTTACCTTGCTTTTGTCTACTTCGCAGGAGCGATAGGAAAGTCAGCACTCGGTAACGCCGTCATCACGGCTTGGAAACGGAGGTCGCGTCTTTGACGGAGGTGTCTCCACCGCCGTTACCCGCGGCCGCCGACTGCACGGTCAACACTGACATGCTGGGAGACGACGGCCCTCTCTGGTTGTTGCCGGGGCCATTTATCAATGGGTTCCTGGAATGACACGTGGCGGTAGAGATGGCGGTGGCGAGAGAGATGGGCATGAGGCACAGACCCTTGCCCTGCAAATACTGCATGGCGGAGCCCATGTCTTCCTCCATGAGCTTGGCCACCTGGTGCTCCGTCATGGTGAGGCTATCATTGGAGATTGACGACGGCGTCTGGTTTCCGTTGGAGGTCCGAGGGACGGCCCCACCGTTGGCGGTGGCTTGGACGCAGTCTCCTCCACCGCCTCCCTGCTGATACGAGAATAGTGACAGTAAGTAAAAGACGAAAACAGAGGAGAGAGAGAGAGGAGGAAAGAAAAAGGGTTTGGGCGTGAAAGTGATGAGCAAAGAGAGAGGAATCTGAGAAAGTGGGCACGCGTGCTGCTTTTTGGGATTGTCGTTTTGTGGTGATTGAGAATTTGAGGAATAGAGAAGTCAGAGTGAGAGTGGGTGGGTTTGCGCTGGAGGCTGAAGACTCAAGAGTCCGACAAAATTGATAGTACTTGATCACCAAGGTGATCCCTACCCTTACTTTCTATTTAAATTTAATTTAATTTCTTCTTATGGATAATTTTATTCCAACTCTCACTTGTTTTCCGTTCTTTCTTCTAATTTCTTTCTGTCAATCCCAAAGTCGTAGAAACAACACAACGCAGGTCTTAAAATGTACTATATTTCAAAAATCACAAATACTAAACTTGTTCTTTTCAGCTTTCTAAATAGGTAGTAATTATTAAATCGACACGAAACAAAAGAAAGAGCATTTTATATAGAAATAGAATAGAATACCTCAGAGGCCATATCAGCAACCAGGGGAGCCACAGCAGCCGCACCACCCAACCTGCTCATACTCAAAACCTGTGATAATCCCACCGAACCAAAATTATTAAAAAAAACAAAAAAGAAATTCCAAAATCACACACACACAGTGCCAGTAAAGAAGTAAAAATATTATAATATATCAACAGAATAAAGAAATTGTGAATTCAATTACAATAAAACTGTGGTGGAACTAGCCATTGCGATGTTAAGTTGAAGAGCATTTTATCTTCTTGTCTGTGTCATTGCTTTCTAAGTTTCTTATAGTCCTGATGATTTGGTGGTGTTTTAGAGTTGTTCTTTTGGGTGTTTCGGAGTTTTGTTGTTTGGGAACTGTTGTTTTAATCTTCTTTTAATAATAAAATTACATTTTTCTGGTTAAAAAGAAAAACAGCGTGGTGGGAGAAGAGAATGAGCCTCCTAACCTTAACTTGGAGCTGTAGGAACTTCACATAATCGATGATCTCATCCAGCATCGACGCCTTGTCTGTCTGTCATTCCACAAACAAAACGAATATTTCAAAATTCAAATAAACCACTCACACCCACACGTCCAATTCTATTTTTTTCCCCTAATTTTTTATTATATTTTCCCATTATTTCATAATACGTGGACTCGGTTGTTACGGCTAATTAAACGTGGCCACTACATTCTACATTACAAATCCCATCCGTTCCCTCCTGTGATCACGGTTCGGTTGGGTGTACCCTAAATAAGCATCAGATTTTCAGCTTAACTGGGGAAATCTGAATCACGTAATTTCACCTATTTGATTATTTGAGAGTAATTAGGGGATCGATTAATGATTAATATTTACCTTGTTCGCATTGGGAACTAGTTCCTGCAGTGCCTTCATTCTCTCTGCAATTCTCTCCCTTCGTAACTGCCACACACATTATTCCCAAACAGTACAAATGAGAAACGGAAATAAAAGCCCCGTCAAGCCCTGATGCTTCTTTCTGTTTGGTTGCCCAGAAAACGTAAGAAAACGAAGCGATTCGGTCCCCTTTTTAGGCATTCGTTTTCTTTGAATAAAATTGACGGAAGACTTTATGAGAAAAAAAAATATTCTGCCCCTGGTGAGATGAAAATCGTCGTCCTTGGACGTTGTAAAAAGTTATACGCTCCGGAAAATGACACCTGAAATTATCGGCACGGTTTCCTGGACAGCCAAACACGTTTAATGAAGCAACCAAAAGTCAGATACACAGTACCCTTTCAGCGATGCTGTGTGGGTCCGTCGCTTGACCTCTCCTTGCCCTAACTCTCTGCCTAGGTTGTGCCGGAGCACCGCTCGCCGGAGCTTGGTTTGTTGCGGTCCCTGGGGCACCTATATTCTGGCCCTGATTCGCAATTCCGATTAATTTCACAATTTCACCGAACAATGAAATAGAAAAAGGCAATGTCACTGTAAATATTAATGAAGCGATAATACTGAGAAAGACAATGAGAGAAAAACCTGTGGATGAGGAAAATGCGGTGTCGGATTCGAAGCTGGACCACCGCCATGCACAGAACCAGCAAACCCGTTGAACACAGCTTGAGCTGAACCCTCACCACCCTACAGAAACCTCCACAAAATTCAGCGAAAACCACACTAAATTTTACTAGTCAGAAGTTTGAAACCACCAGTCTCACCGGATTGGGAGATTTGAACGATGACCCATCCACAACGTCGTTTCGTGAGCGGTCAACATCTCCGCCGCCCAACGCCAAGGGCATCGGAAGGAGAGCGGAATCTCCTGCTCCGGCGACACCTCGGGACACAAGAAGGTGGTGCTGAGGCTGGAGCATGAAAGCCGGCTTGGGAGAGGGCGAGGTGGCATCAGCACTGATCTGGTGGTTTCGGAACTTGGAGGCCAAGGTGGCTTGGTCATCGTAGGGAAAGGCAACATTGTCGTCCCAGAAGGGCTTGGGGTTGAGATCGGGCCAGGAGGAGGAAGAGGGAAGGTTGGAGAGCATTTGGTCGAGAAAATCGTCGTGGGAAGAGGGGTGGAAGTGGGAAAGGTGAGGAGGAGGAGGAGGAGGACGGGGGTGCATCTGAGGATTTTGATTTTGGATCTGGTGGAGGTCGTCGACGTCAGGGAGAGGAATTTGAGAAGAGTTGAGGAGAGAGTTTATTGCTTGCATTTCTCTGCTGCAAGGCTGCATAGTCAGAGTGACAAGCAGAAGAAGAGTTGAGTTGAGGGTCAGAGCTGGAGAGCAACGCAGTGTCGTAGAGAGAGAGTTTGAGAGGAAATGCAAAACAGATAGAAAAGCAGCGGAAAGGGCACTCGTTCTGGGTTTTTCTATGGGGTTTGGGGCAGACCAAAGTATTCCGTCTCTCTCTATTGTTATTTATATTTATATTTTTCTTTTTTCACTCTCCAATTTTAGATTTTGTTTTGGGCTGACTTCAATTTTGGATTATATTTAGATAATTTTTTATTTAGAAATTAAATTATATTATATAAATCAATATAAAAAACCTATTTTCTATATAAATAATTTTTATAACAAAAAATATAAATATGAAAATGATGATTTTATATATGGTACTAATTTTCTTAACATAAGATTATATATACTTTATCTGATCTAAAATGTAGAAAACAAATAACTAAGTGCCTGTTTGGTTCCACGTTTTGTAAACGTAACCATGATTTTTAACCATAGTTTTCTAAAAGATGTGTTTGGCCAAACACAGATGAAATATAAACTGACTTTTTGAAAAATGAAAAGTGGGTTTAACTATGGTTTTGGAAAAGGAGGAGAAAAGTTACTTTTCCGTTAACAAAACGTGGGTTTTGGAAAAGGAGAAACAAATTTACTCTATATTATACATCTAAAAGTACTTTTAACCCCTATCATCCAAACAGATTTTTTGTCAAAACTTACTTTTACAAAAAGAATATCCAAACATAATAACTTCCAATAAACTTACTTTATCTAAACTTCATTTTTACAAACTTCATTTATCTTAACTTACTTTTACAAAACGAAGAACCAAACGGGCCCTAAATCGTCATAACAAAAAAGCAGTTAGACATCTTAAATATGTCACCAAAAAAGATTTTTTCATTAATACCCTCATTTAATATTTTTATTTAACTCTTTTTTAACACATACCTTATAATAATAAGTATACTTTAATAATAGGTAAAATTAAAAAAAAATATTAATTCATCAAACAAAAGTCATTTATCTTTTATATTTTAGAACAAAACATATTTAAAAATATTTCCTACATTTCGGAATGGAGAGAGTATAATAAAATCACAAAACTTAATATGTGATACTAAATTTATAACTAATGTAATATACTCAGTTGTGAATGATATATCATTTACTTTTAGTATTTAAGGAATAAAGGCTTATTTTGGTATACAGAATAATTTTTTATGAAATGATAATGGAAATAAAAATGGGAATGAGTTGCAAATATATGTTTAGTATGTCAAGAAAATATGATAAGAATAACAAAAAAAAGACAACAAATACAACATGACTTAAATGCCTTTAGATAAAAAAAAAATTTCTCCTTTCTCCTTTCTTCTTCCCTTGCCGCCAATGATATCCACCATTATCATCTTCCTCTAGCGATACCACCATTTTCCTTCAGTCACAGCCACCAATGACAAGCCAATTCCCAAAACAAAAATCAAAAAAAATTGTCAATTTCAAATCAAAGATAGAGATCGAACATGAGAGGTGACATTTTTGTGAGATACTTCAAACAACTCAAATCAAAGATGGAGATTCCTGAACTCAAATCTTAGAAATTGATGATGGGGAAGACTTGTGAGGGTGATCAAAGGTGAACTTTGCAATGTTAAAGAAAGAAATGAAGAAAGAGAAAAAGAAAAAAAGATAAGAAAACCAAATTAGCAACAAAGTTGGTGATTGTAAAATCTTGAAATTTTTTTTAAATATTTAAGACTCAATATTTTAAAATTTATAAGAAATTTGTAAAAATGGTATGCACCATTTAGCATGAAATAAGATAAAGAAATTAATTATCTTGGTTGGAAGGAAAAATGAGAAAATAACAATTTTACCCCTGGAAGAAAAATAAAAAGAAAAGAAAAATGAAAAGAAAAATGAAAAGAAAAAGAAAAGGCAAGTGGTGGACGTGGGGGAAATTGAAGGAGGGTTTACGAATTTTTGAGAAAATTATATCTAATGATTTAAAAACTTTAAAAATTATAAATTGGTCCCGGATCAAAGATATTTTTATAAATATAAAAAATTATAGTCAGAATAAAGCTCTCAATGAGCTAAGTCCAATGGAATACAGAATTAAATTTATTAAAGTTAAAATAATATTTATTGAGTAATTAGGATTTAATGTTGGTATTTTACCCGATAAAAGTCAGTTTGGATTGCAAGAAGAGGTAGTAGTAATTGAAGAAAAATTAGTGAGCCTTGCTAAAATATATTTTGGATCGAAATAATGATTTTGGACTAAAAGTAATTGTTGGATAATCTTGTACTAATTTAATAACAATTTTGGTGAAAATACCTAATCGGTAAGGGTAAATTTAATTAATAAAGGGTATTTTAATCCATTAAACTTTATGAAGCAATCTTTGGCCAAAAATGAGGGCAAAGGATGTGTTGCACACTGAAGAGGACAAGGAGGAAATTTTCACAAATGTTTTATTAAAGTTAACCCAATTTAGTTAAATTAACCAATTTTACTATTCATTCATCTTATCTCTCTCCTTAAGTACTTGAGTTAAGTCATCTCGGCCTTCATTTTACACTCTAAACAAGTCTGGACAAAAGCAAGAAGTGAGAGGAAGAGAGCTTGAAGCACCATGAGAAGAAGAAAAACAAGAGGCAAAGTTTGAAGGTCTAGGGTTCAAGGTAACATATTTTGATCTCTAGTATATATATTCTAGTGTCTGTGAAGAGTCATATTGGCTATTTTCTCTCATTTTCACCTCTGAAAGTTTCATCCTAGAGAGAGAGTAGAGAGAGAAAATAAAGCTATAAGGCAACTAAATCATGAAAAGTGTTGTATATGGTTTAAGATACAAGAGTGTGCCATTAGATTTCAAATTTGTTGAGTTAGGATTCTTCTATAATTTTTGCTGATTTTTGGTTTATTTAGGGTTCATGATAGGAATGGAATTTCATGATTTTGACCACAAAAAATGGATTCCTTGGGTCCAAATTTGGTAGGAACAAGTATGTAGTATAAGAAAAACCCAAAGGAATTCAATTTGAAATTTTAGGGTTAGTAAGCATACTAATTGGAAAAGATAATGAAATCAGTAGTTAATGACCATATTTTGTGATGCATTAGGATTCAAAGAAGGGTTGCAAGACCAAAGAAGAGGTGTACAAGATTTGAAAGTTATTGGAAAGCCACAAGGTAGTTAACTAACCACATTATGCATATATATTGTTATTGTTGCCAATATGCATACTTGATGTAATTGTTGATTGAATTGATGTTTTGTGATGGATTGAATTGATTGGCTATGTTGTTTAAAGGGTATTTGACCCTAGGAATGTTTATAATTTAAGGGGAGGTGTTGCGCAAATTTTTAGAAAATGTTTGTATACAATTGACTTTAAATGAAAATTTAATGTATATTTCATAAAAGTTTGCAATATATGATAATATATGAGCATGTATGGTAGTTATTACTGAGATTCTTTGAATCTTACCCCTTTCCAAATGTCCAACAAATTTTAGGGTCATGTTATGGCAAGATTACCAAAGAAAGGAAAGGCAAGGAGAAGCAAGTTAATGTTCAAGATAATGATACTTAGGTTGATACTCTTATATGAGATGTTATGTAAAATCTTATGGGACATGATCATGTTGTATTTTCATCTTAATATGTTCCTTTAGGTTTGTTATGGAGTATCATATAAAATAAATACAAGTTATGGCTATGTATGTATATATATTAGTATGTATTTTAGAAGTAGAAAGAATGCAAGAGACATTTCTGAGCACTGTTGAGAATCTGAGTACTGTACAGACCTCAATATGTTCAATGTATGAGTGTTTTATATATATGAAAACTAGACATGTGTAGCTTTCCATAAACATAAATATCACTCAATTTGGAGTTGTGTATGATTTATGGTGACTTTTCACAGTTATGGTTAGAATCAGGAATTTTCTAAAATGATCATTGCTACAGTAAAAATTATACAAATTTACTATATAAATTGGTCAATTATTTGCCCTGTTCAATATTTTTCTCATGTAGATAATCTTTTAATCTATGTTTAGAAACTTGAATCACCTCAATATAATTTTTTTTAATTTAGTTATGAATTTTCAAAATTTGTCTGGTAAAATGAGATTAACTAAAGGAATAGTACCCGAAAATAAAAACTATTTGGTTTGAGTTATTTATGCAACCAAGTCTCTAGTCATGGATTAATTGACTTAAATATGGTTTAATACACGGAAAAATTGGTCGACTCATAAGGTGTGACATTGCTAGATCAATTGGTATCAGAGTTCGACCTCTCTCAATATGGTATGATTCGAGGACGAACCATACGGAAGCTAGTGGGCATGTGACATCTGGGCACTGATGAGGGCGGGCAGTGATCGCTGATGCAAGAAAGGGGGTGTGAGATAAAAAGTGATGAGACACAGACAAGGAGCAGCTCCTGGCAGGCTTCTAAGCGGGAGGGGCATATGAATGAATCGAATACATACTGAAACGAGAGGGATCTAAAGACTGTATAGGTATGAGACTATACGGTTAAGGATAATTTAAAGGAATAGATAAGTATTATCTATACCAACAAAGTGCACCTATCTTTTCAGTTAAGTGTGCTTGACTTAGAGCAATTCTATCTTTTCAGTTAAGTGTGCTTGACTTAGAGCACACTTAAAAGATAGGAATAGATAAGTATTATCTTTTAAAAACTTATTAGTTAAGTGTGCTTTACTTAGAGCAATTCTATGATGGGTGACCTTCTAGAAAAAAAGTGTGTGAATGAGGATAAAGCACACCGAAATGACTTGTATTGGTTTGTGGGGATAGTCATTAATCCCAAAGAAGCTGCTTCGCAATGAGCAATGTGAACAGAGATGTTGACGGCAATGGCCGATCCTAACAACAGCAATGTCTAGCCTTGCCAATGGCAACAACTGGTATCACTTACATTGAAGGTGATGTGAAAAGAAGATTAGTTGTCCAAAAGTAAAGGCATTTTTATCCACAAAATCTTATTCCCACAGTCTTCAACCCAATCCCGCCCTCCAATAGGTTTCTCTATTCCCTCATACGTGGACATTGATCAATCCTAGGAATCTAGTAACCTTCCTACCCAACGTACTTTACAATGAAATCCCTCTCCCATTCCCATTTTCTTATACCAAATGTAACCAAAAAGAATTTATAACTTATTGTTTGTTATATTTTATATTGATTTATGGGCTTTTTTGTGTTACTTAAAATTTGAAGAATGAATTATAATTTTCATTAGCTATCTATAAACGGTATAATTTGTTATAAACTTTATGAATATGTAAATATTTATAAATATATCTAAATTTTCCTTTTGTTTTGTGTTTATCTGTTTTTCCCTCTCAATTCTATTAACAAAGATGTTGTAATTTCTTTAAGGAGGAACTAACTTAGTAACTTTCGATGAAAAAATAAAATAAAAAAATTATCTCTTATGGACTCTGAGTTGTGACTAATTATTATGACTTTAATTATTACTCCATCCGATCCTATATATAGGACCTTTTGTTTTGATCATAAATATAATATCATTTACAATATATGATGTAGTATTTATTATACGTTTCCAAAAAAATACCCCTATTTAATGTATCCAAAGTGAAAGAGAGAGAGATTAAATAAGGGTAGTTTTGGAAAAATATAAGGATTTTTGGAGAAATCGAGGTAGTTAATTAGTTTAAATTTCAATTCTTAATCCGCGTGATTTGGTTAAAAGGATCTTATATTAAGGACTAGAGGTAGTACGTAATTGGGTTTATATTAATCAAGTATTTCTTGGAAATAATATCATCTATTATATATCAATAGAATCTGGATAAGCCGTACTATTTATAAGTGTGGCTTATTTGGCTTCATCTAGGGCTACGTTCAACTTTCAATAAATTGTTTAGCCTATATTTTGTTTTTTTTTTTTAGTTGGAAAAGATCAGTAATGATGGGAGAGCATTCTTTTCGAAATCAAAATTACAAAAGGATTAAACATGTCAATTTCCCATGGTACACCATTTATTCTTAGCTTTATCATTTCATATGTTGGAGATAGTTGGAGATAGTCAGAGTTATTTAAAACAAGCAATCCCATTGGTGGGATTTAATTTGATAGCTTCCTGCACAGATTCAAGAGAATGCTCCACTTGAAGGCACTACTGGATTAAGCAAAATTACAGAAGGATTAAACATGGATTAAAGATTGGTTAATTATTTACAGCTGTCAATTTCCCATGGTACACCCTTTATTCTTATGTTTATCATTTCCTATGCTGGAGTTAGTCAGAGTTATTTAAAACGAGCAAACTTTGATGCTAGAGTTAATTATTTACAGCTGTCAATTTCCCACGGTACACCACTTGAAGGCACTACTGCAAACTTCGTCTATTTATAACATTGTTCAATGTACAATCTACAATTTATATCTTTTCTAGTGGGATCTCAGATTTTGGTTTGCATATTGTGGAGGCGTGATTTTGGGTATATTTTAGTTCTCCTATTTTGTTTCGTTCATGGTTCACTGTCATTCTCTTACTACTTCGTGGGTATATATGTAGCTTAGATATAAAAAATGGAGTTGCCTACACACGACCTTGTGAAGAACTTGGATAATCGCCGTGAGACAGTGACCAAAAAATGTAGGTGTGTTTGTGTACAATTCTTATATTGCTGACAAGTGTTCAAAGTTTTTTGACTCTTGTCAAGTGTGTTTTGTTCCCTTACAACAAATTGAAGCTTCATCAGTTAGTCTTTGTTGGTATATTCTATTGTGCAAAATATACTTAAATCAATTGAGTATGAGTTACAGTACACTAAGATACCAAAAAATTTCATCAATTACGAAAGATTGTGGCAGTTTGTAGTGACTCTGAAAAGGAACAAAACTTTTTGGTCTCCACAGTGAAACTATCAATTTTTTCGATTCCTTGTAGCTTTCAATATGGAATATCAATTTCCATCAATAGTTAAGTGAAAGTATGACGGTCACTGTTATTTCAAATGCTTTTGGATGTCCTTTATGTCTTTTTGTTTTTTTTTATGTAGTACAAATGGAACCAGGCAAGCTCGGTTAGTCTCTGATTATGATATGCCTTTGCACATGAGCAATCTTATTATGAAGAAAGACATAGTATTTCTATCCCAATATTCATGGTGTAGACTTTCCTATACTGGGCTAGAAAGATGCTATTTTATGAAAAAATAAAAAACTTGGTCTGATTTAGGTGACTGCCTGTTGACAAAACAATTTTGAACCCTTATACTATGTCCCTGGAAACAATAACCTGAAGCTTAGATATAATGTGTATCATATTTTTTAGTTTTGTCCAAAGTAATAATGTTGTTATTTAGATATAATGTGTATTAAAATTATAGATTTTTCCAATCCCATGTATCGCGCGGGGAGAAATACCTAGTTTTTAACATATGTTTAAATTATACTCCTTTACTTGCAAATTGAAGGGTCTTTATTGAAAATTTTGCATTTCATTTCCTAACTTGTCCTCTCAGATCTTAATGTCAACCGAAAATTATGATTTCTTAAAGAAGACATTAACTTATTTCCACTCGAAAAAGGTATCATTGGTGTGTAATTGTTAATACTTAATTTATATGTAATCAATTGAGTTTAGCATAATAACATTACTCAAGTAGTTTCTTGGTAAAAGAATATCACTCTTTTAATGGCATATTTGGAGTGAACAAGGGGGCTTTATTAAAAAGGTCAATCAATGACATTATATAATCATCTTTCCTGTCATTATTGAAAATAAAACAAATAATGTTGTTGTAATACTTTAATGCATGACCAAAATTATCAATAATGCCAAGTGAGGGTTGTATCTGAAAGCAAAATTCTATTCAAATTAAAATGAAAAAATAATAGTAAAAATAAAAAAGATAATTCTTTTAAAGATTTTAAATTATATGTTCTCATTTTTGTTATGATTTGAAAATGATACATTATTTTTCTTGGAAAAATTAACCTTTTGATAATGAAATTTACATCGATTTTGAAATCAATTCCTGAATTAATTTTTTTTTAGTGATGCTCCCTAATCTATTTAACAGTAGCATAATGAGTTCTTCAACTATTAAACCATTTCTAAATTCGTCCCTATAAGTACCACATGATAAAATTGATGTGAAACGGTGTTAATGTGACAAACAGAGTTGCTGATGTGGCAGACACATGGGTAAGAGATGCTGACTAGGATTAAAGAGTAACTGATTTTAATCCCTATATTTTACAATAATTTATAATTTAATCATTAAACTTTATTATTCTTCTTATATTCATCCTCAAACATTGCTTTTATTTAAGCAATCATCCTTCAACTCTTTAAATATTAGTCATTTTATCTATAAATGTGACATATGGTAAGGAAAATAAAAAAATAAATATGGTGAGTTTAAATAGATGAGTAGTGAAGAATAATTATAAGAAATTTTCTTAAGAAGTGAAAATAATCATTTTTTTTGTGTCCTTATTTCAAGTTTGAACATTCAAGTTGCAAACTTAGATTTCAAATAATATTAAGATAAGTGAAATGTAATTCCAAAATCACTAAGGGTAGTATGAGACATAAAGGATATAAGAAGTATGAGAGATAATACAATTAATAAGAGTAAATAGTAGAAAATATTAGAATTTCTTAACAAATTTAATAATCTAATCAATTTTCTTAATATATGTGAGAAAACTAAAAGTGCTTTATATTTAGAATTGGAGAAAATATATTATTATTATAAAAAATATATAACTCAATTAGTTATATAATATTATATTATAAAACTTATGTCCTTTTTTTGTAATTATACATCTAAAAATATTTTTAACTCTCATAATCAAAACATGTTTCAATTTGTTATGTTTAGTTTTACAAAAAGAATATTTAAACACAACATCTTGCAACAAACTTACTTTTACCCAAACTTTATTTTTATAAATTTCATTTATTCTAACTTACTTTTACAAACTGAAAACCAAATGGGTCATAAATAGTTGAAGAATGACTGCTTAGATAGAAGTAAAGTTTAAGGATGAATATAAGAAAAATAATAAAGTTTAAGGACTAAATTATAAATTATGATCAAATATAGAGATTAAAATCAGCTATTCTTTTATCCTAGTCAGCATCCCTTACTCACGTGTCTGCCACATCGGCAATTTTGTCTACCATGTCAAAAACTCTGTTTGCCATATCAGCATCGTTTCATATCAATTTTGCCATATGACACTTATAGAGACAAATTTATGAGTGGCTTGATAGTTGAGGGACTAACTATATAACCGTTAAATAAATTAGAGAGCATTACCCAAAAAAAATAAGTTCATGGACTGATTTCAAAATGGATGCAAATTTCGGGACCAAAAGGTTAAGTTTCCCATTTTTCTTTTTTAAAGGCTGTTAAGTACGCAGGGAAGAGACGAAAGTATAACTTCTCAATAAATATGATATTGGCTCTTGATTATAAAAAAAGTAGAAGTTTTTTATAAGTTGAGTTTAATTTAAGAGGATTTGGATCTTGCAATGCTTATCTTTCTCAACTGCTCAAGTATAGTGTATTGAATGGGGATAAATTTATTATACATAAAATAAAAATATAAAAATAAAATAAATATTTTAACTTTTACACTATATTTAAGCAATTGAGAGAAGTAAGTACTGCAAGGATTCCAAATCGATCTTAAAAAGTTCTACTTCCCAACTAAAATCTTGGAAACTTTTACTTAATGAGTGGTTTATATTTTTTTTAGAAAAATAAAAGACATTTCTGAGATAAGCAAAGTCTACTTTGGTAATCATAACACCTTGAATGGATTAGTTTTCAATTATGAGCCAGGATACTGTTAATGTACAAAAAAAAACATTGACTTAATCAATTTCTTTAATATAAAGATAGTTATGCTTAAGAAGTTAAAACAAAATATATTATTCTAAAAAATTATTTGAACTTCTTAAAAAATAAAAAATTAAACAAGCAAATTCAAAATGAATTTTATGGGAAATTAACTTGGAAGGAAATATACTTTTCATGAAGTTACTTCCTAAAAGTATACTCTCTTAGTTTTATATTATAAAATAATATAATAAAATTTTTTTGTTTCATAATATAAGGTAATATGTGGTAATTTATCATTTTTATCCCTCATTATTGCATTATCAATTTATAATTTATACTATATTTAATAAGAGATATAAAATTAATAGGAATAAAACTAAAAATTTTAATTTTTTATAAGTTTACGAATGTAATAAAAATTTCTTTATTACATAAAAATTATCCCATTATTTTATAATAAGGGATTGAGGGAGTAATCCTATAATTTCAAAACAAAATGGGCACTTAATTTTATGAAAAAAAAAGTTGAGTGAATAATTTTGTCTTTAATCTTTACGACGCCGCCCCGGAGGGGTCCAATTTACCCTTGTGTTAATTTACCCTAATCTTTTTTTTGCTGTAAAAATTATATTTCTTTTCTAAAAATAAAAGACACCTTAAACTAATGTCTAATACAGTTCCATTCCTTATAAATCCATCTCATACATACAAATACACAGAACTCAAATCAAACTAATAGAGAAATATAGAAAGATTAGTGGAGTAGTGGCCACGAACACCAAAAGCGCGTGGTCTAACAACTTCTCACAAACATTCAACAAAACAAGTTCTCGCATCGCAAGGTCGGCCGACGTCGTCGGTTTTATATATTGCAGCGAGACCCCAAAGGAATTGTCCACGTGGCAGCTTCCGAGTTTCGTTTACTGCACAGAAATTTTTATAATAAAAATATAAGTAATTAATATATTAATTAATATTCTTGATATCATATTATAAAGCAATAAATTGAGTTTTTTTTGTCTCATAAGTCATAATACTTCCTCTTATTCTTAATAAAAGACCATTCTAACCAAATCACATAAATTAAGAATAACAGTTAAAATTAATTAACTATCTCAATTTCTCCGTAAATTATTTAAATTTATGGTATATTTATTAGAGGTAAGGATGGAAATCATATTAATTTTAAAATAATTTTAATATTTTAACAAACTTTTCTTAGTTCTAATGAATTAATTAAAAGTGGTTTACATTAAAGATCAGAGGAAGTATAATATTGTAAATTATCTTGAAATTATAAAAAAAGTATTTAATAAGGATAAAATAAGAATGCTTGAATTTTTTAAGAATTTAAAAATATTATTTTTTATTTTTAATATGCGTGAAACTTCCAATATTACTTTATAATATGAGACGGAGGGAGAATATTATATAAAAATAAATGAGTAAATTCTGTCATTTTAGTTTACTATGTAATTTTTAATTTATTTTTTATATTAAACCATAAACTTTTTTTTTCAAATTTTAAATAAATTTAAAAAATTTTGTATTCCAATACAAATACACAAAATTGAGATCAGTTGCATTTTTAATAAAGTGAGTTTATTTTTTTTGACATGATAGAAAAGTGAAAGAATTAATGACAAATTATATGTTTAACTATGTAGCACTGATATGAGTACATGTATCAGATATAATATAACATGATATGAAAGATACGTCAATTTCTAGAATCTTAGGATACGAGTGCGGGAGATATTTATATATATATATATATATATAATATTTTTATGTAATTATTTATATGTATAATCAATAAATTTATTCATTAAAAGAAAAATAAGTATTAAATATTTTAAAAATTATAGTATAAATGATAAATAAAATCATAAAATATTTTAATAACTTTAAATGGTCATATTTTATTGTAAAAATTTAAAGTGCTACATACGAATACAAAGTGGTACGGATATATACGTGTGCATAAGTATAATATGCGTATCATATCATATCGTATATCAAATATATGTGCGTTTACTTTCTTAAAGTATCGGTGTTTCATAAATGTTTAAAATGTTCTGATTGAAAAATCAAATAATAAATATATTTTTTGTCAATATAATCTTAAATAGATAAATAACAACGTAAAAATCTGGCCAAAAAAATGTAAAATTTTTTATTTATTTAAAAAAACAATACAATAGTTTTAATTAGATACTTTTTAAATTTCTTGAAATGATAGAAATTTCTTAAAAAAAAAAGGAAGCAAGTATTGTAAAACATTTTTTTCTGAATTAAAGTAATATTATAAAGAGTTTTTATCTATTTTTAAATCCACACAAATATTTCTTAAAAAGAATAAAGGATATAAATTTTTAGAATTTTTTTAAAATTATAAAACAGTTTAATTTTATTTTTAATGAAAATTTTCAGATATTTAAAAAACAAAAAATAAATATAACTTTTTTTTAAAAAATAAAGGTTTAGTCGATGTTTAAAATAAAAATTGCATAATTTAAAAATTATATTAAATACAAAATGGTGAAATTTTAACTGAATTTATAAAAATTCTATATAATTTGATCAAATTAAAATATCAAACACAAAATATTGGGTTGAGTTGAAAAAGATTTAGTTTGTTCACTATTTTACAACAGCAAAACTTAGTTATTGCTATAAAGCAACATATTTGAAGCGTTGGAATTAAATCTGAATGATCCATATTTCATATATAATTTTTATTAAGAAGTGATATGATTAATTTTGAAAGAAACATTATGAAAAATTAAAATAATATTTTAACTATAAATTATCAAGAAAATAATGATTACACGTTAAAATCTAGATGGTGTTAGCAGCATTTACCCAGGCACGCAATTCAAAGGATTCAACTCAAGTACTCACAATGTTGGGATATGGATAGAAAAAATCAAAAAACTGTATTGAAATAATTATTTTTATTTAGACCTAATAATATCTTAATGTAAATTAACTGATCATACAAAACATCAGAATTATTAAAACAATGTCAAACACAAAAGTGGTATAAGGCGCCCCATTAATTCACTAATTAGTGTGTTGATTTGGACATAGTTTATATGCTCTTTTGGTGAACATAGTCAGACCATTTAAATTTAATTTGGATAGTTTAGATATATAATTTTTATCATAAAAATTAAAAAAAAATTTGTTTTAAAAGAAACATTGTAAAAAATAAAAAAAAATCTTCTAACTTTTTATTTGAAAAATAATATTTATACATTAAAATTTTTTAAAAATATATATAAAATCTAAACCAAATTTACTGTACAAATAGCAGCATCAGAGGAGCCGTTCTTGACATTTACTAAAGCGCGCTTTTGCTTATTAGTTAAAGTTAATAGCAGTAGTTATTAGTAAGGCGAAGGGGACCGAAAAATAATCACCCGAACTTTTTTTTTTTGGGAGAATTAATTTTAGGGCCAGGCAAAAAATTAATTTAAGAAGAGAGATCATTTCCTGCTCATCTTCTGTTATTTTCTGCCCATTCTGTGTCATTTTCTTTAAAAAGTTGCTCACCCTAAATAAGTTTCTTGCATGATCCTTTTAATTAATTCTCCCTTTTTTAGTAGTTTGCCAGTTTTATTTTGAGTTTTGACTCAAAATAATACTCCCTCCGGTCCCTATTATAAGCTGTTTTTAACTACCACACGTGGATTAAGAAAAGTTGGTTACAATCTAAAATTAATGAAAAAAATTCTGACATTCTCATTTTACCCTTATTAAATACCCATTTTATTATGATGGTAGGAGGAGAGAGAAATTAATTGAGACTTGTAATGAAAACATTCAATAGGGGTAAAATTGAGACTAAAATTAAATTTATTACTTAACATCTTATATTTTGGACCAGACAAGTTTTCTAAATAACACCCTATAATAGGGACCGGAGGGAGTACGTTACTAGTAGGAGGCTTACTTCTTATTTTGATATCTCAATTCATTTGCTTACATTATTTTATTTTTTAAAATTTTTATTTCAATTTAATTATTTAACTCTTCATGTATTTATGTTGATCTCTTAATTTCATTTTTTAAGTAATCTCTTCACTTCCTTCCATATTCCACACTGATTTTTTATGGATGTGACAAAACATTGACCCAAATTAAAAGTTTTAAGCCAAATTATGATCGAGTCCTATATATGTTAAATTGTATCAGATTAATTTTATCGATACAAATCAAAAGTATTGACAGGGATTCCAAGAAATTTCCCAAAGAATAAGCTTCAAAGTTCTCCACCAATAGTTCATTCACAACATGTAAAATAATTTTAAATTTGTGTCCATCTTACAGATCATTAATTCTCTTACGTACTCCATCATTGATCTATATATGTATTATATCTCTAGCTATATATATAGATTCCTTCCATTTAATTAATTAAGCTTCACAAACGATCTCAGTGCAAAACAGATCACCGCATGAAGTAGATCAAAGCAAGACATGTGTAAGAGTGTGTGGATTCTGTATAATTTGTGTTTCATACCATGGTATTATAATATTCATATTTCTCAATAATAAATGACAAATAATTAATGAGTTTAACATGATTAATTGGTTTTGTCAACATGTACGTGGATTTGTGTTTGATATTTGTTCGTCAAAACCAGGACCAGATTAGCAAAACTTGGAGGGATTCAAATTCTTTTGGAAATCACATTCCCATATATATACTCATGCATGATCAGAGATCATTCTAATGGAATTTTGATGAAGTTGCTGGTAGTTACAATTTGCATTGTGTTAATTTGGATCTGTCATAATATATACTCCCTCGAATTATTTTTATTAATCATATTTTAAAAGTTTTTAATGGTCCTATATGTAAGTCACCTTCTATAGGTTTATGAAGTAGTATTAATTATTTTATTTCAAAAATACTCTTATTTAATTGTGAGAGAGAAACTGAATTGTTTAAATTTGTGGTATTTATTAGTGGGTAAAGATAAAAATTACATTATTTTAAAGACAATTTTAATGATGTAATAAATTTTTCTTAATTTTAATGAAGTAGTTAAAAGTTATTCATATTAAGAATCGAAAGGAGTATTATTGAATTTGTGGTCCGGGGGTGGTTAATTAGTTTAATGGGAATGGTGCGTTGGAGTTTGGTGAAGTCCAAAGAACGTAGTTTAGAGGTAAGAAGAGGGAAGAACATGAATTAACCATCCTTTTTAATTAATGTTCCTAACATTCTGCATTCATCCCTTCTTCCATTTTCTAGATAACATAACTTATTCACCACATGAGCTTCCAAGTCATACCATCGTGGAACATGCACCACACTTCTCTTATTTATTTTTGTGCCATTCAACCTTGTCTGGTATATTTTTTCTTATCCATAATATAAATCATACTACCTCCAGTCTTATATATAGGATCTTTTGTCCTGATTTTAAATATAAGACCCTTTACAATATACAAGATAGTATTTATTATATATTTCCAGAAAAATGCCCCTATTTAATGAATGTATCCAAAGAAAAAGAAAGAGAGATTAAATAAGGGTAGTTTTAAAAAAATGTTAGGATTCTTGGAGAAATCGAGATAGTTAATTAGTTTTAATTTCAATTCTTAATCCGCGTGATTCGATTAAAAGGGTTTTATATTAAGGATCAAAGAGAGTATTTTAAAAGATTATTTTAATCCAAAATATAAGTTATGTTTAAATATTTTATGGTGCATTACTTTTTTTTCTGTTTTGTTTTGCCTTTGACTTTAATTAACAAATGAGAGAAATTGCAATTAGAATTTAATGAGTTAATTAACTTTTAACTTAATATATATATATATATAATTTCTGAAACATGACTTATATTATAAATCAAGAAGAAGAGTAGTAGAGACAAATAGTAAGAAAAGATAGTACTACTTCATTTTTTATATATTGTTTAAGGTTTTAGTAGACAAATTAAAAAAATATAATTAATGCATTAGAATTTATTTTAAATTTATTTTCTATTATGCCCTTTAATAAATAGATAGACAAGAAAGAGTAACTAATGACATATTTGACTTTTAAAATGATATATAAAGATATAATTGAAAAAACAGTAATTAATATTGTTTTAAAATTTAAAAGTGACATATAAATGGAAATAAAAAATTTCTTTAAAAGTGACATAAAAAAAAAGACAATAATTATTGAAGGAAAAGATATTTTTTCTTATTTGGTAATGCATATTAAAATGAGATTTATTGTTACCACCTTCAAAAATATCTTATAAAGATACTTATAAATTATTAATTAATAAGTCTTCATATTAGCTACTAGAAGAGATTTGAACTTACACCTTATAAATATAGAATGTATTCTTATCAATTAAACTCTTACATCTTATAAATTATAGATTATATCCTTATCAATTAAACTAATTTTTACTCATATTAAATTCATACTACGCATGTCATAATATTATTCCCTCACACTTGTAATTTGTGAGCGTCGGCTTGCCCTCATCAACCAAAGAAGGGAGGATAATGGACAAACTAAAGTCCCATTAGATTGAAAATAAAGAATAATTGTTTTTTTCCCCAGGAAGAATAATCAGCTTTTGGTGGACGATTAGACTTTGAAATCACAGGTACTTATTTAGCGATGAAGATGATTCTAACCGCTGCCCTATAAACCGCCATTATTACATTTGCTTCTTGCAAGAAGGGGATCTTGTGCCTAACACATGCAAACGCCACGCCACTGTTTCAGGCTTTCAGCAATATGCTTAATTACAAGCGTCTCTGAAACGAAAATTAATATTTCGAGCATATATAAAAAATTTCATTGGATGCTTTTGAATCAAATCATTCCTTTGAACAGACCATTTTCTATGCAATTTTCAAAAGTCCCATTGCTCACAGACAAGAATAATAATAATAACACAAGACCTATAATTTTGGTCTTTGTGAAGAGACTTAAGTTCTATTAATATACAAGGTATGTCGTTAAACGTTGGGACACTGATTTGAGTCCATTGAAGGGAATGAAATCCCAATGGGTGTATAATTTTTTAAATAATATTCGTGAATGTGACAAGAGAAGGAATTAGGGTTTGAAAAGAAAGAATCTTTTTCAGCATAATTTGTACAAGAAAAGACTGAGTTTTGGATTAGAGACTAAACATGAATATGAATAAAAAGCTTTTGTTAAAGCTTTTCAATGGTAAAAGGTTTTGGTATATGTACCTCTTTAGGACCAATCACTTCCTCACTTTTTCTTCTTCAGATGATCAATATTGATCATTCAACTCTCCTTTACAACTCAATCCCACTCAAACTTATCATCATTTTCAACATTATTTCTTTCTTTCTTTTTAACATCGATCTTAGATTAATTGTTCAAATCGTTTTGTTTTAATTCTTAACACTGCTCAAGAGAAAATTTATTTCACATAAATTTTTTTGTCAAGTGTTGAAGGGAATACTTCCAAACTGTCCGTATGCTTTATATTCATATAAGTAAATTATACGGTGTATTAGAGAAATAGAGGGTAAATAGATAATAAATATAAAAATGCGATGTGGCTAATTTCTTTTGCATAACACTTTCTCCAAATGCATAAATACGTGAATGTAGGGAATCCAATATAACATGCATCTATTTGGCCAAAAGAATTTAACATGCAACTAGGTCTTTTTTAACTATCTCATTTATTTATTAAATTTTAAGACTAAACTCAAGTGATTTTAATCAACAAATCATGAATTAAAGTGTTAGTATTTTAAATATAATAACTATGGCATCAAATGAAACCCTAAACAATTTGGAAAATCCATTGAAACATTTTTTCCTTGCTTACTTCATTTTATTTTTTATTTTTTATTTTGTTGACAGAGATTTTATTTTTTATTTTTAATATTTTACTCGATTCTCCTTATTTTGTTCAATCATAAGATTTTATCATGTGGAGAATGTTGAGGATATATCAATTTGTGTTGTCATCTTAAAATGACCTAATATTGTTCGGATTCTATTATTTTTCTTTTACTGATTGATCACATCATTCATCCATGGCCATCACTATTCTTTTTTTTTTTATTCTAATACCTGGTATTACTATTCTACTTGTTCTTATTTGTGACTTTTTTCCTACTCACAAATTTCTACAAGTTGTTGCCTTGTTTATTTTAGGAAATATCATAATTGATAACTTTAATTTAAAGATGTTTATACTAAATAATTATAAATTTTACTATTACTTTAAAATTGAAAAATATGTTTTTAAGAGTTCAAGTGAAAATTTTTATTCCGGAATCTTTTGAAATGATTTAGATTTTAAAACTTTAAAAATAAATATTTAATTTGAATTTGAATTTTATTTTATCCATTCAACATTATTTCTCAACCAAAAAAAACTTGTAGATAGCTGTTGCTCTTTGAAATTTTATTCTTTTTGTTATATTAGAAGGATTTGAACCCTTGTCTTTTATCTACAATTCATCCCACCCTTCCCAAAAGTAATTGAATAATAAGTATCTCTAATAGTAATTCATCTTTTCTGTGAATTGATTGCCTTAATGAATCAAGAGTTAAATTTAACACTCTAATTTGGTGTCTCATGTAATTATTAATTAGCCTAGCTTTTCTTTTATTTGGCTAAATTCTATTTATGCATTTCTTGTTTTAAAATATCACTTAACTCCTACTTAATATCTGATGAACCAATTCTAAAGTGGTCAATTTATATTCAAAAGATAAACTAATTGAGATGTTTGTAGCAACAAAAAAAAAGGATGTGTATAGAATAATCAAGACATTACTTTTTTAGTTAATTATTATTAAGGATAGGGGTCTCATTAAATAAAAATCGAAATTAAAACGTTAAAAAGATTTTTTTTTTCAACTAGTTAAAACAATGTATTATCTTGTTTTATTGTTGAAGTAATTATTTTAGATGGATATGACATTATTTTGTTGCAATAAACATAAAAAAATTATAATCATGTGATGAGCTGATAAATAAATATAGTAATGATGAGTGTTTAAGTAACTAAAGCAAGTGATAAGCCTGTGAACTAATTTTTTTTTTGTCTTTAGCCAAGTAAATTTATGAAACTGGACAAAAACATTTAAAATGGGTGACAATATATTCATACACACACTTACTATTAGTGGTGTGAAGTTTAAGAGTCTCTATCTTGATTGTAAACTAATTTAATCTTTTCCCATGTGGGTATGAAAAAAACTGAGAGATTGCTAAAATTGGCAAATTCCTACCCTATACCCATACTTCTAAATGTCTTCACGTTGCTGTTGTTGTTGTTATTATTATTATTATTATTATTATTATTTCCTTGAATACTTAGCTGAAGAGAGAGAAGAATAATAATCACAAATAAGATCTTGTATTAAAGATAGTCAACTCTAGGATAACTTTCTATAATCTTGTTATTGTTCATTCCATACTATTTTGATGCTTAATATTTAAATAATTGAAGAAGAATTTCATCTGGGAGTGGACCACACTCTAGCAGCATATTCTATTTATGTCTGATACGCCAATGATAAATCGAAGCACATTTAAATATTTATCATCATCATCATCATCAAATTTTCCATTATAAGAAAGATATTTTAGAATAACAAAATATGGGTGTGTTTGGTTTGGAGTTAGTCTTTTTAACCAAAGTAATTATGTAATTTTTACTTTAAAAGCTTACAGTTTTTAAAACCCGTTTGTAATCAGAAACCAATCAGACTTAGTGCATGTTTGGTTCTTTGTTTATAAAACATAACCATGGTTTTTAACCATGGTTTTGTAAAAGATGTGTTTGGCCAAACACAAACCAACTACAAATTGACTTTTTAAAAAATGAAAAGTGGGTTAAACTGTGATTTTGAAAAAGAAAGGGAAAAATTACTTTTTTTTTAACAAAACGTGGGTTTTGGAAAAAGAAAAACAAATTTATTTTATATTATACATTTAAAAGTATTTTTAACCTCTATCATCCAAACAGATTTTTTATCAAACTTACTTTTACAAAAAGAATATCCAAACATAACAATTTTCAACAAACTTACTTTATCTAAACTTCATTTTTATAAACTTCATTTATCTTAACTTAATTTTACAAAACGGAGAACCAAACAGGCCCTAAGTCATCCACCCCATTAGATATAGAATGAAAATGTGAAGGCCCAAATAAAAAAATAATAATAGAAATGTAATAGAGCTATAGATGAGACATGAAGTAAAATGAGTCCAAGCAAAAAAAAATTCTCAATCACCTATTAATGAAAGAAATCAAATATCCATATAGGATATGAGATTTAATGATTTATACAATGAATTTGCACCTCATGCTCATTAGTTAAAGGGAATCTGGACCGTTTAGATTAAATCTGAACGATTCAGATTTAAAATTTTTATTTTTTTTAATGATAATAATATTTTTTTAAAAAAGTGTCTTTATTTTACATTTTATATCTAATAAAATAAAAATATATAAAAACATAATACTAAAATTAAATTAAATCTGAACAGTCCAATTTTAATTTGGACGGTCCAGATTCATTGATGAGCATTCGGCATTCATCAACTGATGAACACCGAATGGGAATTCTTTATACAACGCCTAAGTTTTGAAATTTTCATGTTTATCAAACCCAAAGATTTCATAGATTGATTCTCAATTAATTAGGGAGCTAAAATATTTTATATACACAATACTATTTAAAAGTAGATAGATCGATGTTCATCTAAGAGAATGATCATGACGTTCAATTGGTCATTACTTCATCCATTTTAAATTGTCCAAATTTAATTTAAATAATGTGAATTTAAATTTTTTCTTACTTTTAATAAAGATCATCATTATTTTTTGGGTTGATAGTTAAAAAAAAATTATTTTCATTATGTATTACTTTTTTTTGATAAAAGTATGATATATATTGTATAATTGTTAGGAACAGTATATGAAAACAACCGGTGCCCAGAAACATATGATAACACACTATCCTTAAGGTGTTATTCGCCCCCACTAGGTTTACTGCAGGGATTCAACTAATCACCCCTAGGAGTTATTCTAAGCACCAAAGATATCTGACAGCAACTTCAGATACCTTGAAACACAGAATGAAACAGAGAGATTGTAAGTAAGAGAAGAGAATGTATGGTGTTCTTTCAGTCTCTAGTCTGATCCTTTTATAATAGTAGAAAACAGAAAATTGAAACGTTATTTATGAACATGTTTGTTTCTGAACATTGTATTTGAACCATTGTTCATGAACCTGTTTGTTTTTTAACATTGTATTTGAAACGTTGTTCATGAATCTGTTCATTTTTTAACTTTTTATTTGAAACGTTGTTGTCAAATTGAAACAGAATATCAAATGACATGTTGCTTTAGAATGTATTATTTTAGAACGTTATTTGAAATTCTGTTTCTGAAAAAAAATGATTAATTAAAATATTAATCTGAAATTCATACCAGACCGATCTCCACCGTTAGATTAATCCAATGATCACGACGCGCTATGTGCTAAGTGCTTTAAATATTAAATAAATAATATTTAAATCCACTTGACATTTTTGTTCAGTAATTATTTTAATATACTTTGTCTTCTCTCTCTTTATATACATTTCATAAAACTTACTCTCATCCAACGTGGGACTTTAGTTTTTTCAAATTATCTCTAACAGTATAAACCATCTAAATCAAACAATAATCATAGTACTCATTTCCCTAAATGTATATTGTTTAATTGATCTAAATCAATGATGAACATAATCCTCATCTCCCTATAATATGGACGCGCTGAATTCAATTTCTCCTCCATCAATGGATTGACATAAACATCACTGGAACGAAACAAAATCATATAGCTTAACATGATGACAAAGGTCCGAGAAGAACTGTTATTCGTATCTTGTTAAATCTTAGTACAATAAGTAGACTCATGGAGCATCGAGGTGACAGAGATATCAAGGTCATTATTCATCTTTCTCTGATGCAACAGAAGATTAGGGACTAGACTCTTCTGCAATTTATAGTGACCAAGTAAGATTTGTGACTATATATGGATAAAGTTATTACAGAGATCATATTACAATATCAGCCCATGGAATAAGAAGGAGTGGGTAAATTGATTACAGTTGTCTTGACTTTGGTCATCATGTTTATGCTGTTGGTAATCCCCTGGGATCCAATTCCACTGTCCTTGATACCCTGTAATATGTAAAGCATTTGTGAAATTTGACAGCACCATAGAGTTTTATTCCATGGAACAGGAGCTGTTGCCATTTATTTCACTTCTGGTTTGATTCAAAATTAGTTTGTCTCTATGGGGCTTGAATGGTAACGTTCAAGTGCAGTTTGTTATATGGATTAAACTTTCATGTGGTCCCGTGCATTGCATAAAGTACAAAGAATGAGTTGTACTATTCATAACTTATAAATAATGTGACTTGTTAGTATTTTTATAGCATAAAAATAGATTATCCAGTTCTCTAATTAAAACATTATACATACATGTATATATCTATATGTATGTATATACTGCAATAACAATGGTGAAATAACAAATGGGCTCACCTGAAAAGGAAAATGATCTGGTCCACGGGCTGGGGCAGAGTTTATCTGAACTGTTCCGGTCTCCATTGCATCACTGACTAAAATTGCTTTGTTCACATCCTTTGTGAACACACAACCCTGCACAAATTTAAACGTTTTGTCGCAAATTACTTTCGCCCACATAAAAGGGCAGAGATATATTATAAGCTACCATACTGCTTGAAGAGTCACTGATAAAAAGCTCAAGTCAATTGTACCTGAAGTCCAAAATTGCTAGCATTGCAATGGTGGATTCCATCTTCGACGGAATTGATCCTGATAACTGGCAAAACTGGTCCAAATGGCTCCTCCCATGCAATTCTCATATCCTGCCTCACATTATCCAGCAACAAGGGCCAAATGAGGTTTCCTTCTCTCCTGTATTCCTGGCAAAATGTTGCTCCTTTCTGTTTAGCATCCATAACCAGACCTTCAATGAAATTGGCTGATGATTCTGACACAACTGGAGTGATGTCACAGTCATTCTCAGGTGGCCCAACGGTCAGTTTTGCCACCCTTGCCTTCACTTTCTCTACCAAAGCATCAGCAATGGATTCCATCACAAGGACAACCTTAACAGCAGTGCACCTCTGACCACTTGTATCAATAAAATTGAACAAAATAGTTTAGTGGCCATTAAAAAAAATGAAATAGCTATAGAATGTTATGTTTTAAAAAATTATGTCCATGTTAAAATTAGCCTGTTATCACAAGAAAAACATTTGCTTTGGAATGGAAGATGTATCTAGTTCTTGTTATTCAAAAACCTAACAACACAATGCTGATTTCATATAAGGCAATGCTGTGAAATTTGTATCAATGCATTATAATTGTACGGGACCAATCCTTGTAAAGTATTTCATATGGAGATGAGGAAGTACACCGCATGATATTCAATTAATAACTTCAGTTTTTAAATTGAAGTGATAAAGAGCTTCTATAAACTTGAGGTCTAGAGTTCGATACTTGTTGCCTCTTATTCTATTAATTAAAAAGAAAATTAGCAGGAAGTATGTGAACCTAGTTTTGTTCACACTTCAAGCTCAGTGGACTTTAATGTGAGGGATTGTATAAGAGAACAATCCCTTTTGTCGTAAGTACTAATTCAGATGTGCATTTACCTGTAAGAAAAGCCTCCTTTTACAATATTTGCAGCCACCAAATCCAGGTCAGCATCTTCAAGCACAATACAAGCATCTTTTCCTCCCAACTCCATTTGCAAAGGAATCATGCCCGCTTTCTTTGAAATTGAAATGCCAGTATCTCCTCCAGTGAAGCTGAAAAAGATAAGAATTAAAAGTCAGCATTAGCAAAATTAATTACATGCAAGAAATAAGTTATTGAGGTATCATAACGGCAGTATATAAAGGGGAACAGATTGTCACCTTATACAGTTCACTCCTGGATGCATAGTAAGGAAGTCACCAATCTCAGATCCTTTGCCAGTAACACAACTGATTAGGCCTTTGGGAAAACCAGCCAAGTCAAAGCAATGCACCATATGCAGGGCAGAAACAGCACCCTAAATAGCAAAACATATGATGATCATCAGATATTGAATTTCAGGAGAAACGACCAGAAAAGAGGATGGAAATGCTTCAATAGAATTTGACCAGAAGCTTTTCTAACACTTGTATTCATACACTCTGTGAAAGTGTGGATATATACTTGCGCTTTTAAGGAGTTTCAGAATGAACACTCGGAGTTATATATAATTACCTGAGTTGGAGGCTTGAGCACAATTGAGTTTCCAGCAATCAGAGCAGGAGCAATTTTTGACACAGCAAGATTGACAGGGTAGTTAAATGGTGGAATGGCTAAAACCACTCCCAATGGAATCTGAAAATCGAAGGGAACTTTCTTAAATCACATGATACGCTAAATAAAAGAAGATAGCAAAGGGTAACCAAAGGTAACATTATATCTACTCATCATTAGAGTATAATAACGAAATGTGGTACAGAGGTTACAACATTAAATGTATTCTAGATTTTGATAATGAGGTTAGTCATGAATTCATACATTATGATGTCATGTTAAATTTATAATGGTTTCAGCTTTTTTACAGGTTGAGTCATTCGGCCATTAAAGGTCAGCTCTACATAGGGTCACCCTTCACAGTATACTGCCTTTGTCTAACAAGGACTGCTTTGTGCACATTACTAGAACAACATTCGGTCCTTAACAGGAACTTTATATCCTTCTCAATTTTGTATCAGATTAGATACAATGCACTCCAAAATGAACCTTGAATCTGAGGGATTCAAGATTTTTATCCATCTCAATTTTTTTTCCTCAAAAACTCAGGACCAAAAAAAAATTTCTGATTTAGCAGATTATACATGCGTGGTGGATTGTATAATACTATAGTTAGATGCTAAAGGCTTCAGTTAGTTTTTATTTTTCAAAAATGAAATACCTGATTATAAGTGAATATCTGGTCCTTTTAGTTTTTCATCCACTCATGTAGAGGAACTTTGGCAATCATTTCATCAGAAGGTCCAAACATCGTCCATTTATTGCATGGGAAAAATTACTCTTTAACTCAGGGCTTATTCCAGTTACCTAGTGTAACAGATCAAGATGCATACTGCGGAACATATTTGAATAAAATAATAGAAGGAACAATAAATGTGATAAAAAATTATAAACAAGGATGGTACTCTGGTGCCACAGCTGACAATTGCAATAGTGACTCTTGGAAAATAAGTGGGACCCGTAAAGAAAAGTTACAGTACCAATCAGTGAAAGTCACTCTGGCATAATAAATATTATTATTTCAAATAATCCCTTTCTTTTTCACCTCATAACTCATAAGTAGCTACATATGAAAAGTCAAAAAAGACAATTGCCCCAGTCACTTTGTATCTTGAAGCTACCTCATGCAACAAACAAAAGAAACCCCCTTTTTTAAACCACAACAAACACGAGTATGCAAAATCTTGATGACTTTGGACTAATTAGCTTTTGCAAGGAACTGTTCAAAACGTTGAAGTTACTAAATTTAATTGCAATCTTAGGCTGAGTTATCATCAATCTGGTTAGAATTATTTAACTTTTAATTGTCCAGTTGAGTAATATCATGGAATCTGAAGACTAACCATTAGATAGGATTTTACTGATAGATTAGACACAGTCACTAGATATTAATCAAACTCCTTTTCTGCCCCATCCCACTCATCCGACAAAATCACTTGGAACTACTGCTAAACAGCCCCAAAAAAAAAGTAACGGAGAAAAGGGGTGGGGGTAGCACAAACTGAGTGGATTTAAAGCTAAAAGAGAAAACTGCTCTCTTCTAAGGCTTTCTGGTGTGGTCATCTCGAACATACTAGAAAGTCCCAGATCTGAGGCACGGCACTCAGGGGAAACACGACAAAAGCTAATAGTAAAACAAAAATGTTTATGCAGAGGTGTCATAAATGAGAGGGTTAGTGCTTTGAGATGGATATGAAAATCTTATAAACAATGCTTTAACTGTCACGAAATTTTGTGCAAATTGCAAAAGATAGTGAGCCTCTGGATTAAAATTTGTTTACAAACTATTTGAGGTAAATATCTTCAATTTTCATCTCTTTTGTGGAACAAGTAACCAATCTCAAATGAAGACCATTAGATCAGTCCAGCAAAAAAGAGAACGGAGCACATTTTGCCCCATGGATGTGACATTAGTCCCACTCGTGGAATCATAAAAGAATCCTATGAACAGGGATCCTAACAGACAAAAGCACAAATGCCAAACATTTGAGTGTTTGACATTGTAAAAGCAAAATAAATAAAGTTCCAGATTAAAATTAAAAAATTATAAAAGCAAAGCTCCTTGGGCTTTACAGTTTACTGTTCAGTTCTTTTGTATAAATAATTACATTAAATGGTTTGATCAACCTTGATCTTCAATTCATGCCAGAAAGAGGAGTTTTGGCAATGTAGCATCATATTATACGCCTGTACTACTTGTTTATGAAGTACACATATACAGAAGAATAGGTGCCAGATATTTACCTTGGATGAGAGGCAATATTTTGTCCTTTCATTTCCGGGAAAACTATCTGATACCAAGAACTTTCCCTCTCCCAGAATCCTCACTCCTTCTTCAGCACAGTAAGAAACCAGATCCCCAGATCTTACAACCTTCATGGACAAATTATATGCTAGTCATTTGATGTTTAATTTATTAGTCCTAAACAATAACACATCTTTTAACCCGGAACTGGTTGCTCATGCAATGTGTACCTCAGTAACTGCATCTTTGGCTGGCTTCGCTATTTCTTTGACCAGGCACTCTGCAATTGAAGCCTTGTGCTCCTTGAGGATAGCAGCTGCCTTATGAAGGAGTTCAGCTCGCTTCCACAGAGGAATCTTTGCCCATGACTTTTGCGCAGATTTTGCCGTGTCCATGACTTTATTAACCTCTTCTTGTGTACAAGCTACATCAAGGTCACAACAAAAGGTTATCACCACAGATTATATTAAAATTATTCATGGATCTTATCTCAACAACTTAAGCTTTTGAACACAGTAATTCTTGACAGACAATGATATTAATTTAATCATCTATAACTAAGTCACCAGACCTTTGATTTTTGTTGCCTCTAATCTCTTAAAAAAAATGCAGTTCCAGCACAAGATTTGGTTAACATAAAGGGCTTTCGTAAGGAATATGATAAAGATTGCAGTAACTATTTTTTGGGCATTCAATTAAAAGACTAGATTTGTTTAGTTGAAACGCTTATTTGACACTTACAAGGCACGTCTGCTGCTGTTACTTATACATTATCAGGAGCTTCTGCTCTCACTTAAGATCGGTCACGGAAAACTAACAGCGAGATTTTTATAATTACAATTATATTTTTAGCTTTCAGAGTGTCATTTCATCAAACAATTTGAAAACAAAAAATTTGAGGACCTGTAAGCATGCAAGTTTTCAAGCATATAAAGTGATACTAATTTACCAGCGCAAGTGGCAGACTACTCAAGCATCCACAAATTACTTCACAGATAAAAGATTATGAATACGAGACTTGAAATGCAAGACAGAGCTAGAAAAGGGGGAGGAAGCTAACATGCTTGTCATTTAAATTACCCTGAACTTTGTATTGAGTCTTTCTGGTGGTGGGATTGATGATGGAAACAGTTTTGGAAGACGAGGATTTCTTCCATTCACCATCAGAGTAGTACTTGTACACATCTCCATCTAAAATCTCAGCAAACACTCCAGTTCCAGCCATAACAGAAAGAATCCTGGCGAAAACGAACAAGTATGGATTGTTCCGAAGAATTGGGTGAAGGTGAAGGTGAAGGTTTTGGGGAGTGTTGTTTGGAGAGTGAGTGAGGGAGTGAGGGAGTGAGGAAGGAGAAGCATTGGCTGATATATTTATAAGGAGAGAAGGGGAACCACGCATTGCTCAGAAACTGAAACTGTATAGAGGACTGTTTAGGTGGTTAATAGCTTGCCAGCTGTATGTATGTATGTGTCAGCGAACTATATACGATTGCGCCGTGCATTGCCTTTCACTCCCAAAATTTGGCGGCTCCACATCACTCACAATGTTATCACCATGCGAAGGGATTAGTTAAATTCTTAGTATCAATATATGATTTGATATGATAATTATATTGTTGTGTTTTTATTTCTTTTATTTAATAATTCTGTCTATCTGTCATAAGGTGGTTCATCTTTAGATAATCAGATATTCTGATCAAAATCAAATTAATGAAAATTATCAAGATTTTTTCGGGGGAATTATGCTTTTAAAACGGTTTCCGAAATTAATAATATAGATTTTTTACTTACAAAAATTGTAAAAACTAAAAATTGAGTAATAAAACTTGAAAACTAAGTAGTAATAAGGTCCTATTTATTATTTATTCTGGAAAATGGTCCTAAATTGTAATTCCCCCATTTTTAATGGGCTAAAGTTAATTTTTAAAATTGACCTAATTATATATTTTGTTTCTCTCTATTATAAAACATACACACATATCTCTCGTAAATTAAAAAATAAAATGAGCACTTTATTTTTTAAAAAAAAAATTCATCAACTTTTAAGACAAAATTAATCAAATTAAGAAATATCATTTCAAGTTTTCTTCTTCTTATTATTTTTTGGCCTACAACTTTTCTTGTTAGTAGACTGAAATTATTTTCCATCTTAAATTAAAGTTCCCATATATCAAAATGGATATCTATAAATCAAACTAAACTTTTCCATATAACGTTCTTCCAAGTGGCATATGAGGTAACAAATAAATTACTATTATTATTATTATTAAAATTATACAAAATTATTTTTCAGCAGGTGAAAATTTTTATATCTGTAGTTTTTAATCGTAAACATTGGAGAGTTTGACCCAAAAGTATTTTTTCATGGTTTTCATCATTCATATTTTTAATTTCCTGTTGATTTCCTTTTTGAGTAAACCTGTCCTGGAATAATCAGGAATGCTGTGTCTCAGATATATAAAGCATGCATCTTTCCTCTGGGTCCTACCATTTTCTTAAATGTAACGGAAAAAAATTAAATGGTTGGCAATGTTTTGGAATATCAGCATCAACAATATTAGTATTAAAATTAAAATTAATATTAATAATATAAAATTTACAACAAAATATTCTATTAAAATTAAATAAAATATTAAAAATGGCCCCATTATTGCTGTATGTGATAGGGCTTTTTTTTGGGGGGCCAATCAAACGTATATTAGTTATTTTTGTGTACAAGTGAAATTTATCACTATATCGATCTCTTCTTAATTATACAAATTATAGTATTCAAGAGTTATTTGTTTAATAGTAATAAGTCGTATATGTTTTTTATTTAGAACCATTGATTCCAAACGGAAAAGTCCTTTTTCATGCTGTTCAAGGGGTAAGTTTGAAATAATTTATGATCACTATGAGATCAAGCGATTGTTAATTTTTGTCGTGTTATATAAATATTAAACAATAAATGTAGTCAAGTTTTACAATGTCATGCCTCGCTCCTATATGCATTAAGTGTCACTAAAGCAAAAATTATTGTCACCTTCACATAAGCATGAAAAATGAGGTATCTTCATCAAGGCCCCAAAATAAGGTGATTCTCTCTCACTTTACTCATTCTTAATTTGCTCTAATGTACTTTCATGCAAGATTATTCTAGCAGAATGTTACAACATTCAGAAAGGAATTAAAACATCATATTTAAGCTCTGTTTCGATAAAGAAAAAATAGAGAAAGAAAAACTACAAGAAAAAATAAGGAGGAACTTAGGATGTCCAAGTTCTTTCTTATTTTTCCTTCTAGTTTTCTTTTCCTCTTATTTTTTATTTCATCTAAACAGAGTATTAATGTATATAGAGAACATACTCCTAATCTATCGAACAACAAAGGAAGAATGTCAAAGAATGCAAGACATCCTCACTCAATAAAGCAATATTGTCTCAAGTAAGTACATTAACCCTAATAAGTCTACTTTATTATTTAGCCCTAACATTAATCATCAATCAAAAGAGACTTTAGCAACGTTTTTGGGGATAAATTTAAATGTAAGGTTGGGCTAATATTACTTATACTATTTCCACAACATATATATATAGCTTGCTTCCACATTCTCCAATTATTATGGTGCAAAATAATTGGAGAATATAATAATTGGAGAAAGTGAGGCTCTCATGTTCTCATGTGTGGGAAGACGAAGATCCAATAACTTGAGAAAGATGAATAATGTCAATCCATATATATATATATATATATCCTTTAATTTTCAAAATGTTATATGTTTGGTACACAAACAAAACGTTATATATCATATATGAGAAATTAGATAAACTGAAAAATGTGAATCTCATATATTCTCATTCTCTTTGAATAAAATTGGATGGTGGTCTTGAAAGTTGAGTGCTAAAGTGGATAGAATTCAGTGGGTTGTGTTGTAACTTATGGGACACCTTTCTTATTCCCATGCCTTCGTCATTCTTAGATCTTTATCATTTCATTACTTCCTGCCATCCCTCTATCTATCTATCTATCTATCTTTAGCTTTTGAAAGCAACTTTATCTTCATCTTCATCCTCACAACAATATATCTAATTTCATGTTTCATAATTTCCGTATCCCTTTATCCTATGAGAGTATCGCTCTGTTATAATTTTCCCATCCTTTTTTTTCGATGTACAAATGATAGTGTTAGTAATTGGAATGAAATTGATGTAAAATATGTTCAAAATGTTGTCTTGAGCCTCAAAATACAAGTTTGCTATGAGAATAAACATGTAATCTGTGATTAAATATACGTCACATGTTCAAATCGCTGAGCAATTTCTTGAGTGGGGCCATGAGGAATTTTCTAGTAAATTTTTCAGGTTCTGACCAAAAAGGGGGAAAAATAGTTGAAGCTTGTGTGAATTGACTTGTACCACTTCACCGCAACAAAAACAACAAAAAGTCATGTATTATTTATATTATAAAATATATAAAACTATAGAGTATGCTATAATTTAAGACCATGAGATGTTGATAGAGTGAATTGGCTTGGAAAGCACATTATATTTAATTTGGGAAAAAGGAAGGAGGGTGAGTTTGAGAGTGATTAGTAAGAGGTTGTTGGAAAATTGAATTGGAGGTGGATAATTGATCAGGTACACAAAATTAAACAAGTTATGACCACATAATTTTAAGAAGGGTGTTTGGTTGCTTTTGTTAGTTAAACTCCTTTATGGGCCACTTTCTTATTATTGGAGGAGACGAGAAAATTTCTTGCCTTCATTTTTTAAATCGCACTGATTCGGATTTGGACATCAAATTGATTGATTGATTCATCCATTCATTATATGCATCTAGCCCATTGAGAACGGTCAGCCCATTAATGGACAATCCAAATGAAAATTCCAACATAGATTATTCATTTATTTTATTTTTGAATTAGGTTAAATGATTCTATGTTGTGTGATTATTTTATCTGAATAAATATACATTACGTAGTTATTCTTAATTGAATTCCTTATACTGCAAATGGTAAAGATTTATCATAACAACAAAAGTAAAATTTTAAATACCAACTTAGGTTAGTATGTAAGTTGATATGGATGTTAAAAGCTCTCATCCCTTAAATAAAGGGTTGAAAATTCAATTTTTAACTTCTAAATAACATAATTTAGTTGGGAAAAGTCTACTTTTACTTTTAATAATAAATGGTTTGCCTTCAATAATAAATGGAGATGGATGCAGGGAAATAAGATCCTTTCCTATAGCAGAGCCAAGATCTTGGCGAGGGAATAATTTAGTATCATATCTGAATTGTTAGAATGAAAAGCCAAGCCAGAATTTGAATTTGTTTTCCCTATGCTGAATGAAGAAAAGTGCAAACAAAATAGAAGGCAAACTAATGAAAATTCAGAATTGAAGGGTTGAAGATGAAGTGTAGTCAATAAAGGAAAACAAAGATGGGGAGAGAGAATAGAGGGTTGTCCTTAAAGATAGTTTATTTTCGTCTCTATGATCCAAACTCATAATTTTGCACAAGAAATATCGATCGCACCACCTGTTGGTTTTGTTGGATTTCTTTTTTTTTAAAAAAAAAAAATTCCAGTTTAAGTATTTGTAAGCGGTTCTCTCGATCATTTATTATGTGTTTTTACTTCCAAATCCAACCCCTTTTGCTTTGTCAACCCATCACTCCGTCTCTCTCTATGTTGAGCGTAATACCATATTCCATACAATAGATCCATCACCCTATCGCATCATCTACTCAGTTTTTCCCTTCTTGTTGGGTTAAATAGGCCAATTCACTTGACCCATTCTTTAAGTCAACTTCATATTCTACTTATTTAATTTTTATTTGGTTTGTATTTTTACAAAGCTTTTAATAATTATTTTTTTTATTTAAACAAATTTATAATAAACTTCTCTATTTTTATTTAAATTTTATTTTTATAAACTGTAATTATAGTAAAAAACATTTTACAAAAAGGTCATCAAAACAGACACTTAATTAAGTGCCGCAACTTTGTAATCACCCACATTATTGATGCCAACATATCCACCCATTTAAAGTAATGGTATCAAAATTGGAATGGCTATTGGACTGGTCAAAGTACCGATTCAAAATTTAATAATTTTATTAGAATATCGTAATTAAATTAATATATTTTAAATAATATATATTTAAAAATTATAAAAAATTAACAATCTAAAATGAAGATTTAATTCCAAAGAAAGCGGTATCCTTTTTTTTAGGCAATATGAAAAGATAATAGCTAAGAAGGCACAATGACAAATTAATTGAATTTTCATTCACATTCATAGTCCTGTAAGATTGAAGAACTACCAAAAAAAGAAGCAAAAATCGAAAAAAATTAAATTAATTCATTTATTGCATGAAAACTAATGAGATGAAATATAAACAAAGAAAATTAAAAGTATTTAATATTAAATATTTATTTTTTCCTAGAATAAATATTTTAAAACCTTGTAATAACTTTCAATTTTAAAAGTAATTATAACTTTTTAAGAGATATCATTTTGTTCACCTTACTAATATAAATATTTAATATTTCTTCCTTTACATGAATTAATAGATGTAATTTCATCATTAACTTTATTATTTTTCCTAAAAATTCCAAGCTACTTTAATTCTCTCTCCAAAGAGAAATTGAAAACCGAGAAGATATTTCCCATTCAAATTTCAAACAATGAAAACCAAAGAAATATTTTAATTAATTAAATCGCGTGAATCCCCCGCTGTTACCCTCTCATTGCCCAGCCCTCATATTTTTCTCACTTTTCTCCTACTCTCCCGTCGTGACCCTAGGTTTCTAATTTCAACGACCATACCCTTCAACCATAAATCACCTTTCTAATTTATTTTTCTCAATTTTTGTTTACAGTAGTGCTGAGGATTGAGGACTCTGACTATTGTAATCTAAGAACACAGTCAAGCTTTGTCATTTTAGTCTCACCCCAAGATTAGGATCACGAATAAGTATTCCTACTTCTCTTTTGTTCTCGTGTTTTCTTCATTCTTCCAGTCTTCTTTCATCTTCCTTATTCTAAGGCTTTCTTCTTCTTCTTCTTCGGCCAGCAGAAGCAAGCGGGGGGAAAAGGACTCTAGGGACTTCCTTAATTCTAAATCCTAAACATCTGCAGGTTTTATTCTTTAATTCTTTTCACTGAACTGCCAAAGCTGTAAACCGGTTTAGTTTGACCAGTTTACACCGGTTCATGGCAGATTCACTAATTCGCCAATTTGATCACCACTCAGAACTGGACGGTTCCTAATCCAACCGGTTGAACCGGCTGATCTAGTTAGATTTTTTTTAACACTGATCTAAAGCAAAAATGCAAAAGAGAAATGGAAAAATAAGAAGGTTGCAAGCTCTTTTAAGAGCAATACTCATTCATGTCCATAAGTTAACCATACAAAACATCAACTCCTCAAGAAACAAAAGCCAAAAACAAAAACAAAAAGATCTTGGTGTTCCACACAACAAAAGACGGAAGAATATAATGATAATGCCTACAAAAGACCTGTTTCTACGCAAAGAGATTTAATGCTCCCCATATTTGTTTTTGCCAACTTATTGAGCCTTTATGTATTGCTGAACAATATCTAATGCTGGTGACTCCTCTCCAAAATCCTGCAGAAACCAGGGCTTTGATTTCAACTAAGAGCTCAAAACCGATAAAACAACTAAAGGTAAAAAATAAAGAATGCAATTTGATTAAACTTCAATAGCAATAAACATAACTTCATTTCTAATGTTTTATAGATGTGGTCAGGAAAAATGGCGGTAAATAAATTATATTCATTCCCATGAAGAGCTCATACCTTCACAACAACACAGGAGCAGCCAACTACTTTCCTTGCTTTGCCCTCAGAATCAATCTTGCACAACTGCATATGATGAAAGATAAATAGATTAAAATCTCTAAAGAATGTTATTAGCATTTGACTGACGCAAATACATCTGTCTATCAAAACAGAAGCAAGAAAGAGAATTTACTACAACTAAAAGAAATAGTAAACCCCCGTGATTCCACTCAGAAGCATGGAAAGAACTAGCTTGAAAGATTCTTCAATGTTTGAATACATATCGCTGTAATGACTAATGACCAAATAGATAGTATAATATACCAATGTATAATTATGATCTCTAATCTACTGAACTTAACTATACCATAGATAATTACCAAATAACAACACTGGTGCAGATTCCAAAATGTAATAAAATATTTAAAAATAAACATATGATATGAGAGTCAATCAACACCAATGAAAAGAACCAGAGGTATGTCACACTATTTTACTTACACCAGCCCATTCACCGAGAGTTTTAGACTTGTCAACAGTCATCAATTTCACATTATGATCAGCACAAAGTGCCTTGACCAGTTTAACATAGTCTGGTTGATCACAGTCCTCAGCTAGCACGCAGAGATGTGCAGCATGCTTTTCAATCACCTTGGCACCTTCATGGAGTCCTCGCGCAAGCCCCCCATGAGCTAGTGACTTCCTCAGCACAAGCTGCAAGGCTGTCATGATGTCCATACTCTCACCAAGGGGTGCTGAAGCCTCAGCAGGTACAGCTACATCCTCTTCTCTGCAAAATGCCAGGTATTGTTTCAAATGAAAGGTTTACAAGATTAACCAAAAAAAAAAAACACACATCTTAATAGCTACTGAAAATTCTATCAAACAGATCAAATCTATAATTCAACTCATCAAATGGGGGGAAAAGCTCAAGAGAGGCATATGCCAGCAAAAAATAACTTTAATAGCTATTATCAAAGATTTGACAAGCAAAGAGCATGGATGTTCCCGCTCCATCACACACACACACACACACACACACACACATGCCAGACTAAAGCTAGATACCAAGTACATGGAAGAGGGAATCCGGATAAAAGTAGACGTACCCTGACATTTTGCTAAAGCCTTGGAGATGAAAAGTTTGCTCGTAGCTGTCAGAAGGAAGATATAACTGCAGTTAAATTTTAAACTATTCCAAGAAATAATCGTCGAGTATAATTCGCAGGCATTCAGATAGAGAAAACATGGAAAAACACACAAAATCTAAGTAATATCCACAAAATCTAACTTTTTCCAATAATTTAACAAATTTCCAATCTCTGAAACATCTGGAGTTATAATTTCAAATCGTTGGCCATCGTCAGTTCTACCATCCCCACGTCACATTAAAAGAACCCTTTTTTTTTTCCTTTTCCCCCCTTCAAGGAAAGGACATTCGAGTATTGAACAGTGCCCAACCATGCGAATTGAACAAACACTCCCTAAAGATCACTAACCTCTAAATCTCTAAAAAGAATATACTACTATGATACTAAATAATCAGAAGACAAACCGAAAATTAAAGCTACCTTAGATATAAAAGGTGAAGATTGTATTTGAGTAATCGGAAATAATAACTAAACTGCCCTATGCTGAATGGGTGCAGTTATCCCACCGAAATCCCGAGCAATTTGAAAACTTAAATGGTGGAAGAAGAAGAAGAAAACAGCCAAGGGCACGACAGAACAACCATGCGCACTATTCTCGGTGAGTCTAATCATCGTTTGCCAAAGGAAACCTCAGTAACACGAATGAGAAAAGCAAAGGGATCGCAGGTATTACCTGAAGGAGATGGAGGCGAAAGATCTCTCAGCGGCACCAGGTGATGGACGGAAGGAGGGAAATAGAAGGAGGGTTTATAGAAGGAGGACCTCTTTCGAAAGGCCTAGGGTTTTCACGTCTTTGGGTAATAGCCCATTTTGAGCCCAGACCCAAATTCAGAAAACAAAAAAAAAAGAACATGTATTTTATTATCATTAAATTTTATTATAAATATTACTTTCTTTTTTTCTTAACAGACTAATTAAGATGCCGGACTAATTATATTGTTTCTAATATATAATTTTCAATTATTTTACCAAAAAATCTAAGATACTAAAAAAAGAAAAATGAAAGACAATCGTGTACTAAATATCTCCTAAAAGCCAAGGTGATGTTCACAACTGCACATGAGATGAGACTCGGTTTTTTTAAGCTTCATTGAGGAAAGTTTGAGGTCATTGAACTCGTGACACCACTCATACAATTATTATTATTATTATTTATTTACAACAGGGTTAAATACACCACTCATACAATTAACTATATTTTTTTACCTGTGTGATACGGGGCAAAACATAAACAAAACAAGGAGCCTAAGACAAACGAGTAACATCACAACATTATTTATAAACCATTTTTCCAAATTAACTTATATTATAGTAGAATATTATGTGTCTTAGACTAGTGGGAATAAGATCACTTCATACCGACCATGCTTGTGCATGCACATCACAGATTCATTGGCACAACATTTAGAACAACGCAAGGACAAATCTTGCACTGAACAAATGAAATGAAGTAAGAAAACTCAAACTTCAGATGAGAAGGAAGTTATTTATTAAGAGGATGGAGTTCAGTTTGAGTAACTGTAAACGTTAGACAAAACTGGGGAACAACGTTCAATAATTGTGTTTAAAGAATACAATTATTTGATACATATATACATACACACACACATGCACATATTGTGCATTTCCAAAATTTTAAACACACTCTCAAATTCTTCAGTGCTAACTAATTCAACAAGACAAAATAGGTCTAATTCCATTTGTTGATGTCCGTCCATGTCTTCAAAGTTACTTTTAGATCTGAAAATGATCGATTCCCTCAAGTTATTTTGGATGGTCGCTGGTCGGAAAAAGATAATAAACAACAGCTAGCTCATGGTCTCCATGGTGCCGGCGGTGGAGGCGGCGTAGGAAACATGGGAGGAACAGCTGAGAAAATAGTATTCTTGTCTATTCCAGTGCGCTTGTCCCCTGACAATGCCACAAGAGCAGCTACTAAGCCGGCATTTCCTGCAATCGTTGGTTCTGTGTAGTTGTAGTTAGTACGAACATCATGGAAACCATCATGCTTGTCAGGGCCAGCAACCATAGCTCCAACCAGTGTATTAGGATTTGGCTTTGAAGTGTCCCTCCATTTCCATCCTCCTGTGCAGCTGTACCTAATCCTATTCTTTGGTATGGATGCACCTCTATGGTGGACATGTTTTGGATAGTGATTACCAAAACCCACAATGTAGCTCATTTTTCGGGGATTCTTCCCAAGGATGTAGTCAATCTGCAAAAATATACCACCATAAAGTGACTCCAATTATCAAGGGAAAAGTTAGATTCCAAACAAGGTGTAAGGACCAGAATGTATATATCATGAAGCTACCTGGGTCTTGGCAAAATCCCGAAGAACATCAGTTGAAAAGAAATTGGGTCCACAATACCATCCAGGAGTATCAGCAGCATCAAGATAATCACTATAAAGGGTAGCCAAAAAGGCTGCGTTGACAACATATTGAAGAGGCTGTGGATTACCATGGTTTAACTGAATCAAGCCCCCTGATGAAATAATTAACAAGTAATACTCAAGTTAGGAACCTCATAAATTTCACTGCCGAGAGAAAGTGTTTGAATTAGGAGAGCAATCTTTACCTTTGGTTCTATTAAAGCTTGTGAAAACTGGTAGGTACGAGCACATTACAATGCTTGTCTGGTTGTGAAACGTTCTTAAAATCTCCTCATAAGGATACCCAGGACTCAAGAACAGCCTCAGACGACTCAGAAGAACCTAAGTACAAAATAACAAGATTAATTAATTAAGTTACTAAATTGAGAGCCAAATAAAAAAAAGAAGACCTCCATACATACATATATAATATATATATATATGTATATAAAATTACCTGAGCACCAGCAAGCTTGTTATCCCAGCTGAATACACCATAATCAGGGCCTCCCCAGAAGGCACCAGCATGCTTGGCCAGGCCAGGAGCAGTACAAAGTTTCAGATAAGAGGAGTTCCCAGTTGCATAATACATCCAAGCTCCTCCCCACACAAACTCATCCCAGTAACTTGAAGAATTGTAGAATATCGCAGCTTCTGAACCACCTCCACTGTATCGGCCTCTTTGTTCCCTTGAAAACTTAAACAGTGTCGTGGCGCCATGAACGAGTTTCTGCGAATAAGCCTTCTTGTCTTTGAAAACAATGGATGCGGCAGCTAAAGCAGCAGCCATTTCTGCTGCCAGATCTGAACAACTGTGACACTCAGTTACAGGTCGATCATAATCTATGTCCTCGGGACGCATCCAGCAGTAATGGTCATTCGGAGTTGTACTCCCTCCTGAAGTATCCCCTGACCCAACCTGTTAAACAAGGTACAAAACCATATATCTATATATATACTTCAAAAAAAGGAGGTTTGAAATTGCATATATAGAATACGTGATGCAAAGTAGGTTGAAGAATGTTTTGAAAGCATAAATAATAATGGCAATGCTTACTTGTGCAACAAGTGTGGTTATGGAATCAGCGGAACTATTGAAGGTCTTAAGCAAGTAATCTGTGCCCCATTTAATGATCTCCTTGATATAGTTGAGTTCGCCAGCAGCTTCATACTTGGTACTATATTCAATTACGCTCCAACTCAACATCGTCATGGCAAAGGATGCAGGAAAATTGAACTTGATTGCATCTCCAGCATCATAATAGCCACCCACCAGATTCTTAATAGTCGATGATTCAGACTCGCCATCTTGCAGACATGAGTTTCCTCTCCATGATACATTATTATGCTTGGGGAGTTTTCCCGCTGCACATAGAAAAGCCAGCCAGGGAAAATAAATAAATAAAATTTTCTTAAAATTTTTATTTAAAAAAATAATCTGATTGTGGTGAAGGGAAAAGAATAGCAGAAAAATGCTCACATCTTTGAGCGTTGAAGAACATAAGGGCCTTGTGGAGGGCTAAAGTGTAGTTATCAGGAGGGCCCTGCTTGTGCTGGTGGCGGGAGACGGTCTTGACGATGAGGGTGATGAACCCAGCTAAGAAGGCTGATACAAGAAGCGTCCCAACCGTCCAAACGAAGATATTACGACTGACGACCATGCACCCAAGATCCACATACTTCTTCTTCTTCTGCTCCGTGGGTCCCAGAAGCCAGCTTTGCTGCGTCTCATCCAACGGCCGAGACAAGGCGGCTCTGTCCACATCTTGCTGATTCCGGCTCCGATCGTCGTTGTTGGTGGAGTCCGTGGCGTTAATCTCCAGTGGACCTCCCCACGGATCCCTCCCGTACATACTCATCTTCAATGCTGGTTTTGATCCTCAAATTGAGGCCACCACCAACAGATAAAAGGAATAGTGTGGAAGATATGGAAGATGATGATGGATAGATAATCAGCGGCAGCTAATGTGAGAGAAAGATACAATCAGCCTTTGCCGGTGAGTATTCTGGCGGGAGCATGGTGAGTTAATGGGGAAACACCAACGGACTGTCCGCTCTATTACATTGTTGAGTCATGTTTTCTTTTATGGAATATATAGATAGGAGAGTAAATTAAAAAATGTTTTGATTGATTTAATTATTAATTATTAATTAAGAAATAGCTGGAGAAAGTTACAGATCGTTTTAATTTGGACATTTTTTGGTGGCTGCTTGGTTGGTAAGTTGGTGTGTTGTTAACTCAATATACTTCAACTTTGGTACTCGGTATTATCATGGGGTTGAGATTTTGCTTTCATGAAAATTACGTTTTTAAAAATATAGGAGTATAATATCTTCAAAACTATAATTACTTATAACCAGAAATTACAAAATAAAATATATGATTATATTTTTTTAAAAAAAATTGAATTTAAATCTTAAAAAGTTACAATTATATATAATTTTATAATATTTTAAAGACATATATAGTTGAATCAGTGGAAGGGGCAAATGATTGATGGCCCAAAAAAACAGGAAGGGGAAATGAACTTCTTTTTAAAACTCCTTGCAAAAGTTAAAAATAAATTTATATTTTAATAATTACAATTTATATATAAATATATATTGTGTTCTCTCTAAAAAGTAAAAACTAAATAAACTAAGTTGCAGGGACTGACTCACTAGTCCACTGACGGACAATGTCAGTTTGTCTACACAGTTCAAACTTCAAATCACTCTATATGGAGTTGCTTTATGCCTACTAAACGTCCCCACCAAACGGAAATTTAGTGATTTTTACAAACATTTTTATATCTTTTTTGTTTTGGCCCGATATATCTTCTTTATATTTAAAAAAATCATATGAACCGCAATATTCATAAGTGATATGATTTCTTTTATATAATTTACTATACACAAACCATATGAGCATTGCAACTTGCATTTGGACTATGTATCTCTCATTATTCTGTCATTATTATTTTATTTTATTTTATTTTACTTTTTTACTATTCAAATCTGTTCAAATTAATATATTTTAATAAAAAAATTCTATCAAAGTTATTAAATTAATTAATCTGACTTAAATATGTACTTAATACAATTATATTTTTTTATAATAATCTAGCCTAATATATTAATGCGTTTTTATAATTGATTTGACATAATCACTATATGTTGTAAACATTATGCCTTCATTTGGCCAATAATGTACTACTAAGCTTGCATCTGATCATATATATGCTTGGATCTTATATTTACACATATCTAACCAATAAAAAAATTATACTACTTATTAATTCAATCTACTTATAAATAAAGTGTACCTTAAAAAATAATCTATTCCCAAGTTGCAATTGCACATGCTTGCATGCGAATTCACATACAAGATTTACTTAGTTTAACTCAAAATTGCAGTTTAAACTTAAACCATGTTTAGCACAAGCGAGAGTGAGACTGAGAAAAGGAAAATGCTTTCCCTATAGTTGGTGTCAATCCATGCTCTTTGGGAATCTAACTCTCCCATGTTCATGGAACAGATCTTTCCACTTAAATGGCAGTGGAAAGCTCAAATTTTCTAAGAAAGCTTATTTTTCTTCCAAAATTATCCTTACAACATTTACAATATTCCAGTTTTAATCCTAAACCTAATTACTCAGCATCTCTCAGTCCCCTTCATTCCTCTCATTTTGTTCCCCATCTTCCTCCTCTCTTATATACAATAATATATACTTAAAAGGATTGCATTATGAGCTTACTATACAGTACACAATATATAATTTTTACAATAAAATAACTCTTAACTTCCTTATACCCCACAGACAGTCACAATTACCCAAGCATGCTTCCCGACTTGCAAGAAGGGGGCTACAGATCAAAGCTATGGCTGTTCAAATGGAAGATGGGATGATGGCGTTGTCTTGTGATGCTGTGAGACCTGATTTCTTTGGCAACACTACACTGAAGTGCCGGAGGACCACACACTAAAACTCCCACATCGACATGGCCCCATTTCCCTGATATCCATTCAAATATTTCTGCACCAGCAAGATAAGTGAGACTCATAATATAAGCTCTTAAGTTTTATGCAAAATATATATATATAAGCGCTCATAAGTAGTGTGGATTGTAGAAGTTATTAACTTCATTCAAACATACCTTTGAAGTCTGGTCTGGGACCATATCGAGTGACAGTTGAAATTGCAAGATTTTCTTGGCTTGGATCCTTGGGAGTTGCAGTGCCATTTCGCTCAATTTTCTCAGCTTTTGTATTATCAGACATTTCCTTTGCAGAACTTTGCCTTTCCCATATATGCCACAAACCAACCACCAGACCACCAAACATAACAACACTTGCAACCATGCAGGCTACAAATAGTAGCCCTTTATACCACCATTTTCTTACACCAAATGGATTTATGTAGAAGACATCCAACAAACCCAATAAGATCACAAATCCAACAGTAGATGAGATAACATATAGTCCGGACCAAATGTTGTCTCCAGTGCCGACCAAAACAGACATGCTGCGGGCACTGGGCAGAGGGCAGAGTGAAGGCTTCATTGGTTTGTAAACACAGCCCTCTTCCTGAAGATAACAACAATAAATACCATCAAGTGGTCATAAAATAAAAGACAAGAAGAGAGATTCTTAAACTCACAGTTCAAAAGATACAACCATTAAAACAACCATGAAGAGACACAACGTATGTCACCATTCAGTGGGACTGACACACTTAGATGTATCTTTATGATTATACCTTAGAATCTATTAAATAATATAAAAGCATTAGCAGAAGAATGAACGTTTAATAAGGAAGCTAGACTCACCAGAGGAGGTTCTGATTCCCGAGTGACATAGATGTGGATATCAATATTAACTTTATCAGAGAAGAATGGACAGATTGCTTCCATGTCAATGGTCGAAAGAAGTGGAAGTTCATTGGACTTTTTTACTGCCCAAACAAGTAAAATCCTTTTAGGTAAACAGGGTTTTCCTTCCCTTACACGATGGAGAATATCACTTAATATCGCAAGGAAGGGTGATAGTCCAATACCACCAGCCACTAATATAAGATTTTCATACCTGAGAAAACAAAATGGCCACATCACTTAACCAGTTGAACCATAAAATAAAATTTCACTTTTCTCAAAGTTTATGTAGCCAATGATCAACTAAATCGAGTTGTATATTGACTATCAGATGTGCAACACTGAAAATACATAGAGAAACGCACATACATCAGGTGGTATGGTACTTCATGCCCATATGGCCCTTCAACAGAAACTTTTATCACAGATGATTCTTTCAGTGCTTCAGCTTCAATTATTTTTTCTCTTAGCTTTTCTGTCCATTTGCCAAGAACCTTTATGAGAACAGCAAGATGATACTTTCCATCCAAAGGACAGGAAGAAACACTAAATGGATGCCACTGCAGCCATGATATTTCTCGAACTTGAACAAAGATGAAACTCAGGGCATTATATCTCAGATCTGCATTTTAAAAAGATATATTGCCATCAATTTGGAATTGATTCAGAGATATGAGCACAAAATATTAAGGATAAGTATACTTACTTCGAGGCTTTGACACAACCAGTTCCACAGTTCCACATGGAAGGCACTTAGCTGAGACTACATTAACAGTCCTTCGTGATTGGCAGAATCGCAGAAAGCGATCAAGCACAAAAAGAAATATTCCTCCGGCAGCCATAGTGAAAATGAAATCACCAACGTGCAAAGCCAAAAATACAACAAAGACCACATATAATTGATGGGTGTAGAAGAACAACTCAAAGTTCCACTTCCTCACCGGAGAGAAAGAGGTCACCCACATAAGCAAACCAGCTACAAGGCTGATAACTCCTGGAAGATTGGCAACCCCAATGTCTTTCCATTCTATCAACTGCAAAGGGGGACCAATATTGTAAATCTAAGTAAATAGTTAGCTTGATGAAGCCAACATATTTGAGCAGAAGCTAGATTTTAGTGGTAAAAATTTGCATTTAGCAGAAACAGGTAAGTCAGAGCAAAGCCATCTTCAGAACATCCTTACTAAAGGTGACCAAATAAAGCTTCAAAATGAGACCACTTTTATACCAACCATGTTCTCAATCCAATAACAGAACTCTTTTGAACCAAAAACTTTAATTATCAATATACAACGCCAAAAACTAATCTGATAACAATTTAGAGACCTTGATGAGTTATATGGTGAAATAAGAAAGATATAAAAGGGGTATAACATGTTTATACATACAATTCTTCTCCAATATGCAGGGAATACCACCGAAGATAAAAACACTTTAACTAACAGACTTGCCAAGCAAACCTTAATATTTTAAGTGCAAACAGTGCCAACAAATTTAGTCCATAGAATGAATTATCAACTCATATTCATCATCTTCTTACTGTTAGTGAAGCTCTTTCAGCTTTGCTTTAAAACTGAATATCTGTAGTTGTGAGGTTATGATTAAAGATTAATAAGTTCAGAATTTTATATTATAAAAAAAGGTAAATGGACAACAGTAAAATATGCAAAGAGTGTTAATTTAGTAAACATACACCATTGATGGCTTACATTATTTTGCAAGAGCATATGTCACTTGAGTCATATCATTGCTATTTAATATTTTATTTTTGGTTTACTTTCAACCTAATCAATGTATTGTTTGATTTGTTTACTTCAGGAAGGAAGAAAAATGAAAGTTTCAGTCAGTAAAATAAACAAAGAACAAACTACACACAAAAAAGTAAGGAAGAGAAAGAATCCCTCTGCATCTATACATTCCAATTTTTTCTTATTTAACTATAGTCAAGCAAAAATATGTACTATAGAAGACTCACTTCTTCTATAAGACGGCCATCCATTGCCCATGCGACGACATAGAAGAGTCCATGGAGAGTAAAAAGCAACATGGTGAGGTGTCCCAGCCAGACATGATATCTTGTAGCATGTTCAAAAGGGATATCTATAAGGCGGAGAAGAACAGATCCCCTTGAAATTGGAAGAAATAAAAATGCCAGGCAAAATAACCCAATCGAACCAAGGCGGAGTCCCAGAATTTCCAACATAAATGTGCTGAAAAATCGAAGTAAAGTAGGATAGTCAGATACTTAATTTTACAATGAGCAAAATACCTGTATAATATTCAATAGAATGAATACCATGATCCATGTCAATAACAGCTTATATAATAGAATATCCCAAATGGAAGCAAAACAAGTGAGCACTTGGAAACCATGTCAAGACCCTTATTCAGAGATGCAGAATACAGCACTTTGTTATATTGCTTATATTTTATAGAGAAATTATATCAATAAATATGTTCTGCCCCACTTGAAAGCATAAGGTCTTAATTCACATATATAGGTTTGTTAGAATTTTTTAGTCTATCTTTATCTTGGGGAGGGTTTGTTCTGGGCTTCTGGCTGAGAATGATACTAGACACTGCTAAACATAATTATTTCTCTTAGATTCAAATCCTCCAAGTTTAAACCGAAATTTCAGCACTTGCAGATTGATACACTAAGCTCTAAAACAAACTTGTTGACATATTTCTTTTGAACTCAAGGACACAGTTGTACGAGCCTATAGAAAACATCCTGTTCAAGTAAGGCCGTACTTGTTGACATATTTTGGGCCACATAAAGCTTCACATGCTAAACTGCAAATTGTGGAGGCAACTGGGACGAGAATTTCTCAATTACTTACCATTTTAATATTCATATTATTGTTTTAGATAAAATTAAGACAGATAGTACCACAGGGTACAGAACAAAATATGTGTGACTTGACTGAAACATTCAAATGAAGGGGGCTAATTGGCTGCACGTGAAAGCATAGGAAGTATGTTGTAATTTGCTCAAGATTCTTTCATGATAGAATATACTTCTATCAATTTTGAAGTACAATTGAGTTCTACATTGGATAGCCACAAGTAAATCTTGTGGTACTGAAGTAGCATTATTCTTCTCCTTTATAAGCCAGTTTTTGGGTGGGTTTTTTATGCTTGCTTAGGTCTAGAAGCACCGCAGGTTGATTTGAAAAGCTTAAGAATGCCAAGGACCATTTAATCTAAAAAGCTTAATCTAAAGTATCTCAAAAAATATTAAATTCAAAAGCATAAATTGTTAAATGAAAACCCATGAAAAAATTTTATTATAATCTGTAACAGAGTTTAAGCGGAAAACCAGAGTCCTCCACGAGGCAGTGAAAGGACGGAAACTCACTTATGTAAAGTAAAAGTGCACAAATACAATTCCAATATATAGTAATAAGTTTCACACTAACTAATAGAAAAATAATGGAAAGGCAACTAAATCGAGGACTCAGTTGAATATTTTATTTTACCTCTTTGTTTTAAAGGAAAACTTGTCAGACATAAATCCAAGGGCCCTCACAGTGTAAGAACAAACAGCCCATATAACATATGCCGAAAACAGGACAATCCCAATGAATTCTGTGGCAGAAACAACACCAAAAGGCCCATCCACTAGCACGGGAAAAGTCCATAGTCGGAAGCTTGGCCGCTTGGAATTCTTCCTCCTGCAAGGCAAATTCCAAGTAAGACACACACACACACAAAACCAATATAAACATAGGACCTCAGCATCCCGTGAGCAAATAATTTAGTTTTGAAGAAAATCCACGTACACGTGACTGCAGTACTTATTGGCTTCCTCATAGGACTTTCTGCATCACTTTTGTAAATTTGATTCAGTTTTAATTTCATTTTTTTCAGTAAAATGTGTACAATTTGTGGGGTCGAATGAGTGATAAAAATAATATATAGAATACTGTACAGCAAACCAAATGATATCGGAGTCATCTATCGGTGGGCCAAAATCTGGTGCAATAAATAATTATTTCCAATGCACGAGTTAAAAAAAAAAAAAAGCTTCTGAAAAATCACATACTCGTGGAGCTTGTCCTCCCCAGAAACAATTAGGTGTGCAATGGCGAGGAAAGAAATGATGAGAATTGGACCACTGAGCAATAGAAAAATGCTTCCTGCACCATGTATATACATAATTTTTCTGCTTCAATTTAAAGCAACACAAACCGTTGTCGGGGAAAAAAGAAGAAAAGAAATAGAATAAAATAACCTGTAATTCCAAAAGGGGTTCCTTCGGTAGCACGAATCCATTTCCGGAACAGGTCACTGAAAAATTCTGCTGGAAACAGAAAGATTACAGCTACCCATGCAATGAAAATCACCCAAATCAAGGACTTGAGAGTCCATTTTGTAGCCGACACAAGAATGGACGTCTTCTTGGTATCATCAGCTTCAACAGCTTTAGAAGAAATCAAAGGAGTATGAACCGAGTGATTATTATCCATGGATGGGAAATGTTTGATCCTGACGACGCAGGAGCCGCTGTTGAAATAGGAGGAGGAAGGAAAAGAAACCAAATTGGGTGGAACCCACGGCCAAATGCGGATGGGTTTATCAGAAAATCTCACTGTACGGAGAAACCATCCACCACACAAATGAATTGCATACGGAAATAAGAGAAGTGGAAAGTGATCTTCCAGTATGAGTATCCATTACTAGGCGCAGCCGTAAAGTGTAAACCATAGTCATTGGACTGGACCGGCCTTCCAATTGATGAACCATCCAGTCAACTTAATGAAGGTAGCAGTCGGTTCAATCTGATTTCATTTTATTATTTAAATACCCAAAAAAGAAAACTGAATTATAATCTTCTGTTTTTTGTTGAATCTCCTAGACCGAAGCGAAAAAATGATGTTGTAGTTGTAGACAAAAAATGAATATGTGGTGGATAAGTTGATGCGTCAGGTCGTATTGTCAAGGCCAAGAATTATTTTGTTTGGCCAACGTTAAGGCCAAGAATTGAAGGGGGAAAAATGACTTAAATTTTAAAAAATGTAAATTAATTATTTTTAAAAATTAAAATTGATTTCATATTTTAGAGATTTATGATTAAGTCATAATATGTAAATCTTTACATCAAACTTTTATTAATGATAATATAAAAATTGAATTGAATTTTGTTTATTATATTAAAATTTGAAGAATAAATCGGATGGTTCACTATCATTTGGGTTTATCCCTCCAATCCTTTTTAAATACCCAGAAGGAAAACTGAATTCTTTCTTTTTAATTATTCAAGCGCAAAGGCTATCTTAGGGGTAGGCGAAGAGTAATTTATGAATAGAGATTACTATTCTGTTATTTTGTTTATTTTGTGTTTTGTTTTGTAATGTCGATTAGTCAATTCATGAGTAGAATCTCCCAGAGCAAAGCAAGAAACAATGTTGTAGAGTGTAGACGAGACCAGAATCAACATGCGGTGGAAAGAAATTGATGCGGCAGGTCGTAGTGTTAAGGCCTACAATTTTTGTTTGGCCAGCGTTAAGGCCAAGAATTTAAGGAAAAAAAAACATGACTTAAATTTTTTTAAAAATGCAAATTAATTATTTTTTTAAAATTAATTTCATTTTTAGAGATTTTGAAAAGCTCATAACTGTAAGTGTTTAAATAACAATTTTTAAAATATAATTATAGCTTGAGAATAATATCAAAATTTAAGGTTAATTAAGTCATAATATGTAAATCTTCACATCAAAATTTTTGTAATGATATTGATAATATAAAATGGAATTGAATTTTGTTTATGATATTAAAATTTGAAGAATAAATGGAATGGTTCACTATCATTTTGATTTGGGTATAAATGAAGACAACAATAGCAGAAAAATAGGAGAACAATTATGTTGTGAATGAATAGAGAAAGATGAGCGTGGAGAAGGGAGGTCCACTCGTTGGCTTTGTGGACCATAAAGATAAGATATACAGTAAAATGTTGGGATTTGGTGACTGTGGACGCGGGACGTGTGCGGTGCTCAACGCCCTTACTGACAACTCTCATCCACCAGACCACTTCTACCAATTATTAGATGTTCCTATTTATAACACACATATTCTATAATTTTTAAAAAATATATATATAAGTCAACTTGTAATTTTTAAAGAGCTTTAACTTTTTTTTAAATTTTATTCAAAATATTAATGATGAAGAAAGATATTATTAAAGATATACTTTTTAAATATAAGACACTTTTAATTATTTTATGTATTTTAAGAAAAAAAATTTAATAATTAAATTTGTAATTTTTTAAGAATATTATTCTTTTTTTAGTTTTACCCAAAATATTAATGATGCATAGAGATAGTATTGGAGATATGTTTCGAATCTTAAATATAAAATACTTTCAACTACTTTACACATTTTAAGAAAATAAGTTGAATTATTAAATTTATCAAGAAATTTCAATTTATTAATTATATTATCTTTCATACTTTTTATAATATTTATCTCTTATTAATTAATTATAGATCAGAGCATGAATAAAAAATAATAATTAATACATTGAATAACCTCGAAGGCATTTTGTATTTGGAGCCAAATAATGCTTCTATAAGGTGTTTTATATTTGGGATTAAAAGAAGTACTTATGATGTGTTATAATTTAATAGGAATAAGATAGGAAATTTTTGACAATTTTTAAAAATTTCAAGAATCCTAAATAAATCCAACAAATTTTGTTAGTTTATGTGAAATGGTTAAAAGTTATTTATAAATTGAAATAGAAAATATTATAATTATTTTTTAATACCATAAAAATTTAAGTGAGTTAGATTATGGACCAAATAACAATAAATTACCTACTAGCATAATCTTTTACATTAACAATAAAATTCAAACCTATGCGGATGTAGGTATGAGAGGCATTTTAACCACCGATTATCTTTTATATATATATATATATAATCTTATAATAGATCATGTCGTATATTATATATAATATTGTCAAACTTGTAAATTTAGGGCAACTTAATGGCAGAGTAAACTCGCATTGTAAGCTTGTGAGAATTTATTTTTATTAATATATAATAACTCATAAAAATTACATAATATAATCTAGGCCAAAAAAGATATGACTAATAACTATTTTTTTGCCACAGTAATAATTGTAGTTCAAATTCGTGAATAAAAAATAGCTTTTAAGATGTACAATTACATAATCAAGATATACATAAAAGAAATTATTTATATATAATTATAATTCAAAATGAATACTGATATTTCATGCTTAATAATAATTAATATAAAAAATTTACTGTAATTCATAACTAAATAATTTAAACAAAAGTTTGGTGCGAATTTATTTATTATATTATATTATATTTTTTTACCAAAATTTTTGTATATTATATTCAAACTCCACATTTCCTAAACATTATTTTAATATATTTGATTATAGGTTTTCTGCAACTTTGCATCGTACAGTTATATAATTAGTGATATTTGAAGTCAAATTCATGGATCATATTTTCTCATATGCTTAAAAGTTTTTCTTTTTGTGTATATTAAGATATTCACAGCTGGAAATAGTGACTAATCATTTCACCAGTGAATCCTCCCATTAATAAATAAACAGTTAACCACTGGATGTGCTCCATTCCATTCCTATTAGTTGAAAGTCGAACTCCAACCATATAATTCAGGGACAAGATGAGGAGCCACAGCCCACACCCTCGTGGTTGTTTAAAAGTTATTTCTATTTCTAGATAGTGTTTGCGTTGACCCAGTGGTTCGGTGGTCACGCGTCGGTGGGGCACGAATTCGGAAGAGCCAATTCTGACAACCCCTCAGTATATAACATTAACACTCACATATTGGAATTTGGATGGATAGAAAAAGAGGAGGAAAGAGAAAAATAGAAAAAGAAAAAGAAGAAAATAGCACGGAAAATACACTTCTCTATGTTTAGATGTATAGAGAAATGTGGGAGGAAGAAAAAATTAGATGAGAACATGATTTTGAGTCCCATATTATTTTTTCTCCAATTTTTCTCAAAAAATAGAGAGATTTCTCTTTCCAAAATTATGCAATTTTTTTAATTTTAAAATTAGTTTATAATTTTTTAAATAAAAAATTAAAATTGGACAAAATATTTATTACTTTACATTAAAATTATATTTTTATTCCATTCAATAATACATTATGGAAATTATATAAATAATGTGGAAGAATAATAAATTTTATTATATGTAAATATTTTCATAAAAATAACAAGGGTATTATTATTATTATTATTATTATTATTGTGAAATTAATCACTTTTATCTCCTCTCAATTTTCTCTTGTCATCTAAATGGAGAGTAGGATATTTAAGTTTTATCTCATAAAAATTATATTATTAGATATTAGACAGTTATACTATTACATTTTATGTTATAGTATAATGTAATGTATCACGTGTCTTGAGTTAAAACTATCACGTTGAACCTAACAGTCTATGCCATAAATGCAAATGAAGTCAAATGTAGAACAAATATATACAACACATGAATCACAAACATAAGGTCACATGATTTTAATATACACATGATTATTGGGGAAATTGTTAATGGTCCTAAACACCTGTAATCGAGACAGATGGAGAAAAACCGCTTTTGGCAGTTTTCTTGACATCGCTTTTCTTTTTCTTTCTCTTCAACATGGTAGAGCCATTTTCGCCATTGTGAGAGTGTCTTTCTCTCCACAGTGAGAGCAAAATTCTCTCCTTTGTGAATGTTAATGTTAATCATGCTAATTATCCACTGTATTATTATTATTATTAGTGTATTGGGGGCTCTAATTTTTTATTTTCGCTGTAGTCAATTATATGTCATGCGTTATACATCATGATCACATTATATCTTTGATTGTAATACATCCAATATGTTTTGGGCTATAAATACAATCTAAAGTGGCCATATGAACTATACATCATATTTTACTTAAAAATATATCAAACATAATGACAAAAGAAGGGATAAGCCAATGGACAAGAACTTATAGATTTAAAATTAGAAAGCTTAACTACAACACGGTGGATTATGGACTACATTAGATATATTTATCACAGGCTAAAAATTTTACGTGGAATTCAATTATTTTGGATATGCATGTGTTGCAATTAAATGGATACAATTTAGTTCCCTGCAAGTTAAATGAGCTAATCTACACAAAGTGTCACCTATTTAGCCCACCATAATATAAGAATAAAAAAGGAAATAAAAACACACATAATTCAATATTTTATATTCTAATATTTTATCACTAAATAAAAACTTGAACACGACATGATTTTAAATAAGTATAAAAATCCTATTTCTTCTAGATTATTTATTGAACCCATTTCATTTAAGCTCTTAGTTATACTCATAATCCACTCCATGATTTAGAATATGGTGATAATGGTAATTTATTAATATTTTTCTTTTGATAGTTACTCATAATTTTCTTGCTCCTTATTGATTTAAACATTATTAATTAGATTGTGTTGTAAAATACTTTGATCCACATGGCAAAAATAGATATTCATTTTGATAATAAACCTGTTGTTAAATTTAGGATTTGCGTTTTCTTTGCGTTGTATTGTTAAATGTTTTGGGATGATACATTAGAAGGATAGCTTTTAAATTATTTATTTTTATAATTTTTTTATGTTCTAGTTTTTTTCTGATTGGTTAAACACTAATTTAACACACCCAAAGTGCTGGTTCAGATTTCTAACCCACGTAAAGTGAGTTAAAAGAGCTGATCCATTTAACTTGAAACCTATGGAAATTGCTGGTTTAACCCAATAAACTTTTGTTTGACAGCTCTGGATTGTAGTAGTGACTCATTCGTTTCATTGGCCAAAAAAAGAAAGAACCATTCGTTTCCTGCACAATCTTAGTCATTTTGGGAAAAAAAAAATATATCTTGTAAATAATACAATCGGATGACATGGTAACCACTTTCAAAGGGCAACTGAAACGGATGATTTTTTTTTTTTCCCGATACAAGGGGGAAAAGATCAAAATACAGACAACTAAGGGAATTAAAATCCCGATTTGTCTCTCTGCACTATAGTCCTCACACAATTAAGGACACCACCGAGGAATCTAAAAGGGGTACGATTGCTGGGGCTCCATTTGGCCATAGTGTCTGCACCCAACCTGCAACCTCTGGGAGTAAATTCAAAGAGAACTTCCCAGTCCCTAGAAGCCAAACTAAAGATTTGCAGCGTGACATTAGACAGGGCCCAGCTCTGATTAGCACGTTGATTGATAGAATCAATTAAGAGCTTGGCATCAGAACTGACAAGAACTTTCCTGAAACCCAGGGTCCAAGCGGTTTGAAGACCATAGAAAATTCCCCATTCTTCAGCCTCTGATTAGTAAGTTGAAATATGTAAATTTCAACTTGAATTCCACTTTTCCATTTTTATGGGCCAAAATCGAATTCCTAAAACCTACAAAACTTGATGCATTAACACGCAGCCCCTTAGATCTGTATCTATCAAAGAAAGTGTAGCCTCACAAAATAATCACGAATATGCTCCTAGTTTGTGCCTAGACTACATGGGTGGAAATTTCAGGATGAGTTTTTCACAACTAAATCTGTGAGTTACTAAGAAAAGCAACCACACATCTAGTACTTTGGAACAATCTGTCTACTTTCTGCCAAACCAGGCATTGAACATCTAAAAGCTTCCTCGCCTTATCTTGCAATTGTGACTGCTGCCTAATTGTCTCACCGTGTATCTGAGATACAGAAGGAAAAACTTTGTAAACACAAAATCAGAGAAGAATCCCCCCCCCCCCTCTTGAATAAACCTCTGAATTGTCAGACTAGATAAGCACAGATAGGAAAAGTTTTCTTTTACCTTCAAAAATAACCTGATAACTGCTTGTAGGAACTCAAAATTATTTTTGACGGAGAGCTCATGGATAAAATAATCCAGAAGCTGTTGAATCGAAATCAACTCCGGTTTCTTGTGTTCTTGCTGATCATCATCATCATCATCAATGATCTGAAGCATTCTAAGTTCCATATCCAAAGTTGATGGAGATAATCCCTTGATGTACTCAGTAAAAGCCGCATCTACAAACGGAAGTCCACAAATATTACAGAGATATGCTCCGAATAAACATGTTTACAAGAATAAACAACAAAATATCCAGATAAAAATCAGATTGTTAGACTACTTACAATTGTTTCCTTCAGCTGAGGATTTAAGAAGAAAAAGAAATGGGGATGGTGGCATGTCTACTTTCTTGTTTACTTCTGCTTCATCGCTTGTTTCTTCTTTCTCCTTCTCTAATAACTTAGAAGGCTCAAACAATATTTCCCCAGAAACAGATCGAACTGTAGGCAAGAAGAATGGAGCCTTTTCAGGTTTTTTTGGAGGCTCAATAGGTTTATTGCGGGCCTGCACATAAGAGTTGGAGATCCAGAAAAGCAGCACATAGTATGTTATTTAAGATTATATCAGGCAAGAGAAACTGAAATAGAATGAAACAAAAGTTCCGCATATTGCACTATAACAAAGCAAGAGAAGAAATGATGCGAAGAGAGATTTAATTTAAAGACCTTTATGATGTCTAGACTAATCAAGCTTTGCCACTGGCTCTTAGGCAGCAATGAGAGTGTAACCAGATCAGGGATATGCTTATCTTGAGTAGAAAAACCTGGAACATCCTTGCGTTTAGAAGCATTCACCATCTTATCATCAGAATGTTCAACTTGAGAATCATCTGTAGAGGAGATAGATGGTAGCTTGATGCTCACAACCTCTTTTCCACTTGCAAAGGAATCAACATTAGAAGGACTAGAGAACATAGCCTGATTCACCCTGATAAAGATTCTTGACATCAGTATTTATTAAGGTTTTAACTCCATTCTTGGATTAATCAGAATAATTATTCCATTAAAATTGTCAATTATTTTATATTTGGGTTTCAAAATCACTTTTAGTTCATTCATGAATGCAACTGTCTTTCCGTTCAACATTGTCTATAGCTTTCGTGAGTTTTCCCAAAAAAGGCCAGTCACCTGTTTGTTCCATAGATTAATACATGCAAAATTTTGTCTCAGAAATAACTTGTCTCCATATATTTTTTTACGCATTCATTCTTTTTCTAAACGACTTTCACCAACCAAAAGAAAATCAGCTTCCTAAATATTTTACACAGAAGACCAAAAACATATCCAAAAGAAGTTCATCAAAATCTTTAACATATGAAAGATGATTTCTCACACAACATCAGATTTTTGAAACCCAACCTTGCACCAAAAAAAAAACTTCTCTATTACAGGGGAAAGATAGTGGGTTGTTTCTCCAACTTTGTTCTCATCAATTCACCTAATTAGTAACAGCACCAGATGCAACTAAATTCATCCATTAATGCTATAAAACATACACTCTTAGATAGATAGAAGCAACATCAAATTAATCTCTCCATCTAAACTAAAAAGAAAATTGAAAGTTCCAAAAATCAATAGATGTAGCTACACAAATTTATTATCTGAGAAACATGAAAAATAAATTTGGAGACTCACCAAAGGTATACTCCATTTTTATCAGCATGAGTAGTAGCTAATATATCCATGTTTGGGGACAGCGATAATGCTGTGATAGGCACATCAACATGTAATGCATCTATTTGTCTAGCTAAGATCACATCCCAAATTCGAAGGCTTCCATCCATACTAGATGATACAAACCATTTCCCATCCTCACTGAAGGACAAGTCTGTTATACGATCTGTGTGACCTTCAAATTTACGAACAAGTCTAAGATTCACAACATCAACCAATTGTATTGTATAATCATCAACCACGGTAGCCAGAAGACCTGAAAACAATGAAAAACCTGTTGCTCACCTCATAACCAAAGATTAAAAGTTATAAAGTAAGAATCCACATGCAAAACAGGAACTATAGAAATTTATAAGCAGAAGCTACCGTTATGACGATGGTAATTGATCTTGACAATAGAACGCCCAATTTCCCATTTGGATTTAAGTTGACGTCCCTTGAAGTCCCAAACCTGCAAGAGAACCAATTACAAATAAGAGTTTCCAATAGAAAGTTGCATATGCTACTTTTAACTATCTCTACCTTCTTTATAATAATAATAATAATTTATTGATAAGAAAAACAGAACCGTGCAACAAAAGAGGACAAGTGGTCCTCTCCTCCCCAACCAACAAGGGTTTTTTTTTTTGTACTTATTTATTTATTTTGTGGGTTTTTTTTTTGTTGGGGGGGGGGGGGGTTGTTTCCACTCCTGTGGAAGATCCACAAGGAATACCATCCTAAATCAACCAACTTCTGAAACCCATGGGGAGGCCACACTAGAGGGAAAACTCCTCTCCCAAAGACGAGATGGGAAAAAATCTGATTAAAATCTCAGCATTGCACAATAACCAAAGACACACAATCCTGCAAAAAACAGCACACTACCATAGAATTTTATGCTCTTGTAAGCAGGACAAACATAGCTCACGCTAAAAATATCAAATAGTCTATTGCAAATCTGCCATGCCACTTTTAACTCTTAGAGTGTTTATGAATTAAGACTAGTCAATTTGGCCCAATAAGCAAAAGTAAAAATTCTTTTAACTCCCTCCTTTTATTTAAGGATCTAAACTAGGGTACACATGGAAAAAGGGTTTAGCCAATTAGCCTCCCCCCCCCCCCCCTGGTTGGCCAAATAAAGTTTAGGTAAATAGAAAAAATGAAATAAATAAACCTAAAGTAAAAAATAAAGAAAATAACGAAATAAAACAAGTTACATCTGTGTCCCATATGAAATGGAAGTTTTTTTAACAAAAGATGACCCATCTAAACAAGGTGAAAAAATACAATCACAAACTCTAACCTTTATATCTCCACAGTATCCAACACTTATCATGAGGGTATTTGTGGAGTCACAAGCAACTCCAACTACTTCACCATCATGAGCACAATTTTTTTGTTCTGATATGTCAATGTATGCACCCCGGCTGATTCCAGATTGAAGGTTAAATCTTTCAATCCAACCACATGCTGTACCTAGCAAGGCAAAATTGCCACATGCACTGATTGCACAAGCCTGGAATCATATGAAAGCCATTATCAACTACAACTCACCGTTGTTCATCAAAATTATTATAACATCCAACAAGAAATGCAACATATTGTTCTCTGATCTTAATAGAAGGACCACTATTCTCAACATTTGCCATCTGAGAGTATTCCATATACTACTTTCTCATGACATAATGAACTTGATGCAACATCATTAATAGAAATCAGGTAGTAGGCTACTAATGAGCAAAACATTTCACAAGCTAATATTTTCAAACCAACAAGATGTTTTGTCCCCCCAAAAAAAGAAGCAGCTGGTTGCTAATCAACTATCAAGGACCAATCAGTCTAGAATTTTGATAGAGATTTCTAATAAATCCCCTTACACAAAAGTTCTTTGGACTTCAAGTGTGGACATAGCTCAGGCCCTTTGTGCTGAAATTCATTTAATTCGAAGAATGAGTTCTCAAGCTTCGAATCCCTGGCCATTTAATTATGGGGGCTCAAATACCATGCCAAAAAATAGAAGTAACAAAAAAAAATTAAGCTTTTAAAAGAAGGCCAGCGATGGTTTCGATATATACCTCTAACATATACTTTTCCTCTGACACAGGAAATTAAATTTTAGTAAGATGCTAACCTTTACAGGTGCTGGATTTTGGGGGCATGGATTCAATATATGCTCACCAAGAACAAAGTTTTGGAGTCTCCACACATATGCTTGGGCAGTATCCATATGACAAGTGACCACATTGCACCAGTCCCGTTCTCTAATCTCAGCTTAAGTAAATAATCACACAAGAAATGAACATTGAGCATTTTGAAACCTCTACCAGAAGACCATTACAAATGATCAAACAAATTAACAAAAGGGGGAATAAAAAAACTGAAATATATGTATGCCATTTTACTCTTAATAGAGTAAAATACATTGATTTCCGTTCCATTTAACTTTAATTACAGAGACATCCCTTCTATTTTGAAAACTGACATAAATCCCATAAGATCAAAAGTTATGCTACCCAAACATCCCTTCTAATTTTAAGATTCTATTTCCATCCACCAAACAATTAATTGGTTTTTTTTTTTTTTTTGCCACAAGTTGGCTGCTAAATCACTTGTTTAAACTTTTTTGGGGACAAAAATATCCCTTTTGGACATCAGTATTATTTAAGAACCATTTAAACACTTGCATTAGCTAAAAAATAGTTTTAAGACATATATTTCTAAACCTTCGTATCATATTATAAAATTGATTAATGATTAATTTCATAACTTTAAATCTTTTAAGCACATTTAATTAAACTGATTTTGTTTAGTAATATTTTCAAACGCAAATATTAAATATTGGCGAAGAAAATCTTTCAAACACGTATTTTTTCAATTTTTTCATCAGATTACAAAAATGATATAATTTTGATCATATTACAAAATTTATTAATTTTATAACTCATGAAAAATCAATCAAAATACATATATTAAAAAAAACTTAGTAAATTAGGGATTTAACATAATGAAGGATAAATTGGTAAATATGATTTATGTTAATATGATTTTTAATTTATTTTTAGAATCTTTTAAAAATATTCCTAACAGGTTGGACTCAAGTGTAAGTTTCCAAAATAAAGGAAAGGTCTCTATAATTAAGGCAAAACAAAAAGAAAGTTAGGGTATTTTACTCTTAAGTATGCATATAAGTGGAGCTAGATGGCCATGCAATGTCCTAAATAATATGCTGCTGCAAGAAACAATGTCAGTGGTAGCTTAATCACAAAAGGGGTATCGCAATTTAGAATGAATGATCTTCACATTTCTTCCATGACTAGAATTGGGTTTTTTAAGCTGGTAAAATTAGTACACTGGAGAGCCAGAAGAACAATCAGTTTCATGACCAGAAAAATAATTTTTATAAAAATGCCCAGAAGAATAACGAAGATCTTTGATTGTCAAAATAAAAGTTACGGGAAAAATCAAGTTAAATTACTTAAAATCTTTTTATAAAGTATAAATCAATAACCATATTTTATAACAAAATCACTTTAAAATAGAAAAGAAGAAGATGAACCAATTTTCCAAATTATTTAATCAATTATGTACGCAAGTAAAATAATCAAATTACTTGAGAAGTGAGAATGTGTTATTGCTTCCATTAGGGGCTCCATGTCTCTTAAAGGATCATGTATTTTTTTTATGAAAAATCATTAGGTCAGAAAAATTTTTAGTAAAATTAGTTCACATATTTTTTTTTTACTAATTTTGAACAACCACGGGACCTACAAATTCAAAAAGCTTAAGGCTACATCATATTCACAGGTACCAATATTACTGTTGCATGTGTACAGACTTCGTTCTGTTATGCAAAGGCTGGAAATAGGAACCCATGAGGAAGGATAAATTATCAAGGAATCTGTTCCTTTAGGTTTGATTGGACCTGTAGCTTCAAGCAGAATAAGCCTACCTTTAACAATCGCACAGTACCTTATTGAACATTAACATGAACTTTCTAGTTTCTGCAAAACTTATTAAAAGTACATCCAACCTATCTTCATCATTAATATTATAAGAGTTTTACATTGAACTACTCTTTCCAGTTTTCCTTTTCAACGATGGCTTAGTAATTTATTGCATATGTTCTTAATTTTCTTCTATTTTTTCATAAAGTATAAGAAGAAATTTTATTAACGGGAAACGAGGAACAACACAAAAGGAGAATCACAAAACAAACAAGATAAGAGAAACAAAAAACAAAACTCAAGATGCTAACAAATGTAGCAAAGCTGTCCAATCTCTTTATGTAAGTTCTGACTTCTGAATAGCTAAAATAATCATTAAAAACAGATAATATAACCACAAATCATTGAATTTTTCTGGCACTTCTTCATTGTTGACTAATTGAAAACAACTAGCCTTAATTCCCAAAATGTGACAACTGCCTAAAACCCAATCTAAGTATCTTGAAGTCACCACATGAGTCAACCATCATTCAATACTTTATAAGCCTATATACTCATCACCATTTATTGTTCTTGTTTTCACTTTTCACCCAATAAATTAAATCAAAGTATTGCTTAATACAGAACTTAAGTTGTAAGAGAAAGTTCTGTAAATAAATTATAATCTGCAGAACAATCGCAGCAAAATGAATGAACTTCCAGCACAATGAAACAACTAGCATCAAGAAAAATCTCATAGAAAATCTCACCACAATCAAATGCAATCACAGGCTTCAATTTTATCTCTTCCTCCTGTAGAAAAACATTTACACAAAACGGAGATAAGTAGCCATCTTGAAATCAAGTATGTAAAATAGCAGAAGATACCAATTTAGACATCAAATTAAAGAAAATTCACAAAGTTAGCCTCATCCTTCTCCAATATCACAATAAGGGAAGCCTTTGGAAGGACCCTAGTAGATATTAGTAACAACTTGGAAAGTTGAACAATCATTCAACTAGATATCTTGAGAGTATAGTGAGTCAATTCTTACAATCACCACAAATTAATCATTGAGAGGCAATGATATACATATCCTCAATAACACAAAGGGACACTTGGCAAAAGCTTACTAAAAGAATCACAAAAGTGTGATAATCAAGCCACTCTACACATTGCATCTTATTCAATCTTTCATGAGAAGACCACACATTGAAATTGATTGTAATTTCATTAGAGAGAAGATCCCACTTGGGAATTGGGACATTACTGCTAGCCATGTTAACTCCAACGATCAACTAGCTGATGTTCTCACAAAAGCATTAAGAGGACTCTGCATTCCCTATATTTGCAACAAACTTGGAGCATAAAACCTTTAGACTCCAACTTGAGGGGAAGTCTTGATTATGATTGATTTAGCACTGCTTATGATTTACTGTAAATAATTAGAGAGATTAGGATTGATTTGATTATGTAATTAATAGGAAGATTATTACGTAATTATGAGTCATTACTATGTTTTCTTGTATCCTGACTATAAATAAAAGACTCATGTATGTCAGAATTCACTAACTACATTTCCCATTCTCCTCGTCTTGATCTTCACCATATTCTGAATTCAGAAAGAGACATCCAAATTGTATAAAAAAAAAAAGAAAGAGACATCCAACTATAGGATCAACAATCAACAATGCACAAAAAAATGAGGTCATCAAACCAGGTACATTTATACCACTCAAGAAGTTTTAATTTAAATTCATCTGTAACAATTTATTTTCCACTTCTCCACAAGAAATAGAACAAAATCTATGCAAAAGCACAAAGATTTACAGAATTCTCACAATCAAAATTTGGGCTATTTACAGTCAAAGCGTGATTACCAATTTCAATGGCTTTAACAGCAAAGAAAAAAAAAAATTTCAGCAATATATATATATATTAAATGGGCAAAACAATATAGAAGGTTACTAACTGTAAAACAGGCATTACTGTTTAACTTCCATACACTTTACATGTCTCTACAACAAAAGCCAGAGGCTCAAAAGCCAAACTTTCAAGATTTAACAAGGAAAAAAAAAAGAAATACCCAGCAAATCTCAATCAAGTAACAAAAACTTGAGAATGAAAATACCAACCATACCTTCAACTTCAGTTTCTTAGCACGTCTAGATACATGTCGTTGAGAAAGCTCCCTGCTTTGTTGATCCTATAAACAGCAATTGATGATCAGGTAAATTTGAAATAAAGAGCAATTGTCATTTTGTCAGAGATTTAGCATCCATAAATGACAATAATTTTCGATGATGCTATGGGTGATGCTGAGGACTTAGAAGGGTTCTTTGGCTCTACACGTGAAATAGATACAAAAAGGTCTTCTAGATGAAATCTAACCACACAGTGAACAATATTTAAGTATGAAGATCAGCTCGGTAGTTTCTAGCAAGAATGAGGGCATGATCTTTCCATTGTTAAATTTGGAAATAGGATTTTTCCCTGCTGAAGGGATTAAGCATTTGCTACCAATTGGGAAATCTTTCTCATAGGAAATTGCAAATTGAGGTGTTTGGATTAACACCAACAGAAAAGATTTTTTAAGATAGTGAATTAAGTAATAGTCATTTCATAACTTAAGTTAGTTTATTAAGAGAAAACAAAAGAAGACAAAAAACCATGTTTGAGTTACAAAAGATGACAAACCTGAACTACAGAGAAAAGCCGAAAGGCACGATCCTGACCAGCAGAGAGAATATGTCTCCCATTGGCATAAAACCTGCCACATATGATTCACATGAAACATGATAAGTGAAGGCACACACAAAAGTGAAAGGAAAAATTTGACAACCAATGAGATGAATTCAATAAGACAATAATATGAAAGATCCATGCAAGAACATGACACAAATTATTAAAAACTGATAATGATCTTTTAAGTAAAATCCATCGTCAGAAATTCAGATGTGAAGAGGACTCAAAGAATTAGAAAAAGTGCTAAGGCATGATGATGAATAACAGTTTTTATAAAACTACTGAAAGTTTGAAACATTCATTTTAACAAATGGAATTTATGGTCCAGTTCTCGTGAGGCTCATTTGCTAGCCTAAATTTAGTACGCTAAGAAGCATTGCATTGTAACATAAGAAATATGCAATTCTACTGAGTTTACCATACTGCAGTCTCATTAGGTGCAGTTTAGTTACTTAATAGTAATTTAGTAGAAACATAGCAATCAAAAAAAGGAGAATTATAATAATTAATAAACAAAATTTATATCCCTGGGGGAGAGGAGGGGGAAAACAGCAGATGAATAAGATGAAAAGGTGAAATCCAGAAGACTTTATTACAACATCACTTATGTTGACATAAGAAAAATAAGCTGCTTTTAACTTATAGATATCTAAACAATGAAAAATAAGTTTCAAACTAAAATTAACACTGGGAAATGATTATTACTTTATGCAAAGCGGTGAAGCACTATGCCCACTGCGAAAGCGCAAAAGACGAGGATTACCATCAGTTGTGTCAAAAATCCACATCTAAGAGAGAGAGAAAGTCAGATTCAGATACACACGCATTTAATACAAATTTAAAAACAGAAGAAATTGACATAATAGTTTAAAAACAGAAGAACAATTGCAAGACAAATTGACACCAAGGTTCCCTAATCAGCTGTGTAAACATGATAGTTTAAAGAAAGTATTTGTCAAGAGAGTTTTGACGTAAGCAATAAAATCCAAACTTCATGAAGAAAAAGGTCATGAGGGTAAAGAAGTCATCATTCATTAAGCACCGTCAAAAGCAAGGGTTTAAGTACTTTCCATCATAAAAAACGGTAAAGCTCGATCATAAATTTCAAAACTGTTCAAGATATCTGTATGATACAAATAATATGGAGGAAAAAGCACATTCTGCATTAGGATATGCCTTAATTAAGCGCCCCCCTCCCAAAAAAAAAAAACACACACACACACACACCCCCTCTGTTGTGCAAAATTAAATTCATTTTCCCCAAAGTCAAAAGATGCACAGCACATACCTTCTCTACAACAAAAGATAAGCTAAAATTACATCTATTTTGCCCAAAACAAAGTTATGAAGTATTAAATATATACTTGACCAATATAAAATAGCCTTTTAAATTTACAATATACTAAATTTTTCATACAAAATGAATCACATTGAAATAAAAGAAAAGAAAATACATTTTTAATGTTATAATTTTATGAAAAAATTGATACTATCGTTGAGGGTAGTTTGGCCATTTTTTAGCTTCAAGTGAAGTTTGTGTATAAATTCATAATAGAGGAAAAGGTTGTGTAGTTTAGGCATCTCTCAATGGAGGCAAGTGTAATTTACCCCAATAAAATACTAATTGTCAAACACTACGGAAGTAATATGAGAACATCTCTTAAGCAATGTACAGATTTATTTTCTTACAGATTTTTTTATTTGTTAGCTTCATTATGAATAGGAATAGAACACTGTCCATAAAAGTTAACTTCTTCATTGTTATGTTAGAAGGAGGGGTTCCTAGCCTTTGTATGAAAGTGGTTGACAGAGTGCAGGGCTTTTCACGCAGGTGGCAGAACAACATGGGGCAAGCATAGGATTATAAATCAGGTTTTTCATAAGGGGAACCAAATCAAGAATGTCAAGCAAGTAGCATAACCTTTTAAACAGAAAGCTAACGTACCAAACAATGCTGATGTTGTGAGAAAGAAAAACGTAAACTCTTTTTTTCTACAGCCCACACAAGATAGGGAAGCAAGAGGTATCATGTTGTTGGTAACTGCTTTGTTGGTTTCAATGGAAGAACACCCAAAGAGCTAAGAGCCTTGAATTTCAAGTGAACATGAATGACAGCGATAAGCTCATGTCGCAGAGGGGCACTTTATTAAGGACAAGATGAGAGGAAGTCTGACAACATGGTAAGCATGTTGAGCCTTGACCCAACGTGACTTAAAGACAAAGCGTCCAAATGCTCAATAGAGTTGGTGATAATCAAAATTATACTATTCACAATTCAAATCTTAATATTCATAAGAAGTCACTGTAAATAAATGGTTGAATTGGAAGTAGTCTAGAATCAACAAATTCATAAGAAAAATCAAACAATTCATAACAATTTGCAAAGCCAACAATATGAATTGATGGCTAAATCATATACAATTCAAGCCAATCTGGCAAAATAGCTTAACTTTGAAATTCAAATATGTGTGAAAACAATGAATTGGTATGGCTGTGTTCGCTAATTTATGATTTATGGTCAAGTATTTTTCTTAATGGTTAAATGTACATTCGAGTATTTTATGCAAACAATAACTATCCACACATAATATTCATTAAAAGATTTTGCAAAAATGCAAAGAATGCAAAGTCATCTTTGTTACATCAACAAGAGTTCTCTATGTCTTCAAAAGAGATAAAAAAAATCTTCCTTTTTGTACCATAAAAAAAATCTTACTTTGATAGAGTTGTCATCTGATGAACTCATCAGCACTGGCTCATTAGCAAAAAAATGTAATGAAGTGATTGACCCATCATGAGCCTCTTTTATGACTGACTGGAGCCTTTTCTTTTCCAAATTCCATATGCTTATGACACCAGACGAACCTCCTGAAGCTAGAAATGGTTGCCCATCTAAAAGAAACAGAACAAACATATAAATAAGCATAGACTCATAACATAAACGACAGCTCAAAGGTGTCCAAAGAGTAGTTCTAAGATTGAATTTCATGGCATATGCTTAATAAATGAAACAAGATTTCTAAGCCAAAAAAGGTATTCAAACGAAATCCACTACCATACATATACTCATGCATGCATGCATATGTATGCAGACATGCATATATATATATATATACACGCATATGCATGTGTTTCTATGTGTGTATATCTTATAAGGAATATATAGGCCACTCATAATGCCCATATTTCTGGCCCATCATTTGAATTATATTCTGCTATTTGTTTCTCTATATTATTTCCTAGTTTGTAGGGAGCAGGTATTTTGTATTGATTACAAAGCATTAAATAAGATCACCATATTTAACAAATTCCCTATATATAAGACAAACTTGGTTGTTACAACGTTTTTTCAATTGGAACTAAATCTAGTTACGACCTATCAATATGAAGACAGGAGATGAACAAATTAGAAAGAACACAAGACAGCCTTTGGATGTAATTTAATCATCTTTACAAATTAAGTCATACATCTTATCTTTTACTTTATTTCAAATCACCATAAATTCTGAAAATGAAAAATGATCTTCTCTGTAATTTGTTTACAAATCCCTTTCACAGGAAAGGAATCGATTGAAGATTTTCATGTTGATAAAAGTAACTATCAAAACACACAACACCCTGATCACACTTGCACAATTCTTTTAGTAAAGCACCATAGTACCATGCAATGGTTACCATTGACAAATTAAGATAACAAAATGGCACCTACCAGTGCTGAAAGACAAGGCAGTCACTGATCCTCGCGTAGAGTGGGTGAATGTAACTAACTCTTCATCATATCGAATATTGTGGACATGAATCCTTCCATCTGCACAACCAACTGCAACAACATCTAGTGCAGGGGAAGATACACAAGATAAGACAGGTGAATTCCATCCCTTAAACTCATATATTTTTTTCCTTGTGCTGATGTTCCAAAGTTGCATAGGACCTTGCTCACTCCCAATAAGAACCTGCTTAAATGCTTCCCGGTTACACAAGATAACTGCATATCTAAACAATGCAAGTTTTAATTTAGTTCTGAAAGGAAAGTGATGTTCACCTTGTTAAGATAAGTATCTGGATGCATTATACAACTGAGCCTAATTTTATCATCTAACTTCATGTGCCCAAATGGAGCAAGGTTCTGATCAATTCCCTTAAAAGCCCATATGAACATGTTACCATGAGCATCAACACTAAGGATATGCTCCCCAAACAACAATAAAAATTTGACTTTAGCATCATGCCTGCTCCAAGTTGCTACCTGAAAGAGTCATGGCACTAAATTTCATCAAATGCTTAGAAAAACACTAATTCCATTTCTTTCCATCAACATTTTCCTAGCCAGTTGCTATCAACTTAATTAGAGACATTTTATTCCAAAGTTTTAAACTTAAGCTTAGCAAGAACTTAAAAAAACAAATTGCATAAGAAATTGAGCCACCTGGCATGCAGAATAAGAAAATTCAAAACAAAAAAAAAGTGCAATGTGATTTAAAAAAAAAAATATTAACAACCTAACAAGTTCTTTTCCTTTTTTTTTTGAGGGGGTGATTTTGCAGAGTATCATGGGGACAACCTGGTGCGCACGCTTGAAAACTGCAATGTCATTTCCATAAGCAGCAAAAGTGTATTCGCGATAGGAAGCAAGTGCTCTAATCTTCTTTGGAAGTTGAGGACCTTCAGGAAAATAGAAAATTCCAATAAAAATGGGACTAATGCATAAAATAAGTCTACCTAATTGAAAAATTAAAAAGGAAACACTGAAGCCTCACCAACGAGAACCAGATTGAGCTTTGCACACTGCATAGAGAAAAGTACACATTGACAGTCAAGTTGATTGAAAATTATAGCACAAATAAACGAAATGATCAATACAAACAGATCAAAGATAAACATTAACATATTTAAAAGATTTAAAAGATTACGTGCACTCACGACATTACATTATAAATATGAAATGATCAATACAAACAAACAGATCAAAGATTAACATTAACATATTTAAAGATTTTGAGCACTCATGAAATTACATTATAAATCTGAAAAGCCTTCCCAACGCTGACAGTGACGAAAGTTTCAGAACCAAGTCTCTGAATAGAGACAGGCACACTGCTTGTTATGTATCCAATAGCTCTGTAGGGTTCAAATATTCCCATCTTTTGCTTCCAAAAGAATAGAAAAGGATAAAACCTGGTCAATAACAATAAATTAAAGTTACTATTAGATAGAAAGAACAGGTAAGTTGCTAGTAAGTTTGAAATTTATATGTATTCATAGTTTTGGATGCTCATTGTAAAATATTGAAGAGTACAAGTGACCAAACATAATTAAGCACAAATTTTGTGGTCTGTCGTGGTTGCAAAGCACCCAAAAGCCAAGATTTTACAAAAATAACATCACGTACAGTCTTGATGAAAAACCATAAAGGAAGAGAAATAGCCCAACTTCACAGATTTAGACATGAGATGAAATTAAAAGAAAAAAGCCAACGAAAATTGAAAGAGAAAATAACAGGGGAAAAAGGAAGCAGCTGTGAACAAGAGAGAAGAAAAACTCCAAACATACCAATCAAAAGCAAAAGATCAGACAAGTGCTACCACTCTTCAAAAAATATTTTCTTCTTCTTCTTCCTTATAACTCTTTGCTCTCTCTTTCTCTTTGGACTCCCCAGGTCACGGTTCTCTGTTCCCCTATTTCGTTCCTATTCTTGTTCTATCTTCAGACAAGTGCACCAAGTGGTCGACGAAGCGAGGGAAATAGAAGGAGGGTTTATTATTATTATTATTATTTTTTAGATTATAGACGGAGGGTTTGTAGAAGAAGGGCCTCTTTCGAAAGGCCTAGGGTTTTCACGTCTTCCGGTACTAGCCCATTTCAAGCCCATACCCAAGTTTTTCGTCAACCAGCCCATACCCAAATTCAGAAAACAAAAACGTAGTCAACATAAAAATAAGGCTAACTACCCACCAAAACAATAAAAATAATGCTAACATGCATTTTTTATCATTAAATTTTATTATAATTTTTAATTTATTTTTATTTAACCTCATATTATTTGAATTTTATCCTTAATATTTCCTTGAACTTCACTTTCAACTTTTAATTTTGTCTTGTTATAATATAGCCCATGAGCTTACATTATCAATATATTATTAATATTAAAATTTATAAAAAATCACACTATCCACATGCTATTAATAATGTGACTTTTCTCACAAATACTATATTTTGCATTTTACGCAGAGCATGAGACCTATATCAACTTATTTTAGTAAGAGAGTGTTTGGTGCATGAAAAGCAAATGACTTTCATGTGTTTACTTTATAGTATAAGAAAGAGATACGTAACATTTATTTTATTTATATTATTTTTCCTGTTACTACTTTTTATTAAGGAATACGATGAACATTCTTAAATTACAAAATTACTTTGTTTTTGTCATTTAATTCTATTTTGCATGTTCAACTCCTTTCGCTTTCATCCTTTAATTTCATTTTGAAAAAATTGGTCTCTTAACTTACAAAAAAATACCCAACTTTTCCTTTCACTCCAACACTACCAATTTGTTGAATCTAAAAAAAATATACTATAACAGGTTACCAAAGAACCATGTAGGAATTTTGTCTCAAAAATTTTTTATCATGGTTCAGAAAATAAAATATTTGAATAATTTGTGAAAATGGAGAAACTGAATTGAAACAAAATAAAATTAGAATAGTCTTACCCCAAAACAGTTAATTCAATTACATATTTAAATTTTTATTTGTAAATACATATATTTTTATAATATTTTAATACAATTATTTTACTCCTTTTGAAGTATTTTATTAAAAACATTTTGACATTGACCTGATAGGATTTATTTAAATCTTTTCCTATAGTAAATTGTGAGTTAGAAAGTGATCAAATCAACTAATTTCTATCTATGAATATACTGTAAAATATGATTATTAAAACATAATAGATTTAGATCCATGAAGTGTTATTTCGTAAAATTTCTTGAAGTAATAATAATATAGCTAAATTTTGATTTAAAACTTCAAATATATTGGAGTTCTATAGTGAATTATAACTGTTAGAGATTGTTCTTTTTAATTTTGATAATAATAATGATATAAAGTTGAATCACATAGTAAATTTGAAACTGTCAATATTTTTAATTAACTAAATTAAATAAAAAATGAAGAATAACATCTCTCTTTTTTTTTTTTATAAATAAAGCAGGATAAAGCCTACGTAGCTACACTTATAGGCCTATCCTTCTCCAAAAACTCTGTAATAAAACCAGGAGGACGTGTGAAGAACTCAATCCTAGCCATGACCCCCAGCGCCTCATGAGCCAATCGATCTGCTACCTAGTTCAGTTCCCAGCAGCACCAAACAATTTGAACCTTCCATTCTCGCCCAATCAACTTGGTGATCTGCACCAACAACTCGAACTCAAGGTGGTCCTCGCTCATATCTTTGCTCAAGGTCTCCACCACCTCCAAGGAATTAGTCTCTACAATCACTTTCTTCCATTGCCAATCCCATGGCCACTTCAACGCCCACAACACCCCCCAAAGCTCCACTTGAAAACAATTCCCTCTCCCGATGTTGAAAATAAACCCCCCAAGAACCTCCCCGTCATGGCCTCTCGCAACTCCGCCACAACTGGAGCAACCCACCAACGTATACGCTCCATCCACATTGAAGTTCACCACACCATGTGGAGGAGCCAACCATAACTCTTCCTATTCTGCACTCATTGCCACTATCGTCATAATCATCTTCGACCATTTATCCATAGCTCTCACTTTTCCAATAATCTCATACACTCCTAAGCTCTTACCTTGAAAAATATGACCATTACGCTCAATCCACAACTGCCGACAAAGAAAAGCAAACCAAACGCCCCGAAGAATAAGAACTCTAACAACCATATTATATAGGTCTCCACTACATTTAAGATTTTGAATTAAAATTCAACTATATACACCATTACTACTTTAAAGAACTTTAGAAAATCACACTTTATAATACCTAAATTCAAACATAATGCATAATCTATATATAATTAAAAGTAGAATTAAACGCACAATGTAACTCCATTCATTGGACTTAATGTCCCCTCTTTTTGTTTTTAAGTGAGTGTAATTTTTTTTATTTATTCATTTTTTCTTTTACAAATGAGATTTTTTTTCTTTTCCTATTATTTTAGATAAGTCCCACAAACTTTTTTTTTTTTTATTTTTTTCAATTTATATTAATTTTAATTAATATTTAATATCATTTTTTTTCAAAAATAAGAGAGTTAATTATTAGATTTATTTTAAATTAATACATTTTAAAACTAAATAAAACATCCTCATATCAAGATGTCCATCCACATCCCCACGGAGAGAAAAATATAATTCTATGAAAACAAACTTATTATTAATTTGATCATTCAGAGAATGCTCCTTCATAATAGAGACATGCTCAAAATTATCATCACAGATGCCTCCAAACATGATTCAAATTCACCGTACATGGATGGAAATATTTATTTTATATTTAGGATATTTAATTTCCTTGTCTTTAAATTCCCTTTGTGTTTCTGAAAATTTTTTGCATAAAAAATCATCCTCCGAATTTATGTAATTAATTTGCCTTACAACTAGTATTAGAGTCCGACTCTAGTTATTATTGTCTCCTACTTGAATATAGATAGAAGCATAAAATTAAGGAAGCGAGGACTAAATTTCTGATAAAGGTTTAGATCTATGAAATCATCTAATTCACATTAGCTGGATACAATTTCGATGCGACTATAGTTTTATTTAGATTGTAAATATCTTGGTGGAATGTGTAAAAACAAGATAACGTCCCATGGATTCCTGCATTGGAGCCATAAAAGCATTATTTTAGATGAATGTACGTCAAACGATGATTGTACAGGACCATTAGATAGGGGTGATCATGAATCGGATCGGATTTAACCTCTGCCCGATGCCCGACCTGATATTCTTCAAATCAGTACGGGACTAATCCAATATTATATATATTTTTAAAAATTTAAAAATAAAAAAAATAATTTAATAATAAAAAAAACTTATTTATACTTAAAAATAGATTTTCTTAAAACATAATCTTAGAAAAAAATAAATTTTTTTAAAATTTATGAATATTTAATCATTATACATTATTTTTACATGAATATTAAGATAAAAACTAATTCAAAGTTTAAAAAAATTTGATACATTAAAATCTTAAAATGTTTTTATAACATTTACATAATAAATATATTATATTAAATACACGAAGAATAAAAATTCTACAAAATCAATTAAGATATATAAAATAATTGAAAAAAAATTAAAATAAATATATATATATATGTCGAGCCGGGCCGGGGTTAGGGTGTCTAGCCCTAAGCCCGGCCCGGCCCGAAAATTGCCCGACGTGGTCGGGCTGGATTGGACCAACCGTGTTCCAAGCCAACTTGTTCACCCCTAGCTTTAGTAAAGCTAGGTGTTCATCTGAATGGGCATTGAACATATCACATGTTACACCATTTTAAGTCAAAACTAGTGAACATAAATTCTCTGCCGTGCTAAATCAAGACACCTAAAGTAATTTCGCTTAGTATGATTTTGTAGGACACTGAATTTGTCATACAGACTTACCTAGGGGTAAAACAGGGGTTGAAGAAAATTTAGGGAGAAAATATCTTTCTTATTTTTCCTCCTACTATTCCTCACCCCATTACAAACAAACCATTTAACGACCGGAGAAAGAACCAAGTATTCATCATTCTCATTTCTCATCAATTAAGGATCATGGGGAAAACCATGAAATTCATCATCATTCTCAGTAGTAAAGATTCATGGGGTAATACCAGACAAACATATTGAAAGGCTAATTAAAAGATCAACCAATATCAACATGCATCTTCATGATTCCCACAAGGTCTTCCTCTTGTGAAAAGAATACAAAATTTAGCAGAAATCCTAACACCAAAAATGTGCACCTCCATACCAACTATGATCAGTATCCTAGTCATGAATGATAGGATGACGTGAAACGATTCAGGCAAACGTAATTTTTGCACATCTACAAGAATAAGTGATGCATGTTTTTAAACAAATTAAAACTTTCAAATTCAGATAAGGAAAAACCGAATATATAATACTTCAAAGACTCCACCTTCATTTTACCCAAGACATGCAAGATACAATCCTCAGAAAACCTGCAAAACAATTATAAGATTCAATTCTATCTTTCACCTTCTCATATTTCCTACATTTTCTCAACATCCAAACAGCTTTAAAAATCACAGAACTTTTGGGAATCAACGACAAGACAAAAATAAATTAAAAATAAAAGGAGAGTCAGAAATCTCGTGTGGAAGTGCTGCTCATCGCACCAATTCCTATACGGCGCTGCATTAGCATAAGAATTTCATCATCCTCATAACACAAAAATAAAACTATGAAGTGCATATTGATGACACTGACATAAATGTTAATCTAATATAGAACGAGATACGCATGGTTATGGAGGATTGTGGCCAATTTGTATCTTAATCATAAGATAAGAGGAACAAATAACCAGTTAACAAATCAAAACCATCCCTAAAACGCAACGACAGAAAAATTAGTAGATATTAACCAGAACTGAACCAACTAAGGCAAAGTAAAAAAAAAAAATTGAGACAACATGCAATGCATTACTCCCAGCTTATCGCTCTGCCTTTCTTACATTTTCTACCTTCCTTTCTAAGTTAACAAATTGACAATCAATGAAAAATAATGTCAGTTTCCAAATGCAAGAAACGATTCAATGTTTAACAAAATTTCAATCAGGTATTCGGGCACAGCTCATTCCGTGGGAAAGGAAATGAAAATTTACCAGGAAATGAGAAAAAAGTTAGACGATAAAGGTTGAATAGGAAGGCTCAGATTCGCCTTTTCTCAGACAAGAAAGAAAGCCTACGCATGGCTGCGAATTCATGGGCTGTCGAAAAGACCAGAACGGCAATTTCAGACAGACGCAGAGTCGCCTCGCCAAAACGTGGGATCTTCATTCGATGTCTGGTAAAACTGCTAAAAACATCATCACTGCCCCAATAGACCCACATTTTTCTGCAGGAAGAGAAGGGGGAGAGAGAGAGATAAGATGATGATAATGATGATGAAGACAAGAAGATGAAGACAGGAGAGCTGTTTGAGAAAGGAGATGAAAAATCATCGGAATCCGCAGCGACTCGGGGAGGAGCAACAGCTCTCAAAACACCCTCTTCTCCCTGAGACAGACTGCGATCCTCATTCTTAAACTAATGAGATTACAGCCCTACTTTCAATCTCGGAGCTTCTTTTATAGCGAACCCTAACCAGAAACCAGAAGGGAGGCCATCAAATTTCATTAGCTGTTATTACGACGACGTTTACTAATTATTTATTTATTTTTTATATTGCTCTTTTTCTAGCCTGAAGAGGATATTTCATAGCCGAAGACCGAAGTTACATGAGGATGTTGCTATATATATATATATATATATATATATTTTTAATATCATAATACTTCATTAATTTCTTTAAGAAATTTCCTTTTAAATACTAGAAGAATAAATATATTATTTTGAGAATGAAAACGTGAAATTAAAATCTCTTCAAGAAAAGAAGTAGAAATTCATCAACAAGATTCCACACATTTAACATATAAGTATATCTTTTAAACATATTATCCATGATTTAATTTCTAATTATGTGTATGAAAAATATTTTATTGAGAGAGGAAACACAAACTCAAATTAAGTTTTTTTGGTTGGTTGAAATACTTTGAAGCTAATAAAAATGGAAATTCACATTTTATAAATAAAAATAATTTTATGCAAAATTAAAATCACTACTTCCATGAAATTTGATCGTAAAATCTTAAAAGAATAATTATTGAACACAAACACTAATACTCAAAAAAAAAAATATGTATATCATATATGATATGTATAGATATGATATACATACTATACTTCACAATAAATATTATTTAAGTATCTTTAATTTTTCTTCAAAAATTTTAAAATAATTTAAGATTTTAGAGAAAAACTCAATTTTTATTTTTTATTTTAGATATTTTTATATTACTTTTAAAATACTTATTTAAAGCTTAATTTTTTTTATTTTTAGTACATTTACTTGTTGAATACATACATAAATTTTATATGTATATCTTTTATATCCATATCATAAAATTTTAAAATTTTTAATATCTTATATATCATATTGCATTCAGTATTCATCCCCATATCTATGCATCATAGCAAACTACTTATGCTATGTGTCATGGTATTTTTTCAAAAAAAAAAATTGAAAGGGCTTGTAAGGTATAGATTTTTTTTAAAAGAAGGGATAAAAAAATCAAAATGTAAGGTATGAAGCTTAATTTAAAATAGCGTACCCTTTATTAAATAAAGGATTTAATCTTTTACCTGAATAAAGGATTTAACTAAAACAAAACTTAAGGAATATCAGTGATTTTTTATTAAAAAGTATAGAATAAAAAAGAATAAAATAAATAATACTCATTAAAAAAAGTTGCAATAAAATTATAAATTTAAATGCGAAATTCTTATTTTTATTAGAAATTATAAATTAGTACAAAAAATGTTGCTCCATTCCAAGATAATAGTATGGGCTCGTTTGATATGTTGAAATGATTTTTTATGGCAATGGGAATAGGAAAAGGAATGGCAATGGGAATAGGAAAATAAATGAGAAAAAATTTTAAAAATATTTTTAGTATGCCCGGAAAAATTAATAGAATCTTGAGATGATTTTTGTTTGGTATGAATATTTTAATGAAACAATGGAACTAAAAACTAGTAAAAGATCCAAATACCCTTCATATCATCTTCTTCTCAATAACCGTCAGTAATCCAGTCTAAATTCCAAAATCCATCGTCAGAATTAATTGAAAATAGATTATAAGTCCAAAAAGTGAACATATCATATTCATAATCCTATTGAATAGAGTTATGAAACATAAAAAAATGGATCATATTTAGAAAGAAAATAAGTAGAATAAAAAAAAATGGAGCATTTGAAGTCAAGACTTGAACCAGATCCTTTGTAGTGTTCGCATCCATTTAAGCGTAACCTAGAATCATGAATCTTGAAGCTTTAAACTAGATTATCAAAACCTAACACCTCAAAATTTTGAACCCCATCTCACAACATAAACCTTCAAACTTGTTGAACCCCTAGTACCTTGACGAAGAAGGGCGAAATCCATCAAACCTGTTGAACCCATGCATTGAACTTGTTGTCATCCAACATTTGCCATCAACACTTTCTGTCACCGTTGAACCCATTGAAATCAATTGAATTTGTTGAATCCATCGAAGCCACAACCCTAGACCTGCCATTTTGCCATCGCTGTGAGAACCTTCAAATGGATGAGAAAGGATGTGGCCATGGTTGAAGATGAGAAAGGATGGGTAGGCCATGGTTGAAGATGAGAAAGGATATCGATGGGCATTTTGGTCAAAAAATAATCATTCTCTCGGGAAACACTAAAAATCCTTCGACCTATTGCAGGAACATTTCAGTGTACAAGGGAAACTCAGCTTTCCATGAAAGCATTGATAATGCATATCAAACCAAGTAATCTTGGGTTTTCCTTTCATCTTTCCTTTCCATTAGGGGGATTACAGCGTACCAAACATGCCCTATGAGATCTGTAGACTGGAATGGGGAAGACTAGCCGGCTGTTTGTAATTTTTCAATTTTCAAAATTCAAACTATTTCTATGAGTATATTGGCAAAATAAAAACTATTTTCATAAATAATAAAGTGTTTGAGGTTTAAGGGCAAGATAGATAGCTTTAATAAGAAATTATTGAAATTAATAATTACTTATTTCTAAAATTTGCTAAATACAAGGCTTCTTTCAATACTTAATTAGATTTTAAATAAGTGATAATGAAAAAATTATTTTTTTATTTATGGTAATTAATTCTTCTGTCATGACTATTATTTTACATTTTTATTATTAATTCAATAATTACTTAAATTATAAAAATTTAATCACATATATTTTTTTAAATTATTTTTTAATTAAAAATAATTAAATATAAATTATTTTTGATATAATTATTTATTTTCATAACCAATTATAAAAAATCTAATTATAGAAAAATTAATCCAAGATACTCATAATCAAAATCAATGATGGAAAAAGCTAATCCAACGATGCAATAAAAACATGCACGGGAACCTCTGAAAATAAATTAAAGTCAAGAAAGTCTATAAAAGTTACCCCATTTCCCCAGCTTACTCTTCTTCATCACATTTTCTCTCCGAACAAATTGGCCAGCATGTAATTAATGACGGTTTCCAAATGCCAGAAACGATTTAGTACTCAATAAAAGGAAAATTTAACAAGAAAAAAAGAAAACATTTAGCCAACAGGAAGGCTCAGATTCGCCTTTTCTCAGACGAGAAAAAGAGCCTACGTATGGCTGCGAAATCATGGACCGTCGGAAAGACCAGATCGGTAATCTCAGACAGACGCAGAGTCGCCTCGCCAAGACGGGGGTTCTTCATTCAATGTCTGGTAAAGCTGCTATTAATATCATCACAGCCTCAGTAGATTTTATATTTTATATTTGATATATTGATATTTGAAGAAGAAGAAGAAGAAGATAGAGAGCTGTTTGACAAGACGGATGAAAAATCATCGGAATCTGCAGCGAATCAGGGAGGGGCAACAGCTCTCAAAACACCCTTTCCTCCCTGAGACTGCGGTCCTCACTCTCAAACTAATTCGATTGAAACCCTAATGCCACTAATGGCCCGTTTGATCCGGTGGAAGTGTTCTTGACGGAACTGAGATTAGAAAGTGAAAAAAGGAAGCGGACTTTTCATTAACACAAGTAGAGGGCATGCTCGACATTTCATTAACCGCTATACATTTACGACGTCGTCTACTGGCACAATTTATTAATATTTTAGCTCAGGACTGAGGCCATCAAATTTCCCAGCCAAGTTACACGCGATTCCGATGGGAGGAGTTGCTTGTTTTTTCTAATATACTGTGTGTATATATATAGTATCTTTTTTTTTTAATTTTTTAATACAACCATATGGTGTTTAGTAAATTCAGAATTATTGATCTAAATTTTAATATTGCCAGGCTCAAATGAGAGTGATCTTCCTAACTTTATTTTTTTTATTCACAATCTTCATTACAAAATTTTAATACTAGTAGCAGTAGAAGTAATATTTTACTTTTAAAATAAAATTAAAAATTATTTAAACAAGTATAAATATTTTTATTCAAAATTACTATGATTACTTTTATTTCATAACTCTTGCGCTGTGTTCTATAATTGGCCAGGTAAAATGCTTTCTTTGAAAAGGGAAAAAATTATCCAACACAAACTGCTTATCTCTCTTATGCTATTTTTTTTAAATAATTTTCAAAATTCTTTTACATGGGCCTTTAATGTATAAAGGTTAATTTAAAATAGCAAAGCCTAAAACCAAGAAAAACAGCTTATTCTTTATTTTTATCTTTTTAATGTCAATCAGTTTTTAAAAGTTTTTGACTAATTCGAATATAGGGTAAACCTTAAGAATCATCACATTGGCAACAGAAGTCAAACCTACATTCTTATAGGATATAAATTGCATTCTTATAAACTATTCCAACATTATTGGCATTATATATATATATATATTATTTCTATTATGCAATAGAAATGAAATTCATATGTTTATCAGAATTATCAAATACACATTTTCCCTCTTCACAACTCCAAAATACTCACGAAAATCACAATTCATAAATTACACTATATATTTTAAAATTATACTCAAGACATTCATTTTTCACCTAAAAATAATAAACAAGCATTGTATTGCATTTGATCTGAACAAGAGGTCTTCACAACTCTACTCTAGTTGAGTCTCATCATTGTGAATATCCAGTGAACACTCTCACTTTTGGATAGGTTCATACCAAACTTTTTCACCTTCACATTAAGAATTCGACTCCGAAAGTTGACTTCCAGTGCTCCAAGCAGTGTCTAATGATCTAAAGAAAATTTTGCAGCGATTGGCGTAGGGTCAGCTTGCTGCCAAATCTTGTGACATTTTCTTATGGACTATATTTCTGAAATTTCCCTTCTTTCGAGGCTGCATGTGCTGCACAGGGTTCAAACTAATTGAAAGCTGCATGATCTTAACTCCTTATAAATAATGCAGCTTCCAATATATATATATATATATAATTAATGAATATCAATATATAATAAAAAAGTAGAGTGGAGTTACTACTCATTAGTCACGACTCTATCCTACTTTAGGCTTCGTGCCCTTTATTTTTTTTCTTGTTTTTTTCTTTTATGTCAATGGTTCCATTTTTTTATTCATCTTTTTTTTATATAAGTAAAGTCCTTTTTTTTCCCTTTTTATAAGTGGCCCTTACTTTTAAAAAATATTTTTAAATTTTAAAATATATATTAATTTTAATTAATATCATTTGATTTTTTTTATAGGGGGAGTTAGCAAAAAAATCTTTTAAAATTCAATATATTTTAAAATTAAATAAAATGTCTCCAATATGCCACCGGTGAGGAAAATCTAATTAATATTAATATTGAAACTGATTTTCAAATATTTAAGTTCATCAATTTCTTCAAGAATCATGACTTTATATTAACTATTTCTTTTTGCCCGATATATTTCCTGTTTCTGAGAATATTATAATATTTGGTGATTTGTAGGTAATTCATTCTTCATTATACCTGCCTGTATAAAATTATTTGGGTTTAATTTCTTTCTCATTTTCTCCTTGATAGAAACAAAACCTAGATTCATAATATATAAATTTAATTGGACTTCGATTGATTGTATATCAGTGTTTTAGCACTATCACAATGAAATTAGAAATGTTTGGATTACATAATAATAATCGCTCATATTACAATTACTTCTTTGGTTATAGAAACCATGGGAAGCAGAATATATTTCAACTACCTAACTGAGAGAAAGGCAACATTGTCTACTACTTATAATCAAATGATCAATGCTTTGATCAGAACTGACAAATAACTTAACTGCCCATATGCGTTTCTTACAAATTTGATCCCCTACATTGATACATTTAAGGATTAAGAAATAGCGACATAAGAGAATTAGCTATAGGACTGACTTACATTCTAATTTTATGCTCTTCATCTCAATCGTCTCTATCTCTCTAAATGCTCTCATGCATTCATTTTTGTAATTGTAAGGGATATGAATTTCTTTTTCCGGGGCTAAAGCCTAAAACTAAGCTCTCACTATACTTGACAATAAATGAGATTGCAAGCTCCTTCCTTCTGGCTCTTTAAGGAATTTTTTATCTTCAATGTAAGATTGTATCTCCACAATAGTCCTCGTCAACTCTGGTTCTTTCTGTTTCAAATGAAACAGAAAGTTATCAGAGATTACCTTCAGCATCTTCACGAATTGAGATTTATATCTTCTATAGAGGGCAAATCCTGCCATCTGAGAACATAAAATTTGTTAAGCTAACCAGCCACATGGGATGGAACATAGTAAATGTATTTTGCATTACTTACTTGCAGGAATGCATTGAGCGAAACAGCAGTGTATTTATTGGCTGGGAGAGTATTCAAAAACCTAGCAAGCCATGCCCAACCTTCTTGCAAGCCATGTAAGTTCTGAACATTTGGAATTTCAGTCTGTTTGAAGTTAAAACAAAGCATTAAGAGCTGATCAGACAGATAAGATGTGCAATGGTAGTTGGAAAATGGTTGGCAAAACTGCAAATCCTCTAGTCTAAATGATCCTTGAAAGATTATAACATCAAACCTGAACGAGTGCTCCGTACACCTTGATGTAAGATTCTAGGCGCTTTAAATAATCTTCAGTACTCTCGATTTTCCCATCATATTCCCGGTAACCAATACTTCTGAAGTATGCCTCTTTTGATGCAAAGGAGGACTGAGATATTAAGAAGAAAATATAAGAATGTAGAAGCAGCCAGAAAAGTTCTCCGTACAATCAAAATGATATATGGAGAACATATGCGTGAGCATCTCATCCTAATGCATTACTATCATCGCACCCCAATAAATAATCTACTACTTAAGCTGAAATATTTAAGGAAACGAAGAAATAGCATAGGCACGTATTTAACAAAGGTAAAACGAAAAAGTCATAAATTTATATATTCTAACATCGGTCATTCTTGAGAGCAAATATAATGATTAGAACAGATGATTTGTTTACATTGCTGTAGTTAAAATACTATTATTTCACTTCTTTCATGTTAATAAAGGGGCACTCAAACCTCTTATTTAGGGAAATTGAGAAAAAAAAAAAAGGAATTAGTAAGCTCAGATTTTCTGTAGGAAATTTACTGAACTTAAGTCAAGAAATACAAAATTCTTCTCAGCTCTTGTCGACACAACTATATCTCAATCCTTTTTTTTTCATAGCAATCTCAATAACAAGGCTGGAAAACAAGGAAGGAAGGATAAATGTCTCATTAATATTTCTAACAAGTTACCTTTCTGTAAACTAAGTGCTTGGGGACAGTGTATATGCAGGCTCTATGGAACTCGGCCAGCAAAAGATCCATAGCAAGTGGGACCTGCATCACAAACCATAATCAACAAAATCCAAAAGAAAAGGGAAAAAAAATCCATAATGTCTAGTCATTGCTTGCTTGGGAGTGATTGAGAACAAACATTATAAAATAATCAAAGTGTTCAGTCCAAGTGCGAGGAACCAGTTATGTCACAAGGAGTAGGTTTAAGATCATTTGTCCAACATCACTAAAGTATGAAAGACAAATTATAGCCAAAAATAAAGCATCAAATTCAAGGGCTACATTAGTCCAAAAGCCATTCAAGGGCTACACTATCTTCTCAATAATCCCAAAGGCTAGAAAGTGAAGATGCCGTACCTGAGAGGTAACAAAAACAATGACGTAGCCACTTGCAAAGGCGGCATTACCAGGGTTTTCGCAGTAGGAAACAACCTGTAAAGTATGTCACACAAGAGATACATTATTAAGTAGGATGAAATCCTATAAATTACAAAATAAAGAATAAGATTGGTAATACCAATGGAAATATTTGCAAGTAATTCCATTTACCAGCAGAAATCATAGACAAACAACTAAATTCCATCATGTCTACACTAAATATTTAAAATACACCATTTCTCTCTTCAAATCTCTATTCAAAATATTAAACTAACACCTTTCCCACTTCTTTAAATATTTATCAATCGTTTGGGATAAAATCAATTTTATTTTAATCTGTATTCTTATTTGATCAAATACCAAACAAGGTATCAAAGAAAATTCATTAACAGTATTAAAAAGTAAGAACTTTTATATAGGATACATGTGAATTAGGGCTGTAATAATTATTTATGTTTGTGTATTTTTTTTCCCTTTGTCAGAATATGTTTTTTATACTTTGTCCTATTATTGATGCCTTCCATATCCTACTAAACAATTCACCAATAGCAATAAAAATTGACTCATCCACCCAGTTTTAAGAGTAGTCTATTTTCTTCCTTGTGTTCTTTGTCAAGTCAAATAAAGCAGAAAGAGTCCATAGCAATAGAATGGTCAATACAATACTGCAAAAGCTACCTTTCGAGCAAATATTTCCATGCTGATGGATTGAGGACATTGAGGATCATTCAAAAGTTTAATGAGATCACTCGCTTTTGACCTGCAAATTGTGCAAAAGAAGTAAAATGCCATGTGGTATTAAATCATGCACAAGGATTTGGCCTGCCTTTGTTTTAAAATAAAATCCTTAATGAGAATCATTTTCATGCAAACATTCTTGTAAAGTTATGCTGAGCTAAGAAGTTCCTTATACTTAATGAGAATCATTTTCATGCAAACATACTTGTAAAGTTATGCTGAGCTAAGAAGTTCCTTATACTTTGTTTGCAACAAAACAGTCATTTAGTCAATAAAGAAAGAAAACAACAGCATTTATATGCAAGTCATTTCATGTCATGCAGCAAAGTAATCTCTTGAAACACTACCTCACCACTCCCTAAATCTAGAAAATAAAACTTGATATCCTATTTTTCCATTAAAATACAACTTGGTTTCTTCAAAATATATTGTCAAACGTGAAACTATAATGTCACATCCAGGGAAAGCAATCAAACAGGCTCCTACAATTTCTCTGCAAAGCATCAACTTTAGAACAAATTTGAGAAGCAAATTCATAGAATAATAAAATACCATTGACATTTTTTTTTTCATAGAACCGGTAACACAAAATTTTGTCCTCAGCAAGAATAATACATTATGCATTGCTAAAAAAAATGCTCCCCACCTGACATTGTCTGTTATGCCCCTTATTTGCCTTATCAATCTGGCAATATGACTTTCCTTAGGGCTAAAATCCTGACACAAGTTGACATACAATAAATTGTCAATTCTCATCAATAACAAATCACTGTATCAATGAAAAACAGTACTACAAAACATTAACATGATGGTGCAAATAAATCTTGGAAAACATGCATTCTATTATCTAGAAGAACATCATTCAATTAGAAAATAAATATCACAAATAAGTTAAACAAAAGCAATATAGGATTAGCAATAATTAGTGCGCAAGTGATAATAAACTAGGATTTTATAAACATCTCCAGAATCTACTTCCAGCATACCTTGTTGGAACTTGATCGTATTGCTTGGTTTCTCTCATATAGCTCTTTCAGTTTCTGTAGCCTCTCATCCTCTAGTTTTAAAGCATTATCTGCGGCTCGATATGTGTAACCTAACATTGTGTAGAACAGTTCAAATCTCAAATGATGCCAAGAATTTCAGACTAAATACAATACATAGGTCCAGTCATTCAAAGGCATGTCCACATATTTACTTACACCAAATGCAACAAATCCTTTTATAACTTTAAAAAAGTAGTTCAGCATCAACAAACAAAGCAATCAAACATAAAAGGTCATCCACAATAAAGAACAAGGTGGATGAAGGAACATTTTTGTAGTTCAGTGTGCTGAATGTAGATAATAATGAAGGTTAAATAAAACCATTTTTGTGGCTTATCCAAATAGTTCATCAAATCAATATTAAAGAGGCAAGGAATAAACTGAATATCAATAGCATAGTAATGTTGGAATAATCACATATTTTCCATGGATCCGGAAATAATAAAAAGGCAAAATATTCATGGAAATAATCACATAATAGATTTGGATCAAACAAAGAAATGGTTTTATTATTCACTGAAAAAAGTAGAAACAAATACCAGATTGCCAGGATTCAGTTTTCGATAGGCTAGATGCACCATCTGTTAGGTTTGCAGCAGCTTCTAGTCGCAAGCCCCCAGAAGTAATCCTTTGTGAACTTTCTGTAGCATTCTTATCCATGGCTTCTTTTGCAGCTCTTGTTTTAGCTTCTGTTGCTTTCTTTTCAGCTTCCATTGCTGCTCTTCTCTCAGCTTCCAGTGCAGCTCTTTTTGCTTCCTCAGCTCTAAATGCAGCCTACACTTCCAAAATTGAAAATTAACAACTCTAGCAACATCTGAGCTGAAGCTTATATAAAAGAATATTGGAAAGAAAAATGTGACAAATTTAAACCCCCATTTAAAGGACAAATGAATATCATTGTGGACATTACTAACAAGTAGCAGCAAGTAACACGATAGACATAATCCAGAACATAGTAACAAGTAAGTTTCTTTGTGCATTTTAGGACACCAAAACCAAAAAACCAGAAAAAAGGGAGAAATACTAGAGTTCATGGAAAAAAGTGCGGATTTGTAAACAGGTAATAAATAGTGCATTAAACATTAGCAGCATCAATTTGAAATGGAATGTGAAGAAAAAATGCATATAAAACTTCTTAGCCAAAACACAGCCAACTGAAAAGTAAAGTTGATATACCTCGGCTTCAACTTTAGCTTTCTCTTGTCGTAATTTTTCCTCTTGTAAAGCCTTCTCCTTTCTTTTGGCCTCTTCATATGCTGCATCACTTCTTATTTTCCTTTCCTCTATTTGTGATTTGAGCTCCCGGTCCTGTTGAACAGCTGTCAAGTGATTATCAAGAGCTTCAGCACTGTAAAAAATGGGGGATACCAAGATCAGTTTCTTCATTCATCAAACCTTTGATTCAACCAATAGAGCAACACTCCAACAAAAGAAAGGATAAAAAAGAAAAAACAGAACCATAATTTTGCGGGTAAATGACTGATAGAAAAGCTCTTATGTACACTAAATTTTAGTTACTAAAAATGATTAATATCATTAATATCAGAGCACAAATCAAATTCAAAATTGATCCTAACATGAAAATGGATCATCACATGAAACCATACTTCCCAGCTTCAAACTGATGTGAATATTGGAGAACAGTTGAAAAAAAAAAAAAGGCAGCCCAATCTCCAAAGAGCAACAACATTTGCAAATGAGCAGGTCATGTCTCTTAAAATCTTCATGCCCTCTTAGCCCATTTTTATTTTGGTATGTAAGTCATAATATGTCTTGAATACTTATTACCCAACTATCCAATCAAACCCACCCATACACGCATGAATTGAGTAGAGTTGAATAGAATTATGGAAGCAGCAAACCAGTAAAAGGAAGTAGAACAAGAAGGGGAAAACAAAAAAGAATTTTCCCCAGCTTTCAAGAACCTAGAGTCTCTTCCAAGTCCAGTATCAGGTTTTCCTACCTACCCCATCAGCCTACCTCCCCATATAACCCCTCTCACTGAAACTTACTCTCCCTTTGCATCTCAGACCTCTCTATTTAGCATGCTACAGTTAGTTAACAAGGTATGCCTCACCATGGGCTTTCTCTCATGGTCCTTCCTTTCTGTCTTCTATTCTTTTTCTGTTTTTTCAATTACACACCCTAACAGGCCATGGCCCCAGGTGTGGATCCATCACATAAAAAAAAAAAAAAATCATGTTCCCCTCTCAACCCAGAAGGAAAAAGAATTCTTATAGATAACCACAAATGATATTATGCATTAACAAAGTCAGCATCATACGAATAATCCATAGTTTAAGAGCTAGGACACCATGAGAAGCTGAATATGATGTCAGAGTAACTCAGTCAGTACATAACGAATCAATTTCACAGTTGCTTATATTAAACTGTAACAAAAGATCGATGAGCAGAAGAAAGGAAAAGATCATAAAACCTTAAAAGAAAGATAGAAGGAGGAGACAATGCAATCTTACATCCTTCGCTGATATTGAGTATCAAATTTTTTATCTAATTCCTGCCTTGATTCTTTGTATTTTTCTAGTCGAAGAAGAGCAGAAGCAGACTTCTCACTTTCATTCATCAGAGCTGTCTCCAATGCCGAGATCTGATTCCTAATGTCATCCTATCAGTACAGAAGGCCAGAAATAAGTCTGTAAAACAGATATGAAAGAAACCAAATTGACTATATATTTCATGGTCTTCAAGAGTGTTAACTTTTTTCGCCTGTAACTGACAAAACAAACAGAAAACATGAATAAATATCATCATGGTCACCCACCTTGACCCGAAGCTGATGTTCATGAGTCAATTCTAATAGGGCACCTTCTACCTCTCCCACTTCATCCATCAAGTAGCCTTGCACTTCAAATGTGGGGACAACATCAGAATCATCACTGTCACTGAAACATCAAATGAAGTGCAAATATCATTGTAAAAAATTCCAATAAAAAGTTTCCAACCTAATTAACGAACAGTATGAAAATAATATTAACCTAACTAGATTTAGAAGTCACTTTTTTATTGTTCTATGGTTCCTACAGCAAAGTAGATAAGTGACGTGCCCAATAAAGCTAGCAATCAAGGAGTAGGCACCTTAGATAAAGTTCATCACAGCCAAATCGTTTGCCAGCCTCTAAAGCTTTGTTCTGCTCGTCTTCAGACTCAATGTCATCCATCTCATACTCAGGGGCATGCAATATGAAAGGTCTACCTCTCGCAATTTCATTCCCACTAGATAAGTCTCTTAAAAAAGGTACAATAGAAAAGTTCAGACCACCAACATGAATAATTCTTTAGGGCACAAATTAATAAGATTCAATTAACTGAATATGGAAAGGTAGTTCATTTTACATTTCTAAGCATCAATAAAACAACACATATAAGAGAAGCTAAGAATCTAGTACCTGCATATTGTTTTAGTGGGAAAAGGATCAGTAAAAGAAGCAGTGAGTTTCATCTCTAAGGCATTAAGCTCTGATATTAGAACATCAAAAGTCCAATCAGGCTCAGGTTCAGCAGCAATGCCATCCACTCTATGGGGACAACGAAGGTCTAATTTAACAGCTCCCCTACAAATAAAGATCCTTAAGTCAGCATATTTATTCTCTGAAAACTAATACGCATGAGCCTCAATCAGTGAAGGTGGAAAATTAACTAAAAATTTGACAAGGACCATTGAATCTAATATCACCTCCTTACCCACGAGAACAAGGAAAATGGAAATCTAGTAGATTTAAAATCCCATTTAAATGTGAAACTTTCTATCAGCTGAATATCAACAAAAATACTAACAAAATCAGATCATTCAAAGACCTGAAACTTACATCATTTTGCACTTGAAGGAGTCTAATATTTGGAGACTTTATAGACTGCTTATTTCTTAGCCGTTGTACCAGAAAAGAACTGTTGAAATGGTAAACCTTCACACAAAATGAAAAGCACCATCAGAATTCAGAAGTTCCAGGTACAATCCAATGTCAATGTGTAGAAACGGTCATGTAGGCATTCTATGCATGCAGCATGTAGCTAATGCATTGTAAAATTATGGTAACAAAAGCCAGAATAGTATGCTTTTGCCAAAAATTGCAGTTTATGCAGACAACAAATGTCAGATGCTCTTCTCCTTTCCAAAAAGGAGTAGACTCATTCACCAATTCTTTAATTTAAAAATATAGGAGTTATAGGATTGACAATTTAGTAGTATGCAGCTATATTTTGTTAATATCTATTACTTAAACGGCAAGCTGATTGTTCTCTCCCTCAATTTCTATCACACCCTGATAATTAAGTGTGAGCAACACAAAGTACGAGATAACCTGGGGCCATAAGCCCTGCTCATAGAATTAAACATTACCTAATTTCCATTTATATCTAATTGATAGAGACTAATTTAATTAACATCATTTCAATTAATAATTTAATTAACAATTATATCCACTTAATTATTCTTAGCTCAACATTCACAACCTCCCCTTAACATGCTCAGCCTATTTCAAGTAGCATGACTCATAAAATCCTAACAAGCTTGAAGAACCCATCTCTAACACTTATAAATTGATATGAAGGTTAAATGTCTCAAACACTATAACTCTGTTTCCTTTCAAGCATTTTATCAAACATCTGAAGTGCACCCAGTTAACATAATCACAGAATAGTCATACTAGCAATTAAATTTCTTCCCCAAACAACATCTAAGTATGAAACAAATTCTTCAACACCTTTAGACAAGAACAAATTAACCAATCAGTTGAAAATACCAAGTAAAAGAGATCCCTATTTTCTTCAATTTCCGCCAAAACCCAATGCAAACATTTTCCCCAGCTTTGGAGCCTGAAAATGGCGAAGGAAGTTTCCGAAATTGGGCCATTCAGTTGCAGCAGTAGAGAAACAGTTGTTTAACGGATTAAGGTTGTAAAACGGAGCCGGGAAGAGGGGCTAATGGTCGAACATATTGAGGAACCCCTTACCCAAGCACGCCAGTAACGATGGGAGCGAGGAGTTGCAGCTCAGTTGCAGCAATCCAACGGACACCGCACGAGAAGTAGCACCACAACAACAAAGCAGGGAGGAGGAGAACGAGTTCCGTTGCTGCAACAAAGAGGAGGACAAGCTCCAGCGACGAACTAGGTCATGTGTTTTGGGGGCAATCGGGCCCTTACCATTAATGGCTAACTATAATATTAACGGATAATTTAATCATCATCTATATATACTGTATAATTATCATTAACAAATATAATTCAAATTATCACCGAGATTTTCCTTCCCGCGTGAACGTGTGAGGCGCATGGTAATATTTTATTTAATTTTAAAATATATTAAATTAAAAAAAAAACTTAACACTAATTTCTCTATCACAAAAGAATTATATCATATGATATTAATTAAAATTAATATAAATTTTAAAATTAAAAAATATTAAATTAAAAAAATGGGATCCACTTACAAAATTGAGAAAAGATAGATCACTTGCAAAAGGAAAAAATAAATAAGAAAAAAATAAAAAAAACTCAAATAAAAGGAAAAAAAAAAAGGACAGAGTACAAAGTGGGGTGGATGCATAGCTAATGCACAATATCAACTTCACCTTACATTTTGCTATATATTGATTTGACAATACATGACATAGCTCGGTAACTAATGTCAATGTACAATATAAAGTATAATAAAGCTGCACTCATAAATAGTGCAACAGCATCCGCATCTGTCCATTTTTGTTTTTTTTCATTTGGATAAATCCCATTTAGGTGAGAAAAATTGATGAAGAGATTTTTTTTAAATTTAATATTTTTTATAACTAAATGAAATGTCCACATATTTCCATGCATAGGTGGGGAGAAAATTGGCAAGAGAAATCTAGTCTAGTGTATATATAAAAGTGAATCAGTTAGCTTGGAGTCTGAGCAATTTAAATTTTAAAATACTCCATACAGTTCCTTTTTATAAGGAATTTTTCAAAAAAAATTTTTGTCCCCTTTTATAAGAAATATTGTAATATTTTATAGAATTTTTTTTATTTTACCTTCATCATTTATTTCTTCTCATAAATTATTATTAAACTTTTTAAATAAAGAGATACCCTTAATTGGTTAAATGATATTAAATATAGATTGCATTATTATATTAATAAATAGAGGTAAAAAGGAATATTTGGTTTTTTTAAGATTTTAAGAAAACAACTAATTTTCTTAATCTATGTAAAGTAGTTGGAAATCATTTATAAAAAAAATCGGAGGGAGTAATATTTTTTTAACTACATAATTTTTTAAAAAAATTATTTTTATTTTAAAATATGCAGCAAGCAAACTGTAGAGATAGTCACTAGTCACTAGATGACCCAATTTTTTTAAATAAAAAAATTAAAATAATTTTTATTAGTAGTTGTTTTAAATTATTAATAAATATTACATATTAATATTAATTAAATTATTGATAAAATTGATTAAATATATATTAAATTCAAAATTTTCAATAGAATAATTGAAAAGATATCTATTTGTTGATATCATTTCAATTTGCTAAATCTAGTTGATTATTCAAATAATCATTGTTTAAGAAATCTAAATTATTAATATTTAACTTGAATATTTTGGAATTTCAGTTTTCTTTATTTTTTATTCCATGATAACAATATATGTTCATTTTAATGTTTTCTTTATAATTTAAGCATTAACCTTTACTATATTATAATAAATTTTTTTTGAGAAATTACTATTTAGGACCAGGATCTTAATTTAATTACAAAATGAACCAATTGTTCATTTAATCACAAAAATGGACCAATTTTATAAAATTAAATATAAAAATATGAAATGACCAAAATACTCCCCATGTGTTATCTCTCCTCTACCATTGCTTGTGACTCGTCAACAGATGCCAGCGACTGGTCAACATTCACATTCTTTTTTCTAGATTTTATAACTTATTTATTCTAAATTTACAACTTAGTTTTTAAATTTTTATTTTACAATTTCTTTTTCAAAATTTGACAACTCCTTTACTATAACTTTGCAACTTATTTTCCAATTTTTTACTATGAATTGTTTCAGTACTTTTGCAACTTCTTTTTTCAGATTTTATAACTTATTTACACTAAATTTACAACTTGTTTTCTAAGTTTTTATTATAAATAGTTTTAGTATTTTACAACTTCCTCTCTAGAATTTACAACTTATTTACTTTAAATTTACAACTTGTTTTCAAAATTTTTACTATGAATTATTTCAACGTTATTGCAACTTGTTTTATATATTTTGAACTTGTTTATTCTCAATTTATAATTCGTTTTCCAAATTTTTACTATCAATTTATTGAATATGCTGGCTTCACAAGAGGGGGGTGAATTGAAAAAATTAAAATTTTCTGCAAAATGTCAATAAAATGAAGAAAGCAAATGTGACAGTAAAACAGAGTATAAGTGAATAACAACTAAAAGTAGTAACAGAGAATGAAAGACACAGATGTTTATCCTGGTTTGGTCTCTCAATCTTGACCTACGTCGAGTACTTAAGCCACCACTTGAGATTTTTCACTATCTTGCAAGAATTCAGTGGACTTCTTGCAAATGTCACAGTACAGTTATGATACTCTATTTTAGAGTTCACACTTTCTCTCTTTGCACTCTAACTAAGTGCTTTCTCAAGTGATATCTCCTCACAAGAAAATATTTCTTCCATATGAAGATAAGATTATTTACAATGGATAAACCCTCTTAATCAGAATGTGTATGAAAATTGGAGTACAAAGAATGAAGTATGTGAGAGTAAGAGACTTTGAGTTGATGATTTGGCCGAGTTTCAGTATATATAAAGTTAAAATCGTTACCCACAACTTCAAATGATGTTATATTTATAGATTTAGGTATTACCTATACGTTAGAGACAAAATCTATCCGTTGGAGAAGTTACCCAACGGTTACTCTGAAAAATTATCCATTCACCAACCGCATTTAATGCTTCTGACATTCAAAGTTCGAATTTTGATTGGTCAACAGACGAATTTCGCGGAAACTGAAAGCTAAAGACTTTAATGTTGAGCATTTGAAGTTCATTTGTCATAAAGCAAAGTTTAAATTTTCATCATTGAGAAATTTTTCTGTGTTGGAACATACAAATTTTCAAGTTAAATGTTTTTTTTTAAAATATGAACAGTAGTCCCATATTGCTACAGTGCCTTCGGAATTCAAATTTTGATACTCAAAATTCCTTTGTCAGTGGACAATTCAATAAGGCACAATAGTTCATCTATTTGAAATTCAAATTTTCAAAATGCAAAGTTTGTCTGTCAAATATGCCTCTTTTCAGACTTACTTTAAAGTTCGAATTTCTGAATACTATTATTCGTATGTCAACATATCATCATAACAGACTCACAAGCTTTATTTCTGAAATTTGAATTTTCATGTTCAAAGTTCGTCTGTCAGTGAGCCATTTTGATGCTTTTTTCAAACTCAGTTTTCAGATGAATTTTGACATATCCTCAGACGAATTTTTCATTTTTCATAAGTTGTATTTTGTTTGAAATTCAAATTTTTAAAAGTCAAAGTTCGTCTGTTAGAGAAGTCTCTTTTCAGACAAGATTCAAAATTCGAATTTCTGCAGTCAAAGTTCGTCTGTCAGAAAAGACTCTTTTCAGAGTTGTTCATTTTCAATACGAAATTCGAATTTCCAAAACCAAAGTTCGAATTTTCAAAATAGTATATCAATATAAACGTTTCAAACTTCGTCTGTCAGTGGTGTTTTTCAAATATTCTATGGATTAACATAAAATCATAGTTTTAAAACATCTTTATACCAATTCAAAATCTTTTAATTAATTTAAACATGGCTGTAGATTCTACATCTATTCTTGTGCTAGTTTTTCTTAAATTTCTCCATTTGAGATTATTTGTGCACCTTTGATATCTTCTCTCCAAGCTCTAAAAAGTTGATTTGTAATCATCAAAACACTTGATTCAACACAATTGTTTTAGTAGAAATTTTTACTAGTTGCAAAATATATAAAAGTTGTAAAAGTACCGAAAAAATTTATGGTAAAAATTTCAAAAATAAGTTGCAAATTCAGAGTAAGTAAGTTGTAAATTTAAAAAAGAAAGTTGTAAATCACTAAAATCATTTATAATAAAAATCACAGGAAACAAATTGTAAATTTAGAGTAAATAAGTTGTAAAAATATTGAAACAATTTATAGGAAAGTTTTGGAAAATAAGTTGTAAATTTAGAGTAAATAAGTTACAAATTGTAGAAAAAAAATTACAAAATAAAAAATTGAAAGCTAAATTACAAATTTAGAACAAGTAAGTTACAAAATTTAAAAAAAGAAGCTGTAAAGTATTTTTTTCAACGAACATTGATCGGTCGCTGCATTCGTTAATTGCTCGCCGACGACTATTGACCGGCTGTTGGTAATAGTTGACCAACCTTGACGAGTCGCCGCATGACCGTTGACTGACCGCCAACAACCATTGACCACTGATGGTGGTGGGAAAGATAACTCCTGAGAGTATTTTAATAATTTTAAAAAGTTAGTCCATTTTTATAATTAAATAAATAGTACATTTCATTTTGTAATTAAATTGTGACCGTGGTTTTGAATTTTAATTTTTCCCTATTTTAGCCAGATATTATAATAAACTATTTAAATTGGTGTTAATTTTTTTTAAAGAGATGTTAGTAAAAATATGGTAAAATTAATCAAATAATTTTAAAAACTACATTAATAAAAAATGTAATAAATAATAAATGAGACTCGTGTAATAAGTAAAGTGAAAGCTATTGAAATTTCTGAAATAAAAAAAATCATAATTTGTAATATAATCATTATTTTCATTAAAACAGAAAAAACTTCAATCTGATAAGGATGTGTAATAGTATATTTATTATTTTTTTCCTTTCAAATCAAACAAAAAAAAACATTAAATTGGTATGGCAAATCAAACTATTATTTCCTTGGCTTTGCTGAACCAAACGTTACTTAGAGAAAATTTTATTTTTGTCACGGTGACAAACACGAAATCAAGTTTGAGCTAAACAAATAAGATAACTCTGCAGATGATCTGACTTCCTTGTGCAACTTCAACTTGGATTTTGCTCCCCCAAAAACAAAATTCAACTTGGAATTTGTTTAATTGACCAAACATAATTTGATCATGTTGAATTACAAAGTTATGAATACTCTTAGTTGAATATATATATATATATATATAGTTCAATGAAGCATAAGTAGGAAAAAATGAATCTTCCACGTCAGAACCACAAATTGATCTCTTCATGCTAAAAGCATCTTCCACGTCATAACCACAAATTGATCTCTTCATGCTAAAAGCGGTGCCAATTTATAAGTAGATGTCTAAGTGAAAAATTCATAATTTTTAATTTATTATAACTGATTTCAATACTCTTAATTTTATTTTAGAAGGTAATCATGAAAATTTTTTTTAAGTAAAATCAATGAAATTTCCAATTGAAAGACTCATAATTTTCAATTCACTATAACTAATTTTAGCACTTTCAATTTTATTAAACTTCATTATGGTAATTATAGCAACGCCGACAGTATTTTTAGTCACCAAAGCTCCTATGACGTCACTTGTCATCGGAGCTCTAGCAATTAGATCTCCGGAATGTCATCGTTGACCAATGAGGGAAGGAGGAAATGAGGGAGGGAGGGAGGGAGGGAGGGAGGGAGAAGGAGTATTATTATCCAACTATTTTATTTTATCTCCTCAAAAGGACTTGAGTCATTTTAAGGAATTTAAATTTTGGATTCTCAATTTGAAAATATCTTGTTATGTTGCTATGTCCCAAAATGTATTTTTCCCTTAAAATTTTTTAGATTCTTGAGCTGTGTGGAAGGAAGTTAGATTCCTTCCTGTCAATGGAATTTGCAGATTCACACCAAACACTCAAATTTAAGCCTGCTCTAATTCTCTTTCCTTTTTCCCCCTTTTAAGCATGGATTGGATTCCATAGCATGTAACACGGTCTAAGAATTTTTTTTTCTAGTTCCAAACAATATCTAAAGAAAACAGAAAAGTAAATTCATAGCCGTATGAATTTATTACGATAAATATGCGAAATCTGTTTAACTTGCATTCATTCAACTATTGTACAAAGATTTGGAAGAATGATAATACTTCAGTACAGCGATGGCAGATCGATGGCGAGCAAATAAGAACTGCAGCATTAATGTCCAACAGCTTAAGCTTAAAGCGCAGCCAACACCAGAATTGATGCTGCGAGAGTAAGACCAAGGCTGGCAACATTTATCCAGGCAGCTGAATGAGATGGTGGTGTTGCAGCTGGTGCAGTGGCAACCCCAGTTTTTGATACACCGATTACTGCAGGAAGTGGTGGCTCAACAACTTCTGAAGCTTCAAGAGGCGGGAGTGGTGCTTCTACTGGTGGCATAACTGAAGGATTAAGTGCTTCAACTAGATTTCCAGGTGCTATACTTGAAAACGCAAAACCTCCTGGTGTGGATGGGTTAGGATCGCTACATATACTCGCTGCATTGCATATAATGCACATGGGTCAATCAGTATGCGAACTTGAATAGTTGTTTTCTAGCTGTGATGAAAGATGCTTCATGAGTAAGGTTGGGGGAGAAGGAAGGGGAACGGATGGTTAAATATATATATATATATTTTGAAATCAGATGATTTGACAATATGAAGGAGTGATAGCTTGAAAGATCTTGGAATCTTAGTCCAAGATTTTGTATTACTGACAAAGAAAGTGTTCTATGCAGATGTACATTCCAAAACACAACTTGAATATTTGTGAATGTTTGTTTTTGGATGTTTCGATAAGAATTAAAATGTGTAGAATAAATGTATTCAATATTTAATGGCAAAATACTTATCGTCTGCAATTTTGCCCTGTGGTTTTGTAGTTACAGGGAGTGAGACTTACACTTATATCGATTAGCAGTGCCTGGAAAATCAGTTACGATCCCATCAACCTTAGCATCTTGCAAGTAAGTGCTAATCTCCGTAATAGGGTCTGCCATATAGTCAAATGCCAAGGTGGTATACTCATTTTTCAGAAGATGGACGAACACAGTGAGGTTTGCAGCTTTCATCTCTTGAACAGCATTTGTCATAGACACAGTGAAGGAAGCAGAAACTGCAATAACAGAGTTTTTGTGAATATTTACCACGTCCGCATGCTTCTTGATTTCAGCCACTGTCTGCTTGGGTGCATCTCCCATTTTCTCTTCAATTAGGTACACTTTTTTGTAAGACGGGTTATCCTTAAACTTGTCAAGCACTGCAGCGTCAACAGATTGAATCAAAACTTGTTTTGTGGCATTCTTGTTTAAGGTGGCATTGCTCAGAGCAGTGCTCACAGAACCCACAATGTCGAGACCCTTCTTTGATGCAAGGTAGGCAGCATTCTGTTAAGAAAAGGTTAGCATAAATCTGGATCAGAAAGAGTTGAAAGGAGGAATGTACAGATTTAATTCAAGGGAAATGGCTAATCAAACCCTTCCTTCCCTCATTTTTAATCCAAACACAACTTCAAGGAGAAACACTTCAGCTAGTTGGAAAGTTTTGCTCACCTTTATGTTGATCAACATGCCAATGGGTGCCTTCGCCTTGGCGAACTCCAAAAAATGAGCAAGGGTAACAAAATTACCACTATTCTTGTAAGCTGGGTTCCTCAAAAAGACACCGCTACTATCACTAAAAGGGCTAAACATTTGAGCTGAAACAAGAAATTTACACAGTAAATTTAATTTTCAATTCTTGCATAGGGTAGTTTATATTTATGTGAATTGAATTTTCTTCTAGGTTAATAGAAGCATATTACGTCTCAATGACTGAATCTCACTCCATGTGAGGTCAAAAGAGAAAATCCCTTTTTGTGATTGAATTTCTGGGACATTGGAAGCTAGAGATATGAATTTTGTCATTGCAGTCGTGCTTGCCATTAGGTCTGCACTACCCATGCAAAAGGCGACTCCATCTTTTGTCATTTGAACTGAGCAGTCTATAATGTCAGCCCCATCATCTATTGCTTGCTGATATGCAAGATCTGTGCTGCCCGGATAAATACCACTTGCTCCATTGTGACTTATGATCAAACCCGATCCTGCAAAAGCAAAGGTGAGACTGTAGCTTGTCATCGATTTGTACTTGTATTATCTCAGGTTCTGTGATCTAGAACATTGAAGGTCAGCATCATACCTTTATTTTGCCGGTTACTGTCTGATAAGCACGCTGCAAAATGAATAAAAGATTAAGCATTGGACTTTAGCACAACAGGGGTTGGTAGTCTTGCAAGACTAGCTAATGAATAAAAAGTTTAAGTTCCATGATCTTACCAACAGCTTCTGATGCTGTATTAGGGAAATCTGTGATAAAACCATCAACAGAATCACCATGGTTGGTAAATTGTAGATATTCCATAATAGGATCATAGCTATAATTATAACTTGAGATTAGGTCATTAGCAAAACCATAAACATATACTTCTAGTCCTGATTTGTGAGCATCAGCCACAAGTGTTGTGGGAGGCCCCAAATATTTGTCTGGTTTAACTGTCCATATATAATCCTTTGGGACCATTATCCCCGAGGCATATAACTTTATAGCTGCAAGATCCTTCAATATGGTGGCATACGTCTGGTTGGTTGTGGGTTCAACATCAGTAGCAGCAAGAAACTTGAAGACAAGCTTAGTAGTTGTCTTTTTCACTAACCCATTGATGGTCTTCAAGAAACCAATTTCTGCAGATGAAAGGAAGTCTACCTTCATCACTCTCATTGTTTCTAGAACGTAATGTGCCACCTTTATTCCGCGTTGGGTGTAGAATGCTTCATACTGCAGCAAAAGGAAGAATTACTATCTCAGTGCTACGGAATTTCAAATTTTCATGTTCATTTGAAATTGGGGGAGAGAAGAACCTGAACATTCAACCAGAACATTGACATATTTAATTGTTGATAACTATCAGGAGTAGGAATAGGAAACATTTCATCGAACTGGTATGGTCGAGAATATATGGCCTGAATTACTGTACAAGACATAGTAAAGAGCAAAAAGCTTAACTTTCAGAGCCATAGATTGGTAAATTCATGCAAAAAGCAACATGCCATATTCTATCTATTGAATGGCTTTTGAGCTAAGCACCAGGTATGTGATTTATAAGCATAACTAGTTCTAAATCTTGTAGTTCATTGGTCATAACATTGATTATCCATAAACTATGAATAAGATGTGCCGTAGAACTTTTATGCGCAGTAAGGAAATGAAACTATATTTAACACTCACATGACACATTTAGGAGCCAATCAATATTATATTCCACTGAAAGCCATCCTGTCAGTTCCTTGCCATAAATATTGTACGTTTTCTGCCCTTGAGGATCAAAGTTTGCAATATTTGTCGCATTTTCAAGCCTAATATCTGACAGGCACACACCAGACCCATCTTTTGTCATCTGAAGATTACACAAGATAACCAAGTTTGGCACGCTAATGGCCTTCGCTGTTTGAACTGCAAGTTCACATCCTTCTGGGAAAACTCCTGATAACCCACCACGCCCAATGACCAGAGGCTCATTGCCTGCATGCACGTAATATAAGGAATCACAAGAAGTCATGCCAGAATGATACAAATTCTCTCATGTGATAAGAGATATACCACACACACGTACATATTTTAATCTTTTAGTTGTACTCAAAATGTGAAGTTTTACTTTTAGTTTGTGATTGTAAAGGGTAAGGAGTTAGAAGAAAAAAAAACCCCATGAATACCACTTAATGTTGACCACTTTCGAGCATGGGCACCAGGAGCAGGAGTTTGTGGAGATTGAGGATGTTTTTTTGCCAACGAACAGGGGACCAATATGGAAATGAAAATCAAGACCTTGATCATTTTGTTCATATCCTGCCACATTCAAAGTCCATACCAATCAATCAATATTGAGAATTCCAACACACACAAAACCTCTTATTATCAAATGCATATGGAATACACAATGCTCCAGCAAATTTTAGGACATTTTAGATGAGTTTAGCCCCAGCATAGCTCAAAGATAATATCAAAAGAAAAAGAGAATTACTATAGCTATGAGTATCGAATTTTAAATGTTTATTTGTTCCCCTCCTCTTTCTGTTTCTTCTTCTGATTTTGAATGATACTATTCTTTTTCATTAAAAAAAATTCATTTGTTCAGAATATCATTTTCTTTCTTTTATTAGAAAAATAGAAAGTATGGAAGGTACGTAACCCAGAAACAAAAGTAACAAATCAATGTTGATAGGATTTGAAACTAGAAGAAAAAAAGAAGGGCCCGTTTGGTTCTTCATTTTGTAAAAGTAAGTTAAGATAAATGAAGTTTGTAAAAATGAAGTTTAGATAAAGTAAGTTTATTGGAAGTTATTATGTTTGGATATTCTTTTTGTAAAAGTAAGTTTTGACAAAAAATCTGTTTGGATGATAGGGGTTAAAAGTACTTTTAGATGTATAATATAGAGTAAATTTGTTTCTCCTTTTCCAAAACTCATGTTTTGTTAATGGAAAAGTAATTTTTCTCCTCCTTTTCCAAAACCACAGTTTAACCCACTTTTCAATTTTCAAAAAGTCAGTTTACATTTCATCTGTGTTTGGCCAAACACATCTTTTAGAAAACCATGGTTACGTTTGTAAAATGTGGAACCAAACAGGCACTAAGTTTACTCTTCATATATCCACAAATTTGATGAACAGACCCCAAGAGAGACAGTTGAAAACCCAGAAACATAATGAGACAAAAAAAAAATAGTGATGAGGTAGATATTAATTAATATACCTGATATGCCAAACTCATTTAATTTTGCAGCATGGATGAAACGGACAGCCCCTTTCAAGTTTCTGTGAAAACCCTCAAGGGAATGTGGTGTAAAAACGAAAAAGGGGAAGGGAGAAATAGGCTTTGATTTTTCGAGTAAGGTTGACTCCCAAATGAGAATTTCTATTCTCTTCCTCTCATTTCCCGCGTCTATAACTGGTTTGTATCTTCTTTCAAAGGACATCCAATTGCTGTTTGCTATTCTTGGGATCTAATTTTAATTGCTTACTAATTTTGGTTTATTCGTTGTAACACTGACATCTAACTTTGTTGATGATTGAAAATGGTTCCAACTTCTTACCTTAATTAACACCAATATTGTTACTACGTATATGGCATGTGGTTTTCTGTTAGCAGCATCGATTTCCGAAGTTTTTGCATTGTTCATTCTGTAATAGTATTGTAGTTTCAACTGTTAGTTACATGCATTTGACAACATATTTTGAGAAATTTTTAAGCTACTTGTTGTATATTATATTTTATATTAATATTGATTATTTTTATTATGTTTATTATTTTCTAATGACCAGGTGGGTTCTCCATATATTGCTCGGAATTTAAAAAATGGGTTGTATTATTCTTGTTTTTTTGTCAATAATAAATTGTATTATCCATAATTTATATATTGTGTAACTTATTATAAATTTTATTTTTTATATTGATATTCATTGTTTTAGACCATATTGCTAAGCTAAGTCTCTTATAAATTAGTGTAAGGATCAAACTTAGAAGTTTTCTGTTCATCATATAAAGATAATGGTATTCTTCATTTTTTTAGCTGGATACAAGATCAATTATAAAGACTAATTAGTTTAAGAAAAACTTCGTTGATTAATTTAAAAAATTTGCACGACTCATAATGACTTAATTTTATCATTACATTCAGCATGTTATAAATTCAAAACAATATAATGGTAATTCTAATTATTAAATAAATTTTGTATTGAACACAATATTAAGACTATACTTTCCATCTTGTAATTTTATTTTTAATTTCAATTTATTTTTTTAAAATTATTTTATATTGATTCGATTCTTAATTTTTAAATATTACTTAAATACTTATTAATACAAGCAAATTTAAATGTTGTAAAAATATGTGCAGTAAATCAATGATTTAACTTTAAAAGATAAGAAAATCATTTAAAATTAGGTGAACAAATTGTATTTTAATCCTTTTCATTTTACTTCTAAAACTGCTTGACATATTTTCCCCTGTCTAAAATCAAGTGTATTATCTATAACTTAAAAAAATTTGAACTTACAATATATTTTATAATAAAATAATAATATATTATCATTTAATAAAACTCATAATCTTTATTATAAGTAAGTTTCAATCCTCAACAACTTTACACTTATTAAAAATTTGAATGTCAATTGAGACTAATTCAGATAGTAAGGATGAAATAGAGTATGTGTAGAGGTTAATGATTTAAATTCTCTTAATATATAAAAAAAATTTAAATATAACCCATTAGATGTTTAAAATGTATAAGAAAAATCCCAAAAATAAAGGAAAATGATAGTTAAATACAAGCAGTTAATTTAAAAAACATAGTCACAAAATTCCTCAATGATAGCAGGATATCAAACTGGAATTAATTAATATACTAATATTAATATAATTAATGTATGTGATATAATTTGCACTGTGGAGGTAGGGTCAATTTTCTTTTGCCAATACTATTAACATTTATAATTCGATTGCTCTTCGTCGGTTTCATAGTTTTTTCTTTTTCCAGTTTCAGTTCAACATTTCGTTGCCGACGCCTAATCGAAAGGAAGGAAGCCTCTGAGATTGAAGAGTTTTGGGAGAGATGAAAATCACAGCTCTGTTGGTGTTTAAATGCAACCCTGATGGATCCGATCCGATAATACTTGCCAATGCTTCCGATGTAAGCCACTTCGGCTACTTCCAACGTTCCAGTGTCAAGGAGTTTCTTGTCTTCGTTGGTCGCACCGTCGCCAAGCGCACCGCCCAGGGACAGCGCCAATCTGTCCAGCACGAAGGTGCGTCTCATTCATTTCGTTCTATAGGTTTTCTCGGCTCTCGATTCAATTCATTAGTCTCTTTGTCGACCCTGAGTTATGAATTTTTAATCTCTTTCTCAAAGCACCGTCCAGCATATGTTTCCGAATTATTGGCTGTTCATTTGATTGGTTCGGGCCGGAGTCTTGGAGAAAACATTTGCTTGCCCATCGGGTTTCGATTGTTTTGATCAATTATGGATTATGATATTTGTATCCGACATGATTATGTCGCTGAGAGCATTTGTACTTCGAAGTCGGATATGGTGGCTTTAATTCAAGTTTAATCACTGTTAATTATAAGAAAAGCTTGTATTTTGTTGTTGTTGTTTGGTGGGTTCAAAACAATACAATTTATAGGAAGCACTGGTTCTACGGAAACATATGAATCCATTTCTAGGGATGGGTAACTTTTACGTTTAATCGTATAATTTGATTTCTCATATTCTCATTCTTCATCAACATGATATTACATCTGATCGTGGGAGCTTTGATACACTTATTATTTTCAATTCCATTAAATGGTTAGGTTGGTTTTAAGTTTTTTAAACATGAATATGTGAATTCCATTTCCTTTTTCCTTTTCCACTCATAGAGTACAAGGTGCATGCTTACAACAGAAATGGTCTTTGTGCATTGGGCTTTATGGATGATCACTATCCAATTCGAAGTGCATTTTCACTTCTCACTCAGGTGAGTGCAATATATTTCTTTTATTAATATTGTTTTATTTACAACATCTCCTGTTTCTAGGAGCAATCTCTTGCTAGCTTTAGCATGTTTCACCACTTACATAAGTCCCCATGAAGGGACCAGCATTATAGGTACTTTGAGGGGACCAGCTTTTTCCTTGTTTCTCTTCTAGATATGCCTTTAATGTCCTGAAGATTTTAAAATTGACATATGGAAAGTCAAACTTCTGATTTGGTTTTAGAAAATAAACATCTGACAATGCCATTTATGTTACTTTTAATTGTCAATTTTTTCAATTACAAAAGTATCACTAGGTACAGCATTATTCATATTCAAGTTTGTTCAATTCTATCAGATATCATTGTGATTCTGATTTATATCAATATATATTGGATTCTGTGTTAACCTCCCAACTTGAGTGACCATCTAGCATAAAATCTGACTGCCTCTTAGGATGTGTTTGGTTCAACGGAGGGAAAGGGAGGGGAGGGGAGGGGATGGGAGAGAGAAATTTTAATGGAAGGGAGGGAAGGGAGGGAAGGGAAGGAGAGGGGAGGGGCTTTAATAATCCCTCGTTTGGGTTAATTGGAAGGGAGGGGAGGGAAGGCGTTTTAATGATTTCTTGTTTGGTTTAGGAGGGGAGGGGAGGAAAGCTAATAATAAGTTGACAATTATACCCCTATTAAAATTTGAGTTTTTTTTAATTTTCTTTTTGTTTAGTTTATTTTAAAAAATAGTTATGTATATTTTATCATTTTTTTATTTTAAAAATACCAAAATTTTCATTTGAAAGATATTAAAATTTTCACATATAAAAATATATATTATTTATAATAACTTTTTTAGCAAATTATTTTTTTTAATTTTAACTTTTTGAAGTAAAGGTGCAAGCAAAAGTCACAGAGTATAACAAAAATAAAATTAGAAAATAAATGTAATTACAATATTTTATTAAAATAAAAAATAGTTAAGAATTTAAAATTTAGTAACGGGCATTTTGGTTTTTATTCCCTTCATCTCCAACCTCCCCTCCAAAAAACCCCAATTTGGAGGGGAGGGATATGAGAGGAGAGGAGGGGAGCCGGCCTTCATCTCCAACCCTCCCCTCCAAAAAACCCCAATTTGGAGTGGAGGGATATGAGGGGAGGGGAGCCGAGCCCAACTCCCCTCCCCTTCATTTTTTGAACCAAACAAGGGGAGGGGTAGCTTGTTTGATAATTTGATGACTATTTTGTATTTAATTATAAATCTGATGAAAGTAGCAGGTTTAGCCAGAGCTACTTCAGTAGTTCAGTGTGATAATTGTTTGATTAAATTACTTATTGGGACCCTACAGTGTCATACAACTTTTAAGTAAGTCCCTACAGTATAAAAATTTGGAATTATGTCCCTCTAGTTTCTTTTTCTTTTTTAAATCTGATCCATCACAGACTACCATTTAGCATCTGTCTGGGGATGCTGATATGTCCATGAAGGTGTACAATTGACACCATCTACTCAAACACTTCAGCATCCTAGTCATCCCAAACCATCACCTATCCTCACATGCGCTAGTCAGGTGAGCCTTTTATTCATTATGGAGCCAAGGACTTACACAATTGATGATTCAGTCACGGAGAAAAGCAAAGGCAGGGCTAGCTGTAGTAGCATTGCCGCTGATAATGGTGATAGCTGTGAGTACTAAAAGGTTTGTATCACAATGCAGGCATCATTTTGGTTGCGATGCCATTGGATTAATGAGGTCTATTTCACCTTGGCCTTTTCCCTTCTTGTCCTTGTTCAAAGCCAATGTACAGTTGTGTGAATCAGATGCTGGGAGTGGACTTGTTGGAGCTCATTGCCTTAATGGATGGATTACATGAATTCACTTCGGATTGGGCGCAGGAATATGCATATGAATTAGGATTTAGAGAGATCTATTCATTAAGATTAATTGTTTTTTTCCCCTGTTTGCCTGAGAAAGTTCAATGATGGTATTTTTGCTTTAAGAGGTGAGTACAAAAGATTTAACAATTCAACTAATGAATACTGAGAACAAAACTTGAGGGAATGAGGTGGGAGCCTTGTGGATAGGAGGAAAATAAAATGCTCACCTTACTTGCGCACATGAGGGACCTTCCTTGCACATGTGAGGGTTTGGGATGACTGCTGCACCTCTTGGACCTTACTTGCACATGCTGGCAGTGTATTCACTGGTGATTTTGTTCAAGTAAGTTCCCTTGTCTTTAATGGACAAAGAAGGGATAATGATATTGAATGAACTGGTTAAATTACTTGTCCCTTTGGTAACAAGGAATAATTTGAGGGAATTGAAGTGGAATAAACTAGAAACATGTCAAATTAAGTTTGCTGTTATGATTTATCTTATGTAAGGTATTAAAAATCGGACCGGTCAAGACATTGGTTTAAAGTTCAATGGTTTAATCATGGGTGAACCGTAATTCAACTGGTAGTAATAAAATTAATAATTTTTTAATTTTATATATCATATATTATTAAAAAATATTATTAATAAGTATTATAACCTAATATTAAAATCTAAATAAGTTAATATTAATCCATAATTATATTTTGAATTGAAAATAGTCAACTAATATTTTATTTTTATATTATTTGTTATGTAAATTTATTATTATTAATAAATATGTATCATAATGATGCTTATACAACACTATAATGTAGAAAAAAATTATATAAAAAATACTATTTAGTACTAAAAATAATGCTATTTTATCTTAAAAACTAAAAAAATTCTGACCGGTTGAAGCACAGTTCTATTGGTTTTTTATTGGTTCTAACATCCCCTGATCCTCCTCTTCTTTTGGATTGGACTTGGCATTGGATCCCAGTCCAACTGATTGAACCAACCCCAACTGATTGAACCAACCGGTTCGATCCAATTTTTAATATATTGATCTTATGTATTTGGCTATCTACTGCATGAAATTTCACTATCTAAAACTTGATTATGAATATGTTTTACAGGTGCTTGATGAATATGAAAAAAAATTTGGTAATTCATGGAGAAGTGTTCAGGCAGATAGTTCTCAACCATGGCCCTATTTGGACCAAGCTCTGACAAGGTTCCAGGTACCTCTATACTTCTGAGTTGAACCAGGTTCTGCTAAAGGATAGCTTGTTGGATTGTTAAATTATATGATATTCTAAATTGTACCAATGAAGTTTTCTATTTGTTTACCCGTTCATATGGTTACTTTTGACTCAGTTTGCCTTCTATTTAAAAATCTTTAGGACCCTGCAGAGGCTGATAAGTTGTTGAAAATCCAGAGGGAATTGGATGAAACGAAAATTATCCTGGTAAGTGTTAGCTTTTAATAGAGATCATTGTCTTATAGACTTCTTTCTCTGTGGTAATATAGCTTTAAAGTGTTAGTTGGACATCCTTCGTCTTTTATGGATGGTTATGTTCTTTGTGGAAAAACTTGTAATTGTTTGGGAATTTGGAATTTGTTTCCAAATACATATGATGACGATGGCAAGATCATACAATTAAAGTATCAAGTCATAGCTGAATATGAGTTAGTATTGTATTGTGTTGTAACACATCCTTCAGTGAGATGTTTTCATGGATTTTATTAAACATCATTTTGGTGCTCATTTATGTGGTTATTGATTGACAATTGTTCTTTTGCTATTATGTTTTTAAATGTGTATTTGTGCTTCTTGTCAATGTTCCTTCACTCAGCCATTTTAAAACTAATTTGGTGTCTTGACCTACCCATGCTACATGTGGATATGTTTGGTTTCGTTACTTCCTTGCTCTTTATGGTTGCATTATTTTGATGCTTATATCTCTAAAAGCCAGATCCAGATGCCAGACAGGCTAGTTGTTTCCTTTTGACTTTATTTTTTTTATCTCATTTATCATTTTTTCACTTTTTGTTTGTACGCAGCATAAGACTATTGATAGCGTTCTTGCACGTGGGGAGAAGTTGGACAGTTTAGTTGAGAAGAGTTCTGATCTGAGTGCAGCTTCACAGGTACATTACAGCTTCTGTTTTATAGTTTTGCATTTGGTACTACCACATTAGTTCATACATCAATTATGTGCATTGCTTATCCCTCATGTTTCCTTTACATGTGCTCGTGAACTACTTATTGTCATCCTTTAGCATGTCTCAAACATCTTTTGTTCCTAATAATTAGCAAACCACATAAAATACAATTTCATGGTCATAATTGAGTCAAGTCATATATTTCAATGAAACTTTACTTGTATTTGTTTTTGTCTAGTTAGATTACAATTAGATCCATTATCACCATAAATTTACAGAAGAAATTTGGTGTTCTCCAGATGCAGTATTGGGTCTTTTTTGCATACGCTTGGAGTTTATATATCCAATTGCTCTGCGGGGAACAGATTTCGTTTCAATGGTCAATATTTTGTATTGCCATTTAAGCTTGAACTAGGCACTTTATTTTACACATTAATTCTCATTATTTCTTATGCTGTCGGTCTCTTCTTCTCAATATGAAACATGATAGTTAGTTTGTCATCATTTTTTGGATTGCCATAATTGTCATTTCTATTTACTACTGCAAAGTGGTGACTTGTTTTGTGGTCCATATTATGCGTCTTTCCTGGAAAACTTTCTTAGTCATAAATATAGCTCTATAGCGACTACTAATTTTGCTGACACAATAACCTGATGCTGGTGTCTGAAACAGATGTTCTACAAGCAGGCGAAAAAAACCAACTCGTGTTGTACCATTTTGTAAGCTTTCACGACTCGGTATCCTGTGATTGTGTAATGCCGCTCACCTAGTTATTACGATGTTATGACTCCTGGGTAGAAGAAAATGGCTTCACGTGTCTATATCACTACGTTGTTTGGTTGGTGAATGTGGATTTTCCCTGTATCCTGTATTGCTGGAGGGAACTGAATATTGTTAGTGTGAAATGTGATTCTTGTTGACAAATTAACATTTTATTATTTACCTTGTATGTGATTCTTCCTATGATAATGCATAGTATATATGTGTTCTCGCGTCTATTGGGCAATCTAGCTGGAGATCTTTCACATACACTTATCTGCCGTGGCCATTCCGTGATTAGTTTCATGGTATTTTCCTGTATGGTTGTTTGGTTGCGTTTCTTCTAGTAGGACTGAGCTACATCAATCAACTTTTTTTGGTTGATTCCTGCCACTGATTTTTGTTTTGTAGTTGTAAAACGAGAACAAACTTCCAGGCATGCCACTGTGTTGGAATAATAGAACGTGAAGGTTTGAAAGGATAGGATAGTAAGGAATATTCTCACCTCACTGCCAGGTGATCTGAAAATTAACAACGTTTATACTATCTCGAGCTTTCCACTGTTTATATCCCCTCCGTCGAATAATATAACACTGTTTATACTTCCTCTGTAACTAGAAAAAAATCGGTAAGATGAAGGGTTTTCTTGTATCATATATAAGTTAATATATATTGATTTATAATTTTTATCTATTATTTATTATATTATTAGTATTGTAACTTATATTATATTTAATAAAAAGAGTGAAATTAATAAGAATAAAATTAAAATTTTTATTTTTTTTTAAATTTAAGGATGTAATAACATATTTTTAATAAGTGTGAAAATAATTTTATTACTTTATAATATAGAATAGAGGTAAATACTAAAATGTGTTTTAATAATACCGTGAAACATCAAGCGAAAAATCACGGTCACTACTAAATTTCTTCTAATTTCATTTCAAAGTTATGTTCTATCCTGATAAAAATAAATTTTCATAACAGGATCGCGTAATTCTCTCCACTAGAGTTATTTACTTCTATTTATTTGGATGCCTCTCCTTAATTTAAATAATTGTTAACCAAACTTAAATTCAATACCATTTTTCCCTTACGAACAAACAAACTCCTAACATAAAGGAATGCAACACATATCAACAAAATCTAATATTTGCTACCAAAACCTTAAAACAGGTGAAATTATTATAAAATTTTGAAGATCGGATGTGAAACTAGAAAGTGAGAGTGTAGTTTCAATTTTAAAATGGCACTAAGATTAACAAAATGTACTCTTATTTTTTTAAAAAATTGAATATGCATAAAATAGTACTAGATACTTACACCTCCATATATATATATATGGAGAACAAGCCAATAAGCACAGCAAGAAGATCCAAACTAACTCCATCAAGGTTCTTGCTTCCTTTCTTATTACATGAAATTGAAACATAATCTTTCAAATCTTTGTGGTCTATTTTCCCAGTAAGGATTTGAACCACCAAATGCCTTTGGTGTCTTGGGGTCCTTCCTCCTCTGGTGGAGGATCATTCTGCGGTGTCTTGTGGAGTTTGCTAACCTCATATCCCCAATTCTGTGCTCTCTGAACAAGCTCGCTGTAGATCTCATCATCGAAATGGGTCTTCCTGCACAATATCTGAGATAAAAAAATAAAACAGAGAAAAAAAATTATCTGAAGTTATTAGGGAGATATGCACAAAAGAACCAGTGACAAACCACACAGGTATTACTCAAGATAAAACATGAAACTCCAGAGCTCCCTAGCTGATCAGCAATAATCTAACAGCTGTTCATCGTATTTCCACGAAGAGCTCTATCTATTGAACTTTTTAACCCTCGAATTCATTTTTAGATTCAATCTGAAAATCTATTTCCGGAAGAGATAGAACTCAATCTCTATGTAGAATTACCTCATACATAATTCACAGAAACCTCAAGCAGTTGAGTTGAGGAATACTTTCAGTTTTCCAACCTTAGAATCACTTCACACACCCATGCATGTGAAAAAAACTTGGAATAATCAATCAAAACCCAACAGGTAATTTGGCTTACCCAAAGGTAATTCCTACTTGGTTGACCGACGAGTGCGTATTGATAATCATCATCAATGTACAAAACCCAGTAATCTCCAACAACAGGGAAGATTGGCAAGAATGGAGGAACGTAGAATTTGACCTTGAGCTTGGCGTCAGGGCTATTGGGATCAGCCTTATAAGCAATCCCCTCAATGTAGCTTCTTCTGCCGGCGCTCCAAGTCTCATTGAGCACATTGACGGTGCCATCGTGGTTGAGAGAGTAGGTGGCTCTGGTGTTGATGCCATCCCTGGGCTGAAACCTCGACGGGAAACACGCTATCTCGTACCATCGCCCCATGTACCTCTTGAGGTCCAAACCCTTCACCGCTCCCATCTCTTTGTCCGCCATTGTTGGTCTTTTGCCTTCTCTCTCCAGTGAATTGGGTTTATGGCTCGGTGGTGTTCGGAGGTGAACGATGAAATAATTAGGAGCTCGGTTCCTCTCACAGTAGATGGAATTAATATACGGATCGTCTGCTGTAGACTTGATCAATATCAATCACAAATTCATGGCTCGTCGCATAAGCTTCTGCCTTCTTGCATTACACGACCAATCGAATATATATATATCTATCTTATTATTTTTTTCTTTGGCCATAGGCCAATCAAATATCAAAGTTACCCTATCAATATTATCAGCATCATCAGTAAATTTTTTTTCTCAGGAAAAAATAATTTTTTTCCTTTTTCTTTAATAGATTAGTCAGGATATATTATTAATTAAACGTGAATATTGTAATTTGATCTACATTTTGTATTATTTGAATATAATATACATTTTATATTATTTATTAACTACTAATATATTACTATTGATTTATAACAAACTCTAATGTGATTATTTTTTTAATTATACATAATCATGAAAAATATGTTTTATAGAGAATTTAAACCATTTAAATAGAAATTAATATTTTTATTAATAAAAATACTGTAATAATATTTATTATATTTTTATAATTACTATTGTAGTTATAATTTTTTTTGCTAATTCTTAAAAATTGGTACAAAATAGGAAAAATTACTGTTGATAGAATTTTGGATTGCGTGACTTGGTCATTTCTAGTTAAATTAGAAATAAGATAATAAACATGTATTCTTCATTTAAAAAAGTGGGTCAGTGACTTTTTTTTTTTATATAGCATCTATTTCGAACAATCAGCCAAATTACAAGAAAAGATCACCTCAATTAGATAATTAAATTTCAAATTATTGCATTTTAAAATTTACTCTATTAAGTTGCATTTTCTTTATTTCTTCTTCTGAACTCTTTTTTTTTTCTATTGCATGGATATAAGAAATATGCATCAAAAGGAGTAATTATATGTTCAAAATACTCGTCTAACTTTAAACATACTAAAAATATGAAGTTTGCGAATTTAATTACACCTTTTTGTTTTTGTTTTTGTTTTGTTTTGCTTGTTTGTTTGTTGGTTTTTTTTTTTTTGCAACTACCGAAGAGTTTCTCTTTTTTTTTTGGGACAACTACCGAAGAGTCAAACGATCGTATTGCAACTCTAACCATCCCCATGTTAGGGGCGTCGCTTCACGCGCCTACCATCTCTTCCGTTAGTTGCAGTTTGAGTTCTTCGGTCAAGCCCAACTGCTCTCGCTCTTTCATGGCTGCGTCTTCCGTTCGAATTGCCATCGTCGGTGATGTGGTAAGCCTTTCTTCTTTGCGTTTGCGGTTGCAGGTTAAGAAATGTCTGCTGAAAAACTTTCTTGTTGTGGACTTTCCTTCTTCGTTTTCGTTTTCTCTCATTCACTAAGTCGTTTGGGGTTTTCTAACTGAAGCATGATTGTTGGAACTTGCAAGAAGATTCAAAAGCACTTCAATTTTTGCAGGTACCCTTCTATAGTTTGCGTCCTTTTAGTTTTCTCCCCTTATTTGAGTGTTCAGTTAATTCTTTTTTTTTTTTTTTCCATTTATTCTGCCGCCTCATTAACTTATACGTGTGAGTTTATGGTCAAATAGAAAGGAAATCGCGTAACCTCTTGATTTTTATGCTAGTTTGGTAACATTCAAAGTTCATACGAGTGAGGGCACTTATTCTACTGGAAGTTGGTTATATATATCTTATGAGCTGGCTAGTTTTAGTTGAAAGAGGGAGAAAGATAGTTATCTAAGATGAAAGCTTGGTCACGGAGTTGGGAATAACTCCAATTACTTATTGTCTGTGCACAAACAATGCAGATGGGGGTGGGGTGGGGTGTTTTTTTTTTTCCGGGGGTTTTTTTGGGGGGGGACCCAAAGTAGACTTTAGTAATCATGTGGTTTAATTTTATGCTGCAACTTTTGTTTGCTTTAATATATGTAAGCATTTGATGCATATCCCATGTTTCATTCTAATATGCACTTATATTGAAGTGCAGCCAGATTTGGTGCTGTTTACAGGCAAGTTTCATTGTTACTGCTAATCAACCTATCAATTTAGGAATTTCTTTCTTTAACATAAGTAAGTGCCTTTGCCTCCCTCTTTGATATTGTAATTGCTGAGGAAAAGCCTGTTGACATGCATGAAGAATTTGTGTCCATACTGCAGACTCACAGCCAGGATATTTCTCTTTTACATGTGTAAATAACTCAGGAGTTCCTTATTTTTATCATTAGAATTACTAAACAGACACATGAACAAGTTAACATGTCAGTTCAGCCAAGTTTCTCTTTGTTGTCTAATTGATAAGATTAACCATTATTTGCTCTTGATTCTACAGCAAATCTCACTCTCATTGTTTTTGTTATTTGCTTGTTGTTTAACATTTATTATTGAATTCTGTTAGGTGATTTTGGTGAGGAGAATGTTGAACTTGTTCAAAGTGTTGCAAATCTTGAATTTGCTAAAGCAGTTATATTGGGAAACCATGATGCCTGGTTTACCCAACAGTTTTCAGGAAGGTAAAGTTTACAAGTTTTTCCTTGAATAAGTCTACCTCTTACTTTGTATTACATAATTTTGCTTTTGTTGAGAGTTTGTGAAATTAGTTTTTTCCTTGAGGCTTTGCTTATTTTCTTTTCTGATTGGATACAAGAAAAATGAACTTCACAATGTGATCTAGCATATTTCTCCTCCCCCACAAAATCCACTGAGACACACAAAAGTCAATCCACCCAACTCTTTACGTGGTTGCAAAGCTTGTACATGAGGATAACTTGTTTTAATTACTTTGTGTATGGTATGTCTAAATTAAAAGTCCTGAATTCTTGTCTATGTTTAAGCTAACTCTTTCATTTGAATGTTAGCAAGAAGGATCGAGTTCAGCTCCAACTAGAATGGTAAGCTAATTATCTATTCATTCTGTTGATTCTGGAAATTTCTTCTCTCTTCCATTAATATGACTCCATGCATGTTTCAGATACTATTTTCTTTCCTTTTTAATTATCTTTTTTATTTTAATGTAATTTCATATAAAAGGTTGGCGAGGATTTTCGTATTGTGGTCTTCTTTTCAGCACTTCATTTGGTTGATAATTGATAACTGACTTTATTCAGAACATTTTTTTGGTTTAACTTTATTCAGAATTTCTATGCTAGTAAAATCTGATTGATTAGTGGACATATAACTTAAATTTATCTAAAGAACCATGCTATAGCCATGCTGCAAGTCCATACGCAATGATTTTTGGTGAAAATAAGAAAAGGAGGAAAGTGGTTTCGCAAAATCTATCAGTTTGCTTTCAAGTCCATATGCAATGCTTTTTGGTGAAAGCAAGAAAAGGAGGAAAGTGGTTTGGTGAAATCTATCAGTTTGTGATGCAGAACCGGCGTTGGATATGGGGAGAGACAAGGGAAAGAGAGAGAAAACTGAGAGAGAGAGAGCAGACCGAGAAACAGAGGGAGAGGGAGAGGGAGCACGAGAGGGGATGCAGAGACTGAAAAAAAACTCATAATAATTTCAATTCATTCATAAGCTGTCTTCATACATGAGCAACGCACATATATATATATATATATATAGAAGGAAGATTTCCTTCTCATGAAGAAAGCTCAAGTTGTTCAAGTTGTTCTGCTGCTCTGACTACCTCTGACGTGATGATAAAATGCAAACAGAAATACACAAGTTGCTACAAATCTTAATGTTTAAGGAAACATAATAAAATAATCATTTAAAACATAAAACTGATTCTTTTTCTTGAACAATATTTTCCATATCTTCTATTAGTTTGCTTTCAAGTGATTGGTTTGGATGTCAGCAAATCAAAATTCATTCATGAAACCTTTTAGGATATCATTGTGAATGGAACTTCCAAGTTGGTAAATTATCAATTGTCAGTGAAGAATACTGACAACTATAAAACGTACCTAGTCCAAATCACTTCTTCCCAGTCATGACACATTGCCATAGGATATCACATCCAATACTTGTTGTAGTGTGGGAAATGTATTGATGACTGAATATGCTAATCTGATATGCAGCCTTGGCAAGATGCATGTGGCTTATCAACGTTCAGACTTTCCTCAGATAAAAGTGAGTGTTTTTGGTGGACGACCATTTTCTTGTGGGGGTGAGCAATTATACCGGAAAAAACTTCTGTCTGCAAGGTGAGTTGTGGCTAAAATAATTATGAACAATTAGAATTTTTGAAGTCTCTGTTTTTCTATTTTATTTTTCTTCTGGGTCTACTCCTAAATAATATTTTTTGTCTGTGGCGAGTCTTGATCACAAGGAATCCCTCCCCACCTGCCCCACTCTTCCCACATAGTATTTCTGAATAGAATGCCTAATAATTTCCACCTTCACTTCTAATACCTACTACTAAGCTTCCGTTCACCACGTTGATCACTTTGAAATATTAATTTTAGAATTATAATATTTGGTCATAATACTATGTCATTATGTATTTAATGCTTGAATCATATACAGCAACACTCTTGTTTTAGCTCATTAAATCACCTAACCTTTTTCACTAGGGATAGAATAATAGTAATAGTCAAATGGCTTCTTGTGCCTTTACATATAGACCCTGCTATGGAGGGCTTTACAAATGGTAATACTGCCATTTCAGCTCAAATTCTAGTTGTTTAATTTGAGCTTTCTCTCAGATATGGAGTGGAAAACATAGATGGGAGTGCTAAGAGAATCCATAAAGCTGCTCTTGGCACACCAGAGGACCATTTCCTTATATTACTTGGTCATAATGGACCCACAGGTGCATTGATGCCACAGTTTCTGAAATTTATGATCAACTTCATTGATGCTATGTGCGTTATCACATGACTTGCACCTAACATAAAAGAGATTTCTGGATTTATCCTTTGTGCAGGTCTTGGTGCTGATATAAATGACATATGTGGTAAAGATTGGGTATTTGGGGGCGGTGATCATGGTGATCCAGGTAATTTGTTCTTCATGTCTCGGCTCTTTATTTAGGATAAGTCCTGCGGCTTTGGTAGTCACAGATAAAGTCAAGGCTTGATGGCTTTATTCATTGCAAAGGCTTTTATAATCTATACTACTTTATGTCAATGTATTAAATTATACCAGTGATTCTGCAAGCCCTTTGCATTTTGGTAGAATTACACTTTTGGACATTGAGGAGCGTTTGCTAGGCTATTATCTCACATTTATTGGTATCTTGGATATTCAAGATTATCATTTTTTATATGACAGTTGAAAGTTGTCATAGAAATGATACAATCAGTATTTTATGAAGAACTGACAGGGTTGAAAGTAGTGTTATGTTAGATCTTTACGGGTTTACCATCCAGAATGGGAGTCATTCTATATCTCTTGGTAACTTGGATGACACCCATCATTACCAATATACCAATCACAGGCATCTTAAACGTCGCCTAACATTTAAAATAATAAGTTTTAGGTGAAAATATACTAAATGCCTCCCAAGTTCCAGGTGTTTTTTTTTTTTTGGGGGGGGGGGGGGGAAGAGGGGGAGAGTTTGAACAAATGTTAGGTGCGCAAATACTGTTTTTAACTCTAGGTTATTATCTTTGTCTGACAGATCTAGCACAAGCAATATCGTTGTTGAAAGAGAACAACCAAGTGTCTGTTCCATTGGTTGTGTTTGGTCACATGCACAGAGAGCTTGCATGTGGCAATGGCTTGAGAAAAATGATTGTTGTTGGTAATGACAACAACATATACTTGAATGGGGCCATTGTTCCAAGGGTCAAAAGATTAGTTGGTGATGGTAAGAGGAATTTCTCATCACCTGAGGCAAATGGTACAATGCGAGCCTTCACTTTGGTTGAGATCTTAGGAGGAAGAGTGGCTAAGATTGCAGAAACATGGGTCTCTGTTGTGGAAGGTGAAGCCGCACTAGAAGAAGAGCACGTACTATTTCAATGCGCTTGAGGATAAGCACAGTTCATGGGTAAAGCTGTGTTTGTTCAAATATTTATGTACCACTCTTGACCTACCTTGCATAATTAAGTATGCTTCGATACTGTATTTTCTAATCTAGATTGTGGTCTATGTGCTTCTCCGTGCTCGTCTTATGAGTACGTGGAAAGCACAAAGGAGACACTCTGGTGTCAGTCATGGAACGCTTTGTTGCTAAAATTCATAATGAGCTACATAAAATTAATAGATCAAGTCGATAATTACTTTCACATACAAGGATATTTAACACATGTTTTGATTGGAGTTGTGATACTCCACCCTGTTTTACAGTGTTTGGTTGGAGGATTTGGAAGGGAGGGTAGGGCTCCCATTCCCTCATTTTGGTTCAAAAAATTAGAGAGAAGAGAAAAAATTTTAATGAATTTTTCTCTTTTCTTCCTTTCTATTTTTCCCTATCAAAAGTTGGGGGATTTAGAAAGGATGAGGAGCAGTTAATGTTATATCTGGTAAAAAGAAAATGTATTTTAGAAAAGGAAGAAGAGGAGAAAGAATCCATATTAATGTATTTGATTTTTAATGGAAGAGCTATTATTGGAGAGAATGGAAGCAGATAATGCTATATTTGGTAAAAAGAATATAATTAGGGAAAATCTTATTTAAATAGCAAGGAAAGAAATTATTTTAAAAGACAACTCCAATTTTCATAATTCAAATTCACCATCAAAATATTAAGTTGGAATTAAATTTTTGTGAAAAGACACTTGCCCCTCCCTTTCTTTCCTTTCCTCCCTCTGTCCTCTCCCTCCCCTCCTTCCTCCCCCTGGTGACTTTGCTGATAGCAATTTTCGGTGATGGCAACTGTTCATATGACTTTTCTGGTGATTGCTGTAACAACAGTCAGGCATTAGTGGTTTTGTTTTCCAATAGTCTAGCCATTGCAGACTTAGTAAGCAAGAACCTGGTGAGTGTTAGTTGGAAATTGGTGAGTGGGAGTTGGAATTTGGGTGAGAACAAGTTCATATTTTCAAATGAGTAAACAAGGGTTAATCACAAACCTATTTTGAATTGATCCACATGTATTTTCAACTAGACTATTAAGATATAAAAAGTGTGAATGTGTCCGTGTTTCCATTCCCATAGTGGTTTAAAAAGGATTCACTCTTCCATTCCCATAGTGGTTTAAAAAGGATTCACTCTTATACCACTGATAAGGTAGAAGAGGATTATAGAGAGAGGATAAAGGGAAGAGAAAAGAGAGGGAGAGAGAAGAAAAAAGAAGGAAGAGAACTAAGAGAAACTAAGGGCATGTTTGGTTCTGTTTCTGAAAATAATTTTTCTGTTTTCAAAAATAGAAAACTTGTTTGGTAAATCTGTTTTTTATAAACTGTTCTGGAAAACAGAAAAATAAAAGAACAGAAAACTCAGAACACTTTTAAGGTGTTTTGTAGTTTTTGTTCTAGAAAACACAAGGAAAGGTGAGAAACATTCATGTCATTGATGGTAAAGTTATAAATTTTAAATAACTCATCTATCACTCACTAATTATGATTTTGAGAACAATTATTCAAACATGTATTTTTGTTTTCTTATTTTCAAAACTTATTCTCGAAAACAGTTTTACAAAACTGTTTTTAGAACAATAAAATAGAAAACACTGTCAAATAGATCCTAAGATTCCATTCAAAAGTTATAAGAATGACTAACTCCCTCCAAACTATCCTTATACTCCCTTATAGTTCCCTTATAGTTGTTGCCCCTCCAAACTATCCTTATACTCCCTTATAGTTCCCTTATAGTTGTTGCCCCTCCAAGGATTATAACAACCTAACCAACAATTAATTTGTTCACACGCACACTTGTTCACACTTTTTATATGATAACACAAACCCACACTAATTTACAATTGATCCAAAGAATAATATTTATTATTCGCTTACAACTAATACATATACATTTCTAACTATATCTAAATATATTTCTAACTGATCACACCAATTTTAAGCAATGATTTTTCTCTTCTTCAAAAGCCTCTCCTTTTTTTTCCTTCTTTATTTTTATTCAGAATATTCAAAATTGAACTAAATTGATTAAAATTGATCAAAATTGAGCTATATTCAAGTCTGATTTGATTTTGGCTACTTAAAAAATAACTCGATTTGCTTCAAGTTTAATTTCATGGTTAAAAGCTAAACTAAACTTGAGTTAAATCTTGGCCAAAAAAAAAAACTTGAGTTAAATCGATTATCTTTTAAAGAAAAAAAATACAAAATAGCTATATTAATTTAATTTTATTTGTTAAACCCAACTCTTATGACTCCAATTATGATAACCCATCTTAATAGTCTCAATTCATCTTCTTTAAATTGTTAAAAGCAAAAATAATTATTTAAACTTGATTCAAACCAATCCAATTCCAACAAAAATAACCAAAAATCAAACTAAGCAAAAAATGTTTAAATTTTAGAAACCTACCATCAATGGGAACCAAACATTTAGTGTGTATTTAGATTAATTTATTTATAATTAATTATGAAAATAAGTAATTATATTAAAAATAATTTATGTTTAAATATTTTTATTTTATAAGTGATTTAAAAAAATGAGTTTAGATTTTGAAATTTTAAATAATTTATTGAATAAATAATAAAATAAATAATTATGGGAATATAAGAAATTATTATAAATAAAAAAAATTAACTTACTATATTAGATGTATTGAAAAGCTACATGTTTTATGTTTGGCAACGAGCAATTATAATCTCAATTATCCAGGCTCTTACTCTTCACCATACATCAAGATTAATATAGTCACAGTCAAAATTTTCAGATCAAAGAAAAGATGGGTGATCAGGGAGGCAAGCACGAGAAGTAAATCTATGAAAAAAAATTCCAGTTAAAAAATGGTTGCCGGCGGCATTTGCTCTATGTATTCCTCCACCCATTATAGATTGGGGCATCTCGAAGTATCTCTCCGACAACGAAGTTGATGACGACGAAAAGTATCTACACCGTCGATCAACGGCAGCTTCGCTCCAGAACTCAACCCATTGCGGTGTTCTTCGTACAGCGACGACTCCTGTGTCTAAGCTTCTCCTCGAGGAATTGTTCGACAAACCCAAACGACCTGAAAAAATTCAGATTTGAGAATCGACGGGAGTTGCAAAAATAGCAACAAACGGTCTAAAATCCGATGACGTGTTACATAAAAATGTATATCTGAACTCTCTATCTTCTTGCAAACAGAAGCATTAGATCTGGGTGAAGATGTAGATTGGAAGGTGAGGAAGATGGAGAAGGAGAAGGTTCCATCCCCATTGCTCCTATGCTTGTGCTCCCTGGAGTAGGAGACGAAGACGGAGAAGGTCCCATTACCGTTGCTGCTGTGCTTGTGCTTTTCGGGGACAGAGATGGAGACAGTGATGGCAAAGGCGGCAATTATGGTTTGGGGAATTCTGGGGTTTTGAGGGTTAAAATCCCTTTCAATTGAGGAAGCCGTAGTTTCGTTCTTTCACAGTAATTAGAATTATGGAAATTGGGGTTATATATATGTGTGTGTATATATATATTTTTGGGAAACATCTTTCTTTCTTAATATTTTATTGAGATTTTCTATTACAATTACGACTTCGATAATTGTCCTTGATGAAATCACACTCTGGGATCAATTTACCAAGGCTTTTTTATCATGATACTACCCAAAAAAAAATAAATTTTTTTTAATATACTATAAGTTAAGAAATAATTCCTAAGATAATATAAAAATTACATCTTAAAATGTTATAAAAATTAGGCACCGAGTTCATTTCCCCTAATTGTGTAAAGGTCAGGTACCCCTATCCCTATCACCCCAGTCTTTTTTTTTTCGATTTCTTTTATTAATTTTTATTTCCCAACTTTTGTTTATATTTTTTTTTATTTTTCAAATCATACCAAAATAAATAAATATATAAATCATATAAATAATATATACTAAATAATAAAAATTAATTATTCAGTAAATTATATTATTTAATATTTCTAAAATCATATTAAAAAATATACTTTACTAAAAATAAAGAATGGGGTGATGAGAGTAGAGTAGGGGTCCGGCGTACTGGACCCTCAGGGGTGTAATGATATAATTTTTATAACATCTTAAAAATTATTTCTCAATTTGTAATATATTAGGGAATCTTTATTTTTTTTAGTACCTTAGTCAAAAAACCATTTACCAATATATATATATATATATGTATGTATATATATACATAAAAGTACTTCCCACCGTTCCTTAATATAAAGGATAATTAAGGGAATTTTTGTATTTTAAAATATAACAGATATATGGGATTTATCTGATATATTTAATGATTTTTTCTAAAAATACTTCTAATTAAGATGATATATTTTCAATATAATTCATTTTGTATTAATTGCATGATGGAAGAGTTATTAATATTAAATAAGGGTATTTTTGTAAACTATTTTATATTTCAAGCAAATTTATTACTCTCTTCGGTCCTATATATAAGATCTTTTATTCTAGTCCTAAATATAAGATTCTTTATAATATATGAGGTAGTACTTATTATACGTTTTAAAAAAAAGTCCCTATTTAATGTATCCAAAAAGAAATAGAGAGAGATTAAATTAGGATAGTTTTAGAAAAATATTAGGATTTTTAAAGAAATCAAAGTAGTTAATTAGTTTTAATTTCAATTCTTAATCTACATAATTTAATTAAAAAGATCTTATATTAAGAATTAGAGGTAATACTTTTTTGATTCCATGTAATTCTATTTTTTATCTTTTATACAGGGTATAGGGGATTAAAATCTAACTAGCCCCATCCATTTTAGTATTAATTTTATTGGCCGGTTCAAACCAAACATGATTACTGTTTTTTAGCTTCAGTTGTCTCTCAAATTTTGTGCACATTATTTTTTTTTGTTGGTGAACCAATGTGTTTTTAGTTTGTACTTCGTTTTCGTGTGGGGCCACATCTTTTTATCCCTTTGCACCTCTCATTTTCTCGAACTGTCAAACACGGGCCAGATATACACTTTTATAAATCAAACAATAGATTTTTATTATTATTGTTATTTTGTTTAAATAGACTTATGATAAATTTTTTTATTTTTATCTAAATTTTATTTTTATAAATTATGATTATTTTAATAGATTTTTATAAAAATATAACCTAAATAGGCACGAAATTGGTTTTCTTGCTACTCATGCTGCTCCTTTAGCATTTCTTATTATTCTTAATATAAGACCCTTTTAATCGAATCACGCAGATTAAGAATAGGAGTTAAAACTAATTAATTATCTTAATTTTTCTAAAAATTTTAATATTTTCTCAAAACTATCCTTATTTAATATTTCTCTTTCTCTTTGAATACATTAAATAGGAACATTTTTTAAAAATATATAATAAATACTACCTCATATATTGTAAAAGATCTTATATTTAGAATCAAAATAAAAGATCCTATATATAAGACCGGAGGAAGTAGCATATTTGGATGTTTGAGATTTATTATATAATTTCTTAAGAAATTTTAATATTTTTTTATTTTAAAAAAGTAAAACATAAAATAAAAATAACTTATTAACTATAAAATTTTTAAAAAATAATATATAATAATAAAAATAAAATAAAAATGTAAAATAAAACCTAAAATGTTTATATTTAGTATGAACGATCTGGATTTGCTGGTAAAACAACAACACCGTGTGTTGCTGTCTTCCAAAAGTAGAGAAACCGCATCACATATCCAGCCCACCACTGTTCGCTCCTCCCTTCTCCACTTGGCTAATACGTGTGTGTATTATCTAGATCTATCCCTTCTACACTTTTCTTGATTGGAAAATATGATTAAAAATGTTTGCTTCTCCTGGGAGAAGAGAGAAATTTGGGGGAATAAATATCCTCTCTTTTTTTTAGTAGCTAATAAAAGAAAATATATTTTACTGTCACCCCAATTCCTATTTTTTTCTTTCTTAACACAGGATTCAGTTTGGGTATACTATGCTCAGGTTGAAAAGTAGAATGCGTTTGATTTGGAAGGATACATTTTGCTGTTTGGCTTTTTAATAAACCAATTGGATCAGAAGTTGTTACCTGTAAGTTCAAAAATTGATTGTTACAGGGGAGTGTAATAGGGATCCTTCTCCCACTTGTTTTGATGAGAAAAATTACTGGGCTTTGGCCCTATCCTTTAAAAAAAATATTTTCATCATCATAGAGGGATATCATGCTTTTAGGTGTTAGTTTTCTTGAATTGAATTTCATACAATATAGAATTCTAATTCAAACATATTTATATATATATATATCTGATTAATGATTAATAATACTGTGTTCTAGTAAAAATTGATTAATAATATTGTACTCCTTCTTGTCCTATATATAAGATTTTTTATTTTGATCATAAATATAAGACATTTTACAATATACAAGATATTATTTATTATATATTTCTAAAAAATATTCTTATTTAATTTATCTAAAAAAAATAGAGATTAAATAAGGATAGTTTTAAAAAAATATTAAAATTTTTAAAAAAATTGAGATAATTAATTAATTTTAATTTCAATTCTTAATTTATTTATGTAATTAAAAGAGTGTTTTATCAAGAATAAAATAGAGTATTAAGATTTATTTTTCATCAATCTTGAGTTCTAGTTACTATTTCAATTTTCAAAGTAAAAGGGCAGTTGTTTAATAATATAAGGCACGCATCCCAATATAAATTACTAGGGCTTAGTGCCATTACTATCATTATGAGTTTGAGAATATCCGCCTTAAAAAAAAAAAGAAAGAAAACAGAGAATACGATTATTGTGAGTTTGAGAATTATCTGGAAGGCAATCACAGTTCGGGATTATATCACCAGCTATCTTGTAAAATATGACCAGGCTGTTACTCCATTCTATTATATACTACTCCCTTCTATATATAAGATATTTTATTCTAATCTTAAACATAAGACTTTTTATAATATATAATATAGTATTTATTATATATTTTCAAAAACTGTCCCTATTTAATGTATTCAAAGAAAAAGAGAAAGAGATTAAATAATGATAGTTTTGAAAAAATATTGAGATTTTTAGAAAAATCAAGATAATTAATTAGTTTTAATTTTAATTTTTAATTCGGCGTAATTCAGTTAAAAGAGTTTTATATTAAGAATGAGAGGGAGTATTTTATAGCTATTTTATTATATAAATATAGAAACCAGGTAAGCTAGTATTGTTCACCAGTGTGGCACCTCACTTTGGCCTCTGTGTTAGCCCTGATTATTTCCATTTGTAAAAAAAAAATTTATACACCTACAAATAATTATAAATTATCAAGTGTGAACAGATTTCTTTAAAAATATGCAGTACTCATATTTTGTTTTACAACTTATCATTGGGTTCGTGATTAATTGAATACTTTTCACACAAGGGTGTGTTGATGATTTGGGGTTTTTTACAAGGTTCAAGAAATCAGATTGGGTATTTAATCGGTCAAGACATTGGTTCAATATTCAATAGTTTAATCGTGGTTCAACTAGTGGTAATAAATTTAATAATTTTTTAATTTTATACATTATATAGAAAATAAAAAAAATATAATTAATAAGTTTCACAACATAATATTAAAATCTAAATAAGTTAATTTTAATTTGTAAACATATTTTGAATTTAAAATAATCAATTTTTCATATTATTTGTTAAGTAAATTTATTATTATTAATAATTTTGTATCATAATAATACTCATACAATATTATAATATAGAAAGAAAAAAATTTATACAAAAAATAATATTATTTAGTATTAAAAATAAAGTGATTTTATTTTTAAAAATAAAAAAATTAAAATTTTTTAAAAAAATAAAAAAATAATTAAAAAATAAACCGGTTTATCTAGTTCAACATCAGTTTGAACGATTTTCCACTAGTTTTGGAAAGGGGTAGTTAAGACCTATGATCAAACTGGACTTGGCATGGCATCAGTGATATGTTGAACCGGCCGTTCCAGTTTGGTTTTTTGAACATTAGATTTTTAAAAGAAGAGGAAATCCCTTACTATCATGTGGTTACCCTTTTATATTTTTTTAGAGAAGAAAAAATATTTATTTTTTAATCTCCTCTAATTTATTTTTAAATCACATAAAATTTCATTAAAATTCTTTTAATTTCCTTTCATTCAATTCTACCAAACCAAAAATTTTTAAAACCCATCTTTTATCATCTAATTTCCTTTTTTTAAATCCCTCCAGTCCTTATTTTTAGGCACTGTTTTGGAGGGTTTAAACGGGGTCAGCTTTTGAGAGTATAGTGGCGGGATTTTCCTGCATTTTCATTAATGAAGGGATTCAAATTTTGAATGAAGATTGTTGGAATTCATTTCAATGGAGGCTGCACAAATTCAATGGAATTCATTTGAAGCATTTCAAAAACTTATCACAGTTGGCCTTAAACATATTCATAATTGCAATCTGCATTGAGTAATTTTCGCACATCACAATTTCTTTCTCATATAGTTCATCTATATACCGGGTGAACAAATTTTTAGTTCTCAAATTCTATTTCAATTAGCATACCGCACAACCGTATGAAATTTCTTCTGGGTTAATATTTTTTTTACCTTAGATTTTGTCTATGCTTTGTGATAATTTGATGGGAGATTTTTGTTGTGGCTGTGTTGGTGGTTGAACAGGAGGTGTAGAGAGAAGGGGGCTGATGACTTCAACTCCGAACCCACTTTCCGAAATATCCCTGTCACCATCTCCGTCGTTGGTGACGGCACTGGCTTTGGTCCTATCGTCATGCATTTCGGTTTGCCATGGATGGATGCGTCACCAAGGTCTGCATCTTCTGCAACGATAGACGTTTGTTTCCATTGAAGGAGTGATGGGCACAACAGCAAAATTTTGTCATGAGAGAAGCCCAAAATTGCATTCATGAAGGTTAAAGGTGGGTTATCTTGAATTTTCAAATTCATCCTTCTTTACTTTTCCTTTGCCAACGAATACCAATTTTCATTTTATTGACTGGTCATTGAATTTATTTTCCATAGTTTTAAGTTCTAATAATTGGTGCGATTTCTTATGGGGGTCATTTGTTTCGACAAATCTAAGGCTTCACCGATAGTAATTGAAATTCTACAAATTCTAGAGCTAAATATATGCTGATTAACAGAGCTATTTGTACTCTCTCTCTCTCTCTCACTTTGTTTTATATTGATCAGATTTTAGTTTGAATGCATTGCCAAAACAACTGAGATTTTTAATAATAGTCTTGAAATTTGACCTTGACTTACCCAAGATAATATTCAATGGTTTCCCAGATTATTATTGTTTTTCATATTAAATTTATAAAAGTAGATCCATTATGTAGGAAGAAGAGGGCAGAAGGGATGATAAATTGAGATACAGTTGCAAATGTTTCTTTTTAGAGATATACAATACAATGAGCAAATAATAGATCATTTAGAGCCTTCATACACTAATCTACAAGTAATTGAAAAATTCTTATTGTTGATTTGTTTCAGATGTAGTTCACATTCAATATGATTGAGTTTATAACATACTATTCTTTCTGTAGCTTAGAGAAGATACGAAGGAGGGAGCATACCATGAAAAACTTTTTGAACATAATGTGGGAACTGTTAATGATGTTCTCAAGCTTTTGTTACAGGTAGGTGTCTGGTCAAACATTTATAATTAGAACCTAGCTAAATACTGTATGTTAGTGCTTGACCATGTATGGCATTCTCTAATCATCCTACATACTTACACGGGGCACTACAAATAGTAAGGTGGCTGCAACTTATATGAGCTTTGAAAGATTTTATTAATAGCAGTTGGTCTCACAGTGTTTTCACTTGTATTATCTAAAGCCGTTGGGAGAAAGATTCTATTAATCACTTTAGGTTTGCCGTTTGCAAGGTTAATTTTAGTAGATCTAGCTTGTTTTGAAAGGTAATTACTGATTTATGATCAAAATCTTCAATGCACACGGTTAGCATCCTCTTTACTGAAGCTGGCTTAACTTACACATTCATGTAGGCAGAAGAGCTCTGGCACAGATAGTGAACGATTGAAAGAAGCAGCAAATATAAATAAATCCTTGTCACCACTTGGGTAATTTTATCAATTACCTGCTTATCATTTTATTTGTTGTCGATATACTTTAGTGAGGTGTCAAGGAACACTAATACAATAATTGTTAAACTTGATTAATCTGTATTATTCCTTTTTTGGTCTAAATAGCTTGGTCATAATGAATTTGGTGTATGTGATGCATGGGAAACCATGACATAACCCCTATCAAGATTCAAGGCTTATATTTCTTCTTCAGGTTATTCATAGAGCTTTGAAAGTTAGGATCTTTTTAAAATATTTATTTATTGGCAATTACAACTTTTCACGCAATTCTATGATGTACGATTATTCCATTCTAAAAAAATTATATGTACGATTCTCTTGGGGGCAACTCAAAAACAACGGTATTTTTACCGTTTGACTTTGATTTATTAAATTCATCAATAAAAAATTTAGCTTTTGTATTAGATAGATAGTGGTCCAGTTTTAATACTGGACATTAGTTTTTTGGTCTTTTTCTTTCTTTTGCGAGGTCTTTGCTCTTTCTTTTCTTCAAGCCTTACTTGCCTCTTGTATTAAAAAAAATGATAAGATGCTAGCACAGGATTTGTTAGTAAATTATGTCAGGGAGATGAAGATGCAACTTGGAACTTTGCTGGCAAACATTGGGCCTATTAATCTTCCAAAAAATTATCAAGTGGTCTTGCCTTGGTCCTGCCTTCTCTCAAACTAGACTAATATATGACTACTATTTACTGTCGAGAAGTAAAAGGTAGATGGTTTCACATTTCTTCTCCATGTATATACGTTCATTTTGTTATTGGCAGCTTATTCCTTATGCATAAATTGTTCCTGCATTCAGCTAGCTTTGTCTGTCATGCAAACTTCTTTGAAGAAATCCTTTCAAGACTAAAGGATGCAGATGGTGAGCCCCCTTCTGTTATCACCATTCACCATTCTGCATAGGGGAATATAATTTGAAATGTAATTGGAGCTAAAGCCTAAAGCTTCACAATCAATAACTACATGGGAAAAGGTTCTTGATGGTATGGTTAGGGGATTAAGCACACGCTTGGATGATATATTCATTGCCCTTTTGAATGAGTATGTTGTGCTTAATTTCAATAGATGGAGAAAGCTTCAATTTTCAGCTACTTACTCTTCTATGCATGCTGTTTTGGTACTATTTTCAAGTGGATTTTTGTTAATTATTGATTAACCATCAACCAACTTTCTCAACAAACATTTCCATTTATCACTTATCATATTTTCAGCTATTTCTTGATTACTTTTTTCACTGCATTTTTATCATCAATGTTACCATGTTAAGCTGCTGAGTTCCAGAATTCTCAAATTATGAGTTTTAACAGTGTTAAGAGGCTTGAGCATCATACCTTTTTCACTGCATTTTTATCATTAATGTTACTATGTTAAGCAGCAGTCTCTTTCAGTTTCATCTTATGGGAAGCCATTGCTTCATCTTATATTATATATTAAAATCAATTATAATCATAACTATGCAACATAATTGTGGATCAAGGGATTTGTGCTCCAAAGTAATATTTGTTTCCTACACAATTATAGGTGATCAATAGTGATTCTTCCTCCTCCTCCATTTTTTGTCACTAAATTGATAGTCTTTATATCTTGCATCTCTTAAAGTTTTTTTGTCCAAGAGATGATAGTCTTTATTATGCTTCTCTTTATTTTTTGGTAACTATTAAGACTATGGAGACAACATTCGTATAGCTGGTGCTGTCTTCCTTTTTGCTATCAACATTAAAACAATAGATGTGGTCAAGGTATTATAGGTTTAAGCTTAGGGTTGGAGTAATTCTAATTCTAAACCCATCTTTGTGCCTGAAAGTCGGATGAGGATCATCTAAGCTGCTATTTTTTGACTCTTTCTTTTTCTCTTACTCAAAGGTATGTGCTGTGTTTTTTTTTCCCCATACTCATAGGGATGTAGATGTCCTTAGTCATCTAGCATGTTATAGTCCAGAACGTTTAAACAATATACATTAAATATGATGTATGCAAATCACTTCCCAGCGGGAAAAAAGGTGATCAAAGGGATTAGTAAAATGAGGTGTTACACTGCTGCTCCAATAAAGACTATCAGATGTGATGAAATTGGTGGTTCTCTTCCTCCTGAGGTTTAAGTCTTCATTCTACTGTTGATGAAATATGTGGGAAAGAGAAATAAAAATTCAAGTTCAAGGAAATTGAAGCAAATCATATTGTGGTTTCTTTCAATCATTTACTCTATACTATCAAAGTGAGTTTCCTTTTGTTATTGGAATGTGAACATAGATCTAAGTTGCATAATTTTCTTAATGAATAAATCTTAGTTGGGGTATCCTGTATACTCCATGATGACAAATTTTCTTTGTTACGGGAATGTGAATATAGATTTTTCATATCATTGTATCATATTTTCATATCTTACTAGTTTTGTAAGTTTTCCAATATATTTTTTTGGGTATATATTTGCACTTAGAAATTTCTTGACCATAAATTCATACTTATTATTTTGGTGCCCCAAGCCAACATTGTGTTCTGGTAAATTCAAGTGAAAGTGGAACAACAAAATTATGAGGTCAATTTGTCCCCTTGCCACTGGCAACATTGTGTTCTGTTTTTATGAAGAAAGTGAGTGTGGTATTTTTTGGTAACTATTAAGACTATGGAGACAACATTGTGTTCTGTTTTTTGTCACTCTCCCTTTGACTATTGTTGAAGCCATGGGGGCCACAACTATACAATTTAAGAGTTTCATAAATTTATAATTTTAATTCTTAAATTCATAATTTGTTTATTCTAAATTTGTAACTTAATTTTCTAATTTTTTACATAAGAAGTTGGAATTTAATTTGGAAAGAGTTTCATGAATTTGTAACTTATTTATTCTAATTTTGTGATGTGTTCTCCAAGTTTTTAATATGAAAGGTTAAAATTAAAATTGATAAAAGTCCCAAGATTTTGCAGCTTTGATTTCTTGATTTGTAACTTATTTATTTTAAATTTGCAACTAATACTTTTCTAATTTCCAACATGGAAGGTTAATTAGAATTTAAGTTGGTAAAAGTTGTAGAAATTTGTCACTTAATTCCTTCCTAGATTCATAATTTATTTATTCAAAATTTGTAACACTTTTTTTAATTTTTTATATGGAAGGTTGAAATTTAAATTGATCTCTGATTCGTAATTTTTTATTCAAAATTTGGACCTCACTTTTAAATTTTGAATAAATAAGATGCAAATTAGAGAGTACAAATTGCAAATTTTTAGAATTATGACAAACAATAGTTCTGATGTCGGCAACGGCAACTCGGCGGCTGTAAATTTCAAAAATGTTTTGTTGGGCCAGCAAGAAAATGCTTCATTAATAGTGACACAGAGTACAACACAAGAGTACCGAATACACAGTATGTTACATCACATAAATACAAATAAAATCCAAGTCACATAAAACGGGGAAAAAGAAATAAAAACGGAAGACTCATAAAACACAAATAGACAGAAAATAAACACAGACGCACTGACACCACTGAGGAAAGTGAAGCAACCTTAGCCTATTCTGACAACAGAATCTACATCAATACTACTTGGAGGACAGAAATTATTGTTTGAATAATTGTGAGAAGGATGACTATGATTCCAACAATAGTGGCTACAGTTTTCCGGGGTGTATTGCAGTAATCACGTCTCAAAGTTGCCTTCATATTGTGACATGGATTTTGATAAAATTCATTCAAATCTTTGAAGATATTAAGGTATTTATCACTGCAAGTCCCCACAACGATATGTTTACCAAGACGACTGAATAATTTGGCAGCGTCATTGGTATCAACAAGCCCGTTGTGGATTATTTTGTTATGAATGAGGACATCAACATCTTTATCTGTGTTGATTAGGCAATCCATTACAAAAGCATAGTCAACAATATAAGAATCAAAAGGATAATGACAATGCTCTAACGCTATCATATTACGAAACAAAAATTCAGTACCATCATCCAGAAAAGTCTCTGGGATCTTAAGAACGTTTCCTGAAAATTTCAAGTCTAGTAAGCAATTGCTTTTGATTGACTTGAACTTTACTCCTGCTTCTTGCAACTCGTTTGCATTGTATAAAACAATACCTCCAGGTTGGAACCCACACCTTTCAAGTAGTGTTTTTGGTAAGTAAAACAATCTAAGAAAATCTGTGAAGTGCTTTGGTTTATATTAGGGTTATCCTCTGGCTCTAAATTTTGTTTGTTGTAATGTCCAAAGAAGGAATATGTGAACTGAAGAAATGAAGGGAAGTTACCACGAAAGTGAAGGGGAAATGTTGTATTGAATAGATCGTCAATGAGAAAGAAAGGAAGTTGATTCTCAAGTAAAAGTAAATCCTTTTCAATAGTATATCGCAAATAGTCTTGTGACAGTTTAGCATCGAAGTGGATCTCACCCGTATAGGAGCTCGTGAAGAGTTCAATAATGAACGCAGCATCCACTAATACTAGTTTCACAAGTTCTTCCTCAGTAAGTTTGATGTTCTCAGAGTAAGAAGCACCAACTCTTGGCTCTAAATCTTTCACAAAGCTGACCATCTCATCTAAACTGAAACTAGGTAAGGCTAAAAAGGCCAATAGTTGAGGTATTAATTAAACATAAGCGAAAAAAAGCCTTCACAATTGAGCAAAAGGGAAATAATAATAATAATAATAATAATAAAGGCGATCTCACAAGTAGTAGTAAGCCAAATTAAAGGGTAATCAAGTAAAGAAAATAACAAAAGCTTTCACAATTGGGCAAAAGGGAAAGTAATAAAAAAATAAGGAAAGCTAGCTCGCACAATTGAACAAGATCAGTACAGGATATGCATACTTGTTGGTGCAAGTCAATGGAGGATGAATCTACAGACTCAGGTGCAAGAAGTGGCTGCATAATTTCTGAGATTTCTTGAGAAATATCAAATTCAGAGGTCAAGCCTTTCTGCTCCATGTTCGCCATCTCCAAGGGATCTCAGTATATATGTGCTCTTTCCTTCTTGGATACTACTGTTAGTACTGCCAATTGTTGTATTCAGTATGCATGCTTGCTTAAGATGCATCCTTGGCTTGGATATATATAATAGCCAACAATAATATTTTTTGGAATAATTATTGAATGATCTATTTGTTAAGACGACAAAAATGAAATGAAATGCTCCATGAACATTGGTGTTCGTCCTTCGTTATATAATGAATACTTGACGCAAACTGAGGATGACAGAAATTATAAATATAAGTATAAATATATATGAGTTCTCTTGAAAGTTGCCACCTTCGCGGTAAGTTGTGAAAATGATTTGGATTCTCAAAAAAAAAAAAAAACCATTATATTGACTTTTTTTTTTTCTTTAGCACTAGGGATAGGATTTCCTAAACACATTTGGGATCGAATCCATGACAAGATATTTAAAAAATCCAGCTATCAACTAATTTTGTCACGATCTTTTGGTAATGTTTATATAGACTTTGTTTGCACCATTTAAATTTGTTGACTCATCATGTAATTTTTTTGACCTAAACTTATCATATAATTTAAAAATCCAAATATAAAAATGAGAGGCTTGATTGATGAACATTGGAATTCATCGTTGATTCAGAATAATCTGTTGAAGGCTCAAACTCCATCGCTGCTCGTCAAGGTGTTGGATGAGAATTCGAGATGCCCTGCTACTCGATCTATAATCAGAAATAAAATTTTTTTATCAAATTTTTAAAAATATTTAGGATTACATATCAGAAAATACTTATATGTTTTTTCTTACCTTTTTCTGTATTATTTTCTAATTAAAAACTAACATATGGATTATTTTTTAATACATTATAGATTTAATTATTAATTATATATTAAAAGTATTAATTTCTTAAACTTAAAAAAATTAAAAGATCTACATGTTAAATTTTAATTAGAAAATAGTATAAAAATATATATAAATTTAGCCTTTTATTTTTTATATGATAAGAGTATAGTTGATGCTACTAACCCTTCACTTAAATGAAGAGAAAAAATGGAGATAAGGAAATTACTAAATTTATATACTTTTTATTATAAATGATTTCTTTCGTCAACAATTTTATGGAAATATTCTTCACATCAACGTGGAGCATTCAACAGGGGCAAAAAATCATATACATATCATTGACTCATGGTTTTTTTTTTAAATGTTCAATTATATCCAATTCGTTAAGCTTCTACATTTTCTGCTGGCTCCATCTCTCTCATCTTTACTTCACTCAACATTTTTTTATTTTATTAGTCGACTGTATTCTTTTAATGATTATACGACATCCACTTGCATGATTACTTAATATTCCTTCTGTTATATTATATGGTGCATTATTATAATAAATTTATATTTTAAAATATAGTGCATTATATAGATTATATTGTGTTTTTTTTATTATCGTTTCAATATTACCCATAATAAGTAAGTTTATATATTCTATGATTACCAATATATTTAATGAAAAATTTTTAATGATTTGGTCAAACCATAAATGAATGAATGGGAGTTTTCCCCAAAAGTTTCACTCTTCACAATTGCCAATGACCCATAGGAACTCGGAAAAAAGAATGAAGGAGAAAATAACTGCAATTTATTAATGTATAAAGTACTATTAAATAAAGGTAATTTGGAAAATAATAGAAAAAAATTTCAGTTATTAATCATTATCTTAATACGTGTGTGTAGTTAAAAGTGCACTATAAACTAGAGTATAATAATATATTAAACCATATGTATTATTGACTAAAGTATGGATTAGTTAATTAAGCAAAACGAAACAGAAACTAAACTACATGTAGAAGTAGAAACATGATCCAGAGGATGAGAGTTTGCTTTTTGTACAACGAAAAGGTGAAGTTAAAAACTCAAAATATTTACTTTGTCCATGAAGAAACAAGGAAAGAAGAGAAGATTAGAAGAATAAGACGATGAAAAGGTTAATTTTTTTAAAAAAAATATTAGTAATTAGAGGGTGTAAGGGAGAGAAAAACATTATATAAAATTTCACTTAATTGAGTTAAGAGCAGTTCCAAAGATAGAGAAACGTGGGGATAGAAAGAGAAATAAAATGATGAAAAGAGGAAAAACGAAAAAAAGAAACTATTAATTTGTGAATAGTGATTTTAAGTCAAAACTTATGTAACATTGATACAATAATTTTTAAAATTTTAGGATATAGGTGTGACTGTGAAAGATATTTATACATATATAATATTATTTATATGTACAATTAACAAATCTACCCACTAAAAAAATGCATATTAATTATTCTAATATTTATAATATAAATATTAAAATAAATCATAAAATATTTATACCAATTTCAAATCGTCATATTTTATTATAAAAATTTAAAATAATATAAATGGGTTTAAAATGGTACAGATAAATATATATACATCCACACACAAGTTGAACCTATTATTTCACTAAGATATGCGAATAGCGCAATTGTATGGGTAACGTTGTGCAAATAATTCAATGGAAAATATGGGATGTGATTCCCACAAGGAAAATGGGGTTTGGATCAGGTTAGCCGGGTCCATGTTTCATATGCCTACCCCCACATTTAATCCCAAACAAACACTCACTTGAACCAAACAAAATAAGAATAAAAACTTTAATGATGAATGAAATTGAAACGAATAAGTATATAAAATATGATTACTAGTTAATGAGGAAGCCTATGATTTATGGGATTGGAACCTCTGCATTTGTTTCTCTACTTATCCCCTACAGCCTTTTGTATTTTTCTTAAGAAAGTAGGGCCTTTTTTTTTTTTTTTTAAGTTTTTATAAAATTTTACTTTCTTCTAACAGCATGGGGGCATTATGGCAAAGTACAGTAGAGAGATTGCTTCCATGATTTATCCTTCATTTGAATACCTAGCAATTGTCCACATACCCTCCCTTTTTCATACAAATTAATATTGTGTGTACTAATCCGGATTCGATTTTATGTAGATGTATTTTTCAAAACACGGGCAGCAAGCATACCATATCCATGATTATCACTAATTTCTTAGGTGAACAAGACATACTCAACTATGTGAGGATAAGTGGCAAGATTACAATTATAGTAGGAAAAACAAACTATATAAATGTCCAACCATGTACCCATCTACCCCATGTTCTCCACTAACTCGAAGCTAACTTCCCCAACTTTAATTGTCTTAGACTTTTTTTTTCAAAAAAAAAAACCGTCTTAGACTGTTTTAAAAACTAAATTATTTTATTTTTATTTTTGGCCAAATTAATTGAAATTAATTATCTTTTGGGCCTAAAAATAATCAAATGGTCTCTTTAAATCAGTGGCCTTGGCCCTCTACAATTATGGGTCAAACAGTCTCTCTGTTGTTTGGCATAGATTTCTCCTGGTTCTTAACCCTAATTTTTCAAAGCAGCTTGTACAATCAAGCAATTAGACTAAATGTAAATGTTGGCATTCATAAAATTTTCATACTCGAACTTTTCATATTTATTGGAAAAAAAAAACTTGTCATATTTACTGAATATGATATATATATATATATATATATGTATGTATGAAATTGCAAGAGACCTTGTTCATTTAAATGGATTTAGTTCTTTTTTGAAACAGTTAAATGGACTCGCCTTTTGAAACACAAATTAAATGGGTTAGGAACATCCCTGTTGGTATGAAACAAGGCCGAAGCCCAAACATCATGCATGCAAACTGAAGGGATGGGCCGCACATCTATCAAAAACAAAAACAAAAGTGCGCATCACAAAGTCCCACGCCTATATCTATGTATGATATCAGCAGCCACAATGTGACTGAGGATAGTGGAGCTGTCGAATTAAATTTATATGGTTGATATTTCATATTTAATAAAAATATTAAATTATAAAATAATAAAGTCAGATGAACCGTTAAAATATTATATTTGCAAGGAAGTTCAAGTATAATTAATCATCATTTGAAACAAGTTTAGTGAATTTGGAATGTCCTTTGATTTGATGATATTGGAGCTGTTTTCTTGATCTGAAGCATCCGACTTGGAATATTAATAAAATTCAGTGAATTGATTATACAAAGAAAGCCCAAATATGGACAACGTTAAGATTTCATTCATTTTTATTTTGTGTGTGGTCTTTACTAATAGTTTTGCTTTCATGTACGCAAGACTTCGTATTATGTGAGCTTCAATACAAGTTTAGCTTTGATAGCTGTTTTTTTTTACAATAAATATTTGATTATAACTTAAAAACAATTTTTTTCTTAAACTAATAGCCACTTGCTATTTTGTCTAAATTAATTTATAGGGATAATATTGGAATAAAAAGATTATAATCTATTTCGTACCATCCATTTTATATTAACTCTCAAATAATGATTAAATAAAATTATTCCTTTCCTTTATAAAACTTCCGAATAATGAAATATTATATTCTATTTCACATCATTTTATTAATAACCGTTTAATTTCATTCCGTAATAAATTTCCACACGGACCCTAAAGGCTCACCACTAAGACCAAATATGCCGGTGAGCATACAACTTTTATGACCAACTTCTCAATGATTTAATAGTCTTTACCAATGACCACCTGTTGCAGATAAATTGATAGTTGCTCACATGATCCAGTTGTGGTAGAGATTAACAGATGAGATTAAAAATTTAAAGCTTGCAAGGAATAAAGTTGTTAATAACTCAAAGGAATAACAATGATTATGTTTGAACTTGAAGAACAATAATGCTGGAAAAGTTGGACTTCGAAGAATAATTATGGAAGTTGAAGATAACGAAAGCATAGACAAGATAAGAAAGATTGATGTAGAGTTGAGTTGGTGATTGATGGTGTTGAGAAATTGGTTGTATCCTTCTTAGCTGCTTAATGCTTTATTTATAGGCAATTAGATGACAAATTCTCCAGCCTTTACTTCTTGAACATGTCTTGTCCGTTTGGTTCTCCGTTTTGTAAAAGTAAGTTAAGATAAATGAAGTTTATAAAAATGAAGTTTAGATAAAGTAAGTTTATTGGAAGTTATTATGTTTGAATATTCTTTTTGTAAAAGTAAGTTTTGACAAAAAATCTGTTTGGATGATAGGGGTTAAAAATACTTTTAGATGTATAATATAGAGTAAATTTGTTTCTCCTTTTCCAAAACCTACGTTTTATTAACGGAAAAGTAACTTTTCTCCTCCTTTTCCAAAACCACAGTTTAACCCACTTTTCATTTTTCAAAAAGTCAGTTTGTGTTTCACATGTGTTTGGCCAAACACATCTTTTACAAAACCATGATTACGTTTTACAAAAGGTGAACCAAACACACCCTAAGTGTCCTCATTTTACCATTAATGGTACCTCTTCACTTCTTGAACATACTTTCTATTTTGCGCTCATGTTGCACATTTTTCTTTCTTTCTTTTTTTTGCCAACACACATTTTTCAAGTTTTTCATTGCCTCTTCCTATAGTTTCATGCTTTCAGTTACTTTTTTTTTTTTTACTTGATCTCACTTTTTAGAATTTTCACCATTTTATATTGAATAAATATCATCAATAATTACTTCACGGCTTTTAAAATTTTTAAATGGGCATCATAAAATTTATTGGCTTTTCAAAAATTATTTTGAATTGGCCCAATACAAATTTAGGCCTAATACCATCATTGAATTCAAATGACTGTTTTTTTTAAAACTTACTTTGAGATGGGAGTGGGCTGTCTCCCGAAGGTGGAAGGTTAAGAGTGTAATGTCACGCCTTTGGAACTTTCTCTCATTGAACCATGCCCGCCTTAGCTTGGTCAACATTCTTGATCTCACACTAAATCAGTCGAACCCTCAAGTAGGCAAGATATGCTAACTAGATAACACTCAAAAGAATACTCACACGAAAGAGAGTATGAGAGAATTCACAAATACACTCAAAAGCTTGGATGGATACAAATGAGATGGGAGGTGGTATTTATAGAACTTCCCAAGGTTCCAGAACTCTCTCACCTCCTCAATGGACGGTGGAGATCATTTCGATTTAATGACTTGCAATAAGTTTCTAAATTCTTCCACTAAATATTTACAAAGAATTCTCTAAAATATATAAAAAAAAGACTTAGTTATAAGGTTCTAGAATTATCTACATAGTCCAAGAGAAATCAAGCATTTTCAAGATATCTTTGGAATGTTCTGGAGGCTTTTGGTCAAACCTCAGGAAAAATTCGTGACAATAGAGTCTGGTCGAAGCAATTTAAGGGGGATAGATACACTATTAGGGGTCACTTATTATACTTCCCAAAAAGTAACTCCTTGAAAAGTTTACTTTTGGATAAGTTAACTTCTAAGAAAATTCATACTTTACATGCTTATTTAATTTTTAAATTTCTAAGAAGTTTAAATTACTTTTTAAAATAAATATATTATGTTTTAGTGTTAAAGATATTAATACCATTTTTATTAAAAAATGATTAAATAATTAAGAATATTTTTTACAAAATATTATAAATTGCTTAGAAAGTAGAATTTTTCAAGGTTCTGTTTAGAAAGTAGAAATTTTCAAGTTCAACTCAACTTCCCAAAAAGTTTCATATTTTTTTTAAATTAAGCAATATCTATTAATCTGCTTCTTATAAAGTTTAACTTCACTCTTCTATTTATCTTATACTAAGCCACCCTAAGAGTCCAAAGTTTATATTGTTTTCAACTGAAGTTTGGATCACTTCGTTCGGGCCCGGGCTTGTGAGTATGCGGTAAAGGTAATGCCTTGGATACCTTGTATCATATTATAATTATAACTTGCATAATTTAAATATCCAAGCTTTCATTTGTCCTGCGAATAAAATTGGTCCCCACCAATATTATAAAAGCAATAAAATGTACAAATCTGATTCCACTGCATTAGAAGCATGGCGCACAATTTTAACTTAATGGTGGAAAAGAAGCTCTTCAACTAAGTAATATACATGCAATGTGGTTGAAAAATGAGGCTATCAGTAATGACGAATTGAGCAATACAACGGTCAACTTTCTCTGTTTTTTTTAGTGAAAATAAAACAGTATAATGGTAACAAGGCATACATCGAATGATGAATAATTTATGCTTGTTTCAAGAGCAATGCTGGAGAGAAAGAATTACAATCCATTAGGTGTTTTCTCCCTTACTTATCCCATACGAATATGGCAACATTAAAGAGTAAAATTTTTTGAAAGTAACATTAAGGATATGATTGATATGTGGGAAAGTGTTTTCTGGAAAGGGAATGGAAAATAGGGTTTCTAACTAAACACATTTGGCAAGTTAAAAGATGGGTTAGAAGGAAAGTTATTTTCCTAGAATTATAGAAAAATAACTTCCTCAAAAAAAGTTGAGGAAAAGGCCTGCATTTTTAGGAAAGAAAATTTTTTCTTTTGACAAAATCATCTTTAATAAATAACTAAATAATTTAAATTTTAGTCCTAACATTTTTATGGAAAAAGAATAGACATTCCTGGATGTAACAAACATAATTTTGGTTAGGAAAGGAGGGTTTCAGAAAAGCATTTTCCTATTCCTAACTAGATGTAAAAAACATAATTTTGGCTAGGAAAGGAGGGTTTCAGAAAAGCATTTTCCCATACTTCTTTCCGTTTCTATTCCCCTACTCAATTTTGTACCAGATAATCTAAATACAAAACCAAGACTTCGTCTATGTTGGACCAATTCTTCAAGTAAAGATGAAGACTTTCCTTGTACAACAACGTATTTGGAGTTGACTAAAAATAGTAAACAGCACGCTTTAGCCGCTTCTCCATAAAGTCTATTGATATCCCATCGGCCTTACATGTTTCGATAAGGATATTCCCTAAATTCCAACTCACAGGCAACTAGCAGCTATCCAACTATCAGGAAAAATCTTATTCAAGGGCTAGATTGGTATATTTTTTATAAAATAACTTTTTTTAAATTAAACTTTCTTTTGGATTGAACCATGGATTAAACTGAAGTTATTAAGTACTTCAACTAATTTAAATTAAGTTAAGTATGATCATAAATTTAATTGTGGATTTAGGATTTGAACTTGAGATTATTAATTAAACTATTATAATCTTCAATTAGCTAACTAAGTTACTCACTAACTGATTTTCCAAAAATTCATACATAAATTGCATGTTTGATTTTTTTTATTTTTTTGGAAACTTCAAAATATTTTTTGAAATAAACATATTAAATATAATATAATAGATACGTGTTTTTTCATGGATTACATGGAATCTTAAAAATAAACAGTGTAATTGATATTGATGGGGGATATTGAATAAAAAAGTTTATGATCTATAGGTGAATTTCCTTTTTAAATCTTTGAATGTGAGTGATTTCTCTTTGATCGCGTAAATCATGACGATGATTGAGATTTGAGGTATCTTGAGAAGAATTTTCCCAACAGAATTTTCAAACCCATTGATCTGCCTACCGATAATTAATTACCAATTTTCATACCTTCTTCTATATATACTTGCTATAGTAGAGTCATCAAACTCCAAATTGAACAATATCCAAGTTCTTGTTGCTCACCATGGCTCACCCCAGAAAGCTTCCATTTCTGATACTCACCCTCGTCTTCATCCTCCAACTCAGCTTCTCTTCTTCCCAATCTGTCATCAAAGGAGGGTACTGGAATTCAGACAGTGGACTCGCTGCTTCTGATATCCAATCCTCCTATTACACCCATCTCTTCTGTGCATTTGCTGATCTTGATTCCAACACAAACACAGTCACCATTGCCTCTTCCAAAGCATCTCAATTCTCATCCTTCACCCAAACCGTTCAACAAAACAGCCCTTCTGTTAAAACCCTTTTGTCCATTGGTGGTGGTGGTGGAAAGGTTTTATCTTCGAAATTTTCTTCAATGGCAAGTAGTGCCAGTACTCGCAAATCATTCATCGACTCTTCCATCAAACTTGCCAGAGACAACAACTTCCATGGGCTCGACCTTGATTGGGAATACCCTTCATCCACGGACAAAACCAACTACGGATCACTCCTTAACGAGTGGCGATCTGCCATAGCTGCAGAATCTCAATCCTCTGGACAACCAGCTTTGCTGTTATCAGCTGCCGTGGCTGGATCAGACCAGATTTCGTCATTGGACTTCTACCCACCTCAGGAAATAGCGAATAACATGGATTGGATCAACGTCATGGCTTACGACCTGTTCACACCTGATGGGTACCCGACGGCGACGCAGCCTCCAGCTCCGTTGATGAACCCAGGAGGGCAGTTCAGTGGAGACGAGGGGGTTTCGAAATGGATTCAGATGGGTGTTCCCGCGGACAAACTGGCACTGGGATTGCCGTTTTATGGGTACAAATGGAGCTTGAATGACCCTAACAACGGGGGGTTGTTCGCGCCGGCGACGAATCCTGGAGTGGGAGGTGTGAAGTACAAGGATATCGTGGCAGTGGGGGCGACGGTTAGCTATAACTCAACATATGTGACAAATTATGCCCAGAAAGGAACGGATTGGTATGGCTATGATGATACACAGAGCGTTGCCGCCAAGGTGGCTTATGCCAAACAAAGAGGATTGCTCGGATATTTTTCTTGGAATGTTGAACAAGACTCCAATTGGATTCTCTCACAAACCGGTTAGTGTTCAATTAATTCCTTCAACAACATTCTTTCTTTTATTTTGACAGAAAAAGTTCAGTCAATATATTCAATGTATACATTGACACACACATAAAAAATTTTATGAAATACAAGTTACAGATAATATAATTCGTTTTATAAAGATTTTGTTTTAGATTTCGTGTAAAAACAACATCTAGTTTATTTTTTCTTATAAAGACATGCAGTATCGAATAATCTAACATATCCATGTTTAAGTGACTCTAAACCTTTTTTACAAGCTGAAACAAAGTCCGTGAGTAAAACAATGTTTACTTTTACTAATATATCAATGTATCAATATGGCAATTAATATATAAAATAAAACTTATAGTTAGTTTATATCATTCATAAGTTTTATAAGGCTTTCACTTTTTAACTTTTTGCTAATGCAGGTGAAAACGTATCTAATTTTATGTAAATTTTGAATCGACAATAAACAAATTATTTTTAATTAATTTTAATAAATTAAAAAAATTAAAATTTATTTGCATAATTTAGTGTGCTATTTTCCTCTTCGCTTAAAAAATGGTTTCAATTTTAATGAGATATTAATTTTTCTTCATTTTTTGGCACGCTTGGTATTAAAAAAACCATTTTTATTCACTTTATAATATTTATTATGTTCGTATAATTATTATTTAATTATTATTTTCATGATTTTTAAAGCAAATATAGGATGGTATTTTTTTATAAGCAAAATGACACATTTTGTTTTTAATTTCACATTAAATTTCAATGTTTGCATGAAATTAAATTGATTACCTATAATTAGTTTAACCACCTCATCATACCGACAAAGTAAAATAATATAAATAATAATGTTTCTTCTTCTTCTTTTTAATTCTCACATTTTCAGTTAAAAAAACTAAATTTGTAGTGTTTAAATATTAGGGGTTTTGGATGAGTTTTCTGAACAATATCATATCTAATTTTTTTTAACAAGATTAAAAAAAAGAAACATTATTCTTGTTTACAATGATGACGTAATAAAATGGTGAAAATTATTATAGATAAATTAATTCAACTTCATGTAGAGGTGCTAACCTCGTCATTTTTCACCTAAAAAAAATTAGATTCACGTCTTTTTTCTTTTGGATAGACATGTAATGTTTTTTATCAAGTAAATTAATAATACAAAGAAGAGTTAAAACATTTCAATTCCATTTCTTTTCTCTGCTAATGGGTTCCTTTTCATTTGTAATGACAGCTTCTCAAACATGGGGATGATCCACAAGCATACCAGAGCCGAAGGAATAAAAATACAAAATAAAGGGAAAGATTGAATTCAAAGATCTTAAATTTATGAAATTTATTTTGTTTTTAGAGTATCATATTATAGCTTCAAAGAGACATGAGTGTAACAAAGTCTTCCATTGTAAATTTTGTAAATTTAAGATCCTTGATTTTAATTTTTCTATAAAAAACTATGTATGTACGTTATAAATAGTAATAAAGCCATGGGCATGTTGTCATTAAAAAAAAAAGAAAAGAAAGAAAGCCATGGGCGTCTAATTATCCTCCGCTTATTCCGTTCCATGTATATTTAATTTAATGATAATAAAATTTCTATTATGAGACATGTAAGCCAAAGGAAAGATTTAAGACAGTATTGTTTGGCCTCACCCTCATAATTGTAGTTTTGCCAACTTACACATACGTGTTCTGTTTTCTCTCTTATCCCAGATGAACACGGCACCATTAGACTTTAGAACGTGACATTAATTAAATGATTAAATACAAAACCCCAAGTCTTTTATGTTTTTGTTGAACCAATTCTTCAAGTAGAGGTGAAGACTTTCCTTGCACGAACAACCTATTTAAAATTGACTATAAATATTAAAATGCATGTTTTAGCTGCATTACCAATATATAAAAAATTGGATCGAAACGATCAATTTAACTAGGAATTGGTGTCAAGTCTAGTCTGGAAGATGAGTAAAATTGGAGAAATATAGAATTGGTAAAAACTTGTTGTGAACTAATCTAAAACTGATTAGAACATGTAATATGTTTTACTTTTTAAATTTTTTAGTTTTTAAAATAAAATAGCAGTATTTTTAATACTAAAAAATATTATTTTTTTGTATTTTTTTCTTTTTATATTATAGTATTGTATAAGTATTATTATAATATATAAGTATTAATAATAATAAATTTACTTTACAAATAATATGAAAATAGAATATTAGTTGACTATTTTGAATTCAAAATATGATTATAGATGGATATTAACTTATTTAGATTTTAATATTAGGTTATGAAACTTATTAATAATATTTTTTAATAATACATATCATATAAAATTAAAAAAAATTATTAATTTTATTACCATCCGTGCTTTGACTGATTCAATAACCGATACAATTTTTAATACCTTGCTCTTCACCATAATGTCTATTTTTATCCCATCCACCTTGCCTGAATTACAAGCATATTCCCTTAATTCCAACCAACTACTCCTTTCTCTTTTAATATAAGATTATTTTAACTAAATCATATAGATTAAGGATGAGAGTTAAAATTAGTTAATTGTCTTAATTTTTCAAAAAATCATAATATATTTCCAAAATTATTTTTGTTGAATTTCTTTATTTTTATCCCTCTTATAAATTAAATAGGGACATTTTTTTTTGTAATACATAACAAATATTGCATTGTATTCTAAAAAGGATTTTATATTCAGAATTAGAATAAAATGCTTTATATTTAAAATCGGAAGAAGTATTTTGGAAATAAATTATTTTTATCTACAATTCAAACTGAATAATAACATTTGATGATTTTAAAAACTACTCCATAAGGTGCTATTTATAAGAACTTTTGATTGGAATAACACAAATTAAGAAAAATGGTTAAATTTTATTGAACTCTTGTTTTTCAGTAAAAAAAATTATCACAGTAATCCATAATTGCTCTTAATTAAAGTAATAAAAAATAGTTCTCCCTTTCTGCACGTATAAGAGAAAGTCAATAACCTTATTTCTTAAGCGATAATTATGAATGACATATTTAAAAAAAAATTAATAGATGTTTTTCACATATTTTGTAAATAATATTATAACTATAAAAAGTTTCTAGAATATATTTTATAATTAGGATAGAAAGAAGTACTAAATTTGACTAAGAAAATAAATTACAAACGGTACATGTTCCATGTAAAGTGCACGAAATTTAGGAAATGAATGATAACTTTTTCACAAAATAAAATGAATGATAACTTTAAAAAAAATGCCAGCTTTAATTTATTTCCTTAGTCCTCGTAAGGATTTTAGTTTTTAGGCCCTTTAATATTATTTTTATCAAATTTGGTTGCATTGGTAAAATTTTCTTTGATTATATTTTAGCTAAGTGTATTGTTTTCCTTGTGATTGTATAAAATTGGCTCAAGTTTAAATAATTCCAGGTGACGTTCTAGAAGCATCTATAAGGTAAGGCATAGAAGAGAGAAACTTAGAAGATAAGTATTTTTTTTTTTATGAAAGAGGAGGGCTAAGCCCACTAAAAGAAAAATAAAATAGTACACAGATGGAATATATATCTCATTAAGATCATGAGCAAACATTGAGAGGAGACATGTTGGTGGACTCCTCAGATCATAACATATAGGACTAGTCAGTGTTGATCCCATTTTTGCAAGACCGTCCGCCACAGGGTTTATCTTTCTGTCAATAAATTGAAATCTAACTTTCCAGTTGTAATCTAGCATCTGAAGAATTTTATATATAGTTGTACTAGCTGTTCGAGAGTTGAAACCGTTGTCCTTAATTTTGTTGATGACGTTCACTGCATCAGACTCCACAATGAACTTATGATAGCCTTCTCTCTAAAGCCATTTGTAATCCTATCAAAATAGCGCGATAATTCAGAAGATAAGTATCTTTTTTTAGTACACTAAAACATGTTTTCTCCTACGATTTATAATATTATATTTTGATATTAATTTGGGACATTGATCTAAATGGTTTCAGGTGTGATTTGATCACTGAATTTCTTTGAATATATGAGTGATTTCTCTTTCATCCTTATCGTGCCATAAGTCATGTCGATGATTGAGATATCCTGAGAATGATTCATCAAACACAGAAATTTCAAATCCGTTGACCTACCTACTATTAATTAATTACCAATTTTCACACCTATATATAATACAACTATAGTACAGTCATCAAACTCCAACTTGAACAATATCCGTCTTCCCGTTGCTCACCATGGCTCACCCCAGAAAGCTTCCGTTTCTGATGCTCACCCTCGTCTTCATCCACCAACTCAGCTTCTCTTCTTCCCAATCTGTCATCAAAGGAGGGTACTGGAATTCCGACAGTGGACTCGCTGCTTCTGACATCCAATCCTCCTATTACACCCATCTCTTCTGTGCATTTGCTGATCTTGATTCCAACACCAACACAGTCACCATTGCCTCTTCCAAAGTATCCCAATTCTCATCCTTCACCAAAACAGTTCAACGGAAGAAACCTTCTGTTAAAACCCTTTTATCCATTGGTGGTGGTCGTGGAAAGGTTTTATCTTCGAACTTTTCCGTAATGGCAAGCAGAGCCAGTACTCGCAAATCATTCATCGACTCTTCCATCAAACTTGCCAGAGATAACAACTTCCATGGGCTTGACCTCGATTGGGAATACCCTTCTTCATCCACAGACAAAGCCAATTACGGTTCTCTCCTCAACGAGTGGCAATCTGCCATAGCTGCTGAATCTAAATCCTCTGGAAAACCAGCGTCGCTGTTATCAGCTGCAGTGGCTGGATCAGACCAGATTTCGCCATTGAACTTCTACCCACCTCAGCAAATCGCGAAAAACTTGGATTGGATCAACGTCATGGCTTATGACCTGTTCACACCAGATGGGTACCCAACGGCGACGCAGCCTCCAGCTCCATTGAAGAACCCAGGAGGGCAGTTCAGTGGGGACGAAGGGGTTTCGAAATGGATTACAATGGGCGTTCCCACGAAGAAACTGGCACTGGGATTGCCGTTTTATGGGTACAAATGGAGCTTGAAGAACCCTAACAATGGTGGGTTGTTCGCGCCGGCGACGAATCCTAGAGTGGAAGCTGTGAAGTACAAGGATATCGTAGCAGGGGGGGGGGGGGTTAGCTATAATTCAACGTATGTGTCGAATTCTGCCCAGAAAGGATCGGATTGGTGTGGTTATGATGATACTCAGAGCGTTGCTGCCAAGGTGGCTTATGCCAAACAAAGAGGATTGCTTGGATATTTTTCTTGGAATGTTGAACAGGACTCCAATTGGATCCTCTCAAAAACCGGTTAGTCTTTTTCATTTCTCTTCTTTTGTCAATATATTTATCTCACCTCAATCTATCACTAACATTTTTTTATTATATGTATATAAATACTTTCTTTTTTTGTGCTAATGGGTTTCTTTTCATCGTAGTGACAGCTTCTCAAACGTGGGGATGATCCACACACATAACAGAACAGAAGGTACATCGTCGAAGGAATAAAAATAGGAATAAAGGGACAGATTGATTCAAAGATCTTAAATTTACTAAATTTATTTTTTAATGTGCATTAGCATATTATAACCTTAAAGAAATGAGTCTAACAAAGTCTTTTGCTGTAAATTTTGTAGATTTAAGATCTTTGATTTTAATTTTTTTTTCCAATGAAAAAATTATGTACGTTATTAATAGTAATAAAGTCATGGACTTTTTTTTTTTAATTTATGTTAACTTAAATGGAAGGGTCCAAGTTAGTAATTTGATTTATAGCTTTTATGGATATAATAAATCTAGTTAAAAGAGATCTATTATTTTTTTATTTTATATATCTTGAGAGAGATTAGTTTTTATTTTTTTTATTTTCATATATATTTGATTTAATAAAAATAAAATGTCTCAGCACTCTTCCCATTTGGAATCTTCTATGTGCCACACAATTGTCTGTGATAATTAGTCTTTTTTTGTCGGAATATGATAATTAGTTCAGTAACAAAAAACACTAATAAATATTTTTAATGTAAAATTGAATAATTTAACATGTGATATAAATTAATAAAAATAACATTATAATTCATGTAATTTATATATAGTTTATAGTCTGTTCAAACAGATGCTTGCACTTTTAACTTTTAAAATTAAAATTAAAATTTGATTGGCATTGTGGACGATAACTAGATTGAGTTATGATAGAAACAAACACTTGAACCAATTCTTAAATGTTTTAGGGCTTGATTTGACAAAGATAAGATTCAAGATAAGACTTAATAGAATTATGTGGGATAATAATATAATAATACGTTCTCACAAAAAAAATACATGATATTTGATATGACATTATATTATATTGTTGGTAGGGTTGTTCACGGGTCAGGACGGGCCGGGCATCATCTCAGCCCGGTGTCCAACCCAGAACACCCCCGGGCCGACAAAATTGGCTAGTGGCGTGGCCCGGCCCGACCCGGTATGGCTCAGTCCTTCACCGGGCCGGGACCGGGTCAATACCAGGTCGGGTTTTGGCCCGGTCTGAAAAAATAAAAAATAAATAATTAATTAATTTAATTTTTTAATAAAAATATAACTAGTTTCATTTAAAATATATTCTTATAGAAAATAATATTAGGTTAGAAAATAACAGTTATCAAAATTATAAATACTCAATAATTATACATTATTTATTTTATATAATATTAAGCTATGAAATAAATTTAAAATTTGAAATAAAATTAAAAATTGAAATAATAAAATGTATCTATTATAATTATAAAATTAATTTATTACATAAGATATATGAAGGAAAAACAATTAAATAAAATTATTCAATATTTTTAACAAATAAAAAAATATGAGAAAAAAATATATATATATATACCGGGCCGGGCTGGACCGGGATGGGTGTGTCGCTTGCCCGCGGCCCGGCCCGGCCTGCGGCCCTTGGTGGCTCGGTCCTCTTTCAGTTTTGTAATTTTTTTTGGCCCGGTCCGAAATGACCAGGCCACTCCGAGCCGACGGGCCCATTGCATAGCCCTAATTATTGGTAATATATATATTTTACCAAAAAATATAAAATATATTAAACAAATAATATATGGTTCAGGAAGTTAGAGATTCCTGTTATTTCTGCCTATCACAACCACGCATATCAAAAGGCAAAATGTAAGTGAAAGGGGATGGGGAAATTAGATTTCTATATGACAAACATTTCTTATTGTCAAAATGCTTAGCAAGCGAGTTAAATGCCTTATTTAAATGTGGAGGAATCCACTTAAAGCCTTGATCCTCCACCTCTTCGGCACTCCTCAACCCTTCGAACTGTTCTAGATCTCACTCAAATTTCCTCTACATGCCTTTTATCAAACTCAAATTGAATGTTATATGTTTTTATAAATTTTAAACACGTTTTTATAGAAGAGAGCAACTTAGAAGATAAGTATTTTTTTTAAGTACACTAAAACATGTTTTCTCATACGATTTTTTATAAATTTAATATTATATTTTCATATTGATTTGGGAAATTGATCTAAGAAGTTACAATTGTGATTTAATCTTTGCGAATTTCTTTCCATATCTTTGAATATATGAGTGATTTCTCTTTGATCCTTATCGTGCCATCAATCATGTTGATGATTGAGATATTGAGATATCTTGAGAAGAACTCATCAAACAAATAGATTTTTTAAACTCATTGACCTACCTACCATTAATTAATAATCAAATTTCACACCTTTGCATATATACAACCATAGTAGATCAGTCATCAAACTCCAAATGGAACAATATCCATCATCTTCTTGTTGTTTTGTCACCATGACTCACCCTAGAAAGCTTCCATTTCTAATACACACCCTTATCTTCATCCTCCAACTCAGCCTCTCTTCTTGCCAATCTGTCATCAAAGGAGGCATCCTTAATCATACAATCATGCAATTGATCTAATGGCCCTAATTTTTAAAAAGAATATTACTTAATGATGCAGGATAAGAGAAATCGGGACTGGAGGAAAGATCAAAATTGAGTACAAAGTAAATAAAGAAGCAAGAAGTAATGGCACTGTGGCAAAAAGAAGGGATGATGTAGTGAGAAAGGACGTGATTTTGGGCTTGTGCTGAGTCAAAAGGCCTTGGTGTCATGGAGAGCTTAGCTGGAGTTGCGACGCCAATCATGAAATCTGGCTTATATCAGATGCAAAGTAACTCATCAAAACAATGTTTTTTTAGAGGGAGAATGGCTGGCTCTACTAGGGTTCAGTGTTCTGAGACTGAGGGACGCGTTTCTAACCTTACGAAGGCTTAATTCTTGTGAGTAAGTCAATCTCCTCCCTCCCTTCTCCATTTTTCTTGAAGTTGTTCAGTGGTTTTTCACTGTGAAGTTTAAGGTTTCATTTTGGTTGCATTTCTGCTGATTAAATTATGTTTTAAACCTTCATTAATGTGTTGTTGGGTGTATTCAAACTCTAGGTTAAGGATTTTAAGTGTTTACATGATATATTTTTCAAACCCTAACACTTAACTCTTGGTGTTGCTTAGAATCCGAATATGTGAGGGTTTAGTTATAAGTTCATGAGTTGTTTTGTGTACTATGATGTATGGGTTTGCCTAGGGAAGCCTCTTTCCGACCAATTTATGCTTTGCGTTGACAATTATGTAAGCAAAGATTTGAGAAACTGTGTTGGTAATAAGAATTCGGTATTATGTAGGTTGTGAATTTGCTCAATTAAGATCTCTTGACTCCAGAAAGTATTTAGAAAACATTGAAGTGGTTGGTAAGTGGTTATGTTGATGTTTGATTTATGGACTCCTGTGTATATTGGTTGAATTGGTTGGACTGTTATGAATTGTATTGTGTATATTTCTTTGGGATAGTATGGTGATATGATCTTGCATCCCTTCATTGTATTGTAGTGGTGGTTGTTCTCTTTGGCCTACCGAGATGTTGAGTGGGTTAAGATGGTTAAGGTAATCAGGGTGTACTTGCTTGAGATCTTATTTGATTATATATGTTTATTCCTTTTTATATCATGATATGTATCTATTATAACATATGTTTTGCTCTTTCATATCATGATATGCCCTTTGGCATGAATTATAATTTTTCTTTTTCATATCATGGTATGTATGACTACACAGCTAGTAAGTTTTCTATCCCTACTCTATATTATGATGGAAATGACAATTGATGGTATTGAACATGAAATGTATACATATGATAAATGTTGACATGAAATGATTTCTATGCACCCCATGGTCTACGATGTATGTTCTTATGACATGCTAGCACAATAGAAGATGATATATTGATATATTAGCATGCATTGGCGATTGTCACTGGTTATACATTATTGAGACATATGATTATTGGGTGATGATGCTCTAAATACCATATGGTATACCAATCCGCTAAATAGCATACGAGACCTTATGTTCAGGCGGTGCGATTTGTGCTATTCCAATCACTAAATAGTCGTCCTATGGTTAGGAGACTCAGGTGGCTGTGAATTAGGGTACATCTTTTCTAAATAACCACTAATTAGAGTGGTTCAGGGGAAGGAAAACCATGGTCCAACCTTTGGTGTAGTGACCTTTAGCCAAGTCATGACTATTGGGAGGAAAGCTTAGTGGTAATCTCAGAATAAGCCGTTATGGGTTGTTAGAAAAGGGCTACTAGTTAATGTTACCTTGTCATGGTAACTAGTTTATGATTATAACTGTGTACTGATGAGATTTGTGTCTGCACATCATGCGCTTTGCATTTATTCTAAGTATTGCATCTAATTATTGTAATGATAACATGTTTATATCTGTACGTGTGTGTAAACCCCTAATTATTGGAACATATGTCTCACCTCATGACTAATAATCCCAGGCGAAGAATCGAACTCTGGTAAGGAAAGGACCAAGGAGGGTGTATATAAGGAGGATTGAGAGTGTACTTATAGATGTTGATGTTGTCGCCCTTTGTTGTTATTGTTGTTTTGTCATTTCTATTAGTAAAGTGGCATTTTGTTGTTTGTATAATACCAAGTATATCTTGTTGTGAACTCACATGTTTATGGGTGAGATTGTTATGTAACCCCTCTAAACTCTCTCTTAAACTTCATGAATGGTTGTTGTGTGATTATGGACCTATGATGGTGCACGTCGTGGCATGTTATGTGCAAGTATGCTCTGTATGTGGCTTATGATTCCTTAAATCCTAATGTTTGGTTGTGTTGGGCATGGGATGAGTGGTTCCACGTCCCTTTGGATGTGTATGGTTGGTTTGTGAGGTTGGTCGGGTTCATGGACCCTTGTTGTGTAAATTAGGTATTTAATCTACCATTGTGACATTGAGTTCAAGGGGGTCAAAACCTAGTGGAGTGGTTCCATTAGGATGGTAACCTCTTGAATATGTCTTTTAGGTCAATTGTGACTTACTAGAATTACTTTTATAGTGAAATGGTTGGCGGGTTGCGTTTTGAGTGGATATGTGACTTGCTTTGATCTAAAATTGACCATTTTAGTCCCAAGTGTCTAAAATCTCCACATAAAGGTATTTTAGGATGTGGATAGTGTCTATGGTTAGATTAGGAACAATATGATTTGTCGGCTTTGGAATCAGGTAAATCGGAAGCCGGCGTAAGAAGTTATTCGCGTCGAAAGCTGGCTTGGAAAGTTTGCAAATTGCTAATATGATATCAATATGTAGCCCCACAACGCTAGAACCCAAGCCACGACGCCGTGCCTTAATGGCTCAACTCAAGATTTGCACAAATTCGAGTCGCGCCGTGGCTTTATACTAACTTGCTTTCCTGTTGTCATGTCTCCCCTTCTTTATTTTCCTAATGTTTGGGTTTCATTTGGACCATAAAGTTTTAGAATGCTACAATGTAATTTTTAATTTTTTAATATTTATTTTTCTCTCATACTACATAACATTATTGTTATTACACAGATCTCAATTATATGCTATAACATTTTTTAAGGATTAACATGCAAATATACCTCTAACTATTCCCAAAATGACTACTGGCATGTTAAACTATTTTTTGGCACAATGTTACCTTCCATTTTTTAAAATCATAGCAATGTTGCCCTGTTGTTAGATATTTGTTATCTTTGACCGTTAATATGCCACGTGTCATTTTTTGACCAACTCATTCAAACTAATAGTATATGTGGCATCCTAGTGAAAAAAAAATCCCATGCGGCAATTTAAACTTCAGATCTATCCCTGAAGTATTTTTGAAGTTGTTAATCGAACCCTAAACTATTTTTTAGCACAATGTTACCCGCAATCTTTTAAGATTATAATAATTTAACCTAACCTTAACAGAAGTCACAGATGTCAGTTAAACACATTAAGGTTGAGAGTGTACTTTTATCTCTCTTAATCTAATTCATTGAATTCTTCCATCAACTCATTATACATAACTTCAATATTATATTCACATTATATAAGATTAAAGATGGAGTGTTAGTGGATGATGATGGTGATCATTTTGGGTGGCGATTGATGAGTCTATCCAAGTATGAATTGAAGGGGTGTTTCAAGATTAAAAGGGGCCCACTAAGAAAGATACTGGCTTGGGCCAAATAGCGGTATCCATTTAATTAGTATCAATGATGTAGCAATCACCAAAATCTCATGTTCCTGAACCTGTACTAGACCAACTTCACTTCAATCACCAAAACCCCATCTTGTCTCTTCCTACCCAAAACCCTAAACCCATTTTTTAATCATAATCAACGTCTCACAGAGTAGATCTTGGTGTGCAGCTCCTTAAAGCTCAAATTATAGGAGTATCAAAACTAGGAAAGACAAGCACCACAAGAGACTACTCATTATGGTGGTGGTAAGGTTAGAAGATAGGGGTGGGCATAAGCCAATATTCTATCAAGGGCCTATGGCCTGACCTAGCCTAGCCTATTTATCTAAATAGGCCAAGCTCAGGCCATTAGGCATGCCTATTTAGGTAAATCGATCTAACCTATTTAAGATAGGTTTGGCTTTAAGTCTATTAGCCTAGGTCTGTTTACATATAGATATATTTTTTAATTTTATATATTATATATTATATAATATAAAATATAATATAATATAAATTAGTTTTTTTATTATAATATAATATTATATATTTTTATTCAATCAGACAATCACTTTATCATGCCTCCCTTCATCCTTCATTTTCATTTTTTCTATTTCGGTGAACTTTCACTGTCATTTTTTAATTACTCTTGTCAAACCTTAATTTGCCAATGATACTGCGCCTCCACCCTCCATCAGTACTGAAGCCATCGCCCTAACTTGACCTAAGCTTCCATCGACGCCTCCATTCCTCTCAACTCTCAAGCTAACGCCATCAGTCTCTTTCTCGTCTTTGACCATCGGATAGCCACAGCCCACGGCACAACATCTTCAACTTTCGATCTCTCTCTTGTCGCTCCACTTCTAAAGCTCCAGCAGTGGACATTGATGACCCTTACTCTGTTTGAGCTTCCAAAGCTTTGCCTTTAGAGTTTAAGTTTGAAGCCTTCAGTTCAGTATGACCCTTATTCTCTTATCTATCCATTTTAGTTTTGGATTGTGTTTCTTGTATTGTCAATGCCTCTTATTTCACTATTGCCCTGTTTCTCAATGATACCTTGCAATTTTTTTTTTTTATATTGGAGGTGGAGATTAATGGGACTACAAATAAGAACTTTTGTATGTAACTATGTTTTTTGTTGATAATGTACACATTATGGAACTATTGTACTGTATGTAATTATGTTTCAATAATATAAAATGTTATATATAAGTGTATCTATAAGATAGGATGCTCAATACTTTGTGCATTGTATTAGCCTTTAAGAAAATTAATACTATCTTACCATATCTTGCATGTTATTTTTATGGTACTTCTTTGATTATTGGTTGTGAGAAGAATGAAGGAACTCCTTAACTAATACTAAAAGTGTATACATAAAGTAGACAAGTTATATGTTCTTTTCCTTCTAAGTCAGATTATGTTAGGTACAATTTCAAAATTAATAACCTTTTTTTGCAATTTTGCTTTTGTGATTGATTATATTTAGTCAAGGAATTGTCAATTGATGGGCTAACTCTTTGAAATATGACATGATTACTTATTAGAATACTGATAAAAGGAACCAACCAATAAGAGGCCTATCAGCAATGAGAAAGGCCACACAAAGTTGCATAAACACCAACAAGATGTTGCTCAGTAAGTACTGAGGCTCACATACAACCATTATTTTTATCTTTTCTTTCATGTTAATATAATTCCTTTTCTTTTTCCTGTATTATGAGTAAATGCAGGATAAAATTTTGCCTTTGTTAATTAATTCATTTTTTCATAGATGCTACATATGCCTTGTGGAGTATGAGAATGGAGACAGCATGTGAGTACTACCTTGTCATCATGAAATTCAAACATGCATAGACAAGTGGCTAAAGGAGATTCACTGGTGTGAAAAACTTGGTGTTGGCTAAAAACTCCCAATTTATATGAATGATTGAATTTGTCTGATATTATTACAATTGAGCATGCTCATTCAGTGTTGTATTCTATTCATGCATATAAAAAACTTTGGAATTTATCTAGTAGAAACTTGAATTAGTTGAATAGATAAAATTTAGCTATAACTTGAATATGGATCATACTGTAAGATTAATTTTTGTTATTACTACATAGGATGATGTACAAGATAAAGTCTTTGTTGATTTTTTTTATTCAGACATAGATATTTTTTTAGTTGATTTGATATTATAGCTTTCAAGGCTTCGACCTTCAAGTTTATTTGAAGGCCTACTAGTTTAGTAGGCATTTAAATAAGTTTTAAGTTAGACCATATTTTTTATAAGCTCAGACTTGAGCCTAAATAAAAGTATTATATAGACTAATAGGCTATGTTTAGGCCTAAGATCTATATTGCAGACTTGACCTATTTGCATTCATAGCCGGAGGAAGATAAAGAAGATAGAAGATAAGTAGAGTATAGAGAAGAGAGAAAGCAAGTCCATCATCACTATTAGACGTGGTAAAAACGTGGGTCCAACTCTAATGGTTTTAACCTAGCTCTGTGGCTTATGTTAGAGTTGAGTTAAATTGCTACGATTATAAAAGATTGAGGGTAATATTGTACAAAAAAATAGTTTAAGGTGCGAGTAGCAACTCTGGGAATATTTTAGGAGTAAATTTACACTTTAGATTGTCATATATGATTTTTTTCGAACTAAAATGCCATGTATATTACTAATTGGGATAAATTGGTAAAAAAAATTATATGTGGCACACTAACAATAAAAGATAATAGATTTCTAACAGTACGGACAACATTACTATGATTTGTAAAGATGAAAGGTAACATTATACTAAAAAATAGTTTAAGATATCAATAATAATTTTAAAAATATTTTAGAGGTAGATTTACATGTTAACAAAAAAAAATGTACAAGTATATTGTCGGTTGCGTACTTCATGAGATGTCTACTATTTTTTATCATAAAAAACAAAAAACAAAAGAGGCTGCTGAGGAGTGGGGCCTCATTAATTATCAGTAATTCACACATTGTATATACTATATTTACAATCATATTAGAGTCATTAAACCCAACCAGAACAATATATCCATCTTATTTAAAAAGAAAAACAAAAAGCTTAAAACTGCATATCTAAAATACATTAGGATGCTTATTTTTATTGTTAAACAAGAAGCCATAAAAAAGGGCTCCATTATAACTTTTTCTGGCCATACCCACCCCATTATAATTACCATGCCAAAATTGGTAATGGAGACAAAAAGAAAAGATGGAGAAAAAAGGAGTTAAATTTTAATTTTTTTGTTTAAGTTTTTTGGAAATGAGGGAGGAATTTGTTTATTTTTTCTTAAATTTTTCACTTTTAAAAGGAAAAGGTAATTTTTTTCTTCTTCCTCCTACTTAGTAAGTCATGCAAAATTTTAATTTTTTTTATTTTAAATTCCCTCCAATCAAAGAGAGAGAGAGAGAGTTAGTCTATATATTTATTTCACCTATCTATCACCAACCCCAACATTTTTTATTATATATATATATATATATATATATATATATATCAAAGTGGACTTACCACCGAAGACAACCATTGAAGGGTGAATTTTTTTATTATACCAATACATATACATACATACTCTTTTTATTTCATATTCTAAAATATTTTATAAAAATTACATATATTAAAAAGAAGGTAGGTAAAAGTAGTTAGAAGTCTTAATTTTTACCGAAAAAGAAAACTATGATTCCAAAATCGCCCTTTAGTATGGTAGAGATTATTTATAACCACCTTAATGTAAACATTAAAAAAGAGAAGGAGATATCATAGAATGAATTTATGAATGGTATTTTTGAAAAAATATCATAAATGCACCACTAAAACCTATAAAAGATCTTATATTATGGGATAAGAAAAAAATTTGTAAAATATCTTATAATATGGTATAAAAAAATATAAAATAAAATTTATAGTACATTATACTATTTATATGATATAGTAATATTTTTTATTTTTATTTATTACATTAAAAGGGTTTAAACATTTATCACTAGGGTTATTTTTTTCTTTTTACATCAAGAGGATGTCTGACTACATTTGATTATACCAACCGGTATTAATTTTAGTGGAAGAGGCTAGATTCACTTAAGTACAATATCTTATATTTGAGACTAAATGAATACAGAAGACATATTTAGGTTTTACTAGAAAAATTAGTTTTTTGAGCCAAAAAATAAGTTCTATTTTATTGTGAAATACTATTTCTTCTCATTTTTAGTACGTTTAATATTAAGAAAATACAATTTTTATTCATTGTATTAACATTTATTATGTTTTTATAATTACTATTTATTTTTTAAATATTTAATTATGTGAATACAATAAAAAATTTCTCCTTTAATAACATTGATTTACTTCATAGAAGATGTTTACGTGAAATTATATTAAATACCTATAATATAATAAGTTTAGCCGCCTTATCATGCTAACACAGTAAGTGAAAAAATAATCTTTCTTCTTCTTCTTCCATTTTTTGGTAATTTTTTACATTTTTCAGCTAACAAAAACTAAATTTGGTACTGCCTCAATTTAGGGGGTTTTGGGAGAGTTTTCTGAACAATATTAGATTTAAATTTTTTAATTAAAAATATGTGGATATTAAAGAAAAAGAAACATTATGCTTATTTACTCTGATGACATTATAAAATAGTTAAAACTATTATAGATAAATTATTTTAATTTCATGTAACCGTTGTTCAAATTAACTAAATCAAAAATACAAAGAAACGTTCCACATTTCAATTCCGTTTCTTTTTTTTTCTTTTGCCAATAATTCCGTGTCTTTTTTGTGCCAATGGGTTTCTTTTCACCATAATGACAGCTTCTCAAACATGGGGATGGTCCACACGCAGAACGGAACAGAAGGTACAACGCCAACGGACTAAAAATAGAAATAAAGGGAAAAAATTGAATTCGAAGATCTTAAATTTATTCAAAGTTCCATATTATAACCTTAAAGAAATGAGTGTAACAAAGTCTTTTATTGTAAATTTAAGATCTTTGATTTGAATTTTTTCACTAAAAATATTTATGTTGTACTATCTCCATTTTTTTTAAGTGTGATTTAAGGTTTTATCACATAAATTAGAAATATAATTAATGTGGTAATATTTTTTTTCAAATTTACTAATATATCTTTATAAAAATAAATAGATAAAAAATAATTAATATTATTTTTTACTTTTAAGATGATAAATAAAACTTTGAAAAATTAGTAATTAATATCATTTTAAAATTTTAAAATAATAAATAAAAAAAATAAAAAATTTCTTAAAATGTGACTGATAAAAAAAATAAAAGGAGTAATTAGTAATAAAGTCATAAGCATCTTTTCTTATGGGAGTGGCTCATCCTTTAAATAAGTGGTTAGATACTGTATTCCCAATTTTTACATATTAAGTAAATTTAATTGAGAGAAAATTTTCCTTTATCCTGATTTTTGAGATTAGTCTTTGTTTATTTAGTTTCCAACTTTCCATGCATATTTAATTTAATAATAATAAAATGCCTCAACACTTTCTGTTTTTTTCTTTTGATAACACAAGAGTCTCAACACAGTGCCCATACATGATTTGAATTCTTCCATGTGCTACACATTATACAATTGTCTATGATAATTAGTTCAGTAACAAAAAAACGCTAATAAATATTTTTAATGGAAAGCTGAATAATTTAACATGCGATATAAAATAATAAAAAAAATTATGATTCTTATAATTTATATATAATTTATAGTCTTTTCAAACATATGCTTGCACAGTTTCACTTTTAAAACATTTAACATTAAAATTAAAATTTGATGAGCATTGTGAGCGAGAGCCACAAATAGAACCCAACAATTGAACCATACAACATTATTCAAGATAGAATAGTACGTGATACTCTCATTTTCCTAGTGAAATATTGAGATGGGAATATATCATGGATTTAATCTGGCCTTATATCATCCTTTAGACTTGATAATTATTTTGATGTATTAAATAGGAATGATGTTCAGTATACCAACCCTGTCTAAAACTTACCTTCCAGAAGGAAGGCGCATAGGAAACAATAAGAAAATGAGTAAATATGTTTTTTTCTTGTTAATATTTTTCATTTTTGGATCTCGTTTTAAAAATTTTCCTATTCAAATTCAACTCAATGTGTAACTCTTATTGTAATTTTTCCAACAAAGAACATTTTTTAAGGCTCAAATGGTTGTTGGGGAATGGGGGTGAAGGTGGGTGGTCGTCCTAAGCTCACCCGCTTAGGTCGGATCAATTTTCTACCGCTCTCCTCTTTCCTTCTTTGGCTTCATTTTCATCATTGGCCACTTGTCATGCCTTACGTCGTCCCCAGGAAAATTGTGCAGACCTACACAACATTTTCTTCCTGGAAAACAAAATATAGCACAAACCCAGAAAGGAAAGAGAGAGAGAGAGATAGAAATTAGTCAAGATAGAATAGCCCTGAATATCTCAGATATCATTGTCCTTCATGCGGAAATTACTGGATAAATTGGGCGTAGCATCTTCCACTTATGAGGTGGGTCTTTGTTAATGGGTAATGTTACGGCAGGGGTGGCGGCAAAATTCGCATTTTTCCCGCCAGACCCACCAACGTACGACGTTCACAGGGAGCAGGATGGGAAGGTTGTCTTCTCCAGAATCACCGCCGATAAGAACATGGATGCTCATCTGGTTGAGACCAAGACCGGCAATCAGGTCGTAGCCATGTTTTGGAGACACCCTTCTGCGAGGTTCACACTTTTATACTCTCACGGTAATGCTGCTGATTTGGGTCAGATGCAAGAGCTTTTCAATGCGCTCAGAGCTCACCTCCGTGTCAATATCATGGGGTTATATTTCTACTTTTTTTTTACTACTTTCTTCTTTGATTTTCAATTTGTTCTGCAATCTGTAGTTCATGCGTCCCTTTCTATTTGTTCATGATGAAACAAGAAAATGTACTTTGATGCTTTCGTTCTTATGACTTTGCTGCATGGCTTATGAGATATTAATACAACAACAGTATAGTTGCCTTTTGGTTAATTTGAAATTTGATCCGTTTCCATCTCCCCTATTTTCTACGTCATAAACGATTTCGTTACAATTTTGCAAATATTGCATTTTTTTACGTGAAATTTCTGATTGTTAACATCCTTTATTTTTCTTATGGCACTTCTTTCTCTTCCCAGTTCAAGTTTGCTAGTCATGTTTTAACTAAACTAGACACAATTTTTCGCACATTACGTGATACATTACGTAGTGGTGAGCGGCACTATTTATAACATAGCTTGTTATAAATTTTATATCATATCTTGATAATATTGATTGAGTCATGGGCCTAACTTAAATCTGACAGAAACAGATATTTGCTTCAAATATTGAAGGCCGTAGGTTGGGTTGTGTGTGCTTGCTTCTTCTAGTCCGATCTGGCTTTTCCCCCTTTTCCTTTCATAATGTTTATTTTGTTCGGTCGGCAGCTTACAGGATCTTAGTTTTTTCTTTTTTCATTGATTTGAATCATTTCTGAATAATTTCTTGCAACTTCATGTTAAATTGCAGCTATGATTATTCAGGATATGGAGCATCTACCGGCAAGGTAAGAAATTCACGTAACTCCCTTTTATCCTCTGTTCTATCATTTTCTTATGCTGCTTGCTGATGAATTCTCATTCTAAATACAAAATGATATCAAGAAAAAGTTAAAACACGGAAGAAAACATCCTTTCTGTCATTGCCGACTCTGAAACTTTTCTCTTTAATAGGGATACTTGAAAGCTTCTAATGATGGTGTAAACTTAGGCAAAAAAAAAAAAAAACAGACAACAACAACCCAGTGGTTTGGAAAAGTTGAGATTAGGGACCCCTATTTATAGCAAAAATGGGGATAGACTTCTTCCCATCAATGATGTCTCCTGGAGGGCAATAGGTAGTTTATTAAGATTGAGCAATTGAACTCGCACTCTGATATAGAGGGTCATAACCAATGAATGTTGACCAGTTTGACCAATCAACATTCATAGTCTCAATTAACCTGAAGTTAGTCTGGCCTGTCCAGTGTCCAGAGATTTCGGAGCGTGTATGTGGGGAAATGATTATACAAACTCAACTCCATTTGAGTTTTCTATTTTTCTCTAAATTAATCTGTAAATCTGCCTAGCATTCACTGATCTATCTCAGTGATTAATATATGATTATCTCTTTTTCTGTCATAGCCAACGGAGTTCAACACATATCATGACATAGAGGCTGTCTATAATTGTTTAAAGTGTGAATATGGAATTAGGCAAGAAGATTTAATTTTGTATGGTCAGTCAGTTGGAAGTGGGCCTACGTTACACTTGGCTTCTAAATTACGGAGGTTGAGAGGTGTTGTTCTTCACAGTGCCATTCTTTCAGGGATAAGGGTTTTGTACAATGTCAAAATGACATTCTGGTTTGACATATACAAAGTAAGTTTCTTCTGGGCGTCTTCATAATTCTCAGTATTTTTAATCTTCAGCATTGAGCTTTGTGTTGACAAAGGCCCTTTCAATCATTTCAGAATATAGACAAGATACGGCAAGTCAACTGTCCTGTGTTAGTTATACATGTACGTTTTTATTTTTCCTTCCATTGTTCTAATCTATTCTTACTCACTCAATGGATTCTTTCTTGAGGCTTCTGTTCTGAACTGAAGAGATTTGTTTAATAATCCCTTAAATGGTTTCTAGTGACAATGGTTTATTTATAACCCAAAAAAAGCACATTTGAGCCTTGTAGAGGATAGAAAGGAATTAGAAATGAAGAAGATTGCATGGGTTTTTTCAGAATGATTTTATTGTTTTCTTTATCATATGTTCGTCACTGAAATCTCTGCTTTAGTTTGTTTAATCTGAATGTTTGGTATTGCATTTTATTATTTTCACCCCATGCAAAGTCTGTGATCTTGTTACCAACATAATAAACTTGACAATGCAAACCTTCAACACTAGATTTCTTCTTACTGCTGTAAGAATTGAAATGATAAAATCTGAAGACAGCAGTTGAGATCAATACCATTTTCAATCTAAGCATAATGATTTGGCTGTGCCTTTTTCCAAATGTTTCTTCCATGATGCTTTGTGCGGCTGTGTCCCACTAATATATATTTTGTACACTATCTTCTGGAGTGCCATCCCAGCTGGCTATCTAATAACAATAACCAGTTGACATTAGTGATGCTTTTACCATGAAGAAGTTACTCCTGTGAACAACTAATTTGATATAAGAACGACGATTAGAAAATCAACCTTAATGGGGTTTTATGGTTGACTATGCTTTTGTACAATGGATTAAGCTTTGCCTCTTTTTATTGCTGGGAGCTTGACATAAACGAACTTCCATTGGACAGAAAAATACTCCCCATTTAAGTTTGTTCAGGGCAAGTTGTTGCATACTAGCCATTTCTGTAATATATAACTAGATATGTTTTCCTATACATTATATGGAGTTTGAGAAAGGAGCCGGATAATTCATGATTTGTAAGTAGTGTGATCTGCAATGAACTACTCATGCTGAGTCTCTCACCTCTTGTTACGCAATGTTGTCTTGAGACTTGTTTCATGAATTTAATATTCCGTATCAATCGTTTTACTCGACATGGACATCTATCATCCTAAGTTAGACCTTGTCTCTATAAAAAGATAGGTATATTAAGCCAATCATAAAAAGACACGTCAGCATTACCTAATGTTTATAGTCAAAGTCAACTTAATGTCTTTCTTCTCGATAGTGACGTAGTGTAGTCTTTGATAAACCAGTATAATTTCATATTACTGACACTGGTTTTGTGTGTGATGCAGGGAACAAACGATGATGTAGTCGATTTTTCGCATGGAAAGCGATTATGGGAGCTTTCGAAGGAAAAATATGATCCCTTGTGGGTGAAGGGTGCAGGACATTGCAACATAGAAACATTTCCAGAGTATCTGAAGCACTTGCGCAAGTTCTTGAACGCCATGGAGAAACTGCCAGCCCCAACACAGACAAAGCAACCAGGAACTCCGAATCGTAGTTTTGGAGAAGCCAAGCATAGCAAATGCTTGGGATTTAATTTAAGATAGCATTTAGTCTTTAAAGGAACTGAGAAATGTCTGAGACCCAAATCCTGTATCATGCTCCACTAGCCGAGTTTTGGGTAGAAAATGTAAATGAATGTACTATGAATATCTGATAGATTTGTCCATAGTTGAGTTTATGTATATAGGTTGTCATCGTTGTAAGAAAAGAAATTACTGTTTATTTTCTTTGGATCAAAGGCTTCCATATTTTTGTTTTATGTCAATGGTTTTCGATTAAAAGAGCCACTTTACATTACATTCTTAGAATGTTCGAGCCGAAAGCATTATTCAATTATGAGCCAAATATGAACGATGGAGCTCGACTATTAAACCGTTAAAAGATTGTTAAAAAAAAGGCCAAGGGATTTATTTCATTGCTAATTAGCATAAAAAATTAAATTTTTGATGTGTATGTATTGGTGTAACTAAATTCTTTTAATATTCCATGATGATTGAGTAAGAAAATATATCAGTTTTAATTGAAAACTTTTTAGAAAGTCTCCTATTTTTGTTTCTTCTGATTTTCAAGAAGCAACACTCACCATTCCAGAATATGTTTACAGGGCGCTCCAACTGATCATATATTCTTTTTCTACTAAAAAAAAAACTAAAAAGCACATCAAAAGCTCATTCGAGATTTTCATTTGGGAAACCTCTTCTGCCCAAATAACCATAAGGTCAGGATTCCTAAATTTATTTTATGAAATTTACTCTTACAATAAAAGTATGGGTAGAAAAAACAGCTTGTATGGGAAGAAAAAATGCACATTGGAGATCCAAGGATGAAAGTGGAAAATTGTGTTGGAAGATATACAGAATCATTGGATTCCGGACTGTTGAACATAATCTTTTTTGTTTTATTTATTATACTATGGTCAGATTACAAATTTCTGATATGTAGAAATAAAGAAAGATCAAAATAAATCACAATCAAATTACAAAAATAATAACAGAAAAATGCCCAGATTAAAAGAGGGTGATCTTGTTACAACACAGTGCACTAACTAAATCGTAGATTGCCCAGTAGATAATGTATGGTTCATTCTGATACAGCCTATATGCTTCTTGTTTCAGGATCAGTTAGCAAGCATAAGACACCAAAAACTTTGGAGCGTACTCCTTTATCATTTGTCTTTTCTCAGGTGCTATATGCATTGAATGGAATCACTCTCATCTCTTGCAGCATTGAACTCAATTCAACTCAGTAAGCTGCGCTCTCCTTTCTGCAGCTCGTTTTCTGATAAATATTCCCCACCTTAAAGCTGCTTTGAGCTTAAGCCACCCTACCACTGCCTTCCCCGAAGTCTTCCCATGATCCTCACTGAAAGTTTGATACGTCTGGGGTTCATACTGCAAACTGCAGGAGTAACAATTCTCATTAGGATGACCAAAACCAACATTAATTGTCTTGAGCAACCTCTGCATATCATCACTCTCTAGCATCTGTGAACTCCTAAGACGGATTTCTTCAGCTACAATGTCTTCCAGTCCTTGCCCATTCCTCTGCCGAGACCAGTCTCCTGGGAGATATGCGGCTTCAACTGGAGGATTTTCAGTTGGTAAGTAATTCATGCTGCCGGACAATGTTAATTGCGAGTGATTTGATGCTGTCCCTAAAATCTGACTATCAGTTTTCCCATATGCAGAAAATTCAGAAGCAAAAGAGGGGTTGTTTTGAATTTGAAAACGTTGGTTCAGTTCGGAAGAGACAAATTGCAGCCTATTCTTTGGAGAAATATACTGCTGCTCTGTGACATAGTTATTGTGATGCATTGTAGGTGGAGGAGCTACAGCTCTTGATCCATTTTTGGAATTTGTAAAAGAACTTAAAACTTTGCCATCATATTCTACAACTCGGTTCCAATTTTCATATGCTTTCTTCACCAATGAATCCACAGACATCTGTAATTCAAATTCTCATTCAATGAGCTAATGTAGAAGAGACAGTTAAATAGTCATGTAGATCACAGATCAAAGCTAAGAATTATAGCAAATTGATCTAGAATATCTGTCATCTTCAACTATTAGTGCAGGAAAAATTACCTTCTGATTTGGTGTTAGTGATTCCAAAGAGAAGAACTGACCATCTGCAATAAGGCCTCTAAGCTCATATATATCATTGAACACAATACCGGCATCACTGGCGTCATCCGTATAGTACACAAACAGCTTACCACCCAAGACACATGTCTTGGCATGCTCCACAGTATTCTCCCACATCCTGTTCGACATTCCACTACCAAGTATCTGTTGTGATGAGGCAAAACAAAAAAGTTGAAAGAATGAAATATTCAGAAAAAATGAGAGAAGAAATTGTGTTTATGAATGAGCAATGTTACGAAATTCTTACACTTCTCAACTTCTGAGGGTCCCTGACTAGAAGACGAAGGAAATCCTCTACAGTTACTATTTTTGCTTGAATCAATTTTTTGTGCAGTGCCCCATCTTTTGCTATGCGATCCAATCTCCAAACTTCATCATGCAAAGCAGGTGGATAGTGTTTCTTGTATACTGCATATTACAGATAATATATTAGCATAGGTTACTTAGAGAATTCTATCATGAAGCTTTCACAAGAGCAACGTCAGGAGTTTGAGAGAGAAACTAATAGTGTTTAGACCACCTTTACCTCTATTTTTCTACTTCACGTTGTCGTCCTAGACTAATTAAGATTTTTCAGGAAATTGCATGATTTTATGAGAAATATGGCAAGGAAACACAATCTACTATAGATATGGTTATTTATGTTTGCTAACTTCTTTTATTTGGTTAAAATGCATATGATTGACAACCTTGTGTGTTATATATTTTCTGGTAACTCTTCTCTCTGTATAAAAGGAGATTCATGGTGCATGCGAGAATATCTGAGTCTGGAAGAACAAGGCAGATATTTTCTTTTCAAGAAGATAATGAAGTGGCTATTATTAGAAAACTCACATTCTCCTCTATGATCTTTAACAGTGAAGGCGTCAGTCTTGCCCTCACGAACATGGATCTCCTCACCACAACCGGGAGCCACCTTGATGCCAAGCCTGAATTTTCTGCTCCTTATCCAACTTGAATTGTCAGTGAAAGTAAGATCACCTAAAGTTCCCACCCCTTCCTTCAGTACAACCTGCAAATCTCCAGTTAGAAGTGGCCTTTTCCCCTCCCTCTCCTTTACTTCAAAGTTTTCAAAGTGTTCTTTTGTCCACTCATCATCAGATTCCTCATTAAAGTCACCTTCAAGTACAACAACGTTCAATTTTGCAACTGATACTGGTCCGGTTTGGACCACATGGCCTGTGTTAGGATCTAACACAACAACATGAATGGCTGCCCCCTGCTCTCCTTCAACCTTCCCACCAGTGAACAAGTGAGGCGGCATTCTTGTTCTGAAATGAAGCTGCAGATTCTTTGCCCCTGGCCCATCAATTCTTGGTGGTGTAGATCTGACACAGGTAAAATGTAACTGATGAAATAATGCAAGATCAATGTTCAATTGGGATCTACTTATATAATTTTGAACCAATGAGTTTATATCATACTGATAAGAATTACATGAGGTCAAATGTAGGTATTTGATATTTCCATTAATTTCATTTTCTGTAATCAGTTTTCTGCATCATACTCAAAAAAATATTCACAACTGAAAGGAAAGAACTTTTAGCATTCTAATCTAATGTGGGGACAAACCTTCCATTACCAGCCAGTTTAATAGGGCTCAGTTTCGCCAAAGCACGCTCCACTTCTTCACTGACCTAATGTTCATGGAATTAGCAGTATAAGCATTGTAGTATAACAAATAGTAGATCTTACTTAGGTTCCTTAAATGTTGGTAAACAAGTAAGCAATAGAGAAATTCTTAAGTAGACTTTCTCTAACCATAAACAGTAACATCAAGCAAATTAAGAACAAGCATGTAAGCATGTCCAGGGTGGATTTCAAAGTGTGCTAGGCATATAAATCTGCTTATAATTGGTTTTCTCTACTTATCTTTAATAGACCAAGTCTTGTTTACATTTTTCACAAGTAATATATGGATCCAGTTACATAAACCTATTCATTTTAAATGAAAGTAATAAACATATGATTGTATGTCTCAAGCAACAACTCTGGTAAAAAAAAAAAAAAGCAGCAACAACAACAACAGCTTTTTAAATTAAGTGAAGTTGGCTACATGAATCATACAACACCATTGGATTTTATCAAAAACTAACTTTTCAGATATATCATTTATCAAGAGATCCCATTTTTGTAACTTTTTTAAGTGTCCTTGATTTTTCTTTACATCTTTTTATAGGGTTGTATGTCTCAAGAGCTGCCAAAAAATTATTACGCTTACAAGTTATGCTCAATCTGCTTTTCCATGCCACCTGATTCATTTGACTTGATAACCCCCTTAGTTTTGGGTAGTTCTTACATTTCATATGAACTTCCTTTCTGTTCCTCTATGATGACTTAAACAATAGACGTTATACTCTAAAAGTTTTCTATCCTGGGTTCACTTATAAGTTATAAGCACCAATTGAATACAGAGAATGTGATTGTTTCTTCTGTCAAAGATGGACGATAAAGTTTTGAAGAAGAGGGTCCTTAATTCATTACGAGAGTGTACATCATATCATACAAAGCAAGTAAGTTGATTTTATCAAAAAAAAAAAAAAAGCAAGTTGAACTCACAATTTTCCTGAGAAGGGGTTCCAAAGATGAGCAAAGTCTTTGCAAACTATCCACCTTCAAAGCCTCCACGATTACACTACAAAGTTATGAGTAATCACTGGATGAGTGTTACGAAGTTTACATTTACGTGCACAGAAAGAAATAAACTGACACCTTCAAATTGAAGACATCTGACACCACCGACATAAAGTTAAGGTTAAAATCAACACATGATGATCTTACAAATACATCCGATAGAATCCTATAATCACTTTAATGAGTTTCCAACACAGCATCATGAGATAACATTGCATTATATATCATACAGCAATGATCTGAACAATCCAAATCAGAAAGTGACCCCAACAAATAATGAGAATATGAGATTGTAACAACATCAGAATGCTAAGAAGTTTTTCAGAGAGACCAAATTACAGCTAGCTACCAAGCATACGGAACAATAAGTTGTGTTGCAATACCTGGCCAAACTAGGTAGTTTTGGCTTCTTTGATTGGGATAGATGATCTGGATCGACACTCTCAACCAGCTCGCACCCTCTCTTCTCCACTCTCTGATCCTTCGAATTTTCCATATCTAGAAACTTTATCCAATCCCAATAATATCTTTTGACAACTTCTAAATTTGGAAACTTAGTATTGTCTCAGTGATCCATAGGTACACCCAGAAGCTTCCCAGAAAGCAAGCAGTATAGAAGAAGTAATTAAAAGCTTTGGAGCAAACCCTTGAACAGGATGATAGCCCAAAAGAAAATTTTGGCCCCGCAGCATAGATCTGCAGAAAAGCTAGATATTTTATTTATTTTAATAAAGGTCTATCCTCACATGAATTTATATTTATAATAATTCATATAATTGACGGTCACAGCTGGTGCGGGTGTGATGAGCGAGTGCATGAACGTTGAAAATTGAAACCGCGTTTCTTGGTGATTCATGTCCCATTTTCCTTTGACTTTTTTGTCTTATATTAGAGAAGAGCATAGCTGTCAGGTGAGATGTGAGATGAGCAGACCCTTCTTTACTCTTTTGTCATCATTTACTTTATAGATTAAGAGAACGGGTAAGATTTTTTCCCCCGACAATCAAAAGGGTGAGATTAAACAAAAAGTGGTTACATCTAAAATCGTTTGGACGAGATATTTTATATTTTATTGTTTAAAAAAAAATTAAATTAATAAAAATGTTCAAATTTAAATTAGACCACTTGAACAAAAAAATATACACGTGTAGATAAATAATGGGTTTATGAGTTGTAGGCGGGTTGAGTAGAAATAACTCATTTTATAAATGAAAAAAATGATGTTGTGAAAGATATTTTTTTTAATTTAATAATATTTGAATCTAACTGATAGTATCAAATACCAATAATTTAATAATATATATATATATATAGTGGATTTATTTGCCGGGGAAAAAAGAAGGTGGGGATTAAGCAAGGAGCAACCGACAGCCATGAGCCATGGGCACAGATGAAAAGGGTATTAAAAATAAGGAGTAATGCATATGCCGGGATTCTGAGTTGAGTGATTCCCATGTGCATGAAACTCTTTGTATTTTCTGCCCATGAAAGGTGGTGATTTAAAAAAAAAAAGAGCAAAAAGTTACAGTAAGTTCTTCAGATAACTGGATTTTGGGTCCCATGGACTGCTGAACTGTTCTTTTTTTTTTTTAAAATCAACTATACAGTATTCATTAGCTTTTATTTACATATTGAATTCCTGATTGATACTGATTTATAAATAATAATAATTTAGATCCTCATATCATGTGTTTAGCATTAGGGACCTATTCTATTGGACAAACAAATATATATATATAAAAAAAAAGCGATCTAATCTAGCAAGTTAAAAAAAACATATAGCGGTCTATTATATTTCTCTCGATGTACTTTTTTATTTCTACCAAAAAAGAAAAGTTATATTTTAAATTTTTACAAATTTAATTAAGTTTTTAATTTAATCCGTATAATTTAACCTCTTAAAATTGAGTCATTATAGTTTACAAATCTTTTCATTCAGCCTTTATTATTTTGAAAATATAACTTTTCCACCTAATAAAATGAGAAATTCTTTCCCGCTAGAATATCATTTTTTTTTTAAAGAAAGTCTGGCCACCCAAATAATGAACGTTTAATTTTGTGTCAAGTAAATGCTTTTCTTTTTGTGATATGTCAGTGTAACGTAACTTTGAAGAATAAGTTATCTTTTGATATCTTCAGCAAGTAGTCCTTATATGTCATCTCTAGGATCAATTTCAACCCAATATTTTTTTCGGTTGCTATACAATCAATAGAAAACATAGATAAACAAGATAATATAGTAAGACCTACTTGTCAGGTAGATTTCAATACTCTTTCGATTTCTTTTTTTCTTTCGTTTTTTTAATGAGTTTGGACAAAGATTGAAAAATAAGTTGAAAATAAGTCACATTATTTACAGTTGCTGAACAATGTAACTTACTGTAAAATTTATCGATATATATTGGATATATAGATTATGCAGCAGTTGTAAAAATGGAAATTCAATTTTATTGTTCTCTTCTTTCCCTTATTAAAGTATACAAAATAAGAATTCACTTCCAGCTATGCAATCTATCATCTGCTTTTGAGTTTCCCTTAACAAGTTCAAGAAGCCAACTCAAATTCTATAGTGAGAGTATAATATACCATTTATAGGCTGTTTGGTTCACCTTTTCCAAAACGTAACCATGGTTTTCATCCATGGTTTTGTAAAAGATATGTTTGGCCAAACACATGTGAAACACAAACTGACTTTTTGAAAAATGAAAAGTGGGTTAAACTGTGGTTTTGGAAAAGGAGGAGAAAAATTACTTTTCCGTTAACAAAACGTGGATTTTGGAAAAGGAGAAACAAATTTACTCTATATTATACATCTAAAAGTACTTTTAACCCCTATCATCCAAACAGATTTTTTGTAAAAACTTACTTTTACAAAAAGAATATCCAAACATAATAACTTCCAATAAACTTACTTTATCTAAACTTCATTTTTACAAACTTCATTTATCTTAACTTACTTTTACAAAACGGAGAACCAAACGGACCCTTAGTTATTCCGGTCTATAAAAAGAAAAGTATAATACACCATTTATGTGAATATATTTTATCGAGAACAAAAATTAGTTATTGTTATCAAATTATTTAATAAAACTATGATCCACGAAAATAAAAAAAAAAAGGAAAAAAAAGATGTGTGCTGAGTTGCAGAAGGTGTATAAGATGAACAACACTATATAATCGTTTGAGTAACAGAATAACTTGCAGATGTCCGAGGTCAATAAGTATTTTTGGATTGAGAAGAGAAAAGGGCAGAGATAAGAAATTATGACCAAGACATATTCTTCAGCTTAATTTTTTAATTATTGTTTAAATTCAAACATACTCTAAAGAAAATTATAATATTTAAACCTAAATCAAGAAAAGAAATATAGAAACTGAAATTTCTTGTTCTCTTTGGCCAGAAAAACTAGGGCAGCTTATGCATTGTTAACATTTTTCATCTGAGGTAAAAATTGATTGATACAAGCCACTTGGGATGATGATGATGTAGGTACAGTATCACAGTGGTAAGAGAACAATTATATGTATAACCTAAATTGGTTAACAACTCAAGAAATTTGCTTGCATGCAGGTATTAAAAAAGAAAAAAAAAAAACAGTAGAACAATGAAGAATATCAAGTATAAATTTTGTACAGCTATTCCCCTTGCCAGCCCACTTGACGCGCTCGCCGCTCCCACAGCAAAGTCATCTTCCTCTCCCTGATGAGCAAGGCCTCGGCTTGCTCTCTGGCTTGTTCACAAGTTTCAGTTGCAGCAACACATTTGTCTGCCTCCTTCTGGTACTGAGATGCCACTCTCTTCGCTTCAGCCAAAGTTATGTTCATATGATGAGTGTGCTCTTTGGTAACAGCCTCTTGCAGCCTAAGCTCCTCTGTGAGAAGATCCACAAATTGCTTTTCCATCTCCTGCTTGAGTTCTGGGTCATTACTTCCACAATCTGTCCACCAGCACAGTTAATGCCATTCATTTATGATTGTAATTTGTAGCGTAGCAAAATTAAATAGGAAGTTTTGGCATGAAAATCAAATCTAATTTTCAAACGTTCATGCCGGAGTTCAATGAATGATATGATCTTATCTGTCTCATGTCAATGATTACGTAAAAGAAATCTCACACAAATTGATATGAAATGGATTATGTTTGTTACACAGAATGTTAGGTATGGGAAAAAAAAAGAGATAAGAACGTGAATAAAAATAACTCATACTCATACCCCTATTAAATAATCAAAAGGGACCGACACTAGTGAGTAATAATGATTTGAATAATAGACATTGCAAAAGGGACATTTTGTTTGCTTTCCCTGTCCATATCCATTCTTGATAGATAAAGCAATGGAACCTTTCACGAGCTCTTTGCATCCATGGTACGAACAGTAATCCAAGTTTTCACAGGAAATATTGTATACATTCTATGCATCTAATGATTACAAGTGCGTGTTGAATTTAGTACATTATATTTCCAAATGATATAACTGGCAGAGAACAAATTAACATAACTATCTAGAACAGCACTCATTAGTAAAAAATATAGGTGGGACAGAGGTCCTATGGTTCAATAACATGATGATATGCACATACATCACAAAGAAATATATATATATTTTTGGCCACTCACAAAGAAACATATTTAAGAAAAGGGCAAGGTGTTAAACTAGTTAATCTAGCAGGAAGAACTCTAACCTGAGACAGAAAGATTGGCCAGCCCTGTGAAAGAAGGACAAAAAGGAAAAAAAAAATAATCAGTATACAAATGTTTGAGTTTTGATGTCTCATGACATTAACTTCAAACATGTGTATCAAAATTAACATGAAAATAAGAAAAATGATAGATGAGACGAATCCCCAGACAAACATCCAACTTCATGCAGAACATAATGAGTTAAGGTCCAATCAGAAGAAATGATAACATTCATGAAAAGTAGTTTATGATGAGAAGTAATTGTCATCTACCTTTCAATCTTCGAGATAAGCATAGAGGAACTACAACATTTACCATGTATAGTCATCAGCATTTGTTTGACAACAATTTTATGATCAGATGTATACATTACAGTGAAGCATCAATCATGAAACATTAGCAAACTTGGGCAGACTATAGATCACAGGTCAAGGTAAGGTATAAGAAAAAGAATGGCATGTCTTAGCATGAAGAAAAATAGTATTCTTTCAGTCAATCAAAATAATAGTATTCCGTCAGACAATAAAAATAGCATTCCTTCAGACAATCAAAATATCTTTAGGACTGTTATCATTCTTTCTAGCTTCCTTTTTGTTACAAATATTTTAGTCTCCAGGAATCATAGCATGGAATATGACTCCTTCATGAGCAGAACTTTTCATGAGAAAAGCTGGAATTCTGAAACTGCAGACCAATTACGCAAGTTCCTACTTTAGATTGAAGATTAATATTATTTATCCATATTAGGTGATTTCATCGGGTATATCATGAATAGAGCTTGTATTTTGTGAGGAGGTCACATATTAAAATTACAGCGATAATCCTAATCACTAGAATTTTTGACACAATCACCGGCTCATCTAGGTTACTAAAGACGTAAATCACTGCCACCAGTAAACTTCATGATGCTCAGTCAGATCCATGACCAGAGGAATTCTACCTCCATTACAGGCTCACCAGAAAGACTTGTCAAATTATCGTTAGTCCTAGGACATATTTCATTGAAAAAATAAAATAGCAACATTTTCAGTTTGTACATTTTATCAAAATTGACCTCAGACAGCTTGAAGACTAAGAAATTTGACCTTACGGTAGGAAAGATTAAGATATCGCCACATCTGATCAAGAACAGTTTTTCAGCGTGTGACATTGAAGTGAAGCTCATAGGGAAAAGTCTGTGGCCAAACAAAAAAATGAAGTGCAGCACACAACCAACAGAAACCACAAACAAGACATTTAGCGCAGTTTGGCCAATCCCCAACACCCGTTATCTTAGCAAAAATATCCACTTTTATTATAATCAGCAAATTACAATTGAATGAAAACCTCTCAAGAAATACTCACAGAACCTAAACCTCTAAAAGAACTCACAATAACAAAAATCCCAACATACCCTAATTTCTCACAAAAAAAAAAATCATGTAACCTCTTGCTTTTACTGTGTAGTTTCGCATCTTCAATTACTTCAGCTCTTAGGTCACAGATTCTAACAGTCTTCTCAATCTGGTAATGGCCAAAGCCGCGCCTATTAAACAAGCATAATATCTTCTTTATTCCATATCAGATACTTGGATCATGATATGGCAAATGGCAACCCACTCTGCTTTCTCTTTCAGGCAATTAAATTGCAAACAATTACATGGATAGCTGAATCTAAACCATGTTCCTTGTAGTGATCCCAATGCTCAAGCAAGGAGAAAGTTGAGAACCTAGTGCTAGCAATCGCAATTGCTTAGGAGCAAAAACTTGTAATCATTTCCTTGACTCTTTATAGCAAATTGTAAAACGAGACAAAACGGTGATCCTAAACAGAATTGGGTTTCATTCCCGAACAGCTACCAAATACACCACACCAAAACACAGAAACTCAACAACAGCAATAAAAAAAACATTTTTTTTAAAGGGAAAAAAATTATGCTTGATTTATGCCACAAAAACAATCTGCACCAAAATAGAAATAAAAACGGGTACCCAAAACCCTTACCAGGAGCAATGCGCCGGAGGGACAAAGGAGGAGGACAGTCACAAACGCATGGAAGGCAAGAGATTTTGGAATTGCCGAGGTTTAAGCCGTTCTTGAATCTCCAGTACAGTGCGGGCCCGCACACAGCCAAAGCAGAAACTACCGCAAACACTACCAAGCAACACCTGAAGCAACCTCCTAATCGCCGTGACATCGTCGGCACAGTGTCAGACTCTCAGTGCTTCTCTGAAATTGAGATCCAATACAAGATTTTAGCGAATTTCACCTCTAGCTAGTTGAAGGAGTCAGTCTGTTCTTATGATATCTTTTTGTCAATTATTTAATGAATCCGGTATAATCCTGGTGGTGCCTTGTACTAAATATAGGATTATATAAGTATTTAACATGTGTTTTCAAAAACATATTTTTATTTAATTTATTTTAAAAGGGTGAAAAAATTAAATAAAAATAATTTTAAAAAATATATTATATTTTTTAAAATAATTAACTAATTTTAATTCATATTCCTAATTTACATAATTTAATTATTGGGATCTTGATTAAAGATTAAAGAGCAGAAGTTGAAATAAAAAAAAAAGAACATGTAATAATCTATTAGGTCTCTTTTATTGCCAAAGTCCTAAATCAATAGAAAATGCTTAACATTTAAAGTTTAATTGTTTTTATTTTATAGTTTGGCCAAAAGATTGTATTTATTTTATACTTTTCTTGCATTTTGTGCTTAACATTTAGAGGCTGAATTACTTGTGATAAGTGTCAAAAATTGAATTTTCAATGATTTTGGTTGGGATGAACATTACAGGTTTGCTTAATTTGAGCAAGTTAATAACAAGCTAAAAAGCACCGATACGGGTGCGTGTATCGGGTGCGATACGATGCGATACGCTTGATACGGTAATTTTTAAAATTTTAAGATACGAGTGTGAGAATATATATAATTATATGTTTTAATATATTTGCATATTTATATATGTAGTAAAAAAGTTATCAAATAAAATTGCATAATAATTTAAAAATGCCATAAATGATAAAAGAAATAAATGTTATAAATTCCAATTTAAATTAATCATCATTTCCATCAACATTGCTAGAATTTCCTACGGATTCTTGCTCCAAATTTGGTTCATCTAGAGATAAATTTGCAACTTCAAGGTTTTCAGTACCATCAGATGGCTCCCAACTATCTCCATTAAGATCCCACATTTTATTTTGTCCACTAGAATATTTTTCACTATTTCTTGATATAAGACGAAGATTTGTATGAACATAAACTAAATCTTCTACTCTTTTTGGAGTTATCTTGTTCCTTTTTATAGAGTGAATAAAAGAATAAGTACTCCAATTTTTTTCACAATAAGATAATAAGCATGGTTGACCAAGAAGCTTCAACGCAATTCCTTGAAGAATAGGGGTGAAAAAACCATAATTTAGCCACCACTCTTTAGGTTCTAGATTCCACCTATCTTGTAAGGAATCAAATGACGAATATAACTCTGAAGATCCACAAAACTTTGAAAACTTTTAAAGAACCAATTTTCTCTCTTTAGGATCATTGAAGTACCTCTTAAGACATTTTGTTCTCTCATTTGATATTTCAACATCTTTATGTGGAGGAACTCTATTTGTTGCACCATTAATCCATTAAGAAGTATAATACCTATATAATATAATAATAATAATAATAATAATAATAATAACATTAATGAGACATGTTTGTTGGAAATTAAAATATAATACTTTTAATGAGTAACTTGCATGAGTAGTTTTACTTACCTAGGATTCAATGAATGAGCAAGACAATGAAGGGATATGCAACTCCTTGTCCATCAATCAATAATGATTCCATAAACAACTTCATAAAACTTTGAATACTCAGAAAGCAATTTCTTCTCATGTTTGTAAATTGATTCTTTCACTTCTACTATCATTGGGTCCCATCTCTCATAAATCAAATGAAGCGTAGGTTTATCTGTATCAGCAAACCTAAGCATATCATAAATTGGTCTAGTGAGAGAGAGTATGTAATCAATCTTGTCCTACCAATAGTCATCAAGAATTAAGTCTTTAACTATAATTGCCTTTCCAACATCATCTTCTTTATAAGTATTCCATATTTCACTAATGACCGTTGTACGAAGAGAAGTTTTGATGAGTCTAAGTCTCTTGAGCATCACAATTGTAGAAGCAAATCTAGTTTCAGCTATGGCAAGTAATTTTAATGGCACAAATTCATTAAAAATAGCTAATATTATAGAATGATTCATGATAAAAGTTCTAATAAACATTGCATCATCCCAGACTTTAGTAATCCAATGACATTCTTCATAAACAATTTCATTTGCCTCCGTATGTTTTGCTGCACATATATTCTTCAAGGCTAGATTAAGTGTATGCACAATACATGGTGTCCAAAAAATGTGAGGATAGTCAACTTCAATAAGTTTACCTGCAGCTTTACAAACAGGTGCATTATCAGTGATTATTTAAACCACATTTTGAGGCTTGACTTCTTCTATTACTTGACGCATCAAGTTAGCTATATAAAATTTGTCTTTATATTCTTTAAACCCATCAATTGCCTTAAAAAATATAGGATCCCCATCAGATACAGCCATAAAATTAATTAATGGCCTTTGTTGTACATCTGTCCAACCATATGTAACTATACTTACCTCTTTCTCAGTCCAAATCCCTTTTATGGGCTCCAATAACCTCTCAACATTGGCTCTTTCTTTTTGCAATAAAGGGCCTCGTAGTGCATTATAACCAGGAGGTTTATATCCAGGTATTACATTATTTGCAGCATATTGAAATGCGCTAATAAAATATGGATAGCGTGCCAAATGAATAGACAAACCTCCAGTATAAAACATTCTAGCAATTTCAGCAGCAAATTCTCTCTAGCTCCTTGATTAAAGGCTCTTTCCAATGCATTTGATGCTCTTCTCTTTCCTTGATTATATTCATTTTCAATAGGAATTGGGTCTCTTTGATTTAAAGGAGACATGCCTTCAGCTGGGGATGGTAGTGGCACTTGTTTGGATTTTGTTCTAATGTCAGCCTTATCTTGCACTTTTAGCATTTCATTTAAACAATCAATATCAACCTTTGAGCATATAGCAATTCCTTTACCAGATATCCTTAACAAATGCCATTTAACTCTAGAATAAGACCCAATAAATTCACGGTTGCAATAATTACACTTCCAATATTTATTTCCACCCAGATTTAAATTTTCTCCCTCTTTGTTTCTATTTACTATAGTAACATAAGCCCATAAAGGAGTTCCCTCCTTTTGTAGTTCATGAGTAGAAGAATATCGAGTAGAATTGTTACTACTTGAACCACCTCCTGAACTAATATTATCATAATCCATGTGCATTATTTAAATTGGACAACTCTAACCAATATCCTGCAATAACCATGTAAATAAATTTTTAAATAATATTATATATATACAAATTCAGTATCAGGCATTTAAAGGAGTGCATACAAATGTAGTTATTTACTTTGAACAAATATGAGCATAGGCCTAGAGGTAGACGTAGACTACACAAAAAAAAGATGAAGTAATAATAAACTATTCAGTAGCTACTTTTCCAAAAAAGACAAAAAGAAAAGGTGGTTGACAAGATGAAGTCACAATAAAATATTCACTGGTTGCTTTTCCAAAAAAAGGCAAAAAGAAAAGGCATTTGACAACTGTGATGCAAATATGTACGGTATGGAGCAGAGAAACGATGGTTTACAGCTTTCACACCGCAGGAAGGCATAAAAAACATTGTTTATAATATATTATATTATATAAAAACTCATCTTTTCAATATTCATCAATGTCGTTCGACAGAAAAGCAACATCACAAACCCCAAAGTATTTTAATAAAAAAGGCATCAATTACCAAAGAGAGAGACAAGAGGCTGAGACGATGAAGGAACCAGAAGAAGGAAAACAGTGAACAGTGAAGCAAAACCACCAGAATCGTGAACTGAACTGTCGATAGAAAGTTGGCAACGCAGATATGGCAATGCCGCACACCAAAGAGAGATTTGAAGGTAATTTTCGTGACTCTCTCCTCTTCTTAATAGGGATTTAATATTGGGAAGGGGGGGAGGGGAAAACGATGTGTTCCGTATCTTTTATGTTTCGGTACGTATCGGAGTCGTTAAGATGCATATCTTTGTGTTTTAGTATGTATCCTTACGTATTTGTACATTTGGTGCGAATATATCTGTACGGTATGCGTGTCCATACCAAATACGTATCAGGTGCATGTGCGTTTTCCATTTTGCCTATCCGTGCTTCCTAGATTACAAGTTCCAATATAATACTAAATTACAATACCAAAGGAACCAATAATAATCAAGTTCCAATCAACTAAAGGCATCCTAGATTTACCAATTACCCACTACAATGACACCATGTTTAGTTTAGATGAATAATTATATCAATTTTTTTTTATGTAGGCTACGATTATTTTTTGAAGATAGCAAAAATAAATTATTTTAAGATACTAAAAAAATAATAGACCACTCGCAATTAAGTCAAAAGGCGAGAGTCTCTGTTATTTATTTATGTCAAGTTAAGTTGGAACCAACGGTTTAACTAGTCCAGAGTTTTTTTTTTTTCGCGCATGTAAGATTTTTTCATTGTACTTACACACTTACTCTTACATCAATAATCTCTGGGTGAATTGCGCTGAGCCTTCATGTAACAAAGAGGAATTGGCGGCTTGGAGCCGGTTCTGCCTCAGTCAGCGCCTGTTTTATGGATTTTTCTCCTTTTTAGGTCATGCGTCAGAAAACACATTTAAATGAGTGTGGATATAAGATCGGAAAGCATCAAAATAGTCATACTTAAAGATCCAATAGATATAAAAAGTTGCACTCGTCATAAACACACTAACACAATTGTAAACATGTAAATTTGATCAAGCAGGACTTACTGTAAGGTTTTTCTTTAATAATACATATGCTTATCTTATCTTATATTTGGATGGTTAGAAAAAGTATGGAAAAGAGACAATTAAAGGAGAAATTAAAATAGCAAGAAAAAATTATATAGGCAGTCGTATTTTTTCTTCAAGATGTTGACATTGAATATTATATAAATAGAAATTTGACTCCATGTGTTGCACAAAATACATTATTATGCAAAACACCATAATACAAAAGTGTAGTCATATAATTAAAGAGTCAACATCATTGAAGGATGTTCAAGGGCTTCTTTACTTACAAGAATACTCAAGATTCACAATAATTCATAGAGACATAAAAGCTAGCAATATTTTGTTAAATGATGAGTTGAAGCAAAAAAAAATTCAGATTTTAATATGGTAAGAATATTCACAAAAGGTGAACATGAAACAGACACTAGCAAGATAGTGGGAACCGAGTGAGTGTTTTGCTTCGTGCATGATGCTCCATTACTTACCTATGCATCCACATTCTTACACCAAATCCATCATTCTTTTTGCTTTAGTTTATTGATTGTAATAATATTTTGGAAGCTAATTAATCTTTTGTTTGTTTATCATTAAGTTTTTGTAATGTGATACGTGAATATTAATGTCTGTTAGGCTTATGACCTGTGAAAGGAAGGGAAAGGCATGGAGTTTATGGATAATTCCCTGGATGCGTGACACATCTTCACCCTGTAGATTGTTAAGGTGCATGCATGCATATCGCTCGACCTGTTATGTGTGCAGGAAAGTGCAAACGACAGACCTTCTATGTTGGAAATTTCTTCGATGTTGAAAAGTGAAAGCAGTCTGACAGTCCCAAAGAAACCTGCCTTAAATTAATCTCAAGAGAAAATGATGCCGAAGAAGCAAATGAAAGGATAACGCGGACCGATCGAAACTAAATCAATTAATGAAGAAACGGTCTCCGAAGTAGTAGCGGGATAGTAGAGCTCAATTTTTTTGGAAGTTAGAAAACTAATTTATATATACTAGATTCTGTGATTTTTAATTGTTCATATATAGGTGCATTATTCTTTTATGAGTCTAGATTATTGGTAAGAGAAGGTTCTGCGTCTCCTTCTCATTCATTACGCTGTTCGAATCGCATGAATTTGACTTGGCGTTAAAGTGTTATATAACCTTTTTGTTTTCCATATCGTTCATAAATACATCAATAATATATAACATATAAATAATATATATAATATTTTCCACTATCTGAAATTTTAGATTCAGTGGACTGAATGGTGGAGTCTTTGTTTCTAGACTTATTATAACCATTTGAAAGGTATATTTATCGACTTTTTTTTTTTCTCGCAAATTTCAAGTGCTATTTTACGCTTTTCAGTTTCAGTTTGAAGAGGTAATATTTGAAAAAGAATCATGTGATGGAGTCTTTATTTCCACACACTATATATTGTTTTTCATGAATTATTACCTCCAGTCCTATATACAGGATCTTTTACTCTGATCCTAAATATAAGATTTTTACAATATACGAGGTAGTATTTATTATACATTTTTAAAAAAATATCAATATTTAATGTATCTAAAGAGAATGAGAGAGATTAAATAAAGATAGTTTTGAAAAAATATTGAGATTTTTGAAGAAATCGAGGTAGTTAATTAGTTTTAATTCCAATTCTTAATCCGCGTAATTCGGTTAAAATAGTCTTATATTAAGGATTAGAAGAAGTATATTATGAGCAGACTTGGTTGTCATAATCATTAAACATGAATTTCTAAAGGATATTTGCTTCACAAGTTTTCAAGGTATTTCTGTACAATAAATCTGAAAATTTTACCTGTAATGCGTAATATAAAATTCTGATGAATACGCCGGCCAAAAAAGAAAATCTGATGAATATGCTTAATTTATGCCATTATTTAATAAGCAGCAGTATACTTTTTCTATGCTAAAGGAAAGGATATATATATATATATATGAATGATATATACTATAAATATTGTGACCTTGGTCTTGTTCACGCTCGGACAACCAAGTATGCTAGTTTCAAGCAACTACATACCATGGTCATCTGGCTTTGCTGGGATTAAATAATTTCAACTGCTTTGTTTTTTTTTTTCTAAAGTGATAAATGATACTTGCTTATGTGCTGGAACTAATGAACCAAGTATGTATTATTATGTGCACTTCTTAATTATCTGATTGTTTTGTAGTGGTCATCATGTGTAGGAACGAATGAACCACATGGTGTGAGTTGTTGTGATATGGTTGGTACCCTCATTCCAACTGTACAAAAGCTCCAGAGGTGATGGAATTGATTTCATATATACGGCAAACCACGAAAGAGATCAAGAAGGAAGGCATAGTTGAGGGTTGGTCTTAGGTTGCATTATGACTTCTATAACACGGGAACCTCAATTGTATAATAGTTGATTGTTCTATTTTCTGTCAGTTATACAACATTGATTCCAAATTTTACTACTGACATCTGAAAAAATGAACTCAAACATTAAAGGTTTACCACCCATATCCATACTTTCTCTTCATATGATAATTAATATATACTCCATATATATATATATATATTTTAATTTTATGCATGTGATGAAATATTATATAAAAAAAATAATACTAACTAATGAAATGAGATTTAAACAAAAAAGCAAGAAAATATAAATGATACTCCCTCTGTTTCTTAATATAAAATCATTTTAACCGAATCACGCGGATTAAGAATTAGAATTAAAATTAATTAACTATCTCGATTTCTCCGAAAATCTCAATATTTTTTCAAAACTATCCTTATTTAATCTCTCTCTTTTTCTCTTTAGATACATTAAATAGGAGCATTTTTCTGAAAATGTATAATAAATACTACCTCGTATATTGTAAATGGTCTTATATTTAGGATTAGGGTAAAAGATCCTATATATAGGATCGGAGATAGTATATACTCCTTCTGGTCTTTAATATAAGACCCTTTTAACCGAATCACATGGATTAAGAATTAGAATTAAAACTAATTAATTACCTCGATTTCTCAAAAAATTTTAATATTTTTTCAAAACTATCCTTATTTAATCTTTTTCTCTTTTTCTTTGGATACATTAAATAGGGACATTTTTTGAAAATATATAATAAATACTACCTCGTATATTATAAATGGTCTTATATTTAGGATCAAGACAAAATATCCTATATATAGGACTGGATGGAGTAATATTTAATATAAAAAAATTATTTGGTAACTTTAAATATCTTTTTATAAATACAATATTAAGTTCTCTCAACCACACCCCCCCCCCCACCTCGGGAATGCGCCCTAGCAACATTTATGAAGTTATCTCTCAATTTTGGATTCTTCATTTAACAGAAATAAACACCTTGTTGTTATTATCCAGAGCAGTTGGTTCTAGAGAAATGGTTTATAATCACTTAAGTATGATGTCTCAAATTCAAGACTATGTGGATGCAGAAAATATCTTTAAAAAAGTTGTATATACTAAATAGGATTCAACTATAACTCGATTCAGATTAGTAGAGCTAGCAGTATGGGTTAAGCCCAATATATTGTCTCATTTAGCTGGCTTCATAAAAATGGGTTAGACTTAAAAAATATATAGGAGCTTGAATAAATGGCTTTTGGACCTGATCTCATTAAGCCCATAGCCCGCATGGGCTAATCTGAGTGGGCCACGGGGTCTATTTTCTTTTTCATTCTAAATGTTAAAAAAAAATCCCACCTTATTCTTAGTTATGATATATAAATGATAAAATTTAAATATTATATTAACTTTGGTGAATGATGGTAATAATTAATTGTTTTAATTTAAATAACTATATATATATATTTTTAAATTACATAAAAATATTTTTAAAAAATACGGGCTTGAGGGCTGACCTCGGGTCGGGCCTTAACAATCAAGGCTCATTTTGCAATCGAGCTTTTTGGGCCTAGCCCGCAGGTTGCCAGCTCTACGGATTAGTTAGACTTCAAAATAGTAATTGAATATCGAATAATTATTACAAAGAAAAAAGAAAGAAATAAACACCTTATTTTCACTTCCAATGGAAGTATCTCCTGGATAGTACTGTCAAATCGGGCTGGCCCACCTTGGGCTGAGCCTAAAAGCCCGATTTGACAAACAGATTTGGAAAACCAAGCCCGAGCCCTCTAGATTGGGCCTATGGGCCAACCCGCGGGTTTTTTTTTAAATATTTTTTTAATGTTTTTTTAATAAATTTTTTATATAATTATTTAAATTAATACAATTAATTATCATCATAATTCATCAAAAACTAATATAATATTTAAATTTTACAATTTATAATCACTAATTAATAAAATAATATGTATTTTTTAATATTTAAAAAAAAAGAAAAAGACAAAAGTCTCGAGCTTTCGGACTGGCCTCAAAAAGCTCGGATTATGTATTTACTCTTGAAATTGAGGTCTAAGTCCGCTAATTTTTTCGGGTCAACCCGTTCGATTTGACCCATTTTAACGGCTCTACTTCTGGAGCTAGTATCTCACATGGTTCATCTCATTTGGGAAAGAAAGAGAAGAAAGAGGCGAGGAGATTCTCTTAAAAGGTGAGTGTGAGTAGGTGGATGAACATACAAGTACGAGTACGAGTGATTATGTCTCCATGTCACTTGGTTCATTGGGAAGGAATCATATATTTTATAGATGGCCGATTAATTGTAGGGTGGGAGAGATAAAGGTTATTATCGTTAAGGGTTGTGAGGGTTAAAGACACAAATACAAGAGGTGGAGAGATGAGAGGGCTCAAGGAGTTGCACAGCTCAAGAAGCAAAAGAGCATGCATTTGAATTGTTCAACAACATTACCTGTTTGCATGGTTGTTAAAACCGGACCGGACCGGCCGGTTCGACCGGTCGGACCGAGAACCGGTGCCTGGTCCGGTCACAGTACTCGACTGGTACTGTTCAGAACCGGTGAGAACCGGTCCAAAACCGGTGAAATCGGCCTTGAACCGGTAGAACCGATCCTGAACCGGTTTTGCATTATTATTTTTTTTTTTTTAAAAATTCTTTTTAATTTTAAAGATAAAATAGCATTATTTTTAGTACAAAATATGTTTTTTTATATATTATAATATTATATAAGCATTATTATGATATATAACTAATAAAAATTATATATTTACTTAATAAATAATAAATAATAAATTATTAATTTATTATTATGAACTCAAAATATGATTATAAATGAATATTAGCTTATTTAAATTAAAATATTAAGTTATAAAACTCATTAATAATTTATTTGTGGTAAATAATATATTGATAATTTAATATTATTTAGTTTGAGACTTTAATTAAGTTATAACATTTGTCTAAACATATTATTTATTTTAATCACTACCGGTCCGACCCCAGTTCGATCTTGGTCGAATTATTGAATGTTGAACCAGTGACTTGTCTGGTTTAATATCCGATCCGATTCTGACAACATTGACTCTTTGTATGTCCCACATTGACTCCATGAATTGAGAGAAAGTGGAGGGGAGTCTATAATAAAATTGAGGCTAGCTCCTTAATGTCAGTCGGGCTTTAATGCCCCAACGCATTTAAGGCCCACCAGTTGAAAGGTTATCTTGTTTTATTGAAGTATTTCTTTGAAAGTTGGTTTTATGTAAATTGCTCGTTTTACAGGCTGGTTTTGAGCTTTTTGAGAAGCAGGTTTTATGCTTCTTCTGGATCGATCGTATGGCTGGTTTACAGGTTTACATCGGTGATATGTTTTAATGGGGGGAATCTTTCAAATGAGAGGGAGGATTAACTGAGGAGGAAGCAGTTTTTCCAAACCCAACATAAAACCTATATATCCCCAAACCTAAATTAGATAAAATGGGAAAAACTTGTGCAAGAAAGCGAACATGGAGGGAGAATAGAGGAAGAATAGAGCATTTACCACTTGCAATGGCACAAACTTCACCAAAGAGCAAGAGTAGAGCACAAACTTCACCAAAGAGCAAGAGTACGACGACGGAGGAGATTGCGCGCAAAAATTGAGCAAGCCTCTATGGTTAATACTCTAACATTCCTAAAATAAGTTTAATAAAAGCCATCCATCTCTAATCTACATCAATATGCCTGGATTGGAGAGACTGATTGAAACTATCAAGAATATTTGTGAAAATTATACATTACTACCTCCGGTCCTGTATATAGGATCTTTTACTCTGATTTTAAATATAAGACCATTTACAATATACGAGATAGTATTTATTATAAATTTCCAGAAAAATACCGTTATTTAATGTATCCAAAGAGAAAGAGAGAGATTAAGTAAGGGTAGTTTTGAAAAAATATTGGGATTTTTGGATAAATCGAGGTAGTTAATTAGTTTTAATTCTAATTCTTAATTCGCGTGATTCGATTAAAAAAAGTCTTATATTAAGGATCAGAGGGAGTAATATTTTACTAAATTTTATAAAAACCCTTATTTTAAGAACTATGAAAATCTTTTAGAAAGGTTGACCTTATATTTAAAATCGAAGTGAATATTTTGTTTTAAGTAGCTAGGGGTATTTTCATGCATCCACCTCTAGTGTCATTACATTTCAATCCTCAGCCTTTAGTGTCAATTTTCCAAAAATGTGTCTAATTATTTCTAAATATTAAATAAAAAACGATTAAACATGGGTACTTATGCTCAATATTTTTAAATATTGCTAGCTCCAGAATTTGTTGGGAAAGGGTTGTACTCTAAATTTGATGTGTAAAGTTATTAAATCCTACTTATATAAATTTTAAGTGGTAAACGGACATCTGATAATAGTCGAAATAATGATTTTAACTTCTTGCAATATGGAAGTAATACATGTGTTTGTATTGTTCATAGTTAATATATATATATATATACTCTCTCTGGTCCATAATATAAATCATTTTATATCAATTACAAGCATATTAAGAAAATTCTCTTTTTAATTGAAATCAATGCAAATAGTATTTATATTTTCTATTTTAACCTTATTAAATACCCATTCTATTATTATTATAGACTTATAAATGAGAAAAGAAAAAATATTAAAGATAGGAGTAAAATAAGAAGAAAAATATTAAATACCTATATTTTGGATTACAAATTTATGGTATAAAATGTTTCATAATATAGAGTAAAGGGAGTCTATTCACTTTTATTTACTTGGCTCTAAAGTGGAAGTGGGTCATAAATTTATGAGATGCTTGCATATTGCTTTGTTATGTGTCCAAAAAAATTGCGGAAGATAGGTCATGCAAACCAAAAAATTCTCGCAATGTTAGGAAATGAAGGCAACAATATGGTGACCACGAAAAGGCCACCATTTTCCCAAGAACATGACAAAGGGGAAGGAATGAATAACATTATTCTGGCGGCTATAAATTTAATTCTGTAAATGACACGACGCTATCTCCAAGAGGAGAGGGGCTCGATCCATAAACTCTAGGCCACATTTTAGCCTTACTGAGGCTCAACTACAATTTTAAATAGTTGTTGGCATTGTCATACCTACTCTTATTTTATTGGTGAGGAATGAAGACGTACCTTTTCTTGCAAATTGAATTTATTTTATATTTTAGAAATTTTATTTATTTTTAAATATTAGGTATTCTTTTATTTAGGATTAATTAAATTAGTATAAATTATTATTATTATTTGTAATTATAATAATTTTACTGTGGGATCTATAAATAACCTTAAGATTATTTTAGATATGAATAAGACTTTTTTTTTGGCATATTGAATAATATTTGATTCCTTTTCTTGCTCCATTTTTTCTTTTTTTTTTTGGATAAACTATATGTATTTTTTTATTGGAGGTAATTCTGTTCGAGACACGATCGATCCTAAATGCGGGTACCTCTCCCAATAGGAATTCAAATATTGGTTCGTCACGTTGTAAGGGACTATCCTCTTCTGCCAGACCCAACATCCCATTATTTGCTTCTTTCTTTCTATTTCTTCATTTTCTTTCTCTCTTCCCTGTTTCCCCTTTCTCCTACATCACTTACACTATTATTTTTGTTCCAGGGCATTATTGGGCAATAAATTCAATTTCTTTTTTTGGTATCATGTGTGGCATAAGCTGCCAATTGCTAGCAATCATTTTATTCTAAAATAATAGCATGATGCAGCATTCACAAGTCGTAAAAAGTAATATGACTCATTTAAACCTATACATTATTACACACGCTAGTGCTCACGGTTGAAATTAATAATTTAATATTTACTCAGATATGAGAGTTCAATGATGGTGTGAGTGTTCACAATGTGTCAGTTGAGGTATCTCCATATATATATATACCTCCTTGATCGAGTAGGAGTACTTTGTAATTATTGAAGCCTCTAAAGTGTAGTTTAATGCATATTCTTTCTGAAGTGTAATTTACAAGAAATATATATGGCTAATATATACCATCTAAGGAAAATGTAACCAAGATCAAGATCGCATCTGAGATGGATTGTGTTTAATTGTATCATATGAGATAAAACCCTTCGTAGATTACCATGTATGATTTCTAGTACGAATTAGCTAGTTATTAAAAACAAATTTATATACGTGAGTTACGTAGCGATCGAGACATTACTATGCATGCCATGCCCCAGCCTAGCCAGAACCGAAAAAAGACAAATTCTAAATAACATCAGTGTTGTTTTTTATACATATATATAAAGTGATTGGAACCTCTCAACTATGCTTATTGTTCACTGAGCCTCCACTACATTTAAGCGGCATGGTTTGGCTATTGCGCACTACAGCTATTGGCTTCTTCCTTTTATGATACATAACTTCAAAGCTGTTTTGTGTTGTGACTGCATTTTCTTTCTTTCTTTAGATAATCCCTCCTTGCTCTAAAGAGGCCAAGAAGTAGGGGATAAGTACTAGAACAAATAATTTTTTTTCGGGTGATAAACTCGTAAATTTTTAACTTAGGAAATTAAAATGTGTTCCAAGCATGAAATACTTTGCGGCATGCATGTAGCATATACTTAAACGTAACTTTGTTAGCCTCATTGCCTGCCATATATAGAACATCAACATAGGCTAGTTTTGTTATTAATCTCTCTAGAAGCTCCAAAAGCTAGCATTGTCCATATGTTGTCAAGAATTGCACTTCTCCTTTTCCTTGTTTCTCTGCCTCTACAAGTTCAATGTCCAAAAGCACAATCTTGGATAAGAGTTGGCTACGGGATCCCAGGCAATGTCGTCTCCGAAATCAACACTGCACTCTTCACTCATCTTATCTGTGGTTTTGCGGCTGTGAACTCTTCGTCCCACGAGATATATATCCGATTCCCAGAGTGTTTCAACTTCACCAGCAATGTCAAAGAACAAAACCCCTCCATCAAAACTCTTCTCTCCATTTTGGGAGTTGAGAAAGATTATAGCTTGATGGTCAGGAATAATTCTTCTAGGGCATCTTTCATCCAGTCCTCCATACAAGTAGCCAAGCGTTATGGGTTCCACGGCCTAGGCTTTTTTTGAATGGATCCTAAAACACACTCAGACATGAAAGGTATGGCAAGTCTTTTCCAGGAGTGGAGAGAAGCTGCAGATTCCAACAATTTAGAACTGATCTTAACTGCAACGGTTTATTACTCACCAGATTTGTAAAATGCGTCCTATCCTGTCGAGTCAATTCGAAAATACTTGAGTTGGATACATGTTTATGCTTTTGATTACACACCTCCCGATGTCTCAAATGTCACTAGTGCACACTCAGCTTTATATGACCCTTTAAGTAGGTTTAACACAGACTATGGTATCACTCAATGGATCGATAAAGGGGTGCCGTCTGCCATGTTGGTTATGGGTTTGCATGGAAACTTAGAGAGCCTGACAACAATGCAATAGGTGCACCAGCAACAGGCCCAACTATAAGTACGCCATTGTCATCAGGGGCCATGTCATATAGAGATATCAAAGCCAAAATTGACTACTTTGGGGACTTATTAGTGGGTTATAATGATACTTATGCAATAAATTACTTCTCTTATGACTCACTCTGGGTAGGTTTTGATGATGTCCAAGCTATCAGGACTAAGGAGTCTTATGCCAAGACCAAGAAGCTGCTTGGTTACTTTGTGTTTCCAGCTTCCTTCGATGACAATGGCGTGCTTTCCCTAGCAGGTTCGTTTCCTGAATTTTGTGTTGATAAACAACATTCCATGAATTAATTGAGATTGGTTCATGAAACGTTTCACTAAGTCCTAATTCAAAATCTCACACTATGTTCCTTAATGGAGGGGGAAATAGGGAGAAGAGAAAAGTAGTAGAGAAAAAAGCAGAGAAAACATATTTTCCCCTATTTGGATAGCAAATGAAAATATGGAGAAAGGAAAAGTGCTTTTGGGGTAGGGGGAGAAGGGAAACATATAGACCTACATGTTTTACCCTCCAAATTTTTGTTTAAAAGTAGAGAAATTTTAGAGAGAAAATTTATTTTTTAAAATTACCCCTATAGAATTCTTTATACATATTGATGTTGTCTATCACTATAAGTAACAACCTTTTACCATCGATGCTTGCCAGCCACCACCTGCCACCGTCCTTCGGCCGCCGTCACCAGTTGCCGGTTATTGGCGATTGTCACTTGTTGCTAGCCACCGGTCACCTACCATCACCACCTCTGATCTCTAGTCACTAGCTGTTATCGCTAGTCACCTGTTACCTACTATCATCACTAATCACCAGCCATTAGCCGACTCTATTATTCCCTAATTGCCAACTGCCGCCACCAGCTGTCACCTTATTGAATAAAATATGTTGTGTGAAACTGTTATTCATATGAGTTATTTTTATTCATATAATATAAATTAATTATATTAGTAATAGAGATATTATAATCCTTATGAAATAAATGAATTTTCTCTCCTTTCTATTTTCTCCCTTTATCCAAATATAAGGGAAGAAAATATTTTATCTTCACTTTTCTCTCCTCTCTATTTCCTTTTCTCTCATCTTCTCCTCTAATCCAAACAAAGTATTAGTTTAAACTAGAGCTTACCCAATATTGATTACATAGTGACTGTTTTTTGTGATATGGTGAATTCATGTAATCTACATGTGACAATGACATATCCTCAATATTGTTTTTTTTTTTCCTCCTGTATTACTTGGAATGAGTTGTAACTCGCAACTTAATTTCTGTTTTTGCCTTTTACTGCTTGACCTCTATTATAAAAAAGTCGAAAGCACAAATTCGAAAAGAAAAATACAATAAGGTTCTTTTTTCATACATTAAAAATAAAATATGAATATTGCAGACAACAAATGGCTGCTGACTTTTAAATGAGTAGCCAATAAAAATTGAAAGTGATTTTCGTTTATTAACATAAATTTAAGATTTGAACTTACATTATTTACCGCAAAGTATCTGCATTTACCAATTAATACGACTATATGAAGGTGAGCATCGCTAAGAAATGGCATTAGGATTCTTAATCTGCATTTGCCTATATATTTATGAATCTCTCTTATGCACATTATGGATATGTTTTCAGCATACGTGAACGAAGACAAATTGAATAAAACATTGCCGTCCGAAGACAAATTCCATAAAAAGTTGCTGTCGCGAAAGATCCTTTCGATTACAGCTGCCATATCTACTATTTTCATATTTGGTGTCATAATCTACTTTGTAAGAAGGGGTATGTTCAAATTAAAGGATAATATTTTCAACTTCGATGACTCTACGAAATGTTCAATTTGATCACTGTATCAAGTAATTGTTCTTAATTAAATATGAATGTAGGGAGGTCAAAAGCTGCAACAGATTCTCAATCTAAAGTAAATAATGAAGCTGCAGAAAATTTGCCCGACAACAACAATGCTAAGTTGAAAGTATTTTCGTTTTCTGAAATTGAAGGGGCCACAGATGGATTCTCAATTGAAAATATGGTAGGAAAAGGTGGTTTTCGTGCTGTTTACAAGGTAAAGTTCCCAAAAAATAAAATCTAGTGTCATGCTCAGATCTTATGCTTGTTAATGGATCAGTAGGACTTTTCTGTTATATTGGCATGCCATAGGTAGGACCTCTCTTTAACGTAACCAATTTGTCATATGGCTTCTTAATCAATTTCACGGGGTCCACTAGATTAAATTTTTAAAGCTTCATAGCAATTAGAAATTGAAATAAAATTGATATGATGATATTAAGAAAAACCTATCACATAAAATTGCCGTAACTTTTTAAGTATTATATTGTATCATAGAAATTACTACATGATTATTTCATTTTGTTCAAAATGCGAATACTTCACGTTAATTCGCCAGGGCATACTACCAGATGGTCAAAAAATAGCAGTGAAGAAACGATCACCATTTTCTGCACAAGGTTTTGAGGAATTAAAAAATGAGGTAACGGTAGCAGCAAAACTACAACATGTGAATCTTGTTCGGTTGCTGGGGTTCTGCACTAATAGAGAAGAACATATGCTGGTCTATGAGTACATGCCAAACAAAAGCCTTGACTCCTACCTCTTTGGTTAGCATTCTTTGCAACACTCAATTTACATTAGTGAATACACGCATCATGGTACAAAAGTCAGTCTTAAAAGTTGAACTCTATATTTAAACCTACCAAATGGGCTTCCTTTTGGCTATAGTTGTTTTGAGGATTTAGCATAGAACTGATAGTGTCCTATCTAATTTTGATATAGATCCCATAAGACGACATTTGCTTGATTGGAGAAAGCGAGTTGATATTATTGAAGGCATTGTTCAAGGGCTTCTTTACTTACAAGAGTATTCAAGATCGACAATAATTCATAGAGATATAAAAGCTAGCAATATTTTATTAAATGATGAGTTGAAGCCAAAAATTTCAGATTTTGGTATGGCAAAAATATTCACAAAAGATGAACATGAAGCAAAGACGGGCAAGATTGTGGGTACCTAGTAAGGGTTTGGCTCCTTAAAGCTCCTTGTCCCCATATATGCATCCAATCTTAATTGCGCCAAATCCATCATCCTTTTTGGTTTATTTTTCTGATGCAGTGGCTATATATGTTCCTCCTGAATACATTAAAAAAGGCATATACTCCACTAAATCTAATGTGTACAGTTTTGGAGTTCTACTCCTACAGATCATAAGTAGCATGTGAGAACAAGATTTTATGGTGAACATGAAAAACTTAAACCTTATGGGATATGTAAGTAACTTCATCAACTTTGTCAAAATGAGTAATATATTTTTAAACAGAACTATTCCACAAAATTAAGTTGAGCAGCCTATTGTATGTGGACTCAACCAAAGTTATGACGAACATGTTTATCTTTTATTTAACAGCTCTCCTAATAATATTCTGAAGTCTTGATCTTTTGCTGGTTTAACATTAGGTTTATGTTATATGATACGTGAATATGAATGTTGTTAGGCATATGAATTGTGGAAAGAAGGGAAAGGCATGGAGTTTATGGATACTTCCATGGATGACACGTATTCGACATGCAAATTGATAAGGTGCATGCATATTGCTCTGTTATGTGTGCAGGAAAGTGCAAACGACAGGCCTTCTATGTTGGGAATTTCTTCAATGTTGAGAAGTGAAGCAGTTTGACATTCCCAACGAAACCTGCCTTCTCAGAAGAAGCAAATGAAAGAATAATGCAGATTGAAGCTTATTCAATCACTGAAGTAACCCTCTCTATGAGGTAGTCGCACGAGAGTAGAGCTCAATTTTTCGGGAAGTTAAAATCAGATTGTTATACCATAGATCTGTGGTTGAAGGTCAGAAAGAAAAAGATTCTATGATTTATCGCTCATAATTGATTTTTTTTCTTAACTCTAAGTATAAATTAGAGGTTAGAAAAGTTCCCGATGTCTGTTTCTTCGTCATTACTGTACTGCTAGAACCAGGTGAATTTACTATGAAGATTGGATTGAGATTTGGGATAATTGGTATTGTTGGATTGAGATCTGAGATAGGGGTGCAATGTTGTATTAGCACCCCATCTATGCAATTATTATGGAATGGAAGCAAGGCAGACAATTTCAACCTTCCAGGGGAATTAGGCAGGGGATCCTTTATCTCCTTACCTTTTTGTTATTTGCATAGAGAAACTGGCACACTTAATTCAAGCGGAGATAAGTAGCAGCAGATGGAACCCTATCAAATTGAATAAAACAGGCCCTCCCTTATCTCATCTTTTTTTCGCTGATGACTTAGTTATTTTTGCAGAGGCTAACCTTTTGCAGGTCCAGGTAATTAAGCAGTGTTTAGACTCTTTTTGTAGTGCTTCGGGCCAGAAGGTGAGTGCGGCCAAGACTAGGGTCTTCTTCTCCCGGAATGTGAATCACAATGTTAGGTTGCAATTGAGTGATGCATTGGGTTTCAGCCGTACAGACAACTTGGGCAAGTATCTTGGCATTCCCCTCCATCATGAACGAGTCACAAGGGAGACATACCAATATGTGGCAGACAAGGTACGTGCTAGACTTAATAATTGGAAAGCTAATAATCTCTCTCTTGCAGGAAGACATACCTTGGTGCGGTCTGTCGTGTCTGCCATTCCTAATTATGCCATGCAAACCTCGCTACTCCCTTTAACGTGTTGTGAGGAAGTGGATAAAAGTGTAAGACAATTTTTATGGGGTTCTACCTCAGAAAAAAGGAAGGCTCATCTTGTTGCTTGGGAACGGGTTTGCAGCGACAAACATGTTGGTGGTTTGGGTATTCGTCATACTAAACCTCAAAACCAAGCCTTCATGATGAAACTTGGCTGGGGGTTGGTTATGAATCGTGATGCTTTATGGGTTAAAGTGATAAGGGGAAAATACAAATGTGGGAATGACCTTTTCCCGAATATTGATAAGAATCGCCCTGGGTCAAGAGTCTGGAAAGGTATCAAAGCTACGTGGGACATGGTTAATTCTGGAATTACTACTAAACAGGAACTTGGTGCGGAAAAAGCCATCTGGAAGGGTGAGAAGTCGGGCATTTTCTCTTTTAAGTCGGCCTACTCTAGTGTATGCACATGAGACCCAAGCTGAGAAGTCCTGGTCAAATATTTGGAAACTTAAAGTGCCCCAAAGATGCAAAATGCACCTATGGTTAGTTAAACATGGAAGACTAATGACCAATGAAGCTAAATTCCGAAGAGGTCTCCATGCTAATGGACATTGTGATCGTTGCCCAGACAGAAAAGAGGATGTGCTTCATGTTTTGCGTGATTGCATCCTTGCTAAGGAGGTTTGGGTGGTTTCTGGTGTCTCTCAACTTGATTGTAGTTTCTGGCGAACGGACTTACAGGGTTGGGTCGGAAACAATATTCAGAATAAAAAGCATCTAGCTAATGGACGATGGTGCGATTTATTCAACATAGTGTGTTGGCTGCTGTGGAGAAGAAGAAATGAACGAGTATTCTTAAATGCCACTGAGAGTGCCAACTCATGTGTAGCTGAGGCAACAGGCATTCTTCGTTGTTTACTTTTGAATTGCAGAAAGTGCAATAATACTGATCTTATAAAGAGGAATGTGCTCACACCCGATCTAGTTACTATTGAAGATGAAGATGCTATTACTGTTCACGTGGATGGGGCGTACTCGTCTGTTGCTAATGCAAGAGGGTGTGGAGGTATTACTCGGAGGCACACGGGCGAGATTGTGGAAGCATTCTCAATGAGGCTGCCTGCTGGAGATCACCTCACTGCTGAGCTTTGGGGATGCCTTCTGGGTCTTCGGCGAGCCTGGGATAATGAGTTCCGAAATGTCAAGCTGTACTGCGACTCTGCCGAAGCTGTTCAGTTGATCACGTCTGAAGCTTGTGTGACTCACATGAATCATGACCTAATCGAGGAAATCAAGTCTCTAATGATGAAAGAATGGAAGTTAAGAGTCAAACAGATTGATCGTGAAGAGAACAAAGCTGCTGATATTCTTGCTAAATGTGCACTTAGTCAAGCGATAGATCTACGTCTTTTTCGGAGTGCTGAGGCGTCTGATATCCTTCAACAGCAAGGCCTCACTTAGCCTCCTTAAGTTTTGCTGTCTTTTCCCTTGTATAAAAAAAAAAGTGGTAAACATTTATTAAAAAAAACAGAGAGAAAAAGAAAGAAGGAAGGAAGGAAAGATAGAAACACTTTCTAATTTTTATTTTTTGTTATATTTTTTATATCATGTATTGGTTAATCTTTTTTTTTAGTAAAATTATTTATTTAATTATTATGTAATTTTTATACTTCCTTTGTGAGTGAAATAATTTATTTTCCCTATGTATTAGTTTAAAATCATAATTATGAATTTGTGAAGTTCTTAATTATTTTTAATTAGTTAAGTGCACTCTTTATTATTAATGTTAAAACATGATTTGTACTTAAAAGAATATGATTTCGATATATCGTTTACAAATTTCTTAAATTTTCAATAGGAAATGGACAAAAAAAAAATCAAGAGAACAAATACAAAATATGAAATGTGTTTGTGTGTGTGAGAGAGAGAGAGACTAAAATGTGTACGTTTGTTTTTATATAATAATAATTATTATTATTTTCACTGAGCCTTTTGAAAAATATACATGCCCCTACTGATTTGGAGTCTTGGCTCAGCCATTGATGATAATTACTTGAATATGCTTAGCCATTTATTCTTATATGCTAAGCTTTCTGGACATTACCCATGGTTGGTCTAAACCCCACAGCAATAGTAGAGAGACGTGTGGCGATCTAATTAACATTGAGGCAAAGTGAACAACTATAGTATACATAGCAAAGATTTGATGATTTCAAAAACAGGTCATGCCGGCTACGGACGGTCCATTGAAGTCAATTGTTGTTGGGCTTGACCAGTTTCAAGTTGCCGCCATCCATGCATCTTTAAATAATGGAGAAGAGAGAGATATATACGACGATGTATACGTGATATCAAATTCAAATTGACCCATAAAATCCACGTAATTGTCAAACCACCAAGTATTCTGTTTAACAATAAGTGGGATTATCTTGGAATTCTAACCTTAATTTGAAATATGATAAATTCACGCATATATATATATATATATATGATCAGCTAACTTTAAAATTATCCATAGTCAGCCTGTGAAGTACAGTGAGCTCATTTTGTTTGTAAATAACATGAGCGCTCTACGAGGCATTTCTTACATGTTGTCAAGAATTGCATTTGCGATTTTCACTGTTTTTCTGTGTCCACCATTTCAATATGCCGAAGAAGCCTGGATAAGTGCTGGTTACTGGCAGCGAGGCATTCCAATTTCTGAAATCAAAACCACACTATTTACTCACCTGGTATGTGGTTTTGCTACCATAAACAATTCATCCTTTGAGATCTCTATCTCCTCTTCAGATAAGCCAGACTTCTCTAGCTTCACCAACAAAGTCAAAGAAACAAACCCATCCATTAAAACACTTTTATCAGTTTGGGGAGATGAAAAAGATTTTCGCTTCATGGTCAGCAATAATTCTTCTGGGAGATCCTTCATCCAGTCTTCCATAAGTGTAGTCCGGAGCTATGGGTTCCAAGGCCTAGACAGTAATAATTTTGGACTTGAGTTTGGGATGTATTTGGTGCTTATAAGGATGTACTTCCTCCATTATTTTTTTATTGACATTTAAACACAAGGATTAAAAAAAGACAATGAATATAACTTATGAGTGGTGCAATCTCACTAAATTGTTCTCGTTGTATCTTTTCTCTTTCTAAAAAATATTAGTGTTCAAAAATCACACATCAAGTAGAATTGGAAAAAAAATTAATTGTCCATTGATATAAAACGATAGTTAGAGTGGAATAAATTTTTTTTTCTGAAATACCAATCAAATGAAAAGGAAATCGAGGAGAGGCATGAACAGTGCTAAGTTGCCGCCATGCGTCTTTAGCGGAGAAGTGAGACACATGCTCAGTATCAAATTCAAAGTGAGCGATAAAAACTACGTAATTTTCAATCCAGCTAGTAGTTTAACCATTAAGGTGGGATTTTTTTTCAAACAAAAAAAATATACTTCATTGTTTGACCTAATAGTGGGTGATGAAAACTAGGAAAACTTGAAATTCATATTATATCTCGGAATTCTGGCCTTTGAAATATGATATAAACTTCCAACATAGAACTTTGATAATCTGCCTGTAAAGTACTGTGTGCTAATTTTGTTGATAGCATGAAAGCTCTACAAAGCATCCCTTTTATGTCATCAAGAATTGCTTTTGTTCTTTTCTTTGTTTTTCTGTGTCTACCATTTCAATCTGAAGAACAAGCACGGATAAGAGCTGGTTTCTGGAATGGGGCCATTCCTATTACAGAAATCGACTCCTCACTCTTTACTCATCTGGCATGCGGATTTGCTTATGTAGGTCCTTCGTCCTTTGAGATCACTTTCGCCTCACCGGCTGAGTCATACTTCTCTAACTTTACCAGAATAGTCAAGGAAAAAAACCCCTCCATCAAGACACTTCTCCTTGTTTCGGCAGATAACAACGCACTCATGATGGTCAAAAGTGCTTCTGCTAGGAACTCTTTCATCCATTCTTCAATAAACAAAGGAAGGAGCTATGGTTTTCATGGTTTAGACTTTGGCTGGGATCATTTTATTCCTCCAACAGAATCTGCCATGAATGATTTGGCGAGTCTTTTTGAAGAGTGGCGAGAAGCTGCCAGAGCTGAGGCTTCACATTCTGGCAATCCTGAACTAATTTTAACTGCAACTATTCCTTATTCTACATATTTGTATACAACATCTTATATTCTTGAATCAATTAGAAAAAACCTGAAGTGGTTACATATTTTTGCTTTTGATTACACCAATCCTTCGACCTCGTCTGTCACTGCTGCACATTCAGCTCTGTTTGACCCTTTCAGTAAGCTTAACACAGACTATGGTATACATCAGTGGATTGGTAAGGGGGTGCCATCTACCATGTTGGTTTTGGGGTTTCCTTGTTATGGATATGCCTTGAATCTTGCTGACCCCAAAGAGAATGCAGTAGGTGCACCAGCAACAGGTCCTGCGCCAATTCAAGATCACTATTTAGGGAAAATGACATACGCAGAAGTCAAAGCTCAAATTCAGCATTATGGAGACAACGTATCTTATGATGGTACTTATGTAGTCAATTACTGGTCACACGAATCAACTTGGATAGGATTTGATGATGTAGAAGCTGTTCAAATAAAAGTGTCTTATGCCAAGAGAAATAAGTTGCTTGGTTACATTGTATGGGAAGTTTCGGGTGATTACAACTGGACGCTTTCCCTCGCAGGTATTTTCTCTTAAATTCTCCTCACTACTCATTTTCTGATCTCACACTTTAAAGAACCAAGGATTGTTTATTTTTCACTTGGTACAGTTTCACTAACCTTCTATGATTAGTGTGTAAAGCTGATTTTTATGATTAAAGAATGAAACTGCATATATATTCTCAACATTAGGTCCTCTTAACTATTTAACTGCTATTGAGCCCTTATAAAGTAAAGCATAAATAAACAATTACAGCTAGATTTGGCAGAACTAATAACGTTTCAAATGCGTAGCAAGTAAACTATGATGCTATTTCAATTTTTGTAAGGATGCTGAGCCAGCATTCTGCATGTTATTAGATGAATTCTTGGTAGAAGTCAACTGTAAATGGAATAAGCAGTCGCAATTAGTTAAAAACCTGCAAAGAATGTTTGATGAATCTCTATTTTACATTGTGGTATGTTTTCAGCTAAACAGAAAGATGAAGAAACTGAAGTCGTGGATGAAAAATCGCACAAAAAGTTGCCATTGCTAAAGATTCTTTTGATTACAGCAGTTGTATCTGTTTTGCTGTTTGGTGTCATAATTTACTTTCAAAGGAAGGGAATGTTTAAATTAGTGGGTAATATTTTCCGACGCATTTATTCTCCATTAACAATTGAAAAGAAGGGGCCACAGTTAGATTCTCAACTGAAAATAAGATTGGAGAAGGTGGTTTTGGAATTGTTTACAAGGCAAAATTTCAACAAAAACTACATTAGTTGTCTAATATTCTTCGGGAGTAAGATTTTTCTACCGTGCAGGCATATGCAGAGACTTCCACCTTAATATATCCAAATATCTCATTCACCTCCATATTCACTTTCACAGGGTCAAAAAATCTAAACTATAAAATTTCATAGCACATCAAATAATGGATACTATCCATAATGAAATAGCAGTACAAGAAATGCCTTTCTACAATGTTATTATCATACCAACATGGACAGTATCCTCACAATGCTTCACTTCACAATTTCTACTCATTTTTTTCTTCAGTTTGTAAAGTTTAAGGTATACTTACGGAATTACACTAAACTTTTATGTCAAATTTTGCAATTTCTCGAGTGATTATATTATGACTATATTTTGTGCTTTAGGGCATATTACCAAATGGTCAGAAAATAGCAGTGAAAAAATGATCAAAAGGATCTAGACAAGGACTTGAGGAATTTCAAAATGAGGTAATACTTGCTGCAGGATTACAACATGTGAATCTTGTTCAATTGTTGGGGTTCTGCATTGATAAAGAAGAACAAATATTGGTCTATGAATACATGCCAAACAAAAGCCTACACTCCTACCTCTTTGGTGAGCAATCACTGTAACCCTAAACTGTCCACTTAATAAGTATTCAATTGGTAATGAAATTTAGAAAGAGTAGCAATACTAACGAAAAGGAAACTTTGCTCATCAGTAGATGTTCCTCAATATCCTTTTCCTTCACACTTTACATAATAACATCCGGGGGAAAAAAACATTTGTGCCAATTGAAAAATTGGCATGCTTATGGAAAAATTCCCTTTATACTTTTTCTCCAAGTTGTTGTCATATTAATGGGGGTAGAATGATAATAACAACCCATTGAACGTGAACCTTTTCAATAAGTCAATGTCCATGCTTATTTAATTTGATTGCTTAGCTTTTCGATACATCTCCTTTTTTTGTCAAATGGTTTTGATAGACACTACAAAGCAGCATCTATTAGAATGGAGAAAACGTGTTTGCATCATTGAAGGAGTAATTCAAGGGCTTCTTTATCTCCAAGAATATTCAAGGTTGACAATTATTCATAGAGACTTGAAAGCTAGCAATATTCTATTAGATCAAGAGATGAGGCCAAAAATTTCAGATTTTGGTATGGCAAGAACATTAACAAAAGATGAAAATGAAGCAAACACTAGCAAGATTGTTGGAACATAGTGAGTATTTCCTCTACACAAGTTTTCTCCAATATGCTTAGCATGTTCACTGATTTTCCTTAAAATGATATTTCATCATTCATCATCTTCTGCCGTGGATATATTCCTCCTGAATATGTAATGAGAGGATTGTACTCCTTTAAATCTGATGTATACAGTTTTGGTGTCCTACTTCTGCAAATTATAAGTGGTAAAAGGACATCTGGATTACATGGTCAGAATAATGATTTTAACCTCTTGGAATATGTAAGTGATATCTATTTTAAGTATTTGTTATAGAAGAGTGATTTTTTTTCCCTCATTCAGGAGTTGACAGCCTCTGTAGTTATTGTATTACCTGATTGTTTCAAGCTTACATATCATGGAAAGAAGGAAAAGGCATGGAGTTTGTGGATTCCTTTCTTGACGATACATCTTCATCATGCAAATTAGTGAGATGCTTGCAAATTGCTCTCTTGTGTGTCCAGGAAAATGCAGAAGATAGACCATGCATGTTGCAGGTTTATTCAATGATAAGAAATGAAAGTGACCCCATAGCAACCCCAAAAAAGCCCGCATATTCAATGTCAGAAGATAAGGAAAATGCAGCTAAGTTTATTCAACAGCATGAAATTTGTTCACAAAATGAAACAACAATGTCTCCGATAGTGGGTCGATAGCACTTTTTGCAGGGTGAAATTTTGCAGAATAATGACATCTTCGTCAAGAATATAATTCTGTATGTGTACAGATGTTTGAACCTTGAACTTAGTGCACACTAGCCAAATGTTGAAGCATTTTTTGCCAAGAAAGTGTTGTTTGGATAAGTTGTGCGGCAATTTTCCTACGACGAACTAAATTAGCCAACCCACTAATCAAGTGAAATCATCCCCAACTTAAAACTCACATTAAGCTTTGGAATGAGAAGGAAAAATAGCAATAACCTTGACTAAATGTTTGTAGATGCTTCATAAAGGAGAGAAGATGAAAATACCTTTTCAAGCAAGTCCTATCACTTTAATTTTGGCCAGCTTCCTTGCCACTCCCCTCCCCTGTTATTTTAGTGTCAAAATACGAAGATATCTTCAGAAATGGGCCGCTGACAGCAACAATGGAGGAAGGAATGGTTAAGTTGGTTGAGATTGAAAGAAAGAAAGAAGATAAAATGAGGGAGAGAAGCACTGCCATTATACCTATCCAAGAAGCAGAAGCCCTATCGGGAACATAAAGCTACGGTGACAGAAGGAGGAAGAAGAAGAAAGTAACGAACTGATGCAGTGAACGAACACCACAGCAACAATCCATGCGGTAGGAAAGGAAACGAATTCGAGTGATGCTCTCCACGCACAAGGACGAGGTTGTGCGCTTCTGGCTTTGCTCCGCAGCTTTAACCAAATGAGACCAAAATGAACTGAATAGGATGGAAAGCGACGAAAGGGGTCGGCAATGATGAGCTGGAAGGGGTATTCTATTTATCTAACATATTCTTTTCCTATACGACTAAGCGATTGAATCAACTTGTTAGAATTGATTCAGCTTAATCCAAGTTAACTCAAATTTAAGTTTTGCAAATGCAACTATCAAGCATTTGAATCAACTGATCAAAATTATTTTTAATTTAATTAAAAATCTCAAATTTAAGTCTTGAAAATGCAGCAATATAAGTGGTCAGGAGCACAAACTTTTATAGTGCTTGTTCGACTCAAATTAATCTAAATTTCGTTAAAATTTTCATAATTCAAGTGAGACAGACATAGAATATCGGGTAATAACGTAAAAAAAAAAACATATTCTTTTCCTAATTTTTAACTAAGGATTGCTTAATCATATTTTTATCACAACCATCCCTAATTCTCAATGATTAAGATACTATATATTAGTAGTTCGTATAACTAAATTATCATCATCATCGTTAGATTTTAAATTCAGTGGAATGAAGCCAATGGCTTGGATTTTGTATTTGGTGGCTTTATAGGGATTCCTTTCCACGAAAACTTGGGGCAATACTGATGCCAAATTGCCGTCACACATATTTAAGGGAGAAGAAAGACAGGACAATTGATATTAAGTTATAATTTTCTTCAGTCGGTGAGCCCAATTGTAAAAAAAATGACATTAAATTATATAATTTTGAGAGATTATGTAATTAATTGAATTATACACTTATTTGTGAATTGATAGAACTCTTACATATAAGTAAAAATGTTGGTGCTTATACTAGCTTTTTTTTTTGTTGAAGGTTAAAAAAAATCTAGGCTTTTTTATATCCTAGAAATCCAAAATCAAGTTTTAATTGCCTTTCGCACTTGCTCACTGTTTTTTTTTTTTTTTGCCAGAATTCATAATTTTTAAATTTAAACTAAATAGATACCCTCAATTTTGATATGCTCAAATTAATTAAAAAAAAATGCAATGTGCAATGTCTATGTATTGCTTGACTGCTTTTGATATAAATCTGTATGGTGGGATGAAACTTCCCTCATCATTATATGGTCGATATATATACATACTTATAGTGTACGTTAGGTGACGAACAATTCTCAATGCCTAATCTAATTAATCCTTTTTGAACTTTTTTTTAAATGCAATTCTTAATTTTCTATACGCCATGGACAATTGAACATGGCTCGTGAAAATGCAGCTGGAGGCAGTGTGGGTCGTTGCATGTTGTTCCACCATTTGTGAAATAGTAGAGAGATACATGTCACGATCTAACGTGGAGACATAATGAGCAGCTAGCTAAGATTTGATGGGTTAAAATACAGGTTCATGATTTGGCACCAAAAAAAAAGGGTCATGAAATGAGTCACTGGTTGGGTTTTACCAATTCCAAGTTGCCGCCATGCATCTTTAATTAATGGAGAAGAGAGACATATGAAAACTGAAGGGATCAATTAAACCACCAAGCAGTTTGTCCTCTTAAGTTAGGATTCTGTTTTTCAATCCAACTCTTTGTTGGACCAAAAAGTGGGTGATAAAAACTAGAAAAACTAAAAATTTGTGTTGTATGTTGGAGCCTTTTAAATATATGATAAATTCAAGCATGATAATTAAGCTACACTTTAAATAAAATATAACAAAATATGTGGGTGTTAGAGGCTCTCACTCCTTAATTAATTGATTGGAAATTCAATTTCTAATTTTTTTTGTATGGAGTAAACTTAAATAGAAATACCTATCATTTGCTCTCTGTACCCAAGGGAGATCCTTGCTATCGCCATGGCATACTAAAAAAAAAATCCCTCTCCCTAGAGTGGAGAAAGAAATTAATGCAAAAATAAAAAAATAATTAAAGTTGGATAGAAATTAACGAAATATATGAATTTTGGAAAGTTGAGATAATTTTTTAAATATTCAAGACTATTAATAAATTTTAATTTTTTTAATATGTATAAATTAGTTAAATGTGAATTATATCACAAATAAGAGAAAGTATGTTGTAGGGTAAGAGATAGATTTGTAAATAATCATTGAAATTGAACCCTTGATTCATGGCAGTTGATTAACCAGCATCCATTAATTTTTTTTCAACTGTGAGCTCGGTTGTCTTCGGTACTTACAAGGATTCCTTGTACGAAAGCAACCTATGATGGAGACGAGAGACACTTGCCAATTAATTAATATCACATTCAAAGTGAACGACAAAAATCACGTAATTATCAAACCTGCAAACACTCCAACCATGTGCTAAGTTGGAATTTCTTTTATTTGATTATTTGTTTGACCAAAAAATAGATGATAAGAACTAGGAAATGTTAAGTTTATATTGTATATGTTTTTTAATTTTTAATTTTAAACCTTCATAAGATCAAGCAAGATTAGTTACGTTTTGTTTCCCGGAAAAATATAATATATATATATATATATATATATACCTGGACATAGCTTCGATAATCTGCAGGTAAGGACTGCTAATTTCTTTAACAACGTGAAAGCTCTAGAAAGCATTCCTTACATGTTGTCAAGAACTGCATTTGTCCTTCTACTTTTTTCTCTCTATCTTCAATGTCAATTTGCAGATGAAGCAGGTTGGATAAGGGCTGGCTACTGGACGCCGGACATTCCCATTTCAGAAATGAAATCCACACTTTTTACCCACCTAATATACGCTTTTGCTGATGTAAACACTTCGTCATTTAAGGTCTTTATTCCCCCGCCGGAAGGGGATTACTTTTATAGCTTCCCCAGAGAAGTCAGAAAAAAGAACCCATCCATCAAAACGCTTTTCTCTATTTGGGGAACAGACTACTCTAGCATTAGTCGAATGGTGATCAATGCTTCTTCAAAGGAATCCTTCATCCAGTCTGCGATAGAAAAAGCCGCGACATCTGGGTTTGACGGTCTCGACCTTTACTGGGATTATCCTGTAACAGACGCCGACATGAATGGTATGGCAAATCTTATAAAAGAGTGTCGTGCAAAAGCAAATGCTACTGCTCCACAACTGATCTTAACTGCAACAGTTCCATACTCACCATATTGGCCGCAAAATATGTCTGTTTATCATGTTGAGGAAATTGCGAAGTACTTGGACTGGGTGCATGTTAAATCTTATTCTTACTTTGTTTCGACTGGGATCACAGGAGTCACTGCCGCACATTCAGCCTGATATGACCCTTCAAGTACGTATAACACAAACCATGGTATCCATGAATGGATTAAAAGGGGGTTGTCGCCTAACAAGTTGGTTTTGGGATTGGCTTTCTTTGCATATGCCTGGAATCTTTCCGACCCTAAAAACAATACAATAGGTGCGCCAGCAAGAGGCTCAGCCAAAACACAGCATCCAATGGGGATGATGACATGCAAGGAGATTAACGTTCTAATTCAGTCATGTCAAGCCAATGTACGATATAATGATACTTATGAAATCAAATACTTCTCATGTAGATCAACCTGGATAGGTTTCGACGATGCTGACACTATCAAAATTAAGGTGTCTTATGCCAGGAAAAACAAGTTGGGAGGTTACATTGCATCGCAACTTACTTACGACGACAAGTGGTCGCTTTCCCTTGCAGGTCATTTCTCTGATATTCTGGTCCACTTCTCTATGCAAATCATTATTTTTAATCTAAAACTTTATTTTTGGTGCAATTTTATAATCTAAAATTAAAAATCGGTAAAGATTGGCTTATGGCATTTCCCAATCCACATTTTGTGCGTCTTTATGGTTGAAATTTTGAAGTGTCAAATCCTGTCCAGCTAAAAATTATTATAATAGAAAAGCTAGAAATTGACACAAACCATGGTTTCAAGTTATTTTTGGAGACAAAAAAAAGATGTGGAGCCACTATATCGCATATTTCCATATTTTTACTATATATGAGTTAGTATCATCCATAAAAGATATTAATTAGCATGCATACTCATAATCCTTTCAAACGCTTAAGTCTAGATCGAGGAAATGTCTGTAATTTACAATATGGCATTTTTTTCAGCTAAAGGAACTGATCAAGAGGATCATTACAAATCACATAAAGCATTGTCTTTGCTAAAGATTCTTTTGGCTTCAGCTGTTGGATCTGTGTTGCTATTAGGTTTAATAGTCTACACCCTAAAGAGGAGAATGTTCAAATTGAAAGGTAATATATGATTAGCTGCGTTTTGTTCTCCATTTACAAGTGCTTACTTTCTCCGTATCTACTAACAATGTATGTCTGTACGTATATAGGGACTGCAAATTCTGCAAGAGATTCTTCATCTAAACGAAATAAAGAAGCTGCAGAACATATTCATGGCGATGCTTCATATTTACGAGTCTTTTCTTTCTCTGACATTGAAAGGGCCACAGATGGGTTCTCAATTCAAAATAAGATAGGAGAAGGCGGTTTTGGACTTGTTGACAAGGTAAACTTAAACAAACAATATCTGCATGCCTAGGGAGTAGGCTTTTTTTTTTTTTGGCTATACATCAGGCATAGGAGAGACTTCCACCTTAATGCACGTGATTTTTCATATGCCTTTATATTCTAATAATTCACAGGGTCTACCACATTTAAATTATATAGTTTTATGGCACATAAAATAGCGAAATATATATATATATATAAAAGAAAACGTTAATTACCATGGTATTCAGAGAAATTATTTTGTCACACAAAGTTACCGCACAACTAATGCCTTGGAATGATTATTTAAAATTTGTGCTGAACTCCATAATTTGTACTTAATTTCACAATTTTTTTCAAATTTTTAGTATATTAAAATTTAAATAATTATAATTTCCAAATTGCTGAAGTTTTTTTATCCATATTTTGCAGTTTTTCAAATGACTGTATTTTTGCCACATTTTGTCAAGGATTTTGATAATTTTCTGTTTTTCTAGGGAATATTTCCTGATGGTGAGAAGATGGCAGTGAAAAAGCGATCGAGAGTATCTAAGCAGGGATTTGTGCAATTCAAAAATGAGATAACACTTACTGCAAGACTACAACATGTCAATCTTGTTCGACTATTGGGGTTCTGCACTGACAGAGAAGAGCAAATGCTGGTTTATGAGTACATGCCAAACAAGAGTCTTGACTTCTACCTCTTTGGTCAGAAATCTTTACAACTCAGAACTATGTGCTTAAGTAAAAAAGTAGTGTACTCTTCATGGTTAAATAGGGGGCATGAGTTTAATAAGCATTCAATTGGTGTGGTGATACTTGTCATGCACAAAAAAGAACCAATGAGATTCAACACTTTTCTAGTTTTCTGCACTTCTTACTCATCCCGTGCTTTTGAGGAAATTACTTGTTTAGTTGTCTTGACCAAGCTGATGTCAAATTGTGAATCTCTAAGGATTAAACCAAAACATTGAACCTAATTAAACCTCTTTGGGACCAATTTAGTGTGTAAATATTCTATTTAATTGTTCAAAGTTTGCGGTTAAAGATAAATTTTTGTCAATTGATTTCAACACAGATCCTAGGAGGCAGCATCTACTAGATTGGAAACAACGTATTTGTATCATTGAAGGAGTTATCCAAGGGCTTCTTTATCTCCAAAAATATTCTAGAATGACAATAATACACAGAGACTTGAAAGCAAGCAATATTTTATTAGATAATGAGATGGAACCAAAGATTTCAGACTTTGGTATGGCAAGATCATTCAAAAAAGATGAATATGAAGAAAACACAAGCAAACTTGTAGGAACATAGTGAGTATTTTGAGAGTAGCTCTTCATAATACATTTTTCATGCTTATCTTTTCCATTGATGCACTTTTCAATTTGCTACATTAATTCTTTGTCATCTCTTGCAGTGGATACATACCTCCTGAGTATGTTGAGAAAGGATTGTGCTCCATTAAATCCGATGTGTATAGCTTTGGTGTCCTCCTCCTACAAATCATTAGTGGTAAAAGGATATCAGGCTTATACGGAGAGAATAATGATTTGAACCTCTTAGAATATGTAAGTAACATATATTTGTAGTTTTTACTTAAAACAAATAAATTTTCAGTCTCAATTATTATGCCTCCCTAATCATTGTAGGCTTACGTGCTGTGGAAAGAAGGAAAGGGAATGGAGCTTATGGATTCTTCACTTGTTGATACATCTTCTTCATGCAAATTGATGAGATGCTTGCAAATTGCGCTCTTATGTGTCCAGAAAAGTCCTGAAGATAGACCGTCCATGCTCGAAGTTTATTTAATCCTTAAAAACGAAAGCAACTCCATAGCAACCCCAGAACAACCTGCATACTCAAAGGTAGAAAATGAAGAAGCAATGAAATTTACTCAAAAGGCCGAAGTTTGCTCCCGAAATGAAATGACAATGTCTCCAATACTTGGTCGATAGCATTTTACAATGTTTAATTTCTCTTACATCCATGTTCAAAGATAATATTTGATCTTCAATAATATAGCAAAAATGCTTGAACTTAAGATCTTCCTCAGTCTCCAAACATCATATTTTCGTATTGATTTCAAATTCAAAGATATGTTTTCGAATATCATTACCAGAAAATGCTACATTTTGCATTGACTGTTTTTGGGATTCTAATGCGATTGCAACTTATACATATATATATATATATATAAGGTATTTGCTAAAACGTTCATCATGCAATCCATTGCAATGATTGTTTCAACCCCGCAAGAATAACCGTTGCAAAAGATATAGCAATGATTGGGATAAACATTGTAATTTGTCGAGAAATTTAGCATCAGTTTAACAACTATTGCAATTTATCAATAAATTTAGCAATAATGATCACAATTTGTTGTAATTAGTCAATAAAATTTAGTTCTTAGACAATTGACACAAAGTAATTTCGCAACCATTGCAATGCAACCGCTACAATGGAAATTATTCTTATTTATTTTCATGTTATGTAATTTAAACCTATATATAGCCATTAATAAAAGAACACAAGTACACAATAAGCACAACAAATACCAACAAGGCCTGGTACAGTAGAAAAATAACTGGGAAAAAGTCATAAGGCATCCTACTAAAGAAGCAAAAAGAAGACTGAGGACAAATGCAAGAATAAGAAAACTTTAATACAATGAAGGCCACAATTCTTGCCATATATCTTTCAAAGAGGGACTGCAAATAATCATGAATAGAGGTTGTTTTTATTAGCGATGGGTCCTTCATCTAAAACATTTTTTGGTAAATTCATCTATAGCATTTATTGTAACAGATTCGTGCATCTAAGTTTATGAGGATAATGGAAAAGCATTAAGCATTTCCTTCATTCTATTTCTCGCCCGACTTCATTCTTCAATTATTTCAAAAAATCAACTCATACATAATGAGGACGAAGCCTAAATAGTAGCATGTTAAGGACCAACCAACTCAAAAGTTTAGGCTATTAAGTGACAGCGCATGAATAGTTTTAGTTATGGACTCCAACATTGTACACAAATGAAAATTGGGAGTGACACCAGTTACTGGTTTGTCCTTTCTTCTTCGGCCCAGGTCAAAGTTCAAACACATATCATATTGTATACTAGTAAGTCTCAACAGTGCATTGCGCTGCTTGAGAATAGTTACATAAGCACATAATTCAACATACTGACGAACAAAACTCTTTAATTTGGTATAACATCCAAAACACAGAACAGAACAAAAGACCATCAATTCATGGTCTTCCTCAAAATCCCAGAAAATTTTCATTTGGTATAACATCCAAAATCACATAATTCAACACGCATATTTATAAAATAAAATTCTGAAGAAAAAATGTTATTCAAATTACTGAGGCAGATGGGAGAGAATAAGAGAAAAGGAAATTACAGAGTATTCGTGAACTGGATAGCAGCTTCAAGAGCTTTGAGGAAATTACAGAAGAAATTACCAGAGTTTCGATTCGAAATCCTAGATTCCATTTCAACAGCCTAACACACCCAACGAACAGTAAAGCATTAGGGATTTGGTCAAACACAACGGTTCTGAAGAAGAAATCGGTATCCTCGCAAATCCCACCCTATTTCGCTTCGAACACAACGATTTTGAAAAACTGAAGCCCTGCAGATTTCGCTAGAAGAAATAGACACTTAAGGCATTCTTCAACGTCTGTCTCTCTCGAAGTCCTCTGGTCACTGTCGGAGCTTCCATTCACCTCCGTCACACCTCCCTTCGAACCACTGCTTGGTTGTATGGCTGCCTTCATTTGACGTGTGTTGAGCAAACATCTAAAGCAGCAAAATTTTTCCACCTCAGCATAAAACCTGAACACAAAATGGATGAGATATTGATAGTAATCACTCCGTCACAACTATGTTACTTTTTGAGAAGTTTATATTTTATAATATAAAAAATTTTATCAATTATTTAGTGTATTTATTTTTTTATTTAAAATATTCTTAAAAAATAATAATAATGTAATTAATTTTAAGAGTTATAATTTATTGGTTAACTATATTATATTAAATGAAGATAATTTAAGAAATGGTGAAAAATTTTTAATTATTAATTATTATTCTTGATTCAATAATTAACGATGTGAAATAAATTGGAAAGGAGAAAGTATGGTTAATGACACAAACAAACAGAGCAAACTGCGAGACCATTTTGAAGGTTTTTGAAGTATTGCCACCTATTATATAAAAGATATAGAATATATGGAGTTATAGATTAATTTTCCAAAGAAAAATTTAGGTTTAGATTATATATAAGGAAAAAGTAATAAAAATGCTCGATAAATAAGTTGTTATAAAATAATAAAATATTAAAATTTAAATTACTCAAATTAAATAATTAAATTCATCATAGTTAATGTTACTAATTGAGAGGATATCATAGGTAAATATATAAGAAAATACAAAATATAAATTTATTATCTATAATCTTTCAACATTATCTATTTATCATGATAGATCCTTTCCTTCAATAAACTTGCGGGACACTTGTATTATCTGAATGCATTTAGAATAGGACCTTACTACGAGGTCATTAAACTTAAATTGATAAGATATTTTCTTTTACTTGTCACCAGAAAAATATTTTCTTTTACTCATCGAACTAACTTTGTAGTTTATTTTTTATATCTAATATGTCACTTACTAATTCAATTCATTTGCTCTTCATATTATATTAAATTCCCATGATGTTCAATAATATCAGGTAAAATTCGATAGACCACAGCACTGATGAATCGCAATTTTGTACTCTATATTTATTAAATTACTAAAGTCCGTGGCTCCGTCGCTCCGTGACTCTTAATATGAATTATTAGAACAGACTTACAGCACAGATACACCCCCATCATGTTTGAAGAGCTTCAAGACAACATTCTATGGAATCAGGAAGGTTTAATACTCCAATTTACATATAATAGATTCTAACAAATCTATATATAATATAAAATTCATAGCAAGCAATACTACTCATTAGTCATTATAAACAGAATAACCTATTTTTCTGACTCCATGTATTGCACAAACCCACATCAAGTCTGGTGGTATTTATTAAAAGAATGATGTTACACCATACCAAAAAAAAAGAAGCATAAATTACATATAAAATTGATATCTGTATGTTTCACACAGTTGGGTAAAATTGTCCTTATGTTGTCAGAATGTGGGCAATTTTTGATTCACGAAAGAATAAACTATAACAAATTAATATTTACAATGAATAAAACAAACTTCCCTACTCTCAAACTACAAAACACGGGGCAATGAATTTTTTGGAGGTCCCTAGTCGAAAGACCTCCAGTATGAAGGTTGAAATAAAAACAAAAATGCTTGTTAGACTTGGACATGAGTCATAAGGTCAGGTTACCACGATCAGAGAGATGGAATTTTAGTCCCTTTTGGCAAGATGTGATCTGTTATGAGCAAGTACAAAAACCAATGATGCAACCATGCCCACCAGATAACCAGTAATCGCTCCATAGCTGACACAAATAGGCCATTCCTGCAAAGTAATTAAGTGATATGTATACGTAGTATATCAAACATTCAAATTGCCAAATTCGAAGAACTAAACGAACTGAAAACCAGGACGAGGAAAACTAAGTTGCCATGAAATCAGACAAATATTCAATAACTCTATATCAACATAATCCCAACAGTCCTTCAATTTGGGACCTAGAGGAAGGATTGTTGTATCCTTCAGCAAAATTAAAATAATCATTAAACATTCAAGATCTACAATCACAAGGTTTACCTCCGGATGGAGGAAATCTTAACTCATTAAACCCACTAATAGGCTTGAAAGTTTAATTCGCAGAGGGTTAGTAGCGGCTGTTTATCATTTTTCACCTTTCTGAATCAATCCCACAAAGCATCGAAGGGAATTTTTTTTTGTAGTCCCTTTGAATTTAGCAATTCATGGCCTATGTATGTGTGTGAATAATGATGTCAAGGAGAGAAGGATCTCAAAAAGAAAGATTACCTGCCATGGCCTCTCCCAATCAAGTGGCATTGGCCAAGCCCCAAACCAGCCCCCAATAACTGCTCCATGAGCTGGTAGACAAGTTAAATACTCTATTGATCCAGTAGGCCTGAGTGTAAAAAACAGAAAACAAAATATAAACATATAATTCATATTAATAAACTGAAGGGCTTAAATAAATATATGACAAACCTAAAACTTCTCTAGGAGCTAATTCCACATATAACACCTCATATCCTAAATGACCCCCCCACAACAAAACCCAAAAAAGAACCTCTCCAAGATGGAACATGGGAAGATAATATTAAGCAACAAAGAGGAACATACTTTGTGTGTGCAAATATGCGTCTCCAATCAGCCCATGATGAACCAAGGACACATGATGCTGGAACCGTCTGCCACAGCACAGGAGATGAGTTTATGCAAGTAAAACATACCAACCATGGGCCTAGAACTCACAAGACAGATCTATTTCTTCAAAAGCCAAGTTTTGTTCCGGGACAAGGAAGGGAATCTATAAGCAGGTTGCAAAAAATCTTGATGGGCAAGAATTTTTCAAGTAAGATGTCTTGAACAAGCATTCTATTTATGAAAGTAATTATAGTACAGTTTACTTATTTTCACTTCTTTAACTGTTAGGAGAGGTGTTTCCTTCATAATTTCCATGCTCTTTTGGGGCTCACAGGTAGATATGCTTGTATGCTAGCAAAGAAGGGGCTGAAATCTGGAATATGTTCTATTTGCATTCAACGCATGTTTCCAGAAATTAATAACAACAGACATGGAAGAATAGATGGCATTTTGCTTCAACAAGCATGAGGTGATGCCTAATGCTTCATGTAGTGAGTACACACATTCTGATAGGAATATGAGATGTATACGAAATTAGCACCAAGCATTGGCAGAAAATGGAATGATATGGAAACTAATGACACATGCTGAAGGTTATTAGGCGAGCTGGCACAAATTATTTAGAATAACAAGGAGAAACACCATTCTGTTATGCATTCTCTCACTTAAAGTTGTTGCTATAAGAACAGGCATGCAGATGGCAATGATTTGGTCGTAAAACCCATGGAGTTAGTTCCTTGACTCCAAGAAGGAAGATTATATCGCTTTTTGTTGCAATTCTTTCAATCTAAACTTCTCTGTTCTACATGTTTTCTCTTTGAAACAATCAATACAGATTACTTATTCCCCATATTCTTGTTCATCTGTTATAGTTTTGATTCATTAGACCAATGGGTTGAGCACTGATGAAGGTAACCCCCCAGCCAAGAATGTAACATGGAACTAATTTCCCAGCTCACTTGAAAACCTTCAGCATTACAAACATCCTTAGCTTCCATACTCTTCCCAATCATTGCCAATGCTTTCTAGAAACTTTAGATACTGCTAAGTAGTATACCAAAGTGATGTGTGGGTAAAAACATGGTAAAATTTCTAATTATCCTCTCAATTTTGGATCAATTCCCTTTTGTCTGGAACAAGAGTTTGTGGTAGCATTTTTCACACATACATATTTGAATTGCAACCCATCTGTTTTTCGAAATTTACTTTCAATTTTAGGGCAATATACTTCACCTTGATCTATCTGAAAAAAGGAAAAGCAATGCAAGGAGAAAACATTGTGAAGTATCATGAGTACAATCAATGTAGAAATAGTGTGAGAATGACCGAATGGAATTAAAATATGAGGCACTGATTAACAAGAAATGGCAATGAAGCAGGCACTCACTGTGAACAATGACATCATAAGAGACCAGTTAACTGTCTTTGGCAGATACCTGTTCCAGGAAGATATACAAAAATCATAATCAACTTTAGTCATAGCAGAACTAGAATAGTGCAGTTTGAAAAAAAACAGCAGACACGTTATGGAAGAGACTAGACAAGAAAAGGAATGCTAGCCAGCTTTGAAGGAACAATAGAATCTAAACTCATTCCTTATGACCTCAACAGAGATACCTAAGTCCAGTATTATGTATATAAAAATGTAACCTATATACCACTTATTTCACATACCGTATTGTAACAGGCGCCCCCAAAGCAACAGCTCCTAAAAAATTTACTGCTGCCCCTGTTAAGTAAAATGTAATCTTTACTCAACAAACATATCATAAAACACATAAAGTAAACCTGCCGGGAAGCAAAAATACATATGATCAGGGAACATAAAAATATAAAGGTGTTCCAAAGGTTGATTAACTCTTATTTTCATCACAAATAGCACCAGTTCAGGTATTGAGCCCCACAAACAACGACATTTTATTTCTCATTTTGAAAGATTCTACGTAGAGTGGGTAAGTATGGTAATCTAGGAAAACTTTAAGACCATATATACACTTTCACTTAGGCTGTTAACTTTAAACAGCATGGCAAGAGAATATAAGAAACTATTAACTGGTAATATGCAAATAAGCCAAATCCAAGCAGAAGAGCCAGATAAGGACGAATTCTTAACTAACCTACTGGCACTCCCAGCAAACCTCGTCCTACAGCTCGCAGGTACTGCATAAAAGCACATAATAATAGAAACACAGTTAAAACAACTAAAAGGAGAAACCAGATAGGGACAGATTAAAGTACATAGCCCTTGATTAAGTTTTAACTTCGTTTGCAAGAAAATGGAACCCAAAATACCGTGCAACGTTGGCGATTCTTTCGGTAACGACTGTAAAGAAGTATCACAATTGGCAGCTCGATAATCTAAATGATGCACATTAAAAGAATAAGAAACACTTCGAAACTTAAAATACAATGAAAAAAATAAACGGAGAATCAAAGGGTACCCAGATAAAAAATAAGGTGTGAGAAGGGTCAGTAATGAGGTGGATGGAGTAGACGTTGTGAGCCACCCAGAAAGCAAAAGCTAGGCCAAACCCGCAAAAGAGTTGTACGATTAAGGCCTCTGAAGCTGAGATGGACGACGACCTATCGATGACTGAGGCCTTCGATGCCGTCATCTTCGCCATGATTCACCGGCGATCGTAAGAAAAGATTTGTCCTCCGGAAATCAAAGAAAAAGTAAACAGGCAATAACCAGTCCGGGGGCTCAGAATGGGCTTGGCGCAATCAACTTCAACGATAAGACTTTACACCTTATTTTTTCACCCAAAAAAATAGTTACACCTTTTTTATCTGCCCACCGTTTGATTTTCAAATATCAATTACATCAAGCTAATTGGCCCCAACAAAAAAAAATTAGGCTAAATTAGATATGTACATCACATAGAGTTGAAAAAAAAAATTAGCTTCATTATTCATAATTTTTTTGTACCAATTATTCAAATTTTTTTACAGCTTGTCGGACTGGTCCAAAAAAAAAACAGCTTGTCTTAAGATAAGATAGATTTTATATTTTATATTAATATTAATTGATTATCAGTAGTTCTCTTTTTTAATTTTGTGTTACCTATAAAATATTTTTTTTAAAGCTGAAAATAATTTCTTATACTTACATATTTGTACTGATGATTCACATGTCATTTATTAATTTATTATTTTATTAATACAATGTGACATATATCAAGAGATTTATCGACACGCAACATAAAGTCTTACAAAAAATTTGCATAAAACTTGAAATGTAAGGGGCTATATTGTTTTTCTTTCTTTGGATCAACCAGAATTTCATTAATCAAATAAACCAGCAACATTACGTAATAATAACAGAAGCAACAGTAAAAAAAGGAACACAAGACACAGCAAGACATTAGACAAAGAAAAAAGGGGAACACCAAAACAACAACAAAAGGACACTACAATTGAGTCACAAAAGATGAGGTTGGCCTTCGGCAACACAGTTCGCCAAGCTGGAACAGTCAACTTCAAGAATGAATTTGGAATCTGCAAACTCACCAGCTTTATTTGATGCTAAGGTTTCAGTCTTTAATGCAGAATCTGATATAACTAATGGATATTGTTACTACTTACTAATGTAATAACATACAATTTATTTAATTATAGAAAATAGGATTGTGCACGGATTGATCTGAGCGGGGTTACATATTAATTAAAGACTCCACTTGAAAAATGCACCGGTACGTTTCAGGTTTTTTCAATCAATGATCTGACTCGGTCCATATTGACTTGGTCATTTCACGACTTAAGCCACTATTTCCTAGGTCAGGCGAATTCATGTGCACTCTTTTTTCTTGATAATTATATAATTATTAAGAAAGGTAAAAGAGAACCAAGGGAGAAGGCAAAGATGTAAAAAACAAGAGAATGTATATTAATTGAGGGGAAAAAAAACCTCGAGAGAAAATAAGACTCAATGTAATTAGCTATTAAAATTATTGCTATCCAGATCAGGTCAAGCAAGATGATTTCTTATCAACTTGGTACCTGCCTTGACCTGACACTTGAATCCTATCCAACTGTCATTTTCGTCCATCTCCTCCTTTTTCTCTTGCTAGACCTGTTGAATCCATAGTTGTTAGAATCAGAGTGGATCGACTGGTTCAACCATGAATCAGTACTAGATCTGATCCGGTTATAAAGAAAAACTTGTAGATATCGGAACTGATGCGAACCGGTGGAACCAGTCATAAACTGGTTTGAATCGGTCTCGATTTTATTTTCTTAAAATTTGTTTAAAATAATTTTTTTAGTTTTTAGGACCAAATAACATCATTTTGTTTGCCAGAAAATAAAACAATATATTAATGTAAAAACATAACAAAGGTTCAGGGACTCAGGACTAAGCCCTGCCATTACAATTACAATGATCCTGAGATAAAATAACAGTTAAAGGGGATAGGGGAAAAATATCTCTAGCAGACAAATACGTCCCATTGTCATAGTGCTTGGCAAGCCAGTCAACTGCCTTGTTCAAAGTGCAAGGAACCCACTGTAAAGAAAAACTAGAAAAGCCAGACTGAAGATGGATTATATTAGCAATGAAAACTGAACATTCCTACTCTTGTCCCATAGCACTATTATGCATAGCCTGAACTAATGACAAACAATCAGATTCAATTAAAACATGCTGAAGGTTTAATTTAAGTGCCATAAAAACCCCTGTGTGTAATGCTATACATTCTGCCATGAAGCTTGAAATGGCTACACATCTAGAACTGTGAATTTTTAGCACCTCAGCAGTATGATCACGCAAAATCACTCTTATACCTGCCTATCCAAGACCTTGAAAATAGCCATTTGTGTTAATCTTCACAACACCAATCGGGGGAAGGGACCAGGATGAATGAGGAAAAGAAATTGAAGGTTCAGGCCTCAAGAACAAACTCTCCCAACCATTATGTCGCCAATATTCATCAGTTAATGTAACAGCAGCATGGATAACAGAGATGGGATTCAATTCTATACCTTCAAAGACATATTTATTATATGCATTCCATATTTGCCAACATAAAACAGCAAGTAAAACACAGTTTTTGGCATCAAACTGCATGCTATGCCATAATTGAGAGAGCCAAATATCCATATGAGTTAGGTGAGTAGCAGAAATTTGAATAGTAAATGGACAGCCATACCAGACAGTTTGGACCCATGAACACAAGAAGAAAAGATGTTCAATAGTTTCAATATCAGAACAGCAATTCCTCTTCTAAAGATTTTCTTTTGTTGCTAAGGAACCATGACAGACTCTTCACATAAAGTTACATACCTTTGGTGGAATGCGCAAATTCCAGATAATCTTCCATAACTCTGCATCAATAGGAACTAAAGAACCTGGCTACAATGATTCACCACGACCATTGAGAGCTTTAGCAATCTGATAGGCTCTTGTAACAGTGAAAGCACCATTTCTACCATGAGTCCAACAAAGAACATCTTCTGAACCATAGCATGAAACTGGAATGGACAGAGTAGCCTGCACTTCCTCCTCAGTTAAGATGTTGCACAAAAGATGAATATTTCATTTTCCTTCCAGTATACAATCTACTACTAGCAACATTTGTAGACGAGTTTGCTATTGGCAAGGAAGATAGTGACAAACTAGGTAGATGAGGTATCCATGGATCCCTCCAAAAATTGATGCTCATACCCATAGTAATAAAAATCGGACCTGATTGGCTGGTTCAACCAGTCCGACCAGGAACCCGCCCCTAGTTCGGTTTGGTAGCAAATGGGAATCGGGGGTTTCGAAACCGGTCAAGAGCCGGTCGAACTGATTAAAAACTAGTAAAAAATCGGGTTGAACCGGTCCCAACTTTTTTTAAATTTTTAAATTTTTTAAAAATATTTTTTAAAATAAAATAATATTATTTTTAGTACTAAGTAGCATTATTTTTAGTATAATTTTTTTTCTTTCTATATTATAATATGTTATAAGTATTATTATGATACATAATAATTAATAATAATAAATTCACTTAACAAATAATATGAAAATAAAATATCAATTGACTATATTATTAAAAATATATTAATTTATTCACAACCGGTCCGACCCCAGTCCGACCATTGAACCTTGAACCGTTGCCTCATTCGGTTCAATGACCGGTCCGATTTTTAATACTTTGCTTATACCATTCCTCACACGCCAGATAATATGATTTTGCAATAATGATCGTCCAGCAAGCAAACTTGATCAAGCCCAAGATGTCCTTCCACCCTTAGTTGCTTGCATAAAGTCACAAAAAGTAAAGTAGATACCTTTTAATATACACACCCATAAAGCATCAAGTGTTGTCAAAATTCTCCAACACTATTTAGCAAGCAAGGCTAAATTGAAATTCATAAAATCACAAAACCCCATGCCGCCACTTGTTTTATCTTTAGTCATTTTATGCCAAGCAACCCATTGAATCCTACGTTCATCCTTTTTTTGTCCCCACCAAAATCGGGCAATAACTCGATCTAACTCTTGGCATGTTTTCTTAGGAAAGAGAAAACATGACATAGGATATACAGGAATAGCATCCACCACAACATTGATTAAAATTTCTCGTCCTGCTTCTGAAAGAAGATGAAATTTCCATCCTTGTACTTTGGATTGTATTCTATCACGAACAAAAGCCAAAGCCACAGAACAAAATCGACCCCACAGTACCAGAGGCCGAGATAATTACCAAAAGAATCACCAGGTGTAATCCCCAAAATATTACCCAATTCAGCCTGCAAACCTGTTGGTGTACTTCTGGAAAAAAATAGACGAGATTTTTCAAAATTCATTTGTTGCCCAGAAGCTTCACAATAACACTCTAGAAGAGATATAAATGTATTGCAAGATGAATGATCTACCTTAAGAAAAAACATAGCATCATCAGCAAAAAGGCAATGAGTGAGAATTAGGCTGTATCGGGATAAAGAAATCCCATGCAAATCACCATTAGAAGCTGCAAAAATAACCATACGGGGTAAAACATCAGGCACAATAATAAATAAACAACGAGAAAGAGGATCCCCCTAACGCAATCCCCTTTGAGGTTGGATTTCAACAACTTTTTTACCAGACATCAACAAGTTAAAAGAGATAGAAGTCGGACACTGAAGTATTTTAGACACCCATACTTCATGGAACCCAACTTTATTAGAACATGGTATAAGAAATCACATTCCACCCTATCATATGCCTTGTTCATGCCCAACTTCATGAACAATAAATGTATTATCAAACCTCATTCTCCCATGCACAAAGGGTCATTGATTCTTTGAAATAATTTTAGGCAGCAGCGATTTCATTCTAGTAGCGATGATTTTAGAAATAACCTTATAAATGAAGTTGCATAGGCTAATAGGACGAAAATGACCCATTTCTTCTGGACAAGCAACTTTTGGGATCAAAACCATATTAGCATCATTAATATGCCTTAAATCTAGTCCATCAGAGAAAAAAGTTTTCACCAAAGTACAGGTATGATAATCAACTGTAGGCCACATTTTTTGGAAAAACAATCCAAGAAACCCATTTGGACCCGGTGCTTTTAAACTATCTAATGTAGTCACAGTATTCTTAACTTCTGCATCTGTTACAGGGGTTAATAATAAATCATTATTGACATTTGTAACTAAATTTGGCACATACCAAAGAGTAGAGGACAGGTCCCAAACACCAAAAGAGCTAAAAAGGTGATCATAAAATTTATGGAAATTTTGAGCAATGACCTCTTGATCATCAGACCATTCACTATTAGCAAGACAAAGTTTCACAATTTTATTAGTGACTTACCTCCGGATAACCGAACTATGAAAGAATCTGGAGTTCTTATCTCCCACTTGAAGCCATTTACTGCGAGATCATTGTGACCAATAAAGTTCTTCTTGATCCCATAAGGCTTCCACTCACCTCATATTATCATCAGCATGATCCCTTGTCTCAGCATTCCATTCACCTGCAGGACATTCTTGAAATTCCTTCATAAGAGCGTCAATCAAATTCTTGTTGTTTGGAAAAGCCTCCTTACGCCAAGAAATTAAAACCATGCATACTCTTTCAAGCTTGGCCAGGTACAATCTTAGAATATCCTCTTCTATATCAGTAGAAGAAAACCAATGATTAGCAACCAATTTAGCACAATCAATACTAATTAACCAGAGCTGTTCAAATTTAAAAGATCACCTTGTCTTCTTCTCCTTATAATGTAAAATCAATAAAATTGGACAATGATCCGATCCCATATCCTCCAAATGTAAGACTTGTGAACGCTCAAGAAGTTCTCTCCAAGCAACATTGCAAAGTACCCTATCCAGTCGTTCACGAATATTGTGTTGTCCCAACCTTCTATTAGACCATGTAAATCTATAGCCTTTAAAGCCCATATCCATGAGATGATTATAAAGTAGAAAGCTATGAAAATTATTCAGTCGATGTTAAACTACTAGACGTCCACCTTCCTTTTCATCGGTATATAGAAGTTCATTGAAATCACCTACTATAGCTCAAGGTGTTGTAGATCCTAGGTTAAATTTAGCAATATCATCCCACCAACTCGGTCTATTACCCTCAATTGGAGGGCCATATAACATCATTTTTAATACAAAATATTTTTTTCTTTTTATATTTTAATATTATATAAGTATTATTATAATATATAATTATTGAAAATTATAAATTTACTTAACAAATAATATAATAATGAAATATTAGTTGACTATTTTGAACTCAAAATGTGATTATGGATGAATATAAATTTATTTAGATTTAAATATTAAGTTATGAAACTTATTAATAATTTGTTTATAGTAAATAATAGATTGATAACTCAATATTATTTAATTTAAAACTTTAATTACATCATAAAATTTGTTTAAATTTATATTATTTATTTAAAATATACTATTTTAATCACTACCAATCTAACTCCAGTTAGATAATGATTGAACTATTGAATCTTGAAGCAGTACTCTACCCGATTTAACGTCCGGTCTAATTTTGACAATATTGATTGAATCAATTCGTTCCATTTGTTTTGATAACAAAGTTCTAAAAATTTGCTTTGTAGATAAAGCACCGAGACAAGGGAAATCGAAGTTACGAATAATCAAAATTAACTTTGTAAAAATTAGGACTTGGAATATTTGGCAAAAGAGTCTGAGTTTATGCGTCGTGATTGATAATGTGTTATCAAGCTTACGATTGACTCTCGCAAAGGTGGCAATTGACTCTCGGCCTTGTAACAATAAACAATCTTATCCTCTCATATATAGTAATATAAAATGATAGCAAAACCAATGCTTTTGTTATATAACGTTTATTTAATGTTTTCTTCAGTACATGGACAATTAATTTGAGAAAAAAAGAAAAAAATTTGAGGTAAAGTACAAAATTTTATTGGAAAATGATATTTTAAGAGCAAAATATTTAATTAATGTCATTTTAATATCAAAATATTTAAAAATGACAGAAAGAGACCATGATTTTAAATTGATCAAAATTTTAAATAAGAAATAATCTAAATGCATTTGTTAAATTTAACATGCAGCTCTTACTATTTACTACTTAAAATTATATAATTTAATACTAAGTTTCCTCAGTTTTATATAAGACATATTATAATCATGAAAAACTTCAACTGAGGAAACTCATTGCAAAACCAGATAAACTTAATATCAAATCGTGGAATTTAGGTAGCAAATAATGGGAGTTAAGTGCCAAACTCTGAGACTGATTAGTTAAACTATTTGGTGATCATAATATGTCCAGTATAAAACTAGAAAAGTTTAGTGTTAAATCATGAAACTTGAGTAGTAAATACTGAGAGTGAGGTGTCAAACTCTAGAACTGATCAATTGAATTTTTTAGTGATTATAATGTGTCTAGTATCAAACTAAGGAAACTCAGTATCAAATCGTGAAACCTAAGTAGTAAATACTGGAAGCTGAGTGTCAAACTTTGGGGCTGATTAATTGAATTCTTTGATGATTATAATATATTCAGTGTAAAACATGAGAAATTCAATAATAAATCATGAAATCTTGAATAGTAAATAGTGGAAATGTTATTAACCAAACTTTTTAACAAGAATATTTATATTATTTTCTATTTAAAATTTTAATTAATTTGACATCATATGCCCTTTCTATTATTTTAAAATATTTTAATTTTAAAATGACATTAATTAATTTTTTTAATTTTAAAATGTCATTTCCTCAATTTTATATTGGGTGGATGGCACTGTAACTTTGTTGGAAAAAGAGACTTCTCATTTCCACGCCCTTTTTCCATTTTGATTTTATATTTAGGAAAGCTATTAAATGTATTAACTAGCTTACTTGCGCATCAAATGCTCATCAGTAGCGATTTTCTTATTATTAACCAGCCTCCTCTATATTTAAAGGGCACTAGAGTAGCTCTCTGGACAACAAGTGTACTTTTTGCCAGCTTGTCCCTAAAATAAAGGATGAATGGATACATCCAAATCACATCTAAGCTCATTTAGGAGTGTCCTTGAGAAATTTACATTGTCACCAAATCTAGCCGTAGATGCTCTTTCTAATTTCAGTAATAAATGAAAAAAAATATTCAATTTCTATCAAACGTATATCATAATATATTTTTTATTATTCTGATTTGAAACCTTATTTTTCATTTATATAATCAGAAATTGAAATATTATTTTTTAATTATTGATTTTAATTTTTATAATTATATAAAAGAGTTGACAGTTGAGAGTGCAAAACAAGTTAAAAGAAAAAGCAAAAAATTAGATATTCTAGCTTCCATGCATGAGATACAATCCTTTGGCATCTTGGAGTGGAAAATGGGAATTCAGTTAACAGTATAAATTATAACTTTGTTAATTTTTTAGATTTAGAATAATTTTTTTGATGTTCTTAATCTTATGTTGGATGATTTTTTTTCTTATAAAACTGTAAGAATAAAAAAGATATGAAAAATATGCATACTGATTAAGATGTATTCTTCCACTGACAGAATAAGAAACACCAAGCAGTTGGAATAAAGTTACTCGGACTTTATTCACTGGTTCACTGTAAATACACTATTGAAAGAAAATTATAAGGAGAAAGAGTTTAGAGGAAGTCTAAGAGCGTTCTTTTTCAGAGGAAGAGTCGGTAAGTAACATCTGAGAGAGTCAATTTTTTTTAGAGAAAAGAACTCCCGCTTCCGTATAATGATGCACGATCGCTTGATTTCCTTGCTTGTGCTGTGTGTGGGATCAGTTGCTATACAACTGTTCCCTCCCTCTAATCTCAATTTAATAACTGAAAAAAAAATCATTTAATTTATTTGGGTTTGGGCCCTTTTTTGGGTTCTCAACTTCCACCCATCAAGGGTGTAACCCAACATCTCTCACTCACACTTGATGGGTTAACCTATTACAATTCTTCATTTCCATTTCATACTAAGTGCTCTACCGTGACTGTATGGGCATGACGTTTGTAATTAGGTATTCTTATACTAGAAATCATTCTCAAAGACCAGCATAGAATCACCTTATGTATTTCACATTTATCTTGTTCATGTATTATACCTTGAATATCCTAGATTTACCCGTATATACTTTCATCCATAGCAAATCTAATCCCTCATAAGTTTTTACATAGACTTAGATTGCCTTTTTCTTGTATACTTAGTGTCTACGCTTAAGATGTTAACATCATAACTTCTTAACGGACATGTTTTAGACACCAGTATAAGTATGTATATATTCAGATAATCTTCCTTTCGTTCATATTTCATTTCAATATGAAACAATTGCTTTCCTAGCATAATACCTTTTGATCGAATTTATCATGACCATTGGATATATGCTAAAGTAGCTAACATTGAACATTTTCCATGAAAATGTCAAAGTCATAAGGACATTAATGAGATGATTTATTCCTCTCAGGGACTCACACAGTAATAAAACAGGAATCTATTCACTTACTTCTCAATTGCAGTTTTAAAACACATACAATATGAATTGCATGTTACGGTGTTACTTTTATCACATAAGAGCGTATGTCGATTTTGGTTTGTTGTTAATACCGTACAGATTTAAGTTCAGATACACACAGTGTTTAACCTGAATTCTACCAATGCTTCCACTTATCATAACATCTTTGTTGGAGAATTCATCATCTGGTTACATGTATTATGGATTGTGGGTATCCATAATTCAATCCAAAAAATTTTTATTTATTGGATTTCATCCCGAGCTATTCTCTTCTTTTGTCGGGGCAACTTATTTTGTATTGTTTAACTATCATATCTGCCATCTTGGAGATTTACTAGTAAATACAAAAGATGTCTTATCTTTGCCCACTCTCTATGAGTGTTAAAGGCAGTTGCTCGTGTGAGAAAGCTAACCATATTAACATGTACGACATACTATACATTGTATATCTTCATAAATATGTACTTAAATGACTCAATTATAGAAAAATGCACTTAATTTTATTCATATAATTGATTATTATAGAGATTTGTGTTACATCATATCCTATGAATACCAAGTGATTTTACATGATCAATATATATATCTCTAAATATTGTCTTGGTAAGAGGATCAATTATCATTTGACGTGTAGGAATATGGCGAATTATAATCCTTTTCTGTGCTATAATATAACACCTTACTTTTATCTATATTTTTTCATATATTATAGTATGTACAATGTCCAAATAGCTCATATTAAGAGCTTGAACCATTAATAGAACCAAAATATTTAAATAAAAAAATGTGATACTATTCATTTGATTCTCAAGTTTTCTAGACAAACTTTGAAAAATCATAACTTAATCCAGAAAAGTATTAATGTGGTTCAAGTCTCTAAATGAAACTAGAAACATGATGTACAAGATAAAAATATGAAAACTTCCTTTAACCTGACCAATTAGTACAGTTTATTACTCAAACTTACACTGTACAAATGGTCATTTCTCTCTTTTCCAGGATTTTGGCCATAATTTTAAAAATTCATATCTAACTCTATACCAAGTCAAATCATGTATTCTATATTCCCTTGGAAAGATATATATGTCTACTAGCCTTCATATTTTTATTATACATTTATTTAGTCTAGATAGGGCACAACATCAATTTGAATCACTAGGGATCAAAACATCACTTTTACTGGGATGGTCTTGGGAAAACTTGTATATCTCTCATTGTATAGCTCCAATTGAACTCAATCTAGTGGTATATTAACCTCAAAAGATAAATATTTTAAAAAATGTAAGCCATTAAATTTTTGGAGCTCTGTACGATTTTATATCACTTTTCAAAGAGAAGTAATATATTCAGTAAAATTCGCAGCCTTCACATCACTGTCCAGTTTTGATCCTGAACTTTAAAATTACACTATAAATCGTACATATATCCAAATTGTGTGTTCTTTAACTCGGAAAGCTTGTTCTCTCTAGTTTCAGGAAATATATAACACTTGATTTACTTCCCCTGTTTTAGTCAAACAATATTGACTTTACTTTTATTACTACAAAATAAACTTTTAACAATATAACATGGCAAAGTAGACTTCATAACAATCTCACATGATCATTCCATGTTTCAAATCCATGCCAAACATTTCATAATGCTCATAAGGACATAATAGCACAATGGCACAGATCTAAAAGCATATACATGGTTTTATACATAATTTCAAAATATACACTTATAACTTGAAGACATCATTAAGCATCTTCCTCTTCTTCATTCTCCTTAGCTTTTTGGACTCATTTTCCATAGCTTGTGCCTGGTCATTTGCGATACTTGAGGGGATGAGATTGGGGGCAATCTCAGTAGGGAGTTACATTTTATGTAATTATGTCAATCATGTCAAATAAACTCACATTCACATATAATCACATCAATCACCTTTAAACAATAAATTGCCACATTGGTCATAAAAAATTTGGCAGCATAACGGTTTAGAAAATGGACATCCCGGGGAATAAAACCCCTCATTTAACAGCCAAGACCAATCAAAGAAATCACAATTGCAATATGGCAACACAATTTAATTATAGAAAGACAATGAAAGAACATAAAGTAAGAATATGAAACTTAGCTACCTTGAAGCATTCCTTTGGCTCTTCCTCTTGAATCTAATGCTTCCACTAGCCTCCTTAGGCTTCCTCAAGTCCCTTAACATCATTATACACTTACTCAATCAACTAGAACAAGTAGCTACTTCATAAAGTCTCATTTAAAACCCTAAAGACTCAATTTCTTTATCTAAAGCTTAATCTTTGAGTTAATGCTAGTCCTTAAGGTTTTCATCATGGGGAACTCATTTTTGCCATCAAATACATGAAAATCCAGCTCCTTCCCACCTTATTAGTCTGATCAAAATCTGCTCTTAAGAGGAAGAAATTGGTTTTTCACAAAAACTTGCTTTAAAACACACTTAGTTTACTTTTCTTGAAAAATCTCATGCTTTCTTGTAAATTTATGGCTTAAAAACTCCTTCCCTCTTCTTATCATGCTTAGGCCAAGATTAGAACAGTAAAGGGAGAAGGATAAAGTCCAGGAAAACTAACTCAAATTACTTAGAAACTAGGCTAGAACACTTACAAATTGAAAGGAACTTGCTTACCAATTTATTTGGGATTTTTCTTTCCTTTTTCTCCTCTTTTTTTCCTTCATCACGTGGCTTCCTTTCTTCATCACCTTGCTGCAGCTTCTTCCCTTCTTTTCTTGCCCAAATATGACGCACAACATGAGCCAAGGAGGGAGTATTTATAAACTTTGTCAACCAATCAATTTATGCCACCTAAACTTCTTGATTTTTCTTGAAAATGACATAATTAATTGAATAATATAATTCTATCATGTGAAGCTTGTTGGCCACGAAATAGGGGGTAATTTGGTCCAAAAATTTCAGATTTTTACTTATCCAGATATATCCTGGACCGGTCTGGACAATTAAAATTACTTTAGCAGTATGTTTTATTATTATTGGGATACTAATTATAATTACATTGAGATATAAAATAACCATAATATACTTATCCCAATTGGTCCAAGTATAAGATCCATACATTTTTCTTGAATGAATACTACTTCTTCTTACAGTCTAGACTGATATTTATCGGGTAAGATATTAATATTAAATCATAATTACCCAATAAATATTATTTTGATCTCAATAAATTCCATACTATATTCCAATGGTCTTAACTCATTGAGAACTTCATTTTGACTATAATTTTTTATATTTACAAAAATGCCCTTAACTCGGGATAAATTTATAATTTTTAAAATTTTTGGGTTATTAGGTGTAATTTGTCCCAAAATTTATAAACTTTTATTTGAGTCTCCCTAAGCGTCCACCGTCTTAACCTTTTTTTTTTTTTCCTTCTAGGGGTAAAATCATCATTTCCATAATTCTTAGAGATAAAAATATAATTTTTTATTTTTTCATCTAATCAGAAAAAATGATCTCTTTGTCCTATTTCATCCAAAATGGTATCTGTCCATTTTTATAAATTCTCTATATATTTTTAGTTATCTAATATTTTAGGGATATTACATGTAGTATCTCTTACAAAATTATACTTGATGTCTATGTGCTTTGTCTTCCTATGATACTTAGGATCTTTGGTGTAGGCAATGACTGCCTCACTATTACAGTTTATTAAAATTGGATCCAATTTATCACCAATGATCCCTAAGTATTTTATGAATCTCTTCAACCATACTGCTTCTTGTACTGCTACAGAACATGCAACGAACTCTGCTTCCATGGTAGACAAAGCAATACAAGTCTGTTTCTTGCTACACCAAGATATGACTCCATTGTTTAACAAAAAAACATATCCAAAAGTCGATTTACGCTCATCTAGATCTCCTCCTCAATCTGTATCGGAGTATCCTACCAAGCGTAAATCGCTTCCTTGATAACATAGGGTATAAATCTGTTGTGCCTTGCAAATATCTCAGGATTCTCTTCACAGCTTTCCAATGTTTTAGTCTAGGGTTTGACTGGTACCTACTGACCAAACCAACTGCATAACATATGTCTGGTCTCGTACACATCATGGCATATATTAAGCTACTAACTGCACTGGAATAATGGACCTTTTCCATCATCTTCCTTTCAGATTCTGTCTAAGGACACATGTCTCGCCTCAGATTTTCTCCTCTGAAAATAGGGGTATTCATAGCTTTACAGTTTTTCGTGTTGAATCGCTCAAGAATTTTCTCAATGTAATTTTTCTGAAAAAAAGATATTAATTTTCTTGGGCAATCTCTATGGACTTTAAATACCACTGTCTGGATGATTGTTTAAGTCCGTAAATAGACCTTTTTAACTTACATACTTTATTCTCTTTCCCTTTCTCAATGAAACCTAATGGCTGTTGCATATAGATTTCTTCATCCACTTCACCATTTAAAATTGCGGTTTTCACATTCATCTGATGTAATTCTAATTTGCTACTATTGCCAGAATTAGTCTTATGGAGTTAAAGCGTACAACAGGTGAAAAAGTATCTTCATAATCTATACCTTCATGTTGAGTATACCCTTTTGCCACTAATCAAGCCTTATATCGTTCAATCGATTCATCTGTATTTCTCTTAATTTTGAGAACCCATTTATTTCCAATTACCTTATGTCCAGATGGAAGATTAACCAAATCCCAGACTTGATTTATCCTCATTGAATTCATTTCCTCTTCTATTGCTTTCTTCCATTCATTACTAGCAGGGCATGATAAAGCCTTATGTATTGAACTAGGCTCATCATAATCTTGTGGGGTAACTATAAGTGCAGCCCCTTCTATTGGAAAACATCTCTTTGGTACACTTTCTCTATTACTTCTCTGTAGTGGGATCTCTTGTAAGTTGATCTGTTCTTGAACAGAATCTTGCACTGGTCCTTGTGAGCTCCCACACGAATTAAGAGGTTGAGGTATATAAATTTGTTCATCAGTTTCTTCATGTATCTCACAAAGAAATACAGTATGATCCACCTCACCCCTGCTAGGAAATTTGTTTTCTAGAAATGTTGCATCTCTAAATTCTATTTCAGTCACACTTCTATCTTAGTTTTCTCCAATGAAAACGTAACCCTTAGATTGTTCAGAGTATCTATTAAAGATATATTTCTTCCCTCTTGGACCTAGTTTTCCATATTTGTGGGAAGGATCATAGACATAAGCTGCCGACCCCCAGGGTTTTAAAATATTTAAATCTAGCTTACGATTTGTCCATCGCTCATAGGGTGTTGATGTGACTGATTTTGAGGGCACACGGTTAAGTATAAAAACTGATGTTAAAATTGCATCTCCCCAATACGAAATAGGTAGATTGGCTTGTGCCTGTTAAGTTGACTGGTCACCCAAGAGGGGGGGTGAATTGGGTGATACAAGATTTTTCGCTCTTTTGAATCACAACCTAATTTCACTAAGAGTGCAGTAAAACAGGGATAAACAGAGATGGTTGTGTGTAGCAGCTGAGTAGAGAAGATAAAGAACAATACACAATGATTTATATTGGTTCAGTCCAACCACTTGGCCTACATCCAGTCCCCAAGCCACCACTTGAGATTTTCCACTATATCTCACAGGTTTGATCCGGGCACCTGTGAAGCCTCAGTACATTCTCACAAGTTTCAGTAGGCACTTGTGAAGCCACTCTCCTCACACCCTTACAAGATATGTAAATCCCTTAGTGTTTCCCCACACTAAGATTCTACCCAGAAAATGTAGAAAGAAATGTTTACAGAATGAAAACTCTCTTGAAGAGTAGATAATACATTAAGAGTTCACTCTATTGAGGTGAGTTTTTCAAACTATGCTGAAACAGAAAGATTTTACAAGTTGCAGCAGCATTTTTGCATAAACTCTCTTAAGATAGTTTCCCATAAGTTCAAATGATGTTATATTTATAGTTTTGTAGTGTAATTAGACGTTAGATATAAGATCTAGCCGTTAGAGATGTTACCCAACGGTTTACTCTGCAAAACTAGCCGTTTACCAACCTCATTTAATGAATCTGACACACTGAAATTCGAATTTTGGATGTTTAACAGACGAATTTCGAAGAGTCCATAACTTAAAGTTTTTAGCGTTTAAGTTTGAAGTTCGTCTGTCCAAAGCTGAAATTCGAATTTTCATCTTAATAAATGTTTCTATGTTAGAACATTCGAATTTTGGAGTTTAAAGTTCTTCTGGTAAGTTTAAACAGTAATTCCATATTGCTATAGTGCCTTCGAAGTTCGAATTTTGGTTTCAAAATTCGTCTGACAGTGAGCAACTCAATATGGCACAAGTTCTTCCTTTCGAAATTCGAATTTTGAATGTGAAAATTCATCTGTTAGTTATTTCAGAAGTATTTTCACGTTTCTGAAATCGCGAAATTCGAATTTTAAAAGTGGAAATTCGTCTGTTGGTTGTTTCAGAAGTGTTTTCATGTTTCTGGAGTTGCGAAATTCGAATTTTGAAAGTGGAAATTTGTCTGTTGGACTTGAAGTTCGAATTTCCACTGTCAAAATTCGTCTGTCAGTGGCAAGCTCAATTCTGCACAAAGGTTCTCTTCGAAATTCGAATTTCGGAGGCCCGAAATTGGTCTGTCGCAACGGAACCAACGTAACTTCAAATTTTGCACTGTAGACAATTTTGCAGAAGCTATAACTCTCTCATTGTAACTCCAAATTAAGCAAATGACCTATAGTTGGAAAGCTCTGAATGTGTACTTTCAAATGAAATAAGTTTCACTTCAAAAACAAACGTATTTTGTGAGATATGATCGAAATAGTGATAAGAGGTCAAAACTGAAAATTCATATCTCACTACTCAACTTTAAATAATCATAGCTTTTTCATATGACTTTCATTTTGAGTGAAACAACCTTCTTTGAAAAGATTATTAAGTCTAATTTCATATGAAATAAGTTTTACATCAAAACCATATGTATTTTGAGAGATATATTAAAAATATTAAGCAAAGGTCAAACTCTAGATTCTTGAAAACTAGATTTCACTAACTATGCCTGACTCGAAATTCGAATTTCAACACCTGAAATTCGTCTGTCAGAGGTGATATCTCTGGAACTTCAAATTTCAGTCAGCAAAGTCATATTTTCACAAAGTATATGAAGTTTAACTTCTCAAAATTCGTCTGTCATCAGAGTTTTTCAAAGCTAACATTAGATTTACTTAATCTAACTCATTTAGAACATATGGTAACAAGATTAAGTAATTTTTAAAGATTAATCCCACCTCAAGACCTAAGTGAAAATAAAACATACCTAGGGACTAGGTCTTCAAATGTTGAGTTCCACTTCCACTTGGTCATTTCCTTCTTGGCATGCTCCCTTTTGATCTTCCATTTTTGGAGCATCCTTTCTTTCTTCTTTCTTGAGTGAGGCATGATATTGATTTCTATTTCTGTATTTCAATGCTCACTCTTCTTACTTGGACCAACCTATATTTAATATATTATACTTACAAACCAAGTAGTTAGTCCAGTTTATATATCCAACTTATATTATTCATTGTAAAAGTACAGTGGATATATTTACACATAGCATGATATATGTATTATAACCATAATTAAATACAAGCTAATATGTATTTTACTTCCTTAAGGAACATTATATATGTCAGATACATATAATGCATTTCTTCCTTATTACTCTATATTTGTCATCATCAAAACTTATATTGTACTAAACCTTACAGTGCCATCATGGACCTAACCATGTCTAGTAATGTTCTATTTCTTCTTTTGGCTACTCCATTTTGTTGTGGGGTACCAAGGATTATAAGTTGCCTTACTGTCCCCTTTTCTTCACAGAGCTTTTTGAATTGATTCGATAAATATTCATGTCCGCGATCGGTTCTTAATACTTTAATTTTCTTATCCATTTGATTTTCAACTAAGTTCATGTATCGTCTAAAACATTCTAGTGCTTCAGATTTATGTGACATCAAATATACATAACCAAATCGCGAGTAATCATCAATGAAAGTGATTAAATAAACAGCTCCATATTTTGCCCTCACACTCATAGGACCACAAACATCTGAATGAATTAATTGCAATGAATTTTCTGCACTAGTTCCAGTTCCAAATGGTTTTCTAGTTATTTTACCAGCCAGGCAATACTTACACAAGGACATTTCCATTTTATCAATTGTGCCTAGCAGTCCTTCTTTAGCTAGTTTAATTATTCTATTTTGATTAATATGTCCTAGTCTAGCATGCCAAGCATTCATATCAACATTTGAATTAGAAGAAGTTGCAAAGCAATCATGCATATAAAAATCACCAACGATGTCTATTACAAAGAGCTTCTTTGAAAGAAAAGCTGAACCATAAAAGGTTGTCTTTAATGAAATGTCTGCTACCTTATCATGAAAATTTACATTAAACCCATAAATTAATAAGCAGGAAATAGAAACTAAGTTTCGTCGGATGTCAGGTGCATGGAGTACATCATAGAGGATCAAGGTTTTTCCACCTCGCAAAGTTAATTTGCAGGTTCCTATGCCTTTTACCTCAATTCTCGCGTTGTTACCAACATGAAGCCACTTGCTTTGATCCGGCAACTGACGATACTCTGTAAAGGATCCTCGATCCCTACTTACTTGGTCTGTGGAGCCTGAGTCAATTATCCAAAAAGAAGAAATAGTTTCTGTCAAAAAAATAGCACTTGAAACATAAGACATATGAATTAAAATAATTCACTAATACCTTTTCACGTTTATTTTGCTCAGGGCAATCCCTTGCAAAATGACCCATTTTCAGGCAGGAATAGCACTTAACCTTACTCAGGTCAGTCTTCTTCTTCTTTTCGCCTTTCTTCCCTCTTTTCTTGAAAGGTTTATTTCCCTTTTTAAATTTCGAGTCATTCTTCTTACCTTTTCTTTGATTTTTCTTGCCCTTTTTTGAATTGAGCTTAGGGTTAGAAGTTCTTGCTTCTTTAGTCATATAGGCTTGTCCAGAGGCTCTGTAGGCCTCTAGACGTTTATCTTCAAGCTCTAAATGTTTTGCCACATCACTAAAAGTGTTTATATTCTCATTATGGGTTAAGTTGACTTTCATGTGTTCCTAGCTTGAAGGGAGTGACCTTATGACAGCCTGGATTTGCTGTTCATTAGACAATTCATGCCCAGGTTCCTTCAATTCTCTGATCATACTGGCCATCTCTCATAGATGTTGTTTCATAGGAGTATTAGGTCTTAACTTATAAGTATCAAGCTTAATTGTTAGCCTTCTCAGTTTGGTGGTAGAGGTATCTCTAAACTTATCCTTTAATGTCGTCCACATGGCTTGTACCGTTGAATATTTTTCATACTCACACATTAGGTCATTGGCCATAGTGCCCAGCATAGTAATACGTGCTATGCTGTTCTTCCTTTTCCAGGCCATGTAGACCTCTTGGTCTCTCCTATGTTAGGCAGTATTGCCGACTTCTGGTTGTGTCATGACTACAATCAGTGGTTCTATAACATTTTGTTCTTCCAATATATACGAAACATTTCGTTGCCAGATGTCCCAATTGTCCCCATTTAGTTTATCTTCCTTGTTTAGCTCAGTCATTATACTCTTGGTCACCATTCTCAAATCAGTTACTAGACTATCCCACATAAAGGATTTCTATCATTGAACTGAACTAAAAAATATATTAATAAAATATACATGTAGCACAGTACAATATACAATGTCATATACTCATATTATTTCTTATTAGAACGATAATAATTCCATTGGTTTCATGATTAGAGACCACACGTTTATCTCCCATGCTAGTGTTATCATTATTATCTATTAAGATTTTAATACAAGTATTTGAATAATTAACCAAAAAAAACTTATATTTTTTTTAGAGCTTCCATTCAAATAAAGTATATATTAAATAATATTAAATTCAAACAAGAACATAGTTATTGTACAATAATAATAATAAATTTCATACATAAATTAAACAGGAAAACAGAAATTAATAATTTTCTTCTTAAGAGTGCGATCCGATATTTTCATGGCTCTATTAATCGCATTTACCTAGGTATAATCTGAATATTTCTTGTTTTGTGTATTCAGATTTTCTCTTAGCTTAATTATGACGTTCGCGAAGAACTCAGCATCTTGCATATTCACCACAAAGTGTGAATACTTCGCAAGAACATGATACAAGTCTTTTAAATGTTTTATTTTTGTTGCATCCCTATATACTATGTCTTGAGCTACAGAGTAAGTAAGGGGTTGATCTACTTCTTGATCTTCAATTTTAGGATTTTCAAAAATAATTTCATCTTCTTTTAACCCATTTGGATCTGTATACACATATTGAAATTCCTCATGATTTTCTTCTTCTTCTAAAAACTCCTCATCAAGATCTTCATAAAAAGTTCATCATCTGGAATGAGTTCTTCCAAATTCTCATAACTTGAAAAAACATATCCAACTATTTCAGTGCTTTCAGAATACTCTTGCTTCATTATTTTTTACCTTCAATAAAATAGTAGGAATTATTAAAATAATTTTTTGGAAATTTTTTTAAATTAAAATAAAAAAAATATTATGTACTGAAATAGCTCTAAACAGATTCAAAATTACCTTAGAATTAGGTAAATAGTATATCAAATTGAAGATCTCGAATTTAGGGATTTTTAGAAGGAAACAGTATCCCAAAATACCCTTAGACACGTCATCATGTTCCCCAAGAAGGTTCAGATTACAAAAAAAATTGAAAAAAAAGGGAAAAACCAAAACCCATGTGCTAGGGTGGCGCGTGTACCTCACGCACCAACTTGGACGTCAAATTCGGCCACACGCGCTAGCCCAAAATCTTCCATACGTAGCCGGCGTTCTGATAGGGTGCTCCACGTGGCAAAATCACATGTTGATGGGCCCCACGCGCTACGTTAGAGATCATACCCCTTTTTTTTAATTTTTTTCATTGGTCTTGTCATCTGCGGCCCAAAAAATTTTTTTTTTATTTTTTCTTCTTTGAGCTTGTTAATGGCCAATTTTTTTTTTTAATTTTTCTTCATTGAGATTGTCACCTACGGCCCAAAAATTTTTTTTTTTATACGCAGCCCATTTTTTTTTAATTAGGCAAAACGACATGTCGTTTAGGTCATCCTTGACCTCCAGCCAGGTCGACCCAACCCGATGGCGGACCCGCAAATCTGCCACCATTTTTCACCATTTTCTCCTCCGTCCGGTGTCCATTTGAGGCGATCTTGGTATCATTTTTCTTGTCTTGTTGTCCTCTACATGATGGTGGCCTCCTTTTGTCCAAAAATTGTGATTTGAATAAACCCAATTTTTGAGTTTACTCACGGATTCAAAACATTTTTAGCCATTATTTCTCTAATCCTGTGTTCATTTAACGCGATTTTAGTAGTCTTTTGTTCGTCTCTTCATTCTCTACACGATGGTGTACTTCTTTATCTATGAAGAGATAATTCTACATAACCCAAAAACTACACCATGTATATATATATGTATATATATATTTTTTAAAATTTTATTTTTAAGATCCCTATACAGAATTCTATTTGCATATTATATGAGTATAAATAATATACTAAAATATAAAAACAAACTCATAAAGAAAATATACCGTATGCAAATAATGGAACTCAAAAAAATAATTTTTAATTTGTGAATGAAAAATTGCAATGGATATAGATTTGCCCAGATCTAAGTACGCTCTGATGCTAATGTAAGAATAAAAAAGATAGGGAAGATATACATACCGATCGAGATGTATTCTTTTACTGACAGAATGAGAAACACCAAGCAATTGGAATAAAGTTACTCGGACTTTATTCACCGTAGATACACTATTGAAAGAAAATTATAAGGAGAAAGAGTTGAGAGGAAGTCTGAGAGCATTCTTTTTCAAAGGAAGAGTCGGTAAGTAACATCTGAGAGAGTCAATTTTTTTAGAGAAAAGAACTCCCGCTTCCGTATAATGATGCATAATCGCTTGATTTCCTCGCTCGTGTGGTGTGTGGGATTGGTTGCTATACAACCGTTCCCCCTCTCTCATTTCAATTTTATAACTAAAAAAAAACCATTTAATTTATTTGGGCTTTGGCCCTTTTTTGGGCTCTCAACTTTCACCCATACTTGGTGTAACCCAACAAAAACAAATGATGAAGCATGTGTTAACTTATTTAAATATTAAATATATTGACATAAAAATTGGTGAGAATAATATGGTTTTAATCAAATTAAAAAATAAATTTGAATTCTGAAGCCTCTTCTAACTTTTTAATGAGAACCAACTCAATTAAATTTTCATCTAAAAAAATAAATTGTATAAAGTTCCTTTAATATTAAAAAACTAATGACAAATGAGATGCGTAATTTTTCTTCATCTAGAGAACGAAGAAAATTGGTAAGTCTTCCAAGGATGGAGAATTTTCAGGAAAACTTTCTTGCGCAAGTAAAAGAGTGATTCCTTATGGAAATGATATTTCTAAGCAAATTTAGATTTGAAGTCTTTGCTTGGAAAACAGATGTTGTAATATGGACTAACTCGAAAGAGACAAGGCAAAGCCATAAAATTTGTTTTGGATCAGGATTTTCCAGGAAAGGAATCACACAAGGCTTGATTTCTAGCGGCAAAAAGGGCAAAATCATATATATATCCCAAAATGAAAAAAAGGTATTATTTCTGTTTAAATTGTAGAATTGGAAATTTTTACAGAAGAATCATAAATAGAAGTACATGGGAAAATGTTTGGATTCCTTACATTTTTAAAATATATTTACCATATCTGATCAAGGATCAATATGTTAATTAATATAAGATATAAAAAATGTAAAATTTGTAAATTGTGAATAACGAGATTTATTTTAGTTCTGGTGGAATGCAATCGTGGCTTGAAAAATGGAACTTATTTGATTTTTAAAATGCCAATCTCACATATTGGCCAAAAATAAATAAATGCCAATCTCACAAAAATGGGAGAGATATGGAATGATTTATGAAGTTTTTAGGAGCCAATTTTATTGAAGGTTGGTGTCATTTTCCCAAGATGAAGTGTGAAAATGGAACCCGTTTCAACGAAGGGAAAGGAGTCGTGCCTGCACTGCGAACATAATATACTTCCAATGACCGAAGCAATGCTATTCAATTTCATACTTTGATTCAATGGCTTCCAAACTCACCACCTTCTTCTTTATCCTCTTCCTCTTCTACTACGATCCTTTCATTTCTCATTCTTCTGCAGCAGATACCTCTTCTTCATCCTGGGTAAGAGCTGCTTATTACTATACTGGCAGTGAAATTTCCTCTTCAGACATAAGGGCTACGCTTTTCACGCACCTTCTTTGTGCTTTCGCTCGCATAAACTCCTCCAAATACGAAATCTCAATGGACCTTTCTGATCACCAAAAGTTCTCCACCTTCACCCACAGTGTAAAGCTCAAAAACCCATCTGTTACCACCCTTATATCCATTTGGGGAGGTAGAGAGGACTCTTCAATTTTTTCCTCCATGATAAACAGTTCCTCTCATAGAAAATCCTTCATTGATTCTTCAATTCGAACAGCTCGGCTATATGGGTTTCAGGGAATCGACCTTTGTGGGATTGGGCCAAGTTCTGCTTCTGACCTTACCAATTTAGGAACGCTCTTGAAGGAATGGCGAGAAGCTTTAACTTCAGAGGCAAGAAACTCAAGCCAGCCTGAATTGGTTTTGGTAATGGAAGGTTACTACCTTCCAGCTGGAAAATCCATGAGTTATCCTTTTGATTCAATGCAGAGGTACTTAGATTGGGTACAATTCGTAGCCTATGATTACTATCTTCCCACAAGTGACAATTTCACAGCCTTTCATGCTGCCTTATATGGTCCATCTAGGTGGGATAATACTGATAATGGTATTAAAGAGTGGAATAGAAGGGGATTTTCATCTAGCAAGCTGCTTATTGGCTTGCCTTATCATGGATATGCATGGACGCTGCTAAACTCAGCAAATAGTAATGCCGTGGGAGTACCAGCATCAGGACCTGCTTTGACAAAAGATGGTTCAATGGCTTACAAGTTGATAAAAAGCTATATAAGAAGCTTTGGGGAGGCATCTGTTGGAGAGTATAATTCTAGTGTTGTGGCTAATCAGTTCAAAGTTGCATCAACTTGGATCAATTTCGATGATGTAGAGGCAATCAGGGCTAAAGTTTCTTATGCCAAGAGAAATGGGCTGCTTGGTTACTTTGTGTTCCAAGTGGCCAATGACGAAAATTGGATCCTTTCAAAGGCAGGTTAGAGATAAATCACCGCTGGGTTAAGCAAAACTGCAATAGATACTTTAAAGCTAGTATGTTAGTAGGAAAAATTGTTCATGTGTTATGTTTTTATTGAAAAATTTTATAGCAAACACTTAAAAAAGGAATGACAAGTTGACAACGTGCAATAATCTTAGTGTATGGAATAACATGTGCGTATGTGATTTTGAATGTTAATCTTTCAGCTCTAGACGTAGATGAAGATCATCATAAGAGGCATCTGCTGATAAGTGTTCTGCCAACAACTCTGACCATCATACTGATACTGCTATTGGGAATAGTATTTTGCTACTACCATAAAGGTAGCTGAAGTAGTTCCCTTTTTCTCCTGAAAATAAACATATTATTGAGTTTAATGTTATGCATTTATACTTACTTTCAATCTATCTCTTTTTTCTTCCGCAGGAATTTTTGCTTTTGTTACAAGAATATTATGTAAACTCAAGAGATGTTTACCAGCAGATGAGAAAAATCTGGAGGAAAGTACTTCTGATCTGCTAGTGTTAAAGTATGCTACGGTCAAAATGGCCACTTATAACTTTTCAAACGACAATAAACTTGGAGAGGGTGGATTTGGCATAGTATACAAGGTAACTTTCGTGTATTCATCTATTAGGGTATGAAAAGACAAAATGTAAATAGCAGGTGACACAGTTTTCAATTTCCAATTTCTATTGGTCGCATATCGGAATAGTTCCTTTTAGTTCATTTAGTATGTATAAAATTGTTAAGATGTTCTAATCTCTGGGTTTCATTATTCCTCTAGGCTGTCACTCTATCGTTACTTATTAACACAAAACTGTAGCCTAAAGAAAGCGGCGAACTTCTAACATAGAACTTTTACTACATTCAGGTAACAAAACAATAAATTGATCTGTACGACACAGAGGAAATTGAATCAAGGAAAACTATACCCTCTTTTCCCATAGTGTTAATGCCTTTCTGATCTACCTCTTGATGAAGCAAATGTGGCAACCATGCCACAAAGTGAGAATGTAACCATTAGAAGTATGACTGACCATAGTTTTTAGCTGGCACTAATATCTAACGCCTTTTTAAATGCCAGTGAAGATCTACTTCAAGTAGAAAGTGCTCGTTGATTAATGATTTGATTTTGATAGGGCAAATTAAGGAAAGGACAGGAAATAGCAGTGAAACGGCTCTCTAAAACTTCAAGTCAAGGCCTTGAAGAGTTCAAAAATGAGGTCACGCTTACAGCAAAACTACAACATGTGAATTTAGTTAGGCTTCTGGGATACTGCACTGAAAGGGATGAAAAGATACTGATCTATGAATACCTTCCAAACAGATGCTTAGATCATTTCCTCTTCGGTAAATATTCCCTATTATCTTTTCTTTTTCTCATTTGGAATTTTTGCTTTGCAAGCTTAGGTTGGTTTGCCTGATATTTCTGATCTGCTGCTGAACTCAATTAAACATCAAATAAGAAATCATTGCAAAATTTGATGTTTTCTTCACTTATACATTTCAGAAACTAATAATTCAGAAATTGAGCTTGATGCAGATCCAAGGAGATCAGTTCTTTTGGACTGGGGAAAACGTGTCAACATCATTGATGGGGTTACTCAAGGTCTTCTTTATCTCCAAGAGTACTCAAACTTCACTATAATCCACTGAGATTTAAAAGCTAGTAATGTTTTGTTGGATCATGAAATGAATCCAAAAATATCAGATTTTGGGATGGCTAGAGTTTTAAAAAAGGATGAACTTGAAGCAAACACGAGAAGAATTGTTGGAACATAGTAAGCAAAATAGTATGTGATGATTATTGATGTGACTATTGTTCTTTCATGTCTCTAATCACTTGATATTGCCTCTTGTAGTGGATACGTGCCACCTGAATATGTGAGAAGAGGCATATACTCCATGAAGTATGATGTCTATAGTTTTGGAGTACTTCTCCTGCAAATTATTAGTGGAAAAAGGACCTCATGTTACTATGGTACATATGAAAATATGAACCTTTTGGAATATGTAAGTTACAAGATAAACATTTTAGGATTCCATTGCTGGATGAACATTTATTCATGTGATATGATTGAATCATAAAACTGGTTGATATTTCAGGCATATGAGCTGTGGAGAGAAGGCAAAGGCATGGAGTTTATTGATCTCTCATTGGATGACATTCAATCGCCTTGTAAAATCACTAGATGCTTGCAGGTAGCTTTGTTGTGCGTCGAGGAGAATCCCAATGATCGACCTTCCATGTTAGAAGTTTATTCAGCTCTCAGGAATGAAGCTTCAGCCATTGGTACTCCTAAAAGGCCTGCCTTTTCAGTTAAAAGAGGTGAAGATGCAGAAGAAGCATGTTGGTGCAAGATCGAATCTTCTTCAGTCAATGATGTGACAATCTCTCAGTTAGGAGCCAGATGAAGGGGAAGTACATTATGGTAATTATGAAAGAAACTTTTTCGGGATACCTTTGTTCCCTCCTGGTGTGGAACAGTCTTTCAGAACAAGAGAATGAGTCATGGAACTATGTTCTTGAATTAGAGGCCTTGCACTTCATATAGAAGCCTACCAGGATCGAATATATTCTAGTTCACTTGTAACAGTTGATAGTTACTTCAGTCATGGCTGCTGTTACAACGCATGTGAGGCAAATCCTATGGTGTGAAAGGCAATATAGAGGCAAACAAAATTAGGCGTGCTATGTGAAGGATGAGCCCATTGTCGTCACTAACAAGATGCACTTTCTTTATGGATGGATCTCTACTTTGTAGTAGATCTGGTTCGTCATGATCTAAATTTCTTTTTTTTATAATATTCTTATTTATAATTAATTTTTTAAAATTTATAGTTAAATAAAAAAGTTACTCTATTATTCATAAGTCATAGTTCAGTTTTAAGACTCTACAATGTTCTATCTCATCTATTATCTATCTATTATATATATATATATATATATTTCTACCGGAAGCCATTTTTTCACAACGGGGTATGAACAATAATTGACTTGGCTAAATGTTGATGGCTTGAAATCCTACTGATTTTGCTGGAAGAAGTTAAATATAAGCTGCTAATAAGAATCGAAATTCATACCTTTTAGATGGAAAACATGCATACAACTTCTAAGCTAAACATTTTTCTGATGGGACGACAGTTGTATTTATTGATTTAAGATGTTGGCCTTCAATGTTTTAGCCCCATTTCAATGTCACGATTGAAATTTACCTTTTTTTTTGGGGAATGATTTAAAAAAAAATACAGGGCTTTATGTAGGGATTGTATAAAAAAAATTCTACTGTGTATTTTCAATCTTAATATATGAATAGTTATTGATATGACTTATTTAATATTTTATTCAAATTTCACATTTAAAGGTTTTTAAAACTCCCACCTCATTGTTTAACTTCCTTTCAATTTTTTTCTCTGCCCTGTTTTCTTTTATCTCTTTCTTCCCACCCCTTTTCTTTTTCCTTTTTTAGGTTATTATAGAGATAGCAATTTTAAATTTTAGATTCATTGAACTAGGCTATTCATTGCTTGTAAGAAGCATGATGAAATTTCTAGCAATTATACCGTGAGCTTGGACAACTTCTTCAAATTTTAATGTATGAGATATTGTATAATATTTCGTTCAATCATTACGTATCCTGTACATTGTATGGGTCAGCAATTTAGTTAGTTTAATACCTCATGCAAAATATTCACGTGACTGAAGAAAAATTATTGCTATATATATTTATAGATCCAGAGTTCAATATCAATGGTCTAATGGTTTAATGGCACCAATACTTCTTAAATAGAAGGAGATTCTAAGATTAAGTCCTATTAATAGTAAATTGCTATCTTGAATATATGAGTGAGTACGTCGATTAGTGTGTAATTATGGTAATAAAAAAAATCAAAAGTTTAAATGAAATTGATCATATAAAAATGGATTGTTTGATGCCACACAAACAAAGCTTAGATAATAAAAAGAATGGCTATGATAGCTAACTACTATGGGGAAATTTGATGCCACACAAACAAAGCTATATATAGTAAAAAGAATGGCTACGATAGCTAACTATTATGGGGAAAATGACATTTTAGCGATTTCATATTTCTCAAAACTTTCCCTTTTTTTTCACACTAGAATTTATAGTGCTGAAAATACTTATTAGAAGTTAGAATTTTTTCAAACGTCATGGAGACATTTTCACCTCAATTAATTATCATGACTGTTTTCCATACTACATATTTTACTTTAAAAAAATAATTTTGAAAAAATAAATCTCAATTGAGGTAATCAAATTTCAAGTGACGTTTAAAAAATTTTCAATTAATTACAACAGTTTTCAACACTCTATTTTTTAGTATGGAAAAAATATGTTTGAAAAAAATTTCTAACTAGAATAACAAAAATTTCCAAATCACATTTGAAAAATTTCCAAGTTTCAACTGATCATAACAATTTTTAGTACTTTATATTTTAAAGGTATTTTTGTCAACTCAAAATATTTTCCTTCTACCAAGTATTTCGGTCTTTCTTGAAAATTCACAAATTTTAAAATCATTAAGGGAATATTTTCTATTAGCAATCCTGGAATGTGCTTTTCCTCGACTCTATCCTATTTTCTTGCTATTATCATTCTCATTTTAAAGCCTGCCATAGTGTAACCCATCAGACGAGATGGATGTCTTCATCCTATTTTGTTTGCTTGCTTTCACGGCGAATGGCCGACTTTGACCAGAACCCAATGCCAAGGAGTAGATCTTCCAATGGAACGAAATACTTGAAAATTAAGAAGATAAAAGTGACATAACTGGCGTTAATTCTTCTAAAAATGCTTCTATTGTTGGACAAAAGAAAAAATGCTTCTCTTCTCCGACGTCATTACAATTTACAGGGGTGGGCAAATGCCCCACCAAAACTTTTTTTGTGCATATCCATATCTATAAAAAAATTTAGGAAAAATTAATTTTTTAGTCATTAAATTTTAAATCAATTTGTATAAAAAATATTTAAAACACCCTTCATAACTCATTCGTGGATAAAATTAATAATTTTTTTAAAAAATAAATCTTTTAGTCCCTAAACTATGCATCCATTTGTAAATTAGTTTTGAATTAGATTTGTTTTTAATCACATCCTCAATGATTCTTTTCGTTAAAGGCGATCATCCTTGAATTTTCAGCCGATTGTATATGCATCCCTGAATTTGAACACATGGTAAGGTGCTGTTTAAAAAAAGCTAATGAGGAAACAAAATTATTGTATGGCATTGAAGTAAAGAAGCAAATGTCATTTTTGGTTATAATCTTACCACTACTAGTTACGAAGCAAACATCATATTTGTTGATCATGTTAAAGCTTCTTCTCCTTTTGTCTTAACAACCAGTACCCTACAAAAACAATTTTAATGAGTCGCACAAATAACCACATGCCAATTCATCCTCCCGTTGTCGATTCTATTCACAGTCACTACTTCACAGAGTTACTTTGCAAGCAAGAACTATTTCTCTAGTTTCTATGTTAATTCCCTTCAATATTTTTGCCCTCTACTATCAACATTATCATTAAAGCTTAAAACCCACACACATATAATATATATATATAGGTAAACAAAGTAAAAAAATAGTCTGTTTAACTCTGTTATTGAGACTAATAACAGAGGTAAACAAAGTAATGTTATTTATATATATGTGTGTGTAATAATAGAGGTAAACAAAATAATGTTGTTTATATATATGTGTTGTTTATATATGTGTGTGTGTAATAACAGAGGTAAACAAAGTAATGTTGTTTATATATATGTGTGTGTGTGTAAATATTAGATGCGTCTAGCAGTCTATAAAATAATGACTCTTGTGGCAATTTTTTTAACTGTCCAAAAGTGAGTAGCGTTCACAGGAGGCTCAGTCCGTAAAAGTGGATGAACAGTCACACCCAAGCGTGTTTGGCACAGAAGACATAGTGATAGGTATCCAAAAGGGCCAACTTTTGCTGGCTAACTATGATAGATAGAGTTTGCGATAAACTAAAGCTTGTATTATATATACCATAGCCTCTTGCTTTTATGCAGGGGGATCGGAGCAAATCAATGGTGACTTAGATTATGTCAGGAGGAAGAGGAACTAGATGAAGCAGAGGTTCCCACTGAATATGTAAATTACAGATTAGCATAAAATGAAGTTAGAAAAACTAATCTTTCATAGTCTAGCTTTGTTAATTGCAGTTTTGACTCAACCATTTATTTCGGCTCGGTAGCTTTTGTAAGAATGAAACCAATTGCAATCTCAATAGAAATCTTAGGCCCAAAAAGGAAAAAAGAAAAAAATCTCAATAGAAGTCATTGGAAAAACGTGCGTTTCCTCTTCGCTTTTGGGTGCGCCTATATATGAACATTTTATGCCATTAGGCTACACAACTTGCTTCTTATACACACAAAAGAGCACACACATGCATGAGAGAAAGATACTTCATCATTTGAGCAGCAAAATGTCATTCCTTCTTCTTGAGTTTATTGAAACTACTCTATTTTTATTGGTTCCTTAACGTTTTGTATTATAAAATCTAAATATTATTATACATCATGTATAAGAGATTGAGAGTCTTGCTTCTGACAATATGTTCATGGATTTATCTTCTTGTTTGCTTTTTCAACTTTCTTGTTAAGTTAATATAAAATCCTATACATGCGTTCATTTTTCTAATTTTATTAATTGGTGTTAACTATGATTTTTCTGTTTAAATAAAAAAAAAACTGTTTACCTATATATATATATATAATATGTGTGTGTGTGTGTGTTTTTTTTTTCAAGATTTAATGATAATGTTGATAACAGGGGCCACAAATATTGGAGTGAAGTAACATGATGCAGAAATAAGAGAAATAGTTCTTGCAACTCTGTGAAGTAGTGATTGTGAGCAAAGTTGACAATGGGAGGGTGAATTGGCATATGGTTAGTTGTGTGACACATTAAAATTGTTTTTGCATAGAGTGCTAGTTGTTAGAATCTCCCTTTGATGCTCATCAGAAGTGATGAGTACCTCATCACTAAGGTGTTCATCACCTTTGGGCCGTCTAGATTAAATTTGGATGGTCCAGATTTATAGGTTTTTATTTTGATTTTTTTTTACATAATAATAGTATTTTTTTAAAAAAGTGACAATTGTAAAATTATACTATTTTAAATTTTGTATCTAATAAAATAAAAATATAATTAAATCTGGACTGTCCAGATGATCCAGAAGTGATGAGCACCATATGCTCATCACTTCTAATAAGCAGCAAAGGGAGATTCCTAGTTGCCAAGACAAAAGGAGAAGAAGCTTTAACATGGTTGACAAAAATGATGTTTGCTTCTTAGCTAGTAATGGTAAGGTTAAAACTAAAAATGATGCTTACTCCTTTACTTCAATGCCACACAAGTATTCAGTTTCACACATTAGCTTATTTTAAACAGCATCTTGCCATGTATTTAATTCATGCATCCATGCACAAATGGTTGAAAATTCAAGGATAAACGCTTTAACGAAAAAGAATCATTGAGGTTATGATTAAAATAAATTTTAGTTTAAGAACTAAACTACAAATTGATGTATAGCTCATGCAGGAAATGATTAATTTTCCCCAATTTTTTATTTTATATGTTATATATTATTAAAAAATATTATTAATAGGTTTCATAATGTAATACTAAAATAGAAATAAGTTAATATTCATATATAATTATATTTTGAATTCAAAATAGTTAATTAATATTTTATTTTCATATTATTTGTTAAGTAAATTTATCACTATTGATATTTATATATCATAATAATACTTTTACAATATTGTAATGTAGAAAAAAAAATTATACAAAAAAATAATGTTATTTAGTATTAAAAATAACATTATTTTATTTTAAAAATTAAAAAAATTGAAAAAAAGTTCGAACTAGTTCAAACATATTCTAAACTACTTTACAATCAATTTTTACCTGTTTAAACCCGGTTCGATTGCTTTTTTATCGATTCTCACTAATTTAGTAATCCTTTGATTTTGTTCTTATTCCAAATCAAACCTGACATTGACTCTTGGCCTAACCAGTCGAACCGGCCAATATATTCTAGTTTTTAATATATTGCTTAATGTATACAATTGTTTTGGCATTCATCCTCAATTTATACACTACTAGAAAAATAATTTAGCAAGGGACAAATCCCTTACTAAATGCCTTTTTTCCCTTACTAAATTGAAAATAGCGACGCATAAAATCCCTAACTAATTTGATCACTATAGATCGCGTCGTTAAATTTAGTGAGAAATGAGTTGATTTGCTTGCTAAATTAGCGAGGGATATAATCTCTCACTAAATTTAGAGATATTTCATCACTAAACTATAAAAAATTCAACACTGTCACATCATTGCCATGTTACCACCGAGATTACGCAACATTACATCATTGCCATGTCACCTACATGACATGACCGCGACACATCGTTGTCATGTCATATAATGATTTCAAATATGCATTTAACTAGGGTCGAACTTATGACCTCTTATCTCGGTGTATTTGTATTAACACTTTTACCAGTTGAACTATAATGTATTTACAGTCTTTATATGAAATATTAAATATATATTATTTATCTACATACTAATACACACACATATATTTATAAATTAATATATTGTTAAAAAATACAGCTATATTATATTTTCAATTATTAATATAATAAAATACTTTATATTTTGAATTTTGTAATAAATGAATTTTCAGTTTCATTTCTTTGCCAACAAGTTATAAAAATTAATTTAACTATTTTTATTAATTTAAAATAATCATATGATAAAAATAATTTTATAACTTAATTATTAAAATTTTTTTAATTCATTAAAATTAAATTTTTAATAAAATAATTTTAATCCATTAAAATTAATTAAAAAAGCTTTAACGAGGAAAGTAGACCTCGCTAGATTTCTCGCTATTCATAATAATTTAGCGAGGAATAAAAAATACCCCATTAATTCCTCGCTATTTATATTAATTTAGTAAGGAATAAAAAATTTCTCACTAATTTTGTTGTTAAATTTAACATTGACTATGAACTTATAATTCCTCGCTAATTTTCTCGTTATTTTGATCATTTAGTCAGAGATGAGTGATCCCTCATTAAATTTAATTTTTCTAGTAGTGATAAAACTGTTTGTAAAGTTGTCCTTAGAAGCACCATATGGTGAAGGGGGTTGGACGGAGGATGATGTGGCTAACAAAGCTGGTGAGATGAAAAAGTTGAAACAAATGGGCTTAATCCCATATTAGTAGCATTTTATTCCATTGTGTAATTTACCTGATCTGTTTCATCAGCCACATATTATCCTTGTTTAAACCTTTAAAAATAATATGAATTTGAAAAAAAACATTTTTTCATTATTTTGAGAAGCTAGTTTGAGTAGCTCCTTAAGAAAAAAAGATGCAGTAGATTTGAGAGGAAAAAAGTAAAATCATGGAGATTGTATTTTAGGGATAAAACTCACATGCAAAATTACAAAAATAATATAATATGTCTTTCACACCTAGAAATGCAATGCGAATGGTACAAAAAATCAAAAAAGAAAGAAAGAAATCGGCCTTAACGATGGAGGTTGATTTCGAAAGAGTTGCTACCAAAATTTTAAAGAAAATTTTGGAAAACCAAAAGAAAAAGGAAAGAATGGTCTGCGAATCAGAGTTGAGTTCGGGAGTATGATTATGAGTGGAGAAGGTGTTGGGTACCCCTACAACACTCGTTCCTAAGAATAGTTACCTTAAGTTGATCATGTAATTTTTATGGCTTTTAAAAATTATTTGATAGCTCTTTAACTATTCACATGCAAAAATAAATATAAAAATAAGAGAAAATGTAAAAATAAAAATAAAGGATAAAATGAAATATGAAAAGCTGGGAAGAATAAAATAAGAGGAAAATATTATTTATTTATAAGGGCGGACTTGACCCATAATTAGAGTTTGGGACCTACGTATCATGCGATAGAGATCAAAGTCGACGTAATTCGGGCTACAAATGCATGTCACTGAGTTGATATTTTTGTTATATATATATATTTTTGAAAAGAGAAGTTTATGAAAAATAAATTATTTTTCGACAAAGAAAATAATTTTCAGAATGGGTTGATGTGCTTTAATTTATGAAAGATAGATTGATTTCAATTGTTTTCTCTTATCATTTATTTTTCATTTTTTTTATTTTTTCTTTAAAAATAAAATCAATTCCTAAAAAGAGAATATGTGTTTATCCTTAATTTAGAAGGTATGATTATATGTGATTTTGAGTATTTTACTTTTATTTGAAAATAAAAAAATTGAAAACGACTTTATCTTTATAACATGAAATCAACTAGCTTATGTGACAATTTTATCACTCACAATCCGCTCATTGATACCTAAATACTTACGGTGATGACACTCGAGGTAAAAGGCATAAAAGGCTTAAGGGATAAAATTAGGAAAAATAAATTTTTTACATAAATTATTTTTATTTTCTTATATAAATACAACCATGGTAACACATTTTTATAAAAAAAGAAAAGTAATAAAAGGAATTTAAATATATGACTTATATACACACACATATATTATTTATTTTTATTATTATTTTATTATTACTATTATTTCTTTTAACAATCAAGATCACTCACATCTCACTGATTGATATCTAAATGTCTACAGTGTTACCACTCGGAGCACCAAGGTAAAAAAGGATAAAGGGATAAAATTGGGAAAAATAAATTTTGCATAAATCATTTTTATTTCCTTATATTAAATCATAAAAATAAATACGATTATGGTAACACATTTTTATAAAAAGAAAAGTGATAAAAAGAATTTAAAAATATGACTTATATATATATATGTATATATATTATTATTTTTTATTTAATTTTTTTTGAAAAAGAACCAATCAAGATTTGTGATGTCTTTATCATTTACAACTCGCTAATTAGCATCTAAATGTTCACGGTGTAACCACTCGGAGCATAAAGGAAAAAATAATAAATAAATAAAAATTTGAAATAGAGGATTTTCATTGAATCATTTATTTTTACTTTTAATAAAGAAAAAAAACTATTGGTACTTAGAAATATTAAAAATTAAGATTTAACTAACGTTTATACCATGACAACTCCTCATTTATGATACAGTTGACTGACGCTCTATAGGCATATGGAGACTTAGTCCCCCCTGGCAAACTCTAAAGGTGGAAAGAAGAAAAACCCATGATCAAATAAAAATCAATCAACTAGAAACAAAAACAAAAATCAAATACAATTTATAAATGGGTGTGTGTTATTGTGCAAATTCAAATAATGGCTATTCTCTTACAATAAAAACTACATGAAGATAAGAAGGAAGACTAAACTCTTTTACTTTCTTTCCATCTCTTACTTTGATGTTCCCACTTTTGCCTAAATGAAGAGGATTTGCCCTTCTAGGCTTGATCTCAGACTCCCATCGTGCTCAATCGGCTATTTCAGTACCTTGCAGCTCAACCTTTCTTTCAAATCTCCTTCCCTTTTCCTTGGCTTCACTCTTCCTTATATGTTCCTCCAAGCTTTGAAGATGACAGCCTCCATTGCCATGCTTGGCTTGATGATATAGACTCTCATTGTTCTCAGGAAAGGGAAAAAATAAGGAAATAAATACATAAAGAGGTATTTAGCATTTACACATTATGATCAATTAATTACTCAACAATTAGGTAACAATGCCCAAATTTAGAGACCAATTTTTTATGCAAATACAACCGAAGGTGGTTAATGCTAAATGATACCCTTATGTATGAATCACCTCTTCCCCACACATATCACGCCATGCTTGCATAACTGACTACCACTACCCAATATTTTAATTTCACAGATGAAATATGAGAGGTATGTGTCATGAATTCCTCAAACTGCAACCCATGTGTAGGAAGCTATGCAACCACATCATCAAACAAGGCTTATTAGTGGTGTGCCAGTGAACCATGCATTGGATCATTCTATAAGTTATGGACTGAATTTTATAATAAAAACCCTCTAACCTTTAAACGAATCAGCAAGTGGCAAACTGAACAAGACTACCCAGTGATGCTAACGCAAGCGCGGATAGAACTAAGGATCATTCAAACAATACTTCAGTTTGACTTGTTAATATATGCACTCATAGCTATGCATCCAAAAATTTTTTGAACCAACGAGGGAAGTACCCCAGAAAGATATATAAATGAGTTCCAAGTTATGCTAAAACACCAAGAATCAAGCACCAAACCATGAGTCAACATCCACCTAGAGTTTCCATGAGACTCTTTTTGTACCCACATTAATCAGTAAAAAATTTGGAATACATAACTTGAAGCAAAACATAAGAAAAATAATATACACATTCCAAGTAGCCTTCAACAGGAAATCTAGACAAAGCCATGAGCACCTAGACGATTTCACTACATGACCTAGCATTCAATAAATGTTCATTCACATTAGCAAATTCACAAAGAGGCTTGGACTATCAAACAAAACATAGAGCAACTAAAAGTTGAGTTTCTGAATTAGATTTCTAAGCTCCATAATATTTGAATCTCTACCAAACTATTCTTCATCCAAAGGAGGCGTGAAATAGAAGCTTGAATTGCAAGGACGCAAATTCAAAGCAAAGCCATTATCCCACATATAACCACTACATCTGATCAACTTCTCTTCCAAACAGAACCCATAATAAGGACCTGACGCTAATCCACCCATAACAGACCTTATAATATACAATGACTTATAAACTTTAATCTCTCTTAGAATGACTAGATTGAGTCAGAACACAATAATTCCCTACCGAAAACCTTGGCAAAACAATGATCATACCAAATCAACTTTAAACTTGAATCTATTACTTTAAAAACTATTTGAAATATTTCTATGGTTTGCAGTAAATCAGAACCATAATAAGTCTTTTTCATTATCTCTCATGTACACAGAAGCATACTGGAATTCGAAAAGGCCTGGAAGACATTTTACTTAAACATAGTAAACATAGCATATCATCATTTATGCAATGAGTCTGCAACTTAAGGTAATAACTTGGGAAATGGGACCCATGATTCAGTATATAATTATATATATGTGTGTGTGTGTATTTTATAAAAGGACAAAACATCAGTTCAGAAATGAAATCTCAGTAGAGCGAACTCAAGGCACAGTGACAAAAGGAACCATTCAGAAACAAAAGGGAAGTGGGACACAGCCAGAAGGAATATTGTATTCAGATTCAAAAATTACCGATAGGAATCCCTAGGCAATCAGGTCCTTCACTGCTTCTGAGTTCATGTTGACCATGACCGCTCGAATTTAATCTTCGACCCTTACTCAGTTCAACTTTGTCTCCTCTCGTCCTGGTACGTCCCTCTCTCACTCATACTCAGCTTCCTTCTGTCTCAGCTATCTCCCCATCGTGCCCGAGCTCCTCTCAGCCGCGACTTCCTTTGTTTTTTTCTTGTTCGCCTCTCTCTCCCCTTAAATCCCACTCACTCTGCTCTCTTCACGACTCCTTCTGGTTCACACACGCGGTCCTCCTCCTCCTCGATTGCCTTCCTCTCCTCTTTTTAGACCTTGCTCTCTCTACGTGGCTTCCTCTTCATTTTTCCTTCGTGCATGTCTCCCCCTGTTTCTTCGGCTCCCTTCATTCTTTTTTGTTTCTTCAGTCTACTCCTCCCTCTTCTTTTCGTCCCTCAGTCCCCTTTTCTCTTCACTCACGCGTGCTCCCTTTGGTCTCATCAGCCTTGTCATGCGCAGAATCCCTTTGGCCTCATCTGTGCCTGAGCCCTTAGGCTCCGTTTGGTTCGGAGTTTTTTAAGGGGAGCAAAGGAAATTGGAGGGAATTGAATCCCCTACAATCCCCTCCCCCCTCCCCATTTTAAATTCCCCCAAATTGGGATTTTTTGGAGGGGAGAGAGTATTTATTACTCATTCCCCTCCAATCCCCTCCAATTCCTTCTTGAACCAAACAAGATTTCATTAAAATTCCTCCAATCTCCTCTCCTCTAATTCCACCAAACAAGAGAATTTTAAAATCTCTCAAATCCCTTCCCCTCCAATTCCTTTCATTAAAATTCCTCCAATCTCCTCCCCTCCAATCCCCTCAATTGAACCAAATAGACCCTTAGGGTTCAAGTTATTTTGTTTCAGCCCCCTCTATTTCCCCCCCCCCCTTTTAAATTTTATTACTTTATTATTTTCAATTAATTTAAAAAAGAATTATTTTAAAGTAAGTATTTTGAGTTTTTTTATATTTCTTAAATATTTAATTTTTTTGCTTTTTTTGAAAAGGATTGGATTTCTAAAAAATGAAACTAAAAGGGTAGGATTTTGAAACTTCTAAGAAAAAGAAAATTAGATTTGGATAGTGAAAATTTTAAAGAAGATGGATTGGATTTAGATAGGAATCCTAAAAGAAAAGAATGAGATTTTCTTCTCTTTTTTTTTTGTTTTTCTTTTTAAGACCAAATGTAGGATTTTTATTTTTTGAGGATTCTGGAAGAAAGAAAATTAATTGTTTGATTTTTAAAGAAAAGATATTGCATTTGGATGGGAATCCTTTAGAAGGGAAAGGAATCAATTTTTTTATTTTTATTTTTTTAAAATACTAAAGAAGAGGGATTGGTTTTGGAGAATGTTTTTTAGATTTTTCTTCAATTTTAAAAAATATACGTTCAAATTGAAATTAAAAGGAAATTTGTGTCTTTTTTCTTTTTCTTTTTTAAATTTTTTAAATTTTTATATTTTTTGATAGAAAACCTAGACAAAATATGGTATTCCCAATGCCCATAAGAGAATATCACAATATGTTCCTCTTCCTCTTGTTTGTTTAAATTTTTTTAAAAAATAATTTTTAGATTGGTAAAAGAATAATTAATTTTTTAAAAATTTTATGAACAACAGAAATGACTTTATATTTATTTAGTTGAAATAAATAAAAGAAACACTTTTTACAGTATGAAAATTTGAAAGGGTTTCGCACGATCACGAGGAGGAAAAAGAAAAGGGATCCTTGTTTGACTTCAAGTCTTCAACCCTGTGTCCTTTTTTGCGGCACAACTCTACTAGGAGGCGTGCATGTTTGTGATCAATTTTTAAAAGCTCAAGAGTGCCTTTTCTTTTTTTTTTTTTTAAGTCCAAAATAAATTGTACGTTGAGTTAGCTAAACATATCCAAAATCGAGACTCGAGAGGCTCTATTATCCCCCAAAAAAAGCACTTATTCAGTGCAACAATTTGTTGCTTCTACTTTTCAATTATCCAAAAAGTGCTTTTTTCCTTACTTCTTTTCATATTATTTATAAATTAAAATTTTAATTAAAAAATTATTAATAAATTTTTTTAAAAATAAGAATTGTTATGTAAGAAAAAAGGACATTTTAGATCTTTATAGTAATTATTTATTAAAAATACTTTTAATTAAAATCATTCAAACATATTTTATTTTATTAAAATTATTTTTAAAATAAAAATATCTAAATATAAATCACGTGACAAAAAATCAATTTCAATTGAAATCAATTGTGTACCATTCATTCTACTTAGAATCAATTATGTGCTCCTTTGGTTTTTAGTTTATCAAAATAAAATTTTGGTAGAATTGATTTTATAACGTGATTTGGTGAAAATTGGATTTTGATTAAAGTATTTTATATTGGGATATTTTACTTGAAAATTGATTTTAACATGAGTGATTATATTTAGATAAATTTAATCAAAAATACTATTAGATATATAATTGATATTTAAATTTGGTTTAACACTTCAACCTAATGGATATGATTGCTTATGAGAAAACTAAGTTTTGAGCCCACCAGAATTTAGTAAAATCATCAAAGCACATTTGAAAAAAAAAACATCAAACCAACTTTTGAACCCAAACTTAATTTGGAACTAGTAACCAAACAGACCTTAAACTCTAATCCAAATTCAATGGGAGCTGTCAGATGGTTGAATAGAAAGGACAATGGAACAAATACATCAAGAGGCCAATAAATGCGCTGTCCAACTGACACCTGAAGTCTACAAGTAGACGTGTGGAAAACTATTTACACCGCCTTATGAATTGTTCAATCTTATCGTGGGGTGATGCTGTGACACCAAGCGCGGTGATTTGTTTCATTTTTTGGGGTCATAGACCCCCTCTTGACAAAAAAAATTTTAAAAAAAACAAGAGCGTATTATTCATATTTTAATGATTCAAATTTAAATTTAAAATCTAAAAAATTTTTAAAATTAAAATTTCTACCCGTTATCTTAACATATCCCGTCACCCTAATTTCTGTATATATTATTTTAACTTCTCTATTGTCATCTCTCTTCACTCCTCTTTTCTCTTCAAAATTTTTACTTTTAACCTATTTCTCTCCCCTTTATTCTATTATTAACTTTTCTTATTTATTTTTTAAATAATATTTTTTTGACAACATACTATAAAAATAAATTTAAAAAAATAATACCTTTTTTGCCTACATATTTAAAAAATAGAATTTGACACTTCATGAATAAAATCATAAGTTCATATTTTATAATTAATAGAAAAAGCAATTTGCTGGGACAATCACCCATGATCATTACCCAGAATCAGGTTTTTTTTTTAATTTATCTAATTGTTACTTTGGACTCCTGCTGATCAGAGGGAGCTGTCAGGAATCATATCATATATTTATTATAAAAAAAAAAGATATTAGCCAATTGCAATTACTAGCCAAGTATAATTTTATACTCCATTTTATTCTTAATATAAGATTATTTTAACCGAATCACGCGGATTAAAAATTAAAATTAAAATTAATTAATTATTTCAATTTCTCTAAAAATTCTAATATTTTTCTAAAATTACTTTTATTTAATTTTTCTCTTTAGATACATTAAATAGAAATATTTTTTTAAAAAATATATAATAAATATTATTTTTTATATTATAAAAAATTTTATATTTAGAATCACAGTAATCACCGTATATGCCTTGTGCCTTAGTCATTGCTGATGACAATAACTGCATTTATATGGTACAAAAACTAACATCAAAACACAGATACTTAGAATATTCAAGAGGTCAATACAGTTATGATGCATCCACCATAGAGCAGGTGATAACTACTAGTACGAGAAAGACTGAACAAGCTTTTTATAAAAAAAAAAAAAAAAAGACTCCACAGGCTTTCTCCATGGCCTCTCCACAATCCTTCTTTCTCTTCTCTATCTTCCTTCATCTCCATTTTCACTCTTCAACTTCACAAAGTTGGATCAGAGCTGGTTACTGGTATGTTGGCAGTGAATCCCCCATTCCAGACATAAATTCTGCTTTGTTCACTCACCTTCAATGCGCCTTCGCTAATGTCAATTCCACCACTTACGAGCTTTCCATCTCCAAATCTGACGAACAGTATTTCTCCTCCTTCACCAACATCGTCAAGAGCAAGAACCCCTCCATCGTCACCCTTATCTCTATATGGAACGGACAGCCTGAAACTGCACAGGGCATTTTGGGCAAGAAGGCAAACGATTCGGTCCTTTCTTCGATGCTCAGAAACGCTTCTTCAAGGAAGTCTTTCATTGAGTCCTCAATACAAACTGCTAGACGACATGGGTTTCAGGGCATTGACTTGTTCTGGCTTTATCCTCAGGCAGATTCAGATATGACCGATTTGGGAATTCTGCTTGATGAGTGGCGACTTGCTGTGGATTCTGAGAAGAGAGATTCCGGAGAATCGCCGTTGGTATTGAGTATGGCTCTTCATTACTCATCTACCGTTTATGGGAATTTGAGCTACCCTGTGGATTCCATGGCGAGGAATTTGAACTGGGGTCATGTGGTGGCGTATGATTATCATCTTCCTTCACTGGAAAATTTCACGCATGCTCATGCTGCTCTGTATGACCCTCAGAGTCATGTGCATACTGATTTTGGTATAAGAGAATGGTTGAGCAAAGGGTTTCCTTCTAACAAGCTGCTTTTAGGATTGCCTTACCATGGCTACGCGTGGACATTGGAGAGTCCAAAGGAAACTGCCATTGGTTCACCATCATCGGGTCTGGCTGTGACACAAGATGGGTCTATGAGCTATAAGTATATCAAGTGGTATGTTCGGAGTTATGGTGCTTCTACGTCGTACAATGCCACCTACGTGGTGAATTATTGCACCATTGGTTCCATTTGGATCAATTTTGATGATGTTGAAGCTGTCAGAGCTAAGGTTGGTTATGCCAAGGAAAAGAAACTGTTGGGTTACAATGTGTTTCAGGTGACAAATGATGATAATTGGTTGCTTTCTGAGGCAGGTAAGGAATAGTTTACAAAAAATAACATGCGACTTTCTTTTTACTGATCGATGATATCTTTTATGTCCGAGGAGGAAATTAACCTTGTTATGTTTTCTAAAAGTACATATTGCTGCATACAGAATTGTGTCTACTCAAGCATATTAGGAAAGAGAATATTGTTTTAAACGTGTGGCTTCCAGATTACCTTTATGATATAGGAAGAAAGCTATCTGAGACCGCTAATCCAAGAAGTGGCGAAAACCCTGTATCTAGTAGGGTCCTCTGTTATCTACATTTTATTTCCTATCTTCATTAGTCATTCGAGTCATTCTGTTTTCTTCCATTTTACTCGTAATACTATGGCTTTTCCTTTTGCACCATGTCTTTCTGATAGTTTCATACCAAGAGCTCTGGTTATCTTAATATCTTTGTTGATGGCCGGTCCTGGTATGAAGTATGAGTTTGGATTCGATGCTCATTGTATCACTGAGATGAGATCTGGACTATCCAAATTAGATTTATTATTCAATAAATACTAATTTATGCAGCATGTTGTCATGTAATCTTGGTTTAGAGCGGCCGCCACCAATAGTTTCCAAGTGATCAGACACTCTAAAAGCTAATTTATTCATGTATCATTAGTTCTTCTTTCAACTTTACTCTATCATGAAATGCCACTCTAAAAGCTAATTCAGCATATCACATTGACTTTTGCAAGCTACATGCTTTCCAGCTACGAGTAGTATGGAACCACTATTTCTTCTTGTGGTGTATAGTGTTAGGAAACTGGTTTTCGTATACATAAAGGAGTGGTTCAAGTGGTAAGCTACACTTGAGCCCAGTGGTTGAAAAATCTCTGTAATGTCCGGGGTTTGAGTCCATTAAAAAAATAAAAATTACTTCTCGGGATAGACAGGTAAGAATCTTACTAAGAATATTAAACGAGATTAGTCTCACACTCAAAAGGTGTGAAGATACTCATGAAAAATAAAGAAAGAACAAAACAAGATATTGGTTTTCTTGAGAACTCGGATTAACAAGAATTGTATTGACAGCTCAAGAGGAAGAACCTGATCATGGAAACAGACGGAAGCTATTACTTATTATTTTACTTCCAGTTGCAATCATCGTAACACTAGGAGTCTTTTTTCTATTCTGCTTAAGAAGCAAAGCATTCATATCAAAAGGTAATTAATAATTTGAATTACAATGTTCTGGTGATTTTCTCTAGGTACTGATATCAAGAGGGTTAACAGTGTGGACGTTCTTTCTGTTTCCCCCATTTGTTACAGTGAGGATGGTGTACCGTAAAACTTTCCTATCTGAACCAAAAGGTCTCATGTCAACAGGTGAGAGCCTTGAGACCAGTGCTCCACATCTTGAAGAATTTAGCTTTGCCATCATCAGAACGGCAACAAAAGACTTTTCTATTGAAAACAAGCTAGGCGAGGGTGGATTTGGCGCTGTCTACAAGGTAATAGATTTGGTCCTGTGAACATCTCTTTTGGTGAGATATTCTTAATCAAGAAGAAGCATTTTCCGAATCCAAGTCGGTTTTAGTACGAATAACATTTTCCCATGTGGAATAGCTGGGGAATTGGCAATGAGTAAAATTCAACTGAAATAAGTCATGAGAGCAATCACTGGTTTTGAGTGCCAGAAAGATTAGTTGAAAATTCCGATTCGGATTCTCTATATTCACAAAAAAGAAATGATAAACGTAAAAATGGAATGTGGACTGAACATGCAGTCACATTATTGAGACGATCAAAATACTAGTCAATAATGTTAGGGACTTCATACAGAATACTGAGACTTTTTTTTTTTTACCAAGGGAATACTGAGACTTTAAAACAGTTAAACTTAACTCATTGAAACAATAGACTAGTCAAAGTATGCATAGAAGAGCACTAATGTATGTATAATTTCAAATTGCAGGATCAAGCATGTAAGTGGCATTGTTAGGAAACTACCTTCATCCTCAATTCGTAAATGATTTATATCTCCATAACTAAAAAGCTGTACAATTTTTGATAGGGAAAACTACCAAGCGGACAAGAAATTGCAGTCAAGAGACTTTCAAAAGCTTCTACACAGGGACATGAAGAATTTACAAATGAGGTTTCACTTACTGCAAGGCTTCAGCATGTCAATCTAGCTAGAGTTTTGGGATTCTGCATTGAGAGAGAAGAAAAAATGCTAATCTATCAGTACATGCCTAACAGAAGCTTGGATTTCTACCTCTACGGTATGGCAAGCTTTGCTTTTTCACACGTTTTGTTTAATATGCATTTCAAAACCTCCCAGTCATATGTGTAGTGCATTATCTGGCAAGCTTCCTAGGGTTCCAAAATCACTATTAGATCACAAAATTTGCTTAATTTTCTAAACATTACAATGTCCATTTTAACTCAAGAGTTGAGTCTCAAATGGCTATGCCTGCAGAAACTTCAAATGTTTGTGCTTAGGCTTGTTCTCAACTTATATCTTATATGGCTTACTTCATGTCACTAACCAGAAGCTGATTTAATTAGAACTACAACTCCTTGCAGATCCAGTAAGAAAGTATCAATTGGATTGGGGAAAGCGTGTTCATATCATTGAAGGCATTATTCAAGGACTGCTATATCTCCAAGAATATTCAAACTTCACAATAATTCACCGAGATTTGAAAGCTAGCAACATCTTGCTTGATGATAAGATGAATCCAAAAATATCGGATTTTGGAATGGCTAAACTTTTTAGAAAAGACGAAGTTGAAGCAAATACTGGACGAATTGTCGGGACATAGTAAGTAAATTGCTTCTTATTGCTCTATCATTGTCTTGTTTTATTGAATACTTTCTTATACATGCATGCAGTGGTTATGTTCCTCCAGAATACATTAAAAAAGGCACATACTCTATGAAGTATGATGTTTATAGCTTTGGAGTACTACTTTTGCAAATCATCAGTGGCAAGAGGAACACTTGCTACTATGGCACTTATGAGAACTTGAGCATTCTTGAATATGTAAGTCGTTTCCGAGAAACCTTCCACAATATTTGCTTTTGTCTGAATCATTTGTTTGCTTTTGAATAACATAGACATGATCAATAATTTGATGTTGAACCCTCACAGGCTTATGATTTGTGGAAAGAGGGTAAAGGTTTGGAATTTGCCGATCCATCTCTAGAAGATTTGTCTTCTTCCTACAAACTTCTGCGGTGTTTGCATGTCGCCTTACTCTGTGTGCAGGAAAATCCATTGGAAAGGCCATCAATGCTGGAGGTTTCCTCCATGCTTAAGAATGAAACTGAGGCAATTCCTTTGCCTAAAAGGCCAGCTTTCTCAACAAAAAGTGATGAAAAATTTGAAGAAAGATCCTCATCACAGCAAGCAAGTAGTTCGGTAAATGATGCTTCAATCTCCCAAATAACGCCCAGATAAAGCTTTACTGCCGAATCTGAAGATGAATGATCACTTCCGAAAGAGATTAATGTTAGTGATTGAGCTCTTAAGGTTCACAGTCATTGCTCCTGTGTGTGTGTGTATATATATATATATGTATATATATATTTTTTATACAATTGCTCTTGTAATTTGATGTAGTGTCCTTGTAAATATATGTATATTACGAGCAAAGGACATAAAGCTAGCTCAAATGTCTAAATTAGGATTTCTTGCCAGAGGGAACATCTAATGGAAGAAAAAGAATTACTCCCATCACAAATAAAATGTGGAAAATAGAATTTAGTAGAACTACCAAAATAAAATGAGCCATTCAAATGAGTCTATTTAAGCCACTAATTTATTAGGTTGAGTTTATCATTCATTTAAAAATAAAAATATACAATTAATTATATTTAACCCAGTTCACCTAATCCACTACATTAACGAGTTCGTTCATATATACAATATAAATTTATTTTAATATACTTATAGTATATATATGTTTACATTATTATAATATAAATAAATAAAAATTTAAATTCGACTTGATTGACTCTGTTTTTTGACCATAACAAACAACAAGAAGTCAATAACAACAAATGCTTTCCTTTTGACAGTATTTTTTAATTTTGTTTTTTATTATTATTCTTAATCAGTATTTATTTGTTGTTTTTTGTCTTTGGTTATATCATATTAAAAAAATATATTTATATCTATTATATTCTAATTGAAAGACAAATAACAAGGACATACCTCCTCCGCTTTTCATAAGACACATTTCAGAAATTTTTCCTCATTCTTTTTATCAGGTACCTTATAGTGTCTATTAATATTGTTCCTATTTTGCTTCTGATCATTTATTTCTTGATTTTATAAATTATCATTAGAGTTTTTGTATAATTGGTTAATGGTAATATTCATAGTTTGTTTTAATTAATTTCACACTTTCTCACTTAATAATGATTAAAAGCCTTATTTAATGAGGATTGCATTATTATAATAAATAGAGGTAAAAAAGAAATATTTCCTCTAGTTCATTTTATATGATATTTTGTATCAATTATACGTATATTAAGAAAATTACCTGAAATCAATACAAAAAATACGAATATTTCCTATTTTACCCTGATTAAATATCTCATTCTATTATTATTGTAAGGTTATAAATGAGAAATAGAAAATAATTAAAGATAGGGATAAAATGGGAAGAAAAATATTCAACACCCTATATTTTGAGCTAATACAAAATGTCTTATCATATGAACTGGATAAAATATTTATTTATTTATATTTTAAAAATATAACTAATTTTTTTAATCTATATAAAATAATTGAAAGTATCTTATAAAATCAAGAGAAGAGGTAGAAGCTATAAGCATATGTAACAATTATCCACCAAATTGGGCTTTTTGCTGTTCCATTACCCTGAATTTTTTTGCCTGCAGTCTAAGAAGAACTAACACCACCAACACTATCTCACAAAAGAAAACAAATCATAATTAAACTAAAGGGAATATGACAGTTATGGGCCAAAATGGCACGTCAGTAATATCAAATTACTGTAGATGAGAGTTTAAATTTTTAAGTGCATTTTCATAATTCATTCTGAAATGGGGAAGAAAAGTGTAAAAAAATCTTTCAAGTTAAATTTTCTTTTCTTTTTTAAATACACTTACAAGTTAAATTTTCTACGTTAGGTTGTTTCATCTGAAATCCCAAGTGTCAGACTCTTCAAAAGTTAGTGTTCTAAAAGTCCAATGAAAACTAAAATATCCAGAACTGACAGTTTTTTTTTTTCATTTTAGTTGAATTATCCCTCTTAAATAGGAGAAGATGAGTGTAAAAAATACATGTCAATGTAAAAACATGTAAAAATAATGAATATCAATGTAAAATTACTATAAGAGTTGAAATTTTAAAGTCCATTTTCATAGTTTAGTGTGAAAATCAAGGAAAATGAGTATTAAAAATCACACATCAATGTAAAAATCAAAAGAATCGGTGTCAAATTTCATTTACAAATAATTGCATATTCAATATGGAATCCCTATAAGCAATTTTATCAATATACAAAATTGGAAAATTGACTTGACATCAGTATGTTACAAAAGGACACATTTTAGGAGTTATTTGTGATCACAAAGTACCTACTAAGTTTAAAGAGAAATTTTGTCAAACTGTTATAGAACCAGTGATACTTTATGATAGTAAATGTTGGGTTCTAAAGGGAGAATAAGAGCATAAGATAGAAATAGAAAAAATAAGACTATTAAAATAGATATGTGGTTATATAAAAATGACTAAGATACAAAATAATTGTATATTTGGAAAAATTGGAGTAGTATATATCAAGGAGAAAATAGTAAAAAAGTGTTTAAAATAGACATATATAAAAAAGAGCACTAAAGAAGCCATAGAGGAAAATCAATTAGATGATTTTTAACCATATAAAAAGGCATAAAGAGTTACTAAAAAGGACATTAAAATAAGTTATAAAGCATGATCCCTTGATAAATAATTTATCTGAAAAGATGATTTTTTATAAAGTTTAATAGTATTGTATGATCTATATAGTTGATCCCATTTAGTAGGATAAAACTCATGTTATTGTTGTTGATGTTGTTTTCTGTATTAATGATTCAGTTCTAGGTCCGTCCACGATATGAGGCCTATATACTCACTTTTTTAATCAACAACACAAATGATCTCAACTAGCATACATCAAGATCAAATTATCTATTCCCACAAAATAAAATATTTTGCAAATTAGAGAGTTGCGATAAACTCCTATGCTTGCAAGCTAAGAAAGTGGTTGACCAAGTTCTTCGTCTTCCTACTACTTCATTAAACATTGGGGTTATTTAACACCGATTAGCACTCTAACAAAAAAGTTTTCTAATATGGACGTGAATGAAGGACAGCTTGAACTTTCATAAATAAGCTAAATTGGTAAACCTGGTCAATGAAGCTACCCATCGGGATCCTCTACTCATCAAGGTAAATCGAATTAAGACAGCGAAACAAAGTTTCTTTATATTCGTACCAAGTAGGATTGTTCTTGGAAGTTTGCTTGTATCAAGAGGAACCGTATGTAAATTTTATAATTTTTGTTTCATCATCTCTTGAATGAGCAAAAGCCAACCTGAAATTTAATATAAGAAAATCAAACTCCGTCTAAATAAAATATATGCATTGCATTTAGTCCAAAATCAAATATTTTGCAAATTAGAGAGTTGCGATAAACTCCTATGCTTGTCAAAATATGTGCAATCATACAAGTCAAACATAAAATACTTCCAATAAAAGTTTACTTTCCACAGAATCATACCCCATTACAATAGAATAGAATTTTCCATAAATTAATCACTTACTACGGCTCAAAAAGGTCTGCTTTGGTCGTTTTATATGTCTTGATGTTTGAATCTATTCCTATCCCTATTTCAGGCCAAAATTTTATTAAAAAGTTCATATCAAATTTTGCGATTTCAAGTAAAATGTTATAGTCTATATTTATATCCATTACTCAACCGCTTGGACTGCGGAAAATCAAACCATATTCGACATTCCATTCAGCTCAGAAAAGAAACTTGTACTCTTTTGAAAGTTCAAACGGTAAGCTTAGTTAAAAATTCCCCGGGAAAATTTGTCCCAATACACACGGCTTTGCTTAGTTCCTCACACTTGCCGAACCTTACAATTTATGCAAGACGGAGACTTCAAAAAGAACACTTCAAGCAAAAACAACAAATTTGTGCAGTATGATGACAGCTATAACTATTAATTTAATTCATATAATCTAGTTTGGATAAACAAAACTCTCCAAACCCAATAGAAAACGCATGCCATGTCATACTACTATTCTGAAGAATTTTTACCTCTTTAGTCTTTTATATAGATCCTTCAAGTATCCCGCCTTGCCCATCAACTCAAATCCACAACCAAATCATGGCGGCTACACTAAACTTTGTGAACTTCCTTCTCATCGCAGTTCTCTCGGCAGTGACCTCCAGAAGCATAACGGCGTTAACAAATTTACCTTCAGTGGTGAAAGGTGCTTACTGGTTTGAGCAGTCGATCTTCCCAGCTTCGGCCATAGACTCATCGTTGTACACTCACATCTACTACGCTTTCCTCATGCCAAACAGCATTACATACAAACTAGACGTCTCAAATTCAACGGCCACAAGCCTCTCCAGATTCACAAGCAGCCTTAGCACCAAAACCCCTCCCCTCAAAAGCCTCATCTCCATCGGTGAAGGAGCCAGTGACCCAGCCGTATTTGCTCAGATCGCCTCCAACACCACATCCCGAAAAACCTTTATAAATTCCACCATTGAGATTGCGAGAAATTTCGGGTTCGATGGACTTGACCGAGATTGGGAATTCCCCCGAAATTCCACAGAAATGGAAAACCTGGGCCTACTACTCCAAGACTGGCGCAACGCAATCCTCAATGACGCCGAAAGCAGAGGCCAGCCGCCGCCGCTGCTCACCGCCGCCGTGTACTTCGCCGTTGACTTCGTCTTATCCACTACCCGCCGGGCGTACCCCGTGGCTTCCATCAACGCCAATACGGATTGGATCAACGTACTGTTCTATGATTATCATGGATCATGGAATAAGGCTAGAGCCTCATTGTTTGACCCGAATAGCAATGTGAACACTACATATGGGCTTCAATCTTGGATCGGAACCGGGCTCTGCCCACAGCAGATTGCAATGGGCATACCTCTTTATGGGCGAACGTTAATATTAATTGACCGCATCATGCGTGTAAAGAGTTGTTGATCTAAACCTCATTGACTGTTAAAGTGGTTTGACAATGGTTATAATTTATGAACAAAATGAGACAAAAGTTGTTTAATTGTTTGTCTGTTTTTGTGGGAAAGCTATTTTCTTTTTTAAAAGCTTGTCAAGACTAAAAAAGGAAAAAAATGACCTGCTCCACCATCTTGTATGGCCTAAAATTCGAACATAAGACCACTAATTACATTAGTATAATCAACTACAAATTTGTTAGTTCTTTGACTTTGTCTTTGATAATTATCTAAAAGTCCATTAATCTTTCATGCATATATATATATATAGAACAAATAACAAATGTCTTTTGAATTGATTAAAAGAATGTTGATTGATTGCGCATATTTTGGTGACATGATATCAATTGGCAGAAGATAGTGTTATTTATGACTGTAGATCGTTGGTCCAAAAAAAAAATCTATAATCATAGATGGTTATCTATAGGGGACATTACAATACCATGAAACCAGAGTCATTTCAAATGGCAGCAAAGGGGTGTTTATTCATGATCAAGCCATTCGTGAAGAAAGTATTATCACTAAATACTGAAATCATAATTCTAAAAGTGTGTCATTTTATTTTTCTTTATACCAGCATTTGAACTCACAAAAAATTGTCATTTTATTCTATAAAATATATCACTGATAAAATTTAGATCCACAGTTACAAAATGAACTTTTGAGTTAAAATGAGTTGATATAAATTACAACACTTACTTCCTCCCCCATATAGAGGGGATCTACAAGGATGGTCAATTAATTTGATCGACACAATAATCAAACAAAATTATAACATCATTATAATATTAGTGGTTTCGAGTTCAAATCTAGAGTAGATGACTGCGTTACACTAAATACTAGTTGAAACCTAATATGACAACTGGATATTAGATGGTTTGACCAATCTAATTAGGTTAATCAAGATCAATAAAAAATATTAAAACATAAAGAACCGCATTGTTCACAAGGTTTCAGTCGCGTACAAATACATGAAAACCCATTTTAATTGCATTTAAAATAAAAGGAGGTGAGGAATTAAGGCCTGTGGTCATCATTTTAATATTTTCCCATTATTTCTTTCCAACTCTTGGAGGCCTATGGGCGACTGAGGGGCCTCAAGGAATAGTTCTGTTGCAGAGCTCATGGAAAGGAAGGAGTGAAAGAATGAGAACGTGAACCTCGCAAGACCCCCACAAAGAGATTACTCAATTTAAGAGCATTTTGTTATTTTCATCTTAATATCTTGGATGTTATGATGCTTTCTGAATGTCCATAAACATATAATAGGTTCTGAGATAATTTGCATCATCTAAAATATACCCTAAGATATAGAAGGAAGTGATTGAGATATCATATTACTGAAAAATACGACTCAGTTCTGTAACTCGTAGATAGTATAGGGTGCTGCATTTCTTTTGTTTATTTATTTTCTTGTTTTGTCGCATAAAAATCTCTTATTTATTTATATTATATTGTTCACAAAAAAAATCTTACAAAAAAATTTCACATCTCAATATATATATATATATAATATCGAGAAATGAAGAGTATGTATCATCGTTCTTAAAGGAATAACTGAGATTATGCGATCATTCTTGGAAGAACGGTTAATCATATTTTGCAAATCAAAGAAAGCATGGGTCGAATCACAGTCCAAAAAATTGTGTAGATAACACTATTATTGAGATGGGAAAAAGACAATTTGGTACTCCCATCCATAAATAATGATAGTTTAGTACCCCCAATTTAACAAATCACCAACAAATATCCAGGTATCCCATTAGGATAAAAATAAAATCCAATGAACAATATTACCCTTGAAGTTAAGTCATAAAAAACGCACGCACAATAGGCATATTTCCATTCCCAAGTGATCAAAATAAAATTTACAAGTACTTTGAACTAAATTCCCTAGTGGGCGTAACTGGATTCCCAGATGGACAATTTTGAATTCCGTGGTGCTTCGAACTTCATTCCCAACTAGGTATACTTCCATTTCCAAGTGGTCTAAATTAAATTCTCACTTGCTCGGAACTACATTCCCAACTGGACATACCTCCATTTCCAAGTAGTCTAAACTAAATTTCCAGGTGCTTCCAACTACATTTCAAAGTGGGCGTAATTGGACCCAGGTAGACAATTGTGAATTCTGTGGTGCTTCGAACTTTATTTCCAACTGAGCATACCTCTGTTCCCAAGTGGTCAAAACTAAATTTCCAGGTACTTCGAACTATATTCACAAGTGGCGTAATTGGATTCCCAGGTGGACAATTGTGAATCTCATGGTGTTTTGAACTTTATTCCTAGCTAGGCATACCTTCATTCTCAAGTGGTCTAAACTAAATTCTCAGGTGCTTCCAACTACATTCCCAAGTGGGTGTAACTAGATTCCCAGGTAGACAATTCTGAATTTTGTGGTGCTTCGAACTACATTCCCAATTGGGCATACCTCTATTCCCAAGTGGTCAAAACTAAATTCCCATGTGCTTCAAACTAAATTACCAAGTGGGCGTAACTGGATTTCTAGGTGGACAATTGTAAATCCCGTGGCCTTTCGAACTACATTACCAGCTTGGCATACCTTCATTCCCAAGTGGTCAAAACTAAATTCCCAGGTGTTTCGAACTAAATTCTGAAGTAGGTGTAATTGGATTCCCAAGTAGACAATTGTGAATTCTATGGTGCTTTGAATTTCGTTCCCAGGGCATACCTCCATTCCTAAATGATCAAAACTAAATTCCCAAATGCTCCCAACTACATTCCCAAGTGGGCGATGGAGGTATACCTAACTGGAAATGTAGTTGTGAGCAAGTGGAAATTTAGTTTTGACCACTTGGGAATAGAGGTATGCCCAGTTGGGAATATAGTTTGAAGCACCATGGAATTCAGAATTATCCACCTGGGAATCCAGTTATGCTCACTTGTGAATTTAGTTCGAAGCACCTAGGAATTTTGTTTTGACCATATGGGAATGGAGGTATACCTAGTTGGGAATGTAATTCCAAACAAGTGGAAATTTAGTTTTGATCACTTGGGAATGGAGGTATGCCCGATTGGGAATGAAGTTTAAAGTACCACGGAATTCAGAATTGTCCACCTGGGAATCCAATTACGCCCACTTGAGAATTTAGTTCGGAGCACCTGAGAATTTTGTTTTGACTACTTGGAAATTGAGGTATGTCCAGTTGGGAATGTAGTTCCGAGCAAGTGAGAATTTAGTTTAGACCACTTGGGAATGGAGGTATGCCCGGTTAGGAATGAAGTTTGAAACACCAGGGAATTCAGAATTGTCCACCTGAGAATCCAATTAAGTCCACTTGGGAATTTAGTTTCAAGCACTTGGGAATTTTGTTTTAACCACTTGGGAATGGAGGTATACCCAGTTGGGAATGTAGTTTCGAGCAAGTGGGAATTTAGTTTAGATCACTTGGAAATGAAGTTCGAAGCACCACGGAATTTAGAATTGTCCACCTGGGAATTCAGTTACGCCTAGTTGGGAATTTAACTTGGAGCACCTGGGAATTTTGTTTTGACCACTTGGGAATAGAAGTATGCCCAGTTGGAAATGTAATTCAAAGCACCATAGAATTCACAATTGTCCACCTGGGAATCCAGTTATACCCACTTGAGAATTTAGTTTAGAGCACTTGAGAATTTATTTCTCACTACTCAATATAGTTCCACCTAGGAATTCAGACTTGATCAATTGTGAATTTTGTTCTTACCACTTGGGATTATAGTTTTAGGCATATGGTAATTCAGTTTTAACCACTAAGAAATAATTGGCAGTCCACAAGGCAAATTTGTGTAATTGAGACATCACTCAACACATGCAGGCACATTAAGTTATGACAAATGACTTACACTTCTTCAACTTGTATGTACTTGTATGTATTCAACTTGCATATTTATCATTCGTCCATATATGTTACTTACAAAGACAACATTCCTACATCAAAGGTAGTTATACCAATTTACAAGTTATCATTCATACATGCTTAGTACCCATGTCCCCAAAAAATATTCCTATTACCTATCTATATGCAGTGCCCATTTCCAAAAAAATTGACTTACTCCCAAAATTGGTCATAGTACAGGCACACTTTGGGTTGCACAAGGTAAAGTATTGACTTCCTTCCAACAAGGATTTCCATCCTCCACAAAAGTATTCCCTGGCTCCCAAGAAGGAAAATCATTTAATGAGAATCCTGTTATAGCCTCCATCTTCCATTCATAAATAATCACAGTACATTACAACAAATTATTGATTGGACTCAGCTTAAAAAAAATTCCAATTTCATACAACTAAATTCCTATGATAGATATTCAGAATTCCTAACTTTATATAACTATTTTCAGTATTCCATGTCTTATTTAATCAGCATTGAAAAAATGTTCAAAGTTGAATTGACTGAATTCCCAACTGAGGAATTTAGAATTTTCAACTGGTTCTACCTATTTTCAATAGTCTAAATATTATTTATTATTATTATTTTATTTCACAACTCAAGTATGACTAAACATCTAATCAAGAAAACTTACCCTTCTGAATGTTCCATCAGCGTCTCTATACTTTCATTTATGTTCCCACCAGTTTATACATGTGCAAATTCATCATTGAACCTTATCAATTTTTGAACTCCTTTATTGTTTGTAAGATCTATAAATGTTTTATAATCAAACTTCACTGTATACTTTACCTCAACTCCATTATCATTCTCAGCAACTCATGATGCGTCATGCCTTCTCTTAACAACTCAGCATTTGTTCTCTCTCCCTCATATTGGATCCTACCTTACATATCTTTCACAAATTGTCTCCCAAAGTGAAAATAACAAAATACTACTTTTAATGAACTACTTACCATTTCTGAATCAACCCTGCAAGAATGAACTATTTGTTTGTTATAATTGATTTTGCCAAGATGAAATCATTTATTATAACAACTATTTATTAACTCACAATTCCCAACTAAAAATTTCAATCATCTTCAACTATACTAACTAAGTAAGAGTGGATTATAATATTTATTAATAGTAAAACCTAATAAGCTAATAGTTGCTACGGACTACAGCAACAACAAAATTTTAGTTTACAAGAAAGTTCAGTTTTCAGCAAAATTTTTATATACTTAATAAAAATTTCCAATTGACATTTGTATAATTTCATTCATCTCATATCAGTTTTTAGTACTCCTTCATACTGTAATTTAGGAAAAAAAATTTAAGCTCAGTAAAAAATATCGTACACTATTCATAAGTTTATAAGTCATTTAAAGTATGATCATATGTAGTATTAACAAAATATTAAGCTGTACAAAACAAATGACATTGCTTTATCCAATGTTTTACCTAGAACAAACCAATGTTTTACGAGCAAAGAAGAAATGAATAATGTAGTAAGGACACAGAATAACATGAAATGATTGATGCATTTTTCACCACAGGGGCACAATAGAAGAACAAGATGACACAAATGATGTATTTTCCACCAAAGGGGCACAATACAAAAACAAGACAGAAGGAATCATGACAGAGGCATATGAGAAGAATAGCATTGTCTTACCTAACACCACTTGACAACGACACCAGCCTCTGCAGGAGAAGATTTTTGCGCCTTGGGAGCTGCCCTTTATGGACCTCTATCCAAGAAGAGTTCTCGTGTGGCTTGCCCATTGTGTGTGTATTTTTCATAACTTAACTCCAGGGGTAATATTGTCTATTAGGTTTTATTTTTATCTCAATGGGGTATCTAAATATTTGTTGGTGATTTATTAAAATTGAAGTACTAAACTATCATTATTTATGAATGGAGGTATTTTTCCCTGTTGAGATTTAAGCTTGGCTAACTATTTATAAAACATTGATTGTATTATCTTCTTAACAACTTTTGATTGTCACTCCAAAAATTAAAAATTTAATAATTAATATTGTCGTAAGAATTAGCAATTGACACCAAAAGATTCAACATTCTAGAGAATAAAATAACAGTATAACAAACAACTCTAGACTCACTTTCTTGGTGGCATTTTTCATTTGTTAATTTTTCCTCTTATTAATGGTAATAATAATTACAAGTCGGTGAGTAGGGCATTTTGTGCAGGAAAACCGAAAACATTCCAGTTGAGGAATTACTTGGACAGCTAAACTGTACAAGAGAGGCTGACAACAACATAAAAGTAATAAGATATTTATAAATATCCTAAATATCAGTAAATCAAACACAATTTTAGGAATTGATCTTAGTTCATGAGATGGCCATCCAAAGCAAAACGTAGACAGCCTATATATATTTTCTTTTTTTGGCCCAGTACAAAGCCTATATTTAGACATACATATCTATGCATTCCAAATGCCAGGACATATAGGGATTGCTAAGCAAGTATTACTATCTAGGGTTGTGAGACACATCACTAACACTGAGGCCATTTCAGAAATTCTTAATGGCAGATGGCCACTCAAGAGAAGACTTTGTTGGGCTGTGTTTCACTTAACCATCAAGCAAGTAACCTTCCTTTTCCAGGTACCAAAGTGAACCCTCAGCCGCAAGCTCTGCTGCATCTTTCTTCTTTGGTTGAGGAGGTCCAACACACTCCAAAATGATATCTGAGGGCTCTTCTATCTCCAAGGTCACCATGCAAGTAAATCTTACAGGAACGACAAAACAAAGTTAAATATGGAAGAGTACAAGAAGAAAGAGGGATTTGTATTAAAAAAAAAAAAAAAAAAAAAGGAAAGAAAGAAGTTTTTATGTGGAATAAGAACTGAGATATATATTATATACATGATGGTGAAAATGTCGATCCTTATCAAAAAAGTATCCACATCTCAACATTATCAACGAATTCAATAAGCAACAACAAAGCATTTAAGCACTATCCTTGCAAGCATAATATGGAAGAAAATACTTAACCGATTGCATCAAAAAGGAAAAACAGCACCTATGATCATGGTTTTCAAAGTTATTAGTTTTTGCTTACATGTTTTAAGCAGCAATTCATAAAGTTTCTATGATAAAAAGATGGACGACGTCAGACAGATTAGAAGAAAAAACGTCAATACACTGACTAGACTAACTGGAAGATAATATAATTTTTTCCCTCAAAAATGCCATTTCTGTCCGGCTAATTCACTACTTTTTAGATTTTTTTTCTTTTTTTAATACTGAGCTACTTTTTTGAATTTTGATTAAAAGAAAAGCAAACTCAACTGAAATACTGAAAAAGACGTTATTGCAGGGAATCAGTAATTGCGTTTCATATTATTCTTGCCAAGACAAATGTAGGCCTCAATATTATCAAACAAAAGAGTGCACGGATATACAAATTTTAGTCACCAAAACAAGACAATTTCAGAAATAGCAAAGAACACAGCATATGAAGATTATGGACTCACAACTTAAGGTGGTCTGGTCCCTCCACTTTACAGCATTCAAATGAAGGAGGTTTCCAGCAATTGGCAGCACAGAATTCATACAATCGCGATCTTGATGTTTGTTTGATCAAACAACCTGAAACAGTATCTAAATTAATAGTGAGACACTAGCTTCAACATTTGGCACTTCAAAGCAACTGAAATTATACTAGTACCTGCCCTCTTTGAGTCACTGCCACGATAATGATCTTCAGATGTCTCACCAACTTTCCTTATGAAGGAAGAAGATGGAAGATGTTGGCTATCAGTTATTGAATGTGGGGGATATTTGTCAATTACCTCATCACCAATGGGAAAAATTTCTGGATCAAAATGGCTGCATTGGTCTCCCTCAAACATTCTAGGTTCAATGACGCCAGCTTCAGTTGCATCAATGGGCGTTTCATCATAGCCAAGAAGTTTGCCTTCCGTCTTAAAGGTTGATTTAAGAACTTCCTCCAAAGGTTTTGACTTTGGTTTCCAGCCCTTAGACTGCACATCCACACCCATGACACCACAAATGTAAACACATGCACAAAACAGCTGTGAGATTGGTAGTAAAGGAGGCCAAAACGCATCTCAGATATTTAGACTAAGCTTAATTGATAAATGGAAGGCACACAAGTACAACAGTTAGCTTCCTATTAAGTACTAACACGCACTAAACCGTGTCTAACCAGATGCATGGTAAGGAAGAAATCACCAACAGAAAGATGTTAAAGAATAAAAATAGACAGTGTAAAATTATGTAACAATGTTAAGATAGATTGGGTATTACAAAGTTCAGATATTTGGGATCAATATTACAAAATGATGATAAAATTGATGAAAATGTCATGCATTGAATACAAGTTGAGTGGTTAAAGTGAAGAAAAGCATCATGAGTTATTTGTGACTGCAAAGTGCTCACCCAACATCAAGAGAAGTTTTATCGAACTACTATAATACCAATAATGTTATATAATAGTGAGTTTTAGGCTATGAAGGGTCAAAAGCATAAAATAGGGGTAGTAAAGATGAAAATGTTAAGAAGGATATGTGGTCATATAAGAAAGGACAAGAAACGAAATGATTGTATACAACAAAAGGTTGGAATAGCATCTAGTGAAGAGAAAATGGTAGAAAATCGATTAAGGTGGTCTAAATATGTTCAAAAAAGATCACCGGAGGAGTTAATGTGGAAAATTGATTAGATGATATTTAGCTCTATAAAAAGACCTAGAGGGAAACCAAGAAAGATAATTAGGAAGGTTATAAGGCAGAATCCCTTGATTCATGATATATCTGAAGAAATGGTTTTTTATAGAGTCCAATTGCGTTGTGTGATCTATATAGCTAAGTTCACTTAGTGGGATAAGACTAATGTTATTGTATATTGATTAAGACAGAACAGATCAGATTTGAGAGATGCTTTACTGGCTGTGATGATATCAGGTTAGATCTGAACACCTCCCTCCTTCCCAGTAAGAGGTAGGTGAAATATGAAATCAAATAGTTTCGTGTCTGAAAGCACGATAGGGTTTGGAAGACAAGATTATCACTCATCCAGATTTCTAGTTAACAATACTGCAGAAATTGAAGGCTCTATTAAACTTATAGGTGAAATCTGAAACATATACTTTCATGATTTAAAGCAGGACTGGGCTTGGAAGATGATAATGTCCCCCAGCTCAAATTTCTAATTAATGATAATGCAGAACTTTAATGAAAAAACAAAAAAGCAAACATAATACACCCAATGACCACAAAAAGAGAAAATAAAAAAAATGAATTTTGAACGAACTTTGTCCAGCCCGATTGCATGGGGATTGGTCAGGTGCAGCAAACCATGGCAATTAGAGCAGTATAACAAGAGTTGCCCCGATAAGTGACTTGTTTTCCTACCCATACACAAGGTCTTTTTGTCAAGGAGCATTCTTCATTTCAGTAGCAGTACTTTACTTTTTGACTTTATTAGTGTGTTGAGAGTGAGTGGTGATAGGAACTCATATCAGATTAAAACAGTGACATATTAAGACCCAACAGTGTAACCAGGTAATGCAGGGATGCAAATTTTAAGGTGTTGAGAATTAAGACTTCACAAAATGAGGATACAAAGGAACATGAATAAGCATACTGATGTTACCTTTAATTTTGACAATACTAGCTGTGAAGCAATTCTAGTAGCCTCTTTTTGATTCAAGCTGGTTGCCAAAGCAGTCTCAGATACATCTTTCCCTGTCACTTTGGCTTCAACTGAAAACGTTCTGCTTGTTTTTGATTTCAGAAACTGCAGCTTCAAACTATGAGATTGGCAAAGTTCTTGCAAATCCCTAATAGGACTAAGCTGCAGGCATGACGAAAATTTCATTATGGGCTCCAAGAATGAAGTCATAATCTGCCAAACACTGTTCAAGTTGAAACCAGAATCAAGCAGAATGGCACCAACACAAGATTCCACCAAGTCGCCCAAGGCCTGAAGCAAACAAAACATAAATTTAAACCTCAGGAATGTTTGTTTGCTGATAAAAATCAAGATTCAAGCAGCAAAACACAGATTTATAACAAACTTATAAACAGTTTTCCAAGGACACATCAAGATTCCCAACGTTTCTTTCTGAGTATTCATGTCTAGAAGCCAAATCACATGACAGAAAATGGTGCAAAAATTGTCCCATAGTGCATCAATTTGCGTTATAGCTTCCAAGTACAATGTCCATATAGAAATTTGAAAAACCCCTTTCATACTGTCCTTCTCTCTTAACAAAACTTCTTTTATTAAATAATAGAACAAATAACTTTGAAAAGGACAAGATGGAGGAGTTTTAAATACCAGTTATAGAATAAATAGTCTTCAAATATGAAACTACAGGAACTTCAACTTAGATTTGGTTTGGAGCTTCAGCATTTTACGTTCTCTGCCTTTCAAAGGAAATCTTATCTTCTTTATTCATAACCTTTCTATCAAATAAAGATCCTTTACTATAAAAATAAATAAGTAAAGGCATCTTGGTGATGCAGTATCATTAGAAAAGGTTCATAATATGTACCTTCGGACATTTTGGCCCTCCATTAACACCAATACGTACTTCAGGTCTTTTAACGTAGTCGACGTACTTATTTATTGCATCAGATAGGCCACTAGAATCACTTAAAAGGAAATTATGAAAATTTTTATCCACTGCAACATAGGCAAAAGCCTTATTATTCACTGACACTGATCTCAGATCTGTTAATTGACCAGGCTTCAGCTTTGGATAAGCTGAGTATAGGTATGAGGTAATCAAATAATCCAAAACAGCATCTCCGAGAAACTCTAATCGCTGCATAAAATTATCAAATGTTACCAAAATTGAAAGAATGTGGACTATATGATTATCCATCTCTTTCTGCTATCAAGCAGAGAAGAATAGTTCTTAAGAAAAGGTAAGGCTAACCTGATAGCAGCCACCTCCGTGCTTATTGTAAGAGGGATGTATAAATGCTTGGAGAAGCAGACCCTTATGAAAAAAGTGATGATTTAACCGGTCTTGAAGGGAAGGAACATCCATATGCACGGAAAGAGGGATGTAACTCATACTTGCTCTGCAAGCATTGACCACCTGTGAGGATTCAAACTTAACTTGTATGCCAAGATATGTAAGAAATGCTGTTGCCGCTTTAAAGCCACTATCAACTATGAATGCTCCAACAAGAGCTTCAATGACATCAGCAACCGTTTTTCGATGAAGCCAGTGGTGATTTTTATTGCAATGAACTTCATTTGATGTTCCCTGCTCCTCTAAAGAATTTAAACAAGAGTGAATGCTCTCTTCAGTTTCCTTGACACAAACTCTTGGGCAAGGACGACCTAATGCAAAGAATTCAGAAGGATCAAATGCCTGATCACGAATGTACACCTGGAAAGAGAAAGAAACAAATATATCATAATTTTCTCATTAAAAATAACAATTTTAAAAATTATGATAATTGTGTCAAGAGTGAAGTTTGAAGGTCTAAGAAGCAAGCTAGGAATGATTAATCTCTTTTCTCCAGCTTAAGTGGAGTGTTGGAGATCACTTGACCGGTGCCTCATACTGTTGCTGCCATGTGCTGCGCTACTATGGCTGCTACTTCATAATTTTTTAACTTTGTTTTTTAATTTTTCATTTGCTCTAACTTGGTTCCCTTAATTTTTTATTATTTTCAGATGATTAGATTATTTAAATTTCTATTATTCTACTGCTAGTTGCACAAGACTTGGGATTGAGGGATGATCAGTCTAATGCTGACCTACGTACTCTTTTACACTAGTTTTACCTTAAATAATAGGAATAGACCAGCAGGAGAACTCCCCTGATCATCATTCCCACTTTCTACACTGCTTCTATATCATTTAGTTGATAATAATTGAGAAGTTTTTTAAATGCTATTTGCTAAAATATTTTATTCTCAGTTTCATTATACTCCCAAATTTTAGATGTCAATCCTAAGTTGATTTCTCTCTCTCTTTCTTTAGAGACCACTTGATATGGGAGAGGGAAACTGATCCCATCTTCCTTACTCAAATTGAGATATGAAATGTTTAATATGCCTTTGTGATCATTACTCAATAGTATCTGTCACTTTTTAAAGTAGAGACACAAGGGTTAACTCCCACACATAAAATCTTTTTTTTTTTTTTCATTTCATGTTACTTTTCATTTTATGTACCAAACAGTCTATTAGTTCTCAAATCCGCCCAGCTCAATTTTTCTTGGAAGACAGCATTGAATTTCTTTCAAAATCCTCGTTGATTTTTGACTTGCATGTAACTTGAGAACCTGTGTAGGGTGTGCTCAGTAAGAGTATAAATGGAAAGGTGAAATCTGAGAAATAAACAATATTAAGGTCGTCAGAGATGACATAAATCTAGAGACATCTCTCTTTTTCATTTCTCTCATCTAGACTTCTCAAATTCAGTTTTTCCCTGCTGAACTTCACCAATTTTTCATAGTAATTTACCAAGAAACCCTAATCCCAATCAAACTCTAATTCTATATGCATCCTACACCAAAACACCTAAAATTGATTTCGTGAAATATGCTCTTCATCCCTTAGATGCTAATTTACATTGTTCAAATGCATCCAAAGCACAAAGAAAGTCATATTTTTATTTTGGGATGAGAAAAGAGAAATTTGATAAGTGAACAAATCCAAAGCAAAGGATAAGATATCCTCCAAAAACAAAGGAAAGCACGAAAGAAAATAACCAAGACTCTTTTCAACTCAAAAGATCTTTCCAATCCCTTTCAATATCCACAAGGGACATCCTTCTAAACAAACCATTTGTTGAGATCCATAGGCCATTACAATAATCTCCTCCCTGGAGATGACATTTGGTTCTCACAAGTGCCCCCCACCCTTTGTGTGTAACACTAATCTCGATCAAGGTATTGAAGCTACCCCTCCCCACAAGTGTTCTTGTGCAGGCTCAAACATCTTATATTGCGAAGGCCCCACAACAAGTGAGCTCAAGCTTGCTTACCAAAAGAAAATGACATTTGAAAATACACTTTTACCTGCAGATTGTGTTTGATGGCTAACTTGAACAAATTTGAGTTATTTACAACATTTGATCGCCTCCTTGTAAGGTCTCCTTCATGAAGGCTATCATTCATGAGAAAAAAATGGCGTGCAACAGCAAATTTAAGGAAAGCATCACCAAGCACTTCAAGTCTTTCAAGGGAAAGGCGCTCCTGACATTTCTCAGTGGTGAGTGCCTCTAGAACCTAGTAAAAGTTCGAGATTGTTAATACAGCATTCAATCATACCATATGAGCACTGTAATGACCAATTGACAGAAAATACAGGGCTTATCAAAACAATTAGTTCACATAATATTACATATGACAAGGCCATACTCTTTCAGCACTAACTTCTTCTGCCTCTGGGAAGGATGCGCGAAGCAGATGCTTGAGTTCAATTGCAACCAGCAAGTTTCCAAGACGATGCATGATTGATGGTAACAAAGATAGGGAACTACCAATATCTTTTGAGAAGCCTATAATTTTTAGATGGCAAAGCTCAGGAGGCAAATGGATGAAATACTCCTCCAATTCATGAGGTTCTGCTCTTGAAAATAAAAAAGTTACACTCATTCGTGCAATATATCAAAACATCAACATAAATCTAAAATAAGATGCAAGATTCATAATAATTGATATGCACTTGTTTTAATGCCAAAGGCACAAGCATAAAGACATGCACACAGATCTAAGAAAGATATTGTAGAAGGAAGTAATGGTATAAGGTCTTACAAAATATGGAACTCCCACTGGTATTTGTAATTCAGATATACCACGCAGACACAATTAAATATTCTTTGATACAAAAATAAGTTCTATTAGGAAGAAAGAGAATAACTAGGGAAGAGGTTAAGACAGCCTCCTAAAAGAGAAAAGGCCAGACAGAGGGGGTAGGTGGGTAAAGAGAGGAAAACAAAACTTAAGAAAATAACAATACCAATCATTCCCTATTCATCTCAATCGAAGAAAATTTAAAGAAAAAAATGAAGAGAACACCGAAGGGAAGCAAGAGACAAGACTCTTTCCCAAAAGTCATTTAGAGTCACTGAGAAACCTTTAAAAATTGTAGACTTTCTTGGCAACCAAGCACACCAAGTCCAGAGAAAACTGCACATTTCCACCAAACAAAAATGTCATTTTATTTCTTCCCAAATTATTGTACCCAAACAATAAAATTGATCCAAATTTTCTGTGAAAAGCAAAATCTGGCTGATGTAGGACAAGATAAGGGAAGGCTGGAAGATCGGTGAGAAGAGTAGAAAATAAAGAAAGAGAGGAAATTAAAGGCTTCAAATTATTATTCAATCAATAGGAAAAAAGATGATTACAATGAGAGGTTCTATAGCTTATTTATAGAGCTCTAAATTCTAATCTAATTAGGGTCTTAAAGAAAAGATAAAATAAACTACAAGATAAGATACGCCTAAAATAATCAAACCCTAAAAGATAAAAAATAAAAGATAAAATAAAAACCAAAATACTAATTATTTTTCTTCCTAAAATAAATCTTGAATTTTCTATCATTGGCTATGCCCCAAGATATCAAATAATTTATTCTAAAGCAAAGTAACCATACTACAATCTAAAAACAGATGTCCAGTTGTTTCTTTATTAGCCCTACACATCAAGCATGTCAGGGGAAAGCACCATGCATATATTCAACCATGTACCTGTATCCTCTTGCTTTCGGTTGTGAAGCAAGTTGTGCAGATTAAATAGTGGCTTTGCACGTAGAAGTGGCTGCTTAGGGTTTTTAAGATGAATGGAAAACCTGACATCCGAGCATTTATAATTCATATTAAAAAGCATAATAAGAATACCCAACCTATACCTACAGTCACGTTTTCTAGTCTAATTCTATCAGTTCATAAAAAAGTTTATTTAACCTTAACTATAAAATAATGAAGAATACGGGATTTACAACCAGGATAGAATGAAGATGAAACAGTAGTAATGAGCAGATACCTACTTTTCAATAAAGTGATCCACATAGCTTGAACTGCCCACATCTTTATAAGGACTCAGTCCATTCTTTTCATAAACAACATTAGTAACAAAATAGAACAGATTCTTGTGCGGGGCATACACTAAACTATTCTCAACATCTCTTACACTTCTGTAACCATCAGCAAGTTGCAGGTTAGTATCCAAAGGAAACCGTTTCAGAGTAACAGTATCTTCTGGATGCCTGAAAATTGGTGAAGAGAGACATCTCTTCACGGTCTTCCAGTCTACTGTCATAGTCTTTTCACAGCCTTGAATTATAACTGGAAGCAAAAGATAAAAGGTTGATGTGCCTGCTTGCAGGACATCGTCCTTACCCAAGGGTACAAATTCAGCAACAAATTCTGATCTGTCAAGTATAATTTTGAGGAACATCTCCTGAAAATGCTGTGCCATCTGAATCTGCACATTGGAAAATTTAGAGCATTAATCTAAATCTTATTTTAAAAAGAAGAAAAAAAAAAGTCATTTACCTCAACTTTGTCAAATTTGGTAACACCAAATGGAACAAATCGTGTCATCACAGTTCTACCATGAGCAAGGTGGAGATCAAGTTCCAATTTCTCAGCCTCCGTGGGAAGACATGTCATCATAAATAAACCAAACTCTTTATACATCCGATCCTCTGGAAAGGGTCTAAATTTTAAAAAGTAAGAGTTAAGATGGATAATATTATCCATGTTTGTCCATCCCTGTCTCAATGCCAAAGGAACTAGCATCTCATATAATTCTCCTCGTAAATTCTCATCTGAAAGTTAAACAAAGTAGATATGGTCAACTAAATGTAACATTACTTATACATCTTATAGCGTAAGTTGATAATCATAGTTAGAAGTGTTTGAATTGTAACTATAAATAGTATAATTATTGTAGTTATTTTTATATTATTTATTCCATTATTCACTGATAACACTTAATGTAATTTTGTCACCTACAGTTCCTTATCTACAAATACCCATGAACTTTGCCTCATTCAACACGATAGAAGAGAGAATTCCAGATTTTCTATTATGGTATCAGATCTTTCTTAGAGAGAGAAATAAGTTTTGAGAGTTTTCAAAGCTAGAGCTTTGCCCACATTCTTAGCAGTTCTGCCATGCCTTCTCTTCCACTTAGTCTTTTCTAGTCACTGTGTTTTATTCTAGTCATCATATGGTGCCATTTCTTCTCCACAGTAATTATTTTCAGTTTGGTAGCCCTCTTAGCAATTCAGGCATGCTATTGCACTTTAACTGATTCCTTTTTGACCCAAACACTTCAGAACTCTAATGGGCACCCAAGTGGAATAGGAAATTTCCCCCAAAAGCTAGCTATTAAGGTAAGAGAACCAAACCACTAAAATAACCTATTGTGAGACTTAAACAACTCATATTATACTACTGGACCCCATTAATTTTAGAAGAGTCAACATCATGGTAACTACACCATATAACAATTTCCCTAAGTGACACTTCACTCATCTTCCTCTATTCAAAAACCTTCACTAGTATCCCTCTCTAGAACTGCCAACCATCAGCTTCTACATAAAATTGATAGGGACCCAGGTGGGATAGGAAACCCTCCTCTAAAAACTAGCTAGATTGTGCAGCCGAAAAACAAAAAAAAAGCTAGCTATTGAGATGAGTGGGTGAACCACCACACTTAAGTATCCTAAGGAACATCTCAAATTACTTTGGCCTCTATAAGAACCTAAACAGGAACTCTCTGATTGACCTACCTATGTTGACCAAACCACCACCAAACTTTACAAGCACCACTACTTTCCTCCACATGCCACCATGCACTAATTCGACATTGTTGGAATAAGCACCACATGTATATCAAAACTGACAAGCTCTATGTGACCAATGATAGTGTTGATTCATTAAGCAAGAAAGGAAAAAGAAAGTTTGGGAAAGACAAAACAGAAGCTGGCGATCACTTTTCCACAGACCGATGCAAGAGGAAGAGCTCCCTGTGCTCTCACAAGTCAGAATGTGGCTCCTGTTCCAACAATGCTGAGCAGCGTGTGGAGGTAGATGGTGATGCATGTGAAATCCTGAGGAGGTCAGGTCAACATAGGTAGGCTGGTCAGCAAGTTCTGTGTAGGTTCCCAAAGTGATTGGGTCGAAAAGTATTCTAACATTGAAAGACAGAAAATTGTGTCTCGATAAAAAATGGTTCTCTCTGGTGGTTGTGCAGAAAAATGTCTTGAGCTCCAAAACTCCATTCACTTGAAGTGGAGACGAAGTTTTATGGAGGGTCATCATGGAGGTGATGAAATTTTGCCATATGCTACAAGAAAAGAAGGAGAGAGGAGCCAGAGCTTGGCTAAATATGAGGGCAAAATCTTTGGCCCTGAAGCTCCCAAAGTTTCTCACTCTAACCAAGCTCTAGCTCTGATATCATGACAAAAAGAGACTATGGAATTCTACCTTCTATTGTATTTAGAATGAGTCAATTACATTAAAGGTGAGGGAACAAAAATTTAATCTGTATTAATGGCAAGCAAATGAAATTACATAGCAAGAACCTCAACTCAATAATCTCACTAGTTCTAGGAGTATCTCCCAAGTACAAGGGAAAAATAAATTTCAGGATGCCTAAAACCATACCTCTAGTAGGTACTTATACTACTACTTACGCTGAATTAAATTAAAATAATAAAAAACAATAACAACACCAAAACAGTAATAAACATGGAGCGTCATGTATCTGCTTATGGAGTACAAGAGCCTAGCACCTCCCCACTATCTTCTCCCACTTCACCACTTATTCTCCCCATGCCTACTTATAGTCATGACCCACTTTCCCTGTTACTCAACCACCCTTCCATCTACGTGTCCTCCTTGTGTATGTGATAATGGATTGACACAAGGGAGCCTAGGGAAAAATTACAATCAGGGCCATAGAAGACTAATGAAATAACTAAAATCATAAAACTTCCAACAATATAGATCAAAATTTAGTACATGCAATACATTTCATACTACCCAGTGACAGATGATGAGAGCAAAAGAAGACAGAAGCTAAAGTTAGACCTTCATTTTCATCTGAATCAGGAGATTCTGAAACCTCCTCTATGTTTGCATCATCTTGCTTTGGCAACAGACAATCACTCAAGGCACCTAATTTATGCAGTTCCTCGACTGCTTTCAAACAAGCATCCTTCTTAGCAGCTTCCATTGAACAATGCGGCGTACTGACAATTTGATGTATGGGAGCATTGGAAGGCAATGTTATGTGACAGACAGTTCCCCCTAAATCATCAAAGTAAAAAAATTTTGGCTTGGGGTAAAAATACCTGAAAATATAGGTTGCCACATCCTGATCAGTAAAAGATGTAAATTAAATTTCCTTGTATAGTAAGTGGATGAGTACATATTTTAGCGCAAGCAAAAGGTTCAATTCAGAATGAACCCATACTCATCATGAGGAAGCTTCGAACAATATTGGTGAAGCAATGAGACACTATATCCAGAACTGACAGAAGCACCAGATAATACAACTTTGTAAATTCTTTCCTTAGGGATGATATATGTATCATTGGATGTGCGGGAAGCAATTTCCATGTTCATTCGATCTTCATCTTTCTTAAAATCTTCAATTAAGTCCACATCCTTCTTATTGCCACTGCAATATTAAGATTTCAAAAATAACTAAATGGGAGGATTTACCAAAATAATTTCCTGCATTTGTATTATAATATGGCACCTGTCCACCAAAAACACATATTCTGATTGAGGCATACGCGCACGACCTCTTGACTGTATAAAGCTTGCAACGGTTTCTGGAAGATCAAATCGTATTACAAGGCAACATGTCTGGATATCAAGTCCTTCTTCACCCACTTTGGTTGCAACCAATAAATTCAACTGTTAACAACATGAACCACGTAGGCATGTTATTAAGTAAAAACTCTTTGATACTTATTTGAGCAAAATTATCGTTACTCTTTACCCTCATTTAAGTGCCTATGAACACCTTCCTATGAGTATGATGGAAGGTACATGACTACATGCAAGGAAATTCAGAAAGATACATTTCACTTTTTTTTTTTATGGTAAAAAGTAAGATATGTTCCACTTTATCACAATGGCCCCCAGCTATATCGTAATATTTCAAATTCCAATGTAAAACACAATCTTTCACTCCTCATTCATCTTTTAAGGTAAATAAATACACCTCCTGATAAAATTTGCATGTTGCAATAATTACATTACCCCACATAGTGGGATAAGGCTAATGTTGTTGTTGTTGTTGCAATAATTACATTAGGTTTTGTTTGGGGCAGTATCATGTATAAACAATCTCAAATTATTAGCTCCAAATAAGTTAGAAATATCAATTGCCTCCAATGAAAGTGCCAACATCGAGCCACCTAAGTGAAAGTAAATGATTATGAGATTTTATCCTTACTTTACCATCACATTTCCTAATATTTTAAATTTCTAATATTAACAGATTAAATTTCAAATTCTGCTGTGGGAAAAGTGTAACCTAAGCACATAATCCATGCCTATCAAAAGTGGAACGATTTACAATCTCTGTATGTGGCTTGTGCTCAAGAATATAAAACAATATATCATCCAATAATGTTTTGAATTCAGAGTATCGTTACAGATTAAAAGGAAAAAAAAATTATTTAACACTTTAATTAACTCTAGAATAAAAAATCTCAAAAAGACAACGGTATAAAGTGAAGCAACCTGGGTGAAGCAAGTTATATGCTGTATAATGCATGCAAATAAAATAAATAATTTGAAACAAAAAATTGCCTACAGTTACAAGTATATGCAGAATTTCAAATGAGCTAACAGAATATGGTTGTTAAAGTTACAAGTTAATTAATAAACTAAGACACCGATTTTACTAGTGTATTAATCACCTTGTGACACATCCTAAGTGTTTTATATCGTGGTTACATATATTTTCTTAGCTATTTATGCAAGGAAGTAAACCTTTATGATTTTAGGAGTGATGTTTACCCTACTATCACAAGTTACTTAAACTCCCTAGTTTGATGATAATGGAAGAGACCACTGTACATAAACCAAAAAGAGTATAATATATAAAATAATGATACTCAAATGGGATGTGAAACCTTTCCTCCCAAAAACTAACTATTGATGTATGAAAATCAGCTTACTTAAATACTCCATAGAGCATTTCATACTATTCAATATGGGACTTAGCATCCCATACTATATTAGTCTCCATCAATCTCCCCTCTACCCAGAGAGCCAACATCCCAACAGCTACACACCAGGACATTTAACTCGACTTCTTGACCCTCTATAGGCAGCCCCTGTCAGAATAGTCAACCACCAACTCTAATACCAATTGATGGGTAATCAAGTGCAATGGGAAAGCCTCTCCCAAAAGCTAGTTATTAAGGTGAAAAAACCAACCTATTTAAATATCTCATAAGGTATCTCATATTACTCAATGTATGATTTAGACATTCCATGCTGCCATAGTTTCCATCGCGAACAAATCAAAAAAATTTTCTCTAAAGTTGAAAAATTTTTAGTAGCAAACATTAATCAACCATACTCAGAACAAGAATTCAGTCATCAATGTTAAGCATAAGTACCCAGGTCTAGCTATTAGAGTGCTATAGATTTCTTTTAACAGTTTATGCTGCTAAAGTCAAGACAAGACCACTGTGCTATAAAAAAAATCCACTATTCCATACATAGTCGCCAATTGACAATAGATAATTAGTTAGTCATTTGAAAGAATATTGTACAGCAATGAACAAGTCATTCATGTATGCAAAGTTATAGTACTTTAGTCATTTCTCATGAAATCAAGCCCCAAAGGACCGCATTAAATTTTAAAGATTTTTCAGCCCCATCACAAGGAAAAAATTGATTTATAAACTGATAAGAATTAGATCCATAGAATCAAGAATTCAAATAATAAAACATGAAAATATTAAGCATTACCTCTCCAGAGCGAAACTTGTCAAGAATGATGTTCATGGTCTTCCTTGATACATGTTTTACTCCAGCATGAACTCCTACTAGAAAATCACTTTTCCAAAGTGCTAGAATTTTGAGCTGTTGTAGTATGTATGACAGGGATCTTGCAGTAACAATTCTATTTACAAAAACTATACATTTCATATATGGTTGTGGCCTGACATAAGAAGAAGCAAAATCAAGACTTGCCTAGCTGTATCAGTCAGTAATAGGAATGACCGAAATAAACCAGCCATATGCTGCATGACAATAAATATCAAATAATGTTGAAAAAACATAATTTTGTAAAGTGACAAACACTTGATGACCAACCTAAATGAGGACAGTATACCAATGAGGCGCAAAAGCTTTCTTGAGAAAAAAGGCTCTTTCAAAATGTCCAAAGAAGATGGATCAGACGCATGGTCACCTAAAGATTCAGAAAACAAACAACAGCATGTTTACTTTCACAACAAATGAAGCCTGTCTAAAGGACACTATTAACCGTATGATAAAGAATTAAAATATTGTAGAAAATACCTATTGCTAGAGAAATGATAAAAGTTCATGCAAAATGAAAGCAGATACAACAGTGTATACATAAGTGATGATATATATGAAGTAACAGCCAAAAGACTTTAAGCAAAAGTAATGCTACAACCAAAAGACCAAGAAGCAAAACTAAAGTACCTTTCCAGCATTCAGAAGTAAAGAAGTCAGACACCATTGTTAGATATTTGTCACAAAAAGAGTAATCAGTTGAATTTGCTTCCTCCTCCACTAATTCAAGCCTCTCAGAATGATCACCACTCAAAAGAATTCGACTAGCCTTAATATGAAGCGAGAATGAAAACCAAGACAGCAAAAAAATCAATTGAAGAAATAAACAATGGCAGAGGAAAAATAGTTAAGGCATACTGTAAGCAATGTAAGCAATCAGATTTTTTTTTTAATAACTTTTCATGAAACGAAAGGGGAAAAAAGTACAAAGACTGAGCATCAAAAAAGAATAGAAAAACAAAGGAAATTACACTAAGCTCGAATGAGTTCTCCGATCCCTTGAAAAAGTCATTAGAACCCCCCACCACCCCCTCCTTTCTCCTTTCTTTGAATTGCATTATTATTTATATTAAAGGGGGGGAAACCAACAACAACAACAACAACATGATCTTAAACCCATAATGAAGCTAAAAAACCACTCTCCCTAAAGGTGATGAAAATTCTGTTACCCAAAAAGCTTACTGAACCCTTGACTAGAACAAGTAAGGATGTTCGCATGGATTATCTGCTCCACCCAGTCCTATATATAGATATCCCAGGGTTACTGAACTCTTCATAGTTATATATCCTAATATCAATTCTGTATAGGACATTCCCCATCTTTTGATTTCATTTATTCTTTTAAAGAATATATCTATTAAAGTAAGAAAAGGAAAAAGTACAAGAGCCAAGAAAAAATATCTTCCTCTGAAAAATTTGAAAAAAAAAAAATCCAAGACAAACGTAAGAAGTTATCACAGTACACACCAATGCAATGCAACAAGGTTGCCAGCCTCTCTAAACATCTTGAAGGGAAATTTACTTTCAATGTATATTGGCCAAGCACTATAGGGAAGCCAGAAGACCTTATCCTAGTTTTACATGGAAGTGGACAACAACTGCTAGAAAATTCTTACATTATGCTCCAATGCAAAGCACCAAAGTAACAGAAATAAAGCACATTACATCATCAGTCTCCCTCTTATACTGTTTATTTTTCCAACTTGAATATTTCTCACTGTTTAACACAGTAGCAATTACTACTCTATGCTCTACGTGAACAAAAAATGTTTCCAGCTAAATATACCAGCATACGGAATGAAAATTTTAACGAAGCCTAACATAGAACAAGCAAAAAGCATGGTACTTCCCAGAAGTTACACATCCCTCTTATCAATCATAATGCATTCGCAATGGGTAAATATAGCAATTTGGATTTGGTGAATTAAGGCCCCAACCTTCTCATACATGGCATATATAATAAAAATATAAGGAGAAGAGGAAACAATAATGTGGAAAATCATTAACTTTGCATGAAACATAATCATAAACAACAGCCGTAAAGAAGAAAGCTTTATTTGATACAATAAACCAGCTTCATCCACACTACTCTTGTCATTCCCAAATCTTTAATATTAATGCCACATCTTAGGATCTCATAAATTGTTTAAAAGACCATAAGGCATGCCAAATTGGAGGGCTTGGTTTGAGACACCCTACAAGAGGAAAAGATTTTTGTTGATGGTGGGGACCTTAATGGTCACGTGGGGAAAGAGACAAGACAATATGTGAGAACTCATGACAATTTTGGTTTTGGAGAATTAAACGAGGAGGGACATTCCATTCTTGATTTCTTAATAGCTTATAATCTCACAATTATGAACACATTCTAAGAAACGAAAGGAGCATTTAGTCACATGTAAGAGTAGAGCTCAAAGGACGAAAATTGACTTCTTTTTGGTAAAGAATTCGGATAGAAGAGCTTGTAAAGACTGCAACGTGATCACTGGTGAAAGTTTAACTTCACAGCATGAGGTCTTGGTCCTTGATGTACTAGTTAAGAACCGTAAACTAAAGAGTCAAAAAGCCCTAAATCCTAGGATCAAGTGGTGGCAACTAAAAGGTGAGTAACAATTGACCTTTACAAGAAAAGTATTGGAGAAAGGTAATTGGGATTCGTAAGGAAATGCTAACATTTTGTTAAATGAGAAGGCTAAAAAGATTAGGGATACTACTAAAACAGTCTTGGGTGAATCCAAAAGTTTTGGACCTAGAGATAAGAGTCTTGGTGGTGGAATGAGAGTGTGTAAGAGAAGGTTAAACATGAAAAAGAGTCTTTCAAAACCTTAAACTTGTGAAATAACGAGAAAAATTGGAAGAATGATTGCTTGGTTAGAAAGGAAACTAAAAAAGCAGTGAGCGAGACTCGGTCTAAAACTTTTAAGAAATTCTACCAAAATTTAAGAACGAAGAATGGTAAACACAAGATTTACAAAATTGCCAAAAATAGGGAGAGAAAGTCAAGAGATTTGGATCAAGTAAGATGCATTAAGAATGAGGAAAAAAAAGTTTTGGTTACTGATAATGATATCAAAGAAAGATGGGAAAACTACTTTTAAGCTCTTCAATGATGGATTGGGAATGACTAGTGATACAGAAGGTTTAACAACTTACGAAAATGAACTAAATTTGAGTTTCTATTGTAGAATCCGGGTTTGAGAGGTAAAAAAAGTTCTTGAGAGAATGGATAATGATAAAACTATTGACCCGGATGGTATTCCTATCAAAGTTTGGAAGTGCTTAGGAGAGAAGGGGATTTTGTGGCTAACTAAGCTTTTTAACAAGATTTTAAGGTAAAAAAAAAATGCCAAAGAAATGGAGAAAAAGCACTTTGGTGCCCATATACAAGAACAAGGGGGATATTTAGAATTGTGCTAATTATCAAGGGATAAAACCCATGAGTTATACCATGAAACTTTGGGAAAGATAATTGAGCATAGACTAAGAAAAGAGTCTCCTATTTCAGAAAATCAATTTGGATTCATATCATGACGGTCTACAACATAGGCCATTTATTTATTAAAGCGTTTGATTGAAAGATAACGGAATAAAGAGAAAGATTTGTATATGGTTTTTACTGATTTGGAAAAAACCTATAACAGAGTATCAAAAGATGTATTGTGGAAACAAATGGAGAAGAAAGGTGTTCATATGGGTTATATTTGAGCCATAAAGTATATATATATAAGGGGACAACAACAAATGTAAGAACTCCTAGAAGTAAGTTAAAAGACTTTCCTATAAAGATAGGTTTATATTAAACATCTTTTTTGAATCCATACTTGTTTGATTTAGTTTTGGATGTTTTAACAGAACATATACAGGAGGACTTTCCGAAGTATATACTTTTCGTGGATGATATAGTCTTAATTGAGGGCTCAAGAAAAGAGGTCAACTCTAAACTTGAGTTATGAAGACATACTTTGAAATCAAAAGGCTTCCACTTAAGTAAAGTAAAATGGAATATATGCATTGCAAATTTCACAAGAGGCCAGTTAGAAATGATTTAGAGGTAAAAATTGAAGAGCAAACCATTCCAGAAGTGTCAAGATTCAAGTATTTGGGGTCAATTTTACAGAATGGTGGTGAAAATGATGGGGACATTATGTATAGGATCTAAGCTAAGTGGTTAAAGTGGAGAAATATTTCAAGAGTTATTTATGACCGTAAGGTACCAACTAAACTTAAAGGAAAATTTTGTCAGACTATTATAAGGCCAACGATACTATATGGTAGTGAATGTTAGGCTCTGAAAAGGTAACAAGAGCATAAGATAAGAGTAGCGGAGATGAGAATGTTGAGATGGATGCGTGGTCATACAAGAATGGATAAAATACGAAATGATTGTATACGAGGAAAAATAGGAGTAGCACCTATCAAGGAGAAAATAGTGGAAAACCGTTTAAGGTGATTTGGGCATGTACAAAAAATAGGACAAGAGGAGCTAGTAAGAGAGTTAATCAAATGGTTTGGAGCCCTATTAAAAGGTGTAAAGGAAGACCAAGAAGGACACTAAAAGAAGTTATAAGGCGTGACCTGTTGATAAATGATTTATCTGAAGAGATGGTGTTTAATAGAGCTCATTGACGTCATATAATCCATGTAGCCAACCCCACTTAATGGAATAAAACTAATGTTGTTGTTGTTGTTGTTGAAGAATAAATGAAGGATAAATGACGTTCTTTTGGAAATGGAATATGTTAGCTACCGTGTTATTAAAGATCTACTTTGATTATGTTTGTTTTTGTTTTGTTTCAACTAAAATTTATTTGTTTTTTAGTTATTTTTTTGGATAATATTTCTATGCATTTGGGGTTAATTTAAATGTTCTGCTTTGTTAGAATAAAATTAGGTTAAACGTTCTTTTTTGTATCAGGACAGAGTTAACTTATTTTGAATAGGATAAAGTTATATTATTTTTCAGAGTAACATTTTTAGCTAGAGGAGTAGTTTGTCCCCCCTTTTTATCATCTATAAATGTAACATTACCTTCATCTAATAAAAAAAAGTTTAAAGTATTGTTAAACCAAAAATTAATGATTTTTATTCTATAACTGACAGGTCATGATGAGGTAATAAATAGGATATCATTCTGCAATTATTCTATAGTTAATTGAGTATTTAATGATTTGTCCTATAACCTTTCCTGTAAACACCAAGCTTGCTGTAAGTCAGATCGCACAGAATACATTTTACCCAGTGGTTTTCTTTTCTTTTCTCTCTTTCTTCTATAAATGGCACTCAACACCATAAATGAGGAATCAACCAACAACATTGCCCAGCCAATGAGCAAAGAATTGACCAAAAACACCTCAAGTATATCGAAGGGCACAATGAGGAAGATTACAACACTGATGATGCTGCCTCTCAAATTCCAACAACCCCATGTACAAAGTCTGGGAGTCCAAGAAACAATCAGATCATCATGTCTTGATGATCAACTTGATGACTAAGAGAAGGATTAAATTTGAAGAATCAAACCCGAAGCTCAGAAACCCAGCTTGAAGGGCAGTATTGAAGATTTGGTTTTATTATGTGTTTATTTTAGTTCTTTTTTTTATTTTAGCTAAGGCTCTTTTTTTAGTTATTTTTTTGGATAAGTTTCTGCATGTTCCGGATTAGTTTAATTATTCAATTTTAAATAGAATAAGTTTAGGTTGAGCGTTTCATTTTAATTAGGATAAAATTATCTTACTTTTTAAGTGAAGTGTTTTAGTTGAAGTAAGAGTCTATTCCCATTTTTATTATCTATAAATGTAATATAGCTTCTATCTAATGAAATAAATTCAGATGATTATTAAACCTTAAATCTCTACATTATATTAATATTAAATCCAGGTAGACAATTTATAACCTTTGTCATCTTTTTCAGTCCAACTAATTTAAGAACAAAGGATTATAATCTGATACAACTGAGTCTTACTTGCAATGCACCCCAAATGCCGAGATTCTCCAAACAGAAAAGCACATTATCATGCATTCGGTTCAGAAGTTTCTTTGTGTTCCTTCGTTTCAGGTGATCTTCTGTACTCCTTTTAAGAATTTCTATGCACTGCACTCATCAAAATGATTGGTAAGCAAATCTATTTTATCTAATATACATCCTAAACACAGTTTTAAATGCATACCTGACATTTAATCTCCCCAAGTTTGGTACAGTAATTTGTGTACAAATTAGCTGTTCCACTGACAATAGGACCATAATCATGTATCTTAATCACAGGAGAGGCCACGAAAGCATCCACTTCTTCCTTCTGTGAGACTGAGTATACCTGCAAATCCAAATCAATAAGCATGATCAACACCAGCATCTAATAGCACAATTAGGTAACTATCAAACAAAAATGTCCCCATCTGCTATGATCTTCACAAGCAGAGTTCACCCAGGGAAAATAAAACAAATTAAGCAGACCAAATTTACAAGAGCACAGATAGGAAGAAAGTCTAGGTTAGGATACACAAAGCACAACTCCACAATTCTAAACCCAATAGACCAATTGGTCAAGATATTAGGCTTATTTAATTATATATATGGTTTCTGAAGCCAAGCTCCATCATAATTAAAGGAATTCCCACTATAAAGAAAAAATGTTCTTTCTTGAACAATAGAAAGGAAAAAAATTGGAGATAAAATCATCTGCACCAGCTCAAGTAGGTAGTACATAATGCTGTCAATTTTCTTGATTTTTCTTTTTATCACAGTTTTCTATACTTTACAGAACTTACCTTTGCGTCAAGCAAACGTTCAAGACTATTGATGCTTTTCGACAGATTTTCTTTACTAGAAGCACCTGAAAATTTACAACCCAAAAAGTTTAGTGAATAAAATAATGCACATCATTTATGAGTCATATTTTCAGCATCAATAATGAGATATATCCCTTAACTTTCTTAGCACTGCCAATTATCTTAACTCCATCCAAATCCAGAAAGCAGAGCCACTAGGATAAAATTTAGCAGCACATCTAAGATCCTTAGAGAGCTTGCTAATAGACAGCAAATTTCAAGTTAAATTGGGTACAAGTAATACACTTCTTAAAACTAATTCTCAAAATATCTTTGCTGCCCCAATATCAGCCTCTTTGGACAAGGTTCCATCAACTTTTCTGAGAACCATAATTCCATTGGAAGATGCCAAGGCATTAAGCGAGTACCAGTGATATAATCAGTTGCCCCTAGATCAGCTATCCAAGAGATGTTTTGGATACAAGGTTTGAGGGCTATGTGAAATTTACCTGATTGCACTACGACCTGGGGTAGTGCAATCAGGTATTGTGGTTCTCAGAAAAGCTGATGGAACCTTGTCCAAAGAGGCTGGTATTGTTTGTTGCACTGCGACCCTAGTTTTTATTCCACTACTTGAGGGAAGACCAGGTTGAATCACTTGAGGTAATATCAGAGGAAGTTCCAGTGGAATTCTATTTTTACTTGGAAAAAACCGAGACACAGAGAGTGCTGCTAGAAGCTAGATTGGAAGTCTCTCAATTGTGGACAGAACAAACCTCAAGGACAAGATCACATGAAATAGCCAAACCATGAAAAGCACTCAGGCAAATGTAACGCTTAAAGGGGAGACGCTTGAGAAGATTAAAAATTGTTGGGGACTCAAGAAATGACATCTAGTAATACTGGAACCTGCTCATTTGCCCACTCAGGTAAAACAACAAATTCCTATGGTCTTTGTTAGAAGATATTAGAATATTTTAGGATATTATTCAGATTATATTTGTTGATTCTTTTCTATTCTTATCTTTCATAGAATCAGCATAGAATCAAGGATTACAATCCCTACATTTATTGTAAATATTCTGTATTCATTTTTTAGCTCCTAGGGCAACCTATATATATACCGGTGTACTCCTCAATTGTAAATCATCAAAGAATATTTTTTCCTACCAGTATTCGTGTCAGTCTTAATATCTCATACAAGCCTATTCTATCTACTTGGGTCATTGACTTAGGGCCTATCCATTATATGGCAAATTCATCTCATCAATTTAGTAACTACACCCCTTGTCTATTGCTAATGGTTCCGAAGTTATCATATAAGGGATAGGAGACATTCAGTTTCATCCATCTCTAGCATTCGAAAATACCCTTAATGTCCCCAAGCTATCTACCAATTCAATTTCCACACATAACCTTACCAAAGACATGAACTGCACTATACAAGGATGAAGATTGGGCTTGCAAAAGAAAGAGATGGACTATGCTTCCTTGAGGTACTAAGCACTTTTGATAAGGTATACAGAAGGTCTAAGCAAGGAAGGTTTGAGTAACAACTAGGTCATGTCATACAAGCTGAATTAGAATATCACCAAGTTTCTAATGTTCATGCTTAAACTATTATTTAATTAGCAATAGAGAACAAACTCTAAAAGTGACAAAACAAAAATTATTTAAAACAAAAAATCAAAAGAACAAATTATATGAGTGAAAAAATTATTTAGAGAAGACCACTTGGAGCTAACGCAAGCAATAAGGGTAGGGTGGGTATGGGTTGTGCCCAAAGATCAAATCCTCCTCATGTAACAAAAAATTATTTAAAGAAAAGAATATTGCATAGAAAGTTAACAAAAGAAAAAAAGAAATTATAACAAAAGGGAAGGGGAAGAACTATAAGTCAAAATAAACTGACTGAGGCAGCCTAATATCTTGAACCAAGTTAAAGATCAGATTTTTAAACAAATATAAAGTTGCCTCACCTTTTCCTACAACTGGAGAGGCAGTCATGCCAAATATGCAGGGAAGCTTAGCGGGTTTAGATTGATAGAAGACCTACACTATTAGTCAATCAATATTTAGAAAAAGAACAAAAAAGAAGGCCATAGATTGGAAATATGTATGTAACTAGATATGAATTTGAGCATAACCGATATATACTTTCATGATTTGCGCATAAGCATGGTTGCTTCTGACTTGGGCATGATGGCATTCGTCAAAAATTAGAAGTGCAATCATCTCCATCTTTATGAAAGTGTGAGATAAGTTGCGCAATAGTATCTGAGGAGTCATAACGAGAACCTAAAATAAATCACAAACACAGAGAAATTTTAGAAGTAACTGCATCATGAAAGAACAATAATATTGAGATCATAATTTACTTCTGTATCATTTAACTAGCATTATCACCTCATATTGATCAATCTCTTGCTCCCAGTCATGATGACTTTTCAAGCGCTTTGAGCTCCCACAGTAAACCCCAACCTTAAAATCAGTAGATTCTTCTATAACATTTGCTTGCTACAGATAATTTACAAGCATGCGTCAGAACATGCAAAATAGATATGGCATCAAGCATTTAAAATTCAGTTGGAGATTACTGAAGATAAGAAACCAAAACATCAGAATTTTACATAAAAGAACTATGCCTTACACAATATTATGATTCATAAGGTCCACCATGGTAATAATCCTAGAATATACAGCTTTGTTTGAGGAGATTGGCAAGAATTTCAATTGGAACTGTCTATGTTACAAGGATGATAATGTAAGATACCATGATCAATTCTTATATCAGATCTCATGTCAATTCCCAGATGACTAAAATAATATTACAGTATAATGTGTCCCTGATAAACTACCCGTCAGAACCAAGAAAGCCACTTTCAGGCTCGCCTGAATCTTAACCAGAAGCCACCTGAGCTACAGTGCAGTAGAGAGCATATATCCCCAATTAAATTATTTATACCTCCTATATAGTAAAAAATGAATAACCCATCGACACAGCATTATGCAAAGCAGCTCACCTGGTTAACTAAAGCCACTGTAGGGGCAAGAAAGACACATATGTTCTTCTGGGGCTTCCGTATCAAGTGTCCTATCTCGTGTATAAGCAGCACAGCGATGTGGGTCTTTCCACAACCTGTCCCCAGATACACAATTATATTTTCCTCCAATGCTTTCTTGCATAATTCCAATTGATACCTTTCAAAGCACATTGAACAAAGCATAAGATCCTCTAAGTCGTAACAGATATCGAGACTATCAGAAAAATGAGCACATGAAACATAATAAATCAGCTCCTGATCGTTACACAGAGTAATAATTTCTAAAACAAAATATGAAAATAACATACTTTAGCTGAACGTTCACAAACAAATACAGAAAATTGCATAAGAAAAAAATGATAATATAAAGTTTAGCAGAAGCCTTCTGTATAGAACTCCGACACTGAGTTAACTGTTTTGCACGCCCCTTCTAATAATCAACCAAGCACAAAATTACTCACGTAAACACAAAATATCACTAAGAAAGAACTAGACCACAAACCCAGTTGAAAACTAAACGTATTTCAGTAGAAGAAGAAACAAAGGAAAACCCACATACTTCCTAGCAATTTTCCGTGGATCTTTTTTCACACATCGGTCTTCAGAAACTGACTCCGTCTGATTATGCACTTCATTGAGAGATGAAGACCGAAAATGGTCACAAAGACTTGAAGATGACTCTAAGTCCGGGGAATCGGCTATGTCAGAGGCTTCCCCGTCCGGCATTATCGGAGGTTTGGAACGCAAAAAGTTCAAGCTCAAAGAATGTGTGGGAGTGTGATTGAAATGTATGATGAATCGAAAGGGTTGCGTGGGTGTGAGGACACGATTTCTTCGTATCTAGCTTTGTCCTTTGGAGACAGGGGCCATCATTTTGCGTTAGAAGTACGTGTACGACTCACGAATCTTTCCAGGCGCAGTCTTCCCAGAGTCAGCAAAGCAGTTACGCCTCTCTTCGCTATTTCTTTGCACCTTCCTTAGGCAGCACGGAGAATCATAGTGTTGAGACCCGAACCCATGTCAAATTATCAACGGGTCGGGTTTTTTTTTAAAAAAATTTTGTTACAGGCGTTCCATGAGGAGGGAATAATAAAAATTAAAAAGTTTTAAATCCCAAATCGGCAGTCCTACACCCGTGTATTTAAATCAACCACCCGCCCCTCAAATCCGTAGGTTCTTTTACCTTTTTTACGAAACAAATTTTGGGAATGAGACAAGCTAGGTGCATGATTGGTTTCACGTTTTATAAATATATTCATAGTTTTTAATTATGATTTTTTAAAAGATGTGTTTGGCCAAATACAGATGAAATGTAAACTGACTTTTTGAAAAATAAAAAGTGAGTTAAATTGTGGTTTTGAAAAAAGAGGGAAAAGTTACTTTTCCTTTAACAAAATATGGGTTTTGAAAAAGGAGAAACAAATTTATTCTATATTATACATCTAAAAGTATTTTTAACTCTTATCATCCAAACAGATTTTTTGTCAAACTTACTTTTACAAAAAGAATATTCAAACATAACAACTTCCAACAAACTTACTTTATCTAAATTTCATTTTTACAAATTTCATTTATCTTAACTTAATTTTACAAAACGGAGAACCAAACGGACCTTAAATGGAAATGAGTAATGTGTGCATGCCCCAGCTAGGAGTATGCATGCCCCACCCAACCTGACTGGTCTAAATTGGCCAAAATCAACTTGAAGTCAAAATTACAAGGCCAATCCAGATTAGGGGTTAAAGTAATGGGTTAACTTGCCCCAAACCGCCCGTACATATATATAGATATATCTATATATGTATATATTTAAATATCAATAAAGTATATTTTGCCCTCAAATTTATCTTTTTAAATATCAATCAATTATGTCTTTATTCTCACCTCCCTCACTCTCATCTCTCTCCTCCCACAAACCCCACCTCCACCCTCTCACACGTGACTTGCCTATCTCATCCCTTACCTTCAACCTCTCACACATTTGAGTCTCACTTCTCTCTCACGCTAGTTTCTCACCATTCTCTCCCTCTCCAACATATCTTTTCTTTTACCTTTCACCACCGCTACCACCATCTACCTCATGGTCCTCAAATTTCACTGTTGCTACCATTCATAAATCTCAATCGCCTCTTCTCCTCTACCTCCTCTTTGTCACTGTCAATAAATTTCGGTCATCATCAGATTCACCATCTCAGTCCCAAATCTTGTTTACTTAATAATGATGTGCTTGTTTATTGTTTTTACTTGTATTTTTAATATCTATCTCCCACCATAGGTCTTGCTTGTATTTGTAGATCTGTTAGTTATTACCCTTGCAGATTCAATTCATAGATCTAGTTTTATTGGTTGGCTTTGCATTTTTTCATTAGATCTGTGTCTTGCCTCTTCCTCTTCATTTTTTTTTTATTTTTTAGATAAACCTAAGAATATTGTCTTGCCAGCCCTCAGGCAGGGGCAAACCTGGGCCCTGTCTGGCCTATGCTTACCCTATGAATGGGTAAGGGAATCACTTATCATCTGTGTTTGATACACAGCAATTACGAATGATGGGAGATGATGAAACCCATGTATGAGGGAATCATGAAACCCATGGGGGAACCATGGGAATGAGAATGCCTGGGCTAGCTTCTTTCTTTTTTTTCACTTCTCACTTTTACCCCTCATCATCTCCTTCCATATCCAATATGTCTCATTGCTCCAGCAAGGAACTCTTGACTACCAACTTCAAGTACCAGCCAACAACAATAATGGCAATTTGAGTTCGATGATGGCGATGGATGTCCATGAAGTTTCTTGGTAAGGAAGGAAGTGGATCAGTTGTTTGAGTTCAAAGGATTCTCTTGCCAAGTTGCTAGGTGGTCGCCAAGTTGTTACCATTCCTCCTTCCATATTGAGGACCTCTCGACATCCCCATTTTCATTCCTCCTTCCATTTTGTTTTCAATACCTCCAATCACTTCATCTTCAATTTGTGTTGATTCACTGTTGATTTATGTTGATCTTCAACTTTCATTCTTGATTTGCTTTAAATCCACCATCATCGTCATTGTTGTCTTCTTTAATTTATGGTTGAACGGCGATAGTAATTGTTCATTGGACTGAATTGCCCAAAAGGGGTGAATTGGGCTTTTGAAAATTTTCTACAAGACTAATGATTGGGATCCTACAAGTATACAAGATCGATCGTAATAGTAGAAAGTTCTCCAAAGTAATCTAGAGATCAAACCCAAGGAAAATAGTAAATTTACCAGTTCAAAATTTTAATCTAAAAAATAATTAACAATCAAATTGAGAAACTTGAATTAAAAAGGAAAGAAATAGAAATCAAAACAATATCTGAGTTTTGATTCAATTATTAAAAGTGTCAAGAAATCAGGATTTACCTCGTGGGATAACTAAATTCTATTATTTAATTAGACTCTACATAATTATAGTGATTGTTGTTCCTAAAGTATCTTAATTACCTATCGGTTAATTAGTCATTTTTTAATTTGGATTCAATTCACTCTCGCGCAACTAAAATTCCTACTTACATCTTGAAAGTTACAACGTATATCACCATGAATTCCTAATTCTATCTCTAGATTAGTTATCCATGTTTATCTCTTTACATCTAAGTTCACTCGTCACCTCTTAATTCATCAAGTTTACCCATTAATTAGACATATGGTGGTCAAGTATAAAATCCACATGAACAAATAAGAGGGATAAATATAATGAACAAACAAATTTAAATGCAACTTAAAGAATAGATCCAAAAAGTCATAACTAAATAGAATAAATCTAGTAGATTCCAATCAGGCTACATCCCTATCTTTGACTGAGAAAATTTACCCACACATGGAACTACAAATCAAATTAAAACTAAACTCCCAAATCATAATGAAAAATAATAAGAAGATAGAGTTATAGTAGAATAGAAGGGATCTATCTCTAATATCCTCAGATCTTCTTACTATCTCTCTATAGATTGCTCCCAGATGCATTTTGAACTATGTTCTCTAGCCTCTGAGTGTTTTTCTAAATATCCCCTTGCGTTTCCCTTGTACCCTATTTATAATATAGTGAGAATACTTGGCTTCCAGGCCGATTTACGAGTCAAAAATGCATTTGCAGACTTTTGGTGGTTGACCTGCTGCTGGGTGGCTATGGGATCATAAAATACAACACTGGGTGATCCCAAAAGGTGGAAGAACATGAAATATGAGTTGACCTAGTGTCGGCTGAGTTTAACCCAGCGCTAAGTGGATGCTTGGTTCGAATAACTACTTCATTCAGCTTCAAATAAGTCATCAACTCATGTTGACAATTTAAGCTCGATTTTTACCATGACAACATTGAAATTTAGAAAAACTCAAAATATAAAAGTTGTAGCTCTATGTTTTAATTTCCAACACATCATAAATTATCTCAATCAGAGTTCAGATGTGAGAACTATAGTTAAAATTCCAATAGGCATTAAAACTTTTCAGCATGAATGATTTGTAACGTTTTTGCTCTAAATGCTTCCAAATGAGCCTATAACACTATGACACAAAAAATATGAAAAATCATGCTAAAATATACCAATGTGACCAAATTTATATGTAATTTGGAGCTTGAATGTGGATATTTTATATATATATATAATAGAAATATCAAATCTCCCCACACTTGAATCTTTCCTTGTCTTCAAGTAAGAACTAAAATTGTGCTATTCTCACAAAGTTATTTCTTAGATTCATCAAACTCATTCCTCTTTACTAGTGATAGTCCTTCACCAATATAGTAATGGAATACTCAACAAAATAAAAATCAGATTCAATAGTAATTCACTTATCATTCTCATTCACCCATGAGACTTTAGAGTATGTGTATATTTAGCATATGACAAATGAAGCCAGCCAATCAAGAAAGAGGAAAAAAATTACGAAACTTATTTAAGAACTTAAAAGACCTCAATCAATTGTGCATAAATCTCAATTCAACTCATATATAATGGAGATTAACAAGGACTAATTTATTTATTTCCCCACACATTTTGTGCTTTAATTTTATCTGAGGGCTTATTTATTTTTCTTAGGCCGTTATGCGCTCTTTTGAAGCGAAGATCTCACATTTATGATGTGTACTCCCGGTTAATCAAGAAAACATAACCCACTGCATTAAGATGCATTTGGCACACTCATAACTCATACTACACCATTTGACATGAAGGATAACGCTTTTTGGTGAAGTCCCCAGTTACTAGGTACAACTCAAGGTAGCGGAGTGAATTTTTTTTTTTCATTTAAACCTCGAATCATCTGTCCAATTAAATAATTAATTCATCCACAACAATTGAAAATGCCCGAGTTCAGAAATAAATGTATAATTCACCTTCCTACAAACTCAATCACTTATCCATACCTACCCTATGCTAAGTCATAGTGCTAAGATTTATAGTTTCAAGACTCATGTTCCTAACTTGCAAATTAACTACCTTTACCCCATTAAGCACAAAAATTGAGTATCCTATAGTGACAGACAAAATCACTAGCTTAAAAAAATAAGTAAATAAATCTAAATAAAACCAATCAAGCACATAAATTCGCAAAAAGTTTTATAATTTCAGCATATCAGTACAGTTCTTCAAAACAAGTCAAATAAGAGTAATTAATAAACTCCTCCCCATACTTAGATCCAACATTATCCCCATTGTTGCAAAGAATAAAATAAAAGATAAAGAAACCGAGACTCCCCTGATTTGCATGCGATACTTAAAATGCTTTTTGGAGTCCTTTGTATTTGTCCCAAGCTCGTTTTCACCATAATCAAATTAATCATGCAAACAGTCTTGAGTAAGAGAGTTTGAAGTAACAAGAGTAAGAAAACAAAAATTAAAAACAAAAAATAAAAGAAGAAAAATAATGTTGGGTTTCCTCCCAATAAGTGCTAAATTTAACGTTGATAGTCAAACGGATTAGGAAATCAAGAAATAACATCATTTAGAGGCTTTGGACCAAACCCTTTAGATCCAAGAATCGACTTTTTCCTCCTCTTTAATTTCATCATTCCCTAGAGAGATTATTTATCATAAAAGTTGGTACTAAACAATCCATTTGGATTACACAAATGCCTCTTTCTAGCTCGATTCTTTCTGCAAGCATGTTCAATTTTAGGATTGATAGCAATCGAGTCGAAAGTACTATTAAGACTTTTAGATCTTAAAAACATGTAACAAGGGATAAAAAAAAAAGGACTAAAATTTAATGGACTAATAAATCGATTGACCTCCCCAGCAATGACGCTAAAAACTTGATATGAATCCTGCAAGTATACATGGTCGATCGTAGTAGTAGAAAGTCCTCTGGAGTATTCCAGAGGTCAAACCTAGAGGTAATAAATTTATCAATCCAAAATTTTAATCTCAAAAGCAATTAACAACCAAATTGGGAAACTTACATTAAAAAGGAAAGAAATAGAAATCAAAATAATGTCGGAGTTTTGATTCAATTATTAGAAGTGTCAAGAGATCAAGGTTCACCTCATAAGATAACTAAATTCTAATCATTAATTAGACTCTACACAATTATAGTGATTATTGTTCTTAAAGTATCCTAATTATCTCTCAGTTAATTAGTCCTTATTTAATTAGGATTCAATTTACTCTCACGCAACTAAAGTTCCTAATTAAACCTTGAAAGCTACAATGTATATCACCATTAATTCTTAATTCTATCTCTATATTAGCTATCCATGTTTATTTTTTTACATCTAAGTTCACTCTTCACCTCTCAATCCATCAAGTTTACCAATTAATTAGACTTATGGTGGTCAAACATAAAATCCACATGAACAAACAAACGGGAAAAATATAATAAAGAAACAAATTAAATATAATTTGAGAATAGATCTAAAGAGTCATAACTACAACAACAACAACATTAACCTTATCACACTAAGTGGGGTTGGCTATATAGATCATATAATGCCAATAGGTTCTATCAAATACCATCTCTTTAGATAAATCATTTATCAAGAGGTTACGCCTTATAACTTCTCTTAGTGTCCTTTTTAGTCTTCCTCTACGCCTTTTAATAGGGCTCCAAACTATTTGATCAGCTCTCCTTACTGGCTACTCTTGTTCTATTCTTTGTACATGCCTAACCACCTTAAATGATTTTCACCATTTTCTTTGGTATAGGTGCTATTCTGATTTTCTCTTGTATATAGTCATTTCGTATCTTATCCATTCTTGTATGATCACACATCTATCTCAATATTCTCATATCTATTACTCTCATCTTATACTTTGTTACCCTTTCAGAGCTTAACATTTATTACCATATAACATCGCTGGCCTTATAGCAATTCAATAAAATTTTTCTTTAAGCTTAGTAGGTACCTTATGATCATAAATAACTCCTGAAACTTTTCTCTATTTTAACTATTTAGCTTATATCCTATGAATAACATCTCAATCAATTTTACTATCATTTTGTAAAATTGACCCCAAATGCTTGAACCTTAACACTTCTGGAATGGTTTGCTTTCTAATTTTTACCTCTAAATCAATTTTAATTGTTCTCTTGTTAAATTTGTAATGCATACATTCTGTTTTACTTCTACTTAAATGGAAGCCTTTTGATTTCAAATTATATCTTCATAACTCAAGTTTAGAGTTAACATTTTCTCTTGAGTCCTTGGTTAAAACTATATTATCCGTGAAAAATATACACTTAGGAATTTCCTCCTATATTTGTTCTATTAGAATATGCAAAACCAAATCAAACAATTATGAACTCAAGAAAGATTCTTGATGTAAACTTATCTTTATAGAAAAGTCCTTTACCTCACCTCTAGCAGTTCTCACACTTGTTGTTGTCTCTTCATACATATCCTTTATAGCTTTAATATAAGCTACACGAATATCTTTCTTCTTCATTACTTTCCATAATACATCTCTTGGTACTCTATTATAGATTTTTTCCAAATTAATGAAAATTATATGTAAGCCTCTCTCTTTACTTCAGTATATTTCAATCAAACTCCTTAATAAATAAATAGCCTCTATTGTATACTAAACAAAACAAATTCAGTCAATCCCAGTCAGGCTATATCCCTACCCCTGACTGAGAAAATTTAGTCACACATGAAAATAGAAATCAAATCAAAACTAAAGTCTCAAATCATAGTGAAAACAATAAGAAAATAGAGTTATAGTAGAATAGAAAGAATCTATCTCTAATACTACTCAGATCTATTTGCTATATGTCTATATATTACTCCTAATTGCTCTGAGATGCATTTTGAGCCATGCTCTTTGGCCTCCTAGTGTTTTTCTAAATGTCTCCTTGCATTTCCCTTACGCCCTATTTATAATATAGTGAGGATACTTGGGTTCCAAGTTGGTTTATGCATCAAAAATGTGTTTTTGTGGACTTCTGGTGGTTGACCAGGCATTGGGTGGCCATAGGATCATAAAATATGACGCTGGGTGGTTCCGAAAGGTGCAAAAACATGAAATACGAGTTGACATGGCATCAGTTGAGTTTGACCTGGCTTCGGGTGGATGCTTGGTTTGGACAACTACTTCATTCAGTTTCAGACAAGTCACTAGCTCATGTTAACACTTCGAGCTCGATTTTCACCATGATACATTGGAATTTGGAAAAACTCAAAACATTAAAATTGTAACTCTATGTCTTAACTTTCAATACATCTCAAATCACATCAATTAGAGTTCAAATGTGAGAGTTGTAGTTAAAATACCAACAGATGTTAGAACTTTTTAGCATGACCGATTTGTAATAGTTTTGCTCTAAATACTTCCAAATAAATCTATAGCACCATAAAATACAAAAATATGTAAAATCATGCTAAATTATAAGAATATAACCATATTTATATGCAATTTAGAGTTTGAATGTAGATATTTTATATGTATAAAATAGAGCAAGTGCTGAAATATAAATGGAGAAAAGATAAAGAAGATCAAACAAAGGAATTTATCTTAGTTTAGTCCTTCCATTTGGCCTACATTCAATCCCCAAGTATTCACTTGAGATTTGTCCAACATCCTTTTAAGATTTGAATGCAAAAATCATAGTACAAAACCTAGCTCAAACTTGAGCTAGAATCTTGTCTTCCCATACTCTTACACGGTGTGATACATTTTCCTCAGTATTTTCCCACACTAATATGTTTTTATGCAATGTATGGAAAGTGATTACAACTTAAATAATCTCTCAAAAGATTGAATAGAAACAATGAAACTTACTATGTTTTAGCTAGAGAGGTAAATGAGGGTCTAAATACTCAAGAATTAGTGAAACAACACTCTGGTGCTAATAACACTTAATTTCATTACCTACCAATCTTAATGAGATTTTATTTATAGATTTTCAAGTTAATCTATCCAAAACAAAATATAACCATTACTCTGCTAAACTAGTCGTCTAATAACTGCATTAAATACACTTGTCAGAACTTAAATGTTCAAGTTGGTCAACATGAACGTTTAAGACAGCATGGCTAACAAGAGTTTCTAAGGCATAGAATCTCAATGAACGTTTAAGAGAAAACACTTGATCGTTTATCATGTGTTCTCAAAGTTGTCAAAAGAAAATCTAGACATGATAAATTATCAAGACACATAGCTTGATCATTCAAGTGTTTCAAACTCATAAATCCATACACTTAAACGTATAAGAGAAAGGTCATGATCATTTGAGACACTTGTTGGATTAAAACTGAGATTTTGAAAAGCATGCTTAAACATTTAAGAGAGAATGTAACTTAAACTATTATCGTGTGATTAATGAATGTGAGTGAGACTTATGAATCACAATGAACATTCAAGTTAAACAGCATGATCGTTCAAGAATATCTCATAAGAGTCACACCAGTTTGCCTTTCACTATGATCGTTTAAGAGATATACTATGTGTTTGGTCTGATGACTAACATGATTAGTTTTGAAGATGTTAAATAGTCGAGAAAAAAGTTTACATGATTTGTGTATTTAATGTCCATATATTATTTATATCATACTTATCATATGATGTGAATTGGACTAACTATTTTGCTTGAAGAGAATTATATTCAATATAGGTTGTCCAAAGAAAAGGAAAAGTAATCATTGAAGTGAAGAAATAGAATATTAACAATATGGTCAACTCAAAGATAAAGATAATGAAAGGTTCCTCCAATTACTAAAAGATATAAAAAGGATGATATCAAGAAAGGAAGAGGTGTCAAAGTAAATCCAAGAGAAAATTAAGCTAAAATGTTGTATTTTTTTATTTCTCTTAGGATTTATGGTGGTTGAGTTTTAAACTTACTTAATCTTATTACCATCCATCTTAAATAGGTATCTATTTAAAGTTTTGGTAGCAAGCTCATGGTTTTTAAACTTGTTTTCATACCAAAACTACTTTGTTCTATTAAGCTTAGGTAGATTTCTAGACAACCACTTGGTTTCAGACTTGTTTTTACTTCTAGTAAAGTGTTTGTCCTACCAAGGTCTTTATGTTGTCATGAAATTGTGGATTTTCACGATATTGTGTTCACTGTTTTATAGCTTGTCATGACAATGTACCCAACTTATCATGACAAGCTTTGAAAAGGGAAAGGAAGCCTCTCGAATTAAGCTCAGTTTCATGACAAATCCCCTAGGTTGTCATGAAATTGTGGTGCTCCAGAAAGCTACCTGACCTTTCTTTAGTTAGCTTGTCACAACAAGACTCTCAACTTGTCCTACCAAGGTGGATTTTCGAAAACCCAATTTTGATGGATTTAAGCTTGTCATAACAAGGAGTAACATTTTAGGAAACTTGTTCTACTAATCTTGAACTTGAGCTTCTAGGTTTCCTCAGGTTGACAGCTTATCCTGGCAACTATGGTAGATTGTCATGAAATCGCTCTTGAGCTCTGCTTCTGGAATTTGAAATAATGCTCAATTTCCTGACAACGGGTGTACCTTGTCATGACAACTTGGTTCAAGATTAAGAGATATGTCTAACGACTAGTTAGTTTGTTCTACTAACTTTCCTAACTTATCCTACCAAGCTCTGATATGCATTAAATACAATAGGAGAACGGTAAAACAAGCTTTGTAACAGCTAGTTAATATCTCTAATGGATAGATTTCCTTGCAATCTATATATAATACAATATTTAAGGTGATGGGTAACAACATTAAGTGTAGAGGCAAAATGCTATTATATTGATTTAAAGCCCTTCCTACCAGACTTAGATGACTCTTTGAGGTACAATGTTTCTATCTACTCTCTGTAAGTGAGAGTTTATCATTTGTAAACACTTCTTTTCTACTTGGGTAGATTGTTTAGAGTGGGAAACTCTAAGGGAAGATTGTAATAACATCTTGTAGATGTGTGAGGAGAGATTTAAGGGTGTAATATCCCTTAGGATGTAATATGGCTTTATAAGTGCTTGAATCAAACTTGTGGAAGATAGTAGAAAATCTCAAGCACATTACTTAGGAACTGAACATAGGTCAAATAGTTGAGCCAAACCAGTATCAATCTTGGTGTCTTGATCTTTATCTCTATCTTAAGCTTCATCTTCACACTATACTCTGTTAATTCCTATTTTAAGCTTCAGTGGGTTGTTCCTCACGAAGGTAAAAATTTTGAAACACTCAATTCATATCTCTCTTAAGTAACTAGCCAATCTAACAATTAGTATTAGAGTAGGATCTCTTGCGAAAGACTTCACTGTCTAAGAGTTTAAATTGTTTGGTTTTTGTTACATTGTGCTGCCTAAAAATCCCAACATAAGCAGAGTACCTAGGTTCAATGGAGAGAATTACAGCTCCTGAAAAGTAAAGATGAAGATACTCCTTGAATCTTTTGATCTTGATGCTTGGGACATTGTAATAAATGGAGATTTCAAGCCCATAACAATCCTTAGAAGAAGAAAAGTTGAAAAGCATAGATCAGAATAGGATGAAGAGGATATGAGAAAGTGATACTGATTCGACAGATCAAGCAAGTTATAACCTACACCTTAAGTCAAGAAGAATGCTTCAGAGTTTCCAATTACAACACGACAAAAAAAATATGGGAGACTCTTAAAGCTGCACATGAAGGCATTAGTGGCATGAAGGAAAGCAGACACAACACAATCACAGCCTAATACGAAATGTTCAAAATGATTAATGGTTAGTCTATTAAAGATTTTTAAATTCGTTTTACTCACATTATTAATCATTTAGTAGCTTTGGGAAAGAGCCATACGTAAAGAGTATAAGTGAGAAAGATTTGGTGAGCTCTACCCAAAGAGTGGGAACTAAAAGTAATAATAATTGAGGAAACAAAAGGAGAATCATCACAATCTATAGCTGCACTTTTTGGGTAGCTTAGCTAAACATGAAGAAAAGCTTCAACAATTAAATGTAGAATAAAACAAGAGGAAGCTATTCTTATTCAAAGTTATCGCATCTCATCAAGAATCAGAAGATGATGAGGATAGCAGTGATGATAATGATGATGATGATGATCAGAGTAGCAGCTCAGATGAAGAAGAAGAGCATGCTCATCCGTGCTTGATTGCACACTTAATAATGAGGTTTCATGTTCTAACTCTGAATCGGATTCTAAATTTTCTTTTAATAAGATGCAAGATACTTACAATGAAATGCATGATAAATTGACTGCATTGCAAAAACACTTGCATAAAGTAAGAAAAAAGTAATTTCTTTGGAGAAAGAATTAGAAAAAGAGAATGATGAAAAGGAATCACTTAAAAAAAAAGTAGAAAAGTTAGAAAGAATATGTTAAACTCACATACACATATCATCTTGTGATTTATGTGATAACTTAAAGAGAAAGAGGATTTAACTAAAGTCTTAACCAACTTCACTCAAGGTAAAAATAAATTGAATATTCTACTTGGCAAATAAAAATAGATGTTTGACAAGTTAGATGTTAGTTACACTAATGAGTCTAAGAAGAGTAATAAGCTTTATATAAATTTCTTTGTGCCTACTATTACGCCTAACTCACCATTATGCACATACTGTGGTGAAAATGAGCATATTGCTTATTTGTGCAATATAACGAGAAATAGTTTGAGCAAAAGTATGAAGTGGGTTCCAAAGAATGTCAATAACTCTTCAGGACCTAAATATATGTGGGTACCAAAGTGTCTTTCTAGTATTTTGTTTGTAGAGAAATCATCTAAGAAGAAAAGACATACTAATACAAGAAATATAATAAAACAAAAGAAAGCTTTTCAAGCAATTAGAGTTGAAGTTACTACTTATAAAGAGAAGTAATGGAAATCAAAGGCTTGTCCTTGAAGAAGTATGTCTTCATATCAAGGGAGCAACTCAACTAGAAATCAAAGTAAACACCATGGGAAGACAAAGAGATGGAGATTGAATGATGTTATCTTACGTACAAAGAGGAAATATGAACCATTCTACACCACATTCAAGTCTGAGACCAAAATGTCATAATAATTGGTAATATCTACTCTTTACCCTCTTCAGTTATCACACTTTGAAATATTTTGGGCAAAATCATATTTTGGCTCTTTCTAATATACTCTCTATGCTGATCTAACATATGCATGAGAGTATTTGAACTAACCTTTAGTAGATCCAAGTAAGATTGGCTGCCAAAGAACAAAAGATGAATTTGTCTTACAAATATTCTTTAAGCTAAAAGTGGTCAAATTGCAAAAGCTTTGGAATATCTGATAAAAGAAAGACAATTTCCTTTGAATTTCAAGCTAAAATCAACAAAAAGAGTAAAGTATAAGCGCTAAAGAGATTGTTGGCAACAATCTTCAAAGGAGCATCATCATTGGCCAACATAAATGAGCACTTCTAAACCTTCTTTGAATTTATCTTTTATTTATTGTGTATATTTTGAGGGGGAGCATTGCATGATTGATTAGTTGTGATAATCCTTACTAATTTAAGCATCAGAGAGTCCCTAGAATATGTTTTGTAGGTAATCATTGAGTTGAAATGGTTGAATCTTGAGAAACTTGGAGCATCTGATGCAGAACTGGTGTTAGCCGTACCAGAGCCATGCCTAAAATGAACATTGATCAAGCTTTGTAAGCTTTAAATTGGTTTTGATATGATATTCGACTAACCTATAGTGCTTACCTATATTTCATGTTTTATCCGTATGCTTTGTGTGATTTTTGTTTCATCTCTTTGTATTTGCATCACATTAAAGGGGAAGGATGACATATTCCAAACGGGGAGAAATGATATCCTTCAAACTTTTTGTGAATGTCAAGTAGGGGGAGAGAAGGTTATGAAAAATATAATAGTCTAGTTAATGCATTCATCCTTAACCATATTTTTCATAATGGATGTGCATCATCAAAATGGGGGAGATTATTATGTCTGATGATCAACATGATTAGTTCTAATGATATTAAATAGTAGAGTAAAAAGTTTGCATGATTTGTGTATTTAATGTCCATTATATTATTTATATCATGCTTATCATATGATGTGAATTGGACTAACTAATTTGCTTGAAGAGAGTGATATTCAAAAATAAGTTGTCCAAAGAAAAGAAAGAGTGAGCACTGAAGTGGAAAAATGGAATATCAACAATATGCTCAACTTAAAAATAAAGACAATGAAAGGTTGCTCTGATTACTGAAGAATATAAAGATGAAGATATCAAGAAGGGAGTAGATGTCAGTGAATTCAGGAGAAGATTAAGCTAAAATGTTGTATTTATTTCTTTCTCTTAGGATGTATAGTGGTTGAGTTTTAAACTTACTTAATCATATTACTATCTATCTTAAATGAGCATGTATTTAAAGTTTCAGTAGCAAGCTTATGGTTTTTAAACTTGTTTTCATACTATAAATACTATATTTTGTCTGAATCCTTTTAAAAAAAAATAATTTCTAAATAAATATAAAAAAGATTTTTCATAAGATAAAATAATAAAAAATAATAATATCTCTCAAAGATTGTCATATATTGAGAAGTTATAATTTTCTCCTTTTTGAAATTTTCATAAAAATAGAAAATAAAAAAGAAAAATAAAAAAATTGAGATTTGATATTAAAGTAATAATGAGAAAAAGAAAGCAAATCAATCAATCTTAATGTGAATATTGAGAAAAAATAATAAAAAAAAGGATATTTGTGATTATGGAGTATTAATTGAATGATTTTTTTTAACATTATAGATAGAGGCAAGATGAGAAGAGATACATTAATAAAAAAATCAAAGTAAGAAGGAGAGATTGAGAGAAAGGGAGAAGGGACGAGAGAGTAAGAGAAAAGAATAAGAAAGAGAGGGTGGACAAAAGAGTTGAAAAAAAAAAAGTACATGAGCATAGGGTAATGGAGAATTTTTTTATTTTTTCTTTTCTTTCTTTCTTTTCTTACTTCTCCTTTTCTTTCTTCCATTCATTCCATCCTATTGCATAATTAGGGGTTCTTTAATGGGATACTTTTTAGATAAAATAGAATTTGCTGCTTTTTTTATCTTCTCATGAGTTTGCTTATGATGGATCTCAAATTTTATGTTTTGCTGAGGTCTATAAAACAAATTACTCATACCAATGAACATCTTATAATAGATGAAAGTATATTTGTGATGTGTATATTTAATCTTAGTTTCTCTTCTTTTTATATGTGTTTACATAGATCCCAAATTTGATATTTTGTGAGGTTCAGTCAAATTATTCATAGCAATAAATCACTCCCAATGGGTATTGATTTTAATTTTTTACGTTACCACTGTGGATGGGTTATGCAATTATGACTTGTGTGCATGATAAACTTTGCATATTTCACGTGAGAATTTTGGCTGAAATTGAATTATTAATCACAAGGTTTTCTTTAAAAAAAAGTTTGTCCAGTGGCTGATTCAGCTCTTAAAGATTTATATATATATATATATGCTTATACATGTTAATAATAAGTTGATTTAACTGTAGGTGTATTAACTATTATTATATGCTTTTGAGTGAATTTCGATGAAAGATTAATGTAGAAGTTTATGTGGCAATTCATGTGTGTTCTCTGACTAGAGACCATGAAATAGAACAAGGATGAAATGGAACAATAATTCTCTCCCTATAACTCCCCTGTGACTTCCTCTTTAATTCTCTCCCTGTAACTCCCTCTTTAATTTTCTTTTAATTTTCTGTAACCTCTACCCTCTGAAAACTAGTATAAAAGGGGTTTTCTTCTTTGTTCAGAGGCATTCAAAATCAACGAAGTTTCTTATCCATTGAGTTTGTTTGTTTCTCTGAGTTTTTGAGCCATTTTTGGTATCAGAGACTGGTCAAAGAGTGTCCAGAAGCCGAGTAGAGTGAGAGAGCCATCAGAGAGTCACCTGAAAGTGAGCAGCCGCCACTGCCACTACTGTCGGGATCCAGTTTCGGTCACTGTTCAGGGAAATGAACATCACCATCTAGTTCGGAAGGCCAGAAAACCTCACACTGGAGAGTTTTACCACCGTTTGACACTACACACGCCCTCACGCGCCGTCATCGGAAGTCCAGGCGCCGTCCACACATCGACAATACTCCCCACGCACCAACCACGTGCTCTGGAGGTTAAAGATGATTACGTCAGCTGCCACATCATCCTAAGTTGTCTAGTCAGTGACATAACAGCTACCTAGTGTCTGCCATGTGTCACTTCTGCCACGTCACCTTGCCTAGTCAGCCAAACTTCTCATATTTATAGTTTGACCCCTAAACTTTCTAAAATTTCATTTTATCCCATTTACTTCCTAAAATTGCACTTAAACCCCTAAACTTTTTGAAATTGCAATTTTATCCTCATATTTTTCTAAAATTACAATTCTACCTCACACTTTCTTAAAATTCCTTTCCCACCCCTATACCCCATAAAATTACCTTTTCACCCTATACTTTTTAATTATTTTTTGCCTGAGTCCTAACCTTCTAGAAAAGGCAAAAAAAAAGAAGCCTCCAAGACTCAGGAATGTACAAGACGTTGCGATGGACGAAATGAGATGTCGAATACGAGAGTTAGAGACTGCTGTAGAACCGCAGCGAGCTTTACTAGAAACTCGCAGGGAAAACCTAGAAGGTGATTCGGGTAGCAGCAGTTCTTCATCCACTGACAACCACCGCCGTCCTCAACAACAATCATTCCGCCCTAGTGACATCAAAGTAGACATTCCAGAATTTGAGGGAAGACTCCAGCCAGATGAGTTTGTAGATTGGCTTCAAACTGTTGAGCGAGTATTTGAATACAAGGAGATTATAGATGGACAGAAAGTTAAGATCATCGCCCTTAAACTCAAGAAGCATGATTTCATATGGTGGGAGAATCTCAAACAGAAGCGAGTACAAGAGGGAAAGCGCAAGATTGAGACTTGGGAGAAAATGAGACGACAGCTCACCAGGAAGTTCCTACCGGAACATTACCACCAGGATAATTTTATCCAATTACAGAATCTTCGACAGAGGTCATTGTCTGTAGAAGAATACATCAGAGAGTTTGAAAAAACTTATGATGAAGTATGACATACAGGAGAAGGAGGGGCAAATGATAGCTCGTTATCTTGCAGGGTTAAATGGTGACATCATTCATCCAGTCCAACTTCAGCAGTATTGGACTTTGGATGATGTGATTCGCCTAGCCATCTGTATTGAGAAACAAATGCCCAAGAGGTCTTCTTATCAACCTTCTTCCTTTAGGGGTTATTTTAATGGTCGTAAAGTAGAATTTTAGCAGCCCACTTTATCAGGCAAGCCACAGCCTAGCACTACGCGCAACTCTCCACCAAATACTGTCAAGGAATCTGGCTCTAAAGCACCCAGATGCTTTAAATGCCAAGGATTCAGCCACATCGTTTCAAATTATCCTACTCGAAGGATTATCACCATTAAGGAAGGGCAAGTTTATGAAGCACCTGAGGAAGATGAAGAAGAGACTACATTTTATGAAATCGAACAGGTATATGATGAGGAGATTACGCCTACAGATCAGGGAGAGGCTTTGGTTATAAGACGAAGTTTGCATGTTGCTGTAGTTAAGGAAGAACCTTGGCTACGACGCAACATTTTTCACATCCGTTGTACTGCCTCGGGCAAAGTTTGTAATGTCATCATTGACAGTGGGAGCTGTGAAAATGTAGTGTCTGACTACATGGTGCAGAAATTGAAACTACCAATGCACGACCATCCGCATACTTACAAGCTTCATTGGCTCAATACTGGAAGCGAGGTAAAAGTTTCTAAGCAATGCCTTGATACTTTCTCTATTGGGAACATATATTGTGACAATGTTTTGTGTGATGTTGTTCCCATGGATACATGCCACCTTCTTTTAGGGAGACCATGGCAATATGATAGATATGCTTTGCATGATGGACGTACAAACACCTACTCTTTCACAAAAGATGGTGTCAAGATCAAACTAGCGCCCTTACCACCTAGTGAGTTTAGCAAAGCCTCGATAGAAGCTAAACTATTGGTAACTTTGATGACCAAGGAAGAGTTCAAGGTTATGAAATCTGAAGTCCAGGCGATGAGTTTCATACTAGTACTTGAGGCAAACAGTGAGTCCACTATCTCGCCAGAAGTTATGCCCTTATTATTTGAGTTTCCAAACGTAATAGCTGATGAGATACCACCCGGGTTGCCACGCATACGAGATATACAGCACGCCATTGATTTTGTTTCAGGAACAGTCATTCTTAACAGGCCTGCTTATAGGATGAGTCCTCAAGAACATACCGAAGTCCAGCAACAAGTTGAAGAGCTGCTGAAGAAAGGGCTGGTTCAGGAAAGTGTTAGCTCTTGTGCTATATCTGTTCTACTAGTACCCAAGAAAGATAGGAGTTAGAGAATGTGCATCAATTGCCGAGCTGTTAACAAAATTACTATCAAGTATTGGTTTTCGATACCCCGGCTTGATGACATGTTAGACCAGCTGGATGGTGCCACTATTTTCTCCAAGATTGACCTTCGTAGTGGGTATCACCAAATTCAGATTCATCCAGGAGATGAATGGAAGACCACCTTTAAGACAAGAGATGGTTTGTATGAGTGGAATGTGATGCCTTTTGGACTGACCAATGCCCCTAGCACATTCATGCGCCTGATCAATCAGGTATAATGAACCTTCACTTTATTTACTTTGACGACATTCTTATTTACAGCAAGAGCCAGGAAGAATACTTCAATCACTTACGACAAGTCTTACAAGCCCTGTGAGACCAAAAGCTTTTTGCCAATCTAAAGAAGTGCAGCTTTCTAGCTAATGAAGTTGTTTTCTTGGGGTACATCATCACCACAGAAGGTGTTCGAGTTGATCCGAGTAAAGTTGAAGCCATTAATAGCTGGTCAGTTCCAAGATCTCTTCAAGAAGTTCGAAGCTTCCACGGATTAGCTTCTTTCTACAGGAGGTTCATTCATAATTTTAGCTCTATTGCAGCACCCCTTATAGATTGCACCAAAGGAAACAAATTTCAGTGGACGAAACAAGCTCAGAGGAGTTTTAAGGAGTTAAAGAAGCGATTAATTGAAGCTCCCGTCCTAGTGCTTCCAAATTTTGACCAGGTGTTTGAGGTTAGCTATGATGCCTCCAATACTGGAATTGGTGCTGTCTTAAGTCAGGAAGGTCATCCCATTGCCTTTTTCAGTGAAAAATTCAATGATGTCAAACTCAGGTATTCTACTTATGATAAAGAATTCTATGCCCTTGTTCGAGCTCTGCAACATTGGAGTCACTATCTCTTGAGCAAAGAGTTTATACTTTTTTCGGATCATGAAGCCCTAAAGTATTTGAACTCTCAACAAAAGATCTGCCCCAAACATGCCCGTTGGAGTGAGATCTTGCAGTCTTATCCCTTCCTCATAAGCATAAGGCTGGAAGTTTAAACTCTGTAGCTGATACTCTTAACCGTCGACATGTTTTACTAACAACAATGCAGGCTAATGTTATTGGTTTTGAACTTGTCAAGGAGCTGTACCAGGATGACCCTAATTTTCGTGGAGTGTGGGAAGCTACTGCTGATCAATCATTCCACCAGTATTACTAACATGATGGTTTTTTATTCCGAGGTAAAACCCTATGTATTCCTCAGGGTTCTTTGAGGGAGACGATAATTTGGGAAGCTCACGATGGAGGATTAGCTGGTCATTTTGGCAGAGACAAGACAGTTGATCTGGTCAAAGAGAATTTCTATTGGTCAAGGCTTGAACGAGATGTCAACCGGTATATACAATGATGATGAATATGTCATTTGGCTAAGACAAAAGGGCAAAATACAGGATTATACATGTCACTGCCGGTTCCAAAAGCGCCATAGGAAGATGTGAGCATGGATTTTATTCTTGGTTTACCCCGAACACAGAGGCAAAAAGATTCCATCATGGTTGTTTTGGATCGATTTTCGAAGATAGCCCATTTCATTCCATACCAAAAGACCAATGATACGGTGCAAGTTGCAGATTTGAACTTCAAAGAGATTATTCGTCTCCATGGAATTCCAAAAACTATTACCTCTGATCGTGATGTTAAGTTCCTTAGCCACTTTTAGAGGACGCTATGGAAGAAGATGAGGACTAAGCTTCAATTTAGCAGCGCTAGCCATCCACAGACGGATGGTCAAACTGAAGCTATTAACAGAGTTTTGGGAAATCTTCTTTGAAGTTTCATGGGGAATAATTTGAAGCAATAGGACCTTGTTCTTGCTCAAGTTGAATTTGCCTACAATAATTCAGTTAATCAAGCAACTGGGAAGTTTCCGTTTGAAGTTGTTTACGGCACTCGTCCCCTTAGTCCACTAGACATGACCCCTTGACTTGATAAGCAGTAGTATAGTTCTGATGCAGATCAAAGGGCTAAGGAAATCAAGAAGTTGCATGAACAAGTTCGTGAAAGAATCCAGAAGCAGAATTTCAAACTCAAGACACAGCGAGACAAGCATCGGAAGCAACAAATCTTTAATGTAAGAGACTTGGTTTGGATACATCTAAGAAAAGAGCGTTTTCCTAAACAACCCAATGTCAAGTTGTCTCCTAGAGTTGATGGTCCTTTCAAGATTATCCAAAAGATCAACAATAATGCTTATAAGGTTGAATTGCTCGGTACTTATGGAATTTCTGCCACTTTCAACGTTGCTGACTTGTCACCCTATCTGGATGATGATACTGATTTTGACTCGAGGGCGAGTTCCGTCCAACCCAGGGAGGATGAAAAGGAACAAGGATGAAACGGAACAATAATTCTCTCCCTGTAACTCCCTCTTTAATTTTCTTTTAAGTTTATGTAACCCCTACCCCTCTGGAAACTAGTATAAAAAGGGTTTTCTTCTTTGTTCAGAGGCATTCAGAATCAGCGAAGTTTCTTATCAATTGAGTTTGTTTGTTTCTCTGAGTTTCTGAGCCAGACCACTAATGACTGAAAGGTACTTTATTTTATATTTCACTATAGAATGTTGTCCTCCTATTTTTGTTCTCTGCTATAGTGACATGTGTGATTGATAATTTTGATAAGTCCAGATTGGAGGAGTGATACAATGAGATTGAAGATAAAAGGAGATGAGATCATGGCTTAGATGAGACGGAATGATTAATTGGACCAAATATGGAAGACTTGGAAGACGATTGATGATCAGGAAAGTAATTGTTAATATACTTGTGCCTTTTCCTTCTTTATGATAATAAAGTCTATTGATTGGAATAATTTGATTCTCCACGATCACACACTACTACCAGTATATGATTTAGATTTTGTAGTGATATTGGCTCATTGTATTTTATGGCTCAATTATGTGTGAGATTTTTTTTTAGTCTATGCTTGAACTTAGATTAACTGAATTACTTTGTGTGATTTTTGACTCTTCACATTTATATTCTTTGAGAAAATATTTTTGGGGTCTTACATGTTTTAATTAAAAATAAAAAAATAAAAAAATTTTTAAATCAAAATAATAAAAGTTTTCTTAAATTTTGGAAGGTTAAATATATATCTTAAATAAAAGGATTTTTTAAATTAAAAAATAAAAAATAATTTCATAATATTTTATATATATTTTTGGGTCATCCTACGGAAGGTTATGGGAACTTTAGTAGGTATACGAGTTGAATGGTTACTAAGTGAGATTTTGGAATCTTCACAGGATTATCAATAAAAATAATAAAAATATAATGCTTTTTCTTAAATAAATACAATTAATTTTTCAAAAATTAAAAAATACAACCCCATTAAAATTGTTTTTCGAAAGAGATATATAATTTTTCTCTTAAAAAATATATAAACTAAATGATACAAATTTTTACCCCAGTGAACTTTGATCCTTTATAAGGTACGTAAGCCCTAGAGTTTCATTGTAGATCAACTCTGACTTTGTAAATAAAAATATATTTTTTCTTTATTTTAATTATTTATTTTATCTCTTTCTCTACATGTTTGATAAAGGAAATTAAAATAATTTTAACACTACATTAATTTTGTATAATCAATTTAAGGTAACTGCTCTTATGAACAGGTGTTATGGGGTGCTTAATATGTCCCTTATGATACAATCGACTCCTGAATCCATTTTATTTCATAGATCGTGTTTTTTTTAAAAGGTTTTCCAAATTCATTTTTTTAAAAATTTCAGTAGCAACTCTACTTTGTTTTAGTTTTTTCATTTTGGAAAATTAAAATTCGGGTTCGACACTTACCGAAACTACCTTATTCTACTAAGATTAGGTAGATTTCCTGACAATCACTTGGTTTCGAACTTGCTTTTACTTCTGGTAAAGTACTTGTCCTTTCAAAGTCATTAGGTTGTCATGAAATCATGGGTTTTCACAATATTGTGTTTACTATTTTATAGCTTGTCATGATAATGTACCTAGCTTGTCATAATAAGACTTTGAAAAGGGAAAGAAAGCTTCTCAAGTCAAACCTAATTTCCTGACAAACCCCCTAAGTTGTCATGAAATCGTGGCACTCCAAAAAGTAACTTGGCCTTTGTTCAGTTAACTTGTCAAGACAAGACCTTTAGTTTGTCCTACTAAGGTGGATTTTCACAAATCCAATTTTGATAGATTTAAGTTTATTATAACGAGGAGTAACATCTTAGGAAACTTGTTCTACGAACCTTGAACTTGAGCTTCTAGGTTTCCTCAAGTTGACAACTTGTCCCGACAATTGTGATCGGTTGTCATGAAATCGTTCTTGAGCTTTGCTTCTGGAATTTGAAATAATGCTCCATTTCCTAACAAGCGGTGTATCTTGCCATGACAATCGGATTCAATGTTAAAATATGTGTCTAACGGCTAGTTAACTTGTCCTATCAACCTCTGACATACATTAAATATAGTAGGTAAACAGTAAAATAAGTTTTGTAACATGTAGTTAATGTCTCTAAAAGATGGATTTCCTTGAAATCTATATATTGGACCAAATTTAAGGTGGTAGGTAACAACATTAAGTAATATAGAGACAAAATATTGTTATGTTCATTCAAAACCCTTCCTATCATACTTAAATAACTCTTTGAAATACAATGTTTCTATCTACTCTTTATAAATAAAAGTTTATCATTTGTGAACATTTTTTTTCTATTTAGGTAAATTGCTCAGAGTGGAAAACTCCAAGGGAAAATTGTAATCATATCTTGTAGGGGTGTGAGGAAAGATTCAAGAGTGTAATATCCTTTGGGATGTAATGTGGCTTCATAAGTGACCTGATCGAACTTGTGGAAGATAGTAGAAAATCTCAAGTGGGGGTTACTTGGGAACTGAACGTAAACCAAATGATTGGGTAAAATCAGTATAAATCTTAGTATCTTGATCTTCTTCTCTATTTTAAGCTCACCTTCACACTATACTCTATTTATCCATGTTTTAAGCTTCATTGGGTTGTTCTTTACAAAGACAAAAATTTTGAAACACCTAATTTACCCCCTTCTTAGGTGACCAACCAATATAACACTATGAATGTTCAAGCCACAGCACATAACCAACAAAAAGTATACAATACAATTTACATATGTTTAAGAGGTTAAGCATGATTATTTAAATTGTTGCCAACAAGAAAGATCATGAAGAACTCAGAAACTCAAACGATTAAGTTAATTCCCATGAATATTCAAGAGTCATAAAGGTTGAAAAACTACTTTGAAAAACATGGACTCTCTTTTAATATAATTGAGAAAACATGTTAAGACAAGATTAAATGAAATTAAGCATGTTTAACCAATCATCTATACTAAGATTTTAAGAGAAAGACAAATAAAATATTTCATCAAAGCTTGGTCTTCTCTTGGTCAATTCCTTCATGTTGATATTGAAGCTTCTTCCATAATCTCCATTTATTTTGCAATCATAAAAAATATATAGATACTCCAACAATAATAACATCTTCCCATCCTTTTTCATCAACAGATTACAATCGCGAATCTGGCCAATGGTTTTGTTGGTTATTATTGACTTGCCGGTAGTTTTGTTGTTGATTGTTGATGGATTTGGCATGTGAAAATGGTGGGTTAAGGGTGATGCTCATGATGGCTTCTAACGAAAATGGTGTTGCTGCTGGTAGTTGGGGGTATGCCAGATTTTTTTTCTTTTACTTTTGGGGGCATTTGTGATATAACCCAAAAAAATATAAAATAGTGGAAAAACTTGACTTGAGATTAAAAAAATGATTAGTTAGAACCTAGAGGAATTGATTTCTAGATCTCTAACTATTACGACACCCACAAAGTTGATCATTCCTTATGGTAAGTCAAATGTATTCTCGAGAGAACATAAAGATAAGAGAAAAAGGAGGAGAGAGAGAGAGAAATAGAAAATAAGAAAGAAAATAGGAAAAACTCAGTAAATTCTTATTGAAAACACACAATAATATTATTTCACTCTTTTTTAAGAAAATGCATTATATAGAGGTCTTTATATAGGTAAAATAAAAAAAACATAATTATAAAGCAACTAGAAATACTTAGAGCTTAAATAATCTTATTAGATCTAAGAAATTTAAAAGATAAATTTAATTATAGAAAAACCTAATAATAAAAACAAAAATTCAAAGAAAAATAATAAAATTAATATTATAATCTTAAAACTATTAGATAATTTCCTTAAATCTAGAAAATCTCCTAAATATAAGAATCAAACTTACCTAATAGATTTTATTTATCCTAATTTAAATTTAACAAATAACTTTGATCCAAAGATAATATAAATTGGAAGTCAACAAAATAAATAAATAAACAAAATTATCTATATAAAAAAACTTAAAAGTTCTCATGTGGGTAGCTTAAAGATATTTGGGACGTCTCATTGATCTCCATCAATTTGAGTCATTTTGTATTTTTTGTATTTTTTTTTGTTATTCCCGTCATCTTTCTTTAATATATCAAACATACATTTAAATTTCATTTCTATTTTGAATCTCATTCTCATTCCATAAAAAATCATTGTGTGAAAATGGAAGAAGTTTTCTCCTTTGGTGGAGAAATTGGGATTCAATTCTCAACTCTTGTATATGGGTCATAATTGGAATGAGTCTACCTTATGCCCTTTTACCTTTTGGTAAAAAAAATAAGGCGAGAAATACAAAAAGGGAATAGGAAAAGGAGAAGTGAACTGGTTGGGAAAAGAAGATAAAATCATATTCCAAACTTCTACACTTTAATTAGAGGGTTCCCCTCTCTTTTACATTTATATAAGGAAAAGAATATTTTCAAAGAAAACCTCACTTATATATGCCAAATAACAGAAATTTATTTCCCTCACCTGTTCCTTTTTCGACCCCTTTTTCCCTTTATCAAACAAGAAAAATCAGTCTTTGCAACAATGTGTATATGACTATATGTATAATAAAATATATAATAAGCTAGGTCAGATTTAAGATAAACTGATACTTAGATTATTATTTTATTTTATAATTTACTTTTTTTCAAATAAAAAAATTAAAATTTCTTGTTGAAACAAATAAAATTTAGACCATTTTAAGATCTGGTCCAATTTTAAGATAAATATTCTTTAGCAAGGTATCTATTTGTAAAAGAAAAGTTAAGGTGATTAAATTTTATATATTTAAGATATTATTTTTAATAAATTAAAACAATGAATTTTTTACGCATCAACTAACTCTTATTATTACTATTCATAATTTATTTTCATTTTTTTTTAAATTCACTTATTCTAATTTGATTGAACAAATGTATCTTAAATATATAAAATTAAGCACATAAGTTTTCTTAATTGTAAAATAAACACATTTAAACCGCCATCTTGGCCAAAAAAAAAGAAAACCGTGAATCATCATCCATATATCGATATATTAATATACATTATAAAATATAAAATAAGCCTATCGAATAGCAAAATAAAAATTTAAATCCTTTAAGCTTTTAAATTGTAAAATATTTTAAGATAAATTAGAATAAAAATAAAGTAACTGAATTTTATAAATATTTTACCGTTTCTGCTACTTTTTTATTTTATGTTATTTTTATATGTTTATATATTTTATAATATAATTTATATGATTTGGAATTAAATTCAAAATCAAGTCAAACTTTGAATATCATATTGTTGATAATTTTAACAAGCTATCTTTCCCATACGTTCTCCCTCTTAATAGCGAAAAATAGAATTGTTCATTTCAAAATATATCATGATAAGTTGTTTGTTTTGTAGTTTGAGTGCCTTATTTCATTTTTTGTACTGTAGGTTATATATGTATATGTTTTATGTGTGATATATTATCTTTGATGTATAAATATAGGATGTGATACAATACGTAGAATATAACAAATTTTAAAATTTTATGATATGGGTACAAGAGATATATATAATTTATTAATATATTTAATAAATTAATGTGACAAAAATAAAAAAAATGAAAAATTGAGTTTTAAATAAATATTTTAAAAGCAATATTAAGATATCTAAAATAAGAAATTAAAAATTAATTTTTCTGTAAAATCTTAAGTCATTTTAGAATTTTTAAATAAGAAAAACTAAGAATATATATAATACATATCATGAAGTATGATATGCACATTATATCTAATATGTATTAAATACGGATACATCTTCTTTTTCAAAGTATCGGTATATCATAATATATCAATTTATATAATTTTTTTTACGACACAGATGAATCAAACTTCACTTATTTTTTGGCTAAAAAGAAAAAACTTCACTTATTTGTCTTCACTGTTGTTTTTCTCTGTGTTGCGTCTTCAGTGTTGTTGTGTCGTTTTCTTTTATGACATGGTTCAGTTTTGTATGTTTTATTTATTTCTTTTAATTAGATTTTTTTCTTATTTCTCTGTTATTTCCTATTCTTAGATCTTATATTTTTGCTTAGATTTCCTTGAATGGTATGAGACCAACCAAAACTAAAGTCTATTTCTTTTCTATTTTCAATCTCTGGTAACAAGCATGACATTATTGCTTCTTTTTGCCTTCAACTCTCAAGTATTAATTGTTTCATTTTTCTCTTACCCATATCTTATATGATTCACTGTTTCGTTGTCGCTGAGTCATTTTCTTTGATGACACATTTAATTTCACTTTTTTATTATTTCTTTTTATTAGATCGTCTTATTTCTTATTCTCAGAACTAATGCTTTTGTTTACTTCTGTGTACAATTTATTGTTGTTTCTTCCTTCCTTGGACCTTCATTCCTCTCTTACTTTTGTTCATGCACCATGTAACATTTTTGCTTAGGTTTCCTTGTATGGTATGAGTAAAAAATAAAAAACTTCTTTTTTGTACCAAACAAAGCTAAAATCTATTTCTTTTCTCTTTCCATTTGCTGGTATAAAGCGTCACATTATTGCTTCCTTTTTGCGGTCAACTTTCAATTATTGCTTCTTTCATTTTTCTCTTACTCATGTCTCCTATGATTCATCGTGTTTCATATTCTATGTAAAGATCCAACCCTATTTTGGTCGAAGAGTCATGGAAAATTAGAGCCATTTTCTAGCTGGTCAGATTTTGTGTAATATAAAATCATGCACTCTTTGTTTGACAATTCTCACAAACATCATGTGCATTGATTTTTTTTTTACCCTTTACTCCCTCCATGCTATCAATCTCTGTCTTATATAGGGTGTTTACTATGATCAAATGCTATGTAGGCCCGATCTTAGCAGGTCACTTAAATCAGGCCCGACTGAACCTGAATTAAAGAAAAAGAAAAAGTTAATTTATACCAGGTACCAAACAAAATATTACACAGGATAGGGCGGTATGGTTTATGTATTACATTTTTATCTAATTTTTTTATGCTTTCTTTATTTTCTTAATGAATAATAAATTACTTTATAAGATTATGTTTCTTAATACTCTACATATAATAAATTAATTTTACAATTTTGATAAAGACTTTTTTATTACTCTAATCTTTTAATTTTATGTCAAATTTTATATTTATTTCTTAATTTAATATTATATAAAAATAATATATAATTATTAAATATTTATAATTTCAATAACTCAACATTATTTTTTATAAAAATATATTTTGGATGAAAATGATTATATTTTTTTAATAAATTAAATCAATTTATTATTTATTTGATTTTTTTATGTTTTAATTTTTTATACTGGGCCAAACCTTGGCCCAGTATTGACCTAGTCCCAACCCAATCAAGCACTGGGTCATCTTGGCCCAACTTATTTTGAATATATATTTTTTATCTCATTGGTGGAGATGCATGAAATAATTTTAATCGTTGTGGAGTTTTGGAAATAATAACATTTTCTTTTGATGAACTAGACATAAAATCTATCATATTCTCGAATAATGGCTAGGAAGGAGAAGAAATTCATACTATTTCTAGTAGTAGGAACTATGCTATAGGCAAATTTGTAATGATTTTATGTGTTTTATTTAATATTCAACATTATCAAATTTGACAATTTAAGTATTTGGAGTTTTTTATTCAATATAAATGTATTCTTAGGTTGAATTTTTTTTTACAATTATATTTTTTGTGTTTTATAATTTTTTATATTATATACCTATTCTAAAAGTATTATATCTTATATTTTTAGAATAAACATTGTATTCAATATTTATATTTTATCTGTGTATCATAGCTTCAAAATCATGTGTGTGTAATGTACCATGTAGTTTGTTGGCAAAATAAAAATGTAGCATGGAGTCGTAAAAAACTATTTTTCGGTTAGTGCACTACGGAGTTTATAAAAACGACGTCGTTTATAGCTGAGCGTAGTGGACCATGGGGAGGATGCGCTCCATTCGAAATTATTATGAACGCATCGCTTGCTATTTCACAACGCCTATTGGTCAAACCCAATTATCCGTGCTGCTTTTTCCAGTTCAATATTCCACAGCTGACCCGCCAAATTCGCTCTAAAAATGGTGGCCAGGTTGAGCCCTGTCGTCTCCATGACCATACGCGGTGACGAACCCACCGTCGCATTCACAACGCCGCCAAATTACGCCGCCAGAATTTCCCACATCCTCTCCCTCAACGGCTATAATCCCCTTTGGTGTCCCACACTCATTGTCCAACCCACCAGACACACTGTCTCTTCCCTCAAGCCTTACCTCTCACCGCGCAGCCTCGATCACTTCTCCGCCATCGCCTTCACTTCCAGAACCTCAATCCAAGCTTTCTCAGATGCTGCCGGCGATCTCACTGAACCGCCGCTGTCGCCTTCTGGAGATACCTTCACTGTCGCGGCTCTTGGAAAAGACTCAGAACTTATTGACCATGGTTTTGTCTCGAAGCTGTGTGATAATTCGAAAAGAGTTAGGGTTCTTGTGCCACCCGCAGCGACACCCAGTGGCTTGGTGGCGTCGCTCGGGATTGGTGGTGGCCGGAGGGTGTTGTGTCCGGTTCCGCTTGTTGTGGAGCTGGAAGAGCCTCCGGTTGTCCCGAATTTCCTCAAAGAACTCCATGGCAGCGGGTGGTGTCCAGTTAGAGTGAATGCCTACGAGACGCGGTGGGCAGGGCCATGGTGTGCACGGGGGATTGTGAAGAGAGCCGAGGAGGGGCAATTGGATGTGATCGTGTTCACGAGTAGCGCTGAGGTCGAGGGGCTTTTGAAGAGTTTGAGGGGATTGGGATTGGATTTTGAGAGTTTGAAGAACATGTGCCCAAAACTGATTGTGGCATCACATGGACCAGTCACGAGGGCGGGAGCGGAGAGGCTGGGAGTGAAGGTTGATGTGGTAAGTTCCAAGTTTGATAGTTTTGATGGAGTTGTTGATGCTATTAATCTGACTTTGGCAAGAATTAGATGTTAGAGTTCGTATGTATAATTCCCTCTGCACTAGTTTCAGATTCCTAGTTCATAAATTGTGGGCATTTTCTTGTGATTGAGATTGTAATCCCTATAATGGAATTGAGAGAGCTTCAGATTCTGTCTTCGTCTATTAAGGTAATTTTACATTAGCCTGTTAAAACAATTGTCAAATAAAGCTCCATTGGCTTTTCCATTTAGCTTCGTTCTCGGGGTCCGTGGAATGGCATCAAAAGCTAGACATATACATATAAGTAGCGGGCCATGGAAATGGACGTGCTTTTCGTAAGAGTGATATTTGAGAAAAATACTTGACACTATGCTATGCAAATACTAATGTTGAAACCTGTTTTTACTTCAATAAGAACTCTAGATAATTGGCAGGGATTTTTTCTGCGGTGCAATCTGTAACTTAGACTTTTTCTTTTTGGAAAAAGTTTATGTCTTTTACCCAAATTTGAACTTGATGTAGCATCATCGGTTTAATTATTCAGATGGACGGCGTTATATGCTTTCAATTCTGAACAAATGACAAACTAACAGCAAGAAGGTACTTCAGGCCCAAAAAAAAAAACAGCAAGAAGGTACAAATATCTTTTTTGCAATCCTAATCGTCCGGTTATTTAATATTAAATTGTTCCATTCAAATGTTCTAATTATTATTGTTAAACAGTCAAACTTGAGTTCAGTTATTAAGAAGATTTACATAAAAGACAGAAGAAACATAATAGTCAGTTAAGATTGAATTATGTGTAATAACAAAGACAAATGCAATTTCGAATAATTTATAAAGTGCATAGTGGATTGAGGGACAGACTTTTATGTCACTAAAGTAATTACGGTATCTATTATTCAGACGACAAGCTCATTTAATTTCACATGGTGCAAACATATTTGCTAAGCATTTGATATGTATCTAATGGCTTTGAATGTGATGCAAATGAAAATATGGCTATCCTTTCTTAGGACTTCTGTTATCTACCAGTTGCTTGGGTCCTGATAAAAGCTTCAAAATTCCTTCCAAGGTGGGCCAATCAAATGGCCTGCTTCTAGTGCAAAGCAACGCAACATCAAGAACCAGTTTTATCACTTGCACTGATATGGCAGAACTAACACTATTCTCATTGTAAATTTTCCTTAGAAAAACCTCCCTTCGTTTGCTGTGAATGCTAGTTGCTGCACTTGTCAATTTTTCCCAAAATTGTGGGCGTCCATGTAGAGTTCCTCTTTCGTGTCTTCACTGCCTTCTACTATCCCAAAAAAGAAAAGACATGTAACGGTGTCTGCTTTCTGATAAAAATATTACAAAAGAAATGAGAAAGGAGTTTATTGGGGATCACAGGTATAATTTTATAATAAAATGACAGAAAGCTATGTAATTGTTTGAATAATTGCCTCCTTGTCTAAACTCTAGACAAGTTATAGTTAATTTGCTGCAGCGTTTATTAACAGGTGACTTTGGGCATGAATCTGTCTTCAAGCAATAATGGTTTTGGAAACTATGCTGTCTTACCAGTGGCTTGCTGCTTGGACTTTATATGTCCTTCCTAAATCCTAATTTTACTCATTTTCATGTGGTTTACAATTTAGAAATGGCCTTTAGACAAAACCCATTTTGGCCGTTGGACGAGCAAGTGCACAATATTCAATAATATCTCTTTTATTGCATATGCACACCCATTTTTTTGTCATACCTGTTTCCCTCATAGAAGTTGTGGTTGGAGATGAGCCTTTGATTGTTGGTAAAAGGAGATAAGCCTTTGATTTACTTTAACGTGTTTGAACCCAACTTAAATCAGTGGGGTTCCATTTTTTCATCTAGTATGACGTTGCTCAACTTCAAGTTTCCATGTGGTATAACTGGATAACATTCATGGTGAAGGAAGCAAAGTCCTTCTACAATTCCAACTACAACTTTGAATTTAGCTGCCCAGTCCCTTTTCATTCCAACTCTTTTGGCCAAATTCCAATTGAATAAATAATCATATACAAAGATAAACTAGATACTGATTATGGCAAGAGCCTAACAGTCTGATTGATTCCTGTGCCTTGCATTTCCTGTTCGCATTATGAATTCTGAGACAATCTTAATGCTCCTTCTTCCTGTCAATCTTCTTATCTAACATTATTATTCCTGTAGATAGAACTGCTTTTGAAGCTGACGGTGATGGGCCTGGTACTTCTCTGGATTCTGTGGCATTCAAGTTTGTCAAAACATCATTTGCTGTGAACTTAGGGAGTCCAACAAACGAGACAATCTTCCATCAACTTTTAATTCTTTGTTTGAAATGAAGTATCCCAAAAGCTAATGCTGCGAGAAGTGTAAGCAACCCGGCACAGAGTAGCAAAATGTGTGAAAGCTTCCACAAGCCTTTGCTTCCAAATATTCCAACTGAAACGAGGCATGGTCGCAAAGGTATTCCACATAACTCTGAATTCCCGACAAATGCACTGCTATCCATCAATTTGAAGGACTTGCCTCTGGGAATTGAACCGGATATATGGTTGAAAGAGACATTAAGAAGCTGCAAACTTGAAGAGCTACCGAACTTTACTGGTATTGAGCCATTGAAGTTATTATTTGACAGGTCTACAACACCAAGAGCTGTGATACTTGCAAGCTCATCAGGTATATGACCTGATAGATTATTGTTGGATAAGTTTATATATTCAAGAGCATGGCAATTGAACACACTGTTTGGGACACTTCCGGATAAGTTGTTCCTATCCAGTTCAATAACAGAAACTGATTTGCAGGACTCAAATGGTGGAAGATAGCCTAAAATACCACAAAAAGATGCTGAAAAGTTTTGAAGAAGTGGCAAAGACCATATTTGTGCAGGGATGATGCCTCCTAAATGCAGATTATTAGTGACATTGAAATACTCAAGTTTTTTAGCTTGGGAAATATCAGAGGGAATTCCCCCAAGAAACTTGTTTTGGGACAGATCAACATATGAGATATGAGGAAGATGGCTGAATTTCAGAGAAATCTCCCCAGACAATGAATTATCTTCAATTCGAAGGCGAACAAGTGAAGAACAATTGGATAATGATGATGGAAGACTACCTGTAAATCTGTTTGAAAACAGGATTAGTTTAAATAGCGTTTTTCTCACACAAATGTCTGGTGGTATGCTACCAATCAAACTGTTTGTGGAAACATCCACCCATTTGAGTTTTGAGTTCCTGCCCAAGTTCTGTGGAAGTAATCCAGAAAAGCGATTGTTCCAAATGAGAAGAGTTTCTAAGGATGGGATTTGTGCAATGCCTTCAGGAACAGTTCCATTCATATCATTGTACATGAGACTAAGCAGTCTTAAGTTCTTTAACTCTGAAAAACTTTCAGGAATGGACCCAGAAATAAGGTTGTCTGAAAGATCTAAATCTCTGAGATTTTTGATTTTGCTAAATTCACTTGGTACTGGTCCTGTGAGCTGGTTTGTGAATAGAAAAAGTGATTGCAAACTGGTGAGATTAGAGAGCTCGGTTGTTATGGGGCCTGATAGATTTGCACCAGCTATATCAAGATACTGAAGCTTGCTCATATTACCTAATTGGGATGGAATAGAACCCTGGTAAGAGTTGTAGCCAATTTCCATATGGGTAACTGTTTTGAGGTTACCCAGTTCATGAGGTATGTTACCAGACAGAAAATTTCCTGCAAGATGAAGAAACTCAAGACTTTTAAAAGAACCGTATGCAGATGGAATTGGTCCTTTGAAGTAACTTCCTGCTAGATTAAGAACCTTGAGATTTTCAAGTTGGGAAAGCTCAGCAGGCAATGGCCCATAGAAACTGTTGCTGAAGGCATCAAGAACAACTAAATTTTGAAGGGAGGAAATTTCACCCGGGAAGTGACCAGAAAAGTTGTTCCTGCTGATATCCAAGCTTCTTAGGCTGGTGAGGTTAAAAAGTGCCACCGGAAGCTGCCCAGAGAAAAAGTTGTGGCTCAGGTTTAAATCAGCAAGCTTTCTGAAGATGCTAAATTGCTTCCCCGATATTTCGCCTCCCAGTTTCTTCATGGACAGGTCTATTGAAGTGACAATCGTAGAGTCCTTGTTACACTTGGTACCAGACCAAGAACATGCATAGGATTTTTTAGTTGAGTTTCTTCCAGACGGCACCACCCAGTCGTGCAAACTGTTATCATGATCTTCAAGTTCAGATTTAAGGCTCAGAAGTGCCTCTGAATAGGGATCCATCGCGAAAACTGCTAGGAATAACATGAAAGTGGCGAGAAGATTCAAGTACAAGCATTTGAAAATCTCCATTGGAACTTGCAGATCAGAAGGTAATGGGACAAATTGGAAGCACCCAGCAAAGGAAATGACCAGTCTAGAGAAAACTATGCATATTTGTTCTGTCTTGTTAGATGCGAAGGAAATAGAGAAAGAAGAGGGGACTGTACATTTCAAACTGATTAGCTGGAACAAGGAGACCGTGGGGCTGCTTTTGTGAGCAACACGGGACTCTGTGAGGTTTGTTCATTTGGATGGTGTTTGCCATTAGTGCATAAAGTCGTATCATATTTTCCAACTTTTCCTTGGGAGAGAGAATCCAATCAGTAGTAAGTATGATTAATTTGGATAGGATTCTTTTTTGACCCTGTGGGACATGGTTTATATTCATTCATAATATCCATGTAGCCAAAATCAAATGACCGTTACGTGCCCTTTTTCTGTCACAGACGAAGCATAACCAAAGTAATTGATTTTTTTTTTTTAACAGTACCAAAATGAAAAACAATATTCTATTTATATGCACTAATACATGCAGGTTCTCTACGAATGTGGGGATTAGACCCCACCCTCGGTGGGGCCCTAGCCAAGATCCATATTATTTACATTTAGCAAGTAAAAAATTAAATATACAAAAGGAATACAAGGAAAGATAAAAAAATCTTCATACAATTTTTTTTGCAAGGACAATGGTAATAGAATCAAATAGATTGGAATGAAAGGGAATGATATGATTTTGAGACAATTTGGAAATTTATTTTTTGATTTTAATTAAATAAAAATAATATTGAAAAGTCTAAAATGCCCCTAGTCAATTTCTTTTGTCCCCTACTCCTTCCTCTGCCCTTTTCTCAAGTCTCAACGGCGTTCTTCATCTTCACACAATCAAATCGACGGCAGCTCGCAGCAAGAGCAGAAAATAGATTGAAGAAAATCTATCAAGAACCCAATTTGTTAACAAAGTCGGGCTAAAAATCGCACAAGTCGTGGAACAAATCGAAATAAAAAGATGAATCTAGAACCCGAACCCAGGACCAGATCCGATCGATGGCCGGTGGAACAAATTGTGGAATAGATCGCTCCTCCTCGTCGGTGGTCTGTGGAAGGGAAACTCGATTCGGCTAGATCCGACCGATGACCGTCAAGAATGAGAGAGAAGTCGCCAGCTTCTGTATTTTCAAGATCGGAAGCTCCTCATCGATCACCATTCTGCGACGGTGAAGGACAGTCGACAGTAGAAGGAAGAGGCATTGGAAAGAGTGAAGGACGAGGAGAAGAGGTCGACGCTGGTCTGCCGACGAAGGTGAGGTTGAGATAGGGATGTGGAAGACGAGGGCATTTTGGTCTGAGTGTTTCCATTGCCTAGGTAATCGTTCGATTCCCCGTTACCACAGATAAGGTAATGAGGTCTCCCAGGAAAGAAGATGCGGGCAACCAAACATTGGCGGTGGCTGGAATCCGTACAAAATTCCCTAGCCACATTGGCCGTGCCTGGAATCCGTACAAAATTCCCTCGCATTCCCACAACACGCGACTAGCCTATAGAATTAAAAGAGATGAAGCCGATTCAATATTACAAAGAATTCAAATCAATATATCAATATTAATGTAAAATTTATTTTTTACATGCACGGATTGTTTGTATGATAATTAATATATATATATCATGCTTTGCATTCATTCATAATACAAAAGTAGTTAAAATTAAGTATCATTAGGATATATATCTCACAAAATTATTATATGAAGTTATTGAATACTTCCCACGTATTAAATTTGAAGTCATGTTTATTATCTTTATTTTGGAATTAAGTATTTATATTTTAAACCTACTTCAAAGACACGGTACAACAATATATAGTTGATTATGTATGAATATAGACTTGAAAGCAAATGCCAAGTATATTGGGAAATGTTTTTTTATTTTTGGCATGTTGAATGGAAATTTCAAATGAGACGGCTTAACAGTTATTCAAGGAATAAATAATTTCAACCTATCACTCACTCACAATCACTTGGGCTATATCAAATGGATTCCATTGCACAAACCAAAAGCTTTATTAATTGTTTCATTATCAACTAATCACGCAATCAACAAATTCTTTTATTTTCCCTGTTCTCTTCATTTAAATTTGAAGGTAATAATCTCTTTTTCTTTTTACAAAAAATAATTTTGTTAAAAAAATATAAAATAAGAATTGAAAATGGTTATTATAATATTTTTGTCTCATATATTATTAAAAAAATCACACCTATTTTCTTTTTGCAAAATCATACCTTGTAAAATCAACATTGATATTTTTCATGGTCATTTTAAATAAATAACACTTGGCATTGAGACTATTGGAACAAATAGCTTTATATAGTTGGCCAAGGATTTGGATCATCTCCTTGCAAAATCTTTAAATCCATTTCTCTAGCTAAATTTTTATCCTTCATTTTAGCCAATTTGATGCTCCCCACTATTTGTTTTACTATTATTCTTCCCATTACTTGTTCTACTATTATTTATACAAGAGAATTTGGCTCTCTATTGGACCCCCTTGTAACACTAGAGGGTTGAAATTTAGCAAAAGAGATGGGCTTGAGATATTAGGAAAGAGAGAATCCAAATCCAACTAACTAATCACTGTATTCAAGCTTATAGTGAATTTAATCTTTTTTTTTTACCAAAAAATTAATCTATTATAAAAATCAAATTGAATAACGTCAATGTCATTAAGAACATAGGGAGTGCATTCATGTGCTTAATTTTTGAAATTTTCAATTATTTTCAAAAAACTTTATCACACTGTTTAATTTTTTTCTGCCCAATAACACTATTTAATTCTGAATTTTAGTAATTAGTTAATCTAGATATTGAAATTTTAATTCAAAATTGTACAAAGAGATTCAACATTGATCATTTTTAATTATCATTAATTAGGTAATTTGTTAACTGAACAGATTTAATATTGATTTGATTATGATTCATAACAGATTTCAAACTTGATATATGTCCTTGTTAATTCAAAATAATCAATGATTGAAAAATTATAATGTTAATTAAAAAGTACATATTAATTACTTAAATCATAAATAGAATATTTTAAACAAAATGCCATTGACGCAATGTAATTGAAAAATTTGAACATTGATTTCTAACTTTTAACTAATAATAAAATGCTTTTGAATATTAAGTTTGAATTTAGAAATATGACATTACAATTTAACTGAAATAATTTTGAATTTAATAAGGCATATAAATTTATCATACTATTTGATTATTTTTGGTCAAATAACAATAATTTTGAAATGTGGTAACTAATTAATTGAAATGCTAAATTTTAATTCAAACTTATTTTGATGATCAATTGAATGCCGTTTTCAATGCCAACTACACCTAAATACCTATATTACACTAATGCTTGAGTGGACAAACCAATTATATAGATTAGTAAGAGTTTGCTTTGAATTAAATTAAGCATGAATGCTAGCAAAAATAACACCTAGGGGCCGAGAGCAAGAGGACGAACACAATGATTGACACTTGCCCAAGAATTGTGATCAATTTCTTACAAAGAATAGTCCCAGAAGCCAGCCAAAACAGACTCTGTAGTGAGGCATAAAGCTAAAAAAAAAAAAATGCAAGGTTTAATGAGTTACTACGATGTCACAAAATGCAAGGTTCACAACATTCAATTGTATTAAAGCTTTGCGTATTCTGGGTTCTTGTGCTCCTGCTCTTTTTGTGCTCTTGCTCTTTTTGTGCTCCTGCTCTTTTTCTGCTCCTTGCACAACTTCACCGCTTCATTCCTTTATACCAATAGTGCTACAGGAAACTGAAAAAAAAAAAAAAGGAAGAGGTACTTTATAGACTAAACTCTGAACGTACAGCAACTACTACTACATATGAAGAAAAACATTTATGCTTGTTACATTCATCGCAGATTGACCTTTTCGTTGTGCAGTTACATATACAAAAATTCAGAGAGGGCTAATGGGTTACTGTAACAAAACTCTTTCTTTGATGGATTAGAAGAATATCCGCAACTTGAAATAATGAGAATTTGACCTTCAGAGAATATAGTGTTTTTCCTCCACTTCTCTATTCCTTTTAAAGATAGACTTGGAGGAGGTCCCTGTCCCAAAAAAATCCCATTGATTCGAAACACTTGGATTATCAATATGCCTCTAAAAATTTAAATAAATGGAGCAACAATGGAAAGGCATTCATGAGGGGAAAAAAATGATTGACATCCCAAAACAATGGAGAGGATAAAATAGACTATACACGTAACATGACAGAAACAAATGAAATAAATTAATATATAATATCAACCTTGTCCAAATCAGAAGCCACCTAAGTGAAATGTTGTGGAGAAGACGCAGCCATTAACGACAGCATAAATCTGCAAGGAAAACCGTGTGATCAACGAATTGATGAGGGAGGGATTTAAAAAACAAAAGTTAATTTGCAAAACAGACAAAGCAGGAAGAAACAAAAGCTCAAAGTAGTCACAGAGAAATTAGGGGCCTGTTTGACAATATTTTCTATTTTATTGTTTTGAAAACAGTTTTGTAAAATTGTTTTCGAGAATAAGTTTTGAAAATAAGAAAATAAATAAATCTGTTTGAATAATTGTTCTCAAAATTATAACTAGTGAGTGATGGATGAGTTATTCAAAATTTATAAGTTAACCATTAATGAGGTGAATGTTTCTCACATTTCCCTATATTTTCCAGAACAAAAACTATAAAACACCTTAAAAGTGTTTTGAGTTTTCTGTTCTCTTATTTTTCTGTTTTCTAGAATAATTTATAAAAAACAAGTTTACCAAACAAGTTTTTTGATTTTTCTTTTTTTGAAAACAGAAAAACTATTTTCAGAAACAGAACCAAACAAGCCTTAAAACGTCCAAAAAATATGAAGCTCTGGAAAATGCGTTCAATGGCCAAGCAAAATGGGAACTAAGATGCGTAGATATATACCAGGATTTGATCCAATTAGAGAATTTTAAAATGATTTAATTGTCATAACTGAGTATTAAATGATTAAATCAATTATGAATAAATGCGTAGAATTTGATTTTGAATTCAAATGAGTGATAAAATCTGTAATTGTTAGTATTACCGAATATGAAAAATTGGGAAAAAAAATAAAAATTACATAAGAAAAATAACGCAAATGTTTCAGACAGGATCATTTTGGCAGTCTACATAATATATATGGGTATGTGCCCCTCCACATAAGCAGTATTAAAAGAGAATTAATGCAACATTAATGCCTTTTAGCTCTGTTTTTTTTTATATATATTAGACGTTTATGAAAGACATACTATTCACAAATTTTATATAACGTAGAGGCCATCTCTTTTATCTATTGATTTTATTTCTATGAACGCCTCTGGCAAATCTTAAGTGAGAAATGCGAAAAGAAAAATGCCATTTAATTGAAACTTAGCTTTACAGCTGCTCTGAACTGCCTATTTAAGTACTATTTGAACTACATTTTTTAGCTCAATATTTATGATGAAATATGGCATGTGCACTTCATTTTTTGTGTTGCTAAAAAAAATGCTTTTGCATAAGTTTGTTTTGTGCTCCAATCTCATAAGTCTGTTTTCTTCGTCATAAAAAAAAAATTCCGTTTTCTTCGTTTCTCACTTAGAAGGCTATAATTGCTTTGCGGGACATTTCCTTGTGGGATACAAATATGAAATTAATTTTTATAATTTTTTTAAGAATAAAAATTTATACACATGGGTGAATGAGATCATAATTGACCTTAACCTAGTGTCTAACCCAACTAACTCAATTCCCACCAGATAGACCAATTGAAGAAAATGGCGGAAACATATTACCTGGTGCCTTTAAAGCTCTCACGGAGAAAAATACAAAAAAGCCTCTTCCACTTCTTCCTCAAAACCTGGCTTAGCAAATTGAAGAAAGAAACTTTTCATCATTGATTAAAATAAAAGTTGTGACAATATTATTTGGAGAAGCATTGCTTTATAAAAACTAGGTAGAGCATTATGTATTGCATATAATTTAAGAAATGAATCATGTTATTCACGACTTACATATTCGTTTGTTTTTATTGGGAACAAAAAATATTCTTTTTCTGATACGAGAAATGGAGAAAAAGAATTCAGAAATCACTCGGTACAGGCTGTGATAATAAGGAGTGCAGACAGTTAACTAGAGATTTTGGATTTAAATACACATACATATAATATGAATTATAATCTGTAAAAGAGCACGTTTATTTCCAATAAACAAGCGCAGCAGAATCAAAACAAGAAACTAATCAAAACTCATCAGGGGAATGAAATTACAATGAGAAAAGGGGAAACAAAAATAAGTACAGGAGACAAGCATCTCCAGAAAACCGACACAGATTATCATTTTCTTTTCCATTTGAATTCTTGATGCAATGCAAAATGATTTGAGCCGAGTATTGAGTAGAACCAGAGGCAACTTTTTGCCAGAACGCTTCAAACTTCAATGGTCCTGCAACTTAATTTCTTTTGGAGAACACGTGAAACTTCCAATGGTTCAACTTGTTTAGCTTAACACTTCAAATTGCTAACTTTTCAGCAGTGTCAGGTTTTAAACGGTTTAATCGGACAGTTCCAAGAATGAACTCAGGCAGCTCTTCCTCTTCCTTTGCCTGCAGATATGGCAACAGTCAGTAATATCTGCTCAATATTCTGTTCATCACAAGTGCTAGCAATTAATATATAACAAACCACGAGGAGTCGATTAATTCATTAGTACTAGTCAACAGTTCATCAAGAAACCGACAAGGATTTTATTGAATTGCTTTTTCGAGGAAAAATTTCTCGACTAAACAGCAAATCAAAACACAGTAGATAATTAACCCATCAACATAAATCATAATTAGTGTAACTTATAAAACACGTTTAAGTTCCTTTCTCTTCATTCTCCTATGATCTATTATCTATTCTTATTTTATTTTTATTAACATTATAATAAAAAAAAATTCTTAAATCAACAATGTGCCCCGTCAGTTTGTTGCTAGTGCATTTACAAGCAGAATCTCAAGTTTACACCAAAGGGAGAGGGGAAAGATGACACCACACGAGGATACTTAATCCATATATAGTATTGCTAGAGAAGCACATACCTCTATTAGAATAACAAGGTCAACGACTAGGCTGGTGACATATCCCAGAACAAGGCCCATAACACTTCTAGCTACAGACGATGATCCAATATCCACATCTATCTGCGTAACACAGGAAATTGCATGACATTGTAATTTACCACACAACGTAAATATGTCGATGGCAGCAAAGTTGCACGTATAAATATAACGAAGCTCAATCCAATAACCAATGAGCAAATTGTTACACACAATTTTACTATCAATGGTCACATGGGAATCTTAGAGTACTGGCAATCTGCAAATATATACTCACTTTAGAGTGAATGCTCAAGGTTCAACAACCAACATGTTTGTAGTTGATATGGTGTAGCGTGTGAAATTTACAAAGTATTCCTGTAAAAGTTGAAGTGACAAATTGGCAGATGCCAGGACATTGCTACGTCATTTGGATTTGTATCCAACGAATGGAGATGCAGCAGGATTTCACATCCATTACCACGGTCATATAGCTAATTGCTGAGGGAAGTTTGATATTGGAAAGAGCAAGATCGTGAAGGCTTGTATTACTTAATGTAATAAGTTTTTATCACAAGGATTAGACTGTGATTTTGAAGGTGAAAGAAGCTCTTTTCATGTTAATTTGACATTGAACGATATTCACGACAAATATCTAAATGATCTTAACCAAATCTCATAGTTAAACAGAAGTAAAACTGCCGTTGACAAAAAAAAAAGAAGAAGAAGAAGAAGGAAAAAATGCTAGGGTAGCTTTACCTCCAAAAAGTTATCTTGTCTAAAGAATTTACAAGTCACAGCTTTTGCTAAAAGGCAAGCTTTTGTTCCAACAGCTCGTTTGACCATCCAATATCCCTGTTTATTGAAAACTGTCAGCAGCTGAATGCTTCGAGGCATTGAACGGGACATATTCCATGACATTGAGAATCCCATACCTCAACTATACTTGGAATAAGTTTGAATCTTGTTTCTCGAAACAAGTCATTACCATCCACAAATTTGCCCAATAAAGAATCTTTATTTACAGGTCTATCAGCAGCATAGTATAGAACTAAACTGTAGTTTGGTTTAGCTGGAACCTGAAATGGAATGCAATAAACAAATTCCTCCTTGAGAAACTTATCTACAAGGATAAATTCTCCTATTGAACACCTAAATATGCAACCAAGATCAAATCAGAGCTTATCTTACGAGTTTCCACGAATGCAAATAATGCTAACTTCCTCACCTATGTGTGGATGTCAAATTTTTTCTAATTGAACAAAAGACCTATCATCCTTATTTTAAAATTACTTAACAGTTAGATGCCTTTACTAACATCAATGACCTGATTATTTTGTTCTTTCCTCCACCAATTTTTTTGACAGTTGTCAAGGGGGTTAAGAGGTTAGTTAGTCAGGGGATTAGAATAAATAGGGGAAGATAATGGTGTAAGGAGTGTCTAATGAATTGAATACTACTCTTTGAAGTTTTCACGTATTGTACAATAGAACCAAGCATATGCAGCTTGATCCCCATTTCATTAAAGAGACGATTGAATATGGATTTCTAGAGCTAATTCATAATCCTATAAAGTGTCAGGGGGATAATGTTCTGGCAAAGGCCCTATCTAGAATCTAGAATCATATTTAAAGAACTAAGGTCCAAATTGGGAGTGATTAACATCTATTTATGGAGAATGGCAGACCTATCCTTGGAGTAGGAAATTTAGAATCTAATTATTTTATGTTTAACAATTATTTTTATTTTTTAAGGTTAGGATGTTAATTAGGATATTCAGATTATCTCGTGTTTGAATAAGTTTGGATTTTGGATCAGGCTTATCTCTTATCTTATCCTATCTCAGCTTATATTATTTTTATTATTTGAATAATTGTACTTGGGACTCTATAAATAGGTCCTAAGGTTGGTTTGATTTTAGGCCCTTTTGATGAATTGAATATGATTTAAGCATTTGCTGTCTACTTCTTCCCCTACTTCTCTATTCTCCCTCAGTTTTCTCTCTTCCTCTCGCTCCTTTCTCCTTCTCCCCTCCTAGTCTTTCCTGGTGTCCTACATAATCTATTTACTAGCTTGAGGGAAAGTGTTGAAAATTCAGAGTTTGATCGTTCATTAATGGTGCATTATCTCTGCTTTAGGTGGCATTATTATGTGGAAAAAGTTGGCAAATTTTTCTTTTCCCAGTGGAATTACGTGATTCTATTTCTACATTTATGCTTGCTCTCATCCTGAGATCCATGGGAAGATATGTTGCAATGGCATGAGATCTATTTAGAGTCACTTTCTCTGAGTTTCCTTCGATAACACATTTATATTCACTTTGCATCAACAGAAAATATGAGAAATACGAGAACATTGATATCCATACCTGAAGATTAATGACAAGGATAAATGGAAGCTTTTTCCCAGCTTCGGACTGAAATTAGAAAAGGGAGGGTTAGAACAGAGTCATGGTTTTAAATTGAAGGGTAAAAAATTCCAAAATCTCAAGAATAAGCTTTCAGGAAAGAAAGATACAAAACAGAAAAAAGCAAATTATTAGTTTTAGTCTACAGTGTGTATGGGAGAGAGACACAGAGATTAAAACACTCTAACATGCAAAAAGCGTTTAAATTATTAAGGAACTGCAGAAAAGATTACTCTCTCTCTCTCTCTCTCTCTCTCTCAAACCTTACAATGGAGGACACAGAGAGAGAGAGAGAGAGAGAGAGAGAAGACTCGATGTAGCATAAGAATTTGAGAAGGTGTTTGGATGTGTATCTGCACATATATAGGAAAATCATTGATAGAGAAGATTTTCTGTAATAAAATGCATGTGAGGGCAGGAAGAAGCATAAATACAATATGTTACATAATTGGCAACAATAGCGAAACTATTCCAAACTCAACTCTACGACTCAATCTAGGAAATAAAAATCAATGTCAAACTGAGAGACTAGTTACAACAGCTCCAATAAGAATTAAATAATAGTCCATATATGATACTGCTTTTATACCTAATTTCCAAATATTTAAACTGGTTCTGCACTAGGAACAAGAGAAATTTAAATTCTGATTATTTGACAGTTTAATATTTTGATCCAAAAAAAAAAAGAGAAGAAAAACATGACAAAGGATCATTTTCTCTGGTAACTCTCTCTCTCTCTCTCTCTCTCTATATATATATATATATGGGTGTGTGTGTGTGTGTGTGTGAATATTACAAATATAAATCTGAAAACTGTAATTCTACCTGAACTAAAGACCTAGAATGCAGTGCAATTTTATCAACACTATTGTCAACTTTTAACCAATCAACTGCTGCGAGCTTGAGAAGAGGATCTCCTCCAACTACCTGCATAACAAACGTCATACCCATGACTTTCAGCCAGAACTGAAGACTACAAGATATACATCAAAAGTTTGTAAATATTGAAGAAGACAGCAACAAGTGCAGATGACAGTTTCAGCCGTCAAATTTAGCTGGTTTTAACTTTTAAGGTCAAAGACAGATGTTTCAAATTAGCAAAAAGTTAGCAGTGTTTTAAGAAACACTATTCCTGAAACCCGTGTTGCCCTTCCTTTGGAACAACTGAAATGACAAGCAATTTGAAAGAGATGGAAGCACATGTGCTACTACAGCAGTACTTGTCATCTAAGAAAAATTGACAAAAATTTATCATTTTCCTCTGCACTCAATCAGATTAGTATCAAACGCCATTCCAAACAATAAGCCTAGAGATTTGAGCATGGAATTAATCTTAAGAAATTTATTTCTTCCATTTTTTTTGGACAGATTCCGCCCAAATCATGCCAATGGATAATCAAAGGACTTATACAGCCAACTCACCTTAGAGTTATCTTTCAAATAATTCTTCCCTCTAATCATAAATCTACTACCACTTGGAGAGGTCCAACAATTAGTTTCCTTGTCATCATTTCCTAAGCGCAAAGAACCATGAAAGTCACTTGGATCAATTCGGATAGGAGTTACATCAAGATCTAACTGACTGTTTGAATCTGGAGCTGTACAAGGAAAAAACAAGTACTTTAGAATGAAAAGATGTATGAAAAGAAATAGAGAATTGAGGAAGTCAGAAGCTACATGTAAATCCAACCAGAAAATTACAAATGTAAGTACATTTATTTTTCAAATCTCCTTTTTATTTTTCCTTCTGGGTTAGAGATCTGGAATAGTATAGGCATGGACTAATTGAATTAGTAAAGGAATACAAACACTTTATCAAAAGGATTTAATTGATTGATGAGCAATAGTGTATTGATGTCATTTCTAGTTATTGTTCTTTTGTCCTCTTGAGGATGTTCTTGACTATATTACTATAATTAAGATAGATGAATTGACAGAAAAACAAATGATCAACAGAATAAAGCTTCCAAATCTTAGTGTCTTGATTTAAAATTTATACAGTTGACTCTGTCATGTATATGGAATCAACATGGGTAATAGTTGGTATCATTGTTGGTTTTCATCACTCCTTAGTTGGCTTTGAATCTCATCTTCAATCTGCATGCTCTAGTTCCTAATTAAGTCTCACACTCTCATTTTAAATAAAATGACTTCACCCAGACATTGAAGATAGAATCATGCACTTAATGGACTTTATGAATATTAAAAATGAAAGTACACATTGGATTGCCCAAATAAAAAGAAATAGAGTTTCCCCCTTCCTCACACATAATGAAAGGAAAAGCTGACCTGCAGTTATATTCTTCAGTTTGACTCTTGCCTCCTGATACATTGGGAAAGATATTAAATTATGGTACTTACAAAACGGACAACTTATAACAGGCACCCCCAAATCAAATAAATTATCAAGAAAAAGCAAGGAAACCTGATCAAGATCACCATTCTCATCACTTTCTTCATCTGTCGATGATGAGTCAGCAGCTATTGCATCATAAAACTCATCCTGCACCACGTCCTCATATTCAGCAGTGGACAAAGGGACATCAGAAAGTTTTGAATGAACAGCTGTGGTGGCATATTTTTGCTGGACTGCTGGATTAGCTCCAATGTATTCCTTTAGACCTGAATCAATATTTATCCATAATATTAAATGTCACTGGAACATTATTCACATGCATTTTGTTTCACCAGGACACCTTTTCTTCTTGAGAAATTAATAATAAATCTAAAACTCCTTGAATGGAAAAATCATTTTCGTTGTTAGCAATACTCAACAGGATTTTACTAATGAGATATTGCAGTTTCAAGGTCAAATTTGGCTCTTCCCCCTAACATTCATGTGTAGAACTGAAACATCACCACAGAATAATTTGCTTGATATTTTTGGATATAACTGGGTGCGCCTGGGGAATTTGGATCTATTTTTATTGATATGATGTAGAGGCTTCAGTCATAAAAAAGATACCAACGTTCTGTGGCAATGTGCAGTTTTAGCTGGAGCTTTGTGTATCTGGTTAGGAGGAAATGCATAGATCAATAAGGGGCCTTCTGATATTATTTCCAAATTTATAATTAACTCTAACCCCCATGGGAATTGTCACATACGTAGTTTTCTCCTACTTTCATTGACACCTCAAAATAGAAAGCTTCTCCTCCAAATTGAGGCTAATTTAAAACAGTTAAAATAACAAATAACTAAGTTTTATTTTGAGTAAATAATAATAATATTTAAACTCAGGTTGTTAATATGACTTCACAATTAGCAGACTCGATTTTCTGGCATCAGATAAGCACATGATATGAGCAATAGTAAACAGATCCTCAGACCCCTAATGAACTCAATCAAAACTGTGTGGCCAAATTAATTGATTAGATACTACTAGTCTGGACGAGACTTGTGATAGTTGAAAAGGCCAATGCCTCATAAAAATTCAGAAAGATATAGGACGATAGAAATAGTTTAACTTAACCTGCCACTTGACACAACAATGCGTAAGGGATGCACTTCTCAAATTTTGAGCATTGTTTGTTCTTCCATTTGTACCAGGATGCATTATATATCTCTAGAGTGTGGGTGACTAGACACTTTGGGCCACTTGAACCCATAGGTGTGTTCAAATTTCTAATCTCCCACGTGGATGCTGCATAAAATACAATACACACAAGGGTTAAATTTGTCAATGCTTAAATGGTCATCTTTTCCATTTATTTATTCTTTTAAAGAGCTCGAATAATTACACAAGTAGAGGTTCTATAGCAGCCTTGAGAAACTAGGAAACTAAAGCAATATTAAGAGAAAATTTCCACTGTAAGCAAACCATTAATCTAAATAAAATTTCCAGGGCAAAAGGAGTTTAAATACTAGTCTATTTTCTTCACTAAACAAAGAGTCTAAACAGAAGAAGCAACAAAGTCATGTAACTGGATATTAAATTTACAGAGCAACTATTAAAAAAGTTGGAGAAACAAAATGAGAGCTCTCATATTCAGCCTTAAATTTATCCATGATGAAGAATATAAGGAATGGTAACAAATAGAGTTCCAAGAGATCTTCATAATGCAAAAATTTCAAATTTTCTTAGACTTGAAATGTATTGATGGGGAACGGGATAAAGGTTATTTAAGATAATTAGGATTTTAAATAACTACAGAATGAGCACAAATACAAAGCACCACAATTATATTAGATTCCTAAAATTTAAATGTAAACAACTATAATGAAGTAACTATGCTGCTTTAGTATCACATACTTATGCCAGGTCCTCACTGTATGACATTGTTTGAGCTCTAAACCAGAGTTTGGTTCAGCTCTACATTTATTTGCAAATTGCAACTATGCAAGTAGGCTAAAGGGGAAGGATTCACATTGTATGCTCGACATACAATATTACCTCATTGCCCAACCATTTAAGCTTTTGTAATGACAACAATTTAAAACAACTCAACATGAAAATTCGAAATGATATGCAGTCCAGCAACAAATAAGGTTTCAATAGTCATGCAAAACATAGTTCTTACGATTAATTTTTGTGCGTCGATATCCAGATCTTGGAGGCTTTTTCTTATGTATAGCTGGAAATTGCAAGATTGCTGCATGAATTAAAAATATAATATGTCAGCACATATCAGCGTAGTAAGTCAAAATACAACAAGCAATCAACTGAACCAACAATCTACAGAATACAAGGCACTATTTGGCCCTTTTCTTGGTAAATATTACAGGCTCTAGATTATTCAACACATTTCTAAAGACCACTTCAACACAAAATCTTGAACTAATAAGTGAAGGCACATAAAGTTTTAATTCTCTTTAACAAGTTGTCTCACACAAGAGCCCTCTAAGCATGAAGTGCAAACAGTAAAGAGGTTTACTTTATGACAATTATTTTGTGTGATTCTGTTCACTTCCTCCAGCTTTGTCCATTCTCATTTTACCTTTCCAGGTCATGACATTCATATTCACTGGACTTTTTCTCTTATCTGTAGCCTTCATTACTATTGATACACAACTTTTTACCATTTATGGACTTCATAGTCATTTTTCCTTTCTAAGTCGTGACCATCACTATCACTGGACATTTTTTCTAAGTCTATAGACTTAGTTGCAACTAAGACATAATCTTTTGACCTTTATTGCCATTTTCCCTTTCTAGTCATGACCTTCATTTTCTCTAGACATTCTCTCAGCCTATAGGTTTCATTGTTACTGAGAAATTTTATGGTCATTATGGCCTTCATTAGCCACGACCTCATTGTCATTGGGCATTCTTCTTACTATCTATAGCATCCATTGTTTCTAGGACAAAACCTTTTTCATTGAAGGCCTTCATTGACATGTTTCCTTGGGTGACTTGTAACATTCTGAATACTTAACATTTGTTTTGGGGGAGTTTTAATAAATATTTAAAGATATATTGTTGGGAGAAAAAAAAAGGTTTTTAGAGGATTTTTAAGAAAATAATAGGAAAGACAGGAAAACTGGTTCAAAATGCTGCAAAACACACAAAGTATTAGTACTCTTTGTAGTATCATGATATGAGACACTGGTATCACGAGACGCACCAGGAAAGTTTTGTATCATAATCCAAAAAGAAATGGTATCATGATAAGCATCGCATTTTAAGCAGATTTGGAGCCTAAAACAGTAGAAAAATGCAAGAGTTAGGGTTTTGAGTAGATGTGACATTGGATGATTGGAGAGGGTTTCCTGGCCATTTCCCAGTATCTTTACCAAGGTAAGAGCACCAGAATGATTCTTTTCCTCTCCTATGCATTTTGATGGAAAGAACTCTCTCCCTCTCCTGAATCTTGACTGAAAGAAATTAAAGTTTAATGATGGGTTTTGAAAAACCCCAAGTCTAGAAATTGGGTTTTTGTAGAGGTTACGGTTTTTTGTTAAAGGAAGCTTCTATGGTGTATAAGTAAGTAAATAAATCCCTCTCTTTAATAGTGTATTTATTCTCTAATGTAATGGTTTTGATGGATTGATGCTTTACGGCGTGTGTTTGTGTGAAAATTGGAGGAAAAGAGGACTTCTCTGAATTTGATCGGCTAGAAATGCTTCATTTAACTCCATTTGACATTTGAGAACATTGGGTAAGTATATATTGTCGAATTGTGAGATTTGAAGTTGATGAGTTAAGTGTATTTTGAGTGTTCAAGGCAAAAAATTGTCTTATTAATGTTTAGGACTTCTTAGAATGTTCTTAGGAATCTAATGATGATTTTGAACCATCATTATGTATTGTTTGGTTAAGTTCTGGAAGTTTATAGTCGTGTGATTTTGGAAAATATCTGGTTAAATTGGTGTTTGGATTTGCTATGGATTGTTGAAATGCATATCCGATGCTCTCACAAAAGTTGAGAGCTTTGTGTATTGTGGTTGAGGTAACCAAGATCTATTTCCATTCATGAAAGTTGTTGTGACTTGTTGTATGGGATGTTGCATGTGTTTTGATGTGATTATACGATGCTTGTTTGGATGTGACCATCTTACATTGTGGACCTTGCAATTGTGTTTTGATAAGATGTGTGTATAATCATCAAAGCATGTAGACCTCGTGGTTGTGTTATACCCACTATAGTACTTGGCCACTTACTATATTGAAACATCAAACATGGTTTGTGAAATGTGTTCTGGAATAAGCATGGTTATGAAAAAATATTTTATCATGATCTTGCTTTATGCTTTGCTTTGGTAATTGCAATTGGAACTTTTGCCCTTAGTTACTAAGAATAATACCTACTCCCATTGATTAACATTTTCAAGTGAAAGTTTTAGCTCTAGCAAGACTAAGCCACCAGAGACATGAGTATAGAAGAGCAGCCTTGGAGTGGGATAGCAAATTCTTCACTCCTGTATAATACTTGTTAAACTTATAATTTAAGCAAGCATTCATGACATGATGTCGATGCCAAGTGTAGGATGCTAGTTTTATGAATATGCTAAGCAAAGGACTCTAGGATTTATCATATTGTGTGCCTTTAATGTTATGATGGAAAAGACTATTGGAATATTGACATTGTTGATATTGAGCTAAATTCAAATGAAAGGACATTTCACCTATGATTGATTAATGAGAATGCTTGATTCTAGACAATGCTGGATGTAAAGGGTTGCACTCTTGCAATTTTTATTATGATTCATGGACTAGTGAGGATGTGGATGTTGATTTGATCTTATACTATTATGTTGTATATCAATGATTTAATCTTGTGTTACTAGAGGGTTGGTTTGAGGGTTTCAAAGGTTGATTTCAGTTATGATCATTTAAAAGTGTTGGAGTGTGCCGTTTTAGTATTAGGGTTTCAGACTATTTTTCTTATTTTTTTTTATTATTTTCTGTTATCCATTTAATTATTAGATAGTATTGTGTTTTATTTGAATAGATTCTGAGGAGATAAAATCTCCTATTTTTTCGGCTATTGTTAGGCAAGCTTGTTGCCTACTCTTCCTATTTAAAACACCCTAGTACAGAATAAAAAGCCATGGCCAATGAAACCCTAATGGCCGACAACTTCAGAGTCTTTTCTTCTGAATTTGTTTCGATTTTTTCTCTTAGAAAAACTTCATGGTATCAAAGCCATGAGTCTTAACCCATCAGTTCCTGTTCAGTTTGGCTGATATCAGACCCTAGCTACTGAAAAACAAGATTCAACCAGTTCGACTGCCACACCTACTCCACAAGCTGTACATCTGTCGCCTAGTGATCTCTCTCCTTTTCTGATTACTAGGCACTGTCTTGATGGAGACAATTACCTTCAATGGTCCCAAACATTTCTCATGTTTATTTGTAGGAAAGGCAAGGAAGACTATGTTAATGGCAAAGCACCTCCTCCAGACAAAAAAGACCCTAAATTTTTGACTTGGAAGGCTAAGAATAATTAGGTTATGTCTTGACTTGTCAATTCAATGACATTGGAGATTGGTCGTAGTTTTATGCTATACCAAACAGCCAGGGATATTTAGGCGGCTGCAAGGGAACTCTACTCTTTAGTTTCCAATATAGCCATATTGACTGAAATAAAGGGTCATGTTCATGAGCTAAAGCAAGGCCACATGAGCATTACCTCCTACTACAATACACTGACCAATTTGTGGCAGCATGTGGATCTTTATGAAATCTACACTTGATCTTGTCCAGAAGATGCAAAGTACTTTCAGAAATTTGTTGAGAATGAACGTGTTTACAAGCTCTTGATTGGACTAAATGCTGAATTTGAGGAAGTCCGAAGTAGATTGTTGGGAGGTCAAACATTGTCTACCCTACGAGAGGCTTTTTCAACAGCCAAAAGAGAGGAAAGCAAGAAGAGACTTATTAATATAGGTCAAACATCACCTCTTCTAGAAAATTCAGCCATGATGGTTCGAGCTTCTAATGATAAGCAGAAACGAGGTGGCAAACCTTGGTGTGATCATTGCAATAGAACTGGATACACAAGGTAAAATTGTTGGAAAATTCATGGGAAGCCTAGCAATTATAAGCCACGCTAGCAGAGCAAAGGAAATATGGCCAACAGTGAAAATGTAACTAATTTAAGTATGAGTCAGATTAAGGAACAACTGGAGAAACTTCAGAAAATGATCTCTGATCAAGAGAGATTACAAGCACCTAGGGTAAGGACTAGTTTGATAGTCCAACCAGGTAAATTTTCAGTAGCACTAAGTATTATGAAAATGGATCCTCATGCTTGGATCTCAGATTCAGGGGCGTCTGATCATATGACTGGTGACATCTCTAATCTTGAAAATATTACTCCTTGCACAGAAAATCTGGTGGTAAAAATAGCTTATGGGTCCTTTGTTAAAGTTACTTGTGCTAGCACAGTTACTATTTCTACTACTCTAGTGCTAACAAATGTTTTATATGCACTTGATCTTGCTTATAATTTAATTTCTGTGCATAAGTTGACTAAATACCACCACTGTATGGCTCAATTTGTGGAGACTCATTGTGTATTTCAGGACCTGAGGACGGGGAGGATGATTGGCAGGTGTGAAGAATTAGATGGGCTCTACTATATTCATGCTGATAAGGTGAAGAATCACAAAGGAATAATTGCTCAAGCAACAGTAGCTAAGTTTGTTATTGATGAATTTAAATTAGTGCATTTACGTTTTGGACATCAAAATGTTGATTATTTAAGAAGGATGTATCCTAAATTTTCTAATAAAGATCTTTCTGATTTTAGTTGTGAATTCTGTTCCCTTACTAAACATACTAGAAATACATATCCTTCCCGTGATTACAAACCCACAAAGCCTTTCTCAGTTGTGCACAGTGATGTGTGGGGTCTGTCAAGAGTAAAAAATGTTAATGGGGCACATTGATTTGTCACTTTTATAGACAATCATACTAGGTTGACATAGGTGTATCTCCTGAAAACAAAATCTGAAGTACCAAATATTTTTCAGAAATTTCATTTAACCATCAAAACTCAATTTCAAACAGACATCCAGATCCTACACTCTGATAATGCCAAAGAATATTTCAACTCTACCCTTGAAAACTATCTCTCCAAACATGGAATTGTCCATCAAAGTTCTTGTTCTTATACACCTCAATAAAACGGTATTCTTGAGAGAAAAAATTGACATGTCCTTGAGACAGCCAAAGACCTATTGCTCACAGCCAATGTTCCAATCTATTTTTGGGGGAAAGCTATTTTAACAGCAACATATTTGATAAATTGTACCCCTACCAAAGCTCTTCAATTCAAGACTCCACAACAAACACTTCTTGAAACCTATCCCAACCACCCACTTTAGCTAAACCTTCCCTTAAAGGTCTTTGGGTGTACTACTTTTGTTCATAATTATCATGGTGGAAAGCTTGATCTTAGAGCTTTTAAGTGTATTTTTCTAGACTATGCTAATTTTCAAAAGGGTTATATATGCTATGATCCTACTACGAAAAAATTTTACACATTAAGGGATGTGATATTTTATGAGGATCAACCTTTCTGTCCCCAAACCTCTATTCAGGGGAAGAGAGATGAGACAGAATTGATGTTTTGTGAATCTGAACCTCCTCTCATTGAACTAGAACCTGTTTTGGACCAAACCAATGTTATAACACCTTTATTACCAATCCCTGCCACTAACACTAATATTCCATATGATAGAGATTCAGGATCTGTCCAGAACATCCAGAATGCTAATGATATAAGTGTTGTTACTACATTTGATCCTGTTCAGCAAGTTCCCGAGACTATTCCAAAGGATGCTACACCAGAAAATCAAGGGCAGCATGAAGAAAGTAAGCCTTCAGTAGCTTCACCACCATGCCAATCATCTCAGCCAACCTCAGCTCCTGTGGAGGATGATTTGGGCTGGCCTATTGCGTTGAGAAAAGGAAGACACACATGTACAAAGTATCCTATTGGTAACTATATCTCTTATGAGTGTTTATCATCTAGATTGCAATCATTTGTTGCTAATGTTTCAGAAGAAGTGCCAAAGGATGTGTATAAGGCCCTAGAAATACCTAAGTGGAAGGCTGCTATTATGGAGGAAGTGAAAGCGTTGCAGAAAAATAATACCTGAAGAATGACTGAACTACTAAAAGGAAAATCCACTGTGGGATGTAAGTGGGTTTTCACCATTAAATAAAATTCTGATGGTAGCATAAACAGGTACAAAGCAAGACTTGTGGCAAAGGGGTTTACTCAAACACAAGGGATTGACTTTCAAGAGACGTTTGCTCCAACGGCAAAGTTTAATACAATCAAGGTATTACGATCTCTTGCTTCTAATCTTGATTGGCCATTATCCCATCTAGATGTGAAAAATGCCTTTTTTAATGGAGATTTGGAAGAAGAAGTTTACATGGATGTCCCTCCTGGATTTAGTTCACAAGAAACTAAAGGAAAGGTTTGTAGATTGTATAAGTCTTTATATGGGTTGAAACAGTCTCCACGAGCTTGGTTTGAAAGATTTACACAGGTTGTGAAGGTGGCTGGTTATAATCAGTGCCAAACAAATCACACATTGTTTGTGAAGCATGCCTCTGATGGTACAATAACAATATTAATTGTTTATGTAGATGATATAATAATTACAGGTGATAACACTGAAGATATTGTGAGATTAAAGAAGCTTCTAACGTCTGAATTTGAAGTAAAAGATTTGGGGAATCTCAGGTACTTTCTAGGCATGGAGGTAGCTCATTCTAAGAGAGGAATATCCATATCTCAACGTAAATATGCCCTAGATCTTCTGAAAGAGACTGGTTTTCTTGGGTGTAAACCTTCATATACACCTATGGAGTTGAATTACAAGGAAGGGCTAAAACAACCAGGAAATCTAGTTAATAAAGAAAGATACCAAAAATTAGTTGGTAAGTTAATTTACCTTTCTCATACTAGACTTGACATTACCTTTCCAGTGAGTGTAGTGAGCCAACATATGAACAACCCTTGTGAAGAACACCTTGAAGGAGTATATCGAACACTGAATATTTGAAGTTTACTCTGGGTAAGGGACTATATTTCAAAAAGTATCTGAAAGAGGGGTACAAATCTACTCAGATGCTGATTGGGCTGGCTCTCCTACTAATAGACGCTCAACAACTGGATATTGTACATATGTTAGGGGAAATTTGGTTACATGGCGCAGCAAAAAGCAAACAGTTGTTGCAAGAAGTAGTGCAGAAGCAGAATTTAGAGCACTAACGTTGGCTATATGTGAAGGAATATGTCTGGACATATTGCTTAAGGAGCTCAAGATGAATACTGAAGGTCCTATGAGATTATTTTGTGACAATATAGCAACTATAGGGATTGTCAAGAATCCCATACACCATGACAGAACCAAACATGTTGAAATAGATCAACATTTTATCAAAGAAAAGTTGGATTCAGGACAAATTGAAGTCTGCTACATTCCTACCAACTCTCAAGTAGCTGATCTATTAACAAAAGCAATACCCAGGCTTAAGTTTGATGAATTATGTTGCAAGCTGGGTATGATCAATATCTACTCCCCAGCTTGAGGGGGAGTGTTGGAGTGACCGTTTTAGTATTACAGTTTCTGACTGTTTTTTTTTATTATTATTATTTTCTGTTATCCATTTAATTATCAGATAGTATTGTGTTTTATTTGAACAGATTCTGAGGTGAAAAAATCTCCTATTTTTTCGGCTATTGTTAGGCAGGGTTGTTGCCTACTCTTCCTATTTAAAACGCCCTAGTACAGAACAAAAAGTCATGGCCAATGAAACCCTAAAGGCCAACAACTTCAGAGTCTCTTCTTCTTAATCTATTTCGATTTTTTCTCTTAGAAAAACTTCATGGTATCAAAGCCATGAGTCTTAACCCACCAGTTCCTGTTCAGTTTGGCCGATATCAAACCCTAGCTACTGAAAAACAAGATTCAACCAGTTCAACTGCCACACCTACTCCACAAGCTGTACAGTCGTCGCCTTAGAAAAACTTGTTGAAGTTTTTTCTCTTAGAAAAACTTCAATAAGTTTTAAATTTTTTTTCCATATTTCTGGATTATGTAAGCTAAGTAAAGACTGATGTTTGTAATTGATGTTTAATTGTGACACATATACAGTGTTACATGACCAACTTGCAAACGTGCCAACCAAAGGATTACTTAGTGTTGTCTTTCATCACTTAATGATCGAACTTGGCAAGGAAGATATCCATTTATTAACTTAAGGGAGTGTTAGAGGTGTTAGAATTGTAAATAATATAATATAATTATTTTAGTTACATCTATTTTAGTTATTTCATTATTCCATAAAGCCCCTAATAGTGATTTTGTCTCCTAAAGTAGTCTTCCATTCTATAAATACCCATGTACTTTGCTCTATTCACTACAATGGAAGAGAGAATTTCAACTCCTCAATAGTGATACCAAATTGTTGTCCTAAAAAACAGGTAATCAGTTTGCATGAAATCAAATAACATGGATTCTATGCCTAGGGCAAGAAAGTATTCTGGAGCACCCTTTTCTCACTCCAGTTCTGGAGTGTTGTTTTATCTGTTTAATATTCAATAGACAAATCAAGGGACAACAAAACTGGAAGCAAAAGTCAAGGAACAATTTTTAATCACGAGAGGGGTTTACAAATATAATCACAGTAATCGTATTCTTTCTCTCCTTCAATAAAAATAAAATCATATTCTTACTGTATGTTCCATCTTGTCCATGAAACCATTGCCTCGAGAAGATAAAATCTCGCTTTGACTGCCACCTGAAGTTTGAATAGTGAAATATAAATAAATAATTTCTATTAAAGAAGTCAAATAGGCATATGAGGACAGAAGGTAGAGAGGTGATGAATCCCTAGACATTATAGCTATTTGACAACTAAAATCCCAATAGAGATAGCTATGCACAAGTTCACACATACCAACATGAAGAATTATATAGGATGAAGGTCAAAATCAATAGGAAAGTCAAATTAGCCTGTGCATGTATTCATTTCCTAAAACAATCACACCTTAAACTAGTGAGAAATTACAAACTGTAAGGCTACTAATAATGAGTTTTTTTCAAGGTAGAGCAGTTATATAGGCTTAGCTATCCTGTTGTGGTAATACTTGAAGCATTGAAATTGCCAAAAACAATTGATTACCGGGTAAGATATTTTGGATCATATGTACCATAAACCACATCATAATGTCCGTCATAAGAATCTATCAGCTCTAAGTCACCCATCAACATATCCCACCTGCAATAGAAGAGACTAAGTTTTTGGATGTGTTGTCAATACTCAAACACTTGTATGGCCAACTTACTCATATCTTTGTTGTTGATCAGTGTTTAAAAGCACTTCAAAAACAGTTTCTGCGGATGCATCAATATAACCAACAGACTTTACAAGAACACCCTTACCATTCTACAAAGCATAAAAAGAACGTCAAAGAAGAAACCAGATACATTTATTAAATCATCATTCATTTCAATTCTTGTAATTACAGTATCAGTGTCTTCAAAATGGAGAAAAACGAGAACTGAAGCTACACAATGAGCATCTGCAGATAACTAAACTATATGAAACAATAATGATTAGATGCTTCATAGTTCACAATCTTAAAAGTAAAGGCTTTTGGGTTACACAGACACAGAATGAAGTTCCTATTGACAGTATTTTCCAATTAACATCAAGGCGAGAAGAAAGCCACTTTGTTTTTCTCATAAAGGACCACTATTCAAGTTAACATTTTAGTATTTTACCATTACAAAATAAATTAATAAAAGAAAGGATTTGTCAAATAGTAGCCCTGCTCATGATAAAATGTTTGCACTACTAAAACAATTTTAAAAATCTTTAAGAAGTCAATTAGAAATTAAATCATGTAAGTTTGTAATAAGAAACAAAAATGATCACACTGTATCAACCATTCAATTGGAAAATTGGCCTGCACCTTCAACCATATTTGTCTAGGCAACATAATATAATGGAGACCTAGGCAATTGAAGACTGTCAACAGCTTAAATTCAATTTTCCAATAAGGTAATGCTATTCGCCCACCACTCAATAGACCTCTCATTCTCATGTACAATATTATAGATCAAAATCTGAAATTTTGGTACCAAAAGATGGCGTCATGATTATTTTAGATGTTTCTTATAACCTTAGTAATAAGAGTACGATTTGGTAACTTCCTAATATATTTTAGCCTTGAAAGATTGTATGGCATCATTTTAGAGGTGTAAAACTGGAAAGAAATCATGCTATCAGGCACTAAGGTGATACACAATCTTTAGAATATCAAATTGATAATCACTTCATTTTTCTAGGATGAAAATAGGGTTTCTATCCAGTTTTTTCTATAAGCATCATTTAAAGAAATTTCTTTTACATCAAATTATTGGTTACAACTGTTGAGAAACTTATGATAAGTGTTACAAAGTAAGAGGGAGTGTTAAAAGATTAGGAGTCTTTGCGTTTATTATTGTCTAAGAGTACTAATCTCTTATTGTTATCTTTAGGAGCTTATCTAGTAGTTAAACTCAATTTCAAATTATTATAATTAAAAATGTTACAAAGGCTGAAGTATGAAATAGTTATTCAGCCCCCAAGTTCTACCAATCATACACTTGTGCCCCAAAAAACGTTATAGTTCAAACAATATTTATCAAAACAATGTATGCTTACATGCAAATAATTGATTCGTAGAAAGTATTGGGCAATAAATGAAATTTGACGGAAGCAAGTATTCTCTGCAACTCTTTCCACAATGCATGTATCAATGAAAAGCTAACTATTTTTCAAGAAATTTGTAGAAAATCAGTACCACCAAATAAGTGTTGTCTGAGTGTGTACCTTGTAATCAGAAACATCCTCAAAAATCCTAATACCTGAAACCACAAACAAAAAGCATCTAGAACGATAGGGATAGACACAAATGTAAATTGTACAAACATGAATAATATTAGCAAGATTTACAAGTGTGAATAATAATAATTAGAAGAACTATCTTTTGAATTAAATATTCTAACAGCCCCTCATTAAAAAAAAATCTCACACTGATGGGACAACCTTTACACCTTAATTACTTAGGCTGCCTTATCCTAATTAGATATGAGTAAAGATTTTCTTCCCTGGTAGAGTATCTTCATGTTTTTCTAATAAAAGAACATTTTTATAAGGAAATGGAAATAAAAGATTACAAGAACTGAGGACCTTCTAACCGGTCTCCTCTAATAGATTTCATTCAATCCATAGTCATATGGGCCTAATTCTAATTCCAAGCACCACAATCTCAAACTTAGAGAAACTGAGAATAAACTCCATGGAGAGAGCTAAGAAGAAATTGTATGTATATTTCTACTGAATATTTACAACCATTGGCCATAACGATTTACAAGCCCTGAAGCAAGATAATATGGCTGCTTTTAGCATTTCCAAGAACCTCATTTGACATGCTATAACAAAAGAGTAGAGGTTGACCAGCATTTTCTTAAGGGAAAAAGTGGATGCAGACGTTCTTGATCTGCCGTACATCTCTACAAAAGCCACAGGTAACTGATGTCCTAACTAAGGCATTTACCAGAGTGAGATCTGAAAAACAAGGATGCAAGCTAGATCTTCCCCTTAGCTTGAGGGGTACTGCTCGTAATCACAGTGATCAGCAAGCTGATCCAAAACAGCTAATTTCCTTTTCTAGCAGCCAAATGTCAACACTTTATCGTCCTTTATTCTCCTCTTTATTTCTGTTTATGTCCTTGTTCTTTCCTTTTCTGTGCTGACATTCATTGTATTTATTTTCTGCCCTTTCCTGGGTGCTGAGTGCTTCGGATTTCTGTCTCCAACACTGAGTTGATTTCCTATTTCGGTAATGTTTTTCTTTCAAATAAAATTTCTGAGTTTCTACAAAACCTCCTGAGACTTGGGCAAAAGAATAGAGGAGAGGGAAAGGATAAGAACTCATGGATATTTGCAGAAAAAAATTAACTAATAGAAAAAGATCAGGAATTCCACAAATATCATCACCCATTCACGCCCAGAAGTAGACGTTATCATGAAAATTCTTCAAAATTAATAACAAAGAAAACTGAAAAAATATTTTTCCTCTTTTATGGAAAGGAAGATTTGATTAGGAAGAGCAAAGAAGAAATGAAATATAGGATGAGAAATTCTATTAAAAAAAATTATGCTTTTAGCCAATTTGATTATGCTCTTAACTTAGACTTAATAATTAGAAAATGTCTAAGATTCTTGATCCTTAAATTATAGAGTTTGAAGACATCAAGAATCACCGAAAGGCATGGTGGTTACAGCAGCAAAATATTGCTTGTCAATAGGCTGAAAGTATGCTTGTGGATCAGATGAAAATTACCATCCATAGTTCGAACACATTTCCACTGATGTGCTTCAAATGCATCTCCACTTTCCACTTCAAATCCATCTAACCCACCCGCTATCATTGATGATTGACGCAAGAGTGTCTCTGGGCCTTTTAAGAGTGAAAGTGAAACAATTAATGTTTAATAGTATAAGGAAGAAAAATGCTAATGTAGCTAACCAACAACCAGAGGAAAAGAAAGGAATTTCTTGCAAAATTATAACTGACATTGATATAATTTTCAGTATGACATTTTTTCAACTAATTCTCCACACAGTTCTGGTGCATATCAATACAAAACTATAACTTTAATCTTTCCTTTTGAAATTGGAAAAAAAAGTTAGACACTCCACCAGACTCAGCTATGACACAATGGAAATGAAATTTAAAAACTGTCAATAAATTAACTTTCTTTTGATTGAGAAAATCGTAATAAAGGTTTACTAGATCTCCATGGGAAGGATTGGCCACAAAGCAGAACATTAATCAAAGGGGGACAAGCCCTCGCACATATACAAAGGCTTAGTTTGAAAACCTCCAACCAGTTGAGCCAAACCATATGGGCAATCAGCTAAGTCATTTGATGCCTAAAAAACCTCCTTATAGACACTACGTAATAACTCAAAGATCATGTATTCAAATCTGTGCATTGAAAATGAAAAAAAGATCATGTATTTAAAACAAGAAACAGAATAAAATGAAGGTGTAGTAGGTAAACTTTCAAAATGTGATAACTCAAAACCTGGTGGTCTTATTGGGGTGATTAATCTTTATCTTGGGCTTTTTTTAAAAACAGACATGATGCGAAAACCACAGACGGTTTGACTAGATTATTATTGAAAAAACACATACTTACTTTCTTAATCTTGATTTTTCTGTTTTTAACTGTTTTTTACCTTACCTGTTTTTTAACTTCAAATATACACTTTTCATCTTGTTCTTTTTTTATTTTTCTGGAATGTGACAATTATATCCAGAAGAGATCTGGCAGGGACTTTTGACCACATGCTACTAATAATTAATACTTAGTAAAATATGCTCATGAGTATTGGCTAAAATTACTAAATGACCCCTAAAAAACTTTTTATTTTAGAACCAATATTTTTCTACTATGAAATTGCTAATATATAAAATTAAATTAAACATATTTAATAACCACCATTTCAACAATAATTTGATCACAGACAGATAAATGAATCATGAATTAATACTTCTATTAGCTAATTACAGGTCCAGTTATAAAACCATTGATAAAAACATATTTATTAACTTACCACTGCCAATTCTTATAAGCTTCCTCAATCCATAAGCATACCGCCTCACTCTAGGCCGGTGTCCTTCAAGATTGATCCTTCCACAACATAAAGAATGAAAATATGTGAATTTGTGATTAAATAATTCAAGAAAAGGCCAGCCTCAGAGTTAGGCCATCTGATACTCCACAAAAAGTACTTATTTCCCAAAATCAAGAATTAGGAGATCACACATTTAAATTCCTAAAGCTCTTATTGTTTCGAAACTTTTTAAGAAAACAACGAAATGAAAAAAAAGAACATAGAAATACATATGAGAGAATCACCAGAAATGAGATCCCCTGCAAATGCTCACTAATTTGTATGATACATATAGAAAAATCATTGCTAATCATTCACCAACGACTTTTGTACACATGCCATTTAACTAGTGGTATTCTATCAAACATATGAATGATTGCATCTAAGGTGAAAAATTAGGCATACTCAGTCTCCATGCTTAGTTTCTCTCTGGCACTACTAGCTCTTGACATCTCATGCTCAGCCTACAAAGGGTGAAAGTAATTTAAATATTAGAATAGATGGTATAAATGAATATAGGCCCATCACAATCAACCTTAAATTGTAAAAGCTTTTCTTATACCTTTTGCTTGGCATGTTCAAATGCTTCTATCCATCTATGAGCTTCCTCAGCTGTAGCACAAGCAATCTTCACGAAAGGTGCAAGTAAGAAGTTATTTCTATATTGAACGAAAAAACCTATGACAACCATAACATGTATTCATGCAAAAACAAATTAATGTTAGTGACATTGCTGAATTCAGTAACTATTTTCAAACTTTTCATCCCAAAACTCCCAAATGCCAGCTTATTCTACATTTCAATTCTTCCAAACTTCTGTTTTGTCTTAGTGACAACAGACAATTCACTGCTAATTTGATTAAATCTTGTTAATGCCATATGCCAGAAGTTGGAAGCTTATGCTTCTGTCGTACATGTAATATAGCAATCGCAAATAGTTCATAAACTGTAATGCCTGTTATAAAAGCAGGCTATATGGCAAGTAACTTGCAAACACTATCATAATCAACAAAAGAAATAATTCAAAGCTGTAACTTACTTCTCCCTTCTTTGCCTCATCTAACCAATTGTAAAATCGTAGAACATAAAGATCCTGGAGGAAATACAAAATATTTAGCTTTCACCAAATTAAAAGATAATCAACCATATATAATAAAAAGTTACAAGTTGACCTCACAGAAAATATTCTGACAAAACTAATGCACAATCAGTTTAATTTAGTAATCACAGAGAAGCATATATTACCCCATTGTTGACCTTCCGGCACCCTAGATCCTCCACCATAAGTGTAGGCCCTATGACTCCTTGCCTAAGGGGTTTCTAACATAGGAAAGTTTTAATATACATAAGCATTACTGTCACAGAGAGAGAGAGAGAGAGTATAGAAGTAAAGAAAAACAGAAAACAAACAAGTGGAATAGCATTAAAACCCATATTTATTAGAAAAAAAATTAAGTAAACCATTTTACAAGATATTGAAAACCTAGCAAGCCTGCTTCTTCAATAAGAAACTACAATTGCCTTCAGACCTAACACTTTCTGAATGTAGTGGCTAAACATAACAATAGCAAAACATTACAGAAATCCTAGATTCATATTTGATATTTCCCGTCTATGCGAACTTGAGGAATTCCACTCAGTACCAAATTCTATTTATAAGGCTACCACTTACCACAACAACATTCTCTAAAATATTTAATGGTGCAAACAGATCAAACTAACCCAAGATTCCCAAAGCTTGTGTTAGCTGGATAGATTGTGTGCATGATAAATACATTTTAGCTTGAGCCACCTGAGAAAAGCAGGCCTCTGACTCATTTTGACTTCATTAATAGTAAAAGGTTCATCTTGGCTTCTTGTATAAGTTAATCTTGGACTATTCTGCGTTGCATAAGGAAAGATGTGTATAGCTTGTCTTCAGCTCTGTGCATCATTTGGTGGTATCATGGATCTTCAACTTTCTCTCTTTTTAAGTGTATGTTGTGAATAGAGAGAAGGTAACTAATTTTGATCAATTTCACAAAATGATAAGCCAAAACAAACGGTAAGGATGGAATGTGTTCGTTATTGTCAATTTGTCTAGCATGTAAAAGAGTCACTATATCAATCTGTTCATCTTGTTCCTTGGTGTTCCTTGAATTTTATCTTTTTATGACACACGGCTAATGATGGAAAAGGTGTTCAGTTTTGTTAAGAACTTGAGACCACAAATCAAGGATTGGAGGAGTGCTACATGAAGACGTCCTATTAGTTCCCGCAGTGCCTCCAGCAAAGAAGCAAATGCTGTTTTAAAGCAATTGAATCATAAATTTTTCCTGATGCTCCTAAGTTGCATACAAGAACTTTATTAGCCTCTTAGGCTTGAAAACGAGTCAGCTCTAGATTGCCGCTTGTAGATTCTACCCATTCATGGCTTTCCACACACTAAATCATCCCATAAATCCACACAATGTCCGAATCCTTATTTGATTGACAACAGATTTAACCAGTTACCCGATTTACAACTTAATTCCAATTTCAATATTGCTCTGGTTTCACCATTCTACTGCCCTCCGCGACAACGAAACAAAAGAAAAAAGAAACAAGGACCGGAAGGAAAAAGAAACATACAATGCCAAGGTGCTCGTGGGGATCACGTTTGTACATAGATACATACTTGCCCCTAATAAAAAGGAAGCGAAGGTGACGGAACTCGTGGCCGATTGAATTGGTCCCCAAATGATAAACCCAACCAAAAAACTCAAATGAATTCTTCTCTTCGCTGCTTCCGACGATGGTGGTGCTGCGCTCGAAAGAATGCTTGCCCGACGACGACAACGACGATGATGCGTCCATCCTCTACGCTCCCTCTTGCATGCGATTCCACGTACCTACTATGAATCAGAGGCAAAGAGCAATGCAAGGTCTGGACAACGGAAGAGAGGGAAGCGAAACCTCTATTTCCTTCGCTGTTTTCCATTTTAATGAAATTTTCCTCTTCTTTTGTTTTGGTACAATGAAACGTTTCCTCCGATATCTCCGCAGAACAATGGTAATGCCTCATTTTCTTGCGCTCTTCAATGGATAGGTACGTGGTTTCTACACGTAGCATGGCCTGGGTCGCACTCTCAAGCTCAACCTCCTAGTTTCAGATATGCTTTTTAACTTATTTATTTTTAAAAAAGAAAAGACTGAGTCAATCAATTTCGCACTGTTTGGATTACACTTCCACAAATAATAATAATAAATATATTGGCCAGTATTCGCGGGAAAAATATTGGCAAAAAAAAACAATAAATAAATGAATAAAATGTATTAAAACTATTTCACCCAATCAGTGTATCAACATAATTCTTATCAGCCAAAAGAAGACATAATTTTTAAGAATGAAACTTAAATATAATTTTTGCAGATTTACTTTTATAATATTACTTTTATTTTTACATATATGTGTGTTAAAAAGTAAGAGAAGAAATGTATCCTCCATTGGAAATTTGGAATTTCCTCTTTCCGTCCACCATTGCTTTTCATGTCTTCCGATGATAATACTCTAATAAGAGAACGTTCAGGTCGTGAGAGAGTGAGAGAGACCTCCAGAACAAGCACGTTCTCTTCCTTCTGTTTGTGTTCATGTAATTCTAGGTGGAGTATTTTAACGATAAGTTTTTTTTTAACATAATTTCAAACATAATAAATCAAGTAATAACTTTATCTAGTTATAAAATGCGGAACAAATTAAACTTTTCTTTATACTTGTGCATGGTTTACCTTTTGCTAATGTTGCAGTTAAACTTCAGAAAATCAAAACTAAATCTAAAACAATTGAAACAAAGCAAACTTTGGCGAAAGCTCCAGATGTCCCCTATAATAGAAAAATATAGTTATAGAGGTTTGAGATAATTTTGATCATCAAAATTAATGAAAATTGTGTTTGACACATAAACTGTAAATTCCAGATTTTCTAGAATTTTAGCCCAACTTTATTATGTAATATCTCATGCTTCCCATTCCCATTCCCGAATAACATAAATAAGCACTCATTTTAAAAAGTTTTACAAACTATGGAAGAATGCTCTCATTGTTAAGCTCCTTGGCACACAAATTGGTTTTAAGGCTCAACAAACATGTCTTAACGGAATGTGGGCCAAGAGGGAAACCTGCAACTGATTGATCTCAGATGCAATTTCTTCATCGTTAAACTCTCAAACGACAAGGATTTTGATATAGCAATCACACGAGGCCCTTGGATCATTTATGACAATTACTTCACCATTAGAGGCTGGACTTCTAATTTTGATCCTGACAATGCCAATATTGATAAAGTTGCAGCATGGTTAAGAATCCCAGATTTTTCAATGGAGTATTATGAGGAGAAAACTGTAATTTTTATGGGTAACCATTTTGGTCACACCATTAAGGTTGATATGAACACTAGCGGCAGAACTGGAGGGGGATTATTCCAGAATTTGTGTCAAGTTTGATCTCAGTAAGCCTATTTGCTTAGGTTTTAAAATGAATGATCGGAACTTTAGGATTGAATACGAGGGATTACACATGCTTTGTAGAAACTGCGAAATGTCACTTGGTAGAGTGTTGTACTTCAAAACGGAGGTCAGATTCAGAAACAGATGTCAGAGTTCAAGCTCAGAAATCACTAGAGAAGAAAACTGTTGAGAACTAGCTAGGACAATGGACTGTAGTTCAAAAAACGAGACTTGTTGGGAAAGTCCCAGACAAACCAACTCTGACAACTCAAGTAGTTAGTGTAGGCATTCTGTAACATCCCACGTAATTAAGATTTATTTTAGAAGCTTAATGGTTATCTAAACACGTTTTGATTACTACAATTCCTAGTATTGGTTAGGTTTGTTCTCTTTTTTTCTTGTCATTTACCAGGCTTGACTAAGTCATCTTGGGAATTGATGAATTTCTGGGGTAAAATGACATTATTTTATAATGGGACATTTTTTAATTGAAAAGCAAAAATCTCAAGTTTTCCATAAAATTCTTATTAATTTGTAATTTTTAAGGTATATATGTAATTCAAGATGTAGGGTTTTGAAGTTGGAGCTCGTACGGAGATGCAAAATCACTATTTCAACTTCTCTGTATCGTGATCCAAGCCTTGGCACAGCATCTCGCTTGAAATTTTAAGTTGAAGTCATGAGTTGCATTTGAAACTTGTATAAAGGTGCAAAATCGTGATTTCAACTTCTCCGCATCTCAAACATTTTGCTTAAAATTAAAAGCTGAAATCATGACTTGAGCCTCGATTTTCAAGTGTTTGAAACTATCTTTTCTCATAAAGGTTAGGGTGCAATGCCACCAAAAGTATTTCTGAGGTTATAGGGATGATTTTGAAGGTTTACAAGTAAGGTAAGACCATATATAATCTTGATCTAAACCTCATTTTATATAATATAATCGATTTAGATTTTTTATTTGGTCTGGTTTTGAGTAAACCTAGGATTTGAGTTTCACACATATTGATGGCATTTTGTTATAAAATCATGATTAGATGCTTTATAAAGCAATGGGTACACTATAATCAAGATTTTTACGGTTAAAGTGTGGAAAATGTAAGTTTTGTAGAAACTCTAATTGGATAAGTTGAGAAATCTAAAAATGCATTATAAAGGGGTATGGAACTTTTATGATATGCTTCTTTGGATTATAAAGATTATGTATATCAACTTTGATAAGATTGGGATTTGATTTTTCATATAAACAACTTAGTACAAAAGTGTAACCCTTAAGGATTATTGGTAATATGTTAATTTTGGAAAATATGGTAATTGTTATTTGTGAGCTATAAAACTCCATGTCTAACTTTTGGGACGAAGAATGACAAAGTATGTAAAGTTTTTTTATGTTTAGCTTTGATATGCTCCATGAAATATTTGGAGTTTTGGTTTAATAGAGTTTTCTTGGGTTGTTGTTTAGTAGGTGGAAGTTCTTTGCAGTATTTTGGGGGGAATTATGCATTAGGATCCAGATATAAGATTAATTAAAAATTGAAATCTACTGTTCATTTAATTACAATAAATGACCAAATATAGTTAAATAAATTTTTTAATTGTGCAATTACTAAAATATCCTTGAAACACCCCTCCATTTACCCACCATCATTGGCACTAGCTGCTAGCAACCAGTTAATGGCGTTGACCGATGGTTGATCGGTCGGTGCTCACGGTCAATGATCACCGATGATTAGTCAATGATGGTCCATGGTCACTAGCGCTGGTCAACATCGTTAATAGTTGCCGGTGACTGGTCAAGAGTAACTAATTATAAATTGCAAAATCAAAACATGCGAGTTACAAAGTATAAGTAAAAAGTTGCAAATCTCTAGTAAAGTTAAAATCTGATTACCTCATGTTAAAATTATGAAAATAAGTTGTAAAATCAGAATATGAAATTACAAATATTTGGACTCAATTTGATATTTATAAAGTTAAAATTTGAAAGATAAGTTGTAAAATTTGAGTAAAAAGTTGCAAATCCTGCAGCCAATTTAATACATATAAAGTTAAAATCCAATTATTTCATGTTAAAATTCAGAAAATAAATTATAAAATCATAACAAGAGAGTTGTAAAATGTGAGTAAGAAGTTGCAAATCCTTGAAATCAATTTGATACTTATGAAGTTAAAATCCGATTACTCATGTTAAAATTTAGAAAATAAGTTGCTAAATCAAAAGGGAGAGTTACAAATTCATAGAGCCAATTTGATGCTTGTAAAGTTAAAATTCAATTTTAACTTTATCAGTGTGGAGTAATTAAATTTTAACCTTATCAACATCAAAATGTCTTCAGAGATTTACAACTTTTCACTCACATTTTGTAACTCTCATGTTCTTATTCTACAACTTATTTTCTTAATTTTAATACAAAGTAATTAGATTTTAACTTTATATATATTAAATTAACTCCAAGATTTATAACTTTTTACTCACATTTTGCAACTCTCATCTTCTGATTTTGTAACTTAGTTTTCGAATTTTAATAAGGAGCAATTAGATTTTAACTTTATATGCATCAGATTAAGTCCTAGTATTTACAACTCCCTTATTCTGATTTTGCAACTTATTTTCATAATTTTAATATGGAGTAATCATATTTTAACCTTATCAAGGATTTGCAACTTCTTACTTTTATTTTACAACTCACATATTCTGATTTTACAATTTATAAATAGTTGTTGTTGACAAGTCACCGGTGGCCATTGACCGGTACTCGGTGATTGTTGACCATGGTCATCGGCTAGTCAACCATCAATCAATGTCATTAACCGGTCACCGACAATGGTGGGGTAAATGGAGGGGTGTTTTATGAGTATGTTAGTAATTGCACAATTTTTTAATTTTATTTAACCTATTTGGTCCTTTATAGTAATTAAATGAATAATAGGTCTTAATTTTTAATTAATCCTATATCTTGGTCCTAATGTGTAATTCCCTTAGTTTTTTATGATAGCCGGTCATAATTATTTTTCCTCAATCATTGTTATGAACAACATAAGAAGAAACAACCCAATGAGAGCAAGGGTAGTCTAGAAAAAAAGCCTACTCAAGGCTAGTTAAAACTAAATTGTGATGGAGCTTGTAACTGCAACGAAGAGTCCTTAGCCTATGGTGGTGTCTTCAAAGATGAAGAAGGTCGCTAGATTGTTGGGTACATAAGGTACCTTGGCCAATGCTTCATTTTGGAGGTTGAAGCTTGGGGCCTCCTTAAAGGTTTGAAAATTAATAGCTAGGGAGGGGTTTCTGGAATATAGATGTGGAAACAGATGCTATTATTCTGGTGCAACTGTTAACAAAGAATAATCACGTACTTGACTCTTGCCCCTTAACATAACATTGTTAACAATCAAACAATGGCTTTTAAAGGATTAGCAAATCAAGATTACCTCATGTTTATGACGAAGCTAATACAATAGTTGATTATCTAACTTACGTGGAATTAACATTAACTGTGATATGATTCTTCTTAATTGGGCTCCAAATGTTTTGGAGTCTAATGACATAAATGGGGCTTTTGTCCCCACACAGTCTACTTAATTAGTTTTTTTCTTGGGCTTGGCCCTCTTTCATTACAACTTGATTTTTGTGGAAACCAACCACTACTTGCAATCGATGTGATATGATTATTCTTGTGGACGAAGATCACCACTTGCAATCAAAGCCCCGCCAAGCCCATTAATGTCAAGTTCATCACAAATCAGTGACTCTATTTGTTCATCTTTTATCTTATCATCCATGATAGTAGAAATCCCTTTACCATAGTAGTTAGACTCTCTAAAAGTCAAAAAATGGCTGCACCAGAAAGCTCGCTCAGGGCTCTAGCATCACCAGACACTGATGAGGCCGACATACTAGAGATAGGTCAATGGATTTTGATAGTCTTCTTAGTAAGAAGAAATTGCAGTGTTGTAGTGTTGCTTTCTTAGGGGATACAAGTATGGTTCCAAGGCATGAAGCATGGATGGATGCAGAGGAGGAACAAGGTGAAGGTGAAAAAAAGAAGTCGTATAAGAAAATGCTGATGCATTATGAGGTTATCGATGTTTTTAATATAGATGGGTCAACCGATTTTGATAGTCTTCCAGATCCTACCGAAGGAATAAGGGTGGAAGATATAGATAGTCTTTGCCTGAAGTTTTACCTTGATGAGAAGGAAAAAGAATGCCACTATAAGCTGTTCTAGACATCCCTTATCATCAAATTGATAGGTCACAGGGTGAGTTTGAATTTTCTCAATGAAAAAATTAATCAGTTATGGTTGAGAAGGGGTAAAATTAAAATTGTCAATTTGGAAAATGATTTCTTTATCACCATGTTCCAAGATAAGTCTGATTTCATTGAAGCTTATTCTGAGGGCCCTTGGGTTGTTCTGGATTGTTATCTTTGGGTTCAGAGATGGTGACCTGATATCAACCCAAAGTTGGAACATATTACTCGCATTGCGGCATGGGTTCGTTTACCAAACTCTCCTTTTGCGTAATATGACAAAAAGATTCTGAATAATGTGGGTATGTCAATTGGAAAGGTCATCAAGGGTGACAAACAAACCGCCAAGAAGACAAGAGGGAAGTTTGCTTGAATATGTATAAAGCTAGATCTTATGAAACCGTTAAAACCTCATTATTGTATTGATGATATTGAGATTAGTATTGAATATGAAAGTTTACACCTTCTTTGTTCAAGGTGTGGGAGGTTTGGTCACATTAAGGATCATTGCTTTTTCCAAGGAAAGCCTATTGAGAAGCAATCAGTAAACCCACCAATGGGAGATAACGCTGGGAAATAGAATGGGGATTGTCTTGTTATGGAAGGTGGTAATGTTACAGGAGAGACGTGAGATGGACCATGGAAAGTCGTTTAGAAATCTCGGAGATCATGCAAACCGAAAAAATCAGGATGTTATTGTGTAAAATCAATCACGATTTGCGGTTTTAAGCGAGGAGCAGGATACGATGGGGTGAGAGAAATCTGCTCCTTTAACGAATGTCTCAAATTCAAATAAGTCAACTAACAGGAACCATTGAAATCCATTATTGATGAGAACATGCCAGATCAGTAACCAGCAAAGGGACCTACGAAAATAGTTGTGGGCCCTCTGTAGGAAGAAGGAGGAAGTTAAATGAGCCTAATAAACAAAGCTCCCAACAGAGCCCAATGTCCAGCACAAAGAAGAGTAAAACACAGGAGAGTAAGCTTGCTCCCAAACAGGGCCCAATTGTGCAACATGAGTCAAATCATAAGAAGGCCCTTGTAGCAAATCCTAAGAATGCTATTCCAGTTGCGAAGAAAGATCAAGGAGCGGACTCAAACTCCATTACAAGTATAGAAAATCCTTTATATGTTGAGAAAGAAAAGAAAGAGGGTCACGTAGAACCTCTTCTGGTGCAATCAAACATGCCACTTGACCCATGACCTTTAAAAGATGATGTTTACATGTCTGATAGCTCAGACCTTTGTTCTTAAGCTCCTTTGAGTGTTCCGATTGGTTCCCATCAGGATGTTTCCATGCATCACTTTGTTTAATATGAAGATTATGATGTGGAATTTGTTAGATATGCTGGCTTCCCAAGTGAGAAGGTGAATTAGAAAAATTAAAATTTTCTATAAAAGTGTAAAAAAGTAGTGAAAGCAAGAGTAACAGTAAAAGTATAGTATAAAAAGTAACCAAGTAAAAAACAAGATAAGGGATGAGAAGACCCAAATATTTATCCTAGTTCGATCTCTTTCTCTTGACCTATGTTCAGTTCTCAAGGTACCACTTGAGATTTTTCACTATCTTACAAGAATTCGGTAGGCTTCTTGCAATGTCTCAGTACAACTTGATGCTATGTTCCAAGAGTTTATAATCTCACTCTCTGCACTCTAACTAAGTACTTCCCAAATCCCTTGTGAAATCTCCTCACAATAAAATCTTTCTTCCAGATGAAGATAAGATTGATTATAGTAAATGAACCCTCTAATTTAGAGCGTATATGAAAGTTGAAGTTCAAGGTATGAAGTATGTGAGAATAAAAGACTGTCTCAAGAATTTTGTAAAGTTTTTGTATATACAATGTAAAATCGCTACCTACATCTTCAAATGAAGTTCTATTTATAAATTTATGTCTTAGCTATATGTTAAAGATAATATCTAGCCGTTAGAGATGTTATCCAATGGTTACTCTAAAAAACTATTCATTCACCAACCGCATTTAATGCATCTGACATTCAAAGTTTGAATTTTGGTGTGTTAACAGACGAATTTCGCAGAGACTGTAAGCTAAAGACTTTAACGTTGAACCTCAAAGTTCATCTGTTCTAAATCAAAGTTCAAATTTTTATCTTTGGCAAATGTTTCTATGTTGGAATATACGAATTTTCAAGTTTAAAGTTCTTCTGATAAATATGAACAGTTATTTCATATTACTACAGTGCCTTTGAAGTTCGAATTTTGGTGCCCAAAATTCGTCTGCCAGTGGGCTGCTCAATATGGTATAATAGTTCTTCTTTTCAAAATTCAAATTTTCAAACACCAAAGTTCACCTGTCAAAGAGATCTCTTATCAGACCTAATTTCAAAGTTCGAATTTCTGAATACTTAAATTCATATGTCAAAAGATTATCATAATAGACTTACAAATTATCTTTTCAAAGTTCAAATTTTCAAAATCAAAGTTCATCTATCAGAGGACTAACTTAGAACTTTTTCTAAACTTTATTTTCAAATGAACTTTGACATATCTTCAGATGAATTTTTTATTTTTCATAGTTTATGTTTTATCCAAAATTTGAATTTTCAAAATCAAAGTTCGTCTGTCAAATGGACCTCTTTTCTAACTAACATATTTTCACCCTGAAGTTTGAATTTCATATACCAAAATTTGAATTTTCAAAATAACAAATCAAGTTTAACACTTCAAAATACATCTGATAGTGAGTGTTTTTCAAATACTTCATGAGTTATCTTAAAAACACACTTTGAACACATTTTCTGACAAGATCAAAGTCTTTTACTCATTTGAATTTAATAAGAAATCCTATATATAATCTTATACTTATTTTTCTTGAATTTCTTTACTTGAGATTTTTTGTACATCTTTGATATCTTCCTTCCAAATTCTAGTTAGTTTGAAATCATCAAAACAATTGATTCAATAGAATTGTTGTGGGGCGGCTAATAAGAAGTTTGCTTCCACGATGCGTGAACTCATGAGAAGTGATGTGTCTATTTAATACCTATAAAATACCTACATTTTGTATCTATTTTCAGCTTTAAATATTGTAAATTGATAATTTTTGGCATAATTTTACATAATTTGGGTATACTTGTATCACAAGAATGTTTATGAGGATTTTTAGCCACTTAAAGCTAAAAAGAAGGAGAAAAATGTTGAATTACGAAGTCAACCAATCCCCATTAAATTCCTCACTCGCAGATAGGTGAGGAGGCGAAGGAGCAAAAAAATCACGGGAGGACCTGGCGCCGAATCCTCCAAGAAAAGCAACCACCCGGTGTCGGATGGTCTTGCAACCTGGGCAAGGACGTGTTAGAGTCGATGCCAACTGAAGGAGAATTAAATGGACCCGGTGCGGGCTCTATTCGGCAGGCAAAGTGAATTATTTCACATCTTCACAATTTAATGGGCTTTTGAACTTTTCATATAAAAGGAAACACAATCGAAATGAAAAAGGTAGTTCAATTGCGCAACTGAAGACTAGAGAACACAATTCTAATGCTTTTGGAGTAACTAGAAGAGATCAGGAGACAAGGAAAGCAAGAGATTAAGGGAGTTCTGGGGCAATATTTGAGTTTCCTCTTTTCTACTTTTAACTTTAGCTTTGTTTGTTTTATAATTTGGGCATTGAACCTTACTAAGATGATTAATTTTATGGATTGCTAAATTCTCAGTTAGGGGTAAGGACGTAGCCTGATTAGGACTAACTCATTTGATGATCTTGATTATGACTCTGAAATTTTTATGTATATCTATCTGATTAAATCTTTATAATTATATTTGCCTTCCTTATTTGGATATTGATTTTATGACTAGTCATCATAGAATTTAATTTGTGGGTGAACTTCGAGTACCGAGAGGAGAAGAGTAAGTCTAGACTTAGGATGACAAACGTAAATAACTAAACCTAAGATAGATCTAGGAATTTACGGTGACTTGATTGTAACTTCATGATTTGGTTAGATGAATGAGTTGCACGAGAGTGAATTTAACTCTAATTAAACAAAGACTATTACATTGAGAGGTAATTAGGACATAAAAGAAACAATTATCACTATAATTGCACAGAGTCTAATCAAGAAAGTAATTTGAGTTATTCCAATAGGTAAACCATGATCTTTTGACACTTCTAGTGACTGAATCAACTTACAATTCAATTATTTGCTTTCTTTTAATTCTCAATTTTCTCATTCAAATTGTTAACTGTTTCCTTGGATTAAAAATTGTGGACTAATAGATTTCACAACCTCCCTTGGGTTTGACTCCGGAATACTCTGAATTTTTTATTACTACGATAAATCATGTATACTTGCAGGATCATGATCAAGAAGATTTTAGTCAGAAATTGTAGCGTTGTTAGAGCTACATATCAGTGGTCCAAGAAGACGTAATGCTATATGACGTATGGGTTTTCGGCATGCCAAGGTAATTAAAGCTTCTGGCTTTATGGGAGGTTTATGGTTACTATGGAATGATGATGGTATTAAGCTTATAGTCGTTATGAAAGAAGACCAATTCATGCATATATTGATGAATGATGGATGTGAGGGCAAGTCATTTTGTATAGTAGTTTATGGTAGCCCACATGCCCAACGTAGAACGTTATTACGGGAGTAGATTCAAAATGAGGCTTTGAATATAAAAGACCCCTGGATTATTATAGGTGACTTCAATGATATTCTTGATATTTCTGAGCAAAAAGGTGGGAGACCTCCTTCAACTTCTAGATGTGAAAGATTCTACCAATGTGTTCATAGCTGTCACTTGATTGATATGGGTGCTCAGGGGCCTTTTTACAAATGGCGACGTTCAAAGTGGGATGGCTTAGATCGTGTGAAGTGGGATGGTTTAGATTGTGTGCATTGTCACCTTGATAGAGCTTTCTGCAACACTCAATGGTAGTGGAGTTTTCCTAGCTCTTTCATACGAGTTCTTCCTAGAATCAATTCGGATCATCATCCCATAATGCTACTCACCGAGCCTGAACGTCCCATGCCACTAACACGACCCTTCCGTTTTGAGGCATGCTAGTAATTGAATGGTGATTTCAGTGAGTTCCTGCAAAATAAATGGCTACCTGATGTTGAAGTGAATAAGATGTTGGAAAATTTGCAAGGTGACCTATTGGAATGGAATCGAAATGTTTTCGGAAACATCTATAACTATTAGAGGAGGATCCTTAATACGCTTAGGGGTATACAAAACGTTTTAAATGGTGGCATGAACCCTTACCTTGAACATTTGGAATGTGAACTTCAGAAGGAACTCAATGACGTGTTGGCTGAGGAAGAAGTTCTCTAGTTTCAGAAATCTCGAAGCAAGTGGATTTTAGAAGGAGACAGGAATACACGATATTATCACTAAAAAAACTATTATAAAGCGGTGAAGAAATCACATTAAAATGCTTCACAATGCAAAGGGAGAATGGGTCGATGATGAACAACAGTGTGCAAATATGATGGTGGGTTTTTTTAAAGATCTATTTAATAAATCCTTTCCTCTAAAACCTTGGTTTATTACATGTCAGTCTTGGGGTAAGGTGGATACTAGGCGACTACATAATTTGGGGGCAATGATATCTAAGCAGGAAATCACTAAGGCATCTTCATGATGGGGAGCTTTAAGGCTCTAGGTGATGATAGCTATCTGACCATTTTCTTTCAGGAAAATTGGAGTGTGGTGGGACCTAATGTAGAAGCCTTACTTATGAAGATCTGGCAGTCACCGAATCTTGTCCGTGACTTAAATAAAACTTTATTAGTTCTTATACCAGAAATTGGACACCCAGAGTTTGTTTCACAACTTCGCCTAATTTACCTCTGTAATGTTGTGTACAAATGCCTTACGAAGGTGCTTGTGAATAGACTGAATTCTTGCATGAATGAACTAGTCCCTTCATACCAAACTAGTTTTGTACCAGGTCGAAACATCTAAGAAAACATTGTGATTGCTAATGAGATAAGTCATACTATGAATAAGATGAATGGTAAGATGAGATTTATGGCCATCAAGATTGACTTTGCAAAGGCTTATGACAGAGTTAATTGGAATTTTGTGGTAAGGGTTCTTGAGGAGGTTGGTATACATGATCACTTTATTAGGATGAGGGAGTAGTGTATCTCCCATCAACTACGTTTTTGTGGAATGGTTCAAAAACAGGTAACATTAGTCCTTCACGGGGTCTTTGACAAGAAGATCCTTTATCTCCTTACCTTTTCACTTTATGCATGGACAAACTTTCGCATATTATTGCGGATGTTGTGTCTTGTGGGAAATGGAAGCCGTTGAGGATGGGCAGGAATGGAACACCTATATCCCATCTTATGTTTGCTGATGACCTTCTGTTATTTGCGCATGCTAGGGAGGAAAATTTGAATGTTATGTTTGATCATTTAACCACTTTCTGTGATATTTCAGGGCAGCAAGTAAGCAAGGAAAAAACTTTTGTTTATCTCTCTAAGAATGTGATTGCTTCAATGAGGCAACTCATTACTCAAAGGAGTAGTTATAAGGAAGCAGATAATCTTAGGAGGTACTTGGGTTCAATTGTTGTACAGGGCCGTAAGAAGGTATGTAACTACAAAACTTTGTTTAAGCAAGTTCATCACCGTTTAAGTGGATGGAAACAACAGAGCTTATCATTGGCTGGCAGATTAATGCTTGTGCAGTCTATTACTTCTCAATTATTGATTTTCATTATGCAGCATGATAAAATTCCAGCTACTGTACTCAAGGAAATTAAGAAGTTCCAGGGGCATTTTATTTGGGGATCTAGTGAGAGATATCATAAGGTCCACTTAATGAGTTGGAGTCATTTATGCTTGCTGAAAGAGGTTGGGGGTTTTTTTTAAATCTCTAGAATGGATGATTGAGGCTCTCCTTAGTAAAATGATCTGGACTATTATATTGAACCCTGACAAACTCTACTCCAAGGTTTTGGCTGAGAAATATCAGTGCAAGGTAGACTGGAATCTTTACTGCTTGTCTAAGACGGGGGATTCAACTTTTTGGAAGAGTTTGGTTCTGCTCTGGCCAAATGTTGTGGCCAATATTAGATGGAGCATGGGTAATGGAGAATGAAGATCTTTCTGGCATGACTGTTGGTTACATGATATGAAGATCCTTCATGATACTCGGCTACGAGAACTTACTAAGGAGGAATCATCTTGGAGTATTATGGATGCACTCAAATCAAATGGAGAGTGGGACCTTAATAAGTTACAAAATCTTCTCCTAGAACAATGCTTACTGAAATTACATGTGACGCCTCCCCCTAATCCACTAGATGGAGAAGATCGTCCATGCTGGAGTCTTACAAGTAGTAGTAAATTCACAATCTCTTCATTATACTCAAGCTTAGAGGGTTTGGATCCTAGTATGACAGACAGAGGATGGAAACGCATTTGGGAGTGGGATGGGCCCCACCAGACCCCCCCCATCCCCAGGCTTTTCTCTGGGTGGCACGAAATGATAAACTCCTCATAAACATACAGCGTAGTAGGATGTTTGGATGTTTAGCAATCTATTCAGTATGCCAAAGGGAGTCTGAAAGTCTTATCCATGCCTTACGGAACTGCTGTATGGCCCAAGAAGTATGGAAAAGTGTGCCTAGAGGATGTTTCATTCCAAACTTTTTCTACCTACCACAAAGAGAATAGATTGATAGCAATCTCAGCAGCAATTACAGGAAAGATGGTATACCATGGCCAATAGTGTTCAGCGTCACTGCTTGGTTTATGTGGAAGTGGCGCAACACGAGTCTTTTTGAAAATGTTAGGTCACCACAAAACCCAGAGAGAACAATACTGGATTACCGTCATAATATTGTCAAAGCTCATGCAAGTTTGTATAATGGTCGTAACATACACCGTAATAATCTACTTAAATGGATACCACCTCCAGCAGGATTGATAAATATAATTGACGGGTCAGTGAGAAGAGATGGATCGATGGCGGTTTGCGGTGGAGTGGCTTGTAATGAGTTTGGAGAATGGGTAGGCGGGTTTTTGTTTAAGTTAGGAAGCTATCCCCCTCTTGATGCGGAAAGATAGGCCATTTTTGGTGCTGTAAAACTAGCTCACTTGTTGAACTTATCAGCTTGCATGATCGAAAGTGATTCTGTGTCCTCCGTGAGTGAAATGCAAAACGTAATCTTGGGTGCCTCAACCCAGTGCCGTATAATACATAAGACTACAAGATTGCTATATGGAACTAGGAATATACAATGCCAGCTTGTACCCCAAAAAGCAAACCAAAGTACTGATTAGATAGCCAAATTAAGTCATGATTCTGAATTTGGTTTTCTTTTTATTCGGGACCCCCTTTGGGTTTGCATAAATTTCTCTGTAAAGACTTGAGGCATGCCTCAGTCCTTTCTCTTGATGTAATTTTTAGGCCTTGGGCCTCGTTTATCATAAAAAAAAAACAAATCCCTTCACCATAGCTCTGTCACCTTTGTCGCTTGTCACCATTGCAGATCCGATTATCTAGCTAGCATCATCATCCCTATTTTGTCCATCCTCCACTGTCATTATTTTGAAGAAGAAGGAACTATGCGTCGAAGACGAAGGGGCATAGATGAAATCGAACCTATTTTTTTTCAAAGAAAAACTAATTTTTAGTTTATTTACTTAATCAGGATATTTTGCTATTTTAACATCTTAAAACTTCCATTTCATGGTTTATATATATATACATATGTACGAAACAAAACTCATCCCGAAATTTCATTTTTTTACGAAGCCAAAGATACTTTTCAAAATCATTTGTATTCCCTTCTCATTCTTTTTTTTTTTATGTTTCTATTCCGTAAAATACTATCCTAGATACCATACACGCAATACAATCATATTGAAGATATTGAGAAAAAAATAGCATCAAGAACAAGTACAACAACTCCACATTTGCTTAAAGATATACCAAAATTTAGATTCTAAAAGAGTAGGTCTTTTACTTTTTTTTTTTTTACAACACATATGTTTTAAAAGTTAAATCATTTAAATAAGAATTTAAACTTAAATCTTATGAATAAAAAAATAACTTTAAAAATACCTCTTTTATTTAGATTCGATTATACTCAAATTTAATCATGTGCTAAAAAGGATTGTGCAACAATTCTTATTTGTCATGTTTTATCAATATTTAATATTTATTTATTTATTTATGCTGTGATTTAAAAAATGGTAAATGAATAAAGAAAGCATTGAGTCAGCATCGTGCGTCATACGTGTAAACGCAAGTCCTGATTCAAACTCGGCATGGATCCACTGCACTCATTCTCATTTGTACCCTCATTCCAACTTGAGGCGCTTGAGTCCTGATCCGTCTCCCACGACGTCGGTTAAATTGCCGCCACACGTCCACGCTCACGCCTCGACACGTCGTTATATGGTGCAATTGTAATATTGAGGAAACCGACCCTGAAAATACGTACCAGAAATGCTTTTGAGTCTATATCACGTGACCCTGCCCAGTAGCCTCCACTACACGGAACCAAACGGAGACCGAACCACTAAAGAAGGCCGTTCAGGCCCCTCGCGTGATTGATTTGCCTATAAATAAGGATGAAGTTTCACCGTCTTCTTACATACTATTTTAGAGCATTTCATTTTTCAAGAACTTGCTATTTTTTTTTTCTCCTTCTACTCTCTTTGTAGGAGATGGCAGCAGCGATTCTTCGCTCTCATGATTGCCTTCGAGGTCGGTTTGGCCACGAAGCCTTGGCCCTAACGGCATCGCCTGTTAGATCACGGGGAAACCCTACTCCTAATCCTATCCCCATTCCTAAATCTCACGCTTATCAGACTCAACGGAGGAAGAGAAGCCCGGTGGCTGTTCAGGCCAATCATCACGATCAAGATCGGAGTCGGTATGGCGGTCGATCCGCGGTGGCGAAAGGTCCGGCCTCGAACCTTGTCATGGGCCAGGTCAAGATCCTTAAGCGAGGGGAAAGGCTGAGTTCGGAGAATAACCACCCTCATGTGCTTGCTGTTTCCCCAAAAAACCAGAAAATGGCTAAGAGCGACGAAGGTTTTGATTTGGTCTTGGGATCGACCGATCGGCTGGGTCCCGACCCGGAAATGGTACAGAAGCAGATTAGGATTTCGGATTTGAAGGACGGGATCTACGCCGGATCGGCTTTTGTTGCGTCACCGCCACCGAGTTCAGTGCCGGTTCCTGGATTTCTAGGGAAGAACGGTGCAGCCACCAGCGATTTGAGGCGGTTGCTAAGGCTCGATTTGGTATGATCAGGGGTAGCAAGGCGTTGATTTCAATTAGGATTGATTCCGTTGTTGGAGAATAAACTTTGTAGTGGTGATCGATGATTGTATGACAGGTGCTAGGAGTTCGGTGCTTCCTTCCTACGTAGATGGTCGTTCGCTGTTTCTCAACGAGCATCCTTTATTTTTTCAAGAGGATGGCTGTTGGATGCGAGCAAATAATGAATTGTTCGAAGCTATGCTAAGCAATGCTTATAGGGATGAAGATATGATATTTAGCTCCTGAAAGGGGGCTTACTTCTCAGTTAGGTAGTATTAGTGCATCCATTGAAAGGGCAGAAGGTTCGACTTTCGAGACTAAAAATCTCTTGTAAATTCATGTAGTCTTAAAAGTACACTGGTGGATTTAGACTTTGACTGTAGAATGTGTCTTTAGATCTTGGTGTGGGAGAAGGAAGTTTACTGGGTGTGTTGTGTTTGTTTTGTCCTGTTGTCTTTTCGTTTCGATGTAGTTCTGAATCTTGATGCAATAAAATTCAGGGAGTTAGGTTACTTTCTGCAGTGGCATATCCTATTGTCTTTTCGTTTCGATGTAGTTCTGAATCTTGATGCAATAAAATTCAGTGAGTTAGGTTACTTTCTGCAGTGGCATAATGCCCTTCTGCGATGTTCGCCACTCGTTTGCTTTCTTTTACCAAAATTTATCCTGTTTTTCGCAAAAATTGGTTTGTATAACTTTGGCTGAAACATGATATAGGGTTCTGTCATCTTAAATTCCGTTGTTTAGGCTGAATTTACTCCTCAATGAGAATATCAAATCATGTTTTCTTAGGGAAAACCGGTCGTGAGGAGAAGGATCCTTTGCAAGTAAGTAGAGGGCCTTTCAAAACTTTGCCTGTCCGTGCTCGGCTGTGATGTACGTGTATATGGTGATCGATTGAACATTTCTGAAGATTCATTAATTACTTTTTCTATTTTTGTAGATTCATTAATGACTTTATTGAGGTGGATTATGCGATGAAAAGTTTCCTATGCGTATCTGTTTGCGATGAACACAGCATGATGATTTTTGTCAATTCTCGTCTTTCTTGGGTTTAAACTCCGTTTGGATGTAGCTTGCTTATTTGCAAAATTTATCCGTGGGTGATTGCAATGCTGCTTCGTGGATGACAAAAATCCAAAATACAATTAAATGTCCTGAATGCATGTCAAAAAACAGTATGACTAATTTGGGTTCTGAGCATGTTTTGTTGAATTTCCTTGTTGCTTGTTTCAGTGCGTGTATGGTGCACCGTGCACCCCAAATGGCCCCAAGAAATTCAAAATTAACGCATTTTTCTCACTATTCCGGCAACTTGTTAGATCTCTGCCGATTTTCACTGGTTTAAACTCGGTTTAACTATAAAAATCATTCAATTCAAATAATGACTAATTGTCAACTTTTGCTTAGTACTAGTTCAATCGTTGAGTACGAGATCTAAAACATGGATGGTAGTTTGATGCCATTCTCTGGATCGAGCGTCTTAAATTAAACCTCCTGGAGTAGAAGTTGGCAGCTGGCAATGAACTACTATCCCGTTGTTGCTCAATCTCGACTCAGAAGCAGCTATGACCTGTGACTCAGGAATAAGAAAAGTGCTTTGGATGCTCATGCACCATAAAGACTTCTGTACGAATCTTTTGATCTCGCCAGGGAAGAGTAGTTTGGTATATCATTTCATCTTTGCTGTTCTGTTAACCGTTTTAAGTCACATTTGCCCTTGAGCATAACTGGTTGATGTAAACTCATACCAGTTGAAATTGTGTGACTGTTTTCTAATTGCTCGAATTTCATTTTCTTGCTAGCGATGGCAGTTGAACTGATCTAGGTATGAAAATTTTCTTCCCACTTCCTCTGGCCATTCAAACTGCTCGTAGATGAAACGTTTCACTATTTAGATCTTACACAACTTTTGCTTAGAGCTTGCTGAATCCATCGTCTCTGCTCTATGCTGCATGTGCAAAATTCATTGCATTGCAGAGATGCTGCGTTGCATTAAAGAGGCTAGGAATTTGATAGGTTGGGATCAGGTGAATCACAGTGGGGTTTCTGATTTTTATTGGATGATTATTTCAAATTTGGTGAGCATAATTGGTGAATGCTAAGGTTGGCTGCCTGTTCTTTTAATATTATAAAATGGACTCTTAATTTCACTGGGTTTGAGATGCACGAAGCAAGAGAAGAAAACTCTTAAAAGTGTTCTTTAGAAGGACATTATCTACTATATTCTCTTCGACTCTTCCATAGAGACATGAGCATTCTTTTCATGGTGGTATTTATTTATTTAATTATTTTTGCTGCCTTTTGAAGTCTCTACGACAGAGAATTTCTCAAATACATTATAACACGTTACATTGCATGGCTAAATTCAGTTTGTATACATCACATTATACCTTAGTCGCTATATGTAAAAGCATGATATTCTAAGTAAGAATTTTTCCTTCTAAGACGACTGTATGCGCAACACTTTAGTTGTTCAAACTTCTGGGGATAGAGGAGGCACTATCCTTTTCCAGAACCAATGCCTTCTCCACACAAAAACCATCTCTTCAATGGGAATTCCCTTGGTTTCAGGTAGAAAAAGGAAGACAACAATGGTCATGATGGTGATCCAGCCCGCAAAGAAGAGAAAGATTCCATACCTGAAGGAGCAGAGGAGGGCAAGGAAGGCTTGTGCTATTATGAATGTGAACAGAAGATTTACTGCAACGGTGATGCTCTGCCCTGCGGATCGGATTTCCAATGGAAATATTTCACTTGGCACTGTCCACCCTAGTGGGCCCCATGACCACCCGAAAGCTAAAACAAATAGGCAAATCACAACTACAACCACTATGGAATAACTCTTCGACAGTGCTTGGTTTTCTCCGAACTTTAGCCCCAGTATTACTGCTACTATAACCTGTTCTTGTTTGAAAAAATGAAACTAAAGTCAGTTGCTTTATATATTAGATTATATAGTTAACTCTATCTACTGAGTAACAATCTGTAATAGCTAACTTGTTAAGAAAATTAAACCTTGCATCTACCAGAGTTTCTGCCTCATACAAAATGGTGCTTTCTTTTCTTTTCATATTCAAGCTTTATAACATAATTGGATTGCGCATGAATAGGCTAAGAATAATTTTAAGTGTTTAATTGTAATTGGAAGTGCTTTATCACGTTTCGTTTAAATTTTTTATGTGTTTAACAGTGCTCCATATGTTTTCATTGGAGAGAATCCGTGTTTGATGTTTGAAGCCTATGAATCAAAGACAACTCTTTTGAAATGCATGTGCTTCATGAATATCTAGATTCTGCTTTGCTTTGTTTTACCTGGCATGTGATCATCTGTATTCCACCACTGATAAGCAGAGCTCTGCGTCCCAATCTATCAACTGTTGCAATAGAAAGAAATGTCGAGGAGGCAAGAACCCCTCCTGTCAAAGCAGACGAATATAGAGAAGCATTCCTTCCAAATCCCATACTCTGAAACAGCACAGGAGCATAAAACAGAATCGAATTTATGCCAGTAAGGATTTGAAATGTGGGCATGATAATCGCCATAACTAACTCTGGCCTGTTCCTTATTTCCAGCATGTTTTGGAAGGGATGCTCTATCGAGTTTGCGAAGTCACTTGCATCGATGATGTCCTGGAACTCTGCATCGACATCTTTGGTTCCTCTGATCTTCTCAAGCAACTTTCTTCCTTGATCCTTTGATCCCCTTTCTATTAGGCTGTTTGGTGTATCAGGAAGGAAAATTCCTCCCACTGTCATTAGAATAGCTGGTACAGAAGCTAGACCAAGAGAGAGCCTCCACCCCCATGGGTGAAGCTTCTGGGTTCCATAGTTGACCATGTTGGCTGTGAAGATTCCGAAAGTGGTCGCCACCTGAAACATCATGTTCAGGCCTCCTCGCAGATGGGTTGGTGCCATCTCTGAGAGGTACAGTGGAATTGCCTTCAAAACAACCATGAGGTGTTGCTCAAGTTATCTTTCAGGTTCAACTTAAGGTAGTTATAATGTGACTGAATCATCTTGTAAGTCCTGTATGCTCTCGACCTTTTTAATTTTCATGTTTCAACATATCAACACCTTAATTTTCACGAGAAGTTTATAAACTCAAGTTCAGCATGATGTAACAAACACTATTGAAATAGTGTTTAAGTCAATTTGAAAGTGGTGTTATATCTAACATGAGTGTATACTTTAATTTTATTTTTAAAGTATTGTTGGTTACCTGGTTTCCAAAGCCAATGCCAACACCAAGCATGATTCTACCCAAGAGAAGCATGGCCAGATTAACAGCTGCGGCATTGAGAACTGATCCTATAAGAAAGCTGACACCACCACCAATTATACTTGCCCTCCGCCCATACTTCCTTGTTACTGGAGATGCCATTAGAGATGCAACTAAACCAGCAAGATAAAGAGAAGAGGTGAATAATGCTAGCCCCTGATTGTCGTACTTGCAGTAGTTGTTTTCATGTGCATGCTCTTTTTTCCAGTATACTGTGGGGAAGAATTTCTTGAGAAACTCGTCCGTGGAAGTTACCCCACCTGTTGGCCATTAAGCATCAGAGAAATTTCAATATACAGGGAATGGCTCTCCTTGTCTTCAACAAGTATCCATCCAAGTAAGGAACAATCTGCAAAGTTTTAGTTAAATTCCATATGCTTTGTTTTTCTTGATTGTGATTGAAAAGTTGGGTGTTCTGATCATAATTGCTTGTTTATACAATGGGCTAAATTAACAGATCCAGTTTACTCAATGCATGAAGATAGATAAAACTGAAGCCTCAAATCTATGGAATACTGATACTAGAGACCACAAAATATGTAGTGCGATGTGTCCGTCTGATACAATTTGAATACGTTTCTGAAGTATGTGCTTTATATGTTTCTAAATCTTCTAAACCGAAAACTTGATTAAATACATTTGCTATCCCAAAAAGGGAGCAAGAATTGGGAAATGAGAGGGGTGACTTGAACAGAGGTAAAGTGAGTAATGATGAAAATTCTGTGGATGTATCGATGTGCTATTATGACTACCTATTTCAGATTTTGGATGTTTATTACGGACTGCATAATCTAGAATCAAGTGAGGGCGATGAAAACGTTCCAGAAATCTAACACGAAAACGTTCCAGAAATCTAACACGATTTCTAAATGCATACATGATAAACACAGAAAGTGAGGTATATCTCAATTTGCATCCTGAAATTTTAATTCCTAATCTCATAATGACAAAACAATTCACCCCAAGTCAAAATTGGGTTTCACCCAACCCCTTCCTCTGTCTGAAATTAAGTCTGTTCATTTGTCTTGTGGATCTACGTGAGCAATTTTCTGTTCACCATCTCTCTTTCTCAACTTTTAATCATGGAAAGGTTCCTTATCTCTGATTAACCCATTAAAAAAAAGGATGTTTAGTGAATTAAAACAGTGATTATGAGTGGAATATGGAAGAAGAACCTGAAATCCCTATATCATAGCCGAAGAGAGATCCTCCAATGGCAGCAACAATGCAGCTGATGACGACATAAGCTGTAACTCTCCCCTTGTATTGCGCTGCTCTCTCCTTCGCCACACCACCAAGTCCCATGGATCCTCCTGCCATTTCTGCCACAAAGAAACCTCCTTCCCCACAGCTCAAGCACGACTATTCTTCAGATAAGAATGGAGAAAAGATAACACCTTTGTGAAACCTCCAATTCCGGAAAGAGAATCCTCCGTTGACGTAAACTTTAATGCCTGGTTTGTTTATTCATCCCATGGACCTGGGCATTTATGAGTCAGTCTTCGCTAGCTTCTTTATCCTCTTGTAATTTTAATCTCTTTTCTCTGGGTTTCAAGGGGGGACTCATAAGAGCTGAAATGGCTATCACGAGGAGGTGGTATCCATTTTTATTGCCTTATATATATTGGTTGGAAAGTCCGTTGAATGACGCAATATTTCAAAGCGTCCGAGATAACATAGAATATTCATGTATTTAGTGTATTGTGGAATGCAGTGCAAGTGCGGCCAGGCGCACCGTAAGTCATTTTAGAAGAAAATGATTACTGACTTTTACTATTTTTGGTGTTGGCTAAAAAAAAAAGACTTTCATTTTTGGTGAAGATCATGGGAATCCCCGCCGAGAGTGGTGATTAGTCCATGGTAAAAGATAGATCATTCTCAACAAGATATGTTTTATTTTATTTTAGCTCAAACTGTGTTGATAATGATTTTTATTTTAGGTCATTGATTCGTAACCTTAGCTTATTCAGAGGCTAATAATGACATTTATGAATCAATTTGTGACTTTGTGCCGTGTTTACTTTTCAAATATTGATTCAGATTTTCTGGATCTCATCCTAGTTGTCCACACGTAGGTGACATAACATTTTACTGTGTTGTTCTTTTAGTCTTCTTTATCTTTTTAGTGGCAAAAGTAGAACGAGTTGCATTTTTCATTTGTAAATATAAATTTTATTTATATTGATAGAAATGATATTGATATTAATTAATTGATAATTACGTCTCTCCTACCCAGTTAGGTTAGGTGGGCATTCAGTTCAAGTTTCCACATTTGTGAGGGTCCGTTACGGTGTGGAAGGAGGGTGAGAAAGAGTCTCTGTGCTATACTCCTAATTCTTTTGTCTATTTTTTCTTTTTTATGGTAATATATAGTTCTTTTGTCTGTGATGAACTAAATTGGTTACAATACAAATACTTAAATAGGAAAATAATTGTTTGGGTGCGTGTAATAATATCACTCTTTTAGTATAAAAAAATATCACTTTTATTTTGTACGATATTAACACGTGAGATGTTCTAGAATTTTTATATTTGATGAGGATTGGAAATTTGTTAAGAAAATAATTTAATTAATATTCTAGATTAAAATATTAAAAAATACAGTAGTTTTATGATTTTGGTTTTCGCAAGCTATGATAAATGATTAAAAGTTTAATGGTCTGTTTGGTTCAAAGGAAGGAAAGGGAGGGAAGGGATTTTAATGGAGAGAAAGGAAGGGAAGAGAAAAGAAGGGATTTTAATTTTATCTTGTTTGGAAGGAAAATGAGGGATTTTAGTGGAAGAATTTTAATTTTACCTCATTTGGGTTAGGAGGGGAAATGATAGAAAATAATTATAATTTGACTATTATACCTTTAATTTATTTAAGTTAATATAAGGACAAGACTGACCAATATATTATGTGACCGAGTAATGAAAAAATGAAGGGTATTTTGGTTATTTTGAATACAATAACATATTTTTTCCCCAAATTATCCCAATTTAAGGGGAAAATATATAAGGGGAGGGGAGGAAAAATTTTAATAATATTTTTTCTCCCCTCCTAATTGCCAAACAAGGGGAGAAAAAATTTTAATAACATTTTCCTTCCCCTTTCTTTCCCTCCAACTAAACACACCATTATAACGACATAACTTTCATTGTTATGAAAACGGCAAAGGACTTACAATTAGAATTAGGCAGTTAACAAAGGGCGGAATAGAGATCGAATCCCAAACGACAGGAATTTTGGTAGTTATGTAAAGAGGAAGTGTCGTTTGAAATAATAATAATATTGGATCTTTCATAATCAAGGGTCAACCATGAAATGGACGATGGTTTATTAGGAACTAGGGTGGCACCGGTGCAAAGTATAGAATATTCTTCTTTTACACTGCAATTTAAAATTAATCTATATAAAATCTATAAAACTAGTTGTATTCATATAGTGCAATATTATAAAAAATGAATAATTAGCTTTCAATACATTTATTAATATATATACTATATAGATTAAGACAAAATAATAAAATGTTACCATTATTCAATCTATTTAAAATACATCACATAAAATATCATCATTGTGAATTATTGAAAATGAAAATTTCTCATACAAGTTTTATTTACTTTTTATCGACATATAGAATTAAGATTTTTAAAAGCTTATCTACATTATATGCCATGAAAAACCAAAATTATTTTGTATTTGATTAACATAAAAAAAAACAATTTTTAAATTTTTTGGCAATAGAGAAAGTGGAAAATGCATATTGATATTCTTTCAAACAAATCTTATTATTTTTGTAATTTTATAGAGTCTGACTTATTGATAAAATATAATCTTAGCCCTTCCACTTTTTTCTCCTTCATCTGCCACAACTTTTTTTAAAAAAATAATTAGAAAATTATTTTTCAAATTCTAATTAATTTTTAAAAATTTAAATAAACATCCTAAAAAATTTTAAAAGTATTTTTATATAAAAAATATTTTTCATAAAAAAGATAAAACAAATAGGCTCTAACTATATTTAGCAAAAATTTTCATATGCATTTACTAGATATAATAAATAATAAATTTATAAAAAATATATATATATGTCAACCAATAATAAGTTCTTAACTCATAACAATTATTTGATTTGGGGATTGCTTTTAAAGTTAACAATTGAAACATTATTCAAAATTAATTATTCTCTTGAATACTTACTTAAGTATGTGTTTGGATTAACTTATTCATTATTGATTATGAGGATAAGTGATTATTTATAATTGATTATGAAAATAAGTGATTATATCAAAAGTGAGCTGTGTTTAAATTTTTTTCCTCATAAGTGATTTTGAGAGAAAAATGTACTTAAATTTTGAGAGTGTAAGTGATTATTTGGTGGACAATGAGAAGAAAAAGTAAAATAAGTGATTATGGAATGATAAGTAATTATCATAAGTAGAAAAAAGTAACTTATGGAAATAATCGGCTATAAGTGATTATTTTGATCTGAGTTACATTTGAAAACTGGTAATATAATCACTTTTCTCTACTTCATAATGTCGAATCCAAACAGGCTCTAAATATGTAATTTAAAAGTATTTTTAATAATTGTTCAATTAATTAAAAATATTTACATATAAAAATATTTAATAATTAATTTTGAATTAATTATATATTCTTAGCTAACTTCTCATTAAAAATTTATTAAAGTTGACTTGTTTCAATTTACTGTAATTTTCAAAATAAAAAGAATTATTATGATAAAAAATCTTCATTCTAATTTTTCATATTACCATTGCAAGATTCACTTTAAATCACTTCTTATTGCTTGGCTTTCAATTTACTGTAATTTTTCTTATAGCCTTATTATTCATTACCCTAAGATCAATTTCTTCAAAGCCTCTAATTGGAAAAAAAAAATGTGTGCTACAAGTATTTTGTGTCTCATTCTATATAAACCCTTTTTTTTTTTATTTTTTTTGTCAATATATGCATACATTTTGTTTTCAATGGCGAACTAATTTACTCTATCCGTTTCAAAATATAAGTCTTCTTTTAGATGAATTTTTTAATGCAAAATATAAGTCTCATTTGCTAATCTCTATGGCATTAAATCTTGTTTTTTTCCCTATTATGCTCTTAACTACAATTAAATATAAGAGATGTAGTAGGTTTTAAATGCAATGCATTAAATAAGGGTACCATTGAAAAATAATGTATTTTTTTTATTTTAATGAATAAAATTACCTTTCTTGATTTCTATGTAATTTGTTAAATAAGACTTATATTTTGAAACAGAGGGAGTATGCTCTACTGCCAAGTAAAAAAGCTACTTGTGGCGGTTGATTTAGTATTATGTATATAGATTAATCATAAAATACTGATTTTTAATAAAAAATATTCAGTATTTAACTATTTATTGATAATTGATATTCTAATATATATTTTTATAAACAACTTATATCAAAAGAATCATGGAGATTATTTCTATGATTTATCGAAATTGAATTTTTCAAACTTTAAATATAACAATAAAATCAAGTCAATTATATGCCATCATCTTATAATAATGAAGTTTTAATGAAAATTGTTTAGTATTTTTTTAATTGGTGTTCCAATAAAATTTTTATATTAAAACTTAAATCAAATAAACACGGAAATTATCATCTCAGGATAATTGCTTTTAATAGAAAAAGTTTTTATTATTTTTTTCTTAATTGATGTTCCAATAGTATTTTTATATGAATATATATATGAGTAATGGAGATCATAGCATGATTTCATTAAAATTGATTTTTTTCAACTTTTGAAAGCAATTTGACCAAAAAAACTTGTCAGTAACTATTATAAATAAAAAACTTTTTATTCTAATAGTTTTTTAAATGTTTTGTGGAGTTATTATATTTTGAATTGGTTTTAATATGACTTAAATACATTGTGATCAAATTATTATGTAAATAATAATAACCTAAAATATGAAAGGGTCACATGTCAAAATTATAAAGATAGGTGTTTTTGGCAACTAATTTAGTGTGTGTGTGTATTTGTAGTTTGGTGTTCTTCAGTAAACCTAAATTTGAGTTGGCAAAACCCAAATTTGACATCACAGATTTAAATTTTAATTTTGACTTTGTACTCTCCGTTAGTTGGTACTCCCTCATGTCTTTTGAATATTAAAAAAAAACATATCTCACATTTAAAAAAAAATTCTTAAAAGTAGTTATTTTTCTTAAATGTGTCATAAATTAAATGTTTTTAATCTAATACTTAATTTTATTTCATAATTGAATTATATTCATTTATTACACATAATTAAATGGGAGGTACAATTAGAAAAATCTCTTAAATATACTTGACATGTGTAACTTTTTCTTATAATTTGGACCAAGATATCTCCTTCAAAATTTTTTTATATATGAGACCATAAATACTCTTTCCATCACATATTATAATTTAATGAGAAGGATTTTACACATATATTAAGAAACATTTATTACTTATTTAAAGTTTTAAAAAAATACCAAAAAGTTTCAATTTTACCTCTATTAATTTCACTTATTTTATTAAATATAATACAAGTTACAATACTAATAATATAATAAATATAACAACAACAACATTAGTTTTATCCTACTATGTGGGGTCAGTTACATGGATCATATGACATCAATAAACTCTATCAAACATCATCTCCTCAGATAAATTATTTCTCAAAAGATCATTCTTATAACTTTTCCTAGTGTCATTTTTTGTCTTCCTCTACTCCTTTTGATTGGACTCCAAGCCATTTGATCAACTTTCCTTATTGGCTCCTATTGCCCTCTTCTTTGTAATGTCAAAATCACCTTAAACGATTTTTCACAATTTTCTCTTAGATAGGTGCTACTCCAACTTTCCTTCATATACAGTCATTTCATATCTTATTCAATTTTGTATGACCACACATCCATCTCAACATTCTCATTTCTGCTACTTCTATCTTATGTTCTTGTTGTCCTTTTAAAGCCCAACATTTACTTCCATATAATATTGCTGACCATATAACTATTCGATAGAACTTTCTTTTAAACTTAGTTGGTACCTTGCGGTAACAAATTACTCCTGGTGTTTTTCTCCACTTTAACCACTCAGTTTGTATCATATGTATAATATTCCCATCAATTTCATTATCACTCCATAAAATCGACCCCAAATATCTAAACATCGATAATTTTGGAATTGTTTGCTCTCCAATTTTTACCTCTGAGTCATTTCTAATTTACCTCTTATTAAATTTACAATGCATATATTTCGTTTTACTTCTACTCAAGTGGAAATTGTTTGATTCCTAAGTGCCTTCATAACTCAAGTTTAGAATTGATCTCTTCTCTTGAGTACTCAATTAAAACTATATCATCCGCAAAGAGTATACACTTTGAATTTTTTTCCTGTATATATTCTGTTAGAATATTCAAAACTAAATCAAATAGGCATGGATTCAAGCAAGATCCTTGATATAAACCTATCGTTATAGGAAAGTCATTTATTAAATGATGGGAAAAAATAATAAATTATTATATGTTGCATTATATTACATGATAAGAAAACCTATTTTGTTGTCTTATAATGAGGGAGTAATATTTAAAATTCTCAATTGAAAGATTATTTTTATTTTATTTTGTATTTCTCCAAACATAGAAGTATCAATTAATATAAAATATATTGTCAGTGGCATAATTCATAGGTCACGAATACATTTTATTTATATTTTATTGAAATATTCCTAGTCATATAATTCATAAGTCATGAATACATTTTATCTACTTTTTATTGAAATACTTACTCGTGGCGCCTCTCTCCTACGTTTTTAGCAGCCATCCGTGAATGTTTTGCTGGGGGAAGGGGAGGCAAGGGCTTTTTTTTTTTTTTCATATTGAGAAGAGAGTTAAAAGCCTCATATATTATATTACCAAGTAGAGCAAGCTCTTTCATATTAGTCAGCATCAAATATCTAAAAATTTGAAATTATTTTAATTAATTTTACCTAAAATTAGAATCACAATGAGCATTTTAAGAAATATACTTTCCATACATATGAATGGAATGAAAGTATGAAACTAAAGTGAGTATGGCTATTATTTCATATTTTTTTCCACTGCTAAAATATAATGAAATATAATGATAAAGGATGACTTCCAAGATGTCTCATTGCTGACCAAAATTCCAATTTTTGTGTTACCCCAAATTGGAGAATAAAAGATGGAATGACTTGCACATATATTAAAAATATATTACTAAAAAATAATCATATATCTATTGATGGACAAATCCTCGCTAAATGTCTTTATTTTTTTGCTAAATTAAAAATAGCACGAAATAAAGTTTCTTACTAATTTAGTTATTATAAATCACATCGCTGAATTTAACAAAAGATCTAATTCCTCTCTAAATGTAGAAAATGACTGTTCAAATCCATAATCTCTTACTTTTAGTGTCATTGCATTTACTATTTTATCAATTGAGTTAAATGTATTTGCACTCTTTTTATGTGATATTAAATATATATTATTTATTTACACACTAATACACATATATATATAAATCAATATATTATTAAAAAATACAGATATCTGCAGATATAATTTATTTTTAATTATTAATATCATAAAATACTTTTTATATATATCACAAAATACTTTATATATATATTTATATTTATATTTATATGAATATTTTTTGGTACGAAGTTACACAAATTATTCAAAATTAAGTCCTTTAGTAAATTAAGTTAATATTAATATATTCTAAATTTTGTAATAAACGAATTTTCAATTTTATTTTTTTGCCAATGAAATATAAAAATTAATTTAAATATTTTTATTAATTTAAAATAATCATATGATAAAAATAATTTTATAACCTGATTATTTTTTAAAAAATAAAATTTTTAATTAATTAAAAATAAATATTTAATAAAATAATTTTAATCTATCAAAATTAATTTAACAAAATTTAGCAAAGGAAATAAATATTGCTAGATTTCTGGCGATTCATAATAATTTAATGAGAAATAAAAAATATCATATTAATTTCTTACTATTTGTATTAATTTGGAAACAAATAAAAAATTTCTCACTAATTATATCTAATTTAATTTAACGAGGGATAAGATATGTCTCACTAATTTTCTCGCTAAATTTAATATTGATTACAAATTTATAATTCATCGCTATTTAAATCATTTAGTGAGGGATGAGTGATCACTCACTAAATTTCTTTACTAAATTTAATTTTTTCAAAGTGATATAAATATACTCTCATTCTCTAATGTACTTCTAGTATTGATATTTAAAAAAAGGGTTAACATATTCATATGGAATACTTCAAAGTTTGTTATACTTACTGTGTCATATTGTTATCATATTCAATATTATGCATACCCAAATCTATCATAAGTTTATATTATCACTATCATAACCTAGGGAGTGGATGGAAGAGTTCAGTTTCTCTCTACTGCGTTTTAATTGTAGATTGTAGTTCTAAACTGTTCAGATTAAATTTTGATTATTCAAATTAATTTATATCTTTATAAACGGTTCAAGTCGAACTATTTAGATTAAACGTAATAGTTCTTTACTGCATTGAACCATTCAATCAGAGAAGAGAAACTTGGGACGTGGAGGGGACCAATATGAAATAATGGAATCACCAAGAAATGAAAGGTACGTTCAATGCGATAGTACTCTCAAATTAAAGTTGACAAAGAAATTTTGGTTACATAGGGTCCCTCCAGCTTATGCCTTTAATGGAGAGTGCCAAAGGTATTCGTATTGGGGTCCAGTTCTGACGTTTCCATTGAAGACGGCTTCGGGTGCAGTCCATTCATTCAATTGCGTTTTCTTTTACATATTGTGTTAGAAAAGATAATACATATTTGATATATATTAAATATAATATATGTATCATATTTTATTATACATATCATCTGTTTTTTTCAAAAGAATTCTAAAATAACTTAGAGCTTATAAAAATGACTCAATTTTTTATTTCTTATTTTACATTTTGTTATATTACTTTTAAAATATTTATTTAAAACTCAACTTTTTATATTATTTATTATTTTGGTGCATTAAATATTGTATATGTACATAAATTTATATATATATATATATCGTAACATATCCTAAAATTTTTAAATTTACCATATCTAATTCTAATATATGGTATCCAATATTCATACATATATCTGTGCACTATAAATAAAATATCATATCGAGATATTTAATTAAAAGTTAAAAAAAAAAGATAGATTCATACAATATGATAATCGCAACACTAAAAGTTTCAAAGATAAGGGATCTTTATAAGACATTGCTGGAAATTGTGACATCCAAACTTCCAAAAGTTCATTCTCATTAGATGTTATATTATTTGAAAATTGAAACAATAACTCCAATTATCAAAATTTCTGAAAATTTCATATTTTGTATCAGAGAGAAACATATATATTTTAATTATCATTTGAATACATAAATTTTGAAGTATCGCACTTTCATAATAAATTTTCAAAATATGACAATAAAATTGGACATTAGGCTAAACCAGGGAATGTGTTAATTTATTTTTTCTTATTTATCCCATCATTAGCATCTATTGATAAATTACATAAATGAACACTTCAAATTAATTGTACCAACCAAATAATTGCATAAAAAAAGTCCCCATTATATTGGTAGGATATTTAAATAATAAATATTACAAATATTCAAATTAAAATAATAATATCTGTTGCCTTCCCTTTGTGACAATCAATGAGTGGATGGTCTTTCTTTTTCGCTAATATATTAGGAAATACTGATGCACAACGAGAATAAAATGAATAACAAAGAAGTAAAATACTTTATTAGATGATTGTGTGATTTGAACTAGTGGAAGTTTTAAATTATTTTAATCAATAAATTATTAAAAAGAAAATCAAAATATACATTTTAACCTATGAATGAAAAATTGAATCGGACTGGTTAGTTCAATCGATCTGATCAGAAACTGGTGCCTGATCCGATCTGGTCACAAGTGTAAATTGAAGGTTCTCAGAATCGGTACGAACCTACCAAGAATCAGCTGAATCGGTAAAAAATCAGCAAAAATCGGTACAAAAACTGTTTCAATCGGTCTGAGCTTTTTTTTTAAGTAATTTTTTAAATATTTTTTAAATAAAATAACATTATTTTTAGTACTAAGTAGCATTTTTTTGTATAAATTTTTTTCTATATTATAGTATGTTATAACTAATATTATGATACATAATTATTAATAATGATAAATTTGCTTAACAAATAATATGAAAATAGAATATAAATTGACTATTTTGAATTCAAAATATAACTATAGATAAATATTAGGTTGTTTAGATTTTAATATTAGATTGTAAAACTTATTAATAATATTTTTTATTTTCTATATATTATTAAATTTACTTTTCATCCTAAATTGAATGTTAATTTTATGATCATGAAAAATATCTTTTATATTTTTTATCTATATTATTTAAAATAAATCAATTTATTCATAAGTGGTTCGATCTCGATCCTACTATTGAGCCTTGAACCGTTATTTTATCTGGTTTAATGGGCTGATTTGATTTTTAATACTTTGATTTTATTGTGAATTCATGATGCATGTGATTGAAGCCAACGGTATCTTGAGTGAGTGACGCATCATTTGTTATTGTGAATTTGGAGCATTCCGTATATGTGACAAGAACTTTCTTTTTTTTTTTTTTACTGAAAATAAATGATAAATTTCTTCTTTGCTCACATGAGAATCAAATTCCAAAATCAGTTGCTTAAAAAAATGAAAACCTTACTGAGAGGCACAATTTTAAAGGGCCACACATGCACTCAAAATATATGGACACTTTCAAAGTTCACAACTTTAGTTCCTTTCTTTTTTTTTTTTTGTCCATAAAAAAACACTTTATTTCCTTTCGCCTTTATCTACTTCTGTTTTTTTCCATTTACTATCGTCGTCAACAATATAGTGCATTATAGAAGCGGCATGAAATCAATATTTGGTATTACATGTATTTGGAGACAAAAATGATATAATTTTGTTCTAACTTTAAGTGGTATATTTATTTAATGAAGACTTGTTGATCCGCCCTACAAGTATTCAGGGCTTATTGTAGTACAGAAAATTTTCCAAAATACTTCAAGGGTCATACCTAAGAAAGGTTTTACGTGGTTTTAATCCAAAAGGCAATAAAAATAGTTGGGAGAAAATTATTAAAAAGAGAATTTCAATTAAAAACAATGAATAAGATTGATTCAATTATAAGAAGTATTAGAGAATCGAGTTTATAACTAAATTATATTCTTTAATTAGACTATATATAATTATAGTGATTATTGTTCATAAAATATCCTTGGTATGAAATCAATCTTTGGTAATACATGTAGTTGGAGACAAAAATGTTATAATTTTGTTCTAACTTTACGTGGTATATTTATTTGATAAATACTTGTTGATTGGGTCCAGCATAGCCGGGGCCTTTCGTAGAATTGAAAATTTTCTGGAGTATTCTAGGAATTGTAGCCAAGGAATGTTATGTGTTAACTAGTCCACTAGTTTTAATCCAAAAGGTAATAAAAATAGTTGGGAAAATTATTAAAAAGAGAATTTTAATTAAAAAAATGGATAATGTTGATTCAATCATAAGGAGCATAAGAGGATTGAGTTTCAACTTATAAAATAACTAAATTTTACTTCTTAATTAGATTATATATAATTATAATGACTGTTAAATCTAAAATATCTTAATTATCTCTCAATCAATTTATTCTTAATCAATTAAGATTTAATTTACATTTGCATAATTAAAATTCCTAATCAAACTTTGAAAGTTACAACTTGAATCAGCATAAATCTTTTATTTTATCTCTAAATTAGTTATTCATGTTTATTTTTCTAAATCTATGTTCACTTTTCACCTCTTAATCCATCGAATTTACCTATTAAATCAAGTATAAAATTTACATGAATGAGCAAGAAATATAAATATAATTAGAAGAAATAAATATAATTTGAAGCACAAATTCAAAGAGTCATAACCACAAAATAAAAATTTAGTTAATTTCAGTCAGATTACATCTTTATCACTGACTAGAAAATTTATTCACACATAAAAATAGAAATCAAAATACAGTCAAAATACAGTTAAAATCCCAAATTATCAGAAAAAGTAACAAGAAAAAGATATTTGTAAAGAAGAGAAATAGTTTATGCTAAAAAAACTCCCCCAATTTCTTGCTTTCTCACCTCACCGGATGATTGCTCAAGAAGCTTTAAAAGGGTGTTTTTCAACTTTGGGATGAGTAACTAAGGCTCCGTTTGGTTTCACTATTAAAACTAAGTTTTGATTCAAAACTTGATTTAATTTATTTTACATGATGTTTGGCAATTTTTTTAGTTCCCGTTGGACAATGATTTTCCAGCCAAAACGTGGTTCATTGATAAGCAGCAATGGACTTGCTTATCCGTTCTACTTCTTTATTCTGATTTGTATTTATTTTAAAATCAGATAAAAATGAAACAATAAAAATGAGAAAAAATTGAAAAAATAAAAAAATAAAATTTCCATAAAATTTTTTCTATCTAATAACTAAAATGTTCCTTTAAAATTTGAATCTTTATGGACTATAACTTGTAAGAAAATGTTATACTAGACATATTATATTCTCAATTAAATAAATATAAATTAAATTTTAATTCAAGTAAATTAAATTAATCATGAGATAAAGTTTAAATTTAATTTGAAGAAAAATTATGAGTTTTGTCAAAACTAATTTTAAAATAAGTCATCTAAGCATAAACATATTAGTTCAAAACTAATTTTTATCATAATTATATTACAAAATCAATTTTATCAAAACTCATTTTTAACTAAGTAACAACTAAATGGGCCTAAATGTCCCCATTTATTTTTATTGCGTTCTTATTTATAGAGGAGGACCAAAAACTCTTGAAGTTTGAAAAAATTGTGAAAAATCCCAAAATTAAGTAACTTCCAAGTCAACAAATAGTAACAAACCGACATCGACTACTGTTCATCTGGCAGCAAGGCCCAGGATGTCACATCTCAGTGCATGTTTGATTTTTTAAAAAAAAAAATCAATGATTTTATAAGAAGATGTGTCTGATTAAATGTAAATTATCTTTTTAAAAAATGAAAGGTTGGTTAAATTGTAATTTTATAGAATGAAGAAAAATGTTACTTTTTCTTTAATAAAATATGGATTTTGGAAAAAGGAAAAATAAATTTACTCTATACTATCTTCAGTCCTATATATAGGATTTTTTACCCTGATCCTAAATATAAAACTCTTTATAATATACGAGGTAATATTTATTATATATTTCTAAAAAAATATCCCTATTTAATATATCTAAAGAGAAAATAATAGAAATTAAATAAGGATAGTTTTAGAAAAATGTTGGGATTTTCAGAGAAATCGAGGTAGTTAATTAGTTTTAATTTCAATTCTTAATCCGCGTGATTCTGTTAAAAGGGTCTTATATTAAGGAATAGAGGGAGTATTATATATCTAAAAGTATTTTTAACCCTTATAATTTAAATAGATTTTTTGTCAAACCTACTTTTGTAAAAATAATATTTAAATATAACAACTTGCAACTAACTTACTTTATCTAAATTTAATTTATTTTAAATTTAATTTTATAAAATTAAGAGTTAAACGGATCCTTAGGAAGTGTTTGGTAGGAGGGATGAGAATAGGAGAGATTTTAATGGAGGGAAGGAGAGGGAAGGAGAAATGAGATATGGAGGGAAGGGAAGAGAAGGAATTTTAATAATTTGTTATTTGGTTCAGGAGGGAAGGGGAGGGAAGTTAATAATAATTTAATCATTTTACCCTTGAAATTAAAGAAATTTTCTACTATTTTTTTGAATATAAAAAATTTCAATATTGAGTATAAAATTATACTATAATATTTTATATTCAATATTAAAACTTTTTATATTAACTTTTTAAGATATGAAACTTAAATGTAATATTTTTTGACATGAGGATCCTTCAGATAAATATTTTTATGTTTTTAGAATTTTTTTAATAATTTTTTTTATTTTTAAATAATTTTTTTATTTATTAGAAAAAAAAAGATACCCCTAATTTGTGGGGATCAATTTGAGGGGGAGGGGCCCAGTAAAATGCTCATCCAAATAGGGGGAGGGGAGGGGCTCGCCTCCCCCTCTTTGAAATGGGCATGAATTGTGGAGGGGAGGAGAGCAAATTCCTCCCCTTCCCCTGTACCAAATGGGGGCTTAGTCTTCAACCTCAACTAGCGACAATTCAACTTGCATATGGTACCTTCCTCATCAGCATATGCAGCTAGCATTGCTAGCGGGCACTGGTTAGACTTGTAATCTTCAATTTCTCCGCCTTTTCACCTGCAACTAGGTGACTTAAGTTATGGGGACCTGCTAAGTTCAAAAAACTCTGATTATTTTGGTCTCTTTTCATTCAAGTAGCTCCAAATTTAACCTAAAATATTACAAAATCATAAGGTATGTAAAATCAAGCAAGGCTATGCCAATATACTCACATTTCCATATAATTTGGAGCATAAATATGTATATTTTATAAGCATAAAATACACACATCATTAGTATAAAAAAATTGTATTGGATTATTTATTTCCATTCAAAGATAAGTAAATTAGTTCTCAATTCAGTTCAATTGGTTTAAAAAAAAGATGGTTAAAAATGTATAAAAAATTAAGAAAATTTGAAAGCTCATATAATTATAATTGCTTGACTATTTCGAGTTAGGTGTGCAAATATGGGTTGAGTTTCATTTAATTTGGTTGGAAAAACACTAAAACCAAAATAACCAAACACCTTACAAAAAAATAATAATAATGGAATTGAACCAAACATGCATACAAATCAAGTCGAATTAAAATATTTGATTAGATTTGGTTTCGTTTTTTGGGTTAGGCTAAGTTAATTGGGTCTTATTTTCCCGCCTATTTTTTTAATTAAATACATGTAAATTTGACACAAATTTAAATTGAAATATCCATCAACTTAAAAAAAAAACTTGAGATTCGACAATACCTAAACAACACATCCACCAACTTAAAATGAGTTATTAGGTTTAGCCGTTCAAATTTAGATTTTCATTCATGATGCAAAAATATTAAAAAAAAAGGGAAAAGAAATCAACAACTTGTAGCTTGATGACTTGATTGAAGCAAAAATATTAAAAAAAAAAGGAAAAGAAATCAACAACTTGTAGCTGGATGACTTGATTGAAATAAATATTATTCAAACTTTTTTCCTAAAAAAATGTTTACTTGTTATTTTTATCCTTGAATGTGAGTCTCCCCAAAAGCTTTGTGCATTAATATCTTCCACTGGTTTGTACCGTTGTTTCTTGACTAAAGCCACCATTGCATTTGCAGTCCCTTGGTGTTCTTGATGAGTAAGAGGACATCTTTCTCCACGTCCGTTGGATCATATAAACGGTGGAGATTTGAGTGATTGACCCCATTGCATTGCTATAATTGTAAATAAAAAATTTACTATAATATAAAATCATATGAATTAATATGAAAAATTCAAAGATTATTTTATATTTTTTAATAAAAGAATATGAAACGTACCTACTCTCTATTGATTAAAATTCAAATATTGTTGAAAGCTTTTGTGAATAGTGCTTTTTCTCTCTCCATGATTTAGTTATCTGTGTTTATTATTTGAGTGGTTGAGTTATTTAAAATTAAATAATATATTTGCCTATCTTAAATATTTCTTCTCGGGTAACACATAAGTCTTTCATTCTATTTTATAGATTCTAAATAATAAAATTATTAAAGTTTTAGTTAGGTGTTAAGTATATATACTCATCATAAAACTTTAACACCTAACTAATAATTAAAAAAAAAAGTCTATCATAAAGTAGAATTTATTTATTTATTTTCCCAATTTTACAACTCAATTTTTATTCATAAATTCTTTTATTATTAATTCCCCCATTTAGTACTAAACTGTAATTCCCCAAAAAATTATATACGAGCGATCACAGTTGATGACATGTATCAATAACCCTGTCACTGTTTTTTTTTTTTAATTTTACTGCTCAATTTTTCAAATTTTATTATTGTTAATTATTAATTCTCTCAACTGCTCCTTTCTGGCTTTTATATGTATAATTACTATCCTAAGGGTAATAAATTATAAATTAATATTCTTCAGCTAGTGAGAAAGGGTCCAACATGGGAAGAGGAGAAAGGAGTGTCACGTTTAGTACAAAGATAGCACTCTCTAATTAAAGCTCCAATTGACTTTTGCCTACCAGTAATAATATTATTTGACTTTCAGAGCTAAATTTAATCCTTTATTATTAAAATAAAATTGCCTATTGGCTCCGGTTTTAAAATTTCAAGCACTGTTCTGTAATATATATATTAGAATGAATTTCACTGTTATTACAATTCTGTTAAGGTCCGTAGAACCGTCCGGTATCTGGGCTCCAACTAAAATATATTACTGTTATGGTACTTTTTGGGTTGTGTGGATTAATCTTTTCAACCTACATGTAATAAATTAAATAAAGAAACTTATAGACTTAAAGATATATACTTACCGTGTTTTTTATAATAAAATCAAAACAAGTGCATTAATTTTTATGTATAACTAGTTCTATAAATAATTTTTTGTATTAACACTTTTAATTTATTTTAAATTTAAAATCTAGTTATTTTGATTTGATTAAGAAAATATGTTAAATATATAAGATTAAGTATCAACTTTTCTTGTCAACTAAAATTCTCATAGCACAATTGCACAGGAGCCTTTTCTAGTTGTTGATAAATTGGACAAAATATTGGACCATGATCTGAAAAATGTAAGAAAATAAAATAATATTCCAAAAACACAATCCAAATGGAATTTTATATTAAAAAAAACTCATTAAAAAATGGCTTAGTTGAAAAATCACCCAATTGGCCCAAAAATACCAAATCTGTCCAACAACAGGAAAACACAAACAGCCAACTCATTTCAAAACAAAATTCGTCCTAATAATTTGATGATGTCCTAGAGCCCAAATCAAACGAAAGTCTCAAAGGCAGAAATTTTGGTTTCAACAGATAGGCCCAATTTCGTCCAGTAGCCCCTTGTCCAAAACCGCAGCTAGAAAAAAACATTCAACCCAAAAATTGGGGGGAAAAGAAAACTCGGACACAAAGATGATGCGCCAAGATGATTAATTGAAATGACGCATCAGTAGTGTACCAGAACATATATATGTGTGTGTGTGTGTATAACTTCTAACAAGTTAAATTTTTCATGAGCCCTAAATAGTATGGCTCATTTTTTAAACCCCGTACAACGCACAGATCATGCTAGTTTCATCTAAAGATCTAGAATGTTAAAATATTTAAATTACTAAAACAGATGTCAATTGTCTACCGAAAAAAAAAAAAATAGATGACAAATGGATTGAACAAAAACAACTGCATGTTCCCATCAAGTAAAGTTTTAAGTTTGACATTTATGGATGGAAAAGACAGTTAAGAAAACTTCCCTCTTCCGTTTGCCAACGAAAACTTCCCTCCTTGAAATGCACACTGTAGTAACTTTTGAATGCAAGGTCATAGAAAACTGGATTACGCGGTCTATCCAACATCAATTGCAAAATATAATTCTTTAACCTTCAGAATGCGAGGAAACTCAGTATCATACATATAAGGCAATGTTACATATATATCTCACAATGAATTAAGCAAAACAATGAAATTATTGTTATGAAATGTACTGAGTTCCCCAGCAAAATGTGCTGAAAATGAAATGAAGTAACATTTACTTGAACATTTCCAATGGGTTTTCCTCCTATTAAAATCTGTTATCTCAAGAGATAATTTCTGGGCGGTCTAGTCTTCACTTCAATCCAACTTGACAGAAGAGAACAAGTAATACACAAATGAGAAGGAAGAGAGGAACCCAACTGTGCCTGTAGCCAGCATGATAGCCAGAACCATAAAGAGAGAGTATCCCAAGTACAGAGCTGCAGAGACAGGACCACTCAAATTCTTGAGATCAAACACCAGGTAGTTTATGGAGTACAAGAAGATGTATATGGCAACAGAACCAGAAGCAAAGAATGATTTCCACCACCATCTCCAATCTTCCACACACAGATGCATGTAGGTTAGAACAAAAGAGACCTCAGCACAAACCACCACAAGGAGAATCAGGACAACCAAGAGGAACCCAAAGACGTAGTAGACACGGCCCATCCAAATACTGGACATGATAAAGAAAAGTTCTATGAATAGGGTTCCAAATGGGAGGGTCCCGGCACCAAGGACTAGCAGCCATGAAGGGTACCTCTGTGCAGGAATTTCCCGAGGAATTTGATTGGTTCGGACTGGATACTCAATGTGATTGGCCCTGGCTCCAAAGTACCCACCTACAAGGGTGAGGGGAACGGAAATGCAGAACCAAAGTAAGATTAGTATGACAAAGAGTGAAAATGGGATGGCTCCTGTGCTGTGACTTCCCCACAAAAGGAAGTTCAAGGTTGTGAGGATCAAAAAGGCAATGCCAGGGAAGAAACATGCGGCACGCCAAGCGACTGAAGCCCAGCCTTTCTGATCACCACAGCCAATTGTTCTCCAAAGACGAACTGCCACGTATCCAGCTGCAACACCAAGTATCATGTAGGAAAATAGCATTCCTGTGATGAGTGTTCCACGAGAGGCTGGTGACATGAATCCAAGTGCAGCGAACAAGATTGTCACAATAGCCATTCCCAGAATCTGAACCCCATCTCCAACCATTACACACAGTAATGAAGCATTCGACGGAGCCCGGAATACATCCCCCACAACAAGCTTCCAACCAGATAACTCTTCTGTCATCTGTGCTTGAGCCTCCTTGTCAAGCTCCTCATAATGGGTCAGATCACGGCGAACAGTCCTCAGGAAGATCACAAGAACAATGCCAGCAAGGAAAGTGATCACCATAAGAGAATTGAGGATTGAGAACCAATGGACTTTTGCTCCTTCCATCTTCAAGTAGGCATCCCATCTGGATGGCCATTTGATGTCACTCTCCTCGAAGGTGACCTCATAGGTGAAAACAAGTGGCTGCCCTTCTTTGATCGGCATTGACACGGTGGATGGATCACATTTGATAGGAGACGGGTATTTGTCATACATTTTCAAGTTTTTAGCAGAATCGAAATTGTGCATAATACTGCATGGTATCACCTCAAATCCAACAACCATGTATCCAGGCAAGTCTGATTCCCCTTTACCAGCTGCTGGGATCACTTCAACTGCATCACCCGTTCCCATTACACGTGCCATATTGGGTTCTTCATATTTGTGGACAAGAACATTGAACTTCAGATGGTTAAAAAGATAATATACATCTTGAATCTTAACACCAACAGGGTACCCTGTCCATCTTAGAAAATATCCATCTTTCTTTGTGAAGCGAATGGCGGGTAAATTATCAAGAATCAGATTAACCTGATACATCTCATCAATCCTCTCTCTAAAGATCTTGAACTGATCTGCTGACAATGAATCCAAACGACAAAAGAAAATCTCCGACTCATTTGTGTACATCTTAAATCGGTAAGGTGAGTTCTCGATCCGATCTCCCATGAGGAGCTCGCCGAGATTCTCAGCACTATCCTTCACACCGCCGGGAGGCTTGCAAAAGGGTAAGCTATAATAGCTAAAGGGCATTTCTGTATCAATTGAAGTCAGAGAATTCACTTTCACCGACAACTCATCCCCACTCAGATACTTGTGGGGATAACTTCCCGGAAGGTAGAACCCATATCCAGATTGAAAAATCGTGCAAAATGCTAACACCCACAAGCTAAATTGATCAGAGAAAACCATCTTCGGTCGAATCATGAAAGTTTTATGTCAGATCTGAAAGACCCAGGTACCAAACGAACGAAAATTTGTTAAAAAATGGCCCCAAATCCGACTAGATTTCTAGGCCAGAGTAAATGCAGATGCAAAGCATTGAAACTAGTACAGAAATGAAGAAAGAATCCAAATATATATAGCTGAAACAAGAAGCAAACAAGAGTGTTTTTGAGAGATGTAAGAATTCCACTGACCTCAAACAAAGATCCCGATAAAGAAATTTGAGAGGAGAAGATCTCAGGGAAGAATGGGAATAACTCGCATCAAACGAGATCTTCGAACTCTGCGAATCAAAATGGGAATAGATCATCGAAAGTGGCGAGGGCTGAGACTGCACATTTATAACGTTGGCTTGCTTTGGAGCATGTCGCTGCGGTAATGGCGAGTCATGCATTCTGATTGAATTGACGATTATGCCCCTCGTGTCCAAATTATGGACATACCGACATTTTCTTCGTTTAATAATACTAGTAGTAGTTTTTTTTTCGGCCAATCGTTAATAGTAATTTAATTCACACTATTCATGTGTGGGTACTCAAAATAAATTTAATGATTCTGAATTAATTTTATTTTTCAACGTCTTGTAGTTTTTGTTTAAACAATATCATTTAAAATAAGATTTCAAATTTGAACGTTATAAATAAAACATAAGTATTTAAAAATTTTTATGACTTTGTCAATTTGATTTAAATTTATTAAAATCCACCCCATTTGTTACCCTATTATTGAATAATTCAATAAAAAATATATTTTAAATATCATTTTACAATTTTGTAATTTTCCTTACGTTTAATATTATACATTGTTGGCCGAAAAATATTAGACATTTATTTTTAATAATTTTTTTAATGTGAAAATGATGTTTGAAGATAAATAACAATAAAATACGATATAAGAGCATGAATAAGATATATGAGTTAGTTTTTCATAAAAACAATGTATAGTGTAAGATAAATGTAAAATAAGAGATATAAAAATATAACTCTTTCTTAACTTTGAAGACATTTATCTTCATGTTCTTAACTTATGAATAATTTCAGATAAATAGCTAAAAAAATTCACTATACATTATTGCCATCCCTATTTTGGCACATACAAATCAGGACTAGTCAGTTTTTATTCTTGACAACTACTTGAAATACATAAAAATGCAGTTAACTCATCATTTATATATGTCTAAAACTTTTGGTAGTAAATTTAATACGTTTGAAGTCAAATTCTTAAGAATAAAGGACTTACAATTATTCAGCTTTTTATTTTATTTTTATGCATTCAGCATTTTATTTTTATTTAAAAAAGAAATAGTATTGAATGAACCGATCAATGCTACTTCCAAATAAACAATTTTGTTTTAAGTCACTACTTTTTTTTTCTAGATTTAAGTATTGATTTACCTCTATATTTTTAGCACAATATTCTTCAATTTCATCTTAAAAGGTTTAACCTAATTTATTTAATCTAATTGGGAAACATAACCAACCACCATTTTAGATTGGAGATATGATTATGCTTCACGTGTCCCTGCAAAAAGGATAGAATGATTATGCCTACATTCCAGTAAAATAATTTCAAACTGATGGAATTTTTATTCACTGAAAAACTCACTTTAAAGTGCAAAGAATTTAAAATAATTTCAAACTAAGTTACGTGAAATAAATTATAATTTTTTAAAAAATATATTTTATCCCAACTGTTGCAAATTCTAGCACTTTTCATTACTTGCATCTCCTTGTTTGAAGTCGTTAACCGTGAGGACTAAATTAACAACAGAACTGTGAAATTACTTGGTACACCTCATCTTATATTCAAAATGATTATTTTTAATGTAATTATCTTAAGACTAAATTCTATAAATTTTTAATTTTTTAATAGAGCTTAGTCACGTCATATGATCTATGTAATCTATCTCATTTAGTGAAATATGAATGACCGATGTTGTTATTGTTATAAAATATAAATTCAATTTGAATGTCAAAGATATTTTTTAAAAAATGAACAATTTGCGTCAGTGTAAAATATAAAACTTATAGGAAGGTATACTATATACAAGTTATGAACAATACAATTTCCTTCCAAGTCCAGCTTACAATTTTTTTCTTTTAATTTTTTTTCTACCCATTTTATTAGGTTTTGTGTAACTTTATTTTTATTCCTTCAATATTTTTTACATATTTCAGTAAAATTTAAATGTTTAGAGATATTAATGAAATCTTGAAGAAACTTTTTATTCCTTATTTAGTCATTAGACTTTATCATCAACATATAATATAAAATTGGATGTAACAATACTCAATTACGATCAAATAAGATATATATCTGATAGTTGTATAAAAAAACATATAATATAAAATTAGATTTAATGTTCCATGCATTGCCTTATGCAAGGACCCAAGTTGGGTGAAAGCTGCAGTATTTATAATTTCTTAGCAACAATACAACTCCTACTAGCTTATATATATAATATATGAAACCCCCCTATTCTCACAAAAAAAAAATAATATATGAAAAAAAAATTTTTTTGTGCACTAAGGTTTCCTTTGGCATAGAAATCATTGAATAGGCTTTATTTATTTTTAATAAGACATTTTTTATATCCATAATAAAAAATTAAATAATAAATAACATGTTTAAAAAATCCAAATATCTACCAATTATAACGGAACTTGTTGGTAAATATGTCTAGTTTTTATAAAAGCATAATATAATTTACATTTTCTTAATCACTCTTATTTATTCTGTGTGTGTATACATTTAAGGTAGAAATTTTGAAAATTATAATACGAGAGGAAGTCTTTGGGTGACATTTGACGTCATCGACCAGGTAAAGGGTTAGGTATTTGAGAAGCCTTTGGATATTGAGATAACACCTTCCAATTCGTCCGCTCTAATTCTAAATGGAAGAAAGCCGGAACACACGCCGACTGATTGACTGAGAATCATATAATTTTTTCTTATAATTCCATTTAATTTTTTATTAAAAACATATAACTTTTGGCAAAAAAAATCTCTATTGTTTAAATATTCTTAATTTGGTTTTATTATTATATTTTTTTCATGATATAAACTAATTTTATTTTATTACTCAAAATCTATTTATATCATTCGTTTTAAGATATAGTATAAAAGACTTTCAATAGCGCAAAGACAATATTAATTATATTAGGTGGAGTTTGAAAAATGAATTATACTATTCATAACTTTTGAATAGCAAAATTTGTTATAAATTTTATATTTTATAATATAATATATATTGAGGGAATTGATTAAAATGAAAGGCACTTGATTAAATTGGAAGCTACAGGTAGGTAGAGAATAAACTAAAACTTTATAAATTATAAGATCAAATTATAGATTTTAAATTATCAGAATTAAATTAAAAACTCGTAAAAAATATTAGTTTTTTGTTCCTTAAGAAATGTGAATGCTTTGAATCTCAAGTCTCCACACTAATTCTAAATAGCGATCGTGACACTTTTTGACCAATCCAATGGCATATTGCATCTTTACCAATAAATGTCAGTTATATTGCTTAGATCCAACTCCTTATTGACCAATTGATCTTAATTCTTATATTCTCCTAAGGAAAAAAAACTTCTCAGATATTTGTATCATATATTCATAAGAAATTGAAATGTCAAATCTGATAAACTGTGTAAGTTTTAAATATTTTTGATCTACTAAACATCTGATAGAGCCTACTTTTAAATATTTTTCATATCACTTTACTATTATTTTGATCTACTAAACTTTTTCTTACCACACTTAAGATGTGTAAGATGATATATATATATATATGTGAGGTTTAGTGACATAGAAGCTGTAAATAATCTTCAAGTCTTTTTTTTTTTTAAATAATATTGTTTGTTGAGTTAGTTGTGTCACACAACATGCACCATATACAGTGCTATATATCTTCGTTCAATTGCCACTGAAAACGATAATCGAACGGCCAAGAGCCTATAATTTTTTATTTAGGTCATAATTTTTTTAAAAAAATTGAACTTATTGGTAGATAATAATTTGACTTTTAAAATCAGATAATGAATAATTTTACTTTTTTAAGTTTGTACACATAATTTTTTTATATTTATAATTAATTAATTCATTGTTTTATTAATAGAACACGGCATATCCCCAAATTTATATGCATATTAAAATTTAACAAATTATTTACACATAGTCTAAACTCTAAAAAGTATCTATATAAAAAACAAAATTTAATCCATATCAGGAAGGTTTGAATCTTTGTTACTGTCACATCATATTATATTATATTAATTGATGGAATGCCAAACTAATTAAAAATAAAAAAACTATCTACATAAATATGAAAAAAAATAATACTGTAAGAGAGTTATGGTTTCTTTTAAAATATTCCTCCACCTAAATTAATGAGAAATAGATTCGTATTAAAACATGAAAGATGCATTGAGGAGAGATTAACCAAACAATGATGAAGACTGCTACATAATACCATAATTTCTTGAGAGACAACTTTTAATGACTTTTGGTTTTTGTGGGCATCCAATAACTTTCATGAATTGAAAACCGACGTGCTCGCCCTATCTCACATGTTCCTTGTTTTGGATCCAATCCCTTCCTTAATCAAAAAAATTATTTTTTTATTAGTCTTCTTTTTCTGTGAAAGAATATTCCACCCCAATTAAATGATTTTGAAATATACTAATAAAAAATAAAAATATATACAAATCTTGAAAAGAAATATAACAATAAAAATATCCCCTTCTAAAATGTTAAGCTCTTCATAGAATAATCCTTTTTCTAAAAACAAAAAACAAAAAACTCATTCCAGTGATTGCTGCATGCCCTGGAATGAGCTATTGTTTAAATATTCTTAATTTGGTTTTATTATTATTAACTTTCGGATGCACAGTGGAATGAATTTTCTTTTTAATATTTCTGCTAACAACAAGAGTTAATCTTTCTTGAGATATTAAGAGGAAAAAAAAACCCTCTCATCACTTAGATTTATCAAAATATTACAAAAAAATATCTCTATTTAATTCATGAGGGGAAAAAAGTGAAATAAATTTAATAAGAATAGTTTTGGAAAGATACTGTGAGTTTCGAAAAAATAAAGATGGTTAACTAATTTTAATTCTTATATTTGATCAATGTGATTTGATTAAAAGAGTTTTATATTAAGAATGGAGGAGTAATAAAATGCAATTTTCACAAATAATGAATAATATAAATATAAAAATAAAAAATAATTTAATTAAAAAAGAACATGTGCATTAAAAATAAATTAGTAAATTATTTTTCAATTTAATATATTTATTAATTATTAAAGTATAAACGAGATCACACCTGACAATTTTTGGGTGATGACTGATAACTTTTCTACATGGACGTTTTGAAATGCTCCCTCTCTTTCTTTTGTTTTTGGGCCCAAAACATATAATTGTTCTGGCCCAACAAAGGTTCAGAGGAGCATGACAATGATAAACTAGAAACATCCAGAGAGATTACCCATGCTCTCGAGTCTCGACCTGGGACCTGTTTTGGTGCAGGGCACAAATCCACGCACCCGTGCGCCCCTAATTTATAACAAAATTTGTAAGGAGGAATAATTAAATTTTTAAATAAAGATAATTAATTTTTTTATGAAAAATAACTAATTTTTTATGTGAAAATAATTAAATTTATAGTTGTAGTGAATTAATTTTTCAAGTAAATATAACTAAATAATTTTTAAGTTGATATAAATAATTTTTCAAATTGATATAACTAAATTTTCAACTGAAAATGACTAGCTTCTCAATTAGATGAATTAATTTTTCAAGTGGGTATAATTAATTTCTAAATGGATATAACTAAATTTTTAAGTGGATATAACTAATTTTTTTAGAAAAGATAATTAAATTTCTAAATACAAATGACTAATTTTTAAGTGGATATAACTAAATTTTTAAATAAATATAATCAAATTTTTAAGTAGATATAACTAATTTTTTCAGTAGGTATAACTAAATTGTCAAATGGAGTTTCCTCCCTAAAAGATATCGCTCATTTTGCTTCTTTACTCACACATTTCTAGGAGTATTACACTTACGGTTATAAGTTACATATAATTTGGGGGTAGTTCCATTCTGGAGAGTGTCTTCTTCTTCGAAGCAGGATGTTCTGTTTTCTTTTCTGGTGAATTACCTTTGGATGTATGAGAATTGAGAAATACATGCGGGTGCTTTGGTGCTAAAAAAAAAAAGGGATAAATGAGGTCCTCTCTCCAGTTTTGTACGAGCTGTAGGGTGAAAATAACATCCACTTCATCATGGAGTAAACAACATTGAACTGGAATGTCATCTCAAAAGTAATGGAACTAGAAGCTATTGGCAGAATAGAAATAATGATGATCTGAGTTGCATCAAATGACGCTGTCGTAAGAAATATTCCACCTACACGGATGTCCTTTAGGATTAAACAGATTCTTTTTAAGATTGACTTAGGGACACAAGATCTACATGAATATAAAATATGTAATGCAAACTTAAAAAATAAATAAATAAAAGGAGGTTTGAAAGAGCAAAGGGTGAAAATAAGTAGTGTATAGAGAGAAGTTAGTTATTTTATGTGTATTGCTCTCATGTTGATCTACCTAAAAAATAAATAAATCATCCCCATAAATATACTTACAAATACCAACGGTAAAAGGAACAAAATAAATGTTAATTTTAAATGATTAAAATGTTTGAACATGAAGGTTATAAAAATTCAAGACATGAAGCAATGCTTTCAATGTGGCTTTAAGCTACCAGTGAATAACCTTTAAAGCTCAACGTTCCAAAACTGAAGCTATATCATGAATATCAAAACGTTGCTAGCATTGATAACAATTTAAATATTTATACTAATTAATTATTAGATAAACAATGTTTGAGCATTTTGAAATACCCATTTAAGAAAATATCAAACAGAAGCTTCCCAGTTCAAAATTTCGGTCTTTTAATTGGCAGTGGTTGTAGAAAACATTTTCATGATTCTTAAATTTTGAACATCTTAAATTGTTTTTGCATATCCATGTTAGCTAACATTTCGTATAAATTAGAGCATTCAAAGGCCCTCAAAAAATTTTTTTTAACCTTGAGAATTTGGCATTTTTGTGCATTTTTCGGTTACATTCTTTGACATGTTATTTTTAGCATTTTTCTTATTTTCCTTTTTCTTGAATAATATTTTCATTTTTTCTTTTAAATTAAACATACCCACCTAAATGTTTGCAATTTGTCTTAAGAGAACTTCACCATCTCCAAAGTTTACCGTGGATCCGCTTCCCTTTTAATGTTGCTTTTTGGTCAATGGTGCAACCTTATTTTTCTGTTTAACTGATTTGGGCGTCAACTTATTTCTGGACATTCAAATTAATAACATGTCTTCATTAAAAAAACAAAACATGTCACCAATACCAAAAATATATAACATGTGGCATTTATTGCCAACATGACCCTTTAGACCCCAGGAGGTCTGGATTAGTCTGAGACGAATAATAAACCTAAGTTATCTCGAAATACTGGGCACAGATAGCAAAAAAAAAAATTTTTGGTAACTATCGTAGGGTTTTCTTTCAACCATTTAGTCTTTGAAAAAAAATTAAATAAAAGTCTCAGTATTCTCACTTAGAAGGTGGCCAAAAAACAAAATTTTGAATGAGCTTCTAAACTTGGGTCTTTTCTAGGCCAATGTTGTGTCTTTGAAAATTTAAACGTACCGATGAACCATTATCTTTGGGTCTAAAATTTCCTTTGAATTTTGTATAAAAAGTAATAATAAAATAAAATTTCATTTGAATTGCCAAGAAAAAAATTCTTTGAATTCAAAGAATGAATTGAAATTGAAATTTTGTAAAAACAAATAATTGTTCAGAATCAATCCAAAAATAATTGATTATGAACCAAGTGCTTGTTTGAATAAGTATTGAAAGCTTCAAAAAGTGCATTTGTGTAGCTATAAATCACATTCGCAAGATTGACATGTTGTTTAGATAAGCGTTCAAAAATCATAGTGTACCAAAGTTTTATAGTAACAATGTGATTTTGCAAATGTGAAATTTTCTTATTTCTCCGTTGAGAAAATCACATTGATCAATTCCAAGTGTTTCACTAAAAGGCTCCCCCCCCCCCCCCCCCCAAAAAAAAAAAAGTGATTTAATTTCAAGTGTTTTAAAGGATCTATAAGCATCCTAAGCAAACTTATTGGGTGTTGTTCCACACGGTTTAACTATAATAACAAATGAAAACCGGCCTCCAATTATTCACAAACGGAGGACAACTTGAGAGAAGGAAGAAGAACGTAATATTTTTCTGGGTGTTTGTGTTCTTACTGGATGGAAGGATCGGATCAGGAAGAACTTGGCCATAAAAAACCTTATTGTTAAAAGTTTTTGTAAAAAGTTTTCATACAAGTATATGCCCAATTAAGAATGCAGATATTTGCTTTATAGTCAATCATATGCATTACAAGCCAGGCCAGAATCAAAAGGAAAAACCATAGGCAAGGAAAAATGGAGAACGTGGAGAATCTATCAAATTCTAAAACAAGTTACCTCTGGGGCGGGTGCTATAGTAGTTCAAATAATCATAATCAATATATATCAATCCATACCAATATATAGATAAAATTTATAGAAGTTTACCTAAAAAAATTATAAAAAGTTATATTATTCATAAACTATAAATATACGATTGAATAATAATCAAACATGCCCACAATAACTTGTTCAGCTTTTTTTTTATCCCGAGATTATATCTATTTTTCTAACATTCAAACCTCACTGAAATAAATAGAGAAAAATTTTAGAACTAAAAAAAAAAATTGCATGGTGCCGAGCCATTGAAGTGTATGGAGAAAAATTCAAAGAATAAAATCACTGAGCCAAAAGAAAATCAGATTATTCATGAGCATAGTTTTCTATAGATTTTATATTTTATATCAATATAAAAAAATTTAATTTTTGTCAATTTCTGATTAATTATATTGATTTTTAACAGACTTTTACCAACTTTTAATCTCTTTAATTTACTAATTTTCAATGAGTTTGGTTTTTAGAGAGTCTACATGATCCACTTCGTTAATTTATCATTTGAGAATCTATTAGTTGAATCAGATTTCATAATATTAGCCAAAGCCTGAAGGATCAACATCGATCGAGTAAATATACATCAGTCTTTTTTTTTTATAGGAATCCTATTTCTTGGAAAAAACCAAGCAAAATAGCTTTCCCAAATGTGGTTGGAATCACAGAAACGAAAGTGATTGAGTGAATATGCTAATCTTAATTAAACAGATCTCACTTACGTTACGTAATCTTCCTCAGATTCTGCTCCCAATCCTGTATACTTTTCTACGAAACCGTTCTTCCATAATCTCAGAGAAACACAAGATTAGTAAGTTGTACGAGCTATAACACTAATAGTGAACTTAGCCCTTCCACTATTCTCCAAGACCTCCTCCATTCAATTGGTTGATATATTTAGAATTTTAATCACAAAATGATTGATTAATTCTTAATTAAAAAATTGAACATTTTGTCATCTTATCAATTAATTTACAAAATCGATTCTCTCAATACATTTGGTTTATAATGTCACAGTTAAAATCAATGAATGGAAAAAGGAAATGATTATTTTTATTCATAAATTATTATTATTATTATCGTGTTTTGTTTCTAATTTCTATTTTTAACAAACCATCGTTTTTTTATTGGCCCAAAAAATGGAAAAATATCACCGTTTTACAAAGTTCCTTTCATGCGCCGCCCCACAGCAGAAAACACGATTTGAACTAAATTAACAGTGTGTCGCACGTGATACACACACTGCTTCATTAATCTCCATTTACTTATTGCTGTTTTTTTTCTTTTTCTAATTGTTAGGACGAGTAGCAGGGACTGATTTTTTGGAGTACGAAAGTTATACTTATTTCCGCTTTAATTTTAATTAACAAATTCTACTCTTTTACAAATTTCTTCGCTAAGAAAATATTCAAGATGGCTCATTTTGCATTCATATAAAATATAAAATATTTTTATTTTTTAATAATAAATACAAATAAATTATACATATCTATGCTGGTGATATATCTTTATATTCTTGTTCATTGTACTATTTTATCTAATTTTTTTTAAAAAATATAACATTTACCAATTATATATAGTTGGTTAAGGTGATATGAAAAACTAATATAACTTTTCTACATTCACAAAATAAATTAATATTGTGCATTAAAAGAGATTCAAAGAAATTTGAATATATGAATCTACGAATATGAAGTATTTAAATTAGCTTGACAATTGCTCTCTATCAATGAAGTTTAAAATTGAGTCTTGTAAATAAAAAGAATTGCTGATGACAGAATTTTACGTGCATGTAATCTGATCTGACTCGATGCGAGTCATGCTCTGATGTGATTTTTGAAGAAATATTCAAATTAGTTTGACAATTACTCACCGTGAATAAAGCTTGAAATTCAGTTTTGTAAATGAAAAAAATTTTATGGTGAAAGAATTCTACGTCTAGGCATGTAATCTGATTTGGCTTGAGTCTGATGTGATTTCCAGAAAGAATATTAAAATTACAAGTATATATCACCGTTTTGAGGGGTTTAATTCCAATGGTTGTTGTGGCATGACATGACATGGCAGAAAACACGATGGGAACAAAGTCTTACGCACAAGACACGGCTTCCACAGAATGCTTCAATGCCCGCACAAGCCGCTAAGTCCTTCAACAAACTTTTTGTCTTCCCCTTCATCCCCTTCATCTCTTCTCCAATATTTATCATCTCCATCTTCTTCCTTTAATGCCCACCACAGTCCCCTCAAGCCCCAACATTCTTTTATAAACCTACCAGCTGGGTGCATCATCTTCAATTAATCAACCAGGTGATCGCAGAAACTAACCACCCCAATCCATCTTCCCCTTCTTCTTGGCTCATATATATAACTATATTTATATATGGCCAACGCCGCAGATGGTTTTTTCCGGGGTCTATACGAAGGATGTATTTCCTGCCACGACAACGGCGTCCAGCGGCGGCCGTACCACCGGAATTGTGGCTGCGCAATCCACGATAAGTCGATATCACCTAAAGCAACATGCACCCACAGGGGAAGGAGTAACAATGTGTCGTATCCTTTAAGGAGAGCTTGGAGTGAAAGCTGCTTGGCTGTGGCCGCTTCTGCTCATTCCTCTCCTTCTTCTTCTCCTGCCACTGCTACTTTGGGAAACTGTAGGCTTCAAATGGGCTTGACAGATCTGGAAGAGGAAGATTGATGAACAATTATTCCTATATATTTATGAGTGTTTCAATCATTTCATGTAAGGCTTGAAAAACAACTTCATTACTTTTTTGATAGATCTCTTAGTAATTAAGTAATATTCTCTCGTATTAATTTCATCTTCCTCCTTCATTTTCTGATTTGTTATTGTTCCATTTTTGAATAATAATTTGAGGGGCTTGGCTTGGTTGATATTTGTAATTTCAAGTGTATCTTTATTCTTTATTTACAAAAACGCTATTTGTCAAGGTCATGGACTATCTGTATTGACACACACACACACACACACACGACATCTTGATATTATTGGTTCAACAAAAAGTATATCGAGATAGTGAAAATTTGTACAATCAATTTGGTGGTTTCTGTAGGTAGTATTTGATAATTCCAGTACTCATTCTTAATGACGCTAATTAAATATGGAATTTTTCATCCGTATGTTTTATTTCGCTTCTAATTGGTGTATATATGCCGTCTTGTTCACAAGTGTTCCAATTCCAGTGTTCTATCATGGATAAGTTGTTCAGCGACCACTTTTCGGTTTTAAAACACAAAAGTGCAGACCTAACAATTTTCTTTGTCAATCTAGCTAGTTGTTTTCAATCCACAAGTTTCTTAATTTTAGTGTATGTATGCCAATTTGGGTCATCTCAATTTGTCTCAATATACTTTTTAATTTTAATTTTTTTACCGATTTAGATCAATCATTAAAAAAATATTATTCAAAACTCAGATATTGTTTGATTTACTGTAGTATAATGTATATGCTTGTTTTATTATGGTTATCAACAATCAAGAGAAAAATATTCTTGAATTATTTTCTGGGTTTTCAAAATTTCTTTATATATATATATAAGGGTTGTCATAGTTTCAATTTATGTTTTAAAAAAATCATTTAAATATGTATATCCTAGGGCTATGGCTCTTATAATATGCCCAAACTTTATTTTTTTTTACCAATAAAATCCTGATACAATTAGTAGATAGTTGGATTCTTTAAGTAAACTGATCTGGGTTTTTTTATCATTGGTCATATGTATATAAAGGATTCTATTAGAAGAAGTAAAACTCATTTTAGTATGTCTACATCTAAAAAAGATTAGTCTTTAATTATGGATTGCGAGGTACTCTTTATGCTGAAAAAATATTATTTTTTTGTGAATAAAACAATCAAATATTAGCAATTAATGGAAAAAAAAAAGAGTTTAGACGATCTTTTCAATTTGCCACTCTGGATATTCTAATTTCGCAGTTGATAGCCAAACCAAATATCTATTCCTATATATCACCAACCAAACAGAGTTTTGAAGACACAGTGTGAGAAGCTGGCCTCGTGGGTGGGACGGTGAGATGGGTGCCGTGCACTTTTGTAAAGAAGCAATGGGTTAATATGAGAAGAAATTCCAATTGGATAGAATAAGATTAAATAATAAGTGGAAAGTTCCATAAATTCAATATTTTAAAGTTTTGGATTAAAAGATGTGGTTTCGAGCTTACTTATATGTTTTCTTTAAAGTCCAACTAGCTAAATGGTCTAGGCTGATCTCCATATTCAGTATATATTGGCTACCACATATTTTAATATATATATATATAGTTATATTTCTAAATATATATAGCTGGTCAGAGATGAAGCTCAACTACTCAACTAAATCACCCCCCCATCCATACATGAAGCAGGGCTTTTCACAGATGATGATAGTCATGAATCATGATGGTCTTTGGCACAAAAATAATTAAATATATACGTATCAATCGCCACACACACACACACAAGGCTTTCAAATTGTAAACAGAAAATTCTATATATGCTTTTATATATCTTTACTTTAGAAAGTTAATTGTTCAGCGTACCAGAGGCTCGTAAAAAATTAAATGCCAGATCACATGCTTTTCCATTCATTTGGACACCCTAGCTAGTACGTATGTATGAATTTATATATCCTCACAACAATGTACTCTTTTCTAATTAGAATCTGAAAAACAGAATCATTACCTTGAAATCAAAATAACGTTAATAGAAGATGCCACGCATTGCACTTTATGATCTGATGAAAAAGCCGGCCGAAGATCCACAATTATTTTGAAGACCTTATTTATTAATTCATGACTTCTCTTCGGAGAGAATTCTATGCCAAAGCCATACCTAATTCCTACCAGAATTTGCAAAATGCTAGAACGAAAATAACTAAACATGATAAAAGTTTTAGAGATTACAATAAAAATATTGTTTAATATTATTCTTTTGATGCAAACTCGAAAATACAATATACGGATAAACTTAAAAAAAACACTCAACTACGCAGTGGTATAAATTGTAGAACAACACATGACTCACTTGTCAAAGTTTTCATTGGAATATTTAAGAAAAAATTTAAAATTTTGGATCTATGCATTTTTTCTAAAACGATTTGACAGTCTTATTTGTACTCATTCCATCCCATTTTATCTGTTATTTTAGATAATTTTAAATATCTTAATTTATCTGTCATTTTATATTACCAATAAAGTATTAATTATTCTTTTTACTGTTTTACTCTTCATTAAAAACAATTAGAGGTGGAATACAAGTTATCTTTTAGTATTTAATTCAAAAATATTTTAGTAAAATATCAGTAAATTTTACTATAAGATAAATTATTTAATAGTTGTATTGATTTGTGTGAAAAATCTTAAAATAATAAATAAAATGGAATAGAGAGAGTATTAGTGCCATCTATAATCAAGGGGGTGACCATTATTCCAATAGAAACTGCTCCCTGCATTTCATTTGTTGTTTAAAGTTATTTCACACCGATCAAGAGATCATTATTTATGTTAAATTTTACTAAAATATTCCCATTTAATGACTCATATTAAATTAAATGAGAGAAAGGTATAGTTAGGAAAAGTTGATAATACATTGGAAATCTAAAAACAATAATAAATTTGAAACAAAATTAAAACTTTAAAATTACAAAAGAAATGGAACAAGGAAGTATATTATGCATGGGTGGACTTTATTTTGAATATGAAGTATTCACCACCCTTCATTTATTCATTTAATAACTTCAATTTCAGAATTGCAGTGATGCAAACGAAAAGAAAATCAAGAGAGAAGCCAAACCACTAATTCGTCGTAAACACAAGCTTAATTTCTTTCTCAGGAGTCAGAGAAAAGAGAGTTTAGGGTTTGGGAATATGTCATATTTACTTGTCTTCTTCACTCATAAACTCTATTCACTAAACTTTGTCTTGAAATCAACGTACGGGAAAGCATGGAGCCAACTTATTTTCTCCTATGGGTTTCCCCATCAAAATGTTCGATGCTTCAGTACGTCTCACACATATACACTCCGTACGCATGCATTTATATACACAGAGAGATCTAGAGAGAGAGAGAGAGAGAGAGAGACAGACAAGCACACAAGAGTGTACAGAGCAGAGAGGAGAGAGGAGGGAGGGCATATTAGTAGTAGATCCTAGAGCAGGAAAGAGGAGAGAAAAGGGTAATACTGTAATATATATGTAAGAGTTATGTTTTGTTTTTTTTGCCAGCGTATGAGTTATGTCTTTAGTGTGTAGTGTGTGTGTGGTGTTCATTAATTAGTTCATGTTTGGTCCCCCATGTACCCACAAATAAAGGAACATTTTACAGATGAGAAAGGAATCTAAGGATTATAGATAATGACATAAATTTTCATCCATAGGTTTAACGGAATTGGGATTTCTTAAAAATTTTTGTTGTGAAAATATTTATAAAGTTTAGACTTCAAAGAAAGAGAATAGAGGGAGTAGGAGAAAAAATGAATTTACTTTTCATATATGTTTCTATTTTATATTATTCTTTCTCTAAAGTAATTCTAATTAAACAATTTTATAATAAAAAATTCAAAAGATCTTACATCAATTTTAAAGGCATGTCTTCTTTTTCCCGAAGGTTGTTCTATTAAGAGAAGAACACGTTTCCTAGAGCAGTGACTAAGATTAATTAATTGAAAAGATGATTGATATTCAATTCCACATAAAGTTTAGATCTTTTTCAAATTTTACTGTAAAATTTTACAGTTTAAAACAAGAGGAAAAAAGGAGAAAGAAAATAAAGAAAATAAATCTTACATATATTTATTTTGTGTTACTCTTTTCAAACTTTAAAAATTAAAATAAAGAAATTGTAAGAAATGTTTATACATGCTAGATAATTTTTCTTGTACCATGTATGTGACAGATAATAACTTAATTCTTTTAAAAAGAATATGCTTATTTTTATAATATTTAAACCATGTTAAAATGTGTATAAAAAGATTGAAGCAATAAAAAAATTACACAAATCCCAATAAAAATGTGTGGAAGAATTAAAAAGAAATTAAAAAATTATAGGAATCTTATATCAAATATTAGTATTCATGATTTATAAATAGTATGGTTTCCTATACATTTTATTATGATTTTTCTGCTACCATTATGATCTTTAACTTCATAATATTTTGATATAAAAACTGTTTGGACCACAAATAACTATAAACATTAAACCCATATATGAGAGACAGTTCCCCAAGGACAGTGATAGAATAATAAGATAGGGAAGAAATACATACAGATCTAGAATGTTCTTTTACTGAGAAAATGAAAAAGATATACGCTAAGCGGATGCAATAAAGTCACTCGGACTTTCTTCTCTGGTTGATGCCAATGATAGAATAATAAGATAGGGAAGAAATACATACAGATCTAGAATGTTATTCCACTGAGAGAATGAAAAGGATATACGTCAAGGGGATGAAATAAGGTCACTCGGACTTTCTTTTTTGATTCACCGTAGTTATACTCTTGGAAAGAAATTGTGAGGAGAGAGATCACCGAGAGAAAATGAGAGAGGACTATCTTTCTCTTAAAGAGTTACCCATTTAGAAAGAACACACATTTATGGATGTACTGACGCATGATCATCAAAAATACTCTCCCATGCAGTGTGTAGGATCGGTTATAATTAACCGTTCCCTCTTAAATAATTTAAAAGATTAATGAGCCCTATTTTGTTATTAGGTTTTTTGAGTTCTTAATCTCCACCCATCAAAGGTAGATATAATGCAACCCAACAGACTAATTGTAAATGTTTGGTATAGCTATCCCTTTGTGATGTTGGATGGTTTTTGTGATTATCATGGGAATTAATTGAGCATAAGAGAGATTATTTCCTAACGAAGGGCTGAAACATAATCCTTGATCATATCTAGTGTGAGGTGACAAGTGCATAATCAATTCTGGAATTTTATCGAGTCTCCTTTAGGATATAAGAGATTAATTGATTTAGATAAATAGAGCACTTACAGTGCTCCTTCCTTGTCTCTTCCTTTTGGGTTTCCATTTCTTTTCCGCCTGTGTGTGAGAGAGAGAAGACACTTCTACTGATTAGGTTAAATGACAAGAACCGTTTCCATTAGTTCTTCACTTTCATCATCATATATAGCAGCCTCACTTTCTGGAAAAAGAAAAGTGTGGTGGTGACTGATAAATGATTAGTCTTACAAGAACAGAAGCCTGTCTTTTTTATTTAAAAAAAATCCCAATTCACTTGAAGTACATTTTTGAAAAATTTGTTTCAAGATATATTGGCAGTGATATATTAAAATTGGCTTCAAAGTAGGCAAGACCAGAAAAAAAAAAGGGAAACTTGGAAATGATTTTATTTATATTATATGTTGACAATGATCAGAATTAATAAATTATTAACCGATATCTATATATCAATTTAATGATTAGTTTGATTTTAGAAACATTGTGAGTGGCATATATATATATATACACTCTAGATTTCTTTCTCTCTTAGTTTTTTTTTGTAATAAAAAAAAGTTTATGTAAGTTAAATTCCCAATGCTCATAAGCATCAGAACAGGTCTCATGACTTATAAAAATGCTTTCAAAGATACTTACAAATTATCTCCTACCACAATATTGACAATAGGATTTGAATCTATGTCTTTATATGGATATAGGTCAACTTTTCTCTCTTTAGCATTTTATCTTAAGGATATCTATCGTTTGCAGGTTGCTCATATATATTGAAAGAAAATGTTTGAGTTAATTACTGGGGGAAATCACATATAAAGATCTTAAGTTTTTAAAAATTATTTTTGATAGCACCTGATTGAAATTTTAGAAAGAATTCATTATAAATTTTACCAATTTAAAGATTATTAATTCAAGTTTTCCCTAATTATTTCTATGATACATTTACGAAGATAACACACTAAGAAACAATACTATAAAGTTTTTTTCCCGTCACTAAACAAAATAGAAAACTTCAGTTATATGAAACATTATCTTAAAATACAATACTCTATATCTGAAATTTTTGCTTTAAATTAACTTAAAAGTCAGTATCTTCTATTAGTCAATTGGTTACTCCCAACTCCCGCGTCGGTATCTTGAGACTTGCTAATCGACAGTAACTTTTACTAGTCGATTGGTTGCTTGGGGATCCATAGCTTTCAAATAATAATACTACCGCCTCCAGTATTTGTGTAGGACTTTTTTAATCAGAAAGATTAAGGATAAAAATTAAAGTTACTAAACTATCATAATTTTTTAAAATTATCATTATTTAATTTTTATCTCTCTCTTTTATCCCTAATTAAATAGTAGTATTTTTAATAAAATATAATAAATACTGTCTCATATTCTAAAAAGATCATATATTTAGTATCAAGACAAAAAATCTTATATTCAGGACTTGTAGAAGAACCAATTTATCAATTAATCAATAGATATCAATATCTGTATAAGAAGTAAAATTTATAAAAAGTTATATTGTTCACCGGACAGTATATAGTTTATTTATTAAACTCCATTTAACTAATGCACGAAGTCCCACCTAATTTATTTTTAAATATTTAGTCATGAATATTTATTCCAAAGAGGTGAAACAGCCGAAATTTGATTATTTGCTATTAGTATTATCTACTAGTTGTCTAATTGCTTCACCCTTGTTTAATTTGAGAAATTTAGAGGGTAAAGGGTGGGAAAATTTTTTGTTTTAATTTTTCAAAAACCAAACAAAAGTAGGAGAGCATTTTCTCTCTCATCTCCTCCTCTTCTCCCTGTCTAAAGAGGGAAGAAAAAATACTCTATTTCTCTTATTTGATTTGAAAAAAAATAGAAAAATTTTTTTTTCCTCAAATTCTCTCTAAATCTCTTGAACTAATTAACAGACACTTATGAATAACAACTTAAATTGGGTCATAAACATATGTTTTTTGAACTCTCTAAAGTAAGGTTCAAAAAATCAGACTAGATATTAAACCAGTCAAAATACTGATTCAAAGTTCAATGATTTAATAGAAATTAAATTGGTGATAATAAATTTAACAATTTTTTAATTATATATATATTATATAGAAAATTAAAAATATTATTAATAAATTTCACAAAATAAGTTAATATTCATCTATAATCATATTTTGAATTTAAAATAATCAATTAATATTCTTTTTTCATATTATTTGTTAAACAAATTTATTATTACTAATAATTATGTATCATAATAATACTTATATAATATTATAATATAAAAATAAAAAAAATATACAAAAACTAATGTTATTTAGTACTAAAAATAATATTATCTTATTTTAAAAACTAAATTTTTTAAATTAAAAAAATTTTAAAAAAATAAAAAATTAGTCGTATTCAATTGATTTTATATCGGTTTGTGACTGGTTTGATTGCTCTTTCACTTGTTCTGAAAATAGCCGGTCGATACCTATGACTGAACCGATACCGATCAGTCCAGATTGATTTTTTTAACATTGTTTTAAAGTCAACAATAATATAAAGCTATGTATGGGTAAAACACATTTGGTCTGTGTTTATCGATTCTTTAAACTGTCCAAATCAAATTAGGATGGTTCAAATTTAATTATATTTTATTATTATATTTTTAATATGTTTTTATTTTATTAGATGTAAAATTTAAAATAAATATAATTTTATAACTGCTACTTTTTAAAAATTATTATTATTATATAAAAAATAAAAATAAAAATTGTAAATCTAAACTGTGTAAATTAAAACTGAATGGCCTAGATCTACCCAGAATGATAACCATGGGATGCTTATCACAACACCCAATGTGAATTCATTATTCATGTATGGTCACCAGTTTGAAGAAATATTTGGAACGAAAAGCACAGGTATTCTAGATTATCTGAAGACGCGTCCAACTTTTATATAACTTCTTATTCCTTTCCAGTAAATGCCATATCCAATACAACAAAAGGGAAATTATTTTCTTTTACTAAAATAACATAATATCTCATAGTCTTTACAATATTTATTTTGGTTTTATGATATTTGAGGCTCATATATTATATAGAATTTGAAGAATAAGTTGCAATACTCAGTCAGTAAAAAGTACCTCTACCTATAGATTTCATGTTTTATATTGATGATTATTTAATGGTGTAATTTCTTAATTTTTTATTTTAAATTCTATTTTTCATCTTATTGATTGTTATTTTGTGTATCAAATCAATTTAAAATTTAATTAATGGAATCTGACATTTATTGGTTAGGCATACCCAAGGGAGAGTTTTGGGTTAATTATCTTTTACCGGTTAAAATTTTTTTGCTTTAAGGATCTTTAATTTAGAAAAAAATTAGTTTTAGAAATATTAAGACAAAAACACACCTTTAGTCCCTTAATTTATACTATATTTCACTTTAATCACTTAATTTTATCTAGCTTCTTTTTAATTTTTTAATTTTAAAAATATAATAAAAAATTTCTCTTCTATTAACACTGTTAGTTATGTTAACTGAAAATATTAATAAAGTATTATTCAATGTTAATATGTCAATTTTGAGGATCAAGTAATTAATCTTGACATGTCAATCTTTTGCTCTTTGTACATGTTATTTTATTTTGGTCTTCTTGTTCTCTTTGTAAAGATTGGCCTCTCTTTCTAAAGGTTGACCTCTGTACATATTTGCTGCAATAATATTTCCCAATTCATAAAAAAAAAATAATTATGTATTTATTAATATTAGGTTTGAAATACTTTTAAATTTTGGCAAAAAAATATTTTAAAATTAAATTAAAAATAACAAATTTCTTAACAACTCCTTAATCTTCGAATATTTTATCATAAAAAATAATTGGATAAATGTGTTAATATTAAAAAAATATTTTGTCGGTATTTAAGAATGTTTTGTTAATATTTTTGTTTATTGGTATTAGTGATAGGAAAAAATTTTATTGTATTTTATGAATTAAAGGATATAAAAGAAACTAAATAAAATTAAAGGTTTAAAATAAAATCTAGCAAAAATTATAACTTTAAAAAGACTTGATTGCAAAAAGACATTTTAAGTTTTGCGAATTTAAAAGCTTTAGCTTTAATTTACTCTAACTATTATTTCATTTTCGATATTTATAGATAGTGATGCCATCAGAAGACTGAGAGAAAAAGTTCATTATATGAAAATTATTCAATACCTCTAAAAGATCATATTGAGTCACCTAGAGCTAATAAGTAATGATTAAATTAAAAGCTTGAACCTCAAACATTTCTGATATAATTAAAAAAATTGAAACGTCAATAATTCAGTGTTGCTGTTTGATTCAAAACGGAACAAATCCCGCCGGCCCAAAAACTTCATGTCGACTGAAAGCTTTGTCCTTCTTTTGTAGACACATCTGGACTCACGGCAAACAGTATGTTTCTAGTTAGACCAAAAGAACAAAAAGGAATTTCCACGGTCTATTTATCTGCATATATTTTAATTTTCTTGTTTTATGTCTCACTTATAGCATATTTGCATCATATTCAATACATTATTATTTATTGAAGAGAATCTGTACTCTTTTTTTTTTAAGGCCAAAGAAGAGATTCTATACTCTTACATAACAAGTTAACCTTGTTTGCAACTGAATAAATTATTATGCTCCAAATTAAGTCTTAACGTAATATTTGATTAGACAATAAATTTTTCAAACATGATTAAAATAAATGTTTCAAATAATAAACTTACTTGTTAATATACTTTGTCAATTTCTTTTTAAGTTGAATTGCTTACTATCTTTCTAATCTAAGTCACATACAAATAATTCTACAATTTTCAAAATTTGACACTAAATCAATGAGACAGTCAAGTTTGTAGGGATAACTTTTTATCATTAATTAATTTATTATTTTATTAATAAAAATGATACATTAATAATAATAAACTTATAAACTTGACTTATTGACCTAATAATTATATATACTTTAAGTTATATATAACTAATTTCTCTTAATTTTAAATCAAATATAAAGAAATATTTGTTGAAGGTCGAATATAAGGAAGTATTTCACATGTCACACCACCAGCAAAGTAACAATCTAATTAATAGAAGAAATAAATGCATAAATTTAAAATTCAAGAGAATTTATTATTAAATTTTGAAAGTTAATATATGCAAATCATCCAAAATTAAAAAAAGTTATATGCAATAAATGTATTGTATAAAAATGAGATGAGAACGATAATGGAATAAAAAATCGGATTGAACTACTCAGTTTGATAAGAAAATTAATGAACCAATGAATGATCTAGTCCAAAATAAAAAGTAAATTGATAAAAAAAAAAGAACTAGTTAATAACTAGTGAAATGGCCTATCAATCAAAACTGATGTTTCAATCCATTCAAATCAGTTACATTTTTTGTTCTAAATTTTTTAATTTAAACCATATTTCAAAACTATGATTTATGGATACATACACATAATAAGTATTGTGAAACAAAAAGACTAATGACCAAGAATACATAACTCGTAAAAAAAGAAACTATAACCAGTGATCTCATATTCCAGCCATTTACTGCTTATTCTATGCATTGCCTCTAGTTTTAATCAAATTTGAATAGCTTAACGTGGCTCTCCTTGTAAGAATAGTGGCAAAAATGATGATGCACAGAATAGCAACAGTGGCAGGGCTTCTGGACACGTCCTTCGTAGCAGCCTATGCTATAAATATGTCTGTATCGAAAAGCTAAAACCAAGTATATAGCCCACCGTTTAAGAGGTGAATTTGAGTGTATAACTCAGTCTCTTCTTCCCCCTACAACAAACCTGCGGCTTCTTCGGTAAAAACGTTATTTGTCTTCAACTTTGTTACTTTGTCTCGATTTCTCTAGACCAACATATCTATCGATTACAGCTATGATTCCCTTCACCCTCTCTATATAAATACTGAGACACCAAACCAGACAAATAGCTCAATAACACTGAACATTCCACTTCCCAACTCAATTCTGCATACCTTTGTTCAGAGACTTAAAGAAATACAGAGAATAGTATGGGGATTGAATCAGCTGACTTGATGATGCTTCATTGTGTCTTTGATGGAAGCCTGTCGATGCAGAGCATGGAGGTTGAGAGGAGACCATACCATAGGAATTGCAGCTGTGCATTGCACAAGTCAAAGAGCGGTTGCTCCAGCACTGCTTGCCATCAAAAGATGATCAGCTTCACCAAGAGATCCTCTTGGAACAATTGTTGCCTCTCCATGAAAGCTTCAAAATCTTCTGGCCAGTAACACTGTTCTCAGCCAACCATAATCCAGTGAGGGAGAAGAAGATGGAAACAGAGTTCAGTTACAGAATAGAGTATATCCCCTACCCCTCTTTTTTTCTTTTGTATCTTTGTATTTACATGCCAATAAATCTAATGAAAATGCAGTCGTGTAGATGAACAATGTAGTAGCTAGAATAGATTATCAAAAGTATGTGTGGAAGGAGAATATGAGAAGGAAAAGTTTGATTTAGATATAAATGAAGAAAAAACATCTAAATGAAACGAACCTTCCTTTCTCCTTCACTCTCCTCAATCCCAACATAATTTAAGGTAGTAACTACATCATTTTTGAAGGAGACAGATACTCATACCTGGTTATGTGTGCATAGGATTCTTCTTTACGCACATAAGCCTCTTCACATCACTTCTAATAAACAATGCAATATTACATAAAAAATCTAATAATTTACAGCAAATGGACACATGTATGCATAACATTCCAACCTGCTCTTTACGTCAAGAATATTAGGTAATCATGTTGTTAAACTTTATAACAATGAACTAAGCAGTACTTTAAATTCATTCATTTAGTTTCTTTGATTTGATTCGTGTTCACCTTTTGGACCATTTCTTCCACCCAGAAAGTTGAAAGTATGATTACATATAGACAAGTTATATGGACTCCTCCACTGTATTATATACAAGAAAAAAAATTAAGGCAGAGAAGGAGAGAAGGAAGGCTTTGCAACTTGTAGCTCTCCACAGTCACTAATGTAAACAGTTTTAAGAGGCCTGCTCCATATGGCACGAGCATTCTGGGCCCTTTCATCTCCGAAAAACTCAGCCAAATCATTGAATTGGCGAATACGTTCAGATGGTTGGTATGTGGGAATTGAAGCTATGGCAGTGATAACATCCAAACCTGCCCATACATTCAACTAGGAGGTAAGCGCCACTGTAATGACCGTCAAAATGGGATAATCTAATTTAGCCCTTCTACAACTTAAGTATTTTAATTTCAATAACATTTGAAGTGTTCCTAGAAGATAAAAAAATTGATAGTGAAAATAGTTTAGATTATAACTAATGCAGATGAAAAAAAGAACTACCATTTGGGTAATTAAACAACTACTTGGGCATCGTATTGCCTGATGATACTTTCTTTGAAAGCCATGAGATAGAAGAATGAACCTCCAAAATTATGTTCAACAACAGGAAAAATCTTCAACATAATAATGATACAAACAGCCATTTAACCACCCTTTAGTGGGTAATTAATAAACTCATTCTAAATATAATCATTCACCAATTCAAATATGATAGAAAGCACATTAATAGCAGAAGATAGTGCAAATATAACGACAAGAAGTGACAGCAAATAAAGAAGTAACCCTAACTCGAGATTTTTATAGCTCATTCATTGTAAGGGTGAATATAGATAGATGTATAGTCCTGAATCCCAATGTGATCGATGCGTGTTTGTTCCATGAACTGACAAGAACAGCCAAGATGAAGACAGGAGCAGGTGATCACATTGATTATGGACAATAGAAGGAATTGACAAAAACTGTCAGATAATTCCAAGAGTCAAGCTTATATATCCTAGCATTTTATGATTCATGCTACTTCTATTCAACTTATGTTTACTTTTCCATCTCAAACCATTAATTAATTTAACAATTTAAAGGACAACCAACTCATCATTGTGCTTAATATCTACAAGTGCAGACTAGAAAACTCCTTCCTATCTTCAAAATTATCAGCAAAATTCCAAGTCGTTGGGATGGTTTTGAAGAAAATTAAGAATCCACTGAATATGGAAACTTGCCTTCAAGCACTGTTCCAAAGACAATGTTTCTATTATCGAGCTGAGGGCAAGGTCCAGGTCCAGTTGTGATCAAGAACTCAACGTTGTGGTAGTTCGGGTCGAGCTTAAACTCATCCTCGTCGTCGTTTTCCGACAGGGGAAGCGAGAGAACACCGGCCTTCGAATGTGCCAGAGAAAACGCCTTAGAATCGACGGTTTCGGTGTTGCGCGCCAAATCCGAAGGCGGCTGGACCTCGCCTTTGTCTCGTCGTCCCTGGCGGCCGGCGAGGAAGTACTGACCGGGGAAAATTTTGTGAACCAGGGTGTTCTTGTAGGAAGAGCCGGATGATCCAACGCACATGGACTTGAAGTTGGAGACCGTGAGGGGGACGAGGTGACCGTAAAGGCCGAGTACAATGCGACCCAAGGGAATGGATTCGGAGCAGAGGGAAGCGATTTTGTCGCCCAGGGTTCGGTTGGGGAGGAAATAATTAGGGCAGAGGCCGAAGTCCATGAAGACGCGGTCGGTGACGGTGGTATCTGGCGGTGGCTTAGCGGCGTCGGCGGCGGCGGGGAATGGAGGAGCGGAAGAAATGGAGAGGGAGGTGGAGGTGGAAAGGAGGAGAAGGGAGCGGCGATTGAAGAGGATTTTGGAATTGGGATTAGGATGGTGGGGGTTGTGGTGGGGAGAGGAGAGGAGGGATGGAGGAGAAGATGGCGCGACAGAGAAGCCCATGAAGGTGAAGCGAACATGTCCACACGTGGGAGAAGGAAGAGTTGTGAACTAGGAGGAGCTAGAGCAGTGGGGTCTACTCTTGCTGAAATTGCAATTTCAATCGTATGAATCTTGTTATTATTATTTTTATCCCCAAAATCATCTTTATAATTTTCGAACGTTTAATTTCATTAATTATTTTTTATTTGAAGATACAAGAGACATTTGTTATTGACGAAAATTAATTTTTATTTAATTATATATACTACATATTAAACGGGCTCACAATGAAAAGCCAGAAACAAACCAATCAAACCAAATTCTCTGCATGGTCTTGGGCTTGGCAACCATAACGTATAATTTGATTTAACTTAAAGACTTATACCGGTGTCCTTAAAATCAGATTGATCATCCAATTCGATCATAAACTGGCAAATCAAATTCTAATCAAATCTATAATACTTTCAAGATCTACCCAACTGAAAACCTAAAAAAAAATTATTATAATCGTGGTTTCAAGGTTTCAAAAAAATTATTACTATAATTTTTCTAGTCCTTAACATTACTCCACTGGTCAGCAATGTCTCTGGAGATCTTCACGGCATCTGAGGTGGCTCCAAATATACCTCTTCTGGTGAACCCCACCGTATACAATCCATTCTCTCCTCTCCATCCATTTGGAAATGGCGTTTTCGGCATTCCATCTTGGGTGAAGAATTCACAGCTCTGCGCATAATATATACATTCACAGACACATAATTAACATTGATTTGCTTTAATTTGAGAATAAAACCATGTATTGCTATCATGAACCACATAATAATATGCTTTAAGAGAACTTTACTGAGGATTTTACTAACAACATACAGTATCAAATAATGAGAAGGAATTGACCGAAGGAGGAGTTACTTTGGATTATATAATTAGGCTTATCTGAGAGAACAACTAATGACACCTTGTGGCTACAAGTTGCGAACGCGATATTTCATGAGTGTCACCCAGCATAAAATGCTACTACGTCACAAGGAATACAAAGTTTAAGTAATTAATAATAATAAATTAGAGAAATAAGTGTTTTCGAGGAATGAAACTATAAATAAAATAAAAGAAGGCAAACTAGTTATATTCTTTTTGACACGTCGAAAAGAAGACCTTTGTTATGTGGTGGTCAATCTAGCTATAAGCATGTACGTGTGCGGACGCGAGAAAGTAAAAGGTCACGAGTGTTTAATAATAAGATATATAGAGCTAAAATCACAACAGATCATGAGGTTAAATTTTACCTTGAGCCAACTAGGCACATTGCTTCTGTATCCTGTTGCCAATATTATAGCATCGAACTCCTTCTCTTGTCCATCTATCAATTTGGCTCCATTGCTCATTATCTCTTTCACACTTTCCACCACCTGAAACCCTCAAAAGTCTTAGCTCATCAAACTTTTAGAGCATGCATGCTTAAATTAAAATTCTTTAGAGTTCAAGCTTTAAGACCTTGATTTTGCCGGCTTTGATCTGTTCTAGAGCCCCGACATCAAGAACAGGGGTTTTTCCTGTGGTGTTTTTGAGTTCAAATGGGCCAGTTTTGGGTCGCCGAAGACCGCAATGATCAGTGTTTCCGAAGATGAAACTAGTCGCAAGTAAGAGGAATTTATCTACTATCCTTAAAGGAAACCATTTAAGGAGGGTCATTGCTATTATAAACGTTGAGATCCCAAGTATCTCTCTTGGAAGAACATGTACCTGCACATTCCATACATAAAATTATGCAAAAGTGAGCAAAAATCGCATGCCTTTTAACTCCATCATTACTTATCCAAAATGAAAAAAGATAACACAAATTTTGAGGATTAACGAAAGTATAGAAGGAGGGAACTTACAGTATTTCTGACAACCATGTGAGGCATTGCTTTGTGATTACAGAGATCCAAGCTAACTTCCATACCAGTATTGCCACACCCAACGACCAGAACCTTCTGGTTCTTGTAATCAAAACCAGACTTGTATACGCTAGCATGAATAATGGATCCTCGGAAATTCTCCATCCCAACAATTTTTGGAAAGAAAGGCTCAGCATTCTCACCTGTGGCAACAATAAGCCATTGAGAAATGTAGACAGAATCTTGAGTTTGAACAGTCCAAAACCCAGAGGCGGGGTCAAATAGGGCTTCGTAGACGGTTTGGTTGAACCGAGGATGAATTGCGAAGCGTGAAGCATAGGACTCCAAGTAGGAGATGAACTGATACTTGGTAGGATATTTAGGGAAAGTGACAGGGAAACTCATTAATGGAAGTTCACAAAAGCTTTTGGGAAGGTGAAGTTTGAGACGATCATAGGTTCTGTTTTTCCAGAGAGAAGCAATGCAGTCGCTTCTCTCAAGAATAAGGGAAGGCACTTGGCGTTCAAAGAGGCAAGCTGCAACAGCTAAACCAGATGGTCCAGCACCTACAATAATGGGCCCTTGAACCCACTCACACTTTACTCCCTCTTGTTGTTTGCGAGAACCCATGTAAGAAAATCCCAGGTAAGCTAGCCACAGATAAAAATTAAAGCTTGCTTTCTATAAAAACAAAGACCAAGAAAGGAGTAACTTTCTCTCCCTTAGTTTCTTACGATGGCAATATGAAGATGGATAGTGGAGTGAGAATTTTGGATGAGAAGTGTGCCTTTCAAATGCTAAGAAAGCCAGCAAGCGACAAACTCGCTTTTAGGACAAGTGAGAGATAGAAAGAAAAATTTACTATGAAATCCCGAAGACTTACAAGAAAGAGTCTATGTGTGTAGCAATTAATGAGTGAGTGTGTAATCTAAACCATAAGTAAAGTATGTGTTTCAGTTTCTCAAGGCGCTTTGTTCTCAAAGATAATGCCTTTCATTTTTATTTTTTTTAATAATTACATTAACATCATTGTCAAACTCAATCATGTAAAACTGATTTGGTTTTGAATAGAAAGTCCTGTCTCATTTGTTTGGTTGCAATTGTAGGAAAGAAGAATTAGTTGATAGATCCGATTTATGTATAGATAAAGTCAACAAATTAATATATATATATATATATGTTGGTAAGATGAAACTAACTTATTAATAAACATTACAAAAATTTGAGGTCTGCGGATAATTTTATTTATAGTAATAGAAAAACAAGAAAGAATATTCTGATCAAGTTAGATCGGATCCAAGTTAAGTGGGCAAAAAGCTGGAACAGGATTTCGTGGGTAGAGAAGGTCATAGATAGCAAAAGTCAGAAACAGTTATGTATATAACCGTCTGATTATGTTGTGAGCTAAATGATGTTTCACCCGTGGCTTTCTATGTTTATAGTTGACTCCCTGATCACACCTATGCATTATAATTTAAAAAAAAAAGTTTATATTTTTATTGCTAAACTATTGATCGCTCCCGAGGCTTCAGTACACCAATATTATTGATGATCAATACAATTTATTATAAACTAGCGATATAAAGCACGAGTATATTTATGTAGCTAATTTGATTAATTTGATATTCTCATATCAATTTTGAATAATTATAATTGTCTTAATCATTAATTTGATATTTTAAAGTAATTAATATAAATTAAATTATATATCCTAAAAATGCTAACCTTAAATTGTTCAATATTTTTTATGAATAATTTTTTATTTAAGTATATTTATATTTGTAAAATATAATTAAATCTTTTGATGCGTATATTTTTTTGAACAATCAACCATATTTAATATTGACATTGAAATAAAATATATATTTGAATAGTAAATAAACAGTAACATTTATTTCACTTTATTATATTATATTATATTATATTATATTTTAATAATAAAATGTGTTAAATAATAAATATACGTGCCTCAAGTTAGCATTTGAAAGTAATCATGCATCACCGGAAGGGCTGATAGATAGACAGACGATTGAGGGCACTAAAAATATTGAATTTCACAGTTTCTACACCATATAACTTTTTTATTTTTTAATTATACACTTTTTTTCTTATATTGTGTAAAGTGTGAGGAATAAATTATGATTTCTATAACTTTTAAATAATGTAACTTATTATAAATTTAATATTTTATATTAATTTTATGGAAAAATTAATCAATTGTTATTTTTAATTTAGTCCCTATATTTTAATTTGATAGAAAACAATCCCAATGATTACTGCACGTTAACCAATTAGCCCCCAAAATTCTTTCCGCTAGGACGACAATCCTCACAGCTTACACATGCCACTAGGAATGCAATTCCATAGAGCTAAATCCACAAACAGTATGCGTGGAGTTTATTTTAAAAAAGAAAAAATTTCAGTTGGGTAACATTGTCCGTGCGTCAGAGGGCCCATGGTATTAATGTTGTTAAGAACTTAAAATTTTGATGATTTGGCAAAAAGAGACACGTTGACACATGAGTTTCAGCTCTAAAATTCATTTCCCCTGTGGCCAAAAAAAGAAAAATCCATTTCCTCTGCAATAAAAAAAGAAAAGAGAGAGTTCCGTCTTCGCCAACCTGGAGTAAAACACGAGAGAAGCAAAAGTGCAGACGTGCAAGAGGGGAATAAAATCTTTGCACGCGAGCGAGAGGGAGGATTGTTTTTTGCTGTCTCAAATCCCTCACTGCCGTACATCTCCTTCTTCCTGAAACCACCTCTTTGATTCTCCCTTGCTATGTTGGAGAATACATGTGGGTTCATATCTTTGGTGATCCCATGAAGGAGGTTCATATGGGTAAAAACAAATCATTTGTTAGTTTTACTAACACTTTATTATTTTTAGTCCCTTCCTATGATATAAGAAAAGTGTTAGGATGTATTGTTGGCGAGGCTGAGTAAAAACTCTTAATGATTTCATATTCCTTATGGATGATGTGTTCATTGCAGACATACTTGATGAAATCACCTATATGAATATGGAATGGGGCCGCTCCTATGAGATCATGGCAAAAATCTCTAAAACATTTATTAAAACCAGGCACGCGCACGGCCGTAGTTTAAAGCGCAAAACTGCGATAACAGTGGAAATTGTGGGGGTATAAGCTGGTTCTTAAGGCCACTAGTATACAACAAAGAATTATTAGTTCATAGAAGCTATAAGCTTCACTGACAACTCTGTGTACTAAGCTTTATTGGTCTAGATATGGTTCATAGTTCGTAAGACACCATATTCGAAATGCTTATACTCATTCAAATAATAGTGATCTTTTGACACACATGTGGGGGATTGTTGGAGAATACATGTGTGTGTGTCAAAAGGAAAAGAGAGAAAAAAAGAGAGGTCCCACATTGCTTAAATAAATGAAGACCAAAGAGTATAAATACTAACATGTGATTATGGAGGAGCAAAATGGGCCTAGGAAGAGAATGGGCTCGCGCGCACAAAAACTGGACAAAACTAGGCCAACTCAGTTGAAATCTGTCGATTTCCCCCCTGCGCGTGAAAATATACCCGGGGTTGGACACTTTTTTTACCGTTGCTTGAAATTATATTTTAGAAAATAAAAGGAATTCAAACAGTCTTCCAGAAAATCTATGTTTTTAAGGCTTCGGTTATGAGTTCCTGGCATAAATGGTTTGAATGTTGGTCATCCGTTTCTATCCTTCATTAACCAGTATTATTTTTTTAAAATTTGATTGTCGAAAACCGCCCAATGTTCAAAGCGTTCTCATTAATGTCATTAAGGGAGGTTCAACGTTTAGGTGCTTCTGGTGCCTATAAATAGAGAGGCTTAATCAGAAGTTCAACACACCGAGCTCGCGGACATCTTCGAAGCTCTTATCTTTCTCTCTGAATTCTTCTGAGTTTAGTTTTTACTGTTCTGGTTCCTGTTTATCGCAGAAGAGTCCGTTCAATCTTGGGGAGTGCCGTCTTGTGGCGGAATAACTCTCAAGGACAGTGTCCTTGTGTACAGCTTGGATTATTTTTATTTTAACGAATTTTTAATTTACAGCGTACAATCTTGAGAGTTATGAAGTCACAACAGACCAACGTTGTTGTTTCTGATCATCCTACTGGTGCTGGTACATCTTTCGTTCCACTAGCACTGCCTCAAATGCCGCTATTTAGGCCACCACCAGACGTTTCAAAAATTGAAGTCTTTGATGGGAAAAATTTTAGAAGGTGGCAAGAACATGTCTACTCTATTCTTGACATGCATGGAGTTGTTACTGCACTCACTCAATCTGAACCTTCATCAGATGCTGACCAAAGTCAAAGGACTGTTTGGGATTATGCCAACAAGGTATGCCGGAATACCATCATTAACACCTTATCTAACGATCTGTTCGATGTGTAGTATGTATACAAAGAAGCAAGCAAAATTTGGGAATCACTGATTGCAAAGTATACCGCTGAGGACGTTGGGAAGCAAAAGTTCATCGTCGGAAATTACTACAAATGGGAGATGACTGAGGACAAAGATATCAAGCTGCAAATTAATGAGTATCACAAGCTACAAGAGGAGTTGTGTGCTGAAAAAATCAACCTACCTGATGAGTTCGTTGCTGGAGTTCTAATAGAGAAACTACCAGAATCATGGAAAGACTACAAGCAACAACTGAAGCATAAACAAAAACAATTGTCATTGTCAGATCTGATTACTCACATCATAATCGAGGACACTAACCGGAAGAAGATGCAAGCTGTAAAAGGCAAGGAGATTGCCTCGAAAGCAAATCTGGTAGAGACAAAGCAGCACGGCAAGAGGTATGACTCTAAAACAAAACCTGACTACAAGCCCAAAAGTTCTAACCCCAAGTTCAAAAAGAAAAGTAGTTGCTTTGTTTGTGGAAAATCAGGCCACCATGCTGCTCAATGCAGGAAGAGGGCTAGAAATGACAATCCTCCTAAGGCTAATCTGGTTCAAGGAGATGAAGATGAATAAATCATTGCAGCGGTCATTTCTCAAGCTCTCTTAGTATCCGATGTGAAGAAATGGGTGGTAGACTCTGGAGCTATCAGGCACATTTGTGCAAATCATGAGTTGTTTTCCTCCTATAGTCCTATCAAGGAAGGAGAAGATCGTATTTACCTTGCTAATTCCAGAACTGCAAAAGTTTTGGGAAAAAGGAAAGGTTGAACTGAAGCTCACATCTGGAAAGACTTTATCACTCAATGATGTTCTTCATGTGCCTGATGTTAGAGCTAATTTAATTTCTGTAGCTCTATTGAGCAAAAACTGGGGTTAAGGTGTCATTCGAATCTGATAAGATTGTAATGACAAAGAATAATGTATTTGTTGGGAAGGGTTATTGTACTCAGGGGCTGTTTGTACTCAACATTTCTGACATGAATGAAAATGCATCATCTTCTGCTTACTTGTCTGTGTTCATGATTAATTCTTTTGATATATGGCATGCTCGATTAGGACATTTTAGTGAGTCATATTTAAAGCAAATGCAGAAACTTGGTTTAATTTCTGAAATTAACAAAAATTTTCTAAATAAATGTGAAATTTGTGCAGAAGCTAAGTTAACTAAAAAATCTCATTTTTCTGTACAAAGAGAAACTGAATTACTTAGTTTAATACATACTGATTTGGGTGATTTGAAACAAATTATGACAAAAGGTGGCAAAAAATATTATGTAACTTTTATTGACGATTTTTCAAGATATACTGAAGTATATTTATTGAGAAATAAAGATGAAGCTTTTAATAAATTTCTTTTATACAAATCTGAGGTAGAAAATCAATTAAATAAAAAGATTAAAAGAGTTAGATCAGATAGAGGAGAATAATTTGTTTTATTTAATGATTTTTGTGAAAATGAAGGAATAATTCATGAAGTAACCCCTCCATATTCACCTGAGTCAAATGGAGTAGCAGAAAGAAAAAATAGAACTTTAAATAGAATACCTTATAAAAAAACAAATAAGACACCTTATCAATTATGGAAAGGACATGTACCAAATTTAAAATATTTAAAAGTGTGAGGGTATCTTGCAAAAGTTTTATTGCCTGATCCTAAGAAAAGAAAAATTGGTTCTAAAACTTCTGATTGCATGTTTATTGGATATGCTGAACATAGTGCATCTTATAGATTTCTAGTTTTAAAAAGTGATGTTCTTAATCAGAACACTATTATTGAAACTAAAGATGCAGAATTTTTTGAGCATATTTTTCCATTGAAAGTTCAACATATTTCTCAAACTGCAGAAAATTTACTTCCTTCGTCAAATCAAAATAAAAATTCTGTTGGAAATTTGAGGAGAAGTAAAAGACAAAGGAAAAGAAATTTCTTTTGGAAATAACTTTTATACTTATTTGGTACAAAATGAGCCATCAAAATTTTCTGAAGCTATTTCATCTTCTGATGCTCATTTTTGGATAGAAGCTATTAAAACAGAAATTAATTCTCTTAATCAAAATAAAACTTGGATTTTAGTAGACTTGCCTCCAAGAGCAAAGCCTATTGGCTGTAAATGGGTCTTTAGAAATAAATATAATCCTGATGGATCCATTGACAAATATAAAGCAAGGCTAGTAGTTAAGGGATTTACTCAAAAACAAAATATTGATTATTTTGATACTTTTTCTCCAGTGACAAGAATTTCTTCTATTAGAATTTTGATTGCTCTAGCCTCAGTTTGTAAATTATTTATTCATCAAATAGATGTTAAAACAACTTTCTTAAATGGTGATTTAGAAGAGGAAATTTATATGGTACAACCTGAAGGGTGTGTTGCTCCTGGATAAGAAAATAAAGTTTGTAAACTTATTAAATCATTGTACGGATTGAAACAAGCACCTAAACAATGGCATGAAAAACTTGACCAAGTCTTAACGAGTGATGATTTTTCTACTATTGAGGTAGAAAGATGTGTTTACACAAAAGTTGTGAATGATGGTTGTGTGATTATCTGTTTATATGTTGATGATATGCTCATTTTTGGTACAAGCATGAATGTAGTGATTAAAACTAAAAGGTTTCTTTTTCAAAGTTTGATATGAAGGATATGGGTGAAGCAAAGGTGATATTAGGTGTTAAGATCATAAAGAGTAAATATGGCATTTTACTATCTCAAGAACATTATGTTGAAAAAATCCTTAAAAAATTTGAATTCTTGGAAAAAATATCTGTGAGCACTCCTTATAATGCTAGCACCAAATTAGTTAAAAATAAAGGTGATATGATAGCTCAAACTACATATGCACAGATTATTGGGAGTCTATTGCATTTAATGAATTACACCCGACTTGATATAGCATATGCTGTGTGTAGATTGAGTAGATGTACTCACTGTCCAAGTACTGAACATTGGTTAGCTCTGGAAAGATTAATGAGTTATTTGAAAGGTACCATAAACTATGGTATATTTTATAGTGGATTTCCCACTGTATTAGAAGGATACAGTGATGCTAATTGGATCTCAGATTCAGAAGAGACCAAATCCACTAGTGGCTATGTATTCACTTTTGGTGATGGTGCAGTAACCTGGAAATCAGCTCAACAAAATATTATAACAAGATCCACTATGGATTCAGAGTTCATTGCTCTGGAGCTGGCTAGTAATGAGGCTGAGTGGTTGAAAAACTTCTTGGCAAATATCCCATTAGGTGAAAAACTAACACCATTAGTGTCATTACATTGTGATAGTCAATCGGCAATAGCAATTGCTAAAAATAAGACCTACAATGGCAAAAGTAGGCATATTCGTTTGAGACATAATATTATAAGACAGCTATTAAAAAATGGAGTTATATTGATCGATTTTGTAAGGTCAGAATTAAATCTAGCAGACCCCCTAACCAAACCTTTAGGGAAGAAACAAATTTTGGAAACATCGAGGGGAATGAGACTTAAGCCAATTTAAAAATTAATAATGATGGTAACCCAACTTCTGTGATTGGTGATTCCATGAAGGAGGTTCATATGGGTAAAAACAAGTCATTTGTTAGTTCTATTAACACTTTATTATTTTTAGTCCCTTCCTATGATATAAGAAAAGTGTTAGGATGCATTGTTGGCGAGGCTGAGTAAAAACTCTTAATGATTTCATATTCCTTATGGATGGTGTCTTCATTGCAGACATACTTGATGAAATCACCTATATGAATATGGAATGGGGCCGCTCCTATGAGATCATGGCAAAAATCTCTAAAGCATTTATTAAAACCAGGCACGCGCACGGCCGTAGTTTAAAGCGCAAAACTGCGATAACAATGGAAATTGTGGGGGTATAAGCTGATTCTTAAGGCCACTAGTATACAACAAAGAATTGTTAGTTCATAGAAGCTATAAGTTTCACTGACAACTCTGTATACTAAGCTTTATTGGTCTAGATATGGTTTATAGTTCGTAAGACACCATATTCGAAATGCTTATACTCATTCAAATAATAGTGATCTTTTGACACATATGTAGGGGATTGTTGGAGAATACATGTGTGTGTGTCAAAAGGAAAAGAGAGAAAAAAAGATAGGTCCCACATTGCTCAAATAAATGAAGACCAAAGAGTATAAATACTAACATGTGATTATGGAGGAGCAAAATGGGCCTAGGAAGAGAATGGGCTCGCACGCACAAAAACTGGACAAAACTAGGCCAATTCAGTTGAAATCCGTCGATTTCCCCCCCTGCGCGTGAAAATATACCCAGGGTTGGACACTTTTTTTGCCGTTGCCGAAAATTATATTTTAGAAAATAAAAGGAATTCAAACAGTCTTCCAGAAAATCTATGTTTTTAAGGCTTCGGTTATGAGTTCCTGGCATAAATGGTTTGAACGTTGGTCGTCCGTTTCTATCCTTCATTAACCAGTATTATTTTTTTTTAATTTGATTGTCGGAAACCGCCCAACGTTCAAAATGTTCTCATTAATGTCATTAAGGGAGGTCCAATGTTTAGCTGCTTCTGGTGCCTATAAATAGAGAGGCTTAATCAGAAGTTCAACACACCGAGCTCGCGAACATCTTCGAAGCTCTTCTCTTTCTCTCTGAATTCTTCTGAGTTTAGTTTTCACTGTTCTGGTTCCTGCTTATAGCAGAAAAGTCCGTTCAATCCTGGGGAGTGCCGTCTTGTGGCGGAATAACTCTCAAGGACAGTGTCCTTGTACACGTCTCGGATTATTTTTACTCTGACAAATTTTTAATTTGTGGCGTACATGCTATGCATAAAGAAACAGAATACACGACACATGACGTCAATTCTTACTACCATGTAACTATAGATATATAGATATGAGCGATTGTTTTGTTAAATTATATATCTCAATTCTCTTGTGAAGGTTGCCATAGAGAGGCGATTAGCAATACCTACTTGGCAAATATTTGGGTGTGTGTATCAGTGATTGGTGATCCCATACTACTCTCCTTCCCCAAAACCCAAAATTTTCCTAATAAAAAGAACAAAACTCAGATAAAGACGCACCAAACAAGTAACAAGGACGATGATGACAGCAAGGCGAGTCAACTCAAGACACACCAGACGAGCCAGATGACGACGGCAGTGCACAAGACAACCCCTGCGAGTTGAAGGGCTGAGGCTAAAGCACATTGACCACAATTGTTGCTCACTGTGCTTCCCTGGTATACAGTGTTTTTGGGTAGCTTTTCTTCTGCCAAAAGTTATGGAGGGTAGATCAGAGTTAACAAATCTCTTGTTGGTTGCGACGTGGTCTTTCTTTTACTGTAACACGATTTCCACATATCAATTTGTTTGCCACATATAACCAATAATGCCATACAGGCACTATAAAAATACCTTTATAAATGAATTTAATTCTAGGGATTAACTTTGCTGACGGTGAAAAATGGAAGGAGCCACCTACAAACTTTTAAAATGTGGGGACTTACTTGAAAATGAGTATAAAAATATGGGTTAATTTTTCCTAATTTTATTATATATGTTACATTTTAATTTAATTCAAAAATTTTGCAAAGGGAAATGTGGTTTACACTTAGAATCAATGTCGTAGAAACCGACCAAACATTGAATCAGGTTGGATACTGATTTAAGATTTAATAGTTTAATTATTATATAATTGAGATTGGATTGGTAATGATTAAAATAATATAATTTAAATAAATAATACAAGTTTCAATAAATTTTATAATTTAATTAAATTTTCAAACTAAATAACCTCAAATAAAGTATTAATAAGTTTCATAACTTAATATTTAAATCTAAATAAATTTATATTCATCCATATTCACATTTTGAGTTTAAATCAATTAATAATTTATTATTATATTATTTGTTAAGTAAATTTATAATTTTCAATAATTATATATTATAATAATGCTTATATAATATTAAAATATAAAAAGAAAAAATATTTTATACTAAAAATGATATTATGTCTTGAAAATTAAAAAAATATTTTATAAAATTAAAAAAAAATCAACCGAACGTGGTACCTATTTCCATTCAAACCAACTGATTATGGTCCAGTCTAATTCTAACAATTATACTTAGAACATCATTTTTCTCTACGGATTGCCTTGAATTCTGTTATGTCATGATTTTCATTAATCTTCATTAATTAGAATAATATAATGTCCAAATTCTACCCAAATTAAGTTTGACAAGAATTTCCTTGTGTTTATAATCCCATATTGCAGTGATAAGTAGTAGTTATCTGAGTTTCAATATGCATTACTGAAACAAGTAGAATTTTATATGTGTATGTCACTTTTTCCCATAGACAAAAGATAAGTCTGCATAATTATACGAACAAAATATATGAAAGTTGCCATCTTTTAAACTAGCTCGTCGATTTGGCCAAAAAAAAAAAAACTAGCTCGTCGAGAATAATCTAATTATCACACATATATAGGTCCTAGGATCAGATCAGATAATGGCATCTAAGCCGAGATCTTTTTCACCACATTATTCCTTGGCGTCTCTGTATAATTTGATGGTTAATTATATGTTAACTAAAAAAAGCCAATTAACTTATAATTAGTATAAATACAAACCATATGCCACAACTATAGTATTATTTGATTAAGTTATAATTGGTGTCTCTTGATTATGGTCAAACATGATTTTCCCACAAGTATAACTACTCTGTAGTTTCTCATGTTATGGCTATGTATGAATAATAGTTTATTCCTTGAATATGAGAAAAAGAGAATGATGTACTGGATTAAATAAGAAAATTACTGAATTATTATAAGTTTAGTGTTTGTTTGCCTTTTACTCTATCTTTTTTTGCAGAAAAGATAAAATTCAATAGGTAGATTATCAAATATATATCCTAAAATCTCTATCAAGATCAATTCAATAAATGAGGTATCTTAGTGTGAACACCGTATTTTGTCCGGGTTTTCTAAAAAATTGAAAAATTAGAAAATAAGAAAATGACACAAATTTCCTTTTAATCCCAATTTGAATGCATATTTTCTAAAATAAAAGAAGATACAGAAAATAAAATATTCTCCAAATCTAATCCCTTTTCTTTATGATCCAAAATAAAATAAAATAAAATAAAATAAATATATAATAAAACAATAATATAACAAAAAGTATATCAAAAAAAAAAAGAAGAAGGAAAAAAGTAAAAAAAAAAAAATAATTAAATAAGTTTGGGCTGGAATTTAGCATTCCAGCCTAAACCTCCATGAGCCCAATTTAGGAGGGCTCATGGACAGTGCTCGTGAAGGTGAGCCTTTAGGGCTCCATGAGATAAGAACAGAGGAGAGCCCGAAGGAAGGGGGCTTAGGAAAAATGGAGGAGGGAGGCTGGCCACGAGAAAAGAAAAGGAGGCTGGCCACGAAAAAAAGAAGGGGGAGCTAGGGCAGCAAGGGGAGAGAAAAGAGGGAGCGGCGGTGGAGCTCAGGCCGAGAGAGCTAGACTGTGAGCGTGAGAGGAAAAGAGAGGGGAGAGAGCCGAGAGCTCAGTGGAAAAGCAGAGAGGTAGAGAGAAAAGGTAGCCACTGTGAGTGAGTGAAGAAAAACAGAGGGAGCCATGATGGAGACAGAGAGGGTGAGATCTGGAGGGAGAGAGAGCAGGGAGCCGCAGTGAGATAGAAACAGGGGGAGTTATGGTGGAGCAAGGAGGCGAAAAAAAAGAAAAAAGACAGAGGAAGGAAAGGAGAGGAGAGCCGCGAGGGAGAGGAGTAGAGAACCATGAGACAGAAGCAGAGAACCACGAAGGAACGATCACGGGAGACCGAGGAAAAAGCACCGAGAGGGAGCTGACCGCGAGCTGAGAGGAGAACCGCGGGCGTGAGGCTAAAACAGAGGAGAGCTGGCCGCGGGCAGAGAAGAAAAACGGAGGAAGAAAAGGGAGATGGCCACGAGCATGGAATGGAGGGGGAGCGTGAGAGCCGAGTGAGGAAAGAGGAGGCTCTAACATGGGGCTCGGTGAGCACCGTGAGGAGCTCATATTGGAGGGAGCCGAGAAGCTGGCCGCGAGAAAAGAAAAGGGGAACAGGGATCCACGGTGAAACAGAGAGGGACGCGACTGAGGAAAGGAAAAGGGTGAGAGAAAAACAGAGGGAGCCGAGAAGCTGGCCGAGAGAAAAAAAAACTAGGAAGCTGAGAAAAGAGAGCTGAAAGGAAAGAGGTAGTGAGTCTGAGGATGGAGAAATAACGTTCAAGAGAAAGCAGGAGATTGAAAGCGTTGAAGAGGGAGGGAGACCGAGAGCTTTGCACAGATTTGAAGAGCGAAAGAAAAGAAAATGGGATATAGCATCAAAGGTAACTCAGGCTTTAAAATTTAATTTCTCCATTTTTTATTTGATTCTTTGTAGTTCTGAGTGGGTTGGATGCCTTATCTGCTGGATTTCATGTTAGAGTGTTATTAGTTGGGGGGTGTGAAAATGGAAGAATAGAAATTGTCATGTGCTGCAATGGGCCTATCAAATGCTCGATGTAATGACTAGATGAGATTCGTGCATATAATTTGAAGCTCCTCCCCGTCCCTTTGTGTTTGGCCAAATACAGGTGGAAAATATTATCTGGCTACGTCAGCATGCTTAATAACATCAAGAACATTTGTACTTTGTGCCCCTCTTACCCATAGCATTTTTTTTATAGGAATTCGCCTTGGTGCTGTTTGTATTTTGATTTTATTCTAAAGTCCTAATAGGTCCATATCTAAAACTCAAATGGAGTGGTTACAAACTCGGAAGTGTGAAAGGGCATAGTATAAATGGCCATATTTTGGCTCCTATTCACATTGAGTTTAAACTTGACAAATCTGATTTCGAAGCTTGGTTTGGGGTTGTTCAAAAATTCTGCATATTAATGATTCTTCACTGGAAAGTTTGATCCCAATTAATGCATGATTTGCTCACTGTTGTGAGATTGAAGGTGTCCCCCGTATTCATATGCTTGTATAAGGATTTTGAAAACTTAAATGTCCTTTCCGGGCGTATGTCAAGAAAAGGGCCTCGATTCCAATCCAAAAGCTTACATTACTTAGGTATATGTTAGCTAGAGGATGCTCGTTCAAACGTGTAAATTGTTTTGATGGTATTTAGCTACTTGTGAATGACGGCATTGCTTGTATTAGCAGGTGGTCTTTGTTCTTTTATAAAGAATTATTTTGGTTTTTGTCCCAAATTTTTAAGATAAATACTAATCCCTTTTTATTTTGTTTTGAGTGTCATGGGAGCATAAACCAAGCTTAAAATTTGGGATCGCATCCCCAAAGCAAAGGTTGGAGGGGAAGGCTCACGTGAGCCGTTCGGATGGGAGAGAGCCAGAACTCAAGGCAAAAGAGGAACATCAAAGCAAGAGATGGGAAGAAATTAAAAGAGTTTGATCTTCTTTCTCATCTTAATGTAGTTTTCACATTCAACTCCATGCATATTGATAAATTGTATTTGGTTGTGTTTTTTACAATGTTGGTCTTTATTAGTTATGGGCTTCTTTTCTTTTTACACTTAGTTTGCCACGAGGGACCAACTCCCCGTGTGCCTATAAAGTGTCAGTCAATTGTACCATGAGTGAGGAGTTGCCATGGTATAAACGTTGGCTAAATCTTATTTTTTTATTTATGAGTACCAATATTTTATTTATTTATTTATTAAAAGTAAAAAATAAATGATTCAATGAGAGTCATTTATTTCAAATTTTTATTTTGGCCTCTATGTTCCGAGTGGTAACACTGTGGGCATTTAGGTGTTAATTAGTGAGCTGTGAGTGATAAAGTCATCATAGATCCTAATTGATTCTTTTTCTAAACAGAAATAAAATAAAACAAATAAACAAATAAAAATAAATAGTACATGAATATATATATAAAAATCATTTTTCTTTCATTTCTTTTTTAAGACAACCATAATAATATTTATTTTTATAATTTAATGCAAAAATGATTTCATTTATCTCAATTTTATCTATGCTTTTTGTCACGAGTGACATCAAATGCTGTTTGATTTTCATTTAAAGTTTTCCTTATGATATTTTTTACTCCGAGTGGTAACACCGTGAGCACACAAACGGAAATCAGTAACTTGCGAGTGATGAAGTCACCACATATGCTGATTATTATTTTTCATAACATTAACAATGATCACATTTATTAATTTCTTTTAAAAAAAATATAAATAAATGAATAGGTGATAAAATGATTTTTATAACAAAAAATAATAAAAATTATTCTGTACAAAGTTTATTTGTTTTCTTTCGAACTTTTTATGCCTTTTTGTCTCTAGTAACACTACCGTGAACACTTAGGTATCAATGGGTAAATGTGAGTGATAAAGTCACCATATGAGCCAATTGATTTTATTATAAAATTATTTTTAAATATTTTATTTCCAAATAAAAATGTTCAAATCACACATAATTTTAATCATATTTTCTAAATTGAGTGAAAACACATATTCTCTTTTAGAAATTGATTAAACCAAAAATAAATAAATGAAAAGAGCAAGTAATGAAAGTTAATCTGTCTTTTACAAATTAAAATACACAAACCAGTTCTAAAAAATTTGTTTTCTTTGTGGAAAGATAAATTGTTTTCTATAAACCTCTCTTTTCAAAGAATATATAAAAATAAAAAATACCAACCCAGTGACACGTTTTTTTATGTCCGAACTACGTCGACTTTGATCCCTATCTCAGGGTATGTAGGCCCCAGACTCTCATTCTGGGTCAAGTCCATTGTTGTAAATAAATAACATTTTCCTTAATTTATTTTTTTCTAACTTTTCATATTTTCATTTTATTCTTTATTTTCATTTTTACATTTTTCTTATTTTTATATTTATTTATTTTTGCATGTGAATGGTAAAAGGGCAACCAAAATAAATTTGTAAAAAGCCATAAAAATTGCATGATCAACCTAAGGTAACCGTTCTTAGGAACGGGTGTTGTGGGGGTGCCTAACACCTTCTCCACTCACAATCGTACTCCCGAACCCAACTCTGATTTGCAGACCATCCTTATCCCTTTTTGTTTTTTTTTATTCCGGTTTTCCAAAATTTCCCTTAAAATTTTGGTGGCGACTCCCTCCGAAATCGGCCTCCCGCCAGGCGGACCGATTTCTCCTTTTCTTTTCTATTTTCCGCGCGATCCGCGTCGCATTTCCGGGTGTGACACTTAGTAATTGACACGTGTCTAATTTTGGCACGCAAAAAATAATTTCATCCCACATCGCTCTAAGTTTATAAATAATCTTCTTGCTGAATTTACATGCTTATTAATAATAGGATAAATATATCTACTATTTTTTTTTTTAAATATAAATCAATCACAGATCTTTCACATCTTAATATAGATATAAGAGGCTGGATACGAAGAACTATTCTGGCATATCTTCACCAGGCTTTCTCGAACAACAAAAGCAGAGGGCGACAAACTAACCGTATACCCTACTTCTAGAAAATCTGAAGACCAGTACCACGTTCCAGTTGACTTCGTCGTACTCGTATCAGATTCCAGTATAGTAAACAAGCGGCATCAATACAAATTGCTTATGATATATAGAAGGAATGAGCATAGGACTTTTATTAGGGTTTGCAGGTATCCATCCATATGGGGGCTTCGCTGGTATCTAAGGAATAAGAAGCACATAACCACAAGAACTAATTGCTGACATGGAGAACCAGACGAGGAACAAGACGGTTAAAATTGAGCGCCATGTAACAATTTTAATGAACAAAAGTTGGATTCAAGGATCCCATCAGGTGCCTAGAGATATAATGGAAAGAAAAACCTAAGTTACAATAATGAGGCAACTCCAAGCTTTAGCACTGCCTCCAGCAGCAGCAGCAGCAGCAGCGTGGTAGCAGCTGCAATTAACAACAATGATAGCAGTAACAATGTACAAAAATCATGTTCTATCTTAGCTTGGTTCTCTTTGGTGCGCTACTACTTAGACTGGCTCGTGACTTGCCAAAGGCTTTCATCTTCCTTCTTTTCCTCTCTTCTTCACTATCAGATTCATCCCCTTTCTCCCTATCCGCATTGCTCGCTTCTCTCTCCAACTCTTCCCATGTCTTTCCCTTCTCGTCTTCTGAGTCCTCCTCTTCCTCATCCTCGGACTCCACTAGTGATTCACTATCAGAATCATCGTCCTCAGAATCAGACTCAGGTTCAACATCTGATGGCTCATAACCTTTGTCAGACTCCTCTGAATTCTCAGATTCTGAATCAGTGGCCTCCAAATTCAAAAACTCCCAACCGCCACCTTCTATAAAGCTCTGTGGGTCATCAGTGATTGTCTTTAGTATCTGTCGCCAATTCAGATTTAACCTGCTCTCATAATACTTAATGTCTGTTGTGTCAAACCATTCCTTGATGCCATCTAGAGAAGTGGAAGGGATGGAATCAATCCTGAGGACATCCCGCTTGAAGTCCTTAAATACTATCGTCATATCAAAGTTCTTCTGCCCAAGACCAACTCTCTCTAGATTCACAATCTCAATCTCACTCAGAGTGACAACAAGGAAAGGTGTTTCAATCAGTTCAACAAGACAGGATGAAGTGGGAACAATGAATACGGACGATTTATGTGGTACGCCGGTAAAGCCAAGTTCCCTCAAAGGCTGATCAAACTCAAGGTCAAGGCCACTAAATTGCGACTGTCCCCATAGATCATTGACCCGATTGACAAAGCTCTGAAATTCTACGTTGATTTTGTTCTTCCTGTCTCTCTCCCTCTGTTCTTCTTCAAGCTCATCAGGGTCATAGGCAGATCTCTTTCCACCTCCTACATTCTGGACCATCTCCATTACCTCAACGTAAAACTGCACATCTTTGGTTTTCTTGTTTCCTACCATAATATGGTTGTGCAGATGGAAATGCAGGAGCGTAATCATTTCATTTTCTGCTGGCTGAAAAAATGCATGCTTAATGTTGGCAAACATTATGTCTACACGTTCATCTTGCCTAGTGGTTGAGTAACGGAATCCATTCACATGAGCCTCAAGTGTACCAGGTATCTTCCTTCCCCGTCCACCAAAAGGGGGCCGAATCCAAAGATCAGGCAACCGAATAGGCTTAAATCTATTATTGGCAAGCTGTAGTTTCTCCTGTGTAACCAAGGTTGCCCTCTCAGCTCTCTCAGACTCCCTGGCAACAACTTGTCGCCTAAGTGTTTTAATGGACTGCACCAACTCACTTATGTGCCTTGGATCCTTGGAACGGAATGAAGCCTCCTTCAAATATATAGAACCTGGGAACTTCATTGAGTTTGCATCATGAGGACTGAAAGGGGTCCCAGGAACATTAAAAATAATTCTGATGTAGCAGTTGCGATTGGTGTCCTGCTGGCTGGAAACAGTTCGAATGAAAGCCACATGAAAAGGCACCATACTTCCATTTATAGGCAAAAGAACTGCCTCGTGCTTCTGATCAATCTGAATCATCATATCTCTTGGAGGGGGAACGTCATTTATGTTCTTGTAGGCAACCAGATCTGCCGATGTCCTCACAGAAGCACGGTTATTTCCTGTCTCACTTCCACCTCCAGCAAGCCGCCTTGCAGTTTCTTCATTTTTCTGACGAGCAAGTTCTGCCTGATGTTGCCTTCGAAGCTCCTCCTTTGATATCTCATGATTGTCTGACCTTAGAGTTGTTTTAGACATGATCGGTTCAGTGCCATTAACCTTGGCCTTGTTGGTGGGCCTCTCTTCTTCCTCATCGTCATTGAATGAATAGGCCACATCCTTAAGAGCTTTAGAGCTCAGAGAAGTTACAACTTCTGTCTTATCTTTGACAATAATGACTGTATCAGCAAGAAGCATAGAAAAGTTCTTGCTCTTCAGCTTACTACTCTCACTCTGCAAGTTCTGAAATCCAAGCGTAACATTGAAGACCATGCCTTCTTTTACTATCTGCTCATTTTTAGCATTAAGATTCAAACCTGACTCACGAAACTCAATGCCAATGCCTGTCCCAGCAGATTTGGTCAAATTAGAAACCAACTCAGGAGCATCCTTTTCTACAACAGACAGAGCAGCCAGGTATGCACCACTCAACTTCTTTCCAGGCTTCAAGGAACCAATGACTGCTTCATGGGCTTTTAGAAGAACCTCATAAGCCTTACTCTGAAAGGGTTCTGCATCAATCAAGAAGGTCCTAGCTATGTTTGAGCAGTAACTCTTATATCGGGCTCCAACTGCACAAATAATCACACTGGCCGAATCATAATAAAGTAACTGATCATTGCTGACAGCACTAGGTCTGAGATCAAACTCTCCACCACTCTGAAAAATTGGGGGATAACAAATGTCAACATTCTCTGCCTTTAGTTTACAATTGGCTCTTGAAGGTTCCAGTATAACTTTCTCAGTCTCCTCCATCAACGTAGAATGAGAAACTTTCTTCTCGTCATCAATTACATTTTCAAGCTTTGGAACAACAAAGTTTTTCATCACACTTGTCGTCAAGTATGATGCTCTCTTAATTGATGTTAGCTCCTCATTATTCTTGACAGCAAACAAGCTAGATAACCCATTACTCACATCAGTAAGTTGAAATTTTGCATTTTTCAGTTTATCAGCCCATGTTTCAAGGAGTTTTCCTTCGGGAGCTTCTCTTGATATGTATCCAACAGCAGGAAAGTCAGAACCATCTACCTTTGACTGAGCACGGATAGCACAGAATATAGCATCCATTTGAGCAACACCATCATCATCTTTTGCCTTGATATGCATAAGAACATCTGCACCAACTGCCTCTTTGGAAGGTTTTCTCACGGCCTCAAGAATGGAGGCCTTCTTTTGACTGCATAGCAAGTGAATCTGCTTCTTCATGAAGACCATAATTGTATCTGGGAACTCAAAACCAAGCAGCCATAAATTCAGAGCAGTAGATTTCAAGTATCGCAGATCATCCGAAGGTGGAGGACATGCTATCACAATTGCATCAGAAGAACCCCACGGATTGATTTTGTGCTCGTCCCAATGTGAATAAAATGATTTCAATCGTGATTGAAATGTATTCAGATCAATGGAATAAGCACTTCCTGCTGCACTGACCTTTCCATTGGGAGGTTGAGCATTTCCATTTCGATGGTCAGCCATTAGCACAGAATGATCTTCTCCGTTTCTAGAAAACACAAGACACAGTAAACAGAATAAACAACTGATTGACAACTACAGATGCACACTTTCTTTTCCCAACGAGATAAGGTTGTGTTCATTATCACATTGAGACTGGAGATAAATTTAAATAAAATATTTCTTATGTAACCACTAGCAGTCTTATTTTCCTTTTCAATGAAATAGCTGCAATAGATTAGAATTATAATTTCAATACTCTCCCTCCCATCAGGGAGTTAAATTTTTCTACAACAAATATCAATTACCTAAATAATAAAATCGTTAAAAAGTAGAAAATCGACTCATATTCCATTGGACTCCAATTTGATTTTCCAAACTTCACATAGAAAATGATTTGTGAAGTTAATGGAAGATTCTGGCAAGTGTCGTAAACAAAGAGCGAATAATTCTAGTACATACCTTCGAGTGGATAAGTCACTGAAAGGCAGCAATTCTGTAAGTTAGACTGGATTTTCACATAATTCAGAAAGAGGACACCCCAAAAAGTGGTCCAGAATCCAGACTCCACAGCCTTTAACTGTTTGTCATTTTCAAATGTCAGAAAACCTATGTTAACACCAGCAATAAGATGAAAATATGAATAGTATTGCAGAATATACTAGTAAGTCCTAGAAGAAATCAACATGAGCTTTCAAACGACATGTCCATTTACAAATTGCCACAGCACAGGACAGTTGATTTGGGAATCACTTACATCAGTAGCCCCAACGTTTAGTAAGTTCCTCTGCCCCATGTTCTCACAGTTAAAAAACATTAGAAGATGTATTCCAACTTTTCAGTGGTCAAAAAGTTTTTTCTGTTTTTTTTTTGGGGGGGGGGGGGAGAAGAGCAGAGGATGGAGGAGAAGAATCCAATCAATAATTGACGTATGACTTCTTTCACCTCCTGACTACTCCTAGATCAAATGTGCATGTAACTAAAAGGAGTTCTATGGGAGAGAGGTTTGGGGATAATGGTTGAGTGCAATTCTGAAAACATTGCTCACAACCATATGAATTCATTAAATAAAGGAGATAGAAATTCAAGCCCTAATGACATTTCGCTTCGTGAATCAAAGAGCATCAACAAAAATACAACACATCCTCACCACTTCTGCCGTTGAAATCGACGCCGTGGACCCGCCGTTGCGTTCTCACTGTCGGCCAGACTGCGTTGCCGCAAAAAGGCCAACGTCTTTGCCCTGAAGATGTTCGGGTGCGGAGAAGAAGGAAGCTCCAGCGGTTTTTAATTGACGCTTTGGTAAATATATTTTATAATTCAATATTTTATCATTAATTAATTGCAAGTCGGTCAATTGCTATCTATCCTATTTTCTTCATTTCTAATTTTCTATCATATTTTTCACTATCAAAAACAATAATATAAAATATTCATTCTGGTAAAATATATATATATATATATATATATAAAATGTTCATATCTTTAAAATCTGAATCCAAAATGAAGAGTACCGTTCACCCATACTCATCTCACTATTAAATCCACTATTCACATTTTTCATTTTTTCTTTTTCTTGCTTTCTTCGAATTTTTCTATCAAGGGCAGTACTTTTACGATGCCCTAGGTCCCACTAGAAATGAATTATATTGCTATAGGAAAAATTATTAATCTGTACCCCAATTAAATTTATATATTATATCCCAATAATATTTTTAAATACAATAATAGAATTGTTAAGCTTAATTTAAAATTTAAATTAATAGATAATAGGATAGTTAAATTTACATATTAGCCAGTATAATAAATTCCTAACAATCTCTTAAAAATTTACATATTATATTTTAATTAAATTTTAAACATTTTCAACTAAGAATCATTTAACCTTAATTTAAATCTTTACATTTCTAATTCAAGTATTACATTTTCAATATATTTTTATTAATTAATATACTTTTAATACCAACCAAAAATGTGTTCATTTTCTTGATTTTAAAATTTTTATCTACTTTATTTTACAAATAGCAACCTTTTAATATATAAAGTCTATAATCTTATCTTAATATGGAATTATTTATCAAATCTAAATTACTTTTACATATTTTATATGTGATCCCTATTTAATTTTTTGTTAATTTGTACTCTTTTGCTACGGTATGTCATGCCGTACAAAATGATAAATTTGACGTTAGAATTTCTCCAAATTAATCAAAAGTCTGAATCCTTGCAGCGGCAGCCATTAATGTAATTTGAAATTACTTTTTGGTTAGATGTGCTTCCGATAATGAGTTGAACCTTTATTGACATTTGTAGTGTCTGAACTTGAACATTTGTTCTGTTTTTTTTTTTCTTTTTTTGTTTTTTGTAATCTTATTGATCAAGTTGATAATGAAGAAAAGATCCACATATACTATGCACATAGCCACGATAGCCCAAGATTTTTGCGCAGATGTCAATGGCTTCTTGAGAAGTATGTGTATCTTTAGTTAGCTTAACTCTTTGATGCATGGCATTAATTAACTGGATCTGGACGTATTAATAAACCTAATAATGAATTCCAGTATTGAAGAAAGAAAAGTTTAAACCTTCTTTTTTATGTTCATTTGGTAATTAATTATGCCTTATTACTGGTGCTTAATTCAGATACCTCTTGATACTGTTTACCTGGTGCTTAGATTTATTTTTTTCCATAAGTGAGCTTTTACTGAATTTTGTGCCCAGAGTTTTGGTATTAAACTATTTTTGATGCACCATTTTTCTATTTGGTAGTAGTATGGCAATGTCAGCATTTTTTGTTTAGTGAGTTGGTATAATGAAGTAAAGATTGGAAATTTGTTGTTTGAGTGTGAGAAAATAGGGCTCTGGGTGAATTAGAATGCTATTTTTTTGCATGCCCATAGATGGAACAATTGTGTATATTTTGGGAATTGAGGTATTAAATTATTCTGCTGCTTCCCCATATTTTTCTGGGAATAGTGATTTAGTGAGAAATAGAGACTGTAACATTACGGACTGGTTTTGGGATGATGAGATATGGAGAAGAGAATATCATTGGACAAAGTTGATAACAAAGTAATACGGTGTATACAATAGAATCATTATATTATATTATATAATATGTGACCACGTAGCATAGGCCCTGTTTGATGTTGTTCTGTAAAACAGTTTTTTTTTTTTAAAAATAGAAAACTCAGAAAACTTGTTTGGTAAATCTGTTTTCTAAAAACTGTTTTGAAAAACAGAAAACAGTTTTGTACAGAAAACTCAGAACACCTTTTAGGTGTTTTGTAATTTTTGTTCTGGAAAACACAAGGAAAATGAGAAACATCCACCTCATTAATGATAAAGTTATAAATTTTGAATAACTCATCTATTACTCACTAATTATGATTTTGAGAACAATTATTCAAACAGATTTTTTTATTTTCTTGTTTTCAAAACAGTTTCTTGAAAACAGTTTTATAAAACTGTTTTTGAGAACAGAAAACAAGAAACACTATCAAACAGGCCCTTTCTTCTTATAGATGATGGCAAAACAGTTTTTTGTAACTGAATTATGGTTTTAAAGGTAACAGGTCTGATTATGTAGGACACTAATGTTTGCTTTTATCTGTACACATTGTGTAGAGATTAAAGATAATTTTATGGAAATAAAAATGACCATTTAGAAAAAAATTCAAAACAGCTGGCACTGGTTGAACAAAGCATCCAATTGAAATCTGTGTGCTGACATATAAATAATAATACTTGCATATATAATCAAATTTCAATCATGGCACACTTTTGAGAAAAGTAATCAAAGTTATATTTATTCTTATGTTTTCTGCTGGTTCTTATGCTTTAATTTCCATAATCATTTACCAAATGACTATTCTGTTAGGTTTATAGAGATAGGGGGAAAAATCCCAGAGCTTGGGACAACATTTTTATCAAGAAAACCACTCTTATGAATGCATATATGTGCTGAGGTAAATTTGAGACTCAACGACCAAAGCCATGCCTTTCTTCTATATGAATATGGAGAGTAGATAATTTCATTTTCTTATCATTAATGCAGCTGAAACAAGCAAGTAGAGGAAAAACAAAGATGTGTATGTTGTTTACTGTATTTCAATTTAGAGATCTAAAGTTTAATAGCTCTTTTCATAGAAAGAAATTTTATATAAGTTATTTTGAGGTATTCATCTTATGAAATATAATTTGATTATCCTTCTGCGGCCATGAGGGGTCTTGCTTTCCTCTATTAGAGCACATTCCACCCCAAGGGTAAATCAATTCTAAATGATTGCAGCTGTATGGCAAAATTCAGACATTATAAAATAAGCAAACCCTCATGTTTACAATTATAATATGAGGATCCGTATCTAAATATAGACAAATAAACATCTCCAAAATATAAAGCATCAAAGATGCCTAAGAAGACAAATGTAAAATTCATTGAATGTGCTATCTACCCTTTTCAGTTTTATTTGAGAAAGAAAGAGGGGGAGGGAGAATAAAATATTCTCTAGATCTCTTGAATATAGAAATTCTCATTTTTTTTCTGTTAGGCCATGCTGTGCATTTTGCATTGTATTATGAGCTGGAACCATATTTGGGGTTTATTAGTTTGCCTTATCTTCCTGACATCTTTGTAATCATGTTGAAGTGCACAGCACAGGAGTTCTGTAGTGTCTGGGGATGATTCTTGTGTGCTTTTTACTTTTATCATGTGTTTAATTATTTTGCTACTTGTGGCTAAGTGTATTTCTTGGATAATGAAAAAACCAGATTTTTTTACAAAAAAAAAGCGCCTTGCAGACACCAGTGAATTACAATGAGTATATCATTGTTCTATGAAATTATCTGTTTTTCTTCTTCTAATATCTTCATTCATGATTTGTAGGTCGCAATGCATTTACCTATTACGACACAACACTTATGTCATACAACAACACTCATCAATATTTTAGTATTTCATTAAATCTAGTACTTCATCATGCCAAGTTCCAAAATTCAAGGAAAGAAATTTTTAAAATTTCCTATAAATCAACAGCTCAGCCACTAAACAATTCACCCTTAGGAATTAATCATAAAGTTTTAATATAGTTGCATTAAAAAAAAGTGAATAAATTAGCATTATTTTAAAATAATATTTGAGAGATTATTAGGAATTTATTTCATTGGTTAATATGTAAATTTAATTATCCTATTATTTACAGATTCAAATTTCAAGTTAAATTTAATAATGATATTCTTGTATTTAAAAATATCATTGGGATATAATATGTAAATTTAATTGGGGTGTAAATTAGCAATTTTTTCCATAGCATGATAATTCATTCTCTCTCGCCTCAGTGCCTTATGCAAAGTATTCTTTCCCTGGTAAGGTTGAAAATGTCACTAAACTAAGTGAGTGTAGCATGGATGGTAGTGATCCGGGTCCCTTAAGTATCATTCTAGAGTTCAAATTCTGGAAGTGTGTCTGGAGAGCATCATTTGGGAAAGAACAACTCCTTAAATGACGCTCAAATTTTTTGAGGAATTAGTCGCCCAATTGTGGGAATACCCTGAATTCACCAAAAAAACCAAAACAAAAAAAAAGTCACTGACACCTCACCTCAACGTCTAAAGTTCCAGCTTATAGGTAAGTGTGCTTACATACTGGCCTCGTATCATTCCAAGGGCCATAAAGCAATCTAGCTAGAAATATTCTCCTTTCATTGCCTCTTTCTCCCCCTCCCACCCATTGTTTTCCTTTGATTGATTGTATTCTTTTGGTGATATCAACTAATTTTTGGAACGTACATTGAGTCCCAACTAATTGGGATTGAGCGGGGTTAGACACATGATAGTTGTCTTCTTTAATTGATTTATTTTACTGAGATCCTGCATGTGTGATGAAACTTTAAACTGATTGCTGGTAATCCATAGCCTAACAAATCTCATGTATTGCTAACTAAGAAATAAAATATGTTTTCTTTAGTTAATCATTATAGAAAGCTGTTTTTTACTTGCACCTAATTTCTATGTACGAGAATTATATATAAGAATCTATGGAAAATCGCCCATTGAAAAATGTTCTTCCTAATTTTTGCTATCTCATAAGCTTATTAATCTTCTAATATCAACTTGCTAAATTTTTTTCTTTTATAATTTTTCAGGGCCATTATATCTATAATAACCTATAACGGCTATTTCTAGGAGTACAACATAAACTTTGATAGTCATAATCAATTGTCTTGGACTTTAGGACATGAATTTAATCTCTTGAAAATGATCTTGGATAAGGTTAAGGTCCTTAGCTCATAATTGGAAAAATAAGTTTTTGCAATTGCAAAGCTTGTCTTTGTTCAGTTGATTATGTTATATGAAGGAAAATTTTCCCAAATCTTCTATGGATAAGTTAATTTGACTCAATTATTACACTGAAACATGCGTTTGTTAATATTTCAAAATATAGATGTGACTCTCAATCAGACTCATGATCATATGTATATAATATAATGCTGTCAAAGATCAGGAAATTCAATTATCAACTTTATACATCTTCAACTCATTGTTCTCAAATAATTTGAGTTTGATTCTTTAGAATTTTGAGAGCAAATGAAATACATTTGCCTACAAGTTAAAATGAGCAGATAGTGCTTTACTCCCACCAATGCAAAAGGGGAAAAAATAAAAAAAAAATATTTGCATAGACTTTGAATAGCTATTTCTTATTCACTTAATAAGAATATCACATCATGGGGTGGCATACTATTTTTACGTGATGTGGATGAGGTCATGTTATCATTGTCAGTGATCACATTAATGTAAACAAACAGTAAACAAATCTACACTCTATTTTTATTTTGAATATTAAAAGACATTCTTATTATTTTTTTAACTAAATATTATAAGTGCAAATCATTGAACAAGTTTGGGTGGATAACATCTCACCCAACTAATAATTTGATCCTTTGTGATATTAGAATTCTAACTCAGAAATTTCAACAAGTCCAAATTGAGATGATGCCGAACAACTAAAGATCTTGGTGGAACAACATAGATCTAGACCTAGGCCTAATTAATATTTCTTAACTTTTCTTGTGTTTGAGTTACTTCAGTTATTGAATTGTAGTTGTCTCTTAATAAAAAAAATGAAAAAAAATAAGGGCAAGGCACATGATATGTTAGTAATAAGAGAGCATATTTTTCAATCCTCCTTTGTGGCATGGCACCCACTAGGAAGTAAAGAGAAAACTCTGTGTTGACTGACAAAATGAACCATGGTCCTGTTGGAAAAATTGCTAAGCTAATCTATATCTTAAGTAAATTTATATATTATATTCCACTGATATTTTTAAATACAAGAATAGGATTATTAAACTTAATTTGAAATTTCAACTGATAGATAATAGAATAATTAAATTTACATATTAACAAATGAAATAAAAACTGTACAATTATTTTATTTTTATTTTTAATAAAAAATTTAGGTTGCATTTTTTTGGGTATATTATGTAGCAAGGATATTTTTAAATACTATAAAATTATTTTATTTTTATTTTTAATAAAAATTTGGATTGCATTTTTTGGTACAGTTACAAAATTACATTATTTATTTTTTAAACTTTGATTGGATATTTTTATATTTTAAATGATAGATTACAATATTATTTTAGCAGAATAGATTATTCTAGAGCATAAAATAATAGGTGGTAAAAATTTAATCATCTCTCACCCTCCCTTCTAGAATGAACATTAGCACATAAATTAAAAAAAGTCTTTCTATGAGAAGAAAGAAGTTGCATATAAAGTTGCAAAAGAAATTTTAAACTTACATTTACTACACTGACTATTTTCATTTATTATATCACAAATAATACAAAAAAAAATATTGACAGTTTAAAACTAATTATTTTAATCATCACAATCATAAATAACATCTTTAAATCACATATAAACTATTTTTTGTCCAATAATATTCAATTTATAACTGTCTATGTTAACATTATAAATATGAAAGGGAGCTCACGTACTATGTTACTTTTATTCAACCTGTAGAGCAGAGGCTTCAATGACTTTTATATACTGAGTCAAGTTTATCGAAGGTATATATTTTGACTCTAATATAGTTCCATTTTGATTGTTTGTGTTAACATCAAAAGTATGTTATGTAAAACTTGCTCTACATGTCTTTTCCTTTGTTTTTAAACCATTACTTTTAAGATTTAATATTAATTTTCAAAGGTTATAGAAGTCTAAGTTTTTTATATCTTTACTTTTCAGGTAAAAAAAAATCTTCACCCTTATTTTTACACTATTATAAACCATATACAGATATAATAATATCTACAAATTATAGTATAAAATAATTATTTTTATACTTTTATTGCTCAAATTTAGGGGGGAAATTTCCGCACATTTACACATGTAGACAGCTCCTACTAACACAAGTTAAAAAGATATCCACACACTAACTAAAACACAAAAATATATGAACTACCATAAAAAGTATTAAAGTGTGTTTTCTCCATCTCATCTTTTTTCCTTTTCTTCCTACCATATTTATTTTTTATGATATATTAAATAATTTATAACTGGACAAATTTCTAATTGTAATCTATAAATATATCTATATATATATATTCAGATCTTTATTTAATTTCCATCAATTTTGAAGCCACATTTATTATTGTGTTTTGCATATAGAGATATCTTAATACATAAACCGTATACAAATATAATAATATCTACAAATTATAGCATAAAATAATTATTTTCGAGTAAAAAAAATTTCCGCGCGAGCTTCTAGTTCTCATTCATAAAATACCAAATAAAGATTTAGATACAGTCATTTCATTTTCACTCCTTTCCATTCCTTTTTTTTTTCTTTTTATCCTTTTTTAACTATTCCAACATACGAAATGTATCAATGAAATCGCAATTCTAGTTATATGAAACGTGTGCTTCAGGTGAATTTGAAGGGTGAACTTATACATTACATAAAAATCAAAATAAAATATGTGGCTAAAAAAATATAATACATAAAAAATCTTATTCAAATGCAAATCAAATTATATTACTTTTGCAGGATTTATTGACATTTTATAATTCAAATAGTATTTAATATAAGAAAATTAGGAAAAATCATTCATTTTGTTTCTATAATTTGTGTCAAAGTTTAGTTTGATTAGTTCTCAAAATCATCTTTATAATTTTTAAAGGCTTCAATCTTAGTCATGTAATTTTTAAACCTTAAAATGTTACTCTATATTATGGATAATTTGAGTGCTTTAGTAAATACTTTTTAAATTATGAAACCTGTCTATAATAATATTTAATAAATATTCAATAATTAGGGGATGTTACATCTCAAAATGTATCATTATTTTTTAATTTTAGTAAATTTTATCATTATATTAATTTAATAAATATTTAAAATAATATTTTTAATAATTATAATTTCCACCATCCGGCCCCCTAAAAGTTTTGTCTTATTTCGTCTCTGTTTTTATGGATGGTGCTAGTGCAGGGGAAGCCAGAAACTTTTGGAGCTTCAAGTGAATATGCATAAATGTGGAGTTTCGTAGCATTAGAGGCTACCCACCTTCATGATTATGCAGTCATTGAACCTCAATGTGAAAGTAAATGTAAGACTATTTTATTTTTAATATAAAAAATTTAGGTGAGTTGAATCTCAATGCCTCATAATTTAAATAAATACTTATCAATTAGACCAACAAGTCTTGACAAAAAAAGATTATTTGACAACTTCATAAAACCTTTCTTTTCTTGTTCTTGTACATGTGGCTACTGCTTAATATACCTGATATGGCCTGTGGAAGCTAGTCCATTCTATCTAATGGGTGTGTGTGTGTGTGTGTGTGTATTAATTTCTTCTGTCTCCGCCATTATATAGTATAAATTGCCTTGGGCGTTGTCATCTCTACAGCTTTCCTAGTGAGTTGTGATAGGTCCTTGTTTGCCAACTTTGTTATTTTACATAATAAATTCTAAAAGATTGTGTCATCCTAAGGCACAATAATTGTCTTCATGTTGTCTGTAAAGATCAATTTACAAGTTACTATGTTTTGGAAGGTTTTGGTGGGGGTAGAAAGAGCATTAATGGAAGAGAGGTACCTTCTCTTTCTTCTTTTAATTAATAGAACCTTCTCTTCATTGAAAGTGAAATTGTTGATACTAATGCTCTGACCACAACGTACACTTTCAATGAAACAATAGAAAATAAACCATGATGAAAAGATTTGGATGCTTTCTTAGTCAGAAACTATATTGCTCTTGAATTAACGATTGGGAGAATCTGATTGAATAGCACTATATCAACAAGAATCCGGGGGTTTAGTTTTGCGTTTGCACTCATTGGAATGGGTGCGAATTCGCTGTGTGGTTTGGGGTGGCTCACCTTCACCCCAAACTCTCTAGCTGCTTTTGCATCAACGGAATTTTGAGACTTGCTAATACGAATACAAACGCAAAATTGAGAAGATTTCAATAGGATCTTCACATAAATGAATAATTCCGCACCCTGAAAAGAATACATATGCAAAGCCAACAAATCTCAATCTTGAAAAATATTCAGGATTCAGTTTGGCGACGTGGGACAGAGAACCTGGTGGAGAAACTGGGAGGCAAGTCCAAGTCTTCGGCTTCACTCATAGCCCCACTATCGAAATTAAGAGCATAGCTGTGTTCATCATACTGAAACCTGTTCTTTTGCTTCCTGCAATTCATCAACCTCTTCCATTTAGGCCCTGCAACTACTTCTGAAGCCTCCTTCATCTTCCTCAACTTGTTCGTCGCCCATCCTTCTCGGTCCTCCTCCTGTTGCCATCGTCTGAAGCGGAAAACTCGAAAACATGCACAGCTACTACCCTCTTGGTCATGGTCATACAAATCTTCTTCGGGTTCCACCAGTGGCTTCTCCTCAAAAGTAGCCATGCTCAGAGAGAAACAGAGAATGTATGGTGGCTTTTTATCAGTGAGGAAGCATTTTATAGGTTATAAGGGAAAGAGACAGACGCCTCGGAGGAATTGTCCAAGAAAACCAAGCTTACCTGTCAACAGTTTTAATTTTCCTTAAGGCTTCGGATACTCCTAAGAAATATCCCTTCTTTGAAGCACAAGATGAAGACATCTTCAAATAAATTAATCACAACTGGATATAATTATGAAAGCTTTAAAGACAAATTCTTATAAGAAAAACATAAAAAGTATATAAAAAATTTCTATTTTTACTTTCATCTTTTTTCTTTATTTAACCCTTTTTTTCAATAATCATTAGCTATCTAGTACCAACCGCTAACTCATATTCAAATATTGTTTTATTCCATATTGAAAATAACTTTTCAACATTCTTTTATTCCATATTAAAAATAATTCTTCAACATGAATTTTTCTTTTCACAAAATTCAAATAAAAAATCTTATTTAAGAGACATTAAATCCCTTTCACTTAGTCCAATTGCCATTTTTTAATTTCTCTTTGGACTAATACAGAATTACGAATAATAAACAAACTAATACAGATAGTGTCGACCCGTAACTGGCCGGCTTAAATGATACGTGGTGTCTTTATTGGAAACAAAATTGCTAAGGCCGCCATAATCCTAGTGGGTGTTGAAGAAACAGTCGAAGCTCAGTAAAACAAGAAAAGAACATTACCAAATATGCTTAATCAAAGGAAAAAACTAAAATCTTACAGTATAGAAGAAATAGTAATACCATAAATGGGTGAACAAAAAATGCTAAAATTCATTACAGTAATGACTCTTTACAAGTATTATCAAAAGCGATATGAGCAAAATCCTTTCTTTCTATGCGTCCCCAAAACCTAACCTTATAATTCTTTTTTCATGAGCTTGAGTCCCATCTGACACTTTTTTGACCTTACTCATAAGGAATTGCACAATGATGGCAGACAGATACAAAGCAGACACAGAGAGAAGCTGGATTTAGGCAATTCATATGAGTTTATTTCAGTATTTGAGGCTGCAACGAGGGTTGCTGCTGTTGAACTTGTCCTTTGGGAGGAATCTTGGATGCCATTGAGCGTAGTTCATTTGCGATCTCTGTAAAGCTTGGTCTCTCTGATGGCTCAGATGACCAGCACCGCTCCATCAGTAATCTCCATTCTGGATCACAAGATTCTGGAACCGGAGGCCGCAAAGTGTTGCTCACGATACCTCCTGAATTGTGCACAATAAAAAAGTTACAAGCAGCTCAATGATTGAATGTGAAAACATGAAACATGAAGCATAAATGCAACGTATGGATTACCTATAATGGCACCATAGTGCAAATCAGCATATGGCTCCTCTCCTGTGAGGATTTCCCACATCACAATACCGAATGAAAACACATCAACCTAACACAACAATGTCAGGTGACACACCTCAAGTTTAGAGTCAAACAATAGAAGAAATTAATTATAATAGATCAATAATTTTAGTTAGAGCATGAACCTTCTCTGAGACAAGGCTACTGCTTCCATTCAAAAGTTCTGGAGCCATCCAAGGCAGTGTTCCTCGCACGCCACCAGAGATCAGTGTCTGACATTTCACCTTTGATAGACCCAAATCACCAACCTGGCATTATCAGAAGCACAAGTGTGAGGAAAGTTTGCAGCTTGACAACAATAGACAAAGGAATGAATAATGCTGCCAATTGCTTCATTTTCATAATAAAGCTGTTTTACCATGAGAAGCACACAACATAGACGCTAAAAATCAGTTAAAAAACAATTGATGGAAGACACCGTACTTAATGTTGCACATGTGAACCTAAAAGTCTGAAATATAAAAAATTAATGGTGTTAATCATCTAAACAAGAAAACTACGATTAAGTTCTTGGCAAGTTTGGGCCAACAAGACTCGCTGCAATGCAAGCATGTTCAGGTTACGAAGAATAACGAAGAAACCACAGGGATAAAATGATGAGCTACATGAAGAACAATGAAGCCACCAAAACATTTAATGAGCATAAGTTGCTGCACTAGTGGAAAGACATAAATGCAAGAGAGCAAAAGGAGGACAAAGGGGAGAAAGAGAGCACGTTACAAAGTAACAGGGGAAAGAAAAAGCTGGAATATCTTGGTTGATAGTTATGACTAGATTCTCTTACAATAGGAACATTGAACTCTATTAGTTTTAGTTTCTATTTTGGGGGCAGCATCATCTCAGTTTTCTTCCTCTTTCTGCTGATGTATTTTTCCTTCACTTTCAAGCATTCTCAGAATACAAGACCAAGACATTAATTTAGCATCTCAAAGTTCTTATGTTCACTGTACACTAATCAAACAAGATTTTTTTTTTCTGTACCAAATTACAGATATCATTTTTCCTTGATTATCTGAATTCCCATCAGAATAATTGACCAACATAACAGCATCACATAGCAGAAAGCAATTAAAAGAAATATAGATACGAGGAAGAAAGACAGCATACCAACCTTGGATTAGGATTGAAAAGGAAAAGCAAGATAACAATAAAAGCAGGAGCAAAAACAAAAGGAAACAATTTCTTCCGAAGCATCATGCTTTAAATCCTGACATGAGCATTTAAGTTGGGTCACTTTCAATATTAGTAACTGAAGGTGAACCAACCCCCATTGCTTCATCAGGGAGCAAAACAAATCAAAAGAACTCTGAAAAATTGCAAAATTAAAACTAATTTCAGAAGAATATTCAAAATCATATGGACGATCTCTCACAAATGTAAGACAAAAATGAGACTTGCCTGTGAGACAGCGCAACCAGTTATTTTCAATAATAAAAAGCAAACCTGACTAAGTGGGCCTATACAGGTTTATAGTAGGAAGAGAATAGGGCAGGCCCAACAAGCTCTGTAGTGGGACTTGATGCTATGTAACTGACAGGGACAGGTAGCTTATGATTAGAAGGAGAGAGTGAAGGAGGTATTCAGTTATATGTGAGAGGAGAGAGAAGGGTCAGCTTGGGATTTTGGTAGTGGAGAGCCTAGCCTCTCAAAGGCTAGGAACCTTGGTGCATTTCTTGGTGTGTTAGCTAATATGATTCCATTGGAGGCCCTGTAGCTTGCTGTCCAGCTAGTTGAATTATATCAGGGTGCATTTTTTTCAGTGTTTTTCAGTCCCTGCGAGTCTTTGACTGACCAAAACCAAATTAAATCAATCATTCCAAATGCCAATGCAATTCAGTGAGCAAATGGATGAGCATGTCATATGTGATATGGTCACAATTTATTCATCATTCCCACCGAATAAAATTTTGCTGTATTCCATACTGCAGCAAGTATAAAACACAAGTGCCATAGGACCGCATGACATCACAAATCTCAAATCAAAGAGAAGCAAATGAAACATCCTACGATTCATAATACAAGTATCACCCTGAACTGATGACATGAGATCTGGATAAAACTTTTTGTTGAGCAGATGATCCACTATCCTTGTGTCCTGGATAGAAAAGTACTCAGACACTACAAATGTTGAGTCCTTAATGCTCACCACCCAAGTTTTGTTACAGATCCAATTATATTAGTACAACTCTTGCACAATAAATGCCCAGTTTTAACATCTAATATGTATTCCAACAACATTGCCACAATTTGAAAAAGGAAAATAAGAAAGAAAATAGGCAGGGGCAAATATGATATTCATCTAAAAATTGCTGTCCAACTAAATAAGATCTTCAAGCCATGATAAGTTTGCGTACTTGCATTCGATTTGCATGCAGCCAAAAGAAGGCAGCATGGCGCTAATTGAAAATGTTTTACAGCCATCTCCAATGTTTTCAGAAGGACAAGTACAAGCTGAACCTAAACAATTTTTCATGTGCCATTTTGGGTTCTAATTTATTTAAAAGAATCTAGGAAAATGAGTAATTTTATTTTTAATAGCCAGGCTGTATCGGGATGCAATAGACACATGATACCCAATATTTTCACACATCACTGGATGCAAAATTATGTGATTCTGCCATTCATGTAATTCCAACATTGATGGGAATGTGGGTAGTATGAGATGCCCAGATCCAACATTGAGTAGTACATGATGTTCAATGGAGTATTTAAGTGGGATAGTTCTCCCACCTCAATAACTAGTTTCTGAGAGAAGGTTCCCCATCCAACTTGAGTACCCATCAATGGTTCAAAGCTTGGGTGTCGATGATTCCCAAGAGGGCTATCTACTAAGGGTTCTAACCAATAAAGGAGTCGAGTAAGTATCACCAAATGAAGTGTCATAGTGCGCAACCACCAGGACATCAGGATTTAAGGGGGCCAATTGATGGGGACTTGGGTAGTATGAGATGTCAAAGTCCCACATTAAGTAGTATGGGATGCTCAATGAGATATTTAAATGGGGTGATTCTCCCACTTCAATAGCTAACTTTTGAGCAAAGGTTCCATCCCACTTGAGTACCTATCAAACACCTAATTAGGTTCCTTTTGATTCAGCCATCACATAATGCATGTAATGCAAAATTGTGTGTGTGCATATAATGCATGTAAACCACATATCATGAAACAGAAACAAGCTTCCAAAACTCAACAGACAACATTATAAACCTTGCATATTGGGCGGTGCGGATCTCTGAGATTCACAAGCAAGTTGTCACTTTTCAAGTCAAAGTGTACAATATTTTTCCCGTGCAGGTATTCCATACCAAATGCCACATCCATTGCAATCAAAAGGCGCTTGCGCTTGTCAAGATTCCTGATATGAGCACATTAGTATCAAATTTATTATTCTGGAAACAGTATATTTATCAGGGTAAAGCAAATGAATTGAGGGATTAGGGCACAAAAATATAAGCAGACACTACCTCTCACTTTTCTGCAGGGCATTTCTGAGAGAACCATTGACCATAAACTCTGTTACTGTTGCCACAGAACCTCCTGGGCCATCAAGCACAACACCATAGAATGCTACAACATTTGGATGGTGCAAGTCAGCTAGCTTGATTGCTTCATTCCAGAAGTCAGTTCTCTGTATCATGCATAAATCGAGGTTATTTTATCCATCAGGGAAGGAATTCAGAATAATGGAAATTGTAATCATTGATAAATGAGACGCAGACCATGCGCTCCTGCTCAGAAGGCTTTCCAGCAAAACACCTATCATTAATACGCTTGATTGCAACATCAGTACCCCTCCATTTTCCATGATATACAGTCCCAAATGTACCTGAACCTAGTTCTCTCAGCTCTTCAAGGTCACAATTCTTTATAATCTACAGAAGACCAAAAGAAACATGTCAGCTTAGCTAATTCAACAGCATGACAGCATGGAAGATGAAATATAACCCCCAGGAAAATAAAAAAAATCAACCTGCAATCCTCCAAGACCATCTGATAAAGGAAAGCCAAAATTTGGCTTTTCTGGTAGCTTGTTCTTGACATCCTAAAAGAAATGTATATATAATTATGCATTTAATTGTAATGAAACCACACTACAAAGAAAGGAGGACTGAAATGTTGAAATTTGGAGATCATTCTTAAAATTACAAGACAGGATATAACAAACAAACTCAGGGCTAAGTAAACAAAATTACCAAAGCTTTAGCTCCACTTAGATCATCTACATCTCCAATGTCTTCACGACTGGACAAATCTCTAGCATGCAAGTCAGGATTAGGAGTGCCTGGGTGCAGAACAGAAGCAGCTACACCCTCAGCAACAGCTTGAAGTTCTTGTTTGATCTGGTCTTCAGTTAAGCCTTCATTAAAGAAACAACATGATGATTATGTGATCCACAACTATATAATAACAACAATTAAACTATAATATATAACGAATTTAAAAAAAAAATTACAGACCCTTGGCTGAATGACCATGTTCTAAGTTTAAACTCTGTTTGAATGGCTGGAAAAGACCATCCTCCAATTGAGCGTCTAAATTTTGTTCCCCAGAGTCGCCAGTCAATTCCTCACCAAAGTGATCCTTTGAAGAATATATTTCTTTCTTTGATGGAACTTTTTTAGGTCTTGGAGGAGGAAAGTATGTACTATGGTGTGCATTCCAGGGATCCTGATTACTGAAAAGTGAGTTAGAAGAATTCTGCACATCTCCAGACCTGACAGATGGAGATATTAAAGATGACAGATTATCATCCTTGAGGAGATTTCCACCCTTTGACTGAGGATTTGATCCAGGAATGTCCCAAACAGGTGGTTGTGCTATCTGACTACATTCCCCCGGCTGCAAAACCAAGTTAACAATTTCATTTGCATACTCATTTGGGGACTCTTGAACAACAGATTGTGAAGTATGAATGACTGTGCCAGCAACAGGATTTGTATCACTATAAACAGGTTTATTCACTAGCACATCCTGTTTAACCCAGTTTTCAACTGGCATCATTTGTTGGCCAACAACATCATCTAGGCAAGACAATGGTGCTATGCCCATGAGCCCATCAGTTGGTGACTGGTTATCTCCTGCCTTTCCAATCACATCCTGGATAATAGGACTCCTCAGATGATCAAAAGCATCTGGCTTTTGTATAACGTTCCTCTCCCCCTCAGGCTGTGGCTCAAGCTTATGAGAAAGGCCCGTTGTATTAGTGCAAGGTATTCCAACGGGAGATTCCACTTTGCTAATTACTCTGGATTTGGTGTCAACCCCTTGTTCAATAGCACCATCCTTCAAGGGCGCAGTCACCATCACCCTGTTTGCTGCTTGAGTTTTTAAGTTTTCCTCCATAGGGAGACTATGATAGCTTGGAATTGAATCAGAAATTGAACTTGCACCACCATCCTGCTGATCCTGAACCACAGGATCTGAATGTGCATGAGGCAATAATTTCTGACACATATAACAGTCTTCCACTCTTTGGACTTTCTCAGGGATTCTTACCTGTTGTTGAGGTGACAACCCATCAGAGAAAATAACATGCTCTTGTGGAGGAACCTGAACCCAACCATAGTTACCAGCAACCACAACAGAAGGAACTTGAACGTGGTACGCATTGTAGTTTTGTTCAACAGGAAGTTGGATGATCTTTGGCACCGACTTACTTTCATCATTATATTGATCAAAACGATTTTGCTGGGGTTGCACCAATGATTGAGGAACATTTGGTCTTACACCAACATGAGAAGCTGAAGGAGTCATTGTCATAGGTACCGCAGAGATCAACTGGGGAGACACAAAAGCTGGAATATTATCATGGAATTGCTGTTGGGTGAAGGCAGGCCCATGCTTCCCTAAAAACTGAGAATTTGGAAGTCCTGCCTGAGGAGGCAGCTGGACATAATCTGCATGATTCATAACTTCCTGACGTGAATCGACAAAAGGATGTACATAAGCTGCAGGGGGTGAAATGTCCAATCCAGAATGCTGCAATCCAAATTGCTGTTGCTGCAAAGTAAAAGGAAAAGACCTTTCTAACTCAACCTCATTCTGAAAAGGTGAAGTTTGAGCTGGACCAGATATGGCTGCAGGTGTGCCCGCTGGAACTGCAGAAGCATCTGAGTATACTCTTGGACTGTGATCTGCCACCACCAATTTTGCAGCAGTGTCATGAGAAACTGCCACATTATCTCTGGGTGATAACACACAAGATGAAGGTGTTCCACTTATATCTCCTGGACCAGCAACAGAACTATCAAGAGCCTCAGCCCCACTTAAATCTGAATTTTGGGTTGAAGCTGGACTTGTGATGCTCCCTTTCCTTGTGAGCCGACAACTGATTCCATCTGGAATTCCATTCACAGCCTCAACATATCTCTGTCCACCATCATGTGAATCTGCTAACGGCACCCCACCAGGAGCATCAAGTTCTGAAGCAGAAAACAGAAAAATCCTTAGTTTAGCTGAACCATCTGAAGATCTTTCAATTAATTTTTCATACTCATCCATCATATTTTCAAGATCATCTGGACAAGAAACTGACACTAATGCATCAAGATCCTCCTCAGGGAGCTGATACTTGATAACCACAGGCGGACCATATGTATCAACCATCTTTTGCATCAGTTCATTGAAGCTCACATCTCTCTTAACACTAATTATTCTTGTCTGCCCTCCAACATATCTCAACATGCCATCACTAGGCCTAGGTATAATCTTCCCACCGTAACTGCATAAAAACTTTACTTTTCTCCCTGACACGGAGTCATCCCCACCCTCATCACTCGCAAGATCAGCCCCATTCCCAGCCTGCCGCTGGCCAGAAGTGGGGCTATTACCAAACCCAGTTGCTGCAATACTGGCTACCTGATCACTGCCAGTGGCATTGCCAATGATTCTATTTCCCTGAACAGGACTACAACCAAACCCGTTAGCTGCATCGTTTCCAGCCCTATCCAAGCCATTGCCCCCAACCCGGTTACCCAAAATCGCAGCATAACCGGGTCCATTTGCAACGACGCTGCTTGAAATATCAACAGCATTACCACCAGTAATCCGATTGCCAAAATTAGGACTATAATTATACCCAACATTAGGATTCATAGTCGGGTGCACAATGGGCACACCAGGACGAACGCACCAAGTAGCAGGACCCGATGACATAGTTCCATACCCCACACCAACAAGCCCAGCATCAGAAACAGGTGCTGGGTAAAAAATGGGCATAGTCCCTGGGCTACCGATCTCACGAGCTGAAGTTGGAGGAAAGCATTCTGCCGTTCGACCAATGGTAGTCGCCGGTACAATGAGAGGTTCATCAGATATAGTTCGAGCTACGTTTAATGGCCGCAAATCTTTTGGAACGGAATTTTGGTCAAACGCCATGGCAAAGAAAGCTATTGAGATTGTATTAAAAGAACATTAAAATCAGCCCCAGAAAATAGAAGAATATGAATTGCAATTAGATCCTAGGGATTGGGTAACGAATCGATTGCTACATTCATCTGCAGGTTCAAAATCCAGGAAAGTGTGACAAACCCTAGTCAAATTTAGCAAAACAAGGAGGATATCTGACAAATTCAGAGGAACAGGGATAATGAAACAGATAAAAAGAAAGATTAAATACCAAAAATATTGAACGGCGCAGTAGAACAGTGATAAGATGGAGAAAAAAGAGACAGGAATGAGTCGGTGGAGTCCCCAAATGGTAACAGGCAACCGCTAGTCACCCCGAAATCAAGGCTTTTATAGATTCTTCGTTTCACAATCTGGCACTCTTTTCCACACTTGCTCTCCCAACCGTGCTTGCCCGCGGGAATCAGCCATTCTTTTTTTTTTCTATTATTTTAATCCCATTTCAGTTACACAGTATAGGCGGTAGATGTATCACGTAATCAACTCAGGGAGTATATATATTATATATTTTCCCGGGAAAGTGACAGAAAGTGGGGGAGGGTCGATGTGTTCAAAACGGCCGAAAAAGGAGGAGGAGGAGGAAGAGGGTCTGAGATTGCAGGGGAAAGAGAGAGGGGGAGGGAGGGAAAGAGAGAGGGGAGGAGGGCACGTGGACTGCTTCATGCAATTGTGAAGTGCTTTTCAAGTTTGAAAAATGGATATCTGAGTGAGTAGAATTGATGTTTGAAGAAGCCAAGGAGGCGTTTGAGAAGCAGAAAATGACATCTTTATTTATGATGTTGGGCCCTCATATCTACCCAACCAAATCTTTCTCTTTCCACGAAACCTACGTCCAAAATTTTTTCCTTTCTTTCTAAAACAAAATGACATACGGAAACCAGTTATTTACTTTTTTAAAAAAAATAAATCTTTTAATTTGATTTATTGAAATTTTTATAATTATTATAATTTTTTAAATCCTTTTGGACACTTTCTTTCAATCGAAATAGCATCTCTATCGGTTACCAAAAAACACAAAATAGTGTCCCTGTCACCCAAGATGAGGCGTTAGAATTTTCGGTTATTTGGGAACAAAGATTATTGAGATTATATTAGAACGATTTATATTTAATTTATGTAGCTTTTTTTATTTAATTTTTTTCATTTTCATATTATTTCTTTTTAAAAATACTTCTAAACTATAAAAGTAATTATTAAAAGAATTAATAAGCACTAGCCCTAATGAAAGAGGTTATGATCGCTTAAACATGATATCTTCAATTTGAGATTATATAAATACAAAAAATGTTTATGGAAGAGTTTTCTCCCCTTGGGTCCTGATGTGGACCCTTTGGATCAATACCTTAAGAATTCAGAAAATCGAGTTATCTGCAAAGTGAAAACACGAATCTAAAGGGGAGATTAATTGAAAACTCTAAAACCAATAGAATATGTGGATTCTAAAAATTTTAGAGGGAATATCACAAGAAAGAAATCAATTTTCTTAATAAATTAATGCTAATATTCTAAAAAGAATACAAAAAACTTATAATTCTCATTAATTGAATAAATTCTTAATATTATTGATATGAAGAAAAGTGGTATTACCAAGATCAATAAATAGGAAAAGAAAATTAAATCTTAATTAAACCTCTAAAGACTATTAAATAAAAATAAACTCTATCTAATAGAATTCAAATTAAATTAAATTAAATTAAATATAAACTTTTGATTGGTCCTTTGAAATACAAATAGGAAACAACAAAATTATCATAATCCTAATTTAAATTAAATTAAATCAAATCAATTAAGATTAAAATAAAATAAATCTGAAAAATTATCCTAGAACTAATTAACTGAGATACCCAACTAAGTAAACTCTTTTATTATTAGGCTTTGATTCGGAAATTTAGTCTTATTTAAAACTTGGACTTGAATTAGAATTATTATTCTTCTTTTAATAATGGGCTTAGGAGCCTCTTGCTCCTCAAACATAGACTTATCTTCATGTAATTTTTGGATCAGACCTTGCAGTGCTTCTTTCATAACTTTAATTTGGGTTGAAGTCATTGGACCTCCAATAACTTATAATGGATTCTTTCAGACATTGGATCTTCATTGTTGAACTTGTAAGTTATGATTTAGATGGTCTCCATCATTCCCTCTCTCCTAGAAAGGATTCGCCCTCAAATATGCAGCATCATATATAGATATGTTTATAATATTGAAGGTAACACTAACATTTCCATAAGAACTAGGCAAATCAAGTTTGTAGACATTGCTGTTGACTCGCTCTAAAACTTGAAAAGGTCCGTCTCTACATGGCTGCAACTTTGATTTCCATTGTTCAATAAATCTTTCCTTTCTCCAATGTACTCAAGCTCAATAACTAGGTTCAAATATAACTTTTCTATTATCCTTGTTGGCTTGTTTAGCAAATTCTTCATTCTTCTTTTTAATATTAGTTTTTACTTTAGCATAAAGGTTCTGCACGAACTCAATTTTCCTCTTACCATCAAGGTTAACTTTCTCATTACAAGGCAGAGACAAAATATTAAGATGAGTCATAGGATTGAAATGATACACAATCTCAAAAGGAGAATATAATGTGGTTGAATGTATAGTCCTATTATATGCAAATTCTATGTGACGTAAACAAAGTTTCCAATTATTCAGATTTTTTTTAATTATGGCACGCAACAATGTGGTCAGTGTCTTATTCACTACTTGAATTTGACTATTAGCCTATGGGTGTACAGTAGTGGAAAGCAAAAGTTTAGTTCCTAATTTACCCCATAAAGTGCGTCAAAAGTAACTTAGGAACTTAATATCTTTATCATTCACAATTGTTCTAAGAATGCCATACAATCTCACAACTTATATGAAAAATAAATCAGCAAAATGTATGATATCATGAGTTTTTAAACATATAATAAAATGTATCATCTTACTGAATCTATCAACAACAACAAAAATACTATTCTTACCACTCAGAGAACGTGGTAATCCCAACACAAAATCCATAGAAATATCAGTTCAAGGTTGTTGGGGGACGGGTAAGGGAGTATACAATCCATGTACATTAACTTTAGATTTTGCATGCTTGCAAATAACACATCTTTCACACGCAAAAGTAACAACATACTTCATATAGGAGCAATAAAAGTGTTCATGCAAAATTTATAAAATCTTATGAATTCCAAAATATCTCATTAATCCACCACCATGAGTTTCTTTGACAAGTAATTCATGCAGAGAATAATGAGAAATACATAATTTGTCTTTCCTAAAGAGAAACATATTAAATCTATAGAAATCTTGGAGCCCATGCTTTTTACATGATTCCCAAATTTATACGAACCTGAATCAAAAGCATATAATCCTTTAATTAATTCAAAACCAAGCAATCTAGCATATAAAGAAGTTAAAAGAGAATTCCTTCGTCAAAAAGCATAAGCTACAACATTATATTTACCCTAGTTAAAGATGTATGGGAATATATTAATAAATTCCATCCAATCGAGCATATTTCTTACTTAACTTATCTTATGATTTAAAGTACTTTAAACTCTCATGACCTAAATAAATGATAAACTCCTAAGGTCATAGATAATGTTGCCATATTTCTAAGACTCATTATGCATAGAATTTTTTTATCATAAATAGAGTAGTTTAAAGTTGGTCCACTAAGTTTCTCATTAAAGTAAGCTATGGATCTTTTGTGTTGCATAAGAACAGCCTTTATTCTTACCCTAGATGCATCATATTTAATTTCAAATAATTTATTAAAATCTGGAAGTACAAGAATTGATACATTGGTGAGTTTATGTTTTCAAAGTGTTGAATGATTTCTCATGAACTTCACCCCACCTAAAGGTTACATTCTTCTTAACTAGATCATTGAGAGGGGCAGTTATGGAAGAAAAATCTTTTAACAAACCTCTGGTAAAAACTAGTTAAGCCATGAAAGCTCCTTATTTCGTTCGCATTCCTCGGGGTTGACCACTCTTAGATTGCTTTCACCTTGTTATCATCTACTCGAATTACTTGAGCTCCTACAACAAAACCAAGGAAGACAGCCTAATCCAAGTAAAATGAGCATTTTTCCAGATTTGGAAAGAGTATATTTTTCCTAAGAATAATGAAAATTCCATGCAAATGCATAACATAAACATTTAAACTCTTGTTATACACTAAGATATTATTAAAATAAACTACAATAAATTTTCCAATAAATGAATGGAAAATATGATTCATAAGACTCATAAAGGTACTAAAAATATTAGTTAAATCAAAAGGCATAACTAGTCATTCATAAAGTTCAAACTTAGTTTTAAAAGCAGTTTTCCATTCATCATCTTCTTTCATTCTAATTTAGTAATATCCAATCCTAAGATCAATTTTAGAAAACAAGGATGCACCATGCAATTCATCTAACATATCATCTAACCTAGGGATAGGATAGCAATATTTTATCGTTGTTTTATTGATGGCTTTGTAATCCACACACATTCGCCATTTGCCATCTTTCTGTGGTACTAAAATCACTAGTATTACACAAGGACTCAAGCTTTCTCTCACGAATTCCTTTCTCGTGAGTTATTCAACTTGGCATTGAATTTCCTGTTTCCTCCTAATTTGCTCTGTATGTTGGATGGTTGGGAATTGTAGCTCCAAGCATAAAACCAATGCAATATTCTATGCCTCTTCGGGGAGGTAGTCCATCGAATATTTCTCCTAGAAATAGATCTCCAAATTTCTACAATAGAGAAGAAACACAAGAAGGTATAAAGGAATCACATTGGTTAGTGGATAAACAAATATCCTTGTACAAAAGTACAAAGATTTCTTGCCTCACACACAATGCTATTTTTATCTCTTTTTTTTGTACTAAGAAGCTCACTTTGTTATTTTTCTTACTCTCTTTTTATCTTTTTCCTTTATTTTTTCACACTTTTTTAGTTTTTTGTCTTTTTTATATTTCTGTAATTTTTCTGATTTTTCTGGATTTTTCATATTACTCTTCTCTTTGTCTCTCTTATTTTGATTTTTTGATTTGTACTCATTCTAAATTTTCAATTTGTCCTTGCATGCTTCAAAAGGAGGTAGAGGAGTAAGTGTAACTTGCTTTCCATGGAACTTGAAGTAGTAGAAATTCTTGCACCCATCATGATTGACATATCTATCATACTATCATGGATGACCAAATAACAAATATCCAGCAAATATAGGTGTAACATCACATAGTACCTCATCTATATACTTCCCAAGAGTGAAAGTAAAAAGAACTTACTTACAAGCTTTAACTTCACCACAATTAGTTAATCATTGCAATTTATATGGTGAGGATGCTTACTGAGAGGAAAATTCAATTTTTCAACAAGTAAAATACTAGCCACATTAGTACAGTTACCACCATCTATAACTAGATTATATACCTTATCTTGGATGAAGCATCTAGAATGAAAGATCAGTTCTCTTTGTTCATCATTATGCTATTCTTTTAGTTGAATGCTAAGAGCTCGCCTTATCATACAAAATGTCTCTGCCAATGAGATGATCATATTCATCTTCTGAGACATCACATAGATGAGGGGTTTTGAGATCATCTTCTTCTTTTTCTTCTTCATCATTGGAGCTTGCACATTTCAGATCTCTAATATCAAGTAGTAAAACTTGCTTCTTGTTTGGACATTGGGCAGCGATATGTCCAAATCCTTGACACCTAAAGCAACGAGTGTCTCGAAGTTCAGAAGAAGTAATAGTCTCAGTTTTGCTCTTTGAAGGAGTAAATTTAGTTTTGTAATCATCTTTGGACTTCGTAGCAGATTTGACCTTTGGAGGTTCTTCCTTTGTTCTAGCTTTTTTTATTTTATAGATATGATTATTTCTTTAATAGGTAGAAGAGCTAGACTTCTTATTCTTTAATTGGCTCTCAATATGGATTGCCTTGTAGAGTAATTCCTTGATGGTATCATAGTTTTCAAGCTTAATTTTATCTCTAATTTTATATCTTAACCCACGAATAAAATGGATCATAGTTTGCTCAATATCTTATTGTACATCAACCCAGATCATGAATAACTCCATTTCTTTGTAATACTCATCAATGGACATTGATTCCTTTTTAAGAGCTTGTAATTTAATGTATATGTCACAAAAATAATAGCTAAGGATATACCTCCTCCGCATCAGAATTTTTATCTCGTGCCATGTGTTAATGACCTCTTTACCATATCTTCTTCTATTTCACTGCAATTGATCCCACCAGACACTTGCATATTTGGTGAATTCAACGGTTCCAAGTTTCACCTTCTTTTCTTCCAAGTATTCATGGCATTCAAAGACCATCTATACTTTTCTTTCCCATTTTAAGATATACATCAAGATCACACCTTCCTTAGAAAGAAGAAATTTTCAGCTTGATGTTATCTAAATCATTATCTCGTTTGGAGGAGGATTTTTTTTTTAAGGACAAACCATGTTACCATGTTTTAAATTTTCTTCATCTTCTTCAAAGAGGTGAGATCTTGACTTTTTGCTTTTAATTTCATATCTCATGCTTTCTATGTCAGCTCTCATGTGCTTGAATTGATCACACAAGACTTTAAGGGTAACTTTCAAATCTAGATCACGTTTTGTTTCACTTTCAAACATATTTGCCAACCTGTAAAAAGTAAGCAAAAATATATGTAAAAGGAAACTAACTCCCTTTTCTCACGTGTTTCACTCGGTTTTTGTGTAAAATCCACTTATATTTACACTTATTTCTTGGCTTTTCTAATTGTAAGCTCACACTCTCTCTTATCTTTTACCACTCACATTAGTATCTTGTAGTACTCTTAACAGAATCAAGGAGAATCAATTAAAAAAATTTTGTGTAATGTGGCAACCAATGTGTAATTGGAGTTCAAATAAACCAAGATAAAAAAGGAACGAGATTACCAGACAAGAGAATAAGATGTGCCATTTTTTTCTTTTTAATAGTAGGGAAGAAATCTCGAAGAAGACAACTCTCAGAACAAGAAAAGAAAAAAAAGGGAATGAGATTACCAGACAAGAAGGAAACACGATTATGATATTTTGATGGAGGAGATTGGCTAAAGTTGATGATGAAGCTTTAAGGAGGAACCGCTTGCAAATGATGACCAAAACTAATTTGGGGAGAAGAAGATGCATTGAATGCTTGAGGAGCATAATGAAGACCAAATTTGAGGATCGGAGGATCTGAATTTGGTGGGAAGGAGGATGAATTTGTTGCTCCCACATATTGCCTTGTCTCTTTCCCCACGTGACTATTAAGACCCTGCTAATGAAAATCTTTTCCTTTTGTGGGATGTCTCGAACCAAGCCGTCCAAATCTTTCCAAAATGTATTCTTAATATGTGCTTCTGACTCTATTTGAGGTGCGTAAGTATTAATAACATTGAAAATATCATGTCTAATAGTTAACTTTAAGGATAAGATCCTATCTCCAATCCTCTTGACTCCCACCATATTCTTTTTCCAAACTTTGTCCACAATAATACTAACTCCATTCATTGCTCTGATCTCCCATATGTATCAAAGTGTAAAACTAATAGTGTCTATCCCTTTAACCTTTTCTCCCACCCATTTAGTTTCTTGAAGACACAAAATGTTAATTTTTCTTTGAATCATAGTGTCTACTATTTCCATAGATTTACTTGGTAAAGTACTAATATTCCAAGAACCTAACCAAATTTTACTCTTCTAAGCTAACTTTTATACTCACATCCATCCAAAATGATGCAAGAACCCTTACTCACTTAACACTACACCCGGACACCGATGTAGCGGCTTTAACTTATTTAACACTGTATTCGAGCCATACAGCGCGTTACTTCTGAATAACGACCTAATCTTAACACAAAAACTTCTTTGATCCATGTCATAGAGATTAAACAAAATTTTACATTGGCTGTCGAGGGCATAACACAACTCTCTTCTTTTATCTGGGATTGGGACTAGCTATGATACCACATAAATAGAATTAAAAAAATAGTAAAATTATTAAAATGCCCTGAAAGGTTCATTCTTTCTCCCCACCATCATTAGCATTTGTATCGGCCGCAGGTAACTTGATAGCAATTACTCTTTCCTTTTTAAAATAATTGTCACTTTGAAATTATATACATAAATTAAAGAAATAATAAGTAGTTTAAAAATTAACAAAGTTTGATTGTATTTTATTATAGTACCCTTATTAATTACTCATTGATCCCATATTATAGGCCAACAAATATGATTTTTTTTATCTCATAATATAAGGCAACATTGTTTTATTTGTTATTTTTACTCATCTTTAATGTTATGTATAATATTATAAATTGTGTTAGGATTATAAAAAGAGAAATATTTAATAAAGGCAAAATATGAATGTTTGTTTTTTTTCTAAATTTAAGGATGTTATTTTCATTTCTTAATATGTGTGAGATATTAAATGTTGTGTTATAATATGATATGAAATGAGTATATAGTAATATATTCTTTAATACTTCTATTTTCCTTTGTCATTATTAAAGGGCAAACTTGTAAAAAAATATTAATATTATCTTGAAAATTGTAAAATGACAATTTTTTTGAAGTATAGGAAAAAACCCAAAGTGACAATTATTTTGAAATAGATTAAAACTTTAAATTTTTAGCTTGTTTTGAAGAATTTGCAATTTGCTTATTTTAATTTTTAAATTTACAACTTCATTTTCAAATTTTACTATGAATTGTTTCAATGGTTTTCAACTTTATTTTAGAATTTACAACTTTGTTTCAAAAATTTAATTATGAATTGTTTTAGTGATCTGCAATTTTTTTTAAAATTTACAACTTATTTATTCTAAATTTTTTAAATAAAATTTTCTGTTATATATTTTTTTATTTTTGGTCATAAAGTATAATTAAATAGTTAAAATGGTCCCAAATAAAAATGGGGAATATTATTACAAAAAATTTGAAACCAATCACTTCATTTAGGATATCTTTCATTATTTTCAAAGTAAGCTAGACGAGCTAATAAATTATATCATTAAAGAGTAGGATGTTGGGAAGTAATTAAAGAAATAATAATTCTAATATGTCATTTTGATATGAGAAGTAGTACCACGTACTAACCCGATCTGAAACCATGTTTATTTTTATTTGTTTTTCACTTATGTCAATTGAGTCACTCAATTTTGATGAACATGTGAGAGAGAATCAATAATTGTCTAAATTTTTTAAACCAAATTCTGGTGAGAATAATATTTTGTTTATCATTATATTACATGTGCTAATCCGTATAATTGCTATGCATGCCTTTAGACAACCATTACGTGTCTATTTAATTCATCTTTTTTAAAAAGAAATCATGATTTTTTAAAAAGATGTATTTAGTCAAATACAAACTGTCTTTTTAAAAAATAAAAAGTGGATTAAACTATGGTTTTAAAAAAGAAGGGAAAAAATTATTTTTCCTTTAACAAAACATGAGTTTTGGAAAAAGAAAAGCAAATTTACTCTATATTATACATCTAAAAGTACTTTCAACCCTTATCATCCAAACAGATTTTTTGTCAAATTTACTTTTGCAAAAAGAATATCCAAACATAATAAATTAAAACAAACTTACTTTATCTAAATTTTATTTTTATAAACTTCATTTATCTTAACTTAATTTTATAAAACTGAGAATCAAATGAACCCTATAGCGATGTCCAAAAGCATGACCCAACATGCTTGTGCTAAATCCTGGTGTTGAACATTGTTGGAGATTGTGCCATGAGTCAATCATTGTATTATGAACATTGTACTCCATTCTAAAAAAAGAAGGTGTTTTTTTCCTTTTATTATATTATTATATTGTTTGCATGTTTATCTTTATAATAATAATATCTTTAGATAAATCATTTTATCTTAAATGTCCATAATCAATTATCTTTGTGGGGATAATAATGAATTAAAGCTAGTATGATTTTGATTGATAATTATATATTAAGATACAAATTATAATCATAAGCTCCTATTAAGGAATAGGCGCTGGATCGACCCGTAATGAGATAGTTGCATGGATCAAGTCATAAGCATGTCTCATATATAACTGTGTTATTAAGCCCTCAGACCTGAGATCACCATGACTTCCTGCATGAGGAACATTATACTTTGGTATAGTCAAAAGTCACCTTTAGTCGGGAGATCATAAAAGCTATAACTGGGTATAGTAGAACTCGTGTGGAGGAAAATAAATGGTTAAGATGGAATTTGTCTCTCTAATTAATTGAGAGATATATCTAGATCCCTCGATGAGTGAGACTGAGAAATGTATGACTGTACTCGAATGGAAGAGTTTCCATTTGTTTTGTCAGTCTGCTTGAAGATCGAGAAAATGATGGTCAAGTTAGATGAGGATGACGTTTTCATGCCTCATATTTTGACTTATACATCATAAGACAAAATGGATGTGATCGGGTTATAAAATAGGTTACAACGGATCATTGATTTCATATAATTTGGGTAGTCACAATGTCTTATTAGAGGCCACATGTAACTTATGGGTCCAATAATGTTATTAGTTCATTGTCAATATCATATGAGCTTACATGGTCGCACACAAGAATGGGTCAACTCGAGTTAGAATGTCCAGATTCATTAAATCTAAAATCTGTTTAGATTCAATAAATTTAACATTCAATTTAGGGTGATTGAATTATATAATATATATATATATATATCATATATATATGTTTGATATTATATATGTATTTGATATATTATATTATTTCGAAATATATATTATTTAAATTAATTTAAATGTATTGGTTTTACATTTAATTCTATATGATAGATTTAAATGTAAACTAAAATTTAAATTTGATTTATATGATAAATTCAATTTAGATTTGATCTTGAATATAGATTAGATAGTTAGTTTAGATTTAATATATTAGATAGATTTAAATTTAAACTATTCTATTTAATTAATATTTAATTTAAAATTAAATAAATAGATAATCTTATCTATATCTTCATATAGACTAAAGATTATTATATATAGAATCAAGAGAGAGTCTCCATTCACCCTAGAGATTGAGCGGCCGTACACTCATATAGAGAGAGTGTATGGATGAATCGCATTAGTTCTTGGAGTCCGAAACTACATGTGTACCAAAATTCTCAATAAAAACTTCATGCATGGTTTTTTTGGAGCAATGAAGAACTTTTTCTTTAAGGCCAAGGTGTGGGATATTAAGGTAAAAATATATGGCAAATTAAGAATAAAGCCAACATCTCTGCTTCTTTTTTTTTTTTTAAACCAACACCAAATAAAAAAACATAGCTAACACTAACACTGGCTAGGAAAAACATATGAGATCAATAATGTTTGGTATAATTAGTAGATTCCTTAAATATAATATTTAGGATTTGATTTCTATTGGTGTTTATGGAAAAGCTCCATTAAAAAAAAGTAAATTTTACTTTAGTTATCCTTACACCTAAAAAAAACAGTAGTCTTTGACGGTTAAAATGTGTGGGGGAGAGAGAGAAAGAGAGAGAGTCATGAAGGAAAAAGGTTTTTAAAGTTTATTTAAATATAAAAGCACGAATGAATTATGAATGTTTCAAAGTATTTTTCAAAAAATGGTACGCTGATAATATAATAAAGAAGGTACAAAGTCGGTAGTCAAGAGTCAAAGAGGAAAATGTTAGTTGATCGTTATGAATCCGTTTTGGTAGAGTGAGTTAGGCTTTCTATCAGATAATGACGTTTTAAATTCTTTAAGCATTCCAACCCCACCACTTTCTTCCGAGATTGATTAGTAGCTGGATAGAGTCCCTTCCCCACACACCATCACAAAGCGCAAAGAGGCTGCTTTATCCTCACTTCATGGCCCACCATCCCCACCTCTTCTTGTTATATCACCATCCTTAGGCTATTAAGTTGATTATTTGGAATTTTTAAATAAATAAAATAAAAATGAAAATTTTTAAATCATTCATATTTCATTTAAATGACCCAAATGAGGTGGACACTATACACACAGATACGCCACGAATTTTAACAAACTTTAAGCTGTGTGTGAAACCAAGAAAGTGGAGAAAAAGTTTTGGTCACTTTAATATAATACTGTGGGACTTAGTGCTGCACTTCAGTTGGTAAAAAAAAAAAAGCTTTTGTTCAAACAAAATTATAAATTAATTAGATTTAGATGTGAAATGGTTAAAGAGAATCTCCTTAAAATATAAACATGATGTCACTCCCTTCTAAAATTCTTAATAATAGTAACGAAGAAAAATTGATACAACAATTCAAATTATTTTGAATAGAATAAATCTAGTACAGTAAGTTATTCTAATCAGATAACTATCACAATTTTATTAACTTCACCTAATGCTCATCATTGCTGCACTGTCAAAGAAGCCTCTAGATATTCCATTAAAAAAAAAAAACGAGAAGAAGCCTCTAGATATCTTCAAACTTAAATTAATATCCGCTCATTAAAAGAATCAGAAACTAAACTAATATGACACGTAAAAATAATTTACAAAAAAATAAATATATGAAACTATTGAGGTTCCACCTTTCAATGAGCATAAGTTTAAGAGTAAAATATTCTCATATGCTCTTGGCTTTATCATAATTACAAAGACGTTCTTTCTATTTTAAAAATTTACATTTCAATCCAATCTGTTAATGCTGTTAAGAATATTTCTATAAGATTCTAAGAATATTACTTATTAACTAAAAATCATACTAACATAATTTTAAATAAATGTGTTTAAAGGATTTGAAACTGTAAAATTTATCACTAATCAATTTTACAATATGATATAAAAAGTTTAAAAATATATGTATTAAAATGATTTGTTGGGTAACATAAGTGTTTAAATGTTTCTTAAATAATAATTATGTAAAATTAAGAAAAGTATTTTGGTCCAGAAAAAATTTAAATATGGGATTCAAGGACCAAAAAATTGTTGAGTGGACGGAATAAAAATATAAGAGAAATTTTTGTAGTATAACTTTTAATGTAGGAGAAATCGATGTAGATTTTCAAAATATTAAAAAAAGATCTATGTGATTAAAATAAAATAGAGCAAAAAATCAGTATATTTTACTCTAAATTTAAAAAGTCTAATTTACAATTGATTTCAAGCCAGACTTTGACAAAGTTAAATATTAGGTATATAGTAATCATGTCTCATACCACATATGTTAATTGATGATTTGTTTAACTCACACCCTTAATTTAAAAATCTTTGTTTAACAAGTAAGCAACAGATTTAATTAAACTTGTTCTTGTGGGAAACATATGTGGAAGTGGAACGTTGGAACCATATCATACGCGGTTTTACCTTTCTCGTTTTTTAGGGAGGTGAGTCATAGTTTGATGGGCCAAAAGTACCAAGATGATTATGGAAAAACAAGCCATAAACGACAACAATTGTATTCGTCACGACGCGTTTTGAGATCAGACAATTTTTCAAAATGAAAGACACCAACTTTTGAGTCATTGTAAAGTGATTCTTTTTCTATGTTGGAAAAAGGAGTAGGCCCCAATCTTTCCAAAGGTTAAGCTTGGGACGATTCTGGAGCATATATTTCATTATTATTAGTATTATTTTATAAGATCACCTTTTTTATAATTAAAAATAAACCAACTCTATATTTAGGGAAATTTTATCATGAGACATGAGTTGGTGAGTTACGTAACACCGTTGTCCATTTACTTGCCCCACACGTTTAAATTGGTAGTTGGATTTAGGAGCAAAATTACTGTACTACTGTTTTCTTTAGCAAGACAACCATACTTGTCCCTTTTAATATTATAACTAAAGACGGTTTCAATACTTTTTAAGTAATGTTTTAAATTCAAATTTCATTGTGATAGAAAAAAATTATATTAGGATGATTATTTTTATTTAAATCCAACAATGCTCGAATCTTCATAATGCCGAATATCAAATAATTATAAAAATTGGTTTGAATAACAAACCAAATGTTGAAACAAAAAGAGTAAAAAAAAGAAAAGGCTCAAGGAGCGCTAAAAACTAATCATAAAAAAAAAATTGAGAAACATCATATTGAAAAGAGCAGATAATTTATTATAGGGGATGAAAACAATTAAAGTGGCAATGACTTGAAAGCAAGACATTCTAGTGGTGTTTGGACAATTCAATTACACACACACACACACTCACATTTGGAGATGGAAGATATTGATGAAACTGAAACGCACATAACATCATTTCATGAACTTCTTTTTCTTTTTTTGGGCCAGAAAAAGGAATATTTATGGACACTTTAATTAATTAATTAATCTGTGCTTATGTATCTATATCCATATATATATATATGTATATAATTTTTAATGAAATCCTAGTAGAGCCATGTAAAAAATAAAAATAAATAATTATTAATGTAAAATTCCTCATATTTATTTTGTGTAAAAATTTTGAAAAATTAGTATGAAAATTCTAATAAGTTTGTTAAATTGAGAAAGATCAATGTAAAATCTATTAAAGTTTTTTAGTTTATTTTCATTATTCTGTTTAAAATATTAGAAAATGCATTAAAATTTTTACATTCACCTTTCTAAGATTTATACGAAACAAGGAAAATATATAAACTAAAAATTCCACTTCTCGCTCCCCACATTGCTACATACTCAAATTTTTAATGATATATTATCCGCCTTTTTTACTAGCTCTAGTCTCAACAAGAATGAGGATATGGGTATTGAACTTCTTAGTCATCTTTCTCACTCGAAAGGGAAAGCTTTCCGGCATACCTTATAAGAGAGCCTTTACACTTTCAACTAACTGATTCCATAGGAAACAAATAAAAGAAAGAAGGGACACAAAGCTTAAAAGGGAGGTTTATTCTTATCTTCGCCCCCTTGGCACTCCTCCTCCATGTGAGGTTCTTTTAATATATTCCTTCCTGCTCAATAAGAGGGTTCTCCTTGTGTTGGATATTAACATTATCATTTTCATATTGCGTTTGATGAGCTACCAGACTACTATGCAAGGAGTTCATTTCAATAGGCCCATTTGTTGCTTCAGTTCCTTTATCCATGTCCGGTGGTTTATTTTATCCTCCACAGACTCTGTTTTTTTTTATTCCAGTCAACATTGGTCCAGCCCTTTTACCTTCATATTTCTTGGCTTCAGAGTTTTTCACCAAAGTAATTTCTTGGGCTTTTGGTGATTTCTTCACAGGCCCGTTATCTTCATCTTTGCAGGGGAGCAAGTGAAACAGTCAAACAGATCGCACAGAACAAGAAAGAACAAGCAAGCAGAGAGAGGAGCAACGATTTCTCCCCAGAAAGCTAGAGACAAGGAGGAACTTGTCGCTCTAGTGCAAACCCTCGAAGGCCTGAGGTTTAAGCAGTCGCAGAACCACCGAATGGCCTTGCCCACCTCATGTCGCCTTCGAGTCTTCCCTCCTTTTTGCTTCATCCAAACCCTTTTCTATTCCTCCAAACAATTTCCCCACGAGACCCACACACTTGAACCAGATTCCGCCAATATTGATCCCGCAACAGTTCGTGAAACTCTCTTGACCTTCCGCAATGACTGGAAACGCGCACTTGAATTCTTCAATTGGGTCCAGAACGAATACCGCTTGCAGCTCCCCACTGATACATATAATCATATGATCGACATCCTTGGTAAGTTCTTCGAATTCCAACTTTCATGGGATTTGATTCAACGCATGCGGCAAAAACCATTTTCTTTTCCGGACCATACAACATTTCGAATCATGTTTAAACGTTATGTTTCGGCTCATTTAGTTAATGAAGCTATAGAGACATATGAAAAGCTGCACCAATTTAATTTAAAGGACGAGACTTCATACTGCAATCTTATTGATGCACTGTGTGAATACAAGCATGTGGATGAAGCCCAAGAGTTGATTTTTGGGAAGAACAAGAATATAAATGTGGACGTCAATGTGAAATATTATAACATTGTTCTTCGTGGGTGGTTTAAATTGGGATGGTGGAGCAAGTGCAGGGAGTTATGGGAAGAGATGGATAGAAAGGGAATTCAAAAAGATGTGCATTCATATGCAATATATATGGATATAATGTGCAAAAGTGGAAAGCCTTGGAAGGCTGTGAAACTATACAAGCAGATGAAGAGAAAACGGATGAAATTGGATGTGGTAGTCTATAATATCGCTATTCGTGCCATAGGTCTTTCGCAAGGGGTTGATTTTTCAATTAAACTCTATCGTGAAATGAAAGACTTAGGGTTCGAGCCCTCTGTTGTTACCCACAACACTATCATTAAGCTTTTGTGTGATAACTACAGATATAAGCAAGCACTTGAGATACTTGAGACCATGCATAAGAATGGATGTCAGCCAAATGTAATTTCATATCATTCCTTTTTTGCCTGCATGGAGAAACCTGAGCAGATACTCACATTATTTTATAAAATGATTGAAAGTGGAGTTCGGCCAAGTATGGACACCTATGTGATGCTTATGAGGAAGTTTGGGAGTTGGGGATTTCTTCGACTGGTTTTTTTGGTGTGGAAGAAAATGGAAAAACTTGGATGTAGTCCAGATGCATCTGCTTACAATGCTATGATAGATGCTCTTTTGGAGAAGGGATTATTAGACATGGCTAGGAAATATGATGAAGAGATGTTAGCAAAAGGACTTTCATCTAGGCCAAGGAAAGAGTTGGGAACAACACTCGAGGTGACAAGAGACTCCCCTGATGGATAGTTGTGATCTTTAATCCAATTATTTGTATGTGCAATGATCGCATAGGCCTACAGAGTACAGACATGAGTCTCTCTTTTCCTCAAGTGGTTTCCTTGGGGAAACGCAGCAAGGTTAAGTAGATGCAAGATACTAATATACTAGAAATGGAAAACAGCTCAGCATATTTGGTCAGAAGGAAGATGAGGAATGTTGGTGTACCCATTGGAAAAAAAAGAAACACAGCAAACTAGTAGCAAGCTTGTTCTCCATTGATTGTTGATTCTATCTTGGTACTGATGAAAATGGTGAGGAGACTGACTTCAATACTGAGATTTATGCTGCTTCTGAGGTATATTACTAGTCCAAGTTGATCCTTTAGATAAAACATCTCATGATATTATGATGTTATCATTTCTTCACGCCACTGCTAATCCACAAATGTACTCCTGTGAAAAATGATCTTAATAATAATAATTTCTTTCATCTTGTCTTCCAAATGATTGGCTTCTAGAATTTTATAATCTATGACTAATCTGCATTTGAAATCTCTTAAAGTAATTAGCGGCGCCATAATTTAATTTGATGAAAGATTTTGTGTTTGTTTATCCTTCTTTAATTGCAAATTCTAGTCTTTGAAATCTTTGGATGTTATACTAATATCTAGCATTTTAAAAATACGTTTTTATTTATAATACATGAAAGTTAATATGTTCTGTGCTTTTTTTAGTTAAATCTGTTTAGCTAGATATAAAAAGGAAGGTTGATAAGAATTGAAAGCTGAACATGAGAACTGAAGATAGAATGCGGCAGAACCAAATAAATGCTTTTGATGTATACAAACAACAGATGGCAAATTGAAAAGGTTGAGAAGATTAAAAAACGATATGATATGCCTAGAATTGCTAGAAAATATATGCGTGTGACAGTTTTTGTAAAGACTGTTTACTTAGCTGGAATTTGCTTGTGAAATAGAATTCATTTGGAGGATTTAAGTTGTTAGTTGAATTAAATTCTATGTTGATTCAAAATTAAAGTTATCTGGGCTAGTTTTTGTAGCAAGTTAAAAATCTTCATTTTTTTTTCTTTATTTTGCCTAAAATCTTAGTAGCAGTTCAGTTTCCATCTTGCGATTTGTATAATTTTTTCTCCTCTGTTCCTTGGAAGAAGTTCTAAGTTACTTCTGTAGAGTTGGTATTTTCTAAGAGAAAGTATATGGGTATATATAGGCTATGGGATTCATTTTTCTATATTCCATCCAGAAGGAACTTCTTGTTTTCTTCATGAGATCTGTTGTTACTTTCCTGTCCTGATAATAACTGTCAATATAATCTCTGAATCTATGATTGTCTGACTCTGACATATGTTAATTATATACCAGATTGATTGCATAACATGTTTTGCGTTTGAGAATTGAGATTACTCAGAAGTGGTGTGGGAAACTTTGCTTTATTGACAAAGCCAATGTGTTAGAGGTACTTATTACTGGATCCGGTTATAATATTTACTCATGAATGTTGGGGTTTGGCAGTAGTACAATTTGAATTTCGTGCTAGTAAGTTTGTGGCTAATTGGTGGTTGTGACATTGTGTGATATACTGAAATTTTTTGTACGTATTTATGTTTTCTTGCATTATAATTGAGCTGCTGCTTCTAATTGCTTAAGCTTGAAAGTGGGAAGATTCACCTGTCTTGTGGATAAAATATCTCAGTTGTATTGTCATTGTGTTATGGTAGCCTAGAATTTATTCCGTGATTAGCTTCTCATTAAAGGCAATAACTTACAGCTATAATGTCACTATACTCGTTCTGGTGATTTTTTTTTCTTCTAATTAGTAATTATTATCCTTTTTTCCTTTACCAGCATCCGTATGCATTTACAAGCATGTAAGATGATGGCAGTAAACTTGTATTTCTGATGTCTTTTCAGCAACCTAATAACCTCTTGCCCTGAGATGTAGTATCCATGTGTGGTGGCATCTTTTCCAAAGCGTATTTACATTTGACTTTATTTAGTTATAAGTGCTTTGCTTGTCTGAAATCATACATGAAAGTGCCTCTGATAGTATTCTTTTTTGCTTATATCTCAGGGATATTGTTCTTTGGCAGTATTTGAAATTGTGGTAGGAGATGTGTGAAATGGTCAGCAGCACATGAATAAATTAGTGGAAATTGTATATAAAACTTTTTCTTTGGGAAATAAGAAGGCAAGTTACAAACTTGAAAGGTTAAGATAAAAGAAGGTGAACCCACTTCTATGCGTATGACACTTGGATCTTTGCAAAATGAGGAACACGAAATTGGAGAGCAAACAAAATGAACAAAAACACACAAGACAACAACAAAGAAAACAAGAAAATAAAGAAGACAAGAAGGAAAGATGTTAGTTTTGAGAAATAAAATATAAGAGAACTGATCTCTTAAACCCTAGTTTTGGTAAAGCCACAAGGAATGACCAAATCTTTGATACGTCATAATGTTTTTTCTAGCACACAAAGAATTGCAATAGAAAAACTTAAAATTGAAATTTTCATTCATTCAAATTTGAAAAAAGCACATAAAAGAGAGCCTTAAATAGGCAAGGAAAAATCTAATATAATAAGTGTAAGAAACCTAATTAATTTGGGTTCAAATAATCTTTATGGGATTAGAAGATTTTGGGCTCAAATAATACTTCAAATGGACCTAGGGAACTAGAAAAATAAAATTCCAAATTAAAATAACAAAAATTCATAAGAAAATAATAAAAATAATATCTGAACCTTTATAAACATACCACTACATTAATAAAATTACATGTTTGGTACATGACATATTTATTTACAAGGTGTGCTATCATAAAGATTACTAATTAACCAATTGAGCTTTATTAATCAACATAGTTTAGCCCATAATTAATAAAAATAAAATTAAAATAAATTAAACCCACTAATGTTCAAGTCACATTCTCTTTTAGTGAAATATATGATCTTTTAATAATCTTCTCCAATGGGCTTTTCTTGGACTTAGATCTGAAACTTGTAAAATTGAAAGGTTCTTCACGCTCTTTAGCTTTAATTGTGTTACAAACTTGCTCAAATAATTAGGCTCCAATATATGTAACAATTCTTCCAAGTCAAAGCTTCTTTGTCATACTCTTGAATTTATCCAAGCTCTCCTTTTAAACCATGCCTAAGGCGTCCTCCATCCTTCCCTTCCTCCTCAAATGGATTTGCCTCCGAATCTTCATAATCTTTCAAACTTGATTGATGCATTTTTGCTTTATTCCTTACATGGATGTGAACAACAATAATCATTCTTAACTGCAATTTTGATGTCATATTAAGTCGTTCTCTAAGCTTTTGCAACCAATCTTCAAGATAAAAAAGCTTATGCAATTTGCTACTTGGATTGGCACAAGTCTTACTTTCTAGCATTGGCGAATACAAACTTAAACTTTCTTTTGTATCAATCTCACCAATAACCTTTAGCAATTTTTTGAACACAAACTTGACAAAACAAGACTGAGATGCAATCAATATTTTAAGAAAAACATAAGAGATGAAATAGGGACAAAACATGACACAAAAAGACTCAATTAAAACTAAAGTAGTAGAAAAGCCATATGACACAATCTGGACAGAAATTATCACAACTTTTTAGACTCAAGTTCTGGACATAAATGACATAATGCAAAATGCAAAAACAATGATAGGGAGGAATGAACTTGAAGAACATGGATGAACAAGATAGAGGAAGACAAAGGATTACAAACTTGGAAATAATATAAAGAAAACAAAAGAGATACACGAGAAGCAAGTGGAACACAAATCTAGAACAAATAAAGAGATACGAAATGAAACTCATAGGAAAGAATATAAGATGGAACACAACACCAACAAAGAATCAATGAAATGTACGACTCATGAGACTTACACAACACATAACATATGTGACTGCTTAGAGAGACACAAGAAACAACTTGAGGAAACAAAACACAATGATCAAGAGATGAAATGATAAAGAGGAACAGACAAGAGGAAGTAGATGAACATGAAACTAAATTAACTAATGGACTCATTGTGGACTCATAAGATGCTATGGACTTATGCAACAAAGAAAATGGACTCACATTACATAAATAAGAAACATTGAGAGATGGACAAAGATGATGCATTGAAGAATCAAATGAAAGGTGAAGATAAGAAGAAAGTAGTTTAAACAGTATCTTAAGCTCTCTTTCACTCAAATCATCTCTCAAACTCTCTATTCCTCTTTCTCACTTTCTTCTTACTTATTCTTTTTCCACTCTTGGCATCTTTCTAGACCTTTTCTTTCTTATTTTGATCACTCTTGTTCTTCCGTTGAAGCTCACTTTTCACATTTACGGGATGAATACATGATAATGATCCATGACCTTTATCCAATACAATAGAACAGTTTGTAACAAATCCATCAAAGTTAACATCTAGAACAATTTGTAACAAATCCATCAAAGTTAACATCAAGATTCTTATTTACCATGTCAATATGTTAAATTTTATCATTGCAATCATAAGAATCAATTTCAAATGGAATCATATCATTAGCATTACTATAAACTAGCATGCTACTATCAATAGAATCTTCTACCAACTTATTCACAACATGTAATTCATGATTCTCTTCTAATACTTGCACACAATTATAGTCAATCTCATAAGCACGATTATGAAATTCATTTTCCAATTTTGTTACATCAAGTTTTTCCATTTGAAAATTAGAAACACAACTAGAATCTAAAGCACTAGCAATTTCTAGATGCAAACAATCAATCTCTTCAACATAAGCATTATCATTCAATTTACTAGAACTAACATATACTGAATCATAAGAGACATCACTACCAGAGGTTTGAGGATTAGGATTATCTATAGTAGATTCTCTTGTTACATCATCACTTGTCAAAATGGTAGCAACTTCATTATCCACTTGATCATCTTTCTCCATGTGGAAATCACAAGTATTAGGAGTTGGATTCTCTTTCACGGACACATGCATCTCTTTGAGATATTCATCTTTGCTCTTAAACATAAGTTGGTGGTGATAAGAACTAAACTTTCTTCTCATGAAATATTTCATATCCTCCCAAGAAGTGATGGGTTCAAATCTATATTTAATCCATATTTTGTAGAACCTTTCCCACCAAATTTTCGCATGGTCAATAAAACTAATGATGACATGTTCAACTTTGTCCTTAGGGATGTTGTAATGATCAAACACTTGCTAAATTTCTCTTTCACATTCCCATTAGAGATTGAGATCATTTTTACCTTGAAAAGAAGGAATCTTCAACTTTAGCTTTCTCAAGTTTTGGTCACAGTTAGAAACTTTTTCAAAGATTTTTTGTGAGATGCATAGCTTAGAAATCCTGACATAGTTAGTAGTCAACAAAAGTATAAAGAAGAACGGACCTTACCACCCCCTCAAATGTTTCACTTAAATAATTTAAATGTATTCATGTTTCACACTAAATCAAAGTTTTTTTTAGATATGATGTAATTTCTCTCTTATCTTTTTCCACCCAAAGTTTGTTTTCTTATGAGAGCGTTAAATTAAAATCACAACTTCAATAAAATGAAATTGGTTTTTTTAAAGAGTGGCAATCATAAAATTGAAATTCAAAATTAGTGTTCTCAAAGGTCCTAATTCAATTAAACAATAACCAACATAAAAAGACACAAAGCAACTGAAATTTCTAGCAAGGAAGTAAATGAAAAGAAGCTGGAAAATACAAAAAGGAACAATGAAAAATTGAAAGGAAAATAAGAGATATGTGGCATATTACTCAAAGGAAAAACAAGAAATAGACTTAAGTGAAATAAGGACCACCAAAGTTGATAAATTGAGGAAATTATAATGACTTTATAAGTAAGAACATTATAATTCTCTTAAAAAGGAAACAACTCAGCATCCTCATCAATAATTAAATAACAAAATCCCCAACAAGTCAACATAAATAGATCACAAGGCAATCAAATAAGATCTGAATCAAATTAGCCCATAAAATATGTCACTTGGAATTTAAGTCAAAACACTTCAGGAAAATATAATCAACAATCAAATAAAAAAATTCAATTAAATTATAAAGATTCTAAATTTAACCCAATCAAATTTTCTTTCTCTTCTTTTTTTCACCTTTTTTTATTTTTTTCAGTTATTTTTTTTTCTTTTCTTGGTGGCAATCAATTACTTTCTCTTTTTTTTTTTTCAGATTGTTTCCATTTTTTTTGGAATTTGGGCAATCAATTACTAGAACTGAAACTAAGTAATTGCAGCAAAACAAAAAATTCAAATTTTTTCTTTCTTATATTTTGAATCCCAAAATAGCCAACAACTTGAATCAAAGGAAAAGAAAGAAATTTACACAAGTCACACAAAAAGGAAGAAACTTTAGGTGGTAAGAAGACACAAGATAGAAAAGCACGAATTTGGAAAACAAAAGGAATAAAGAAACACACCAGAAATGAGAAGAACAACAAGGACAAGAGACAAATGAAATCTAAGAAGAAATAAGGAAAAGAACAAACAAAAAGGACACAATTTGATTGCAAAACTTTGTTCTAATACCAAATAATAGGTGAACCTTTATGAAACCCATCAAAAAAACTTACTTTGATGCGTATGACACCCAAATCTTTATAAATGAGGAACACGAAACTGGATAGCAAAGAAAATGAACAAAAAAGCACAAAACAACAACAAAGAAAATAAGAAAATAGAGAAGATAAGAATGAGAGATGTTAGTCTTAAGAAATAGAATTCAAGAAAACCAGTCTCTTGAACCCTATTTCTGGTGACGCCATAAGGAATAATGTTCTCTCTAGAACACAAAGAATTGCATGAAGAAAACTCACAAAATTGAAATTTTCATTCATCCAAATCCGAAAAATGCACATAAAAGAAAGTCTTAACTAGGCGAGAGAAAATCCAACCTAATGAGTCTAAGAAACTTAATTAATTTGAATTCAAGTAATCTTAGTGAAATTATGAGACTTTGGGCGTAAATATCATTATTAATGGACCTAGAAAACTAGTAAAATAACACCCCAAAATAAAATAGCAAAAATTCATAAGAAAATAATAAAAATAATATCAAAACCCTTCTAAACATACCACTACATTAATGAAATCACATATTCGGCATAAGACATGCTTACTTACAAGATAGGCTATAAAAAAAACTACTAATTAACTAATTGGACTTTATTAATCAACATAGTTTAACTCATAATTATTAAAAATGAAATTAAAATAAATTAAGCTCATTAATACCTAAGTCACGTGCTCTTTTAGTGAAGCACATGATCATTTAATAATCTCTTCTAATGGGCTCTTTTTAGGCTTGGATTTGAAACTTGTAAAATTGAAATGTTCTTCACACTCTCTAACTTTAACTGGGCTATAAACTAGCTCAAATAATTGAGCTCTAACATATGTAACAATCCTTTCAAGTGACAAAACATCCTTGTCATACTCTTGAATTTGTTCAAAATCTCCTTTTGAATTATGCCTAAGGCATCCCCTATTAGAAGGTGTCAGCAAGTCCACCGCCAACTTATCTAAAATAAATTGATCTTCTCATTCAGGTGGTACATTCTGAATTCTAGTGAGGTACCCCTCTCCATAATGGGCGTTCTTTGCCATCAGATCAGCACATCCAAGAGCTTCCTGATAAGAGTGATTTATTTCAATGTCCCAGTTGCTGAAGACAAGCTCCCTCAGTTGAATTATCTCATCAAAGAGCGGATGTTGAGGTCCTCTATCTCTAAAAATGAGGTTAACTGCTTCAATGGGATCAGGGAAGATCTGAACTCTTCGAAGCCCGAATTGTTTGCACAAAGTTAAGCCCGATTTAATGGCCTGAAGTTCTGCTGCTGTGGTTGACAAGTAATCAATATTGTGCTTAAATCCTAAAATCTAGTTAGCATGCTTATCCCTTTGTATACCTGCACAGGCCGCATGATGCTGGAGGTTCATCGAGCTGTCAACATCTAGTCTGAGCCAATCTGGGGATGGGGGTCTCCATTTAGTGTTCTTTCTGTCCTATACTTGAAGAATTTTTTTTCTTTGAGCTCACTGAAACTCAAATCTTCTTCTACTTTGTTCAGGCAATAGAATTTAATGCTTCTAGCAGAGGGATTGGAACCTTAAAAAATTCTTCTACATCTAGTTGTCCAAAGTGACCAACAGATGAAACCAAATAATTTACACCAGGGCCAATTTTGGGACTCACCCCATCCTGCTTTGACTAAAAAGTTACCATCCACAAAATTTCTCCAACAAAAAAATCATCATTTTGACCCCCCGGGGGGTGGGGTTGTGTTTCATGGTGGTTATTTTATCAACCACCCATACAGGAAGGTACCTTCGCAACTCTTGTAAGTTCCATCGCCATGAAGGAAGGGTAAAATCACAAACTTTTGCTTGACAGTTAATGCTATCTCCATTCCCCATTGCATAAGTAATTAAGGGTTGACTGAGAGGGGACCAAATGTCCCGCCAAAAGTTGGTAGAATGTCCATTCCAGACTTTTCTTCCTACCCCTTTGAGGAATATGCCCCAAATTTTTGTTCTAGCAAGCCAACTATGGGAATTCACCATCTTTCTTTGTACTATGGGAATCAGATCTTCACCGCAGGCATACTTGTTCTTTAGGCACCTCACCCACAGGGCATGTGGGTTAGCAAGGATGCCCCAGCATAGTTTCATAATAGAAGCAAGATTCTGGGTTCTGAGATCTTTAAGATTAAGCCCACCCGTTTGCTTACTACATGTTATTTTGTCCCAAGCAACAAGGTGAAGTTTTCTGTGACCACCGTTATTTCCCCAAAGAAACCCACGGCTACGCGTTTCAATTTCATTAATGATACCTTTTGGGAGTAGCATGGTTTGCATATAATAGCGAGGAATGACATTTGTCACAGATTTAATAAGGATTGTTCTTCCACCCAAGTTGAGGAAAAATTGTATATAAAACTTGAAAGGTGCAAGTTGCATTATCTGCAAAATTTTATGTATGTCTTAAAAATAATTAAAACTTATTAGTTTAGTAAATAATTAATCCCAATAAACTTGAGAACTTTTGTTTATTTTGGTAAAGAATAATTAAATTAAATATATGAAATATCGTGATCATAATGTATGAATACGAAGTGATAAAACCAAAATACCAATATTTTAAATTGCATTTCAAAAGTTTCAAGCAATGTTGTTAAAACTGGATTGAATATTGAATCGAATAAGACACCGGTTTAAGATTTGATAGTTCAACTGTGATCTAATTATGATTGGATCGATAGCGATTAAAATAATATATTTTAAAGAAATAATACAAATTTAAAAAAATTTTATTTTTAAAGTCTCAAACTAAATAATATTAAATTTTCATTATATTATTCATCATGAATAAATTATTAACAAGTTTCATAACTTAATATTTAAATTTAAATAAGTCAATATTTATCCATAATTATATTGAGTTCAAAATAATAAATTAATAATATATTATTATTTGTTAAGTAAATTTATGATTTTTGATAATTATATGTCATAATAATTCTTATACAATATTATAATATAAAAAAAATATTTTGTATTAAAAATGATGTTATTTTACTTTAAAATTAAAAAAATATTTTATTTTTTTAGAAAAATTTAAAATGGGATCCATTCAAATCGATTTAGGACCGGTTTTACAAGTTCATAGTCAATTTTACCAATTTTCACTAGTTTTAGATTTTATCAGTTCTTTTCGTTGTTCGAACCAGACTAGACTCTAATTCTTAGTATAACTGGTCAAACTAGTTGGTCTGATTTTGATAATACTGATTTCAAGTATCTTACTTTGTTGTGGTCAAGAAAAAAAAAGTATCTCACTTCCAAATCCATGTGTAATCACGTCTCTTCGCTACCTTATATGGATAATTAACTAGGTATTGTTTTATCAAATCATTCTGTATGCAAAAGGGCTGGACTGAACCGAATAGGACCAAACAAGCAATAAAAATCTTTCAATGAGTTTTTAATGTAGCCAGATACCAAGGATTCAGATTCAAAGTCACTAGTTACGGTTAGGTCCACCCCTATCTCTTGAGAAAATGGATTTCTTTTTCGTTACATGAGAATCAATATGTATAATATCTAGGTACTTATTTCTTTTTATTATTAATTTTTATTGTCTTTATAACATTTCACAGTTAATATATATTTTATTCATGTTCTTTCTATTCTATTCAAACGAGTTCTAAGTATCTTGAGTTAAGGAAAAGAGTTATTCGCTGCACGTAAGCCTGAAAGCTTCAGTTGGCCACTAGTATTTATGAAAGGATTATCCATTTTCATTTTTTGGCATTTTGCTGACTGGAGCCACGCAATTGTTAGATATTTCTTCTCTTGTCAAACTATACTGTTGGAGTTGCAAACCGATGATTTTTTCTAGGATTATTATAATTTTATAATCTAATATATCATAATCTTATTAGGTCTTATCCCACCTTTTAAGACCTATGAAATTATCCAACATTTGCATATATAAGAGAATTATGATGTAAACTTATATAATGCATTATGTACACCAAATATATGATAAATTTATAATGTATTATATTAGTTTATAATATCATGTCTTATTTGGCATGCCAAATGGACCTTTGATATATTTGGCTTGAGGTCCTTTTTTTTTGTGTCCTTTTATTTTATATTAAAATTATTAATGTAAGACATATAGTCTCTCAAACTCCATACAAATTGCAAGATCCTACATCTAATCCACGTATATATATTTATATATATTTGAGCCAGTAATGGACAATTTTATTTGATTTGGGGTTGGAAAAGCAATTGAACGACAATGACCAAAACCAGAAAAAAGGAGGAGGAGCATTATTCTAGGAATCTGGACTCCTTATTTTAAATGAGAAAGGACTTATTTTAAATCAATTTTAATCTTTTATAAATTTTATGTAATTTACAAAAATCCATTTTGTTAATTTAAAATTTTAAATGCATTTTAGTTATTTAATGAATGTTAATTGTTTTTTTATGAACAATGGATGTTAATTGTCAAGTGTAAAATTTATAAAAAGCATGAATAATACAGTTTATTTTTAAAATTTCATGTAATATACGAAAATTCATTTTGTAAATAGAAAATTTTATTTAAATAATTTGTGTTGATAATAAATTACATTATCTGCACATTATTAATAATATGATGACTCATTTTTCAATTTTTAAAAAATATGTCCATCAATATATAATATAAATTTATAACTAACTACACTATTTTTAAGTTATTAACCCTGCATCTTAGTCTTCAAATTTATTTTTAGCAAGTGAACCAAAAAATATATTTAGTTACTTAAATAATTAAACTTCATTTAAAATAGTATTATTTTCTTGTCTCGTCCATGCAAAATCTACATGCCTTATGGATGATTTGGACAGCTCTTCAAGAATCGAAATATATTTCATAGAAGTGGTTTTGTCAACCAAAAAACAAAAGTGATTTTGATGGTAATTAATAATAAATATTATATATTGATCAATATATAATATGAAATTTATAATAAATTATAGTATTCATAATTACTACAATATATATTTTTAATTTTGTGTATCAAACGGCAAAAAAAAAAAAAAACAACTATAGGATTTTGTGGGACTGTCTCACCCTGGCACGAAAAGAAAGAAAATAAAGATAGTATCACTCGTCTCGGTCACCACATTAAATGGACATATTTGAGCAACAATCTTGCATAAACAAACATGGTCTTTGACTAGTGTAATACAAATTTTTTTTTTAAAAATAACTAGTCACATTTTGCACATGATTACAAAGTAAGAAGGATGAGTCACAATATTTATTACTTGGGAATGATAAAATTTATTATATATTGACACATATTTTTCATGTATATTGGATATGGTCTAAAAAATAAATTATACTATTTTTTCAATAGGTTATACTATTTATTTCTTATAAATATTATATAATATTGATATTTTAATTGTCCTTATTTAAGCCAATATTATTTTTATTAAAAATATAGCATATGTTTTTATTTGTAAAATTAGTATTTTTTTTAAATTTATTCTACACATAAAAGCCAATATATATGAAGATAATTGAGAGTTTGAGAAAAAAGCATTTTATTGTTTTGGCAAAAAAAAAAAAAGGAAAAGAAACCAATTTAAATTATCTCTCACACTTCTCACAGGGACAAATTCAGAACACCTCTTAATAACGCAACAATGCAACATATTCGTGGAACTCAAAAGGACAGCAATGCCCCAGGCTATGTGGTAGTAGAGGATATTATAGAACGTGTAAAAGATATATTATAATATAAAGGGCAGATTTTTGTACCCCCAGAAAAAGGACAGATTGTTAAAAAATCATCGACGAAGCAATTCATTCAGTCTAAAAGGATGTTTTAATAAATGATCGCATTTTAATTAATATTTTCGTGGTTACGTTTACACCGGCCCCTAGCTACTCTCTTGTTATTTGCTGTGAACTCATTGCTTTGAACTCTCTAGTCTTTACTGATCTCACAGGAAGCTGGGAACGCAAAAGAGCTTGCAATCTAATTTGTCCTAGAGTCGGAGGAAATTAAATGAACCGTACGTGAAACAATGATACTTTATATATTTTTGTATCAAAATATTAATTGCTTCCTATCAAACTTTGTCCGAAATAATTTTTTAAAATGAATTAAAATGGGTTCACTAGTAGTAAACATGTCAATCTACGCAAGTTGCGCATTGAACATATCAACTTGCTGAACACATCTTAAAAGAGCTGAATTTATTTGATTGTACATAGAAAACTTTTAAATGAAATTACTTCCTCTAATCTTTTTTATGAGCTTTTTCTAATTCTTTTTATAACACACCTTGTGATGTTTAGTAACATTATTTTTGTTTGGCTCCTAATCATTTATTTCTTGATCTCATTATTTAAGTTTTTGAGTTTTTATATAATTGGTCAATGGTACTGTTTTTAGCTTTGTTTTAATTAGTTTCACACTTTTTCACTTAATAATTATTAAAAATCTTATACAATAAGAATTGCATTATCATAATAAATAAGGATAAAAAGTAAATATTTATTTTTTTAAATTTTAAAAATATAATTAATTTCTTTAATTTACGTAAAATAGTTAAAAATAACTTAAAAAAAAAAAATAGTAGAGAGAAAGAGAGAGTAATCTAGCCCACCAAATTAATAGATTAAATAGACCAGCCTACAGATTTTAACTTGTTTTGAAGAGAAAAATTGAAGTAGCCTTTAAGAGAGAATAATAATTGGACTTACCATTCATCAAAATTAAATTCTATCTATCAAACACTATATATGGATATGTTATTTTACATGCAGTGTTTCATATTTTTAAAGCCTGAACATGAAATAGATCATGTTATTATTCAGCGTCGTGTCATACTCAGCCATTATTTTTCTAAATATTTGATACCAATCTACATTCATGTCATGACCGCAAACACAAAAATCTATATTCATGTATTGCCTACGTTACATAATGAAACAAATAATCATATCATAAAAATTAAGAAAATAGTCGCATATCATAAATGTTACAAAAATTTTTTTTTTTACAAATATCCTAATTTAATTCTCATCATAAATCAAAATTACAAATAAATCTCATTCTCACTTATCTCTTCTCATAAAAGTAACTCTATTTTAATTATGAATAAAATTGAAAAAAAGTACATTAATAAATAAAACAAAACTCTTATATTTTGAAAAAAAAGAAGGAAACGTCTCTTATATTTTAGAATAGAGATATATAATAGAGGTAGTGTACAATTGCAAAATTAACATCTCCTAAAAAAGTACCAAAAAAAAAAAGAAACTAAAGGCTTAAATCTTCCCAATTTTTATTTTGTTTGAGTATCCGGTATCTATGAGTGATGAGAACCCATAACTAATCCAGATTCAAGCTATGGTGGATATCCAGGCAAACCTCACCCATGATTAATCGGAATTCCAAGTGTGATGGATTTTCAGGTAAAGCTTTCCCCAAGAGGGTGTCTCAAAGGTTCAAATTCTTGATCTTGCAGGTAAAGTTTGTCTTGGAAATCATCTCTCATGCCACTGGTCCAACCTTTCTTGGATTAAATCTTCCCAATCTTTTAATCAAAGACAATATAAATAATCTGATCCGCTAGTGATATAGAAAATCTTATGCATCCAATAGCAGCAAGGGAGGAGCGGGATAATGGTGACAGACTCAAACAAATGGATCCATTTTCAATATTAGCTTCTAGATTAGACTCATGCATAACTTTTTTCATGAATTTATTATCATTTTTTATGAAAGTATGATATAAATAAAAAATTCTTTAAAATTTTAAGACATATAATCCTCAAATATATGGAAAGATATATACATTTCAATCTGTGTCCTTATGGTGGTCAAATCTTTTCTTTTTCTTTGCCATTTTGGTTTTTGTTTTTGCTTTTCCTTTGTGATTAGTCTGCATATATACGATGGATCTCATTCACAAATTATACAAAGACAGATTACAAGACGAAGAACAAAACAAAATTAATAAAAAAAGAAAAAGGAAAAACCTTTCACCGAGTTCAGCAGCATCCCGCATTTGCTTTGCTCTGGCATATACGATCGCCGCCGCGGATTCATGCCATATAACTCTTTCTGTTTCGCAATCAGTAACACATTCTAGATCTCATGCAAGACTTATCACATGACGCACTATAGATCGACCAAAAGCGGCGATTTCCCCGTCGTCTTCGGATCCGATGACATCTTGGGCGGCGGAGACAGGGGCAACCTCGCGGAGAAATTCCTGAAGTCGCCCGCAGGCCTATCTTCGTCCATGACATCGTCTTCGAAATTCAGCGCATAACTGAGCGCATCGTAATGGAAATCTGCCGAATGCCGTCGGCGGTGGCCGCCGATCCTGGAGATGAAGTTGCTGCACTTCTCCTTCAGATGCGGGAGATCATAGGAGCGGGAAGGCTTGTGCTGAAGCGAGGAGCTCCGAACCAATTTCGGCTTCACCGTGTGGTGGTGGTGCTGGTGGTGATGGAAGCAGCACAAGAAGCACAAGGAGGATCTGAGTTTGTCCTTGAAAGAGAGGGGCGATTCGGGAGGTTGATCTTGATCGTCCGCCATGGACGCAGATCGAGAGACGCAGAAGAAAAGTGGCTTTGAGAGTGTAGGGACTGGGGAATACGGCGTTGTGATGATCTTTTACTTAGAGATGATGCTTATGGAATGAAATGACGAGAAGGGACGCGCGTGTTACGGTGAGCGTCACGAGGGGAGGAGCAGTTTCGAAAATCGAAAGCGAAACGACGCCATGTGAAAGGGATTTGTGTGGAGGGGTATTCTCGTCAATTCGCTTGATAAATATCGTACTCAGTTTGTTGCGACTTGCCAATTGCGTAACTGTCAATTTTCTATGTAGGCTTTCCCAAGAGAGAATATTCTCACATTTCTTTAAAATAAATTTCAAGATAAAATTTTTAATAAGAAATTTTAAATATGAGAATAAAAATCATCATTCATCCATAATTAATAATAATATTAATATCAATATAAAATATAAAATTTATTATAAGAAATTATACTATTTATAAGGGATAGTAAATAATTATAACTCATTTTTGGCCTTTTGGAACATCATTTTTAGTTTTAATTAGGATGACAAACTTTTTACCATCCAAATTAGAAAAATATTTAAAAATTTATAATTTTTTATAATGAATATATTTTATAATTTTTTATTTTGTCATTAAAATAATTTATATTTAATTTTTTTTATTTTTTTATACAGATTATTTTCATTAAATGCTCCCTAACCCGATTAGACAACCCAAAGTTTGTGGATGGATCCAATGGCTTGAATTTGCTTAAAATGTTTTGCGGTTCTGGCGTGAAATGGAGATGATTCATTGCACATAGAAGAGCACAAGATTAACCATTTTTTATGTATCTTAGTTATGAATAATTTAACATTGGTTATTTTGTCCGATGAAATAATTTATATTACAAAATTTATCTCATTGCTTAAAATTTTCCATATATCTTTTGGGCTGATAAAATTTTCTACATTATTTTGTAAGAAATCTTTTAAAAAAAGTGGCTTGCTTTTGGTTTTAGGATAATGTTAGTAAAAATTCATGTTGTGCATATCTTTCGTCATTAACAAGTGCTAATTATTGGTTGGATCGAAAGAAAGGTCTTAAGATATTGATGAGATTGATTAGTTTTATACATATCCACTAATTTATGTGCTTCAACCATCGCACAACCATTGCAAGGACGGAGGGAAGGGTGACTAGGGGAGCCATGGTTCCCCTTACGCCTTCCCCCATCCCATGTAGTTGAAGTGTTTGGTCACTCCACCTCAAAACACTACCCAAATACACACACACACACACACACACACCAATAAGAATATATATTTGCAACCAAAGTGCTTTGAAATTCAAGTAATTATCTTCATATGTATGTATTTACACACACTTTACATATATGAATATATATAATACACTATATAGTTTGTCTTGTTTATGCATACAATTTACAGAAGAATTAAACCAGATACATGTATTTCTTTTATACTATAAGGAAGCACAATAATATTGTCTTTATGTCTTTGGTTTTATAACTACATTTTATCAACAACCAAACACAATATATGTCTCTCCATCATTTCCTACTAAATTCTTAAAGTTGTTATTGTAAAGCTTTGGACTGTGTATACTTTGTTTTAATTGAGACATAGAAAGTAGAAGCTTTTAACATTTATGAAAAATATAAGACAATTGCTTGCATTGTTTTTATAACTCGATATAAACTTTTAAATTTTAAGGATTATATTTCATCTTTAGACTCTTAAGTAAAGAATATGTTATAGCATTTTATGACCTATTTTCGACAAGCAATAGCATTTGGTGAGAATCCATAAAACTATTTAAAAAATTAATTATGATAAATATTTAAAAAACTTAAATTAACAATACATATAAAATTTTCAAAAACTTAGCTCCTCCAATTTTTTGTTCTCGCTCCGTCCCTGAACCATTGGCTAATTGAAGCACCTTTTTCTTTTGGTGACAGAAGTACCTTTTTTTCAATTAAACCAACCTCGGAATTTGTCCGCTGGCAATTTCCCCCCCCTATAAATTAGTACAGTAAGGCCCAAAACAATAACTGCGACATTCAAAAGTTTCTCTGATGCTTTGTTCACCAAAAAAAAAAACTTTCTCCTTCCTTCCTTTTTTTGATCTACCATCACCCTTTTAAAGACAAACATATTCTTAGGACTAGTTAGAATGAAATGGAATTGAAAATGAAGTAAAATGAAAAAAATGATTTTTTAAGTATAAGTATATCTTTAAATGAAAGTTAATAATAAAAAATAGTTGTTGTTCAATAATGATTACAGGAATGTAATAGATATTCTACATCTTGATTTTGTTATAATGAAGAAGAAATCATTGTCATAAGTAGACAGGCCTTGGTTGTATTTTGTTTCATTGAAATGTAGCAAATGAACACTTGCAACCACTTCACTATATATGAAATTATATTTTTTTTGGTAGATGAAATTATATTCTGTTGAATGAATATTTTGGATCATGACCATGCATTTACGCGCAACAATGATTCAGCTTCTGTTTATCTCCAAATCACAAAAAATTTATTTGTATTAAATTTTGATATTAACTTCCTCCATGGGAGAAGGTTCATGCAATATATCATATATATCTTAATTAGACTCAAATCATGTTTTACGATTGACTCGCCACCTAATCCATTAACCATAAGCCTTCTTGTTGGTTAATGAAGGAACCACTTTTGTGGAATATCATTGAGTTGAATGCATATAATGCATGCCCAACCAAATTGTCCTGAGAGGAGACGCATTATTTAATTAATGACAGTCTGTAATCTTAATTCATAAGTTGAACATGCTAGAGTAATTTTAATATCATGTGTGGATTAACATTGATCAATAGTTAAATTAACTACTGGATTAGAACTATTAATATTAGGTAATTTTTTCTTAATGAGCATGCCCTTTATTAAAATGGATTAGGTTTAACTAAATAAACCATAATATGATGAGATATTCAATTTATATATATTTTGGAAGAAACCGAACTCACAGACCAATTATGATATCTGTAATTTTATTTAAATTAATTGAGAGGTAGTTTTTGTCATTTATCATATATATATATATATATATATGTGTGTGTGTGTGTGTGTGTGTGTGACTAGAGACATAATGGGTAACCCTTGTCTCTCTACCCTTTTTTTCTCTCATTTGGTGCAATGTGGGTTGAGTCTTCCTTCTCCATCATCATCATTCTTGGAGGGAACCATGAATTAATACTTTATATTTTCTGGTATTTCTACTCCCATTGTACTATTTTTTTAGTAGAACATGGAAACCAGATCAACAAAACAACCTCAACCTGCCTCTCAGTCTTGAGATGGATAAGCACATATATCTCTTTTTTTTTTGTCGCAAACCTATAGCATCTCTCGTCAATAATATAAAAACTAATCTTCGTTGAAATATTGTGATAAAATAATAGACACCTCCAAACTAAATTTATTCTATAATTAAAAAATAGAAATTAAACTCACAACCACTTGTTTAAAAAAATAAAACTATTTAGTATTCATGCTAATTTAAGTTAGAGATGAGCACCTATATAGCTGTATTTAAATATAAATAAATCTTTCTATATTCAATACTATCAATTAATCTGATCTTTCTTTCCAAGCTTCCAATAGCAATTAGTGGATATTCCCATCCCCTCCTTGCATTTCCAAAATTCTCTTACTGCATTTCCTTTAATTTGAATATTGAAAATAAAATATTTCTGAAATATTGAAATTATAAAAGAGTGACGCAATAAATGAAAATGTTATGGAATTAATTTTTCTTCATTCTCTGTCTATTTTTTTTATCTCTCTTTATTTCAAAAAACGCTTTACAAATTTATAATTTCATAAGATATAATTTCTGCTCCCTTTTCTACATTAATAATAAAATATTTTAAAATATTATATTGAAACTTGAAAAAGATAGCCCAACAAAATGAGGTAGAATAGGAAGGAGTGGGGAGGAATAAATTTATTTTTCCTCTCTCTTGATAATTACAAAATTGCTAGAATTTGCATTCTGCAAAGGTTTCTATGGCATAAAAAATTGGGAAAAAGACAATTCACAATCTATAAAAAAAATATTTTTCTATAAGAATCTGATTTAAAAATTTAATACTCATGGTACTACTTATTTATTAATATTTTTTCATATTCCAAAATATCTTTTTTCCTAAAAAAATAAAACCAATATATAGATCCCTATAATTTCATAGCTCCTGGTTGGCATGTGTGGGTCACGTGGGTCGGGGGCTCAATAGGTACCATTTATCGCGTTCTTGTGGTGGGAGGATCAGTTATGTACGGATTGGTCTCCCTTTATAAAACGAAGCTACCAGGTAAGGGAGCCTCGCCTCACCTGCATCGAAACTTCCTCCTTTTGACCAATCTCAACTACCATGTCATTCCATCCCATTCTCACGCTTCCTCCTTACAAAATCTCAAGCATCGAAGCACCACCCAGTTTTGTCTCCCACCACATCCTATTTAATACTCATTCTTATTGTCTGCATCCTTATTCTCTTTGCTTACGAATCTGCTTTGTTTTCCCACTGATCCTCCTTTCCAATCCATTCAATCTCCTCTCATTTTCCCCAGAAATTTTCTTCAATTAATTCAATGGCCGGAATGCTTCCTGGAGTCGAATCTGCTAGAAGGAGACGCTTCCATCAGAGCGGGCCATCCTCCGAATCCCCTCATTTCACCAGACGCTCTTCCTTCTGTTTGTATTCAAGCAATCACGAGTTCCTTCTTTCCTCTTCTCCTCTGGTTCGGAACCCTTCCCTCTCTCTCTGGCTCTCGCTTTGATTTACCGTTTTGTACTTCTGTTTCGTGCTTAATTAGATTCTGAATCTGAAATTGATCATAGCCAAGAAGCATATTATACCAGGCCCGCTCGGATGAGAAGCTGGCAGGAGCAGCCGGCGAAGCCAAAGAAAGATTGGATGAGAGACTAAGATCAGCTCAAAAGAAATCACCCTACCAAAGGTATTATTTCAGTCCTCTTTTTCCTTGATCATGGTCTGCAACATATTTTATTACATTCCAGATGGTTCATGTCTGTACTGAATCTTGGAGCTTGCCATCAATTCACAGGCAAAACACCAAAGAGAACAAGATGAAATGTAGGGAAGGAAGACCAGAGTTACATATAGAAGTATTCGGATCAAAGAAAAGTGGTGGGTCAAGGATGATGTTCAGCTGGAGAAAACTGAGCTGGAAGGCTTCGGATCAAGAAGATTGCGCTGTGTGCTTGGAGTCATTTAAGGTTGGAGAGACACTGATCCATCTTCCTTGTGCTCACAGGTTCCATTGTAGCTGCTTGGAGCCATGGCTACAGAATAACAGTTATTGCCCATGTTGCAGAAATTCCATAATTATCTCTCACTAGATTTTTCCTTTTCAACTTGTCCACTCTTGTGCTTCTTGTTTGGATGGTAGGAAATTTGGATTGCCATGATAAGTAAGTTTGTTTCTTCATAGATGAGGCATATGATGTATGGTGATTTGTCATTCTTATGAGATTAGCACCTTCCATTCATTGAGAATGAATGCTAAATCCGAACAAAGTTTTTTTTTTTACTATGACGAAATGATGAAAAAAGTTCTTCAATTTTTGGTCCCTATACCCATGTTGCAGAAATTCTATAATTATCTCTCACTAGATTTTTCCTTTTCAACTTGTGCACTCTTGTGCTTCTTGTTTGGATGGTAGGAAATTTGGATTGCCATGATAAGTAGGTTTGTTTCTTCATAGATGAGGCATATGATGTATGGTGATTTGTCGTTCTTATGAGATTAGCACCTTCCATTCATTGAGAATAAATGCTAAATCTGAACAAAGCTTTTTTTTTTTACTATGACGAAATGATGAAAAAAGTTCTTCAATTTTTGGTCCCTATATATACTAACTCTCACTAACACTATTAACTACTCTTTAAAGAGTCATTAACAGTATTAATGAGGATTAGTGACTAAAAAATCTACACGAGTGTTTGGAGAGCGCAAATGTACGTTCTCTTTCAATTTGATTAGTGAGTAACTTTGTTTCCACGCATTGAAACACATGTAAACAGAGAAAAAACATAGCTTTCATTATCTGAATATTATGTAGGTTTTGTTATAGCTTTCATTATCTTAATAATCAAATTCTGCTTAAAAACAAAAATCAAAGCTTATGATTTCATAAAGCATGAAAAAAAATTAGCTGTTAACGAAGAGAGGTATAGAATTGCATTTGTAAAAGATTCATTCAAGTATGCCATCCTCTAAAAGAATACATCGAATGAAGTTGTCATCATGATCATCAAAGATTGATTGAAAAATTAGAAGATTTATGTTCTTGATTGGTGCGAGTTGTTTGCCGTTGTTTTATTGTTAACCCTATATCCCATACAACTTCATCAACTTTATAGAGAGGCAAATTTATGGGATCTCATCGCATATAAACTCAATCATTCGAAGAACAAATTAAGAAGAGAGAATATAATGTTAAATGCATATACTCTTAAAAAGAATTTTATGCTTTAACGTGTAATTTCTGTGTAAAATAGTCTTATGTATTTGGGTTAACTCTTGGCCAATTTATAAACTTAAACCAAGTCTTGACATTTTCAGAGGTTCAGAAACCTAGAGAGAGTTTTATTTGGTTTAACAACAACAATTATGAGTATGTAAATAAGATTAACAACAATTATACTTATCTTTTCATTTGGTTTTTGATTTACGCAAACTAATGCTAATTAAAATATGCATCAGTCTAAATCTTTTTCAAGGCTCTTGTGTTTATTTGAATTGCATGCAGGAGGATAAGTATTGTTCAAAGTTCTAGATGAGTAAAAAAAATCTTTTTATTCTTCGTAGAAATGCAGGAACCAATCATCCAAGGTTACCTCAGGCCAAAACAAAATAATCTAAGGTTACTTGTTTTATTTTTAGGCCATCAGATACTAAACAAAGGGACTTTATTTATTTATGGGATGGTACTATTTTAGTAAAGTTCTATATATACAGTTGGGGGATCAAACTTAGAACAGTATATTTAAGGGACCTCGCTATTTATCCCAGTAAAATTTTGTTGGTAAATTATTATTAATATAATATTCTCTCTCATCCTAAATATAGGACATTTCACTTTAATTTTAAATATAAGACCTTTTTTATAGTAATTGTCGTGGATATGTGGAAGATAGTCTACATGTCTTGAGGGACTGTAGATTTGCTCAAAATTTATGGAGGGATTTGGTTCTGCCGGCTCATTGGCCACACTTCTTTGCTTCAACTCTTCAAGACTGGTTTATGATGAATCTCACGCAGGACCCTGGTTTTTCCTCTGCTGTGCCATGGTCTAGTACGTGGGGTTTCAGCATTTGGCAGTTGTGGCGCTGGAGCAATCAAGACTTGTTTGATGATGGTTTTGTACGTGTTCATGAGCACGCCAGCTTTATTTTGAAAAGGCAACTTTTGTTTGTGAGATTTCCTTCGCTTAAAACCATCACTCAAGAGAATCATGTTGGAGTATGGTCTGCCAGATGGATACCTCCTGATAGCAATTGGATCAAACTTAATTGTGATGCTTCTGTTATTGACAATGGATCAAGGGCAGGGTGTGGAGGTTTATTTAGAGATGCCACCGGGAAGTGGTCGAAAGGGTATCATAAATTCCTGGGAAAAAGATCAGTACCAGAAGCCGAATGTTTCACCATCTTGCTTGGATTGCAGCTGGCGTGGGAAGATGGTATTAGGAGGCTGATAGTTGAATCTGATGCACTTAATGTCGGTGATAAATATGATGACTTTAGATGATTTTGTCATATCTCAAGTTAAGAATCTCATTAAAAAAATGATTTTTAAAGAAATGATGAAGTTAACTCCTATCTTTAATCTATGTGATTAGATTATAATAAGTAATAATTTTGATTTTGACGGGGAAGAATATGACTCTTCAACAACAACAATAATAATAGATGATAAAAATCAGCTTCCCTCAAAATTTTATTAATTAATAATCAACGAAACGCGTCACGAGACTACTACATTCACCTAGTTCGCTCACTCTAAAACGACATCGTTGTGACAGACCATGTGAATGGCCACCTCATCTACAACGGCTAGTTTCGGCGTCATGTGACCGTTCACTTCAGAACACATCGTCCCAAATTCAAAATCCCAAACCAACCCCCCGATTCACTGTCTAGAGAAAACGCCTCGCCTTTTGTTGAATTGAAATTCAGGCACCATTTTATTCTTCCCAAATTCAAAACCCAAAATCAAATATACAAGCGAATAAGTTTGTGGAAAAAGCTTCATTCTTTGTCGATCACTCTCACCAATTCTCGTTCAGAAACTAACGATAACTCGAAAATGGTGTACTCGTACACACCCACATACTATTCCACCCTCCAAGACTCCATCACCTCTCTGTGCAAGACCATCCTCCCTTTCAGCTTCAAGAAACGGTGTTTGCCGGCGTCTGAGCTGAAGCTGTCGAAGCTGCAATCTGATAATCTCAAATGGCAGCAAGACTCTTTTCACCAGATCTTGAATCTAATGGGTCTTCACAGAGAAGGAATTATAGCTGAATCTGAGGTTTTAGCTTTCAGAACAAATTTGCTCGAGACCCTCATTGCTTCTCCACCAGATCATGAACACCCCGTTGTGTTGCGGGATAAGTTGCTCTTCTTGCAGGTATGTGCAGAGGTTAAAACTTTTAGCTCATCTGAGTGTTTCACGGAGATGGTCAGATTCAGATCTTGAATTAGATACCCTTTTGTTTGTTCTTATGGTTTTAGGAACTGCTTTATGCGAAATGCATTTCTGAAGAAGAGTACCATTCTTTGAAAAGGCCTTTGCTTCAGAGATTGGCAGTTCAAGGAGCTGAGATTGAAGCCAGAGATGTGATCATTGCTGGATCGAAAGACACGAGGGAGAATTCAGAAGAAGAGTGGTCGGTGATTGACTTGAAAGACGACCAATCCTCTCTGAATAAAGAGAACATAAACTCTAAGAACAGATCAAAGAACAGTAAAGGAGCAACCTCTGTTTTCAGCTTTGTCTCTTCTTATAAACCCGGAAAGAACAGAACAGAGAAGAGCATATTCGAATCCCCCTCTTTGGGTATGGATTCAAAGAATGAATCTATGAATTCTAAGGGCAAACAAAGCTCGATTCTTATGGAGGAATGTGGACCTCCAGAACCCACGAAGGAAAGCTCTGGTGCGGAAAAGTTAAAGAGGAAGCCATTCAAAAGTCTGTTTCAGAGGGATCAGAGAGAAGGTCCTGAGGCAGCAAAAAAGCATCAATGGGGGTTTGATGGTTTCAAGAAATGGAAGAAGAGTGAATCAGACGATGAAACACCTTCCTCTGAAGCTACCGCAATAACACTTGGGGAAGGACCAGATACCAAGTTGATTAAGAAGAAGTTGCATTCTGATGGCTCACCATCTGATTTTTTCATCGATAAGGTTTGAGTTCCTCCATCTTCTTCTATCTCTGAATCCCACTGTGTTTCTGCACGTTGAACCAGTTATTGTGTGTGATGAATAGGTTTTGGGGGAGAAGATAAAGAAAGAACTGTCAAGAATCCAGACAGAACTGAGCACAACAAACCCAAGTCTTCAATTTTCGTATGTATTCTCAACAATCATCCATTTTCTTTGTTTATTTTGGATATATAGTGCCTAAAAAACTAAATGATACATTGATCAGTTTCTGATTTGGGTTGAATAAACAGGAATGATCAAATGGAAGCAATTTCTACCAAACTTCCGGTGGACAAGGCTGAGTTGAAAAACTACTTTCCAAAGTAAGTGAACATAATTGCTAATTTATGCTTTAGCTTAGCCTCTTACGTGCTCTGAACAATACTAACGTTATTATACTTAAGTTGTACTTAGTGGCCACAGTATTCGCTTGGGTATACCATTCATATGGTATTAGTATATTATTAATTTAAATATATATATTTTTATATTTTGAATGTCAATACTATTGCATGTAAGTTCATGTATAAGAAAATTGAAAGTCCCACATTACTTTAGTTGAGTTGGTAAGGACTTGACTCATACTCTTATTTAACTATGAACACTTTTGTAATGTTCCTTGAATCTATGAGGCTTATCTTATCTTGATTCTAATGAGGACTCATCTCATCTTAGCTTTTCTTTTATTATTCAAAAGAAGATTTGTACTCACCACAAACTATTGAAGAATAAAAAACTACAGAAGTTGCTTATTAAAGCTTAAAACACGTCCACTCATGAAATAACGGTTTCTTTCGTGTTGTTTGGTTGTGATGAAGATCGTGGTGCGAAAGGTACGGAGATGTAGTGTTAGACGTGGTGAAGAAAGAATTCAAAGAGCATGTTGGAGAAATGGAAAATATGCGAAACAATGCCAGAGAAAAGTACAGCACCAACCCAAGAAGATGGACAACCACCTTTGATGAAGGTGGTGAAAACTTTCACCCAAATCTAGTTCATCAAGACAAAAATAATAATAACCCATTTCGCAGCAGTACCATCAATCCATTTTCTCATAGTTAGTGGAATTGAATAGTAGCCTCAATTAATAATCTTCCCCTGTGACCATAATGTATCCTCATTGTTTAGGTACACCGAGAGGACTTGTAATTACTACTTATATATATGTTTCTAAATCCTATTGTAGGAACCGAAGAACATTGTTCTTCCAGTAAAATATCCAAATTCCTGTCGTGCTATCCTATCAACAACTTTCACAAGATTTATTTCCCATCGTTAAAAATTTTATGGATCCATCTGTTTTCCCATTTATTTAGTATAACAATTTTTCTATAGACTATACCATCCGTTTTCCCATTTATTCACTATTTCCATTTTACTATAAACTACGTTAGTTTCTATTCATTTTACCCCATTGCAACACCAACACTGCACATGCATAATAATAGGTCCACCATGAAACTACAAGTGAATTTCCTGCAGTTCCTGGATTCCTTTAAGCAAATTTCTATGTAGTATTTCAGGAAAAGCATAACAAAATTCAGTTACAATCCCATACTAATTAGCTGCTTTATACGTATCATTACCAAGGAGGAGAAAGGATGCTATTATTTTACATGCATATGTACAACATCATTGTGATGCTTCTGTGTTAGAGGCAGAAGGCTCGGTGAACTCTCCACAAACGTTTCCCCGACAGAGAGGACATATACTGGGGAAAGAGCAGGCCAAAAAAAGGAAAAAAAGATTATTGGCATAATGAGAATTTAGAAAGAATAGAAAAGAATGAAGAGTTCAGTTTATCAAAAAAAAGAATGAAGAGTTCAGTTTCAATGACGATACCCATGTATTTCTTTTAGCCACTTATCAACGCATGCCATGTGATACTCATGCTTGCACGGCAGAACTCGAATTTTGTCACCTTCTTCATACTCCCCCAGGCATATGTAACATCTATCAAGTTAACAGTGGATGAAAAGAACAATTCTAAACTGCTACATATTTTCCAAATAACTAGAAGAGTCAATTACATTCACCTCTACTGAGGCTTATGAAATCTACAGCTATAGGTGACATGGTTACTTGGCTTATGATTATAAATGATTTGTTACCTGTGACTGAGATTTAAGGCAACTATCTTTATTATCTTGAATAGTTTATTTATGCTATAGATATATGCATCATTTGTATGACTTATGTCGAGCTTCTTCTTCTTCTTTGGTCGCCCCTTTAGTCTAAAGAGAAAATACGTTAACTTCTCATATTTTAAGTTTTCAAAAGCATTAATTTGTCTTTCGATGATTTATACTTTAAGAACACCATAGGCTATTATGAATTTCTACGACAAAGAATGCTTGGTATACAAGTTTTGTTAAAAATTTTGTTAATAGAAGGGAAATTTCATTATAAATTGAAACTAGAAGGGGTAATTGTACGTTAAGAAACCCCTAGGAGTTTAACATAATTGGCTTTAAATTAAAAAAAAAAAATCATATTCACTTAGAAAGCCGTAGTTGAAAAAACCAAATAACCATAATGACACTGACACAGTCACACAGAGATCTCCCTCAAAACGTTCTATTTGACCTAATTTATGCACACATATATTTGTTTTTAGGTAATTTCCTAGTTGGAACAAAGAGACTTACTGTTCAGTATTACTACCACCATCAGCTGTGTCAACCATTTTGTGACACTTCAGAGGGAAAGAGTCCACAACTGATTCAGGCGCTGGGAGAGAGGCCACAGATAATGAAAATGATTCAGGTTGGCGATGAATTTCATCCAAAAACTGCAGATGATAGATAGATTGCCAAGTGAATAGGTGACATTTACATATCACACTCTTCACAGTTAAATAGAATATGTATACATGTTCACATCATAAAATTATCTATTGATGAAACTAAAGTTGAATGGCTGCACCTAGCATAATAATAAACACAGACTAACTACCACACTAACTACCATTTCCACGATCTCAACAAGCTTCAGTTACACAATATCAAAGGCTTCAATTTAAGTTACTATTATACAAGAAAGATCACCTAAAGATATTAAAGGATCACAGCTTGGTTTTATATCCTATCAAAAGTAATGATGTGACTACACAAGTAGCCGCAAACAAAAAGGTGGGGGAGTTTTAGATTCTGAAGATCACTTTATAACGGTGAGTATCTTGACACAACCAATCAACCTGGATATTCATGATGAAATGAACTCAAGCATATTGTAATTTTGAAATACAGAATAAAAGAATTTTCTGATACAATTTGAAGTTTCATTCTATTGGAGTTTCAATTGCATCTATTCTTAATTTACAGGATTCTTGATCTCCACAATGGAACAATAGAGAAATAGAACATTTAATCCATTGCTGTATGAACCCCAACAAACTGCCCATGTAAGAGTATTATAGTGCATGAGTGGAAAAAACTTGCCCCCATAAGTAAAACCTTTATATTGAACTAGAATGAAAAGATGCATATTTAATAAACAGACACAAACTAGACATTTGCATAGTTACAATACCCAAATATAAAATTAGATTAAAAATGTTTACAGAGAATTGGCACAGATATCCTGAATTAGAAGAAAAGAGAATTATCTTGAAAAAGCCATGAACATAACAGCACAAGATAATAATGAAAAGGGCCAAAGATAGTTGATGAAATCCAAAAACCATGTAGAATGAATTATCACAAAATATGACTATGAAAACTGCAACGGAATGTTAACTACAGAAATTAACTAGAAAGACAAAAAGGAAAAAATAAATGAATAAATAAGAGTGCCACAAATGCCCTAATTCATCAAGCAAACACTACTCACTAATTGCATCATGATCAGATATAACAAGTTGCCATCGCCAAGCACCAACTTAAATGTATAAAATATACAGCAAGCAACTCAAGATGCATCAAGGTCAAGGTCAACTGATGAGGGAAAGGGGGAACAGGAACAGGGAGTGTTTTTTCTTCTCTTTCTTTCTTTGTTAGTTTCTTTTTGTGTGTGTGTGTGTTTTTTTTTTTGGGGGGGGGGGGGGGGGGAGAGGAGAGACGACATAAAATGAATTATAACCAGAACTTAACATAGTTGAGACTTGAGAGAAGGATACAACCTCAAATAAAGCTTCTGCAAGCATAACTATTCTTGACATACTTGCTCGGGCACTAGATTCCTCAGTCATGGAGAAAGGCTCACAGAAACACCTGCCATCAGGGTGGAGTCCTAATGGACAAGAATTATTCCACCGATCAGTTTCATTAAGGCCATCACGAAGTCTTTCCCAGATCTAAAAACATGAGGGTATAAAAATCCAGCTATCAAAGTCACATAGGTAAGAAAAGCAATTAACAGCATTCTGTACTAAAATATTGAGAATCACCTCAGATCTTGAGTGCAGCATTCGTGCATTAGATCTGCGGATTCTACCGCTAAGGTATTCAATATCTTCTCCAATCTCATTTGAAAAACCACTGCTCAAATCAAGAAGCCATTGGTCTTGAGATACTAGATCATCAGGATCACCAGCTGAGAAGATAACAGTTGGAGCAATACGAACCCTTCGAGAATTACGTTGTGAAAAAGCATCCCAAAATAGTCTCCTACCATTTCTTCTGGTATTATGATCAATGGCATCGGCATTGCTACGAGACAAAGTGTTGGAAGATATTGCAACGACATCAACATGAAGCACACTCTCATTGACATGTCCTCTTTCCCTGTCGGGCAGAAGAAAACCTAAACCTGAAGGAATAGTTTCTTCATGCGATTCATTTTCTTGAAACTGAGGAGTTAATGGTAAATTGGAAGCTTGAGGACTGGGATTTGAATCAGAATTCTGGAAAGCTGTAGCTGTACTGCTCTGAATCTGGACATAATTTTGACCAGAACTGGAATCTTCATACATTTGAGGGGATGAACTCCTCAGATGAAATGTCTCATGAGATATTTGAGGGATACTACTACCCACTGGATTATCAATGCTATTGACTGCATCCTTGTTAGCAGAACTATTTACAGAGGCTGGATCTGAAGATTGCTGTTCTACAAATGAAGTACTAGCTCTGTTGCTACTATCCCTATATGATTCATTATGACTACGATCAGTACTTACCTCATGAGGAGGAACTGACTCCTTCCTTTGAAACAAGCACTCCCTCTGATTGACAGTTGCATCACTTTCGGAAGAACCTTGAAGAGTAGCATTCTCACAGGATTGAATACTGCTACCAAAGGAGGTTGCAGTTTCAGCACGTGAGCTGCTTATTCTAGCTTCTGTAGAATGTGACAAGGATGATTCCTCTGTGATGTTCTGAACATCACCATTAAAGTCTGTTGCAGAGTCTACCAGAAGTTCAGTACGATGATCTTCAATCTAAAATCAATATAAAAGCAAAATACTTTCTGTATCAATCTCTCTCTTTCAGTATCTCACAAAAGGATGTCCTCAAAATTTTCACATGAGACCAATTAACATGTTTCAGCATAGAAAAATTTAAGCCATGGTCTAATTTAGTTTCCTTGCAAGAGTTACTCAAAACAGCGGTGATTCTACAAGCACTGTCATAGATGCACAATATGATATCAACTAAGTGGCTCTTATGACAATTCATAAATTTATTACGAGTATCAAGAAAGATTACCACGAGTAAGTAAATGGATAAAGAGTTGGATTAAAACCTAGTTGATGAAGACTTATGTAGTCTGAGATGCCTAAGTCCATGTTTAAGTGGGTTGGTTCTTCTAACTTAACAGCTGACTAGGGGCAGGACTACCCCAAGAGTGCAGCCTTAAGTGGGTCAGTTTTTCCACCTTCAGCTAGCCATTGGGAAGAGTTCCCCCAGTTCCTCATTCCCCGTGTACACATCACTAGTAGCATAAGTCCATATCAACCAATTAATATATATATATATATATATATATATTATGTAATATGGAATGCCGAAGTCCATATCAACTAAGTGGGTTGGTTCCTCCAACTTAATGGCTAACTTTTGGGGACAGGACTACCTCCAAAGTGCATCCTTAAGCAGGTTAGTTTTCCCACCTCAGTTGCTAGTTTTTCCAGCTCAATGGCTAGCTATTGAAGAAGAGTTGTACGTGTACCCATCACTAGTAGCACGTGAAAGTTTAATTTTTTTTCTAAAGCTTCAAAGATTTAGACCATTCACTAAACTCCGTTAATTTGAGACGAGAATATGCCAAATCCCAACAGAAATCATTCATGCAGAGAGTTCAACCTAAAATAGAGTCCATCATAATTTCCCCGCAGATCGTTGAACCTCTATCTACTCTCCATTCTATTATGTATCCTGACAAAGTATGAACTTTAAAATAAATCTTATATGCTTTAGACTTTATTGACCAATGGAGAAACGAACGGAATCATAATACTCCCCCCATCACATCAAACAACAAAGAAAGAATTCGTTCGTGCAAGACCAGGATAATACCCAATCACTTAAACTATTCAAAAACCAAAAAAAAAAAAAAGCTTCCGGAAATCATTAAAGTTCATCTGCACAGCTTCGGCTACGGCCAAATTGCGTTATGATTTCAGTAAGCCCAATTGAAAATTGGGTCGAACCGACCAATCTGGAATCCTTCAAGCCCACTAATACTAAGTACTTGGCTACTTGCAATGGGAAATTTTGAGTATAGCGTAGACGGAAAAAGGTACCTCATAAGTAGCGTGAGAAGTGGAGGCCGCGCAGGGAAGAAGAGAGGATAAAGTGAAGCGGCTGGTGTGGTTGACTCGCTGAGGAGAAGAGCGAGAAACGTGTCGACTATTGGCACCACCCATTTTAGCAAGAGATAGAGACGAGAAAAGTTGCACAGAGAGCGAGGGATTATGAGGAAAGACGGAGATATGTCAATGGTGGAGGCTAGTGAATTTGAAGACAGAAGACGACCGACTGTCCTCTTTTTAAAATTCAATTTCACTCACTTCTTTCGTGCATTTCGGGCAAGAAACTCTCTTTCCTCCTTTTTACCTGAAATTTCCGGTAAGAAACTCACAGCCCCATTTCTACATTATTTCATATTTTATATTAATAATTATCTTATTTTTATTATTGTAATTTAATTCATTGAAAATTTTATTATTATTTATTTTATTTAAATACAAAAAGAATAATTTATATTCATAAAGTTATTTTTTATTTATTTTATTTTATGTAGTAAATTAGAATATTCAGAAATTTTTAAATTTGTTATAAATATTATATTATGATATCCATAACCTCCCAACCAATTTTTTTTTAGAATTTTACGCTTAAAGCTTCATATTCTCCAAAATTAATGGTTTATTAAGAGTTTTTTCTACAATTGATTAATAATTAATATATATTACTTTCAAAAGTTATACATTCTAGAATTATGTTAATTAATTTTTATCTCTATGCAATTTTAACTCTTAGATTAGTTGGAGGCTTATAAGTAGAAATAATATATTAATTATACATTTGGTATTTTAAAGTGAGTGAAAAGTAGAGACTCTCTATAATTCTCTCTCTATCTAATCAAATTATTTATATTTCTATTAGTTTTACAACAAAATTAAAAATTTCAAGTTATGGATATTTATGATATTATACACAGAAATACTTTTGTGGACTATTTTTATCTATAGATTTATAGATTACGGAATCAAGTTGAAATCAAACTAAGCTAAGGGATGAAAGTGGAAAACAATAAATTATGATGGCCAAAAAAAGAACACAATAAATTATCAAAGGATTAAATGGAAATTAAATTAAATTAATAGATAAGATTGACATTAGAGATAAAATTAATGGACTAAAAATTCTTTATAACTTATAGTTGTGTTTTCCATAAATTTATAGGTGTTGTTTAATTCTATATTCAAATGAAATTTTCCTTTTTCTTTAAAAAAATTGTCAAAAAAAAAAGAAGACAAATAATTGAGTGATATGATTAATGAAAGAAGAGTTTAATAGTTTGCATCAATAAAACTTATTTTAACTTTTGGAAAAGTGCAAAACGTATTGAATAGACCATTGACTTTGTCGAACAAATATTTGTCTTCTTTTCTTTCTTTTTTTAGTTTTTTAAGCTAAGAAGGCATTTCAGATGCGGTAATCATTTTGAACTTTATTAAAAAAAATTAAATGGTCCCCCACCCAAAGAATAATTAAATGCGCTCAGTTTAGCTCAGAACATAATATAATTTTTATATTAACATTATTTTAATTTTTAAAAATAAATATCAAATTCCATGTTTATATATAAAGCGTATTTTTAAAAATAAACTAGCTAAATGTTTTCTAAGTTTTATATAAAAACGACATATTTTAAATTTTTTTATTTTTATAAGATTTCCCAAGTTGTTTATTCTATTTTCGAAATTCAGAAAACCTCCTTTGTACAAAGAATAAGGTTTACAAAGCTCTCTAAAATTGAAATTACCCAAATTCGACTTCTATTTATAAAATATACAAAAGACCTCCTTGAAAATAAAAGGAAAGCATATGCAATTTTAATAGAATTCACTAGGGTGTTGTGTAATGGATTATTTGTGTTTATCTTTTCGCAAATTTTGAAGATAGAATAGAATTCTTTGTTAGCAAACTTTCAAAAATTCAGAAGTGTGATAGGGTTAGGATATGAGTTACTCTAAGAATTTTTTTCTTAAAAAATGTGTAATTTTCGTGAAAATTAACGGATTTTTTTCGCGTAATTCAAAGATACGTGTAATATTGGGGCAAGAAAGACACAGAGAAAAAGAAATAGTTCATTAACTTTAACGTAAGATAAAATGACATTGAATTAAGATTTTACAGTATTTTTTTTTACCAAATATTTTAGTGTAGTTTAAACGCGTGAATTTAAGAAAAATATTATTGGCATTGTAAAAGGAAAATAAATTTATTAGCTGTCAATCTTATTCAATGTGTGTGAAGATGCCAAATCGCGAGCACAGATCACATCTTGAGAAGACATTTTATGGCATCGAATTTCTTCTGTCTCATTCTCTTACAAACAAAACTAGGAATGTATCCCCCATCCCCCTATTCATTATTAGTTTATTACTATCAAAATTTGTCATTTTGATAATGGATCGGATGCTTCACTCATGAAATTCTGGATAATGATGACGACACGCATGTAATCTGGCCTCTTCAATTCAATACTTTGTCTTGTGATTTGCCAAAAATGGAGGGTACCACATTTTGTTGTTGAATCTTCTTTGCTAAAACGCCAAACAAGAAAGACAGAAAGGAATCGTAAGAATGGATTTATGAGGAAGAAAAAGGAATAGGAAGTGAAAAGTATGATTTTTTAAGGCGGCAGAGCTACAAGCCAACAATGAAAGTATGACAGATAAACAGTTTATTTACAATAGCTTAACCTGGAACCCATGAAAAATAGGAGTACAATGCCTCAGTAATGTGTAACCTCTGTACAAATCACATGGTCCCATCCTGCTTTCCCAGTAACAATGAGAAAATTAGTTACAATATGATATGGATATGAACCGTTTTTTCAGAATCATGGCAGCTCACTGTTCTTTTCCCATTTTCCTCAGACACAAGGCTAAGCAACAATGAGGAGGAGAAGCTTGAGCAGGAAGGCATTTTCTGTGTGATATTTGACTATGAAATGTTCAAATATCATACAGAAAGAAAGAATGCAGCTTCTCAGGGAAATGAAATGTTCCTATCCTTCTAGCAGAGATCTAAGACTCTGAAGTCCCTCAGCTGAAATGCTTCTCCTCACTCTTGTCCTTTCTACGACCACAGGTGGCGGTGGATCAGAGTGAAAACAGACCATCACAACAGTTAAGTTGTCTGTTGATCCTCTCTTCATTGCTTCCTCTACCATTTCCTTGCAACACAGTTTCACATCATTATGCCTTTGAAGCCGCCTCCTCGCAAAATCCACTGCATTTTGGTTGGTGAACACATCCCAGATTCCATCACTTCCGATTAGTAGGAACTCATCTTCTTTGGTTAGTGTCATCAATTTAAGTTCTGGCTCAGCAGTCAGTGGCCCTCCTTGTCCTCTCTCACTCATTTCCTTCATTCCTTCAAGATGCCAGTCACCTAGAGCACGAGTTACGCCTAATTGGCCATTTAGGTAACCATCATAGATAAATCCGCCTGAAGATTCGATCCGCTTTCTTTCTTTTGTACAGAAGGGCCTGTGATCTTTGGACATTTCTATCGCCCCTCCACATTGGGACAACACTGCCCGGCAGTCTCCAGCATTGGCTACAAGCAAAGACCTGTACAACAAAATGATGAAATTCCTTTTAAACTCATTGACATGGTTGCTTCACAATTCTACACAGAACTATCAAAGAAAGTACTAAGGCCTCCTTGGGAATAATGTCTATCATGCTTTCATAATCGTTGCTTAACAGTAAGCCTCTGCTATATTTTATAAACACATCATAGAAAAGGTCAATCCACAAATATGGGGATGGAAAAATAATCCCTCTGTTATGAACACAAAAGAACAGTGGAGACAGGTGTTTACCTTCCATGTATAATTGCAGTAAGTGCAGTTGTGCCAGAAGACATGGAAGACTCAAGAGAACAAGACTTTGCGAATGCAGCATCTGTCTCCAAGAATGACCTTGTGACCACCTTTTCCATCTCCAAGGGAAAGTCAGCATCTTCAACAATCACTCGAGGGAGATAATCACGGACAAATTCTGCAGCACTATTACCTCCATGTCCATCAAATACCTGCACATCAAGTTTTTCGCCATTACATGTCAAAACCTGATTAAAAGGTGCATTTTCTGCAAAAGGAATGGCTAAGAGATATTTATCCTCCTCTGTTCTGACTGAAAATTTCTCATTTACGTCACTACTTCAAGTCACACTCAAAACAGCTATACAGCCACAACTCCAAAATCCTAATATAAGAAAGCAGCTATGTTGACAAGTGAAGTTTCCTTGTATTCATCTCATCAAAACCAAAGTACTCAACCACCATTTGATCTTGGTCCTATACATTGTTCGTTGCCATACTTCAGAATGGTTGTATAACTACAACTCCACAGGTGATAAGCAGCCTGGCTGGCGACAAGTCAGTTACATTTCAATCTTTAAATGAACTAAAACCAGAGAAAAAGAGCCAAGTCATTATCCATCAGTAATGACTTTTAGCCTTCAGAGGCATTTAGTATCTTGTATTTACCCCAATGAGAGACATAGTTTCCCCAAATTGGCTTCACTGATACACAAGTACTAGACCAGTTAGATCTTCTATCATAGTAGCAAATGTAAAACAACAACCACAGTTTTAACTATACTTTCTATTTAAGGAAAGGGAAGAGGAGGATGACAAGAATAGGAAGAAGACAGGTCCTGATCCCATCCTTAAAGTTAAGAAAACAGGCGAGTCCAAAACTGAATCTTCAGTCGAGTGGTTAATAAATGAATATGAGCAAGTTATCAGTCAGTGGAAGATGTCATCAACTGTTAGATCTGATTCTTAATATCATAAATTAGTGTCTAATTCTAAACTTTGGGATCCATAAAAAAATTTTAATCTTTTGATATCACAAAATAAGATGTTGATAGAAGAATTAACTTGAAATTAATGACAGATGACAGCAAACAAACATTTATTATAATTGTTTAGATGGCTTACTCCGTAAAGGGAAACAGCTTCTTCACTGATTACTTTATACCCGAACTCCTTCGCCATGTCTCCAACGCATATGTGGGTGTCCTCCATATAAGGACGATCTCCAATATCCGACCATTCACCAGACCGAAGAGCAGGGACGAAGTTCATCAATGTCTGTTTTTTGTCTGCAATTACTTCATCCTCACCTATGCTTTCCAGCTGAATGTGCCACAAGGGAATGAAAAATAATTGAGATAAAGATGATAATAAGAGGAGCCATAAGCAATGAAGAAGATGGTTAGCATAACATGAGAGCTATCAAAAGCAAGAGCAACCAATCTCAGATACACAATCATCAAATGTGTTGACTAACCAAGAATTAAGCTGCACTCAGTGCTGATTTCAGCAGTGTGTATTTGGAAAGCTACAATAGAATTATGAAGATCACCCACAAGTTATGCTTATTGCTAAGAACTAAGACTCAATTAGAAAAGAAATGCTACAACGAAGCAAGGAAATGTATCCTTGAAGACAAACTAATTCCTAATATAAATAGCTCTATCATCAGCCAGACCCTGGTAAATTGGTAATCACAGCCAACAGATTTCAGGATATCACATAAATCTGAGAACAAATTATTATCCTACAATTCCTTGGCTAGAACAGGAATCTCACAAGGGACAAAGAATGATTGGATAAAAAAATGTGCCACATTCCTGTAGCACTGAAACTATTACCAACAGATAGGCATCATGGTACATGTAGGCTGTAGCATATTCCTATTTCATATATGGAGAAGCTGTTTTTCTGTCAAAGAACAATAAGGAGAATCAACAAAAAGTTTGAGCATCTAAATGAAGAATCTATGACTTGACAAAGCAAACTAAGTGAAGGCAAATGATGTAGAAGAAGCAGAGAACCAAAAGAAAAAAGCTTTCCACCCCATCTAACTTGAATGAGCAATAAAGTTTAGTTAAAGTCTACAAAGCATAACTTAAGTTGGAGGGTTTCACGTAAGGAAAGCAGTATTACATGATCTCGACAAAATCTGAAAATATCAACGAAGTCTGAAGAGCACAGGGCCAAAATAAATCAAAGGAAAAAAAAAAAAAAGATAATACGGCCACATGAAGAAAAGGCAGAAGAGTCTTAACCCAACGAGAAAAAACAGGAAAATATGGCATCCCATTTCACATAGGGAATCGAAACAGAGAAATCGAGAAAGAAATATTAAAAGAAAAAACAAAAAGACGATCGGGGAACGCAATACTCACAGGAAGTGAATTTCCAACACCAGAAGTTGTCAAAGGAGGCTCCTTTTCCCGGTTCTCCATCTGGGCACGCAAGAAATCACAATGCAAAGGCCATGTCTTCCTTCTGCTCTCCATTGTCTCCATATCCGGACCAACTTGATCGGCGTCCTGAACACACATGGTGACAAACAGCCAGCCAGTACTGTTGGGTTCAGCAACTTGCAGGTATGGAAAAAGTAAGAGAGACTCGATATAATTATAAGGGTTATGGAGAGAGGAGAAGATTCCGCGAATATGTCGGGAAAAAAGGAAGGATGGGTTCCTCATGTGTATGTAGTAATTTAAAGCCAGTGTGAAAACGATTTGAAGGGAGAAGTTAAGAAGATTTTTTTATATGAAAACGTGGCTGGAAACTAGTTGGTTGGGTTTATGTTATGGCATTATTATTTATGAGGCGACTTTGGTTTTAGTTGTTGGTTAGGAGGATTCGGACATGTCCTTTTCTGCACTAACCACAATATATTTTCAAGAAAAGTTTGTTTTGCCCATTTATAATCCGGTGCTAAAATCTTCTGCCGTAAGCAATAGTACTACTTTTGCATTTGCCTTTTTCTCACTTTTTGCTGGACATTTTTATGGACTTTGGATTTGACAAACTTCTCGGAACAGCTCTAGTTGCAGACTTGCAGGGTAGAATTCCATTGAAGTATGGGAACTAAAAATTTCATTACGACTCTCTTTTTATATACTGCCCCAATTATAGGTTAAGATTTTTGAGTTTATCTAGAAAAATTGAAACGGTTATTAATTGCAAAAAAGAAGTAAAATTGAGAGAGGGTTTGAAGGGTAGAAAAGTCGGATCCACGCGTAAAGGAAAGTGATCCAATCCCTTTGGTGGTGCTAAAAAATGATGGAAACGTGAAAAATGTGATAGAAAGCTAACATTTAATATAACGAAGGTCCTCAATTATTGGGGTGTTGACACTCATCATTCGTGCAGGAAACTTCCTGAAAATTTGCGCATTGAGAACGCCATTTATAATATATAATTTATAATCAAATAAGTTTCTTGGGTTGTGGTAGGTGCACGCGTTTTTACTTTATTGTTTCCTTCCGTTATCAATTTCCAAATTTCTGACCAGGTATTCATCCTTTTTTTTTTTTTGGGTTCATATGTCACAGTTTTTTTTATTTTGAAAATATTTTTTTAATATATTTTGAAAGCACCAGAAATTTTTCCCCCTAATTTTAATCCCTCATTATTATCTAGCACGTCTTATTGCTCTTTCAATCCTTGTCGTTTGCATTGGTCCAAAAAAAAAAACTTGTCATTTGCGTCATCAAAGGAAGATGTGGAAACTTACCGTTTTAATTTTGGAAGAAACGATGCCTTTTCATCATTTTTTTTTTAATTTTTTTTCTTTTCATTGATAGCTCATCTCGATCATGAAGATTTAGAAAAGCATGTAAGTTTCTAGTTCAATATTGTCAAAAATGATTTGTCTGTTCGATTTGATTTGACAACGTTAAATGGAGCAACGTCGTTTTGAAACTTGTTATAGATGACGTGATACGATGACAAGCGATGCATAAAATCTAAACTAAATCTTTCGATCAGATGGGACAAAATCCCATGATAATCTATAGCTCTATACCATCTATTTTTAAATTTATTAAAGAATATGAATCTATGGGAAGGAAGTTTAGGAAATATGAAAGAGTCAGGGGTCGTGGAAGGAAAAAGGTAGGGGAGATTAGATTTCATGTGACAAAGATATCATGGAAGAAGATCAGAGGAATTAAAGACCTGCAAAAAGAGAAGAAACCATAGAACTTGAATCAAATGGAGAAAGTTCAATAAATGACAAAGATCAGAGTGTCTAGTCTGGCTCTCTTTGTCATCTTTTGGGTTAGCTTTCTGTATGATTTTTTCATCCTTTTTATTCCCCCAAAAAAAAAGTGACACACCTACAAAACCAATCTAGAACAGATGTCTCAGCCTAAATGCCAGAAAGTGTGTTTCCTTCTTCACCCAGAGGAAGAATGATTCTAAAACGAGCCTCAAGAAAATAGAGAATGCCTTCAAAGAAAATGAGACACCCACATGAGAAGAATAACATCTTAGCTGTCACTTAATTAGGGAAACAACTTTTCTTTGAATAAACTTTCGCACAATATATTTTGTGGAGATTTAGATAAAAATGATCTTTAATGCGATTGGGCAATAATATACGAAATTAACTATCTGTTGTGTCGTGAGGGTTCATGGATCATGTTTGACCCTCTTTTCTGGTAATAAATGAGTGTAAAGGAACAGAATAATATAGAAGTAAAATGTAGCATTAAAAAGATTGGAAGATGATGTAGTAATTAGTTAAAGAGCATCTTTTTTAATTTAATTGGTAATAATGATGCAAACATTTTGGAAGCTAAGTGTTACAAATTTGATCGGGAAGAGCGAATAAACGACACGTCCAACGTAAGCATGATTGGATAGTGCCATTTCCCCCATTTGAGTTTCCGGAAAAAGATAAATCTTAATTTTAATCAATTGATAACCAATCAGGTTAACAGTAATCAATTACCCCCCCCCCCCTTCCCCCCCGCGGCGGGCACAAAAGGATAACAAAGAAAAGTAGAAGGCTATATGATTTGTTTTGCTGTCTCAATGCTGTAGAATGACCCACCACTTCTGATGAATGATGAATGATGAATGGTCAAGAGAAGACGGATAAAATGTGGTGAATATGCCAGAGGAGTTGCTCATTGGCTAAATAAAAGATTGGAGAATCCCACGCTACCCAAGACAAGGAATTTGTACTTCTAATAAAATTGAATGAAGATCCTTCGAAGTAAAGGATCACCGGGCGAAAATGAGACTTTACCACTCTACATGAGTAATTATTCTATTTTGAAACAGAATGATAATGTTTCATTAATCACGTGCCTTGTAAGATGATGTGCTAAGTTAATTAGTAATCTCAAATTCAAGTTTTCAATATACAACCGCATGAAAAGTTCATTGGAAAAATTGACACTCTTGTAATCTATCTGGTTCGACTCTTTTTAGTTAAAATCCAAAATTGAATTCCTTTTTTTTTTTTTTTGATAGAAGAGAAAACTAAAAGAAAGAAAAAACTTAACCAGCATCCAAGTGTAGCCTAAACCAAGATGACAGCATGCTCACATTCAACTTAGTATACCCCACCGCTTGCAACAAAGCAGCTTTTACAACACCATCTACTTCCAAATTCAAATTCCGAGGGATCCAAATAACATTTACCTACCACTCTCAAGCAAGAAGGCTGTGCCATTCATCAATGTGGCCTTTGTTTGAGTGCAGATCACCACATCCTTGCCTAATTAGAGTTATTGCCTCCATGGAATCACAATAAAGCATCAACTTCCTATATCTTTCATCCCATGCATGACGTAGTCCGATGAGGCATCCCCATAAATCTACCTCCAAGCTATCTCCATTGCCCAATCTCAGAACAAATCCATTTACATTTTCATTCTCACTATTCTTGAGAACACCCCAGCATCCTATCACGTTGATATGTTGAGAATATGCGTCATCCACAAATAGTTGCACAAAGTCATTTGGGCACCTTTCTATACATCTTTGAGCCTTAATATGTGCCTCAATGATATTACTCCCCTTTAACTGGCTTGTTACCCGCTCTTTAGTCTTAATAATCACCTTTGCTTTGAAGAACAGGTTGGATATTGGCAACCTACGCTGTTCAAAAACTCTCTCATTTCTATGTTGCCATAGAAGCCAACAACACACAGTAAAGAAACTAGCACCACCAAGCTTCCTCAACCCACGTTCCTTCGTCAAGTTCATCAATCCCCAATCCCATAAGTTACATGAGAAGCTACTATTTATAGCATTGGGTTCTAGAATCTGGTGCCAGAAGTTACGCACCTCCGAACAGTCTCTAAGGACGTGAAGACAGTTCTCACTTTCATTCGGGCATAAGTCACATTTATCAATTAAGCACATACCTCTCCTGGCTCGTGATTCATTGGTTAAGAGTCTATTCTGCAACATAAGCCATAAAAAGGACTTACACCATTGTGGAACTTTCAGCTTCCATACCTTTGTCCAAATGCTATTAGCCTCTGTGTTTCCTCCATGCAAAACCCTATAAGCAGATTTTAAGGTGAAAGTACCGGACTTCTCAGGTTTCCATCTCACATGAGTTGCTCCTTCTCTCGTCACAACCTGCTCAAAGTGCTGTTCAAGGGCCTCCCAATTATTTTTAAGGCCATTCTAGAACCTAGATCCTGCACGCTCTTTGTTCACTATAAGAACCAGTGTATCCCCACATTTGTATTTATTTCGGATCGCATGAGCCTAAAGGTCATCTTTGTTGGTCATGAGTCTCCATCTTGCCTTCATCATAAACGCTCTATTTTGTAGCTTTGCGTGACGTACTCCCAATCCCCCTTTCTTTTTGTTCTCTGCAAACCACATCCCAATTAACTAAGTGGGTTCATTTTTTTCTCATTAGTGGACCCCCAAAGGAAGCCATGAGGATGCTTATCAATCTCATCACATACTACAATGGGAAGCAATGCAGTTTGCATGGGATACAATGGTATAACGGAGACCACTGATTGTATAAGAGTATGTCTACCGGCCAAGGAGAGGGATCCAGCTTTCCAATTATTCAATCTTCCTTTCACTTTGTCCACAACATACTTGTAAGTATTCTTTGTAACTCTTTGGTGGTGAAACGGGACTCCCAAATATTTTCCCAGATTTGCTGTACGAGTGAACCCTAGTAAATCACTAAGCTGAGAGGCCATATTGTGATTCACATTATGAGAGAAGAAGACACGGGTCTTGTTTTGGCTCACTTTTTGTCCCTACGCAACACAAAAAGTATCCAAGAACCACTTTATAACCTCCACTTGGTCCATTGATGCTTCCACAAACAAGATCAAATCATCAGCAAAACAGAGATGAGAAAGGGGCGGTCCATCCTTTTGAAGCCTAATGGGCCTCCATTCTCCTTTGTCAACAACTTCCTGAATTAAATGAGTAAGCTTCTCGATACATAACACAAATAAATAGGAAGAAATAGGGTCACCTTGAAAGATTCCTCTCGAGGGTCGGAACTCTTGGGTTCTACTTCCCTCCTAAAGAATTTGCACCCTAGTAGATGAGATGCAGTTGCTAACAAGGCCAATCAAATGAGCCGAGACATTTAAGTCAGCTAAGTAAGTGTTAATAAAATGCCAATTAAGACGATCATAAGCCTTCTCTAGATCAATTTTGGTAGCAATATAACCTCTTTTCCCTATCATTGTTCTCACAAAATGTATGACTTCCTGAACTATAATAATATTATCTGAACCCAGCCTTCCAGGGACAAGGCCACACTGGTTGGGAGAAATAACCTTTGTTAATACGTACTTTAATCTATTTGCCACTATTTTGGTGATTGCTTTATAAATCACATTACACAAGCTAATAGGACAAAACTCTCGTATAGTTTCTGGGTGCTTAATTTTAGGAATAAGCACAATAAAAGTTTCATTTATCTCCTCAATCATCCACGGACTGCGAAAAGCTTCCTGAACATATCGAGTAACCATAGGGCAAACATATTTCCATTGGTTTTGGAAAAATAAGGCATTTAGACAATCTGGGGCCTGGTGATTTAATGGCTCCCATACTAAAATTGCCTTTTTTACTTCTTCATCCGTCACCGACTCCTCCATCACTCAGAGTGACCCATCATCAATCCTTGGATATGTGACGTTACAATGAATATGTCTTCTCACCACCTGCTCTTCTTCACAGAGTAATTGAAAGAAACGCAATGCTTCACCTTTAATGTCCTCCACGTCAAAGAGTCAATCCCCATTATCATTTTTTAGAGCCTCTATTCGGTTCCTTCTTTGCCTCCCATTAGCTTTTGCATGAAAAAAACTTAGTATTCTTATCTCTCAATAAGAACCAATTTCCTTTTGCTTTTTGAGCCCAGAGAAGATTCTCTTGAAGAAGGACATCTTCAAGTTCCCTCCAAAGTTATTGTTGGAGTGACTCAAGGGACGAATTATTTGAGCACGATTGGATATTGCTTAAGCCCTCCAATTTATTTATCAAATTCCTTTTCCTTCTACCAAAATGCCCATAGGTCTCCTTGCACCACACCTTGGCTGCATCTGTAAAATTCTCCACATTCAATAACCAACCAACAGCGATCTCCAGACATCTCGCATAAACCCATTAAAGTCGTCGTGAAGCACCCACAGTGCATTAAATTTGAATATGTTCTCTGATTTCCTCACCCTAGGATGTGTTTCTTCTAATCAAAGAAGGATTGGCCTGTGATCATATTTGAAAAAAGGAAGATGAATGACCGCAGCATTGGGGAAACGGTCAAGGAACTGACCATTTGCAAGGCATCAGTCAAGTCTGCTCTCACATCCTTCACATTTCCAAGTAAAAAGCGGCCCTTTACAACCCAAATCAGACAGTTCCAACTCCTCAACCCAATTGACAAAATCTTGATCAACTTGAGTACTAACACTGTGTACCAACCTCCGTTCATTTGTTGTTAATGTGCCGTTGAAATCACCCCCCACACACCACGGCCCGTCAATGTTTCCACTAAGTCTTCTAAGCTACTCCCATGCATCTCTCCTAATGATCTGGTTTGGTGTTGCATAAACCACCGAGAAGTAAAACTTTTGCGTCCCCACATGAAGACACATGAATAAATTGTCTATTCACTTCCACAATATTAAACTCCCATCTACTTGCATCCCAAAGAAACCATATGCCACTACTATAACCTTCTGCATCCACAATCTCCACATTAGGAAATCCCAAGCCTGACGCAATTTTTCTAGCTTTCATCCCAGCAACACGTGTCTCAAGAATAACAAGATATTCAACACTATGTTTACATACCAATTCACGGATAAGGCCAGGGAAAATTTTTGAATTGGTGCCTCTGCTATTCCATATGAGACCTATCATTATTTAATTGCTAGAAGTTTGGGCTTGGAAGCCTAAATTATTTTCTCACTCATATGAGTGTTCTTTGCTTCCTTATGCAACAAATCTAAATCCACTGCAAATTCCCCATCGTCTTGACCCACATTCTCCTTGACTTCCATTTGTATTTGAGTGATAGGGCCTATTGTATCATTCTGTCCATTCGAAAAAGAGTTATTACTGGGCTTTAAAATTTCCTTCCCAATCTCATGTGTTTCCTCTTTATTGGCATTATCAACACCATTGCTTGGCTACTTTCATCCTCCTGGCCCACTAACACTTCAAACATATTGGATGTAGCACTGGGAAATGGGCCAACCCGCCTTTAAACGAGCTGGCCCGCTACGGACTGGGGGCCGAGCTAGCCCATTTTCTGACGGGCTGGAATTTGCTCAACCCAGGACTGCCAAGGTAGGTTGACGGGCTAACCCACCATATTATATATATATATATATTTCAATTTTTTTATATTTGAATAATAACCTAAATCACCAATATGAATAAAAAAAAAATAGCATGATTGATTCATAATTAAATTAGAAAAAAATCATATAAATCATCAATTTATCAAAATACATTATACAGACTAATAATCATTTATGTAAGTGTTATAATTCAACAACATTAAATATGAAATATAGGGAAATTTCAACTTCAAGTATAAAGCAATTCTAATTTCAAAATTTAATATTAAGCAAAATATATATAAAGAAATAAAAAAAGGTAATTTGAAAGAAAAACATTTAAAAAAAGGGCTAAATGTGCTAACTCGTGGGCTTGACAGGTTAGCACGCTTAACCCGCGGGTTAAGCATTTCGCGCTAGAAAAAAACCGCTTTAATATGGACTCTATTTTTTCCAGCTCAGAATCACCATAAAACGAGCCAAACGGACCAACCCGCGAGTTGAAGCCCGTTTTCTCATCTCTAATTAGGAGATACCAAATTAATCTCCTCTCCACCTTTAATGTTGCTGGGCCCACTCCCTTCTTCACAAGTTTTATGCCTTGATTCCCATTCTCTTTTCCCTTTGACTCACATCTTCCACCATTTCTTCTCTCATGGTCAACCGAACCCACACCTTATTATTTATCAAATCATTCCCAAACTTTTTAGAATCTGCATCAACTGAAAACTCAGCTGTTGACAGGTCCACATTTAAAGCAATATCCTTCCTTTGTCGCATATCTCTCACTTCTCTCTCCAAATTATTGGATTTCAACATTCTAGCTTGATTATTCTCTTTACCTTCCATAGAATCTAGGATTCCATATGATCTCCGTATCATCCGTTTTACAATGTTCCCAGGACCAAAAACCTCCTGTTGCGGTGGCTTTGCCACACCGGCCACCTCATCTCCCTTCAAAACTTTACGACTTCTCTTCAAAGCTTCTCTTATTCCAATCTCACCTTCCCTCCTAGTCTCCCTTGTTGCATCTTTGGGATTGTCTCCCCCACTCCTCTTATTCTTCTCCACCACCATCCTTCTCACCTCCTCCTTTCGATTTGGTTCAATCTTCTCGAGGCATATGTCTATGTGATGCCCATATTTTCCAATTTTCCACAGTGGAAACAAATGGCATGCAATCCTTCATACGCAACTTGTCATTCCTTCCCAAAGATGGATATGGTTGGCCTAAGTCTGCTAGATAGATCAATCTCAACACAAATACGTGCATATCATCCTCTCACCGTAAAGTATGTCGTGGCATCCACCTTTTCAAGTCTTTCCAAGCAATCTACCAATCTTATTCAAACTTTCAGAGTTGAAAAACTCGAGTGGGAGAACCGAGATACGGACCCAAACCGCAACCTTCTTCTGGCACTTAGAGCTCCATGAGTCAAAGTTCGGCCTCCACCGCTGCATCATTAAGTAGTGGTTAGCGACCATCCATGGTCCCTCAAAATAGACATACTGCAGATCCTCTTCTGACTCAAAGGACATGACAAAGTATCCGTTATCAAGGTCCCGAACAACATAGTCTTCCTCCGTTTTCCACTGTCTCTTCAAACTTGTTTTAACAGCCCATAACGGAACATCCTACCATAAGAGTTTAAGGATCAAAGATTTCCTCCAAGGTGCACACTATCTTTCATATTCCTCTTGAGTCACAACCAATGAGGGAATCAAAACATCATCGACTTCCAAATTGTTCTCAACTCCTTGTTTACATACATGCTCACTTCCATCTCCAAAATAATTCTTCAAGCTTACTATATGTTCCTTCCATGCTTCTTCAAAAACATTACTACCCCTAGCATCCACCAAGACAAACTTAGGATGGGCATCCAAAGGCCTGTCATGATAAGACTAATCATTTCGATCCTCCGAACCCTTCTCAAATATTCCTTCATTCTAAACAAATCGAACCTTCTTTTTGTTTCTCTCTCTTCCATCCCTTTCCTTCGACCCACCTCCACCACTGCTCCAGTCCATTAAAATCCAAATTGAATTCCTAATACCGGGTGTTTTGATTAAAAGAAAAAAAGTAATCTTCACAAAATTCATCATATCTAAATTTTAGAGGGTCTATTTCACAGGAAAAAACAGACAATACCAATGATTCAAATATTCAGGGAAGTTGTGCTCAATTTACTTTCTTTATTATTATTTTTTTAATTTATGCAAGCTTTCACCTTTCCCATCTTTGCTAACTAAGGAAAAATTTTAAAGTCATCCAAATTCTGCGGATCAATATTCCTCAAATATTGGCCCACATAAAATTCACGCTTTCAGACTAAGCCCAAATTCCTTCCCTCCCCCCCCCCCCCTTTTTTTTTTAATTACATCAGGAATGTTTGAAGCTTAAGAATTTTGCCCAAGCCCCACCCCACCCCACCCAAGCCTCAAGTGACCAACGGAGCCAAATTCAAGGAAAGGGCTCTGAGGCCTAAGCACAACCTGGCCAATACACACATGCATATATATTAAATATATTGTGAAGTTAGAAGCAGTATAACTCTCAATCTTGTCTGATTGATCGAAAACTTCCATGTCTAAGTGAAGGGGTCAAAAGTGACCCCTCGCCCAGTTCAGTCTCATTGTAAGATTTCAATAACCATCTTGTATATAAAAATTCAGAATCCTCAACATTTAGACATTCATAGATCAAACCAAAACGGAAAATCCAAAACTGATCAAATTCTAATATTGTCACCTTCAAAAATAAACATCTTAAAACAGGGGCAGCTACAAACTCACAAAGGTTGTACCGCCCTACAATGATAACTAATGATCATATCTCACATTCCAGTAAATGCCTTCTTCGCACCACTAGAAGATCCAGCTGGGATCACTTTTAACACGTTGAACCTCACTGTCTTTGAGAGTGGCCTAAAAATATAATGAGAATGAAGCAATATAAGTGATAACCAGATTGATGCGCACAAGTAATTTACAACAAATAATATCTTGAACTTTGTGCAATCAACAAAGGTTTATCCCATAAAATCTAACCTGCATTGGCCAATAATAACATGATCTCCTTCCTTTACACGAAAGCAAGGTGATATGTGAGCAGCAATGTTTGAGTGCCTCTTCTCATACCTACATATTTTTAAGAAAGATAATGGGGAAAAAATCAGATAAAAATTACAAGTCATGTTTGTCCCAGAGTGCAAAGGCCCTAGAAAATGAAAAGTGGGCATAACAACCAGACAAGGGGATACCTCTGGTACTTCTTGACAAAATGAAGATAGTTCCTTCTAACAATAATAGTTCTTGTCATCTTAGCACTATGACAAGTTCCAGCTAGGATACGACCCCTGATAGAAACAGTGCCAGTAAAGGGGCACTTCTTATCAATGTAGGTTCCTGTTCGAAAATAAAAAAGCAAAGGTCTTCCATAAGTTGAGGCGCATATAAACAAATGGGTAGAGAAATTACCAAATCAATCATATTGCACAATAACATATAAATAATAACGAAGGAGCAATGCTCGTTTATATACCAGAGAAATACAACAATGGTGTTGACACCAGAAACCACATCAGCAAACTAAGGATCAAGTTATGCCATTAATCAAAAGAAAAAAAAAAATCTCCACCAAAGCTCTATAATTCGGTCTAGATTAAATTTCAAAAACATACAGAGTTATACTGTTACTATCACGTCTCATTTAAAAAACTACTCAACGTGGCAACAAGCAAAGCAGGACAATTGATGCAATATACAAATCTCCACAAAATTCCGGCCCCAGCGCTAATTTCAGCTGAATTAGGTATGCAGACTAGACTACAATATGTATTATTACGTTACAATGGCATTGCAAAAGGAAAAGTACGGCAAATAACCAGCAGCTGAGGGTAGAACTTACTAAGCTATCAAATCAGAAATTGACACTAATACCAAATTTATCAGAACCTCTCAAGTCACATAAGCAAAATTTTACAAACACTATCTAACGAAAACCATATTACAACAGACCTTATACACAGTGAATCTGGCAACAACATGTAGATTTTTACAGAGACAAAGATAGGATTTAAAGCAAAACCTTCAATAGCTTCCCTTGGAGTCTTGAATCCAAGCCCAATAGACTTCCAAAAGCGATTCCCACCTTTTCCGGGCCTCTTTCCCTTTCCAGATTTCTTTGAGCTTCAAAAGCAGAAGCAGTCACAAACAAATTAAACAAACTACAACGCATCAACAGAAAAAATAAAAGAACACAAACGAAGAAGTAAATGTGATCATTTCTGCGCATCTGTGTACCATAGAAATACTTTTGGTTGCTTCAGAAAAGCCTTCTCAGTCTGCCAAAAGAAAGAAACAAAAAAAAAAAACCCAGTGAATGAAAGATCGAAGACTAGAAATTATTTAAACAACATAGAGGAAGTAGGGATCAGAAGGTACTTGTTCAGCCATGGTTGTAGCCCTTAGGCTGAGTTAGGGAACGAAGTTGCAAAGGAGAGAAACCTGTGGAGGAGCGGCAGCCAGAAAACCTAGCCACATGTATGAGGAGCACTCTACATGAAGCTTGATGACAGTTTTTTGTTTTTGGTCCGCTTTCAACTTATGGGCCTATATCAAAGGCCCTAGCACTTATGGGCTTTAAACCTTTTTGTTGCACTATGGGCTTAAAACATATGTCCACCAAACAAAAAGAAAAATTAAAGATAAGAGCCGAAAACAATGAAGAAGATCACATAATAAAGAACAAAGGAGTAATGCTCCGTTTGATTTGCTGGAAAAGGAAAGTATGGTAGTAGAAATAAAATCCACATCCATGCTTGTTTGGTACAATAGAAGCTCACCTCAATGGAAGTCTACTTCCATAAAAAATGATCGAAGTGGCTTCTATCACTAGGATCATGGAAGTGAGTCAGTTCCATGGAACTGAAATTCTCTAGACCATTATGGCCTTCATTATTTTTCTTAATTATTTTGTAAACCTTGACACCTTGCTACTCCAAACTTCAAATCTACCATAGTGAGCGCATAACACGAACCACTTGGCAAGGACAACCGATGACGATGGTGAAGAGAATCGTGACTCCACCATCAGCAACCATCTTTGACAGTGTCAATGAAGTGGTAGGTCCTTTTCATTGTAGATGAGAGACGCTTGTGATTGGTTGTCAAAGGATCCGTACTTCCCCTTCCACAAGCTCAACTCTGTCTTAGGCCTCCATCATCATCATTGTCATCGACGACAATGAATGAGATCAAAGGTTTGAAGACACCGTCTAGCCTCCTTCCTTGACATAGTAGCTACCCATTTTTCTTTATTTGTAGATTTGGGTTCGTAGATCTGGGGGTGGAACATGGTCACCAGTGTTTATGGAACAATCAACGATTCTGGTTCCTGCATCTTTGATTCCTACATCTTTGATTTATGGAAATTGATGTATCTTCGATTTTGAGAGGATGAAGGGTTCATTCATTTAAAAACTTTGTTGGATTGCTGCTATGCATATGAGAATCTGAAAGTTTTATAACATTATGTATATTTGATTTTTGGATCTATGTATTTGATTGTTGTATTTTTTGTTCTGCGATGATTGTAGTTCTGGCATGGTTCTTTGATGCTTATGTCGGTTCTGGTGGGGTGATTCATGTGTATTGTGGTAGAATTGTTTTTAGGGTATTTTAGTATTTTTATATTATAAATATTAAATAAAAATTATATTTTTTCTATTATTATATTAAACACACTTTTAAACCTCACGTCTATTTCCACTTCTACTTTCATTCCCTTTAAAACCACTTCCATGAATCATACAGGGCTTAAAAGATAAAAGAAATTGATAGAAAAATAAAAAAAAATATAGACATGGATGAAGAAAGAAGAAGGAACAAAAGGAAAAGAGGATTTGCAAAGAAGCAGTAAGAAAGAATAACTCAAAAGTTGGATGATGTACTAGGTAGAAGATGGAGCTTGAATGATTTCTTCCTGCTAGTGTTAGACACTTTTCTAGGCTAAGTAGTGCTCGACTTTGACAGAACACGACGGTAATGAAGAAACAATGGGGGAGTTGTGAGACAATGGATGGGCAAAAGGTTCCAGATTGTGGTAGCCAATAAAAAAATGTAATAGAAATGAAAAGTTTCAAACTTTGTCTTTTTTTTTTTGGGTAACTTTTTTAAAACTATTTTAGAATTTGTTAGTTTTTCAAATATCCCATAATCTCTTTCTGACATTCTGGCCAACCCTTCTCCACAGAGTCACCCGTGCACACACTTTCTCATAATTTCTTCATTTTTCAATACAACTAAGTGCCTGTTTGGTTTATTTTTTGCAAAACGTAACCATGGTTTTCAACTATGGTTTTGTAAAAGATGTGTTTGGCCAAACACATGTGAAACACAAACTGACTTTTTGAAAAATGAAAAGTGATTAAACTGTGGTTTTGGAAAAGGAGGAGAAAAGTTACTTTTCCGTTAACAAAACGTGGGTTTTGAAAAAGGAGAAACAAATTTACTCTATATCATACATCTAAAAGTACTTTTAACCCCTATCATCCAAACAGATTTTTTGTCAAAACTTACTTTTACAAAAAGAATATCCAAACATAATAACTTCCAATAAACTTACTTTATCTAAACTTCATTTTTACAAACTTCATTTATCTTAACTTACTTTTACAAAACGAAGAACCAAACGGGCCCTAAGTTTTTCTCTCTGCGCGATACACTGGTTGAATAAAGACTTTGAGATTGTTACATATAATATTTTAAAAAAAATAGAGAAACATTGTTTTTTAGTATACATTTGGTATATAAAATTTTTAAGGCAAAACTATTAGGTGTTTCTCAATTTTTTTTTTCAAGTTACTGGATGCATGCAGGTAAGAAAAAAAAACAATCATAAGTTGCAAAAGTAGTTCACATTATTTTTATAATTTTTTTGTTATTGTTTATATTAATTTTTTTTAAAAGTCTGCCACCCAAATAAAAAAGAGATTTGTTCCTGGCTCCACTATTACCTTTAATTGAAGTGGAATACTCCAGTGCATTGCATAAGTTTATTAAGTAATTTCTGCTCAATTTTTTATTAACTTTTAATGTAATAAAACATTGAAAAAGCCCATATATTGATTAAAGTTTATAAAGACATGATTTAAATGACTAATTATTCTCTCCATACATTGCATGGGGTTAGTTTTCAATGTTAAAATTTATGATATAAGTTGGGAATGCATCATGACATTAGTTCCATGTTAAAATAGGCTAGGGTTTTGTCTTACCTATTTCTTTATAAATATGCCTCTATGTACTTTTTGCAAGGGAGAGATCAATGGAATTATTTTTGCCGCCTTATACTTATAAGATTTCTCTTGTTCCTTTGTATTCTTGATAGATTCTTTGACTTATAAAAGGAAATGGTTTCCCCTTTGTGGTATCTCATAGTTAGGGTTCTAAGAGACAAGTTTTATCAAGTTCTTACCTTTTGACCAACATATATCTTTCTTATTTTCTTGTTATTTTCGTGCATTATTTTCTTGTTAATTTTAAGGTTTGTGTATTTTCTGTCATCATACTTTCGTTGCTATTTGTGCCTTCTAGCTTGATTCTAGCATGTTCTCAGACAATTTCCAAGTGGTTAAAGGTTTGTCGGATAAGTTCCAAGTGGGTCTTTCATCATTTGGTATTAGACCTTTTGTTTGCTAGTCTTAAAGGTGTACCTATTCTTCACTTTATCCTTCTCAGCATTCTATAACCATGGCCATTCTGCATTTGATAAAAAAGCAACCTTAATCTTCACACTTCAATTTCTCCCATCATTTTTTAGAAACAAATCTTGCCAGTTTTTGGAATATAAATTCCATATAACCTATGCTTCTATCTATCTCCCTAAAGCATTATGTATGATCTCCATATTACCTAACACTTATTATAGTCAATGGACTCCATAATCAACTCTTACTCTTATTATAGCCAAGAAAAACATAAGAACAAATTCAATCCAATGGAAAATTACTTATTACACAGCTACTACTTATAAGCCCACAAATATAGCCCCCCTTCTCCCCAAAGAAATGCTTGTAAAAAATATTTACCTTTAAGATCTTGTCCAAAAGTTAAAATACTTTTGGGTTCTGCACTCTCCCTCGCTTCCTTATTTTAATGGTGCTCCAACATCTTTTAACCACCTCCATAGTGATAGACTAGGAAAGTCGCTTCATACAAAGTACAAAGATGTAAGGGCTTAGGGGATCCCTTTGTTTGACCCCTCTAAATGGTTGAAATGGCTCACATGGACCTCCATTCCATAATACTTGCATTGTGGGTGTTGTAATGTAATGTATAGTGTTATATCTTACATTTAGAAATATTTTTTCATGAAAACTACTTATTTGATATATCAAAATATTCTTTGATCTCATTTATTGTCGTAACATAGTTTAAAACAGGCAAACCAGTCATGAAACACAGTCAAACATCGTAGCAACATAGTTTAAAACATAAAACACAATGTATCAATATAAAAGCTTAGAGTAAGAGTTACTACCTCAGAGTTTTAATTCCTTAATCTTAGATTCTTTTTTTCTTGAATCACTTCTTTGGCTTGAATAGAGCTTATTAGCATCATTAAATCTTACTTAATAATTTAATATCATCATATAAATTCAACTCAACTATGAACCACAAATTCTTCCCTCAAAATCATGTTTTGATCTAAAAAAATGAGTAAGAGGGAGGAAGAAAATGGTTTAAACTCTAACTAGTGTTAAACTAAATAAATTAAGAAGAAATTTAGAAAAAAATTGGAGTAAGAGCTTATCTTAGAAGGCCTCTACTTGTCTTTCATTTCTTCCTTGTTCCCTTCCTTCTTCTTTTTCTTCTTTCTTCTTTCTCTCCCTCATGCATACTCCTTCTCTCTTTCTTCACTCTCCCTCTCGGTTTTGACAAGGGAAATGGGTGGGGAGAGGGCTATTTATAGGAAAGGCTAGAAATTGTGGACCATTAGATAAGGATTTAATCCAATGGCTCACAATTATTCTCACATTTTTTATATTAATTCCTCATTATACCCCTAAATATTTTTTGCCTTATGAGAGGAGTGGTAAGGGTCCACCTGTCTTACTTACTTTTCACTATTCATCTCCCCCAGTATTTACTACTAGGGCTCACATTTTACCGGACTTGTACTTTTTTTTTTCTGGAACACGTAACTAGTATCACTTGTGCTTTTAGTCTGTACTAGAGTATTATTATTTTCTCTCTCTTTTATTGTAAAATGACCATTTTGCCCTTACCTTTAGCAAAATGACCGTTTTTCCCTTTTAAACCCCCTTTTGATATTTTTATAATATTTTGGGCCTTAAACCTATTTAATTAAATATCCAAGCTTCCTTAATCATCATAAATTAATCCATAACAATTTAATATTATTTGTAACATCATCTGGTCATAATATGCATACATAAAAAATTGGGATGATACACATAATCAGTCTGACCAACCTCTCAGGGATCTTGGCATCTATAAGCATGTCTTCTATAAAGTCTCATTTCAGTTTGTCAAATGCCTTCTTCAAGTCAACTTTGATGGCCATCCATCCCTCTCATCCTTTCTTCTACCTCATGGAGTGGATCGTCTCTTGTGTGATTATGATAATATCAATTATATTACACCCTTAGATAAAGCTGGCTTGGTAGGGGCTGACAATGTCTGTCATAAGACTTTTCAAGTGATTGGCAATGACCTTAGTGACAATTTTGTAAGCTATTGTACACAAGCTGATGGGGTGAAATTCTCTGAGGAATTGAGGTCTACCAATCTTGGGGATAAATGTGATTAGTGTTTTATTTAAGTCAGGGCTAAGAGTTCCCCCATCAAATAAATCACGAATCTAGCTATAAATTGAGTTGCCAATGCTTTCCTTTTGGCTTTGGTAGAACATATCATGTAATCCATCTATACTAGGAGCTTCCAGAGGGTGCATGTCAAAAACAGTTACTCATGTTTCTTCTAAAGAAACCCCTCTCCTTAGAGCGTTAATTTTATACTGGTGAATTTCGAGGAACATACCTCATACGATATATGGAGTAGGTAGGGTGTTGTCATTATCATACAATTTCTTAAAAAAATAGAGTGGCTATCTCTCTTAATTCCTCATCACTATAGTGTCAGTCTTCAGCCTTGTCATAGAGAATGGATATCTTCTGGCGTCATTTCCACATGAGGGTCTTAGTGTGGCAGTATGATGTATTGTGATCTCCAAGGCAAATCTAGCCACTACAGGATTTTTGCATCCAAAGGAGCTTCTCTTGGAAGCATACCTCTTCATATTCCTCTCTCAAAGAAGACTTGAGCTCTAATAAGTAGGTGGAAAGGAAATATTCTTTGATTGCTTTTTATAGGCTAGTTAGAATAGCTCTAAGTCTTCTCTTTCATCTCTCGATACTGCCAAAGACTTCCTGATTCCAAAGTTTAGCTGCAAAAGTGAAACTTAGAACGTTGTTTTGAAGGGTGGAGTTGCCGTCCTAAACTCTCTTAACCATTTAGTTAAAGTGTTGATGAGTGACCCAGGAGGAGATGAACTTAAATGGCTTTTGCTATTGGGTTCCATCACCATTGAGGCCCAATTTGATTAGGAGCGGTCTATGGTCTGAATGGGTTTTGGCTAAGTGCTAGATACAGGTAAAAGACAGCCTAGTTGTTGTTTGCCAAGGCTTGATTAAGTCTTACAAAGAGTGTACCCTTCTCCATGTGACTTTTTGGTCCTTTAAAACCTAAGTCAATCAGGCCATTGTTGTTCACAAAATTGTTGAATGAGCGACACCCTAGTATATTCCGTTTGGCACCACCTTTCTTGTCCTCCAGTGTAAAGGTAACGTTGAAATCATTGACCATAAGCCATGGTATGTGGTTATTGTAATATCCCTATTTTTATGGGATGTTATAAAATGAATAAAAGATGAGAAACAAGGAGAGATGAAAATGTTATATGCAATCGGTTTAGAAGGAACTAATTTCTCATTTAATTTTTAGAAGAAGTTATGTTTGGTCCTTAATTGGAAGTAATTTTCCATAAGGTCCTTAGCAGAAATTAATTCCAGAACCTACCCCGGAAAATATGCAATATACCACTTGAATGAAAGTCCGCTCCAAGCTGAGCGTAATGGTATAAGTATTGCATGCCCGGGAGGTCTAGGTTGAGAGATAGACCAATTTGAAAGTTAATGTGAATAGTGAAAAGGAAATAATAAAAAAATTGGTCTTTGGGTGAAATTACAAGAAAGTGCCCGAAAGAATGGATAATTATATTTTTGACCCGGTTCAGGAGTAAAACGGTCATTTCCCATATTTGAAGAAAAATATGAATATTGAATTTTAAATATCAAGGAATAAATTTTGATATCATAAAATGTATGAGGAATTGGGAAAAACAGAGAGACACCGTTAAGTGCAAAGAAGGACAAAGAGGTCATTTTTCCCGGTTGGATGGAAAAATGAGAAATTATATTTTTACTTCCAAAGAATTATGACAAGGACATCCATGTCCTTAAAGTCATAAAAATTACGGTGAATGAGTATGAGAAATGTCTTCGGAAAAATTACACCTAAAGACCCGAAAGTTCTAAAAATTATAAATTAGCCCCGGGTCAAGGGCATTTTCGTAAATATAAAAAATTATGGTCAAAATGAAGCTCTCAATAAGTTAGACCCAATGAAATATATTATGGAATTTATTAAGGTCAAAATAATATTTATTGGGTAATTAGGGTTTAATATTAATATTTTACCCGATAAAAGTCAGTTTAGACTGCAGAAAAATGCAGTATTGATCCAAGGACAATGATTGGACCTTAATAAAATATATTTTGGGTCTAGATAATGATGTTGGATCAAAAATAATTGTTAGATAATCCTGTACCAGTTTAATGACAATTTTGGCAAAAATACTTAATCGGTACGGGTAAATTTAATCGGTAAAGAGTATTTTGATCCATTAAAGTTTATTATGCAATTTTTGACCAAAAAAGGAGGTGATCCACGTATTTATGAGTAGATGGGATACAAATGGAATTATGTGAAAAGCTTTTTAAAAGATAAAGTAAATAAAAGTGTATAGAAAAGCTAAGTGGTTAATTATATGGCATAATAATCATTTTAAGCATAACACTTCATCTCCCTCACGTAAAAAGCACGCTGAACCAGTGGAGAAGAGTGCAAAGTGGCGTGAAAGAGAGAGAGCAAAAGGGAGAGGGAAAAATCACAAGTTTGGTCCCAAAAACTTAAGGTAATTTCTTTTAACCATTATCTTGTGATCTCTTGAGCTTTTAAAGAGTTTAGTAGGCTATTCTCTCTCATTTTTCTCACTGAAGTTTTGACCTAGAGAGAGAGTAGAGAGAGAAAATGAAGCCATGAAGAAAGTGATCCATGAAAAGTGATGTATAGGCTTTAAGGATTAAGATTATGCCATTAGATTGCAAATTAATCGGGTAGATATTTTTCTACAAATTTATGAAAATTTCTGTCTATTTAGGGTTTGGAAATGAAAGAGAATTTCATTATTTTGACCCCAAAAATGGATTCCTTGGGTCCAAAATAGGTAGATATAAGTATGTTGTACAAGAAAAAGCTTAAGATTAAGAAAGTGAAATTTTTAGCTTTTTGAAGCTTAATTCGGAATGAACAGTAACCGAGTTAGAGATGGAATTTGGCAATTATGAGGCCATATTTGGATTCCTCATGAAAAATTACATGGAATAGAGGTATAATACATCATTTTTGACTTAGGAATGCATTTTTGGTGAATTTTTGAAGAATTAGGGTTTCATGAACACTTTTTGAAGAAAGTCATGAAACCATTAGTTTGAATAATTGTTTGATGATGCATTAGGACTTGAAGAAGCCCAAGGAAGCTATGGGGAGCATTGGTATCAAGTTGAAGAGTAAGAAAAAGCATAAAGGTAGCAATTTACCTATTCTTGCCTTATATTGTCATGTGATTTTCAATGAGTTTGATGACTTGCCTATTATTTGCTATGATCAATTGTGATGCTTTGAGAATGTTGGCTGAGTTAATTGAGGGTTTTGAGACCCTGGGATGTCCAAAATACAAAACAAAACTCTGCCGAAATTTTTGTAAAATATTATGGCATAAATGTTTAAAAGCATTTACTTGATATTTTATGATAATTATATGCTTAATGTGATAATATGATTGCATGAATGGTGATTGCTACTGAGATTCTTTGAATCTCACCCCCCTTCAATGACTAACCATGCTAGGGAGAACCAATGCAAAAGAGTTAAGGAAGGAGCAAAAGGCATGAAGAAGGAAATGATGTTGCAAGTCATTGTGTTATAGGGTGAATGGTTATTTGTACCTTGCTTTGTATGAAATTATAAAATAGTGAATAATATGTTAATGTTGTAGAAAATGTATGAAAATTTCCAGTTCTGTATGTTGGGATATAAAGTTATATTCTACCAAGTTACATGCCAAAATGAGTTCATTTGCAAGGGTTTTGGCAAGGAAATTGCAATGTGGACTGAAACAGGGCATTTTCCTAACATGTCTGTTTCATTCGCCCTTGTTCTATACTTGATGTGAGGGCAAGTTTATGATATTTTTATACCAGATAGAGGGAATCTCCAGATTTAATATGACACCTAATTCACCCCATTTGGAGTTTTGTACAATTAATGGTGAATTTTCTAAGTTAGGGTTCAGAACAGAGAAAGATTGGGAAAACTGGAAACTGAAAGTTAAGTACTGGAAAATTAAAAAGATAATATAAATCGTACAGAGCTCCAAAAATTTAATAGTTTATATTTATGGAAAATCATATGTTTTAAGTTTCATATGCCACTGATTTGGAGGTAATTGGAGCTATATGATAGGAGATATGGAGGTTTTCCCAAAACTGTTCCAGCAAAAGTGGAATTCTGACCCTTTATGATTTAAGTTAACACCATGTCCTGTGCAAGTTGAATAAATGTAGAAGAAAATTATTTATATAAATAGACTCACAGGGATTTCATATGACATAAAGAATGTTTGATTTGGCTCATGGTAGAGTGAGATATGAATTTTTAAATATAAGATCAAAATCCTAGGGAAGAGAAAATGACCAAATATACAGTAAATATTTAAGGAATAAACTGTATAAATTGGTCAAGTAAATGCTCAGTTTCATATTTTTTCATGTAAATAAGGTTTTATCTATTGTTAAAGACTTGAATCACTATGAAATGATTTTTCTAGAATTAGTTATGAATTTTCAAAGTTCAGTTGGCAAAGTGGAAACTACCATATGAATAGTAACTGAAAATTTTTGAAATTCTGATTTTCATTCTTATGTGATTCAAGCTTAGAAGGAGTCTAATTCATGGGAAATAAGTCTAAAAGTAAGGTGTTACAGTTATTCTACATTATTTGGGATAGGTCCTTCTAGAGGTGCTCTCTTTGTGTTTGATTAGGACTTCCATAGATGGTGGTGAAGAGGAATTGTCCATCTTCATTAAGACATTTGATGGAAGTATGGACAAATTAACAGTAGTTTAAGAGTATATCGATCTCTATCTTTTCCATCCATGGTAGCCGAATATCACCGGAGAACCCAATAGCTTCCACTCTATGGGATCCGGGCAATCCCAGTTTCTTAATTACTTTATCAGCACACACACAAAAAATGTGTGGCTTAATAAGAACTATGACATCAGGGCAATAAGCCTTTATAAGCGATTTCAACACTGTGTGGAGCTTGGGTGAGCCAGCTCGTTGTACATTCCATGTGAGAATAGACATTAAAGGCAAGAGGGGAGGACTAATGCTCTATAAAAGAGCCTTTAGCATTCACAATGTCGAAGTCTTTTCTAAGCTCCTTGGATATAGCTTTCATTAAATTGTTTAAGGGTTTTGGGCTCGATTTTTTAGCTTTTGGAGAATGGCCTTTGATCTTGAGGCCCATTTGTAGTTTAACCCCCTACCTTAGATGGGGTCTTGTCTGCTACTTTAAGTAGCAAGTTTTCCTTCCCACTTTGGTTAGGTTGGTTGTTGGGCTTGGTGCTTGTCATTGAGAACGGCCCACTAGTCTTCTTGTTTCCGACCTTAGGGTTCGGGATTGCAATGACATTGTGCTTTTGTTATCCAAGGTTGTGGCGGATTGATAGCCTCGAGATGAGAAAAGGGACTCTAATGATTTGCTTACATTGGATGCTTTCTGCTGCAGTGCAGATTAGGTTTCCTTTTCCCCTTTGGCTTGAGTTGACTTTCCTTTGCTGGTATCTTTGCTTTTCTTTGATGATTTTACATTTTGCCGTTTTGGTGGTTCTGTGTTATTGTTATTAGAGGGACTAACATTCTAAGGTATGTGTTGCCGCTCGTTTTGCTATTCGTGCGATGGGTCATCAAGGTTTGCTAGGAGGTCAAGCCTCATTCCTTAGTTAGCACTAATTTGGTTACTGTTGTATGCCTTCTTTCCCGTGTTATTGTTCGCTTTCATTCCTCATCTTACAACTTGCATCTATAGGCTGTAAGGTTTGTTTACATGTACCACCATGGGGGTCGTGCTATTCGAAGGAGTGCCATCGCACACGACTGTCTCTGTTGTGTTGTGTTGTGCTTTGTAGGGCAAACTTGTTTAAGGTGTCCATATCTTCCACAATAGTAGCATATGGTTAGCAAGCCTTCATATTCAAGAAATAGAACCTCCCCATCTACCCTAATCTTGGACACCAAAGGTTTTGACAGGTTTATGAAGATCGCCACTTTAGCAAACCTACCTCTATCTCCTATGTCCGTGTTGTAGTCTACTTTGGTCACTTTACAGAGGAACTTCCCGATGGCTCTCACCATGCTTTTGTGATAGTACTTAGCTGGTAGCAGAGGGATCCTAATCCAACCTATGACATGGTTGACTGCATGGTTCAAGGGTTGAAAGAGGTAGTCCAAGGTTTCACCATTAAGTAGTACCTATAGATCATCCAAGGTCCACCCAGGATTGCACAGTTGAAGCCGCTCACCCTCTTGAATTTAACTATGAAGCACCCTCCTTCTAAGTCCATAAGTTGATATGAACCTGAGGGCTTTAATAAGATGGCTATGCGGTCTTCAAGTACTTTGTAGCTGATGTTTCATCGTAGGAGTTTGACAACAACTGCATTCTTCATGCTTTTGTTCATTAGGTTATGAACACGTTATGAGAATGTGATTGATGGCATGGCTTTGTCGAGCTCAATGGTTACGTCCTCATCTTCAACGGTGATTTCTTTATCCTTTATTGGTAGGTTAGCAGTATCCTTACCCATTAGCTTGTCTCTGAAGGACATGTTTTCAAGTGGTTTAAAGCTGCTTGCTGTTGTTTGATGATTTGGGTTTGCATTAAAGTTTTCCACCTCCATGCTTTCTTCAGCTCGTATCTTGACTTTCTTCATCAATCTGTCCTCACTTGGTTACGGTGAGTGTTCTTCTTTTTCCTTTAGGTCGATATTCATGTCTTCAGCAATTGTACCATTGGAGGTGCTATCATGTTCAGGAAAGATTAAATGCCCCGATGATCAGTCACACTCCCGTGAGAAAAGTTCCTGGTAGGCTTTGTCGATCATGTCAATTTACTATTAGTCAAAATTTATATTTCTATCATCTGAATAGTTTTTAATGATATATGTAGTTCCTAAAAACTATAAGGTGTAGTCTAACAAATATCTCATTTCACCAATATATCAGGTGTACTCTCACATAATGTAGATTAACAAAAAAAAATTCTACTTATTTTTTCTACATGGAATGATTAACAGTTAAACCCAAACACATTTTGAGCATAACGAGCAAATATGGTTCAATTTTTTTTTTGATAAAATATGAGTAGGGGGCAAAATTAATGGTGAAATTCAATTTATTCAAATCAATAGCTACGACACATGGGATATTTGATAGCAGTAACTGATATCAAGTTCCTTGAGCTTCAGACACCTAAAAGCTATTCCAGAGATTGAGTCATCAGTAACATGATAGCAATTTCTGATTGATAGCACCTCCTTTGGGCATCTAAATTGAAATTGCATGATATAAAGAACTAGCAACACAAGTAAAGAACACAAAGTGAGCTCTAATGTCACACACAAAATAAGGCTAAGAAATCAAATATAATATAATATTCACAATCCAAAAACTCACATAATACCCAACTACTAAAGCTCCAACAAATTAATCACCCATATTTTTAGATTCACTTTATTAGAGGATTGAGCCAGCCACCATATCTTTCTTCCAGTTCTTGTGGTAGGTCATGATGGTGTATGGACACAAATGGCTTTATCCCTGGATTACATACAAATGCCTAGAATTAGATACATCTAATAACAAAATGCCAGACATTACACTACAAAAAAACAACTATCTATTCATAATTGAAAATGTCTTATCTTATGTAACATAAGGTGGCAACATGTGTAATCAATGCTTCATGTTTTATAGACCATAGCCAAATAAAAATTGTTACTATACCTCTAAGAAAGAGGTTATCTATTATCTTGTTATTGAACTAAATCCCTTTTGCATTAATTTCACCATATATTCTTCCTATAACACCTCATAAAGATCATTGGTTAATCCCTTCCCGTCTTGAAAAGATTTCCACAACCATATAGTCAACCATTTTACCTTGTATTTGATTGAAAACATGCCAACTAGTTAATCCCTTCCCATCTTCAAGATATGCTCCTTTAGTTTTCATAAATGACAATAAAATAAATGGATTTGTGTTTAAAATAAAAAGAAGAACCAACAATGAGGTATTTGATTTAAAAAGAAATATAATATAATATTCACAATCTAAAAAGTCACATAACACCCAACTGTGAAAGCTTTAATAAATTAATCATTCACCCATTCAAAGAAATTGAAGATGGATGTGTAAAAATTGAAGATGAAAGGATATGTATTTCCAAAAATCAAAGTGTAATTGAAAGAAGGAAAATATAGCAAAGATTCCCAAAGAACCTCCAAATCTCGAATACCTGAAAAATGATACAAGATCATCAAAGCCTTTAATCACAAACCCGACACCTTTTACCTAGAAAGAAGAAGAAGAAGAAGTAGTGATGTGCAAAAGGGAAACAAAAAAGAATCAATCCTTCAAAAGGACTCCTTTAGATGCATCCATATCATTGCCCTAAATCAATACTAAAAAATTACTATAGCATAAAAAAGAAATTAACGGAGCAAACATCAAATAAGGTTTCAACTTTCAATAGTTGTAGCATACATACCATACTATTGCAATCAAATAAGGTTATGGTTCTCCACCACCTCATTTATATCCCCCCAACAACTGTTGCAATCATGACCATGAAGAAGAATAAGTCCCGTTTAAAAAAAAAAACAATAGAGAGGGAAATCTCAACTAAAATATTGAGGATGAAGATGGAGAAGAAGTCGAACCCTCCTTACTTCATTGTGGGAAAGTGGGTTTTGAGGATGATCAAGTTCCACCTTGATTGACAGCATATCAAAATGCCTTTTAAACTTATAAAAAGTAAAATCTCTAAAAGATTAAGATATAATCGGAATCAAAATATCCTCTCTCCGTCAGCTCCCATATTGTGTGAGGGAGATTACTTCCATTATGGATAAACCTCTCTCTGTTGCCTATCCTACTAAAAGTCATCGACCTGAAAAGAGCAAAGGAAGCAATGATAAGGTTTAAGGTCGTGAGACGGTGGTGGGTGTGGTCGTGCAAAGGTGGACGAAGTAGGCGACAATGGATGGAGCCACTGAGGGGAGATGGAAGAGGAAAACGATCTAGAGGGGAATAAATAGCCATAATGTTTGAAATCTAGGGGGAATTACATATAGGAACTAGTAAAGTGAATTAATTACAAAAAAAAGATTTTAGCTGAAAAAAGTGTTAAAATCTAAAATACTAAATAGTAAAATTGGGAGAATGAGTGGTGCCAGATCCTATTTTGCAATTAATTTATCATTTTGTTCTCAAAATGTAATTCCCCCTTGAATCTATCTACAGACTTTCTAAATTAATTGGAGTCCCATTTTTTAATCCATGCAAGGACAATTAAATTAAATGATACTAATCAAAATCCAGATTTTGAATCCTTCTAATTAATTGTAGCATAGGAAAATGATACGACCTTGAAAAATTGATACAATTTGGCAAAATGAAGTCTGGAAAAATGATACAGCATCTGATTTATTTTTTTAAACCAAGTCAAAAAAAAAGATACAACCTGAGAGAAGATTTAGTAAGCATGCATCCAAGCATGAATGAAGCATATGAGATGAAATCTTAGGAAATAAATTAAAGGAGTAAAAATTACACAGATTAAGAGGTTGCAGCAGATGAGATGAAATCTTCTGTTAAGTGCTCATATAAATAGGCGTAGCATCTAACATCTAACAATCATTATAAATCAAAATTGAATGTAGGGATTGTATGAATCTATGCCAGGACAATCAAATTAAAATCCACTAAACAAACTCCATTTTTTGAATCGTCTTCATTGATTTAAGATAGAAAAAGTATGCAACCTATAATATATGATTCCGTATAGGGAAACGATTATTGTGGATTGAAAGAATGAGATTCAAAAGAATTGGACGTACGAGTCATTTGAATTTGTGCAATTACAACCAAATTAATTACAACCAATCGCACTCCATTTTTTGAATCCTCTTCATTTACTCCATCATAGAAGAAGTATTAGAGAGAATTTCTTGATAGTAGAATTAAGTATTAAGTAATATTACAGATAGTTACAAATAAAAGCTTCAGAGTAGAATAGAGCTGTTAATTGAGCAAGTAGCCCAAAGTGTAGCTGGGTAAGCTACTCTTATGGACAGTGCAGCTACCATTTTATAATAAATTTTCTATTTCTTGTCTTAATAGTTGCAAGACTTAACTGCATCTTAATAGTTAATACCCGATAAATATTACTTCATGTGAATTTAACTACTCCACTCCCATCAAGGAGAGTAGATAAAGTTAGCTATACATCTTAATTTTTTAAAAAATTACCATAATTTTTTAAAATTACCCTCATTAAACTACTCATATTAATTACTACTATCTCTTTTAATCTCTTTGCATCATAAGAAAAAAATCAAATATTCACTTTAATTGAGATTTATCATAAATTAGGATAAAAATGGAAACGGAATATTAAATTGTTGCTAACTTTCATAAAGTAATTTATATTTTAAAACATTATTCTCCACTAAATGTAATCTATATTTTGAAACAGAGGGAGTAGCTAAAACTAAATTTGCACATATTCGTTTCTTTTCTTTTCATAAATGCATATTTAATAATATATTATTGTTTTTCTAAATTATGAAGAAAATTTTCATCATTTCTTCTTTCTTTCAAATTAAATTTTATTTTTATCTTTTAACTCTTTACGTTTTTTTGGCCCAAAAAAACTCTTCAGATTTTTTTTAATTTTTTCACTATTTGAAATACATTTTTTATATTTTAGTTTTTTTTATTTTTTATCTAATACTTTTAATATATAACTTAAAATATAATATTCTTTCTGATCATATTTATAAGAAAAAAGTTTGAAACATATTTTGATCCTTTATATAATAAGGTGTTTTAAAAGTTCAATGAATTGTTAATATAAGGGTAAATTTGAAATTAATTAAAATTGCCTATTTAATAACCTTATTTGATGAATAAATTTATCTACTCTCTTTGATGAAAAGAAAATTAAGCTTAATTGTATATTATATAGAAAATTTTGATAATCTTAATTGTATATTATATAGAAAATTAAGCAAAATATTAGTACTAATAGGTTTTATAACTTAATATTTAAAGCTAAACAAATTAAATTTAAATATTTGATGAATAAATTTATAATCATTATTATTAATAATTATATGCCAAAATAATGCTTGTATAATATTATAATATAGAATGAAAAATTATCTAACAAATAATGCTATTTAATACAAAAAAAATGATACTATCTGATCCTAGCTACTAACAATTTTTTTTTAAAAAAAAAAGTTAAGAAAAATTTGAAATGGTCAAACCACTTACTAGTTAGTTCTTCTGTTTTTACTAGCTTTTGGCAGACTCTCTTTTTAGTTGATTTTGTAAAGTTTTATACCGGATCTAGCACTTATTCAATGTCGCTTTGATCTCATATTCACATACAGATGAGATAGGGGTTAATGCATGAATTATAGATCATATCAAATATCTTAAATCTTAAATCCTTTAAAACATTTAAACCAAACATCTTCCTAATAGAATTTCCCGTAAATATTCCAACAAAATCTACACATCTCATCTTCAACTCTCTTCAATCCCATCTTTTCATTTCTTTTCTTTACTTTTAATTTCTTTTTTTTTTTTCTCTTGGGATAAGTTTTTACTTTTAATTCCGGGCCATATGCATTGATAGAAAATGGATCTAGGGCACATCTTTATTTATAACTATAAAGATGTCTACCATGTGCATTTCTTATTTTGACTATCAAAATCCAAATTTTCTTATTTCTTAATTATATTTTGATTATTCTTTTATCCTAAATAACGTAAAATACAAAATAATAATATCAATCTTATAATTATTAAGTTATAAAAAATTGTTTTAAAAAATAGAAAAAATAAATCTAGATCATTCAAATTTCATTTAAATGATCATATGGGACTTGCACATGCCACGAATTTCGATCTTTTTCATATTTTCTCTTCATATCTCTCTCTATTCATAATCTCATCTGTTGATTTTGTTTTAAATGGTAGATATCAGTGATTCTTACTTTAAATAAAATATTTTATTTATTTTAATAATATCTATAAATAAGCATTATAGACTACTTTTAAGAAAATTATATTCATAATAACAAATGCAAACTATTAAATCAAATACACTATCCATTTATAGACTACTTTTTTCAATCTTTCAATCGTAATCAATACAAGAGACTGCATATGAAGGGAAGTATGGAGAGAATCCAAATCCCATATGACACACATTAAATTCTCATGGTGAGTAAACCCATTAATGGATCATATCCATTAAAAAAATAGTATGGACCTAGGTTTGAGCTGAAAATTTCCAATCAATTAAGCTCCACCTAGATGGGAAAACCTAATAAATTTTAGATATTCCTTCAAATTTTGTTATTAATTAATAATTTCCAAACCTCGTTTGTGGAAAAAGCAAAGTAGATGGGAAAATGTAAATTGGATCAGGATGAAATTCAAATATATTGCAACAACAAAATAAAAAGTTCTTGAGTTGGACCTAAAAGAAAATTCAAACTCGATCTATTTTTTTATGTATTTATTTTTAAATTTAGCTTTTTAAGATCGAGTGAATTTTTTGGGGTAGGATTAGAGCTTGGATGTGAGCGATCCGTAAGTGGTCTAAAAATGTTGGTGCCATAATTTTTTTTTAATGAAAAGAAAGAAGGCAAAGCCTCACATATTACCAAGAAGAAACATGGGAACTTAATATCCCAGGTACATAAGCATAAACTAGTTCTTTAATACATTCAGGAATATCATCAAAGAAAGTAAAAGGAATTTGTCTAATAACTCATATTTTAGCCAAAGCATCAGCAGGTTTGTTTGCATCTCTGGGACTATGTTGAATGTTAATATTCCAATCCTTATTAATCCAATTTAAAACTTCCACTGCAAAAGTTGGTAAATTACTACTATGACAAGCATCATTTGGCATTTTGGCAATCACCATTGAATCCACCTCGACCACAATTCTTCTAAGACCCAAGTCTCAAGAAACTCTTAGGCCTTCTAATCCTCCCCATAATTCAGCTTCATCAATGGAACAAGAACCAAGGAAACGTGAGACTAATCCTCCTATCCAACATCCCATATAATCTCTTATATTACCGCCACAAGCTGCCTTGGAATTTTGATCCAATACAGATCCATCACAATTAAGTTTATACCAGCCTACATCGGGCGGGGACCAAGTAGTACTGAACTGATGTGTCTACTACCTACATTAGTTTCAGGCTCACCAACAAGGGAATTTAGGCTAAAACTGTGGTAGGTAGCCAAAATAACACCCCCAGGATTTGAAGGACGACTAAAAGAGTCACAAAAAATGCTTTGATTCCTCCACCTCCACAACTGCCACACTGTAACTACCCATTTAAGCTGCCACTGGCCATCATTGGAAATGTCAAGGTCTTCATTTAAGTTAAGAAGGATCCATTCTTCCAGTGAGCAGTGAAGAAAACGCATCATTTCTGATGGACGAACCCAAACTTTCCTAGCCCATATACAATCTCGCATAACATGAAAAGCATCCTCCTCTTGAGACGGGCACCAATGACAGAAGGGACTACTCCCATGCCACTTGCTTCTTCGCTTATTGGTTAATAACCTGTCATGAGTTAGAAGCCATAAAAAAGATATAATCCTTTCAGCTCCTTTCCACTTCCAAACATGCTTCCAAGTAGCATCATTTTTGCTGACATCAATGGACACAATCTTGTAATAGAGACTCTTGATGGAGAAAACTCCAGATGAATTTAAACCCCATGATCTCACATCAGAGCCAAGATTGGTCCTAGGAGGAATAACACTAAGAAAATCTAGCTGCAATATTCCTGGGAATATATTCAAAAATCTTTTGAGAGTCCCAATTCCCACCTATATCAACCCATTGGGACACCTTGGTTGGTGCCATAGATTTCTTGGAGGGAGTGTCTCAACAAGCTCTGTGGGTTCGAGCCCACGAAAGTACATTCATGCTTATCAGAGAACCACTGAGCCCTCATTAGAGACTGACCCTTCTTTAAGGTGGGCCCATTTGTCTGGTTGGGCGACGACAGTGGACCTAGGGCCTGTTAATTCCCACCCCACCTACTTCTTCATTCCCCAAAAGCAACCCTTGCACCGGTCCAAGACTAGGCAAAATTATCTATACCTATGTATTCACATATTAGTCTGGCATAATTATGTTTGATTTTTAATTATGTAAATGGAAAATGCTTTATTGTAAGAAGTAAAATGCGCTTTAGTAATTTTTACGTTTCAAAGGGATTAGCTTTCACTTATTAGTTGAAAAATATCTTTAATGTTTAAAAAAATATATTAACGTGTTATGACCAAAATGACAAGATCATCACAAAAAAAAGGTGATTATGTGCATGACCTATAAATATATTTTAGGGGGAGTGTCACTTAAAGACTTGTATGTATAATTGATGTCAAATAAAAATCTTATTACTATTTTCAAGATTTACTAATTAATTTTTTAAAATTTTACTTCTTTTTATTACTTAAATTAAAAGGCTTTCTTTATTATTAATCTCGTGGATAGATACTCAAGTAGATCCCCCCTATACCTTACCTTCACATTCATTATCTCTTTTTCTTTTATCTTTTTTCCAAACTAGTGTAGGTTCTATGTGTTGCATGAAGTTTGAAGAATGAAATGTGTTGTTTATAACTCATGAGTTATGAATAGTAAAGATTGTTTGTGCTTGTTATATTAATTAGATATATAAATATATAGATATAGATGCATTGTGTGTGTATTCTCTTTCTTCCTTCTCCCCTCCTCTCTTTTTGTCTCTCATACACATGAAAGTGGGGCTAAGACTACGACGACCCCTTGCCATCCCTTTCAAGGACGCCACAAAGGTCCCCTACACATAACGATTTTTGGGACTAATTAATCCCTTTCCCCTCTTTTCTCTGCAATTCATATGCAGGATCAGACCTGTCTACGTACAGGGAAAGCCTAAAGGGTATGCTGCAATAACAAATTAAATAGATTTAGGTGTAATTATTCTTTAATTAAACATATAAAATACTATGTATATGAGTTTTGTTTTGAAATCTTAGGGTCAATTTGCTTCCATGAAATTTGGTTAAATACATCAAAATTTGCATTGACACTTGTTTAAGTTTTAGTTTTTTCAATTTCTTTCCAGATGTATAATTTGTTTTTAAATATATCTCAGTCTTGATGTGAATGGCATTTTTTAGTATATTGAAAAAGAAAATTAATTAAGACGTGTTCAAATTAAATCATTAGCACCATGAGAATTTTTTTCAAAACACTGCATAATTCCTGGGGAGCAAGGCATGTTAAGGACACCGCAAGTGAGCAAAAGAAATGTAAGGGACCAATTCGGATTATTATAAGAAGGAACAAAACGGATTATATATACACATTGGAATGATTGGTTCCTGATTTGTTCTGATCCTTTGCAAGCTATCAATCATGGAAATAGTCACACCAGTAATTATTCATTGAATAGATGAAATGAGTGTCACTTTCTTTTCTAACTTTTCTCGTAAATTCAGCTATTAAAAAACATATCCCAATCCCAAAGTAGCTACCTAGCTATCTATATCTATCTACCCTAATTAATACTCATGACTCAACAGAAAAATGAATTATAATGTTGATATCTATAAAATAATCACAAAAAATTTCTCAACCTAAAGGTACTGCAGCATTTCAGTATTGCCTGTCCTAATTCTCAGCGTGTCAATATATATATATTAATCCTAAGCGAAAATTAATTTTGCCCATTTCTATTTGCTCCTTACAGTCTAGTTGTGTATTGGAGGCTTTCTTCGTGTTGCAGTATAGTCCATCTCAGCTAAGTCTACTAGCTCTTCATGGTGGACTTGTTCTTGGTGCTTTGAAGGAGGAGAAGAAAACGAATTCACTTTTGTCTCCTCTTTTATCCAATCCACTTTTCCATTTTCATTAGTATTCTCAATCATCTTCGCTTTCTGTCCATAAATCAGAAAATAGGACAATTAGGGTTTGATTTAAGGATCAAATTATATGGACTAACCGTGACAATGACAACAAATTACTTAGGTAGGTAGATGTGAATTGGAGGTAGAATTTATCCCAGTTTATAACCTCAATTCTGTTAATGTGTCTATGAACTTGTTATATTATTTATAAAATGATAATTTTTTTAAAAAAATTAGTGATATATAGAGACTATTTACATGTTATATTTTTATTAAAAAATTTTCAATAATAAAACCAACCTTCCACATGGCATGGGTGCTAGGAATGGATGAGGAAATAAGAAATTTCCTATTCATGGCCTTTTTTCCTGCATCAATAAACACATCGAAGATGCTTTAAGTTTCTGATATAGTGCATTAATTAGTACTAACTGATTAATTCAACTTCTTGCATGGTATGCTTAATCAACATTTATTGGAGCTTAACTATGAGAGTCTTGAAGAAGGAGAAGGAGAAACATAATTTAAGGAAAAAGAAGAAAAAAATATTTTCTTAAGGCAGAAAACAGATTAATGGTACCTGCTGCACTGCTACAGTAAAACCGTCCTTCTTTGCAGAGAATAGATTCCTTAGCAGAACCATTATTGCTTCTTCTCAACAAATTACTACTTTCCATATCCTGGATCAGCAGTTATCACAAAGACTAGTTTCATGTCAGACACAAAGAATTTATCTGTGTGTGTGTGTGTAACTTACAGATCTGAAACGAAGATTATAATTATAAAATACATGAAGTTTACGGTGCTCATCCGTTAAAATCCCTTCCTCCAAGCGAATCCCTGCAGAAAAACACAGAACATGCATTCACCTGCATAGATCAGAAAATCTATTTTCTTCACTAATACACACACATCAGAAATGAATAAGGGTTTTGAACCATTTTACTTACCTTGAGCCTTGGAATGGAGAAGGGAGAGAAGCAGGAGACAGGAAAGAACTAGTATTGAAGGCTTCATTAATTTGAAGAACAGATCGTTATATATATATATGTGTAAGAATCCCTAAATAAATCTGGTTTTTAATCGTCCTGTTTAGTTGAAGAAGTTGAGGTACTCCTGACTGGCAAAGTTGAGTTTGTAAACATGGAACCTGCTGGTATATATGTGTATATAAACAAGAACGATCGAAGGGGTCCACAATGAAGTTTCGTCAATTAAAGTAGCAGGGAATATTAGAACCAATGAGTGTGTAAATCAACTGGTTGAAGGATATGTTAGCATAATCAGTGGTCTTAAGATTGAGTCATTGTGATTACCAAATATCGGGTTCAATAAAAAAAGTAGGAAATATTTGTAGCTTTTCTTACTTTGTTATTATCGTGTTTGTGCATTGTGTCTTGCTGTGCATTTTTAGCATAGCGTTGCTCGTACAACCCTTGAGGTTGCTTTACATCAATAAGGGGGATGGGACCGATGGGGTGGTTTGTTGATCTCCCATCCCTGGTGGTGATGCTATTTTCTATTCAGAAAGGCGACGGTGGTTAGTCATGGCAATTAACAGCGTGTGTTTCTTACTATTTTCTCTCTTGCGGCTTGTTTCATGGGTAAGATTTCTGTTCTATTTTTCCTCTTGGAGAGCCTTTGTTTGAGCTTAAGACTTCGTTTGGTCTTTAAGACTTTGTTTGGTCTTTGTTTTTTTTTTCTTTTTTCGGCCATGGTCTTTTGACTTTCTATTTCTGTGTGTTTTCTAGGTTTTATATTATATAAATTTCAGACGTTTTCAAAGCTTAGACATAATTTTAGGCAGGATTTCATTTTTGGTATTTTTGCATGTAGTACTGTTGTTTTTAATTATATTTTGTCACATGATTTAATTAAAAATTTCATAAATTTTATGTATTTTTTAAATTATAGTTGAGTTAAATTTCAAATGTTATAATAGAAGTGCTTGTTTCTTATCATGTAAATGAAAATGTATAGTATAGAACTTTTTAAGAACTACTGACTTGAGAAATATTGCATCTGAATAATCTATACTTTTAAGTCCAGAATATAGCCTGCATTTTAACTTAAACTTTAATAATTAATTAATTTTTTATGTAAATACATAAAAGAATTCGCTAGAATTAAGGTTCATGGACAGAACAGAAAAGAGAGAAATATTAAACATATATCAAATTTGCATTCAAATTCAAAGTAAAAAAAATTATTTAAAACATTATATTTTTCTCAATCATCATTTCTTTTATTTTCATTGTCATCAATTCAAACATATCATTGGTATGTTTAAAATATTGCAATGAAACACTAATAATGATTGAATTGAATAGTAAAATACATAACATTTTTTAAACAAAGACTTAAATTCGAGCTTTATTGATAAAAAAAAAATCACTGAAAGTTTTTCTTCAACTAAGACCTGACTCAACCTGAATCCTTATCAGTCAAAAATTTCATATATGAGATGGTTTGCTGATTAAAAAAATATTGCATATAGAAACAGTGGAAAAAGAAAAAAAAAGACTGAAAGAAAAGACAAGGAAAAACACAACATAGAAAACCAAAAAGGTTCATTTACTTTTGTGAATGGTGCAGGTTTTGGGTGAAGCCTCTAATGTTGTAAGGTTGTCTCACTGACGTCTATATATTTAACAAAGAATGCATGGTTCCATGTTCCCAAATCTCCAAAGATACCTTACTTTTATTTATTTCTGTCCCCTTCACTTTTCTTCACCTTTTTCCTATGGTTCTTTCGTCCTTTTCACACAACATCTCTTCTAACTTCTAAGAATTGTAGAATTAATTATGTTAATTTTGAAATTTAATTGCTTGCTCGACTCTTTTTCATCTGATATATTTTCTGCTTCTCCTCTACCTAGCTAGCTAGGTATACTTTAGATTTTGTTTTCAATGCACCATTATTGGAGAGGTAATTAAAAAATTATACTCTATCTTATTCTTAATATAAGACTCTTTTAATCAAATCATATGGATTTAAAATTAAAATTAAAACTAATTAACTATCTCAATTTCTCTAAAATTTCAATATTTTTTCAAAACTACTCTTATTTAATATTTTTCTCTTTCTCTTTGAATACATTAAATAGGGACATTTTTCTGAAAATATATAATAAATACTATCTCGTATATTATAAAGGGTCTTATATTTAGGATCAGTGCAAAAGATTATATATATAAGACCAAAGAGAGTATTTAAAATGAGAATCTTTATATGAAATATATTTTTATCTCTTTAATTTTCTTTCAATAGCTCTCTTTAATAGGATTACTTCTTATTCCTAACTAGTCAACGAGAATTTAGACCGTGACTAAGAATTAATTGTAGTAGGGAAGTGTTATTTGTTTGGACTTTTGAGATTATATATATAGTAGAGCTTTAATATTTTTTTTAATTTTAAAAAAAGCATTACACAAAATGAAGATAATCTTTTAATTTATTTTTGAAACAAAAATACATACATATAATTTATTTTAAATATTAAATAAATTTAAAAGATAAATGTGAAATAATAACTTCAGAAGTTAAACAAAAAAATGTGACGCCACTAAGCACGACCGACAATGTTTTGGGGTCAGAAATCACGGAGTTCCGTACGTGTCTTTTTGTCCGTTAGTTGCCAACGTGGGACAATCCGCGTGGATGTAGGCCCCTTGGGTCTGTCCTGCTATTATACGACGTGGCACGGCAATTTCACACATGGCACTCCAAGTTCACATTTTTTTAGAGGAATATAATTATGCTTATAATTATCCGCATTTTTTATATTGTATGAAATTTGAAGAATTAGTTATACTGTTTATATGAATAGTATAATTTGTTATAGATTTTATTATATATTAATAATTTTTATTTTCAATATAAAAATATAAAATTTTATTTTTTAAAACAATTTGTCAGCATGTCATAATATTTGAAAGAAAATATATGGTAAGGCAAGGACGATATATAAAACAAAAAAAAAATTAATGATTTTTCCAACCCTACAGATGCCGATGGCCACCGTCAAAAAAACTCTCAGGCGCATATTCTTTAATCATCCTTGAATGTAAAATGGAAAAAGTATGTTTAAATTATTGCAAAGGGAAAAAAATACGGTAAGGGTATATATTCATTGCATCTAAAGAAGATTTGAGAAAATGTGAGTTGGAAAAAGCCGACCGGTTGCTAACATTGGAAAAATGTCAACCTCAGTGTTGACTCACGAGACATTAATTTGTTCTGTGTTTAAGACAATTTATTATTATGAATCTAACAATGTTATGCAGTGAATATTAACAAAAAAAAAAGACCTATATATTAATAACTTGCATGATAGAAGTCTTTTTTTTTTTTTACCAAAAAGTGTCTCATTGGTATATATGAAGGATGTTGATTTTCTCAATATGTTGAAGATTCAAGTTTAAAATTCGATTCTAGTTAAGAACGAAAAGCAAAATAATAGCGTTCAAGTCATTTAAAATTATAAGGACTAACTTAAAAATTCAAATAAATTAAGAATAACATGCATAATCAAACTAAACTTTCCCTTCCCTTTCCGATCTACTTCCTTCTCCTCAATCTTCATCAAATCCTTAATTTTGTCTTTCTTCACTAAGAAGACCCAATTGGTTACGAATTTATGGGTAAACTGAGACAAAAATCCATTGCAAACACGCCTTCATATATAAGGTAGCTTTCCATCACATCAAAAATTGCCCTTTTGACATATGTGATGAAAAGAATTAAGAAAAGCCACTTTAATACATAACATGTGCCGCAAGATCAGAACTTTAATTAAGCAAACTTGTCTCTCAAAATGAACAATAAGCACTTTGTTTAGGGTTAATTATAATAGCCTACTCATGTATGACCAATTAATCACATCGATATTGATTGGTGAATTGTAGCGCACCCACCATAGCACCAAACAGCTTGAATAATCCATATATGTGTCGGCATGTAAACCATATTATTTATAAATCATGAATAGTGCAATTCATATTATACTCCATGTAAATTAAACTATGGATCTCATAATATAATTAAATATATACATGAGAATAATTTGTAAGCAATTTCCCCACAAAATATATATTTAATTTCATACACATATAAATTAATGCAGAAGAAATCAGATCTAAATATGTACTTCCTGCGATCCTATCAATGTCTAATATGTAGAATCCTGAAATCAACTGATATTCATGAACGGGGATCCATAGAGATTATAAGGAGAAGAGAATGTGATCAAGAGGTTCTCTTGACTAATATAATTAGAATCTTTGCGATGGTGACTTTGTTAATTAGAAAGTCTTTTTAACATACGAACCTCTCAATCACTAATATGATTTATGTGTTTCTAATAAACCATTTCTTGACTCGTATGTGTTATTCTTGCACAGGGGCTATGTTAATATTAATTCTTTATGTCACTGCATTTTTATCAAATGTCCCCAAAACCAAAAGGATTGATTCACTTGTTTTTCATCTGACCATTATTGATATGCCTATTTAGCCTATTTTAAAACTAAAAAAAAAATGGATCAGTTAACCCACAATTTCATTTGACCACTTAATTGAGTTTTTTTAAAATATTCAAAATTCAATTGATCAAAATATTCTAATTTAACACCTGATTTAAAATATTCCAATATTCAAATAATGTCAAATAATCATGTGTGTGTGGTTTTTTTTTTGGGGGGGGGGCGAGTGGTGGGTGGGTTGGCGTGCGTCGATGCACCAAGCTAATAAGTGAATGGCCATTCAGAGACATGTATATCCACCTTATATTATTGATCACTTTTTAAATGATAATATTGGCATAGTGGTGTTACTCTACCTACGTACATATATAAGCATAGCATTATGTTCTAATGATCATTATTTATACAAGCTTTTCCTCATATTATGAAACTAATGCTATAACCCAAAAAATTTTGAATTTCAATTCTATTGAATTGAAATGGATCATTATTACTTGTTGTTTGAGCCATTCTTTTATGTAAAAAAAAAAAATTAAAGAATGACATTTCTCGTATCTTTGTATTTTCCTTTAGAAGTGCTTCGGTTTTACTTTGTTGAAACAATACAGGTGTCTCACCCCACTGCAAATTTATTAGCCAAGTACTATTAATCCCAACATGTGGAAAATTTTATCCCTTTTTTTTGTGTTTTAGAAGAAATAGTCCACGCATATATTTTGTACTAAAATATAGGATATTAGATATTTTTTCTTATTTTATTTATATTTAATTCTTTCCTACTTCAATAGTAATGAAATATATTTAATAAAAATAAAATAGAAAATATTGATATTTTTTTATGAATTTTAAATAAAAAAATAATTTTCTTAATATATATATATTAAATATAAAAAATCTTATAATATAAATATATGGTGTACAATGGTGATTAAGAATATAGGATATTAAGATCTTATTAGCATTTTGCCATTGGAAATCCAAATTCACACAAACAAACTGGCCCAAATGTCTGGCTCTAATAGACAGATAATCACAAAAGAAGTATCCTCATTCTCATTTGGAGGACAAAGCAAGCGAAAGGCACATCTTTTTTTCTTCTTAATGATAGGCAGTCCAAATTCTTATTTTCAAAAGATAATTAAGGTCCCATTAATGTCGGACTAATGTTTAATTCTAAAAGCAATTAATTAATGTTTATGAGTTATGAGAGGTTGCTCCACTTTTTTCTGAAAATATGTTTCACCAGTGTTATAATTCCCTTACCGCCTTGTGTTCTCGTTCTCTTTTACTTGATTATGAACTTAGATTATATTTGGTAGAAATGAATCATTTTTCACAAAAATGAACTAAGGTCATGTTTTGGTCCTCCTTTACTTGATCCATTAAAAGGATAACTACATGTTTTATTCTTAAGAAGCTTAAATAATATGTATATACCAAACATATGACATGATGATTTCTCTTTTTTTTATGAAACTCTTTTCGAATCTATCAAACGTAATCTTAATGTAGAGCGATAATAAGAAATTCAACAATATTGGGTTTGTTTCTTCGATACTAGACTGGGATGAAGAAGAGATGGCCATGCATCCTGAATCAGTTTGATTAAAATTTGATTGGTTGCAGCAATCTTGCTCTCTGTTAGAGCAGATTTGATCATTAACTTGAAGTTGACAGATTCATCTTTTCTTTTAGGGTCCGTTAACTTCGAGTAATTAGTGACCACCTCACACATTTAAAAATAATACGTGGCCATCTCCTTTTGTTGCACCTTTTTGTTTTTTAATTACTAGTTGGACAAAGTACTCGATTTTCTCTAGGGTCCATTAACGATTGGGCTCTACAATTTTATGGGTTTCTCTTCAATTCCACGTCTAGTTGATGGCCGGCTTTTCTCCAGTGCAATTGATCGAAAAGATCTTCTTCTTCCTTGTTTTTCTTTTTTGTGATCAAGATCTACTGCATATTTAAATGTTTTATAATTAAAATATGAAAGAATTAATAAGAATTGTTAAATTCGATCCGAACGATTTATAATTTCATTGAAAAGAAGATGCAGTTAAAAAAAAAAATGGAACTCAACCTAGTTGGCCTCAGCAGATTGACATGAAAATGACTTAAAATATGGAAATATAAAAAAGCATGGCTAAGATATGATTCATTATAGTGAAGCTTATATCTATCTATCTATATATCTAATAAATCTATAGAAACTATAGGAAGTTACATTGTTCACAAGTTAAAGACAGTGTTTACTTATTATACGAAACTCTGTGTAATACATGGATCCGACCATCTAATTATCCAGACAGACTGAGGTTGGCCAGGATGAGTAGGGTTAGCCCAACCTGGTAAAAGTGAATGACGGTCCAAATTCCTAATCATCAGTTAAGTTATGGTTAAGAAAACTTGATGCGATCCCATTCAAATCTCATGTCACAGCCATTATCATATCATTGTGAAGAAGCGAACTCATGTGGGACTGAGGTCACTGCATCCGTGGCCGCGGCGGGCCTACTCTTTTCGTGGTCTTCGGAAAAGGGTATGCACGTGATATGCCCTTCAAACATAGGGGGCAAAAAGATAAAAATAGGACATGTGGGAAGTGGCTAAGATATTAATTAAACTAAGTAACACTAAATAATAATAATAATAATATAGAAAAATGTTAAATAAATTAAGAGGCAAAGTGAGGCTGAGGTAGAATTGCACTGCTCCTTCGCAGATAGATCCCCTCGTGCGGCTCACCCGCTGACCCACCATCATCTCTCACCACTCCTTGTTCTTTGACCTTTGACCTCCTTATACAATTAATATACAAATAATGCAACTTTTTTCTCTTAAAAAAATTATGTATCTTTTATTTTTTTTATGGTCTTTTAATACTCCGTAGTGCTTTCTCTTATTCTTAATGTAAGTCACATTCAACTAATTCACTAAAATCAAGAAAATTTTGTTAAAACATTAAAATTATGTTAAAATTAATATGATTTTCATTCTTATCTCTAATAAATATTTCATCTATTCCTTATTATACAATATTTTTAACTAATTTACACATATCAAGATAAGTAGTTAAAAATAATTAAAATTTTTGAACTTTACAAAATTTATCATAATTTTCCAATATTAACCTCATTAATTATAACTTGTCTTATTTATATTTTTCTTAGTTTCTATTCACCATAACTTTTAACAAGGAGCAAACATGGAAAGCAGCATTTAATTCTCAAAATATGACTTATATTTTGCTTATATGAATTCTTATAGAAACGCCTTATAATAAAAAATAAATGGAGTATACCACAAATTCAAATAATTCATTCTCTCTCTTACTTCTAAATATGAGTATTTTGGAAATAAAGCAATTAATGCTCAAAATACCTATGAAATGTGACCTATAGTTAGGATCATAAAAACTTCCAGAATGTGACTAGTAAAAAGAATATAAGTATATCTTCTGAAGTTAAATAATTTTATAAATATTGTACTTGTTCGAATCTTGTTTTACCTTTTATTTTTATTTTATGGAGGTAGTTTTGTAAACAATGATAGCTAGTTCAAGTGGTTTAACACCTATTTTGTAAGTACTATTTTGGATTTTAATTTTATAATTGGAGAAAAATATTACTCCCTCTGGTCCTTAATATAATGTTCTTTTAACTGAATCATGCTGATTAAAAATTAAAATTAAAACTAATTAACTACCTTAATTTCTCCTAAAATATCAATATTTTTTTAAAATTACTCTTATTTAATCTCTCTCTTTTTGTCTTTGGATACATTAACTAGGGGTAATTTTTAGAAATATATAATAAATACTACCTCGTATATTGTAAAGGGTCTTATATTCAGATCAGGGCAAAAGGCCCTATATAGGGCTGGAGGGAGTATTAGAAGAACTTTATACTCATGTAATTAATCTAATTTGACTCAATGTAGATTAATTAGAGTTTGATATAATTTTTAGAAATGGGATGATATTAAAATGAAAATATTTTCCTCTCTCCTTTTTCAAACCATTGATAATTTTTAACCTTATTATATGTTGTGTTTATTTTAGCATGATGCATATGCTACCTGTTTGTTAAGAATTCAGCCCAAGTTATGCATACATAGTTGTGATGATAAACTTAAAAAAAAAAAACGTTCAATCAATGTGAGGTTGTTTTGAAGTAAGTTTTTGTGCGTTGCCTGGAGTTTGGAATCAAATGCACTGCACGTGACTAATGAACAATATGACTTTTATAGATTTTATTATATATTGATATATTGATAGTATGATAATAAAAATAACTAAATAATTTTAGTTTTGAATAAAAACTAAAAAGACGTATCAAAGCTTATAAGGTTAAATTCACTATGTTTCAAATGTTAGAAAGAATCGTTTCATCATATTTATAAAACAAGAGGGATAGAAGTATCATTTTTTATTAGCATTTGAAGTATAATTTAGCCGGAAAACGAAAATAATGGAGCAAATATAAATGACCCAAATTATAGTTTAGAAGTTGAAGGAGAGAGAGAGGAATATGATGGCACTTGAAATATCATTGGATTCCTTGCACGTGAGTTCCTTGCTGACTATGATGCCATTCTGCTTTTCATGGCACGTGGGGGTGACAATTATTTTGTTTCAGTAATTTTCTTTTCTTCGTAGTGTTCTCTTTATTTATCCTTTTTTCAATTCTTTTTTCCCTCAACAGTATTTCTCTTTTCTTTTCTTTTCTTTTCTTTTCTTGGTGATGTTTTTGGCAAATAAGATATTAAGATATTTCCCTCTTTGTAAAATAAGAAGCATATACATGCACTGACCAATTACCGTTGGTCGGTGCTGATGATTCCACAACACAAGATGTTAATTTTTAGGTGGGATCAATATATATATATATATATAATATAGGAAGCAGCGATTTTCATTAGTTATAAATAGTAAAACTTATCCTATATTCTGTGTAATATATATATATATAAAATAGAAGAAGCAGCGATTTTCATTAGTTATAAATAGCAAGACTTATCTTATATTTCATGTAATGTATGAGATTCATTTTAGGTTCTTTCAATTTTAGATTTAAAAATAATGATTATAATTCTCTCAGTCCTATTTATAAGACACATTCCAAAAATTTTTCATGATCCTTAATACTATGAGAGCCTTTACAAAATGTCAAAAGCAATTTTTCTGTCCAATATGTCCTTCATTAATTGAGGTGAGTAGAGGGAATAAAAGTAACATATAATTAAGATGAATACATAGAATTTGATGACTTTAAGGATACCTTTAGAATTAATGTTGTGATAATTTTTTTTTTAAAAACTAATTTTAACTATTTTTCTTAATAAGATGATTCACTTAAAAGTCCCATATAACGTTACATCAACCCAAATATCTACCAAGGTCCTCTGTGCTTTCAATTCCCAACTCTTGAATCACCTCATCCCTCAGCTCCTGGCTGTAATTTTATTGGGGGGAAAATACACGATTTATTAAAATTCACAAGTTGATCGAAGCTTTACAAAACACCTCTAACTGCTATAGCCTTCTCTTCTCTGCACAATTTCCTCTATCACCATTAATGAATAAGGGCGCATCATCAGCAAGCAAACAATGCGACAAAATTTACATGGAGTTTGAAATTTTTTTTAAAATTAGGTGGAGTTTGGAAAAAGCAAATAATCATGTCAATATATAAAATGTTAAAAAGTAATAAATTTAAAATACTCCCTCTTTCTACTTCTACATAGTATGTTGATTATTCAATCATGCATTCTGTATAGTTTAAATTTATAAGAATACGCGTTGTTTTTGACTAATAGTATAATTCTTTATAGATTTAATAATATATATTGATATATATACAAAATCAATTAAATAAATATTTAATCAAAATAAAAGGTGTTCTTGTACCAAATTATAGCTTAGGCCGATTCACCAACGTGGTGCTGAACATTGTAAAGGAAATTAAGTTAAATTAAATTAAATTAGAGAGATCAATCAAAACTGGTTTATTTTTTCATGTCTTAATTGTTTGATTATTTGGGGAAAAAAAAGCTTCGTCAAAAGTGACACTTTTTCACTTGTCAGCTGTCACGCCATTGTTTAGGATCTCACGTGAACAGGGATTTGCAAAACCATTCCCAAACAGCAAAAGAATCCAAATGAATTAATCAGTTCATTTGATAAAAGATTTTTCTTTTCTTTTCATTTCTTATATTTTTGAGTTCAATCTTTCATAGGAACTAATGTTGGAAGAGTCAATTTTTACATGTATTAGATTGTTGTGGTAAAATTAAAGTTACATTCTCTCAAAATTTTTTGGACGGAAGCAGTTTTCTCAACTTTAAAAAGTGAGGAAATAAGTAATTTTAAGCCAACATTAGTTAGCTATGAAGCCAAATTAAACCATTTAATTTCTTCTTAAAAAATAATTAATTAGTTATTCTTCACAGATCTAGACCTAATTGAATGAATGATGTAGTCAAGATTGACCCTAAGGTAATCACCATTTTTATCTTTAATTGAGAGAATTTGTAATGATATACGTTGAACAAAAAAAATGAGATATCTTTATTCAGTTTGGATCTTCTGCACTCACTTGTGTGGTTGTACATAGTGTGTTAGGAGAGAAATAAAGAAAAAAAAAAGATAGGTATTTAAAGAGAGAAAGTCAATATATAATGATATTTTTGTATCAAGAGGCATAAAAATAAACTCTCTTAAAAATTGTCTAGAGAAAAAAGAGTTAGCTTGAAGATAGTGTAATGCCCCTCATGATATTTTTCTTGGCATTGTGTTCAGGACCGGAGGAATCAGGACGGAGGAAGGCTCAAGTGGAGTCTGGAAGAGCTCCACGCCGCGGCGAAGAGCAGGGCCGCCACGGCGAGAAGCTTTCCAGTGGCATTGTTCTGGATTATTTGGAGGAGCCGCGGCGAGGCATGCTGGAGCCGCGGCGAGAGTCGGAAAAATTGTTTAAATCCGGATTAGTCGGACGCGAAAGAAAGAAAGGAAACGAAGGGAGCGACGCAGAGAGACGAGGAGCAGTGCTAGGGTTCGGCATTTTCGGTGTCCCAGAGTGATTCTCGTCCATCGGGAGCTTGGATTCAAGTTGGTTGTTGGCCAAGCGAGAGGGGTTCACGCGTACTGGACAGTTCAAGGAAGCTTGTGGAACTCGTGTGTGTGTGGTAACGACAATTGAGGTAACCGGGTGTTTGTTTATACTGTATTGATTATGTTATATGATAGTACGTGTATTTGTGTATATATGCAAGTCTCTTTCATACCACGGTATCGATGTGTTTGTGTGTACTATTTGTATATATATCGTGGTATGTATACTGATAGATGATGGTTATGACTATGATGATGATATGTGTGATGATGATATGATAGGTTGCACACATGACATTATGATGATGATATAATGATACATGAGCATTACCACATGACATTGTGAGACTGTGATATATGGTGGATGTGGTGGTGATGACGTGATGGTGGTATGGTGTATGATGATTATATATATGTTAGGGAGGATAAGGTTGGATTATATATATGTTAGGGAGGATAAGGTTGGATTATGTATATATGTTAGGGAGGATAAGGATGGATGATATATGTGTTAGGGAGAATAAGGATGGAGTCCCTGTGAGGGCGACATGCATGTCATTCATTTCATATTGCATACATGATTGGTGTGAGATATATGTATATATATTTGTGTGTGTGTGGTTGTTGTTCCCGGTTACTGAGACATTGTCTCACCCCCTCTCCTATAAACTAACCTTTCAGGTGACGGTTCTGGCACTAGTCCGGAGAAGGCACGGGAGTAGCTGTGTACGTGGGAATAGTCTATGTAGTGTGTGTATGTTGTATTAGTATCTTGTGCCAAGTAGGATAGCATGGTTTGTAATGGATAATGTTATGATTGAGACTGGCTATGTATGGATGTTTATGTATGGTTGAATGTTGTTGAGAAGTATGTGTGACAGTTTTGGTAAGTCCAGAGTGTTGTTGGGCCTTATTGGTTTGCGTAAGGGCCTGTATCCCATTTGGTCAGGTTGGGTTCCAAGGGGTCAAATCTCAGAGGAGTGGTTCCTTTGAGGTAAAACCTCTTTGGACAGGTTGGTTTGGGGGTTTTGCACCTATATGAATGGTCTCTGAGCGACCAGTTGCCTTTGGTGGCAATTGGAGGTAGCTAGTGGTGAGTTTTGGTCAACAAGTGGCAAAAACGGTGTCAAGGGTCCAGAATCTCCATACAGAGTTGGATTGAGGTAAAAGTGGTGTCCTTGGATAGATGGGGACTAGATTGACTTGTAGGAGTTGGATTCGAGTCAATCGAAGGTCGGAGCATAAAGTTATGCGTGTCAGAAGTTCGCCCCGGAGTGTTGAAATTGCTAATATGGTATATCAGCAGGGGGCGCCGCGGTGAGGGAAGGCAGGCCGCGGCGCCAAAGGAGACAGAGGTGATGGAGAAGCAGGGAGGCCGGAGCCGTGGCGGTACTGTAGCGGCCGCGGCCCCAGCCCAGTTTTTGGATTTTTTAAGTTGTTTCCGCTATGTTTATGAATTTGGAAGAGTTGTTTTGAGATGTCAGGATTGTGTAGGGTCAGATTTTGAAATTTTTAGTTAAGTTTGGAGGTGTCAGGAGGTAGGATGTTACAGATAGTATGAGATACCTTAATTGTTATATTACTAACTTCGCTTAATTACTTGCAATTACCAAAATGACCATATATCAATTAATGTGTTGAAATAGAGAATGAATGAAAATTAAAGAGAAAACATGCAAAGAAGAGAAATCAAACTCACACATTTTTATTCTTTTGTCTCCTTTTTTTTCTTTGAATGTATAATTAATTAACGCATGATTACGAAAACAGTTCAATTCAATTTGAATTACAATACTGAAAAAGGAAAAGGGTAAAAGGGGGAATTGAAGAACAAAAGACGAACAGTAGTGTGACATGGTTTTGCAAAGCCCAAGGAAAAAAACTCTTGGAGTGAGGGTAGAGCCACAAGACAGAAGCAAAGTCCTCAAAATTAGCAATAAATCAAGCCTACCTTAATTAAGACTTTGATAGTGCTCAATGAGTTGTGCCTGTCTGTCAAATGTGGTCGTGTTACAGAATTAATCGATCCACACCAACATTATTAAAAAGACAACGTAACAGTGATTGGTTTAATTAGTGGATTGGTTGAATGTGTCACCCATAAAAAAGGTTTGATTCCTCCCAAAAATCAGGGACCTTCTCGTGTGTGTCTTGTTCCAGGTTCCACCATTTCTGTGCTGCCATATGCACTGCATATACCACCAACCACAGGGTTGATCTGTATCCATCTGAATAATTGTATGTTTCACTATGAATTATTTCATTCCAATCATGTAAGAAGAAGAAGAACAAAAAGTTGTATTCTAAAGTCCAGATCCTCTACACACACACACACATATATATTCACAACGGTGAATGTATTTTATAGAATTTGATCAATTCAGTAAAAGGCGGTAAGAGTCCATCCAACTGTATGTTGGCAACTCATAGGATTGCTACTTTTGTAAGTTTAATTTGTAGTCATTTTCAACCTCATAAAATTGGATAATCATAATTTTTAATATTTGACAAGTTGAATATGTAATTAAAACTCAAAATAACACATCATAGTTCCTTGGGTGACATAACACAATGTAAGTTACAAACAGATCGTTAGGATGAACTTTTACTACTTTTTACTAAATCTAAATTAATATTTTGTGCATGTAGAGAATACATTCGAAGAGAGATAGAGAGAAAATAGGAAATGAAGGTAATAATGAGATGTAAACCCCACATACTGCTACATATCTTGTGACATTCTCTTTCTGAATGTTGGAATGGGCATATAAATGAAAAGGATCCAATGAAAATTTACAATTAATTTAAATAAAAAATTATGAATGTTTTATATTTTTTTCGTTGTTTGTTGACAATATTTTTATTTTATATTTAAAATATTTGTTCAAAAATTAATTTTTTATATTATTTTTTCATGTATTATATATTGTATGTCACATATCATATAATTACATAATAGCATGAAATATTACACTAGTATAATCTATTATCAACGTAAATGGAATAGATACTTTCACTGACTATCAATTCTTATCCTTGTTTTGTTTCGGCCATGAATTGTTGCCCTTGTTTAACACTGCATACTTAAGAATTTAATAACTAAATAACAATGATTAATATGTAAAATTCAAATTGGTAACTAAATAACAATTATTAATATGTAAAATTCAAATTGGTATCTTACGATAGAAATTATCACTTGTGACTTTTCAACATCCCACTTATCTTGGATATCCGTTGTTTTGTTTGTTTTGTTTTATTTTATTTTTATTTTGAGCTAATATATCTTACATATCCTAAGATCTTATGTTATGATATTTCATATATATATATACTATATAGTATTTCAAGAAATCGATATCCCAAAGAAACCATATATATTTTTCCATTTTCTGAGCATCCAAACAGGATTTAATGAAAAAATTGCTTTGCTTCTTGGTAGGTCAACATACCAATTTTAAGTCTCACTTTCCGTGACCTCACCAACACCAAAAAGAAAACTGAATCGAAGAAAGATGTGATTGAAACAGTGTCCGTACAGCCACAGAATTCCATACTGACAAGAATGTAACAATCAAACTGATGCAGATTGGTCCCCTCAAAGATTTCCCCATGTCACAACAATAATGAAACATGAATTTTAATTGTTCCAACTTGCAACAACATTCTCAGCATTCTAGAGTGTTCCTGATACATGTGTAAATCATTGTCATTCTCACGATCGAGTCGCTTTTTCTATCCATTAGGTTCGAGCTTCCTGTTGGAGACGACCAAATTGTCTTCTTCATGCACTGTGTCTCACTGTTAATTCATTTGTTTCTGGGTTAGGAAAGTCATCTATATCCAGATTAATTAGTCATAAGATTCACAGATCGATTAATATATAAAGCTAGATTTTTATGCTGTGTGTCTACTTACGCTTAATATCTTTGTCTTCTTCATTTTTTCATGTATTATATAAAGTCTAAAATAAGTGGCATGATTCATGGTTAAATATTGTCATTTGTTATAAATTTTATATTTTATATAGGGGCGGACACCCAACTATATCGAAGGGGTTGTAGTCGCCACCCCCTTCCAAAATCAAATTTTTCGTCCCAATAATTTTTGACTTATAGGCACTGCACAAATGTTAAATAATTTAGGTTTTTAAGACTTATGACTCATCCCAAATATCTTCTCATCCTCGACAATTATTTAAGAAGCAACTAGCAAGCTCAATCTCAAAGCTCCTTTCAACTTTTTTAATGAAACTAAAAACTTGAAATTACCTAAATCAGGATTCAGATCAAGATTTGCAAGTCGTCTCCCCTCTCAAAGGATTCCACTAATTAGGTCTGCCTTTTTCTATTTCCTTGTTTTTCAATTTCTCAAAGGGTATAAATCTGTACATATATAGCCGAGGATGTAATAACTGAACAAATGCACATTTCTAAACTAGGGGATTTTCTTTGATTTTTAAATCTCGGGCCATTGTTGCTATACAATTAGGATATAATAAACCTATAAAACCCATGAAACTATTTAATGACTCTTGGCTGAAATTATGTTTTGACCTTCATTGTAACACATGTAGTTCATTATATTTAGACTTTTTTTGCCATACTTTATTCAAACTTTGAAAAAGAGATGTATTTGTGCCTTATTATATTTTCCTAAGGCCCAAAAAAGTTTTTTATTGTCATTGATGTCCTTAGAAATTTGTTAATGAGTTTTACATTTGAGATAATTATTTAGTCGAAAGTATGCCCCCAAAAGAAATGTTTAGAGCTGCGTGTGCCCTTAATTTTATATTGATATTGATTATATAAAGATAGGTTTATATTGGAATCATTCTTGAGTTTTTATTTATTTGATCTAGTTTTGGATTATCTGATTAAATATATACAAGAGGAAATTTCTAAAAATATGCTTTTCACAAATGATATAATCTTAATTGAGAAGTTATGATAAGTGGTTAACTCCTATAGAAATGGACATTAAAATCAAAAAATTTTCACATAAGTAGGAGCAACACAAAAAATGTGCACCATAAATTTAACTAGAAGCAAATTAGCAATCATTTGAAGGTGAAAATTGGATAACAAACCAAACCACAAGCATTAAAGTTTAAATGTTTAGAATCAATCTTACAAAATGATGGTAAAATTAATGGAGATGTTATACATATAATATAAATTGAGTAGTTAAAGAAGAGTAACATATCAAAAGTCATTTATAATATCAAAGTATCTATCAAACTTAAGAGGAAGTTTTATCAAACTTTACCAATGATACTATGCAACAGTGATTATTGGGCTAGAAAGGCAACAAAAGCAAAAAAAAAAAATAGAGGCAACATATATGAGAATGTTTAAATGTGTGGCCATATAAGACAGAATAAGATCTATAATAATTGTATATGAAGAAAAGTCCGTGTAACGTCTATTAGTAAGAAAATGATAGAAAATTATTTAAGGTGATTTGGATATAAACAAAAAATGTTGCCAAAGAAGCTAAAGAGAAGAATTAGGGAGTTTTAAACTTGTGAAAATATATAGAAGGAGATCAAGAAGGACACTTACAACCCATTTGATTCATTTACATGGTGGTTAGGGAATGTAATGAGAAGGGATATAAATAAAATACATGTAAGTTTGCTTGGTAAGATATTGGATATATGAAAAATAAATTTATTTTTTATATTTAAATAAATATAAATAAATTGAAAAGTAATGAAATGCTCTTGGTTAAAATAGAAAATCTTTTTATCTCATTTACAACTATGTAATCCGGATTACATAGGTTTTTTAATGTAAGGCTATTTACATGTAAGGCTGTAAATGAGTTTACGCATGTAATCTCAATTACATGGTAATTGGCGAACCAAACGCACATAACTCTATAATGTAAAGTTATTTATATCCCCTTACACCTCATTTAAACAAACCAAATGGGCTATTAGGCACTGGCTAGTTCAATGGAGGGAGAAGAGGGGATCAATTTTAATGGAAGGAGAGGAGGGGAAAGGAAGGGAGAGATTTTAATTTTCTTTTGTTTTTGTATGTTAGAGAGGAGGAGGGAGGAGAAGGAGAAATTTAATTATTTTCCTTCTAAATTTCTCTATTTTTGGAGGGAGGTAAAATTTTCCCTTCTCTCTTATTTATTGAATCAAATAAGAGAAAGTCTCAATTTTTACCCCCTCCCCTCTTATTTATTGAACTAAATTAATTTTCCCTCCTTTTCAAATCCCTCAAATCAAATATAAGGTTAAAAAAGTTAAAAAGCAAGATATATATATCTCTTAGTAAATGATATGTATAAAGAGTTAGTTTTTTACATAATCCAATAATGTCATGTCATGTGATTCTTGTAGCGGCCATTCCTTAATACAATAAAGTTGTTATTATTGTTGTATTGTTTCTAAATATTTTAGGTGAATTTCTTACCATCAGACATGTATCAGTTCATATATCTAAATATGAGAATTGAGATTTTAAAGAGAAAATGTAAAATATAAATATAACTAAATACCGCCCTTTATGCTAATTAATTTTTTTAAGAGAAACAGAGTGAATTTGAATCGATAAATCAAGGACATAATAAGAATATTTTAATTTAAAATCCATATATCAAAAATAAAATATTACTATACTTTAATATTTAAAATATTTTAATATATTAGTTAAATTACAAAAGTTCTAACAAACCAACCCTTTGGACTTTAAACTAAAGTGAAAATTTTAACCTCATCAATGACAGTCAAAGTAGGAAACTTGAAAATATGAAACTAGAATAATTGTTTTAGCTTCTAACTATATTTTTGCCAAGTGGGTAATTTATTACAGTGCTTCAGCTCTATTATGCTCTTGGTGTCTAATTACTTAGCTTTGAAGTCATACAGCAATTCTTATTATTAACTGCACAAACTGTGATATTCAGATATGTTCAGAATCGCATCATCATAAACTAAAGGTGACTAAATTCTATTTTGCCTACTAACCTAAACTGCCCCACCTTTTTCTTTTTCCCTTTTCATTTTCTTTTAAAATTCTGCTCCGAAACAAGCCGACTTCTTGAAATTATAAGAAAAAGCCAGACAGATTTGATTCCACTCACATAACATCAAAGCTTTTATACATAAATAGATATTGCATTATCATAACCATTATGCATGAATTTATTAGAATTTAGAGAAGGACCCAACAAGGGGGCTGAAATTTTCTTACAATTAAGAGAATAGAAAATGAAGGAACTGTGAAATCGTACAAAGATAAAGAAATATCTCTGGAGTTTGGAATTCAAAGTCCGAAATCAAGTGGGTGAACGAGGTGATTATATTTTAAGGAAATAAAAAGAGCAAGTGCAGCTGGTTCAAGGAGGGATTAGTTTAGTTTAGCAATATAAAGCTCTTAAGCCAAGAAGAAGAGCAGAGAATAGTTTAGGGTGTGAGAGAGTGAGGCCTTAGAGAATGGGAGACACGGGAACAGCGCCCACGTTCCTCCTCTAATATCTCACTTTGTTTCTTTATTGCTTTCGGTTCTTTCTCTCTCTCTCTCTCTCTCTCATATAATATTACAGACAAATTGTTGTCTACCTATTCAATAAGGAATAAATATATATCCCGTCTTCTCCTTCCTTCTCTTGTGAACCTCCATAAATACTCTCTTCTCCTTTCTCTTTCGCCTTAATTCTCTCTCTCTCTCTCTCTCTCTCTGTTTTCTATCTCTGTGATCCTCAAGTTTTCCACACGATCATGGTTTGAATTGCTCTGTTCATTGTCTCTTTAGATAGTTAACTGGTTTTGTTTTGTGTGTTTTAAATGTTGATGGTGGGGTATGTTGTATATGTGTGTGTGTGTATAGGGATATCAGAAGCCAGCATGGTTGGAAGCTCTCTATACACAGAAGTTCTTTGTGGGATGCTCATACCATGAGAACTTCAAGAAGAATGAGAAGAACATATGCTGTTTGGATTGTTGCAACAGCATCTGCCCTCACTGCTTGCCATCTCATCGCCTCCATAGGCTTCTTCAGGTTCGTCGTTATGTCTATCACGATGTTGTCAGATTGGAAGATCTTCAGAATCTCATCGACTGCTCCAATGTTCAGGTTTGTGTTTATAGTCTCAATTTTAAGTCTTTTCTTTATCTTGTGCATATAATTCAACTTGATTATGCGAAGTTTCATAATCTGAAACGGGTTAATTTTGATTCTGCTGTATATATATATATAGGCTTACACCATCAATAGTGCTAAGGTGGTGTTCATCAAGAAGAGACCTCAAAACAGGCAATTCAAGGGGTCAGGAAACTACTGCACTTCCTGTGATCGAAGCCTCCAAGAACCTTTCATCCATTGCTCCCTGAGTTGTAAGGTACAAATTAATCCACAAAATTCTCAAACTAATTCAATCATAATTATGATTCCAGGTAGTTCTTTTGCTTAATTGATCACAGTCTTTGAAGGTCTCAAATTCTTATCAGACATAACAATTTAAATTATACTTGAACACTGAGTATAGAGTTTGTCTAGTCATGATATATATTGTATATATTAGACAGAAATTTCGTAATCAAATCCTTCTAAAGCACTAATTGTTCAAAAGCATGGTTCCTTTCGTGTCTTAGCACAATTTTGGATTCTGGGCACGTATAGTTCTTCAATCTGTTGATAATAGCCTAAGAAGTACAATTATATCGTGTTCTATATATATACTCAGAGAGGACATGAACGTACATTCAAATCGCACTGAGACATTACAATTCAAACCCTAGTGCAATTTAGCTTGTTTATGCACATTAAAGTGAAGTAGAGAGCTAATGACAGTACGTATATATATATTGATCATGTATATATACAGGTGGATTTTGTGCTGAAACACTACAAGGATCTGTCACCCTACTTGAGGACATGCAACTCGTTACAGCTAAGTCCAGATTTTCTGATCCCACAAGATATGACGATGGGAGAGGAGGAGATGACGAACGAGACGCCTCGTTCCACCATTGTTGACTGCGACGAGCCAATGAGCTCCTCCACTTCGGCATCTTCTGGTTCGGACAACGTGAGCACCATGGCCTGCACTGAGATTGTGAGGAAGAAGAGAAGTGGCTGGAACGTGTGTGGGAGGCTGATGGCCAATAAGGTCTCAGACGAAGACATGGCTACGAGCATCAGTAGAAGAAAAGGCATCCCCCAAAGATCTCCTCTCTGTTAGCTAATGATCCAGAAAGAAAAACAAGAAAAAAAAAACAGAAACCCTACTACAATATTTTTCTCTCTCTCTAAATTATGATATTTTGACTGAATTATTCAAAGTTCTCTCTCTTCTATGGTTCTCTCGAAATTGAAGATTTTGGGTTTAATTAACAAATCACTTGGTCGGGGGTTTTGTCTTAAAGGCATCACGTGATTCCCAATTCCGAGTCATGGTCTGTATACAATATTTCTAATGCTCTTTTTTTTTTTTTTTTTCTCTCTCTCTTAAAAAAGGAAGTATGACTGTAGGAGATGATGATGATAATAATACTAGTTGTCAAACCCCTTTAGTCGTGAATTGTGGTCTTGACTACCAGAAAGGCTTACATGCAAGCCTCTTCACCACCTAGGTTCCTAGTACTTGTCGTAGCTACGTACTCTTTTCTGAAAATAATAAACCTACCTATGGTCATTATACAATTAATTACACTATAATATAGTAATAGTTGAGGATTTTATTAATAACGTTTTAGAGTAAAAGAGAATTCTTTTGGGTCCAATGATTAACTGTTATGTATCTGTGTTCAAACATGGAGAAGTTATATACACACAGATAAGAAAACAATTAGAACTGGCTTTATATAGACAAAAAACAAGTCAAGCGTAAAAGGTGTGTTTTTCTCAGTAATGATGATGTCTGTGTTTTAATTTCTTACAAGTTAATTTGTGAATCAAGCAACCCTTGATCCCTCTCTCTCTCTCTTAATTTTGAATGATATATAATTGCAATTCATATATCATTAACAGCCATAATTAACACAAACTCAAACATAACAGCAGCGCATATATATATGTTCAGTGTAGTACATATATGTCATATGAGAGTATCATATAACGGACGATTAATTAATTAACTAGTACTATTACATTTTATTTAGTGAGAGAAAGCATTTCAACCGTTAATTAATTAATTAACAGTATATTTTAATTAGTGAGAAAGCATTTCAACTGTTAATTTTTGTAACAAATCTTGGCCATTGATGTTGTGTAACCAAAGAAGTTCAGATTTGGTTTAAATACTTGCCACCATCATGAGTATTTGGGTAAAACAACTAGCATGGATGGCAAAAATTTGTTGCAAAAATCAATGGTTGAGATGCTTCCTCGCAAATTATATATAAGAAGTTTGTGCGGGATGAACCTCTTTATTGTAAAATAAGAGTGTTTTAATATATTGAAATGAAATGACGTATATCACATATAATAATTGTCAACCTCTTTATTAATTGTCATAAGTGTTTAGGATGAAATTGATATAAAAATGTGATATATATATATATATATATATATAAACTTTTGAATGTCAAGCCAGAGTTGAATGCAGAGTTTAAGGATGATCTTAACTTTATGCATCGTCTAGTACGTACATTAAAATTTAAAATTGTTAGGTCTACTTTGAGTTCTATTATAATAATAATTTGGTTAATACCAATTTCATTTCTTTGAAAAATAATAATTAAATGATGAAACCTCGGCTCCTTTGTGGGTGATTCTTGTTCTTGCCTATTGTCTTTCACTGGTTTATTTGTGGTATCGGTTACTATATATGGATGTTGATTGTGATGATGATGGAAGTAATAATGAAGATACATGAAATTGGTTTGGAATGGGGGAATTTAAGACCAGCAGGTACCTCTCGTTCCTTGATCGAGTTTGATTGGTAAAGATGCATGTGAGTATATATGAAAGTAAGTGTTAAAATGTTATTCTTCGCAGATGGACATTAAGTAAGAGTGTCTCCATTTCAAATGACGGTGATAATTTGTTCTTGTTCAACTTTGAAGATGAAGGGGAAGGGGACTATATATATATATATATATATATATGAGAGGGTTACGAGATGGACCTTGGACATATTCTAAATTTACAACCTTGGACCCCACTTTTGCCAACACATGAAGTTGATAGGGTTATGCTCACTGCTGAGAATACTCAACCTTGGTCTTATAGTCATATTGCATTGCCTTTTCTTTCTTTTTTTTGGACTGATCATTGCCTTTTGTTTGGGTGACACGTGCATCTTCAATGGACTTCATGAGTTATTGGATGCCACATGGTCATCATGTGTCTTCTGGGCCTGTTCTGAATAATTAACCCTCATGTCCTAGTTTTGGGCCGGCCCAGTCCTTAAGCCGTAAACGGTGCATTGGACATGTATAGCTTTACCCACTTCCGTCTATGTTGCAGAACTATCCAACGGATCTTTCTCGCATTTCGGTCAAACGATTATATATATAGCTGCTGCTTCCTTCTTGTTGAAGAATGTGGCTTCCTGGAGTTCTTGGTTAGAGCCGCCTATTTCTGTTGTTAATGGTTATGTTGGGAGAGGTTCAGGACTGATTATTGCTGTACGTTACTCCTTCTTCTACTCCTTTCCTTCAAAAGCCACCCAGCCGCCATGAGTTTAATTGTTTGGATCCGTCAGGGTTTGGTGGTTGTCCTCACAGTTAGCGCTATGCCAAAAATCTGTACCAGTGGAGACCCGAATAAAAAATGGGGTTCCTCGTTTGCATCTGCAGCATGTGGTTCTTGAATCTGTTTACAAGTTGATATAATTTGCTCAAAATTTCATTAAAATAATTATGAAACTAGCTTCTTTTAGTGTTCTTTTTCATTTTAGTTTTGCTAAAGAAGTTTGTTTCTTTTTTTCTTTGAAACATTCTTTTTTCTTGGTACAAAAGAAGTTTATTTTATAGTTCTGTTAAAATATGAAACTTGTTCTTCACCAGAAAAAAAGATGAAACTTGTTTATGTCACTAAAAAAAATAAAATAAAATATGATACTTGTTTGCGAGTCTTCTCCCTGGGCTCATGAAGAAATTTCAGTAAAAGTTGGGCTTCAGTGTATCCCTCAACATTTCAGTGGGTCCGTGGACTTGTCTGGGAAAACGAATCTGTGTTTTTTTTTGTTAGTACTGACACGAATAACTATTCATTGGACAAAAAGGTTCACATACAAAGAAAGTTATCGCATACGCTTGTTCTTATAATTAAGGTATTTCTTTTGTTGGAAGGAATAATAGTAGTAGTGGTAGTAGTATTAGAGAAGTTAAAGATCAATTATGTATATCCATAATAAATTTTGGACTAAATTGTGATTATTGGGTTTTTTTGTAGTAATGCACTTAATCAACAATCACTCTTTTGAAAATGATGATGATCAGTCTAATGAACAAAATTTTAGTGATTGTCCAAATTGTGACTATTGGATCTTTGGCCAACACTTGGGTGTCAATAATTTTTGGACTAGATAGTGATTATTGAAAGTATTTATAATTTTACTTTTCTGCAGTGCAATCTCTTACATTGGATTCACAAATTAATAAGTGTATTTGCCAAATTAATTGAATTTCAAGAGAGAAAAAAATAGATATATATATATATATCTCAATGTATGAAAAGAAGAGATTAGTGTGTGGTATGATTTTGTTGGGAAATTATTGTTGAATTTAACAATTGACTTAATTACACTGAGTGGTAAGAAAATCAAATACCCTTAGGCTTAAACATTAACATCGACTCAAATTCAAATTGGTTGATAGTATTATACAAATATTTTAATAAAAGTTTTGGGCGTCCATTTTTTTTATTTTTGGGGTAAGCTTGGGCATCTATGCTATTCACAAAACCTCAATAGGCCCATGGGCTTATCTTACAAAACAGATATCTAATCACTGTGAACCATATTGCTGATAGCTAAATAATACAAGTGTAGTTTGTTTTGATTGATATGTGTGGATGCAATGCAAATATGACTCTCAGTACAATGGGTGACAAATTGACTTCCATCGTTGTCTTGGCTTCCGAAACATAATGATTCTTTCTGTTTACAAAGCCAAAAATAGAAAATAATGGTTATGATGACTTTGGAAAAGGAGCAATAGACTTTTGTCTTTTTGGCCGGAGAGAAGAAATAGATTTGACAAAGAAAAGAAAACATTTCCAAGAAGATTGTTCTAAATCATAAAATATTTCATTTTTCACAAAATAATACTTTATTCGGTCTCATATATAAGATCTTTTATTTTATCATAATCTTAAATATAAGATCCTTTACAATATACTAGGTAATATTTATTATATATTTTCAGAAAAATATCACTATTTAATGTATTCAAGAAGAAAAAAGAGAGAGATTAAATAAGGGTAGTTTTAAAAAAATATTGAAATTTTTGAAAAAATTGAAGTAGTTAATTAATTTTAATTTCAATTTTTAATTCGTGTGATTTAATTAAAAGTATTTTACATTAAGAATAAGAGGAAGTAATAAATTCAACTTATATACTGCTTGTCCTGTTTTCCAATCAATATATGACTCTGAGAGTTGTATCATTTTTACTCCTCACTTCCCATCTCACTCATTTCTTTGTAACTCTGTTATTAAGAGACGTTTTAAAAACAAAGAACAGAGTTCGGCCTTCTCCATCTCCTCCACCAACATCTCATTGGCAGACCAATTCTGCTTCGTGGATCTTTACACCAATAAGGTGCCGTCGAGCAAGTGTTACCCATCCCAAGATGAGGGTTTGATATATATATATATATATATACACACACACACTCACACATAGTAGTTGCCAAAATTTCAACACGACACTAACTATTGGTGAAGAAGATATGAAGAAGGGTGAACACTTTTTTATTTGTTTGTTTTTATTTTCCCTTTAAAAGAAATAAGTGTGATGGAAATACACGTGTCATGTATTTATTGGAAAACAGCAAATGAAGTATATATTGAACTGTATCTGAGTTTTGTCCTAAATGTAAATAGATAATTATTATTCTACTTGATTTGTGTCTCATATCATGATTCATGTTAAATAGATTTCTTATATCCTTCAAAATTTACATAGTATATATTTAATTTAAAATATAAATTTTTATTTGCTTATTTTAAAAATTCAATTTTTTACCTTATTTTGAACAACTGTCGAGATTAAAATATTAAATACACAATCCTTATACATCTTTTAAAATGTACGGATTCATTCGTGTATGTTACAGGTCGCAAGTAATCCATTCTAGTAATTTTACAACTTTTGCCCTAATTGAATTGGATTAATTCTATTTTTTAAAATATTAGTTTTTGTACTATTTTATATGCATTTCTTTTTTTTTTTTGTATTGTTCTATTTATTTATAAACTAAGCCAATGGAACCCAAGTGTACCTCTATCTCACATCAACTTTCTGAAATATGCGTAAATCATAGAAATTATCATACATATAACATACCCTTAACCACTTCCAACGAATCTTCAATGTGAATTTTTGACTGAAGAGAAAGTTAATTAGGTTTAGGTGTAACGGACACTCAAAAATCGAATCAGACACCCTCTTGATAAGGAACCCCTTTCCATTTTTCAAACAAAGAAATTATTCCACCATCAATTATTGATCCTTTTGTTTGTGCCTCCTTTAATATTCATCAAATAAAACCACTAATTCAATTAAAAAAAAACAAAAAGAAGAAAAAAAATGATCACTAAAGACTCAAACTAGTGGCGACTAATTAAATATTCTAAAAATGAAACTTCATATTTAAAGAGAATGAATGGTAATTTTGTAAAATTAGCCAGAGATAAACCTCTACATAAGTGAAAAATGAGGACCACTTGTATGTATATATCAATGAGGACAAATGTAGAAGGAAAGTATGAAACTACATACACAGATTTGAATATGGTGAATCTCATAATGATAACCCCTCAAGAAATAAAAGCCATTTATCCATCTCTATATCTAAAGTTCATTATCACCTAACTGACTTGGTTCACTTAATCCACTTTAATCATTCTTCCCACTATCTCATATTATTTTCTTAATCTCCTGTGAATATTATATATATTTAATTAATTAATATAATATCCAGTACTTCGCTTGATTCTTGACTCAGCTTTTTTGGTTGGTTTCGGCCCTTAATTTATTTGTGATCGTATACTTTCTTAATTAATTGGTTTGTAATCAAACATCAAACTTCCTATTCGATAATCATAATTTTCTTTTGACCAGTAAAAAGAAAAGGAAACAAAAGGCTTGAAGCGTAAAGTTATACTGTAGAACAATAGCTTTTGAGCAATATTGTCACGTCAATTCTTCATGATTCAATAATCAATTAATCTTTCTGCTGCGATCTTGAAATTATGGGTCCATTTGTTTATGAGTTCATGAACATATTATGATAGAGTTGCTATTAGTAGGATGGGTTAGGGGTATTAATTAAGTTATATGAAAAGTCAATCGAGGAAAATCAAAGATATAAAATACTGCGTGGAAAGAAATCGTAAAAGGAATCGATCCAAAAGGCCCAACTTGGGGAGGTTAGAAATTGAACCAAGGCTCTAACCTAATTCACACCCTAATTTGTAGGTGTTTGGAAATAAATTGCCAAAAATCTTAAATGCCACATAAATAATGTTTAATGGAGTAATTTCTCATTTTATAGTTGAGAGAGATGTTGACAACTGACCTAAAAGATGTATTTACTTTTTAAGATAGAAAAAAAAAAACCTTTTTAATTCTTCATGCTTAAAACATCTGAATCTCATTAACACCATGATTTCATATTGATCGTCAATTCTTTAAAAAAAAAGAAAAAAATTGGCGCCTAAGACTTATAAGTATATTAAGCCTTAACTCTATATCAATCATAAATATAAGATATTCAGTATCCATGTGCTTAATTTGCTGTGTGGTTCTCGTTTATATTGCATATAGCAGGAGAAAGTTTTGCTCAAATTTTTTAAATAATTAAAAAATTTATAGAAAAATTGAGAAAGCCTAATTAAGGCACTTCATGAATGAAATGAAGAGAAATTGGAAGTAATGATTGTCATCTGTATATATAAAGGCCAAACGTCCAGAGATGAGATTTATCATTTTCTTCGTGATTCTCTTTACTTCATTAATTATTTTTTGTCACTTCCCGTGTTTGCCAAAAACCGCAGCAATTGCAAGCTTCTTTTGTAATGTTCACAAAGAGCAAGTACTTCATAACACTTATGATAACTAATTGTTAATATCCTTCTAAACACACCTTACACTAAACTTAAAGCCCTATAAAAATTAACATGATATTGTGGGCCTGTTTGGAAAAGGGGAAAAAAGTGCCTATGAAGCAAAAAAAAAAGTGATTATACTGATAAGTTATCAAACACATTTGAAAGTAAAATAATCACTTATGGTCATTTAAGTGATTATTTTTGTAAGTTACTTTTTTCTACTTATGATAATCATTTATCCTCTTATAATCAGTTATTTCATTTTTTCTTTTCATTATTCACCTAATAATTACTTACACTACCAAAATTCAAACACATTTCTTTTTTCAAAATCACTTATGAAGTAAAAATATATAAACACAAATTACTTTTGACATAATCACTTATTCTAATAATCTATTATGAATAAGCACTTATTCGATCATAATCACTTATACATAAACCAATCCAAACACACACTCTATATATATATATATAGTCAATATCAATATAAAATATAAAACATATTACAAACGCAACAATATTTTAACTTATCAACAATATGAATAGTGTGTTAAATTAATTGGTAATGCTGCAATAATAATATGTAATTGACATTTCCAATTATTATGTGAAATGATGGCCTCAGAGACGGAGTCACGTAACTCATGCATAAGTTCCAAACTTTGATGACTCTGCAAATCAGCTTTATTCTCCACAGAAATTAAAAAAGGAAAAAAAGAACTCATGATCTTCTTAGAGCTTTTGAGCACTTAGATTTGCTTAGTATTATACTGTTTAATTTTAATTTAATTAACCCTAATGGTGCCATATAATATATATGTATATGTGTATATATATATATATATATATCATATCGATCACATGGCATTTTTGTTCTTTTCCCCTCCCTCTCCCACATATATAGCAAAAGTACGTTTAATAATTAAGCATGGTTGATGTCCAATGAAAGCAAATACTATTAGAGTATGTGTTGTTAATTGAAAGGATGGGCCACTAATTAATTAATTAATCAACAACTTTGGCCAAACTTCGATTTGCTAATTTATGGTAATAAAAACAAAAAACATGGTGGTATCACAAAGCTTTCAGGTTTTACACATTGCGTTGTTTAGCTCCCAGAAAAAGAAGAAACTTCTACATTCTATCTTAAAACCACCTACCTAATGCCCTATACTTCCACCAACTTACTACTTGTAGAGATATGTACTGTTATATCTTATTATTAAGGCATAACCCTAAAGGTTACGTTTCTAATTTGTATGTGTATTTTATATGGTCAAAAAGCTTGCCATTTTATAATAGATTGATTGATGTTGAAGTACATATATATTCTAGTATTATATAATATTTACTTTCATCGTAATAAAAAATATAATCTTTTAAGTATTTAAGCCAACCCTTTGGCCAATTTCACTTGGCCAATCCAAGTTAGGAAGCTAAATCACTACTAGAAATATCAAATTTAGTCAGGGATAAATCTCTCACTAAATATCATTTTTGCCTTACTAAATTGAAAATATAATCCAACATTAATACTGTCACACCCGAAGATGCGACGCGGATGGCGCGGAAATGAAAAATAAAAAAATAAAAAAATAAAAAAGAAAAAGGGTGAAATCGGCCAGCACGATGGAAGGCCGATTTCGAAGGGAGTCGCCACCAAAATTTTAAAGGAAATTTTGGAAAACCGGAACAAAAACAAAAAAGGGATAAGGATGGTCTGCAAATCAGAGTTGGGTTCGGGAGTACGATTGGGAGTGGGGAAGGTGTTAGGCACCCCCACAACACCCGTTCCTAAGAACGGTTACTTTAAGTTGATCATGCAGTTTTTATGGCTTTTTACAAATTTGTTTTAGTTGCCCTTTTACCATTCACATGCAAAAATAAATATAAAAATAAGAAAAATATAAAAATGAGAATAAAATGAAAATATGAGAAATTGGGAAAAATAAAATAAGAAAAATATTATTTATTTACAAAAGTGGACTTGGAAAAATAAATTGGTAAATATTTATTAAATTAAGAGAAAACACACCAAATAAATCAGAAAAATATTTATTTATTTACAAAGGTGGGCTTGACCCAGAATTAGAGTCTGGGGCCTACGTACCCTGCTATAGGGATCAAAGTTGACGTAGTTTGGACTAGAAATGCGTGTCACTGGGTTAATATTTTTTATTTTATATATTCTTTAAAAAGAGAAGTTTATAGAAAATAATTTATCTTTCCACAAAGAAAACAATTTGTAGAATTGGTTGGTGTGTTTTAATTTGTGAAAGACAGATTAATCTCCATTATTTACTCTTTTCATTTAAAAATATATATATTTTTTTGTTTAATCAATTTCTAAAAGAGAGTATATTTTTTCCTCAAAAAAAAATGATTAAAATTATATGTGATTTTAAATATTTTATTTTAATTTGAAAAGAACATATTTGAAAACAATTTTATTTTTACCAAAATAAAACCAATTGGCTCATGTGGTGACTTTATTACTCACATTTACCCATTGATACCTAAGTGTCCACAGTAGTGTTACTCGAAACAAGAGGGCACAGAAAGTTCGAAAGAAAACAAATGATAAAAAAAAAAAATTCGTGATACAAATCCTTTCAACACCTATTAAAAAAATTAAAAAATGTGATCATTAGGTATATTTTGAAAAAACAATAATCAGCATATATGGTGACTTCATCACTCACAAGTTATTGATCTGTATTTAAAATACCCTTGGTGTTACCACTCGAGGCAAACATACCAGTAAGAAAATTTTAAATAAAAATCAAGCAGCATATATAGTGATTTGGTCACTTATAACTTACTGATTTAAAACTTAACTACCCACGGTGTTCTCACTCGGAATAGAAAAGTAACTGGCTTAAAGGATTAAAAAAAATAAATAATAAAAAATAATAAAAAAATAAAATTTACATAAATTATCTTTTTACTTTCTTATATTAATTTATAAAAATAAATGCAGCCATGGTGACACATTTTTATAAAAAAAAAAAATAAAAGTAACAAAAGGAATTTGAAAATTTAATCTATATGTACGTATATTATCTTTATTTTTATTTTTACTTATTTACTTATAACAAAACTTAGAAAACCTCTTTATATTATCATTCTATATATTTATTTATTTTCATTTTTTTTAAAGAACAAACGTACTAAAAAAAACGGGATTAAGATAAAATTGCTACGTTTAATACACATATATATTATTTATTTATTTTAAAAAAATTATTTGCGTTTCTATTATCCTTTATTTATAAATTATGTGTACTTTCTTATTTAAAACTATGAAAGAAACCAGAATATTTAAGAATCCATTTTTTTTTCTTGGAATAGTACTTTCAAAAAAAAAACTAAAGTGAAACTCTTGCTTATATTTTCATTTTTCAAAATCAATTTCCCAGCCACAGGATATATGGTTGGTGTCCAAACGCTCAAAATATCACTACTCAAAACATAAAGGTGAAGAAAACTTGCAAAGTAAACTTTTCTTTATCTCAATCATTTATTATTTATTTTCCTTTTTCTTTTTTTCGAAATCGAAAGCACCCTTTAAAGTCAAAAGCAATTTTCCGTATGACATAAACCTTGTATCATCAAGACAGAGCAAATTCATATCAAAAGGAAATAAGCAATTTCATCCCTTCCAAAGAACAAAGGTGCTAGACACACCTCTATTAAACTTTCGACCAGCCAAAATGCCATAAGCTGGCCATGTCCAATATCCACCCTAAACAATGAAAATCTCAATAGCAAAGAAGATCTCAATATCAACTTTCCATGCTCAGCATAAACCTTTCGAATGGACCAAATGCATAATCAGGCCATGTCTAAGATCCTTCTAATAATAAAAATCTTGCCAGCAAACGTATTAAGCCTAAGACTTTACTCGAACATGACAAAACACATAATCAGGAAGTTCAAAAATAATCCACCAGAACTCTAACGAATGACCCCATTCACAAGAATGTTCCATAATACAAACAAGAAGGCCTTTCATTCGGCCGCACATTTATTTTGGAGAAACAAGGACTAGTTCAATCATATACAGAGCATTTGCAACATCAAGCCAAGGTAAGATATTCCATAATCAGTCAACAAAAAATTGGTTTTTTATCACAACAAGCACAACTTATCAGATGCAGTCCAACGCTAATTACATATTAAGAAAGAAACTCCCGAGGATTGGAAAAATTCTATCATGAACATAGAAAATTCAATCAACAAAATTTCAAGTGAAAGGCAGGGGAAAAGATGAGGCAGCAAAGAAAAAGGTGCTAGAAAACTCCAACTCGGTGTTGGAGTTTCACAAAATTACCAATGATGATCTTCTTCACCACTCTTGCTCTCGGCCTCTGAAGCTCCGGTCTTTCCCTGCCTCTGCCTCCTTGCCTCTATCTTGCACCCGCGGCCCCCTCTGTGATTTCACTGAGCCTTCTTCGATCTCCTCCTTTTTTCTTTGCCCGTGGCTTCTATGACTCGCATAGGCTCTCCCTCATGTGATTGCTCATCTCAGCTTTTATAGAGCTCCTGAGTGCGTGGTCGTTGACTTGCTTTTCCTGTCTTCGTAGTTGCTTTTGGGCTCCCTCTGCTTCCCTTTATGCGTGCTCTCTCTGCAATCCCAACCGTGCACGTCTTCCTCTGTTTCTGTCCCTTCTTCAGCCTTTGCTTCAGCTCCCCTTGCTTCTCGGTCTTCGAGCGTCCGCTATTCCCTCTGTTTCATTTTTCCTAGCCTTTAGGGGCTTAAATCTCGTGGCTCCTTTCTTTCCTTTTCGCTACCACCCTTCTCTGACTCCCTCTGTTCTTCGCAGCTTCGCCCCCTTTTCTTTCTTTCTCAGCCCCTCCTTTTCATGGCCTAGCTCCCTCTGCTCTGTCCCTTCTGAGACCTCCCTTCAGTTGCTCCTCCGTGGACCGGCCACCTTGGCCTCCGAGCTCTCTCTCTCCGGCTACTCCCTCTCTCTCTTTTCCTTTCGCGGCACCCCAGCTCCTCCCTCCTCAGCAACTCTCGCCGAGCCCTAAAGGGCTCACTCTGATTTTGCCTTCACCGAGCCCTAAAGGGCTCCTTCGGAAGACCAGTCCACGAGCCCTTAACTGGGCTTGTGACACATTGGGCTGAAATGGTTTCAGCCCAATGGGGTCTTCTTTTTTTTTTTTCCTTATGTTTTTTTCCTGAAAGGCCCTTTCTCTTTTATTTTTGTTTTTATATATTCTTTTTTTTTATTTGGGTTTCGGGCCGAATTTGGGCCAACTCCCTTTTTTTGGATTTTGGACTGAATTTTGGCCCAAAGTCCCCCCCTTTTTTTTTAGGTTTCGGTTTTATTTATTATTTTATTTTTTTTATTAAATCCCCCATTTTTTTATATTTTACAAAAATACTCGGACAAAATAGGGTGTTCACAAATACGGTTGCTATAAATCACATTACTAAATTTAATTAGGAATGAGTTGATTCCCTTGCTAAATTAGCAAGGGAATTAGTGAGGGATCTAATCCCTCTCTAAATTTAGAGAGGGACTCATTCCTTGCTATTTTTTCACTAAACTCAAAAAAATTCAACACTGCTGCCACATCATTAACACTGTCATGTCATTGTTATGTCACCACTAGGACTGCGTCACATCATCCACCACCCATGCCACGTCACTATAATCTTGACACGTCATTGCCATATCATATAATAATTTCAATTATGCCTTTACTTAGGTTTGAACTCATAATCTCTTATTCTCAGTGTTTTTGTATTCACACTTTGGTCAGTTAAACTAAAATATATTTGCAGTTTTTGTATGAAATATTACATATATATTATTTATCTACACACTAATACAAATATATACTTATAAATTAATATATTGTTAAAAAATACAAATATATTATATTTTCAATTATTAATATCATAAAATACTTTATATTTTGAATTTTGTAATAAATAAAGTTTCATTTTCATTTTTTTGCCAACAAGTTATAAAAATTAATTTAATTATTTTTATTAATGTAAAATAATCATCTGATAAAAATAATTTTATAAATTAATTTTTAAAAAAATTTAATTCATTAAAATTAAATTTTTAATAAAATAATTTTAATTTATTAAAATTAATTTAAAAAAATTTATAGGGGAATAAAAAATGTCTTGCTAATTCCTCTCTAATATTGCGAGATAAACGATATTCCTTACTAATTCCCTCGCTGCTATTTAGATCATTTAGTAAGAGATGAGTAATCTCTTACTAAATTTAATTTTTCTAGTAGTGAATGAAGCACCATGATTTTTGGAAGCAGTAGGCTTGCATGAGAGGACAAAAATATCATTTAGTGGACAAAAATATTCCACAAATTAAGTAATGGGGCACATGTAATATATAGTGTTTATATTACAATATTAAAGAAAAGCTAATTAAAATTAATCTGTGCTATATTTTTGTTCAATGTCACAAGTAAGCATTAATTAATTAATTAGAAGGGGAAAACAAGAAAGAAGTTCGACCTATAACGAAAGTAACTAATATAATAAGAATCAATGCGCAAGAATAGCTGGCTCCTTTATATCTAAGGGTCCGTTTGGTTCGTAGAATCATTAGAAATAGATTAGAATAGAATGGCTAGGAATGAAATGGAATGAAATCTTATAAGCCAGAATTTTGTTTGGTTTACCATAAGAAAGACATAAGTAACAACTTAAATTTGTTTGGTTGGATATAAGAAAATGATGAAATGAGACGTGGATAATATGCAAAAAGTCAGAATTGTCCCTAAGTAAAAGTTTAGCTCAACATCAATTGCTCTAATGCTATGTTTGTAACGTGACCTGTGTTTTTTTCTTTTTTTTTCTTAGTTACAAATGGGTGACCTTTTTTTTTTGTTCAGACAATAACCTTATTTTTAAGCTTTTACATATTTTTATTTTTATTAAATAAAAAATATCCAAGTATAAATTGTAATATAAAAAGTAAAAGGAAAACTACATATATTTTAATTCTATTTTTTATTTTAAATTTTTTAAATTAAATATTTTTAGAGAAAAAAATCATATGAAAAAATTATACTAAATAACTTGTCGAAACTAATGAAGAATTTTCAATCACCACTAATTATTATTATCTCTTCTCCCCCTTCCTCAATTCTCACCTCTTTCATTTTTTAACAATAACAAATCACATTTAAAGTTTACAATTTGTCTAAAAAATAAATTATTATTATCTATGTGGATTTTATTCATTTTATCAAATTTAAGAAATATTTGCAATAATTATAACTTTAAAAATTTTTATATATTTTTAAGTTTACATTAAATAAAATACCATTAAAAATGATAGACATTGAATAAATATTTATTCGGGCAAGAAAAAAAAGGAATAAATGTTTATTACTTTTGGGCCAAAAACAAATAATTATTTCCAAATAAACTTCACATTAAACAAAACAAAACATATGTTGTTCATATCTATGCTGATTTCTTCAATATGACCAAGGTATAGATAGACGTCTCTTTAGGGTGATGGGTACTATTTGACAGTAATATATCAATATTCAATATTTTAATATATATATATATATAATCTATAATAAGTCCAATTAATTCATTCAACAAGCAGATCCAAAACCTCAAATCCCTTTTATAATCCATTCCACTCATTCAACTCATTATGTCAAATCGTGAATGAGCTCTAAAATTCAAATGATTTCCTAATTCCAACTGAGCATGACACAGTCAAATGCTACTATACTAAAATTTGGTATGCAGAATAAACACAATAAACAAGTTGTGTAACTTGTCATTCCACTTAACACAGATTGTTTACCGAATATCCAATAACCAAAGTTGCCATCCACATCACATACAATCTAAATATGACTAATCAAAAAATAGTTTAAGGGTATAATGTGCCATATATCCAAAAAAGAAAATATGCATGGCATATATGAAATCCAAAATATAAACCCAATTCAAATAGAAGCATTCCTATAAAATACTTGAAGAGGCTATACTTACTCTAAGATACTGCGCACCCAGTCTGCCTTCAATTCATCTGGAATGATGGAAAATCCATTCAGTAACATATGAGAATCTACCATCTTCATAGCTGCCTTGTTGATCTCCTGCATAGTCAAACCTTGAACCTTCAAAAGTTCCTTGTACAGTTCTTGACCCCTTTCAGTTGTCTTAGGATCTCTTTGCAGTTCAACAAATGTCTTGCACATACTCTCAACAACTTTAACAAGGAAACGATCTGTATTGGTGGATGCTTCCTTCATTGCATCAGCTAACACATCAATAGCGTCATGGTAGTTGCTGTGCTTTCTCTTACGAGATGATTGAACTTCAGATGGTCCACTAGAAGGTTGCTCAGATGATTGAACTTCCTAATCAGCTGTAAATTCAGCTTGCAAATTTGTCTCCAAATCCACTTCATATCGTCAATCATTTCAGATGGTAGTTGGGCTCCTTTTCCTGTAGCACGGTCTTTTCCCCAAACATAAGTCAATTTCTCAAAGTGGGGGAGATGTTGGTTCCTAAAATTTCCAGCCTTAGGCTTCACCTACTCAGAACAATGATAAGAAAAATGTGAGGCCTTATTTCATTGTACCTTACATACTCTTTCTATCATTAATTAAATCATTAGAATATCATTAATTACATTATTTTAATGTCAAAACTTACAGCAGAACAAGTAGAAAATCATAATTTGGAAACAAAATTAAATACCACAGACCATATGTATTTGTAAAGAATACAATGGCATGGACCAAATAACTCACCCATCAAAGCCTAGTACACACTTATATTGCAAAGCATATGCATGTTTCTAGAGGCTACAACAACAAGAAATGGCTGAAATCATAAATAAAGTTTCATCTCATTAAGACACATCAACCTTCAGCTAAGTTAGAGCTTTGGAAATCTTCAAATGAGTACTTCCATATGTAAAGTTTAGCAACAAAGAAAAAATAGAACTAGAAGAAGTTATTGCTGTGAACATTACCTTCACATATTCTTCCCAAATAGATGGTTCAATTGTGGCATACATTGTCATCCGATCCCATCTGAAGCCGCTAACCCCATAGACCATGTCATGGACTACTTGCCATGCGGCCTTCAAGGTCTTTAACCTAGACATAATGTGAGGATTTGCTTTCAGTCCACATCCGAGAGATTTTTCCTTCAGCATTTCATCTACCTTCTTAATGTATCCACCACCAAATCCAGTGTCAGCAATGTACTTGTCCTCCATCTTTAGCTGAACCAAACAGTCCACAAGCATTTCATTTTCAGCAACTGTCCATATATGCTTGCCTCTCTTTTCCTGCTCTTGTTGGTCTATTCTATGAACCACTTTGCATAAACAGAATGTCATAAGGCAAAAAATGTCATATCAATCACATATAATACAAAAAAAAACTCATGCAAACAATTTTATATAAAACTCAACTATATTAAACAACAATTGTCTAACTTTAAGTCATCATTCCACAATGTCATATCAAATAGTCAACCACTACATCTTCAAGTTATAATATATACTCAATAAGTACCAAACAAACATTCATTGAACATCTATCTACTAACCCTCTAAGCCCTAAATGCATCAAACATTTCCTTAGCCAAATTTTCCCTAAATGCACTCTAAGCATCTGAAGTCTCCATGGTGACAATGGGATTGAATTGCAAATGGGGGTTTGGTTGTTCAAGTACATCAAACTCGGCTTCTACGGGGTCAGACATATTGTCTTGCGTAATGAGATTATGTAGTAGGCAACAAGCCACAATGTACTTATTTTGTGCGCGCACAAGATAGTATGATGGACTCCTCAATATTGCCCATCTCAACTTTAAGATACCGAAACACCTTTCAATTACATTTCATGCTAATGAGTGTCATATATTAAAACACTCATGAGGTGCTTGGGGATGTCGTCCCTCTCGCCACTTGCTAAGGTGATACCGTTGTCCTCTATATGGGGCTAGAAAACCTTCATAATGTGTATAACCCACATCTACCAAGTAATAATTGCTTGCATCAAACATGTTACTATTGTTAAAACCTTGCAACAATGACCTATTGACTTAAAAAAACACCAATTACAGTTAAATTATACCTTGAGACACTTTGAAACCATTTGGTCTAGTAATTGAATCACGTAACACTCTTCCATCAGCAGTAGAACCTTCCCACCTTGGAAACACAAATATAAATTGGCCTTTGGGTGAGCATACACCAAGAAGATTTGTGGTTATGTCACCCTTTCTATTTCAGTACCTAGGCTTTACATGGATATGTAGTTGAACCCTTATATGGGTACCATCCAATGCTCCAAGGTATCCCAATATGGAAAGTAAAAAATGGGTTAACTAGTATATAACCATTAAAAAAAAGTGCAGCTAATATTTATACCTTAAACCACTTCCATCTCTCATCTCAGGGATAGGTTCAAGTGTTTTGAAGAGCTCCCCTTGAATCCGCATCATAGATTTTAGGACTATGCAAAAATAACGACTAATGGTTTCCCCCGACCTCCCAAACTCGAATTGGATTACTCTATTTTTCACATGATGAGCAAGTATATGCAAGAAAATTGCTACTTGCTCATCTACTAACATATGTCTGGTTAGTTTAAAGCCACCTATCATATCTAACATGCCACAAAGTTTATCAAAGATAGCTCTATACATCCTAATTTGGTTGAAACAAATGATATCATTACTATACACCAACTCTCGAAGGTGTCTTGTTTTAGCATGAAAATCAAGAGTGTAACTCCGATCACCTAATTGCCTAGTACTAAACATAGCAACACTAGCCATCATGTTCATAAAGGTTTTACAAATAGCCAGAACAATCATTATCCAACAAAACATCATAGTAATAAATGCAAGTTCTTCACTCTCTTCATCCATAATTGTAGTTTTAACCAGCAAAGCTACTGTGTTAATGGTTCAGCTCATATAAAAGACAGGTACAGAATCTTTTCTTTTTTTATGAGAATAAAAGTGCATGAATATTAACTTAAGAAATGTGGAACTCAGTTTAAACAAAGGTCAAGTTACTAATTGTCACTTTTGTTTAGATCCACACCATAAAATCAAACAAGTCAAAATAAAGCAAGTGGAAATGAAGTAATTTGCAAGTTTCCAATCCTAAATAATTCATATCATTGTTAACATTCTAAGCAACACGAGTAGCCCAGGCATATTATAAAGGCCAATGCTACGAAAGGACTCAATTAATCTATCCAATCAGGTAATAAAAATTCAAGACACATATTCATATTAGAGAGGGACCTGAGTAATGCATGAGGGCTATGATAATTCATATCATTGCATTCTAATATGGTGTACCATTTATAGACTTCTTACAGTGCATGTATGTGTGGACTCCAGTATATAATATTGTAAAAACATCAATTTGAGAATGAAACCACAGTGCCATTATAGAATACAAATTTATGGCTGAGAATTAGGGTCATTCAACAACTTTCGGTAATTTCTGGTCTAAAATCACAAAATACAATCACGAAGGAAGAATTTGAAATCCTACAAAATTTACTTGACGACCTTTTTAAGAGCGCATCTACATATAACTTTGCTTAAACCCTGTCATTCACTAATAATCCTGAATGCAATCTGAGAGAATAAAATAAATCAGAATAATCTTCATATGACTAATTCATTAAGTGAATATTGACTTCTGTATGTTAAATTAGATGCAGTTCATCTCCTCGCATAGTTATCCAGTATCTCCAGAAATCAAAGACATATCAGGTTGATGTTAAAAACTCAACTTACAAATGAATGCCTTACCATTTTTGGGCCATTGAAATTATCCAATACTACAAATTTAATGGCTTTTTATGCACACTAGAGGGGCAGGAGTTGTAGAGAGGGGGAGGGGGAAATAGAAGATCAAGGTTTCTTAGCAGGGCTGGTTTGTTGATTGAGTCCACACACTTAATTACTTAGTCTTAAATTTCTTATTACAAAAGAAATTTAAATAATGTGATTGAAACTAAATTAATTAAAACTATGATACCTAACTATAACTGCATTCTTTTTAGTCAATATATAACTTTTTCCCATAATATGTATAGTTATATATTTCCTCCATTTTTTTAACTATCATTTTTTTTTAAAATTTTGTTTCTACTTATATGTTATTTTAAAAATTTTAAGGTATTATTAATTACTATTTTTTCAATTATACGTATCTTACTTTAAGTGCAACCACCTTCTAAAATTGGGTTTTATATCTTGCACCATTCCAAACATACCCAAAATAATAATATTAATTATTTTTTTTTATAGATAAAAAGAAACAGAAGAAATAATAATAAATAATAGATAATTTTTCATGACAATCATATAATATCTGATACTATCAATTAGTATAAATTCAAGTATTATTGAGTTTTAAATGAATATAATTTTTTTAATATAATTTTTTTTATATTTACAAAACTTGAATTCAAAATTTTGTTCAATAGACTCGAGAATTTTTACGCAACCCAATTGCGTTGGTGTGAACTAGATTTTACACATATTTTTTAGTATTTAATGTCTTCTATTTGATTAATAATGAGATATTATTTCAACACTGCCAAATGTCGAGGTATTAATTGGTTTGGATGCTGAAAGAAAGAGACAACATTGGAATGATGAAGTGTGAAGTCAAATGTATTAGCTGCCGACATTAGTAAAAGATAAAACGTTAGAGACAAACAATATGAGGTGGAAGCCCGAAGTTGACTCCATGTGGGTGCCCCTCAAGTGTACTGTAAATTAAAGTTGGATGGTTTAGATTTAATTTATTTTAATATAAAAATAATCTAAAATTTAAATAATTTTTAAGCGGTCACCTTTAAAAATTAAATTTATCATTTGAAAAATTAAAATTGAAAACTTTGAATTTTAGGTATAGATAGTTTAGACTTTATATATCAATTACTTACTCTGTCCAATTTTATTATAAGAATTATGAAAAATAATAAATAATTTGATGAATAATGTAATTTTATTAAATTATCTTTAATTACTATTTATATTATTAATTTTTTAAAATAATAGGCTATTAAATATCTAATGATATAATTGAAAAAAATAATTAATTTTTTAACATAATACATAAAATGAAACATCTAAAATTTTACAAAATAATACGCGACGAAGGAAGTAAAAATGAACGCCAGGTGGTGACAGCTTAAAGCGACGTGACATCAATGATATACTCCATAACAGAGATTTTTTTTAGTAATTAAAAAATATTTATATGACGAAGGAGTATTTTTTTTAATAACAGAGATTTTATCAAAACCAACTACGCAATGATTTCAATGACTTTTGTTAAAGTATTAAAAATTAGATCAATTATTGAACTTAATGAGGTAATAATTTAAGATTTAGTGATTAAATTGAGATCAGATCGGTTATAAATAAATTAATATATTTTGAATAATATAGATAAAAAATATAAAATATATTTATTCATAATCATAAAATTAACATTCATTTTAGGATAAAAAATAAATTTAATAATATATAAAAAATTATAAATATTATTAATAAGTTTTATAACATAATATTAAAATATAAACAAGATAATATTTATCTATAACTATATTTTAAATTCAAAATAGTCAATTAATATTCTATTTTCACATTATTTGTTAAGTAAATTTATCATTATTAATAACTATGTATCATAATAATACTTATAACATATTTTAATATAGAAAGAAAAAAAATTATACAAAACATAAGGCTACTTAGTACTAAAAATAATGTTATTTTACTTTTTAAAAAATATTTTAGAAAGTAAAAAAAAAAAAGCCAGGACCAATTCAACTTGATTTTGTACCGATTTTTGACCGGTTCATACCGGTTCCGAAACCCATCAATCTGCATTTATTATTGAACTAGACCAGGGATCGATTTCCGGTTAGATCGGCCAGTGTGATCAGATTTTTAATTCATGGCTTTTTTCACACTTATCCTATTCCTTTCATTTTCAGCTTCTTTCTCAAGTTGGGGGTCAGGGTCTCTCTGAGGTCCCTGTTGGTTGCTGCCACGCTGCCAAGCTAATACAGTGGCAATTTTTTTTAAATAAAAATTATGGATACAAAATAAATATTTGAGAGATTATATAAATATATATTTTATACAATTTTAAAATTTATATTTTTTTAATTACTAAAAAATTGTATTAAACTATAAATTACAAAAATTCAGTTTTTATTATATAGTATTGTTTGAATAAATAAAAAATTTAAAACTACATAAAATATATATTTACATGAAATTTTTATCTATAATTTTTAATTTAAAAAAATAAAATCGCGCCACGCTGAGAGGAGGTTTCACAGGAGAGACTTCTTGTCCCCCATGTTGTCACTTAGACAAATTAAATTATGGAGTTCAAGCATTGAATTTTAAGAAAAATATTACTCCCAAGTCGGTCGTCCCTTCCCAGTAACACAGGAGCAGCTATTCAGAAGATAAGTTATGCATGGAGATCCTGATAATCAAATTTACTCCCGAGTATAAACAACCTCTTCTAGGCATCAAGGACTCAAGGGACACCTTAGGATTATCATTTTCGACCATGAATAATCTGATCATATGAACCTCTAGTCAAGGTTACAGAGTAATTACTAAGACATGGATCTGATTCGGATTCTTTCTGATACACAGGATCCTTTTATGAGGCAAGTGTAGAGCATACTTGAACCTTTGGTAGCCAAGAGGAAGATATGTTTATGTTAGAATTTTAGGAAGAAAAAGAAGTCTAGAAACTGAGCATTGTATTTCACAAAGAAGGATAGTCGGATAATTCTGCTATGCTCTCTAGTTACAAATCAGGCTCCTTATAAAGACTGAGAGCCTCGTTACTCTTTCACTCAATTATTACAGATAAAGGTACACTCGTGACAGACAAACTCTAGTGATCCTGACAGCTCATCACCTACTTAGACTGTTGACATACTTTTACAGCTCACCTTAGCTACAAAGGACTGTCGGCATAAACAACAAACACACTTTTTACAAGAAACTATCGGCATAAGCGACAAACACACTTATTATAAGAGACTGTCGGCATAAGCGACAAACACACTAAAGTTTATCTTTATTCTTGTAGTCATCTTCCATTTTCTTTTTCTTCTTCTTCAGAACTCTTAATTGGCTTCTGCATATTCACCATCAATGTCATCGTCAGGGGTAAATTGATTAGGTGTCTGAGATAGAAAATCCTGCAGAAATTGTGGATCTAGCTCATATAGGTACTGGGACTCCGGATAATTCAAAGGGTTCAAGGATGGGTGGAACGGATACCATTTAGGATCTTTATCCTCTGCAAGGTTAGTCATAGGTTGATCTTGACTGGAAGTGGTTTCTTCTGCTGGAGCTAGTGAGAGATGAGGTCATTCAAAATGAATAGCCTGTCCAGTAGTCATGACTTCATTGGGATCAAAGAATTCTCCAGAAAGTGGTCCGAGTGAAGTGCACACCTGTCCAGTAACATTTCCTGTGAAATTATTAAGTTTTAAAAGAAATTCTTTTAATTCACCAATAACTTCATTTTCACGGAGTGGCCAGTGCATGAATGTTCCCCATAAATGGGTTTGAACAGAGGTATACAGTTGTCCTTAATGATTAGCTTCATAGGGATGATGAACCACAAAAAAGGTGTAGACTTTTTGTTTCCAGGAGGGTACATTCCACAGGTCATTTTCATTGATAACATTGTAAAGCTTACCTCTCCATGTTGGAAGTAGAGAATACCATGAAAGGAAGGTGGATAGGTTTGAATGGGTATTTTTCTTATTAGTCAGATACTGATAAGTTTGTTTGGGTGGTAATGCAAAGGTACAAGTAAAGAGGGTTGACATGGACCATACGTACCACATGAACTCAGGAGTAATGGGTCCTTTGATGAAGGGGATAACTAAGTGTGGTAACAGAGGGTCGAAATATTCTGGTTTAGGAGAAATATCTATGGCTTCAAGGAAGAGGTGAAGGTAATGAAAAAGGGACCTTCTGGCAATAGCATTTGTTTCTGCAACAGTGTTGGGATATTGGTTAGGTGGAAAGACTAACTGTCTGCTGAAGTGAGAATACTGGATGAGAGGATTTTTAGACATGGCGAAAATGGTGAGAATGAATAAAGGTGTTTTTGTGAGAGTGGAGACTTGAGAATTTTTTCTGAGGGGTCTGGATAACAAATCTGCTAACAGATTATGTTTTCCTCGGATGTGTTTCACTGTGAATTTATAGCGTGAGAACCAATCTTTCCAGTGAAACAATTGTTTTTCTGGGAGGATTTTCTTTTTCTAATCAAGGATGGCTGGAAATGATGTGTTGTCCATTTCGATAGTGAAATGACTGAAACTGAGATAAAAGCTGAATTTTTCTATTCCTCTTTTAACAGTGAGGATCTCTTTGTAGATAGCATGACAGTACTTTTCAGCTTCCTTGAACTGTCTGTTGGCATGCGTACAGTAATATCTTTTGTCAGCTTCTTCTTAGATGAATACAGCTCCCCAATAATGCTCATTGACATCTGTTTGTAGGATCTGGTTACCTTTGTCGGGAATCTTCAAAGGTGGCGGATGCTGAGCAATCTGCTTTAATTTTTTCACAGCTTCTTTCGGCTTGAATAACCTTTTTGCTTCCTGGGAAATCTAAAGAAATGAGTTTTCTTCTTTGAAGAACACGAACAATCATTTTTATCTTTGCACTTGATTTGTAAATCTGGCCGCTTGCAGACTTTATAAAGACGAGCCTTGTTCTTCAGAACACTTTTGACAAATTTTTGCTGTTCACATAATCGATCCAATGAAGTTAAAGCCATCTGATAAATCTCTCCAAGAGATATTTAAGACATTTCTTTGTGAAGAGAATTAATAGACTTTTGTAATTCTGGTTGTACCTCTTTAGACAAAGAGGCAACAAAAACATGTATGAGATTAACATCATTTACTCCACCAAGCATGTAGTATTTTTCAGACATCCTTTTAAAATGTCTCTGTAGATCAGCTCGCTCTAATGAACAACGCTTCATTTCAAAATATTCTTGCCTGGCTCTTTTATCAATTATGCCAAAATCTCCAATGAATTCCTGATGGAGGATTCCCAAAAATGTTGGGATATCATGTTGGGCCATTTGAAGTTTCTAGTATTCACTTAGACTGGTGAACCATTCTATAAGATTTCCAGTCATTCGTGAAAGAAAACTGCTTAAAACATCATGACGATTTGCATTTGGTTCATTCATCTGGACATTTATCCATGCTCCAAACTCATGTAATTTTTCTCTCCATTGATGATGAAAGAGATCATCAAATGTGAAATAAGGACCATTAGTTGGTCTATGAGAATGAGCATTGACCCCATGTACTGAGTCAGCAGGATCTTCAATGATAGGAGTGGAAGATTCTTGTTGATCAGTTGCTACAGGTTCAGGAGGATAAGGAGTAACCATAAACATGGGTGGTTCTTCTAGGGATGAAGGGGAGGATTCAGATAGTCCTGATTCAGAATTATATTCTTCATCAGAAATACCGTAATCAGTGGACGGTTCAGACATTTGATGAATAGTGGCTATGGATTTATCTTTCGAGAAGGACAAAGATGGTTGCTATCTTTTGGGTGATGGATGAGGGGTTTTAATCTGTAGAGGTTTTAGAGAAGGTACTGGTTCTGTCACATAAGATGTGGAAGGAAGAGTAGTCTGAACTTGTTGGGTATAAGATGGTGGATTTGGTGTAGGTTGAGGTTTTTGGCTTGACTATTTTCTGGCCTTTCTGAGTTGCTGGAAAATTGGGCAATTCATTTGGAAAGGTTCTTTGGATGACTGAGGATAGGAAGGTATGGAAGATATCATGGATAGCGAATACAGAGGTGTTTGGAAAAAAGGATATTGGGGGTAGATTGGCGAGGGTTTGTGAATATCTGCCTCAATCCTCTACAATTCTTCTTTCACCTGTTTCAACTCCTGTTCTTTCTTGAAAAAATGAGGGCCAGTATATCTGAAATCAATATATTCCCTAAGCTCTTTATCCAATTGCTGAGCTTTAGCAGAATAATTGACATAAAGATTTCTTACTTGTTTATCAAGAGAATCCAAGCGGCTTGAAAAACCATCTGTCTTATCATGGAGTTGTTCCAACTTGGTGTTAATCTTGTGGAGAACCTTATTTTGGCTTACTGAGTTTTCAATATGCCAATTTAAAACTTCTTCAGACTATGAAATAGTTTTAGGACCTTGAGGAGTCATCTGTTCAAGTTGGACAAAGGGTCGGGAAGAGTATCTGGAGGTTTCATTGATTCGTCTTTCTAATGGAGGAAAGTCTTCTTCATAGGTTGGTCGGATCATGGCTATACAGGGAAGAGATTGTGCTGGGTTTTTAGGAACGAGTTTGATTACTAGTTCTAGGGTAGAAACCTGTGGGGACTGTATTTTCTCATGAAAAATGCATGAAGCTAGATTAGAATGACCTAGTTCTTTTAGTAACTTATGAAAGGTTGTTGGTTTTGGTGGAGGTGGCTTGTGGAAAGCTACCCACTTCTTTCTTTTGGGTAGAGACTATTTTGGTCATGATCAGTGTCATCATCATGGTTTGGTTTTCTGTTGTGGCAGGAAGGCTTTTGTAAAAGATCTCTGGTTATAGGAAGAAGATTTTCTTCAGGTCCTGTCCAGTTATCCCAGTCATAACATCCACAACCAAGGTCACACTCTTCAGGAGCATGGTCCCATACAAAATGACCATGAACTTTTGCCACAAAACATGGCTTAGCTCTGGCATCAACAGAATGGATTGGAATCTTCTCCTTATGTTTGTAAGCAAGACTGATGGTCAGAATTTGTCCTTTGTACGAAGGAAGTCCTTGTCTTGGTTTGTTGAAGGCGGACTTGACAGTTCCATCTGAAAGTCTTTCTAACACAGGGGCTTCTAAGGTATGAACATCTCTCCGGGAGGAATAGAATTCTGCTTCATAATTATTAATCCATTCAAAAGGCATAATCTGGGCCAGTTCTTCTTTAAGAATTCTCCTGGGAATCTGAATCACTGAGGTATCAGATTGATTCAACACCATGTATAAAGCGTCAGTGGTAGAGTTAGGAAACTCTAGATTCACCGCATGATCCTGAAGTCTATAGATCATTTGGTGATGAAGAGTGGCCATAGTGGCTTGAGGGTCCTGATCTGCACCATGAATTTGAATCTGCAGCTTCAGACGATGCGAGAGAATTTCATCGTCAAGTTTGATGTTAAAGTCAGGAGCGATGATCATCACTACACTTCCGTTGCTGCAAGTAGTGAGTAGAGCACCTATCATTGCATTACCATATGAGATATATGTGGAATCCAGAATAGCGATTCTGGTAGTGGCTGATATGCCTTTACGACCATGTAAGGTGAGCACTAATCTAATGGCACCTACATGAAGGTGTGTATATCCTTGTTGTCTCCAAGAATTGATCAAGGGTTGATGGATCTCTAGGGTCACATATTGTTCTACAGTAGTGGCTTTGAGTCCACACTGTTCAAGACAAGAACTGTGAACATATTCTTTTGTATGTGGTCTATAGGTATGAAGGATTTGTCTTATCCTTTATCTCAAGGACCGAGCATAGGCTTTGTCTTGAGAGAAAATAGTATAAGAGCTAAGGAGAGGAATTTCAGTATTGTCTATACGGAAATTCTCTGGAATATGGGTGATTTCTACAAGATTGTCTATCTTATTGGTTAAGGTTTTCTTTACAGAATGAGGAAGGTTTTCTAGAGAAAAGGCTAAAGATAATCGTACTGGTTCTAAGGAGGTACATTGATCTAAGGTTTCACTCATGTTCTAAAAGAGTTCTTCCCTACTCTTCTTTCATAAACATATCAACTTTTTGACTAATAACTTTAGGCTCTAATACCAAGTCGGTCGTCCCTTCCCAGTAACACAGGAGCAGCTATTTAGAAGATAAGTTATGAATTTAAATATAAAATTATTTTCAAAATACAAAACGATATTTATTACACATTTCTAAAAAATATCCATATTTAATTCATTTCACATAGAAAGAAAAATATTAAATAAGGATAATTTTAAAAAATATCTTAATTTTTTAAAAATTTAAGATAATTAACTAATTTTAACTCTTATTTTTAATTTATATGATTTAGTTAAAATGATCTTCTATTAAAAGACCGAATAAACTATGACTCTTTCCTAATTTTTGCTTACTTAATTGGAAAAATTTTGGTTTTTGAAAGTTTAAAGATTAAGATAGTCATTAAATTCGTAGCCGACACAGGTTCATCACTGTGTCCCTCCTTTTTCATATTAATATATTATATATCTCTAATTCTAATAAATAATGTTAAGAAAATCGGACTGGACACTGAACCAGATAATATAGTGATTCAAAGGTTCAATAATCGAACTAGGCTCAGACTGGGTCAGACTATTTGTAATTAATATATATTATAAAGATTAAAGTGATGTAAATAAATAAAACAAAAAACAAAAATTGAAGAAAAAATTTAGATGAGAAAAATGATATAAACATTTATTATCAAACACTTTTAAAAGCCATATTAAAGTTAAATTAAAATGATAAAGTTTAAAATTAAAATATAGATAAATAATAGACATAGCAAAGATTATAATGTTGTTATCACATAAAGAAAAAAATTTAAGAAATAAACACAAAAAATGAGTAAAATTTGAAAGAAAAAAAAAGTTAGAAGAGTGGAAGTTTATGAACATTTATTATTAAGTACTTTTAAGAGTCATATTAAAGTTAAATTAAAATAATTAAATTTAAAATTAAAGTATAGATAAATAATAGACATTACAAATATTAGAATAATGTTATTATATAGAGAAAAAAATTCAAGAAATTAAAAAAAAGAGTAAATATTGAAAAAAAACAAGGAAAAACAAAAATCATTTGACACTTGAAAGTTCCATATTGCTCAAGTTTTAACAAAGTGAGTGTGTTGAAACTTATATAAAGATAGTTTTGTTGGTTATGTTAGAAACAATACATTGAGTATATTTGATATATCTTAATGGGCTTGAAAATCTTTTTTTTAGGCCTAGAATTGTAATTTTTTCAAGTTTTTTTAAATCAAAACCGATCAGAATCGGAGCGGTTCTAATTGGTTGTGGTTGATTTTTTGAACGATTTTACCGGTCGTTGATGATTCTCTAGGAGGACCCATTTTGGGAGTGTTCAAGATCGAACCAGAGATCGGTTCTCAATTGAACAGGCCGGTCCAGTGCAAATTTTATAACTATGCTAATAAATCATGCGAGCCCCCTTCCAAGATTATAACCTCGGCCCTTTATATACATAAATATTGCCAATAAATCACCACTATGTATACAAATATATATTATAAATATATTGTATATGTATTTTTTATTGATGTATTTAAATAGAAATTTTAATGAATTTATGAAAATACTTTTCTAACTGTATTTTTTGTAATTTTTTTAAAAATTCACTTTTAGTTTTTTTTTATTTTTTTAATTTATATATAGTTATACTTGATTTGTTATCTTAATCCTTTTATCTAATATTATAAACTTATTGTAAAAGTAACTAATAATAAATATTAAAATAAAATATAAAAATCATATATATATGTATAAATATATTAGTATGGAAAAATTGGCCCCCCATTGTTGTTATTATGCGTTCGTCCCTACATTGAATGATTTATATAGTTCTAAAATTTAATTGTATTTTACTAAAATATTTTAACTTAAATTTGTTTTGCACATGCCAAGAAAAGATTAAGGGTATTGATAATGGGTAAAATAGTGAAAAGAATAATCAATATTTCATCGATATTCTAAAATAATAAATACTTCCTCCGTCCCATATTATAAGGTAACAAGTGGGATTTCATGCATATTAAGAAAATTGTTTAACATCATTAAATTCCTAAAGAAACTCAAAAATTATTAGTTTACCCCTATTAAACATCATTAATCAACAAATTTACAATATGATATATTATATTAATGAGAAGTAAAATTAGAAAATAAAATCATGTTACTTTATAATATATTGACAAAAAAACCCCACTTGCTACCTTAAAATATGAAACGGAAAAAGTATTATGAAAAATCTTAAAAATCCTAAAAGAACAATTTTTATGAACTGGGAGAGACTATATTATAGTTTGTGATCTTAAAATGATTTATTGATAAAGATAGACCAATGTTCTTATTTCACCTTAACATTTGTTTGATTTTCATCTTAACCATTTGATTGGAAATTATGCAGAATAAGTTCGAAATATTAAAAGAGGAGTTATAAATCTCTAAGGAATGACTGGAAATTTTTTAATACGAATTGAAACTTGTTTGCTCTCCATCTTTAATTCTATGCTTTAAAACTGTGGAGGATGGGTTGGAAATCTAGGAGAATGAGTTGGAAATTCTTGATAGCCTGTTGGAAATCTCTAAATATAAATGGGAACTTGTTTCTAGCAATATATATATATATATATATGTTTGCAATCTCTATTTTAATCCTGTGGTTGGAAATTATAGAAGATAAATTAAAAATTCTTGAAAACTGAGTGAAAATATGAATATAATTCCAAAACTTGCTTGCTCTTCATCTTAATTATATAGTTAAAAATTGTGGAGGATATATTGGAAATCCTAAGAAGTGGTTTGAAATCTATAAATATGACATGAGCCATTTTGAGGTCACAAATTGTATAATACTTTTTTTTAAGGTCTTAAACCAAAAGTTTTCCTAGGCTTTGATTGGACAATTTTTTGTATGGTAAACTATAAATTTTTTATTTTTAAAAACAATTTAATTTTATTTTAAATTTTTGCTTAAAAATTTTTATATAGGATATGATAATTTAAATATATAAATATTTAAGTTAATGAACTTATGTTAGTAAAAATATTTTAAATTTGACATAAAATATTTTTTTAAAAAAGGTGTGTGTATATTTTATGAATAAAAAAATTATAATGCACACAATTCAATAAAATGTATAAATTATTCATGTTTGATATTTCTAGAGTTGGGATATATATATATATATATATATTTAACCTAATTGTTATTAAACTTGTTCTTTAAAAATGATTTTAAAGGCACAACTTATTGACATAATGTGTTTAATTTTTTATTTTTATAATATTTAAAATTAAATACAGGTAGAAAAGTAAGACAGTATTTTTTTTAATCAATCAAATTAAGATTTTCACTTGGTATTTCTCCGTTTTCATTTGGTACAATTTTTCTTCCATGAATAAATGTTTGGAAAGAAATTTGTGAACCTCATCCAATTGCAACATAAATTGATAATGGGAATATAGAATAAGGAAAATGGCATTGGTCAATGGCCAAAAAAGCACCATGCTTCATCCATTCAAATTTTTTCGGATTTAGATTCAGAAACTGAGATGATTTATTTATTTGATTGCAAAATTTGTGCTTCCAAAAATGAAGAAAACATTTCAATTACAATTAAAAAAAGTTCACAGTCCAATTTTACCAAAAAAAAAAAAAGAATGACAGTCCATTTTCTGAAAATTTTAAAAGAAATTTAATCTGGGCATGAGGGCCAAAATCATTATTTGTTCCCAAAGATGCTTATTCTTCTATATCATGCCTTATCAAGGATCCATCTATCTTTTTAATAATAATAATAATGGTAGCTAATTTTTATTCTTCAGTTTTTGTCCTTCTTCTGATTGTGAAATCAAAATTCTTTGCATTAATTTATTAACAATTACACATTGTTTCCTTGAAGAAAAATATATTGAAGGTTTGAAATTAAAGCAACTTTCAACACCACATTTTACTTGGTGAAAAAAAAACTCCATTTTACTTTAAAAATAATTAATATATTATTTTCTTTGTGCTAATATATATTCTATTGTTTTTAGTAAAGTATTAAAAATTACACCAATCAAGAACTTATTCAATATTTAATGGTTGAACCATAATCAAATAGATAGTAATAAAATTAACATATTTTTTATTTCATATGTTATATATTATATAGACAATAAAAAAATTATTATTAATAGCTTTCATAATTTAATATTAAAATATATATAAGTTAATATTTATCTATAATTAAATTTTAAATACAAAATAATCAACTAATTAACTATTATTGTATTATTTATTAGGTAAATTTATCATTATTAATAATTTTATATCATAATAAAGTTTATACAATATTATAATATTGATAGAAAAAAGTTTATATAAAAAATAATATTATTTAATACAATAAATAATTTTTTTTCATCTTTAAATTTAAAATTAAATTAAAAAAATTGAATCGATTCACAACTATTCTCCTCAATTTGGGATCAGTTCCACTGATTTTAAATTGATTCAATTGATTGACTTTAAATTTAGCTGATCCTTACCGTTATCCAGACCGAACCAGAAACCAATTTCTGGTTCAACTAATTGAACCAATTAGTTTAATCTGATTTTTAATATCCTAATTTTCATAAACTTTGTAGTTTTCAACACTAGTTTCAGTTGGTTAAAAAAAAAAACACTAGTCCATGATATTATTTCGTCTGGAAATACACAGATATATATATATATATATATATATATATCACATGTTATACATCTTTTTCATTTGAATTGGCGACAAATGTGGCAGAACGGTAGTTCCCAAATGAGACCGCAAGGAGTGGGCATCAACACTCAACACGTCGCATTGAAAATTATTTAGAAAATAGAGAAATGAACAGCTAAAAAATATTTTTAAAAACTTCAATCAAGAGGAAAATGTTCCATTTCTAATATAATAAGACCATAAAAAAGAATACATTAGGCTTGCGTCATTAATAAACAAAATTAAGAATATGCGAAGACAGAGAAAGACGCAGCCACGTAAGTTTCTACAGACAACGACTAAAATTGCAAATTGGGCTGCTTCACATCGTGAATAATTTAATAATTATAAATTCATATTTAATTTTTAAAATAATATTTAAAGTATTAAATTAAACCCATACGAATAAAAAATAATTTTTTCTAAAATTAGATTTAGATGGAGTGGGAGAACGTGAGATCATGTTTGGAAAAAGTGATTTACATTATGTTATATTATATTATATGGTTAGCGTAACAGTTGTTATAGTCCCAAATATTTGATTGGATTAATTTATATATAATAATTAATTATGAGAATAAGTGATTTACATTTAAATATTTTTTATTTTATAAATAATTTTAGAAAAAGAAATATGTTTAAATTTTGAGAGTTTAAATAATTATTGATAAATAGTAAAAAAAAATAAATAAATAATTATATGAGAATAAGTGATTATCATAAGTAAAAAAATAATTTATAAAAATAATCACTTAAATAATTATAAATAATTATTTTATTTAGGATTTAGAAACTAATAAGTATAATTAATTTTTTTTCCTCATAATCACTTTCCAAAACGTGCTATAAATCTTAATGTGCTTTTGTTTGTTTCCGTTTATTTCTACTTTATATGATGCCAGTTTACCAAAATGCCCTTTCTCTCTACCTTTGTTGGGCATATCATTGTCACTATTTCAGGCTTTGCTCACTAGTGTATTTACTCAAATACCCCTTCAATTTACCTTCTCTGAAAGATCTTACCGCTAGTTTATTTACTCAAATACCCCTTCAATTTACCTTCTCTGAAAAATCTCTATTAAGTAAGATTTCTTTTTCTTTCCTTACTTACTCATTACTACTACGTTTTTTAAATTGACTCTGAGACTCATTATTATATTTTTAAACAGGAAAATATTTATATATATTTTATATTTTTTTAATTAAAATTTAACATGTAAATTATCTTTTAATATATTATAGATTTAATTATTAATTATATATTAAAAGTATTAACTTCTTAAAATTAAAATATTTAAAATATTTACAAATTAGATTTTAATTAAAAAATAATATAAAAAATACATAAGAAAACGTATATAAATTTAGTCATTTTAAATACATATATAATAAACAAATATGTTTTAAACTCACTATTATATTATTATTTGTAAGAGAATTCATCTCATATCATATTTTTGTTACAATTTTTATAATAAATATTTAAAATTAAGCCTATTTTTTCTTCATCCTTGAGATGTATTTTGGAAATTGCAATACAATAGATAACTAAAAAATCATCACATCTTATGTGGTGCACACTTTACAAAAGTTAAATTTAATATTAAAATTAAAATTATTTGTAGAACTTTTATACTTTTACTATCAAGTTTTAATTAAAAGTTAAGATACAATAAGTGCATAATTTTTCTATTAACATTATTAAACAATTGTTGCGTGTATACATGTTTAATTTAGTTGGAAGTTGTGTTTGGTTCAACAAATCTTTGGATATTTTTGTTCTTGCACGGATTTGAATAAAGATGAACATAAAGGAATAGAAATCAAATAAATTGATGATGGTAATAGAGGGAGAACAGAAATCGTGAGCTTTATTTTTTTTAATTCTTGTTCTTCATTGTTTCACGTGAACAAAGATTTATTGAGAATTTTTGTGGACTTTACTTTAGTGATTTGAAGATAGTGGATAAGAGTATTGGATGAGACCGGCTTTAGTGTCAAAGATGGTAGATGCTGTGAAAGAGGTGAAGAGATGAGGAGGAGACGAGAAGTAAGAGTGATAGGGAGATGAAGGCAGAGATGTCTCGCTGTATGGATTCCAAGAAAATAAGCTAATTCCATTGTGATAATGATGAAATTGGATTCAAGGTATTTTTGCTTGAATTAGATTTCTTGATAATTACTATTTTCGACTACCAAACATACTCAACCCTAGAATCTTTTTTTGTTTTCATTTCCATATTTAGAATTCTTGCATATCAAATTGACATAATTTCAAATAATATAAAGTGTGAAGTTTACAAAGTAATCTAAAGAAAAAAATTGATACAAGACATGAAAATATGGATCTAATTATATTCACCTATCCATTTTTCTTTTTCATATTAACAAGTTCACTTTATAACATTCAAACCCAATTCTATACTAAAAATTTTTTTTCTATGCAGTACGGTTTTATCTTTTATTTTTCTTACTTTCTTATTAATCAGACATTAGTTTGGCATATTACATGAAATTTAAAAAAAAGCACATTATTCATATAATTTCTTCAATTTTCTGGTCAACATTTCTTTAGTTTTTTTAAATTGTCCACTATACATTTCCACACCTATCTTTTCCTAAAGATAATTGAAGTGCGGATTGGCTTGTGACGAAAACTCACTTTATTCAAATCTCTTAGTGCTCATGTTTGTAATCAGTAGTTTTTTTTTTTTCTAGCATGGCTTTGCCATATAACCTTTCACCAAAAAAAAATAAAACTTCTAGACAAAAGGTCGCTTAATTTGGCTTTTTAGGAGGACAAAAAGGTCATTTCGAAGGACGGTGCCGGCGAACTTTGCATTGCTACAGCATCGAGCAAAGGCGTAAAGCAGAAGTTTTTTTTTGGGTAAAGCAAAAAGTATTTATTACTATAGAAAAGGAAAAGCAAGAGTGGTATTTTGGTCACTTAAAAAAAATACAGACAAGGTATTATGGAAGGTGCCACCTTTGGTCTCTTTGTGGAACGTATGCCGAAGATCTCAGCGTTTGTTACTAAAATAGCAATCTCTTCATTCTCACCCTCGCTTCCTCTCTCTCTCGTCCTCTTCGTCTGTATCTCTCTGAGAAACCTGAGGCTCTGGGCCAACAGGAGGAAGAAGAAGAAACACAAGCGCCACCAACATTATGTTGCGCTTTAGATCAAACCCCTCTTTCTTTCTTCTCATTTTCTCCCTCTCCCTCTTCCTCTTCGTTGTTTTCACCTCTGGAACCGCTCCTTCCCACCCTTGGCGTTTTCCAGGTAATTTCCTTTTGCTTTCATTCCCTACTTTCTCTTTATTCAAGATTGATTTTTTTTTCATGGGTATTTGGATTTTTTTCCCTTTTGGATTTTTCTAGAAGATGGTGTGGAAATTGTTGGTAGAAGTCAGTATTTTGAGGTGCTGCCGTGGAACACGAGGAGATTACTGGCGGATGAAACAACGGCCAACAGTTCTCTCGTGTTGGCTCAGGAGAGAACTCGCCGGAAAGATCCTTCTGACAACTTTAACCTTTACACTGGGGGTTGGAATATCAGCAACAAGCATTATATTGCCGTGAGTTCTCTCATTTCTTCACTTTCTCATCCCGCTTCTGGTTATAATCAATGAAAGCTTGATATTTGTTATCTCATCCTAGTTTGTCCCAGAGAAACAGAGGTTGCTTTTCCTGGAAAATTGATGATAAGTTACTCTCCGGTCTGGGTTGTGCCCATCTTTTCAAACCATTTAATCTATTTTGTTGACATTTTTAGCGATAATTTGGGTAAAATATATGAGCTTGAGTTCTAGGGCGTCTACTGGTTATCTGGTTCTAATTTTGTCCTTGATGTGTATATCTTTTATCTTACCTGGTATATTGAATGCTTCACTGACTTCAAATTGTTCTTATTTTGGTGCAGTCAGTCGTCTTTACTGCGGTTCCCTTTTTTGTCGTTGCTGCTGCTTGGTTTGTGTTTTTTGGGATTTGTTTAGCCATCATCTGTCTATGTTATTGCTGTTGTTCTAGAGAACCTTATGGCTATTCTCGAACAGCTTATGCTTTGTCCTTGATCTTCCTCATTCTCTTCACCCTGGCAGCAATGTATCTTTCTCTTCTATTTTCTCTCCTCAAAACAAATCTTGTATTGTGCTATGATTTCTTCAATTGACATTGTGTCTTCCTAAACATACCTGTGTAACTATGCCAGAGCTGGATGTGTTGTCCTGTACACTGGTCAGGGGAAATTTCACGGCAGTACCACGGACACACTGCATTATGTGGTCAACCAGGCTGACTTCACCGCTGAAAACCTCAGGAACGTGTCAGATTATCTTGATGCAGCTAAAAAGATTGGAGTTGATGCTGTTTTTTTGCCATCGGATGTTCAGAAGAACATCGATGATGTTCAAACAAAAATCAACACTTCTGCTGCCACCCTTTCCAACAAAACCGAAGAAAATTCTCAAAATATACAAGATGGACTAGATGCAATGTAAGCACACATTTGATTTTACTACTAACTGGTGCTGGAAGGAAGTAGCTTTTTCTAACATTCATCTGTGTTGCTCTGTAGGAGATTAGCTCTTATTATTGTTGCAGCTGTTATGCTCTTTCTTACATTTCTTGGGTTCAGTAAGTTTTTTTGTTTTTCACTTTTTGATGTTCTGTTGTAAATTTTTACACAGAATCTTATCTCATTTTCTTGTGTTGTTCTGAAACCATTTTGCAGTATTTTCCATCTTTGGGATGCAATGTCTTGTATACTTGTAAGTCAGATTGATTGAACTGTTTTTTGTTTTCCCCCTTCTGGCTTCCTTATCCCTTTACTGTTGATGGCATTGTGACTAATTCTAGTTTCTAGTTGGTCAATGATTTTTCTTTACTTGATGGCTGCAGTTTGGTGATGGTTGGATGGATTCTTGTTGCTGGAACATTTATTCTGTGTGGCATATTTCTCTTTCTTCATAAGTAAGTTCCCACTTGCTACTCTGTTCTTCATCTTGGGACAAACAGCAAGGGGTCTTAGTTCAATGCTTTTGTAGTCTGAAAGGTATTGCTCACAATTGATGAATTCTCTGTGACCGTACAGAAGAGTTAGTTAATACCCTAGATATATTAATCAGCATAGAGCTTTGTGATAGAACAGATAATTAGTAAAATATGTCACCACAAGACATGTTATGGTTGTGATAACTGAAATTATGGTGGGAAATCAATCATCTCCATGTTGAACATTGTGAAAATGTCTGAATCAAAAGATGAAGGAGTCTATTGTTGGATATGCTGTTTGAACTGCTGTTTCATAATCACTATCATTTAAATTTCTTTAACTCATGGATAGATTAGTTAGGAGTTATAATTTAGAGGTTCAGGCTTATTACTATTAAAATCACAATTTCTTAGCTTCAAAAGGATCTGGAAGTTTTGGGTCCTGGGTCTGGTATAAATGTTCTGCACTTCTGGGCATGCATTGCTGAGAGCAGTCTCCAGTCTTGTTGCTATACTGATTCACTTTCAGTTTTTACGTTTAGTGAAAGTCCCCATCAAGAAGGAATAAACCTCGAATTATATACTATTTTTTGAAGGGAGACTACTGATACTAATCATCTTTGATCTGCTTTACGTGTTGTGGCACATAATTTTAGTGCTGAACAATACTTCTTAAGAAATGGAAATGCCGAGGAAGATATGTCAGAATGATGTATGTGAGATGACCAAATTTTTGTGGACAATTCAAGACTTTTATTTTGATAATCCATGATGCTTTGTTTTCAAACATATAAACTTGTCTGATGTATGAATAGAAAACACAAAACACAGGTAATTTAGTTATTTAATGCTTCACTCAGATCTGTCTAGATCTTCTTGTCTGTGAAGTACTACAAAAGATGGTCATTTTGAGTGCTTTTTAATATCATTTAATGATGTTCATACTCACTACCTTCTCCTATGCTGCATAAAATAATATGAAAGCTTACTGTATCAGCATGTTTGCTCAGTGCTACTGCAGATACTTGTGTTGCCATGGATGAGTGGGTGCAGAACCCTACTGCTCATACAGCCCTGGATGATATTCTTCCGTGTGTGGACAATGCAACTGCCCAGGAAACCTTGACTCGAAGCAAGGAGGTGACATTTGAAATCGCTAAATTGATTGACAAGGTCATCAACAATGTCACAAACCGAAATTTCCCACCCAATGCTGGACCCTTGTATTACAATCAATCTGGCCCCCTTATGCCGACTCTCTGCAATCCATTCTATGCTAATCTCACGGATAGACAGTGTTCATCTGGGCAAGTAGCATTGGACAATGCCACTGAGGTAAAGACCATTTATAAGATTTTGGAATCTAGATTTATATGTAGGAAATGGGAGAAGGAAGAAAATTCGCACACGATGTGGTGTTTTCTCTCAGTTATTCAGGTTCTTCAAACAAAACAACATAATGTGGACAGATTTTCTAAGTCATAACCACAATCATCTTCTTCAGAAAAGCGTTTCTACGTTATAATAGAAACCAAGAACTTGATAATAAACCACAATAAACGGATCAAGTAGGGGTGGTAGAATTAATTTCCAAGTTTCATTGTCTGGCATCTGTAACATGCCGGGCCAGATGGCTAGGAGATTTAGGCCAGATATTTCAAATTGGATCCCCAGCATTTATGTATGAATGTATCCAAAGAGACGGTTGCTGGGCTTTTTTTTTTCTATTTTCTTTCTCGCATATGAGAACAAGTTGCTTCACATTCAAATTCTGTATCAAGCAGGTATGGAAGAGTTATACCTGTCAGATTTCACCAGCTGGCATCTGCATCACGCCGGGCCGGATGACTCCAACGATATACTCTCAAATAGAAGCTGCGGTGAATGTGAGCTACGGTCTGTATCATTATGGACCATTCTTGGTAAACCTACAAGACTGCACCATTGTCCGGCAAACATTCTCAGACATCAGCAACAATTATTGCCCAGGTCTTAGGAGATACACTCAGTGGATTTACCTTGGATTACTCTCGGTATCTGTTGCAGTAATGCTGTCTTTGATCTTCTGGGTGATCTATGCCAGAGAGAGGAGGCATCGTGTGTACACCAAACAGTTCTTGACAGAAGAGAAAGCCCCTTGAAGACACACACACATATATATATATATATGCATTACGGATATATGAAATTTATGTTGTGTTGATGATCCTGTGTAGATTTGTTGCATATGTTATCGGTATTTGTTGTTTGTATTGCAGAGCTGTTTAGATATGTTGAGTAGTGCATAGAAACTGTACTTGTGGTAGTAGATTTATTTATTATGGTATAACTGATTTATGTATGAATGAGCACTTAGGCAGGGGAAGGCTTTGTCGCGTGGTGACGTGAATTTTGGATCATAGTTCAATCTCGGAATGCTTCTTTGAATGTTTCAAAATTCTGGTGATAACATCTTATGCATAGGATAATATTAATATTAGAATTTCTATTGTAAAAATTAAATGCCAAATTTTATAGACTTTATGAAATGTATGTGTAAATTTGAAAATATTTTTTATCTCTTTTTAAGTAGTTGATCTATTAGTTCTCTTGTCCTCTTAAGATGTGGCTATTTTCCGTATAAATTTTATTTGATATATTGGTATTAATTTTGTTAGACATTTTTTTGTCTTTTTCCTGGTATATTGTGAAGCTTGTTTGGTAATGACCAGGACTATCCACCACTAATAATAAAGATTAATTTTCTTTATAGTACTAAAAAGTATATTCTTTTGAAATAGATTTTATACACGATAATTTGGAATTGAATCCCAATCAATTATTTAAGGGAGGAATGTATTGTGAACGTGAAGATTAAATTATATTGTTTGTAAATTATGAATAATGTTGAGGTATATTGATATTTTAATATATTTTAGTCAAAATACATAGAATTTTGTTTTATGAGTCACGCAAACAAAATTTTGGACAATACAAAAAATTCTAATGCAAAAGCTGGTAATAAAATTTAATTTCACAAATGATTTAGAACTATTTGCTGTATTGAATAAAATTAACAAAGTCATATTTAGAAAGCAATAATAATAATAATAATAATAAAATATGATATATACATAACTTTACTTTTTTATAATAATGAAAAAAAAATGTAAGTGTTTTTGGGAGGGATGGGGGCCCAAAGGCAATGGAATCATTTTGCGGAAGGCCAGAAAATCAGAGGGACCTGACATTGTGAAAATCAGAGGCACCCTTTTGGTTCTTCATTTCTATAAAACGCAGTGGGCCTATAAACGACATGGTGATCCCACCATGTATTCAAAAAAACAAAAATTGCGACCTCTCTCTCTCTCTGTGTTGTGTCGAAAATGTAGTTATGTCAGCTGGTAACAATGACCACGTGCTTTCATAATCAACCATGGAGGTAGCCATCATCAAATATATGCAAACAACGGCATCAGAAATTACATTGAACATGTCGGCAAGCCCCCCAAGTTTGGAGATACTAGCTCTTATTATTATTACTACTACCACCACTACCATATTAAATCAAGTAATATTGAAAGCTTGAGCTATACATTATTCAAATATGATTTGGAAGTGCCAAAAACCAAATTGTTGTATCAAAAAGAAAGAAAGAAAAACTAAAACAAACACAAACACAAACACCGGTCATGCTTCATCTTTGGACGTATTATGCGTGTTTATCTTTTATTTTTAATCTCTCTCAAGGTGATAATGTTTTACTCAACTATCTAGTTTTAGCTAATTTGTTGTCATAGATGAATAAATTAATATATACACGTGTCTTTAATTTAACTGAAATGCTATTAATATTAATGCTGCTGGCGAATCCTTCGCTGCATTGCATTGCACTGCACTGCACCAAATTAAAAACTTTGGTGGAAAGTTAAATAAAATTTAATGTAATAAATAAATAAAAGGGATCGGAACCCTATTTGGGAGGCACCACCTTACTTTCACTAGAGGATCCGATCCGTCCTTTTTACTTTCATCGTTTTTTCATGGAATATTCCAAAGCTTACAGGGGAACAAAACCACTGTACAGTGAACTCCCTCCGGTTTTTTTATTGGTCATATTCTAAAAATTTTTTGTGATCTTATAAAGATAAAAATTACATTATATTTAAAATAATTTTAATGATGTAATAATTTTTTCTTGATTCTGATGAGATAATTAAAAGTAACTTATATTATTAAAAATTAAAAAGAGAATACCAATCCTTAATTATGAGAGAGAACGAGAGACGTGGATCCTATGTGTAAATCACATTATTTCATGTTATTCTTTCCTTGAGTCATACAAAATTATATTTAATTTGCATTTGTTTACTTTATCATTAAATTCCTCCCTCTCTACTCTTCAATCCTTGCGATGTGGGAGAAAAAGGTTGAGAATTAGGATCTGAAGGGAAAATACCCATTTGCCCTTCACGAATGATTTCACCAGGAGGATAAATCCGTAAATGCACTCAAGCCCTAATCATCTCCGCCAAAATTACTCACCAAACCCACTAGCGAACTCGGAATTCCCACTATAACACAAGGTCATGGTGGTGCATTCACCAAATAAAATACTAGTATGAAGCCTCAATATTCTTCAACCTCAGCATGAAAATCCTCCATTAGACGGACGGAGATCACATGATCACCATCCTCTCTGTTCTATGGCATCTTCATCTTCATCATCAAGAAATGCTGCTAATTCTCATTATCTCACAAACCCACCAGCTCAAACCTGCTTGTGCTCGCCCACCAACCATCCTGGCTCCTTCCGCTGCAGTCTGCACAAGAAGTCTCAGCGAGACACGCCTCACCAGGTTCCCTCTAATAATAGGCCTTCGAAAGCCAACTCCTGGAAGGCCATTCTCATGCAAATCATAAGGCCCTCGAGCCATGATCTTCATAGGAGGAAGAATTCCCAGCCAAAAGCCACCAGATTCAGTTTCATGAACTCTTCTACAGATCCTCTCGCTGTCTCTTGATGAGTCTCATTCTTCTTCACACTTAACTCTTTCTTGTTCTTCGTTTCTGTCTGTGCATGGGAGAACCCTAGCTAGCTCTCTCTCTTATCTTCTCTTCCTTTCTCTTTCTCTCTTGTGGGTAAGAGCGCATCTTCTGTGTATATCTGTATATAATAAGGTTTTGCCAGTTGTGGTATGGTGGGAAATGATGAGAGTGATCTTATTCAGAAATTAAAGTTTTGATCTTCAGTATCTAATTGGAGAAAGAGGAGAATTTTGAATGTTCTACGGAGAGTTTTTCTGTAAGACTTTTCATCCTTTTTCTCTATCTATATGGTGCTTAATTATAAATTAATACTTTGAATTTGTTAATACTACAGAATCATTAAAGTTTTTGCAATAGTATTTTTGTTTATCGAGATTAGTGATGTGGGTTATACAATAGTGTTGTTCTTATGGATTGGGGTTTTCTTTTTTGGCCTCATTATGGATTGGACTCAACGTTTCAATTTTTATATAAATTGATTAGATGAAATTAATATCTCTTGTAAAATAAAGTAACCTGCAGGGGTGCACTAAGTATTTTTTCTTTATTTAAGCAATTCAAAGAAACAAAATATTCAGGGTTATATAGATATATATATATATGTACAAATGATTGCAATTCAGATCCAATACATTAAGAGGTTGGCCAAAAAAAAAATTCAATACATAGAGGGCGAAAAGAGATACTCCCTTCAGTCCTTTTTATAAGGCACCATCTAGTTAGAAGGTTACTCTAATTCTTTTTGCAAGGCACTTTATAATATTAAACAACACTATTTTATTTTTATCCATGATCATTTACTTTTCAATTTTGTAAATTGTTATATAAATGAGTGAAGTCTTTGGAGGACTCAAATATAATTGGTTAATTTTGATTTAAGTAATATTTTTAACCTATGTTCTAATTAGTTTTACACAATTTTCCATGTAATAATGATTGATAGCCTAATTTAATAAAGATTGCATTATTTTAATTAATAAGAATAAAAATAAATGTTTTTGTTTTTTAGGATTTTAATAATGTAGCTAACTTTCTTAATTTGTGTCACTATTCCATATTAAATGTATGAATGTTGAGGATTCAATTTAAAACAATTAACGTGGCTAAATTTAGCTTCTTTATATTTTCAATGTTTGTTGGAGTAACATTAAAACAGCTTAAGTTTAATTAATTTGAACAATCTAATTAATTTCAATTTGTTTTGTTTTTATTTTTTTTTTAAGAAAATGAATGTAGAATGAAAGCAATCTTTCAACTCTTATCACACAAATTATCTATTTAAAGGAATAAATTATTAAAATAAAATATTTAAATGTGAACAATTCAAATCTTCCTAGAACTACCTACATGTAGTAGCCAGCCGCTTATTGATTAATATGTTGAAAAATCGTTAATATGAGTTAATTGAGAACTTATTTCAGCTGAATTTGCATTATCCTCAATTTTTTGTCTATTCAATACAATAAAAGAGGATTAATCTCTCGGATTTACTAGTGGCTATTATAAAATTAAAATGACATGTCAAATAACATCTTTAATATTTTTTTCAGTTGTATTAACATCTTTAAGTAGAACAAAAGAAACATGGCAAAAGAGATAAGGGTTTACAGCTGGCAGATTTAAGGTTTTGTCGTGGTAATAAATAAGAGAGTAATTAGTGTTTAAACAAGGTGACGGAGTTATTGGTGATCAATCTGGCCACCTATATATATTAGTAATATTTTTCACCTTAAGACAAAAGTGTAGTTCACTTCTAATGACCCTGACACATCTAATATTAAATACTAAACCTTCACACTGATTCTAATGAAATAGAATCAGATGCAGGCAAATATAAAATAAATAAGATAAGATCAAAGCACATTACAACTGTTTTCATTATATTATTCTGTTTTCGTAATTTGTGCAACCAAAAGCCGCGATTACTTGTCTGTTTCACACACATATTGTGTCCCAGTCCTAATATAATAATTCTAGTGTTTGTCTCTGTGCGCACTTGGAATGTTCTAATAAACTATAGATTTCTTGTAATTAATTTTACTACCTCTCGCATTAATAACTTTTTAATCGAATCACGCACATTAAGAATTAAAATTAAAATTAATTAACTACCTCTATTTCTCCAAAAATCTCTATATTTTTTTAAAACCATCCTTATTTAATCTCAATCTCTTTCTTTTTTTCTTTGGATACATTAAATAGAAACATTTTTTTGAAAACATAGAATAAATATTACCTCGTATATTGTAAAGGATATTATATTTAGGATCAGAGTAAAATGTCCTATATATAGGACCGGAGGGAGTATACTTTAATAACACCATATAACTAATTTATTACTTGGCACTATCTAAATCAACAGACTTGTATACATGTTACTGATCATAGCATGTAATAAATTTCTATAAGTTCATTAATTAGGAAACATACTCTCCAAGTCTGAGGTCTTTTTTTATTTAAATTGACCAATAGGATTGGACAAAGTCAATAAATGTCGATGGCAATTCAAAAACCTTATTTTCTAATTACTCCATCTGATCCTTAATATAAGATCATTTTAACTGAATCATGTGGATTAAGAATTAGAATTAAAACTAATTAACTACCTCAATTTCTCTGAAAATCCCAATATTTTTCCAAAACTACCCTTATTTAATCTCTTTCTCTTTAGATACATTAAATAGGGGTATTTTTTAGAAATGTATAATAAATACTACCTCGTATATTGTAAAGGGTCTTATATTTAGGACCGGGATAAATGATTCTATATATAGAACCGGAGGGAGTAATATACACCAAGTTTGAGTTAAGTTACATTATTCATGACTATTAAATAATGTGATTTTTTATGAATTTTAATATTGATTGATACATTGATTATATTAACTTAAGACAATAGTACTAGATATTGGATGGTATGCTAAAAATAATTTTTTCAATGTTAAAATGACATAACTAATTTGATAACTAGAGTTTGATGTTAAATTTTAATAAATCGCTTTCAAATGATATTTTTAATTTTTGATAAAATTGCATGATTAATTAAAAAATAGGATTTAGGTTCAATTTTACAATGTTATTGGCAAATTGATTTGAAACGGGGCTACAAAGAGCTGGGGCCTAAATGGCTTGGGTTTGAGTTATACAATTTGTACGTATCTTGATCTTGAGGACAATCGAATTTTATTGAGCTGCGGCCTAAATAATGTCATTATTGAGCTGGGCCCAGTTTGATTTATGTCCACCTTTGGCAGCATATATCCAAATTACAATCGCAATATCAATAATAATAAATAAACAAATAATTGCATGGTTTTAAATTTTTCTTCTTTATTTTTTTCAGTTCTCACATCTAAATGAAAAAACTAAAAAGCAAAAAGTGGTACAGTGCAACCTATTCAGTTAAAGTTTTACTTATTGATTTAGTGTTGGTAACTTGACCACCAGAATCGAGTTCTTAGTTCTTACTCAAGGATCAAAGGCCGTAGCCTCCTACAATTTATTCGATACATAATAACAGAGAACTAGAACTGCGATAAATTAAAGGCGATACAGCACCTCTGAAGCGGATTTGATCAAGGCAACCAAAGGCGCAGGGAGAACATGAAAAGCTCCAAGGGTATTATTATATACGATGTTATCAGTGTACCCAGATAAAGAATCATAGTACCTGCTCCACAACATAACCCCACCAAACTTGGAAGACGTTTCTACCCGTGGAAGAACGTCGCTGTTGAGCACATCAACCGGGATGTAACCCCCAGCAATGCCATTCGCAGCGGGAGACGCCGGGAGGCCGACATAGAACTTGGTGGCGGTGAAGGAGGTGGTCCACTGGTTCCAAGAGCTTAAGAGATTCTGAGAATTCCCAGTAGAATATTGGCACGAAGGGTTGTTATAGAACTGAATCCAAATGTAGTCGAATAGCCCAGTGCTGATGGCTGTGTTTAAGTAGTAATCTGGGATGGGACACTGTGGTGCTGCTGATAGGTAAAACTTCTTCTGTTGGCTGTATGTGTAAAGCTCTCTCAGAAGAACATTCCAGTACAAGTTTCGTCCGCCTTCAATGTCTAAATCGATGCCGTCTAGGACCGCGTTTCCTAGTAGACCTCCCGACCCAGTTTGGCATCCTAGGTAGTTGGTCCAGAGGTAGGAGGCAACTTGTTGGGCGTCTTCAGCGGAGGAGAGAGTGTAACTGGATCGGGGGAGTCTCCTCCGAGAGAAAGGATGATTTTGACGCCGAGGCTTTGGCATGTGGCTATTTGGGAGGCATATTTGGTGCAGTAGACACCCCTGGAATCAGAACAGTGTCCCGTCAGGTTGATGTCTGGAGTTACTCCATTGCCGAATGTACTGAGGAAAGCTATGTTTATAATCTCGTACTTTCCGGTGGCACATGCGACATCCAACTCTCCTTCGTTCACGTTCTGGCCCCAGTAGGTGACAATTCCACAGCCATGGGAAAAGCTGAACAGAAGCAAGAAGGGCAAAAGAATGAGGATCGACGGTTGTGTTTTGGAAGCCATGAATGTTGATAGAAGGAATGATAAAGTTTGTGTTCAAAAGGAGCTTTGAAATGGAAGCAATCAAGGAGACATGGTACATTAATTCAGGACAGGGCCCCTGTTAATTCACATGCACACACGAAACCTTTCTGTTGTGATTAGAAAGTTTCTGGGATATGGATGGGAACGCAATCTTTAGTGTCTGGTGATTATTGATCATGGAATGTTACAAATTCACCCCTGATTTACATGCCTCTGATTAAATTTATTTTTCCTTCTCTTTAAAGAATTACATGTAATAGTTGATTATCACATCACGCAGTGATATTCTTAAATTCTTATATTAACACATTATTTATGTAAACATTGATAGTGCTGAGTATTAATATGGGATACATGTCCCTAATTTTTTTTTTATTTTGAGGAGTATAATTTTTTTTTGGACAATCATATAGATTAGGTGAGTTGGGTATTGTGTTTCATAAGCCTAGAGAGTTTGGAATGTGATTCAAATTCAAAGAACGTTGACTTATAGATAAAGAGCTTGAGGGATAAGCTAAATTGTTCATAACTTATGAACATTGAAGTATAGATGAAATCATATTTTTAATATCTGGAATTGACTTAAATTTATTTCTATTATAGTTCAAAAGCATTAGGTAAAACCATATAGCCAAAACGAATCTCAGATTCTCTGTCAACCCATGGTCTACATTTTATAACATACAGAGATTATATTTCCTGTCACTTTATTAAAAAATAATTGAAGCTCTTATAATAATTTTGATTTGGTATATATGAGAATGCGACACCATTTATTTTGCAGATATTAAGTTGATCACATATATTGTCAAGAATCTCAATAATTATGGTGCATTCCACTTATAATAACGTAATATTTTATTACACATAATAACATAATTTTTTATTCTATTGATCTCTAAGAGAATTCTAGGGTAGTATAGTGGATTTTGAATATTCATACACATCAATGCTTGTTAAGACACGTATTCAAGTATGCAATTATTATAAATAAATTTTTGAAAATTTAACACAACATTAACTAATAAAATCCAAAGTTTTGAATTCTATAGTGGTACCGGCACTCACATGCTTAAGAGCCTCACCAAAAGGTCAAAAAATTCTTAAACCCCAGATCAGTGAGATACATGCGTATATACATTAAGGGGCAAACACTTTTAAACCGTCACTTACAATAAATAATTTTGTTTAATCTTATAAGTCTACTTGGCAAAAAAGGTTTTTATTGATTTTTTTACCAAAAAAATTTAATTGATATCAAATTATTTGTCCGTTGCACGGCATACAGAAACTATCAGTCAGATTAAACAAAAAAATTTGACATGGAATGGGTCCTTATTTATAACACAATTGCGAGCATTAATTTCGCCTGGGGAAGAATAATTAATAAAGTAGACGGATCCACAATATTGATCCATTTGACTTGTTAGCCGTGCAAAGCCCACTACAGCCCATTTGGACCAACCCATATTACTTTACTGTCCGTTTCTTTAAAAAAGATGTGAATTACATAATATTGTTTCTTGGTAATAAACGGGGCTTGAGCCCATAGATAACGTTTATTTCTATGTTAGAAAAGTATATTTTCCCTAAAATTGAAAAATACATCATTCTGCCTTCCCAAAGATGAGATTGAAATTAGATCCATTTCAAGCAAAATATTACACCATGGCCCAAAAAAAGTCAAACTAACACACACACACACACACACACACAAAAACACACACACACACATATTTGTATATATTATTTATTTATTTTTGGTCAAACACACATATATTATTTATACAACATGACTGATGTTCAATATGTATCTGAATAATAGCATAAAAATAATCAACTTTGAAAATTATAATAAATTAAATTTTTTTAATTGCACAAGTATTTTTTAAAATTTATTCAAATTATAAAAATAACATATACATATTTTATTATTAAAACAATTTAGGTGAGTTGGATCCCATAAACTAATAATTTAAATATTTTTAAAATAATCAGAAACCTTGAAATAAAAAGTTACATCACATTTTCATCTAGTTTTAAGCTTTTATTGAATATTTTCTTAAAAATATTTTGGGTAAAATTTAATGAGAAACTGTTCTATTAATTTTTGTTTGATCATATTTGAAAAAAAATTTATGGTTTTTATATTTATTTGTGCATCTTCAGATATAATATATACATATTTGCATGTTTAGGTTAATGGAGGATTTGTTAGACAAAAATAGAAAATTAAAATAAAATGATTATTTAACTATAGAATAGAAATATGTGTAATTCAAATAAAATTCAAGAGACATCTATGAAATTTATTTTTAAACTTACAATTTTCTAACACAAGATAAATAACGTAAAAAGAAATTTAAAATGTTTTAATGATTTTTATTTTGTAAGATATTTTAGCTATTTTTCTGAAAAGAATTTATGATGTATTTTTATACTTAAAAAAAGACAACAATTTAAACATATTTTAAACAATATAAGAAAGTAGTTTACCCAAATTTAATTACGAAAGTTGCCAAGGTTTGTTAAGTAAGGTGAAGATGGAAATCTCTCATAATCAAAGAAAGAAACTTGTCCATAGCATTATTTTGAAAAAGGAATACATTTTTTTTTTTGGGGGAAAGGAAAAGGTGGACATTCTGTGTGCGGATTCCCCAACATCAATGGGTTATTAAAAATATTTATACTTAAAAATTTAAAATTTAAAATTATTTTTCAGGATTCAATGAACCAAAATTTAATTTTTATGTTTTGAACCATAATTTTATAGCGCAATTTAAATCTTTTCCATTTTTAAATCCTTGAAAACAATTTCAAAATTTAACATAAATATCATGAAGTCAGAATCTTGAAATATAATTTTTTATTAATTAAAACCCTTTAATTATTTTTTAAAAACCTCAAAATGGTGCACCTTTGCTTGAAGCAGTTGATGTGTAAAAGCAAACCATGTGATGTGTATTCTATCAAACCAACAAATAAAAAATCATAGTTTATGGAGAAGATCAGCAAAGCTTGTCATTTTTAATATAAACAAACAAATCGTATCCTCATTTGAGATCATTCCATTACTTTTTTTTATTATTATTAACTATATTTTTATTTATCTGCCTTCATAATTGTTTGTCCATAAACTTGGTTTCAAGCTTTAAAGTGGAGCATTCATTCTGCCACATATATACATACATAAAGAGAACCTAACACTAATAACAGTGGCACCACTCATTCACGCAAACATATCTTCCATAGTCATATTTTATTTTATTCTTCCAACTTCGGAAAGGATGATCTTTTCGATCTCCTTTTTATGGCCTAAATTTATATTTAAAAGGAAAAAAAAAGGTTTCTAGAAACTAAAGGAACATGACATCGAACTAAGTGTCTAACTTGATGTTATATATGCTCCATTGTTTTGGTTGAGGAATCTCAAGTTTTAAATTATATATGGAATCAGATTCTATCCATGCTTTGATGTTTAATATTGTCCCATTATGCAGAATATATGGTTCCTTTTATTAAAGATTTGCTTGCCTTTTTTCTTATTCTATTAAATATTGGTGGGCTACAACACTTTTAATGTGTTCTTGGCAACATGCTTCATAGTGACAAAATTATTTTTTTTATTTTTTAATATGTATGGATTAACATAATTAATCAATAATCAAATTTTGTAACCGTGATGCAATCATTTACTTATTAAGTAATCAAATTTTGCTTCCTTCTTTCCTTTTACCACCATTTTGATTTCCACTACTATTTGCCATTTGCTAATGCAAATCCAAACATGTTGGTCACTCCTCCTCATTTCTTCCTTGCATTCTTTATCTCCTATGAAATTTATAAAGGAAGCCTTCTTTCGCCGTCTGTTACATCATCTTCCACCTTGATGGGGAGCTTTATAAAATAATAATTGAAAGAGAGATCGAAGACTCTTAAGATTAATTTAAAGACTCAAAACAATGCTGTATACAAGAAATGCATCGTGTACATATATTTGGGAAAATGTAAAGTATGAACACCCGGGTATTAAATAAATTAAAATTAAAAAAATAAAAATAATTAAATTAATTAATTCAAAAATTTTTAAAAGCTAAAAGAAACCAAAATTCCTTTTAATTAGCTAAGTTAGTAAATATTTTCATTCTCTAAATGAATGCAAGCCTCATTCAAAAATAAATTAAATAATTAACCAAAATAATTATTTAAGATGGGAATTTCTTTCAAAGAAAAAAAAAAAGAAGCAAAAAAAAGATGTAATAAAAAAACCCAATTACAAACAAAAAGAAGAGACGAAAAAGGAGAGTGAAAATGAAATTAAAAAAAAATGAAAGAAAGAGGGAGCTGAGCTTGATTGAAACCCAAAGCCCCCTGACCAAACCCAATTAGATCGAGAAGAGAGGCAAAACAGAGGATGAGCCACGATGGCTTTATATGCGAGCGTGAGAGTGAAGCAGAGAGTGAGATCGTGAGACGAAGAAAGGCAGACGAATAATGTAAGAAAGAGAGAGAAATTGGGAGGTACAGAAGCAGACAAAAATCACTCCTCACCTTGTACGCATAGAGTAGTAACGAGAGGCAAAGGAAGGCCAAGCACGAAATTGGATGAGCAATTGGGGACTAGAGGGAGCAGAGAAAGCAATCACGTGTTGGGGCAATTTGTTCCAACACCCTCAATGCCGCCTATAAAAGCCATAGAGAGAAACCCTAGGAGGTGGAGAAAAAGAGTCTCGAAAGTAAGAAACGGAGGCATAAGAGAGAGACAAAGAGAGGTCAGGTGATACAGAACCCCAAGGAGTAGAAGAAGGAGGCACCAAAAGAATAGAGGAAGCCCGAGTGTGAAGTATTATGTTAATTGGTCACCTAAGAGAGGGGGTGAATTGAGTGATGTAAAATTTTTGTCTTTTTTGAAGTGCAGTCCAATTTCACCAAATGTTATAATAGAATATGAATGAATATAGTATGATGAATAATATAGATGAAATAAAAAAGTGAAAGATCAGACACAAGAATTTATATTGATTTGACCCAAACTACTTGGTTTATATTCAGTCCTCAAGTAAACACTTGAGATTTTTACTATATCCCACAAGTTTGATTCAGACAATTGTGAAGTCTCAGTACATCTCATAAATTTTACTAGGCACTTATGAAGACACTCTTCCCATACTTACAAGATGTGTCATTCCATTAGTATTTCCCAACATTAAGATTCCACAAAAAAATTGTAGAAAGAAAGATTACATAATAGAAACTCTCTTTAAGAGTGGATAATATGTTGAAACTCATTTTAATGCGGTGGGTTTAACTCTCAATGCTAACACAGAAAGATTTTATATATTGTAGCAGTATTTTAGCACAAAACTCACTTAAATTTATTACTCTAAGTTCAAATAAGGTTTTATTTATTGATTTATGGCTTAACTAGCCATTAGACACATGATTTATCCGTTAGACATAAGTTCTAACCCGTTATTATATAAAAAAAACCGTTCAACAACTATATTAAATGTGTCTGACACATCAATATTCAAATTTTGAGGCTCAACAGACGAATTTTACAGAGTTAGTATAGTTATGTGTTTAATATTGAATTTTGAAATTCGAATTTCAGCGGGCAAAATTTTAATGAAATTCAAATTTCGAGCTATGATAATAATTTCAAAGTTAGCTCGAGACTTGAATATTCGAACTTTCATGTTGGAAATGCGTTTGTTGGGTTTAAATAGTTGCTTCGAGTTTTTATAATACACTCGAAATTCGAATTTCAAAACTGAAATTCATCTGTCAGATGCTTGTTCCAATAAGATACAAAAGTTCTCATTTTAAAGTTTGCACTTTAAAACTCAAAGTTCATCTGTCAGAGTTTGTAACGTTGAACTCATTTTGAACTTCATCAATAGTCAGATTTCAACTAGATTTCATGCGAATTTTACACACTTTCATTAACAATGCTTAGTTCAAAATTTGAATTTCACATTCAAAATTCATTTATCAGATATGAAAGCTTTGTAATTTCAAATTTCAACAAGTAAAGTGTAAATTTTACCCAAAATAAACATGAATTATAAGCAAAATTTGTCTGTTAACCTAGAATGTTCAAATCTAACCAGCTTAAATCATGCTAATATTCATATTTACTTAATCTAACACATTTAAAATATATGGTAATAAAATTAAGTAAATTTCAAAGATTATATCATCGCAAGATTTAAGTGAAAAAAAAATATACCTAATAGTTAGGTTTTCAAAAGTTAAACTTCACTTTCACTTGGTCATTCTCATTCTTGATATGCTCCCTTCTGATCTTCCATTCTTAGAATATCTTTTCTCTTCTTTTTCTTTGAGTGAGATATGATGTTGATTTTCCTTCTTTATTCTAATGCTCTCTCTTCTTTCTTCGACAATTCTACATTTAATGTATTATACTTACAAATCAAGTAATTAGTTCAATTTATATATTCAATTTGTATTATAAAATATAAAAGCATAGTGGTTATATTAATATATAGCATGATATATGTATTATAAATATAATTAAACACATGCTAATATATATTTTACTTCTTTTAGGAACACCATATATGTTATACAAATATGATATATTTGTTTCTTATTACTCTATATTTGTTATTATCAAAACTTATATTATATTAAACCTAACATGAAGCTTTGTGTGAGTGGAGAGGGTGAAGCTTTGTGTGAGTGGGAGACAAAGGAGGAAGTCATTTCTCAGGCAAGTTGAGGTCTTACGAAGGAGTATCTTCTCTTGAGTTCGATTTGGTAACGTATATTCTCATGTTCTTAACCCTGTCTTGTATTCGTCGAAAAAAACTGCTGCGTTACTGGACTCTTTTTTGTAGCTAGCTCTAGGGTGATGTTGTTTGATTCAAGAACTTTTCCCTTTAGCTTTTGTGACTTTCTATATTTTGGGATTTCAAATGATGAATTATAGATGATAAAATTTATAGGTCCATCTTGCTGCTTCTTGGCTAATGAACATTTTCTATGCTTTTGGATTTGCACTTTCTCTGTTTATGTCGTGTTGTGTTTTGAACGAATCTGTGATAAGTTTTGTTGATTTCTAGTCATTAAAGTAACTCGAGCTTTGGAATTAAATTCTCCATTTTTATTTGATTCTCTGTAGTTTTGAGTGGGTTAGATGCTTTATCTGCTAGATTCCATATTAGAGTGTTACTAGTTGTGGGGTGTCAAAATGGAAGAATAGAAATTGTCATGTGTTATAATGTGTGCCTATTGAGTGTTCAATGTAATGCCTAGATGAGATTCATGCATATAATTTGAAACTTCTCCCTGTTCCTTTGTGTCTGACCAAATACAGGTGGAAACCGTTTACTGGCTACATCAAGCACCCTTAATAACATCAAGAACATTTGTACTTTGTGCCCCTCTCACCCATAGCAATTTTTTAGGAAATCACCTTATGTGCTGTTTGTATTTTGATTTTATTCTAAACTCCTAATAGGTCTATATCTAAAGCTGAATGGTATAGCTGTGACTGCAACATTTTAAGTGTGAATGAATTATAGTATATGTGTCACCTTGTATTGAGTTTAGGTTTAACAAACCTGATTTAAAGGCTTGCTTGGGGTGTTGTTTTGGCTATGAAAAAAAAAAAGGAAGTTAGAATGTTCATGATTTCTCATTGAACGTATAGTCTCACGAGCTGCATATTCATTTATTGTTTTAAGCTTGATAGTGTAGCATGTGGTCATGTCTTTGTAGGAAAAACTTAGCTTGGAATTATTAGACAATGGCGATTTTGGTTCTCCCACAAAATAGTATTATTCTTGATTTCTTGTTCAAATGCTTTTAAGTGAATACTAATCCATTCTTATTCTTTATGAGCACCTCAGGAGCATGATCCGAGTTCAAGGAAAGCGAGGCTCTCATCTTCGAATCAAAAGAAGAAAAGGAAGACATACAAGTTTGATTTTTCTCATTTTATGCAATTTGTTATTGTGTTTAAATTACTTGAGTTTACACATTAACACACAATATTGCTAAATATTACATAGTTGTAAATACTTCTCATATTATATATGTATATATTTTTTCAAAGTTATTGCGGAGGTTTTTTTTTAACTTCTGTAGATATCAATGGTGATCTCATACTGTGTGAGTTTATAGGGCTATGAGAGTGTGAAGATTAATTTGTGTCCTTAGCAGTAAGCTCCGATGGCCTATTCATGCAAAATTCCTTTTTAAAACAAGAGAGAGAGAGAGAGAGTGTGAGTGAGAGAGATTAAGTCAATTAGTAGATAGAATATTACATGAGGTTTTTGAACTCACGCAGGTATCGGAGTTAACCGTGTTGTCACATGAGATGGTAAATTCACATAGATGTATCGGTCAGGTTACGTGCAATTCATCAAAATATATAATAATTATTTGTAAGGTGATTTTCTTTTAACAAAATGATAATATTTCATAAAAATAAATAAATAAATAAAATAAGATAATCTTTTCTTTTTCTTTTTTATCTTGAAATACATAATAAAACCTTTGTACCGTGGGGGTTGAAAACTTCCATAGATACTTGTGGAATTGGTCTATTGGGCATGACAAGGCATCTGTAGCAAGCATATTGATTTTATTTTCATAAAATAAATTAAAAAAGTTTCAAAAGAAAAAAAATCAAAACCATTTTCAAAATTAAATAAGAATAAGTAAACAAAATTAAACTATCAATTTGAAAATTAAAACACACAAACCAAAAATTTAAAAAAATATTTTATTTATAAAATGGTAAATTATTTTCAATTAGTTTTCTCTTATCACAAAAATTATAATAAAAAAAAATCAACCAACCAACAAGCGTTTTTATCTTGAACTACGTGAACTTTGATCCCTATCGCATAGTATGTATGCCCTAAATTTTGATTTTAAGTCAAGTCTACCCTTGTAAATAAATAAATATTTTTTAATTTTATTTTCTTAATTTCTTTTCTTTTTTTTTCCCTAAATCTCCGTAATTTCCTTAATTTCTTTCCTTTCTACCTTTGTTTTTTAGCATGTGAATAATAAAAAAGATAACTAAAATACTTTTTAAACTATATTAATTTACACAATCAACTTAAGATAACTATTTTTAGAAATGGGTGTCATGGGATGCCTATTACTTTTCCCATGCATAATCGACTCCCGAACTCAACTCTATTTACGCAGACCATTCTTATGATTTTAAATTAGTTTCCCAAGATTTTTTCTTAAAATTTTGATAATGACTACTAATAAATGAGATTTCATTCGGAAACCAAATTTGTCTCTTCTTCCTTTTCTGCGCGTCGTTTGTGTCGCATTTCTGGGTGCTACATAAAGGATATGAATTCATAATGAGTTAGAATATTCAACTTAGACTATATTAGAAAAAGAAACCCAACTCACATACCATTGTGAATTCAATGATCTATTTAAACTAAGTGAGGGGCAATTTTGTTAATTTTAAAAATTAGAAACCTTTTCCTCTCAGTGACATAAGAAAGCCAGAGTGGGGTCTTAATCTCTTGCTCCTAACATCTTGCTTTCTCTCATAGTAGTCCAAGTGAGCTGGAGATTCTTCTTTCCTTTCGTCTGTATGCTCATATTTTTGGACTGTTTTGTATAATAGCTGTTATATCTTTTTATTCAATAGTTTTAAATGGGATTACACTACTAGAAAAATGGCATTTAGCGAGGGACAAATCCCTCACTAAATGCCATTTTTCCCCTGCTAAATTGAAAATAGCGAGGGATAAAATCCCTCGCTAATTTGGTCGCTAAAAACCGCGTCGCTAATTTTAGCGAGGAATGAGTTGATTCCCTCGCTAAATTAGCGAGGGAATTAGCGAGAAATTTAATCCCTCTCTAAATTTAGCGAGGAACTCATTCCTCGCTATTTTCTCGCTAAACTACAAAAAATTCAAAATTGCTATGTCACCACCAAGACCATGCCATGTCACATCATTACCATGTCACCCGCCACTCATGCCACATCACCGCCACACCACCGCCACATCACCGTGATTACGACACGTCACTACCATGTAATATAATGGTTTCAAATATGTATTTGCTTAGGTTCGAACCCATGACCTCCTGCTCTTAGTACCTTTATATTCAGACTTTTGCCAGTTGAACTGTATTGTATTTGCAGTCTTTATATGAAATATTAAATATATATTATTCATTTACACACTAATACACACATATATGTATAAATTAATATATTGTTAAAAAATAAAAATATATTATAATTTTAGTTATTAATATAATAAAATATTTTATATTTTGAATTTTGTAATAAATGAATTTTCATTTTCATTTTTTGGCCAACAAGTTATAAAAATTAATCTAACTATTTTTATTAATTTAAAATAATCAACTGATAAAAATAATTTTATAACATAATTATTAAAAAAATTTTAATTCATTAAAATTAAATTTTTAATAAAATAATTTTAATCTATTAAAATTAATTTTAAAAAATTTAGCGAGGGATAAATCCCTCGCTAGATTCCTCGCTATTCATATTAATTTAGTGAGGAATAAAAAATTCCTCGCTAATTCCTCGCTAGTTTAGCGACGGAAATGATATTCCTCGCTAATTCCCTCGTTAAATTTAAATTCGTCGCTAATTTCTCACTATTTAGATCATTTAGCGAGGGATGAGTGATCCCTTGCTAAATTTCCTCGATAAATTGTATTTTTCTAGTAGTGTTAATGACTCTTTCAACTTATTATTAGTAGTAATTGTAAATAAATAAATATACATGTGCGTGTGTATAACTTTTCAATGGACACTTTCTAGGAATAATCATTAGCAAAACGAAAAAAAAAAGTTAGTACAACCATTGTTAAGTGCTTACATATTAGTAATTCCTCACCAATTTTTTTAAAAAATGGCCATTAAGTACTTAGTGCCAACACTAGAGGCCAAAAGACAAAGTAGTACTTAGTGAGACTGTGAACACTCCCTCAAGTGAATGAGTTTTGTGACGATTATGAAGTGGCCTTTCGAGTCAACATTGGACCACAAATTTTGTAGCCCTGGTTAAATGACAACCTTTTTAAAAAAAAAAGAAAAGTGTTCGCATAAAAACCGTGTGTTAAAATACGAATATTATACTAGTAACTTGCTCTAAATTTATGCTATTAATTGGTAACTAATTAATTAATTGAAACAACAATGATGGAATTAAATTAAATTATGATAAAGAGATTAGGCCTGGCCGCATGAATTTACAAGCACGCAGCCTCCGAGACGTGGCGTAGATAAGCACTAGACTGCGTATCCAAACTAGATACTCATTGACTGGACGCTTGTCTAACATACACATGCGCATTTTCATTAATTAATTACTTGTATTTATCTTCCTATTTGCATTATTCAATCTTTCACGATCATGTCAACAACTCTAAAAAGAAAAAAAATATCTTCATAATTAGTTTGGTATACGTCTTTAATTATGATATTTTCTTTCTAACAATATAGTCCATCAATTTTTCAAAAGAGACTAAATCTAAAATTTAACATTGAGTTAGTATAAGATAATTATATCATTTCTGGCAATACATGCAAATAACACAATCTTTTTATCACATTCGTCGAGCTTCTCAACTATTTTGAAAATAAAAATAGCTAGCTGGGAGTTCCACCAAAAAAAAAAATAAATAAAAGGTGAATGTGATAATCTAATATGTGGAATATATATATATATATATATATATTGTGATGTACCTGAACAGTTTAGGCATGACAAGCAATGATAAGATAAGTGTAATTGTTCTGATCTTTTTCTGACAATTAACTCACATGGCCTTCGTTTTAGTCTGATCTGTATGTTAGATTCGATCATTTTATCCTTTGATTACTAAGGATATATAGCCTTCATTACACAATCCAAGATAGGAAAAAGACTGTTTTTCTCACGGAGAAAATAATAGTATGTTTATTAATTTCAATTAGAAGTCAAGGACTTGTGACGATAAAATGTTTTTTATTAATAGGAGAAAAGATAGATGGAAAAGAGGGATTTGTCTTGAGATGATGCATGCATGATGAATATGGTGAGAGTAGAATTGAAAGAGAATACATAATTGAGAAGATGAGTGGTTACACACTCACACTTGCACGGACTCTACGTGGCATTCTTTGTTTTCTTCTTCTTTCTACCAAATTGACAAACGCTTTCGGTGACTCATACCTCCCTCCAACATTCCCAATTCCATCCTTCAATTGCAATTTGCCTCCACTACCTTTTTCTATCTATACCTCTCTAAATAATTAATTTCATTACATATCAATATATATATATATACACACAAGACTCAAACGTGAGATTTTATTTAAGGAAACATCAAACAAGCATCAAAGTATTTGAATTAATTGCTGTTATTGTTAAATATATATCACATGTTTTGTTACTAATTGTCTCAATTATTATTATTATTTTAATTAATCTTAACTGCTTACCTCGATTTAAATGTTCTTGCCTTGGCTAGAGATTTTTTTTTCTTTGTACAAATATCTTATATCCAGTATTATATGCTAATTAATCTTAATTCCAATATTGTCAAGCCCAAATGGAAGCATCTTTTCTAGCGTGGTTTTTCAATCCACAAAGTTTGAATCCACAATTTTATTCAAGGTATCAAATCTCTTTCATTCAATCCAATTATGGCTGCTTATTTTTATTATTAATTAGTATTTACTTGATAAGAATGTGACATGGCATAAAAAAATTAAATATTAATTATTATTGGTAAAAAAATGAAGTATAACAAACTCATTAAATTTGATATATCATTATTTGGATAATGAAAAAAAAGACTACTAGTGTTGAAAATTATTATATGAATTTTTGGCCAAGTACCTGTGCCCATTTAAAAATTAATATTTGTAATAAAGTTTGTTACTACTATTTAAATTTATTAGCAAAATGAATTACTTAAACTCCATACAAAAACATGTATAGCTTAAAATGATTTATGTTAAATTTTAAAAATAAATAGTAATTTATACATAATTTAAAGTTAAAAATCTTGTGAATTAACTTTTAAAACAAAAAGAACCAAAATAAAGAATAATTTAATCGAGTGAAGTGTTGAATTTGAAGGGGCGAAGGTCTTATGCGGCACTAAATTGGGAGCATGTTTATGGGCATACGTAGCATAGGGATTCAGACACAGAAGTATCAAAAACTAATATGAAAAGAATATGAATTTTAAACCTAAAAAACTAAATTAAATAATTGAGTAATGTGAGTTTATGTAGATTTTGGAAAGTGTTAAATTTTGTATTTATTATTCTTGAAAATGGGTTTACCATCAAATCGAAGTCACTTCAGCGCATGACATGCACCGTGTGTGATGTGCTCCCTATTTATTTTTCTCTTTTTTTTTTTAATTTAGAAAAAGTAAATCATACTATATTCTCCATATGTAGATTTATGCCACGCATGGAATGGGGACCATTAGATATGATGAAGAGGAGCGCAGCAAGGCCACCACAAGCTTAACCCAACCCTTCACTCCTTAACTAACGCAACCACATCTCTAGTTACTTTAACCCCTCCAACTTGCATCCGCCTCCTCAAAATCTTCTTCTTTTGTACTCCTCTCCCTTAACTTTTCCCATTTTCCACTTATTTTCTTGCATTGTTTTTTCTCTTTTATTATTTAAAATTTACATAAACACACGCGCATGTAATCACATAGTTCAATGAACAATTGTGTTGTAGACACTGTGTGCGATTAGATTTCTTTTTATATAAAAAACTTACGTGAGTTGAGTTTTAAAATCTTAATTGTATCAAGATTTTTCATTGCTTAAATAGTATTAATAGAGATGTTTATAGATTATTTACTAATGAACTCTTTAAAAAATAATCATTATTTTTTAACTAATTTAAATTGAATTAAGTGAAACTCCAAAATTAGCTCTTTCAAAAGTCTTTACTATATATACATAATACATTATATTTAAACGAAACTTAATTTTTTTTGCTAAGACCAACGCCCATGGGGGCATAGATTTATCTTTCTAATTTAATGTTGGAAATATATATACTGAATTTAAAACATAATCTATGAATACATAAAATTTTTATTTCATGTCAAAAGCTTTAAAAATGCTATACTAGAGTTTTGCCATTTAACTAAAATTTAAATCAAACTTGAAGTAGGATAATTTAAAATTTATTATAAGCTCAACATTACACCAATCTAACCCAATAAGATAATTATAAAAACATAATTATTATTTTTAATTAATAATTAAAAAATCAAAGTTTTTATTATATTTTTAATGGAAATATTAAAACTAAAAGATAGTAGTTTCATCTCATTTTTTCTTATTAATCAAAGATTTACTTAGTAATAAATGATGATTGGATTGAATAGAAAAATTATCTGCTATTTATGATCACGCAATATTTGAATCTATTAAATCTAAATTAATTAATAATATCAAATATTACATGGAAGTTAAATAAAATTCTCAATTATTAGTATTTACTCTCCTTTCAGTGTAGAGAAAATGAAAAGTATCTTTATTTTCTTAATTTTATGAATATAAAACGCACGTAAACATGAGTCAGGACAGGAAAAAATCCAAAGGGCCATGGACACAATACCACAGAAAAGGTTGCCCATACGGGAAATATCACGCATCTGAGAATATTACGCCTCGAACTTCCCACTCCCTTCCAAATTCCTATAGATACATACCCCAAGTTAAATCAGGTTTGCCAAACCAGATAGCCAAACCCGGCTTCTTTTGAAAAAACAAACAATTGTCCTTCTTCTTCTTTCGATTTACTTCCTCTCTCTATTGCAAGCAAAGACGAAAATGGCGGCATCTTCTAGAAAGTCGAGCGGACGAGTACTCCGCTCTCTCTCACCTTCCAGCAGATTCTACAATCCTCACTGCTCTTCCTCTTCGTCTTCGTCTTCGTCTTCCTCAGTCTTCGCGTCTTCCACCTCCAGTTTCTTCAGCCGTTCCGCCTCACCCACGCGTGTCAACCTCTACCGTTCGTCTGCCTCCGCTCCCTCCGTTCGCTTCTCCCTCGACCGCTCCATCTCTCCGAACCGCTCCATCTCCGTCACGCCTCGAGCCGGCGCCTCCAGTACTGGCCAAGTAATGAAAAGGCAGAGCCAGCAGAAGCGAACCTGCATGTGCTCTCCTACCACGCACCCTGGCTCCTTCCGTTGCAGCCTTCACAAAAATTTCGGCTCTCACTCTCACTCTGTGACTCCGTACTCGCCTAATAGGCTCAACGCGCGCAGATCGGCGATGACGAACTCGGTAGTTAGAATTGGTGGCGTGGAAGGGGACTTGGTGAAGAGAGCCTTGGCTGCGTTGATTCGGCCGTCGTCGCATCAGCAGAGAAGGCGAGCCGATTTCCAGCCGAGACCGAGTAGGCTGTCGGTCATGTCCAAAGCTGAGGATTCGTAAGCAGTGGCTCCGGTAGGTGGTTATGGATCCTTTCGATTTATTGAATATTCTCGGTGAGTTTCCGGACGAGAGAAAGTTGGCGTCAGATTCCGGGAAAATCGTTTGAGATCTGACCTCTGTAAGGAAGAGATTCGGAACGGACCTTTTTTTTGGATTATTCCGGAAACCGAAATCCGATCGAGGAATGAATATATATACATCGTGTGTTTGTACATAGAACAAATATTAGTCAGAGGCTGCCATCAATTAATTTTGATTCTTGGAGCTTTTGGACCAAATTTCATATAACAAATTATACACAATTTTGCTTCATTCTAACATAAATCTAACTTAGTTATTCTTAATTTGATTCACCTGTAGTCTTTCTGTTCCTACTCCTAGACATCTTTGGTCAGTGGTCACCATTTTTATCGATCGTTCCAATTGCAGGGTGACGCTTTTCATTCGCTTGGTTATTTTTCTTGATCACTAATTCGTCGCACATGTGTTGCATATGTTGGGGAAAAAAAAAAAACTTAGTTGCATATATTTCCATTATCAATCTGGGCATTGGTGGTGGTTTTTGATCCGAAGTTCACTGTATTTGTTGGCTTGGGTCGATACCCGTGTTTATGTGAATTTATGATCATTCAAATTAAATAAGACTCTATATAGGAATTAATTATATTATAGACTCTTTTATTTGGCGTGATTAATGTAGAAAATCAATTGTTATTGCTATTTTTATTTTTATATTAATTTTAGATTATATAATTAATATTTTTAGTCGTGCTGGTTTTGCAGGGCATTCCATCAGAGATCTTTACCATATAAGATGGTGGTTTGCATGGCGGTGGACTGATCTAGACAATGGAATTTAATTGAATATGGATGAGACATGAGGCAAAAGATAGAAAATGATTGAAACTGACCAAAAAAGAAGTAGCAGATAAAAATAAACATATACATTTCAAAATAAGAATATTATATAATTTTAATTTTAAATAAAGATGTGAACTCGACTACAATAATGTAATTAATGATGTAATCTCTGAAAGTTTTTTTTTTTAATTTAGTAGAGTCATGACTCGTGAAAATTATTTCATTTAATTAATTTGATAAAATTATTGTTATTATTAAAATTGTGTTCTCTGAATAAAAAATCAAGAGTTCATAAGGTGCTAATTAATTACTTGAATTTTCCTAATCGTTATTTAAAAAACTAATGGTGAAAATTTTTAAAAAAATTACTAAAATAATTTATGTTAGAACTTTTTTAGGAAAATTAAGTTTATAGTTAGAGATTAGTTTTTTTTTTTTTAACAGACATTAGAGAGTAGGTTTTTCTTATTACTAGTTTAACTTGATGTTTTTTCTCTTTATGTATTGCACGTAGTTTAAAAATAAATTGCATTTTTTTCGTGATTTGTGAATGGTTGTGGGTGTCTATGATTGATTACTTATATATACAAGCAGCAAGTAGCCCACATTTTAAGTCACACAAGGATTTGAATGTAGCTTCTTTAGTTCCTGGAGTCGCGCGTCCCTTCTTCAAATTGCGATCCCTTTTTGATATTCATGAGCTTAATTTTGAGTTCAAATGTGGGGATGCGCAAAGTTGATTGAATTCAATATTTGAGTTATTGGATTACAAAAGAAATTCTGCTGATGAATTGATGGATCAAGTTAAAAATATTCTCAAATTGATGTATACTAGCCGTTAGATAGATTGGTTCAAACGAGGGAGGCATATAATATTCACCCTCTAGAGCCATTCATATTCATCTTCATTAATTTACCGCCATCAACCTTAATAATACCTTACGCAGTTTAAAATATTTGCTACCTTAAAACGTAACTCCCAACATGAGAGACGAGAGGAAATACTTGTTTGTCTCTCTCTTCACACATATATAAAAATAAAATTATTCGCCCAAAAATATATATAGGACCCAAAAAGTAACTATCAACATGAGAGAGGAGGATATATGTACTCAAATAAGAATTTTACTTGTGGAATTTAAAATTCGTTTGAGATTACTTGATTTCGTTATCTCATAGATTTAAACATCCCATTCTTCCTAATCCCAGCGCCGAACTTTATAATAAAACATTTGATATACCTTCCAAAAACAGTTGCTTTTTCTTTCTTATGTCATCTAATATTTTATTATTTGGTTCTCCAATCAATATTTTTTTAAAAAAAAAAAAATCCAATCATGTGGCGATGGACAATAAAATCATTCTTTATATTTTTCATAGTAAATGAATTAAATTATAACTAAGCTTTCTTTTCTTTCTTATTTTTTTGCCAACAGCTATACCTAAGTTTTTAAGCATTTGATTTGTGTGGTAAAGGCACAATATGTGTGAGTGTTCCTTGAGAGGGCCCCCAATTGATCCACTTTATATGTGTTGTGTAGTGTTAGTAGAGTTTTTTTTTTTTCATGAATTAGCTAGGAGCATTTATCATTGGCAGTAAAAACTAATCTTCATCAAGATACAAATAGTATATAGTAGATTCATTCTAACTAAGTTTGCTTTATATATAAGAGTTGAGAATCGAAATCCTAGTTAGTTACTTATTTACGAGACGAAAGATTTTACCATTCACGTCTACTTAAATTGGTACTAGTAGTCTAGTACAGTTAACCCAGTGGGGAGACCAAATTGGATCCAGCAGACTCCAGAGAGACTTTGAAGACTCGTAGTTGGGAAGTGGGTCAACGGGAAGAAGTGGATAAGTAGATAAGGTTGATGAACTCATGAAAACGATGTGTTTGGATGTCCCTCACCTCATTCTCAATCTACATATCCAAAATTGCCATCACCTTTTTCATTTCCCACTTGCACCATCCATCTCTCTTGAACCAAAGCCAAAACCAGAAACAATATATTCATTATTGGTGTCTATCATAGTCAAACCAGAGAGATCTATATTGGGCCTTCAATAATATATATATATATATATATTAGATGTTCTAGTTAATTATTCAATTACTTTTCTTTTGACTAGTACGATTTTAAATCTAAAACACTGCATCAAAATCAGTAGCATGGCAAAAGATATTTATGACTGCTGTTTTCTTTCTGCTGCTTTGTATTTGTAGGTGAAAATTTTATGGATAGTATTTTGAGAAATTTAGAGTGTAAGGCCTACATATGGGTCCTTTTAACTTAATTATATACCTTTTCTTGAATCCAATTTTATACATGGGATTTCTTTTCATTCTTAATTCATATTCCACTCCAACATATAATTGTGTGTGTGTGTGTTTGTTTGTTTGTGTATGACAATATTCATTCGCATGCACCAGCATGCTCCATGGGATGTGTTCCCCCTTGCTAGCTGATGTGTGTTTGATAATTTACATGTAAACTGGACCCATCCCTTGCCCTTTCTTTTTTGTTCCACCATATTTTTTCTGCTCTTTCCAAAAATTCATATATTATATAGTACCAACTTACACACTTATCAACAAGTATTAGTCTAGTAGGCGTTAAAATCGCTTAAACATAATATCTCATATTATCATATTAATCTAGATAATTTTTTTTTTAAAGAAAAAGGACTTACACACAGACGCGTGTATATATGGGCCACATTAATTTAGACGCTTTAGTTCGATAAAAGGGGAAGATCTTATAATTATTTGGAACAAATAACTGGCGTAACTAGGTTGTCGAGGGGTCCACCTCCTGCTGTTGCCTTAGGTTTCAAGTTAATTATAGCACCCATTAAAATTAATGCACTTTTGATCATAACGTAACCACGGGGGTGTTTGGGAAGTTTTAATTTCTAAAGTCACATATTAAAGAAAGAGTAATATTTTTTATTTCTTATATTTTTGCATACCTTCATGGTTGAGATCCGATAATATAATTGTTTTCAAACTATACCCATTTTTCATGATGCACAATTTTATTAGAAATTTTATTATACATATTAACATATTAATGATGATTATTCAACAAATTGCTGCATTCTAAACTAAACCGTGTCAAAAAAGGGGAGCCCTATCGATCAATGACATGCTTTTGTCGAATATATGAAAGCAGCTTGATGAAACGAAAATTTTCCACTTGAACAACACTCTCTTAAACCAAAGCATTTTCCTCTTTCCCATCCATGTTTGGATCAGATATTAATTCAGTTCATTCATGTGTTATGTTTCTACAGAGGGTCTTCATTCAAAACCCTTAATTTTGAATCTGTGATTACAGAATTGGATCTTACTTTCCCAGAAAATGAACTCAAAGATGGATACAGATGGATCATCTTCTCGTCGGGACTGATGGGTAAGCTCATAATAAAGAATAGGGTGAGGTGGGTCCTCCTGCTTCCTCCTTGTAATTCGATATGGCAGGTGCATGTGTCTCAATGATGACTCAAACTTCTCGCTCTCTGCCATTTTTTTTTTAATTTAAGTAAATTCATTTTAATATATATTTTATTAAATTTTGCTTTACTTATTTTTTATAAACTAAAATTATTTTTGGGCAAAAAACAGAGATATGGATAAGAAAGAGTAGTGTTGTGGGTCCAAGCGTGAGTTTCAAGTTGGTACAATGAACATATATGTTACATTATTTTATATATGAGCTGGCAGGGATTTTTAAATAAGTCATTCTTTTGTTGGTTAGTGGATTTGGATTCCTGGTTTGGTTTAGTTTGTTTCATCAACAGATGCAATTCTGATTACGAAATTTAACTGCTTTTATTTATTTCAGATATTATTTCTGTACCTAATAGTAGACTTTGAGATTACAGCCAACTAATAATTCTTAACCATCTTAAAATGAGGTATATAGTAAAATAAAATAAAATTTTAAGCCTTGAGAATGAAATAAATCACATTGAGCTATTGCCTATTTGGGACTTGACCTAGTTTGGATTTGGATTCGCTGATAGTGTTTGTAAAAATGAAAATGAAAATTAAACATACAAAAAAGAAAAATTTAAATTGGTGTTCACAAGAAAAAATATATAATCAATAATTTGAATTGGACTTCAGCTAGCTGCAGCGTCCATTGGAAGGTGGCATCTCTTATGATAAATTGGTGTTTATGGTTTTAGAATCATGGATTAGTTGATAGTACTAGATGGTAGATGGTTTGTTAAAAAAAAAAAGAAAAATTTAAAAAAAGAAAAGAAAATAAAACTTAAAGAAAAGTTGTATGAACAATTTAAAACAAATTAACAAAAAGAAATGCAAATAAAATAAAAATAAGATTTTAAATTATAATTAAAAAAAATTAAAAATTAAAAATTCTTAATTAAAATTAAGAAGTTAAAATGCAGTTGTGTTTGTGCATAGAGAGAGAGAGAGAGAGAGTATACAGGCACTCTATTTTTTTTTTCTTGGTGAAAAACCCTCTTTATTTTTTGTTTTGGGCAATTAGGCCCTCTTCATTAAACAGATTAAGAAAGGAATTGGGCTTTAAATTTTGAGTTTTAAGAGCCCAATTCAGCAATGGACAAAAGAATCAGAAATTACTAAAATATCCATTTAACCAAGAAGTTTTTACATAGTTAATAGATAACTTGCTCTGTTAAGTATGCTATTGTGAGTTCTATTCTTGACTTGATAATTTCTACATCCTAAAGGGATTAGTTTCTTACTACCGTTAAGGTGATACCTTTGGTACTCATAAAAAATAATAATCATACCATCTCCATTTAGATTTTTTGATATGGCCCCTGAAATCACTACGCCCTTGTGCATCAAGATATTCTGGGATTTCAATCCCCTTCTTAGTGGTCTGTTTATGTAATTACTTAGGCTTTTGCCTTCCGTGACTACCCCAAAAAGGGGTAAAAAAAAATGTAACAACCTAATGCTTCAGGCCCAAAAAAAATAACGGGCTTCCTAATTTGAAGAGAATCGTGAATCAATCTTACTGGGTCATTGGCCCAAAAAAAATTGCTGCAAGGTCAGAATTTTTAGACAAGAGAATTTTCTTTTAATTATTTTCTTTTTGGTTTAGATTGATAATAGAAGTTCTTATACGTAAAGAAAGAACCTACTAACTGATACTGTGCTACCTCAACCCGTGGTTATTTGAATTTTGGATATATTGTTACATTAAATACTTGTTGAGAGAGTTTTTGCTACCTTGTAATTCTAATCAACTTGAATTAGTTTAAATTTTATGTGTCTACTAAATATTAAGTAGTTTAATAAAAAATGAAAAAGAAGCGCTACTGGCTAGGTTTTAATAAATACATGGAATCCTATTTCATAAATACACATGGTGGGTGGAACATAATATATTATTCTTCCCCACCCAAAAAAAAAAAATATTCTCCCCCAACTAAAAGAGAGATAATAGGTATGAGAAAAAGATCCAGACTCTATATGGTCTTTTTTTCTTTTCCCTTTTTTTTTTTTGGTAGTGACAAGATGTATATTGTGCCAGTAACAGTGACCAATCGTTCTCAGAGTATGGAGGGACGAAGAGCGGACTCTTTCTAACTTTATTTACTTCAAACACAAGAATTAGGAATTAATTACACCCCCAAACCTTTGTTATAATTTATACCCTATACTTTAACGTAAATGTATGGGATGCAATTTAGTTATATTATTAAAAAAGGCTTATGCATGTTTTTGCGTGGGGATAAAATGGGGTTGGATTAATTAAGACATCTAAAAGGCCATGTTTATATGTAACCAGGTGCATAAACTTGTATTAATTAATTGTTTTAATTTTCCACATATTCTCCCGTAAATTAGGTGGATTGCAAGGATTAAAATGGTGATTGATCTACTCCTGCATGTTATCAGGATTGAAATGCTCCACCATAGTTGCATCATATCGTAAAATTTAATTAAACTTTACAAATGCATATTAATTTGGACATCAAGAATATAACAGCAGAATAATGAATTAACCCCTATTAAAAATATCATATTATTCATTCATTGGAGGGAAAAGCAAGTTGGTTCCATTTAATTTTAACAACTAGTTACAATGGTATGCCAAGACAACACTGGAGCTTATAATTATCGTAAATGGTATTAATCTATTTTGGGAATGGGTTCAGGAGGATTATGATCTGCAATGACTTTATGGGAGGCCATTAATATTTATTATAACTCATGGTAATTCTGATAATCACCCAGTTAGAAGTGCTATTGACGAGATCAAGAAGATTATCATAAGAGATTGAGTCATTAAGATTAATCATGAGTTTAGGGAGACTAATTATAAATGTGCCAATTGGTTAGTTTAATAGGCCGGCCTATGGGATCGAAGGCAATTTTATTGTTTTCACTTTCACACAACCTTTTGCTGGTTAATAAGGGGAGAAGACTCATTCTTTTAATCACTTTATGCTACTTCAACTCCTAGGCATTTTTTTAGCCTTTTATTTTCCCTAACTACTTGCTTCCTTGATTGTCCTAATTATATTTAAGAAAAAAAGAAACAGTGAGGTAGATTAGATCCATGCTTATTAATTAAAGAATTAAATAAAGATAGGTTCTGGACCCCCATGACGTAGACAAAAATAACCAGGCTCGTGATCGGTGATCAAATACTTATTCAAGGTTACTCAGTACGTGAACTTTATTTAAATATGGACGGTGCATTAACACACACACACACACACACACACAGAGCACAGAGTTTTTTTTTTTTTTCCGAACTTGATCACATAGGGAAACCAATGAGAGATCATGAAAATATGATCCCACCGTCAATATAATATTTAAATTCCTTCTTTTTTCAAAAAAAATTAAAAAACAAAGTTACAGCCAGAATCATTTGATCCACCTCACTTTTCTCTTTTTTGGATCTTTATGTAGCCTAACTTGAGGTACACGGTATCAAGTAATCTTTTGAATCTTTTATATATTATGAATATTTATTTTTTGAATTTGCTAATGTCATTCAATTTTTTTTGTCACTAAAATAGTCACCGCCAAAATGATGTTTAAACGCCAACATTGATCTCTCACACAGTCACACATTAGGAACTAGTATAGTATAAACCTTTTCTTGTTGAAAGTATATGAACTTTTTTTAAAATTATCAAAATACAAAGCGATTCTCTATGAAACGAAAAAAATACATTATTAACCTCAATTATTTTTAATTACAATACTCTATAATAACTTACAAATGCGAAATATGTATTCAGATTTGTAGATAATATTTTAATAAAAAATATATTAAAAACTCTATAAGTACTATTCATAAATTGTGAATAGTGTGTTATAAATATTTTATTTTAGATGACATGTAAATCATGAGTAGACAACTGGTTAGATCAAAGAGTTAAAGATATATATTGTTCTATTGTTAGAGCCCTTGTGTTGAAGTTGAAGGGATGCAGGTTTGAATGAAAGCAATATTAATTTTGGCAAAATTAAACTTGAAAGTTGTCATACCAAGAGATGTGACGTGGATGGCGCGAAAAAATGAAAATAAAAGAAAAAGGGAAGAAATAGGCCCACACGGCGGAAGGCCGATTTCGGAGGAGTCGCCACCAAAATTTTGAGGAAAATTTTGGAAAACCGAGTAAAAACAAAAGAGGATAAGGATGGTCTGCGAGTCAGAGTTTGGTTCGGGAGTACGATTGTAAGTTGGGAAGGTGTTAGGTACTCCCACAACACCCGTTCCAGAGAACGGTTACCTTAAGTTGATTATACAGTTTTTATGGCTTTTAAAAATTATTTTGATTGCCCTTTTAACCATTCACATGCAAAAATAAATATAAAAATAAGAGAAATGTATGAATAAAATGAAAATATAAAAAATTGTGAAATATTTATTTACAAAAGCGGACTTAAAAAAATAGATTAGTAAATATTTATTAAATTAAGAAAAAAACACCAAATAAATCAAGAAATGTTTATTTATTTACAAAAGCGGACTTGGAAAAATAAAATGATAAATATTTATTAAATGAAGAAAAAAAATACCAAATAAATAAGAAAATATTTATTTATTTATAAAGGCAGACTTGAAAAAATAAAATGGTAAATATTTATTAAATGAAGAAAAAAAACACCAAATAAATAAGAAAATATTTATTTATTTACAAAAGGCGGACTTGGAAAAATAAAATGGTAAATATTTATTTAATGAAGAGAAAAAACACCAAATAAATAAGAAAATATTTATTTATTTACAAAGGCGGACTTGACCCAGAATTAGAGTCTGGGGCTTACGTACCCTGCGATAGGGATCAAAGTCGACATAGTTCGGACTAAACAACGTGTCACTGGGTTGGTATTTTTTCTTGTATATATTTTTTGAAAAGAGAGGTTTATAGAAAATAGTTTGTCTTTCTACAAAGAAAACAATTTTTAGAATTGATTGATGTGTTTTAATTTGTAAAAGACAGATTAATCCCCATTACTTGCTCTTTTCATTTAAGAATATATTTTTTGTTTAATCAATTTCTAAACGAGAATATATGTTTTTCCTCAAATTGAAAAATGTGATTAAAATTTATGTGTGATTTGAACAGTTATTTTGATTTGAAAAAGAAATATTTGAAAATAAATTTATTTTTATAAAATAAAACCAATTGGCTTATGTGGCGACTTTATCATTCACAATATACCCATTGATACCTAAATGTCCACGGTGGTGTCACTCGAGACAAAAGGCATAAGAAAGCCAATAATTCTTTGTACAAATTATCTTTTATTTTCTTTTTAATATAAATATAAATAAATAAGATTCTTTTTAACAAATATTTATTTAAAAAAATTAAAGAAATATGATTATTACGTATATTTTGAAAAAATAATAATCAACATATGTGGTGACTTTATCACTCACAAGTTACTGATTTATACCGAAATACTCACGGTGATGTCACTCGAAGTAAAAGGCTTTAAAAAAAACTTTAAGGGATAAAATTGGAAAAAATAAATAAATTAAAAAAACATCTATTTTAACTTTTAATTAATTTTATTTTTTTTGTTTTTTTGTTTTTTTCTTTAGAGTTTCCTTAAAAGACTTTATATGTAAAAAAAATCAAAGATCAATTACACATATGGTCCACCAGTTCTCTAAGTACTTGTAAAGATTCCCAAAATCTCTAACAAATAAGAGTCCTTTATTAAAGATATATTACTATATTTATTTATATTTTGTAATGACTTATTTCTGTCATTCTGAAATCTTAAATACCCACCCATAAATTGTTTATTTGTGCCCACATTTATTCGATTTTAAAATAGTGTAAATTAAGCCGTCGATACGTTTGGAAGAGAAACGATTACGTATGAAAGTTCGACTATTGAAGGCAACCTAATGTATAAACTCAGAACAATCAAATCATCCTTAATGTCTAAATCCAAGACATAATTATATACCTCAGTAACAACGTATACTGGAGGTGCCTTGCTATGCCCACATTTATTTGATTCTAGATCATTATTACTTAGGCGAACACACCCTGTAACAAATTAAAAATGCACACCCTGCCTAATCAACCTTCAAATTTCAGTAACATCTCAAAATTCAATCCAAACTACTAGAATGTCTTGTTCGTGCAGACAAGAAGAATAAGAAAAAAAACCTTTCCAAAAAAGTTCCCCAAGATCCTCAAGAGCCAACCTAATCAAACCATAATATCCATGGTGATTAGAGTAAAATATGGACCTACTCGACAATGGATAAAAAGTCTCTAAAAACAACCACTTTCTCAACCCAACCCCAACAATGCTTTTAAGCAAATAAATAAAATGGAATGGGAACTGGGTACTCTAAAAAATAAACACACGCAGTAACCTTAACAAATCATCATCAATCAGAATAACAAAGACCTTAGAGATAAATGTAAAGCAATCAAAGGTCCTTCTGGCTTAAAGGAAATCACCAACCCAGTATTCTCTTTTGTCCAAGACGATGAGAAAGAAGTGGCCAGTCTCAATAATCAAACCATTTGTAGAGAAACTAAATTTATTTATTTATTTATTTTTTACGAATGGTAACAGAATATTTCCTTCATACGGAAAAGAAAACAAAGGATAGAAAACCAAACACCATAATCAGAACATCATTCAGATTGCCATTAACAGGATCAACAACCACAATCTCGTAGATTCAAGATATATCAACACTTCAGACCCTTATAATCAATATGGATTAGAAGGAAATCATCAACTCAATACTCTTATTCGCCTAAGACAAGAAAAAAATGGAGGCCGATCCCAATGAAGACATAAAGCATCAAATTATTCATAAAAAACCAAATTTCAGAAATAAGAGTACCAGCCGTATTTACTGCTTGGTTCCCTTTCCTGGCCCTCTTTATTAGCCTTCCTTTAATGCTCGGCTTCTTCCTCCATCTCATTGCCTCTCGGTGTTTTCCTCCAACTCTTCACCGCCCTCTTTTCCTTCCTCTGCCCGAGCCTCCCACGGGTTTTTTTTCAGACCTTCCCTCGTCTCCACACTATCCGAGCTCTCTGGATTTCTCCAGTTCACACTCGTGATCTCCTCTGTTTTTTTCTTTTGCCCGCGGCTTCCCCTCTCCTCTGAAATTCCTTTGATCCCTTCTTATAGCAATTCCGTGAGTGAAAAAGAAGCGGGATCTCGAACGCGTGGTAGCCCCCTTCGGCCCTATTTTTGTTGCCGTGTACGGCTCCCTCTAGCTTTCATAGGTCAACGTCTTTGCTTATTCGGGTCTCCTTTCTCTAGTTCCTGTCCCCTCTACTTTGCTTGTGCTCAGACTGCTTTTTTCTCTGGTGTACTCCTTCTTTTTCTCTGCTCTGCCTCCTGCGGTTCCTTTCCTCCTAGCCTCCATAGCTCCCTCTGCGTCTAGTTCCCTCGGTTGCCTGCTCCCTCTATCTGGCTCCCACAGTTCCCTTTTCCCTCTGCGGCTAACCCTCGTCTCTCTGCTCCCTCTCTTTCTTTTTCTCTTGGCCAGCTCTCCTCTCTGCTCCCTTTTTTCCTTTTTCTCTCTGTCCCCCGCGGCTTCATTGTCTCCTTACAATCTCATACGCCTTAAGCCCTAACTAGGGCTCAAGGTGGTGATGGTCAGCATCTCAAGCCCAATAGCCCATTCCCCACATTTTTTTTTTTGCATTTAGTTTTTTTTCACTATTATCATTTTACGTTATTTTTAATGTATATATATATATATTTTATTTTTATTTTTTTTACAACCACATAAAATGAATTAATAAAAAGGAAATTTTATTTTTCTTATTAATTAAAAAGAAATTTATTTTCCTTAATTAAAATCTTTTGTTTGTTTGTTTTTTTTTTCTTTTTTTCTGGACAAAATAAAGTGTTTACAAAAGTCCAATTCAAACAGTTTATACTGGTCGAGCTAATTACCAGTTCATTCTAATTTTAATTCCCTTGTCATGTTAAGTAATATGTAGCAAATTCTTTCTATGACTATAATACTCCCTCCGTTTTTTTTTTTGTGTATAAATCTTTTAATGTTTTAACATATAAATTAGAAACTATAATTAAGGTGTCAAATTTTTTTAATTTCGTAAAATACCCTTAATTTATTACTACATAATTTATGATAAGTGTGTAAAAATAATTTATGAAAATAAGGATATAACGGAAAAATAACAATTAATTATTTTAATCTTTTGAAAGAACTTATAAATAGAAATAATTTTTCTCTTCAAAATGGATTTATAAATGAAGGGTGTAGGCTTCTACACAATATTATCTTTAAAATAATATCTGTCACCACTAAATTTGTAAGGTTTACGTATATTTGATTTTAGGAGTAAAGTAACCTCAACCACCCTAAAAAGTTTCACAAAATAAAGCAATGAAAGAGTTGATGAAAGAATCTTAGGGGAGGGATCTTTAGGTGTTGATCATAATTAATTATCAAAGAATTGATGCCCTTTTAATTCCATTTGAATTAGAAATTCAATTTTAAAAAAAGAAAAGAAAAGAAAAGAAAAACATGTTAAATGAACTTCATCATATTCAGGCCCAAAAAAAGAATGTATCATCATATTTTTCACACATTCGAACGCTTAATCACTTGCTTCTTTGTTTTATTGGCAAACACGACTATTCAACTCAACAAGCACCTTTTGGTCCCCAAAAAAAAAATCAACAAGCACCGAAAAACTAACAATATTTTTATTTTTTTTTCGGAAGTTCATTCGTGGATCAATCGATTCTCTTTAGAAACCACCTTATATTAATGCCTAATTAGGAAAAACCCTAATTTATGACTTTTAAAAATCTCACTTCTTTTATTAATTTTGAGATATACCAATCCGCCTGGTATTTGAAATAGTCTCTTCATCTTTGTGCGGCATGATTTCTTCGTAGTTTTTCATATTATTTTTAATGTTAAATAAGCAAATACATCTCTTGTTAAGGGTGTGTTTGAATTAGATTATGGGTGTGTTTGGATTAGATTATGTATAAGTGATTATGAGGATAAGTGATTATGAGAATAAGTGATTATGTCAAGGATAAGTGATTATCATAAGCTGAAAAAATCAGCTTCTTCCATAAGTACTTATTTGAGGCATAAGTGCTTATTGAAAAGCTGTTTCTGTTTAGTAACTCTACCACATAAGCACTTATGGAGCCCATAAGTGCTTATTTTTGGCAATCCAAACAGGCTATATATATAAGTGATTATGAGGATAAGTGATTATGTTAAAAGTGATTTGTGTTTGGATATTTTTACCTCATAAGTGATTTTGAGAAAATAAATGTATTTGAATATTGGGGTTTAAGTGATTATTGGGTGAATATTGAGAAGGAAAAATGAAATAAGTGATTATGGAAGGATAAGTGATTATCATAAGCTGAAAAAATCAACTTCTTCTATAAGCACTTATTTGAGGCATAAGTGCTTATTGAAAAACTGTTTCTGTTTGACAACTCTATCACATAAGCACTTATGGAGCCCATAAGTGCTTATTTTTGGCAATCCAAATAGACTATAAGTCGTTTGGCTCCACAACACATTCCCCCCTCCCCTGTCTCTTTCTCCGAGTCAAAGTCATTTCCCAGATAAGACGAAATATTGCTAATGGCTAAATTCATACTCTACTCCAATACATAGTTATTTTAAATTATTTTACACATTATAAGAAAAATAGTCAGATCATTAAATTCATCAAAAAAGTTTTCATTACTTTTATCATTACCCTTATCAATTATTCAATTCGGTCCTAAATATAAGATTTTTTAACTATTTTATCCATTCTAACAAACTGGGTTGGAGCATTAAATTTATCTAGAAATTTAAATATTTTTCACTCTCTATCATTATTAATTAAATTACCTTTTATACTTCCCATAACATTATCTCTCACATATTAATTAAGGACCATGGTGAAAAAAATTAATATACTAAACAACCTCACAAAATGTCTTATATTTTATATCAAATATTACTTTTAGAAGATGCTCTATATTTAAAATTGGAGAAAGTATATTCCCCTGTGCCCTTTATTGCTCTCCTTAAAATTGCAAGTTGGGGTTATAAATGAAAAAAATAATTAATGCACCAAACAATCACCCAAAATGACTTATATTTTGAACTAAAAGAAATATAAATTATATGAATAAGAAATAAATTCTAAAAGATATATATTTATATAAGTAAGCTCTAAAAGAAATTATATGTCTAACATAATTAAACTGATCTCAATAAATATTATATGAAAATTAAATAATAAAAATTATATTTATGCCATTGCTCAAATTTTATAATCACTCGTATAAATATTCTTCCAAACAATTCATAAGAAATATAGTAACATGTATTTTTTTCTGGACCAAATACTAAATTCTGTAACATAAATATTAAGTACCAATGAGTTGGGCAAAGAATATCAGCTTTTTGATTAAAATGCATTAAATGAAAAAAATAAATACCAATATACGCTATTTTCAAAAATATTTATCCGAATACTATAAATTTGGGATCTGATAACAAATCGTAATGTGTTAGTCCGATTTCATCATGCTTTGTTTTTTAATTTTTTTTTACCATCAGTGAAGTAAGACTGACACAGTCCGACTTCACTGACTTTTAATTTTTTTTTTAAGTAAGGCTGCCCAAAAGCTGGGAAGCCTTACTTGCGTCAGTCATCAAGATGACTGACGCAATTTTTTTTATTTTTTTAAAAAAGTATCCCTTTTTTTATTATATCAATAATTATAATAATAAATATTTTAATAATTATTAGTATAATTATAATTATAAAATGAGTATCAATGAATAATTATTATGAATAATAATAATAATTGTTAAATAATATTATCATATTAATAAGTGAGTATTATAATAATTAAAAACATACAAATGATAAAAAAATTAATTTTTAAACAAACTATTTTAACAAATTAATTAATAATTATTGAAGTTTAATTAATAAAGCTAAATTTTTACATCAATTAAAGGTAAAAATATTTCTTTTATAAAAAAAAGATTGTTTACCTTATACATAATGACTTCCCGCACCACATCTTGGTTTCCTCCAAATACGTTGTGGTCGCCCATGTCTTATGAGTTCTTCATGTTGACATTCAGGTGACTTATTAGCAATTGTAGTTAGTGGGGTATTTAGATCAAATATGGGAGACTCAATATGAGAAATTGACTGCTGTGCGGCTTCATTTGATGGTCCACCTATTTCAAATGAGTAATTATTATATTCAAGCTCAAAAAGTGGTGAATTCTCCAATAACAACATAAATGACCCGAGTTGGTCTAAGTTATGCGAGCTTAATTGGGATACGGATGATAGTGACACGTAATGGTATTGGGTAAAAATATGTGAAGAAGAAGCAGTTTAGGGATTTTGTTCCTCTTCATCTCTCATTACATCGTGATTTTGTTCCTCTTCTTCTTCAGCTGCAATTGGTAGTTGAGTTGACAAATAACCACCACTTCACTTACTTGGTCTTCCCTAGATAATCACTGGATGTGGTAGCTCAACTGCAGGTGGGGTAGACTAAGGGACCATGTTGTGGTGTTGTTCTTTTAATGTCATTCTAATGTTTTGTTGGTCCCGTATAACCCTTTGTTGATATTCTGAAGTTGGTATTAGCAAAGGATCTTGAATACTCAGTTGAATTAATTCATCAATTATATCGACTTGAAATCAGCAATAAGACATTATTATATAATGATATTATTCATATAGAACAAAATGAAGACAATGATTTTAGTTAGATAGTTACCGTAAAACCAGTTGCAGCACTAGTTGGGTGGATCCTGTTAGCTAAGCTGGCTTCCCAAGAGAGGAGGTGAATTGAGAAGATTAAAATTTTTCTGCAAAGGCAAACAACAATAGTGATACAAACGAGATGACAGAAAATAGAGTATAAGAAATAAAGGAAAGGGGAAGAGGACACAGCAGTTTATCCTGATTCGGTCTAATCCTTTTGACCTACGTCCAATCCCCAAGCCACCACTTGGGATTTTTCTACTATCTCTTGCAAGATTTCAATGGGTTCTTGTAAAAACCGCAGTACATAAACAGCCCAAGCGTTTGACCTATAACCTATTCTCTCACTCTTCTTACTTAAGAGTAAGTGTATCTCCCTTAATGTATTCTCACACTAAGAACAATCTACAAGTGTGTAGATGTATACAAATTGTAATCTCTCTCAAAAGAATGAATATGAAAGTTAAAGTGCAATAAATGAACCAAACAGAGAGTAAGTGAGTTTTGAATGAATCAATAAATGAAATAGTAAATTTTCAGCGTGTAAATCATTATCTGTCTCTTTTAATATCTTAAATGAAGTTCTATTTATAGTCTTGGGGTGAAACTATCCATTGGAAATAAAGATTAGCCATTACTCACAATAAAGTACCCATTCACCTACCACATTAAATGCATCTGATAGAGATTATGCGGATAACAGGTGACTGTTTCCTTCTGCTTTCACCATAGAGCTCTTCATTATTCGGATAACCTACCTAACTTATGTGGATAACGAATTTCCTAGAACGACTAAGTTTTAGCTTAAAATAATTTTTATGGAAACCACTTAGTTATCAGGATAACGTCAAATTTTTCTCAAAACTGAGCCTTTGTGAAAATTGGGTTATCAGGACAACCTCATAGGATTATGCGAACAAGCTATTTCCCCGAGAATGGTTTAAGAATTCTGAAATACATGTTATTCGGATAACCTCCCTTGGTTATGCGAATAATGTGTTTACCCGAGGAGCCCAAGTGCTCTATGACATTTGTTATGTGGATAACATCCATAGGTTATGCGAATATCGAACTGTATATTACCACTTTTCTATACTGTTCACTATGTTATATGCATAAGGTGCCTACCTTATCAGGATAACCACTTGGACAGACTTGAGAACTTGATTCTCAACCTGTGTTATGCAGATAATGTCAATCCTTTTTCATGAAATTGAAAAATAAACACTGAAAAACCTTTGAGATTGAGTCTTTATCCCCATAACCTTCAATAGTTATGCGTATAAGGTGAACCATTATCTTGAACACAAAGTAAGTACTTTTGAAAACAGTCTTTGAAATTGATCTTATCCCCATAAGGCAAAGCATTATCATTGAAAACCAAATTGATCAATTTAAGATTGGAGTTTTACCCTCATTAGGCAGCTATTTCTTGAAAACCAATTTTGAAATTATGAGTTATCAGTTAGTCATTCCATTAGTCATCTTATAGTGTTAGATTAATTCAGATTCAAAGCTCACTGTCTTCTTTTACAAATGAATTCTCTAGGATTGTAAATCAATTCTTCGGGAAGTTCCAGCTTTATTCTTCACTTCACTTGTATTCCTTTGATATTAAATCTACCAAGCTCACTTTTGGAATTATTAAAACATCTGAATTAACAGATCCACCGTCGAGTATGCCTCCAATACCATCGCATGTACTCAGATGTCCGATCTAATGCCTTATGTGCCATGGGTGATTCAACAATAGCTTATGCCACCCAAACCATAATTGAATATATTCTATGTGCTTTTGAATCCAATTTTCTGATGTTCTTCCTCTTAGTTAGATTGTGTGGCAATTCCCCAAATAAACTGAAGCGAAAAGTATTGGTTGTTGACAACCAAATTGCCTAAGCACATAATCAGGATGATACCATTCAATTATATGGAAGCATATTAGGGGGACTGAAGCTCGCTGGAATTGTGGTGATGCCAAGCAATATCCTGGAATTAATTGTTGCGCTATTAGAGATTCACAAGGTTGCCAAACTATGTCTTCCTCCCCCATTACATCAAGTAATTTTCTATGAGTATATAACACCCACTCAGTTGGACGAGGTTGTTGTCCTACATTCTTCCATCTGTAATGACATGAAAAAACTTGTTAAATTTTGTATGATTAAAATAATAAGCTAAAATCAAATAGTTGGCATGTAAATTAAGCAAACCTAAATCTCATGGGTGGTATGAGAGGATAAATATCTATATGTGGATTTGGTAGTATAGGTCGTTCTGGTGCCAACATTGGGAAACGATCCCATGCCCAGAGGTGTAATAATGTCATACATCCACCTATCCCCTTCTCTGTTTCTTCTGTGGCATTGCATAATTCTCTGAATAAGTGCGCTAATACTGTAAATCCCCAAGAATATTGGCCAGTACTTGAGAGATCCAAAAGCAATGGGAGATACATTAAATAAACCTTATGACTGGATCTATCTGGCATTAGAAATCCACCAATCAACCGTAATATGTATGCATGAGTGAATCTTTGTATTTGTAAGTCATCCGCGTCATCATTGAGGTTGGGAAAGTGTTTTGCTAGCCAAGTAATCGGTATTCTCCGTCCATACATATACTCTGCAGGTGGTATAATTCCAAGTCCCATATAACAAACATTGGCCCAATCTAAATCTGTATTACCACATAAAGGTAGTCTATCACAAGGGAGGCCTAACTGATTGCCATATCCTGTAAAGTTATTGTGCATTCTCCGCGGGATGTATGAAAAGTATGGGTCTCAGGACGCTACCTCTCAACGAGTGCTGAAACCAAAGCCGGATTATGCTCAAATTGGCCTATTCTAACAACGCCGTAGAATCCGGTCTATATAAGATAAGGGACAATTTAGATTGGTGGCTCAATTAGTCGCTCCTTATGCATGACTTGTCGAGTTTGAAGGATTCGATTTACCTGAAAAGGTGAAAATATAATTTCTAATGATTATGAACAATTGATACTTACATGTGAAAAAAATTACTTACATTTTTCGACCACACAACCTCTAAAATATGTTGTGGTTATAAATATAACAGTGAATTATCCTCTGGTTCACGGTTGATCATATCATGTGGCTTTGCCATCGGAGAACCGTCTCTGCAATGTTTGGAGTTTAAAATGAAAGTACAATCCAATATAATCACATTAAAAAGCCCATGGAGACAATTACAAATAATAATTTTCCATGCCTACAATGGTGAATTTATTTATTTTATTCTCAAATTAAAAAAATACTATTAATGGTGAATTAATGGTGAATGGTGAATTAATTAGATAAATTGGTATAAATTGTTGTTCAAAATTTTCATAAAAAATTTAAATTTAAATTAAATATTGTTGTAAATATTGTTCTCATAAAAATTTTTTTGACCAAAAAATATTCATATCACTTTTTTTTAAGTGTTCAAATTATTATCTTTTATACATATCACATTAAAAAAATATACTTAAATTCTGTCACTGTCTAAAGAAACTTAAATTTTATTAATAAATATAGTTAGGTTGATAGCATTTATTATGTTTTATAATTATTTTTTATTATAAACTTGTATATAATAAAATACTACTTAATATACATTTTATTATTTTTTATATTCTACATAATCACCCATTTACTATTTATTTTAATCATCATTCTTCTATTTTTAATTTATTTTTAATATAAAATTTGATGTTCATTTAATTAATTAAAATTTGATTTTGGTTACATTAATTTGTTACTTCTTTTTTAAATAGTACTTATGATTTTCATTTTTTACAAAATAAATACATTTATATTTATCAATTTTTAACAATATAATTTATATATTTTAATATATAAATATATTTGATATATATTATTATATATGCACATGTGGGAAGGTGGGGGGTGTATGTCTTTGCATAGATATTGGACACTTTTATGAGAGAAAGAATGAACATGGAGTTCAGAGGGTATCAAGATCTATAGTTCTTTATTTTTAATATATTATGAAAATATAGATCTTAACTCTAGTAAAATTATGGTAAATAATGATCAAAGTTAAAAAAAAAAAAAGGAATATTGTCTACGTACAGTATTTTTTGATAATTTTTTGTTATATTTTCGCATATAATCTATTTATATGTAATATTTGACTCAACTTCCCTAAAAGAAATATACTTCAACAAAGATATTTCACACATATTTATATATGTTTCACATACCATGTATCTAGATATCATCACACCACATATAAGAGAGCAAAACTTAGGGACCAAAAAAATATTTAATGCTGGGTTGTTGAGAGAAATTTTCTTGACATGTAATATAATAGAGAAAAACTAATATAATGACCTAAAATATAAACAACCTAGATATGGAAAACAAGTATATATCTGTAAATGATAAATATGAATTTAAATATCATAAAATTTGCATCACCATTAAATATACTTACCTTATGAAAGTTAGAGAAAAAATAAGTGATGATAGAAATGAAAATTCCAAGAGATCTCTCCACTTAAAAGAAGCTCACGGCTTTAATTGTGTAGCAATTCCACTTCAAAAGAAAGCCATGAACAGAACAATGTAGCAATATTTTCTTCAAAGAACTAGCAGCATAAGAGAGAAAATAAGACACAGTTGCAAACTCAACAAATGGAGATATTGAAAGAGGATGCTAGAATGAAATGTAGCAAATGAAAGAATACTAAGAGCCTTAAATAAACTACGAGATGATATTGTATATTTTTTTATGCAGTTAGATTTCAAATTTTTTTGACTGGACAAACAGGCATGTGTGCCTGTCTAGATTGACACAACGCTGAGTGTTGTGTCAATCAACACTGCATGAGGCAACGTTGTGTTAAGTTTTAATTAAAGGAAAAAAAAGTTGCTCAATTAGGCAACTTTAATAAAAAAAAATTTAATGTTGCCACATCAGTCAGTCAGATTGACGCAATGTGGCAATGTTAGTTGCCCAGCTAAGCTAACTTAGGTGGACAGCTTTACATTTAAAAAAAATTGCATCAGTCATCAATTTGATGACTGACGCTAATTGATGACTAATACAAGTAAGGTTACCTAGCCAAAATAAAAGCTGGGCAACCTTATTTTTTTAAAAAAAAATTAAAAGTAAGTTGCATCAACTTACATTTTAAAATAAAATAAAAAAAAATTGTGCTTACGCTAGTCATCAACGCAAGTATGGCTTCCCAACTTTTGGGCAGCCTTATTTTAAAAAAAAAAATTAAAAGTCAGTGAAGTCAATCTGTGTGATAGCCAAAAAAAATTAAAAAATAAAGTGTGATGTGTTAAATTGATTTATAAATTGGTATGACATATTACGATTTGTTACCAGATCCCAAATTTATAATATTCCGGTAAATATTTTTGAAAATAGTGTAATTGGTATTTTTTTTTTCATTTGATGCATTTTAATCAAAAAGTCAAAAATATCCCTTAAGTAAGGTTAAAGTGTCTGGTGGAGGGAAAAAAATTTATTCACAAAAAAAAAACACTTCATTAGGTCCCACACATCGCTAATTGTGATCACCCACAATCTCTCTGAATCACTTGAATCAAGGTGGCAAGAGATGCTACTTGTGATTCCATTGAATCATCCGAAAGAAACAGATATTTAAACAAATCATAAGAGAATATACAGCTAAATATGCAGAGCATTTCTTTCTTTAATTCCTTACTATTTGTAATGACAGCTTTCAAAATAATGTATCATATATTGATTTTGTAAATGTAGTTGTGAGAAACTTGGTGTAAAATCGATTTTCAGGAGATGAAACCAAACCTATGACACATCATTTTCCCTGGTAGACTTCGCTCCTTCTTTGGATAAAAACCGGCCATTCTGGCATACAATAGATTATTATAACTAGGGGAAGACAAATTCTTCTTTTCTTTCTTTTTTAATAATAAAAGACTAAAGTAAAACCATACGAAAAAAAGGATAAGTAAAGGAGATCACTAAAATACAGAGATTGGAGAAACATGATATTTGGCCAAGGCATATCAATGAAGAAACATGATGTTCCAATCTTTCACAAGCAATTCTGTCTTCCTCCATGAAGCTTCCCATATATTTGGCCAAAGGATATCAATGAAGAAAAAGGGTGCTGACAATGGGAAAAGACAAAAACAAAAACATCCAACGATTGTCCAAATGGCAAGCGCTGGGTCTCATCATATGGACACGCGCTGACTCACACAAATTGCCACCCTTTCTCCTTCTTCCTCTTACCACCCCCTCTCCCCTTCTCTACATATGTACAACCTTCACCTCTCATCTTCACCAGCACTAGCTGATTCAAAATTTCATTTTGATATCCTTAACAGTCACTCTCCCTTTGGTGGTGATGGTTACTCTAAAAGAAGGATCTAGGCCTCCATGGGTGGGTCTTGGAGCAGCGGTTTGGGTTCAAATCGTGGCAGGAAATAACTATGCCTTCCCTCTATATTCTCACTCTCTTAAATCCATACTGGGTTTCTGTTATGAGTCCCACATTGGGGAGCCTCACATAAGAAGTGGGGTTTATAAGGACATGGGGTTCTCCCACCTAATGGACTAGTCTTTTGGGATGGGCTCTCCCCTTGGACTTGTGCTCATAACATTGATGCTTTCATTGAGAAGCCGACACCACGGAGAGGGCTACCCACGGAGGGTTCTGATCGGTGGAGGGTTCCGACCAACAAGGAGGTTGAGTGAGGTGTCACCGAGTGAAGTGTCGTGGTATGGAGCCGCCGGGGACGTCGGTTTTCGAACGGAGGTGCATTGTTATGAGTCCCACATTGGGTAGCCTCACATAGGAAGTGGGGTTTATAAGGACATGGGGTTCTCCTACCTAATGGACTAGTCTTTTGGGATGGGCTCTCCCCTTGGACTTGTGCTCATAACAGTTTCAACCAGCGCCAGGTTTCTTTGCTCGGCGTCGCCAACGACATTGGCGAGAATGTTGGCCTGCTTCCTGGGGTTGCCTGCAACAAGTTCCCACCTTGGCTCATTCTTTTGATCGGTGCTATGGCCTCCTTCTTTGGTTACGGTGTTCTGTGGCTCGCTCTTAGTAAGACTATTGAGTCACTTCCTTACTGTTTGGTAAGTCCATTGTCTTAGATATATTTAATTTGATAATATTTAATTTGAATTTATTCAAATTATATATATAGTCTTTGTTTAATTAAATATATTTTAACTGAATATGGTTCTTATCTTCAAAAGAAAATAGTATCAGCTGAACGACTTTAGGGAATAAGAGATAAACTCAGTTATAATTTTATCTTTATTTGAATTCAAATTCAAATTTAAATTTAATAAGCAATGATGGTTAAGGTTATTAAATAGAGGTAGATTGATCTGAGTTTAATATATGTTCTGGTTCCCCGACTAGTTAAAACTAAATTCCAAACTCCATCACTACATCTCATAACTAGTCAGAAGAACTGTCTGTATAGATTATTTTCTTATATTTTCTTCTAACTATATTTTTCTCTTATGATTTTAGATCTAATGTTCAGATTTAGGAGCTATGAGTTCGTAAGGATACCTACATCAAATCATTTAACATGGCAAAAAGATATTTCTAAAGTTTTCCCCTGCAATTTAAAATTGTGGAAAAATTTAATATATGGAATTTATATTAAAATTGAATTTGTCTCACATTGCTCTTGCCCCCCTTTTGCTAGTGCTTTCTGGCGTACCCTTTTGTGGTTTTGATTCGTTTAAAAGATCCGTTAGTACGGTCTAGTTTTTAGTAGAGTGATGAAGCATTGAAGATGTGATTTTTTTTTTTTGTCGAAACCAGGGTATCCACCGTCGAATACGGTAACTAATCCCCTCACTGACTTGTAGGCACCTCAAAGGGTGGGACAGCTGGCCCGGAGATTTAAGGCTGCTCCATACCCAAAGTCAGGATTCGAACTCCTGACATTTGGTTAAGGGTGGATAAGTCCATTTCACTTAACCACACCTCCGGGTTAAGATGTGGTATTTTTCTTACATCAGATTGTAAGTGAAGATGAACTGCATTCATTCAAACATAAATTGTTACCTATTTGAATTCTTGCTTGTATTTCTCATTGATCAATTTTAACAAAGTTCGTGGTGATGAATCACTGGATTTAAGTTGGTCAGTTGTTTGTTGAATTAAGTGCGATATGTAAATTGCCAAACAGTCTTTAAACTAGTCATGTACCTTCTCTAGTGTGCAGAGAAAAGTTCCATTAAAAAAGAAAAATCTAAGAAAATATCTGTATGACCTGATCTGTTATGTTTTGGCATCTGTAAGTAATAACTGTAATAAAATAAATCAAGGGTTACTTTACCAGCTTAAAGCTTTTGAGTTTAAATGGTCACCGTCATGCCTTTTTATGATTAAATTAATTTGTCTGGAGATTAATCCTAGGCTTCAAAGTCAAATTGTTCCTTCAAAATATGCGCTTGTTGAAGTTTCAATATTGTCTTTCAGGTGCAATACAAATTTGACTGACGTTGCCTAATAATTTGCTCGTTGTTGGTGTTTTGCAGCAATGGATTGCGCTCTCTGTTGCCACCAACAGTAGTGCATGGTTAACCACTGCTGTTCTTGTGACCAACATGAGAAATTTCCCCGCAAGTAGAGGTACGGTTGCTGGAATTCTGACAGGTTATGGGGGCATCAGTGCTGCAGTTTTTACTGAAATTTACAGCATAGTGCTTCACAACTCTTCTTCTCACTTCCTCTTGTTCCTTGCCATTGGTATTCCTGCCTTATGCTTAAGCATTATGTTTCTTATAAGGCCTTGTACTCCAGCTTCAGGCGATGATTCTACAGAACTTAGTCATTTTGGTTTCATCCAGTGCTCTAGTGTGGTCTTGGCTTTATATCTTATTGCAACTACTGCATTTAGTAATGTTCTCCCCTTAAGTGGTAAAGTTTCCTATGCTTTGATTTCTGTGATGATTCTCCTTCTCATGTCTCCCCTCGCTATACCAGTAAAGATGACATTGTTACCTAGAAAATGCAGCAAATCAGAGACATCTGATCCACCTGTTGGATCCTCAGCATGTCTAGTTCAAGAAGGCAACGATGAGAAAACTGAACCCCTCTTGCCATCTTCTTCATCAGCAACCCTTGGGAGCTTTTATGACACTGATGAATCATCCGAAGTGGCTTTGCTTCTTGCTGTGGGTGAAGGAGCAGTGAAAAGGAAGAGAAAGCCCAAGCGAGAGGAAGATTTAACATTTATGGAGGCTGTTATAAAGGCTGATTTTTGGCTCTTGTTCTTGGTTTTCTTTGTTGGGGTTGGTTCTGGGGTTACTGTTCTCAACAATCTTGCTTAAATAGGCATCGCACAAGGTGTGGAAGATACCACAATCTTCTTGTCACTCTTCAGCTTTTGCAATTTTGTGGGTCGCCTTGGTGGAGGAGTTGTTTCGGAACACTTTGTGAGGTCAGTGAAATCTCTTCGTGTTAAGTAAATATAACATTTAATTTCAAGCTGATATCATTAACACAATTTTAAGCCAGAGACATATATAAAAGTTGTTTAACAGCCTCCCAAATATTTGCACATGTTAATGTGGCCTTGGAACATTACAAGCCAAAGTAAAATATTACTTCAGCGATCAAACACATGAATTTCATACATAAATATACTTTTCATATTCAATCAAACCTGGCTATGGATGATCTTTAATCAACTTCTAAACCCACAGTCCCCAGGACCCCAGGGGAGATGGGAATAATAGGTCGTAACTTCACGTAACCTTTTGTCTATTGTGAAGTTTACTGATGCTAGTGTCTCCATGTTTAACTCTTTAAGCTAATTGTAATCATTTATCACCAAGGGAGTTAACCCAGTTGGCAAAAAGAGAAAACATTTTCCACATTAAGTGATTGATTCTTCTGGGAGTACTATAAGAAGAAAATTTTAAATTTACTTGGTTGATACGGGGAAGTAAGCATGAAGTTGTTAGTTTCTTATTTTTACAAACTGAGGTGATCGAATTTAAAAAAAAGAATACTGTCATTCTGACTGAATGCTACCATTTTTGGACAATTTACAGGACGAAAATGATCCCCCGGACATTCTGGATGACATGCACACAGATAATCATGATCTTCTCATATCTCATGTTTGCATATGCTATCAAAGGAACCCTTGACTTCGCAATTGCATTTCTCGGCATCTGCTACGGCGTGCAATTTTCCATAATGATCCCCACCGTGTCTGAGCTTTTTGGATTGAAGCACTTTGGTGTGCTCTACAACTTCATGTCACTGGGAAATCCCCTCGGCGCATTCCTTTTCTCAGCTCTGCTAGCAGGGCAAGTATACGACAATGAAGTAGCAAAGCAGCATGACCTAGCCTTGCTTGCTTCAGGAGCCTCCTGCTTGGGTCCAAACTGCTTCAGACTAACCTTCTTTGTTTTGGCTGGTGTGTCCGCTTTTGGCACCATTTTGAGCATCATCTTGAGTCTGAGGATACAACCAGTTTACCAAATGCTTTATTCTGGAGGTTCTTTCAGGCTGCCTCAAACCTCGAGTCACTAAAGTATAGACAAAGGTTCAGCAGTTAAGGTAGAGCACTTCATAGTTCCTTTATGAACTCTGTGATTCCTGTGCTGTCACTTGTGGCTTTTATATATCAATCTGAGGTGATCATAGATTATGGGGACTCTTGTAACTGTACTGTTGTAGATAATTTAAGTTTTGAGTTTTGGTTTGGGGAAATGGTTGTTTTAGTTCGCATGTTATGCTGAAAGACGGCACTGAGAGGGAAATGGATGTGATCTGTATACTTAGGATTAACTATCAATTACTTGGAACAGTTAAGATGTTCAATTAGCCTAATGAATCAATCACTGAGCTTTGTACATTTTTATTATTCCAACTTCGGGATTTTAGGCGTTTTGCTCAATAATCTGGGGAGATGGATTTGATGCTCAGAGCCCTCTTTGGTCAAAAACTCCTATCATGTTTCAAATACATGAGATATGACTATTAATCTTTGTAAACTTAAATGGAAAAACTCAGAATGAAGCAGACAAATGAAGCTTTTTTCCATGTCAGATTCATTTGGAGTTGCTTGTTTCTTCAAAAGAAAACTTCCCAGATCTTGTCCTGTCAAGTGAACACAAAGTAGCCATAGCTGATGAAATTAGATTGTTTTTTCTCTCTTTTTTTATTCACTTTGTATGTCTCTTAATTTGAGAATATTTTATAAATTTTTAATCTCAAAAGACCTAAATCTTAGTTATTACTGTCGGAGACCTGAAATTGTTCAAGTTCCCAAATGTGACAACCTCAAAAAATGGAGTTGAGAGACTTTACGTGCCCAAATTGTCAATTGAGGAAACAGGTGGGTGACTGAAATTATGTTACCCCACAAACAGGCCAGGTAGGTTACTGTAATTAATGAATACCTAACAACAAAAAGGGTCACCAACAAAAAATAAGCCTAAAACATTTTAATTGATGCAATTGACTTTTGTGGATTGAACCGATTATGTATGTACAAGTGACAGAAGAAGCAAGAAATAGATAAGAAAACAATAAAAAAAAACCACTTATTCCATATGCTACATGTAATACAATTATCAACGCAACTTACTTCAGACTCGACTTCTCTGTTGCTCTGATCCTGTACTGCTTTGGAACATATATCTGAATGATCTTTTTCATATACTACATGTAATAATTATCAGTGCAGCACTCACTTCAAACTCAACTACTCTGTTAGGAACAGATATCTGAATGAAATGATCTTCAAAATAGGGAATCTCTTTTTTTTTTTTTTCCTTTTTAATTTGAGATCCGACTTCAAACAATCAAGTTGGTTTCAGATCCTGAAACAACGTTGGCCACAGCGTGTGATCATCCTCATCGAAATCGAAATCACCTTTTGTCCTGTTCACATAGGGACTGAAACACATTGGGCTTTCGGGCCTCGCATCTGAAGGCCGGCTCAGCATGGGACTCTTGCTTTCCATCAGCACCAACCTTGGGTCCAAAGGTCCAGATGATCTTGGGCTTTTCATTGGCTTACTCACTAATGGGCTTCGATTTGGGTACACTAATCTATCACCCTTCCTCCCATCAAGCGGTCCAGAAAGCCTCAAGACCTTGTTATTGACCACCTTCTCGTTCATCCTTCCATCCAAAGGCCCTGACAGAGCTATGGTTCTTGTTCTATTCATGGTCGCAGGCTTGTTAATATTCTCCTTCTGAAACTCCTCGCTTCCATTATTCTTCCTCTCCATCGCACCTCGCCATTTCTCCTGGTAGTACCAATTGGGTTCCCTGGGCATGTCCTTCTCTGAACGTTCGTCTTCTCGGAAAACCAGCTTCCTCACGCACTTCCTTATACAGTTTTTGATGACCCCAGAGAGCTTCTTGGGACGATGGCCTCCATTTTCCTTGTGGGCTAGCTTGAGAATCTCGAGCCTGTGCTTGGCGATGGAAATTCCCATGCTTTGTAGGAACTCGTGGTTGAAGAAGCAAGCGTCTTCCAATTCGAGCTGGTTGCGGGCGAAGGTGACGCCATAGTCGTAGATGAGGGAAGGGTCGAGGTTAGTTTTGGAGAGCCAGGAGAACCAGTCCATGGGAGATGATGAGAATGGTGCGGTCGGGTTAAGAGGGTGGATGAGGGTGAGGGCTGAGGAGGGCATTGGGAGGGGTGTATAAGGATGGGTATATAAGGATATGAGGATAAGGAGATAGATAGATGAATGGATGTGAATTCAGAGATGGGAGGGAGAGAAGGAAGCGAGTGCATAAATGAGGTGGGGGAATGGGTATTTATTCTGAGTTTTTTGTTGAAGCTGATGGGTTTATGCTTTAATGGAGGTTTTGGATGGTAGTTGAGTTTGAGAGTGACAGCTGACAACCGAGTGACACTGTGTGCGAAATTTTTGACATTTTCGTTCACGGGTCTGGATTCTTTCATTAGAAAATAAAAAACAAAGGTTTGCTGATGCGGTTAAGTTTTTTTTTAAGTGACAAAATACTCAACTTTCTTAAAAGAACAAGGTCTCAAGGACTTTCTTCTTCTTCTTTTTTTCTTTTTATATAGCAAAAAACAATGGCACGGTGAAATCCAATAGTTGACCAGAATGAAATAATTAAACAATCAAGATATGAGTGAATGTATAAAAGAGATATTTGAGAAGAGATTTGTAAGGGTATAAAATACAGGTGTTATGAAAATTAATTCAGATGGTGCTTTTCAGCCGAATACTAAAGAGGCTGCCATTGGTATTATTGGTAGAAATTATAAAGGGGATCTGATTTGGGCTTTTGGTGAAAAAGTTTTATATGATTAGAGTATCATTTTTGAAGTTGATTGCTCTGGTTTATATAGTTGCTTGGATAAGTGCCATCCTTTTTCTTGTGACCGGAAATGCAGAGGTCTCATTCATTCAGGATATTTTGGATGATATGAAATCCATGATATTCAGGATAATCATGCAGCTGATGTGTTGAGGGGAGTGTGCCTTGTTGGGGTGAGTGTTCACACCATCACTTCCCCTTGTTAATGTTTTGGCTGTGGGTGGCTGATGAGATTTCTTCTGCTGCTATTAGGAGTGGATGTCTGGTTCATGTTGTTTTCAGCTGATGTTTTTTCTCTTTAATTTAATGATTATTTACTCATGATTGGGGCAAAAAAACAAAGGTGTGTAAAAGAGACCCAAAAGAAACGATAATGACAGAAAAGAAAAGGAAAAAAGACAGTTTAGAATCTCTATATAAAAATATTAACAAATAAATAGTATCAGTGTTGAATTTAGTTAATTCAAATTAAAAATTCAATTTATACAAGTATTAAATTTTAAAATAGAGTTCTTAGAATAAAATATTTTTATGTGGGATCCTAAATATTTTTTGTTCGGGAAGAAAAAGGCTAGGCGTGGGGTATGGTGGGGGGGGGGGGGGTGGTAATGAGTAGGGTCCACAAGCATGTTCCGCAAAAGGGAAGGGATGAGAGAAGACAAAAGGGCCATTCGCAAAGGAAAGTAGTTATCGCAAATCAATTTGGTAAACCTACTTCCTCCATTTGCCACTGCAGCACTCCAAATTTCCACGTGAACCACTCTTGAATTGTTCAAAGCCCCTCCCTCACTTGCATTCAATTTACTATAATTTTGTTCAGACTAATCTTGTCAAAAAAGAGTTTTCTTCTTTATTTTAAACAGTTGTTTGTCTTCGCAACAATATTATTTAGTCCAAGTTAATTATAAAACAAGATCATTTTATTAACAATAGTTGGTTCAAATAGTTTAATACTTATTTTTCCTACTAAGTAAAGTCTTACAGCTTTTTTGGTTGAATTACGAGGGATAAGGGTGTGTAATGTGATAGGATGGAATGAGATGTGATATAAATAAAATATAGGCAAGTTTACTTGATATGATATGATATTGAGGATGTGAAAAATAGATTTATTTTTCACACTTAATTAAATATAGATATTTAGAAAAAAGTTTAAATCACCCTTAAAGTGGTGGCACTTGATGGTGATGGAGACTCCAGTGGTAGTATTGCTCAGCAAATGGTGGTTGTGGTAGCCGGTGACTAGCAGTAGGGATGACAACTAGTGGTTGAGAACTAGCAATGGAGGTGGCCACTAGCGACTGATGACCGGCTATGGCGACTAGTGATCGGAAGCTGGTCACCTGCAATGGTGGTGGTTACCATTGGTGGTGACGACTAGCAGTAGTGGTGGCAGACAATTGGGTGATCAATGGTAACAATGGCCATAGGTGGTCGGTGACTAGTGGTGGCCAGTGGCAAAAGGAAGGAGATGAGGGATGGGTTGTCATTTTTTATTTTAATAAGGGTAATAAAGTCTTTTTATTTCATTTACACCCTTGTAATCTCAGCATATGATTTTTGAGGTGTGAAGTGATTCATAGTCATGGGTGTAATCAGTTTCACTGGTGTAAATGTGATCAAGCCAACCAAACAGCTTAGCCCATAATGTAATCTCATTTACATCCCTTCATGCTCTCTATAATTGAACTAAATGGGTCGTTAGATTCTAATTTTACATATAGAAAAAATTATCATTGGAAAAGTTTTACATCTATATGATCTGATTTAATTCAATTTGGATTTGTAGAGACTCAATGTGATTGCTAGAAACCAATTGATACAAATAAAACAATAACACTTCAATGAATCAAAATAAATGGTAGGGATTTTTTATTTTTGCACATTGTCATGTCCAAATGATATTACTCTTCCAATATAACTTCTTTTTTCATCTCAAAAGTTCAAATTAGTCCATGGCCTTATTGCTTATTACTTAATAAGTCGAATTCCATCCATTCAATTGTTCTATTGTCAATTGATACAATTACAAATATTTTTTTATTGTACAAAAGATTTATAAATTGCATTGATAAAACGGAAATTTTCACATAGGTTCCATGGAACAACATATTTTTAAAATGATACACACGAACAACCAATAGACATAAATTTCCAATTAATTCATATAATGTTTTCCAACTTTTAGAGTAGTAACTTAGAAATATATTGCTTTATGTGAAATTGATCTAAAATTTCCCCTTGATAACAATAATTTTTGTTGCCCGGAAAATCCATAAATCGCTTAGAGTTGGGTAAAATTCCACTTGCAACTTACCTGCTCCTTTGAATTAATTGATAGATAGAAAATGATGGATGGAAAGAAAAGCAGGTGAGCAACACAGAAGTCAGAAATCACGTTACTAATAACACTACAGTCAATACTGTAGAAGCAATGAATGAATGTGTTCATTTCCTTCAAAAGGTGGTTCTCTCTGCAGCTACAACAATGAAACTGTAATGCCAAATCATTGGTTTCATCAATTCAGACCCCAACCCAATACATCATTCTCTTCAAGCAACACAACTTAAATAAAAATAGTAACAGTAAAATAGTAAATTCTAAATACGATTACATATATGTGTGTGTGTGGAATGCCTTTATTTTATCCCCTGCCAATTGCCAAATTTTAGATATTGCCATAGCAGCAGGAAACAGAAAACCAGGTGAATCAGTCTAACATATATCACATGATTCATAATACTCTATTCATTCACTGTTAAATTTGGATTTAACAGTTTATAAACTAATTTCAGTTGTTAAAATTTCAACTCAACAATTTAGAATTGTAGGGAGAAAATAGAGAGAAACTAAGAATAAATACAAATTAATATATACCGATTGGTTAAAATAATCTAAATTGTGTTAGAGATAATTTCTTTCTACAAATATACTAATTGGTTTCTGAGAGCTATAATAAGTTTTGACTAATTCAAATTAAGTTGAGTAGGATCGGATCACATGAATGTAAAACTCTCTAATGATATTTTTATCTATGTTTAGAAGATTTGAACCTAATGTTAAAGAGAACAAGTGGTAAACCACTTAAACCAATCACTATTAATTAGATATTGGTGATACTTTTGATTCAATACAAACTAAACTTTGTTTTTGGTCAAACACTAAAATAGCTTACTTATTTGACCTATTTTATTCAGGTTTCTACTCTGGCAACACAGTTGAATCTTTTTGTTCCCCCTAAAATGAGAAGTTGAATCCTTTTTGCTACAATTAGATGCTTCCTCATACACTTTGCACGGAGTTTTAGAAATTATAAGTCTTACAATATTAAAATTAATAAATAAATAATAGGAAAAATTTTAATAGAATAAAAAAAAATACAAGTCAAATTAAATATATCAAATAAAAAATATTATTTATAAGTGGTGAGTTTCTACAAAATCATTAGATATGTACATAGAGAGAGAGAGAGATGCTTTAAGTCTAATGATTTGGCCCAACGTAAAAAATTCAAGGATCAGGTTGTGGGTGGCCCAATATGTGGATCACAAAACAACAATGGCCCAATTTGTAAGCATGACGACGGTAAATTGTTTCGCTGCTTTAACCAATTAATTAATTGCTACAGCATCGGTATATAATTAAAAGTAAAATAAGGTCACACTTTACATTAGTTATAAATAGTATAAATTTTATTTATTGGGCTCTTTATCTCTTTTTATTTTTTTTCTGTTTTTTTATTTTATTTTTTGAAGTGAGTTTAATTTTATTCTTATTTATTTATTTTTTTATAGGTGATATTTATCTTTTTTTTATTATTTTAAGTGGGACTCACTTTCTTTTTTTATTTTTTCAATATATATTAATTTTAATTAATGTTATTTGATATTATTTTTTATAAGAGAAGTTAATGATGAGATTTCTTTTAATTTAATATATTTTAAAATTAAATAAAACGTTCTCGTGTTTGTATGAATATCCACCGTGGGAGAGAAAAATTTAGTTAATTGTTTCAAGTTCCTGGATTCCACGGGAGACAAATATACTATTTACACTTCATTTTTTTAAAAAAATAATATTTACAGCGATTAGATTGCACTAACTTGACGTGCTTATCTCATTTTGATAACTCTGTTTGGGTGCAACAGAAAAAGTTGGAAACGATTAAGTTATTCAAAAAACATTATAATTTCCAGAAATTTGGGGTGAGAATCTATCATTCCAAATAGAATATCTATTCAAAGATATAAGTCAATGTAATTAATATAATTTGATAAGGTTGATTTTATATTTCCTATTAAGTGGAGTTTCCTATTTTATTTAGATTGACCCAGTCATGCTTATCGTGATTATTTGTAGATTATATTTTTCCTATTTTGTGTTTTTTTTACCAGATATTTTGTGTTTATTACATGTACTTCTGTTCTCACAATATATATACATATACACTTCTAAAATTTTATTTCTCTCACATTGTGTGTGTGTATATATATATATATGGGCAACAAGCAATCAATTCTATGTTGGGAGCGAGGCTCTTGTAACCATCAACTGCCAACTAACTCTATATATAATCCCAGTCAATGCCTGATCCCTACATAATTTCCAGTCCATCCATATTGGATAGAAGAAGTTCAATGTCGGATTAATCTGTCTGGTTGTCTTCTTCCTCCTCAAAACCTCCAATTCTGTCTCCCTCCATCTCTCTCCTTCATATTTTGGTCTCTTAGCTTATCTCAGACTCTCATCCCTCCACCATTAGCATGTTTTCTTGGACCTCTCTCACAAGATTCCAACGTTCCCTCCGACATCGAGCCCCCTCCATCCGCCGGCTCAGCGGTGCTAGGGCCTTCTCCGACCAATCACAACGCTCCACATCATCGACTTCCGCCGCCTCCATTGGAGGCTTCAGATATGGTGACAGAACGACGGACTTTGATACGTTTCTGACGTCAGTCTCTTCTGGGCTGGTGGTAATTGGCTCTACCTTGGGATTTTGGTATTTCTCTTCCTTGTCTTCTTCTTCTTCGGGTGAGAATTCTCTTCAGTCATTCGCTGATTATGCGAGGGACGAGAATCAGCTCCAACAACAGTATGAGCCTCAGAAAAGATCCTCCTTCCTCTTCAATGGTAAAAATATTATATCACTTCCCTCTTTGTAATTTCACTTTCTGTGATTCTCCTTTTGACTGTTTCTTCTTCATTTTTGAGATACAGCTACTTACATTTCTAGTGTGTTCCATTTTTCCTTTTTCTGGCTCTAGATAGCTATAGAAGAAGAGTATTTTTCAAGTATGAAAAGCGTATTCGCTTGCAAAGTCCCCCTGAAAAGGTAAACAATCTTATTAGTCGATGCTTGAAACCAATCAATCTAATTGGTATAAAACGGTTCAGAATTTCCTCCGTTAAGTACAATCTTTTTTGGGTAACTATTACAATAAGCATGAAAACGATCTGAAACATGTTAGATGCCACTGAATGATTTTAGTATAAATGGTTTCATTATTGATTATGGTAGATCAATGTATAAGTGCAGGTTTTTGAGTACTTTGCATCAGTTAGAACACCTGGGAATCGTGAAGTGTACATGACACCGGCAGATTTGATGCGAGCAGTGGTGCCGGTGTTTCCGCCATCAGGATCCTTCCGTGTGAGAGAAGGTTATCTCAGAGGAGAACAGCATCCCGGCGAACTCACATGTCCTCCTTCTCAATTTTTCATGCTTTTTGACACCAACAGCGACGGTCTCATTTCTTTCCCCGAGTAAGTCTTCATATTATGTAGTGTCTAACCCTAATTTGAGGTGTCACTCTGTGTTGGACGAACACTGGGTCTGGTCTGGACATAATATGACTAATTGTTGGAAGTATTCTATCATTGCTTGATATGAAATGGAACACATGGATTCAGAATTATGAAGTGCTGCATAGTTAACTGGATTTCTAACACAACCTGTTCTTTTTATTGACGCCAGGTACATCTTTTTTGTTACTCTCCTGAGCATTCCAGAGTCCGGCTTTCAAGTGGCATTTAAAATGTTTGATCTTGACAATAATGGGTAGGTATCTGTCGGATATATTTACAATCATTTAATTATGGATGTCTTCCCAAGTACATATGGACAATGTGCGTTCTCCAATGTCAATATAAATGAAAGAACTTTAAGTAAGCATCCATCTTTTGGATGCATTGCCAAACTTTTTTCAAGTGGTTACATTACAAACCTCAAGCTCACATGACATGGGTTAAAATCTTGTGCATGCAGGCATATAGACAAGCAAGAGTTCAACAAAGTGATGGCCTTGATGCGAAGTCAGCACAGACAAGGGGATGTAACTGGTGTAGAAGATGGGGGTCTCTTGCAGTACTTTTTTGGCAACGAAGGAAAAGATTGTCTAAATATTGAGAGATTTGGCCAATTCTTGCGAGAACTTCATGATGAGGTATGTGTGGGATCGAAATATACAAGATAAAAGTGTACCAAAGGGATGTATGTTTGGTTAAAAACAAACAAAGAGGAAGTTTTTACCGCTGCATATACAGCCCCTTGTAATTTACCAGTTTTCATCTCATGAGATGAATAACTGGTTCCATCAGTATCATTGGGATGTGATAATGAATTTGCAGATATTGCGGCTAGAGTTCTCCCATTATGAGCACACTGAAAGAGGGAGCATTTCAGCCAGAGATTTTGGGCTGTCCTTGGTTGCATCTGCTGACATCAATCACATAAACAAGCTGCTGGATCTCGTTGATGAATTAGAGAGTGACCCACATCTCAGGGACATAAGAATTACTTTTGAGGAATTCAAAGCCTTCGCAGAATTGCGCAAGAAGTTGCAGTCCTTCTCTCTGGCCTTGTTCAGCTATGGGAAAATAAATGGGACCTTGACCAAAACTGATTTCCAGAGAGCAGCATCTCAAGTACTTACTTATACCTTCCTGTGCCATCAAATATAACTAATATTAAGTTAATCCTGAAATAGATATTAGACGTGGGTTCTATTGATAAGTATTCCAGATACGCCTAATTTTTTTTTTCTTTTTAACAATATACTAAAATGTATTCTCTGAATTTCTACTCTTTCCTCCTCCTCCAAACTTCCCAACATACCCTAATTGTTATCCATAACTCCCTACAATATTTGTTGGTGCGTTTTCTGACCATGATAAAAATGCAGGTATGTGGGGTGAAAATCACAGATAACGTGGTGGACATAATATTTCATGTGTTTGATGCAAACAGTGATGGAGATTTAAGTGCAGATGAGTTCATCAGAGTCATTCAAATGAGACAGAATAATTCATCACATCTAGGCTGCAGGAGTATGTTGTCTTGTTGGTTCAGCTGTGCAAGTAACTGTTCCTCCGCTAAGCTTCAATTTTGAGTTACAAATATTTAGACATTGAAGGACCCTTGAGCCAACATAAATATCCATCATCATCGCTCTCAGAAAGCTCCTCAATTCTCTACTTGTAAGGAATAGCAGTATCATGTATATGTAGTCTAGTTGAAAATTCATTTGTGGTAGGAAAGGGAGATTCTCTAACCATGAGAAGGCATTACGCGCCTACTAAGAAATGTGCAATCTTCCTGTTCCTTTTTTGCAGGGTAACTAGCTTTTTCATGTTTTTATTTGTATATAAATGCCTGCTTCTCTAAATAGCCTAGTTACTTGGGATATCAATGCTAGTTAGTCACACAAACCAAGTGTAGTTATCTCCTTCTCTAGTAGAAGTAAGGGCTATGACAAAATGGGAAGCAGAATGATATTTAAGCCAACACTTAATGAAACTGACGGCAATACAAGATATACAAATGATGAAAGAGATTTGCCCAAAGCCATTTTCAGGTCTGTTTGAGTCCAAAAACGCTATATTTCAGAGATGGAACCAGTTGTTACCTGCTTTTATCTTCTTGCACGCAATTGTCAATAAATATAGAAGTGCCAAAGCTGTCTGGTTTCAATTTCATAAAAAGGCTTACCGCATTTGATCGAAAAACTGCTCGGCAAAATCCCAGTAACAAGAATCAATGCACTGTTATTTCATAGCTCCTTGTGTTGAACATTCTCCTTTTGAAAGGTAACTTTATGGGACAGATACCAAATCAGACAATACCCAGTTGAATGATTTCCTAGCTATCTCTCACAAATTAAACTCAATATGTTCCAACAAACAAATAGAGCCACTGTTTTCTAGATGTCTTCTTCAAATACATATAACAAGGATACTAATATAAAATTTCGCACCAACTCAAAAGAAAGAACATGACATGTCATACTGCTCATTTTTGTTAACAAGTTAGAAAATTACAGAAACTGAATGATTACTATCAAATCTCCATGCAATAGCAGCACCTTGGATGTGACAAAATGCCATGTTAAATGAACTTGTGCCCATACGTGATTCCCAGATAAGTGACAAAGAAGTCTTTGCCAATCCATCAATTATATACAGAAAAATAGAAATGCACCTTATTCCATATAAAGCTTTGCCATTCATCTTTCAAGGTTTACCCGACTCATGTGCAAAGCAAGTGCATCCCTTATCCTCAGTGCAGTTTCATCTACCCCTCCTTCAAACACTGGAAGATCTTCTTCGTTTACATATTCTACATATTCTTCTGGCACTGACTCGCTACACTTTATCAGAAAATTGTGCAGTAAACACCCAGAAACAATTACAAACGGCAAATACTCAACACACTCTTCTTTCCATTGCTTTGATAGAAGCTGCCACCTAGCTCGAAGTCTCCCAAATGCAGCTCTTAGCAAACCCAATGCCTGATTATGAGCAGAATTGAAGGCCCTTTCCACTGAGCTAAAACTATCTTCTTCATTCAGTCTGTTATAAGGAGTTAGAAGCCATGGCAAAAGGGGAAAGAAAGAATCGCCCAAAATATATGGCGGAATACAACAACCATCGGTGAGCTTATACGAACGTCCCTGCAACAATTCTCTGCATTCCACAACCCCCAAATACAGCTTGCTCTGATGCAAAATGGATTCGGGTTTCATCGTACTCGGCCACCCAGCCGACACATCCAAGAACCTCCCTTCGGAATCCACCAATGCTTGAAGTATCAGGCCACCATTTTTACCCAATAGCTCAGCATCAATCCCGAATTTCGCCAATCCCAAAGTCCCAATACAATTTGGAAGCGATCTCCGTCCAAAACCCACAACGATCCTCTCCGAATCAGTCCGAAGCTCAAACAGATGCCCCAAATTCTCATTGATCGCTTTACAAACAACGAAAAATGACCGACACGCATCGGTCGATTCCATCCCAAACCGCCTCGCTACTGCCTTGTAGCTAGCTCCATGGGCCAGGCGAAAAAGCGAGGCAGCTAGAGCATAATCGGGAGAAATTTTGGGAACTGCAGAGCCCAAAGAGGGAGAAAGGACATTGAGAAGATGAGTGAAGGAGGGCTTGGACATATGGAAGGCGTCGAGCCACTGGGAATCGTCGCTGGAAGCGGAAGAAAGAAAACGACGGAACCAGCATTGTGATTGAGGCAACAATGGTGGGATTGGAGATACAGAAAGAGGATCGGAGCATTTGGGAAGGAGAGAGAACAACGTGGTGAGAGAGAGGGATGTGGATGAAAGGAGGGATTCCAGAAGCAGAGTTTGAGAAGGAAGAAGGGCGACGTCGTTCTGGCGGAGAAACGAACAGGCAGTAGAAGTCACTGAGCAAACAACTGCGACAAGTTTTTGAGGTTCAAGATGATTAGGAGAAGGAGATTTCTGAGCCTTGCACTTACGTTTAGGAGTAGTTCTTCGGGTGGAACTGTTGCCGTTGCGGTCGCCTCCGGCGGTCATGTTGGCGGGGTGCTGATCGGAGTGCGACATTTTTTTGGTACGGTGGACTGAACAAAGGGGATTACATTGAAAAGTTTAGAGCCTTTCTCTTATTAGTTATTAGTAATTTAGTGCTCTAATTTTTTTTTCCAATGAATCCTTATTACTTATTATTGGCACAGTGGCAAAAACCGGCGGCTCAACCAATCAAATCGAAAATTGACACCTTGTCCGGTTTGGACAAAGAAAAGGATAAAAGAAAGGGAAAAAGAAAGCTTATGACCTTCATATAAAATTATTGATAAATGAAAAATATTAGTGTGAAATTTAGTTGATTCGAATTAAAAATTTAATTTATAAAAATATTAAATTTTTAAATGGAATTCTTGAAAAGAAATATTTTTAATTAGGAGTCCTAATATGTCTTTCTCCTATAAAAAAAACTCACAGTTGGAAACGGGTCAAAAATAGGTGAAAACAACCGTGAATAGGAATAGGTATTTTAAAATATTTTTTTAATTTTTAACATAAAAAATTATTTTTAGTCTAAAAATTTTTCTCTATATATTATAATATTATATAAGTATTATTATGATATATAATTATTAAAAGTTATAAATTTACTTAACAAATAATATAATAATTAACTATTTTGAACTCAAAATGTGATTATGAATGAATATTAACTTATTTAGATTTAAATATTGAGTTATGAAATTTATTAATAATTTATTTATGGTAAATAATAAATTGATAATTTAGCATTATTTAGTTTGACATTTTAATTAAGTTATAAAATTTGTTTAAATTTACATTATTTATTTAAAATATATTATTTTAATCACTACCAATCCAATTCTGGTTAAATCATGATTGAACCATTGAATATTGAATCAGTGTTTTGTCCGACTCAGTTCTGACAATATATTTATTAGTATTAGTAGTTTATTATTATACTCCCCCTATTTCAAAATAATTATTTTTTAATTATTTTTTCATATTTTAAAACATTTTTTATGTTATAATTTTTATCATAACATTAATTATCTTTTGACAAGTTTATTATTCAATAATAATAATAATAATAATAAAACATTAAAGAGTATTGCATAATTAATAAAGGTATTATCATAAAATACAATTAAACTTAGTTAAGCTTTAAACTATTTATTAATTTTTTTATCTACTCATATAATTTTAAAATGATAATTATTTTGAAATAAATGGTACAAGTATAAGACTTTTGTTACCATCAAAGCTAGGAGGGATCTTTGTTGAACATCTTTAGGCCAACATTTCATATATTTTCACATACTAATAACTTTCTAAGAAATTTAAAGATTAATTATATGATATCTATTAATTAATTCATATTAGAGTATTATTGTATTTAAATAAAGAGCAGCTCTCAAAACCCTAAGCCTTATTTAAAAGTATCGAGTCCCTATACTAATCTGTAGTTAGTAAAAATAAATCATATTATTTACAACTAAAATAAACTACATGCATTCATGAATAATTAATTATAGTTAATAAAAATAAATCACACATAGAGCAGCTTGAGATCGCCACCTAGGCTTTTGTATTTTATATTGAGGATGGTTTATGAATAATGCACCATATTATAAATATTATTATTTATATTGATATATTGATTTAAACAGACTTTAATTTATAGCATATAATAATGATTCAAGGATTTATATGAAACAGATCTCTACACTATATATCATGCATAATAATCACAGTTTTAACATAAACATCAACAGATAAATAGATAATTAGAGAGGCAACAAACTTTCTGATTGAGCACTACAAAAAATTATAACAAGAAATCTAACAATATGATATAATTAATACTCCTACGTACAAATTATAGCAAGAAATCCAACAATATAATGTATAATACTCCTACGTACGTACACTACACACAGACACGCTATAGCTAGAAGACTTTTGAAAGACATTTGTGGAAGGCAACAAATTAACCTCTTAATAATGTTTTATGTCCATAAAAGTCTCATAGTATATATCAAGATTTGAACTTCATAGTCTCAAATCTGGCAGTGAGTTACCCACCTCACAAACTGAATTTACATTATATTAATCTTACCGTCCATTTGCAAAAACTTGCCCCTCCAAACCCCAAATTTTTTAATTATCAGACGCCATTTTAATCTGGTCAACGTGGGTTGGTTCAGAAGGTGGCGGAGCTGGGAGGGATGGAGAGCCCACTGGTAGTAGTAGAGGCAGCAGTCCTCGAAGGAGACGTCTAGGACTCGAAGCAAGACAAAGAGAATGTGGTTGCAAGGGGTTGCGGGATCAGGCCTAGGCAGTTACAGGAGGGGACGGTGTACACATTTCCGGTGGCCACCAAGTACATAGAAGAAGGAGTGGGAACGGTGGAGGAGCTTAAGGTCTTGGCCGTTGACTGCTCAGAATATTCGAGGGAGAAGATGAGATCGATAGAGAGAAGTAAAGAGAATCCATGGCACAACATTTGTGGGGTGAAGAGTATTACAAAAGGGAAAAAGGGAAGGAAGTGGGAAGTTTCTAAACTGATAGCTCTAGGGTATAAGGGAAGGAAGTGGGAAGTTTTTAAATAACTCATGATTTGGCAAGTGATGAATATTGGTCTTATTTCAAATTTCAGAGCCATTCTCTTGTGTCATAAGCCTCCTTTAGGTTGCAGACGGTTTAACAATTTTCATAAACGTACAGCTTAGTAGTCTTGTCCTTCTATTCTGTATGTGGCTCTACCATAGGCTTTAATTTTTTTAAAAAAAAGAAAAAGGCACGGGTTCGTCCATTAATTTTGTGCGAAGAGCTTGTGGGTTTAGAAAGGAAACCATGGGTTCTTTGAAACACCCTGCATCGTGTTCCCACCTGTCTCTCTGCGATCAGATGGTTCTTCCTCTCAAGTCTCAAGCTTCTTCTCTTGTGGACATCCCTTGCGAGGAAGAAGGCTTCTGACTATTTTCTGCATTACAACCTTCCTATGTATGTCTAATGCAAGAGCTGTGCCCCACCTTCGAACTTAAATACCAAATATCTTTTCAAGGTTGTGTAGCCATTTTTTGTTAGATTATCCAACACAAATTATATATCTTACAATTGCCCGCCGGATATTCAAATTCTTCTGACTCATTAATGGTGTGCATATATATATATATATATAAACATATATATATGAGCATGTGATCGATGTAATTGTAAACCGATGCAAAACCAAAGTCAATATAATATATAGATCCAAGTTTGAAAAAACAAAAACATAACGTTGACCCTTTGACCCATGGACACGAAACTTGCTTGGGAAGAAGGAGGAAGGCTCTTGACTATCTTCGCAACGCTGACTATAGTTGACAATACATCTGAAATCAGAAATCCGGCGATCATCATTAGTAATATTGTGAACTATATTCTGAATCCCACTGATGGAATCTGAAAAATATCTTGACTGACATGTTGTACGAACATATCCATTCAGTTTCCCTTCTTCTTTTCCTCCTCATAATCAAGAAGCTCCTCCAACAGTTTATCATCCAAGCACTCGAACTCCAACACTTGTTTCCCATGGTCATGATGGCTCCTTGAAGAAGAAGAAGAAGAAGAAGAAGAAGCCGAGGAATGAGACGAAGCTGATGATGCACTATTGGCACGACCAGCCGTGAGAGGATATTCATCTGGGAAGTTCAAGATTGCGAATGAGCCTCTCATGGCGTAAGCAGCTCTGTCATATGCCCTGGCTGCTTCCTCCGCCGTGTTAAAAGTCCCCAGCCACACCCTCTGTCCCTGCCTATTCGAGTCTCGGATCTCCGCCGCAAACTTGCCCCACGGCCGCCTCCTCACTCCTCGGTACCGGACATCGCCACCACCCTCAGCATCCTTGGGCATCCCTGCGTCATCCATGGCTGAAGTACTTGTTGATTTGTCTTTGCTAGCTTGCATGCATGGTTTGAGTTCATGTTATATATATATTATATGGCTGAAAAAATAGAAGCAGAAGCCCTCCAAACAGAATCGGCCACGTGTGTGGTTTGCGATGTAGTTTGCGAGTGCCGAAGAGAAAGTTCTATACCACCTGGAAAAGTTGCATTGCAATATTGCATGTCCATTGTACCTAGATGGTCAATGTGATGGCTTTGAAAGTTTTGAAAATTGAAACTCTTTTTGCTCATATTTTCTTTGACCTTTTTTTTTTTGAAGTATTACTTTTAGGGCAACATAGGATTGGTAAAGATGTATCTCATGTTAGGGCATGACTCATTAATAAGTGTAATTGTAAGTACTTATATAAGTACTCGTGTGTATTCAAATATTATTGTTAATGGAAAAATTAACTTGAATAATGAATAATTTATATATAATTACTTCAATAGGTGTTTTTTAAATTATATGGTTTATTTTGATCTTAATGAGTATTGGGATCCAACTCATTTAAATTTTGTTTAAAAAAAAGTATTACTTTTATATCTATAAATCTTTAATGTCACCCATTAAACTCACAAAGGAAATCAATTGATAAAAGAAAGTCTGCGAGATCCTCTTTGTAAACGTAGAAAACGTACGTCAGTCACGTGAATAATTCTACTCTATGAGAATGAGGATTGAGGTGAAGTCATACTGATTATTTTACCATCCTTAGGTAATCCAATATTCCACTCTATTCACATTATTATAATAAGATTTTCGTGGAAAAAGGTTGATCATTGGGTTTGAGAATTCACGTTTTGCACTATCACCGCTTCTAGAGATCAGAATTCGATTCCATATGTTATTATATATAAAATTAATAAACATACACTTTCCCAATCAAGATGAAAAAATAAAATAAACGAACTATTATCCAAAGCATAGAATGAAGATATTAAATCCAAATTAATAAGTAGAATTTAGGGAAGCGAAAAGAAAGTTTATGTGTGCTAGCTGGAAGATGGCTAAATACCTTGTATGCTTGTAAGTGGATGATTCTCTAATAACAGTTATATCTGATTAATTCGAAGGAATCAGAATGTTAAGCCAATATCTGCTGCTTTGAAAAAACATTATATAATTAGAGTAACGAGAGTCAAATATACAGAAGTGATTATAATTATAAATGGATATGGCATCTTGCTGATCAGTCTAATAATATATATTAAACTAATTTTATTGGTATGATTATGGATATATAGCAATATAAACGCACATAGGCCTCAGAAATTTGCAAGCGTTAGAGGTTTTGTTGGATGAATAAGAACTTATCCGCTGGCTAGCATTAGAAAATGAGAAAGCGGCTTTGGTTAATTAATGTACTTCCTCTTATTGAAAATATTGGGCAGAATTTTTAAAGATTAAGGTTTCAAAATATATTCTAACTTACTTAATAAAAATTAGCAACAATTTAATAATATTTTTTATTTTTATCCCATTTATGATAGATCTTAATTAAAGTTGATATTTACCTTTTTCTTATGGTGGTGAAATTAAAAGAAATAGTAGTAAATTAGTAATTAAGATGGGGTAACTTAATGAAGATAATTTTTAAAAATTATGATATTTTTTAAAAGATTAAGACATACAATAATTTTAACTATTCTTCTTTATAGAAATGAAATACTTGCTCTGGTTCTTTTTATGAGAAGTCTTCTATAAATTTTTTCTAATCCTTTTTATAAAGAATCTTATAATATTTAACAAAATTTTTTTTATTTTGATCTCATCATTTATTTTTTCTCCTAAATTATTATTAAATTTTTTAGATGAAAAAGACACTCTCAATTAGTTAAATAGTAGTTAATATAGATTGTATTAGTATATTAAATAGGAATAAAAAATATTTAGTTTTTTTTTTAAATTTTAAAAAAATAACAAACTTTTTTAATTTATATAAAATAATTAAAAAATTTTATAAAAAAAAATCGGAGAGTGTAGTTAAATATAATTTATACTTTTGAAATAGATGGAATAATTTATTAGTTAATTGATTTCACTCTGCCACTTGTGCCCCAGATTAAGAAAAGTCAAAGGAGGATATAATTACGACGACGAGCAAATACACGTGACGAATAGGACGTACATGAGCAGATTAGGTGGATGAGCCATTGGATCCAAGCAATCCACAAAAGAGATTTGGCCTCTGTTACTTATCATACAGCCCATCGAAGCTCGTGGATCAAACCGCTAGGCCATCGAAGCTCGTGGATCAAACCGCTAGGCTAGTTGAACTAAACCAAAAGGAAGGTGTTATTTGATTTGATTTTGAGTAAAAATAAAATAAAATCATATCAATTAATTTAATATTTATTTAAAATTTTTTTATTTTTTTAATCACTTTAGTTCAGTTCCAAAATAGGTTTCCATTAATTTGATTTATACTAAATTAATTTTTTTAAAAAAATATTATCATTCTTCAAAAATTAAATTAAATAAGTTGTAAATAGATACTTAATGAATATAAATTATATCTAAATATTTTACTAAAATATAGCTATTTTATGTAAAAAAATTTTAAATTTTTCACATAATTATTTATTTATTTTATAGATTTACTTAATTAATTATAACAGTATACTTATCTATATTTTTTCTTTAAGATCAATAAATATCTTGTAATATTGTTGATGGGCTTTTTTACTCATTAATGCTAAAGTGTAATATAAAAATAAAATATATTAAATAAATATAGTATTTATATTAAAAAAATATAAAAAAGTATAATAGGTTTGGTTTAGGTTTTAAAGGTTTAAAATCGAATCAAATCAAATCGAATCTGTTCTATAATTAAAAAAAATAAAATAAATCTTATTTTAGTTCAGCTTTGATTGGTTCATTTTGGATTGATTTTGAACACTTAATAAAAAAAGTAAAGAAAGAGCAATCAACTCATGTTGGTGTAGACTCTACCTGTTTTTCCTAAACTCAATTTTAGAGACCACAAAAATAACAACACAGAGTATTAGAAAAACTAATCATGCATTACACAGGAATCAAAGTTGGAAATTTAAAAGAAAACATAAAAAGTTAAGATAATGGAAAGATGAAACAATATGACGATTATGATAGAGGACAGAGGAGATAGATAGAAAAACTAATAATCTTCTCCTATAATATATGGTCTTATTATTTTATTTCCTCTATTTTCTATTATAAAACATATTTTTGGAGAATTGAATTTTAAAATATAAGTTATTTCATAAAATTTATGTATTATTTAATATATTTTTTTTAATTTTAACTCTTCTTAAAAATATTCAAAAGAGTTATAGTAAAGAGAAATTAAGAAAGATACATTTAAGATGAGTTATAATTTAATAAATATAATTTTAAAAAATTAAAATAATTTTAAAAATTTAAAAATTTTAACTAATTTTTTAAATATGTACAAAATAAGTAAATATGATTTATAATAAGTAACGAAGTTATCTTAATAATTTTACATCTTTCCAAATAAAATTTTAAACGGAAAAATTATAAAACCCTCTGTTTATAACTTAGAATTAGAATTATCTAAATATCTAAGTCCGGATCACGCTCAAGTATAATCCTAGGCGCGCATGGTTGTGAAACTCCAACCATTTGATACTTTGATCACAACACATCCACCATCCGGATTGCATCCTCTTGGTACTTCCAATACGTGTGCATTATATGCTGATGACATGGGTTGAGTTTCAAAAGTCAAACTTTTCCTCATTAAAACACAGCAATTAATTCTGCATACCTTGGGAAGGCACATGTTTCAGGTACTTTAAATGCCTGCTTCCAGCTCCTCTGTTAAAAGTAGAATTTCGTCATTACTATATTACTTACACCCACAGCACTCATGCCCCCCGTTAATTCTACATTCTTTTTTCCTAATGTTGAGCTTCTGGATCTTTCGTCAATTTAAAACATGACTTCCATAAAGAACTTGATCTTCCAAATAATTTCCTCTGTGGCCCATTTTCAATTAGTCTTGAAACATTGTCTAGTTTAGTCCTTCTCATAACCTTTTATACGGTACCTTTTCCAAGATACCTCTTGAAAAGCTCTCAGATTCATATAACACTACAAAGTTAATCTACAAATAGGATTTTACAAACCTTTTCTAAAGCTTAATTCACCCACCATCTTCGGTCATGTCTCAAAGTTGGAAATTCCTACACATGATATCTCATCTCATCCACTGTTAAGACAAAGCCCAAATATAATTTTGATCATTGATGGAGTATCTTCGTAAAGTTTTCTGTTGGGCTTGTTATTTTTTACTTCTATTCCTTGTATGTAAAGGCGTCACCTTAATGGTAAGCCCAAGAGGTAAAAAAAAAAGGTGTTACATTTATATTTATACGTGGGAGAATAAGGTTCAGTCTTTTTTTTTTAATTAATAATAGTAATATATATATATATATATATATGTAAGAGAAGTACTAGTGCAAGGTATCAAGGTTTAGTCTTTTCCCACAACATCAACAGCTCTTAATTCTAATTTCACTTCACACAATCAATAACGAAAATGTGGTTCATGCACCCATCCCCTTCATCTTAATCGTGTATTAGTCAACACTTGACCATCTAAATGGTCCAAACAATTATATAGTCTTATCTCGTTTCCTTTTTCATATCACTTTCGCTTAAATAAGAGAATAATAAACTGCTTCTTAATAAATATATTGAATTCATATCTGTGATTAATTAACTCCATAAACAAATTGAGCATCAGAAGTAGCCCCTTCCACGTGGTTTTTATTGCCGTATTATTGATGTAGAGCACACCCAAAAACGGTGTGCGTGAGTGTGTGTTATCATGCTCGTTTAATTAGTTAAATTATTGCCAAACCAAAGGTAGCATGGATCCTGAAAGCGGATGTTCAGTTTATATAATATACTTTTGAACAGAAATGGGCCAAAATTCCTTAATATGAACAGTAATGAGTTCATTACTTCGCCGTCTTTATACATATGCAGATCGACTTTCTTTTTTCCTGATTGACTCCGACAGCTAAAAGCTAAATCCAACCGAATGCGTACTCATCGATTCCAAATGGCATGAAGAGGGACATATTAATCATTTTCTTCCATACACAAGCATGTCTATAATTTATATTGCAAGATCACTAAAAAAAAGTTTTGAAAAACATTCATTCAGATCATGTAAATAGAGATAGATTCCACAACCATTCACAAGCCTTTAAATTTGGATTATGACTTATGAAAAGTACATTTCAACTTGTAAGGTAGGCACATGATCATGAGAGAGGAAGGAAAAGACAAGCATATGGAGTGTGGCTAATCCTCATAGCATAGAAATTTGGCTTCTGGTGTCTTAAACTCTCAAGTCTGTACCGGCTAAAATGCAGTTTGCCATCTTACACGCAGCAAAAGCTTCTCGCTTTTATGACTCTAAACTGGTTGTGGTAGTGAGACTTGGCCAGTTTCAAACTGACACTACTATGAAGACAAAAATTCATTCTCCATAGCCAAGATTGCATCCTTCAACCACTACTAGGGCTTCACAGATAAAACTGGACAAGGGTACAGTAACTGTCCCTGACTTGAACATTAGCTTCCTTTGTTATCGGACTCTTCAACTACACAATACATAAGTCAAACACACATCAGCAGACGTAGCCGTATCTAAGCAGCTTCACAAAATGCTAACAGCTATAGTAATCAATGATCAACCATTCATCACTCTGGTCCCTAGACAAATTACCTGTCTTTGGGTTATCTCAACGTTAGAACAAGATCGCTTTCAAATTGGCTGTTGACATCCTTCCTCTGTCACTGCATCCAATGTGACAGTAGCTCTCTCCTATCTTACTGGTGACCGTGCGCAGTTAACCTCGTTATGCATGTGTTCATTGTTCCCTTGGCGCTAGTGTCTAAGATTTATCCCAAGTAGAAAATTTGCTTAGAGTGCCCGGTTTCTGATTTACTTTTGGCTTGACTTGTGACACGCTAAAGCGAAGCAAATTACATGCGTTTCTCTTAAGAACCTGAGGGAGAGCACCAATTAACTTTTTTATTTCTTCTGTCATCATTCTCTCCTCCCTCAACCAAACAAGGTTAAAACACCTTACACCCTCAGTCCTTTGATTAATCATCAGCAACAGAAAGAGGGACAAATATTTCTTTAAGTATCATCCATAAGTGATAGACAAAATTCACCCACTTACTTTGATTGAATCATTAACAGTCATTGCGGAAGGTAATATGACAAAGAAGTAATGTATTTTACCAGCAGAGTGTCCTCAGGCTCCAATTCTTAGCTTGGTTGAGAATAGTCAACTTTTGTGAAGAATCAAGAACTTCCTCTGGTTGAAATAATGACTACTCACATGAGGACAAAGATAATCATGTCCTGAATTCTCAATGATAGTAAGCCCAAACTTAAATACTACACAGCATTGGAACTTCTTGATTTGTTGAGCAAAACCAGTTCCATTAAGAAAGGAGATCAAACTTCTTCCGTCTCAGGATATCCTTTGCGAGCCATAATCGGTTTGACTTTCATGGTTCTGCATGTATCTACTCCTTATACCATTTCTTATTCTCTCGTGCACTTCTTCACTTAACAAGATGGCCTCTCCCACCGACTGCAAGGCATCACAAACCAATCTATATGTATATTCTCTAGGTGTTGAGCCTCCATCAACCAACTCAACAAGGAATTTCCGAGCATCAACAACTCTTTCAGCTTCACACAAAGAATAATAGGGGTATACGAACTTGAAGTGGGTATTCCATGATTCAACTTCTGCATACACCGTAACATCTCAATAGCTTTATCGCTCTCATTTACAGCACTACAGCATCTAATGAAAGAATTGTATGTAACTCGATTGGGGACACAACCTCTTTTCTTCATATCTTCAAATAATTCAAACGCTCTACCGATCCTATATGTTTTACAACAACCATCAATCAAAGCATTATAGGTCACAACATCAGGAAGAAAGCCCTTGGAGAGCATTAGGCGAAACAGATGGTTACCTTCCCATAATCTCCTCCTAGTTGCCTTCCTGCTTCCAGTTTGCATGCTAAATTTGCAGTAAGAACTTATTAATATTGCGTAAGTAAACGTGTCAGATGGGCCTCTAAAGCCAGGTAGCTCCATCTGCTCCAACAAAAACCTTGCCTTTTTAAAATACGTCACCCTGCAAAGAGCATATATCATGGTGTTGTAAGCACAAGCATCAGGTTTACAGTGGTATTGCTTCATCCCAAAGAATGTAGCCAATGCTTCATTAACTAATTCCTCTTCTCCTAGCACTTTTATCAAACACGTAATAGTCGCAGTGGTAACCAACCCACCACTCCTCCTTGACATCTCCTTCAGAAAATCCCAGAGAGCATTAAGTTTATTCCCTTTAGCCAACACACAAGCCATCTCTCTGCAAGTGGTCTCATTATGGGTAAATCCAAAATGGGCTTCGACCCAATAATAGACTCGATTGCTTTGTCCAATCCCAGCTTGACCTTATGGGGGTTTCTGCAAGCAGAAGGGCCAAGAAGAAGCACATTCTTGTGAAGCTTATCTTCTTCTTCCATGATTTCAGAGGAGCACGATGCCGGAAACCTCCCTGACGGCCAATGGAGCGAGAGGATTGGAAGACGTATCTGGGAATAGATCTTAACACTTCTAAAACCACATCAACCGACCATAGACAGGCAGCATTAGGATTGGCAGCAGCTAAGGGGGCATCAAAAGGACGATTTTGAATCACAGCAACAAGAACCTGGTTCAAAGGTGTTTGCAATACTGGTGCACAGGCTTTGTTGGAATCATAAAATTCATTATCATGCAGAGACCGAGACTATGTACTATGTAGTCTATTTGGGAGAGAAAAATGCCAATTTTAAAAGCAGGGAAAACCAAATCACAAACTATGCAATCAAAATCAAAATAACAATTGAAATATTGATATATATATATATAAAAGATGAAATAGTGTAAGCCACATTGAGGCGAGTGCTTCCACATTTATCATCATTTAACGAGGCATTATCACTGTGCAATAAGACTAAAATAAACTAGGTGCTTTACAAACCATACAAGGAAACAGGTAGTTCATAGACTAAGAACATAGAAACAGTCCATTTTTATGGTAGCGAACACATAAACATCGCCAGGAATGAAATTCTTTTTTTGAGAAAAAAATTACATCTAAAGATTTCGGTCTCACAAAATTTACCATTAAAATTTTACTATATTTTATCTTTAGAATTTTATTTTCGTTTATTTAAATGAAAGCAAAAAACGTAAAATAAAGATAAACTTCTAATTGTGCATTTTTTTTTTCAAAAGAATGAAGTTTTAATTTAAAAACATTAAAAATAAAGAACTTTAAATTTAGACCATTTAAATTAAACTTTCTGTTAGAAACAGAGTTAAATTAAACAAACTAATTTAACATCTAAATTTAAATTATAAATGATACAATGCACCTACTTCGAGATTGCAAGAATGCCGTAAACAAATGGAAGGAGATTGTCAAGCCAGAGCTTTGGACAATTGGACTACCTTTAAAAGCTTGAATAGGAATGAGTGGTAAAAGTGGAACTTGAAGAAAGATGCAGGCCTTGATTTCACTAAGAAAGGTACCATGGAACACTCTATTTGCTTGCTTATGTTTGTTGGGGTATCTGGATCTGTGGATACTAACATAATGTTTTCAACTGATAACTCAAATAGAGTTGGGAGCGCTTTTGCATGTTTACAGAAAGCTCAATCGGATCTGTCTATCATTGAGTATTATTCCTATACAATCAAAGCAGATGGTATCCTCCTGAACTGATCCGTGCGGATTGGATGTGCTTGGAAGCCAGGGTGGATGCTGGGTTTAAGTAACAAAACTGATATCCATCTCCCCCCGTCATAGCTACCGTCTTGGCAATTAATGAAGGATTAATTACAGATATATATGAAACAGATGCATGTTTTCTTTCACCACTCAGAACTCTGCCCCTCACTTTTATCTTCTCTTAATTTTTTCTCCCCCTCATTTTCTCATCTCATCCAAGTGGAAGCTAAAAATCTCGTATATATCACTTTGAACTTCATAGCCTCGAATCTTCCGCCTCACAAACCGAACACTAACATAATATTGTAGACCGAAAACACATGCTTCACAAAATTGGAAAATGGCGCGCTCTTTTTGTTTAATAGTTCAACTAGCCGTTGGATCCAGGTGGTTCCATGGGCTGTATTATAAATTAAATTAAAATACATTTATAGGACAAATCTCTTTCTGGATTAATTGCTTGGAATTGCTCATCCATGCAAATCTATTATCCAAATCCACAGAAAATTTAAGGAGGTATTGGCGCTTCAAAGTTCAAACACCTATAGCTCGCCAGCCATCTTTTACCACATAAAATAGTTAGTGTTCAAAATCCAAGCCTCGATTGGAACCAATTCGACTCATGAATGTCCTCTTGCGCTGAGCACTATTTGATTTCTTATATTCTCCTTGACTTGCTTTCTTCGTACTTAGATTCTCTCCTTCACTTTTCTTGTATTCGGGCAAAGTGAAATTAATTAAATTACACCAATCAAGGTGCTTTTTCATTTTCTAAATGCTAGCTAGCTAGCGCTAGCGGATAAGTTCTTATTCATCGGACAAAATCCTACTACGCTCTTGCAAATTAACTTCGGTAGGCCTATTACGTTTATTGCCATACATAATCATACCAATAAAATTAGTTTAATATGGTATATTCGACTGATCAGCCAGATGCCATATGCATTAATAATAAAAATAATAATAATCACTTGTATAGGTTTAGCCCTGTATATTTGACTGTCCTTGGCCGAAAACCGTTCCCTGATTGTATAATATTTTTTTCAAAGCAGCAAATATTGGCTTAACATTCTGATTCCTTTGATTCGTCATATTATTATAGAGAATCACGTCCACTCACAAGGATACAAGGTATTTACCCATCTTCCAGCACACATATACACTTTCTTGTTGCTTCTTTCTACCTGGAATATATATGCTCGTGATTGGGATAGTGTATATTTATTAATTTTATGATAATAATATATGGAATCGATCTCTAGAAGCAGTGCTAGTACTGGTTGCTGCAAATAAAGGTGAATATATCAAATCCGAATGATGAAACTTTTTCCATGAAAATCCTATATATAATAATATAATGTGAATAGATTGGAATATTGGATTACCTAAAGGATGACAAAATAATCAATATGACTTCACCAAATGCCTCATTCTTATATAGTAGCTAGAATTCTTCATGTGATTGACGTTTTCAACCTTTACTGAAAGGACGAGATTTTCTTCTGTGCATTGATCTCCTCTGCGCGTTTAATGAGTGACATTGAATTCAAGAATCATAAAGATAGATAGATACCATTGATTAAAGCAATACTTTAAATTAAAGAAGAAAAAAGAGTTTCAAAACATGTGCAAAGCCATCACTTTGACCATCTAGATACAATGGACATGCAATATTATAATGCAACTTTTCAAGGGGCTATGGAACTTCCTCATCGGCACGTACAAAAGCCACTCACGTGGCTGATTCTGTCTGGAGGACCTCTGCTTCTATTTTTCCAACCATATAAATATATAAACAACATAAACTCAAACCATGCATGCAAGCTAGCGAAGACAAATCAACAAGTACTTCAGCCATGGATGATTCAGGGACGGCCAAGGATGTTGAGGGTGGTGGCGATGTCCGGTACCGGGGAGTGAGGAGGCGGCCATGGGGGAAGTTTGCGGCAGAGATCCGGGACTCTAATAGGCAGGGACAGAGGGTGTGGCTGGGGACTTTTAACACGGCGGAGGAAGCAGCCAGGGCATACGACAGAGCTGCTTACGCCATGAGAGGCTCATTCGCAATCCTCAACTTCCCAGATGAATACCCTCTCACAGCTGGTCGTGCTAATGCTGCATCATCAGCTTCGTCTCGTTCCGCAGCTTCTTCTTCTTCTTCTTCAAGGAGCCACCATGAACATGGAAAACAAGTGTTTGAGTTTGAGTATTTGGATGATAAACTGTTAGAGGAGCTTCTTGATTATGAGGAGAAAAAGAAGGGAAAGTGAATGGATATATTCGTACAACATTTCAGTCAAGATATTTTTCAGACTCCATCAGTGGCATTCAGAATATAGTGTAATATTTAATCGCGTATATATGTAGTGTATGTGTGTGAATATGAGTAAGACCATTTCAGGATATCTTGAAAATAGCATGTCTAGCAATTTGTCTTTAGATTCTTAGAATTTTAGTGGGAAAATTCACTAAGTTAGTTAGGGTTAGAGATGGATCTAATATTTTTTAAATAATAGTTTTACGAAACTCATTTTACATTTTTTTTTACCAATTAAACTTATAATTAAATTGTATATGTCTAGCCTGTTAATCCTTAATTATAATCCCCAAATAATACTAATTTTTAATATTTTAATAGATCACTATTAACTTATTTTAGAAAAATACAAAATAATAAATATAAGCCTATAAATAAAATTTTATAAAACTTTTTAATATTCTCCCACTTGGGGCACATTAATTTTAATTTTGAGAATTTATTTTATTTTGTAAAATAACTCTCAGGTTAATAACTAAAATTTTATCTGTGTATATCTTTCAAACAAAACAGTCTATAAGACGACACATGAAATTAATCTGATACAACATAATCATCAATATGGGACTATGCTAATTGCACAACATTTAATCGACATACTCTCAACCAGTCACATATAATGACAATTATGTTGATATAGATTGTAAGTCTAGCAATGTAATAAGAAATAGTATTCTTATGTGATCAATTATAATACTTATATACTATTTCTTATCAATCCTCCGATTTCTCAATATTTCTTATGCATAATCGCTATTTGAAAAATCACTCGACTTAAATAAGCATGTACGTCTCAAATAACTTTATCTAGAAATTGGAGTTCCTTTTGCATAAAGACATATAATATTAAATATAATGGTTATCTTAATATGGTCATTACTTTTTAAGATACATGTTATACTCATTTTTTGTCAATGCAAAGAACTCAACCTTTAGTCACGCAAAGTGTCACATTTGCCCATGCAAATATTTAAGAAGGAAATTATCGTCAATAAAGCATGCTTAAGAGATTGTGCAATTTACTTATGTTCAACTTTATACACTTAAGCCAAATCATACACTAGCAACAACCAAACTGAGTCTTTTCTATAAAAAAAACTCATGGACATTAGACCACCTTTCAAGACCTAAATAATATATTCATGTACAATAGTTATATCACGGTCATAAGGTCTATTAAAGGCTTTAAATAAGACCAATATGTGTATCCATTAATTCCAACTTTATATGATAAGAACTAGGGGTGATCATGGGCCGGGCCGGGCCGGGTTTGACCCCTGCCCGATGCCCGGCCCGAAATGGCTCGGGCCAGTACCGGGCCAAATACCGGGCTGGCCCGATACTATATATCTTTTTTTTTAATTAAAAAAAACTTATTTAATAATAAAAAATATATTTATTTATACTTAAAAATATATTTTCTTAAAAAATAATCTTAGAAAAAAATAAAATTGTTCAAAATTTATGAATATTTAACCATTATACATTATTTTTACATAAATATTAAGTTAAAAAATTAATTCAAAATTTAAAAAAAATTGAAACATTAAACTCTTAAAAAATTTTCATAATATTTACATAGTAAATGTATTATATTAGATACATAAAGAAAAGAAAATTTTACAAAAATTAATTAAGATATATAAAAAATTAGAAAAAAAAAATATATATATATATATAGGTCGGGCCGGGCTAGGGTTAGAGTGCTTGACCCTAACCCTAGCCCGGCCCAAAATTTGGCCCGAAATGGTCGGGCCGGATCGGCCCAACCGGGCTCGGGCTTTTTTTGTTCAGCCCTAATAAGAACTATATCATATTACACAAGTAGACTCCAAAATATCCCCAATATAAGTTGAGATGCATACCCATATTGTCAATTAAAAATGATAATATATTATCACTATAAAAAATAAATAAATCAGCATAAATTAGCTCCAGTTCATAAAATAGAAGAAATAATGCTTTAGATCCATATATATAATGGACCAAAAAACTTTACCTGAAGCACTTATTAATCCATCAGCAAATTAAATATAAATAGGTTAAAATTGTCTAAATGAGAAATTGTGAGCAGGCCTCTCCTTAAGAAAAACACAAAGAAAATAAATAAGTTAATATCTAGCTATTGAAATTAAACTAGTAGCTCCCATTGAATCCATTGTTATTTAAGAATTATCAACTATCCTCATATGAGTTAATTAATGAAAATATACTAGGTTTAAATACACATCCCCTTTAGACAAATGAATATCTTACACTAATCCATTCCCCAACAACTTATCCACATCAACTTCTAATTACAACACAGATTAACTTCAAACATTAAGGAATCCACTTAGGCCATCTAGGACATTTGATTGGGATGAAGTATATAAGTGAGTCTAAAATTATATCTTAACCAAAAGTTTAATTTATAAAATCAATGGATCTTTATCATTTATATATCATTTCAAACCCATATTTATCCAAAATGGGACTTCTTTCCACTTCTTCAACTTACACTTGATTTCCAACAATCCCCCCCTAAGTGTGAGTCTACAAACATGTTATCTCAAAAGGGATGAACAAGGTTATCATCTTTATGTGCAATCCTTCATAGGAGTCAATTTTACATTACTCAAGTCCTTGGCATAGACAATGAAAAGATGCTCCCATCAATCGTGAATAATATTTAACAATATTCTCAAACAAATTCTGCACGCATGCAACTTAAACAAAAGCATACAATCGATTGAATAGATATATTAAGTTATATATCACGAGTTTGAAATAAGAATCAATCATGACATTTTGGTACTAATATTGTTGTTCACATCAAATGAAAATATTTCAAAAATGCAACATGTTCATTATACAAGGAAAATTCAAGAATAGCTCAAGATAAATAAATGTCAAACAAGCTATCTTCAAGGGGCACCACATGCATCATCATGGACTCTCCTTTGGGCATAGAACACAATAAGCAATTGGTCCCATTTGCATGAATCTAACCAAATTAATTTGAAAAATTTATCCCCTTTGGACAAATGGACTTTCTCAACCACATTTTCCCATCCGTATACTTAATGCAATTCTAGAATTAATACATGCAATCACTCCCTTTGAGCATGTAACTATATGTAAAAATTCAAATAATTCCATCAACAAGGGAAGAAAACGGTTTCACAATAACTTATAAAACAATATTTCCCTATTGGAATAAAATTGCCTCATTTTCTTATCAACAAGGAAATCAAACGGTTTTACAAAACTTGATAAATAAACCACTTTGGTGATAAATATTATCAAGCATTTAAAACAAAATTCCCAAACTAGGAAAGCTTGTCCCATTTCTTATCAACAAGGGAACTAAATGGTCTTGCAAACTTGATGAATAAACCACTTTGGTAATAAACATTCTCATAGTATACAAAACAAAATTTTCAAAATAGGAAACTAAAATTTAATCAATAACTACAATTAAACTACAATTAAATTGTCAACAACAATTTTAATTGAGAGAAATATTTAACAAAAATGCTATTTAACTTTCTCACTTTAGACTTGAGAACATATCTATCATCCTATACGAGTATATCTTATGTTTAATAAAATTGCTCTCCTAAAAGTTTATGTAATTTTCTCAATACAACCCTTAGAAAATTCAAATAGTTGGTTTTTCCTTATAAACATATAAATTAACTTTTCTGAGTACAATTAATTATACATCACATATTTATCATCATAGGTGCAGTATAATTCAGTCAAATATCAACCTTCCTTTGGATCTGTTAAGATAATGCATGATATTATACATACACAAAACATCTCTTATGCATAAAAAATTCATACCAAAGGACACTTCCATGACATCTTTAATCAATTAATTTCATAGGGCATAATGCATAAGTATTAGCCTAGATAAAGTAAGCAACAGACATATTATTGCCCTATTGCCATGACACTTCATCACAACTGCTAGATCGCAAAAACTCATAAAATTATTGAATTCCTTTCTATGGAAATATGTAGCATTATTAAATTGCATTCAATCAATTTATTAATAGAACAAAAATAATGATGGTTAAGTACAATTAACTCATATAGTAGGGCTTCTATATATGCTATTTACATCAACTAATGGAGTACTAATTATGAACAAGCAACATCCATGATATCTTTGCTACCAATAAAAAATCAAGCATACTACTGGAGAATAACTTATAGGATAACAGTAATAAAAGATGTTAAAAATTCTAACAGCATAGCCTTATGGACTCAACTCCAATCTTTAGGTTGTTAAGCGATTGATATAGATAGTCTATATAATCATATGAATATATATATATATATATACATTACTAACATATACATAATCATTTTGTTCAAGATAAATGGTTTTGCCACCACAATGATTTTATGTTAATGAAAATTTATTTAATTAATTAATCAACTCAACTCTACATGATTAAAGAATTAACAATCCTCCCACTATTTATCAATTCGCCGAAGCATGCTTAATATAACTCTTTATTATTCCGGACAAAATCATTTTTCAAAATAATTTTGGAATATTGAAACAAGTTATACTTGCCTAAAATTAAATTTCCAATAATTTTAGGAGATAAATAACATAAAAATAATATTGCAACTGAGATCCTCAAATTGTCTAGTTTACATAATCCTCAAATTGTTAGAAAAAATCTACTGAGATCTATAATTGGAATTGAAACATGGTCAAGAAATTCAGTCATCAATGTTAGAAAAATCGCAATTAAATGTAAACCACAAATCAATTAACTATATTAATTTTAATCACGAGAATATTGTCTAGGGGGTCACAAAAAGAAAACAGTGCAGAAACAAAATTCTAAGGTTAATATATAATTACAAAAACTTTAGGGGCATTAATAGAATTTTGAAAACATTTGGGGAGAAGTGCAAATTTCCTGAAACAGTCTTTTTTTACGTCAAACCCTATTTAGCCGCTTTTTTTATTACAATTAAAGACCAAAATAATAAATTAATTACAAAATATGACCTATTACTATTCATTTTCCCAATTTTACTACTCAATATTCTAGATTTTAATATTTTTTATCAGTTAAAATCTTTCTTCGTAATTAATTGACTGTAGTAATTTCTAAATGTAATTACCCCTTTTTTTATATTTGATGACATTATCATGACATCATACTCCTTTTTTTAATATATTAGTATTAAATTATTAAAAAAGAGGATTTATCAAATTTACAAATGTTGACACCTACCTTATTTCCTAGAAAGGAAAGAACTAGAAGCGGCAACAACTGAAAATAAAAATGTCATTGATGCCAAAAGGCTGCTGTCAGAAGGCGATAATGGCCAGCCAGTCTAGATCTGGGCAGCGTGAACACCGTAGTGCTGCTTGGAGGATTGTGGTAAGATGAACACCACGCTGCAACCCGGCACAACTGTGCCCATCGCCAATGGCGGTAATGCCAGATTCCATCGTCAGTGACACTGAAAGTAAATAATTTTTAAATAAATAAATAAACTAAGACAAGATACTGAAAATACCAAAACTGATAAATCTCATGACATTCAATATCATAGTGTATAAAACAGATTTCATCAAAATTTTTCAAATAAACATATAGAATTAATTCACATCCAAAGCACACACATACAAACCTGCTCTGATACCACATGTAATATTTAATTGTGGATCTAGTGTACGTATATGAATAAGAATAAGATAGATAAATGCATACCTTTTGATGATATCTTAAAAATAAAATGTTTAGGTATTTCTCTCTAGATCCTTTGGATTTTAGCTGCTCTCAATGGGGGAAACTCATTAAGTTAGGGTTAGAGAGGAGATCTAGACTTGTTTAAATAATGACTTTATCAGACGCACCCACTATGCGTTTCAGTAAAACATAATAGTTCATACTTTTTTTGCCGCCAATCAGACTTATAATTAAATTGTATGTATCTAACCTATTGATCCTTATGATCATAAAATAATGCTAAACTTTAACATCTTAATGAATCACTATTATCCTATTTTAAAAAAACATAATACTTAATATGAGCCTACAAATAAAATGTTATAAAATTTTCTAACATATAGTATACAATATTTCTAATGATCAAGCTCATTAAGATATCTCAAGGATACCCAATATATTGCTTTTAACATGACCAACAAAACTATCTTTATATAGACCTCAATACGGCCACTTTATTAAAACTTGAGCAATGTGGGACTTTCAAGTGTCACATGGTTTTTTTTTCTTTGTTTTCTTCAATATTTACTTACTTTTTTTTATTTCTTGAATTTTTTTTCTCTATGTAATAACATTATTCTAATATTTGTAATATCTATTATTTATCTATACTTTAATTTTAAACTTAATTATTTTAATTTAACTTTAATATGACTTTTTAAAGTACTTGATACTAAAGGTTCATAAACTTTTTCTCTTCTAATTTTTTTTTCTTCAAGTTTTGCTCATTTTTTATGTTTATTTCTTTAATTTTTTTCTTTATGTAATAACATCATTTTAATCTTTGTTAAATATATTATTTATCTATATTTTATTTTTAAACTTTATTATTTTAATTTAACTTTAATATGACTTTTAAAAGTATTTGATAATAAATATTTATATCATTTTTCTCATCTAAATTTTTTCTTCAATCTTTACTTTTTCTTTTATTTAATTACATCATTTTAATCTTTATAGTACATATTAATTACAACCGGTCTGACCCCGATCAGATTATTGAACATTGAATAGTTACCTTATCTTGTTTAGTGTCTGATCCTATTTTCTTAACATTGGGTGCAACCTCGGAGAAAATATGTTTTGCAATGGACGGGTAAGATTAAAATGTAATAGGAGACTCAGATTAACTCGTACCAAAACGCATGCGTTTGGCCACAATCCGAATAAAAAAAAAAAGGTGCAGCCCGCAAAAGCAGTTTTTTTGACAGATTCTGATTCAGTGCTCTCTTTCTTTCATATGATGTCCATTTTTTTAAATGTCTTAGAGGTATAAAAGAATCCTTTTTTAATTTATTTAGATTATTCTGTTCACAAAAAATTCATAACATAAAAATTTAAATCTCAATATACATAAAAAAATACATATAAAAAAAATGATAATAAAGTGTGTGTATGACCATCAGACCAAACAATTATTGAGTCATTCTTAGGAAATTGTTGAGATTGTAAATTAGGAAAGCATGCCGAATCGCATTCTCTTCTTTTTGTCTTTCATTTTTTTTTCTTTGAAATTGCATAGTCTATATTTCTTGTTAAATTATTTACATTTAATCTAGCCATTTTAGATTTTATCATTATTTATTAATTTCATATTTTTTTATTTTATTAAAAAATAAAACATAAATGAATTTTCAAGTTTGACTAATAATTAAAAATATAATGATTTGAATTCATAAAATGAAAACAAGAAATAATCTTAAATTAAAATTAGACCAGTAAGATAAAAAGTGTAGACTCCACCCATTTTTTTTTCTAGAGAATATATGCTCTACCCTGACGAGTTTATTTTGGTTAAGGTGACCACTCGGCTGTGTGCGGAGGAATTTCACCGATGGTCAAATGACATTTACTTTATTTGTCTTTGTTCGTAGTCTTGGTTTGGTGGAGCAAAAGGGACAAAGAAAACGTGCCCTTTTTTTTTGAGATTCCAATCATGAAAATACGCATAAAAATAGAACCAAATAATAATACAAAATATTAGAAAAACTAGCTCGTGCACTGACCAGAATAAAAGTTTGAAATTTGGTAATTTCATCATTGAGCTAGTTTGATTTTTGGCCCAAAAAGAATTAGGCTCTGGTTGGGAACTAGTTACAAACCTTGATTTGGGGTCAAAATCAATATTTGATAAAATTTAGGTATGTTTGGAGTGTTTTTTCCATTTTTGTTGGAGAATTATTTTTTGCGCAAAATGGAGCTTGCGAAGAAGCATAATCAAGTTGCTTTTCCATTATCCTTCTCCCTTCCTATCTGTATTTATTTTAAAGTTAGATAAAAATATACCAATAAAAATGAGAAAAAAAAATAAAAATAAAATTTTTATAAAATTTTTCCTATCTATTAACCAAAATTTTTCTTTAAAATTTTAATTTTTATAGATCATGACCTGTAAGAAAATGTTATGTCAAATATATTATATTTTTAATTAAATAAATGCAAGTTAAATTTTAGTCCAAATAAATTAAATTAATCATGAGATAAAATTTAAACTCAATTTAGAGAAAAATTATGAGTTTTATCAAAACCAATTTTCAAAAATAAACCATTCAAACATAAACACGTTAGTCCAAAACCAATTTTTATCATAACTACGTTACAAAATCAATTCTACCAAAACTCATTTTTAACTAACTGAAATCCAAACAGACCCTTAGTTTGATTAACTCGCAACATAAAAGATTACTAGTTGTCCTACTACCAATGTGAAGGCCCTGATGATGGATAATTTATAAGTATCTTTATAACTACTTTTTGAGTCTTAAAACATATTACAACATTATTAAGTTCATGGAACCCAACTTACTTAAGATTTCCTTTTTTTTTTTAACAAAAAAAAATGTTGCTAGTTTGTAAGAAATTTTTATCCATGTTTGAAACTTGCAATCAATATATAAGGTCATAGTTGGCCAGAAAAAAATCAATACGAGGCTATAAGGAGTAGTATTGTTTAAGAAAATCTGATTCTTATCAAAAGTGTAACATATTTAATCTGTTTGAAAATTGAACCCTGTCGTCAAGCTTTTAAACATCTCTCCTTTTCACGCCGGAGTTGAAAAAAGTATTCCCAATTAATGCAATTTGGTCTTTCATTTATACACACACACACGTATGTACACTATTGCATGCCATATACTCCCCCGTTTTTAAGTGGATTCATAGCAGTGGAAATGGGGAAGGATGGGATTCAAGTTAAGAATGGGGATTCTCACTTTTCTGTCAATAGAGGTCAGTGTGGGAATGAGTATTCTGAGTAACAAATGTCAAGTAGGAATGGAATCCCTATTCTTAGGAACTAAGCATGAGGGAGTTGTACCAAACAGGCTTATAATATCCCTTTAACCAAATCACATAGATTAATTAATTAAAGAAAGAAGTTAAAATTAATTAAGAATCTTATTTTTTAAAAATTTACTAAATATTTCAAAACTATCCATATCAATCATAGCATTGAAAAGAGATATGATTCAAACTTGGTTGAATATGCTTTTCAATTTAGGTCTAGAAAGGTTCATCAAAGAAGCCAAGTAGGATGTGATCCGAGTTGGGTTAAACCATATGAATATAAAGTTTTTCTCGTGATAATTTTTTCTTCTTACAAAACTCAAATCCAAAACGTTGCTTAAAGAGAAATAAATGCTAAACCATCTGAATCAATTGTTATTGGTATGATAATACTTTCTTTACACGCTAAAGGGAGGTCTTTGTTCACTTATCTCCGTTGTTTTTTTTTTTTTTTGGAAAAGATAGCAAGCATTATCCTTTATCATTATGTATTCAAGTGCTTTGTTCCCTTTTTTTTTAAAGCTTAGTGAAGTGAATGTGGCCTAATAATTTGACTACTCTATCCCTAAAACTCTTGGGCCCAGATTAACAGATCCGATTTTTCTTAAACACTTGTTTGGCCCAACAGATTGCTGTTTACTATTTAGTAAACATCGGCCTAATCTCTGGAATCTCATTTCATTTAAATTACTTCTGGCCTTGACAATATTTGCACCAGTACTACACGCTTCTTGGCCCAATTTGATTAAAACATTTTTTAGCCCAGATAAACACTTTTTTCCTTTTTTTGAAACATCTTTTGCATAGCATTTATGAAACTCTTTTGGCACAAACATGATTTCCTGGTTCCGCAGGAAGTATAATGTTCATTGTTTCTCAATTGATAGATGAATGCTATTTTTTTTTCGAGACATAAATATTATTAAAGTGAATTTTTTTTTTAATTAGATATTTTTTATACATATAGTTAGAGATTAAATCCAAGACAACATAATTAAGAGAATTAACTATACTAAAATTTTATTAGTGTATGTTTGGCAAACTTTGAATGGTCTGTTATGAGAAGAACATCATTAAGTTTTATCCCTATTTAAAAAAAAAGGAGCGAATAGGATAGATTTAAATTTTATTAATAAACTTTTATAGTGGCGGAATAATATCAGTCATATTAAAGGCACAAATACACAAAGAAATAAAAAAGAAAAAAACCACTAACCAAGATATAAGACCCTACTGTCTCGACGCTAACACCAGACACCCTGAAAATTTTAGAATAAATGAGACAAACAATATAACACAAAATAATTATTGACCATACAAGAACAAACAAAAGAAAATAAAAAAAATGAACTTTTTGATCCCTAAATGTTGCATCAATTTTGAAACCAGTTTCTAAATTTTTTTTTATAACACTCCTCAATCTATTTAATCTATTTAATGGTAACATAATTGATTACTTAATTATTATATCATTTGCAAATTAGTCCATATAAGTGCCACATGACAAAACAGAGGTGGGACATTGTTAGCATGACAGATGAAGTTGTTGACATGGCAGATAGGTAGATAATGGATATTGACATGAATTAAATAGTCCCTTGAACTTTATCTTGATTTATAATTTAGTCTCTAAATTTACATTCTTCTCAAATTGACCTTAAAGTTTGTTTCCATTTTACGTATTCATCTTTTAACTATTTAAACGTTAACCATCTTATTCTTAAACGTGACAGGTGGCAAGGAAAACCAAAGATGGAGATGACAAGATTGAATAAATGTGTAATGAAAACAATGTTAAGAAATTTTTCTGAAGAGTGAAAATAATCATTTTTTATGGTAATATATCTTTTATATTATACATAGATTGTGATATATATTTTATGAATAAAATTCACATGATTATTCGTGTTCAAGCTCAAATGTTAATCTTACCATATTAAAATTTTAAAACTCCCCGAAACTTTGGTACAAAACCATGTATGAGTTGAATTATCTCCATTCATTTGTGTCTTTTCTCTTATTCTAATTTTATTCCTCTTCTATTTTTATTTCACCATTTGGGAGAAACATGTACACATGCTCTCACTCTTCTCTTCAACTAAACATTTTTTCAGGGTAAAATTAGTTGGTGTTCAGTATTACTAATTAATTTAAATTTGAGCATTATTCGAATCTGACTGAAAAGTGGTTCTCCTAATATATTGCAAATAGTATTAGTATCCACCCAATTAATATGAAAATATATATGTTCATAGCGTTCGTAAATAGAAATCATTTAGACTATTAAACCACATTAAGCATTCAAAACAAAAAAAATTCATTATCATCAACAACATCATCATCATCATTATCATCATCATCATTACACGTGATTCTTATCTTGAGATTACCACCTTTTAATCTTTTTATCCCTTTTGAGCTGATAATCACGAATCATATCTGAAAATACGAAATGGGAAATAGCCAGATATAGATTCCCCATTGAAGTAGATTATGATAACTTAAATTCTCATACAGGCTTTGTAAATTTTGAGTCATCTTTTTTCGTGCGATAATATCCTAACTCTTGAGTTTAATTAGATAAATTAATTTGTTCTTTTACACACACACAGAGAGAGAGAGAGAGAACTATATTAGTATGAAGGGAAAAAAAATCTTACCATCTATATTCTTGAAAATTTGAAGCAAGAAGCTAGAACAGAAGTTAATTCTAAATTGGTGTGTGTGTGAGAGAGAGAATTAGTTTATGATCGAGAAATAGTTTTTTTTTTGTTAAATAAAATTTTAAATGAATTGGATTTTAAAAAGAGCAGGTCTCACAACTAAAAAAAAAAAGTGTATAGAAATTATCTACTACCAAGCTTCTCATATTAACCGTCAAACCCATACTCTCATAATGTACGGGTTGTATGCCAAAGGCCAAACCAACTTTTGCTGGCGAAACAATTTTGATTTACTCAATTTAATTTTAGTCAAAAATGAGTTTCATAATTATATATGTACTTGGCGGCTGACACATACTTAAACGGGATGCAAAGGCATTTATTATGTTTAACTATAAAAAGTTACAATAAAATGAATAAAAAAAAAAGAAACAACTAATTAAAGAAACATACTTAAAAATATCAGTTCAAGTTAACATGAGTGATAAGTGTTTTCATCTCTTAAGTTAATGATTAGTAGTTTAATTTCTAATTTTTATATATAAAGCAAATTCAGTTAAAAAGTGTACATTTTTACCCTTCATAATCTTAGCTATTGACAAAGGATACTCATAATTACTATTTAAAAAAAATCTGTGTCTTCTCATCAACTTTTATGATAAAAAAGATGAAAGATCCTTTAAGAATAAAATACATGCTTTTGAAAATTTGTCTTCAAAATCAATGGATTGAATATATGGTTCTGAACCCACTAACAAAAAAGAGGAAAAACATCCTTTCTTGGTCGAAATGTAGATTGAGAATATCCTGAATATCTAAAATAAATAAAAGATTTCTCATTTTCTGATGTCCCTCATCTTTACTGACGTGGCAACCATTTCACTTTTTTAAAAAAATAATTAAATAAATAAATTTGAAGTGTAAATTTTGTAAACTTTACGGAAAAAAAATTATCCATTTTATATACATCTCCAAGAACATGCTTCGTTCATAATTAACTTTAAAAATTAATTTTATTACAGTCAAAATAATAATAGTATTTGATTGATATCTGTGTACTATGTATAGCAATTTATCAATTTGATTAATTAAAACCAAGCTATCCATATATAGAAAATAATTACACACACAGAGAGGAACATGATAATGCTAACTAACCTTTTTTCGTTGCTTAATGATATTTCTTTGTTGTTGGCAAAAAAAGAAAAAGAGAGAGAGAGAGATAATGCTAATTAACTAATATTCTTTTGTTCTATGTCGATCAAACTTTTTCAAATGTGTTCATTCAGAAGAGATAAGATCTAGTCAAAAGTACAAAACCTAAATAGTGAGACCTCCAAAAATGCTCTTAAAACGATTTTAAAAATTAAATGCCATTGATGATAGGCTAGCTAGTATTAACTTTACATCATCGCAATATCCCCTTTAGCTTAGGTAGCCAAAGCGTATATGTCATAGTACGTACAAAACCAATTAAACCACTGTACTTAGAAGTATCTTTGTTCCTTCATTATTTTAGATATTCACAGCTAAAGAATTTAAAACTGGATTTGTGTGTATATAAAACTGATCTCTAATATTTTAGCCGAGATGAAGAGAAATAAAAAGTTATGGGATTCGTACAATTAGATATGAGGCTAACCATCCTCTTTCCTTCCTTCATTTCATATATGAAATACACATCAAACTCATGCATGATGACTTAACAGATACTTTCGCAATTTAGGGTCTGCGGAGTAATCCTCTTAATTGGGCCTCTATTGATATTTTTAACATGCTAGTGTCTTTTTATTATTATGAAGGAAAAAAATTGTTAGGTACTTAATTACCATTTTAGATTTTGATTAATTTGGATTGAAGGAAGCTCTCCCAATGACCTTTATTGGTATTTTTAACATGCTAGTGTCATATCTAGTGGGATTAGGGGTGTTTCTCTTACTAATTATCTTTTGAAATAAGAAAAAACACAACAAATTCTTATTAGTATTTGCATATATGCTACAATTAATTCTTGTCATTTCTCTATTAGTTAGTTAATATTATCATTGTCAGAACCGCACCAAATCAGTAAACAACAGCTAAATCGATTATGGAAAAACTAGCAAGTTACTAATTCCACAAGCTCAAATTATTTATTAATTTTTTAGTTTTTAAGATAAAATAATGTCATTATTAGAACAAAATAGCATTAATTTTGGATAATTTTTTTCTTTATATATTATAATGTTATATAAGTATTATTCTAGTAAATAATTATTAATAATTATAAATTTGAGTAACAAAAATAATTAATAATTATAAATTTACTTAACAAATAATATAAATGTTTTATTAGTTGACTATTTTGAATACAATATTTCTAATTATTTAATTATTCAGTATCCAATACTACTATACCATATTTAAATATTGTCAAGTCTAAATGGGAGTAGTTCTCTTAATATAATTTTTTCTATCCACAAGTTTCAAACTCGAGACATTGCTTAAAAGTGTTGAATTTTTTACCACTACCATTGGTATCTTAAATACAATATTTGATTATAAATGGACATAACTTATTTAAATTTAAATATTTTAAATTAGGGAAGCTATTAGTAATTTATTTTAATTTTTTATAATATATATATAACATATAAATTAAAAATATATTAATTTTATTGCAATCAATTTAATTTAATAGTGGTTTAACCATGCAGGATGGGACAATAAACCTTGAATTAGACTGATGTGATTTTCAAAACAGTGGTTTCTATGCATTCCATTACGGATACTAGGGTATTTTCTCTCTGGAAATTAGATTTATTCTGTAGAAGTTTCAGATCTAATGGGAAAAAGTCATATCTTTCGGGAATTATAGAATCTACATGCTTAATTTGAAGATATGATAGATATCGTATTTCGTCTTCTTCAAGTTTGTCATCCAATTAATATGTGACAAAGTCGTGAAATCTATTCTTGAAATAATTACGAAGGAGTCCTATATATAATTTTGCATGAAAGCGTATTGATTCAAGCACGTGGTGGGTAACATGACGATAGTAATCTGACGAGTTCGTTGTACCAACCTAAAAATTAAGAAAAAATAGAAAATATGTTGGGAATTTACAGCGAAAGAATTATAAAATATGTTTATTTTATTGAAATTCAGATTTAATAAAGGCTAATTATGAATTTTGGGCTCAAATTTTGTGATCCCTATTATGTTGGATTGCACCAATTAATTAATATCAAATAATAGATAGGTCAACTCATTATGATTACATAAAGAAAGTTACTCCACTCATATATAAATATATGATGATACTTTGTCATTGATTGCAACATGCCAAAACACGTAATGAATGGTGGCCAACGGCTGCCAGCCTAGCCAAAGGCTCGGCGATCAAAATAAAATGCGATATTAGCAAGGTCGGATGCAGAAGTTATTGTTTAGGGAGCTAAATTGAAACATGGAATGGGAGGCTAAAATTCAATTTAGAACTTTTCATAAACAAAATATATAATTTCTCCAAAGGCCTACTAGAGGTTTTTGGTTTTTTTGAGTGGGGGAAGCACCCCTCCTTATCCCTTTCATCCCTTGCTGATAATTTTGGAATACAATAAAGACTATCTAGGATAATAATATTACTCATTTGAATATAGATTAATTAAGTAATTACTCTCTTATTATTATTTACAAATATTTACTAGTTTAGAACACTAATTCACTTATTTGTATCTTCTAAGTGTCTACCAAGCTTACCAGTTAATTAATCTATAATCTCTTAAGCAATTAAGTAATTAGTTCATTAAATTGATCAAGCTCCTATTATGGCTAGGTAAGGCTAATTAAGCATATTTCTATTTAACGTGTCTATTTTATACCTATAAAACATTCACATTTTATATTGATTTTTTTTAAAAATATTGAGTTTTAATATATTTTTGGCATAATTCTATATAATTTTAAGGTATATTTGCATCTCACGAAAATTATAAAGAATTTTAAGCATAATAGGGCCAAAAATATGAAGAAAATCATGCAACAACAAGTCATCTAATCCCAACTAAATTCCTTACCCGTGGCCTAGTGAGGATGCGAGAAACAGCCTAGTTTTCATACAGATCCGGATCAAGGTGAATTAGTAAAGAAATCTAGCCGACGCTGGATGAAATGTTGAGGAAGAAAAAAAAATGCCATTCAACTGACATCAGGTAGATTAAAAGGGAATGGAGATAGTGCTGGGTGATGTCGTTCAAGACATCTTTCTGACTTGATTAGCAAGCAACTTGTGTGATTTATAAATAGAAGGCTTTCTAAACGCATTAGACACAGAATCACTAATTCTAAAGCCTTAAAGAAGCTATCTTTAGTTTTTATCCTGATGTTTTGGGGGCCTGTTACTGTTTTGTTATTGAAAATTATGTTTTTGCATAACTAATTCTCTCAATTAGAGGTAGTGATGTAGCATAACTGATTAAAGTTTGCTCTGAGATTGCGACTCTTGTTTACGGATTAAATTCTTTCAATATATTTATATTCAATTATATCTACCTCTTTTGTGCTTTCTTATAAATTTTGTAACTGGCCAACATAAAAATTATTCTGTGAGTAAGCTTGATAGATTGAAAAGTGAAAAACGAACCTAATCCTAGAAAGATCGACATAAACAATGATTCTAGAGATAGAATTAGGTGTTTATGATGATTTTAGTTATAACTTCGAGGTTTAATTAGAAACTTTATTTGTGTGAGAGTGAATTGAAATCTAATTAAATACTGATTTATTGATCGAAAGGTAATTATCACATATTGGAAACAAGTGTTATTATAATTATAAAAAGAGTCAATTTAAGAGTAAGTTTTGGTTATCCCAGAAAAGTGAAACACAATCTCCTAACGCTCATAGTGATTGAATTATACTCAATATATTTGTTTTTCTATATTGCTTTCATCCTTATTTCAATGTCTTCTCAATTTTTCACAGTTATTCTTCTTGACTAAAATTAATTAATTGAGTGAACCATAACCTCTCTTGGGTATGACTCCTGCAATACTCCAAGATATTTTTTATATTGTAATTGGTTTTGTATACTTGCACGAGACCGATCACTATCTCAATTTTATGTGTTGGTGTTGCCAAACAGAAGCTGCTTTTCAATAAGCACTCAAGTCTCAAATAAGTATTTATAGAAGAAACTGATTTTTTTCTACTTATGATAATCACTTATCATCTCATAATCACTTATTTTACTTTTTCTTCTCATTATCCACTCAATAATCACTTAAATTCCAATATCCAAACACATTTCTTTTCTCAAAATCATTTATAGGGTAAAAATATTCACACACAAATTACTTTTGACATAATCACTTATTCTTATAATTTATTTTAAATAAGTTCTTATCCTTATAATCACTTATACATAAGTCAATCCAAATACACTCTAATTAAGTAATTACTCTCTCATACTCTTTCTGATCCTATATATAAGGGGTTTTGTATGAAATGCACACATATTAAGAAAAGTCTTTTAACTTCCTAAATTGGTGAAAAAAGAACCAATCACAAGTATTTTGCATTTTCCACAATAAACACTACACTATTTCCATAGGTCGAAGCAATTTATGAGGAATAATGATTTACTCTCTCAAGGGTAAAATGGAAAAAAATTCTACCTAATACCTTATAACGTGGACAAAAAATTTATTCTGTAAAACATCCTATATATGGGATCGAAGGGAATAGCTATTATTTACATGCATTAGTACTAATTCACTTATTTACACCTTTCAAAACTTACCAATTAATAATCTATATTCCCTCACACAATTAAGTTCATTAAATTGATCAAGCTTTTATTATGACTAGGTTAGACTAACTAAGTATATTCTATCCCAATTAACAAATTACCCAATTCTATATCTAAAGTTAAGTAAATTCACTTGATTTGATCATCTGGCTTGTTTCAACTTCTCCTTCCCAAGTTGCAATTGAAAAACCCCAATTTAAAAGCCCTAATAAGCTTCCTCACTTTAGATTTAAGCAATTAACACCAATTAAATCATCAAATACATGAAATTAAGCAATAAGAGAAAATTTACGAAGCTAATCCATACACAAACTTATAATAAATATAAAATGATATTAACTACACATATTCTGTTTACAACCAACACAGCCAATGAAAACCAAACAGAAAATCAGAAATCAAGAGTAAAAGCATGGGAAGGGAAACTTAAAGAAATTGTGTGGCAATCCCAAAATGTGCAGATTGCAATCTGTGCCTAAAACTCCTCCAGATCACAATCCTGGATTGAATGGATTGTGATTCAAGCTGTCATCATTAAGTTTAATTAGGATCGCAATATTCCACTGATAGCATATCATGATCCGAAACCCTTAATCTAAATTGTAATTTTCTTTCCCATATCATGATCCAATTCTTTCCAGCCTTTGAATCATGATCCCATGGTGGCCAAATCGTGATTCCATCCCGACTTTTCCTCTTCTTCTCCTCCTCCTCCTCCTCCATCTTCTTCTTATTCTTCTTCTTTTTTATGTTGTTGGACCAATTTTTTACTTAATTCTTCTTCCATGCTTACCTAAAAATTAACACACACACACACACAAAATGAGCTCAAATAACGATAAATGAATCCTAAAACACATCACTCCACCAACATCCTCTCCATATAACTAAACCCAACCAAGGCATATTTTCCTTGTAATCAATGATAAATCCAATAAAATATTTGCAATAAGTCTCCAAATAATAAGAAAAATATGCCAAAAAACATGTAATTATAGGAGTTAACAATATATGTATAGTCTCAATTATTAGATGTTGGAATACAGGTTGGCCCACCACCAGCCAAATTATACAACCTAACCCACTTTCTGGTGGGCCAAATTGATCAATCCACTTTTTTAAATTTATACTATATTTTCTAAATAAATTAAAATTCTTATATCCACAATCACAATTCACTTAATCATATGATTATATGCTTCTTATATGTCATGTTTTTCACTTTTTATTCTTCTTATATCTTTTTACAAAATAATTTTTATCATTCATATCACATATGACATTCATTCAAGCAATAATTCTTAGCTTTCTAGCTAAGATTAACTGAAATATTAACTACTTTTACTTCTAAATTATTCCACTCATTCTTTGTATTATTATCGTTCAATCTTTTCATTCACCCTCAATATTGTCAAGAAGTTTGTTAATTTTTATATTCAATTTCTTAGATCAATGAATCCTTAAGAAGTAGTGTTTTAAAAATTAATGTCTTTGATATGATATACATGACATGAATAAAAAAAAATTTATAGGGTTTATACATCTTTTTTTTTTATTTTTTTTATGTTACTTATGCCGTTTTAAAAAAAAATTATCATAAAGGAAAAGTGTTTAAAGGAAAAAAAAAATGAATTGCCCATTTAATACACAGGTCAAACAATACACAGGTCAAACAAGTGGAGTAGCTAAAATTTACTTGTTTTAAAACAAGTTGCCTTTTTAGTGGCTTAACCCATTCTCTTTTATAAGGAAAAAAAGGCTTAACTCATATTATCATATCTAATAAAATAAAAATATATTAAAAATATAATATAAAAAAAATTAAATTCGAACCGTCTAGTTTTGATTTAGACAGACCAAATGTATGATGAGTACCGATTGGAAATTCATATTATCATCTCCAGTCTCGATTAGGGGTTTTGATTTCAAATACTGATATACTAAAAAAAATGAAGAGATTCCACATCTTAAATATGACATGATTATATTGATCTCTTTTTAATTGTATGAATTACACGGTTGAATAAAATTTGAGTTTGTATGCCTTTTCTTCTCTCATTGAAATTTTTCTTGGCCGAACTTCCCATTTGAGACTAATATTTAAATTTTGCTTCCTTTTTCGAGTTAATTAATGGCCGTATTTGATCTTTTCATAAGAAAACAAAACCCAAAGGACCTAATTAATATGCATAAGAAATGCTAAATAATGCAATATATACGAGAGTAAGTAAAGCAAAGTAATTACACACAAGGAATAGATTTTCCCAAGACACGAAGATAATCATATAAAATCACACAGTATATGGGAAGCTGTTGATTATACATTTTCAGATTCTGTTCATTCACAGTAAACTGATACAAGAGACACTGATGATAAACACCAACACAGGTTTTTCTCCTTTTGTCCTATAAATCTGATCAAACATGAAGACAGGTCCAATTATCAGCACTGTTCATTGCTCAAAATTAAGGAAGTGGTATAGAGCTCAGCTAGCAGTATCAGTCTCCAATACTTTTCCTCTTCTCCTCTTCTGATTCAAGAAGGTCTTCCAACACATGATCCTCCAAACACTCGATCTCAAAAACTTGCCTCCGTATTGAACCAGACGATGAGTTTCCACTTCCATGACCATGAGAAGAAGAAGAAGAAGACGAGGAGGAAGGTGAAGAAGAAGAAGCTAAATAGGGAGGATATGGAGGGGAGCCTCGTACTTGAGCATAGTACTCGTTAGGGAAGTTAAGGATTGCAAGATGACCTCTCAAGTTAAAGGCAGCTCTGTCGTACGCTCTTGCTGCTTCTTCCGCCGTATCAAACGTCCCAAGCCACAGCCTCGCCCCTTGCTTTGACGGATCCCTAATCTCTGCCGCATATTTTCCCCATGGCCGCCTCCGGACACCCCGATACCGGACCTCCTCCCTCCCCTTCTCCGGCTTGCCCTTCTGCCCATCCATGCTTGTGATGTTGATCTAATTATCGCTCTCTTGTCTTGCGTTTTGATCGGCCAAGTTAAGGCTTACAAAGATAGCCTATATATATGTGATCAATGTCTGTGGGATATATTCATACGTGCTTGAGATCTATATATGTATGATATTCTGAGATATAATATGCATAAAATATAATGTTATATTGTTGTTAATAGCTTGTTATGGACATTTTTATTTCAAGTTTGAAATACTAGTTTCAAATTTAATTTTTTTATATTATTCATTATGTTAATTCATTTAATATATATTATATCTTACATATGGTCCTGTATGACATCATATCTGATTCACCTTCTAGTTACTTGTTAGGATGTACGAACGAGAGAAAATACATAGTGCTCATTAGACATTCTCAGACGTTGGATCGTCTCATAAATTTGATTCTTTGATTATGTCTATGTTTTCTAAATATATAATTTCATTTTTCAGGGGCAGTAACAACTTGTTTCTAGAAGAATTTAGACTAATTTGAATTGAATCGAATCAAATTATGAGTGTAAAGCTCCTCCAACACAATTTCTTCATATACAAAGCTTGATTTCAAAACCTTAATTTAGAAAAACAAGTGTTGAATCTGCTGATCCAATGGTTGTTGGTTTTCTATGTAATTAATAATAATGATGAGCGGAACAAAACAATATAACGGGAGATAAATCTCTTCATCAATGTTACGCAACTCATTAACAAAATTTCAAGTTTTACAAATATTCCATGAAGCAAAGAATCGTTCGTAAGATTTTCTTACGCAACATAGTGTGTGCCACTAGGAACATTGAATTGCTGTTAATTTTCTGAGCTCTTTTTGTGTGAAGCGTATCTGGGTAGATATATTGATCTATCTTTTATATATGCCCGTATATTTTGATTGAATTGAACCGAAAAAAAATTAAAATTAAAATTAAAATTGGGGATATTGAAAAATTCTCTCCTCAAACTTTTGGTTAGTTGTAAAATAGTCATTGAAGTATCAAAACCGACAATTGAGTCCCACAACTTTACATTTGAGTCACAAGTCCAAATCACCACACTATTGTATGGATATGACTCGATAGGGGACATCGATGTCTTGCCCTCAACTATCCAAAGTGATAAACATGGTAGCCTTACCATTCCTAGTCCTGTGGTCAAAGCATCCATTCTTCCAAACTACTAATAAAAAAAATGACTTTTAACTAATAAGAAGTAGTAAAAACTGATAAATTAAGTAGTAAAATTGAAAAACAAAAGTAGTAATAGAGTCCTATTATATAATGAACTTGCTATTTTGGTTTTAAAGTGTGATTCCCCCCAAATTAAATAAGCCAAGTTGATGTGGAAAATTTTTCAAGCGATTAATCTCATTATTGGACAAGGTGCTCATTGTTTCAGATTGCATCGAAGCGATTAGTCTCATTGTTAGAGATAGTGGTTGTAACCATGCGTTACATCAGGAAATTCAGCAAATTAGAACGTTCCTGTCCCGCAACACAGACAGAGAATGGTCCAGTCATGCTACTGGAAACTAGGTTGCTCTTTTTGTTTTTTTGAGTTTGTTTTGTAATCTCAAGCTCTGCTTGCCTTTGTATTCAAACCAAAAAAAAAAAATTCAAGCAAAGTCTCAACCCAACCCGATACATTGGTGGGATTGATGAGTCATCCCAACTCAACCAAGCCAACTTATTTTGACAACTCAAGCTTCTTCTCACTTGCCTATTCATTAACATGAAATAATGTTCTTTTCTCAAGTCCAAAATCATCTACCATTTCAAACTCATGCTTCAACTTCAAAATGAGACGCCAATATATGTGTTATCCATGCACCACAAAGTTTATGATTTTGTTTCTTCTACGAAGTCATGCATTAAATTTTAAACTCGTGAATGTCAGAGCTATTTTTACTTGGCAATTAATTCTTATCTCTGGTTGAGGATTGGGAGATGGAAAATCTCTTTTTTCTATCTTTGAAAAACTCTCTAGTGGCCTCGGCCAAAAACTCTCTGATGGCGATGAAATCTGCATTCAGTTATGGAGTTCTTTCCGCTATTGTTGGTATATGCTTTATTTTATTTCATTTAACTCCAAATTCAACGCTCCTGTCATAATCTGTCCAACAATTTAGAGCTACCACTTAATTAACTTTCAAATTCCATCTCACTTGAAGTTTCAAACCAACATCAAAAGTATCACTGGGCCAACAAATACCAGTGGCAGCTAAGTCCTCAAAAATCACGCACAAGATTATTAATTTTTTAAGGAACTGCACTTAATTACATAGGCATGTGCATAAGAGACGCATGCTTCGGCTTTGTTGGTTTTGCTTTTGATTTCTCACCCTATGGTGTCAACTAAAATAAAACATTGGTATTTCGGCTTAGTGCTGAATCAATCCACTAAGCAAGGGAAAAATTACTTCTTAAAGAAAACTGACCATTGCACAACACTTAAATTTTGATTATCGAGGAATAAAACTCATGAGTTACACCATGAAATTTTGGGAAAGAGTGATTGAGTATAGACTCAGAAAGGAGTCTCGTATTTCAGAAAACCAATTTGGATTTATACCAGGACGGTCTACAACAGAGGCTATTTATTTATTAAGGGGTTTGATGGAAAGATACCGGAGTAAAGAGAGGGACTTGCATATGGTTTTCATTGATTTGGAAAAAACCTATGATAGAGTGCCAAGAGATGTATTGTGGAAAGCAATAGAGAAGAAATGTGTCCGTGTGGCTTATATTCGAGCCATGAAGGATATGTATGAGGAGGCAACAACAAGTGTGAGAACCCCTGGAGGTGTAACAAAGGACTTCTCTATAACAATAGGCTTACATCAAGGATCTTTTTTGAGTCCATACATGTTTAATCTGGTTTTGGATGTTCTTACTGAACATATACAAGAAGAAATTCCAAAGTGTATGCTCTTCGCAGATTATATAGTTTTAATTGAGAACTTAAGAGAAGAGGTCAACTCTAAACTTGAAATATGGAGACATACTTTGGAATTAAAAAGTTTCCATTTGAGTAAAAGTAAGACGGAATATATTCATTGCAAATTTAATAAGAGGTCAATTAGAAATGATTCAGAGGTAAAAATTGGAAAGCAAATCATCCCTGAGATGTCAAAGTTTAAATATTGGGGGTCGATTTTACAGAATAATGGTGAAATTGATGGGATGTTATGCATAGGATACAAGCTGGGTGGTTAAAGTGGAGTAAAGCAACAGGAGTTATTTGTGACCGTAAGGTGCCTACTAAGTTTAAAGGAAAATTTTACAGAACAGCTATAAGGCCAACAATGCTATATGGTAATGAATGTTGGGCTTTGAAAGGACAATAAGAGCATAAGATGGGAGTAGCAGAGATGAGAATGTTGAGATGAATGTGTGGTCATACAAAATTGGATAAGATACGAAATGATTGTATACGAAAGAAAGTTGGGGTAGCACCTATCGATGAGAAAATGGTGGAAAATCGTTTAAGGTGGTTTGGGCATGTACAAAGAAGAGGGCAAGAGGAGCCAGTGAAGAGAGTTAATCAAATGGCGTGGAGCCCAATCAAAAGGCGTAGAGGAAGACCAAAAAGGACATTAAAAGAAATTATAAGGAATGACCTTTCAAAAAATAATTTATCTGAAGAGATGGTGTTTGATAGAACTCATTGGCGTCGTTTGATCCATATAGTCAACCCCACTTAGTGAGATAAGGCTATTGTTGTTATTGTTGTTGCTTAATTTTTCTAACAAAAAAAATGTCCTAACAATAAAATTGAGAGAACCAATCTTATTTTAAACAATCTTTTACGATTAGAAATTGAGAGAACCAATCAATAAAGTCATACAACTTGTACATATCGCCAAATTCCAAGACTCACAACTCTGACGTTTATTTGGCGATTTATTGCTTTCCATCTAGGAAACTCGGATTTGGAGATCGCATAATTTTGCGCACAAACATGTGAGATACTACAACAACCATCCCTAATTTAAATTACTTTTTAAAAACAAAACTTTTTTAAGTTTCATTTGAATGAGGAGAAAATATAGAAGAATAAAAAAACTAAAAAGAAAAAAAGGATAAACCTAAATATATTTTTATCTAGATTTTTTCTTATTTTCTGTTCTTATTTTTTTTTTCCTTTATTTTTCTTCGTTTCAAACAAAGGAGTTCATAATAATTCGTTTGTTAAGCAAAATGACAAAATATGAATGAGCTGATCTTGAATGGTTGAGTAATAAAAGTTACGGAAAGAATGAACTGATCTTGAATTGAAGATAGTATAGACCAAGGACAAATGAACATGACAAGAGATAGATTTGAAAAAAGTGTGTATTTCATGAAGAGCATCTGTCTGACCGATTAAAAAGCACTCCAACTGTGCACAAAAAGAGCATACACAAGCAGGGAACAAATATGAAGGAACCATTGAAACGAAACCAAATTTAGGTTAAGGCTGAAGCTAGCTGAATATGAAGGAATCATTGAAACGAAACCAAATTTAGATTCAGGCTGAAGCTACCCAGCTAGCTTCAGCTTCATAGGCCAACTATCACAAATTTACGGGCCCCGTTAAAAATATAAAATTGTTCAACTTTCTGAATCCTCCATTACAGATGCCACGTTCTTCCAAGTAAGCACTGAAATCAATTACACAGTATAAGACATTATAGTGGGCCCGGTGCAGAGTCCAGAATGAACCAGCGTTCACAGCTATGAGCAGTCTAATCTTTTTATATTATATATATATATATATATATGAAAGAATGACCGGGTAAAACCGTGTAGTACCTGTCTCTCACTCCATCAAACTCATAGAGCCAATTGTAACGTCTTAACCAAGTTCCCAATTGTGATAAGAGAAAAGGGAAAGGGAAAACCAAATGAAGAAATTTTAAAAGATAAGTTAAATTAAAACACGAATTGACTTTATTAGGAGCAGTAAAACCACTTCAATTATCTCAACGGCTGGAAGGAATTAGCTGGGAATACCTTGCTGCTCACCAAAATACATGAATTGACTAGACGTATGCTTTATCCCCTGGATTTAGAAATATATATTAAGTGATTAAGTCTAATATGTTAAAACCCATTAATATCCCCGAGCACTAGAATACCCAGTCAAATATTTATTTAGGCGTTGAAAAAGTTGGTACTTTTTCTAGTTATCATCCCCTAAATCACGTAAATTAAAAATTAAAATTAAAATTAATTAACTATCTTAATTTTTTTTTTTAAATTTTAATATTTTTTAAAAATTAACCTTATTTAATTTCTCTTTTTTTTTGATACATTAAATAGGAGTTTTTTTTAAATATATAATAAATATTATATCGTAAAGAGGCTTATATCTACTATCAATATAAATTTCAAGATAAAAGATCTATACAGAGAAAACCGGATGGAGTATTTTTTTGGGAGGGAGTATTTTTTTGGGGTGAAATGGTACGCATTTAATTAAGCAACTAGTCCTCAGTGATTAATATAGAATCAATGATATGACCACGCATTAATATGTATAGTAATTGTATTAGAAACTCTAGGCAACTGATGCATTAGCATAAGGATAATCACAACTCATACATGATGAAGGAAACTTTGACCTCAATTTTTTAATTAAAAAGTACTCCCACAACATTTGATCCGCAAGCAAAAAATAACAATTTAGAGAGAAAGATAACTAAATCAAACTGAGATACCATACGACTAAACGAAAAGCAAAACAAAATCCATTCCATTACCTAACATATAGAAAAATTTTAGGAACATAATTCAAGCCGTCATATGAGATGCAAAGAAGCATTTTAAAACTAAGTAGTAGATGACACAATTAAACCCAATACTCAGTACCTCCTAGAAGCCCCACCAAATCCACCTCGACCAAATCCCACCTGCTGCACAGGCACAGGGTCAACTTGGACAACACCGGGAATATCATTCATGCCCAGAGCATTAAGCATGTCAAGCGTCTCCTTGTCCACCTCAATGTGATCAGTCTTAATGGCGGAAACATCAGGCACGAAATCCATACGACGCTCGCGCTCCTCCTCCTGGAGCTTGAGGGAGATACCGCGAACAGGGCCCTTCTGGATCCTCTTCATGAGATGCGTCGAGAAGCCGGCGATCTTGTTGCGGAGTCTCTTAGAAGGTATGAGAGCCACCTCCTCAAGAATCTTCTTGTTAGTGTGGAAATCTAACGTCATTCGAGAATAGTACTTCTCGATGACTTGTCGTGACGACTTCTTCACGGTCTTCGTGCGGACGCGTCCCATGGTGGCTCTGCGACTGCGGGAGAGTGTTTGCTGCGCACGAAGGAAGAAGGTGGACAATGGTGGGTGGAATCGGCAGCTCCGAAATATGAGAATGGCTTGCTAGGGTTTTCTGGTATTTCTTGGAGACCTTCACTATATGGGTCGATTTTGAGGCCGCAATTCGGCCCATATTGTGTTATTTGAACAGTGTTGATCATAAATTTTCTTTCATTACAGTTTGGAGGGCCCAATAAGGGCGTACTTAAGGTATGTGGCAATGTATATTAATTAATTATTAAAAAATAACATATTATGTTTACCTGACATTAAGATTTAATTAAAAAATAATACACCCTTAAACACTATTCACACCCTTTCCACCTGACTTGTGGCAAATTTCATTAATTATTTTTTTCTGCCAATTTCATTAAATTATTATTACTGATATGGTAAAAAGATTACAACTCTCCCAACAAAAATGCATATCACTCATTCCCAACAAAGCAGAAATATGACACATTAAGAATTGCAATTTCAGCTTATGTATAAACTCTATAATACACATTCTGATGATACAACCCCTAATAACCTTCGAGTGGAGTCTCAATGCTAGGTGACGTGATTAGGTAATTTAGGTGTTCAAAAAAGAAAAAACTCCCCTTATTCCATTTCCTAAAGAAATCATGGGTCTGATTGATAGTGTTTTCTATTTTATTGTTTTGAAAACAGTTTTGTAAAACCGTTTTTGAAAATAAGTTTTGAAAATAAGAAAATAAAAAAATCTGTTTGAATAATTGTTCTCAAAATCATAACTAGTAAGTGATAGATGAGTTATTCAAAATTTATAACTTTACCATTAATGAGGTGGATGTTTCTCACATTTTCTTGTGTTTTTCAAAACAAAAATTACAAAGCACCTTAAAGGTGTTCTGAGTTTTCTGTTCTTTTATTTTTCTGTTTTCCAGAACAGTTTATAAAAAACAATTTTATCAAACAAGTTTTCTGAATTTTCTATTTTCGAAGCAGTAAATTCCAGATAAACCACGGCCACAACAAAAGAATACCTTAAGAAATATGGGGTCTGTTTGGTTTTGTTTCGGAAAATAGAAAAAGCATGTTTGGTTCTGTTTTCGAAAATAGATTTTCTATTTTCGAAAACAGAACCAAACAGGCCCCATATTTCTCAAGGTATTCTTTTGTTGTGGTTGCGGTTTATCTGAAATTTACTGCCCTTTGGATTCGTTATCAGAAAAACAACTATTTTCAAAAACAGAACAAACAGACCCCATATTTCTCAAGGTATTCTTTTGTTGTGGCTGCGGTTTATCTGGAATTTACTGCCCTTTGGATTTGTCATCAGAGAAACGACTGTTTTCGAAACAAACAGGCCCCATATTTCTCAAAGTATTCTTTTGTTGTGACTGCGATTTATCTGGAATTTACTGCCCTTTGGATTCGTGGTTAGAGAAACGATGGTCCAACCTCGGTGTGGCTGTGCTGCTTTCCTTCAAACGTTGTCGTTTTATGGCGAGTCATATCATATGATGAAGGTGTGAACTGTGATTGGCAGTTGAGGTGGGGTCTAGTGTTCGTTGCTTTTTGGCACGTTCATCCTTGGTATTGGTGATGATTCCTTTCAGCTGTTTCCCCCACAAAAAGAAAGAAACGGACAGAGTTGGAGGAGCTAACCTCTCCCCCACATCTTTTCTTTTCTTTGTGAGGCCCTACCTCCGCCAGTTTCTTTTTACCTTCTTCTACTTCTACCACATTCTCGTTCTCTCTTTCAATCTCTTTCCCACCTCCCCCTCCTCCTCATCATGATCTTTCATTCTTTTAATATAAAGTTCATTATGAGCTCCCACTATTCATGATAGTAAAACTCGGTTTTAAAAGGATGTATTTACATATTATAATTATAGTTTTATTTAAAAATATAATATAACAATATATATATATACTATAGATTTGTGTGCACACATGTGGCAGTAAAGTCATTTAATTTATATCAATGGCTGATAATTTTAGTAAAAAAAAAAATTACTTAAACATAATATCTTGAATTCAAAATTAAGTGAATATAAAAATATTTTTGAAAGAGCTCATATTAAATGAAATTAAAGTTCAAAGTATTAATCAAATACTTAAGAGTTATTTATGAACACTAATAATTTTATTTTGGACTCCATATATATATAACTATTATTTAAATAATTCTTTTAGTTACATCATTACATGACTTGAGAATTCTTTTTTTTTTTGGCAGAATTTCGCTTTATGAAGTTTTTACCTTTTCAAATACAATAATATAAAAATAGTTTTTATACATGATATAATCAGGAAATAGGTACGAGTACAACAAATGATGCATGATTGACTTGGGTTGGGAAATCATAGCACAGTTAAGTGTTGGGCAGATAAAGTCGTTACTACCAATTAATTTGGAGGAAAAATCCAATGATGCCCTTTTATGAAACCCTAATGCTATGTTAGAAAGATTTTTTGAAAGAAGGGTGGAATAAAATAGAATGACTATATAAAGATATTGTTTGAGAGAATTTTTTAGGAGAGAATGGAATGTCAATGATTAACCTCATAAGTCATCTTTAGTTATCATAAATCTAGTTTTTCTTATCTCTAAATTGGGAGTTAAGGATGGAATAATAAAAAATAAGTATTTAAATTATAAAAACAATCATTAATCCTAACAAAAAAAAATATTCATTCTCATGATTTTTTTAACTCTTTCCATACTATCAAATCTATCCCGTCATATTGTATCTTTCTTGGAGTTCCATCATCATAATCAAATCACTCCAATCATATCATACCTCACATGTACAAATGAATCATTGTTTTAAGGTATATTTTCTTCCATAAATCTTATAATTTATCATAATTTTCTTACTTTTTGTACTCTATAATTTAGTTTTTTTTAATAAAATTTTTACTTCTTTTTTAATATTATTATTGGAAGAATCAAGTTATTTTACAACATATTATTATTATTATTATTATTGGAAGATATTTTTATTAAAAAGTAAAAATAATATAAATTTTTTTACATGAAAAAATTATTTTTTATTTAAATTTACTAATATGGGTAATATTAAAAAAAATTATAATTCATTCTATTACATTTCCTTTTATAATAATTTTCAAATAATAGTAAAGTGAAACCACTCCTCCCTCTCATAAAACTTGACCACTCTTCCTTCTCATAAAATTCTTAAATAATGGAACATTTCATTCAATTTTTCTTTATTCCAATCCATTCCATTATATTTGATTAATCACTATTTCATTCCACCTTCGTAAACTTCAAATCGTAACCCAAAAACCATCTTCCATGAATATGACGATCCTTCTTTCTCATCATCCGAACCAGAAAACAAACTTTGGGAACACATGGGTCTGGCATCTGGGTGATCTGCATTTGCCGATTAAGCCCCGTCCCACTTTTTAATTTCTTCCCAAGCAAACTGGAACCGTCGACCGCATGGGACCCACCATCTTTCTCTTATTTCTTTGTTTTTCTTGCTTAGGGCTAGGGAATACTTTGCATTTCGGGAAATTCAGATATCAGAGTTATTATATTATCCGGGTTATCCCTGCTTTTGTGGCGTTCACGTCAAGGATGCCAGCACCTTATTCACCTTGTGCTTTACAAAAGGGCCAACGCCACGCGGTTTCTGTTTCTTCTGTTTCCCGTATTTCCTCCCTCCACACATTCTAGCTCTCTCGTCTTTTCTGGGCTTTCCTGGTAAGATTTGAAGCTTCCCTAGTCACCCAGATAAGTTTCTCTTTATTGTCAAGTTTCCGAGTCCTTATTTCTTGTTCTGGTAGAAACAGAGAGGGATTTCGGGTTTGGTTAGGGATATCTCTCTCTTTTTCTTTGAAACAGAGTTGGAATCTGTTTAATCAAAAACAATTTCTAATTGGGAGGAGGAAACGTTTGTGTGGCCAGTGTTTAAATCTCTGAATTTCTGCCATTGTTGATAAGAGGGCAGCCTTATCAAATCAATATCAAGTGTAGGACTTCAAGATTTATGAGTTATTTTCTTAAACCTCCTGCCAGCAATTGAAGATTTTGTTCTTCAACTACTGAGTTTTATAAGGGTTCTGCTCTATAAAGCTGCTCAGCTTGGCTGCGATATACTTGTATCATTTTATTGTTCAATCGATCAATTTTTTTACTTTTGTGTATTCTATCAAGTTGACAAGGTTATTTGAAGTTATTTATTACTCCGCCTTCTTCTTGTAGAAGGTCTTGTCCATTGATCTGGATTGGTTATCTGTTGGTTGATTTATTTGGAAATTAGTCATTGACCTTTTAGTGTTGTTGCCTAAAGAGAAGTATTGCCAGTTTCCCTGTTTTAGTTTCCTTGGTATTGGAATTTTGGGTTCGAAATGGGGAAGAAAAAGGATCAAGTGGTAGAGAAATCAACCCAAGACAGTGGGAATCAAAGCAAAGTTGGAGATAATAGCCCCAAAGGATACGATAGGGATACCATGGTGTTCATATCCATGTCTCAAGAGTTGAAGGATGAAGGGAACAAACTATTTCAGAAGAGGGACCATGAAGGTGCCTTGATAAAATATGAGAAAGCTCTCAAGTTGCTTCCAAAGAATCATATAGATGTGTCATATCTACGGAGTAACATGGCAGCATGCTACATGCAGATGGGACTTGGTGAGTACCCTAGGGCAATTCATGAATGCAATTTAGCCCTCGAAGTTACACCAAAATACAGTAAGGCGCTGTTGAAGAGGGCAAGGTGTTATGAAGGTTTGAATAGGCTGGATTTAGCTCTAAGAGATGTTAGTACTATTTTGAGGATGGAGCCAAATAATATCATGGCACTGGAGATTTCAGAAAGGGTGAAGAGAACACTTGAGGAGAAAGGATTAAGAGTGAATGACACAGTGATTGAGTTGTCTCCAGATTATGTTGAACCTCCAGAAAAAGAAGTGAAAGAGAAGACCCGCAAGAAGAAGGGCAACAAGGTTGAGATGAAGACCACTGAAAATAAAATTGTAGAAAAGCAAACTGAGGAGAAATTGGAAGAGAAGAAGGTTGATGACAATATTGAGAAGGCTGGGAAGAAATCCAAAAAGAAGGCCAAGGAAAAAATTGATGATAAGAACGCCGATGTGAAGGAGGTTGTGGAGGAAACCATTAATGGTAGAAGAGATGATATGCCTAAGAAAACAGCAAAACTTGTTTTTGGTGAGGATATAAGATGGGCTGAATTGCCGGTTAATTGCAGCCTCTTGCAGCTAAGAGAAGTTATCTGTGACCGCTTCCCAAGCCTAGGAGCAGTTCTTGTCAAGTACAGAGACCAAGAAGGTGATTTGATCACAATCACTTCTGATGCTGAATTAAGATGGGCTGAAACTTCAGCAGAGTCTCAAGGTTCAATCCGGCTATACATTGTTGAAGCTACTCCTGAGCAGGATCCATTCTTTGAGAAACTGAATAAAATGGAGGTGCAAAAGCCTGCCATTAGTAAAGCACCTGAGAATGGTTGTGTGTTAAAAGAAAAAGAAGTGATTAACTCATCTTGCATTGAGGATTGGATAATCCGATTTGCCCAGCTATTCAAAATCCATGTTGGATTTGAATCTGATAGATATTTGAATTTTCATGAGCTTGGGATGAAGCTTTATTCTGAGGCTATGGAGGAGACAGTTACTAGTGAAGAAGCACAAAGCTTATTTGATATGGCAGGAGATAAGTTCCAAGAGATGACAGCTGTAGCGTTGTTCAACTGGGGAAACGTTCACATGTCTAGGGCAAGGAAGAAAGTATGTTTCACTGAAGATTCTTCTAAGGAGCATCTGTCTGAACAAATCAGAAGTGCATATGACTGGGCACAGAAAGAATATGAAAAAGCAGGAGAAAAATATGATGCAGCCATTCAAATGAAATCAGATTTTTATGAAGGCTTTCTGGCCCTGGGGCAGCAACAATTTGAGCTGGCAAAACTTTCTTGGTATTGTAATGCTATCAACAGTGACGCTGATTTAGTGATGGAGCCCTCTTCTCATGTTCTTCAACTTTACAACAGTGCTGAAGAGAATATGGAAAAAGGAATGCAGTTGTGGGAACAATCAGAAGAGCATCGCATGATGGAAGCCTCTAAATCAAAGGACGTCAAATTACTTTTGCATGATATGGGATTGGATGGGATGTTTAAAAATATATCATCAGATGAAATTTCTGCACAGGCTGCAAATATGAGGTCTCAAATAAATCTTCTGTGGGGAACCATGCTATATGAGCGTTCAATTGTGGAATTCAAAGTAGGGTTACCAGTATGGCATGAATCTCTGGAAATAGCTGTTGAGAAGTTTGAACTGGCTGGGGCTTCTCCAACAGATATAGCCGTGATGTTGAAGAATCACTGTTCAAATAATACTTCTGTAGACGGTACACACTCATGCTAAAAAAAACTTCATAGCTGAATAGATGTGTATTGATATATACTAACACTCTTCACTTACAGGTCTAGAATTCAAAATTGATGAGATAGTACAAGCATTGAATGAGATGTATGAAGCTAAAATGTGGCAGCACGGAATTCCTTCATTTCGCTTGGATAACTTATTTAGGAGGCGAGTTTCAAAAATTTATCATGCCTTGGAGCTCGTGTGAATTGCTTCTTGCTGTGCAACTTGATGGAGGATAACAGAGCCAATACTACATTACACTGCTCCTGTGCCTGTAATGCTATTTCATCATTTAAAGGTAACTGAGGACCACCATACTGAAAAATTTACTGTTTATTGACTCTAGTTGTGGCTCTGGTTCTTCATTATAACACTCACTAATCTTCATGATTTGTCAACTAATATTGCGTTTCTGTAAAATGAGAATATGCAACTTGGAAAAGGTTCTTATGTTTGAGCATCAATAAGCAGCTCTGGCATTTGGTGTTTTCGTTAGAGAATTTTCTCAGCATATATTTATGCTCCATTTACTGTGTACTATGATGTTTTCCCCGGATTTTATTCAACTCTTTGCTTTTTCAAAACGTGTAAAAGTGAAGATTAGTTACAAAGATGATTGTGCTGTGCAAGTGGTTGGTAGGATATTGCCTTGCATTAGATGAGTATTTAGTTTTATTTTCACCCTTGATGACGATGTCATAATATATGGTAAATAATGTCAATGACCACTTAATCCCAAAAACATGGACAGTTGTCGTAAAGTTCTGATTTAAGCAACTGTATAGAAAATTGAAGGCGATTTGCTCCTCAATCAAAATATTGCACTTAGGTGGAGGCTACATCGTGGATTTTCACAGAACTGATATTCATTACTTAGGTTTTATCTGGATCGATCATAAAATAAATACTAGTATTGTTAAGTCCTTTGCTATTAATACACAAGGATGCACTCAATATTTTGGCATCATTATTATAAAATGATTATTCTTTCTCGTACTTCTCTTAAAATAGTTGACCTATTAGACTGCCAGCCTTTTTTTCTCAAATTTCAAGTCCTGGACTTTTAATTTCATTTTATTTTTGTCTTTTGACTTCCTGTCATTGTTCTTCTATTGTGGTTTACTTGGAGAATTATTCTTAGCTTCCTGGATTTGTCAGTTAGTTAACATTGGACCATGTACCTCTACTGAAAAGTTATGTGGTTGTCATAGTTCATGGCTCAGTTTCACCAGTTAGCAGATAGACTAATTATCACATGTAGCATTTGTTTTCATGGACATGTTTATGGTTTTGGACCTTGGCACCCAGATCACCTGAAATTACTTCCAGCCCATGAAAAGCCGATTTGTGTTTACAGCAGCTCAATACTATGCTCGGCAACCTTTTGTTATTTTCATGATTGTTTACATGCACATTTTATGATCCTCCTTTTCTTTGTTTTCTTTGTTCGTAGAATTATGAGATTATAGTTCTTCATCGTTGAATACAATCTTGGCTTACTTGTTCTGCAGGTCTTTCTTTCTCTACTTCAAGAGTTCGAAGTCAACATTGTACTTCTAGGAAACAATAATTCATTTTTTCATTGCGCTGGGATGTTCCATGACCATAAAGGTCTATATGACTTCCTTTACACCTTGGGAAGGTGGAGTTGTGGCAATTTCCTTACTTAGTTTCAGCTTTAGCTCACATTTACTTTGCTTTGACTGCAGTTCTCTAGGGTTCAGTAGGATATTAAATTTGTAATACAAGGCGTTGGGGAGTTATGGTGGTGGCTTTCTTTTCCGTGGTGTAATTTATTCCATTTGTAACTATTCACTCTTGAGTGAGTATTATTGCTAGACTAGATGAGATTTCGTTGTATTAGACTATTGAACTTACGGAATGCAACTTATTCCACTTTTAAATGTCTAGGAAATATAAAAGAAAAGGCTGCGGATTACTATTCTGGTATGTTTTTCCCCCTTTAATGTTGTTAAGGGTTCACTTTGTACCTTTTATGTGAACACTTTTTTCTTTACTTCAATTTTTGTGGCCATATGCAAAGAAATAAAATACCAAGAGGTGATTAATTTGATATATAAGCTATTTAGACACATCATGTGATGCACAAAAGTCTAATAAAAATTTTAATATGCTGCATAATTTATGAAGTATAAATAAAGTATAAACTATAAATGGAGTATGGTCTATTTCTTGGACTTATACAATGAAAGAGATTACGCTAATTGTTAATAGGTATCAATGAACCAATTGATAGTATTATATTTTTGATAAATTGCATCGTTCATAAATCATAAATGGTTCATTATTTAGATTCCATATAAAGTAGGAAATAATAATATATTTAGTAAATTGAATTGAACCTTGATGGTATTCGTGTTGATATAAAGTGAATAAATAACATATGGATAAAAGCAGCAAGAGGGTTCCTTTAAATTCGTTCCCCCTGTGAAGCAACCGAGCAAGGAGTTAGAAAGAAACACACAAGAAAGAAAAAATTACAAGCTTTTTTTATGATTAAATCATCACGTGGAGGAAAAGAAAACACTTTGAATGGATGGTTCTATGTAGTTATACCGGACTTCACTCTTTTTGTCAGGGCATAGAACACCATAAGATCGTTTTTGTTCGATAGAGGTTGTCAGTGAAAAAGACAAGCAGAACATAAAAGGATGCTTCTCAGCCATTACTACCAAACATTCCTCTTGGGCATGCATTTTGGGAAGACAGCCACTCTGGTTGACATCCATGTTCACATGGGTGAATCTGAAGGAGTGGCTATACACGTTGCAACTCTCTCACGAACTTATGCAAGAAATATAAGCCATGTGTTTCATCATGGCTAAAAAGTCAATACTTATCTGTAGTAATAAAGTCTACTCTAGAGGCCTCATGAGCTTTTCATCATTGGGCGTTCATAACATTAAACCGATCATTTTAAATTTATGAAAAATAATTCATAACCATACTAATATTAAGGTGGAAAGGAACAATAAAAGTTGGCGTAATAAAAGTAAAGAATAATTTTAGTCACATCCAATAACATTGTCCTCAAAGATTATCCGCTTGAGCAGCTGTTCCTTGAGATAAAACAAGTCCTTTATGAACAACTTAGGGATCAAAATTTACATAAATTAAAATAAAGTAATCCATAATAGGAAACTTAGGAACTAAACTATAAGAAAAGAGAATTGGGTTGATGATTATTTCTTAAGAATCATAAACATACTCCCGATTTCCTATTATCAGTTTATCTATATTATACATATTTAGAAAATTAGTTGAAAGTCTTGATATTTTAAAAAATTATCATAATTTTCTAAAATTACTCTCATTAAATTATAACTTATTTAAAATATATCTCTCTTAATCTCTCCTTATTATAACTCTTTTAGATATTTTAAAAGGGTAAAAATGAAAAATAAATATTAAATTATTTATAAATTTTATAAAATGACTTATATTTTGAAACTTTAATCCTCTAAAAATATGCTTGATAGTAGGAAATAAAGGGAGTACTTGGTAGCCATACACAAATATTAAGGTAGAATGAACAGTAAAACGCTGGTGGAATGACGAGACTTTATTATTACAGATAAGTAGTGACTTTTTAGACATGATGAAACATTTTCGCTTCTTGGATGGTTTGGATAAATTTTTGTTTTTCTGCCTCATGTATCCTAAATTTGAATTATCAAAGGTTTGAGGCCACTTTTGACAGGAAAGTCTCGCACGAACTTATGCAAGAAATATAAGCCACTTCTTGTCTTCTTTATGAAAATCAATGTTACGTGGAGTTAATGGTTGTTAAGAGGGTTAAGCTTAGTTAGTGAGGGGATTAGTATAAATAGGGGAATGATTTGAACAATAATCTTACGTTTTCACGTATCATTCAGAATAATCTCTCATATCGTTAATTGGCCATTTCTCCTATTGAGGCTATGTTTCCCATTCCCCCTTTTAATTAGTTATGTTTCCAACAATACTTTTTGTGCGGGCCAAAACGAGTGTGCCGAGATTACAAGTCCGAGGTGGATGGACGCCCTTTTGAAGCCTCGCTTTCCGGGCTCATAAACACCGAGCTATAATTCGGAGGCCGAGCTTAAGCGCAACGAACCGAGTAATACATTGGTTATCGAACGATAAGGCCGAGTAATTGTATGGCCAAATGATCGTCCGACTGAATAATATCTCGGTCATATACGGGTTTCTCCACGAAAACTGTTTTACCTCAAAAACACCCGGCTAGGAGTAACAGTTATGAGATCATAACAGTTACGGAATCATAACTGCAGGGCGAAAAATCAGGGATCACACTAAAAGAGCGTGATACTCCATAATGGCAATTGATGAAATATCCCGACAAATTAGGGATTACAGGGAGAAGACGGTTTAATCTTAACGGTCAGGAGATGGTGAATAAAAGAAAGAAAGATAAGTGTAAACGGGAGGGACTGCATACGTAAGGTGGAATAGTTTCTCGGTTTTTTTTGACGGAACATTTTGGCGCCCACCGTGGGGTCGAGAAAAACTATCCCACCACCACCAAGGATTATGGTGCGAACCAGGAGCAGTGCGGGTGCAGGAGAACAACGCTCTGAAGACAGGCCTTCTTTGGAGGACCACCCTATCATTCGGGCAATGCGTGAGGAGATGGAGGTATTAAGAAAAGAGAACGAGGAGATGCGTGAAAGGAACAGACAGTTGGAGCAGGAACGCTATCATGAAGGTACTTCTCTTCATCGAGGAGGGGAACGGGTGAATGTCAACAGGGAAGCTCAGCGGTCACATCATGAAGAAAGCTGACGGGAGGAAACACACCATTCAGAGACCAACATTGACAATTTGCGAGGGGACAAGCAGGCTGCCCGGAGACATCCGTTCGTTGATGGCATCATGGAGACGCCATTGCCAAAAGGATGGAAAGGTTTAAACTTAAAAAGATATGACGGTACTACCGATCCTGATGAGCATGTGGATGCGTATGTTACGCAGGTGAATCTTTTCACAAATGAGGATGCAGTTTTATGTAGGGTTTTCCCTACGTCCTTGAAAGGAGCGGCTCTGAGTTGGTATACCCGGCTCCCATCACGATCTATTGATTGTTTTGAAACCTTAGTCAATAAATTCAGCGCGCAGTACGCTACCAGCCGACCTCACCAGCTTACCTCGGCTGCGTTGGTAAACCTGCGACAGGAGAAGGATAAATCCCTAAGGAGTTTCATGGAGCGCTTCTCATCAGTCTCGGTAAAGATCCTGGATCTAAATCCTGAGGTAGCTATGCACACGATGCTAATGGCTCTCAAGCCGGAGCCATTTGCCGACCACCTATGTCGAAAACCACCTGCCGACATGGATGAGCTTAGAAATCGTGCAGCTGGATATATACAAATGGAGGAGGTGTCGAAGTTTAGAAATAGGGTCAGGACTGATCTGGACAAGCGAACGGAATCAAGCAACCGTGGAAGTCTGAGGCCGACGTTAGAGAAGGGGAAGTTTAAAAGAGAAGGTATTAGTCGGGGACCGAAGTATGACTTCTATACTCCACTAAACACCAACCGTGCTCGAATTTTGGAAGAAGCCTGCAATACCGAATTGATACGGCTCCCAGCTCCCGGACACACCCCGGAGATGGCGGATCAGTCAAAGTATTGCAGGTACCATCGCAATTATGGTCACACTACTGAGGAGTGCTGGACATTACGAGACAAGATTGAGGAATTGATCCAGGCCGGGCATCTCGGCAACTTTATACAGAGGGGTCACGGAAGTCGAGCCTCTTATAGTGGAAGAGGTCGTGGTAGAGGTCAGACCCGAGGTCAAGAGGAACCTCGGCAACCGCATAAGGAAAGAGTGCAGCCAGACGACACTCGAAACAGGGAAGGAAACAAAATCAGAGGGGTTATCAATACTATAGCAGGAGGGTTTGCCGGAGGAGGAGCAACCAGCTCGGCCAGGAGAAGACACTTGAGGGCCATTCGGGCGGTAAATGCGACGATGCACCGAGCGCCCCGGAGTTCTCTGCCCATCACCTTTTCGGATGAGGATTTCGAAGGAGTTGATCCTAATCAGGACGACCCCATGGTGATTTCAGTGGAGGTGGCCAATTATGTCGTCAGAAAGACACTGATAGACCAGGGGAGCTCCGCGGATATATTGTATTATTCTACCTTCCAGAAGCTCGGGATACCTGAGGAAACGATCAAGCCTTATCACGATCCGTTAGTCGGCTTTGCAGGAGAACAGGTTCATACCCGAGGATACGTGGAGCTGTTGACCACCTTCCGTGGAGATCTCGGATCAAAAACCATTATGGTCAGGTACCTTATAATTGATGCAATAACTTCTTACAATATTTTGATAGGTCGACCTGCGTTAAATGAGCTCGGCGCCGTGGTTTCCACACTGCATCTTACAATGAAGTTTCCATCGGTGACCGGGGACATAGTTGCAATAAAGGCTGATCAAAAGGTTGCAAGACAATGTTATGTGGATAGTCTGAAAGTCACCAGAGGAAGGGTGGTTAGCGGCAGTGAACATATGAAAAAGGATACAGCATCAGTAAACTTGGTGGAGCTTGATCCTCGACTTGATGTGCAGGACCAAAGGCCAAGGCCTATTGAAGAATTACAGAAATTTCAGCTCGCCGGTGAAGACCGGTGCACTAGCCTCGGAAGTAAACTCGGAGGTGAGATTAAAGAGCAGATAACAAAGATGTTGAAGGACAATGCTGATTTGTTCGCATGGACTTCTTCAGACATGCCGGGAATTGATCCAAATTTTTTATGCCACAAACTTGCGGTGTACCCTGAAGCTAAGCCGATAGCGCAAAGGAAAAGGCGGGTAGGCGAGGAAAGGCGGAAGGCAATGAGGGAAGAAACTGTAAAGTTGATTGATGCTGGGTTCATCTGAGAGATTGAGTATACAATGTGGTTGGCCAATGTGGTGCTCGTGAAGAAGGCAAATGGAAGATGGAGAATGTGCACGGATTACACCGACCTAAACAAATCATGCCCGAAAGATACATACCCCCTCCCGAGCATAGAACGGCTTGTAGATGGAGCGTCAGGATGTGGCCTGCTTAGCTTTTTGGATGCGTACTCCGGGTATAATCAGATAAGGATGTACCCTCCTGACGAGGAGAAAACCGCGTTCATGACTGAGAACGCTAATTATTGTTATCAGGTGATGCCGTTCGGACTGAAGAATGCTGGGACTACTTACCAACGGTTGATGGATAAAATATTTCAGGATCAGATTGGGAGACACCTAGAAGTGTATGTTGACGACATGGTAGTGAAGTCTGAGGATCCTTCTAAACATGCTGCCAACCTTGGGGAGGTGTTCGGAAGAATACGGAAGTACAACATGAGGTTAAATCCTGAGAAATGCGTATTCGGAGTAAATGGAGGGAAATTCTTAGGATTCATGTTAACACATCGGGGAATTGAAGCCAATCCCGATAAATGCCGAGCTATTATTGACATGAGAAGCCCCCACAACATAAAAGAAGTGCAGAAACTGACAGGGCAACTAGCATCACTATCACGTTTCATACCAAGGTTAGCGGAGAAAACTAGGCCGTTCTTTAAGTTGCTTAAGAAGGCCGCGCGGTACGAGTGGAATGAGGAATGCGAGCAGGCGTTTCAGAATTTCAAAGGCTTCTTTTCGGCACCACCGATTCTTAATCGGCCGACCCCCAATAAAGAATTGCTACTATATATGTCGGTAACTGATCATGCAATAAGCTCGGTGATTGTACAAGAGATCGGCAAGCAGCAGATACCGGTATATTTCATCAGCCGAATACTACACGACGCAGAAACAAGGTATCAGACTATTGAAAAGTTAGCTTTGGCTCTGGTCACATCGGCGAGAAGGTTACGACCTTATTTTCAAAGTCACGAGGTTATTGTGAAAACCGACCACCCCGTAAAGCAGGTCCTGAGGAAACCCGAATTAGCTGGACGAATGATCTCGTGGTCAATCGAGTTGTCCGAATTCGGTATAAGATACGAGCCTAGAGGGCCAATTAAGGTGCAATGTCTGTCTGATTTCGTCGCTGAACTTACTCCATCCGTCGATTCCAAAGACGGGGCCCGATGGATACTTTACGTAGATGGCTCCTCCAACACTAAGGGGAGCGGAGCGGGAATCATTCTAGAAGGACCTGGTGGGTTAATTTTGGAGCAGTCTCTCAAAATCGATTTCTCAGTCATGAACAACCAGGCCGAGTACGAAGCCCTCATTGCCGGTTTAAAACTAGCTAAAGAAGTGGGAGCGAGGCAAGTTAGGTGTCGGAGTGACTCACAGTTGGTTTCTGAACAAGTCTCGGGGGCTTACCAGGCTAAAGATCCACAGCTGGCAAGGTATTTGGACAAGGTAAAACGATTGGCTGAATGCTTTCAAGAATTTGCGATTGAGCACATTCCAAGAGAAGAGAACTCTCGAGCTGACCTGCTATCCAGATTGGCTAATGTCAAGAAGCTCGGGCAACATGAGACGATCATCAGGGAAACAATACATCAGCCCAGTATCGATCTTGATGAGGTTATGGTAGGAGACAGCCCGGATCGGGATTGGATGACCCCTATTTGGAATTATTTGGCCGAAGGGACCTTACCCAGCAACCAGAATGAAGCAAGAAGGTTGAAAATGAAGTCTTCCCATTACATAATAATGGGAGGAGATTTATACAGGCGAGGATTCTCAACTCCCCTTTTAAAATGCCTCACTACTGAACAGGCGAAGTATGTTATGAGCGAAATTCATGAAGGAGTGTGTGGGATGCATACTGGAGGAAGATCTATGGCAGCAAGAGTAATCCGGGCCGGTTCTTATTGGCCCACTATGCGAGCTGATTGTACCGAGTATTGTAAGAAGTGTAATGAGTGCCAAAGGTTTGGTAGTCTGCACCATGCATCGCCAGAAGAATTGCACACAATGACGTCTCCGTGGCCAATCATGGTCTGGGGAATGGATATTCTTGGACCTTTTCCGATGGGCAAAGGGCAAGTCAAGTTCTTACTAGTGGGTATAGACTACTTCACAAAATGGATTGAGGTAGAATCGTTAGCTAAGATCACGGCACAGCAAGTACAGAAATTCGTATGGAGGAATATTATCTGTCAGTATGGGATTCCTCACTCGGTGGTTACTGATAATGGAAGGCAGTTTATTGATGGAAACTTGAAACAATTCTATGAACAGCTCGGTATCAAGCATCGAGTTTCTTCGGTCGAGCATCCCCAAACTAATGGACAGGCAGAAGCGGCAAACAAGGTTATCCTCGGAGAACTCAAGAAGAGATTGGGAAAGGCAAAGGGGGCCTGGGCCGAGGAATTGCCGAGCATCCTCTGGGCCTATCGTTGCACGCCTCAGTCAAGCACCAAAGAAACTCCTTTTAGGTTGACTTTTGGAGCAGACGCAATGATCCCCATGGAAGTGGGAGAGCCGTCATTTAGGCGAATACTTCCCGACCAACATATGAACCAGGAAAACATGGAAGTTGAACTAGATCTATCCGAAGAGGTCAGGGAAAACGCACGTATACAGGAAGAAGCTTGTAAGCAAAGAGCGGCTCGGCGTTATAATTCTAGGCTTAAGCCAAGAAGTTTTGTTAGTGGAGACCTCGTTTGGAGAAAGCAGAGTGAAGCAAGGAAGAACATCGGCGAGGGAAAGCTAGCTGCAAATTGGGAAGGACCTTACCGGGTTACTGAAGCGTTGGGCAACGGATCATATAGATTAGAAAAGCTATCAGGAGAAGCAATCCCTAGGACATGGAATGCATCTCACCTCAAAAATTATTTTAGTTAGTTGATGTATGCAAGGAGGGCAAGGTACTCTTTTTCCTAACTCGATCTTTTGTCCCAAAAGATTTGTTAAAAGGGTTTTGGCCGAGAAGGTTTTGACGAGGCATGCCAACCTACTTCAATAAAGGAAATTCTTTGTCATGATTACATTCATTTATCTCGGTCAAGTATGAACCGAGTACTCGAATTAAATTTGGTCAAGTCTGAACCAAAAATTTGTTAAAAATTCGGTCAAGTATGAACCGAGCATTCGAATAAAATTTGGTCAAGTTTGAACCAAATTTTTGTTAAAAAATCGGTCAAGTATGAACCGAGCACTGGAATTAAATTTGGTCAAGTCTGAACCAAAAATTTGTTAAAAATTCGGTCAAGTATGAACCGAGCATTCGAATAAAATTTGGTCAAGTTTGAACCAAATTTTTGTTAAAAAATTGGTCAAGTATGAACCGGGCACTCGAATTAAATTTGGTCAAGTTTGAACCAAATTTTTGTTAAAGACTCGGTCAAGAGTGAATCGGGGAATTGAAACTTGGTCAAGTATGAACCAAGGTTTCTATCGTAAATTCGGCCAAAAATGAACCAAGAGGCTAAATTAAATCTTAGTCGGGAACGAACTGCGGGATTATGTTAAACTTTGTCAAAAATTTGAACGCGGTCAGGTCGTCAGGAACCGACAAAAGACTGTTGTCATTGATTAGAAATAAGTCTGAACAATACATCAAAGTAAAGAAAAGAAATAGACAGTCAAGGAGATGGGCAGTCCGAAGCTGTAGGAACATTTCCTTTTTTGTATCCTACAATTCTTCCTCATCCACAAGCATACCATCTTTGACGTCTTTATTTACATCAAATGCCGAGAGCTCAATTTTTGGCAGGAAAAGATGCACCTGACGAAGTGCTTTATGGAAGCCCTCTACGTGCTCCTTCATTATTTGTTGCACGGCTTCCTGAACGTCAGCCTCAAGCTCGGCCTGTTTTTTCTTGGCTTGTTCCAAATCCTTCTGCAAATTAGCAGCAAGGGCCGAGGATTCGGCTTCAACGCTTTTTGCCCAAGCAACCTCAGTCGTCAGGGCATCCCGCTCCTTTTCGACCACTTGCATTTTCATCTCGGCAGCAGCGAGGGACCCTTTTAGTTCTTCTACCTGCCGAAGAAGAGCTGCTTGAGACTTTGAAGCTTCGGCAAGCTCCGAAGAAGCCTTGTCCTTCGCGTTGGTCACTTCCAGAAGCTCGGCCTTAGCAGCCTTTAGACGGCGGCCGCTTTCCTCAAACTCCTCCCCACAAAACGAGGCCATGTTCGCAGCGCGCAGACACATAGCCGACATGGATTCCAAAACAGCCTTGGGACCCAATCGCTGCAAGGTCTCTTTGTCACCGATTTCCTGGACGCTACTCTTGAAAAGCTTGGCAATGTTTGGATCAATGCCTGAAGGCGAGCGTCTAACAGGAGAAGGTAGGGGAGATTGGTGAGCTGAAGATACAAGCTCCTCGTCGGTGGTCAGAAGCCGAGCACGTTTGCTCGGGGGGCTTCGTGAAGAGGAAGGAATCTCAACAACCTCAGCTGTTGCTATTACTTCGGCACGACCTCTCTCTTCTTTATCAAGGTGAGCCTGCGACTTCTCGGCACTTGGTCCTGCTGATGGGGCCATGTGTTTTATCAAACGCCAGTTGAACTTCCCCATCACCACTGCAAAATATAAAACATATATCAGAAGCTGAAACAAGTATGGTAGCACAAGATAAAAGAAAATCAGCGCTCACGTTTAAAATCTTTATTAGGGGTTGAAGAGTAAGGGAGCCTAAGTAGGATTTTGCAGTTTAGAGGACGAGGTAATTTATTTAACTGGCCGACATCCGCCTTTTTGGATGCCGACATATCCTCGTAACACCAGGACTGGAACTTAATGGGAGTCCGAGTCCAATAAAGAGGAAACCTGGGCCGCCCCCCTCATCGAAGAACATGTCTGAGTATCCCTCGGCTGGGCGCACTTTGAAGAAACTTCCTTTGAAGTCTTTATATGACGAGGTATAAGGACCGATTATCCCCTTTTTATTCATACCACTAAGCGAAATCCAGCCGATCTTATTTTCAAATCGGATTTGATAGTAGTAGAGAAATTTTGGGGCGGTCGGTGTCATATTCAATTTTCTGCACAGGACCTCGAAAGCTTTTAGAAACGCCCAACTGTTGGGATGAAGTTGGGTCGGAGCGACGTTCAGCGCCCTTAAAACAGCACACTCGAACTCCGAGAAAGGAAGACCAACTCCCAATGATTCAAATAATGTCCTATACATGTATGTAAAATGCGTTTGTACTGGCAACGCAGATAGGAACACGTGCTCATCTTCAGCACACGGCTCGGCAATCACAGCCTCTTCTGTTTGTGTGCTAGCCAGAGAAATCGACTTCCTCAGCTCCACAATGGATTCGGCAGTCCGAAATTTAGAATGGTAGGATCCAACTTCTCCTTTTACCCAATAATATCCCGGAAGCCGAATGTCAGGAACTGGGTCTCTCTGAACTCTGGAAGTGACTTTTCGGGGGTTTTGTACGGCCATCTGCACAGCAGTAGCCGAAGATGAAGCCTCCCTTTCGGTCGGAAAGTCGGCCAGACGAAAATTCAACTCTGTGCTAGGGAAGGAAGAGTTTGACGGTGAAGGTTCTTCTCCGATGCCCAGAACTTCCCTCTCAATCAAGATTCGATGAGAGGACGACCCAGCCGATGCCTCGGATCCTCGATTTGAACTCATGGTGGGTGGGAAAGGTATAGAATAGTGTGAAGTACTTGAGAAAAGGGGAAAACACAGAAGAGAGCGTACCTGGAAAAATGACGGAAGGGGCAAGGAAAAGGAGGTCAAAGACGACGATGAGATTCAAAGAAAATGAAAGGCAGAGGTAGGTTGAAATAAAAGGATGAGCACCCAAGTTCAATATGTATACTCCTCCTCGAAAACGAGCAAAATAATCATGACTTTGGGGGAGCCAGTCGTCACCATTGGGGAGCGTGATTTGGCTGACGAAAAGACGCAGCATTAAATAACGCTGCACGCAGCTGTACGTGTAAGCACATTACCGTTTCAGAAACCAAAACGTCAAAGAGCCTCTGGGAAGGTTCTGGAATCCCTAAGGAACTGGAGCGATTTAAATTCAAAAAGCCAGTTTTTAGTCGACCATACGATTCAGAACCCTCTCATCCAGATTGGACTCGAGGCTCGGGGGGCTAGTGTGCGGGCCAAAACGAGTGTGCCGAGATTACAAGTCCGAGGTGGATGGACGCCCTTTTGAAGCCTCGCTTTCCGGGCTCATAAACACCGAGCTATAATTCGGAGGCCGAGCTTAAGCGCAACGAACCGAGTAATACATCGGTTATCGAACGATAAGGCCGAGTAATTGTATGGCCAAATGATCGTCCGACTGAATAATATCTCGGTCATATACGGGTTTCTCCACGAAAACTGTTTTACCTCAAAAACACCCGGCTAGGAGTAACAGTTATGAGATCATAACAGTTACGGAATCATAACTGCAGGGCGAAAAATCAGGGATCACACTAAAAGAGCGTGATACTCCATAATGGCAATTGATGAAATATCCCGACAAATTAGGGATTACAGGGAGAAGACGGTTTAATCTTAACGGTCAGGAGATGGTGAATAAAAGAAAGAAAGATAAGTGTAAACGAGAGGGACTGCATACGTAAGGTGGAATAGTTTCTCGGTTTTTTTTGACAGAACACTTTTAAAAAAAGAAACAAACGTACATGTGTTTGATACAACACCAAGTGCCAAAAAGTGTTTGGGAGCTAAATACATTTACGTATATCTTTTAAATGAAATTATGAATAGACGTGTAATCTTATATAAATCTAAAGAATATTTTCTTAAATTTAAATTTTCAAATAAAGCATAAAATTTTCTAGTCATCACTCCCTTGTAAGTTGTCCCTTAAAAATACTTCCCAAATTTGAAATTTCAAGGCTGCAAAAAATCGTTCAGCATCACGACAAACTCATCAGTAATTCTTGAGGCTGAAATCTGTCCGTGGATGGCGAATAAATATACGCAAGCATGATACGCAGCTTAGTACTACTATTTCTCTATTCCTATTTGATCTGGGCCACAAATGAGCTTCTTCGTGGCGAACTCAGGCTCTTTTTAAGGACGTATTTGGTTGGATTTTTTTTGAAAAATATTTAAGAGGATAAGAGGGAATTGATGTGAGTTAAATTTTCTTTTTTTTTTTTTTTTTCATAAAATAAGAGGAGTCCCAATTCCCCTCCCTATTCACATTTTAAAATATTTTAAATTAAAATTATTTTTTTTATAAGAGTTCCCTAAGTATAACTTAATCCCTCCATTCTTTCTTAAACCAAACAAAATTAATTAAAATCTCCCACTTTCACCAAAACAAAAAAAATTAAAACTCCTCCAATTTCATTCCTATCAATCCCCTAATTAAAAATCCATCGCATCCCCTGAATTTAACCAATCATGGTAACGGAAAGCACCTCCGTGTTTTTCTTCACCCAGAAACACAATCAGATACTCATTCCTTTGTTTATGCCACTCTTCTTCCGTACATCTCCGTAGACTATCGAGTTTTCAACAAACACAAAATGGCGAAATTGACGCTCAGAACAGATAATTTGTGCTTCCTTTCGCTCAACCCAGTTAGCAAAATCTCTTCTCAACGCTTTCAGTCGCACCGTTTGCCTTGGAAACACCACCTAAGGTTCAGGATTCTGTCCAGCTCTCAACAAAATGTCAAAGAAAGTGAGAGAATTGCCAAGGCTCTCACTGGACTTCGGGTCGACGAGGTGGGGCGGAAGGTTTCCATTTCGGATTCGGAGCGTCCGCCGGGAGCTCAAAGTGGGTCTACCGTGACTTCTGATGGTCGCTGGCCACCTTGGAAGAATCTTCCCCAAAGATATAAGCTCATCGGTACGACGTCGCTGGCATTTGTTATCTGCAACATGGATAAGGTTATTACTCTTTTGTAGTTCTGTTTCTAATTCCACAAGAAAGTTGGAGAGTTGATTATAATTAGACGGAAACTGGAAGCGTTCGCTGAATATGAAACTTAATTACTTTCTATTTTTTTCTGAGAAACACAAATTGAATATGTGAACTGTGTTCTCGTTTTGATTTTCTCCTCCAGAGCTCCTTAGCTTATTTTGACTAGGCAATTTGGGTTGCTGTCCTCTCCTTTAGATTGGGGTTAACTAGAATCATCATAAGTGGTGTTTCGTGGTTAATGGGAATTAGTTAGTAATAAGTTAGTGTATCCCTATTTGTATAAATAAGGGATATATACATATGAAGAGTGTGAATGCACTGAATTGTGCTGTGTGATTACTTTTGCAATGTATCAAGTGGAATATCGAAGAGTTTCTGAGTTAGCATTTGTTTATGGGATCTGACTTATTAAAATCCTTAATTGGGCAGGTCAATTTGAGTGTTGCTATAATCCCCATGTCTCATCAATTTGGGTGGAACTCATCAGTGGCTGGATTGGTTCAATCATCATTCTTCTGGGGTTATGCATTGAGTCAATTGCCTGGGGGTTGGCTAGCCAAGATATTTGGTGGGAGGTTAGTTTTCAGAGGCAAGACTAGCTTTTTTTTTTTTCCCTTTGGGAACTGGTTTGCAACCTGCTTCCATGAAGATTTCTCTCTTTTAAAATCAGGAATTTTAATTAATGTCAGGGCTTATTTTCAAAATCGTAAATTTTAACTAAATTAATTATAAACTCAAGAACTTTATTGGGCACATACTTGAGGACTATGTTTGGCTTGCTTACGGTAACAATTATGTCTGACCAAGGAGAGCGTCATTTATGATGGACTATATGTGGAGCCTGTGAGATGGCACATAACATAAAGTCATAAATTACGGACTGGAATTTTTTTATGGGCTATAATGAAATATCACGTCTTAGGTGGGGATAACATCTAAGGGCCCGTTTGGTTCTCCGTTTTGTAAAAGTAAGTTAAGATAAATGAAGTTTGTAAAAATGAAGTTTAGATAAAGTAAGTTTATTGGAAGTTATTATGTTTGGATATTCTTTTTGTAAAAGTAAGTTTTGACAAAAAATCTGTTTGGATGATAGGGGTTAAAAGTACTTTTAGATGTATAATATAGAGTAAATTTGTTTCTCCTTTTCCAAAACCCACGTTTTGTTAACGGAAAAGTAACTTTTCTCCTCCTTTTCCAAAACCACATTTAAACCCACTTTTCATTTTTCAAAAAGTCAGTTTGTGTTTCACATGTGTTTGGCCAAACACATCTTTTACAAAACTATGGTTGAAAACCATGGTTACGTTTTGCAAAAGGTGAACCAAACAGACTATAATTCTGTGAATTTGGATTCTGGACACAAATGTCAGTCTCAGCTCTGCCAGACTTATGTTTCAATTATTGAGAAGGTATGTATTTGAAAAATTGGGCTAGAATGCAAAACATAAGTGAAAATGTGAGTACTCTTTAGAATTAGGGCTTACAAGGCAGATAGTTAGAAAGAAAATTGAGAAAGAATAGCAAAAGAAAAGTTGATCTACTTTCAGAAATAGATGGCCAAGAAAAGAATATCAGAAAAACAGAACCTGTTGAAGAAACATGCTATTTGTATTCTACAGTGGAATTTTAAAATCAAATGTAAAAAAATTCAATATAATTCTTCATGCAAAATAAAGTTTTTCATTTTCTCCTTTTATGGTTTTATAAGAAAAGAAATGAGAATGATTATGACTATTCTATTCATTCTGAAAGCAGAAATATTAAATGCGGAATATACTTTAATAATCTTTCTGCAGAGATCTACTTGGTAAGCTGGATGCTCAATAAAATATTACAATCTCATGTCAATTGGTAGAAACTTCTATTCTTATTATCATGGTAAAGTAGGCTAACTTTGAAACTATTTATGTAATCTGATATAAAATTTCAACCCAGGAACTAGATGAAGTTCCTAAATTTCAGTTTAGTTTTTAGGTTTTTGATGTTAAACTTCTATCTTCTTTCTGTTTCAGAAATGTTATCAAGATTGGGGTATTGACCTGGTCAATTGCTACTGCTTTTGTTCCTATTCTTGCTGGATATATGCCAGGTTTAGTCTTTTCAAGGATTTTGGTTAGTATGTTTTCCACTAAACTCTTCTTGTTTTTCTTTTTCTTTTTTCCTTGGCATTTAAGTGTCAATATGCATGTATGATTAGTTGTGCAGAAGGTCTTAGTTTCATTAAATTTATTGTTCAACTTGACTTTCTATTCACTATAGTTAGTGCCTACTTATAGATTCTTTCTGTGGGCTAATTGTTGTTCAGCATATTGTCTTGCACTTATTATTCTTTCTAAATTATTAATTATTTTCATTCTATTTCATATATAGGTTGGGATAGGAGAGGGCGTTTCACCATCTGCGGCCACTGATCTAATTGCCAGGCATGTAAACTTCTGTATTCACTTTGAAGCAATGTACATTTTGGTTTAAATTGACGATTTGGGTTAGTTAGTGCTTTCCTTATTTGATTTATATTTTTTTTGTTTTGTTTGCTTCTCTATTCAGCTTGCTGTTGTAACTTTATACTACACCTAAGTGCTAGTGAAAAATAAAAAACTGAATTTTCCATTGAAGGTGTTAATTGGTAGCAAAATAGAAAGGAATACCGGACACTGTGAAGAATTCTTTGGAGCTTGGCAGGGAGTTTCAAACAGTTTACCCCCCTTTCCACCACATCTCCCCCCCCCCCCCCCGGGGGCCCCCCACAACTCTAAAAAACCAGGAAAAAAAAAAATCCACTTTGACATTTCCTTATAAGAGGGAACATTGATTTGGCATTATTAAGGATATCCTATGCCAAATATGCAAACTCTGATTGGAGATAATGAGAAAATGTGTGATTCTCATGATTGGTAATATCAAACTTCTCAGTGAAATAGTAGGTTGCTGCGTTAGCAAACTATTTCGAGTTGGACTTTGGTATATTTTATTTTTCCATCTCTTCACAATCTTGGCAACTGATCTTTTAATTTGTTAGCAATAGGAGTGGTTTTGACAAAGATTTTTCTTTTTAATGCGTTATTTAACATTCCTGACTCATCTAATTTGTTTGGTTTCTTGTGAGTTGCAGGTCAATACCATTGGAGGAGCGCTCACGGGCTGTAGCATTTGTATTTGGTGGCTTGAGTGTAGGAAGTGTTATGGGGTTTGTATTTCTTGCATGTAGTCATATGTAGATTAGGGGAAAAAAAATAAAACTTGTAATTTTTTCCACTTTCTTTGTTTACATTCACTTTTAACACTTTAGTAGCTGTCAGGCTTCTTTTGGCTCCTCCCCTTATCCAAAATTTTGGCTGGGAATCAGTGTTCTACATTTTTGGACTTTTGGGGATTGCTTGGTAAGTACTTATATGGTTTACCTTGCATCTGTTGGTTCAAAGTAGTAAATTTCCTTCTATTAGTGTCATTAACCACAGAATTGTACTTTGATGAAAAATTGACTTGTGCTATTGCCATAAATTTTGAAGGTTTTTGGGGTTTCAAGTTCTTGAAGAAAGTGAAGCACATTTTACAGCTGAATCTAATGCATGTGAGCGCTTAATCTGTTTACAACTTTATGTGCTTTATCAATCTTCTGTTAAGTAGCAGTTTAATTGACTGAGTAGCTCATGATCCAGATAGCCTTTCTAATTGAATAGTCAATTTCTTATAAAGTCAAGGGATAAAGCCCAATGGCTTTGGTAATCCATGTGGCCAACTTTGTTTTGTGTGATAAGGTTTGTTGTTGCTAGTGTTATTATTGTTGTGAATGCCAAGGGATGCTGGAGTTGATTTTGATTAAGTTAATGTCGAAATAATCATGCAGTCTGTAGGAAATTTTTATTTTTGTTTTTAATCCCTTATTGTGAAAATTGTTTTCATACCAATCCTTACTACCTGCCTGCTGATGTGACTTTGTCAGGGTCATAGTAGATGCATCACTTTTGCTTTCTGCTCCACTATCATTGCCTGAAACAACAATTGATGCATCACCTATGCAAATTTGTCTACTGTTGCTGCCAATTTTGTTATTGCTAATAATTTTGGTCATCACATATTACTCATGGTATGGTCTTTGCCATAATAATCATTGACTAGGACTTAAGTGTTCCATGTAGGCTGTGGAATTGACTCATTTAACTCACCTATATAATTATTCTTAATCATTCCCTCCTCTACTGTTCTGCCTTAGCATCATCTCAATAAAACTCTTCATTATATAATTGGACTTCTCATGATCTATACTTTAGGAATTATATATATATTCTTTAAGGGTTATGTACTCATTAATGTTAATAGAAAAATTTCCTTTGCTTTGAGTTAATTCTTATTTTCATTCTCTGTTTACTTAAGGTATAAATGTTGGTTTTTCACTACTTTTATCGTTGATTATCTCAGTGACCCACGGTGTTACTGTGCCACCTTCATGGAATGACTCTCTAAAAAAATTTAATGATTCTTGGAAGGTATGGACCAATAATTTTTCTGACATTCATCTGTAGATTTTATTCTTTTCTGTCTTCTTGGAGAGGGAATGGCATGGCAGTGCGGCTTCATTGGCTTGGATTCTGATATGCTAACATTATTCAATTATTTGATTAATAACAAGTAGTGACAGTTTTTCCTTTTTATTGCTGACTGAAAGAAAAATCTCTCTTAAACTGCAGACAGTAGGAATTGTTTTCCATCCGGATATATTTTTTTCTCCTTAAAAAAAAAGAAGAAAAACCTTTGTTCTGGTGAAGTCCTTCCTTTTTTGAGTGAGTACTTACAATATCCACAATGGACCTTTGTTTCATTTGTTGCTGTAACACTACAGGATGTGCCATCGAAGGATTTTTCTGAAGTCAAGCTGATATGCTAACACTATTCAATTATTTGATTGACAACAAGTAGAGACCTTTTTGCTTTTTCCTTTTTTACTGATTAAGAAAAACTCTCTTAAACAGCAGAACAGCAGGATTTTTTTTTTTTGGGGTTTTTTCCCATTAAAAAACTTTTGTTCAAGTGAAGTCCCTTTTTTCTTGAGTGATTGCTTATATCCTCAATGTGCCATTTCTTCATTTTTCTTTTTTCCCAGTGTACACCATTGTTTCACTTTTGGCTGTAATCCTATAGGATGTACCATGGAAGGCTTTTTTCAGAAGTCCAGCTGTATGGGCAATGATATATGTTCATTTCTGCGGTAGCTGGGGTCACTACACCTGTCTATCATGGCTTCCCACATATTTTAGGTACCCTGTGGCAATCTACTGGTTCACCTATTTCTACCTTTTTTCGCTCTGTCTCAAAATTACTGTCAACAGTTGTTAAGGAGTTGTTGGAGACTTTTTGCATCAATAATTTGATTTGCTTGTATTCCTTTATTGTTTTTGTTTTTCTTGTCATCTGAGCTTTACTCATTGATATTTTTCATTTACCGGAGTTTTGTTGAATATCTTCTATATAATACAAATCAATATAAAAAAGTTGGAATTGCTTGTTCTTGACCCTTAAGTTATATAAATGCATAAGCTACTTGATGTACCTATGTATATTACACCATAAAACTTGCAGGGCTTTGCTGTTAAGTGCTGTTACTGTTAATGAGTTCTAGATTGTTTTGCTCCTATCAGATCTGTATTGCTATATTATTATGTTATTTAATTTATGTTCTATATTTCTTTTTCATTTTGGGGAAGAAAAAGGAGTTTGACCAGTGTAATATGGTGACTTGGGGAATAAATTAATAAAAAATGCTCAAGAATGTACTTCTCTCAATTAGGGGCTCCTGCAGTTGTCTTCTGGATTTTGTTAATTATAAAGTTCAGTTTATTTGTTTGTTCCCCCTTTTTCTGAGGAAAAAAAAGTTCCAAACTGCTTTCTAGATGCACTGGTAATCACTGATAATGCCTCAGCAAAACTTAATGTTACCTTGATGTGCCTACTCAGCATTATTTTGGAAAAGTTTAATTTTTACTTGAAGACACTGCACTGATGAATATTGCTAATAACTGAAACTCTTTAAGCTCAGTTATTTCACTTGTTTTGCCATCTCTTAAGCTTAGTAATTAATGGAAAAAATTATTATAGATTTAAACCATTTTATGGTTTGAAACATTGTTATCATTTTTTATTATAATTTTAAACTTTTCCCCACTGGAAATTTTAATTCTACCTTCTACATGTTATGCAGCGAAGAGCTGAACCTAAACCTTACAGAAGCTGCATGGGTAAGACTAATTGATATTTTTGTTTCTTTTTCTGCTGGCACAATTTCTTCTTGCCTTTAAGAAGAGAAAACTCAGTTTTTCATTTTTTTGAATTGACACAGTGAGGATAGATTTTAAATAGATATCAAAGAAGATCATGTTGTTTCTGTTGGTGTAATAATTTCACATGTAAACAGTGCAATTGAAAATATATGTTATTTGTCCTGCTTAGATGGCTACCATTTAATAATGCCCTTGATGGTAATATTTCTACCATATACAGCTTCAGCTTGCCTTTGAAAAGTGAAAGTAAGGCATAAGAGGCATTTCCTGATCTTTATCTAGCCATCAAAGATATAATTGGCATTATTGAAGTTCCAATTGTATGCTGATTCTACATACAAAAGATAGTTTCGGGAACTAAATTTTTATAAGTATGAAACATCTCTGAAGGCAGAATAGATATATGCTAATGTATGTCATATCATAATAAGAGCTGGGTCTTGATAGTGATGCAGTTGTAAGATAGTTATTTCTCGTCAATAGGGATGTATATTCCCATATTGCACCATTGTTTATCACCAGCATACTAACAACTTTGGGTTCTTGATATTTCAGGTGTCTATTCTTCCACCATTAGCTTCAATATTTGTGACTAACCTTGCAGCACAGTTAGCTGACAATTTGATTTCTAGAGGAGTTGAAACCACTACGGTATGAGAGGCACTGAAACATCATCAGTTTACTTATTTATCATCTAAAACCTCATTACTTGATTGTTGTAGAACTAGAAACCACTTCTTATTTCTCATATGAACGTAAATCTTTAATATACAGGAGTGCAATTTCATTTATTGTAGAGAAATTACTTAGCTATGGCCATTCTCATTATGGACTTAGCACTCTCAATAGCATTGGTTATGATATTGACTTGACTTGCGGACATGTCAGAAACAACTTGGTATTATCTGGATTCAACTTTAATAATAATTTCTCTGGCTGTCTTAATTTCTTAAAAAAAGGTTCGAAAGATCTGCCAATCAATTGCATTTTTGTCTCCTGCAATCTGCATGACTCTGTCCTCACTGGATCTAGGGTTACCACCTTGGGAGATTGTGGGCATTCTCACTGGTGGCCTAGCCCTCTCAAGCTTTGCCTTGTCAGGTACATGAAAATCCTGCAAATTTTTTTCATATAATAAGTCAGATCATCTCTCCGTTTTGCTTTAGACTATTTTATATGTTCTTCTGCAGGACTTTATTGTACACATCAAGACATGTCACCTGAATATGCAAGTATTCTTCTGGTTTGTGAGCTTACACTTCTTAATCTTTTATACCATACAATTGAAGGATATGAGAAGGTGCTTCAGTGAATGATCCTAATTCCTTAGAACAAATATCTTGGCTGGTTTTCACCCAAAAAAAAAAATTCTTGGCTGGCAAATGCTATCTTCTTAAGATTAAATCATTCTTTTCGTAAGTAAGAATTGAGTATTTTCTTTGGTGCATCCAGAAAAAAAAAGAGGAATTAAACATTTGGTTTGAGGTTAGTATCTGATTTCCTTAATCGTTCGTTTTTATCTTTTCCTCAGGGAATAACTAACACAGTTGGGGCAATACCTGGAATTGTTGGGGTAGCCCTCACTGGTTATCTTTTAGATTTGACACATTCATGGAGTGTAAGTTTCGCCTTACTAGATTTATTCCTTATTGTATGTTATGTGAATATAGTCTGTATTTGATCTAGACTTTATCTTTGTACTGTGTAGATATCACTGTTTGCGCCATCAGTTTTCTTCTACTTGACTGGTACAGTAATATGGTTGGTGTTTGCCAGCAGTAAGCCTCAATTTTTCAATCTTCCCTAGTTTTGAAATAAAGCTTAGAAAGATGAGGATACCTCAATCATTCCGAGTTTTGGGTGTATATTGCTTTGTGTACAAATGGGTCATCTGTGTTTGATCAAGTAGGACAAAAATAGCATTGGT